>OY998260.1:37195000-40061250 GCA_963922045.1 Persicaria maculosa | reverse complement strand
GCAGCGTTAAGGTTAGAGAGGTAAAAGCATATAAGTGAATAAAGCAAAAAAAGAATTATGAGAGGAAGAGGAATGTGAAAGTATTACAAAGGTGAAAGTGCAAAGAAAAGAAATTTTGAAAGTTTCTCCCTAGATTAAGCACCACATTGCCAAATAACGCCCACCACTATACCTTTTACCCTCACTTCACCATGCCCTTTACAAATCCTCTTGATTATTAATGTTATGTTACAAAATTGTTTTGTATAACCCTTCCTTTGTGTGAGATGTTTCTTTTCATTCACATGCATGAATTTGAAGGCAATAGTACCTTGGCGAGGATGGTAATTTATTGTTAGGGTTATATCAGAATGGATCTATGATGTTGAGAGTTTAGTCCTTCCCCTATGTGACAATTAAAAGTATTGCTTAGGGACAAGCAAGCTTAAGTATGGGGTGTTTGATGTGCGCCTATTTTACCATGTCTTATGCTTACATTTATTCCATTTCTTATGCATATTTTATACTTTTGGGTTGGGAAAGTAGAGAATTTATGTAGTTTATGCTTATTTACAAGATATAGAGGTCTACACAAGTTTTGGTTTCATTTCGCAGGATTTGGACCATTTTTATGCAAATTCAAGACAACTGGAAAAGCACTCGATTTCGAGCCATGTACTCGATCTCGACAAGAAATGATCAACATCGATAAAGAGCAATCGATGTCGACTGAAGAAAAGTTAGAGAGAGTAGTGCAGCCGAGTGGAGAGAGAGAAGAAGACGGTTTTGGTTGTCTACTCTTTAAAGTTTGAGTTTTTATGCAAGTTTTTTATTTTATTTTTATGATGTCTTGTCCAAGCATGAGTGAGTGTTCTTCCTACTTCTAGGGTCTGGGTGAGCCCAACAATAGCCATGTATGTGTTCTTAAATCCTTGATTTTCTTTTGTGTTATCATCTTCTATCTCGTGCTTAATCTTTTGCGAGAGTTTAGGATCATTCCTTATTTGCAATATATGAAGCGAGAGTGGATTATTTGTGAATTTAGATAGTAATTAGGTTTTGTTTGCGCAAGTTAACTAAACCCTAATTATGAAAAGGATAGAAACAAATTGGTATTTATGCGAGAGCCTCTATATTCCTATTTTATGATTACGAGAGTCGTCATATGATGATAAAGACATAAACTTTTATGTTATTTAAGTGTGATGCATGCATGGTTATTGTTGTGGTGAATCCTTACTTGGGAAGCCTTAGTTTATATAGTTTACAAATACCCAAAAACATTGCTTTGATTTATGTTTATATTTTTTTATTCATCCTATTTTCTTTTGACCGTCTTTGTCGAACACCTTTTACTTTCTATTTTCTGTTCATCGACTATTACTACACTCGACATCGACACCATCGGTCGATATCGACTGCACCTACAACTGAAGAAGCGAAGTCGACAGTTTTCTGAGTCGACGGAGAATTTTGACCCACTCGACATCGACCATACCAGTCAACATCGACCTATCTGTTTATGTGTGCAGGTTGTGAGAAACACTAGGAATCGACAGCTCCCTATCGATATCAACCTCTGTAGTCAATATCGAGGCTTCTGGTCGATGTACAGAGACGTTTTCAAAGACTATTCAGGAACCGCTGACTCGCCTTCTCGTGGATCGATCCTGATTCTCCACCACTACAATGGGAGGGAGTCTTGTATTTTATTTGTCGGGAACGAGAATTAGTTTGATTTTATATACATATTTGTTTAGTCAATTTTCCCTCCTAATCACACGTATATAGTTTTCTCGGTATTTGTGAATGTGTATGAGTTATTGCCTATAATGGGGACATATGTCGAGTTTATCACGATGTTTATCCAGTAATGGAAGACCTTTGTTAGATGAGGATGTTTGTAGGAAAATTGTAGTGAGCTTCTATAAATAAGAGTTCCCTTGAGCAATTTTTTCAAGCATTGGTCATGTCGAGTTTTGACATGGCTTCAGGAGAGACTTCTCCGCCAAGAGTTAACACGGGTGTTTTTGATACGAGTATCATCACTCCTCTGCTCCTCGGTTTTATGAGGATTATCCTTAACCTAGGCTATCTAAAAAAGCTTGTATGGTGGTCTTTCAATGAGTTTTAACTTTTGTATAGATATTAATTCACTAACGACGGTATTTTTGCTATTTCTGTCAACCAATGTCGTATGTATACTTAGAGTATGGTCGGGAGGTTTCAGACCAAGTGTATCTATGGTCACATTTGGCCCATAAGTTTCTAGTAATGGTCGAGAGGGATGACGAGGATTGGTTCTCGTTGACCGAAGGGTAGCACGACTTTGCGACGACTAATGAGCTGCGAGTCGGATCGCATCTTATCTTTGAATACGAGTGTGACTCTCACTTCGAGGAGATTGTGATGCCTCCGGATCCTGATCAGAATGGTAATATTTATTTTGATGTTCAGTGCTAAGTGGGCATTTGAATCAAAGGGGGACCTTGGACGACTCGATCGTTTTTGTGAAGAATTTTCGTAAAATAGAACTCCGCTTGTGGAATCTGTAAATAAAAAATAAAAAATTGCATTTTTTTAATTTAAATGTTTTGTTGTTTGTGATTGTGAGAAAGAGGTCTTGATTTTATGACAATCAATCCCCAGTGTTGTTAACGCGATAGAGAGTTTTAATTTGATGAAGACCAATCTCCAGCGTAGCCAACGCTATCGAGAATTATAATGAAATAAGATGAATCTTCAGCGTTGTGATGGCGATGTAGAATTATAATGAAACGAGATCAATCTCCAGCATTGTGATCACGATGGAGAATTATAATGATAAATCAATCTCTAGCGTTACGAACGCGATGGACGATTATAATAATAAAAATCAATCTCTAGTGTTATGATCATGATGGAGAATTATAATGAAATAAATCAATCTCCAACGTAATGAACGCGATATAGAATTATAATGAAATAAATCAATCTTCAACGTTTCGAACGCGATGGTTATAATGAAAATAAATCAATCTCCAGCGTAACGAACGCGATAGAGAATTATTAAGAAATAAATCAATCTCCAGCGTTACGAACACAATTGAGAATTTATGAAACCAAAGGAAATTAACATAATGTTGTGGATTTTCTGATTTCAGAATTTAGCCACTTGGACAGCATGCAGCGTATGTCGGGAATATTTTATTTCAGACGATTGTCCTCATGTTCAGTATGTAATAAATGTTAAAGAGGACCAAGTTAGAAGCACTACTGTTTTTTGGTGTGTGTGTGTGGGTGTGTGTGTGTATAGCGATGGTTGTTTTCAATCTCATCTTTTATCTCAAATTGTTTTCTTGGGTTTCTTTGAGGGTGATAAGATGGCTTCGCCTAACCCTGTGCTTCAGTCTTTTTATAGATCTAATTGACATGGAAGGACAAGTTCATAGACTGGTATGTTTGCGTTTCTTTTAACTTATGATTCATTCTAATAGTGTTCCTAAATCGTATTTGTCCATTCGATTGTAGCAACTCCCTTTGTCCTTCGAGGCTATTTTTCGGTGGGTTGTTACAGATCAGGTTTTGTTGAGGTCTCCCACTGGTTAGAGTTGGCTTCGCCTAACCCTGTGCTTCAGTCTTTTTATAGATCTAATTGACATGGAAGGACAAGTGCATAGACTGGTATGTTTGCGTTTCTTTTAACTTATGATTCATTCTAATAGTGTTCCTAAATCGTATTTGTCCATTCGATTGTAGCAACTCCCTTTGTCCTTCGAGGCTATTTTTAGGTGGGTTGTTATAGATCAGGTTTTGTTGAGGTCTCCCACCGGTCAGGAGTTTGCGGTTAAAGTTACAAAGCATAGTACTGATCAGTACTTGCTGACTGAGGAATAGAATGAATTCGCGAAGTACAATTGTCTTTGTGCTGGTTATTCCATGGTGATTTTTACGCCTAAGGTGGGCTCAAGTTTTGGAATCACTATACTGGAACCTGAAGATGATTAGGGCTTTCATGAGTTGCTTCCCTAGAAGCATGATTCTTCTTTTCAAAGAACTTGTCTTTGGTTTGTTATGTAATAAATAAATTATGATTTGAGTGTTTTCGGTGTTATAGCGAGTGGTGTGAGTTTAGTTGATCCAAATTTCATATGTTTTGAATCTGATTAATCACTATCTTTTTGCGAATAAGAAGATATGATTTAAGATTTATAAAAAGTGAAAGTAAAACATATGTGCGTGTATGATGAATGTATGCATGTGTGTATGATGTCTTAATTGTCGATTCAGACTATTTAAGTCTTTCGAGGGTTGATCCCGACTGCCCGAAAGCGTGTTTTTATTCTCTGTAGAGGCTTGTTTGCAACTCTGTGCTCGAAAGGTACGCGATTGCCAAATTTATTCTCCGTAGAGGATTGTTTGCAACTTCGTGCTCAAAAGGCAAGCGACTGTTAAATTTATTCTCCGTGGAGGCTTGTTCCACACCTATGAGGTCAATCCCGACGGCGTAGTATGAATATAGAGTGTCGAATCTGACTACTCATTTTATGCGTTCTGGATTTCAAATGTCGAATCCGACTTTTTTTAGAGCATTAAGCGTGTCGATTCTGACTATCCATAGGCGTTCCAGATTCCAATTGTCGAATCCGACTACTTAGGTACGCGATTAAAGATAGAGTGTCGATTCCAACTACTCAATTTAATGTTTGAAATATCAAATGTCGAATCCAACTTCTTGAATATGCGAATTTAAATGATTTTAGAGTGCCATTCCTGGTGACATGGGTTTTCTAGGCATCTATTTTGATAAGTGTAAATTAGGGTATGAAACTTTCATTTATATATATGAAGAGGTGTACCCATTTGAGATTCCTGTGACTTTTATACACAAAGAATTCTAAGTCATCAGGTTTCGAAAAGCTCTTAAAGACTGAAATAAACATAAACTACGTGAAGTAGGCTTGGAGATTTTTGGTATTTAATGCCTTCACGAGGATAGCACCTTCAACGTTCTGAAGCTTGAAAGAGCCCCTTCCTACCTCTTCATGAACGATGTAAAGGGCTTCCCACTTGGATCAAGTTTTCCAACTTTTGTTTCTTGTAGGAGGACCGATTCGCCTTTCTGTAAAGGTCGAGTGAACACACGTTCGTTGTAGCCTTCGGAAAGTCAGCCTTGCTATTCGTGTGCATTGAGGGAGGCAGTGTCCCTTCTTTCCTCTCGTAAATGTTGTTTAATTTATATCGCTTCATTGTTATTTTATTCATTAAAATCATACACGTGGGCTAATGGAATCAACAATTCTACTCAAATCAGGGCATCTACTCTGTAAGGTTCAAAAGCAAGTGAGGTTCAACAATTCTACTGAAATCAGGGCTAATGAAATCAACAATTCTACTGGAATCAACAATCCCCTTTCCTCTGTAAGGAGCAATTCCATAGAGATCAACTTCGAAAGCTCCAAAAGCAAGTGAGGTTCCTTTCAGCGAACTAATATTGCATTGAATGCGGATCACAGCGGCACACCACCATCGAGTGTCCCCATACTGAACAAGTACACCTAGCGGAGACTCACCAAGAGGCGCGCTACATGAGGGGTCCCAATCACCAATATTAGGGAGACCAAAGGTTCCATCAACCACAAAGGAACCAGGTTAACCCTAAGGACCCTCCGCCTTATAGAGCTCCTGGGCACCCGGAGATAGACCAAAAGAAGGACGATCTTCAACTAGTACTGGATGAAATCAGGCAAAATCAGGCTAAGAATGATCAATCCAACAAAGCCATCCATTCTCAACTCAATCACCTTACCACAAGGATTGGGGAAATGGATATTTGGAAAAAGAACGTAGAGACCCAACTGGGTCAATTGGCGGCACAAATCCCTAGACCGTCCGGAACACTCCCTGGGCAACCCACCACCAATCCTAAAGGGCAATCTGGGACGGGCCATGTCGCAGCCATGCAATTAAGAAGTGGCAACAAAATACAAAAGCCACGAACAGAATCGGAGAAAGCAGCAGATCCAGTCGACATCGACAGACCAGTCGATGTCGAGGATGAGGTCAATATCGACCACCATGTCGACCCCCTGGTCGATGTCGATGACACTGCAGAGCCTGAAAAGTCACAACAGAGGTCGAAATCGACCATTCCAGTCGATATCGACCAGAGCCTAGTCGACATCGATGTCCAGCAGGCCCCTCCGACCACCGTTTTGGCCCCTACGCCAAAGAAGACGTTGCTATTCCCATCCAAGGCATTACAGGATCCCACCAAAGGTAAGTTTAGGCGCTTTGTAAAAATACTTCAAGGACTTAACGTTACTATCCCTCTTATAGAAGCCCTAAGCGAGATGCCTGCCTATGTGCGATTCCTGAAAGACATCCTAAGCAAGAAGAGATCCATGGTAGAGATCGCAGAGGAGTGCTTGAAGATGGACTTCCCTGAGAAGAAGAGTGACCCAGGGAAGTTTGCAATCACCGTGGGACTTGGCCAACATCATTACAAAGCCCTATGTGACCTAGGGGCAAGTTTAAGTCTCATGCCTCTCTCTATTTGGAAAAAGGTAAACATTGGCGCCCTTGAACCTGTGGAGATGAAACCTTATATGGCTGACAACTCATTCGTCAGACCCACAGGTATAGTTGATGACGTCCCGGTAAAGGTAGGTAAGTTCTTTGTGCCTACTGATTTCATTGTATTGGAGATGCTTGAAGATCCTGTAGTGCCTATTATACTTGGTAGGCCTTTCTTAGCTACTGCTGATGCCAATATCAATGTACGTCGAGGGTTACTAACCTTTACTATAGGGAACGAAGTGATAGAATTCTCTTTCAACCCAACCATGAGTGAAACAAAGCATCTGGAGCAAGTAGTCCTCTCGCCGGATAAAGAAAAGCTTAGAAAATTTTTGTTGGCGAGGACGGAAACAGCAAGCAAAGTCGACATCGACTGGAACCAGTCGATATCGACTAAAAACATTGAAATCGACCCCCCTTGGTCGAAATCGAGTATGTTAGGTCATTGCCAGGAGCTTAAGTATGGGGTCACAGAGGTCGATATCGACCCCCACATATCGATATCGACCACAGCACTCGAAATCGACCCTCCTTGGTCGAAATCGACCACCCCTCAGCCCGAAGATTTTTGTTTCGGGCCCAAACAGGTAAGCCCAGGTATGACTCCTAACCCTCCTCTATCCCTTATTGATGAATCAATTAAGCCAATTATTGATAATTCAACTAAAGAGAGGGTCAAAGCTCCATGGTTTGCCTATATTGCTAAAGTTAGGTCAAGAAAGAGAAGGAAAGCGCCCAAAGAAGAACTTAACTTCAAAGAAGCCTTGGTCTCCGAACTTAGATGCTATCAAAAGGACCTAGATGATCTAGGAGAACGCTCGAGCTCGAAGGTTCCCTACATAAAAGGGTCATAAAACATTGACGGAGAAGTCGGCCTAGCGACTCAAAAAGCAGAGGTCGATATCGACCATAATCATCGATATAGACCTTCATCAGGCAGCCCTTATCTTCATTTTCTTCCTCGACTTTGACAGATGCAGTCGACATCGACCACTGACCTAGATATCGACTAATGGCATTGACCTAATCTGAAATCGACCTGAATTCGTAAGGTTGCACTGTGAGTTTCTCTCTACCCTTGTTCTTCTTTTTAATACAGTGAGGACACTGTATATTTTAAGTATGGGGTGGGGGAAAAACATGTCTTATAATCATAACTTGGTTTTCTTCTTCGCATTGCATTCGTGTTTAAATTTTTGTTCTTAGTTTTACTTTTATAAAATGTCAAAAAAATCCAAAAAAAAAATAACAAAATACAAAAAAATGCATGTTTGTTTTTAAACCCTACTTAGATGTCCTATGATAAAAACTCAATAGCTGACTTGATCATGTAAACCCTATGGCATATTTGGATGGTTTAGCCTAAGTCCTTAAAATTTTTATGTAGATTGTGAACTTGTGATGAAATTGAGCACATATGATCCTAGGCTAAAAAGCAAATCCAACAAAAATTGTCCTTGTGAGAATTTTGGCCTATAGGGAGAACATCAAAAATCCCTCCGCTTTCTTGAGTGAATTTACTCTTCCTATGCATCTCTAAATGTTGTGATAGTTATTCAAAACCAATGCATATATATATATATATATATATGTTTATGTCTACGAGAATTAAATGATGGAGGCATCTTTTAAGCCATTTTTATCCTCTCTTTACCTACCCTGCATTATCCCTGCTTGAAGCCAGAAAATTAGCATGAGCCTGAAATTACAAACTCCAAAAAATTATCCCTAGCCGAATTGACCCTGACCCCCATTTGGGAATTGAGACTTAGATTGGCTGGACTAATGCCTTGTGGAAAGAAAAGAGCATAATGTCCAGTTTTGAGTAAGGGAATTATGGGTTGGTGCATATTTACATTTTGTCATACATTGTAAAAGGACTTTCGGCTCACCATATAAATGCACATATCTTTAGTATTTATTTATTATTTCCGAAAAGAAGGAAAAAAAAAAGGAAAAATAAAGATATATATATATATAGTGCATGAGTCAAAATCCTTAAGTCTTTTATTCATACAAGTGTTATAATTTTTAGAGGCATTTTAGAGTTTAAAAGAAAGGGTTGATAGTATGGTTTACATCTTTTAGTGCATCTTTAGAGCATATTATATAAAGATGAGTTGGGAAAGAGCATTATAGGAGATTGAGCTTGGAAAGAGCAACATTGAAGAGTTATGGTTTGGATATTGCAAGTGTTGAGATTTAGGAGTCTTGATTCCCGAATTATAAAAGCACCACATAGCCAAATAATTCCATACCCTTTTATTTCATACCAAGCCCCATTACAACCTGATGTGCGCGCATGTTGCCATATTTTCTATGCACATATGAATTCATTTTGTTGTCTTTTGCATGCACATTAATGGGAAAATATGGGAATAGTGTAGTTTATGCTTAAATTTCAAATATATGGGTTTGCACGAGTTTCCATGTGATTTCGCAGAAAACAGGATGAAAATGGATGAATTCAGAAGAGCGGAAAAAGAACTCGAAGTCTTCTGAAGAGGTCGAAATCGACTGAAGACCTCGACATCGAGTACATCGAGACATAGGAATCGAGCAGAAAGGAAACAGAGCATCTCGACACAGAAGAGGTCGATATCGACGTCTGGAGGTCGATATCGATGCTTCCAGATCGACCAAGTTGATAGAAGTCGAGAAGGAGAAGGAGAAGCTCGAGATAAGATTTTGGAGGGGTCGATATCGAGTGGAAGGGTCGATATCGACCATGCCAGCAGAGGAATTCGACTCCGATTTTGATAGAATTATATCCAATGCCTGCAATATCTATCCAAAGGTCGAGATTTCCTATCATCCACATCAGGTTTATCATGAGGAGGCTGGTTCCACCATGAAGTTTTAGCTTTTACTTTTTATTTATTTATTTATTTATCATAGAGAATAAAGATAAGGTTTCGAGTCCTTATCGTCATCTACAAATAGAAGCCATTAGGGCTGAGTTTAGGCATCCACGCACGCAGAGAATTCAGTTTTCAATAGAGAGAATTTGTAGAGAGAGAGAGAGAGTGGCCGAGTGGAGTTGTAAAGCGAGAGCGGAGTGGCTTGTTCGGTTGTACTTTCTTTCGGACTTTTAATTCAAGGTAGCTTTCTTTCAATAACAATGATGATGATGTGCATGATGAAGAGCGAGTAGTCAACCCACTTCTAGGGTCGGGGTGAGCCCGACGATAGCAATGTGAGGTAAGTGCATCAAAGGTATAACTTTTATGCGATTCCGTCTCCTACCCCATGCATGATCCTTTGCGAAAGTTAGGGAGATTCATTATTTGCATTATTGAAGCGAAAGCCACTCATATTGCGAACTTGAATTACTCATGAATTGGATAGTAACTCTTAGGAATTATGCGAGAGCCTCTAATCGCCTAAGTGTTGATAACGAAAGTTATTTGACGGAAAAGACATTAAAGTTCATATTTTTAGCATGAAACTTGCATTGTTATCGTTGTGGCATAAAACCCCGACTTTGGAAGCTTTTTAATTCATTAAATTCTTCATAAAAGTCTTAGTTTTGTTTCTGTTCATCTTTCCTCTCCATTCTATTTTCTTCGGACCCTTTTCCGACAAATTGGTTACAAAAACGGTTTCTGTGACAAACATCGAAATCGACCTTAAGGGTCGATATCGAGTGCTAACATCGATATCGAGGTCTCTGCTCGACGTCGACTTGCTGTTTTGTCTTCTGCAGGAACTGCGCTAGGAAATCGACCAGAACTGAGGTCGATATCGACCAGTATACTCGATATCGAGTGTCTGCTGAGGTCAAAAGCATTGATCGTGAGTACAACAAGGGAAGCGCTGACATACCTCCTCGTGGATTCGATCCTGAATTACCCTACTACTACAAGGGAGGGGATTCTTGTATTATTTGTTTGGGACAGGGAGATAGTCTAGTTGTGCTTTATTTTATTCTCCTCTATTTTATACATACACCCCCCAACTCCCCATAGCGAACAAATTGGCGCCGTTGCCGGGGACGCAATCAATCGCCACCTAAGTTAATCATGATCTTTTTCTAAGCTTATTTTGCAGGTTTATGCGACGTTCTGATCGCGGACCTATCCTGGAACCAATTGACGAGCCTGAACGTTTCTACCATCTTCGCAACAAAGCAATTCGCATCATGGCTGACAACGAGACGCAGGCTGAGATCATAGAGCGGTTGAGAAAGGAAATCGAGGACCACAATGCTACAATCGCTGCTGAAAGGGCCGCTGCTGCTGCTGAGCGAGCCCGTGCTGATAGGGAGGAGGATGCGCGCAGACAAGCCCAAGAGCGGCTAAATCAGTATCCACAGACGGCGATGCAATACATGCATCCGCCTCTTCATGTTCCTGAATCTGCCATTATAATTCCTCACTCCAATTATGAACTGAAAATTAACTTCCTATCTGAGATTAAAAGAAATACTTTTGAAGGAAGACATAATGAATGCCCCCTGCAACACATCTCTACTTTTATGGACTTATGTGAAACAGTTGCTGATGGAGTAAACCTAGAGTATGTGCGACTAAAATCTTTTCGATGGTCTTTGGCAGGAAAGGCATTACAATGGCTTGAAAGTTTTGCTCCACGATCGCTAAGGACATGGGCGGAAGTGAAAGATGCATTCTTGAACAAATTCTTCCCACCTTCTAAAACGGCGATGCTACGACAAAGGATCACGGCTTTCAAACAAAAGCCAGGTGAAACCCTAGCACAGGCGTGGGAGCGCTTCAAAGACTTGCTGAGATCATGCCCGACGCATGGGCAACTTCCATATGTCATCCAAGAGATCTTTTATAACGCCCTTGATGCGCCGAATAAGGAGAGGATCAATTCATATACCTCCTATCGGTACATTGAGCTTACACCAACGGAGGCATGGGAGACCATTGAGAGGCTTGTGAACTTTGACAACACCTATGGGGCTGCTGCGGCCTATGATGCAAGGCCTGCCCCATCTATGCCACTATATGAGCCTCCAAGGGAGATAGATCCTGAAGTACGGCAACAATTCCATAACGATCAAACACGCCGCCTTCAAAAGCAAGTAAGGTTCCTGAGCAACAATCAACCTTGTCAGGAGTGTGGTTCAATAAGGCATAACACCAGTGCCTGTCCACATACTGAGCAAGTATCCATGGCGGAACAACATGAGGAGGTCAAATGGACGAGAGGCCCCTATGGAGGGGGCAATCAACAAAATTGGGGTGATCAAAGGTTCTATCAAAGGGATCCCCCAACCTATAGGGCACCAGGGCACCCTGAGCGGGAGACTAAGAAAGATGACCTGCAAATCATCCTTGATGAGATGCGGAGGAACCACGCTGAGTTCAAACAAGCCAATAACTCCGTCCATACTCAGCTGCAGGGCATAAATTCTAGACTTGGGGAGATCGACGTTTGGAAGCGCAACATGGAGACTCAAATGAGTCAATTGGCAGAAGCAATGCCCAAAGCGTCCGGATCACTCCCTGGATCCACTGTGCCCAACCAAAAGGGCAAAACCACAGGTCATATCGCGGCAGTAAATCTAAGGAGTGGGTGTCAATTACAAACGCCCGAGTGAAAAGTGGAGGAGAAGGAGCCAGAACAGACGTCGATATCGACCACCCCTGTCGATATCGACCAAAGTGACATCGATGTCGACCCTCCTGTCGATGTCGACCCTAATTCTGCGTCACCACAGAAGTCGACTCTTCCAGTCGATATCGACCCCACTGCTGCCGATATCGACCTCACTACAGCCGCAGGAAGGAAGAAGGTGTTGCCATTCCCAACTAGAAAGGTGACTAAGGACCCAGCGGAAAAGAAGTTCCAACGGTTCGTGAAGATGCTCCAAGGGCTTAATGTCTCTATACCATTCACAGAGGCACTTCACGAGATGCCATCTTATGTGAGGTTCCTTAAAGACATCTTGGGTAAGAAGCGATCGCTCTCTGAGATCGCAGAGGAATGCAACAGGTTGGAGCTACCACAAAAGCGGGCGGACCCAGGTAAGTTTTCTATCGCTATAGGTCTAGGTCAATTCAAATTTAATGCTTTAGTTGACTTGGGCGCTAGCGTTAGCATGATGCCACTAACCATTTGGCACAAGGTAAAGATAGGTCCTCTGGAGCCCGTGGATGCAAGATTATACATGGCTAACAATACCGTAGTTATTCCAACTGGGATAGTGACAGATGTGCCAGTACAAGTAGGTAAATTCTTTGTCCCCGCTGATTTCCTAGTTGTTGACATAGCGGAGGACCCTGCTTGTCCAATTATTTTAGGTAGGCCATTCCTAGCAACCGTCGATGCCAACATTAGCGTGAAGAAAGGATTGCTCTCACTCACAATTAGTGATGAAGTAATAGAGTATTCCTTCAACAAGACGGTGCAAAGTCAAGGGCCAATGGAGATAAAAGCCATCAAAGAAGCCCAAGTAGAGGAAGTTGAAGCAATCTTGAACGAAGGAGCTCAACAGGACATCGAAATCGACCCAGGTAAGTCGATATCGACCACTATTGTTCAAGATTTTGTGACAGGTCATAAGTATGGGGTCGACGGAGGAAAAGAGGAAGCATCGAAATCGGGGTCAAGGGTCGATATCGACCACACCCTATCGAAATCGACCACCATCAGCGCTGAGAAGAGAGGCGAGGAGACCTCGATATCGACCTCTGAGGGTCGAAATCGACCTGATCATATCGAGTCAAAACTCCCCAAATCGACTGATCCTACAGGTGTACAACAGGGGTCGATATCGACCTCTGCACATCGACATCGACCTGAGCCACAGACGGAGAAGAAGGTAAGTCAAGGTACGGATTCCTCTTGTTCAATTACAATTAAGGACTTATCATTATTTGGAAGAGGTGTGCCTTGGCATGTGCGTTTATGTAGGATATCCGAAGATGGTTCAAGCCAATATGAGATAGGAGACAAGGTCTATGTTGCCAAGTCTAAGGACCATTGGTTCCCTACAAGATTCAAGGATAAGAGCTTAGGACCATTCACGGTGAATCAAATCAATCCCGGGGGAATGCAGCTGCGGGACAAGAAAGGAGTGATATTTGAGGCCCAAGCCACATGGGCTCTGCAGATGCCACCTTGAAAAGCGCAAAGGAAGAAGTCGGCCTAGCGACTTAAAAATCTAGAGCTTGTAACAAAGACTTAGTTTTGATTTTAAGACAACTTTTGTTTTGGTTTTAGACATTTTTATTGTTTTGCATATTTTGTGTTTAGTTTTCAAATTGCAGGAGAGAGAAAAGCACACAGAAAGGCATCGAAATCGATGTCGGACATCGAAATCGACCTCAAGGTCGATATGGATAGGGTTTGTGATCGAGCCGAGTCACCATGAAGCCCGAGCAGAAATCAAGATAGACATCGATATCGATGTAAAGGGTCGATATCGACCTTCCCTGCTGTCTTCGTCAACTCCTGAAATTTGTGACGGTTTAGTAAGTTTTCTTCTTAACCCTAGTTCTAATACAGTGAGGACACTGTAAATTTTAAGTATGGGGTGGGGGAAAGGCTTATTTGCATATTCATGCTTAGTTTAGGGTTGCATATTTATTTTAATGCATATTTATTTTAAATAACCCCCATCAAAAATTTGTCATGGAAGTATAAAAAAGAGCTCTATGATGCAAAATTAGATTCATTAGAGATATAACATGAGATTGCCTAGTTAAGGGAAGTCCCAATGAAGTGCAATTTTTTGAGAAAATCATAAAGGAGATGAAAATTTGAAGTTGCTTTTGACATATGCATGATAAGATGATGGAGGATTTTTTATTCCGTACAAGCAAAGTTCATATCCTAGCCTTACCTGCGCATATTCACAAAGCCATATATGAGACTTATCATGATCATTATTGCTCCACATATACATATTGTCCATTTTTTACCTTATACCCTATCCGGGGACAAAGTTTTTTTGAATGGATGACATCTTTGGAGTTATATGGAGTTGTGCATTTATAAAGTTGTTGGCAGGAATGATACAATATGGAAAATTAAATGAGCGAGAAAAAATCCGATCACCTCAGGAGATAAAGGTAGGTCGACCCTGCTCGCTGAGATAATAGTTCGGCGAGATGGGACACAAAGGTGAGGAGTCCAAAGTACTAAGTATCCGGGGCCATTCATGACACCCATGTTTGCGACTCGCGAGAAGGCAGTGCTAAGGTTAGAGAGGTAAAAGCATTAAAGAAAAAAAAGCATTGAACGATGAGTGAAAGGAGAGACATTATGAAGGAGGAATGTGGAATATTTGGGAAAGAAAGTGTACTTCCCCGGATTTAACACCACATGGCCAAATATTAGCCCACCTTTAGCCTTTTACCAATCCACTTCTCATAAGCTTGAAGAAAATCCTCTTGATTATTAATGCAATGTCGCTGGAATTGTTTTTTGCATATTACCTCCTTTATAAGTATGAAATTGCTTTTATGCACAGGCATGGACTTGGTTGACATAAGTACCTTCTCGAGGATGGCAATTGATTGTAGGGACATATGAAAAATGAATCTATGATGTTGAGGGTTTACTTTCTTCCCCTGAATGACCATTAAGAGTATTGCTTGGGGACAAGCAAGCTTAAGTATGGGGTGTTTGATGTGCGCGCATGTTGCCATATTTTCTATGCACATATGAATTCATTTTGTTGTCTTTTGCATGCACATTAATGGGAAAACATGGGAATAGTGTAGTTTATGCTTAAATGTCAAATATATGGGTTTGCACGAGTTTCCATGTGATTTCGCAGAAAACAGGATGAAAATGGATGAATTCAGAAGAGCGGAAAAAGAACTCGAAGTCTTCTGAAGAGGTCGAAATCGACTGAAGACCTCGACATCGAGTACATCGAGACATAGGAATCGAGCAGAAAGGAAACAGAGCATCTCGACACAGAAGAGGTCGATATCGACGTCTGGAGGTCGATATCGATGCTTCCAGATCGACCAAGTTGATAGAAGTCGAGAAGGAGAAGGAGAAGCTCGAGATAAGATTTTGGAGGGGTCGATATCGAGTGGAAGGGTCGATATCGACCATGCCAGCAGAGGAATTCGACTCCGATTTTGATAGAATTATATCCAATGCTTGCAATATCTATCCAAAGGTCGAGATTTCCTATCATCCACATCAGGTTTATCATGAGGAGGCTGGTTCCACCATGAAGTTTTAGCTTTTACTTTTTATTTATTTATTTATTTATCATAGAGAATAAAGATAAGGTTTCGAGTCCTTATCGTCATCTACAAATAGAAGCCATTAGGGCTGAGTTTAGGCATCCACGCACGCAGAGAATTCAGTTTTCAATAGAGAGAATTTGTAGAGAGAGAGAGAGAGAGTGGCCGAGTGGAGTTGTAAAGCGAGAGCGGAGTGGCTTGTTCGGTTGTACTTTCTTTCGGACTTTTAATTCAAGGTAGCTTTCTTTCAATAACAATGATGATGATGTGCATGATGAAGAGCGAGTAGTCAACCCACTTCTAGGGTCGGGGTGAGCCCGACGATAGCAATGTGAGGTAAGTGCATCAAAGGTATAACTTTTATGCGATTCCGTCTCCTACCCCATGCATGATCCTTTGCGAAAGTTAGGGAGATTCATTATTTGCATTATTGAAGCGAAAGCCACTCATATTGCGAACTTGAATTACTCATGAATTGAATAGTAACTCTTAGGAATTATGCGAGAGCCTCTAATCGCCTAAGTGTTGATAACGAAAGTTATTTGACGGAAAAGACATTAAAGTTCATATTTTTAGCATGAAACTTGCATTGTTATCGTTGTGGCATAAAACCCCGACTTTGGAAGCTTTTTAATTCATTAAATTCTTCATAAAAGTCTTAGTTTTGTTTCTGTTCATCTTTCCTCTCCATTCTATTTTCTTCGGACCCTTTTCCGACAAATTGGTTACAAAAACGGTTTCTGTGACAAACATCGAAATCGACCTTAAGGGTCGATATCGAGTACTAACATCGATATCGAGGTCTCTGCTCGACGTCGACTTGCTGTTTTGTCTTCTGCAGGAACTGCGCTAGGAAATCGACCAGAACTGAGGTCGATATCGACCAGTATACTCGATATCGAGTGTCTGCTGAGGTCGAAAGCATTGATCGTGAGTACAACAAGGGAAGCGCTGACATACCTCCTCGTGGATTCGATCCTGAATTACCCTACTACTACAAGGGAGGGGATTCTTGTATTATTTGTTTGGGACAGGGAGATAGTCTAGTTGTGCTTTATTTTATTCTCCTCTATTTTATACATACACCCCCCAACTCCCCATAGCGAACACAACCCCGCCGAATGGAGTCTTCTTTGAAGTCTTCCATTGAGCGAAAGTCCTCCTGATGGTTCTTATTACATTTTCATAATTGGTTGCGAAGTGGATTCTTATAAATTGCAATGTTTATGAGATTGTATATGGAATTGAGTTGAGAGTTGATCTTCATAGCCTAAACACATGAGAGTTGAGTGCAAACACATTATCCCTGTGAGGTTGGAAAAAAAATTACATATGCCTATGGATCGCCAAAATATGTGCTATGACATTAAATTCACTTGCTTTACTTTGCTACCGTTTATGATGTTGCTTTTGACAAGGGCGAAGACTTGAAGGGTGTGTTGTAGGTATTGGTTATTGCTTGGTTATTGCTTGAGGACAAGCAAGTCCAAGTATGGGGTGTTTTGATGTACATATTTATATCTCCTTTTATTGCATCGTTTGACTTCATATTTCATTCGATCTCTAAAGAAAAGGTTCAAAAGAATATAAACTTGTGGAAGAATGGGCTAAAATGCAAGAAATAGGGTTTGCACAAGTTTTGAGCTAACCATGCAGGAATTCGAGCGAAATCGGAGTCAAAACGGAGACGCCAAGTGAAGCTGAACAGAGGTAGAAATCCACCTCAGAGGTAGATATCGACCCCTGGTGTCGATATCGACCCCCATATCGACCTCAACATAGACATCGACCAGAGCTGGACAAGTCGAGCAGGAACAGAAACCTCGATATCGACCTCTGGTGTCGATATCGACCCCTGATTTCGACAGAAGATAGACTCGGTTTCGAGATGCGGATTGGAACTATATCTTCAAGGAGGCGCGGAATTATCTCATACTTTCAAGATAGATGGCAGCTGAAGTTTTATTTATCTTTTACCTTCAAGTTTTATCAAAATAAAAGAGCTATCCTAATTGTTTGCATAGAGTTCATAGTTTAGATAGGAGTTACAATCCTCGGATAGCAAGGATTAGTAGCCTATAAATAAAGCCCTAGGGGGCTGGCATTCAATCATCCAATTTTAGAGTTCAATTACAATCAATAGAGTTAGAGAGAAGTTTTAGGGTTTGACGTTTGCGAAAGTTGACGTTGAGTTGTAAAGCTTCGGAGTTTATTTTAATGCAAGTTTCTTCTTTTCAATCAACAATGAGTTCCATGATGAGAAGCGAGTAGTTCCCCAAAGCTCTTAGGGTCGGGGTGAGCCCGTCGTTAGCCATGCGCGCTTGAGGTAAGTATTTGATGTCGATATCATTGTGTCTATCTCTCCTCCTACGATTCTATGTTTAATCCTAATCGAAAGAAAAGGGATTCATGCTAACAACTTGAGTTATAAACATAAAATTGGTAGAGACAATTAGGTTTATTTGCAAGAGTAATCCTAAGAGTTGGTGTACGGCGAAAGCTTGTCCCTCGGGTGAAATAGCGCAATTGCCCGTCTTATTTATCTTATCGCATGCATCGGTTAACGTTGTGGTAAACCCTAATCCTAGGATTTGCTTTTACATAGTTTATACACCCAAAACCCTCTGTTTTATTTCTGTTCATTGCTTCTCTCTCCATTCTCTAATCTTCGGCCTTTCTTTGCCGACGAAAAACTAACCCACTGCAGGAAGACATCGATATCGACCCCGGACGTCGATATCGACCACTGAGTTCGTCGACAGTTTTCTGAGTCGACGACGATCATTCTGCGAAGTTTGCTTGACATCGATATCGACCCCCTAGCATTGACATCGATATCGACCCTATCTAGTCGATATCGACCACTTGTTTTTGTTTCTGCAGGTCTTCTGTTGCAGAGAACATCGATAGACAAGGTCGACATCGAGGCCCAAGGTCGAAATCGAGGCTTCTGGTCGACGCAGACTTGAGATTTCCAAAGCTACTAGGATCCCGCTGACACGCCTCCTCGTGGATCGATCCTGACTCCCCTTCCACTACAACGGGAGGAAGTCTTGTAATTATTTGCATAGGCTAGGAGTCGATTTACGTTTACATCTTTATTATTTGTAATTTGAGAACTCGACTTACCTCCTTAACAGTATGAAGTCAAATGTGCAGGCAGATATATGAGTTCCTTTTTCTAAAAAAATGAAGCCAACCTATGAAAAAATCTCAAGGAACAAAACATAAGAGAAATTGATCATACATTGCCATTATGAGTTTCTTTTGGTTTATCAATAGGCTAGGGAGGCAATTAGAGTTACTTCTGGTCATAAATAAAAAAAGAAACACGTAGGGAGGCAATTAGAGCTGCTTCTTGTCATAATATGTACATTACTTTTGCAAATAAAAGAATAAATAAGAATTGTCATAATATGTACATTACTTTTGCAAATAAAAGAATAAATAAGAAAAATGGTTGGTTGGTGCTAATGCGAATACCAAGTACCTTATCTAGAACCTCTAAGGTAGTTATTTCTATAAATGTATATGTATGTTTCAGTTTAAGAATAGGCCATTTGAGGAAATCCCAAGCACTTTTATCTAAACAATTGTAAGTTAATCCTTATGAAAAATTAAAAACCCATCACCCGGTAGATACACAGTTCAGAATATCTCTAACACAAGAAAGATAGAAAAAACGTGTGATTTTACCAAAAGCTTGATAAAAAAAAATTAAGGCTTTGAAAATATGTGCATCAGCCATCACTCATTAGGTATGAACACAGGATGTGAACTTATGAATTTCTAGATCATCTGCTTAGCACTAAATGGGTGTGAAAAATAATCCCCAAATAAAAAACAAAACATATGATCATAAGTATAACTTTACAAAGATTATCGAGCTTGAATCATACACTAGTACAATGTCCTAAAAGTTAATCCCCATCCAAAACACTACAGAATAAAATTTAAGCTGAAATTGATGGGTAGTTTTTCTGTTTGATTTATACAAAGTCGAATAGCTTGTTTGGAATGGCTTACTGCAGAGAATTTGGACAGATGACCTCTAGTTGTATGTACTTGCAATAGAAGCAATATTTTTTGATGGTAGAGTAGGTGTGCATTCAGTTAAACCTCACCAAGAAAAAAATGGAGCTATAAACTCAAGTATTTCAAATTGGGCAAGAAAACTTCTCGAAAATAAACTGTGACATATCAACGGCATTGTTGAATCTTTAACAATTAATTAAATTAAATTCTTCATATCATTCATAATTTTACATGTGGATTTCTAGTGCAGTTTACATTAACCTATAGCTAATCAAAAAATAACTTTTAATTTAAAAATATAGTAGAGTGATGTCCCTTGTTTTCACTTGCAGGTGTTGCTTTCAAATTTTCTCCTTGTTGACATATCGGTATCCCAATTACCTTGATGACCCTTTGCTGCCTGAAGTTGCTTGCCGTTTGAATCTATAGGTAGTTTACATTGACTTAGAGCCTATCAAAAACATAACTTTTTATTTATCAATACAGTAGAGTGATGTCCTATGTTGTAACTTGCAGGTGTTGCTCTTAATCTTCTCCTTGTTGACAGACAGACCAGTGCCCCAACCTTGATGATTTTTTGCTGCTTGAAGCTACTTGCCATTTCAATCTAGGTAGTTAGGTTTTTTTTCAGAATGAATTTTTTCCACTTGTTTTTGGATCAAGAAACGAGAACTTGTTGACTTCATTTTTGATAATCAAGCTTGTATTGTGACCTTTATTTATTGCTATGACGAAATCAGTATTATGGTTGAATGTGGTTAGCAAGTGTGTTTGTGCTGAAAATGTGTGCAAAATAGGTGGATTATGAAAAAAAAAATTTAAATGGCCATTAAAAAAAAAGTTGTACCAAATACCCCGGATCTCCTACTCCCTGGGCTATATGATCTGTTTTCATGTGACTTTTGGGGGACTAAATAGCCCAGACCTATGAATTCCCGGGCTATATAATCTGCTTTTGTAGGTGGTTTGTGTACCAAATAGCCCGGATTTTGAAATATAATCCGGGCTCTAAAGTCTTTTAAACCAATTTTGACAGCCTCTATTAGCCCGGGCGTGTCTGTTTTCCATCCGGGCTTTATACCTATTATCACACCACTCTGATGCTCGGATGCTATTTGGTCCATATCTGGGTTATATTCTTAGAAACGCCCGGGCTAAAAAACTATTTTTCTACTAGTGTAAAGATGCTTTCTGGGAAACGGTAATTGACGCCATTAGTCAAGAAACACTACCATGCATTGTAATGGGAGATTTGAATGAAATCGGGTGCCTCTTTGAAAAGGAGGGTGGAGCTGAAACACATCCGGTAGAGTACGTCGTCTATCGAATTTCAAAAACTAGTGTTCTTTGCATGAGATACCTGCATGGCGTAACTTCTTTAATTGGAGAAAAAACAGAGTGGTGATGGAAACATCCGTGAGAAACTGGACCGAGTTCTTGTCCTTCATACAGTTATACAACAATTCCCTCTTCTTTCGACTAAGAATGGAGCTTTTTCTTTATCGGACCAATGCCCCATCTCAATTGATCTAGACACAAAAACAAGTTTTAAACCCCCGCTATTTATGTTTGAAAAATGTTTCCTCAACGAAGAGATTTCAGAAACATAGTCAAACAATCATGGCGTTTAACCTCCCCGGGTTCGGCCATGTTTCAACTTATGCACAAAATCCGACTTCTAAAACAAAAAAAAACAAAAGAGTGGTATAAATTCACATTTGAGAACATATTTAGACAACTTCAAGAGGTGGAAGGCCAACTTCTGAATATCAAGAAAGCACACGTAAAATGCAATAATTCCAGTACACAAATCAAGGAAAGCAAATTAATTTCTAAAAAGGAAAAACTCTTACTATTCAAAAAATCCTACTGGAATCAACGAGCCAAAACAAAGTACATTTGATTAACTTATGCGAACACGACATACTTCCATCGAGTTGCATCCGGAAAATGAAACAGAAAATTGATTCGACACATTACATGAGCTAAAGGAACCCAGATCATGGGTGACATAAATGTCAGTAATTAAATAAAGAATCTATATATAAACTTAATTCAAAAACATAAATGTTGAGGTGTCGACACCTCCTTTTTTCATGCACCCTCCACCAATCACGATTTATGTCATATATTTAATCAGTATTTCATTAATTATAATTATTTCCATCCCTTTTATTTTTTACATCCCTTTTGCATATCCTGTACATCCCCTCCAAGGCTCCAAGTGTAAAGGCGGAATATAATTAATATATATATTATATTATATTATTTTAATTAAATATGTTATTATTCATTGCAATTGGTAAAAGCGGAAAAAAAGTCATCCTCGAGCACGAGTTCAATTTTAAAATCTTTCCGGCATCATTTAAATTTTGGATTTTGACGGGATTTGATTTTCGCTTTCGAGTTCCGGGTATTAATAAAATTAAGTTAAGTTCCGAGATGATTTAAATTTCGATTCAAATTGTCGAGTGTCGGGTTTTGTTTTAGTGAGCGGAATTGGGTTCGAACGTCAGGAACTCAAATTGATATATAGGGACCTCCTTTATTCCTACTTTCTCTTCTTTTTCTTTTTTTCTTTATTCTCTCTCTCTATCTCCCTCTCTCTCTCCCCCGGTTTTCTGTTACATAGGTGTTGGCCCCCCTCCCTCATTGTCTTCTTCCCTCCCATGTGCAACAGCTCTTCATTACCCCCATCTGCACCCCTCTGCCTCTCTCTCGCACCAACGGGCCACCCCCTGCCCTCCTGCCCCTCATAATTCTGCACCTCCTCACACCAGCCCACAAGAACCCTCTCCTCTTCTCCCTTCCTCTTCATTTCTGCAGAAGCCATAAACCCACCATCCCACCTCCATTTCCGGTTGTGCTCCAACACCCTCCAAGCCACCACCTTGCTCCACTCTTCTCGTCGTCGCCGCCACCACGCCACCACCAGGAACCACCTTCGCCTCCACCTTCTTCCTCCAGCTTGAAGCAAGCCGCGAGCGCCCTCCCCCTGTTTTGCCGAGAGCAACGCCAACAGATCCACCACTTCCTCCTTCGTTCTTCTTCCTCGAGATGCCAGCAGAAGCTTCCACCTACCCCTCCTCGACGTCTCCGAGCAGCGACGTGCCACCCAGGAGCCCGGAGTCACCTAGCCGCCGCCTCTCTTCTTCTCCCCTGTTTCGAACTCGAAGCTCGGTAAGGCCGCCTCCTCCCTCCTTTCTCTCTCTGTCCTCACAAGTTGAAACTTTAACACCCTAACACCCCCTAGGTTGTCTCCAACAAGACCCCGTCTCCGGCGAAGCTCCCCGAGCGACCTCGAGCATATTCCGGGCTAAGGGTTCGGTAAGTTCCTTTTTTCCCTCCTCCTCTCTTGTGCTCGTTCTTCCTTAATGGGTGGGTCTGGGTCGGAATCGAATTTCGGTCATTGATGGTGGTCGGGTGAGGGTTCGCCGGCAAGGAGCCCCTTTTCCCCCTCTTCTTCTTCCTCCGTCGTCGACGAACGAGGCTCTGGGGGAGCTTGAAGAAGGCCCTCCTTTCTCACGTTGGGTTGGGCTTGACCCGGACCCTTTTTCGGGTTATATCATCTTAATTCGGATCCCCTCCGCTCCACCTCAGCGCCACGTCACTGGGTCCTCCCTCCTCTTTTATTCTGATTTCCGGATTGGATTGGGCCTAATCCGGGTGGGCTTTTTCTTTCTTTCTTTCCCTTCCGGATTTGGGCCAGTTGGTCTTCTTTTCTTTCCTTCTTCTTTTCGGATCTTCGGGTAAGGGCTCCGGAAATGGGTTGGTGCTGGGATTGGGCTTCTGTTTTAATTTTGGGGTGTGGGTTATTGTTGGGTTTATTCATTGTGTTATATTAATTGTTATATATTAGTATGATGTTATATGATGATTTTGAGATGAGTTATAAAATATGTTAAAGTAATTTCATATTTTGAATTATAAATGTAGGTTATTGAAATGGAGTGATTTTGGAAATTTTATTATATTTAAATATTCCTTGAGTGAGTTATTATATAATGATTTATAAGGTGATTTTAAGACGGGGAATTTTAAAGAGATAAAATGCCGGAATTATTTCTAAATATGATTTTGGGAAATTGGTTTCAAGACTTAAATGTTTAATGTCGGGATTTGGATAAGCGCTTTTAAGAGAATTGTTTGATTTTCTAAGTTGAGTTCTTTGAGAAACTGTTTTGGAAATGAGATGAAGAGATGAGATGAACATGGAATGATATTTGAATTATGATGAGATAAGGTGGAATAATCTGAAACAAGATATGTGAAGACATTTATGATAGTTAGGGGCGCCTTGTGTGAATTAGATAGACTTATCCATTTGTATTTTATTAGGTGCTTGTGATATGTTGGACATTGCTTACTATTGGATGATTAATTACTTGGACTCTGCTTCTGCCTTCTTTCTCTACTGTTCGGCTTATTCAGGTAAGTTTCTTTTATGGGCTTACTCAGATTCGAAAGAGGATACCTGCTTGTGAATATATGACATACTAGGTGTTGCATAAGCATTAAAGCATGCCATGTAGTATAATGCTAGGTTGCACTTATGAATGAGCATTCGTTTACTTTGTGTGTTTGAATACAGAACGGTTGTTATCTGTGATAGTCCTAGAGTCTTTGTTAGGGTCATAGGGTAGCGCAGCCCCATCGGGTGCCTTGAGTCTATCGAGTCGATATGAGCATAATATGATAGCCCAGCACCATCGGGCAAGAGATGAGATGATGTGATATGATATGATGATGCCGTGGTGAGTGCACCACCACGAGGAAATTGCTATGCTATAGCACTGAACTGGCCAGTCTCTACACTAACGGGAAGGGGTGTAGAGGTAGGAGAGGGATATGCCACTTGGCATTCTTTGGGCCCCCTTTACAGTTCTTTTCCGCATATTGTAAATTAGGATCATGTTAGTGTGATTTAATTTCCGCATTTGCATCATCTTTATATTAGCGTATGTGTATATTTGCTTGTGGGACAGGGTGTGTTGGGGTCTCGGTCTGATCCCGCTCGCACCACTTGCTTTTAGGTATGATTGCTCCCTGTCTCTATGGCGTGGGAAAATTCCCGGGCGATTGCAAAGAATTTGTCTAACCCCGCTAATTTGGCTATACGACTTTAGAATATATGTTTTCGTTTTGACCCGGCTCTGCCGTGGCTCTTGTATCTAAATCTTACTTCCGCTTTACTTTCGTTTAAATTGAATTTCTGTGACTTCGATTGATTGGGGTTCGAAATCCCCGCTTTGAATATGGATTGATCTTTAGAGGTTCGAAACCTCGACCCGTACCTGAATTGCAACATCCGAACGAAGGTATCCAACCTTTGAAACGTATCTCGGATATTTATATCCGGGCCGTTACAAAGTTGGTATCAAAGCCAGGTTGTGCAATTCGGGTACGCAAGGGTCGAGTGTATGTTTTGGAAAAACCGCCCATTGATTTCAAAAGAATTGAAAGCGTTTTAAAGGGGCAAAATGAACTTAAAATGCCTAACTCAATTGGACTAAATATGAACTTGGCTTATGATAAAAGAGGAGAACCAACTAATAAGGGATCGAGAGGGTAGAAAAGGCGCTAGACCATCCCTATTGGATGTAGTTGGGAATGGATAGGCGAAATACTAGCTTGTTCTTTACAGCTGGGTCTGGAAGATTCCAAGGAGGTCATTATAATTATCATTGACTGATTCTCTGTGAGTGCTTGATATGCTAAAGATTGATTGGTATGTCCTAACTATTTAACGAGTATTGAACGATCTGTGCGAACGGGATAGCGGGAGTACCCTTCTTCTTATATGGTTAAGCTCAGCTTTTGTGGAACCGCCCCTTTCCTTATGAACCCTTTGATAGTTCAATCGAGTCCTCCCTTGGAATATCGGTTTCCTCCACGGGAAATCGGGTTAGTAAACATATTGTTTCGGGAATCATGGTTGGATATGAGGGTTGCTTGGGAGAGTATTGGAAGTTGGCTTTTGATGTAATTCCAAGTTAGAAAGTAAGTGTTTCTGAGGTTGTCTTTCTTGATTCTTATGACGATCAACTGGTGTCTTCTTGCCATAAAAAGTCATATCCGAGTCTCAGGGGAAAGATGGGTGATGAGTCAGTTAGGGAGAGTCAATGGTTGCCCTTATGGATCTCTATCGGGTTATCTTGATTGCTCTGTCCATGATTGTATGATACTATGTGGTACTACTCCTTGACCTACAGATTGATCTTTAGTATGAAATTGTGCTTGTGTGCTTTGGTGTTCGTAATGAATATTGTATGGGTTCGAGCTACATTTATTATATCCATATCATCCCGACATGATCTACTTAGTATATTGCATTGTCATACTAGAGCACGAATATATATGTCATATGCTAGGAAGTTGTATAATTGATGTCCTCTCTGTGAATAGGTTCATGATAGTGTGATCGTTCGGTTCTAGTATCATGATAGAGTGAGTCCCTTACTTGATGGATACATGTTATAATTTCATGTCAACATGCCTCATATGCTACGTAATCCTCAGTACATGTTATGATGATGGTCATTAAAGTAAATTCGTGGTTGTATGACATCCTGTATCCATGCTAGTCACATTGCTTAAGTCTTGTGTTGTGTCTTGCCCTCTATCATGATTGTATGTTGTTATAGCATGTTTACTTGGCCTATTGATCGTATGATTGATCGGGAGCTTGAACCACATGATATGAGTCTATATGATTGTTGCTTCTTCTGTGTTAGGTCCATGATAGTGTGAACGACTCTTCTTTATTTGAATGCCTCATAAGATGTGCTCTTTAGCATGCTAGCCGATGATGCCTCGATGCTTATCATTCATCTTGTGACAAGAATCTATAGCATGCCCACCTATTTTGTATTCAGGAGATTAACTATTGTTGAGTATCCTGTGACTAATACTGTTGTGTGTTACTTGCGTAAAGTAAGGATATGTTAGTGTGAATGAGTCTTGATAAATACATGTTTTATCCCATAATACATTAATTTGAACTCATGTCCCCATATTCTAGTCATGTTGCCCATTACTTAGACTTGCACTATACCTCGCTACACTTCCTCTCCTGTTGCTACATTATTGGAATGTGATTGAATTGAAGTCTTGCTTAGTGTCGAATAATCAATCAAGTGCATGTATGTATCATATGTTATATTGAGCCATTAGTAACATGTCGGGCCCTTGGTTGTGACTTGTGCAAGTTCTACTTTGCCTACATTATTGTTGATTCTCTCTTGAGCTAGGTCCCTGATAGTGTCGCTCTTTCCTCTTTCTGTCCTCTTAACATGTTTCACTCGTCCTGATTAGCTTAATGTTGAATTCGATGATTGACTAGCCTTCCGTGATGGTTAAACCTAGCATGCTTACATGGTTAAAATGTCTATTACCCTATGATGGCTTCTTGTGCTTCATGAACGTATGACTTGACACCTCGCATGATCACACACCACGTTATATCACGGTTTCGCACACGCTTGATGCATAAATGTTAGAATGAATCTAGTCGAATTACCTCGATTGTATTCATGTTCAATATGTGTCACTAGTATCCTATAGGACTTATGATTTTCAATATGACTCGCGAAATAGTGACTTGCCATACTAATTCTATTACGAGAACATGCTTGTCCTATAGTGTGATAGTTGTTATTCCATTTTATGTGCACTATGATAGTTGCTCCTAGCATACTTATAATCTATCGCTGGTGATGCCCTCCTTGTCACTCCCTGTAATGATGACTCTTGCTCTATGAACATTATGTTGAATTCTTTTAGACGACCCTTGACTATGCCCTTGTCTTATCATGTATCACTAGCATCATGTAGGACCTATGTTTCTAAGTGTATCTCGTCGTATGATTACATGTCGTACTTGTTCTATAATGCGATAGTTATTGTACCATATATGTACTCTATGATGGTTCGTTCTTAGCATGATTATAATCTAGCACCCATGAAGTCCTTCTTGTTACTTTTGATGATGCCTCATGTTTCGTGAATATTATGTTGAACCCATTTAAATGACTCTTGATTATGATCATGCCTTATCATGTATCGCTAGTACCATGTATTGCGTGCGTTTTTAAATGTATCCTGTTGTATGTTTACATGCCAATTTCTTTTACTTATTATATGATCATTGTTGGTTCCGCATAGCTTGTTTGAAATTGCTAAGCATATCTGCTTCCATAGAATAATAGACTACTAGCTTGTTTCACGTGCATCAGTGTAGGACTCGATCGGGTCTTTGGAATGAGTATGTATGTCATTGTTCTTTAAGATAGGTACATGTTAGTGTTGATTAATGTGATTTATATTCTCCATGATGAATTCGTGCCTGTTGTCACAATTGTAACTTAATGGACTTCCATAAAGGCATCGTTACTATTCCCGGGTCGGAGTCTTGTATCTAGTCGTGTCATCTTTAGCTTTGGTCCATTTTGTCTCCGAGAGAAACGTTGGGTTGTCCGCTTTTGTCACTCCCCCTATCTCCGCTAACTTAGACTCCTACGCGTTACATTGAACAAGCGACCGCATGGAAAAAGGGAACGGGAAGTCGAATAGCGATAGAGCAGCGCAGCGGAAGCGTGGGCCCATAACTCACGGGCCTCAGGATCGACAATGTCGATGGAACAAGCTCACTTTAAGGGTTGTGATTATTGAGTACGATATGACTTGCAGGTGGGAGCGTCCTCTATTCGAATTGCTAACCCTTTTTGAGCTTGTTGATGGTGTACTGCACTGACTTGATGTGGGAAATTACGTGTTGATGTGATGACTTGGTAATGATTATTGCCTGATTATCCGTTGTCTATGACGATATATATGATTCGATGCTTGACAGCCCTAATGTGCCATGATGACTTGATGTGATGCTACTCTGAGTTGTTAAGCATGATCTAAATTCCTTTCCTATATAGTATGAACTGCAAATGCTGAGGACCCGAACTGTTTATTTGATAAGGTTATGATGAAACTTGCTAGCTTGGTTTGATTAGGTTCATATATGATGTTTTAAAATACTTGTTGAGCATGACGGTAAATTGAGACTTATTGACACAATTGCAATGCTTAGTGATGAACTAATGATGCTATCGATTTAAATGCTAGTTGATATGATGAAATCCTTCTGTGTAATAATATTCATGATTGCTTCTTCTTTGAACATGTGAGTGAGGTCCTTTGGTAGAGTGGTTAGAGAGTGGAGAAAGTCTTTAAGTGATTAGAATGATCGACGGTGGTAAGGGAAAGTTGCAGAAGATGGGTGTTGACTTAAGTAGGAGCGGGTGAGTTTTGAAAACTATAAGAGGCGATGCTTAGTGGTTTTCGATGAGCTCCTAGGTGAATCTCGAGTGGGGGTATGGTTAACAATAGGTCGGCTAAGCGCGATCGAGGAAGTTTCTAGAAGAGGTGTGGCTAGTAGGGCAGAATGTTTGTGATGTCTTGGGTAACACGGGGAACGTAAGGAATGACCTTTGTGAGTATTGAGGACATGGACTGAGAGTGTACCCGGGTGTGAGGTTAGAAATAGGAGTTGGATTCTTAGAGGTGGATCGTTTGTGGAGAGCTTGGTGAGAGGAGGTGTGAGACCGGAGTGTCAAAATGAATTGGGATTTCTTCGGGGATTTTATCCGGGTTGATGTTGGTTAGCCTAGATGAAGAGTGGTCATGCCTTGAGAATTGGAGTCGAGCGAGCGGGGATTGTGTTCTATTTTGACTGGTGATGATGTGAGAGTTTTCTGGATTATGCGACTTATTAATATGTGCTGCCATGATGTTAAATAGCAACCATGATGAATCGATATGGAATGATGTCACATGTTGATAGGCAATATTGAGATCTAGTTGGCAGTGAAAAGTGTCATCATGATATACTAATGTTTTGATATCCTGTTACGTTGTTTTAGAAGCATGTTAGGATGTATTGTGATATGAGATATGAGATCATGATGTGTTATTATGTGGAAGCATGATGTTATATTATGTGGTAGCAAGCATGATGTTGTATTATACGGTTGGCAAGCATGATTAAGTATATGTTAAATGATGAATATTGATTTGGATCATGAATATGACTTATATATATATAGGAGATAATGGTGCGTGAGTGCTAAATGATCGTCATATGGCATTATATGAGATGAGATGATGTTTTGTGAGTATGCTGACATTTTGGTGATTGATATATTAATTGACCTTCCCCTCTGCTGAATCTTAATAGCCTGACCTTGTTGTGTTGATGTGTTGACAATGGGTTTTGGTTCGTTGATTCTCTGATGAGAGATACTTTTATGACTTCTGGTGTGATGCTGAGACGTTGTTATGATTTTGTTATGTTGTTGAGATGCATATTACGACCTTTAGTATGATATGGAGATGTTGATGTGACCTTGTGGCATTACGATTGGTATGTGTTGAGACTTGTCGTGTGATGTGTTGATTGGAGATTGGATGGTTATACAGTTATGCATTTCTTATGTCTTATGCATCTTGCTTGAATTGAGACTGATAGATTGATTCGATTTTGGAACCTAGGAAGAGAATATGGGATTAGCCCTTAGAGGTGGATGATTCCACCTCCTACCTTTTGAATTTGATTGATTAGTTTGCGAGAAGCTGATTTGGTTTTTGGGAGACTTTGACGAAATCTTGATTTGAAAGGATTTGACTTGTTTTGGTGTAAAACTGCTTAATTAAACGTTGAATTTGAAGATTTTGAGCGGTTTTGAAAATGGCCAACTTGGGGTTTTAAAGAAGTTGAGAGTTTCAATGATTTGGATGACAATCTTTCCATTTACAAAACGCTTTGAGGAGTTACGAACTGGATTTACATTATGACGTCGCACGAAGTGGATACAAGCATTTTATAGGGGCGCTTATAGATTGCTTGCTAAGACTTAGTCGGGACGCGATAATACTTTTAGAGTTGTGGTACTTCCGAAAAGTCAAAGCGAGGATGTAATAAGGGCGCTTATTACACACTTGACAAGACCAATTGGAGATGTCACGACTGTGACTAGGATGTTGTAAGAATCCCGGGAGACGCAACCGAGATGATTACAAGATCCTTGGACATGGTCCTCGGACTCATCGACTTCAAACTCCTTCCCATTGCTCCAAAATGATTTTAGTCTCGGGGACGAGACTTGTTTTTAGAGGTGGATAAATGTAAAGGCGGAATATAATTTATATATATATATTATATTTTATTATTTTAATTAAATATGTTATTATTATTGCAATTGGTAAAAGCGGAGAAAAAGTCGTCCTCGAGCACGAGTTCAATTTTAAAATCTTTCCGGCATCATTTAAATTTTGGATTTTGACGGGATTTGATTTTTGCTTTCGAGTTCCGAGTATTAATAAAATTAAGTTAAGTTCCGAGATGATTTAAATTTCGATTCAAATTGTCGAGTGTCGGGTTTTGTTTTAGTGAGCGGAATTGGGTTCGAACGTCGGGAATTCAAATTGATATATAGGGACCTCCTTTATTCCTACTTTCTCTTCTTTTTCTTTTTTTATTTATTCTCTCTCTCTATCTCCCTCTTTCTCTCCCCCAGTTTTCTGTTACATAGGTGTTGGTCCCCCTCCCTCATTGTCTTCTTCCCTCCCATGTGCAACAGCTCTTCATTACCCCATCTGCACCCCTCTACCTCTCTCTCGCACCAATAGGCCACACTCTGCCCTCCTGCCCCTCACAATTCTGCACCTCCTCACACCAGCCCACAAGAACCCTCTCCTCCTCTCCCTTCCTCTTCATTTCTGCAGAAGCCATAAACCCACCATCCCACCTCCATTTCCGGTTGTGCTCCAAAACCCTCCAAGCCACCACCTTTCTCCACTCTTCTCTTCATCGCCGCCACCACGCCACCACCAGGAACAACCTTCACCTAAACCTTCTTCCTCCAGCTTGAAGCCAGCCGCGAGCGCCCTCCCCCTGTTTTGCCGAGAGCAACGCCAACAGATCCACCACTCCCTCCTTTGTTCTTCTTCCTCGAGATGCCAGCAGAAGCTTCCACTTACCCCTCCTCGACGTCTCCGAGCAGCAACGTGCCACCCAGGAGCCCGGAGTCACCTAGCCGCAGCCTCTCTTCTTCTCCCCTGTTTCGAACTCGAAGCTCGGTAAGGCCGCCTCCTCCCTCCTTTCTCTCTCTGTCCTCACAAGTTGAAACTTTAACACCCTAACACCCCCTAGGTTGTCTCCAACAAGACCCCGTCTCCGGCGAAGCTCCCCGAGCGACCTCGAGCATTTTCCGGGCTAAGGGTTCGGTAAGTTCCTCTTTTCCCTCCTCCTCTCTTGTGCTCGTTCTTCCTTGATGGGTGGGTCCTGGTCGGAATCGAATTTTTGTCGGTGATGGTGGTCAGGTGAGGGTTCGCCGGCAAGAAGCCCCTTTTCCCCCTCTTCTTCTTCCTCCGTCGTCGGTGAATGAGTCTCTGATTGAGCTTGAAGAAGGCCCTCCTTTCTCACGTTGGGATGGGCCTGACCCAGACCCTTTTTCGGGTTATATCATCTTAATTCGGATCCCCTCCGCTCCACCTCAGCGCCACGTCACTTGGTCCCCCCCCCCCCTCTTTTATTCTGATTTCCGGATTGGATTGGGCCTAATCCGGGTGGGCTTTTTCTTTCTTTCTTTCCCTTCCGGATTTGGGCCAGTTGGTCTTCTTTTCTTTCCTTCTTCTTTTCGGATCTTCGGGTTAGGGCTCCGGAAATTGGTTGGTGCTGGGATTGGGCTTCTGTTTTAATTTTGGGTTGTGGGTTATTGTTGGGTTTATTCATTGTGTTATATTAATAGTTATATATTAGTATGATGTTATATGATGATTTTGATATGAGTTATAAAATATGTTAAAGTAATTTCGTATTTTGAATTATAAATGTAGGTTATTAAAATGGAGTGATTTTGGCAATTTTATTATATTTAAATATTCCTTGAGTGAGTTATTATATAATGATTTATAAAGTGATTTTAAGACGGGGAATTTTAAAGAGATAAAATGCCGGAATTATTTCTAAATATGATTTTGGGAAATTGGTTTCAAGACTTAAATGTTTAATGTCGGGATTTGGATAAGCGCTTTTAAGAGAATTGTTTGATTTTCTAAGTTGAGTTCTTTGAGAAACTGTTTTGGAAATGAGATGAAGAGATGAGATGAAAATGGAATGATATTTGAATTATAATGAGATAAGGTGGAATAATCTGAAACGAGATATGTGAAGACATGTATGATAGTTAGGGGCGCCTTGTGTGAATTAGATAGACTTATGCATTTGTATGTTATTAGGTGCTTGTGATATATTGGACATTGCTTACTATTGGATGATTCATTACTTGGACTCTGCTTCTGCCTTGTTTCTCTGTTGTTCGGCTTATTCGGGTAAGTTCCTTTATGGGCTTACTCAGATTCGAAAGAGAATACCTGCTTGTGAATATATGACATACTAGGTGTTGCATAAGCATTAAAGCATGCCATGTAGTATCATGCTAGGATTGCACTTATGAATGAGCATTCGTTTACTTTGTGTGTTTGAATACAGAACGGCTGTTATCTGTGATAGTCCTAGAGTCTTTGTTAGGGTCATAGGGTAGCCCAGCCCCATCGGGTGCCCTGAATCTATCGAGTCGATATGAGCATGATATGATAGCCCAGCACCATCGGGCAAGAGATGAGATGATATGATATGATATGATGATGTCGTGGTGAGTGCACCTCCACGAGGAAATTGCTATGCTATAGCACTGAACTGGGAAGTCTCTGCACTAACGGGAAGGGGTGCAGAGGTAGGAGAGGGATATGCCACTTGGCATTCTTTGGGCCCCCTTTATAGTTCTTTTCCGCATATTATAAATTAGGATCATGTTAGTGTGATTTAATTTCCGCATTTGCATCATCTTTACATTAGCGTATGTGTATATTTGCTTGCGGGACAGGGTGTGTTGGGGTCTCGGTCTGATCTCGCTCGCACCACTTGTTTTTAGGTATGATTGCTCCCTGTCTCTATGGCGTGGGAAAATTCCCAGGCGATTGCAAAGAATCTGTCTAACCTCTCTAATTTGGCTTTACGACTTTAGAATATATGTTTTGGTTTTGACACGGTTCTATCGTGGCTCTTGTATCTAAATCTTACTTCCGCTTTACTTTCGTTTAAATTGAATTTCTGTGACTTCGATTGATTGGGGTTCGAAATCCCCGCTTTGAATACGGATTGATCTTTAGAGGTTTGAAACCTCGACCCGTACCTGAAATGCAACATCTGAACGAAGGTATCCAACCTTCGAAACGTATCTCGGATATTTATATCCGGGCCGTTACACCAAGTCTCCAACATGCCTTCTGCGGTATCCCTTCAACTTTTTTTTCAGACCATTTCCCTTCTAATCTACCTCCAATCTCTAATTTTTCTTTTCCTTCCTTTTGATTTACCTTCATGTCGCTCCAATTTTTTTTCCTTTCAATTCCTCCTGCAATCTCTAATCTCTAAATTATTTTATTTTGTCAAGCTCTCAAGGGGATATCAATTTCTTATGCTCCACTTGGTGCCGTTTGCATTGTCCTCTTTTGCACTCTCCTTCTCCTGCTACCAAGGTACTCCTCTTTCTCCTGTTCCCAAGCCTTCGGTTGAATCAATTTTGTGGTTTTTTTAAGTGCACTCAATATGTTTGTTGAAATGCCCAGGTTCCTAAGTGATATTGTCCACTCGGATCTGGATCAATTTGAGTCGAGATATTTGACTTTTGACATTGAACTTGTCAAGGTACTCCTTCTTCTTCTATTACCAATCTTTTGGTTTAATCAAATTTGTGATTTTTTTAAGTGCACCCAATCTGTTTGTTGAAATGCCCAGTTTACTCATTTATGTTGTTCACTTGGATGTTGATCGATTGAGACGATGGATGCAAAACCCAAGCAATTTGTAGATGCATGCATTTTTTTGACGATTTCAATGGATTTCAGACTTCAATTTGGCTAGCAATGGCAGAATTCGGATAACTAAGGGTTTCATTTGTCCTAATTCTTATCTGGAGAGATTTATTTCCTTTGCATTTTAGCTTTGATTTGGCATGTTTACTTATTGATTATTTGTTTGGTTTATGATAAATGGTTTGATTCTATAACAATTGTTCACATTGTTTCTTGAGCAATTTCTTTGAATTCCGTCCCATTTTTTCATTGTTCTTATAGTTAGGTTTCCAACTTCATGCAATTTTTTATATCTAAATTCAATATTAATTTGATTTTTGTCGTATTGTAAGATGCTTGCTTCTTCACCTTCACAAATATATTTGAGAAATTGATTAACTAACTGTCAAAAGAGGCATAACTTCCATTGCAATTTGATCGAGAATGAAAAATCTCATAATCAAGGTCAACTAGAAGAGATAAACAGAGAGATCAATTTGGAGGTTGATAATGTTGGGCTCATTTCCAATGATGATCATACATAAGAAGTTAGGGAAATGGTTGGAGTGGAAGCCAAAATTCCCACCAAAGGTACCTTTTGGCCTTAGGATTTTCATTTCCTTCCAAGTAAATTGTCTAACTAGAAATTGTCCAACTATTATTTTGCTACGAGAACACTAGATAATTGGTCCTAATATCTTCCATTCCAATGCAAATAGACAGCCACTGGCTCTTCTTTGTTTACTGAATGCCTAATAATGATCTTTCATTTCTCAATTGCCCACTTTTTCTCTGAACTTCAACTATAGGAGGTATCAACCCAGCCAAATCTGTCTTATATCTGTATCATTCCGATGCAAACAGACATCCAAGGTGAACGTATCAAATCTACCTAATCATTGTTTTTGGAGGTATCAACCCAGCCAAATTTGTCTTATATTTGTGAAGCAATAGTGACCAAATGAATTTATTTTGATGTTCAAATCTTATTTTACCCTATGTTGTTTAATTAGCGCAATAAATCTGTTTCTCAACATTTAATTTTGTCTTAAAACTTAATTTACAGATTTTAATATGAAATTACAGATTTTAAAACTTGATTCTTATGAAATACTGATTTATGTAATTACATATTTCTGAAATTACATATTTCAGAATTTACATATTTGAGAATTTACATCTGTATGAAACTTGATCCTTATGAAATTACATAGTTATGAAATTACATATTTTAAAACTTACAGATTTCAGAAATTACATATTTTAGAGTTATCCAGATTTTATAAATTACAGATTTTATAAATTACATATTTAAATGTGATATTATAGATTTGGCATCTTGATCCTTATGAAATTACAGATTTCTGCAATTACTCAAAATATAATGTGTATATATCATATAATTTCATTCATATATATATGTGTGTGTGTGTATATATATATATGATTTTTTTAGCTGATTTCATCCTTTACCAATTGACATTTTCTTTCATATTCATCCCTTAACTATAATGTACAATGTACAATTTACATTTTCTCTCATTTCCATCTATATTAATATTTTCTTTCCTATCCATATATATGAATATATTGATTTTCTTTCATTTCCATATATATTAATATTTTATTTCCTAACCATATATATGAATATATTGATTTTCTTTCATTTCCATATATTTTATTATTTTCTTTCCTAACCATATATATGAATATCTTGATTTCCTTGCCCAAAATAAGTTCTACCCTCATTATAAATGTCATTCTTATTAAATTAAGTTAAACATTATTCCCGGCTCTTTTGCTTTACCTTTCATATTGTTCTAACTGTTTCAATGGCAGGTGTCATTGCAATTGTTAATGAGTTTACCAACCTTGATGAGATTTCTTCCTCATCATCGATCAAAGTCCTCATTATAAGGCTGTATTCAAAGTCAAATTTTCATGGAACCACCTCGAACTCAAACTATGGTCGCTCCATTTCAAAGCCAACATCTGGTGATCCTTCAAAAGACCGCCTCTAGAGTTGGTGCTCATGGGTGAGAGAGTATGGATTATGTACGTATTTTAATTGTCAATATACATTTTTCTTCGTATAATACTCCACTGCATTGTTTTAGGGAACCAAGATAGAGGCTACTATCAAACCAAAGTTGATTTGGCAGAGTACAAATCATGTAAAGGAATTTGCATCCATCATCATGTCCAAGTTCTCTCTTTTCAAGAATAATGGATCCTTCAAATTCAGCACTCATCCGCATACAATTTTCGTCCCTGAGGAAACCATCATAGCATCGTGTGATGGTTTGGGTATAGCACAACATGGTTTGCATGCACTTCCAAGATTTCTCTTCAATATCATCACCTGGCGACTGTTTGATTGGTAATGACTTTTATTATCAATTTATAGTCGTGTATATTTCGATGCCCTTTTTCTTGTATTAGTATATTAATTACTATATCTAACTCATCTCTCGCTCCTTAGATGTAATTGGAGAACTCATAGAGTTCACCGATATCATCACATCTGAAAAGGAAGACAAGTCTACTACCAATCGAATGGTTATCCATTTGGAAGATAAGAAGTACCACCTCTAGATTTTGTTCCTTTCTTTTATTGTTTTCAACTATATTTCCGTCAAATGCTAATGACTTATCTTTTCTTGTTTCTGCTTTTTGTAGTCACAAGGAGATTCCATGCACCCTTTGGGGTGAATATGCTATTGAGATGTCTGGATATACCAACTTTTTTAAAGGACGCTGAGTAATTGTTATCTTGCAGTTTGGAAAAATGACCCTTTTTAATGGTAATATTTTCTTCATCCTTTTTTTCTTTTTTATCTTTTGAAACCCAAACATTACTGTATGAATCTCTGCGAAGCATTGCTTCTTCTTTCCAAAACTTTGGTACTTTCTAACCATTTACCATTTTCCTTCTATATGCATTATTAGGTAAATTGAGTGTATCAACTTATTGGTTTGGCATGTGGCTTATACTCGACCAACACCATCCTGAGATTACTCGGTTCAAGGCTATGTACAGTTTTTTCTGGTTTTCATAGTTTTTATATGTATATTTTGCAGAAAAACACTTACTTTCATGTCTTTTAATTAATTCTCACTTTATATTTCTATTTTCATTTAGTGTATTTCCTGACGGGGATATAGATTCTCGCACAATTACTCATGCCACAACCCCATGTTATACTTCTGTTTCCCAGAAACTGATGTACATAATTGCACCTTTGTTTATTGCATCTTTTGACTTCATATTTCATTCGATTTCCAAATAAAAGTTTCAAAAGCATATGATCTTGTGTAAGAATGAGCTAAAGTGTAAGAAATAGAGTTTGCACGAGTTTTGAGCTAACTATGCAGGAATTCGATGAAATCAGAGTCAAAACGAACAAGCCAAGTGAAGCTGAGAAGAGGTCGATATCGACTGAAGACATCGATATCGACCCTGGATTTCGACACGACTTCTGAGTGTCGAGATAAGCCACACAAACCAAACTAGAAGCCTCGATATCGACACACATACATCGATATCGACCATTGTCATAGACATCGACTGGAGTTGGACAAGTCGAGCAGAAACACAAGCATCGATATCGACCCCTGGTGTCGATATCGACCCCTGATCTAGACAGAAGATAGACTCGATTTCGAATGCGGATTGGAACTATATCTTCAAGGAGGCACGGAATCATCTCATACTTTCAAGATAGATGGCAGCTGAAGTTTTATTTATCTTTTACCATTAAGTTTTATCAAAATAAAAAGACCTATCCTAATTGTTCGGATAGAGTTCATAGTTTAGATAGGAGTAACAATCCTTGGATAGCGAGGATTAGTAGCCTATAAATAAAGCCCTAGGGGGCTGGCATTCAATCATCCAATCATACAATCAATTAACAAGAAGCAAGATAATAGAGTTAGAGTTAGAGAGAAGTTTTAGGGTTTGACGTTTGCGAAAGTTGACGTTGAGTTGTAAAGCTTCGAAGTTTATTTTAATGCAAGTTTATTTCTTCCAATCAATGATGAATTCCATGATGAGAAGCGAGTAGTTCCCCAAAGCTCTTAGGGTCGGGGTGAGCCCGACGTTAGCCATGCGCGCTTGAGGAAAGTATTTGATATTGATATCGTTGTGTCTATCTCTCCTCCTACGATTCTATGTTTAGTCCTAATCGAAAGAAAAGGGATTCATGCTAACAACTTGAGTTATAAACATAAAATTGGTAGAGACAATTAGGTTTATTTGCAAGAGTAATCCTAAGAGTTGGTGTACAGCGAAAGCTTGTCCCTCGGGAGAAATAGCACAATTGTCCGTCTTATTTATATCATCGCATGCATTGGTTAACGTTGTGGTAAACCCTAATCCTAGGAGTTGCTTTTTACATATTTTATACACCAAAAACCCCTGCTTTATTTCTATTCATTGCTTCTCTTCCCATTCTCAAATCTTCGGCCTTTCTTTGCCGACAAACAACTAACCCACTGCAGGGAGACATCAATATCGACACCAGACGTCGATATCGACCACTGAGTTCGTCGACAGTTTTCTGAGTCGACGACGAACATCGCTGCGAAGTTTTGCTGAGCATCGATATCGACCCCAAGCATCGATATCGACCCTTCTGTATCGACTGGCAGTCTTCTGAGCCAGTCGATTTCATGGACTGACATCGATATCGACCCCTTCCAGTCGATATCGACCACTTGTTTTTGTCTTTGCAGGTCTTCTGTTGCAGAGAACATCGACAGCCGAGGTCGACATCGAGCTCAAAAGTCGAAATCGAGGCTTCTGGTCGACACAGACGTGATATTTCCAAACGCTACTAGGATCCCGCTCACACGCCTCCTCGTGGATCGATCCTGACTACCCTTCCACTACAACGGGAGGAAGTCTTGTAATTATTTGCTTAGGCCAGGAGTCGGTTTACATTTATTTACATCTTATTATTTGTACTCGACTTACCTCCTTAACAAATTGGCGTCGTTGCCGGGGAGGCAATCAATCGCGCCCTAGTAGTCTATCTCACGTCTCTACCTAGTTGGGTTTTGCAGGTGTATGCGACACGCGCCCACCTGAATTTGAAGGAGTAGACGACCCTGAGCGTTATTTCCATCTAAGGGCCCAAGCTCAAAGAATCATGGCGGAAAACGCAAACCATGCTGAGTTGATTGAGCAACTAAGGAAGCAGGTTGAGGACCTAACGACTAGAGAGGCGGCACTTAAGGAGCGTGCGGATAGGGAGGAGGAAGGCCGGAGGCAAATAGAAGCCCAAATTAATGCCCTCCCTAGGAATGCCAAGCAATATATGCACCCCGCTCTCACAGTGCCTGAATCGGCAATTCTTATCCCTGCCTCTAATTTTGAAATAAAACCTAACTTCCTTACTGAGATTAGAAGGCACCAATATGAAGGAAAACCTAACGAATGCCCTACGGCACATATTTCAACCTTCTTAGACCTTTGTGATACTATTGCTGATGGACGAAGTCTTGAATATGTCCAACTAAAAGCCTTTCGATGGTCTCTTACAGGGAAAGCATTGCAGTGGTTGGAAAGCTTAGCCCCAAGATCGCTCCGCACCTGGAATGAAGTCAAAGACGCGTTCCTCAACAAGTTCTTTCCTCCTTCTAAGACGGCGTTGATCCGATAGAAAATCACGGCTTTCAAACAAAAGCCTGGTGAGGCTCTGGCGACTGTTTGGGAAAGGTTTAAGGACCTACTACGATCATGCCCAACGCATGGCCAACCACCATATGTAATTCAGGAGATCATATACAATGCTCTTGACGCTGCAACAAAGGAGAGGATCAACACCTACACCGCCTATGGCTACCTTGAACTCGCCCCACAAGAGGCTTGGGAGACCATAGAGAGGTTGGTGGAGTTCGACAACACATATGGGACTCCTGAGGCTTCCGACGCACCATCATCGTCGAGGCCCGCCCCATCTATGCCCTTATGTGAACCTTCCAATATAATCGATCCGGATGTGAAGGAGCAATTCCATAGAGATCAACTTCGAAAGCTCCAAAAGCAAGTAAGGTTCCTTTCAGTGAACCAAGATTGCATAGAATGTGGATCGCAGCGGCACACCACCATCGAGTGCCCACATGCCGAACAAGTACACCTAGCGGAGACTCACCAAGAGGCCCGCTACATGAGGGGTCCCAATCACCAATATTGGGGAGACCAAAGGTTCCATCAACCACAAAGGAACCAGGTCAACCCTAGGGACCCTCCGCCTTATAGAGCTCCTGGGCACCCGGAGAGAGACCAAAAGAAGGATGATCTTCAACTAGTACTGGATGAAATCAGGCGGAATCAGGCTAAGAATGATCAATCCAACAATGCCATCCATTCTCAACTCAATCACCTTACCACAAGGATTGGGGAGATGGATATTTGGAAGAAGAACGTAGACACCCAATTGGGTCAATTGGCGGCACAAATCCCTAGACCGTCCAGAACACTCCCTGGGCAACCCACCACAAATCCTAAGGGACAATCCGGGACGGGCCATATCGCAGCCATACAATTAAGGAGTGGCACCAAAGTACAAAAGCCACGAACGGAGGAGAAAGCAGCAGACCCAGTCGACGTCGATAGACCAGTCGATGTCGACCCAGACGTCGAAATCAACCCCCATGTCGACCCACTGGTCGACGTCGATGACACTGCAGAGCCATCAGAGCCACAACAGAGGTCGAAATCGACCCTACCAGTCGATATCGACCCAACTCCAGTCGACGTCGATGTTCAGCAGGCCCCTCCGACCTCCGTTTTGGCCCCTACTCCAAAGAAGACGTTGCCATTCCCTTCCAAAGCATTGGAGGACCCCACCAAAGGTAAGTTTAGGCACTTCATAAAGATATTTCAAGGACTCAACATCACTATCCCTCTAACAGAAGCCCTAAGCGAGATGCCCACCTATATACGATTCCTCAAAGACATCCTGAGCAAGAAGAGGTCCATGGCAGAGATCGTAGAGGAGTGCTCAAAGATGGACTTCCCTGAGAAGAAAAGTGATCCATGGAAGTTTGCAATCACCGTGGGACTTGGCCAACATCGCTATAAAGCCCTATGTGACCTAGGGGCAAGTGTAAGTCTCATGCCTCTTTCTATTTGGCAAAAGGTGAACATTGGCGCACTTGAACCTGTGGACATGAATCTTTATATGGCTGACAACTCATTCGTCAGACCCACAGGTATAGTTGACGACGTTCCGGGAAAGGTAGGTAAGTTCTTTGTGCCTACTGATTTCATTGTATTGGAGATGCCTGAAGATCCTGTAGTGCCTATTATACTTAGTAGGCCTTTCTTAGCTACTGCAGATGCCAATATCAATGTACGTCGAGGGTTACTAACCTTTACTATAGGGAACGAAGTGATAGAATTCTCTTTCAACCCAACCATGAGCGAAACAAAGCACCTGGAGCAAGTAGTCCTCTCGCCGGCTAAGGAAAAGCTTAGAAAATTTTTGTTGGCGAGGATGGAAACAACAAGCAGGGTCGACATCGACTGGAACCAGTCGATATCGACTAAAAGCATCGAAATCGACCCCCCTTGGTCGAAAGCGAGTATGCCAGATCGATGCCAGAAGCTTAAGTATGGGGTCGCAGAGGTCGATATCGACCCTCACATATCGACATCGACCACAGCTCTCGAAATCGACCCACCTTGGTCGAAATCGACCACCCCTCAGCCCGAAGATTTCTGTTTCGGGCCCAAACAGGTAAGCCCAGGTATGACTCCTAACCCTCCTCCGTCCATTATTGATGAATCAATTAAACCTATTATTGATAATTCTACTAAAGAGAGGATCAAAGCTCCATGGTTTGCCTATATTGCTAAAGTTAGGTCAAGAAAGAGAAGAAAAGCGCCCAAAGAAGAACCTAATGATAAAGAAGCCTTGGTCGCCGAACTTAGATGCTATCAAAAGGACCTAGATGATCCAAGAGAACGCTTAAGCTCAAAGGGTCCCTACATAAAAGGCTCGTGAAGAATTGACGGAGAAGTCGGCCTAGCGACTCAAAAATCTAGAGCATGTACATAAAACCTTTAAATTTTTCATAGATGGTTTTTAGGATTTAACTTTTGGCTGTTTGAAACTTTTAAAACTGAGATAATTCGTGCTTTATCTATATTCCTAACCAAGATTTCAGGTTGTTAAGCAAAAGGGACGACGAAGAAGAAAAGAAGCTTCTGCAGAGGCAGTCCAAATCGACTAGGCCAGTCGAAATCGACCCCCCCCCCCCACGGTCAAGCCATCTCCTGGAGTCGACATCGAGGACTCAGGAGCGAAAAGTAGAGGTCGATATCGACCCTAATACTCGATATCGACCCCAATCAGGCAGCCCTCGTCTTCACCTTCTTCCTCGAATTCGACAGATGCAGTCGACATCGACCTCTGACCTAGATATCGACTTCTGGCATCGACCAAACCTGAAATCGACCTGAATCCGCAGGTTGCGTTGTGAGTTTCTCTCTACCCTTGTTCTTCTTTTTAATACAGTGAGGACACTGTATATTTTAAGTATGGGGTGGGGGAAAGACATGTCTTATGGTCTTAACTTGGTTTCTTCTTCGCATTGCATTTTTGTTTAAATTTTTAGTCCTACTTTTATAAAATGTCAGAAAATCCAAAAAAAAATTTATAAAATGTAACAAAAATACAAAAAAATGCATGTTTATTTAAAGTTTGTTTTTAATCCATACTTTGATGTCCTATGATGAAAACTCAATAGCTGACTTGATCATGTAAATCCTATGGCATATTTGAATGGTTTAGCCTAAGTCTTTAAAATTTTTATGTAGATTGTGAACTTGTGATGAAATTGAGCACATATGATCCTAGGATAAAAAGCAAAGCCAACAAAAATTGTCCTTGTGAGAATTTTGACCTATAGGGAGAACATCAAAAATCCTTCCGCTTTCTTGAGTGAATTTACTCTTCCTATGCATCTCTAAATGTTGTGATAGTTATTCAAGACCAATGCATATATATGATTATGTTTATGAGAATTAAATGATGGAGGCATCTTTTAAGCCATTTTTATCCTCTCTTTACCTACCCTGCATTATCCCTGCTTGAAGCCAGAACATTAGCCTGAGCCTGAATTGCAAACTCCACAAAATTATCCCTAGCCGAATTGAGCCTGACCCCCATTTGGGAATTGAGACTTAGATTGGTTGGACTAATGCCTTGTGGAAAGAAAAGAGCATAATGTCTAGTTTTGAGCAATGAAATTATAGGATGGTACATATTTACATTTTGTCATATTTTGTAAAAGGATTTTTTTGGCTCACCATATAAATGCACATAGCTTTAGTATTATTTCCGAAAAAAAAAACTGAAAAAAAAAATAAATATATATATAGTGCATGAGCCAAAATCCTTAAGTCCTTTATTCATACAAGTGTTATATTTTTGAGAGCATATTATGGAAAGATGAGTTGGGAAAAAGCATTATAGAGATTGAGCTTACATTGAAGAGTTATGGTTTGGGTATTGCAAGTGTTGAGATTTAGGAGTCTTGATTCCCGAATTATAAAAGCACCACATAGCCAAATAATTCCATACCCTTTATTTCATACCAAGCCCCATTACAACCCCGCCGAATGGAGTCTTCTATGAAGTCTTCCATTGAGCGAAAGTCCTCCTGATGATTCTTATTGCATTTTCATAATTGGTTGCGAAGTGGATTATTATAAATTGCAATGTTTATGAGATTGTATATGGAATTGAGTTGAGAGTTGATCTTCATAGCCTAAACACATGAGAGTTGAGTGCAAACACATTATCCCTGTGAGGTTGGATCGAAATTGCATATGCCTATGGATCACCAAAATATGTGCTATGACGTTAAATTCACTTGCTTTGCTTTGCTACCGCTTATGATGTTGCTTTTGACAAAGGCGAAGACTTGAAGGGTGTGTTGTAGGTGTTGGTTATTGCTTGGTTATTGCTTGAGGACAAGCAAGTCTAAGTATGGGGTGTTTTGATGTACATAATTGCACCTTTGTTTATTGCATCTTTTGACTTCATATTTCATTCGATTTCCAAATAAAAGTTTCAAAAGCATATGATCTTGTGTAAGAATGAGCTAAAGTGTAAGAAATAGAGTCTGCACGAGTTTTGAGCTAACTATGCAGGAATTCGATGAAATCGGAGTCAAAACGAACAAGCCAAGTGAAGCTGAGAAGAGGTCGATATCGACTGGAGACATCGATATCGACCCTGGATTTCGACACGACTTCTGAGTGTCGAGATAAGCCACACAAACCAGACTAGAAGCCTCGATATCGACACACATGCATCGATATCGACCATTATCATAGACATCGACTGGAGTTGGACAAGTCGAGCAGAAACACAAGCATCGATATCGACCCCTGGTGTCGATATTGACCCCTGATCTCGACAGAAGATAGACTCGATTTCGAATGCGGATTGGAACTATATCTTCAAGGAGGCACGGAATCATCTCATACTTTCAAGATAGATGGCAGCTGAAGTTTTATTTATCTTTTACCATTAAGTTTTATCAAAATAAAAAGACCTATCCTAATTGTTCGGATAGAGTTCATAGTTTAGATAGGAGTTACAATCCTTGGATAGCGAGGATTAGTAGCCTATAAATAAAGCCCTAGGGGGCTGGCATTCAATCATCCAATCATACAATCAATTAACAAGAAGCAAGACAATAGAGTTAGAGTTAGAGAGAAGTTTTAGGGTTTGACGTTTGCGAAAGTTGACGTTGAGTTGTAAAGCTTCGAAGTTTATTTTAATGCAAGTTTATTTCTTCCAATCAATGATGAATTCCATGATGAGAAGCGAGTAGTTCCCCAAAGCTCTTAGGGTCGGGGTGAGCCCGACGTTAGCCATGCGCGCTTGAGGTAAGTATTTGATGTTGATATCGTTGTGTCTATCTCTCCTCCTACGATTCTATGTTTAGTCCTAATCGAAAGAAAAGGGATTCATGCTAACAACTTGAGTTATAAACATAAAATTGGTAGAGACAATTAGGTTTATTTGCAAGAGTAATCCTAAGAGTTGGTGTACGGCGAAAGCTTGTCCCTCGGGAGAAATAGCGCAATTGTCCGTCTTATTTATATCATCGCATGCATTGGTTAACGTTGTGGTAAACCCTAATCCTAGGAGTTGCTTTTTACATATTTTATACACCAAAAACCCCTGCTTTATTTCTATTCATTGCTTCTCTTCCCATTCTCAAATCTTCGGCCTTTCTTTGCCGACAAACAACTAACCCACTGCAGGGAGACATCGATATCGACACCAGACATCGATATCGACCACTGAGTTCGTCGACAGTTTTCTGAGTCGACGACGAACATCGCTGCGGAGTTTTGCTGAGCATCGATATCGACCCCAAGCATCGATATCGACCCTTCTGTATCGACTAGCAGTCTTCTGAGCCAGTCGATTTCGTGGACTGACATCGATATCGACCCCTTCCAGTCGATATCGACCACTTGTTTTTGTCTTTGCAGGTCTTCTGTTGCAGAGAACATCGACAGCCGAGGTCGACATCGAGCTCAAAAGTCGAAATCGAGGCTTCTGGTCGACACAGACGTGAGATTTCCTCGTGGATCGATCCTGACTACCCTTCCACTACAACGGGAGGAAGTCTTGTAATTATTTGCTTAGGCCAGGAGTCGGTTTACATTTATTTACATCTTATTATTTGTACTCGACTTACCTCCTTAACAGAAACTCATCCAAGTTCATGAAATCACTAATCTTCTTCAGCTTGCTTCTATGCGTGAAGTCAGTACGTTGTTTATATTACTTTTATATTCAGTTTACTATTTTGTTCATCAAATCCCACTCTTATATATAAATCCACCAACTACTGTTTACACGTGATACAGGATGGATTTGGTGTTTTCCTAGCAACAATTGTTGCATTCCAGAAGCTAGACAAATGGTGGAACCAATCTTGCCTCAACTGTAAAAAACAGGTTGAAACTGATGGTGTTAGGTTCTATTGTGTATTTTGTGATCAAGTTGTTGAGTTTCCTGGTCAAAGGTATTATACTTGTGTATTATTATTTTTTTCCCATTTTAATGGACACAAGTCTTTCGTAGATCAGTTTATACCTTTCTTAATTGTAGGTTTAAGCTGTAAATCGAGGTCAATGATGATACCAGGACAGCTTCCCTAATGACGTTTGATACTAAAGTTCAATCCATTGTCCACACTTCGGTTAAAGCTTTGCGTGAGAAACAGTCCAATGTTAGAATATTCTCATGACATTCTATTTTGTGTTTCGATAATTTCATATCTTCACTTCCCATTATACATATTATGTTTTCCATCGACAGCTTGGTGATGTGGACGCGTTCCCTGAGGAGTTAAAAGTTTTATTGAACAAGACCTTCCTCTTTCGCATTAAGGTGAGCGCTTATTTCGTTTCCAAGGGGAAGCCGCACACAATTGGAAACATTACAAATGATCAGTCATTGATAGAGCAGTTTAAATCAGCATCCCTTTCCCTCCAAGTACTTATCATGCCAAATCAGTTCTTACATGTAATTATGCTCTTTTACTTAATTTTACATTGTCCAATCTTATCAAAACACTTCTGTATTTTCTGACATCTAGGACACTCATTCTGATGCTGCATCTTTTGATAAATGGTCCCTTTCCATTACTCCCTACAAACGTGATTACGTTGAGGTCGGCAGTGGAGATGAAAAGGACGAGTACCAACTATCTACCACCAAACATAAAACCATCGTCAAGGTCGAGAAGGACGAAGAGTGTTCGTCATGCTGTTCGATATTTTACCATTTGGATAAAACTCATGTTATTTTGGAATGTTATTTGCCTTTATATGTGAATAAGTTATTAATCCTACAACTCATTTGGAATGTTATTTGCCTTTATATTCAAATAATTTATTAATCCTGCAACTCATTTTCATTGTTATGTTTCAGTCTCTGTTATTCATATTTCTATGCACATCTATATAATTACTTAATTCAATATACTTTAAGCTGACGTGGCAGCCTCCCCACAATTCACTCATTTTCGCCCAATCAAATTTTTTCTTTTTTTTTTCTTTTTTTCCCTCTTCCCATCTTGCTTAGGGTTAGTAAAAAAACCCATCACGTTGTTCTTCCGCCAGACGCCTCATTTCTTCTTCTTCTTCCAGACACCTCCTTCTCCTTTTTCCAAACGCCTCCTTCTCATGTTCTTTCTCCCTCCTCTCTGTAATTACTCTTTTGCGAATTCAGGCAGCGGCCTCATCCTCCCACGCGTAGGCGGACCTTCACCAACAAGATTCACACGGTTCTTTCTTTTCGGGAATTTGAATAACCATGGCAGGAGTCGAACCTTGCTCAAAGTCGTTGTTGTCGGTGACAACGGGTAACCGTTCTTCGTTCTCTCCCTTTTCCCTACAATTATAGGTTTTGAAATTTGTTTTTTCGTCACGTTTCGTCATTTCTAAGGTTTCGTTCCCCTAATTTGTTGTTTGTATTGATTTCAGACTTCTCAAATATTGTAGTTCAGGATCTGAAATCTTCTGCTGCCAATGGCGAAGCATAAGCCTCAAATCTTTTTCTTTGAGTTTCATCCTCTCTCCTGTTCTTTTTAATTACAAATTAGGGATTGCCTTTGTTTGATCAATTTGAGTTCTGTATCTTTTCCTTTCTCCTTATGGGTTTGTTCTTTCATCAAATTCGTTGCCCCCGATTTGCAGAGCGGAATGGCGTCACTTGTTGATTTGTAGTTTCGAGGCTTTATGCTATGGTGGCATTTATTATCAAGAAACTTCTGTATGAAAGCCAATTGCTCCTTCTATGGCGGAAAATTCAAAGGTAGGGATTTCAAATTAGGATTTATCCTCATATTTTAGAGTATCAAAATTGAAAATTAAGGCTATATATCTTCTAACTCAATATTTCCTTTCTGATTTTCTTTAGCGCCTATTGATGTTTTGAATCTTTTTTTTTCTCCTTATGGATCTATTCTACTTCATCAAGTTCATTGGTGTCGATTTGGAGAGTGGAGTCATGTCACCAGTTGATTCTTCGTGCCCAGGCTTTGGCCTGTGGTGGGACTTGTGAGCAAGAAACTTATGTATGAAAGCCATTTGCTTCTCCTATGGCGGAAAATTCAAAGGTATGGCTTTCAAATAAGGATTTAGCCTCACATTTTAGTGCATCTAAATTGCAAATTAAGGTTATATCTTTTAACTCAATATTTTGTCATTTGTGTTTACATATTGTGGATCTGATCGAGAACAAAATCCCCTTTTTTTAGGTGTATTTTCTTATTGGCATTGCAGATTTGACGCTACCTCACGGAAAGCTTCAAATATTCGGTGATTGAATCAGTCATATTAAGATTTGTTTTTGTGTAACTTGATTTTTTGTTGTGACTATTGTAAAGACCGGAATTTAATTAATATTTATAAAATATCCGTAGGATAATCCGAATATTATCCTCCCTTATGATTATGAAAACCCGGAAAAATTCAAAAATTTATGGATGGCTTTACATTGGTTTAATTAGGGATTTTATGAAGGAAATATATACCCAAGCCACTTTTCTCGTATCTTATAAACGTAACGGATTTTAATACGTCGCGAGCTTGGGTTTTACGTTATGTTAAAGAGGTCAGCCGCCCCATCCAAATCAATTCCCAACAAGGAGCTACCAACCCCATTTGATTTGGATGGAAACTAACTAGGCTCCTATTCTAATTCAACCACCCCCATCACTTCCTTCCCATCACACTCATGCTTTGACTCATGAAGCCAACCACCCCTCTCCTCTATAAAACTGACCCCAAATCTCATTAGGAGCTCATCCAAAGAGACCCTAACCGTCCATGAGAGGAAACGCAAGAGAAAGATAGCCTATCCCCATTGGTAGTCCATTTTGGTGACCTTGTAAGAGAAAATCCATATCTCCCACATTACAACTCCGATTGGAGAAAACGTGGTGATCTTAGAACCGTATTTGAACCAGCTTTCCAACCATATATCATGCTCAAAAATCCAAGGTCGTTTGCCCAGCCAAAATCGTCCATCTTTGGAGATGCAGAAAACTGTTTTTGAAGGGTCTTGAGAGTTTGACTTGATTTCTTGGTAAGAACCCTTCCTTTCTTTCAAAAACTGAGTTTGAATCTTTTATATGACTCCTTATTTTTAGTTTTAAACAAAATCCTAACTCATGTGTTTGGGGTTTTTGGTGACAAAATAGCAAGGTGTTTGGAAAAGGGTTCCGAAGGATTTCCGAGGGTGTTCTTGAGTCATTTTGTGGGATTCTACAAAGGTAATCCCTCATCTGGCTTCCCCTCTCTAGGATAGCTTGATTTTATATGAAAAGGCTTAGGATAGTGGAGCCTATAATGTGTTTAAACCGGTTTTAGCTAGCAAAACGTGTAAAAGACACAAAACGGGGTACCCTAATTTCAGCATTTAAAATGCCAAACTTTGTTTTACATATACCTCTTGATCCCCTGCTTGGAATCGGCTGAATTTTTAATATGATGTTCATGGAGAAATTATCTAACTGCCCTCCAAAAATGAGAACAATCCAACGGTTGGATCAAGAGTTATTATAATTTTAGTAAACAATGTTTATAATGACCCGGATTATAACTTGTTAAGTGTGGATACTTAACAAAGCTTATAAGTCCTTAAGCCATTAACCTTATGTGAATGTGTGTGATTATCTTGTGGTATGGGTTTATGTGATGCATTAATAAGAAGAACCTAATGTGAAATAATTACAATTGTTAGGCGCTTGATTCGTGTTTACACTTGGTGCTTGTTGGTTTTCGTGCTTACCTTCGGATTTCAGGTAAGTCCCCTGGACTTACTCATGAGGTTATTCGTGACACATGAGTGTCGTAATGAGATAGATTCATGCATATTTTACAACATAGAATTGTTGTAGGGTATAAACCGGAATTATAACATAGAACGGAAAATAGGGAACGAAATGAACCCTTGTCTTCTCTTTGTCTTTGTTATAATAGGTGGCCATCCTATTCTATGTTATTGTGTGGTGATTATCGGGATTCCCTAAAGGTTGCGGCATAGCCGAACCTTTGAGCGTTCGATAAAGGTTGGCACATCCTCCCAGAATTTGGGTGATAAAGGATGGTGTAACCTCCAAGGATTTGGAAAAGGATTATATGGTTGATTGTTATCATTTGGGTACCCATTACTGCATTTATTTATATATTCAAATTATGCCTTAGGAGCATGATAGTGTGTTTACAGTTTTATCGCATCACGTTTATATGCCTTGTTACGTACTCGCAGAGTATGCTTGAGCATACGTGTATAAGTAATCGATGATTGACCCCGTTACCCTTCTTGTTTTTTAGATTCAGGTACCCTTACCTCCCGATATGCTTGATATATACATGTGGATGCTTGGCGAGGATGACCTTATGGGATAATAGAGTGAGACGAGAGAGAACGTGGTACTCTTTTACTTACTCGCTACTTGGTATTTTGCGTTTTGACCCGGCTAGGCCGCGGCACTTGTTGTATTTATTTCCGCCTTTATCTTCCAGTTGAAAACCGTTTTGCGTTAGTTACCTAGGACAGGTAAACGCCTCCAACGGGCACGCGTCTTTCATGGGGTTTGAAATCCTTTTTTTTTACACTTAACTACGCTTCCGCTAAGTAATCAACTTAACTAATAACTCGTACTCGGTCGTAAGATCTAAAGCTCACGGAAGAATTCAAAACTCTTCTTTAACGTTCCCCGAATAACCTGATCATCTAAACCTTATAAATCCTCTAACTAGATTTATGGAGGCATTTTCGGATATCCAAACTTTTGGGTCGTTACAAAGTTGGTATCAGAGCCAAGGTTGCTCGACCTGAGTACGCACGAGTTATAAAACATTTTCAAAACCCGCCCACCGTTTTGGAAGTTTTAAAGGATTTTAAAAGGTTTTAAAGGGCAAAGTTGAAAACCCTTTGGAAATGAAAATGAACTAGGATCATTCTAGATGAGAGATAGGATTGATGGGTAGTATAAAGGCGATAGACATCTTATAGAGATGTAGAACGGGATTCTGGTAGGCAAAATACTAGTTTTCCTTTACAGCTGGTTGAAGAAGACTCCAAGGGAGCAACCATGGTGGTTGGAATGCGGATAGGATTTAGAGGCGGGCTCGCCAAGCTATCCCTCGAAGGATAGCTATCTAGTTAGCTTTCGTGCGATATAAAACTGTGCTTACGAGTCATCCCCTTGAAGGGATGTAATTATCTGAAATGAATGTGCATGAGGGTTGTCTTCCTTGAAGAAGACATTGAGGTGTATATTGAATACACTTATATGTTCAGTTGCACAATGGTTGAGACGAGAGGACAGACTGGTCCCGGAGATGCGAGCGGCCGAGGTAGAGGCCGAGGTAGACCTCGTGGAGGTCGTACCACTAGAGATAGACAGACTGAGACTCAGACTGAGCTGCCTACCGATAGAGCTGTGTTAGAGCAGTTGGTGCGCATACTGATGGCGTCGATGTAGCAGCAGCAGGATCAGGAGAGTGCACCCGGAGGGGGTGACCGTAGAGAGCAGCAGCAGACCGAGACCTCGCCTGGGGGAGACCAGTGACAGGGTCAGGAGGAGGAGCCTAGATCTGAAGGACGTCATGTGGATTGGGTGAAGAGGTTCGCCCAGAGTAGCCCGCCACAGTTTCTAGGTAGTCCGGGAGAGGACGTAGAGCAGTGGTTTTATATGATCGAGGGGTTGTTCGAGCTGCTGGCCGTACCCGAGACTGAGCATCAGAGACTCGCAGTGGGTCAGCTGCATTATGCTGCATTTGACACATGGAGAGTCTGTAGAGTTGAGAGAGAGACCTGGACATATGCTGAGTTCAGGGAGATGATGCTACGCGAGTATTGCACACCAGGGACGCAGGATGCCCGAGAGACTCCTTCTACGATCGTGGTTACGATCCCTCACTTTCTATCACCCAGGTCGTTCAGCAGTTTAAGGTCGAGTTAGTATATTGTGGGGAGTACCAGTGCTGTTCGTTAAGAAGAAGGATGGATCGTTGAGGTTGTGCATTGATTACCGGGAGTTGAACCGGGCCACAGTGAATAACCGTTATCTGCTGCCAAGGATAGACGACCTGATGGACCAGCTGTAGGGAGCCGTTGTGTTTTCGAAGATAGATCTGAGATCGGGCTACCACCAGTTGAGAGTGAAGGGCCAGGACATCCCGAAGACCGCCTTCAGAACCAGATACGGTCATTACGAGTTTGTGGTTATGCCGTTCGGGCTAACCAACGCGCCAGCAGCTTTTATGGAGTTGATGAATAGGGTGTTCATCGACTATCTTGACAGATTCATGGTTGTATTCATTGATGATATCCTGATCTACTCGAGGAGCAGAGAGGAGCATGCCGAGAACCTGAGGATTGTGCTGAGGATTCTGCAGAAGCACAAGTTGTTTGGGAAGTTCAGCAAGTGTGAGTTCTGGCTCTCAGAGGTGATGTTTCTGGGGCACATCATATCTGCAGCAGGGATAGCAGTGGACGCCTCGAAGGTTGAGGCTATCGTTGCTTGGGAGGTCCCCAAGACCGTTAGAGACATCCGGTCTTTCTTGGGTTTGGCTAGCTATTACCGACGGTTCGTCAAGGGTTTCTCCAACATAGCTAGGCCGATGACACAGCTGACGAGGAAGGGAGTACCCTTCGAGTGGAGTCCGGCCTGTCAGGCCAGTTTCGAGCTTCTGAAGAAGAAGTTGACGTCCGCGCCAGTGTTAGCGTTGCCCGAGGGGACGGAGGACTTCGTGGTCTACACTGATGCTTCGAGTTCAGGGTTAGGCTGTGTGTTACAGCAGAGAGATCGGGTCATCGCTTATGCTTCACGCCAACTAAAGACGGGGGAGGAGTCGTACCCCACTCACGATCTTGAGCTAGCCGCGGTGGTTCATGCGCTCAAGATCTGGAGGCATTACCTGTATGGTTCGTCAGTGAGGATTATGACTGATCACAAGAACTTGAAATATATCTTCACGCAGAAGGAGCTGAACATGCGCCAGAAGAGGTGGCTTGAGTTGATAAAGGACTATTAGCTCGACATAGTTTATCATCCCGGGAAGGCCAATGTAGTGGCAGATGCACTGAGTAGGAAGACTCATCAGGAGGTCACCTTGTCGAGGTTGACAGCACGACCAGAGTTGCAGAGAGATCTGATGAGTTACGGTATCGAGGTCTGGTCACAGAGAGAGAGTGGTCAGTTGAGCTTCCTCGAGATCCAGTCCGAGCTGATGGATGAGATTCGCCGAGCACAGGCAGAGTGTCCACGGATAGCGGACATCCGACAGCGTATGGCTCAGGGGCACTGCAAGTCGTTTTTCGTCAGAGAGGATGGGATGTTAGTGTTCCAGGGTCGAGTTGCGGTACCCGAGGTACACGATCTGAGGCAAAAGATCATGATAGAGGCGCACTCTACTCCTTATTCGGTCCACTCGGGATCGAATAAGATTTATTAGGACCTAAGGAGGACCTTTTGGTGGCGCCGGATGAAGACTGACGTCGCATTGTTTGTTGCGAGATGCCAGGTCTGCCAGCAGGTGAGGATTGAGCACTAGAAGCCTGGAGGGATGATCAAGTCACTTCCCGACCCCGTGTGGAAGTGGACAGATATCACCATGGACTTTGTTACCGGACTTAGGAGAGATATCCAAGGATTTGATGCGATATGAGTGGTGGTCGATAGGTTGACCAAAACCGCTCATTTTATTCCAATTCAGGAGACGTGGCCGGTGTCCACATTGGTACAGTCGTTTGTGCAGCATATTGTGAGGCTACATGGAGTCCCTGAGAGGATTGTGTCGGACAGAGATGGCAGGTTTACCTTGAGATTCTGGAGGCAGGTGCACGAGGCTCTGGGGAGCAAGTTGCACTTTAGTACAGCTTATCATCCGCAGACTGACGGTCAGAGTGAGCGGATGATACAGACCTTGGAGGATATGCTGAGAGCATGCGTACTTGAGTGGGGAAACCTATGGGTGAGACATCTTTCGCTGGTGAAGTTCTCATACAACAACATCTATCATTCTTCGATTCAGATGGCTCCTTCTGAAGCGTTGTACGGGAGGCGATGCAAGTCGCCGATATGTTGGGATGAGCCTGGGGATGTAGTTGGTACATTGCCCCAGTATGTGCAGGAGGCTACCGATCAGGTTAGGCGCATTCGCGAGCTTATAAGTTCTTAAGACATTAACCTTATGCGAGAAATTATCTAACTTCCCTCCAAACATGAGGACAATCCAACGGTTGGATCAAGAGTATTATAATTTTAGTAAACAATGTTTATAATGACCTGGATTATAACTTGCTAAGTGTGGATACATAACCAAGCTTATAAGTCCTTAAGCCATTAACCTTATGTGAATGTGTGTGATTATCTTGCGGTATGGGTTTATGTGATGCATTAATAAGAAGAACCTAATGTGAAATAATTACAATTGTTAGGCGCTTGATTCGTGTTTACACTTGGTGCTTGTTGGTTTCCATGCTTACCTTCGGATTTCAGGTAAGTCCCCTGGACTTACTCATGAGGTTACTCGTGACACATGAGTGTAGTAACGAGATAGATTCATGCATATTTTACAACATAGAATTGTTGTAGGGTATAAACCGGAATTATAACATAGAACGGAACATAGGGAACAAAATGAACCCTTGTCTTCTCTTTATCTTTGTTATAATAGGTGGCCATCCTATTCTATGTTATTGTGTGGTGATTATCGGGATTCCCTAAAGGTTGCGGCGTAGCCGAACCTTCGAGCGTTCGATAAAGGTTGGCACATCCTCCCAGAATTTGGGTGATAAAGGATGGTGTAACCTCTAAGGATTTGGAAAGGGATTATATGGTTGATTGTTATCATTTGGGTACCCATTACCACATTTATTTATATATTTAGATTATGCCTTAGGAGCATGATAGTGTGTTTACAGTTTTATCGCATCACGTTTATATGCCTTGTTACGTATTCGCAGAGTATGCTTGAGCATACGTGTATGAGTAATCGATGATTGACCCCGTTACCCTTCTTGTTTTTTAGATTCAGGTACCCCTGCCACCCAATATGCTTGATATATACATGTGGATGCTTGACGGGGTTGACCTTATGGGACCATAGAGTGAGACGAGAGAGAACGTGGTACTCTTTTACTTACTCGCTACTTGGTATTTTGCGTTTTGACCCGGCTAGGCCGCGGCACTTGTTGTATTTATTTCCGCCTTTATCTTCCACTTGAAAACCATTTTGCGTTTGTTACCTAGGATAGGTAAACGCCTCCTACGGGCACGCGTCTTTCATGGGGTTTGAAATCCCCTTTTTTTTACACTTAACTACGCTTTCGCTAAGTAATCAACTTAACTAATAACTCGTACTCGGTCGTAAGATCTAAAGCTCACGGAAGAATTCAAAACTCTTCTTTAACGTTCCCCGAATAACCTGATCATCTGAACCTTATAAATCCTCTAAGTGGATTTATGGAGGCATTTTCGGATATCCAAACTTTTGGGTCGTTACAACTCTGAATCAGAGAGGCTCTAAGAGAGTGGTGGAACTATGTGTAGATGGAAATGTAATTTGAGATTTTTAGAGTAAGTGAGATTGTATTAGTTTATAATATAAAATAGTTTATTTGAGCTCTAAATAGAAGATGAACTGGTCAAGGACATGACCCAATGTGCGCCTAATTAACCTTACTGCTTCATGCATGTCTATTACTAGGTATTTAGTGATCAACCATAATTTTGTGTTTTTTCCCTTCTTCTAAATGAGTATATTTTTACCTGAATAGTTTTTACTAATTTTAGATTGTTGATTAGATGATCATTGATATTCAACATGAAAATTCTTATTTTTTGGATATTCTCTGGTAAATGGTAGAGCTACTTTAGATAATGGATGTGTTTTGTTGTGTTGATTTAATGAAAATTCAGCATGCATGTTAATTCTTTTAGGTTATCTGTTTGTTATAAAACTTAGTACTAAAAAAACAAATGATCCTTCTGGAGAGAAACGTAATCAAACGATCTAAAATAAATGATGGTGCGATATGTTATGTGATTAATATTCATACCCCTTTCCGTTTTATTCTTTTTGACATTGTATTTCATAATGCTTGATTCATGAAATTTTTTAATGAATTACCTGTGTTGAAAAGTGAAGATATAATATTCATGCCTTCTACGATCGATTTCGATAATTGATTGTTGGAATTGTCTTTTTGTTTCTTCAATTTAGCATTACTATAAACCTTCTTGCTGTAATAAAGACTCTCTTTCTTCTTCTTTTTTTCTTTTCCTTTGTTAGAAACGTAAGATAGTGCTTTATGAGTTTTTTGTGTTTATATTTCATAATGCTATGGATTCTTTCTTTCACATCTGAAAATAATTCAATTGTCACTTTGGATCCCCCACAAAGTTAAATTGGAAAATCATTTGTTTATCTATTGATTTTCTCACGAATATGTTCATCCTTATTTTGGTTCTGGTAACATTTATAAATTGGAAAATAATATTTTCCCTTAATTGCCACGATTCCTTATTATTCAGGCTTCTATAATTCTTTCCTATAGTGGACAAGCTAAGAAGGAATTTCAAGTGGAAGTTGAAGGTATTGCGCATGTACGCCACAAAATTTTGGTTCGCCTTTTGGGATATTGTGTTGAAGGAACTCAAAGGTAACTTATTAGCATGCAAAGTTTTTCGTGTTATGTCAATTCAGTGTAGATGTAGATATAAATGTATACTATGTAGTAAATTGGTTTTACCTCCTCTCAGATCAATATGAGAAGACCATTGTCTAAAAAGGAAACTGGTTTTTATTTCAGAATGTTGGTTTATGAGTATGTCAACAATGGAGACTTGGACCAATGTCTTCATGGTGCTGTACGCCAACATGGATATTTAACTTGGGAAGCTCAGATAAAAATTCTGCTTGGCACTGCAAAGGCGTTAGTTCTCTGACATGTTTGTTACATTACTCCATTCCTCTAGAGAGTTTTAATCTATTATTTCATTTATATGATGTATTTTTTTATAATAAAGTTTATGCTCTTGCTAAACAAACCAATTACCTAAAATATGAGATTCTCTTCATGTCTACCCTAACACATATCTTCACTTCTGGTTTTCTCTTATCCCAAATCCTATTTTTCGAAATCCCAATTACCTAAAATCTCATATTCCTTCCAAATCCTATTTTTTCTCTTATTCCTTAAGATTTTCCACCATAGTTGATCCATTTATGCTAATGTATTGGGATAAAGATGGGTATTTAAACCGTTTTTAAACTGAAAGTTTTTTTATGGTGTGAGGTGTTTTCTTGGACTGCATTATTGATATTTTTATGCAGGCTATAGTGCCATGCGGTTTGCATCTATCTGCAATGACAACTCAAATGTTAGTGATCAGTTCTGGCTATCACTAATATCTCTCTTGGGGAGGATATTTTATGGCTTAATATGTTGTAGTCAGTTTCCCAGACGCCGAATCTACTAAGACCTAACACTTACCAATTATTATTTTTTTCAAGGTGATACCTTCATTGGGTATGGCCATTGCTTACCTAGGTAGATGGCTTCGTCGTATCTCTAGGAAAGAAAATCTCAGCATTGCAGCTCTCTCAGCTTACCTAAATGAGGTTTTTGTTTACATTGGAGTTTAACATTTGTCATTGGTTTCACAGTTGTTTTTTGTTCAATGATGGTTAAGCTTTTTGTTTTTGTACAAATATTTGCTTTCATAGGTGCTTCCATCTGTTCTTTTTGTAAAGGCAAGTGGTGCTGAGTGTTGTGAGAGCCTTAGATTTGAAAAGCTTGATCATGTGGCTTAGTCAGATGCTTACATTACTTGACAGACAAAGCCACAACACATTTTTCCAAAAGTCCGATTTTTACTTTATATGCTGATTGGAAGCTTCATCCTTTCACATCCAAATTCAAGAATCTGAGATACTTGCAGCCAAGGGAAATCCCCATTTTATTGATGAATTTAACTGATATTATAGAATTCATGAATGGAATTTGATGTAAATGAATCTAAATATAAATTTCGGGTAGTGTTTTCCTCTCATTGAACACACTCTATTCGGCAAACTGTAGTGGATGTGGTTTGAAGAGTATGCAGCTCAAGCCTTTGTTCAGAAACCCAAGCTCAAGTACTTCACCAAGGTTCGCTCTGCGAAAATGGAAGGCAAATATAAGGGCTTTTCTGCGGTGTCGATACAGGCTGGCTTTAGGCCAGCAAGGGACTGCCTTTTCTTGAGCAGTGACACTCCAATTGGGCATTGATGTATATAAAGCTGGTGACTTATATAGGAATCTATTTATACTCCTGTTTCCAAGAACTGGCCTTAAATATGTTGAGGAATAGATTAATATAGGTGTTAAATTATTTCAACCAAAAATTTTAGTACAATATTCTTTGTATTTTTTGTTTATTTTGTATTTTTGGTTAACTAAAATAATGTATAAGATGATCATATGTAATTTGATATAGACTAATGTATAAGATGATCAATCATTTTCTTTTATGCAACGATTTCATCCATTCATGTATTTGTTAATATAATTCACTATTTGTATTTTTTCATTATTTTTAGTCTTTCTTATAAGAGATATTTTATTTTTAATCTTTTTTCCTCGCGCACGCGCCATGGCGCGGGGATTGTACTAGATACTTTCTGAATCGGTTTCACCCACAAGACATAAACAGGTAAAAATTAAATGAGTATCTTCAGCTAATCACGACTTAAATAACTAATGAGGATAACAATATGATAATTGCTCTCCCGTCTAATGTGGAGATCAAGCATTCAGTTTTCAGTCTTGGTAAGAATAAGTCTCCAGGACCGGGCGCGATGACTGCGGAATTTATTCGAGTAATTAAAAGCTTCTTTCATTCTGGGAGAATTTTACAACAAATCAACCATACATTCATTACACTACTACCCAAATGTGAAAGTCCTACAAGAACAACAACAACAACAACAACAACAACAACAACAACAACAACAAACTAAATGACGATAGGGAAATTAATCAATCCACTACAAGGAGCGTTTGTCTCTGACAAAGCAATCCAAGATAATGTTCTAATTGCCTATGACATCTTCCACTCTTTCAAATCTAGAAAAGGCGAAGGATAGATAGTAATAAAATTAGATATGAAAAAGGTCTATGATAGAGTGGATTCGGATTTCAGTGAACATATTCTGCGAAAATTTGGCTTTCACAATACATTTATACAATGGATAAAAGAATGTATCTCAACCATGTCCTTCTCGGTGCTTGTTAACAATGGTCCTACAAAAATGTTCTACTCATCTAGAGGACTACGCCAAGGCGATCCGTTATCCCTGTTTTTGTTTATTCTGGTGGTAGAAATCCTAACTCAGCGGTTGGTGAAGGAATCTAGTGCTCCTGGGCATCTCATTGGATTCCCCTTTGGGTGTGGTGGTCCTACCCTTCCTTTTCTAGCCTTTGCAAACGACACTCTAATCCTCACAAAAGGTAGTGTTACTGCATGTCAAAGAACAAAGGCGATTCTTTCGGACAAAAAGTCAACTTTCACAAATCGGCATTTCAAGTAATGACAGGATTAGCCCGGGTGAGGATCTCCGAGCTAGAAAACTCTCTTGGTATCTCTCATGTGAAATCTCTCAAGAAATACTTAGGATGTCCGATAATTAATGGTCGCATTGATAAGGACACTTTTAAGGAGATTGTTTGCAAATCAAGGGATCAACTGAGCAAATGGTGTGTCGATGCTCTCTCACAACAGGGTCGTACGATTCATATTGGATCAAATCTGTCGACGAAACCATTATATACTATGCAAAGCTTGATGTTACCAGCAACTATACTTAAAGAACTAGACCAAATCAATTGTCGGTTCTTCTGGAACAAAGATGCACAGTACAAACCTCTTATTGGATGGAACAGGATGTGTAAGGCAAAGCATGATGGAGGATTAGAGATTAGGAAGGCACGGGTAATGAATGAAGATCTTCAAATGAAAATGTTATGAAAAAATCATTGGATAGCCATACAACTGATGGGTGCAAATAATCAAACACAAATACTAAAAAAAATACTGAATTATTGAATTACAAGAAAACAGGGAATTCTTCTTGGCAATGGTCCAAGATGTCTCTACTTTTAGACCATTTCAAATCAAGACTTATTTGGTACATTGGAAATTGGCGGTTTGTCTACTTCTAGACTCACAACTGGATTTACACACAAGCACTTAACAAGAGAGATGATTGCCCCTCTTTATAACATTGAAGAAAAGGTTAGTGATTATATTATTGGTGGCAACTCGCGGTATGAAAAGCTTCAGGCAACCCTGCCCATAACATAGTGGAAGAAATTCTTTTAATTCCATTGCCTCTTAATGTAGTTGAAGACAAGCTTTATTAGTGGTCTGATAGAGAATGGTGGTTCACAAAGCATCAATATACAAATTACTAACTAATGCATCTAACGATGCAACAAATGAAAATGCATGGATATGGAAACTCAACATCCAACCAAAAATAAAAAAAAATTCTTATGGAAAATCAACCAATTAGCCTAACTACAAGACCTGCCTTCCGAACCGAGGTGTTCCAGTACATACTACTTCTAAGATTTGCAACGACAAAATGGATGATGATGATACTCATGTTCTTGTGGAGTGCAAGATGAACCAAGTTGTCTAACATCTCAACACAGGGGAAAAACACATTGCAACAATTAATTAGCAATTCAAGGGATTTTAGGCATGTCTTGGCTTGGGTAAGCTCGTCCTTGAGTAAAGATGAAAAAAACAAAAATTAGCCTTCTTATAGTGGGTGAGGAACTTTCTACTTTTATTAAGAGACCTTATGATAATTGGTTGCGTGCCTACCAATTTGATGAGAACATCGAGAATAACCATACCATCAAATAAGAAAATAAACAAAACAACGGTTCTAAACAAAATCCCCAACAAGTTCGGTGGACGAAACCTCCTTATGGGTTCTTTAAACTCAATTTTGACGGATCCTATCCACAAAACAAGAAAAGTAGCTTTGGGATTAGTAGCTTTGGGATTATTATTCAAGATTGGCATGGTTGGCCAATTCATGTGGCTTTTAAAAAGCTTGACACGATGACTCCTCTTATGGCCGAAGTGTTAGCCTTAAGACTAGGAGTATCCGAGGTAGATAAATTGACAATAAACTACCTTCACATAGAGGGTGATTCGAAATTCATAATTGACTATCTACATAATAGAACTAAATGTCCCTGGGACATAGAATTAATAATGTCGGATATTAAACTTTCAATGAGCTACATGAGAGAAGTCTACTTTTCTTATGTCCCCGATTGGGGAATAGAGTGACTTACAATATTGCACATCTTGGTCATTCTGTTATGGGGAATTCTATCATGCTTGATTAAGATCTTCAAGATCTCATCCAAAAGGATGCTCTTAGGTAGGTTTAACCTACCCAAATCTTTATCTAATAAAAAAATCACGTAATACCACATATGTTATCGATTTAGGATGATACTCACCCATGCCTTGAGTTACTTCGGTGGGTATACTCAGAGAAATGGAAAACAAAATAAAGGGAAATTGGGTTTGGTCTATCCCCAGATTGGGTGAAGGGTCAAAATACTATTCTCTTCTTTCAATTTAAGATCCTACCTCTAAAGTACCACGAGAGTTTACCTCGATCTTGAATCACTCCCATTCCTCTAGGTACAATCATATAATCATCTTCTCATGTCTTTAACAGGTAAGCTATTTAGGGTGGCGCAACGGGCCGAAACTGAACCGACCCGAACCGACCCAAACGGGTCAGGCCAAAACCGACGGCCCGATTTTTTGGGAGGAGTGGCCCGAAGACCGAATATTCGGTTACGATTTTTTCGGTTTTTGGCCCGAAAAAACCGAATTGCCCTGCAGTGTATATTTGCCCCAAAAAAAAAACCCTATAGGGCTGTAAACTTCAAACTTGTCCCAAATACATCAATGTCTCAAATATCTCATAATCTCACAAGTTTCACAACAAGTCTCACAACAATCTTCAATCTTGTTTCTATAAAAATTAGCCCATGTGCCCAACCACAATAAAAACAAAATTAATCAAGGGATTCAAGGGATATATGAAAGATTGGGAAAAAAAATTTGGGGCTTTGGATTCACTCGCCTTCAAGCACTAGAAAAATCGACCGGGGCCTACACAGTTACAGGCGACAGCGGCCAACGGGTTAGGACGGGAGATGGCGGCAGCGGCCAGCGGCAGCGAGTACTAGTCTTCGACGGACGGGAGTGGCAGCTCTGGCTCAGCTGTCCTGGGGCTGGGACGCGTGAAAGAAAGGGAGGGTGAGACTGTGAGAGGGTCTGGTCCTACGGGCTGGGAGCGTGAATGAAAACTGAAAAATGGGATTCAAGATTAAGTGAAAGAAAGAAAATAAGGAAGCCGCCAATCACTTAGTTTTTTTTTTTTTTAAAAAAAAAGAAATTAAGTTATTCGGGTCGAAACCGAAAATTTCAGTTCGATTACGGTTTTCGGCCCGAAACCGAAATTTCATTTTTTAAGGACCGAAGACCGAACTGTTAATTGTCAGGTTGGCCCGAAACTGCATTTTTTAATGAACACACTACGGTTTCTCTTCATTTGAGACACTTGACAGTCGACCCTCCCTTGTTAATCAACAAAAATAAACACTTAAAGAGCCTTTGGTATTAGTATATATGGTAAACGGAATGGAAACCAATGAAAAAATACATCTAGATAAAAGAAGAATTTGATTTTTTATATGAAAAAAAAAATATAGAAAAAAATAATGATTAGATGAGCATAAGGGATATGATTACCCCTTCTACGAATGGATGATTGAAAGAGAGGAAAACAAAACCACTTAAGGGCAATGATTAAAATTTTTAACAATGTATCTTAAACTATAAATGGACTACATTCATTTCATTTCTCTTTACCCTACCTAGTTGTCTCGAATCTTCATTTCTTCTTTTTAAGAAGCACAAATAACTCTAGTGAAAGGTAGCAAAATCAAATTATGTAGGAAACGCAGCAACCAAATTGTAAAGCAGGAAATGCAGTGTGATGCGAACCATTACAATCACCTGGATAATGGTAACTGAAACGCAGCCACCAAGATGTTCCCTAATCTAAGCAATGAAGCAGGAACTGCATCATACCATTATACAAATTGCTACCCAAGCTCGTGACTACTGATTGAAACTCCACCGGTCCCCCTTACCATCGTCTGACCTTTGGTAGTTGACAGCCAAAAGGCCAGATTGAACCGGATGCATGATGGCAGCTCATATCACAACCATCACATTTAAATTTTGTTCACACACAAAACACAATACAAGGCAGATTTAAAGCACTTTTAGATACAAAGGCCACCCCCTAAATCAGGGAACGGGTGAGAAAACAGTTTCTCAAGCGAGCATAGAGGTAAGTGAGATTTCACCTTAAGGTACAACAAAAACCAACCCAAAATAAAAAATAAAACATGAACTATTTGAACAAGAATGGAAGAGAGGAATTCACCTGTGTGCAGCAGTTGCTTGGCTTCACCATTTCATGGCTGTGTTGATTCCATGGTCAGTGAGAATCAAAGTTATTAGCAAACACACAAAACCATGTGCGGATGGGGGTGTCAAGGGAAAAGTGTGAATCTCACAGCACAGTTAATTTGGTATTTCATAATATAACACTAGTTATAAGGTTTGATGATAAACAATTCCCTAATTCCATTTGCTTCCAAGACTGCAAGGTGACAAAAAAGGCCCCTATCCCAGTCTTTTAGATTACCGATGCAGCAGCAAAATCACCACATAAGACATACCCACCTCTAGCAACTCAACAGCTGACTACTGTGAACTACAAACAAACAGGGGAACAATATCTCAAACTACCAAGTATCTAAGATAAGCATACAAGTCTCAAAAATATTCACAACCTTGCAAGTTGCAGGGTAACTCTCGAAAATGAGCTGCATTTTCTGGGGCAAGTGGTCCACGATGGTACTTGAGATGAACATGAGTGGCTGGTTGGTGGTAGACACTAGTTGTCATCATCAAGCTTTCTTTCAAAGATGTGGTCGGATCCATCTCGGTTTCCTGCAAGCAGAAAACACCAAGAAGAATTTCCCAGTGGGATACACCTCAAGCCGAAACTTTTGATCTAATGCTATGAAACAAAGGGTCCAAATATGAGCAGAATGTTCATGCGTTCACACTCAAGTATAACCAACTGTACAAGCATGGAGAAGTTCCTTCACAGTTTTTTTCCATCAATCGTCATGCTCAGGAAGTATTTGATATTTGATAAGAGAAGCACAGAAGCTATATGTAACAGATTTATAAATTAAAGATTATGGGAGAATCAAATAAGAGAAAACCTCACAAGTAACTAACCACTACTCTTTTGAGATTCTTCCTGGCATTTCTTGAGTGTATGATTTCCTGACAAACATCAAATTAAAGAAGATAAACAGGGTTAGTAATTAAGACTGGAATGCTTCAGACCACATATCTTTGAAAAATAGTTCCAAGAGGCAAAATCTTACATGGAGTCAGTTGTGCTCAACCATTCAGTTTTGCTAAGAACTGCCCCAGATTATACTCATCACTATACTGTGATTGATCCCAAAGCTCCTCCAGCCCATTAAGTAGTGCTTTCAAACCCTTTCCACCGCTAGATGGCTTCTGACTGCTACCATCTTGTGTCTGCGACGATGTAGCTCCTCTGTTGCAGCTATCAGTTGATGTGAAAAGATCAAGCAGCTGGTCCGTGTTCATTGTTTTTAAGCTTGCATTGTCTGAATTGATGACAGCACCGGCAACTGAGAGTTTGAATCTTTGTAGGCTCATTACTTTCTCCTCAAGCGTGCCTCGCATGATGAGACGGTGTACATGTACTACTTTCTTTTGACCAAGTCTATGTGCTCTGTCCATGGCCTGATGATCTCGCATAGGATTCCAGTCATGCTCCATGAAAACAAGGGTGTCAGCTGATGTCAAGTTTAAACCAAGACCACCAACATGCGTAGTGAGCAGTAAAACATCAATAGTAGGATCTGAGTTAAAGGTTTTCACAATGTCAAAACGCTTCTCTGGGTGGACAGAACCATCAAGCCTCAAGTACGTGACACTCTTCATATGTGCCTGAAACAAATCCCTTTCAATTATGTCCAATAGGGCCAAGTGCTGGGCAAATACCAAAATCCTATGTTGTCCAACAGTCACCAGTCCTTCAGAAGTTGAAGCCTCCACCCCAATTCCACATTCCTCCAAGATCTCCTGCAGAGCAACAAGTTTAGGAGAGTGGTGCAGCTTATGGAGCTCGGAAAGAACATCCGAACCGTCAGCAAAGAGTCCAGTCAAGCTGGATCTAAGTGAATCGGGAGTCTGGTCACCAACAACAAGCATCGGATGGCTGCAAAGCTTAAGCAGGTATTGAAGTGCTCGGAAGACGTGTGTAGTCGCTTTGGTGGGAACATTTGCTTTGGTCTCGGATGATTCATCCGATTCAACAATGCTAGATATTTCTTCCTTTGCATCTGAGCCCGAGAATTGCTCATAAAGTTTCAACTGAACAGGGCTAAGATCACAGTATCTATCTTGAATGATCTTATCTGGAAGATCAGACAACACCTCACTTTTCGTTCGTCGAAGGAGAAAAGGCATGACCTGCTTGTGCAATGCTTCCATAGCTAGTATTCCAGCTTCAGCATCCTTGGCAGAGCATTTAGAATCCCTTGATGCTAGCAGAGGTTTTCCATATGCAGCCTGGAACTGCCTCTCAGATCCAAGAAATCCGGGCATCAAAAAGTCAAAAAGTGACCACAAGTCCAAAATGTTGTTTTGGATTGGCGTCCCACTAAGAATAAGGCGGTTCTGGGCTTTCAGTTGTTTCACTGCTACAGTTATTTTAGATCTTGCGTTCTTGATGATATGTCCTTCGTCTAAGATACAGTAGTTCAAGCGAAGCTGCCCAAGATAATCAATATCTTTGCGGACCACATCATACGATGTGATGATAACATTGTGTTTGTCAAAGTAACTTCTAAGAGAAATACGGTCTTGGGTAGTGCCAACATACTGAAGAGTACTAATCAAAGAAGCATCAATGTACTTTTCTATCTCATATGCCCAGTGTCCAACAAGAGTTGATGGACAAATAATCAGCGATGGAGGAAGCTCTTCACTACTTTCATTTGCCTCGTGCTCAGCAATGTCGGATGCAACAATCGTGGAAGCCTGAAGCGTTTTACCTAGCCCCATATCATCGCATAAAATTCCATGCAATTTAAATCGCCTTAAGAAAGCCAACCAGTTTACACCTTCCTGTTGATACCTCCGCAGATTCACCTTTAATTTAGTACGGGGCTCATAATCATCAATGCTTGAATTATCAAGCAGTTGCTCCAAAAACTTCACGTCTTCCTTATTTCCCACAAGACTATCACTCAGTCCAGCTGGTGGAGGAAGTCCTCTAGCCAATGGCAGAAGGGGCACAAGGGCAGCAAAGCTTCGGGTAACACTCTGCCTGACAGAAGAATCACAATCACTCATACATCTTAGGAGAGGAATAACAAGTATTGGTGCATAAGGAACCAGCTCAACACCTAATCCCTGTACAAGCAAACTGACTAGCATTCCAGCACCTTGCCTGGCAGGAATACATTCTTCATCACTTAGCATAGACACAGCCCTTTCAATCACAGCTCCCATCACAGTGACTGCCATGGACTTTGCCATAGAAGAAATGCACCTTGAAGCAGCTAACCTGACAGCAACATGGGAATGACGAACACATTGGAAGATGCAAGGAAGAAGAGAGAGAAGCTTTGGTTTTAATGAATCATCAAGCAATGGCACAATTGAGCGTACAAGCTGTAGATTGTTTATCAGGATTTGCGGATCCTTAACAGACTCAATAACCAGTGAAATCTTCTTTTCCTCAACAATATCTGCTCCTTCGCTGACTGGCTTAAACACTTCAGTAAGGCAATCCCACAGTTTAGGGATTTTGTCAAATAAACAAGGACCAAACTTTTGGCATAAATGCTTCAGTGCAAGCTCAGCCCCTCGCCTGCTAACAAAGCCCTCCACCTTTGACCTGTCTTCACCGCCAGCAGTTACCCGGGTCCTACGCTTCTGAGTTCCAGCCATACTCTTCACCAGGAGTAGATCTTGCTCCTCAATCATTTCCACGGAATTTATAACTCCAGCTTGAGGGGTCTCTAATGGATCCATGCAGGTGCAACTACAAAGATTCTTTATTAACTTTTCATTAGGACCAGGCTTGCGTTCAATGCACTGAAAAATGAGTTCTGCAAGGGCCTCTCCAGCCTTCTTTTGCAAAACTTCTTCTTGCTCTCTTTTGATAGAAGCCATCAAGGGAAGAATAATCGGATTAAGCTTCATAGGAAGATCAGACATCCAAACAACTGCTGCAGCCATCATGGCAGAAACAGCAACATGCAAGTTATTCTGAACACACTTCAGATAACCAGCAGTGGTCAGCAAACGGAGTTTAAACGACTCCACGTCATCAGGCATACGATCCCTCACTGGATCTTTCCCTGTTCTATCTTTATTAGACTGTACAATTTTTGAAGCAAACTCAACTGCATCATCAACACTCAAATTCTCTGTATCAACATGACTAACAGGCAATATATCCTCCGTTTTTACCAAGGACTCAACAGCACACATCAACTGACTGGCTTCAGTGCGCATCTTTAAATATGTCCTAGCCAACTCAGAATAAGGAAGAGAGGAATCTTTTGTAGGTCTAGAAGGATCCATACAAGCTAACAAATCAAGAAAATGCTTTTTGAATTGATCAGGAAGGGCAGGATGAGCACCACATGATCGAGAGAAATCCATTCCTCTCATTTCCTGGAACCACGAAATAATAAGCATAGAGGCCACCTGACGTTGAACACCAGATAATGAGATGAGATTTTTCCATAGTGGATCAGTAATACACTGAAGCGAGTTCACAGGCCACTTTGATGCAAGAACCCCCAAGGCTGTAGCTGCAACAACTCGAGTATGAGTTACTGACTTATCCAAATCAGCCCCGACAACAATCTTGGAAGAGCTGGAAGATGCATGCCCATCGGTTTCCTCTGGTGCAGAACCTTTAGAGAAATCTATGATAATGCTTCTAGAAGCTTCACTATCAAACCTTGCCGGTCTCATTTTAGCAGCTGGTCTACCATGACTTTTTCGAGGAGGGGCAACAGGCCAGAACATCTTTGTAGTGTCCAAGGTTGAACCATAAGGACTGGTGGTTAGATCCACCCAAGAAGATATGTAGGGCCCAGCAGCAGTTTCCAGCTCCTTTATTGGGCAAAGAAGCAAAAGCCTCCATACTCTGTCGGTACACTGCAATATATCCTCATTTGACTCCAACAACAAATTTTGAAATACAATTCTGAGAGTATCACCCAAGATGAAAGAAGGCCAGAATGAACCAGACAAAGGATCAGCAACATGCATTGTATATCCAGCATCACTGCGTTCCGATGTCTTAATGGTTGAATAGCGCACTGATGTGACACAATATCTCCTGTATCCAGCTTCAAGAAGCCGTTCCAATGTCCGAATAGCTGAATAGCGCACCGATGCAATACTATGCCTCATAAATGGCCACAGACGGGGAGCCAAAGCAGAGAGCGCATACGGATCTTCCATGGATGTGATTCCTCCTTGCCAATTCTCCTGCACAGGAACTCCGTTCATATCTAGCAGAACCTGGTCTTTAAGAGTCAACACATCAAGCATGCTTTCATGAGAATAAATTTCTGAAAGTAGATTCATTACACTACTAGTAGAAGGACTAAGATCATCCAAATCCAGCAAAATATCCCAAAGCAGCATCACAATGGAATACAAAGTATAGCCGTTCATGGCAACAATTGCAGAGGCAGCAGGTATCAGAGCATCAGCAGAAACTGCTCTAACATCATCATCAGGGTCCTCAAGTCCAGCCTTGCATGCAGGTAGAACACGACCAAGCAAACTAGATAGCATCTCCTGACGCACGGCAACGAGATACTTGATGCCCAAGAGGCTCCCATGACGAATTTCCCAATCCGCTTGGTTCTGCATATGGAGCAAAATATTCAACGTCTCACTAACCAACTCAGGAGCCATGTGTTTCAGCACTGCGCCTAGAGCTTGAGCACAAGTTTCCCTCACCGGTGCAACAACCTGATCTGAAACATAATCCCCAAAACGGTCCAATGACAGGACACACAAAAAACGGATGGCACAGTCTAGAAGAAATTCATTGTTTTTCAGCCAAGAGTGTTGTGTTAACCTAACCAAATGCAACAGGTCAGGATTTCCCGACAAAACTTTCATAATATCTGGCTTCTCACCAATGCTCACTGATTCTTCAGTATGTAACAACACACTTTTGGATGCGTCAGAGTTTAGTTCAGTTCTAATGCTGACGTAGCTGGCATCAACTTCAACAGTGACCAGGCCAGTAGAGTAAATATCTGCACTTTCACCGGGGTTGTCGCACACATTCAAATTCACAGTTTCCATTAAAACATCCTCGACCTTCAGTCTCTTGGCATCGTGCTCGGGCTGCTGCCCCTCATATAGCCCTCTTTTTACAGGAAGATTAGACATGCTAACATCTCCTAACATCTGTGGAGGGTGCACCCCAACATAAGCACCCTGATAGGTTAAAATCTCCCTTAGAGCCATGATACTACCATGGCGAACCTCCCACACAGGATCAAACATATCAACGAGCAATTGTTCCACAAAAGCATGAAAAGGCCACAGACCCTCCACATCATTATCGGAGTTCTCCTCATCAAAAGAAGAATTCACACTCACCTTACTATTATTGCCGGATGATTCAGCAGTGGAGCCCCTTAGCGTGGCCCCGCCCTGATTTGCAAATGCCTCCGGCTCCTCTGCCCATCCCTTCACAACCGGATCCTTCGAATGGACCTTGGCCTTTCGCTTCAAAAGGTTCATCTCCCTCGCACTGGGCCTGTTTGATCTGAAATTCCGAACTGCATTGCTACCACCCCCAACGTGCGGCTCGAACCCCCGAACAAGGTCCTCATCTGATATCATCTCATTTACATCCATGAACTGCTCGCACACATCCAGTCCCAAGCGGCGCCGAAGACTCTTCTTTTGCCTCGCAAGCCTCTCCCGGGGACTCTTCACAATGTCAATAGCCACATCATACTCCTGCCCGCCGGAGGCCAAAAGCGCTCCATACTCGAACACTTTATTGAGATTGAAGTTCCGAAACGACAGGCTGGGAGCATTGGCCGTGTTCATCCCAAGGCAATCAGCGACCTCATTCCCGCCAAAAGCAACTCCGGCGTCAGAGATCCTCTTTCCAACAAGGGAGATAAGATCAGCCAAAGAGGTAAGCTTGGATTTGTTGGCAATGGCACCAATTGCATGCGCAGAAGCCACTCTAGTGTCCCATTTCCGGCTCCGGAGGTAGCTGGCGACCTTCTTCAGAAGGGACACAAGGTCGCCAGGGTGGGAAGCGGCGATGTCGCCAATCTGGAGCGCGGCGGCGAAGCGAGTAGCCTGAGTGGAGCCGGTGTCGAGCAAGGTGAGGAGGCGATTGAGCCTCGAAGACGATTGGTGCTGTTGCTGCTGAGCCATAACATTTAGGGCAAGGGCTGGGGCTGGGACCAACGAAAAATACCAAATTTAGAAACAAATTATTACAGCCATTGATGGACTGAGGCAGTAAGACGAGAAATCGATTCAATTTTGGGAAATTCACGAACCTGTTAGGCAATCCTCGGCATGGGAAAGCACGGAAACGGGAATAAACCGATTGGAGTGGGGAATCGGTCGATTTCAGATCGAATTGGTGTTGGACCGCGAAGCCCTAACTGGAGTTAGGGATTGGAGATCTTCTTCTTCTTGTGGGAAGATGAATTCGTCCGGATCTCCGAATTCTTGAGGTTGGATTGGAGGCCGACGAGGGCGTTGGGGAGAGGAGTGGGAGAAGCCATCGCCTTGTTTTTATAGCGTGGGAGTTTGGAGGTGAATGGTTTGCTCTTGTGATGAGTCTCTAATTTCTCTGCTTCATTTTTCGCTCTTTTTCTTTTTCTTTTTCTTTTTCCTTTTTTAATGATAAAATTAGAATATTCTTATCTCATCCAAGTAAGTTTTTTTAACGGAAATTTCGCGAGGTACCCTCGTGGTATAACAATTTTCGCCAGGTATACAAAAGTTTGACAAATTTCGTGTGGTACCCCTGTATTTTGGGTATATTTTGTCTCGCGCCCTTATGGGGTTAAAATTAACGAGTTTGGTTTTTCCGTTAGATTCCGATTAAAAAAATAAATAAAAAGAAAGAAACGGAGGGTGTTAAACCGATTAAAAAAAGAAAAGAAGGAAAAAAGAAAGAAACACGCACTAAAGCCAGGCAGAGGACATGGGGGACGAAGGAGAACGAAGGACAATGAAGGCAGGATTTCTTAGATAGGAGAACGAAGGAGAAGGCAGGAGTACGCAGCCTTCGACTGAGGACATGGGGGACGCCGAGCCGAGAGAGGAACCACGCAGCAATCGGGCAGAGGCAATCGAGCCGAGAGAGGAACCACGCCGAGCCGAGACACGGGGGACGCCGACCGGAGCTAGAGTCGATGGTGGTATAAGGTTAGTGCTGGAAACTTCTCCCCTTTCCTAAAATTACAAGGGTTAGGTTGAAATTATTTGAACATTGTTAGTTTGTCATGGAAATTGGGGGCTAGGGTTTGTATTTGAAGACTGTAAGGTTGAAATTACAGGGGGAAATTGGGGGCTAGGGGTTGTATTTGAGGGATAGGGTTTGTATTTGAACACTTTTAGGTTGAAATTACATGGGTTAGTTTGTCATGGAAATTTGAACACTGTTGTTTCCTTAATTTTAAATTGCAGCACACTCTCTTCTTAGTGTGTAAATTTTTTATTATGTTATGTAGGATTGCAGATAAGATAGTCTTCCAAATGCGTTATATTCATCATGACTACATTGAATATGAGGTGGAAGACCCAGATAAGTGTAGCGTATTGGATATATTTGTTGAATTATTAGAGGGGGCAGAAAAGAAAGGCATGTTTCTTCCCGAAAATCCAACATTGTGGTATGCTCATGATTGTCAAAATTTTCAGCTACTAAGTGATGTTGATGTTGTGAATATGATCAATGTGTTTAGTGAGAAGAGATTGATCAAACTAGCCATAGGATCGGGTGACTCGCCTTCTAAGACTCTAGAATTAGCAAGGGGTTTGATTGAGTCTAAAAGACCGGTAGAAAGGTCAAGCCATGATAGTCAATCTGCTTATAGTAGGAAGATCCCTGCTACTATAGCAAGAAGGAGAGGGATTTTTATGCCAAAAACTCGAACTCACTCTACACCTAGTGAACCCACATCCGGTGACGTTAGTAGGACGAACGAAAACTTGATTGATTCTGCAGCCCCTGATTCTGCAAGTAACCTTGAATTGTTGAATGTTGATTTGGCTTCTAATGCATCACATGATGTTGATTTGACTTCTAATGCATCACATGACGTTGATTTGGCTTGTACTGATGTGAACTTGGTTGACATTAACACCCGTGTGTTGGCTGATAATGTTGAATATTGTGGTTCTGATGAAGTTGGTGGTTACGATAATGACAATGATGATTACTTCGGTAGAATATATGACAACGAAGAGTTGTATGGTGATAATAGGTTTGGAAGTATTAAATTGAAGGTATGGATGATTTTTTTTTGGATAAGGATGCTTTCATGAATGTATTGAGAGATTATTGTGTGCAGGAGGGTTTCTCTATTGTGGTAGTAAAAGCGGATCAGACTAGGTACACTGCTGTTTGTGGACAATCAGCATGCAATTGGAGGATTCATGCGTCAAGACTTCCCGATGGGGTTACTTGGGCAATAAAGTCATTGGACGGCACTCATAGTTGCCTCAAACTTACTAAGTTCAATTCAATGACAACTCCGGAGTGGGCTGTGAAGAAGCTACTTGATCATGTTAGAGCGGATGATGAGACCACATGAGCAACTATGCAACGTCTATTGATGACTAAATACGGAGTAAACATGAAGACAACCTCCTTGTACAAAGCAAGGACGCTTGCTCTTGCAATCATTAATGGGAAGCTGTTAAAAAGGTAAGTCGAGTTCTCAAATTACAAATATAAAAATGTAAATAAACGTAAACCGACTCCTGTCCTAAGCAAATAATTACAAGACTTCCTCCCGTTGTAGTGGAAGGGTAGTCAGGATCGATCCACGAGGAGGCGTGTCAGCGGGATCCTAGTAGCGTTGGAAATCTCACGTCTGCGTCGACCAGAAGCCTCGATTTCGACCTTGGGCCTCGATGTCGACCTCGGCTGTCGATGCTTTCTGCAACAGAAGACCTGCAGAGACAAAAAACAAGTGGTCGATATCGACTAGAAGGGGTCGATATCGATGTCAGTTCACGAAATCGACTGGCTCAGAAGTCTGCCAGTCGATACAGAAGGGTCGATTTTGACACAAGGGGTCGATATCGATGCTCAACAAACTCCACAGCGATGTTCGTCGTCGACTCAGAAAACTGTCGACGAACTCAGTGGTCGATATCGACGTCTGGTGTCGATATCGATGTCTCCTTGCAGTGGGTTAGTTGTTTGTCGGCAAAGAAAGGCCGAAGATTTGAGAATGGGAAGAGAAGCAATGAATAGAAATAAAGCAGGGGTTTTTGGTGTATAAAATATGTAAAAAGCAACTCCTAGGATTAGGGTTTACCACAACGTTAACCAATGCATGCGATGATATAAATAAGACGGACAATTGCGCTATTTCTCCCGAGGGACAAGCTTTCGCCGTACACCAACTCTTAGGATTACTCTTGCAAATAAACCTAATTGTCTCTACCAATTTTATGTTTATAACTCAAGTTGTTAGCATGAATCCCTTTTCTTTCGATTAGGACTAAACATAGAATCGTAGGAGGAGAGATAGACACAACGATATCAACATCAAATACTTACCTCAAGCGCGCATGGCTAACGTCGGGCTCACTCCGACCCTAAGAGCTTTGGGGAACTACTCGCTTCTCATCATGGGATTCATTGTTGATTGAAGGAAAGAAACTTGCATTAAAATAAACTCCGAAGCTTTACAACTCAACGTCAACTTTCGCAAACGTCAAACCCTAAAACTTCTCTCTAACTCTAACTCTATTGTCTATTGTCTTTGTCTTGCTTCTTGTCTTCGATTAATGGATTGGATTCATGGATGATTGGATGACTGAAAGATAATTGAATGACAGCCCCCTAGGGCTTTATTTATAGGCTACTAATCCTCGCTATCCAAGGATTGTAACTCCTATCTAAACTATGAACTCTATCCGAACAATTAGGATAGGTCTTTTATTTTGATAAAAACTTAAAGGAAAAGATAATAAACAGCTGCTAATATCTAAAAGAACGAGATAACTCATGGCTTTGATGATAGGCTTTACAATCCGAGTCTCAAAATCGGATTTATCTTCTGTCGAGGTAGGGTCGATATCGACACCAGAGGTCGATATCGATGCTTGTGTTTCTGCTCGACTTGTCCTGCTCCAGTCGATGTCTATGACAATGGTCGATATCGATGCTTGTATGTCGATATCGAGGCTTTCTTGTCTGTCTGTGTGGCCCATCTCGACGCTCAGAAGTCGTGTCGAAATCTAGGGTCGATATCGATGTCTCCAGTCGATATCGACCTCTTCTCAGCTTCATTTGGCTTCTTCGTTTTGACTTCGATTTCATCGAATTCCTGCATGGTTAACTCAAAACTCGTGCAGACTCTATTTCTTATACTTTAGCTCATTCTTACACAAGTTTATATACTTTTGAAGCTTTTCTTTGGAAATCGAATGAAATATGAAATCAAAAGATGCAATAAACAAAGGTACAAATATATACATCAAAACACCCCATACTTAGACTTGCTTGTCCTCAAGCAATAACCAAGCAATAACCAACACCTACAACACACCCTTCAAGTCTTCGCCTTTGTCAAAAGCGACATCATAAGTGGTAGCAAAGCAAAGCAAGTGAATTTAACGTCATAGCACATATTTTGGCGATCCATAGGCATATGCAATTTTGATCCAACCTCACAGGGATAATGTGTTTGCACTCAACTCTCATGTGTTTAGGCTATAAAGATCAACTCTCAACTCAATTCCATATACAATCTCATAAACATTGCAATTTATAAAAATCCACTTCGCAACCAATTATGAAAATGCAATAAGAACCATCAGGAGGACTTTCGTTCAATGGAAGACTTCAAAGAAGACTCCATTCGGCGGGGTTGTAATGGGGCTTGGTATGAAATAAAAGGTATGGAATTATTTGGCTATGTGGTGCTTTTTAATTCGGGAATCAAGACTCCTAAATCTCAACACTTTGTAATACCCAAACCATAACTCTTCAATGTAAGCTCAATCTCTATAATGCTCTTTCCCAACTCATCTTTATATAATATGTTCTAAAGATGCACTAAAAGATGCAAACCATATTATCAACTCTTCTTCCAAGTTCTAATATACCTCTCAAAGAATATAACACTTGTATGAATAAAAGACTTAAGGATTATGGCTCATGCACTATATATAGATATCTTTATTTTTTTTTTCGGATTTTTTTTCGGAAAGTAAATATGTGCATTTATATGTTGAGCCATAAATCCTTTTACAAACTATGAAAAAATGTAAATATGCCCCATCCTATAATTTCCTTGCTCAAAACTGGACATTATGCTCTTTTCTTTCCACAAGGCATTAGTCCAGCCAATCTAAGTCTCAATTCCCAAATGGGGGTCAGGCTCAATTCGGCTAGGGATAATTTTGTGGAGTTTGCAATTTCAGGCTCAGGCTAATGTTCTGGCTTCAAGCAGGGATAATGCAGGGTAGGTAAAGAGAGGATAAAAATGGCTTAAAAGATGCCTCCATCATTTAATTCTCGTAAACATAATCATATATATGCATTGGTTTTGAATAACTATCACAACATTTAGAGATGCATAGGAAGAGTAAATTCATTCAAGAAAGCAGAGGGATTATTGATGTTCTCCCTATAGGTCAAAATTCTCACAAGGACAATTTTTGTTGGATTTGCTTTTTAGCCTAGGATCATATGTGCTCAATTTCATCACAAGTTCACAATCTACATAAAAATTTCAAAGACTTAGGCTAAACCATCCAAATATGCCATAGGGTTTACATGATCAAGTCAGCTATTGAGTTTTCATCACAGGACATCTAAGTAGGGTTTAAAAAATAAACTTAAAATAAACATGCATTTTTTTGTATTTTTGACATTTTTCTAGTTTTTTTTATTATTATTTTTTTTTGACATTTTATAAAAGTAAAACTAAGAACAAAAATTTAAACATGAATGCAATGCGAAGAAGAAAACCAAGTTATGACCATAAGACATGTTTTTCCCCCACCCCATACTTAAAATATACAGTGTCCTCACTGTATTAAAAAGAAGAACAAGGGTAGAGAGAAACTCACAGCGCAACCTTGCGGATTCAGGTCGATTTCCAGGTTAGGTCGATGCCAGAAGTCGATATCTATGTCAGAGGTCGATGTCGACTGCATCTGTCGAAGTCGAGGAAGAAAGTGAAGGCAAGGGCTGCCAGGTTGGGGTCGATATCGAGTATTAGGGTCGATATCGACCTCTCTTTTTCGCTCCTGAGTCCTCGATGTCGACTCCAGGAGGTGGCTTGACCCTGGGGGGTCGATTTCGACTGGCCTGGTCGATTTCGACTGCCTTTGCAGAAGCTTCTTTTCTTCTTCGTCGTTCCTTTTGCTTGATAACCTAAAATCTTTGTTATAGATAAAGCAACGAATTATCCCAGTTTTAAAAGTTCAAAATCAAAAAGTTAAATCCTAAAAACCATCTATGCAAAATTAAAAGGTTTTATGTACAAGCTCTAGATTTTTGAGTCCCTAGGCCGACTTCTCCGTCAATTCTTCACGACCCTTTTATGTAGGGATCCTTCGAGCGTGAGCCTTCTCCTGGGTCATCTAGTTCTTTTTGGTAGTAGCTAAGCTCGGTGACCAAGGCTTCTTTCTTGTTAGGTTCTTTTTTGGGCGCTTTTCTTCTCTTTCTTGACCTAACTTTAGCAATATAGGCAAACCATGGAGCTTTGACCCTCTCTTTAGTAGAATTATCAATAATCGGCTTAATTGATTTATCAATAATGGACGGAGGAGGGTTAGGAGTAATACCTGGGCTTACCTGTTTGGGCCCAAAACAGAAATCTTCGGGCTGAGGGGTGGTCGATTTCGAACAAGGAAGGTCGATTTCGAGAGCTTTGGTCGATGTCGACATGTGGGGGTCGATATCGACCTCTGTGACCCCATACTTAAGCTCCTGGCAATGATCTGGCATACTCGATTTTGACCAAGGGGGGGTCGATTTCGATGTTTTTAGTCGATATCGACTGGTTCCAGTCGATGTCGACCCTGCTTGTTGTTTCCGTCCTTGCCAACAAAAATTTTCTAAGCTTCTCCTTAGCCGGCGAGAGGACTACTTGCTCCAGGTGCTTTGTTTCGCTCATGGTTGGGTTGAAAGAGAATTCTATCACTTCGTTCCCTATAGTAAAGGTTAGTAATCCTCGACGTACATTGATATTGGCATCTGCAGTAGCTAAGAAAGGCCTACCAAGTATAATAGGCACTATAGGATCTTCAGGCATCTCCAATACAATGAAATCAATAGGCACAAAGAACTTACCTACCTTTACCGGAACGTCATCAACTATACCTGTGGGTCTGACGAATGAGTTGTCAGCCATATAAAGTTTCATGTCCACAGGTTCAAGGGCGCCAATGTTCACCTTTTGCCAAATAGAAAGAGGCATGAGACTTACACTTGCCCCTAGGTCACATAGGGCTTTATAGCGATGTTGGCCAAGTCCCACGGTGATTGCAAACTTCCCTGGATCACTCTTCTTCTCAGGGAAGTCCATCTTCGAGCACTCCTCTACGATCTCTGCCATGGATCTCTTCTTACTTAGGATGTCTTTCAGGAATCGCACATAGGCAGGCATCTCGCTTAGGGCTTCTGTAAGAGGGATGGTAACATTAAGTCCTTGAAGTATCTTTACGAAGTGCCTAAACTTACCTTTGGTGGGATCCTCCAATGCTTTGGAAGGGAATGGCAACGTCTTCTTTGGTGGAGGGGCCAAAACGGTGGTCGGAGGGGCCTGCTGGACATCGATGTCGACTGGGTTCTGGTCGATATCGATTGGAATGGTCGATTTCGACCTCTGTTGTGACTCTGATGGCTCTACAGTGGCCTCGATATCGACCTGTGGGTCGACATGGGGTCGATATCGACCTCATCCTCGACATCGACTGGTCTGTCGATGTCGACTGGATCTGCTGCTTTCTCCGATTCCGTTCGTGGCTTTTGTACTTTGTTGCCACTCCTCAATTGCATGGCTGCGACATGGCCCATCCCGGATTGTCCCTTAGGATTTGTAGTGGGTTGCCCAGGGAGTGTTCCGGATGGTCTAGGGATTTGTGCCACCAATTGACCCAGTTGGGTCTCTACGTTCCTTTTCCAAATATCCATCTCCCCAATCCTTGTGGTAAGGTGATTGAGTTGAGAATGGATAGCATTGTTGGATTGATCATTCTTAGCCTGATTCCGCCTGATTTCATCCAGTACTAGTTGAAGATCATCCTTCTTTTGGTCTCTCTTCGGGTGCCCAGGAGCTCTATAAGGCGGAGGGTCCCTAGGGTTAACCTGGTTCCTTTGTGGTTGATGGAACCTTTGGTCTCCCCAATATTGGTGATTGGGGCCCCTCATGTAGCGCGCCTCTTGGTGAGTCTCCGCTAGGTGTACTTGTTTGGCGTGTGGGCACTCGATGGTGGTGTGCCGCTGCGATCCGCATTCAATGCAATCTTGGTTCGCTGAAAGGAACCTCACTTGCTTTTGGAGCTTTCTAAGTTGATCTCTATGGAATTGCTCCTTCACATCCGGATCGATTACATTGGAGGGTTCATATAAGGGCATAGATGGGGTAGGCCTCGATGATGATAGTGTGTCGGAAGCTTCAGGAGTCCCCTATGTGTTGTCGAACTCCACCAACCTCTCTATGGTCTCCCAAGCCTCCTGTGGAGCGAGTTCAAGGTAGCCATAGGAGGTGTAGGTGTTGATCCTCTCCTTAGTTGCAGCGTCAAGAGCATTGTATATGATCTCCTGAATTACATATGGTGGTTGGCCATGCATCGGGCATGATCGTAGTAGGTCCTTAAACCTTTCCCAAACAGTCGCCAGAGCCTCACCAGGCTTTTGTTTGAAAGACGTGATTTTCTGTCGGATCAACGCCGTCTTAGAAGGAGGAAAGAACTTGTTGAGAAATGCGTCCTTGACTTCATTCCAGGTGCGGAGCGATCTTGGGGCTAAGCTTTCCAACCACTGCAATGCTTTCCCTGTAAGAGACCATCGAAAGGCTTTTAGTTGGACATATTCATGACTTCATCCATCAGCAATAGTATCACAAAGGTCTAAGAAGGTAGAAATATGTGCCATAGGGCATTCGTTAGGTTTTCCTTCATATTGCTGCCTTCTAATCTCAGTAAGGAATTTAGGTTTTATTTCAAAATTAGAGGCAGGGATAAGAATTGTCGATTCAGGCAATGTGAGAGCGGGGTGCATATATTGCTTGGCATTCCTAGGGAGGGCATTGATTTGGGCTTCTATTTGCCTCCGGCCTTCCTCCTCCCTATCCGCACGCTCCTTAAGTGCCGCCTCTCTAGTCGTTAGGTCCTCAACCTGCTTCCTTAGTTGCTCAATAAGTTCAGCCTGGTTCGCGTTGTCCGCCATAATTCTTTGAGCTTGGGCTCTTAGATGGAAGTAGCGTTCAAGGGTCATCTACTCCTTCGAATTCAGGTGGGCGATCAGCGCATCGCATACACCTGCAAGGCCAAACTAGGAAGAGACGTGAGATAGACTACTAGGGCGCGATTGATTGCCTCCCTGGCAACGGCGCCAATTTGTTAAGGAGGTAAGTCGAGTTCTCAAATTACAAATATAAAAATGTAAATAAATGTAAATCGACTCCTGTCCTAAGCAAATAATTACAAGACTTCCTCCCGTTGTAGTGGAAGGGTAGTCAGGATCGATCCACGAGGAGGCGTGTCAGCGGGATCCTAGTAGCGTTGGAAATATCACGTCTGCGTCGACTAGAAGCCTCGATTTCGACCTTGGGCCTCGATGTCGACCTCGGCTGTCGATGCTTTCTGCAACAGAAGACCTGCAGAGACAAAAACAAGTGGTCGATATCGATTGGAAGGGGTCGATATCGATGTCAGTTCACGTAATCGACTGGCTTAGAAGTCTGCCAGTCGATACAGAAGGGTCGATTTTGACATAAGGGGTCGATATCAATGCTCAAAAAACTCCACAGCGATGTTCGTCGTCGACTCAAAAAACTGTCGACGAACTCAGTGGTCGATATCGACGTCTGGGGTCGATATCGATGTCTTCCTGCAGTGAGTTAGTTATTCGTCGGCAAAGAACGGCCGAAGATTTAAGAATGGAGAGAGAAGCAATGAACAGAAATAACAGTGGTTTTGGTGTATAAAATATGTAAAAGCAACTCCTAGGATTAGAGTTTACCACAACGTTAACCAATGCATGCGATAAGATAAATAAGATGGACAATTGCGCTATTTCACCCGAGGGACAAGCTTTCGCCGTACACCAACTCTTAGGATTACTCTTGCAAATAAACCTAATTGTCTCTACCAATTTTATGTTTATAACTCAAGTTGTTAGCATGAATCCCCTTTCTTTCGATTAGGACTTAAACATAGAATCGTACGAGGAGAGATAGACACAACGATATCAACATCAAATACTTACCTCAAGCGCACGTGGCTAACGTCGGGCTCACCCCGACCCTAAGAGCTTTGGGGAACTACTCGCTTCTTATCATGGGATTCATTGTTGATTGAAGGAAAGAAACTTGCATTAAAATAAACTCCGAAGCTTTACAACTCAACGTCAACTTTCGCAAACGTCAAACCTTAAAACTTCTCTCTAACTCTAACTCTATTGTCTATTGTCTTTGTCTTGCTACTTGTCTTCGATTAATGGATTGGATTCATGGATGATTGAAAGATAATTGAATGCCAGCCCCCTAGGGCTTTATTTATAGGCTACTAATCCTCGCTTTCCAAGGATTGTAACTCCTATCTAAACTATGAACTCTATCCGAACAATTAGGATAGGTCTTTTATTTTGATAAAAACTTAAAGGAAAAGATAATAAACAGCTGCTAATATCTAAAAGAACGAGATAACTCATGGCTTTGATGATAGGCTTCACAATCCGAGTCTCAAAATCGGATTTATCTTCTGTCGAGGTAGGGTCGATATCGACACCAGAGGTCGATATCGATGCTTGTGTTTCTGCTCGACTTGTCCTGCTCCAGTCGATGTCTATGACAATGGTCGATATCGATGCTTGTATGTCGATATCGAGGCTTTCTTGTCTGTCTGTGTGGCCCATCTCGACGCTCAGAAGTCGTGTCGAAATCTAGGGTCGATATCGATGTCTCCAGTCGATATCGACCTCTTCTCAGCTTCACTTGGCTTCTTCGTTTTGACTTCGATTTCATCGAATTCCTGCATGGTTAGCTCAAAACTCGTGCAGACTCTATTTCTTATACTTTAGCTCATTCTTACACAAGTTTATATACTTTTGAAGCTTTTCTTTGGAAATCGAATGAAATATGAAATCAAAAGATGCAATAAACAAAGGTACAAATATGTACATCAAAAGCATGACATGTTTTGGTCTTGTTGCTAATTTTAAGAAGGCCTTTCCAGGATTGCCGGTGAAGGACGTGTTTTGGTCTTGTTGCAAAGCATTCTCTGAGCATAAATTTAGGAAAGCAATGGAGAGAGTAGAAACTGTTGCTGGTAAGGGGGCTACATGGTGGCTTCAATCGGTGGGTGAATTTGAGTGTTGAGCACGGTATAGATATGATTGCACTTTGCATGCACCTCACACTTCAAGTAACTTTGTGGAGTCATTTAATTCCACATTAGGATCCGACAGATGCCTTCCTGTCTTATCCTTGCTTGAAGGTATAACTGAAACTCTTTCACTTGACTTATCCGCTTTAAAGGGGTTGTTGCATTATACCAATGACTTGACACACGTGTAGGTATTAGACGCACCATGATGGTTAGACATTGTAGTAGACAAGAAGCTGCGGGGAGTTTACCGGCTGATGGCATTACCGACAACGCTATGAAGAAGCTGGAAAAGGCCGTTAAGGATTCGAGGGCGTTGCAAGTATGTCACTTTATTGCATTTCTGAAATCTAAAATTTATGTATTTTTTTTTTGAAAATTGTGTTTAGTTCACTTTATTTCTCAAATTCTGGCATGGTAATGTTTATAGGCTTTCAAAGTGTCACCCACTGAGTACGAAGTGATGGAAGGTAAGTTTGCTTTGGCGGTAAACATCAATGATTTCACTTGTGGGTGTGGAGAGTGGCAAATCCGAGGAATCCCATGTCGACATGCGGTGAGGGTAATAATTGAGAGCAGGGGTCATCCGGAGCTTTATGTTTCTCGGTGGTATTCCATCAGACTGTATAAAACAACCTACTCTGTTAATTATAGGTACTCTAATGTCATTACTTGCTCCATCAATGTGGGAAGAATATTGTCTGTCACAATTTGTATGATGTTATTGCAGGGCTGTTCCAGATGAGGAGCAGTGGCCGACATTTGATCTTCCAAGAGTGGACCCACCAACCATGAAAAGGGGAGTCGGAAGACCACCGAAAAGTAGAAGACGACAAAAGGGAGAAGCTCCTGCAGGAAAGAGGTCTCGCCTTGTGCGATGTGGAAGATGCCAGGTCTTGTCATACGAATGTATTATTTCAGAAGTTATCGATGAAGGCCTCCTATTAATCATTCGTTTGTAACGATTCTGTCATTTGATCATCGTAGGCATATGGTCACAATGTCAAGACGTGCAAAGGTGGACCAACTGCAAAAGAGGCGAGAGCAGAATAAGGAATCCGAGTTGAATGACGATCACGATCAAATAAAACAAATGAGACAAACAAGGGGGAACAACTACAGTCACTCGGCGAAGTTATGTCCTCGACGCCCTGGACAGCGGAGACTCAGTAGAAGAATGGTCGCTAGCTTTTGAAGGAGGATGTCAATTACAAATGTCTTTACCTAGGGTCAATTAGAAAGGTCTTATTTGTCTTTGATGAATGTGTCTTGGCTGCTGTCCTTTTTGCTAAATATATGGCTGTTGTACTTGGCTAACTCGAAAAAGAAGAGGCTGTTATACTTGCCTATGTCCTATTGACCTTTTTTTGCTACATATATTTGGATGTGCAGAAAGGCATTGAAGATGGTATGGTATTATTTGTCTTTGAGCTTTTTTTTTGCTTAAAAGAGTGGATATGAATTCCTGCAATATGCCATTAGATAACAAAATTAAAAAGGCCAACAGTATCTCAGCTTAATTATACTAGTTAATTCCCTAATATCACCATTGTTACTTTAACAAATAAGGCCAACACAGAGTTAACAACAAAAGTGATGGCCAAAGGCTCGGCTAAATGTCTTCATTTCTAATACAAATCGACAATATCCATGGTTCTCTCCTTACAACATACAAGCCAACTTCTGATCAGAATTCCTAAATTCCTAAATTCATATAGGCCAACTTTTAGAGATAACTGGGCTACATCAACGATACAACATAACCTAATGCTACAATAAAAACAACACCCCAAAGAGGATATAGGACAAGTCTTGTGGCAAAATTCTCCCTTGCAACATTCAAATTTTTGTCCGCTTTCAGGAACGAATTCTCCATCTTCAAAGAGGCATTCTCAACTTCAAGTGAATTCACCTTTATTTGTAACAACTTTCTCTTCTCTTTTGAATCCGCAAGACTCGACTCAAACCACTCCACTTTTGTTTTGTAATCTTCCAAAGTATTATTCGTCAATGCTAGATTAGATTTCGGAGTAGGTCCGTCGTTCTCACACCATTGAAAAAAAGTGCAGTCATATTTCCCCTATAAACAATAAACAAACAACATCATTGGCAAAATGACAATTAGATTTCAAAGTAGATGCATCTCACAAGAGCATTTTAATCAACACAAGTGACTAGAACATACCTTCCAAAATGGACATCGATGAAAGCGTTTTTTATATGAAGGTTTATTCGTGTCATTTACCGTTAAAACCACAGCAGGCACCTCGTGTTTGCAAAGAACCCGCGTGAATTTTTTTTTCAATTCTTCCCCAATCTGTGGACGATTGTGTACTCATCCTGTAGTGAGTTTGTGACACTTCAATTTATCGAGACAAATCAACAATGCTCACTGAATATAATAGGTACATGCTAAGATTCAGAAAATTGCAAAATGGACACTAAATATAAGCTAAATTCTCACTGAGATTTCAAAGCAAATGCCCACTGTATACATAGCTACATGCTAACATTCACAAATTTCGTCCTGCAACAAACAATTCGAATCCTCACCACACCCAATTCAACAGTTTCATCCTGCAACAAACAATTCGAGGACTCACCACACCCAATTCAACAATTCGTCCTGCAATTTCCATCTATCAATTTCGTCCTCAATCAACACACCCAATTCAACACACCCAATTTCTATCTATCAATTTCGTCCTCAATCAACACACCCAATTTCTATCTATCAATTTCGAATCCTCACCCATAATCCCTAAATCCCCAAACCCTAGATTAAAGTGAAACTCACCTGCAATTTCTGTCTCGCAACCGCCCTCTGTCACCGCCGCCGCCCTCCGTCACCGCCGCCGCCCTCTAGCCGCGTCTCTGATCGTCATCTTCCTTTCTCCCACCCTTCTCGCCGGCGGCCACTCAGACCTCCTCCTTCTGTCTGGTCTCTCACTTTTCTTTCTTTTCTCTCAATGTCGTGGTGTCCTCTGCGGCTCTGCCTTCAAACTCCTTTGTTTCTTTCTTTTCTTTCTTTTTTCCTTTTTTTGTTTTTTTAATCGGTTTAAACACCCTCAGTTTCTTTTTTTTTTTTTTTTTCAAATTTTTTTAATCGGAATCTAACGGAAAAACCAAACCCGTTAATTTTAACCCCATAAGGGCGCGAGACAAAATATACCCAAAACACAGGTGGGTACCACGCGAAATTTGTTAAACTTTTGTATGCCTGGCGAAAATTACTATACCACGAGGGTACCTCGTGAAATTTCCATTTTTTTTAATGAGTCAACTCATTTAACTCGTCTTGGGATTGATTGGTCCCACTCCCACTGCCCTCGTTTTGGTTGATTTTGGTTTAGAGACTATTTGGGATTTGTATAGATTTTAGAAGATAGAGATTATTTTTGTAGATTATGGAGATTTCGTAGATTGAGATTTTTTTTGTTAAAAATCTCTGAAAGGTGTTTGGTGGGTATAAGATTGTGAGGTATTTTGTAGAATGAAAATGACCCTTTTACCCCTAACTATATTACCCCTCCTTCCCAGTTCCCACTCGTCGTCCTCCTCATTCACACCCGATGTTGTTGCAACCCTAATCAATTCGCCATTGTCCCCAATCAATCCGCCATTATTGCAGTTCCCATCCTCCACCTTAACCATAGTCCCTCCGAACTCATTTGAGCCATAATTCAGCCCCGAATCACCATCAGCGCCTATCTTCTCAGCTCCATCTTTACTAGTTCCAGAGCTCGCGAAGCTCCCAATCCGATGAACTGCCAAGCTCATTCTCAGAGCGGCTCGTTTCTCGAACAGAGTAAGTTGTTAGTTTAGGTAATGTTGTTTTAATGGGTTGAAGATAAATTCAGTTCTTGTAGATCCTTACGGATAATCACGACAATTTGAGTAGACCCAAAAAGGGTAATCTCATGGGTAAACCTCGAAAGGTAATCCCGAGGGAGTAGGTTAAAAAGGCAATCTCCACCGAATTCTTTTAGGCGTCAAAACTAAGTGTTTAAGCCCTTTAAAAAAGATATATAAAATGTCTTGGATAATGGCCAACGAGTCACTCAAATAAACCGAGTTTTCCTTCAACGTTTATTGCCCCTATTTATGCCAAAGGGTTGCACCACAATAACGTTATGGGATAAAACATTTCCTACACAAAAAAGGGTGGCATCTCATTTAATTATTGCATATATACACACCTTGTTTGTGTTTCAAGTGTTTGTTTTTCCAATTGAGAGAACTATCGAAAAAAACTCATGTCTTTCCAAGTGGATGGAAAATGCCTTTTATAGGCAAAATGGAATGGTAGTTTTTGGGTGGTTATGGGTAGTTATTGGTAGTTATTGTTAAGGTAGTTATGGTGGTTGGGCGGTTACCACCCAATAACTACCCCAACCGCTGGCCCAATAAAAAGGCCCAATAAAAGCCCAATAAGAACTGACCCAATAAAGGACAAGCTAGCATGACAGAGGTAGCATTATACGTGGCCACAGGTCCGACTCATCGGGTCGATGGGTCGGACCCTCCGGGTCGAGAACCCGGGGGGTAGGACCCGAACCCTATCCTGGGAATCCAACGGGTCTACGGGTTCGGGTCACCTGGCGGGTCGACGGGTCGACGGGTCGACCCGTCGGGTTGGGCCACATGGCAGGGGTGAGTAGGAACCGTGTGATCCGCTGGGTCAGGCCCGAGTTGAATGTATTTCGACTTTGCGATGAACGGTTTTGTGATGTTCGAGTTAGGGGAAAAAAAGGAGGGAAGAAGGGCTTGAATCGGTTTCCCAATTGCCTACGTATCCTCTCGGGGGAGAGGAATCAAAGCCCACATAGTTCTTTTACCTGTTGTCTGAACCCCGCTTACCTATTCGGCTATTCGTCGCCATCGGACTATCGTTCGGCATCGACGACTCCACCATCCATGGATGTCCCCACCGATTCCAAGTCTATTCCATCATCAGGGTCTGTGTCGGTGGATAAGAGGTTTCTCTGAACTCTCATCTCTGCCCTCTACTAATCGGCGAGGCATACTTGTGCTTTGAGGTTTTCGAGGAGCAATCTAGATCTCTTCTCGGTTAGAATTTTTCCACCTCGGCTGAATAATTGCTCCACAGCGACGGTGGAGCAAGGGGCTCCAAGTATTTATCGGGCGATCACCTGCAAGGTTGAAAAGCGTTGTCTTTCCACTCGGCCCCACCATTCTAAAATATCGAAATCTTCATCACTACGAAATTCAAAGTTAGTAGACAAATATTCGTCGAGCTCCGAGTGCGGGCTCGACGAAGACCTCGACCTCTTTGAGCCAAAAATATCTCTGGCAAGGGCCTTAGTTTGAGCAGTAATGCTAGTGCGAGAAGAGCCGCTCGAGCTGGAAGGCGCAGGAGGAGGGTGGTTAGGCGCTCTAGCGCGTGTAGAAAAACGAGTTTATAAATCTTCAAGTATTCCCCTAACTCTAGAAATTATAATTGAAACATTGCATTTAGGATCATTTTCGATGTTGAGCGTAGGAAAATAGTTTTCTAAAAACTTTTGAAGCCCAATTAATTTGTATCTCGGGTCGAAACAACAAGCTAAGAGGAAAATATCAAGTATAATTTTGTAATAAGACAACCATTTCTCCCGCATGGTCAAAACAACGTCATGAATGCATTGCACTTCAAGCCCGTCTTGAATGGCTATGGCAATGTTCATAGCGACAAAACAGAAAACACTAGACGTAGGAATGTAAGCATGACTAAAAGTTTCTGTTGCGTTATGGAAAACTTTGAAAACCTCAATCACATCTCGAGCAGTCACCCACACATCCCCAAAAACGTTTGAACCTTCGATGTGTTGGGTGGCAAAAGAAGAAAAAAGTTCCCTGTATTGATAAGAATCATAAATTATTTTGTACGTCGAGTTCCACCGAGTGCTAACATCCCAGGGGAAGTTCTTCGGGCGCACGTTGTTTGCTTGGCAAAACTGGTGTCATTGGTGGCGAAGCTGTTTGCTTCGCCACAGTGCCTGCAAAACATATCGAATAGGTCCAATAACGGTTTGTAAATAATCTAAAGCATCTTGAACACATAAGTTTAAAATATGAGGTGCACAACGAATATGAAAAAATCTCCCCCCTATCCTGGGCTGACAATATAGGGTTAACTCTGGGATAGAGGCGGTGTTGGCGGATGCGTTGTCAAAACCGATTGAAAAAACTCTTTGAGTCAATTTATACTCTTGTAAAATGTTTAAAAGGACCCGCGCTATGTTATGAGCCGTGTGTGGGTCGTCAAAAACTCGAAAACCCAAAACTCATTTGTGTAAAATGAACCGTTCATCCACACAATGGCATGTGATACCCATATATGAGTGGTGTTGCCAATGGTCGGTCCAAATATCACTACAAATCAAAACATGTAAATCGCTAAATTTTTTAAAATATTCAATTAATTCAGCTTTACGAGTGTTATACCTTTTGATCATTTTCCTCTTAACCGTGTTTCGACTCATAGATTTCCAAGCGGGTTGAACATTTTTCGTAATAAAGTTGTTAAAACATAAACGTTGTGAAAAGTTATAAGCTAAACCTTCAGCCGCTATCATTTCAGCAAAGTTATCACTATAACTAGCATAATCATAACTCCATAGACTAGGGGGTTGAGAGGAAGTAGTTGCGTATCCGGGAAGTTGAATTTGACCTTTCGCCAAGCCGAGTTTCTCCGAATGCTTTGATTCTATATGGCGTCCGTAGTTTCCATATCCGTTCCCCTCCTTGTGCTTGTACACCGTCGGGTAGAAGTTGCATTTGACGGAGTAATAGTTGTCACCCCATTCCGGAGCAGACGGGCCCTTCTTGAACCAGTATTTCTTCGTTGCGGCCTTACATATGATTGGTTGCTCGTCATCGGGAGTAGCTTCGACATCGGGTGGTAAACCAGACTCCTGAGTCGGGATGGTGGAGGAGGGAGTTCCCAGAGTAGCGCCTGATCCCGACGTCGTCAGGATCTGCTCGTTCCAACTTCGGAAACAGAGGCGCTACGTCGAAGGATAGGCTCCGGTTGGCTACCCGATCTCGATCCGCTCCCCTTGCTTGAGGACGGGGCTCCGCCAACACTCCTTCGACCTGTGGTAAACATTTTCAATAAAAGTGGATTAAATATTTGTTAAAAATAATATGAATATGTATTTAAGATAAAAGACAAAATAATGAATAAATTAAGAAAGAGACGAAAGAAGTAGGATTTGGTGATGCGAAGCGCCGAATTCTCGGAATTCTTGACTCGTTAAACACCGACTTCCGACTTCCTCGATTATCGAGCGATTAGAGAATGATTAGAGAGCGATTAGAGAGTGTGAGATGAGATTAGAAGAGATGATGAGATGGTGTGATGAAAATGGGAGGGAAGGGGTACTATTTATAGTGAATTAGGCGCCGGGTCGAACGGTCGACCCGGTGGGTCAGCCTTTGGGATTTGAAATCCGACCATTGGATCTTCTTTTTTTTTTCTCCCAAATCCGACAGTTGGTGGCCGGGTTTTAATTTTTTTTTTAGTTTTTCACTTATCAAATTAACAATAACAATCTATATTTGTATAATTGTATTAGGTTGTTTGCTTTTTTTTTTTTCAAATTTGTTATTTTCTTATGTAAATTGTGTTTATTTATTTATTTGTTATTTTGTTGGTGAAAAATATTTATTTAGGTTTATTAGTTTATATGTTGGATTAGTTACAAAATCAATTAATACACACCTAAAACACAAGTTTATTATAAACCGAACAACGATTACAAATCCATACCGGATTCATTGCCTCGGTCGAGATCGCGCTCGGTGCTTCACACAATACTAAATCTCTAGTTACCCGACGATCCCGATGCTTCATCGACTTTTTCCGGATGCTTCTTAGCTAGATGATTCTTCAAATTGCCATAACCCAAATTGTTCGTTATCTTGTACTTATGACCACAATAACGACACTCCACTTTGATCTTCCCCGGGGCTTGGACAACCTTGTTGAAATGATTGAACAACGAGGAGCTCGAGGATCCGCTACGGTCGGCCATTACGAGTTTACGACGATTGACGAGAATGAATCAATGAAATGTAAGTTGAGTGATGGGATGTTTAAGTAAAATGAATTGGAGAGGAGGGGATGCCTATTTATAGGCTCGGACCTATGTTGAAGCCGACCAACGGCTAAATTTTTTTTTTTTAAAAAAATAACCGTTCAAGTGGGGCCCACATCCAACGGCTACATTTTCAAATATCGACCCGTGTGACCCGCCGGGTCGACCCGCCGGGTCACGTGTTATATTTTCCCCGACCCTAACCCTGACCCTCAACCCGAGCCAACCCTTCGACCCTTTGACCCTGACCCGGCAGGTCACGGGTCGACCCGCCCGACCCGTGACCCGTGGCCATGTCTAGCTAGCATGGTGGAGCTAGGTCACTCATAAAATATAAAATGTGCGTGACATTTATACAAAGCTGAGTGTAGCTACTATGCAGCTAAAATGACTAAGCTAAAGCTTTAATGAAGCTAAAACCCTAAGCCCGAGTGATGCTCTTAGTAATTCTCACAGTTGACATTTATGATACCGGACAAATGGATTGATGACTTTTCACAAATCACCAACATTCCTCCCCCATTTGAGCAATGTCATACATCTTTGAACAATTTACAAACTCTTTGTATAGACATAAATATCCATTGGATTTGAATTTATATCTTGTAAAAATTTCAATTATATACTAAAGAATCGTGGTGTTCTAAGACTTGAACCACATCAACTTGTTTAAGCACACGTAATAAAAATGACAACATGAGTTACATAATGTATATTGTTATGGGAGGGGAACTAGTTCGAATAAATATAAATATAAACTAAACCAATTCACTGTCCAAGCAAATAAATTACAAGAATCCCTCTCGATATAGTAGCAGGGTATTCAGGATCGAATCCACGAGGAGGTATGTCAGCGGTTCCTAAGCTCCCAATCACGTTCAATTTCGACTCCAAAAAATCACTCGATATCGAGTAGATTAGTCGATATCGACTACAGTTCCAGTCGATTTCCAGCAAATTCCTGTAAAATAGAAACAACCAATCGACGTCAAGTAGAACACTCGATATCGAGTCAGCGACGCGATATCGACCTCTACAGTCGAAATTGAGTCTTCGCAGAAACTGTAAAACGTAACCTTTTGTGTCGGAAAAGTGTCCGAAGAAATTAAGGATGATATAGGAAAATATGGAAAGAATAAAAATGCTGATTTTATAAGATTCAATAAACTTAAAAAACCTCCAAGATCGGGGATTTCATGCCACAACGATAACCATATAAGCCTATGCCAAATTTATGAAAGATAATGCCTTTTCGCCAAATAACTTTCATTACTAACAATTAGGTAATGTAGAGGCTATCGCATAAACCCTAAGTGTTACTATCCAATTTCATAATTAATTCAAATTCACAAAAAGATGGCTTTTGCTTCAATAATGCAAATAAGGATCGCCTACTACTTTCGTAGAAGAATCATGCATATAGGATAGAAGAGGGAATTGCATAAAAATCATACCTTTGAGGCATAAACTTACATGGCTATCGTTGGGCTCACCCCGACCCTAGAAGTAAGGGAACTACTCGTACTTCATAGCCATAGACATCATCATCATTGTTGGAAAATAAACAACTTGAATTGAAATTGTCGAAAGATTACAACCGAACAAAGCAAACTTCCACTCTCGCTTCCCTTTCCTTCACTCGGCCACTTTCTCTCTCTCTAACTACTAAATTGAAACGTTCTTGCTATTGTGGATGTTTCTAAACTCAGCCTTAATGACTTCTAATTATAGATTCCAAACCTCGCTATCCAATGATAAGAAAATCTATCTTATTCCTAAGATAACCTAACTAAAGTAAACAATTAAAAATCACTTTAGGTAAATATGAATTCACCATAAAGGATATAAAGTCTGATAGAAAAGATAAAAGATCCCGACTTAATAAAGACGTAAACTCCTTCTGATAAGATTTTATAAAAAAATTGTCGGATATGTCTGTAGCAGTACTCGATATCGAGTTGTGTCAGTCGATATCGACCACTTCTCTTCTATCTCGAGCCAGCTCTACTCGACCTCAGATTTGCACTCGATCTCTATCACTTCACTTGATTTGGGGCACTCGATATCGACCAGTCTGTATCGAGTAGATTTGTTCTTCTCCCGGCTCGATTTCTGGTGTTCAAATTCCACTCGGTGTCGAGTCATTTGGTCGATTTCAACTCCTCAGTAGACTTCGAGTAATTTTCCAGCTTTTCTTCTCTTCTCCAAATCGCTCCAATTTTGCCTCGATTTCTGTGAAATAACACAAGAACTCGTGTAGACCTCTATAATTGGCAAATAAACATAAACTACACAAATCATAACTCCATAGACTAGGGGGTTGAGAGGAAGTAGTTGCGTATCCGGGAAGTTGAATTTGACCTTTCGCCAAGCCGAGTTTCTCCGAATGCTTTGATTCTATATGGCGTCCGTAGTTTCCATATCCGTTCCCCTCCTTGTGCTTGTACACCGTCGGGTAGAAGTTGCATTTGACGGAGTAATAGTTGTCACCCCATTCCGGAGCAGACGGGCCCTTCTTGAACCAGTATTTCTTCGTTGCGGCCTTACATATGATTGGTTGCTCGTCATCGGGAGTAGCTTCGACATCGGGTGGTAAACCAGACTCCTGAGTCGGGATGGTGGAGGAGGGAGTTCCCAGAGTAGCGCCTGATCCCGACGTCGTCAGGATCTGCTCGTTCCAACTTCGGAAACAGAGGCGCTACGTCGAAGGATAGGCTCCGGTTGGCTACCCGATCTCGATCCGCTCCCCTTGCTTGAGGACGGGGCTCCGCCAACACTCCTTCGACCTGTGGTAAACATTTTCAATAAAAGTGGATTAAATATTTGTTAAAAATAATATGAATATGTATTTAAGATAAAAGACAAAATAATGAATAAATTAAGAAAGAGACGAAAGAAGTAGGATTTGGTGATGCGAAGCGCCGAATTCTCGGAATTCTTGACTCGTTAAACACCGACTTCCGACTTCCTCGATTATCGAGCGATTAGAGAATGATTAGAGAGCGATTAGAGAGTGTGAGATGAGATTAGAAGAGATGATGAGATGGTGTGATGAAAATGGGAGGGAAGGGGTACTATTTATAGTGAATTAGGCGCCGGGTCGAACGGTCGACCCGGTGGGTCAGCCTTTGGGATTTGAAATCCGACCATTGGATCTTCTTTTTTTTTTCTCCCAAATCCGACAGTTGGTGGCCGGGTTTTAATTTTTTTTTTAGTTTTTCACTTATCAAATTAACAATAACAATCTATATTTGTATAATTGTATTAGGTTGTTTGCTTTTTTTTTTTTCAAATTTGTTATTTTCTTATGTAAATTGTGTTTATTTATTTATTTGTTATTTTGTTGGTGAAAAATATTTATTTAGGTTTATTAGTTTATATGTTGGATTAGTTACAAAATCAATTAATACACACCTAAAACACAAGTTTATTATAAACCGAACAACGATTACAAATCCATACCGGATTCATTGCCTCGGTCGAGATCGCGCTCGGTGCTTCACACAATACTAAATCTCTAGTTACCCGACGATCCCGATGCTTCATCGACTTTTTCCGGATGCTTCTTAGCTAGATGATTCTTCAAATTGCCATAACCCAAATTGTTCGTTATCTTGTACTTATGACCACAATAACGACACTCCACTTTGATCTTCCCCGGGGCTTGGACAACCTTGTTGAAATGATTGAACAACGAGGAGCTCGAGGATCCGCTACGGTCGGCCATTACGAGTTTACGACGATTGACGAGAATGAATCAATGAAATGTAAGTTGAGTGATGGGATGTTTAAGTAAAATGAATTGGAGAGGAGGGGATGCCTATTTATAGGCTCGGACCTATGTTGAAGCCGACCAACGGCTAAATTTTTTTTTTTTTAAAAAATAACCGTTCAAGTGGGGCCCACATCCAACGGCTACATTTTCAAATATCGACCCGTGTGACCCGCCGGGTCGACCCGCCGGGTCACGTGTTATATTTTCCCCGACCCTAACCCTGACCCTCAACCCGAGCCAACCCTTCGACCCTTTGACCCTGACCCGGCAGGTCACGGGTCGACCCGCCCGACCCGTGACCCGTGGCCATGTCTAGCTAGCATGGTGGAGCTAGGTCACTCATAAAATATAAAATGTGCGTGACATTTATACAAAGCTGAGTGTAGCTACTATGCAGCTAAAATGACTAAGCTAAAGCTTTAATGAAGCTAAAACCCTAAGCCCGAGTGATGCTCTTAGTAATTCTCACAGTTGACATTTATGATACCGGACAAATGGATTGATGACTTTTCACAAATCACCAACATTCCTCCCCCATTTGAGCAATGTCATACATCTTTGAACAATTTACAAACTCTTTGTATAGACATAAATATCCATTGGATTTGAATTTATATCTTGTAAAAATTTCAATTATATACTAAAGAATCGTGGTGTTCTAAGACTTGAACCACATCAACTTGTTTAAGCACACGTAATAAAAATGACAACATGAGTTACATAATGTATATTGTTATGGGAGGGGAACTAGTTCGAATAAATATAAATATAAACTAAACCAATTCACTGTCCAAGCAAATAAATTACAAGAATCCCTCTCGATATAGTAGCAGGGTATTCAGGATCGAATCCACGAGGAGGTATGTCAGCGGTTCCTAAGCTCCCAATCACGTTCAATTTCGACTCCAAAAAATCACTCGATATCGAGTAGATTAGTCGATATCGACTACAGTTCCAGTCGATTTCCAGCAAATTCCTGTAAAATAGAAACAACCAATCGACGTCAAGTAGAACACTCGATATCGAGTCAGCGACGCGATATCGACCTCTACAGTCGAAATTGAGTCTTCGCAGAAACTGTAAAACGTAACCTTTTGTGTCGGAAAAGTGTCCGAAGAAATTAAGGATGATATAGGAAAATATGGAAAGAATAAAAATGCTGATTTTATAAGATTCAATAAACTTAAAAAACCTCCAAGATCGGGGATTTCATGCCACAACGATAACCATATAAGCCTATGCCAAATTTATGAAAGATAATGCCTTTTCGCCAAATAACTTTCATTACTAACAATTAGGTAATGTAGAGGCTATCGCATAAACCCTAAGTGTTACTATCCAATTTCATAATTAATTCAAATTCACAAAAAGATGGCTTTTGCTTCAATAATGCAAATAAGGATCGCCTACTACTTTCGTAGAAGAATCATGCATATAGGATAGAAGAGGGAATTGCATAAAAATCATACCTTTGAGGCATAAACTTACATGGCTATCGTTGGGCTCACCCCGACCCTAGAAGTAAGGGAACTACTCGTACTTCATAGCCATAGACATCATCATCATTGTTGGAAAATAAACAACTTGAATTGAAATTGTCGAAAGATTACAACCGAACAAAGCAAACTTCCACTCTCGCTTCCCTTTCCTTCACTCGGCCACTTTCTCTCTCTCTAACTACTAAATTGAAACGTTCTTGCTATTGTGGATGTTTCTAAACTCAGCCTTAATGACTTCTAATTATAGATTCCAAACCTCGCTATCCAATGATAAGAAAATCTATCTTATTCCTAAGATAACCTAACTAAAGTAAACAATTAAAAATCACTTTAGGTAAATATGAATTCACCATAAAGGATATAAAGTCTGATAGAAAAGATAAAAGATCCCGACTTAATAAAGACGTAAACTCCTTCTGATAAGATTTTATAAAAAAATTGTCGGATATGTCTGTAGCAGTACTCGATATCGAGTTGTGTCAGTCGATATCGACCACTTCTCTTCTATCTCGAGCCAGCTCTACTCGACCTCAGATTTGCACTCGATCTCTATCACTTCACTTGATTTGGGGCACTCGATATCGACCAGTCTGTATCGAGTAGATTTGTTCTTCTCCCGGCTCGATTTCTGGTGTTCAAATTCCACTCGGTGTCGAGTCATTTGGTCGATTTCAACTCCTCAGTAGACTTCGAGTAATTTTCCAGCTTTTCTTCTCTTCTCCAAATCGCTCCAATTTTGCCTCGATTTCTGTGAAATAACACAAGAACTCGTGTAGACCTCTATAATTGGCAAATAAACATAAACTACACAAATCTTATGCTTTCCCAACCAATATGCATAAAAATATAGACAAAAATCGAAGTAAAAGTAGATGAAAAATATGGTATTTTGAGCGCACATCATATATACACTAAACTTGACATTTTTAGGCTTTACGTCCCTTATCCTTCACATATGCTTCGAGGCGAGTCATCCTTTAACTCTCTTGGAAGAAGCCTTGCACTTCCACATATACTTAGTTGAATCTCTAATTTGCACCTACAAATGCATTTGCCAAAATTCATTAAGAAACTATGTTTCAACTTTTCTTTTCATGTAGGCTAGAGAAAATTACCTTGATGGGTTGTTGATTACTCTAAAACTCTACGTCCTTGGCCTACCACATTGAATTCTAACCTACACCTTTCGGTAAGGGGGAATTGGGCGTCCAGGTCATAGGTTCATTTAGGATTTTAACCCCATCCCTCGAGATGCTTTGTACACCAACTCTTTTTCCAAACTCTTAGTTAAGTGTTCGGCAAGATTATTGTGTGTTCGCAAAAAGACAACCGATATGACTCCATGCATGATTAGTTCTCAGATGGAACTATGCCTCACACCTAGATGTCGTGACTTCCTGTTATATACCTGGCTATAGGCCTTTTCTAAAGTACTTTGGCTATCACAACAGATAACAATAAGAGATATTGGTTTTGGCCACAAGGGTATCTCATGTATGAGATTCCTAAGCCATTCCGCTTCCTTGTCGACCGCGGAAAGTGCGACAAACTCTGACTCCATCGTCGAGGTTGTTATGCACGATTGCTTCTTAGATGCCCAAGAAATTGCACCACCACCTAATAGGAATACCCAACCACTCATTGAAGAGTGGTCTTCCATATTAGTGATCCAACTTGCATCGGTGTATCCTTACAAAGTAGAGGGAGAACCCACATATTCAATTCCATAGGTCATTGTCCCTTTCAAGTACCTAAGTAGTCTTCTAAGGGCATTCCAATGACTCGAGCTCGGTCGACTTGAATATCGACTCAACTTACCCACGTCAAATGCTATGTCAGGGCGCGTACTCATCATGGCATACATTAGACATCCTCTCACTTGAGAATACTCAAGTTGTGAGATTGGTTCTCCTAAGTTAGAGAGAAGTTTCTTGATGTCCTTGTTTTTAGTCTTATTTTACATCATGTTTTTAGTCTTATTTGAGTCTTTTATGCATATTTTATATTGGGAATGTATGGAAATTGTGTAGTTGTTGATTATTTGTAAGTTATGGAGTCTACACAAAGTTTGATGTAATTTTCAGAGATTTATAGCTGATTTGGAGAAGCTTGGGCACATTTTGGAGCTTAAAGGAAAGTCATGAAGACATTGGAGAAGCTAAGGAAGAGCGCATGATGATGCAGCTGGAGAAAACCCAACTTTTCGCAATTCATCATTTTGAATCAAGTTCTGATGCCTTCATGAGAGTTGTAGTTCTCGAAAAGTTCTTTCCAACGCATATTTAAATGCATCAATCGGACAAATGAGGACTCAGCAAAGTGCATTTCAAGATGTAGTTGAATGTTGAAAGCTGCCAGGAGTGCTCGATCTCGACCATTTTACTCGACGTCAACCCGAAATACAGAGACATGCGGATGAATCCAAATATAAGGAGGATTGCTTAGCCATGTTTTTATTCTATCTTTTCTATTTTAGATATTTATTTCATGATGGGTATTTTTCAATTTTCCCAAGGGAATTTAATTAGATAAAGTTTAGATAAAAGATCGATTTACTTTCCTAATTAGATGATTTTAGATATTCTATTTATCTTAGGATTAGAATTGTTTTCCTTGGTGAGCAAGGATTAGTCTACTATAAATAAAGGCCCTAGGCCTAGGATTTTATTCATTCAAACCAAGTCGTCTTCGGACGTAAGTAGTTAGGAGAAGAGCCGAAGGAGAAGATTGAAGGTTTTGTAAGTTTTAGTTTTCATTTAAAGTTAGTTGTTTATTTTCATGTTTAGTTTCTAATTTCCCTCTTCTAGGGTTGGGGTGAGCGTAACGATAGATATGTGTGTTTGATTTATGAAATCATAATTATGTTTGTCTTTATCATCATCTACCTATATGTTTAATCCTTTGCGAGAGTTGAGGAAATTCCTTATTTGTAATTATGAAGTGAAAGTGAATTGATTGTGAATTTGGATAGTAATTAGGGTTTATTTGTGAAAGTCGACTAATCCTAAGTAAGAAAAGGTAGAAACAATTAGGTTTTTATGCGAGAGCCTCTATTACCTAAATTGTTGGAATTTGCAAAAGTCGATTCTTTGATGTAAATCATGCTCTTTTATGTGATTTATAATCTACACATATGTTTATTGTTGTGCTAATCCCCAACCTTGGATGTTTGCACCTTGATTATTTTATTTTCATTATTTAAATTTTGCAGCAACGACTCAATATTGACCACATTTTCCCTCTATTCCCAAACCCTGAAACACTAAACTAGAACCACTGACTTCTCTCCTGAGGACGAACCTGACTCCACTATCCTATACCGGGGTCTTGACTATAAAGTTATTTGGTCAAGAAACCCTCTCGTAAAATTGGCACCGTTGCCGGGGAGATATCAATCGCGCCTAGTTTAGTTGTGTTTAGGGTTTAGAAGTAGCCCATCCCTTTTTTCTTATTACTATCACATACCCTACCACCACCTACCTCATCGGTTACCACTAGGTGCCGAGCTTTCGCTACTAATTTGTGCGTTATTGATTTTGTTTTCAAAGCTTAGGTAGAAAGATGCAAGGCGCATATGACTATTTTGAAGAGGAATTAGAATGGGAAAGATGGCTCGATGTATTGAGACAACGAAATAGGCTCGCACAAGAGGAGGCACGATTAAGGGAAATAGCCCGGCTGGAAGACTTAATCCAAAGGCTTGAGGCTTCCTATCATTCTAAAGGACCATGCCCTCCTTCCTACGAGCCAAATGACCCACCTTCAGCAGAAGAAGGTTGGTACAACAACGTCATCTTCTGCGAGCCATTGGAGGTCGACGTCAACTACCCTCCAGTCATTGTCGACTGCTTGGAATCAACACATGCACACTCTGGAGGAACTGTTCGAGAGATACCAGGCGATGTCGACTGCACCACAGAAACCCATGTAAGTCCTTCCTTGATCTCAATTCCTACTTTGCTATCTATCTTTGATGAACCATTTGAAGGATCCCAAGAAAAAGAAGATCTACCAATAAAGAAGTCGAACGTCGTTGCCCAAGGTGTTTCAAGGTCGCTTTTACCTTACAAGGTGAAGGTCATCCCCTACAATTTTGAGCAACTAATGTTCGTGTTTAAGTATGGGGTCCTGGCAAAGTGGCATGAAGCTCTGCAAGATGAGATGGAAATATCTCTTCCCATCCCACCGTTCTGCTGTGGTGGAGATGCGCAAACAAGTAAACCTTTGAAGCGGAAGAGAGACAATTATGAGGTATGTGAATTTGCTACATGTCTTCCTTTATGCAGGTCAGCTGGGGCCCAGGAAGATGAATGGGTGGAGGTATGGAGCATCCACTCGGGGAGATTTAAGCTTCTCCGCCATATGATGCCCCAGGATAAAGATGAGCCAGGCTAGGGCTAAAAGGGAAGTTTGCACCTTTATTATTATATTTTTGTGAGGTATGTGAATTTGCTACATGTCTTCCTTTATACACATATGTTTATTGTTGTGGTAATCCCCAACCATGGATGTTTGCACCTTTATTATTATATTTTTGTTATTTAAATTTTGCAGCAACTACTCGATACTGACCACCTTTTCCCTCTATTCCCAAACCCTGAAACACTAAACTAGAACCGCTGACTTCTCTCCTAAAGACGAACCTGACTCCACTATCCTATAGCAGGGTCTTGACTATAAATTTATTTGGTCGAGAAACCCTCTCATTATTTCTCACTTGGATCCATAGGTGTACTAACCGGGGTGGATTTATCACATTTGAAATGTTTTACCATCTTTTTGATGTAATGAGATTGTGTTAGGGTTAAACCTTTCCTTCTCGCTTGATCTTAATTCCCAAGATCACATCAGTTTCTCCTAGATCCTTCATGGTGAACTTAGTAGACAACAACTCCTTTGTTTTGTCCACTTCTATTTGGTTTGTACCAAATATAAGCATGTCATCAACATATAGACATATTATAACTCCTTGACCGAAATTATTAAACTTACTATATACACACTTAATTTGCTTGATTGATTTTGAAACCATTTCCCAAAATCACTTCATCAAACCTTTGATGCCATTGTTTTGGCGCTTGTTTGAGTCCACAGAGGGACTTGATCAATTGACACACTTTTTATTCTTGACCTTTTACTATGAAGCCTTCAGGTTGCTTCATGTAAACCTCTTTATCCAAATCTCCATTGAGAAAGTCCGTTTTTACGTCCATTTGATGGATGAATAGACCGTGAATGCTTTGTAAGGAAATTAAAAGTCTAATAGTGGTGATTCTAGCCACGGGGGCATAGGTGTCAAAATAATCATCTCCTTCTCTTTGTCTAAAACCTTGGATTATCAATCGGCTTTAAATTTGTCAATGGACCCATCGACCTTCATTTTCCTTTTGATGATCCATTTACAACCTAGAGGTTTGCACCTGGTTGAAAGGTCTGATAACTCCCAGGTGTTGTTGCCAATAATAGAATCCATCTCATCTTGGATTGCTTCTTTCCAAAATGTGACATGTTGAGAACTCATTGCCTCAGTGAAGGTCTTAGGATCCTCATCCATATGTAGATATGAGAAGATTTGACCTTCTTTATTCCTAGAAACCTCCATAAAAAAACATGAAATATTGGTTCAGGATACGTATGTCCGACTATGAGTGCGGAGTGCACTCGTTGTCACTTGGGTGTATGGGACGTCAAAGTAGGAACTTTGGCCTTGTCGTCACTCACATGCATCGAGTGCCTATCCTCACCATCGCTACCATCGCTAGTGTCTTCCCCTGGTACTCCCATGGCCATGCGCTTTTGTGCCCTTGGCTCTGCAACTGGGGAGTCTTTGTTGATTGGTGGCTTTAGGCCAGCGACGTCGATGTTTGGTGCTTGCAACAAGCTAGCGCAGGTGATAGACCTGGTGACCTTAGGTCCAAGTGTAGGCGTCGGCTCCTCGGTTTCCATTGGATCCGATGATGTGTCAACACCCTCTTTGTCTATCTCCCTAGGCCTAGGACTCGATGTGAACCTAGTGTCATCGAATATGGCATCATGAGATTCTATCACGGTGTTAACCGAGATGGCGTGATTTGGTTCTATGACGAAGAGCCTATAGGCCTTAGAGTTATGTGCATATCCAATGAATATGCACTCAACACCTCTATCTCCTACGCTTAGGGTCCGTTAGTCTAACAATCGCACGACAACCCCATATATGAAGATAATGGAGATTCCGTTTTCTTTTAAACCAAAGCTCGTATGGTGATTGACAATTTCTCTTGCTCGACACCTTATTTAAGACATAGTTGGCCGTTAACATCACCTCATGCCAAAACGAGTTCTTTAACCCGGAGTAGGACAACATAGCATTAACCATGTCCTTAAGCACACGATTCTTTCGCTCCACCACCCCATTTTGTTGTGGGGTATATGGAGCCGTCGTCTCATGAATTATGCCACAAGACTCGAAATACTTCATGTCCATGTATTCACCACCACGATAAGTTCGTAGCCTTTTAATTTTATTTCCTGTTTGCAATTCAACTTCGGTCTTGTATGCTTTAAACCTATCTAGTGCCTCACTATTCGAGTGAACTAAATAGACATAGCAAAACTTTGTTACATCATCGATGAAAGTTATGTAGTAACATTTTTGACCCAACGATGGTGTTGCATGCAAGTCCCCTAGGTCCGAATGGACTAGGCCTAGGACCCCTTCCTCTCTTTCAATTGCCTTAAAAGGAAGCCTTGTTATTTTTGTTAACAAGCAAGTTTTACACTTTTTGTTCGTTGGTTCAAAGGCGGGAATTATATTTTCCTTAGCCATATCTAACATACAATTCATATGTACATGTCCCAACCTTGCATGCCAAAGATCATATAAAGAATCATTAGACACAACCATGTAATCAAATAATATTTTATTATTATTGATAACATTGAGTAGGAACATATTATTTTTATAATGGCCGAAGCCTTCAAATATTCCTGCCCTACTTATCACTAATCGATCGGCTACGAAAACAAATCTATAACCTAACTTGTTAAGCATACCACCGCTTACAACATTTTTGCGGTTGGCGGGTGCATATAATACATTATGTAATACAAGTTCCTTCCCACTAGTAAAGTTGAGATGTACGTCCCTTTTACCTAGGATCGGAGTTGTTGACTCCTTTCCCATGTAAAGCACTAAACCGTCATCTACATCCTTCATGTACTTGAACCATTTCTTTTCCATACACACATGGGTGGTGGGACCCGAGTCGAGCCACCAAAAGATTTTTTCATCCTTCATAACAAGACATTGATCAATGTTAGATACAAAGAATATCATTTGTAACTAAAGACACAGAAGTGCCCTTACCTTGCCCGGGGCTTGTGCCCGAGCCCGACGTCGGTGTCATGACACTTTTGTCCTTTGACCCCTTGGACCTGCAGTCCCTCCTCATGTGTCCTGCCTTTACACACTTCCAACAAGTTTCTTTGGCCTTAGCCTTCTTACTAGATCCTTGCTTACTGCCGTTTCCTGATTTGGGTCGCTTGGAGCCTTTAGCGCCCATGGTGCGTTTACCATTGCCCGCCTCCATTGTGTTTATTGAGTGGGATGGTTTGTCTTCACCTTTCTTTCCCTTGTCATTCGCCTTGAATTCCTCCTCTATACGTAGATGAGAACCCAATTGGACAAGGTCCATGTTCTCCTTCGAATGCTTCAAGAGATGTTTTGCCTCCTTCTATGAGTAAGGTAATTTATCGATTATGGATGAAACAGAGAAATTCTCATCCAAGGGGATCCCATGTTGGGTTAGTTGACCCAATACTCAGAGCAATTCGTGGTATTGCTCCATTACCGGTCTATTTTCAACCATCTTGTAGTTGTTGAAGTTAGACACAAGAAACTTCTTTAAAGAGGCATCTTCCGCCATTTACTTGGCTTCGAGTTCTTTCCAAAAAATCCGTGATGTCTCATGATTTTAATACATACTGAATAGGGTGTCGGACATGCCATTGAGTATGTGCCCACGAGAAATGTAGTCGTCATTCTCCCACTTCTGAACACGCCTATGTTGAAGCATTATAGCCTCCCTTTCAGCGATTTGAGTCTAGGTCTCTCCGTCCACTTTTTATGGAATCAGAGGTGGCTCTTTGGGACATGGAATTGAGAGCACGTACGCCACTTTAAATGAAGTAAGCATGAAATGCATCTTCTTTTGCCATCGATGAAAGTCTTGCCCTTCAAACTTCTCGAGTTTCGCAAATTTGAATGCTATCTTTGCCATCGGTAAATTCGTGCTTGCCATTCCAACCTTGTTTGTGTTTCAAGTGTTTTTTTTCCGATTGAGAGAACTATCGAAAAAAACTCATGCCTTTCGAAGTGGATGGCAAGGGCCTTTTATAGGCAAAATGGGGTGGTAGTTTTTGGATGGTTATGGGCAGTTATTGGTAGTTATTGGTGGTTATGATAGTTATGGTGGTTGGGCGGTTACCACCCAATAACTACCCCAACCGTTGGCCCAATAAAGGCCCAATAAAAGCCCAATAAGAACCGACACAATTAAGGACAAGCTAGCATGACAGAGCTAGCATGGTCGAGCTAGGTCACTCATAAAATATAAAATGTGCGTGACATTTATAGAAGCTGAGTATAGCTACCATGCACCTAAAATGACTAAGATAAAGCTTTAATGAAGCTAAAACCCTAATCAAGCTCAAAAGTAGAGCTAGATCATTTTTGGAGTTCCAAAGCTCGGTTAACTCTCAAATTTTGCGTCAAAGATTTAGAGCTTAATATATTCCTCTACAAATCATGAGATAGTAGTTTAACTCAGTATAAGTGATCAAAATTTGATCATAACCATATCAGATCGAGTGTCGAGCATATCCCTATTGCTTACTTTTATGGAAAGCGTCCGAACAGGCTCGAGACCGACTTTGTCAATGTTGAGACTATTGCATGGGTCTTTCCTCATGATTTCCTTTACCCTTAGAAATACTTAGGGCTGATCACATGAGCCGTGCCTCCCGCACACCCTAAGCCCGAGTGATGCTCTTAGTAATTCTCACACTTAACATTTATGATTTAAGACAAATGGATTGATGACTTTTCACAAATCACCAACATAAGCTCCTCCCCAACGCTAGGGCTTCCATCCAGCAGCTTCATGGCCATGAATTACGGGGTGGACTCAGCTCTGGGTTGTCGAATTGACAAATTCGAAGGGGTTCCTACCAAAGAAGCCATGTAATTGGGGGTTTCCGAAGGTCAGATCAAATCCGTTGTTTGGGTCGAAATTGGGGAAAACAGGGGAAGGAGATGAGGAAGCAGAGGAATCAATGGTTTGTTGCAGAGACGATGAGAGGGTGGGTTTGTGGGTAATGCGAGGGGATTGAAACGCGAGTGAACAGGGGCAAGATTGTCAAAATTATAGTGAAATCTCCCAACAATATCAATAATCTTGGGGGGAGGAGATCTCAAATTCAGGCTCCAACAATCTGTTGAAAGCCCCTTAATCTCCATCTCCAGATCTCTTTATATCCCTCGCCAAACACCATCGCCTAAAGATCTTTTTTTTAAAGCCGCATAATCTCCTAAAAGCTAGTGTCAAACACACACTAATTCATTTCAAATATTTGTAATGGCTAAAAATTTTATTTTGGGTCTCCCTATATACACCATAAATCCGCGGATTAACAATGCTAAACAACGCCGAATCGGATGTTGTAGCATTACTTACACTACAACGTCGGATTCGACGTTGCAATGTGTAGTATGCAACATTTTGCATTTGAGAACAGGATGGGACGGGTCCGACACTTTATAACGTAGCATTGGACGTTGTAAAGCGAGCCGGGTCGGGCCACATAGCAACGTCTAATCTGACGTTGTTACAACGTCGGATCCAACGTTGTAATATGGCTATATAACACCCAATTTGACATTATTTGACCGTACTTGTTTTCATACATACAAATGTTTTTTTAGTACAATAATTCGTATAATTGAACTACATCACATATAGAAGTGTGAAAAAAGAATAATAAAGACAAAGGTAATTGTGTAATTAAACTTATAAAATATAATATGTGGAATAAGATAATATGGATGTTTTTATAATAGATGTGGTGGGCTGCTTTTACTAGGTGTAATTGTGTCATTGGTCCTGGTCCCCCAAATACAGATTATATCCTAACTCAATGCTAAACAAAAGATTAGTATAATAGATAAGTAAGGAGTCGATCCCATAGAAAAGACCGATTCGTATTTCTTAAGATGATTCTCTAAAAAAATAGGAATAAGATTGTAACAAATAATGGAAATAAGTAAATATGGAAAAGGAGTAATGATTGTAGATTGATAATAATAAGAGAAAAGCGATTCACCTGCAACTCTTGACAATGCTTGGGGTTCATGGTCCTCGGATTGATTTCATTGTTATTCCTAAAGCTATGCCGACTTGGCTTTGATAGATTGGACTAGGACAATCAATCACTTATTCAAGTATCACTACAAGAATAGCATGAATTACCTAAGTACTTGGCCTAATAGCAATATTGCCTCAATGCAATTAGAAGTTAAAAGGTTGCCTGTAGTAGAGCTTCTAACCCTAATTACACCAACTCAATACCAACTACAAGTTATCATCCTGCAGAGCAATCAGTATCCTCACATACCCGATTTCCCCACTTGCTACAAAGAAACTAATCAAAAGATAGGAATCACTAGCTGATGTCCGCTAAAATGACCATGTTTTATGCATATCTTTTATGCTAATTTTTATCTTATATTTGCAATAAGGTTTGGGAATGCTTTGAACTTGTGTAGTATGTGCATATTTACAAGAATTAGAGGTCTACACAAGTTTTGGTTTAAATGTGCAGAAATTGGAGCGGAATCGAAGCCGAAATGAGAAGCCAAGAACCAGAACAAAGTAGTCGATCTCGACTGATATGCTTGACTGGAATAAATGTTCAGAAACTAAGTGCAAGACAAGAGAAGAAAGATCTGTTACTGGAAGAGTACTCGACATGACTTAAGATTGACCAAGTTGGTCGATGTCGACCGAGTTGAAGTAAAGAGACGAGATTGAGCAGAAAGCAAAGTGCTCGGCATCGAGTGAAGTGGTCAACGTCGATTGGACCTGTTGACAGTAACGATGCATTTTGACAGTCCGAGTTTCAGGAGAAGATTCACAAGCCATGTTTTCTATTTTGTTTTAGATAGATTTTATTCCTATGGGTATTTTCCTATTTACCTTAGGATTATTATTATTTACCCAATTATTGTTTTATCCCTTTTATTTTAGATCGGATTTAGATAAACCTCTTTCACTAGGATTAGAACTCCTCTCCTAGGCTAGCTAGGAGTGGTGAGCTATAAATAAAGCCCTTGGGGCTGAGTTTAGAATCCAATCCAACAAACACAATAAAATCAATAGCAAGTAGAGAGTTTAAGGTTTTAGTTTTAGGAAGCTTTAGGGATTTGGCGTTTGCGAGAGCCCACGTTGGGATTGTGAAGACTTTAAGTTTATTATTTTGTGCAAGTTATTTCTTTTCTTTTAATCAATATCTCTTCTACCATGAGCGAGTAGTCACTTTTCTCATAGGGTCGGGGTGAGCCTGACGTTAGCCATGCATGCTTGAGGTAAGTTTGATGTTGGTATTTGTTATGTCTTGATCATCTCCTACCTTTTTGTATTTAGCTCTTATCAAAAGAAAAGGAATTCATGCTAACAACTTGGATTATAAGCATAAAATCTGTAGAGACAATTAGGTTTATTTGTAAGAGCATATATATCTACTTGTTGGTCACAGTGAAAGCTTGTTCCTTTCACATGTTAGCGTAGTTGTTTGTCTTACCTTATGTTGTGTATGTGTGGTTAACATTGTGGTGATCCTTAGCCTTAAGAGTCCTTTTTATCATATTTAGAACCCTCTAATTTGCTACTTTAAACCTTTATATTTTCTGTTCAAACTTTATCTTCATCCTTACGTTCTTTGGCCTTCTTTGCTGACAAATTTTGTTTCTGTTGGAGTGGTCGAGATCGACTAAACATGTCCACATCGATTGAACATATCGACATCGAATGCCTTTGATTGATCAACGGTTTTCTGTGTCGATCGACTTTTGTGACTAACTAGACATCGACTGCCTTAGTTGATGTTGATTGCGTTTGCCTTTTGTTTGTGCAGATTACACACTCGAGATCGATAACCTTCACCCAAGATCGACTGAGCCAATCGACATCGAGAGCTTCTAGTCGACTTTTGTAGAACGTTTGCGCGAACTACTTTGGATCTGCTAACATGCTTCCTCGTGGGTCGATCCTGACCTTTCCACTACAGCGGGGGAGTCTTGAATTTATTTGAGAGGCTAGGGTGGATTATATTATCTATGTTTTATATTCAATTCTCCCCTACATCACTAGCATAGATGCAGTTTCTGTCTAGATGATTAGTCATAGGGAGAACATATGCAAATATAAAGGCAATGAAGAACAAAGATGATCAATAACCAATGAATAACTAATATGAAATCAAATCCTCTCAATTCATCTAACCATGTCTTAGAATTGCAGGCGGAACTATGAGTTTAGCAACTCATAGCCAAAGTAAACCTAATTGTCTCTCTCTATTCTCTCAATCTCCATTGGTTATCTCTCAATAGTACTGTAAATAACTTAAAATACCGTCGTTCAAAACCCTAGGAAATATAATAACAATAAACTAATAATAAGATCTTCAGACGAAATCATATCTTTTGATCGCGCATGACCAGTGGACACCGGTGGAATAACGACGGGCACCGCTTTTACAGTACCACGATTCTTCTTTGTCTTCAACGTTATGCTCCTAAGCTCCCTTGATGCTATCTTTAGACTCTCTTATGCTCCAAAATCATCTCTTCTGAATCTCCCAAACCTCCATTCAAGCTCGGATTGTAAAATTGCGGAATAAACACAAAATAGCGTAGATTCCGAACTCGAATACTCTAAATGCAAGACCATGTAAATAATATAAAACATATGCAATATGAATAATTAAATGCAATAAAACTTATCTATAATGCCTATCTAAAATATGCATTATGAAATCCCCCCACACATAAGCTCTTGCTTGTCCTCAAGCAAATGAAGAATAGACATAAATCAATGCATCCCACAAGAGATTCCTTCACAATTCTACCTCTTCAAACAATATCAAATCAAAGTGCAAATATGAACAAGGCACATAAACATCATAACATGTATATATAGATGATCAAGTGGCCTGCATGCTTATCAGTCCAACGTCACAAGGGCAAATATATGTTTCTCTCACTCTCATGTGCATGTTTAGGCTTTAAGCATACACTCAACTCAATTCCATATGCAAACATCAACTCAAATATTGACACTTATATCACGAAATCTCCACCAGATACATCAAAGAAAAATAAGAAACATCAAAAGGACTTTCGCTCAATGGAAATCTTCAAAGAAGACTCCATTCGGCGGGGTTGTAATGGGGATTGGTAGAAACATAAGGGCAAGGAATTGTATTTGATCATGTGGTGCTTTCAACTATGGGAACTAAGATTCCTAAAACTTTCAACATTAGTCAAAACAACTCAAAAATAACATCAAGCTCTCATAAAAACATAAACTCTCAAAAATATAAACAATAAGCTCTCTATAAACTCTCAAACTCTCAACCAAACATTTACTCAATTCTCATATGCCAATGAATAAACAAGGCTCTTATTTCATCACTTTTCTCTTTTTTTTTGTCTTTCTTTTTTCGGCATTTTCATTTTTTATTTCTTTTCTTGAGCCAAAAACATGAAATACAAATATGAGGACAATGAAGCACATAACATTACATCTCCCTCAAAATCTCTCAACAATAAGCACACACTTTAGCTTTTCTCTCAAAACTCAAAATGACATTCATAACCAACTCTAAATCCTAATTCCCGAATGGGTAAGGCTTATCATGTGCTAGGAAACATGAATTTTTTGGAGATTAAAAGAAAAAGGATAAAGGCTCAAATTGGCTTCAAATAAAGATATAATATAGGGTAGGTATGGATAAAATATGGCTAAGAAACATGCCTCTATCATATGCCCCCCTGAATTTGGTAAATAAAGAGCAGCCATCCAGGGGTCGAACCAACTCATAAGCAATGATCATGTATATAATCAACCTAAAAAATAGATAACCATGTCAATACCCATAGATAGATGCATAAGAAGAGTAAATCACACAAAAAGAGTGAAGGGAAAATATAATTACAATCCCTTATAAGGCTAAAAATTCTCATTAGGACAATTCTTGTTCGATCTCAATCATGCCTAGGAACTTAGATCAAACATACTCAATTACATATGCCAAGTCATATCTCACGAAAACGAATCTCCAAGACAAGGTCAAATCATCCAGAATTCCTTGGGATTTATATAATCATGCCAAAATGAAATAGAGGACAAAATAAGCTAGATGGGTATTTGAATAACACATATGTATGCAATGCATGATATTTTTGGATTTTGTTTGACATTTTTCATTTTTTTTAACTTTAATTAAGAACAATAAACCATAAACATGATGCATGAAACAAGAAACTTAAAATTTTAAACTAAACATAAACATAAACACTTAAACAAAACATAAACTAAACATGAAACTGAAAACATAAACATGAACTAAACTAACATAAACCACCCCCCCACACTTAAATGAAGAATTGTCCTCAATGCATAAACATAAAGAACAAGGAAATAAAGTCAGGGTGAAGGAGCAATACTAACCTATCACTGGGGAGGTGGAGGGTAGGATCCAGACCGATGATGGCGAAGATCAGCAAGTATGCACGCCAACAGAGTCAGGATATCAGTGATTTTGGTAGATATGGTCAGGAGATCTTCCTTGTGCCTTTTTTCCAGTTCTACCAACCAAAGCTCAAATCCATCCAAAGCAACATAAACAGGATTAGCGTTTGTTGTAACAAATTAAAGTCTATTCCTTCATCTTTAAAGTGAGTATTTCCTTCTGATTCCAGATCATCCCTTTCTAAAAGGGTCATAAGTGGCATAGGCTGGCTATCATGACCGAGCTTAAAATCAACAAGCTTGAAGCAGAACAACAGCTTCGCAGGGAGGTAAAAATGGTAAGATCTCCGGACATCAATTTGAAACGCTCCTCTGCTTGAGGATACTCCATCTTGACAATAATACCAGACCAAGTAAGAGTGGCAATATCATAGACAAAGCTATCACACAGAGGCTGCAATCTATCCAAACAAACACCAAGATGATGAGCAATCAATGTTATCAGTCCTCTAAAAGTGATAGTGCGATCCGCGCGCTCATATGCAGTACTGATTATCTCAACACAACTCCCCAAAAACAATTGAACCCAATCTGGAGTTCTCACAACTTCAAGAGTTAAACAATAGGTATGAGACCAGCCTCTCAGATATACCAACTCAAGGTCAACCAAGCCAAAGAATGCAAGACTCAACACCTTATAGCATAATCTCAACACAAGGTGAGTGATCATGTAGTCAAAATAGCCACCCTCCTTCCCAAACGGTCTTCCCGTGGCCACTACCTAAGTCTCATGCGCCAAAGGGTTTGCTGTAACCAAGAATTCCTTTCCTCTCAAATAAAAGTGAATCTTCTTCTCCGAACAATAATCCAGGGTAGTCAGGAACTCTCTCACTAAGGACGGGTACATAGCTGTACTAAACTCCACAAAATCACCCAATCCACCTTTTCCAAGAAGCTCAGAAACATGCTCAAATAAGCCAAGACGATGTAACGTCTGCACATCAAAGAAAACCGTTGAGCGATAATTCCTACTTCCAAGGTTAACCCAATGATTCTCCTGCTCCCCAGTCAAGTATGTTGGTTGTGCCATTCTAGGAACCAAAGACATAGTGCTCGAGACCGAAGAAGAATATAAGAGAACTCACATGAAGCTGGGAAAAAACGCTCTCACTAGAACGATGGCAGGCGTTGGTGTAGGGGCGGCGGGCGTCGTTCGACGGTGATCTCGAAGTCCGAATTTCAAACGTCACCGTCCAGACTTTGAAATCCTTTCCAATTGCTTTCTTGAAGGGAAAAACTTGGTTCCAAAGCCTTCTTTTGTGAACAAGATAGTGGTGGTGGTAGAAAAAGCTTGAATTTGATGGGGGTTTAGAAATTGGGTTTGAAGTTGATGGATGAAGGGTAGTAAGTGAGTGAAATTGGGATTCAGGGGTGAAGATGGGATGAATAGGTGGGTGATGGTGAAAAGGAAAAATCAAGCTTTTTGATTAAAACTCAAGGGTTTAGGATTTGGAATTTGGATTGGAGTAGGAGGGTTTAGGGTTTCTTGTGTTGCTTGGGAAAAAAGTTTGAGAAAGTGTAGAAGATGGAAGATGGAAAGTATCTAGATGGAAAAGGTAAGGACAAAAAGATAGAAGATATATAAAATTAAAAGATCTCTTGTCCTTTTCCAAAATAGAATCCGCGTCCCACATCGACGGAACGACGAGCGCCGGTGTTAGGGCGGCGGGCGCCGGTCTGGCGGTGTTTCACTTTCGTCCTTTACTTCATTCAAACTTTCCTACAAGTTAGTTCTCACCCAAAATCTTGCAAAAATATAAAAAATAGACTTGTCATACTTTATTGAATGGAAAAACAATTGCAAAAACCAAATAAACTACCTACTTACCTTGGGTTGCCTCCCAAGAAGCGCCTTTGTTTCACGTCTTTGGCTTGACGTGTTGCTGTTCTTGGATCAAGTGACTCCACCAGGGTCCTCTATACTTTCCCTTTTCTTGATAAGTAATGGCACCTTGGGAAGGTGTAATGCCCTATCCAAGCATTCATCCATTTTCTCAATCGACTTTTTTTTCTTTAACTTGAATTCCTCCTGGAGGTTGTCCTAAAATTGCAAATACTTCCACATTCTTAGTAATTAGCTTTTCATAGGGTAGAAGAATAGGTTCATGTGGACTAATCACACTTTCAATAACGGCCCGGGATTTTGATCCCCGAGTTACGTTTCGAGGGATGAAACACCTAGTTGGATCTTGCGCTCCGAGTACAGGTTGAAGGTTTGAAATCGAAGATTAGTAGTTTCAAGTGGGATTTCACACCCAAATCCGTAAGGTCCATTGGAGACCCCGGGGTAAACTCCTGTACCTATCCTAAGACTAAGTCACAAAAATCCGTTTAGCATGCAAATCCAACATAAGTCTAAAACGGTACATAGGGTTGATGTGTGCTTATTTCACCATGTTTCATGCTTATATTCATTCCGTTTTTATGCATATTTTATACTTTTGGGTTGGGAAATTAGTAAATTTTTGTAGTTTGACTTTAATTGCAAGATATAGAGGTCTACACAAGTTTTGGTTTGATTTCGCAGGAAATGGAACATTTTAGAGTAAAAACAAGACACTGAAGAAGAGCTCGATCTCGAGCAGAAGCACTCGATCTCGACTAAGTGACTCGATATCGAATGAAGCACCCGAGGTCGACTGAAGGAAAAGAGCCAGATTGAGACTAGAGCAATGTTGACTAAAAATCACCCATGTCGATTCGACATGAAGCACTCGACATCGAGTTGTCCACTCGACATCGGCTGGAGCAACATATGCGTAAGAAAGGCGGATTGGGCCGGATCTTTGGGAGATTACTTAGCCACGTGATTTATCTATCATCTACCAAGATCTTCTATCCTTAGGGGTATATTCCAAGCATGTTATGGAATATTACCTTTTTAATTATATTTATTTTAGGATATAATTTAGTTTAGATAGAATTTCCTTTTACCAATTTTAGTAGGATTAGGACTCCAATCCTTGGATAGCAAGGGTTGTGAGGCTATAAATCAATCCCTAGGGGCTTGTTTTAGGAATCATTCAATCATCCAATCCACAAGCAATTGTGTAAAGCAAAGAAGAGAAAGCCGAGTAGGAGATAGAGAAGAAGGCAGAGTTTGGTTGTAAGATTGGAGTTTTAAAGTTTAATGCAAAGTTATTTCCATTATTCAAAGATGTTTCCCCTGATGAGGCGTGAGTAGTCGTCCTACTTTTAGGGTCGGGGTGAGCCCGACAATAGCCATGTAAGTATGCTTGAATTCCTTATCTGATTATGCAATTTCATCTTCTACCCCACGCTCAATCCTTCATGAGAAGTTAGGATCATTCCTTATTTACCTTATATGAAGCGAAAGTGGATTATATATGTGAATTTTGATAGTAATTAGGTTTTGCCTCCGAAAGTTGACTAACCCCTAATTATGAAAATGATAGAAACAATTAGGTTTTTATACGAAAGCCTCTATATTCCTAATTGATTGATGATAAAAACAGAATCTTTTATGTGATTTAAGTAATAATGCATGCATGGTTATTGTCATGGTGAATATTGTGGGAGGGAAACTAGATTCGAATAAATATAAATATGAATTAAACCAACTCCCTATCCAAGCAAATAAAATTACAAGAATACCTCCCGATGTAGTAGTAGGGTATTCAGGATCGAATCCATGAGGAGGTATGTCAACGGTTCCTAAGCTCGTAATCGCGTTCAATTTCGACTCCAGAAGATCACTCGATATCGAGTAGATCAGTCGATATCGACTACAGTTCCATTCGATTTCCAGCAAATTCCTGCAAAACAGAAATAGACACAGTCGACGTCGAGTAGGGCACTCGATATCGGGTCAGCCACTCGATATCGACCACAGAAGTCGATTTCGAATCTGCGCAGAAACTGTAAACGTAACCAAATTTTATCGGAAAAGCATCCGAAGAATATGAGAATGATGAGGGAAAGACGAACAGAATAAAAAAAATGATTTTATAAACTCAATAAACTAAAAACTCCAAGATCGGGGATCTCATGCCATAACGACAACCATATAAGCCTATGCCAAATTCATGAAAGATAATGCCTTTTCGTCAAATAACTTTCGTTACTAACAATTAGGTGATTTAGAGGCTCTCGAATAAAACCTAAGTGTTACTATCCAATTTCATAATTAATCCAAATTCACAAAAAGATGGCTTTCGCTTCAATAATGCAAATAAGCATCGCCCACTACTTTCATAGAAGAATCATGCATATAGGATAGAAGACGGAATCACATAAAAATCATACCTTTGATGGATAAACTCACATGGCTATCGTCAGACTCACCCTGACCCTAGAAGTAAGGGAACTACTCGCGCTTCATAGCCATAGACATCATCATCATTGTTGGAAAATAACTAAACTTGAATTGAAATTGCCGAAAGATTACAACCGAACAAAGCAAAAACCCGCTCTTGCTCTCTCTTCCTTCACTCGGCCTTCCCTCTCTCTCTATACTAAAATTCTCTGCGATATTTAATGCTTGAATAATGAATTGGATAATGATAAAAAAAACTCAGCCCTAATGGCTTCTAATTATAGACTTTAAAACCTCGCTATCCAAGGAGAAAAAAATATATCTTATTCCTAAGATAAAACTAACTAAAGTAAATAAATAAAATCACTTTAGGTAAATATGAGTTCACCCTAAAGGATAATAAGTCTAATAAAATGATAAAAGATCTCCGACTTAATGTAGAAGTAAACCACTTCGGATAAGATTTTATCAAAACCGTCTGATCTGTCTGCAGCGTCACTCGATATCGACTAGCTTCAGTCGATATCAAGCACTTCTCTTCTATCTCAAGCCAACTTTACAGGACCTCGGATCTGCACTCGATCTCGTGCCTTCCACTCGATTCGGGGCACTCGATATCGACCAGCTTTAGTCGATATCGACTAGTCTGTATCGAGTAGAGTTGTTCTTCTTCTGGCTTGATTTCTGCTCTTCAGTTCCACTCGATGTCTAGTCACTTGGTCGATTTCGACTCCTCAGTAGACTTCGAGTGATTTTCCATCTTTTCTTCTCTTCTCCAAATCGCCCCGATTTTGCCTCGATTTTCGCGAAATAACACAAAAACTCGTGTAGACCTCCATGATTGGCTAATAAACATAAACTACACAAATCTTATGCTTTCTCAACCAATATGTATGCCAATATAGACAAAAATCTAAGTAAAAGTAGATGAAAAATATGGCAATTTGAGCGCACATCAACACCCCGTAATTAAGCTTGCTTGTCCTCAAGCAATACTTTTAGCGGTCATTCAGGGGAAGAAACTAAACCCTAAACATCATAGATTCATTGTTATTTATGTCTACACTCAATTGCCATCCTCGAAAAGGTACTAATGTCAACAATTCCATGCATGTGAATAAAAGCAACATCATACGCACAAAAGGAGGGTTATATGCAAAAAAACAATTTCGTGTGACAAAGCATTAATAATCAAGAGGACTTCTTGCAACCTTATGGATAAGTAGATTGGTAAAAGGCTAAAGGTGGGCTAATTTTTTGCCATATGGTGTTAAATCCGGGGAAATAAACCTTCTTTCCAAACTTCCAAACCACATTCCTTCTTCATAATATTTCTCACCTTTCACTCTTCGCTCAATGCTTTTTTCACTATAATGCTTTTACCTCTCTAACCTTAGCACTGCCCTCTCGCGAGTCACAAATATGGGTGTCATGAATGGCCTCGGATACATAGCGCTTCAGACTCCTCACCTTGTGTCCCATCTCGCCGAACTAACATCTCAACGAGCATGGTCGATCTACCTTTATCTCCTGAGGTGATCGGATTTTTTCTCGCTCATTAAATTTTCCATAATTCAAATTTTTCTTTCATTCATGCCATCAACTTTATAATAATATGCACAGACTCCATATAACAACTCCAAAGATGACATCCATTCTCAACATAGTCCCCAAATAGCGTATAAGTTATAAAAAATGGGCAATATGTAATGTATGTGGAGCAATAATAATGTAAGGCTTGTGTAATGCAAATATGCATAGGTAAGGCTAGGATATGAAATTGACAACATGTATGGAAAATATAAAGTCCTCCATCCTCTTATCATGCACATGTCAAAAGCAACTTCAGATTTTACCTCTCTTTCATGGTTTTCTCTAAAAAATTGCACTTCATTATGACTTCCCTTTAATAAGAAATTTCATGTTATATCTCTAATGAATCTACTTTTGCATCGTCGAGTTCAATTAAAGCTTCCATGACACTTTTTCAATAATTTCAAAATTTTTAATGGGGGTGATTTTTTTATTTAGACTTTGGATAATCAACATGATGCACATAAACTTGATGCATATATATATATATACTTGATGTATATATCCAAAGAAACCATGTATAATGCAATTGAAGAAGTATGCATAACTATGACAAATTTTAAAATCGGCTCAAATATGTATAAAATATGCAAGTAAGCCTTTCCCCCACCCCATACTTAAAGATTATAGTGTCCTCACTATATAAGAACTAGGGTTAAGAAAGAAACTTACTAAAAATTAGCGAAAATCAAGTGCTGAAGATGCCTGCAGGGCTAGTTGATATTGGGCGGTCTACTTGATATCAAGTGATGTCACTCGATTCCTAGTGATTCTAAGGTTCAGGGTGATCCTAGTCGATCACAGCTTCTCCAAATCGACTTTAGTAGTCGATATCTAGTACTGTACTCGATATCGAGTCATATTTTGCGCTTCTTCTTTCTCCTGAAATTCGTTAGAAAATAAAACAAAAACATAGAGTCTCAAAACAAAACCAAAAATATCCAGACCCTAAAAAACTATTTGTCTAGTTACAAGCTCTAGACTTTATAGTCACTAGGCCGACTTCTTCCATCATGCTCCTAAGGCGGCATCTGCAGAGCCCATGTAGCCTGGGCCTCAAATAGCACTCCGTTCTTGTCTCGCAGCTGCATCTCACCTGAATGGATCTTGTTTACCGTGAAGGGACCCATCTTCTTCTTTTTTGAACTTGCTCGGAAGCCAATGATCCTTTGATTTGGAGACATACACCTTATCTCCTACTTCGTAATTACTTGGATCATCATTGGATATCCTGCACAAGCGCATATACCTAGGCAAACCTCTCCCAAATATAGATAAATCCTTTATTGAAATTGAGAAAGAGGAATCCATACCTTGGCTTACCTTTTCGAAGCTTTCCTTTTCTATCTGTGAGTCTAGTCGATATCGACTAGTGTCACGCGATATCGACTTATCTTCTGCTCATGGTGGTTCTGTCGACGTGGGGGAAGTCGACTCGATCTGATCTACTCGATATCGACTAGGTGGACTCGATATCGAGTGACTCTTTTCTCCTTCAGCTTCTGGTTCAGTCAATGTCGGCTTTGAATTTTTGTCGATTTCGAGTGCTGCACTCGATTTCGAGTTGTCTGCTCCGACATCGACCCTATACTTTAAACTTGACATAAAATCTTGAAATTTGTTAGTCGATATCGACTTACTTAGGCCGATTTCGAGTGGTACTTTAGTGCCTTCATTCAAGATTGCTATGATTTCCTCCACTTGGGCCTCTATAGCCCTCTTTTCTAACTCCTCGGGGGTCATATTTCTTACCTTAGGCTCCCCTCAAGCAATGTAAACACCTTTGATTGACTTTACCTCCATAGGACCTTCATTCTTCTTCACCGTCTTGTTGAAGGCATACTCTATTACTTCATCGCTAATGGTGAATGAGAGAAATCCTTTCCTTACACTTATGTTTGCATCAATGGTTGCTAAGAAGGGCCTTCATAAAATAAATGGACAAGCAGGGTCCTTTGCCATATCTACAACTAGAAAATCAGCAGGGACAAAGAACTTACCTACTTGCACTGGCACATCATCTACTAAGCCTGTTGGAATGACCACCGTGTTGTTTTCCATATAGAGTTTAGCATCCACAGGCTCTAGGGCACCAATCTTTACCTTTGACCATATTGTTAGTGGCATGATGCTAACACTAGCCCCTAAATCACATAATGCATTAAATCGGTGTTGACCTGAGCCTATAGTGATAAAAAAACCTACCTGGGTCTGGCCTCTTCTCTTGTAGCTCCATCCTGCTGCACTCCTCTGCAATCTCAGTAATTGATCGCTTCTTACTCAGTATGTCCTTAAGAAACCTTACATAAGATGGCATCTCATGAAGTGCTTCGGTGAATGGAATTGAAACATTGAGCCCTTGAAGCATCTTCACAAAGCGCTGGAACTTCTTTTCCGTCGGGTCCTTTAAAGTTTTCTTAGGGAATGGCAACACCTTCTTCTTCACTGCGGCTGGAGTTGAGTCAATATCGAGTAGGGTTTGGTCGATATCTACTAGAGGAGTCGATTTCTGGTGATGCTCAGCTTCTGGATCGACATCGAGTAAAGGGGACTCGATGTCGACTGCATCTCGATCGATATTGACTGGATCAATCGATATTGAGTTCTCTCCAATGGCTTTTTCCTCCGCTTTTTGCTCGGGCGTTCGCAGCTGACACCCACTCCTTATATTCATAGCCACTATGTGACCAGTGGTTTTGCCCTTAAGATTAGGCACAATAGATCCTGGCAGCGATCCTGACGGTTTGGGAATTTGTTCAGCCAATTGACCCATTTGGGTCTCCATGTTCTTCTTCCAAACGTCGATCTCCCCAAGCCTAGAGTTGATGCCATGCAGCTGAGTATGGACTGAGTTATTGGCTTATTTAAACTCATCATGGTTCCTCCACATCCCATCAAGGATGATCTGCAGGTCATCCTTCTTTGGTTCCCACTCGGGGTGCCCAGGTGCTCTATAAGGTGGGGGATCCCTTTGTTTGTGATGAGGTTGGTAGAATCTTTGACCCCCCAATACTGTTGATTGCCCCCTCCATAGGGCCCTCTCATCCACTTAACTTCCTCACGTGTCTCTACAATGCTGACTTGCTCAAGATGTGGGAAGGCGTTGGTGTTGTGCCTAGTAGACTCACATTTTTGGTAAGCTTGGTTGTTGGAGAGGAATCTAACTTGCTTTTGCAAGCGGCGTGTCTGATCATTGTTGAATTGTTGCCACACATCCGGATCGATCTTCTTTGGAGGCTCATAAAGTGGCATAGATGGGGCAAGCCTTGAGACATAGGCCGCAGCAGTCCCATATGTGTTGTCGAAGTTGAAAAGCCTCTCAATTGTGTCCCAGGACTCCATTGGTGTAAGCTCAATGTACCAATAGGAGGTGTAAGAGTTGATTCTCTCCTTATTCGGCGCATCAAGGGAGTTGTAGAAGATCTCCTGGATGACATAAGGTAGTTGCACATGCGTAAGGCATGATCGCAATAGGTCCTTGAAGCGCTCCCATGCCTGCGCCAATGTCTCGCCAGACTTTTGTTTAAAAGCCGTGATCCTTTGTCGCGACATCACTGTTTTTGATGGAGGAAAGAACTTGTATAGGAACGCATCCTTCACCTCTGCCCATGTCCTTAGCAAGCGTGGAGCCAAGCTTTCAACCCGTTGCAATGCCTTCCCTGCAAGAGGCCATCGAAAAGATTTCAGTCTAACATATTCTAAATTAGCGCCATCGGCGATAGTCTCACATAAATCCATAAAAGTAGAAATATGTTGCAAAGGGCATTCATTAGTTCTTCCTTCAAAAGTATTGCGTTTAATTTTAGAAAGGAAGTTAATTTTAATTTCATAATTAGAGGGAGGGATGATAATCGCAGATTCAGGCACGGTGAGTGTAGGGTGCATGTATTGCATGGTCATTTGCAGATATTGATTGAGCCTCTCTTGGGCTTGTCTGCGTGCATACTCCTCTTTATCAGCGCGAGCTCTCTCTACAGCTGTAGTTGCCCTTTCATTGGAAATGGTGGCATTGTGGTCCTCAATCTCCTTCCTCAATCGCTATATGAGTTGAGTCTGTGTCTCGTTCTCCGCCATGATTCAGATAGCTCTGTTTCGGATGTGAAGGAACCGTTCGGGCTCATCAAGACTCTCCGAGATAGGTTTGCGATCAGAGCGTCGCATAAACCTACAAAATCAGCAATATAAAAGAACGTGAGTAAAAGCTTAGGGCGCGAATGATTGCCTCCCCGGCAACGGTGCCAAAATTTGTTGTGGGAGGGAAACTGGATTCGAATAAATATAAATTTGAATTGAACCAACTACTTTTCCAAGAAAATATAATTACAAGAATCCTTCCCGATGTAGTAGTAGGGTATTTAGGATCGAATCCACGAGGAGGTATGTCAGCGGTTCCTAAGCTCGCAATCACGTTCAATTTCGACTCCAGAAGATCACTCGATATCGAGTAGATCAGTCGATATCGACTACAGTTCAAGTCGATTTCCAGCAAATTCCTGCAATACAGAAACAGACACAGTCGACGTCGAGTAGGGCACTCGATATCGGGTCAGCCACTGGATATCGACCACAGAAGTCAATTTCGAGTCTTTGCAGAAACTGTAAACGTAACCAATTTTTGTCGAAAAAACGTCTGAAGAATATGAGAATGATGAGGGAAAGATGAACAGAATAAAAACATTTATTTTATAAACTCAATAAACTAAAAACCTCCAAGATCGGGGATCTCATGCCACAACGATAACCATATATGCCTATCCCAAATAACTTTCGTTACTTACAATTAGGTGATTTAGAAGCTCTCGCATAAACCCTAAGTGTTACTATCAAATTTCATAATTAATCCAAATTCACAAAAAGATGGCTTTCGCTTCAATAATGCAAATAAGGATCGCCTACTACTTTCGTAGAAGAATCATGCATATAGGATAGAAGACGAAATCACATAAAAATCATACCTTTGATGCATAAACTCACATGGCTATCATCGGGCTCACCTCGACCCTAGAAGTAAGGGAACTACTCACGCTTCATAGCCATAGACATCATCATCATTGTTGGAAAATAACTAAACTTGAATTGAAATTGCTGAAAGATTATAACCGAACAAAGCAAAAACCCGCTCTTGCTCTCTCTTCCTTCACTCGGCCTCACCTCTCTCTCTATTCTAAAATTCTATGCGATATTTAATGTTTGAATAATGAATTGGATAATGATAAAAAAACTCAGCCCTAATGGCTTCTAATTATAGACTTCAAAACCTCGCTATCCAAGGAGAATAAAATTTATCTTATTCCTAAGATAAAACTAACTAAAGTAAATAAAGAAAATCACTTTAGGTAAATATGAGTTCACCCTAAAGGATATTAACTCTTATAAAAAGATAAAAGATCTCCGACTTAATGTAGAAGTGAACCACTTCGGATAAGATTTCATCAAAACCGTCGGATCTGTCTGCAGCGTCAGTCAATATCGACTAGCTTTAGTGGATATCGACCACTTCTCTTCTATCTTGAGCGAACTCTAATCGACCTCGGATCTGCACTCGATTTCGTGCCTTCCACTCGATTTGGGGCACTCGATATCGACTAGCTTTAGTCAATATCGACTAGTCTGTATCGGGTAGAGTTGTTCTTCTTCTGGCTCGATTTCTGCTCTTCAGTTCCACTCGATGTCGAGTCATTTACTCGATTTCGACTCCTCAGTAGAGTTCGAGTGATTTTCCAGCTTTTCTTCTCTTCTCCAAATCGCTCTGATTTTGCCTCGATTTCTGCGAAATAACACAAGAACTCGTGTAGACCTCTATAATTGGCTAATAAACATAAACTACACAAATCTTACGCTTTACCAACCAATATGTATGCAAATATAGACAAAAATGGAAGTAAAAGTAGATAAAAAATATGGCAATTTGAGCACACATCAGTGAATCCCTACCTTAGAAGGTTTTAGTTTATCAAGAAAAAAACTGCAAAAAATCTGTCTTTTCTTTTATTTATTTATTATTTCTGTTTTCGTATTCTATTTGTGTTACTGTCTGTGAAACAACTCGACATCGACACTTACACTCGATATCGTGCAAAGGAAGAAAGCAAGTCGACAATCTTCTGAGTCGACTGGAATGCACTGACCCACTCGAGATCGACCACCTTAGTTGATATTGAGTGCCCTCTGTTTCTATTGCAGGTTTCACAAATCGACTGCAAACACTAGGAATCGACAACCCCTGTTGATATCGAGGCTTCTGGTACGGCGTAGTGCAGGATTCAATAAGACTATTCAAGAACCGCTGACTCGCCTCCTCGAGGATTGATCCTGATTCCCTACTGCTGCATTGGGAGGTAGTCTTGAATTTTATTTGCTAGGGAAGGAATTGGTTTGATTTACATATCTTTATTTACATAGTTAGACCCCCCTCGCTAACAAAATGTTGGCGTCGTTTCCGGGGAGACATCAATCGTGCCCTGTTTAGTCTTATTAATCTTTCTACCTAGTGTTATTTTAAAGGTGTATGCGACGCGCCAATCGTACACCCGAATTCGCAGCTTTAGATGTTCCGGAACGCTTCCTTCGTTTACAAGAAAGGGCATAAAGGATCATGGAGAACGAGGAGACCATACAACAAGAACTTGAGAGGTGTAGGAAGCAAGTTGAGAAGTTCAACACCGAACATACTCAACATACATAGGTGCAGCAACGAATGGCGGCTAGATATGACCAAGAGGTCCAAGCCCGCAGAGAAGCCCAGGAGCAATTACGCCAGATCCCGGAGAATGCCAGGGAATATATGCACCCAACGCTGGCGGTGCATGAATCTCCTATTATTCTCCCTAACGTGTCCTTTGAGATTAAAACTACTTTTATAGTGGCGATTAGGAGACATACCTTTGAGGGAAAGGGTTCCAAATGCCCTATGGTGCATATTACTACTTACATTGACTTATGTGACACCATTGCCGACGGTGTCAATTTAGAATATGTGCGCCTAAAAGCTTTTAGTTGGTCGCTTGCATAAAAGGCTCTACATTGGTTGGAATGCTTACCCCCACGATCTATTCGCACCTAGGATGAACTTAGGGACATTTTGCTCAAAAAGTTCTTTCCACCATCCAAGACGGCACATATTCGCCAAAGGATAATGGCCTTCGAGTAAAGACTAGGAGAGACGCTAGCGCAAGTCTAGGAGCGCTACAAAGACCTGCTGAGATCTTGCCCTATGCATGGGCAACCGCCTTATATTATCCAAGAGATCATCTATAATGCCCTGGACGTGCCTACAAGAGAGCGGATCAACACCTATACCACCTACCGCTATATTATGAAGATGTTATGAAATGGAAGTTATATTATGGAGATGTTATATGGTTTGATCTGTTGTGAAGTTATTATGAAGTTGATGGAATAATATATTAATGGAAAATTTAATGAGTGTAAGAAAATTCGGTCACCTAGGAGTTAGGTGAATCGACCCTGCTTGCGGAGGATAAAATTCATACCAGATGGTACAACAAGGTAAGGAGTCAAGTACTAAGTATCCCGGGCCATTCATGACACCCATGTTTGTGACTCGCGAGAAGGCAACATTAAGGTTAGAGAGGTAAAAGCATATAAGTGAAAAAAGAAAAGATCATTATGAGGAAGAGGAATGTGGAAATCACAAAGGAGAAAACGCATCAAAGAAAGAAGTTTGAAAATTTCTCCTCGGATTAAGGACCACATTGCCAAATATAGCCCACCACTATACCTTTTACTCGCTCTTCACCATTGCACATAAAAGCCCTCTTGATTATTAATGCTATGTTACAAATTGTGTTTTTGTATAACCCTCCTTTTGTGCGAGATGTCGCTTTTCATTCACATGCACGAATTTGATGGCAATAGTACCTTTGCAAAGATGGTAATTGATTAAAGGGTTATATGAGAATGGATCTACGATGTTAAGAGTGTCCTTCCCTTGAATGACCATTAAAAGTATTACTTGAGGACAAGCAAGGTTAAGTATGAAGTGTTTTTTGTGCGCTTATTTCACCATGTTTCATGCTTACATTCATTTCGTTTTTATGCATATTTTATACTTTGGGTTGGGAAAGTAGTAAATTTGTGTAGTTTGACTTTAATTGCAAGATATAGAGGTCTACACAAGTTTTGGTTTGATTTCGCAGGAAACGGAACATTTTAGAGTGAAAACAAGACACTGAAGAAGAGCTCGATCTCGAGCAGAAGCACTCGATCTCGACTAAGTGACTCGATATTGACTGAAGCACCCAAGGTCGACTGAAGGAAAAGAGCCAGATTAAGACTAAGGCAATGTCGACCAGAAATCACCCATGTCGATTCGACATGAAGCACTCGACATCGAGTTGTCCACTCGACATCGACTGGAGCAACAGATGCGTAAGAAAGGTGGATTGGGCCGGATCTTTGGGAGACTACTTAGCCACGTGATTTATCTATCATCTACCAAGATCTTCTATCCTTAGGGGTATATTCCAAGCATGTTAGGGAATATTACCTTTTTAATTATATTTATTTTAGGATATAATTTAGTTTAGTTAGAATTTCCTTTTACCAATTTTAGTAGGATTAGGACTCCAATCCTTGGCTAGCAAGGGTTGTGAGGCTATAAATAAAGTACTAGGGGCTGGTTTTAGGAATCATTCAATCATCCAATACTTTCCTCTCAAATAAAAGTGAATCTCCTTCTCAGAACACTAATCTAGGGTAGCCAGGTACTCTCTCACTAATGCCAGGTATATAGCTGCGCTAAGCTCAACAAAATCACCCAATCCACCTTTTTCATGAAGCTCAAAAACATGCTCAATTAAGCCAAGATGATGTAACCTCTCCACATCAAAGAAAATCATTGAGCGATAATTCCTACTTCCAATGTTAATCCAATGATTCTCCTGCTCCCTAGTCAAGTATGCTGGTTGTTCCATGCTAGGAGCCAAAGACATAGTGCTCTATACCGAAGAAGAATATAAGAGAACTCAGACGAAACTGGGAGAAAACACTCTCATTGCAACGATGGTGGGCGTCGGTCTAGGGGCGACGGGCACCGTTCGACGGAGATCTCGAAATCCGAATTTCAAACTTCGCCGTCCGAACGTCGAAATCCCTTCCAATTCCTTTCTTGAAGTGCAAAACTTAGTTCATGGGTGAAGATGGGATGAATGGGTGATGGTGAAAAGGAAAAATCAGGCTTTTTGATTGAAACTCAAGGATTTAGGATTTAGAATTTGGATTGGAGTAGGAGGTTTAGGATTTCTTGTGTTGCTTGGGGAAAAAGTTTGAGAAAGTGTAGAAGATGGAAGATGGAAAGTATCTAGATGGAAAGGTAAGGAAAAAAAGATAGAAGATAGATAAAATTGAAAGATCCTGTGTCCTTTTCCAAAATAGAATCCGCGTCCCACATCGACGGAACGGTGGACACCGGTGTTAGGGCGGCGGGTGCCGGTCTGGCGGTGTTTCAATTCCGTCATTGACTTCGTTCAAACTTTCCTACAAGTTAGCTCTCACCCAAAATCTTGCAGAAATACAGAAAATAGACTTGTCCTACTTTATTGAATTGAAAAACAATTGCAAAAACCAAATAAACTACGTACTTACGTTGGGTTGCCTCCCAAGAAGTGCCTTTGTTTCACGTTTTTGGCTCGACGTGTTGTTGTTCTTGGATCAAGTGACTCCACCAGGGTCTTCTACAATTGCTCTTTTCTTGACAAGTGATGGAACCTTAGGAAGGTGTAATGCCCTATCCAAGCATTCATCCATTTCCTTAATCGACTTTTTTTCTTTAACTTGAATTCCTCTTGGAGGTTGTCCTGAAATTGCAAAGACCTCCACATTCTTAGTAATTAGCTTTTCATAGGGTAGAAGAATAGGTTAATGTGGACTTATTACACTTTTAATGATTCTTGAGTTACGTTTCGAGGGATGAAACACCTCGTTGGATTTTGCGCTCCCAGTACAGGTTGAAGGATTAAAACCGAAGATTAGTAGTTTAAAGTGGGATTTCACGCCCAAATCTGTAAGGTCCATTAGAGACCCCGGGGTAAACCCTTGTACCTGTCCTAGTCTAAGTCACGAAAATCCTTTTAGCATACAAATCCAATATAAGTCTAAAACAGTACATAGGGTGCCACGTCAGAGCCGGGTCAAAACATAGTCTAGGTAGTATAAAATCCAAAAATCGTGATAGTTGGTGGGGTCAAAGTTTGAAGATGCTCTCTCTCTGCCATGCAAAAGGACCCCGCTCACAAAGTCAACCAACATCGTTAATCACACATACAACACATACCAATAAATATAAAGCGGGCATAGTATCAGATTGAGGCCCGCATGGCTGCTTGCCACATATATGCACACACATACGCTAAGCCTAATATCATGCTGCTAATGCAGGACAAGAATATTAACACACAAGCCTAATATATGTGCAAAATAATAAATAGGACCCTAGCACAAAATACCAAGTGGCATATCCCTCTCCTACCCCCGCCCCCTTCCCGATAGGGCGGAGACTGGCCAGCTCATTAATGGATTCTATTCCATAATATTTGGATCAAGCCGATTAGCCCAATCGGTAACCATATAGATGAATAAAGCCCGCAAGTAACTTTCGTAGTCATGCTCATAACACTCATGCTCGCAATATATATAAAGTGATGCCATATGACTCGAATGACTCAGAACGAGACCCGATGGGACTGGGCCGTCCTATGACCCTAGCAAAGACTCTAGTGACTTCACATATAACAACCGTTCTGTTTACAAACGCATAAAGAATAAGTATGCACATATGTTAATGCAACCTAGCATGATACTACATGGCATGCTATTATAAAATGCAGCACCTAGTACATCATGTATATAGAAGCAGGGAAAGGTATGATCAATCTGAGTAAGCCCCGAGGGAACTTACCTGGCTAGCAAAACAACAAAATAGGAACCCAGCACACAATAAGCACAATCACAAGTATCACCTAAATACATAACGAGAGTACAATGATTATACTTCTATATTTACTCTGAATACATATATCATACACTCATACAAGAAGATAAATAACCAAGTTCGCATTCGTCATACTTTCAGTTCGTCATGATCAACCATCTCTTATCTCATACCATATTCAACATGACTGGTCAACTCATTAGCTTAAGACAACCTCCATATCATACTTAGCCAAATTCTCATATTACCATTTAATACTCATGCTTAGCATATGAATATATATCATCATCATCATAAGTAACTAACATTTATCATCTTATAATAAATCACCGCAAGTCATGCTATTAGTCGCACATATCACACCGTTAGTAAAATGATCATATCATTAGGCTAGTTATTCATTGAACAAGTCGGATTCCCAAATTAGTTTCAAAACCGTTTCAAAATCCGAGTCAAACAGTTAAGAATTCCGACCTTTGAAAATGCTCGAAAAATTCCTTTTTCAATTTATTTATTAAATCACTTTCCAACCTTGAAATTATTTTTCAAATTTCTTTTTAAATCTTCAAGTCTCAATAATATATTTTAAATCTCAATAATATTATATGATATTTTAAATACCAATTATCAACCACTTTCATAAAATACTTCCAAGTCCTTTTAAAAACTCAACCATTTTTATTTATTAAAACCAACTCTTTATAAAATCTCCAAAATAATATTTTATATTTTAATCTCAAATAATATTAAATAAATAAATAAATAATTTATATAACAAAAACCGGCCTAAAATCGCACCCAAAACGGCCCGAGACGACCAGTGCCGCACCCGCGGCCTTCATCTTCAACCTCCGTTTTAATGGTCTGTTTTGTCCTCTTCATTGGAGCTCTAGTTTCCCCATTTTTTCCACCTCTCATTCTCTCCGACACTCATTCTCCACCCTTAAGAAAGTGAAACAATGGATTCAAGGTACGAAACAAAACGAACGAAGCTCACCGAGGTATTCACGGACGTCAAAGCTTCGATCAGAGATTTGGGCATCATTAGAGGCTCGCGATGGCTTCTCGGACCTACGTCGAATATGGGTTAGTGTGATGGTGAAGCTTGAGGATGATTTCGATAAAAAAAATGGAGGAGAATGACTTAACAAAGTGGCGTTCGTGCTCGAACGGGGGAGGTGGAGCTCCAGTGACTTGATGGTGGCTCCGGTGGTTCATGGGCAGGCCTGGGTGCTCGTGGACATCAAAAGAGGTGCGGGATGGTGCTGCTGCTGCTTCCCTTCAAGGAACAAGGAGGGACGAAGGTGGGAGCGGAGGTGGTGGCATTTGGTGAAGATGGAAAAGGTGACGATGGTGGTGACGGGACATGCAAGAGATGATGATGGTGGTTGCGGGGTAATGGTGAGGAGGAGATGGTGGTGATGTGAAAGAGGGATGGTGGTGGTGGCATGAAATGGTGAAGGAGGTGATGGTGTGAAGATGGTGAAGGTGAGAGGAGAGAAAGTGGGGAGGGTGATGGTGTGAAGAATGATGATGATGATGGTGATGGTAATAAAATGACGGGGTGAGGAGCTTCCCGATGGTGACTTGCCTCCAAGAGATCTGTTAGTCTTTTACATGCATCATAGGGGTCACTGGCTGTGGTCTGACCCTAGGTATCAACATTAGTTATTAACCGAGCTACACACCTGAAGCCGTTCCACCGATATTTGTACGCTATTCTTGGCATATGGGTGTAGGATGCGGACTAATCTAGTCTATTGGGGCTGCTCGATTTAAAATGGGACGGAGTGGATGCCTAGTTGTTGATTGTCTTCATTAAGCACTGACAGTTAGAGATGAGCTCGTTCCACTTCCCATGGGGTGAGATGACCTTCACACTCCATGATCTCGCATGTCTGATGGGGTTACCGATTAACGGGCTGCCGTGCAACCCTACGTATCAGCCACTCCAGTTAAAGCCTCGACTGCAGCATTTGTACAGTTGGACTCTACTTCAGCTGAAGCAGAACTAGGTAAAGTGCAGAGTGGCTATGAACCAGCCGAAGGAGGATTGGCGAAACCGGCATGGCCAACATCATTTTCAGTGCGTCGGGCTCAATGATGATGTGAGACAGCTCCACCACTACCTTATTGTTGCGTTCTTGGCTACGCTGCTGGGTGCAACAATCTCCATCGACAAGTCCCAGAACCATGTACACTTCCAGCTATTTGGGCTAGTTTGGGACTTACATCGAGTTGAGACACTAGCATAGGGAGTTGGAGTGCTTGCCTTCCTCAACCAGGGATCAAGGGAGGCCATAAGAGGCAGCGTTGCAGGAATACGCGGGTGAAGTTCGCTGCTATATGTTAGTGTTTAATATGCACATCTTTTGATGTATTTTTGTACATATAATAGTGCTCTAATGGTTTAAACTATTCAGGTCTGGATTTGGTCGTACTTCTCTTATTTTTGGGGCCCGCTTCACCTGAACAGGGCTAGACAGACTGATCCCCAACACATGGCATGATTCGACCCATCGAAGGCGGCGAAGAGGGGGAACGACGGGATGAGGCACAAGCATGAGGGGGAGCTTCAGGCACAACTTGAGCGTATGACCATAGGTGAGGTAACGTGTTATTAATTTCTATGATTGTAACTGCAGATGTCGATTTCATTATTTATCTAATATAATGTTTTTTTAGGTCGCATGGATGCCTTTTGGCAGATACCCTGATTTTGCAGGTCAGTATCGGTCATCCACCTATCGAGGCACCATTAGATATTGTGGCATCGAGGAGCCGTATATGCCAGATAGGGTGCTCTGATAATTCGGTCACATTCAAAAGATCCCATTGGATGTCATCCCACCCACCACGGCGAAGCGATCATGGCGGCTGAAGAAGTGTTATGTCGTGATGTTTGATGTGATGCACACACGCTGGACGTTAAAGGACCCTAACAGATTCTACCCTATCATTGGTCACTAGCGAATGCATGAGAGCTGTTGGGGAGGCATCTTAGCTGACTACCTGGCCTGGTTCCAGTCCTAGAGTCGAGGTCATGTGTTGCCCATGACAGTCAGACCACCTGGTGATCCACCGGCGGCACCTATGCACCTGAACGAATTCGTTGACCCAGCTGAGCGCCAGGACCGCATCTAGGAGATGACACAGGGTATTCAATCATTGGTTGGACATGCTCAGTTCGACCAGTTGTATGAGCAGATCATAGGTGTCATTGGATCTTTTCGTTAGCTACACTATATTTTTGTGTATTTTGTGTTGTTTGTGATAGATTGTCTATATTTGGAGGTTAGACTTTATTTTGTAGTTCGTTTTGTTTGAATGATTATTTGTTATGGTTTCTACATCTTGATAACAACAAACATTCAACTGTCAACTCTTAACTTCATAGATAAAAACAAACAAATACAACACGGATAACAACAACTTTTATTAACAATCGACTAAGCTCTAATTAGTCCATCTTCGGAATGAGTTGAATCTTCAACTCGTTGAATGCAAAGTTCCGGACCGCCATGTTTGCTTCCCTCACAAGTATCCCTGCCTATTGAGCTACGTCAACGTGGTCATGTGCACTTAAATCGGGGAAGAATAACCGAATACAGTGAAGAAGAAGGTCCTCAAACCTCCAGTAATATGTTCCAAGAACGCCCTGATGAAAACGGTTGTAGTACGCGCACCCAAACTGCATGGGTGCGGAAATGTGAGTGTCATTTTCACACTTGACTCAAAATAGCATACAAGGATGAATGCCAATGTAATCTGGATTGCGACAAGCACAATCGACCTCCTCCGGGGGCATTCGATACTGAACCCATTTGATTATAAAATCAATGCGGGGGTTTGATTCGCGATGTTTAGTTGTAACCGGCTCCATGAAAGGAAAGAAAATGTGGAATTGTTGTGTTGCTTTTTCAAATGCGGTCTTCATCCCTTTTTATAGGGGTTGTTGAACTTACTGGACATACAACATCCAATTTGACGTTGTAATAACGTCAGACTTGACGTTGTGCTTAAACCATCATTTTGCCTTGGAAAAAAATCGGACGTTGTAGCAACGTCCAATTGGACGTTGCTAAGTTTGATCGAACACATTGCGCTTGATGTAGGGAGAATTAAATTGAATAATATAATAAAATATAACCAATGTAACCCTTAGCCTTTTCAAATATATTCAAGACTCCCCGCTGCGGTAGTAGAAAAATCAGGTTCGATCCTCGAGGAAGCGAGTCGGTAGGATCCTAGAAGAGCTTGAAAGTCACGTTCTAATGTCGACCAAAAGACTCGATCTCGAGTAAGGTACTCAACGTCAACCTAAGCTGTCCATTTCTACTGCAACATAAGACATGCAGAGACAAAAACAAGCAGTCGATATCGACCAGGGGTGTCGATATCGATGTTAGTAGCACACCTTGACTTGGCTCAGAAGACTGCCAGTTGACACAGGGGCACTTGATGTTGAGTTGAGGACTCGATGTCGTGTTTTGACAAAAGCAGCAAGAGCATTCGACTCAGAAAGCGTCAACCGATATGTGGTGTTGATACGACTACAGACGTCGATATCGAGTGCTCCTGTAGAAAGGTTAGTAACAAGTCGGCAAAGAAAGGCCGAAGAAAGTACGATGAAGAAGGAGCAATGAACAACAAATAACAGTGGGTTGTTGGGTTTTTTGGTAGCTCAACAAACGGTAGAGAATAGCGATGTAAACAAATATGGAAAAGATCTTCCAAAGCTAGGAATTACCACGATGACAACCATGAAAGTAAAGGCGAGAAATTACTAAAAATGCATACTTTTATCTTAAAGGAGAAGGCTTTCACCCAAACCCGCCAAATAGGAAAAGATATCTTGTAATAAATTAACCTAATTTGCATCTACCTTTGTCATAATTGAGTTTATAATCCTTTAAATAGAAACCCTAATTACTAAACAAGTTTCACAACATGAGTTCCTTAAATTCGCATATAAAGATGAAGCACAAGGTAGAGCGAGATAAAAGATACCTTCTTTAGCGACATACAAACCTTACCACCATGGCTATCGTCGGGCTCACCCCGACCCTAGAAGAAAGGGCAACTACTCGCTCATGTTGAATGAAGGTATACTTGAAAGAAAATAACTTTGCATTGAACTAAAACTTGAATCTTTACAATCCCAACACCAACTATCGTAAGCGCCGAAACCCTAAAGCTCAAAACCTAAAACTATTGCTTTGAATGCTTAATGCTTTGTGTCTTGCTTGCTTGAATGAATAAAAACCAGCCCCCTAGGGTTTTATTTATAGCCTACTAATCCTTGCTAGCCAAGGAAAGTAGTTCTAATCCTACTAAAACTAATATTTAAAATTCTATCCCAACACTATTGGGATGAAACATTAGTAAGGTAAATATAAAATATCCTAGGGTAAAAGAGAAAGTTCCCTAGGACATAATCTAACTAATGATAGATGATAAAACCGTGGCCACAAGATAGATCTTCAAAATCGAATTGCCAAACCACGTCTAATCCGTGTAAACTTCCACTTGATATCGACCTGGTCACTCGATATAAACTTCCACTTGATATCGACCTGGTCACTCGATATCGAGTGCTTCATCTCGGCTCGATCTGTCGCACGTCACTCGAGCTCTGGTAGTCAGTCGATGTCGAGGTCTCCACTCGATCTCATGTCATATCGAGTGTTTCTGTGTAGCTGTGTTGCCCGAATGTCGACTCTGGGAGTCTACGTCGATGGGTCAAGTCGATCTCGACCTGTCTGGTCGACATCGACCTCTTATTTAATTCACTTGGCTTTCTCGTTTTGACTCTGATTCCACTCCAATTCCTATTCATTTAGACCAAAAATTATGCAGACTCTATTTCTTGCACGTTAGCTCATTCTACACAAATTTGCGTTATTCTCAACCTTTACTTTAGGAATCGAATGGAATATGACGTCAAAACATGCAAATAAAAAGACACTAAATACGTACATCAAAATACCCCATACATAGACTTGCTTGTCCTCAAGCAATAACCAAGCAACAACCAACACCTACAACACACCCTTCAAGTCTTCGCCCTTGTCAAAAGCAACATCTTGAATGTTAGCAAAACAAAGCAAGTGAATTTAACGTCATCACACATATATGAGCGATCCATAGGCATATGCAATTTTAAATCCAACCTCACAAGGATAATGTGTTTTACTCAAATCTCAATGTGTTTAGGCTATGAAGATCAACTCTCAACTCAATTCCATATACAAACTCATAAACATTGCAATTTATAATAATCCACTTCACAACCAATTATGTAAATGCAACAAGAACCATCAGGAGGACTTTTGCTCAATGGAAAACTTCAAAGAAGACTCCATTCGGCAGAGTTATAATGGGGGTAGGTAAGAAATAAAGGGTATTGATGTGCGCGCAAATTGCCATATTTTCTATACACATTTATGTCCATTTTGCAGTTATTTGCATGCATATTAGTGGGGAAATCATAAGATTAGTGTAGTTTATGCATATATGTCAAATATAGAGGTCTATAGGAGATTTTATGATATTTCGCAGAAAACAAGGCAAAAATGGACAGAATTTGGACAAGAGAATAAGAGCAGAAAAAGAACTCGAAGTCTACTGAGAGGTTGAAATCGATGATGAACCTCGACATCGAGTGAAACAGAGCACCAAGAATCAAGCAGAGGAAGAACAGAGCATGTCGACACAAAAGAGGTCAATATCGATGTTCAAAGGACGATATCGAGTGGCCTGAATCAAGGATATTGATAGAAGTTGAGTGCCAATCCGAGGACGAGAAGGACTGCTCGAGATAGAGATAGAGAAGTTCGATATCGAGGTCCGGAGGTCGATATCGATGTTGCTGCAGAAAATATTCGACTCAGTTTTTGATAGAATTCTATCCGAAGCGTACGAGATAATTATAAAGTCGAGATCTTCTATCATCTACATCAGACTTATCAGTTTATGAGTTTTACCTAAGTAATTTAGTTGTTTTACTTTATTAAGTTTTATCTTAGAGAATAAAGATAGGTTTTCGAATCTTTGGATAGCGAGGTTCGATATCTATAATTAGAGGCCATTAGGGCTGAGTTTAATCATTGAATTCCAGCAAGAAAAACACATAAAATGCAGAGAATAGTTAGAGAGAGAGAAGCCGAGTGAGTTGGTGGTGAAGCGGGAGCGGAGTGGCTTTGTTCGGTGTACTTTCTCTTTTGTAATTTCAATACAAAGTAGTTTCTTTTCCCTGATGATGAAGCGCGAGTAGTCAATCCACTTCTAGGGTCGGGGTGAGCCCGACGATAGCAATGTAAGTAAGTGCATCAAAGGTATGATTTTTATGCGATTCCGTCTTCTATCCTATGTATGATCCTTTGCGAAAGTTAAGGAGATTCATTATTTGCATTATTGAAGCGAAAGCCAATCATATTCTGAACTTTGATTACTCATAAATTGGATAGTAACTCTTAGGTTTTATGCGAGAGCCTCTTATCACCTAAAAGTTGGTAACGAAAGTTATTTGACGGAAGGACATTAAATTTCATAACTTTAGCGTCATACTTGAATGAATATCGTTGTGGCATGAATCCCCGACCTTGGAAGCTTTAGTTTATGGAATTTCATATAAAAGTTTGAGTTTTTATTTCTGTCCATCTTTGCATCACCATTCTATGCTCTTCGGACTACTTTTCTGACAAATAGGTTACGTATTACAGTTTCTGTTACTGATATCGAAATTGACTGGAAAGGTCGATATCGAGCAGTAACATTGATATCGAGGTTCCATTTCGACGTCGACTGCTTTGCTTTTGACTTCTGCAGGAAACTCAATGAAAATCGACCAGAACTGAGGTTGACATCGACCAGACACCTCAATTTCGAGTGTCTCCTGGAGTCGGAACTTGATCGTGATTACAACTTAGGAAGCGCTGACATACCTCCTCGTGGATTCGATCCTGAATTACCCTACCACTACATCAGGAGGGATTCTTGTATTTTATTTCCTTGGATAAGGGAGTTAGCTTAGTTTGATTTGAAAATTTTATATCTGAGCGAATCACCTTCCCTTACGAACAAATTGGCGCCGTTGATGGGGAGGAAATCAATCGCCACCTAAGTTTACTCACGATCTTTCTTTTAGTGCTTATTTTGCAGGTTTATGCGACGCTCTGATCGCGAACCTATCCTGGAAAGCATAGACAAGCCTGAACATTTCTTCCATCTTCGCAACAAAGCTATTTAAATCATGGCGGATAATGAGACATAGGCTGAGACCATTGAGCGGTTGAGAAAGGAAATTGAGGACCACAACGCTACAATCGCTGCTGAAAGGGCCGCCACCACTGCAGAGCGAGCCCGTGCTAATAGAGAGGAGGATGTGCAATTACCATATCTCATGGCCTACGCATGGGCAATTACCATATGTCATCCAGGAGATCTTCTACAACTCCCTTGATGCACCGAATAAGGAGAGAATCAATTCATACACCTTCTATCGGTATATTGAGCTCATACCAAAGGAGGCTTGGGAGACAATTGAGAGGCTGGTTAACTTTGACAACACATATGGGACTGCTGCGGCCTATGACTCAAGCCCTGCCCTATCTATGCCACTTTATGAGCCTCCAAAAAAGATTGATCCTGATGTGCGGCAACAATTCCACAACAATCAGACACACCGCCTTTAAAAGCAAGTCAGGTTCCTAAGCAACAATCAACCTTGTTAGAAATGTGGCTCAACAAGGCATAACACTAGTGCCTGACTACATCTTGAGCAAGTATCTATGGCGGAACAACATAAGGAAGCCAAGTGGACAAGAGGCCCCTATGGAGGGGGCAATCAGCAGTATTGGGGAGATCAAAGGTTCTATCAATCACAACATCAAAGGATCCCCCACCATATAGAGCACGAGGGCACCCTGAGCGGGAAACAAGGAAGGATCACCTGCAGATCATTCTTAATGAGATGCGGAGGAACCATGCTGAGTTTAAACAAGCCAATAACTTCATTCATACTCAGCTACAGGGCATCAACTATAGGCTCGGGGAGATAGACATTTGGAAGCGCAACATGGAGACCCAAATGGGTCAATTGGCTGAATCAATACCCAAACCGTTAGGATCGCTGCCTAGATCAATTGTGCCCAATCAAAAGGGCAAAACTACTGGACACATAGTGACAATGAACTTAAGGAGTGGGCGTCAATTATAAATGCCCGAGCAAAAAGTGGAGGAGAAAGGACCAGAAGAAACATCGATATCGACCCCCCAGTCGATATCGACTAATGTGACATCGATGTCGAGGCTCCGGTAGTCGATGTCGACACTCCTGCTGAATCACAACAGAAATCGACTCCTCTGGTTGATATCGACCCCCATCCAGTCGATGTCGACCTAACTCCAGCCACAGGGAAGAAGAAGGTGTTGCCATTCCCATCAAAGAAGGTGATTTGCATGCATATTAGTGGGGAAATCGCCATATTTTCTATGCACATTTATGTCCATTTTGAAGTTATTTGCATGCATATTAGTGGGGAAATCATAAGATTAGTGTAGTTTATGCATATTTGTCAAATATAGAGGTCTACACGAGTTTTTATGATATTTCGTAGAAAACAAGGCAAAAATGGACAGAATTTGGACAAGAGAAGAAGAGCGGGAAAAGAACTCGAAGTCTACTAAGAGGTCGAAATCGATGATGAACCTCGACATCGAGTGAAACAAAGCACCAGTAATCGAGAAGAGGAAGAACAAAGCATGTCGACACAGAAGAGGTCGATATCGATGTCCAAAGGTCGATATAAGTATTATCTTAGAGAATAAAGATAGGTTTTCGAATCCTTGGATAGCGAGGTTCGATATCTATAATTAGAGGCCATTAGGGCTGAGTTTAATCATTAAATTCCTGTAAGAAAAACACATAGAACACATAGAATAGTTAGAGAGAGAGAGAGAAGCCGAGTGAGTTGGTGGTGAAGCGAGAGCGGAGTGGCTTTGTTCGGTGTACTTTCTCTTTTGCAATTTCAATACAAAGTAGTTTCTTTTCAATGATGATGAATCGCGAGTAGTCAACCCATTTCTAGGGTCGGGGTGAGCCCGACGATAGCAATGTAAGTAAGTGCATCAAAGGTATGATTTTTATGCGATTCTGTCTTCTATCCTATGTATGATCCTTTGCGAAAGTTAAGGAGCTTCATTATTTGCATTATTGAAGCAAAAGCCAATCATATTGTGAACTTGGATTACTCATGAATTGGATTGTAACTCTTAGGGTTTATGCGAGAGCCTCTAATCACCCAAAAGTTGGTAACGAAAGTTATTTGACGGAAGGACATTAAATTTCATAACTTTAGCATCATACTTTCATGAATATCGTTGTGGCATGAATCCCCGACCTTGGAAAGTTTAGTTTATTGAATTTCATATAAAAGTTTGAGTTTTTATTTCTGTCCATCTTTCCATCACCATTCTACGCTCTTCGGACTACTTTTTCGACAAATAGGTTACGTATTACAGTTTCTGTTGATGACATCGAAATCGACTAGAAAGGTCGATATCGAGCACTAACATCGATATCGAGGTTCCATCTCGACGTCGACTGCTTTGCTTTTGTCTTCTTCGGGAAACTCACTAGAAATCGACCAGAACTGAGGTCGATATCGACCAAACACCTCGATATCGAGTGTCTCTTGGAATCGGAACTTGATCGTGATTGCAACTTAGGAAGCGCTGACATACCTCCTCGTGGATTCTTTAATTACCCTACCACTACATCGGGAGGGATTCTTGTATTTTATTTGCTTGGATAAGGGAGTTAGCTTAGTTTGAATTTGAATATTTTATATCTGAGCGAATCACCTCCCCTTACGAACAGGTATGAAATTCTTTGGCTATGTGGTGCTTTATAAATTTCAGGAATCAAGACTCCTAAACTTTAACACAACTCATCCAAATCATATCTCCCAAAATAATGCACTTTCCAAACTTACTTTCTCATGATGAACATCAACCTTTCTTGCAAACCTAATAAACCTCTCAAAAATATAAATCTTGTAAAGAAATAAAAGAACTAAGGAATAATTGGCTCATGCACTAAATATAAGTAATAACTCTTTTTTTTTTCTTTTTTTTTTCGGATTTTTTTTTGTGAATGAAAATTTAATAAATAAAATAATATGTGCATTTATATGGTGAACCAATAATCCTTTTACAATATGTGACAAGAGGCAAATATATACCAACCCATAAATTTTCTTTGCTCAAAACTTAACAATATGCACTTTGTTTCCACAATGCATTATTCTAACCATTCTAATTCTCAATTCCCAAATGGGGGTCAGGCTCAATTCGGCTAGGGATAATTTTGTGAAGTTTGCAATATAAGGCTCAGGCTAATGTTCTGGCTTCAAGCAGAGATAATGCAGAGTAGGTAAAGAGAGGATAAAAATGGCTTAAAAGATGCCTCCATCATTTAATTCTCACAAACATAAACATATATATGCATTGGCTTTGAATAACTATCACAACATTTAGAGATGCATAAGAAGAGTAAATACACTCAAGAAAGTAGAGGGATTTTTAATGTTCTCCCTATAGGCCGAAATTCTCACTAGGACAATTTTGTTGGATTTTGGTTTTTAGCTTAGGATCATATGTGCTCAAGTTCATAACAAGTTCACAATCTATATAAAAACAATTTTAAAGACTTAGGCTAAACCATCCAAATATGTGAGGTACATATTTGTACCCTTTTTATTCGCAAGTTTTGACTTCATATTTCATTTGATTCCTAAAGCAAAGGTTAAAAATAATATAAATTTGTGTAGAATGAGCTAAAGTGCAAGAAATAGTGTCTGCACAAGTTTTGGTCTAAATATGTAGGAATTAGAGCGGAATCGGAGTCAAAACGAAGAAGCCAAGTAAAGCTGAAAAGAGGTCGCTATCGACAAGACTGGTCGATATCGACTGAAGACCTCGACATGGACTCTAAGTGTCGAGATAGATCACAAAGACCAACTAAGAAGACCACTCGATATTGGGTGAAGATGTCGACATCGACATGGCACTAGAGATCGAGTGAAGTAGAACTCGTCCAGCAGAAACAGAGGTCGATATCGACTGCCTTGGTCGATATCGATTGGAATTTGACGGGAATCGGACTCGCTTTTCGAGACGCAGATTTCAAGTTTTATCACATAAGCCATGGATTATCTTCCTAAGTAGATAGAATATATCTTATGATTATTTTCTTTTTACCCTAAAGGGTTTGTTAGTTATTTTAGATTTTTACCATAATAATGTTTCATCCTATGTATGATGGGATAGAATTTTAGATTGAGGATTAGATCTACATTCCTTGGCTAGCAAGGATTAGTAGCCTATAAATAAAGCCCTAGGGGGCTGGATTTTATTCATTCAAGCAAGCAAGACACAAAGCATTAAGCATTCAAACTTATAGTTTTAGGTTTTCAGCTTTAGGGTTTCGGCGCTTACGATAGTTGGCGTTATGATTATAAAGATTTAAGTTTTCTCTTCATTGCAAAGTTATTTCCTTTCAAGTTCAATTATGTCTTCATTCAATATGAGCGAGTAGTCACCCTTTCTTCTAGGGTTGGGGTGAGCCCAAGATAGCCATGGTGGTAAGGTTTGTATGTCACTAAAGAAGGTATCTTTTATCTCGCTCTACCTTGTGTTTCATCTTTAAATGCGAATTTAAGGAACTAATGTTATAAAACTTGGGTAGTAATTAGGGTTTCTATTCGAAAGATTATAAACTCAATTATGACAAAGGTAGACACAAATTAGGTTAATTTATTGCAAGATATCTTTTCCTATTTTCCGGGTTTAGGTGAAAGTCTTCTCCTTTATGATAAAAGCATGCATCTTTATTGATTTCTTACTTCTACTATAATGGTGTCATCGTGGTAATCCTTGGATTCAGAAGATCTTTTCTTTCTTTTTTTACATAATCATTGCATGCCGTTAGTTGAGTTATCGAAAAACCCAACACCCTACTGTTTATTGCTGTTCATTGCTCCTGCTCCATCCTACTTTCTTCGGCCTTTCTTTTTCAGACAAAAACTAACGTTTCTGCAGGAACCAATCGATTTCGACCACTATAGTCGATATTGACCACTTTGCCCTAGGTTGACGTTTGTTTTGTCGACTGCCTTTGTTCCAGTTGATGAGGTCGATTTTGAGTAACCCACTCGATATCGACTGCCCTGTGTCGACTGGTAGTTTTTTGAGGAAGGTTGACTTCTGCCACTGATATCGATACCGATCATTCTAGTCGATATCGATTGCCGTTTTTGTCTTTGCAGGTTTTCTGTTGCAGTAGAAATAGACAGCCTAGGTCGACGTCGAGTCCCTTACTCGGGATCGAGGCTTCTTGTCGACATTCAGAACGTGATTTCAGGCTCTACTAGGATCTTGCTGACTCGCTTCCTCGAGGATCAAACCTGATTCCCTACTACTATAGCGGGGAGTCTTGAATATCTTTGAAAAGGCTAACGGTTGCATTGTTTATATTTGATTATATATTTCGATTCAATTCTCCCTACATCAAATTTTAGCGCGTTTACCGGGGAAGCTATCAATCGCGCCCTAGTAGTCTATTCTCACGTTCTTTTTAAGTTTTTTTCATAGGTGTATGCGATGCACTGATCGCCCATCTAAGTTCGAAGGTTTAGACGATCCTGAAAGCTATCTTCACCTTCATGCTAGAATTCAAAGAGCCATGGCGGAACAAGAGACCCATGCTCAACAGATTGAACGCTTAAAGAACCAAGTAGAGGATTTCACCACCAGAGAAGTGGCACAAAGGGAGTGTGGCGATAGAGAAGAGCAAGCTAGGAGACAATATGAAGCTCAAATTAACGCACTCCCACGTAACGCAAAGCAATACATGCATCCCTTGCTCACTGTGCCTGAATCAACGATTCTTATCCCTACTTTCAATTTTGAAATTAAGCCTAGTTTCCTTACTGAGATTAGGAGACACTTATATGAAGGAAAACCTAATGAATGCCCTATGGCACATATAACAACCTTCTTAGATATCTGCGATACTATTGCTGATGGACAGAGCCTTGAATATGTCAAACTAAAGGCTTTTCGTTGGTCTCTTACAGGTAAAACATTGAAGTGGTTGGAAATCTTAGCCCCAAGATCGCTCCACACTTGGAATGAAGTCAAGAACGCGTTACTAAACAAGTTATTCCCTCCATCCAAGACAGCGTGGATCCGACAACAGATCACGACTTTCAAACAAAAGCCTAGTGAAGCTTTGGCGACTGTTTGGGAAAGGTTCAAGGACCTACTACGATCATGCCCGACGCATGGCCAACCACCGTACGTGATTCAGGAGATTATTTACAATGCTCTTGATGCTGCAACTAAGGAGAGGATCAACACCTACACCTCCTATGTCTACCTCTTACTCGCTCTACAAGAGGCTTGGGAGACCATAGAGAGATTGGTGGAGTTCGACAACACATATGGTACTCCTGAGGCTTCCGACACATCATTATCATCGAGGCCTGCCCCATCTATGCCACTATATGAACCCTCCAAGGTAATCGATCCGGACGTGGACGAGCAATTCCACAAAGATCAACTTCGAAAGCTCCAAAAGCAAGTGAGGTTCCTTTCACCGAACCAAGATTGCATCGAATGCGGATCGCAGCGGCACACCACCACCGATCGCCAATATTGGGGAGACCAAAGGTTCCAACAACCACAAAGGAACCTGATTAACCCTAGGGACTCCCCACTCTATAGAGCTCCTGGGCACCCGGAGAGAGACCAATGAAAAAATGATCTACAACTTGAGCTGGACGAGATAAGGCATAATCAAGCAAAGAATGATCAATCCAACAATGAAATCCACTACCAACTCAATCATCTTACCACAAGGATTGAAGAGATGGATATATGCAAAAAGAATGTAGAGACCCAACTGGGTTGATTGGCGGCAAAAATCCCTAGACCGTCCGGAGCGTTCCCTGGGCAACCAACTATAAATCCTAAGGGGCGATCCGGGTCGGGCCATAACACAGCCATGCACCTAAAGAGTGGCAACAAGCTACAAAAGCCACAAACAGAAGCAGAGGAGAAGACTACAAAACTAGTCGACATCGACAGCCTAGTTGATGTCATGTCAATAATCGATATCGACCCCCTGGTCAACGTTGAGGCCACTGCAGAGCACTCGGAGCCACAACCTCACTTGATATCGAGTGATCCATTCAAAATCGACCACACTTCAGTCGATATCGACACCCCGAAGGCCCCTCCGATGACCGTTTTGGCTCCTTCACCAAAGAAGTCGTTGCCCTTCCCTTCCAAAGCATTGAAGGACCCCACTCAAGGTAAGTTTAGGCGCTTCATGTAGATCCTCCAAGGTCTTAACATCACTATCCCACTCACGGAGGCCCTAAGCGAGATGCCCCATGCATGTTTAATTCCTCAAGGACATCCTTAGCAAGAAGCGGTCCATGGCAGAGATCGCAGAGAAGTGCTCAAAGACGGACTTCGCAGAGAAGAAGAGTGATCCAAGGAAGTTTGCAATCACCGTGGGACATGGCCAACATCGCTACAAGGCCCTATGTAACCTAGGAGCAAGCGTGAGTCTTATGCTTCTTTCTATTTGGGCAAAGGGTGAACATCAGAGCACTTGAACCTGTGGACATGAAGCTCTACATGGCTAATAACTCATTCATCAGGCCCACAGGTATAGTTGATGACGTTTCGGTAATGGTAGGTAAGTTCTTTGTGCCTATTGATTTCATTGTATTGGATATGCCCGAGGATCCTATTATACCTATCATCCTTGGTAGGCCTTTCTTAGCTACTGCAAATGCCAATATTAATGTGCGACGGCGATTACTAGCCTTTACTATAGGGAACAAATTGATAGAGTTCTCCTTCAACCCCACGATAAAGGAGGTCAATGGGATGGAGATCAAGTCGGTCTACGCACACACCAATGTCATGCATTGCAATGAACCGATGGAAAGGGCCCTAACTCATTAGGAAGCCCTAGCCATAGTTGTAGAAGAGCTCACCGACAAGGAAATTGAGGAGTTCTTGGTTACATGCACAAGTGATGAGGAGATCTTCGACGATGCTTTATCTATGGAGTTCGAAGAAGAATTCAAAATCGACCAGGAGAGGTCGAAATCGACCAGCCCACTCGATATCGAGTACCCTCTATCAACATCGACTCACTCAGTAAGTCAGGTATGTTCTTCCTCTTTTCCAGGCAATATCGAGGCACCTTCATCGACAGAAGCGGTCAAAATCGACCAGTCCATATCGACAGCAGAGGTCGTAATCGACCAGTCCAAATCGACATCAGAAGTTGAAATCGACCAAATCCCCTCGACATCGGATAGCTCAAAGGCCGAGGTATGTGCTGAACTCTCAGTCGATATCGATTTATCCTACTCGACCTCGACCTCTTTTATGCAGAGTTACTACAAAGAGTCCAAATCAACGTTGGCATCGCTATATGCTTGGTCCACGCCAACTCCTGTAGCTGATTTGGGAGCTTCAATCAAGAGAATTGAAATGGATTACCTAGGTGAAATCATGAAGGCGGAGGAGGTAGAGCCAATCCTTATCCCACAAGGACCTTCTCCGGTGCTGAAGCCTCTACCCGACACGCTTAGGTATGAGTTTCTTGGTCCCAATTCTACTTTTCCTGTGATTATCAATGCTACACTAACCACGTAGGAAGTAGACAAGCTTATGAAAGTGCTTCGCACTCATCGAAAGGCAATTGGGTACTCTCTTGAGGATATCAAAGGTATTTAACCCGCTACATGTATCCATAGAATCCTTCTAGAGGATGATCATAAGGCACCTATAGAACACCAGCGAAAGGTCAACCCCAACATGAGAGAGGTGGTGAAGAAGGAAATCATGCGCATGCTGGATGCATGAATCATCTACACCATCTTCGATAGTGAATGGGTGAGCCCAGTCCATGTGGTGCCTAAAAATGGGTGGGATAACAGTCGACGAGAATGAGAAGGCAGAGCTTGTGCCAAAGTGAATCACAAGTAGTTGGCGAATGTGCATTGACTATAGGAAGCTCAACAACGCCACTAGAAATGATCATTTTCCTCTTCCATTCATTGACCAGGTATTGGAAAGACTTGTTGAACATGATTACTTTTGTTACCTGGATGGATATTCTGGCTTTTGACAGGTCCCTATTCTTCCTGATGATCAAGAAAATACCACCTTCACATGTCCCTATGGGACTTTTGCGTATAGGAGGATGCCATTTGGGCTCTACAACGCCCCCGCTACCTTTGAAAGATGAATGATGGCCATATTCTCTGACATGATAGAGGAAATTATGGAGGTATTTATGGATGATTTCTCTATCTATGGCACTACTTTCGATATTTGTCTTGCTAACCTTCCCAGGGTACTTGTGCGATGTGAGGAGACAAATTTGGTTCTCAAATGGGAAAAGTGCCACTTTATGGTAAGAGAAGGGATTGTGCTAGGCCACAAAGTTTCAAAAAGGGGAATTGAGGTGGAAAGGGTAAAGATTGAGCTTATTGAGAAGTTGACACCACCTTCATCTATTGAGGACATAAGAAGCTTCTTTGGTCACGCAGGTTCCTACAGGAGGTTTATTCAAGAAATTATCAAAGATTGCCAAACCTATAACTAACCTACTAATGAAGGATGTTAAGTTTGTGTTTTCTAGCGAATGTCTTGAAGCTTTCTACAGGTTTAGGGTGGCGCAAACGGGCCGAACCGGCCCGAACCGAACCGAGCCAAATGGTTCGGGCTAGAACCGACGGCCCGAATTTTTCGGTAGATTAGACCGAAGCCCGAACCGAAACCGACCACTCGGTTTTCGGTTTTTTCGGTTCTAGGCCCGGAAAAACCAAAAAAACCGACGATGGGTATTATGAAATTCTGAAACCAAACAATTGCTCTGTAAAACTGAAATTACAAGTGCACAATAACAAATTAAGGGTAATAAAAGTAGATTAACAAGAGAAAGGTGAAATTTTGGAAAATTGAAAATTGGAAAACTACGACTTGGATTGAATTTGGGACTTGGGAGTGAGGCTGCGAACTTCCGGAGGGGGAGAGGGAGAGGGAGAGGGCAGGCGAGAAGCATTGGCAACCGTGGGGGACGGCGACGGCAACGACAGGGGCAAGCGAGTTCGGCGAGGCGGCTAGGTCGAGTGTCGAGTGCGGCGAGTCTACTTCTGCGGGGATTGGGATGGTGAAAGTGAAAATTGAAAGGCCCGTACTCACTGTAAAGGGAAAAGGTAATACGGAGTAGGTAGGTGTAGGTATTTATTAAGTTATTATTTATTTTTATTTTTAAATTCGGTTTATTCGGTTAAAACCAAAAATTTCGGTTCGGTTCCGGTTTCGGACCGAAACCGAAATTTCTTTTTTTACGAACCGAGGCCCGAACCGTATAGTACCCGGGCTGGACCGAAACCGAATTTTCGGTTCGGTTTTGGTTCGGTTTTCGGGCCGGGCCACATTTTGAACAACCCTATATAGGTTGAAGGAAGCTTTTATATTCGCCCCTATCATTCAATCGCCAGATTGGTCGCAACCATTTGAGATAATGTGCGAGGCAAGCGATTATGCCATAAGAGCGTCCTAGGACAAATGAGAGACAAGAAGCTTCACACCATCCACTATGCTAGCAAGACTTTTGATGGGGTTCAAACTAAGTACACCACGACGGAGAAAGAGTTCTTTGTGGCGGTCTTCGCTTTTGATAAGTTCCGCTCATACCGAGTGGGCTCTACGGTAATTGTTCACACTGACTATGCAGCTCTTAGGTACTTGATGGCAAAGAAGGGTGCTAAATCTAGGCTCCTACGATGGGTGCTCCCACTCCAAGAGTTCGACGTTGAGCTTAAGGATAAGAAAGGAACAGAGAACTCCATAGCCGATCATCTCTCACGGCTACCCAAAGGGCTTCTAGATGAGTCAAAGGACAACATGCCAATTGATGAATCCCACCCCGACGAGCACTTGATGAAGCAAGAAGTGAAACGGGCAGAAGTTCCACTCAATATCGACCAGACCAAGTCGATATCAACTGCCCATAAGGTGAGTTTTATATCGATGTCGACTAATTCTGATGACAGGTTAATGATTATAGAGGTCGAAATTTACCATATAAAGTCGACATCGAGTACCAATCTCAAGCAGCCCATATCGACTGACCAAGTCGGTGTAGACCAGTCGAAATCGAGTAAACCAGGTCGAAATCGACCAACTTCCAGTGACTCCGAAGGTGACGAAAAGGTAAGCTCCGGTGAGGATTTCTTCTTTACTCCTCCCTCTAGTCCTATTCATGATCTATTTGCTGTAAGAGGGGCGAAGGTACCTTGGTTTGTGGATTTTGCTAACTATATTGCAAGAGGCGAGATCCCATCAGGCTTAACTTTGCAAGCGAAGAAGAAGTTTTTGCACGACGTCAAGCAATACTATTAGGATGAACCCTAATTGTTCAAGCAGGGAAAAAACCATATCTTTCTGATGTCCGCGCAAATTGACATATTTTCTATGCACATAAAAGTCCATTTTATCATTCATTTGCACGCATATTAGTGGAAAAACATGGGATTAGTATAGTTTATGCTTAAATATCAAATATATGGGTCTGCACGAGTTTCTATGTGATTTCGCAGAAAATAGGATAAAAATGGACAGATTTCGAAGAGCGGAAAAAGAACTCAAAGTCTTCTGAAGAGGTCAAAATCGACTGGGGACCTCGACATCGAGTGCAACAGAGACATAGGAATCGAGCAGGAAATGAAACAGAGCATGTCGACACCATAGAGGTCGATATCGACGTTTGAAGGTCGATATCGATGTTGCCAGATCGAGCTAAAAGATAGAAGTCGAGTGCCAGTCCGAGTAGAAGAAGGAGAGCTTGAGATAGAGTTTCACAGAGGTCGATATCGATGTTCATGGTCGATATCTATGTTGCCCAGCAGAGGAATCCGACTCAGATGTTGATAGAATTCTATCCGAAGCTTCCACGTCTATCCAAAAGTCGAGATTTCTTATCTTCAACATCAGAGCTATCATATGAGCTGATTTACCATAGGAGTTTTTAGTTTTTACTTTATTTAAGTTTTATCTTAGAGAATAAAGATAATGTTTCGAGTCTTTGATAGCAAAGTTCGATATCTATGTCTAGAGGCCATTAGGGCTGAGTTTAATCATCCAAGCACATACAATTCCAGTTTTACATTGAGTTTTAGCGAGTTAGAGAGAGAGAGAGAGAGAGGAGGCCGAGTGAGTTGGAGAGAAGCGAAAGCGGATATTTGGCTTGTTCGGTTGTACTTTCATTCATAGTTCAATTCAAGGTAGTTTTCTTTCAATGATGATGATGAGTTACATGATGAGAAGCGAGTAGTCAACCTACTTCTAGGGTCGGGGTGAGCCCGACGATAACGATGTAGGGTAAGTGCATCAAAGGTATGACTTTTATGCGATTCCGTCTTCTATCCTATGCATGATTCCTCTGCAAAAGTTAGGGAGATTCATTATTTGCATTATTGAAGTGATATCCACTCATATTGTGAACTTGAATTGCTCATGAATTGGATAGTAACTCTTAGGAACTATGCGAGAGCCTCTAATCACCTAAGTGTTGATAACGAAAGTTATTTGACGGAAAGACATTAAATTTCATAACTTTAGCATAAAACTTGCATTGTTATCGTTGTGGCATGAAACCCCGACATTGGAAGCTTTTAAGTTTATTGAAATGAATATAAAAGTTTTAGTTTTGTTTCTAATCATCCTTCTTAACCATTCTATATTCTTCGGACTCTTTTCCGACAATTGGTTACGAATTACAGTTTATGTGACAAACATCGGAATCGATTGTAAAGGTTGATATCGAGGTCTAACGTCGATATCGAGGTCTGTCTCGACGTCGACTTTGCTGCTTTTGTCTTCTGCAGGAACTGATACGTTTGGGATACCCGATCCTTCGCATGTGGGCTCAAGATCAAGAACCACGTCGTATATTTGCCCGATCTTGCAATGCTCTTTGATATCTCCTGATTGTGGAACAAATTAAACAAGTGATTAAAATCTGATATAGCGACATAACAACACTTGGAATATTTCAGTAACTACAAACACAGCAATAGCGACAGAAAGAGAGGAGAAGTGACGGAGGGAGGCCGCGGACGCCGCGGGAGTGCAGCGGGGATGCCGCGGGATAGGCAGCGGCCGCTGCAAGGCCAAGGGGCGGCCGCTGCACTGTTTACCGAAGCTTCGGCGACGTTGTCTTCTTCTCAGCAGCGACGGTTTTCTCCTTAGGTTTTAGCGACGGTTTTCTGCAGGAATTTGTGTTTGTGTTTTGTGATGTGTTTGAGATTAGGGTTTCGAAAGGCAATTGTTTGGATGATTAAAAGGATGAAGAACAATCTGAAATTATGAACCAAAGTTTTTGGATTGAAGATTGAAGAACCCTTTAGCCAAAGGGTTTCCTCAATTCTATATTTCAATATGAATTTTCCTAAAGACGTACGTTAAATAGAAATCGATAAGTCATCCTCACCTTGCAAAGGATCAGCATGACTGACTAAAAATAATAATAATTAATTAAAACCCTAGATTTAGTTTGAAAAGTCAAACCTTAGTGGTTTAGGAAGAATCTAAGTAGATAGTCTTTCCGTTTTACTTTATTTATCTAATATGACATAAATAACATAAAAATAGTCTAAAAATCTGAATTTTCCGCCAGCCCTATGAGGAGGCACGAAATGGGCCTTCATGGTGGGTCGGTGATGTGCGCGCAAATTGTCATATTTTCTATGCACATATGAATCCATTTTATTGTCTTTTGCATGCATATTAATGGGAAAATACGGGATTAATGTAGTTTATACTTAAATGTCAAATATATGGGTTTGCACGAGTTTCCATGTGATTTCGCAGAAAACAGGATGAAAATGGATGAATTCGAAAGAGCGGAAAAAGAACTCGAAGTCTTCTGAAGAGGTCGAAATCGATTGGAGACCTCGACATCGAGTACATCAAAGACATAGGAATCGAGCAGAAAAGAAAACAGAGCATGTCGACACAGAAGGGGTCGATATCAACGTCTGGGGGTCGATATCGATGCTGCCAGATCTACCAAATTGATAGAAGTCGAGTGCCAGTTCGAGTAGGAGAAGGAGAAGCTCGAGATAAAGTTTTGAAGGGGTCGATATCGATGTCTAAAGGTCGATATCGACCATGCCAGCAGAGGAATCCGACTCCGATTTTTGATAGAATTCGATCCAATGCTTGCAATGTCTATCCAAAGGTCGAGATTTCCTATCATCAACACCAGATCTATCATGAGGAGGCTGATTTCACCATGAAGTTTTAGCTTTTACTTTATTTTAGTTTATCTTAGAGAATAAAGATAAGGTCTCGAGTCCTTATCAACATCTATAAATAGAGGCCAATAGGGCTGAGTTTAGGAATTGAATCCAATTTCGCAGAGAATTTCAGTTATATAGAGAGTAGTGACGAATAGAGAGAGAGAAAGGGGAAGCCGAGTGGAGTTGTAAAGCGAGAGCGGAGTGGCTTGTTCGGTTGTACTTTCTTTCGGATTTTTAATTCAAAGTAGCTTTCTTTCAACAATAATGATGATGATGTGCATGATGAGGAGTGAGTAGTCAACCCAGTTCTAGGGTCGGGGTGAGCCCGACGATAGCAATGTGAGGTAAGTGCATAAAAGGTATGACTTTTATGCGATTTCGTCTTCTACCCCATGCATGATCCTTTACGAAAGTTAGGGAGATTCATTATTTGCATTATTGAAGCGAAAGCCACTCATATTGTAAACTTGAATTGCTCATGAATTGGATAGTAACTCTTAGGAAATGTGCGAGAGCCTCTAATCACCTAAGTGTTGATAACGAAAGTTATTTGACGGAAAGACATTAAAGTTCATATCTTTAGCATGAAACATGCATTGTTATCGTTGTGGCATGAAACCCCGACTTTGGAAGTCTTTTAATTAATTGAATTCTTCATAAAAGTCTTAGTTTTGTTTCTGTTCAACTTCCTTCTCCATCCTATTTTCTTCGGATCTTTTCCGACAAATTAGCTACAAAAACAGTTTCTGTGACAAGCATCGAAATCGACCATAAGGGTCGATATTGAGGTCTAACATCGATATCGAGGTCTGTCTCGACGTCGACTTGCTGTTTTGTCTTCTACAGGAACTACGCTAGGAAATCGATCAGAACTGAGGTCGATATCGACCAATATACTCGATATCGAGTGTCTGCTGAGGTCGAAAGCTTTGATCGTGAGTACAACAAGGGAAGCGCTGACATACCTCCTCGTGGATTCGATCCTGAATTACCCTACTACTACAAGGGAGGGGATTCTTGTATTCATTGTTTGGGACAGGGAAATAGTCTAGTTGTGCTTTGTTTTGTTTTGAATTATGTGAATCTCCTACTACCACCCCCTTGGGCGAACAAATTGGCGCCGTTGCCGGGGAGGCAATCAATCGCCACCTAAGTTAATCACGATCTTTTTCTGAGCTTATTCTGCAGGTTTATGCGACGTTCTGATCGCGGACCTATCCTGGAACCAATCAACGAGCCTGAACGTTTCTACAATCTTCACAACAAAGCAATTCGCATCATGGCTGACAACGAGACGCAGGCTGTGATCATAGAGCGGTTGAGGAAGGAGATCGAGGACCACAATGCTACAATCGCTGCTGAAAGGGCCGCCGCTGCTGCTGAGCGAGCCCGTGCTGATAGGGAGGAGGATGCGCGCAGACAAGCCCAAGAGTGGCTAAATCAGTATCCACAGACGGCGATGCAATACATGCATCCGCCGCTTCATGTTCCGGAATCTGCCGTTATAATTCCTCACTCCAACTATGAATTGAAAATTAACTTCCTATATGAGATTAAAAGAAATATTTTTGAAGGAAGACATAATGAATGCCCCCTGTAACACATCTCTACTTTTATGGACTTATGTGAAACAGTCGCTGATGGAGTAAACTTAGAGTATGTGCGACTAAAAGGTGTTGCCACAGAAATCGACTCCTCTAGTCGATATCGACCCTACTGATGTCGATGTCGATCTTACTGCAGCCGCAGGAAAGAAAAAGGTGTTGCCATTCCCAACTAGAAAGGTGATTAAGGACCCAGCAGAAAAGAAGTTCCAACGGTTCGTGAAGATGCTCCAAGGACTTAATGTCTCTATACCATTCATAGAGGCACTTCACGAGATGTCATCTTATGTAAGGTTCCTTAAGGACATCTTGGGTAAGAAGCGATCGCTCTCTGAGATCGCAGAGGAGTGTAACAGGTTGGAGCTACCACAAAAGCGGGCGGACCTAGGTAAGTTTTCTATCGCTATAGGTCTAGGTCAATTTAAATTTAATGGTTTAGTTGACTTGGGCACTAGCGTTAGCATGATGCCACTAACCATTTGGCACAAGGTAAAGATAGGTCCTCTGGAGCCCGTAGATGCAAGATTGTACATGGCTAACAATACGGTAGTGATTCCAACTGGGATAGTAACGGATGTGCCAGTACAAGTAGGTAAATTATTTGTCCCTGTCGATTTTCTAGTTGTTGATATAGCGGAGGACCCTGCTTGTCCAATTATTTTAGTTAGGCCATTCCTAGCAACCGTCGATGCCAACATCAGAGTAAAGAAAGGATTGCTCTCATTCACAATTAGTGATGAAGTAATAGAGTATGCCTTCAAGGAGACGGTGAAAAGTCAAGGGCCAATGGAGATAAAAGCCATCAATGAAGCCCAAGTAGAGGAAGTTGAAGCAATCTTGAACGAAGGAGCTCAACAGAACATCGAAATCGACCCAGGTAAGTCGATATCGACCACTAATGTTCAAGATTCTGTGACAGGTCATAAGTATGCGGTCGACGGAGGAAAAGGGGAAACACCGAAATCAGGGTCAAGGGTCGATATCGACCACACCCTATCGAAATCGACCACCATCAGCACTGAGAAGGGAGGCAAAGAGACCTCGATATCGACCTCTAAGGGTCGAAATCGACCTGATCATATCGACTCAAAACTCTCCAAATCGACTGATCCTCCAGGTGTACAACAGGGGTCGATATTGACCTTTGAACATCGACATCGACCTGAGCCACAGACTGAGAAGAAGGTAAGTCAAGGTACGGATTCCTCTTGTTCCATTACAATTAAGGACTTATCATTATTTGGAAGAGGTGTGCCTTGGCATGTGCGCTTATGTAGGGTATCCGATGATGATTCAAGCCAATATGAGATAGGAGACAAGGTCTATGTTGCCAAGTCTAAAGACCATTGGTTCCCTATGAGATTTAAGGATAAGAACTTAGGACCATTCACGGTGAATCAAATCAATCCTGGCGGAATACAGCTGTGGGACAAGAAATGAGTGATATTTGAGGCCCAAGCCACATGGGCTCTGCAGATGCCGCCTTGAAAAGCGCGAAAGAGGAAGTCGGCCTAGCGACTTAAAAGTCTAGAGCCTGTAACCAAGACTTAGTTTTAGTTTTAGACAACTTTTGTTTTGGTTTTAGACACTTTATTGTTTTGCATATTTTGTGTTTAGTTTTCAAATTGCAGGAGAGAGAAAAGCACACAGAAAGGCATCGAAATCGATGTCAGACATCGAAATCGACCTCAAGGTCGACATGGATAAGGTTTGTGATCGAGGCCAAATCACCCTGAAGCCTGAGCAGAAATCAAGATAGACATCGATATCGATGTGAAGGGTCGATATCGACCATGCATGTTGTCTTCTTCGACTCCTGAAATTTGTGACGGTTTAGTAAGTTTTCTTCTTAACCCTAGTTCTAATAAAGTGAGGACACTGTAAATTTTAAGTATAGGGTGGGGGAAAGGCTTACTTGCATATTCATACTTAGTTTAGAGTTGTATATTTATACTTTAATTGCGAAAAAAAAAACAAAATAAAAAGAAATATGACCCCCATCAAAAATTTTGAAAAAGAAAGAGTCATGGAAGTATAAAAAAGAGCTCTATGATGGAAAATTAGATTCAATAGAGATATAACATGAAATTGCCTAGTTAAGGGAAGTCCCAATGAAGTGCAAGAAGAGAAAAACATAAAGGAGATGAAAATTTGAAGTTGCTTTTGACATATGCATAATAAGATGATAGAGGACTTTTTATTCCATACAAAGTGCTTACTTATAGAAATTCATATCCTAGCCTTACCTATGCATCATTGCAAAAGTCACAAAGCCATATATGGGCCTTATCATGATCATTATTGCTCCACATATACACATATTGCCCATTTTTATACCTTATATCTTATCCGGGGACAATGTTGAGAATGGATGTCATCTTTGGAGTTGTGCATATATGAAGTTGTTGGCAGGAATAGAAGAATTATGAAATATGGAAAATTATATGAGCGAGAAAAAATCCGATCACCTCAGGAGATAAAGGTGGGTCGACCCTCCTTGCTTTGAGATAATAGTTCCGCAGGATGGGACACAAGGTAAGGAGTCCGAAGTACTAAGTATCCGGGGCCATTCATGACACCCATGTTTGCGACTCGCGAGAAGGCATTGCTAAGGTTAGAGAGGTAAAAGCATTATATTGAAAAAAAGCATTGAGCGATAAGTGAAAGGTGAGACATTATGAAGGAATGTGGAATGTTTTTATGTTTCCCCGGATTTAACACCACATGGCCAAATATTAGCCCACCTTTAGCCTTTTACCAATTCACTTCTCACATGCTTGCAAAAGTCCTCTTGATTATTAATGCTATGTCGCTAAAATTATTTTTGCATATTACCTCCTTTATGAGTATAAAATTGCTTTTATGCACAGGCATGGACTTGGTTGACATAAGTACCTTATCAAGGATGGCAATTGATTGTAGGGACATATGAAAAATGAATCTATGATGTTTAGGGTTTACTTTCTTCCCCTGAATGACTATTAAAGGTATTGCTTGGGGACAAGCAAGCTTAAGTATAGGGTGTTTGATATGCGTGCAAATTGCCATATTTTATATGCACATATGAATCCATTTTATTGTCTTTTGCATGCATATTAATGGGAAAACATGGGATTAGTGTAGTTTATACTTAAATGTCAAATATATGGGTTTGCACGAGTTTCCATGTGATTTCGCAGAAAACAGGATGAAAATGGATGAATTCGGAGGAGCGGAAAAAGAACTCGAAGTCTTCTGAAGAGGTCAAAATCGACTGGAGACCTCGACATCGAGTACATCAGAGGCATAGGAATCGAGCAGAAAAGGAAACAGAGCATGTCGACACAGAAGGGGTCGATATCGACGTCTGGGGGTTGATATCGATGCTGCCAGATCGACCAAATTGATAGAAGTCGAGTGCCAGTTCGAGTAGGAGAAGGAGAAGCTCGAGATAAAGTTTTGAAGGGGTCGATATCGATGTCTAAGGGTCGATATCGACCATGCCAGCAGAGGAATCCGACTCCGATTTTTTGATAGAATCCGATCCAATGCTTGCAATGTCTATCCAAAGGTTGAGATTTCCTATCATCAACACCAGATCTATCATGAGGAGGCTGATTTCACCATGAAGTTTTAGCTTTTACTTTATTTTAGTTTATCTTAGAGAATAAAGATAAGGTTTCGAGTCCTTATCGACATCTATAAAAAGAGGCCAATAGGGATGAGTTTAGGAATTGAATCCAATTTCGCAGAGAATTTCAGTTATATAGAGAGTAGTGACGAATAGAGAGAGAGAGAGAGAGAGGGGAAGCTGAGTGGAGTTGTAAAGCGAGAGCGGAGTGGCTTGTTCGGTTGTACTTTCTTTTGGAGTTTTAATTGAAAGTAGCTTTCTTTCAACAATAATGATGATGATGTGCATGATGAGGAGCGAGTAGTCAACCCACTTCTAGGGTCGGGGTGAGCCCGACGATAGCAATGTGAGGTAAGTGTGTAAAAGGTATGACTTTTATGCGATTCTGTCTTCTACCCCATGCATGATCCTTTACGAAAGTTAGGGAGATTCATTATTTGCATTATTGAAGCGAAAGCCACTCATATTATAAACTTGAATTGCTCATGAATTGGATAGTAACTCTTAGGAAATATGCGAGAGCCTCTAATCACCTAAGTGTTGATAACGAAAGTTATTTGACGAAAAGACATTAAAGTTCATATCTTTAGCATGAAACTTGCATTGTTATCGTTGTGGCATGAAACCCCGACTTTGGAAGCCTTTTAATTAATTGAATTCTTCATAAAAGTCTTAGTTTTGTTTCTGTTCAACTTCCTTCTCCATCCTATTTTCTTCGGACTCTTTTCCGACAAATTAGCTACAAAAACAGTTTCTATGACAAGCATCGAAATCGACCATAAGGGTCGATATCGAGGTCTAACATCGATATCGAGGTCTGTCTCGACGTCGACTTGCAGTTTTGTCTTCTGCAGGAACTGCGCTAGGAAATCGATCAGAACTGAGGTCGATATCGACCAGTATACTCGATATCGAGTGTCTGCTGAGGTCGAAAGCTTTGATCGTGAGTACAACAAGGGAAGCGCTGACATACATCCTCGTGGATTCGATCTTGAATTACCCTACTACTACAAGGGAGGGGATTCTTGTATTATTTGTTTGGGACAGGGAAATAGTCTAGTTGTGCTTTGTTTTGTTTTGAATTATGTGAATCTCCTACTACCACCCCCTTGGGTGAACAAATTGGCGCCGTTGCCGGGGAGGCAATCAATCACCACCTAAGTTAATCACGATCTTTTTCTGAGCTTATTCTGTAGGTTTATGCGACGTTCTGATCACGGACCTATCCTAAAACCAATCAACGAGCCTGAACGTTTCTACAATCTTCACAACAAAGCAATTCGCATCATGGCTGACAACGAGACGCAGGCTGTGATCATAGAGCGGTTGAGAAAGGAGATCGAGGACCACAATGCTACAATCGCTGCTGAAAGGGCCGCCGCCGCTGCTGAGCGAGCCCGTGCTGATAGGGAGGAGGATGCGCGCAGACAAGCCCAAGAGTGGCTAAATCAGTATCCACAGACGGCGATGCAATACATGCATCCGCCGCTTCATGTTCCGGAATCTGCCGTTATAATTCCTCACTCCAACTATGAATTGAAAATTAACTTCCTATATGAGATTAAAAGAAATATTTTTGAAGGAAGACATAATGAATGCCCCCTGCAACACATCTCTACTTTTATGGACTTATGTGAAACAGTCGCTGATGGAGTAAACTTAGAGTATGTGCGACTAAAATCTTTTCGATGGTCTTTGGTAGGGAAGGCATTACAATGGCTAGAAAGTTTGGCTCCACGATCGCTAAGGACATGGGCGGAGGTGAAAGATGAATTCTTAAACAAATTCTTCCCTCCTTCTAAAACGGCGATGCTGCGACAAAGGATCACGGCTTTCAAACAAAAGCCAGGTGAAACCCTAGCACAGGCGTGGGAGCGCTTTAAGGACTTGCTGAGATCATGCCCGACGCATGGGCAACTTCCATATGTCATCCAGGAAATCTTTTATAACGCCCTTGATGCGCCGAACAAGGAGAGGATAAATTCATATACCTCCTATCGGTACATTGAGCTTACACCAACGGAGGCATGGGAGACCATTGAGAGGCTTGTGAACTTTGACAACACCTATGGGGCTGCTGCGGCCTATGATGCAAGGCCTGCCCCATCTATGCCACTATATGAGCCTCCAAGGGAGATAGATCCTGAAGTGCGGCAACAATTCCATAACGATCAAACACGCCGCCTTCAAAAGCAAGTAAGGTTCCTGAGCAACAATCAACCTTGTCAGGAGTGTGGCTCAACAAGGCATAACACTAGTGCATGTCCACATACTGAGCAAGTATCCATGGCGAAACAACATGAGGAGGTCAAATGGACGAGAGGCCCCTGTGCAGGGGGCAATCAAAAAAATTGGGGTGATCAAAGGTTCTACCAAGAGGAACCCCCAACATATAGGGCACCAGGGCACCCTGAGCGGGAGAATAAGAAAGATGACCTGCAAATCATCCTTGATGAGATGCGGAGGAACCACACTGAGTTCAAACAAGCCAATAACTCCGTCCATACTCAGCTGCAGGGCATCAATTCTAGACTTGGGGAGATCGACGTTTGGAAGCGCAACATGGAGACTCAAATGAGTCAATTGGCGGAAGCAATGCCCAAAGGGTCAGGATCACTCCCTGGATCCACTGTGCCCAACCAAAAGGGCAAAACCACTGGTCACATTGCGGCAGTAAACCTAAGGAGTGGGCGTCAATTACAAACGCCCAAGCAAAAAGCAGAGGAGAAGGAGCAAGAACAGACGTCGATATCGACCCCCCCTGTCTATATCGACCAAGGTGACGTCGATGTCGACCCTCCTGTCGATGTCGACCCTAATTCTGCGTCACCACAGAAATCGACTCCTCCAGTCGATATCGACCCTACTGATGTCGATGTCCATCTTACTGCAGCCGCAGGAAAGAAAAAGGTGTTGCCATTCCCAACTAGAAAGGTGATTAAGGACCCAGCAGAAAAGAAGTTCCAACGGTTCGTGAAGATGCTCCAAGGACTTAATGTCTCTATACCATTCACAGAGGCACTTCACGAGATGTCATCTTATGTAAGGTTCCTTAAGGACATCTTGGGTAAGAAGCGATCGCTCTCTGAGATCGCAGAGGAGTGTAACAGGTTGGAGCTACCACAAAAGCGGGCGGACCTAGGTAAGTTTTCTATCGCTATAGGTGTAGGTCAATTTAAATTTAATGGTTTAGTTGACTTGGGCGCTAGCGTTAGCATGATGCCACTAACCATTTGGCACAAGGTAAAGATAGGTCCTCTGGAGCCCGTAGATGCAAGATTGTACATGGCTAACAATACGGTAGTGATTCCAACTGGGATAGTAACGGATGTGCCAGTACAAGTAGGTAAATTATTTGTCCCTGCCGATTTTCTAGTTGTTGATATAGCGGAGGACCCTGCTTGTCCAATTATTTTAGGTAGGCCATTCCTAGCAACCGTCGATGCCAACATCAGAGTAAAGAAAGGATTGCTCTCATTCACAATTAGTGATGAAGTAATAGAGTATGCCTTCAACGAGACGGTGAAAAATCAAGGGCCAATGGAGATAAAAGCCATCAATGAAGCCCAAGTAGAGGAAGTTGAAGCATTCTTGAACGAAGGAGCTCAACAGAACATCGAAATGGACCCAGGTAAGTCGATATCGACCACTAATATTCAAGATTCTATGACAGGTCATAAGTATGGGGTCGACGGAGGAAAAGGGGAAACACCAAAATCAGTGCCAAGGGTCGATATCGACCACACCCTATCGAAATCGACCACCATCAGCACTGAGAAGGGAGGCAAGGAGACCTCGATATCGACCTCTAAGGGTCGAAATCGACCTGATCATATCGACTCAAAACTCTCCAAATTGACTGATCCTCCAGGTGTACAACAGGGGTCGATATTGACCTCTGAACACCGACATCGACCTGAGCCACAGACTGAGAAGAAGGTAAGTCAAGGTACGGATTCCTCTTGTTCCATTACAATTAAGGACTTATCATTATTTGGAAGAGGTGTGCCTTGGCATGTGCGCTTATGTAGGGTATCCGATGATGATTCAAGCCAATATGAGATAGGAGACAAGGTCTATGTTGCCAAGTCTAAAGACCATTGGTTCCCTATGAGATTTAAGGATAAGACCTTAGGACCATTCACGGTGAATCAAATCAATCCTGGCGGAATACAGCTGTGGGACAAGAAAGGAGTGATATTTGAGGCCCAAGCCACATGGGCTCTGCAGATGCCGCCTTGAAAAGCGCGAAAGAGGAAGTCGGCCTAGCGACTTAAAAGTCTAGAGCTTGTAACAAAGACTTAGTTTTAGTTTTAGACAGCTTTTGTTTTGGTTTTAGACACTTTATTGTTTTGCATATTTTGTGTTTAGTTTTCAAATTGCAAGAGAGAGAAAAGCACACAGAAAGGCATCGAAATCGATGTCAGACATCGAAATCGACCTCAAGGTCGACATGGATAAGGTTTGTGATCGAGGCCAAATCACCCTGAAGCCTGAGCAGAAATCAAGATAGACATCGATATCGATGTGAAGGGTCGATATCGACCATGCATGTTGTCTTCTTCGACTCCTGAAATTTGTGACGGTTTAGTAAGTTTTCTTCTTAACCCTAGTTCTAATACAGTGAGGACACTGTAAATTTTAAGTATAGGGTGGGGGAAAGGCTTACTTGCATATTCATACTTAGTTTAGAGTTGCATATTTATACTTTAATTGCGAAAAAAAAACAAAATAAAAAGAAATATGACCCCCATCAAAAATTTTGAAAAAGAAAGAGTCATGGAAGTATAAAAAAGAGCTCTATGATGTAAAATTAGATTCAATAGAGATATAACATGAAATTGCCTAGTTAAGGGAAGTCCCAATGAAGTGCAAGAAGAGAAAAACATAAAGGAGATGAAAATTTGAAGTTGCTTTTGACATATGCATAATAAGATGATAGAGGACTTTTTATTCCATACAAAGTGCTTACTTATAGAAATTCATATCCTAGCCTTACCTATGCATCATTGCAAAAGTCACAAAGCCATATATGGGCCTTATCATGATCATTATTGCTCCACATATACACATATTGCCCATTTTTATACCTTATATCTTATCCGGGGACAACGTTGAGAATGGATGTCATCTTTGGAGTTATATGGAGTTGTGCATATATGAAGTTGTTGGCAGGAATAGAAGAATTATGAAATATGGAAAATTATATGAGCGAGAAAAAATCCGATCACCTCAGGAGATAAAGGTGGGTCGACCCTCCTTGCTTTGAGATAATAGTTCCGCAGGATGGGACACAAGGTAAGGAGTCCGAAGTACTAAGTATCCGGGGCCATTCATGACACCCATGTTTGCGACTCGCGAGAAGGCATTGCTAAGGTTAGAGAGGTAAAAGCATTATATTGAAAAAAAGCATTGAGCGATGAGTGAAAGGTGAGACATTATGAAGAAGGAATGTGGAATGTTTTTATGTTTCCCCGGATTTAACACCACATGGCCAAATATTAGCCCACCTTTAGCCTTTTACCAATTCACTTCTCACATGCTTGCAAAAGTCCTCTTGATTATTAATGCTATGTCGCTAAAATTGTTTTTGCATATTACCTCCTTTATGAGTATAAAATTGCTTTTATGCACAGGCATGGACTTGGTTGACATAAGTACCTTATCAAGGATGGCAATTGATTGTAGGGACATATGAAAAATGAATCTATGATGTTGAGGGTTTACTTTCTTCCCCTGAATGACCATTAAAGGTATTGCTTGGGGACAAGCAATCTTAAGTATGGGGTGTTTGATGTGCGTGCAAATTGCCATATTTTATATGCACATATGAATCCATTTTATTGTCTTTTGCATGCATATTAATGGGAAAACATGGGATTAGTGTAGTTTATACTTAAATGCCAAATATATGGGTTTGCACGAGTTTCCATGTGATTTCGCAGAAAACAGGATGAAAATGGATGAATTCGGAAGAGCGGAAAAAGAACTTGAAGTCTTCTGAAGAGGTCGAAATCGACTGGAGACCTCGACATCGAGTACATCAGAGGCATAGGAATCGAGCAGAAAAGGAAACAGAGCATGTCGACACAGAAGGGGTCGATATCGACGTCTGGGGGTTGATATCGATGCTGCCAGATCGACCAAATTGATAAAAGTCGAGTGCCAGTTCGAGTAGGAGAAGGAGAAGCTCGAGATAAAGTTTTGAAGGGGTCGATATCGATGTCTAAGGGTCGATATCGACCATGCCAGCAGAGGAATCCGACCCCAATTTTTTGATAGAATCCGATCCAATGCTTGCAATGTCTATCCAAAGGTCGAGATTTCCTATCATCAACACCAGATCTATCATGAGGAGGCTGATTTCACCATGAAGTTTTAGCTTTTACTTTATTTTAGTTTATCTTAGAGAATAAAGATAAGGTTTCGAGTCCTTATCGACATCTATAAATAGAGGCCAATAGGGATGAGTTTAGGAATTGAATCCAATTTCGCAGAGAATTTCAGTTATATAGAGAGTAGTGACGAATAGAGAGAGAAAGAGAGGGGAAGCCGAGTGGAGTTGTAAAGCGAGAGCGGAGTGGCTTGTTCGGTTGTACTTTCTTTTGGAGTTTTAATTGAAAGTAGCTTTCTTTCAACAATAATGATGATGATGTGCATGATGAGGAGCGAGTAGTCAACCCACTTCTAGGGTCGGGGTGAGCCCGACGATAGCAATGTGAGGTAAGTGCGTAAAAGGTATGACTTTTATGCGATTCCGTCTTCTACCCCATGCATGATCCTTTACGAAAGTTAGGGAGATTCATTATTTGCATTATTGAAGCGAAAGCCACTCATATTGTAAACTTGAATTGCTCATGAATTGGATAGTAACTCTTAGGAAATATGCGAGAGCCTCTAATTACCTAAGTGTTGATAACGAAAGTTATTTGACGAAAAGACATTAAAGTTCATATCTTTAGCATGAAACTTGCATTGTTATCGTTGTGGCATGAAACCACGACTTTGGAAGCCTTTTAATTAATTGAATTCTTCATAAAAGTCTTAGTTTTGTTTCTGTTCATCTTCCTTCTCCATCTTATTTTCTTCGGACTCTTTTCCGACAAATTGGCTACGAAAACAGTTTCTGTGACAAGCATCGAAATCGACCATAAGGGTCGATATCGAAGTCTAACATCGATATCGACGTCTGTCTCGACGTCGACTTGCTGTTTTGTCTTCTGCAGGAACTGCGCTAGGAAATCGATCAGAACTGAGGTCGATATCGACCAGTATACTCGATATCGAGTGTCTGCTGAGGTCGAAAGCTTTAATCGTGAGTACAACAAGGGAAGCGCTGACATACCTCCTCGTGGATTCGATTCTGAATTACCCTACTACCACAAGGGAGGGGATTCTTGTATTATTTGTTTGGGACAGGGAGATAGTCTAGTTGTGCTTTGTTTTGTTTTGAATTATTTGAATCTCCTATTACCACCCCCTTGGGCGAACAGTCGGGCCTCGCCTTCATGAGCTTGGACTGAGATCTTGAGCTCAACTCTTGGACTGGTGGTCTGGTTTTGGGCAAAGTGACCCAAGGTGGCTTGAATCCTTGCTCTATAGCTCCTTGGCAAGGAATGATAAGTTTCTTGTTAGCATTTTGCATCTTCTTGGCCTTTGCACGAGTGATCAGACCATCAAAGGCCAGCTTAATGTTGTCCTCAATGTCACCAGGAGTCATCACCATTTGCATTGCATCATTCTCCTCCACTTGAACACGATTTGTCCTCAAATCGTCGGCGGAGTCATTCCCAAGAACCATCTCCTGCTGGGGCTGATAATGAAGTGTCCTCTGTTCAACAGAGCCCTTAATGGAAGTTGATGGGGCCTTCGCCAAAGTGGAAGAAGGTGAAGACGATGATGCAGAAGCTGCGGCCGCGGGTTCAAGTGCGGCGGCCGCCACCTGTGGTGCAGCGGCCGCTGCATTGGATGCAGCGAGTTCCGACTCGCGGGCAGCATCTTGTTTCTGGGCCTCCTTCTGAGTGTCCTGGTGTTGTTGCTTGCGTACCTGTTCCTTCAAAACATCTTGAGGAGACAAGGGTAGGAGAGTAACTCTCCTCCCATCAAAAGTGAAAGAATAGGTATTCGCACGACCATCATGCAACACAGAACGATCATAAAGCCAAGGACGACCAAGTAAGATATGACTACAATCCATCCTAGCTACATCACATAAAATTTGATCATGATAGGAACCAATAGACAAAGAAACTAAGCATTGTTTAGTAACCCTAATATCAGAACCATCATCAGTAATACCAGTAAGACCATAATGAGTAGCCCTAGTAGTAGTAGTCAAATGAAGATAATCCACTACCTTTTCATTGATGAGGTTGCACCAACTTCCTCCATCGATGATGACATTCAAGGTAGCCTCGCGCACCACACACTTTGTGTGGAAGATGTTCTCCCTTTGATCAGCCATGGGAGCCTCCTGGATGTGTAGAACTCGGCGGTTGACAAGGCAAAGAGCCTCCTGAAAGCTTGTAGGATCAATCTCCACATTAGCCGAGTCCTCCTCCACTTCACCTGAAGTTATGGGGTCTACCTGAATCTCATCCTCATAGTAGTGGTCTCCCAAATCATTGAGGAGGACCTTCTTTTTCTGAGGACAGTCATGAGACACATGGCCAGAACCCCCGCAAGTGAAGCAGCGGAGCTCCTTTGTGTGCTCTTTAGGAGGTGCTGCAGCAACTCTTCTAGATTGGACCTCAAAACCCTGTGTAGGTGAGTTGGAAACTCCCGTTTGCTGCATAAGCGGGTTAGAAGAAACTCTGTCTTGACTAGAAGAAGGGAAGGGAACAAACCTGCAATATTGGGAGGCTTGATCGATCCTAGTCCACTGCTGTTGCTGCTGCTGCTCATACAGAAGCTGTGCCTTATGAGATAAAGTGTTAATATCCCTAATAGAATGAATAACCAAAGAATTTTTAATAGAGATATTAAGCCTAGCAAGAAATTGAGTATATAAAGCACATTCAGTAAGATAAACATTAGCCTGATGAGCGAGTCGTTCAAGCTCGTCTCTATATTCCATGGGTGAGCGAGCTCCTTGGCGGCAAGAAGATAGACGCATCCTCATGGTTTCTGTGTATTCTTCAGGAACGTGGCGTTTCTTCAACAGATAGCGATGTTGGGGCCAAGTTTCAACAGGTTGCTTACCTTGACGACGACGGATCTCACGAGTGCGGAACCACCAAGTGCGAGCCATACCTGTCAAATGTAATATAACAACTTCTAACTTCTCTGTTTCCTCATAGCGCAGATGTTCCAAAACATAGTTAGTATAATCTTCCCAAACAAGATAAGCTTCAGGATTATTAGTACCATCAAAAGTTTCCAATTTTATCTTAACATCGCGCCTTTGGATAGCCTGTGCATTATCAAATCTAGGACGACCAAAATTAGGGTTAGGTAAATCATCAAAGTTAGGATCTACCTCATGGTATGCGTCCTCCAAGTGCGGCATGTTTTTCATATCAGCATTGCTACGACTGTCGTCCCAGTTGGCTCTAACGAACAGAGGATTGGCGTGAGTCTGGTGAGGTGGTTGATACTGTTGTTGCCATCCATATTGCTGATGCCGAGGGGGGTATGGTCTCGGCGTCCATCATTTCCGTTAAAGCTAGATAACGGATCATTGTCATTCTCTCCTGCAAAAGGGTTAGGCGTAGCAGATCGTAGTTTAAAATGTAGTTGACCAGACGGGGGTGGATTACCTGATGGTGGGGTATTACCTGAGGAAGGTGTATGACCTGTAGGAGGCGGCTTACCACCTCAGGGAGGTGTAGATCCAGAAGCCTCATTCTGTTTCCTTTCCTCAAGTCTCCGATCAATGGCTTGGTCGATCTGAGCCGAAAGTTCAGCACGGTCCTGGGCCTTTTCAATGGCCAAGCAATTGGTTAATTGGGCAAGTTCAGTCGCAATGATGGACCGTACGTCTGCCGCAGTAAGTGGTGCAGGAGGGGTAGGGGAAGAATTTGGGTCGTTTCCGTTTGACATGTTCCTACAATATCAGAAGAGCAACAAGTAAACAGAGCAAAGACCAGAAACCAAGTAATGCAAGCCCTTTTGATCCTAAGAGTGATTCAGTTTTAGAAATCAAAGAGGCGAGAAAACAAGGCACTCAATTCAAGTAATCTTCCCTGGACACAGAATTTTACAATATTGAAGATAGCAAGTAGAGATTAAATTGCAAAAGAAATCAGCAACAAGTCGGATAGCAAGGATCGCAAGTATGAACAAGCGGCTAATGTAGAAGAAAAATAATAGCTACAATGTGATGCTCGAAAATATAATAATATGTAGCAATAGATACGATGCAATCACAAGGGTAAGCAAGTGCACACACTCCGTCAACTCTTATCTGACGGTTGCAACACGGTTCAGAGAAAGAGGGGTGTGACCAAGGCTCCTGTGTCGGCACAACACAAAATCACACAAGGGGGTTCTTTTGTAATGCTTAAAACCAATTAGATCATCTAACAAGTAGCGAAATAAAAGAAGGAACAATATGCAATGAGTTACTAACTCAACAAAGGTAAGATGAATGCTTCTCCTTTTTTTTTGAAGCTCTCGGCTTTTTTTTTGACGATGAAAACCGCTGCTGGAAGCTACTGTAATGCGACAGAAACCGCAAAATAGAAAAAAAAATATATGCTACGATGATCTAAAAGTAAGCAAAAATAAAGAAAATAAGGGAAATAGGCTAGAAATCTGGAAAATTAGGGTTTTTTAGTGGTGCAAGTTCATATAATGCTTTAATCCAAGAATCACATTCATAGGCATGATATGTAGCAAAAAGGAATAAAAATCAAAACTTGCAATCAAGAACTGAATATCTTCCAAATTAAAGATCCAACAAGAAAATACCTAAAATAAAGTGCCAATTTTTTTAGGGTGAATAATAAAGAACTAAAATTTATGCAGCGGGAATGGTGAAAAAGATGGAACGAAAAGAAATCACTCAAAAAGGAATCAAGAGAGTAAAGAACTTGCATAAACCTGAGAATCCGATACCACTTGATACGTTTGGGATAACCGATCCTTCGCCTGTTGGCTCAAGATCAAGAACCACGCCATATATTTGCCCGATCTTGCAATGCTCTTTGATATCTCCTGATTGTGGAACAAATTAAACAAGTGATTAAAATCTGATATATCGAAAGAACAACACTTAGAATATTTCAGCAACTACAAAAACACGGCAATAGCGACAGAAAGAGAGGAGAAGTGACGGAGGGAGGCCGCGGACGCCGCGGGAGTGCAGCGGGGATGCCGCGGGATAGGCAGCGGCCGCTGCAAGGCCAAGGGGCGGCTGCTGCACTGTTCACCGAAGCTTCAGCGACGTTGTCTTCTTCTCAGCAGCGACGGTTTTCTCCTTAGGTTTTAGCAACGGTTTTCTGTAGGAATTTGTGTTTGTGTTTTGTGATGTGTTTGAGATAAGGGTTTCGAAAGGCAATTGTTTGGATGATTAAAAGGATGAAGAACAATCTGAAATTATGAACCAAAGTTTTTGGATTGAAGATTGAAGAACCTTTTAGCCAAAGGGTTTCCTCAATTCTATATTTCAATCTGACTTTTCCTAAAGACGTACGTTAAATAGAAATCGATAAGCCATCCTCACCTTGCAAAGGATAAGCACGGCTAACTAAAAATAATAATAATTAATTAAAACCCTAGATTTAGTTTGAAAAGTCAAACCTTAGTGGTTAAGGAAGAATCTAAGTAGATAGACTTTCCTTTTTACCTTATTTATCTAATATGACATAAATAACATAAAAATAGTCTAAAAATCTGAATTTTCCACCAGCCCTATGAGGAGGCGCGAAATGGGCCTTCATGGTGGGTCGGGCCTCGTCTTCATGAGCTTGGACTGAGGTCTTAAGCTCAACTCTTGGACTGGTGGTCTGGTTTTGGGCAAAGCGACCCAAGGTGGCTTGAATCCTTGCTCCATAGCTCCTTGGCAACGAATGATAAGTGTCTTGTTAGCATTTTGCATCTTCTTGGCCTTTGCACGAGTGATCGGACCATCAAAGGCCACCTTAACGTTGTCCTCAATGTCACTAGGAGTCATCACCATTTGCATTGCATCAGGAACTGTACTGGAAATCGACCAGAACTGAGGTCGATATCGAACAGACACATCGATATCGAGTGTCTTCTGAGGTCGAAAGCTTTAATCGTGATTGCAACAAGGAAAGCGCTGACATACCTCCTCGTGGATTCGATCCTGAATTACCCTACTACTACATTGGGAGGGGATTCTTGTATTATTTGTTTGGGAAAGGGAGTTAGCCTAGTTGTGAATTGTTTATTTGAATTATTTGAATCCTACTCTTCCCACTTACGACAAATTGCCGCCGTTGCCGGGGAGGCAATCAATCGCCACCTGAGTTTAATCACGATCTTTTTGAAGCTTATTTTACAGGTTTATGCGACGTTCTGATCGCGGACCTATCCTGGAACCAGTCAACGAGCCTGAACGTTTCTACCATCTTCGCAACAAAGCAATTCGCATCATGGCTGACAATGAGATGCAGGCTGAGACCATAGAGCGGTTGAGGAAGGAGATTGAGGACCACAAAGCTACAATCGCTGGTGAGAGGGCCGTCGCTGCTGCAGAGCGAGCCCGTGCTGATAGGGAGGAGGATGCGCGCAGACAAGCCTAAGAGCGGCTAAATCAATATCTATAGACGGTGATGCAATACATGCATCCGCCTCTTCATGTTCCTGAATCCGCTATTTTAATTCCTCACTCCAATTATGAAATAAAAATTAACTTCCTTTATGAAATTAAAAGAAACACTTTTGAAGGAAGACCTAATGAATGCCCCCTGCAACACATCTCTACTTTTATGGATTTATGTGAAACAGTTGCTGATGGAGTAAATTTAGAGTATGTGAGACTAAAATCGTTTCGATGGTCTTTGGTAGGGAAGGCATTACAATGGCTGGAGAGTTTGGCTCCACGCTCGCTGAGGACATGGGCAGAGGTGAAAGATGCATTCCTGAATAAGTTCTTTCCACCTTATAAAATGGCGATGCTGCGGCAAAGGATCACGACTTTCAAACAAAAGCCAGGTGAAACACTAGCACAGGCGTGGGAGCGATTTAAGGACTTGTTGAGATCATGCCCGATGCATGGGCAACTTCCATATGTCATCCAGGAGATCTTCTACAACTCCCTTGATGCGCCCAATAAGGAGAGGATCAATTCATACACCTATTATCGGTACATTGAGCTTACACCAACGGAGGCATGGGAGACCATTGTGAGGCTGTGAACTTTGACAACACTTGTGGGGCTGCTACGGCCTATGATGCAAGGCCTGCCCTATCAATGCCACTATATGAACCTCCAAGGGAGATAGATCCTGATGTGCGGCAATAATTCCATAACGATCAGATACGCCGCCTTCAAAAGCAATCAAACTTGTTAGGAGTGTGGCTCAACAAGGCATAACACTAGTGCATGTCCACATACTGAGCAAGTATCCATGGCTGAACAACATGAGGAGGTCAAGTGGATGAGAGGCTCCTATGGAGGGGGAAATCAAAAATATTGGGGCGATCAAAGGTTCTATCAAAGGGATCCCCTACCATATAGAGAACCAGGGCACCCTAAGCGGGAAACAAGGAAAGATGACCTGCAAATCATTCTTGATGAGATGTAGAGGAACCATGCTGAGTTCAAACAAGCCAACAACTCTGACCATACTCAGCTGCAGGGCATCAACTCTAGACTTGGAGAGATCGACGTTTGGAAGCGCAACATGGATACTCAAATGAGTCAATTGGCGGAAGCGATACCCAAAGCGTCAGGATCATTCCCTGGATCCACTGTGCCCAACCAAAAGGGAAAAACCACTGGACATATCGCGGCAGTAAACCTAAGGAGTGGGAGTCAATTACAAACGCCCGAGAAAAAAGCGGAGGAAAAGGAGCCAGAACAGACGTCGATATCGACCCCCCTGTCGATATCGACCAAGGTGACGTCGATGTCGACCTTCCAGTCGATGTCGACCCTGATGCAACGTCACCACAGGAATCGACTCCTCTAGTCGATGTCGACCCTACTGATGTCGATGTCGACCTTACTACAGCCGCGGGAAAAAAGAAGGTGTTGCCATTCCCAACTAGAAAGGTGATTAAGGACCCAGTGGAAAAGAAGTTCCAAAGGTTCGTGAAGATGATCCAGGTACTTAATGTCTCTATACCATTCACAGAAGCACTTCATGAGATGCCATCCTATGTAAGGTTCCTTAAGGACATCTTGGGTAAGAAGTGATCGCTCTCTGAGATCGCAGAGGAGTGCAACAGGTTGGAGCTACCACAGAAGCGGGCGGACCTAGGTAAGTTTTCTATCGCTATAGGTTTAGGTCAATTCAAATTTAATGCTTTAGTTGACTTGGGCGCTAGCGTTAGCATGATGCCACTAACCATTTGGCACAAGGTAAAGATAGGTCCTCTGGAGCCCGTGGATGCAAGGTTGTACATGGCTAACAATACGATAGTGATTCCAACTGGGATAGTGACGGATGTGCCAATACAAGTAGGTAAATTCTTTATCCCTGCTGATTTCTTAGTTGTTGATATAGCGGAGGACCCTGCTTGTCCAATTATTTTAGGTAGGCCATTCCTAGCAACCGTCGATGCCAACATTAGCGTGAAGAAAGAATTGCTCTCATTCACAATTAGTGACGAGGTGATAGAGTATGCCTTCAACAAGACGGTGAACAATCAAGGGCCAATGGAGATAAAAGCCATCAATGGTGTCTACATTGTATGTGGAGAAGCCAAGGTAAGGAGTATGTCACCCGAGGAGCTTGAAAAGAGGGCCATAGAAGCCCAAGTGGAGGAAGTTGTGGCAATCTTGAACAAAGGAGCCCAACAGAACATCGAAATCGACCCAGGTAAGTCGATATCGACTAAAAATGTTCAATATTATGTGCCAGGTCATAAGTATGGGGTCGACGAAGGAAGAAAAGACACATCAAAATCGGGGTCTAAGGTCGATATCCACCATACCCAGCCGAAATCGACCACCATCAGCACTGAGAAGGGAGGAACGGAGACCTCGATATTGATCTCTCAGGGTCGACATTGACCTGATCATATCGAGCAGAAACTCTCCAAATTGACTGATCCTCTAGGAGTACAACAGAGGTCGATATCAACCTCTGAACATCGAAATCGACATGAGTCACAGATTGAGAAAAAGGTAAGTCAAGGTACGGATTCCTCCTGTTCCATTACGATTAAAGATTTATCATTATTTGGAAGAGGTGTGCCTTGGCATGTGCGCTTATGTAGGGTATCCAATGATGATTCAAGCCAATATGAGATAGGAGACAAAGTTTATGTTGCCAAATCTAAGGACCATTGGTTCCCTACAAGATTCAAGGATAAAAATTTAGGACCATTCACGGTGAATCAGATCCATCCCGGCGGAATACAACTGCGTGACAAGAAAGGAGTCATATTTGAGGCCCATGCCACATGGGCTCTGCAGATGCCGCCTTGAGAAGCGCAAGGGAAGAAGTCGGCCTAGCGACTTAAAAGTCTAGAGCTTGTAACAAAGACTTAGTTTTGGTTTTAGATAACTTTTACTTTGGTTTGACTTTATTGTTTTGCATATTTTGTTTTGGTTTTATTTTTTAACAAGTTGCAGGAAAGAGAAAGGCACACAGAAAAGACATCGATATCGATGTTAAAGGTCGATATCGACCATGGCCGCTGTCTTTTTTGACTCCTGAAATTTGTGACGGTTTAGTAAGTTTTCTTCTTAACCCTAGTTCTAATACAGTGAGGACACTGTAGGTTTTAAGTATGGGGTGGGGGAAAGGCTTACTTGCATATTCATACTTAGTTTAGATTTGCATATTTATCTTAATGCATACTTAGTTTATATAAAATATATATATATATAAAATGACCCCATCAAAAATTTGAAAAAAAAAAGAGTCATGGAAGTATAAAAAAGAGCTCTATGATGCAAAATTAGATTCATTAGAGATATAACATGAAATTGCCTAGTTAATGGAAGTCCCAATGAAGTGCAAAAAGAAAAAAAAAGAGATGAAAAATTTGAAGTTGCTTTTGACATATGCATGATAAGATGATGGAGGACTTTTTATGAAAATTCCATACAAGTGCTTACATATACAAGTTCATAACCTAGCCTTACCTATGCATATTTGCAAAAGTCACAAGGCCATATATGAGCCTTATCATGGTCATTATTGCTCCACATACAATACATATTGCCCATTTTATACCTTATACCCTATCCGGGGACAAGTTTGAGAATGGAAGTCATCTTTGGAGTTGTTATATGGAGTTGTGCATTATTTATGAAGTTGTTGGCATGAATGAACGAATTTATAAAATATGGAAAATTTAATGAGCGAAAAAAATCCGATCACCTCAGGAGATAAAGGTAGGTCGACCCTGCTCGTTGAGATGTTAGTTCAGCGAGATGGGACACAAGGTGAGGAGTCCGAAGTACTAAGTATCCGGGGCCATTCATGACACCCATGTTTGCGACTCGCGAGAAGGCAGTGCTAAGGTTAGAGAGGTAAAAACATTATATTAAATAAAAGCATTGAGCGATGAGTGAAAGGTGAGACATTATGAAGAAGGAATGTGGAATGTTTTGGAAAGAAAGTATGTTTCCCCGGATTTAACACCACATGGCCAAATATTAGCCCACCTTTAGCCTTTTACCAATATACTTCTCACAAGCTTGCAAAAGTCCTCTTGATTATTAATGTTATGTCGCTAAAATTGTTTTTTGCTTATTACCTCCTTTAATGAGTATGAAATTGCTTTTATGCACAGGCATGGACTTGGTTGACATAAGTACCTTATCCAGGATAGCAATTGATTGTAGGGACATATGAAAAATGAATCTATGATGTTGAGGGTTTACTTTCTTCCCCTGAATGACCATTAAAGGTATTGCTTGGGGACAAGCAAGCTTAAGTATGGGGTGTTTGATGTGCGCGCAAATTGCCATATTTTCTATGCACATAAAAGTCCATTTTATCATTCATTTGCACGCATATTAGTGGGAAAACATGGGATTAGTGTAGTTTATGCTTAAATATCAAATATATGGGTCTACACAAGTTTCTATGTGATTGCGCAGAAAACAGGATAAAAATGGACAGATTTCGAAGAGCGGAAAAAGAACTCAAAGTCTTCTGAAGAGGTCGAAATCGACTGGGGACCTCGACATCGAGTGCAGCAGAGACGTAGGAATCGAGCAGGAAATGAAACAGAGCATGTCGACACCAGAGAGGTCAATATCGACGTTGGAAGGTCAATATCGATGTTGCCAGATCGAGCTAAAAGATAGAAGTCGAGTGCCAGTCCGAGTAGAAGAAGGATAGCTCGAGATAGAGTTTCACAGAGGTCGATATCGATGTTCATGGTCGATATCTATGTTGCCCAGCAGAGGAATCCGACTTAGATTTTGATAGAATTCTATCCGAAGCTTGAACATCTAACCAAAAGTCGAGATTTCTTATCTTCAACATCAGAGCTATCATATGAGCTGATTTACCATAGGAGTTTTTAGTTTTTAATTTATTTAAGTTTTATCTTAGAGAATAAAGATAAAGTTTCAAGTCTTTGATAACAAAGTTCGATATCTATATCTAGTGGCCATTAGGGCTGAGTTTAATCATCCAAGCACATACAATTCCAGTTTTACATTGAGTTTTAGCGAGTTAGAGAGAGAGAGAGGAGGCCGAGTGAGTTGGAGAGAAGCGAGAGCGGAGATTTGGCTTGTTCGGTTGTACTTTCTTTCATAGTTCAATTTAAGGTAGTTTTCTTTCAATGATGATGATGAGTTGCATGATGAGAAGCGAGTAGTCAACCTACATCTAGGGTCAGGGTGAGCCCGACGATAACGATGTAGGGTAAGTGCATCAAAGGTATGACTTTTATGCGATTTCGTCTTCTATCCTATGCATGATTCCTCTGCGAAAGTTAGGGAGATTCATTATTTGCATTATTGAAGCGAAAGCCACTCATATTGTGAACTTGAATTGCTCATGAATTGGATAGTAACTCTTAGGAACTATGCGAGAGCCTCTAATCGCCTAAGTGTTGATAACGAAAGTTATTTGACGGAAAGGCATTAAATTTCATAACTTTAGCATAAAACTTGCATTGTTATCGTTGTGGCATGAAACCCCGACTTTGGAAGCTTTTAAGTTTATTGAAATCAATAAAAAAGTTTTAGTTTTGTTTCTGATCATCCTTCTTAACCATTCTATATTCTTCGGACTCTTTTCCGATAATTGGTTACGAATTACAATTTCTGTGACAAACATCGGAATCGACTGTAAAGGTCGATATCGAGGTCTAACGTCGATATCGAGGTCTGTCTCGACATCGACTTTGCTGCTTTTGTCTTCTGCAGGAACTGTACTGGAAATCAACCAGAACTAAGGTCGATATCGACCAGACACATCGATATCGAGTGTCTTCTGAGGTCGAAAGCTTTGATTGTGACTGCAACAAGGGAAGCGCTGACATACCTCCTCGTGGATTCGATCCTGAATTACCCTACTACTACACTCAGTCGACTCAGAAGGATAGGTCGATATCGACATGAGAAGTCGACGTCGACAGGCTGAGAGAAGAACAAGTTGACTTAGAAAGGGAAGTCGATATCGACCACTTGGGTCGATTTCGACTACATCCGGAGACGTGTAATTTCATAGGTAAGTTTTTTTTTTCAAAAAAAAAGAGAAGAAAAAAAAATATAAGCCGACATCGACTTTCACCCTCACATCGACATTACCCTAGCCCTCTTCATCTCTTCATCTCTCGGCCGCCTCTTCTCTTTCTCTCCTCGCTCTCTCTGTGCTACCCAGATCTGGCGCCGCCCCAACTGTTAACCTCCTCCCTCTTTCACAACAGATCCGGCTCGCCCTTTTGCCCCAAATCCCGACAGCAAAGAACCCCGACGTTCCTCGTTTATCTCTTTCGCTCCTCCTTGCTCGCCCTCACTCCATCCTTGCCCAGATCCAAAAGCCCGGTGCCGTTTCACCTAGATCCGACCACCCCCATAACCCCGGCGAGCCTGCAGCAGCGACAACAACCGCGCAACTGCCCAAATCGACTGGATTTCGACCAGTTCGATCGATTTCAATCGCAGTTCCAGTTTCGACAGTTGCTTCGATTTCATTTCAATTTCTCCTCTTTCCACCCGATCTCAAGCACTCTTCTGTTATGATTTCTTCCCCCTCATCTTTATTTACTGTTCTTGGTGCATGAATCTTGAATTTAGGGTTGATATTTCATATTTAGGGTTTGAATATTTTTGCGCAGGAAATTGAAATTGTATGATTTAGGGTTTGTGTAGGATTTGATTTTTTTTATTTATGATGGGTATATTTGAGATTTGATTAGGTTTGGTTAGGTGCTAAATATTCAAGAAATTTGGTTTATGAATTTTACAAGTTTATGGAATTTCTTGAAGTTCTTTAGATAATCCTTATTTTTGATGTTTAAAAATTTATTATTAATCTTTATTTTGAGCATTGAATTTAAGATTGCAAGATTTAGCATTAAAATTAGCCGATGTTAATATTGCATATTTCTAGGCTAGTTTCTGAACCTAAGTATGGGGTTGCTTTGTATTGTTTGAAAAAGGTTTTTACCTTGGACACTGTTTTCTTTGTAGAAAATGGTGCGTGCCAAGAACGTTCTGAGACTCCCTTGACATCCTCGATGAGGAGCAGATGACTTTAGCTACCCCTTATTGACCGAGCTTGTAGAGCCTGATGGTACGATTACATAGACATTGTGTAGTTGGGCTTCCACACGGGAGTCCAGGAGGCATTGGACTATGTCTCTTTGGAGAGACTCATCGGCGACCTGGACGCACACTACCCCGTCCTGACGATGGAGTTTATGGATACTTTAGAGATACCAGATCGTGTGTCCTCTGCCCACCGAGTCTCCTTCCAACTCGGCAACAGGCAATATCGGTTAACACTCTAGGAGACAAGCAACCTTTTTGGGTTTGCTTACACCCCGACGCACTTCAGGGTTGTGGACCCCAATGTCATCTGGAGCTACCTCTAAGGGATCCCAGACCCCGCTCCCACTAATGTCCTCACCACCAAGGTTGCCAGCCCGCTATTCAAAGTCACTCTCCGCATCCTGGCGAGTACCATTTGGGTGCGACCTGAGCTCCGCTGCCCCACACACCGCGAGACGGAGACACTGCGGCGAATGTTATTTGAGGATGAGCCATTGCCCATCCTATATGCATGGCTCCAGCACATATTGGAGTGTCGTCGCACTACGAACGGCGAGATCTTGGACTACTGCATGGTGGCTGTATTAGCCCATGCCTTGGGCGTATACGTCGACAGGTATACTGCTTATGAGCTTACTTATATTGATGCTAGTATACTGCGATATGGAGGCATCATTGTGGCATGACCAATGGATGGAGGCACCCCCAAACGGTGATACCTCTCCGATATGACTACATGGATCTACTGTATGTCCCAGATTGGTACCAGTCCTGGACTGGTAAGCCATTTCATACGGACATAGATCCTTTTGCTCACCCACGCCGAGGAGGAGACCACCGCTTTATAACAATGAGCCAGAGGTGGATGCTATATCGTGGGACGCCGACCCACACTCCGCTGGGGCACAGCACCCTTTAGTCTATCAGGGAGGCTACGTCGATGAGGACGATGCTAATGATGTTGTTGGTGGTGGAGATGGCTCACAAGGGTTCCACCACAGCTATGTTCCACCCCCTCCGCCCTTTCAGCCTACCTACTCTACTTAGTGGCAGGAAGATATGACTGCACGCCTCTCCACGCTTGAGATAGAGAATGGCAGGATGTCCCAGGTTTTGTAAGAGCTTCATGATGAGCAGCGCCGATTCGGCAGGATGTTAGAGGGATTCGGCTCTGCCTTTGGCTTCAACTTTGGCCAACAGCAGGATCCCAGCAGCTCTACTCTCTAGTAGAGCGGCCCATCCTACTATTTGGGTCGTCAGCTTCACAGGACTGACCCATGCTTCTTCCGCCACCTCCGCCTCCCAAGGAGTGATTTTTTAGAGTAAGTGAGAGTGAGTGTCCCCCTTCCCTTTTACTTTGTTTTTCAACAGTGAGGACAATGTCATCTTTAAGTATGGGTTGGGACTAAAATTGGACCTTATAACTTTGCTATCTAGTTGTGGTTTTGGTAAAAACTGTTAAACTTGGCTTGTAATTTTTATGTTTTATCTGCTTTATTTTTCTACATTGCATTCATGTTTTAAATTCTATGCATTTTTAAGGTTTATGTCCCTTATTTTATTATCTTTTAGAAAAATGTCAAAAATCCAAAAAAAAAATTAGAAAATGTCAAAAATACAAAAACATGCATATTTACCTTTGACGTTTGTTTTTAAACCCTACTTAGACGTCCTATGATGAGAACTCAATAGCTGACTTGATCATGAAAATCCTATGGCATATTTGGATGGTTTAGTCTAAATCCTTAAAATGGTTTTTATGTAGATTGTGAACTTGTGATGAAATTGAGCATATATGATTCTAGGCTAAAAAGCAAATCCAACAAAAATTTTCCTAGTGAGAATTTTGGCCTATAGGGAGAACATTAAAAAATCCCTCTACTTTCTTGAGTGTATTTACTCTTCCTATACATCTCTAAATGTTGTGATGGTTATTCAAAGCCAATACATATATATGTTTATGTTTATGAGAATTAAATGATGGAGGCATCTTTTAAGCCATTTTTATTCTCTCTTTACCTACCCTACACTATCTCTGCTTGAAGCCAGAATATTAGAATGAGCCTTATATTGCAAACTCTACAAAATTATTCCTAGCCGAATTGAGCGTGGCCCCCATTTGGGAATTGAGACTTAGATTAGTTAGAATAATGCATTGTGGAAAGAAAATGCATATTGTTTAGTTTTGAGCAAAGGAAATTATGGGTTGGTACATATTTGCATCTTGTCATACATTGTAAAAGGATTTTTGGCTCACCATATGAATGCACATTTATTATTTATTTATTTATTTTTGTAACAAAAAATCCAAAAAAAAGGAAAAAAATATTGTTATATTAGTGCATGAGCCAATTATTCCTTAGTTCTTTTATTTTATACAAGATTTATATTTTTGGGAGCATATTAGGGTTTGAAAGAAGGTTGATGATCATTATGGAAAATAAGTTTGGATGAGCATTATTGTAGAGATATGGTTTGGATATAGTAGTGATGAAGTTTAGTAGTCTTGATTCCTGAATTTTTTAAGCACCACATAGCCAAATAATTTCATGCCTTCTATTTCATACCAAGCCCCATTACAACCCCGCTGAATGGAGTCTTCTTTGAAGTCTTCCATTGAGTGAAAGTCCTCCTGATGGTTCTTATTGCATCTACATAATTGGTTGCGAAGTGGATTATTATAAATTACAATGTTTATGAGTTTGTATATGGAATTGAGTTGAGAGTTGATGTTCATAGCCTAAACACATGAGAGTTGAGTGCAAACACATTATCCCTGTGAGGTTGGATCAAAATTGCATATGCCTATGGATCACTCAAATATGTGCGATGACATTTGATGTGCGCGCAAATTGCCATATTTTCTATGCACATATGAATCCATTTTATCGTCTTTTGCATGCATATTAATGGGAAAACATAGAATTAGTGTAATTTATGCTTAAATGTCAAATATATGGGTGTGCACGAGTTTCTATGTGATTTCGCAGAAAACAGGATAAAAATGGACAGATTTGGAAGAGCGGAAAAAGAACTCGAAATCTTCTGAAGAGTGCAAAATCGACTGGGGACCTCGACATCGAGTGCATCAGAGACATAGGAATCGAGCAGGAAATGAAACAGAGCATGTCGACATAGAGAGGTTGATATCGACGTCTAGAGGTCGATATCGATGTTGCTAGATCGAGCTAAATGATAGAAGTCGAGTGCCAGTTCGAGTAGGAGAAGGAGAGCTCGAGATAAAGTTTCACAAGGGTCGATATCGATGTTCAAGGTCGATATCGACCATGCCAGCAGAAGAATCCAACTCAGATTTTGATATAATTCTATCCGAAGCTTGCACGTCTATCCTAAAGTCGAGATTTCTTATCTTCAACACTAGATCTATCATATGAAGGCTGATTTACCGTAGGAATTTCAGTTTTTACTTTTATTTAAGTTTTATCTTAGAGAATAAAGATAAAGTTTCGAGTCTTTATCGACATCTATATATAGAAGCCAGTAGGGCGGAGTTTAGGTATCCAAGCACATTCAATTTGACATTCAATTCAGTTTTAATAGAGAGTAGTGATGAGTTAGAGAGAGAGAGGAGGTCGAGTGGAGTTTGTGAAGCGAGAGCGGAGTGGCTTGTTCGGTTGTACTTTCTCTTTTGCAAAGTTTAATTCAAAGTAGTTTTCTTTCAACAATGATGATGATGATGTGCATGATGAGGAGCGAGTAGTCAACCCACTTCTTGGGTCGGGATGAGCCCGACGATAACGATGTAGGGTAAGTGCATCAAAGGTATGACTTTTATGCGATTCTGTCTTCTATCCCATGCATGATCCTTTGCGAAAGTTAGGGAGATTCATTATTTGCATTATTGAAGTGAAAGCCACTCATATTGTGAACTTGAATTGCTCATGAATTGGATAGTAACTCTTAGGAACTATGCGAGAGCCTCTAATCACCTAAGTGTTGATAATGAAAGTTATTTGACGGAAAGGCATTAAATTTCATAGCTTTACCATAGAACTTGCATTGTTATCGTTGTGGCATGAAACCCCGACTTTGGAAGCTTTTTACTTAATTGAAATCAATATAAAAGTTTTAGTTTTGTTTCTGATCATCCTCCTTTCCCATTCTATATTCTTCGGACTCTTTTCCGACAAATTGGTTACGAAAATAGTTTCTGCGACAACATCGAAATCGATTGTAAGGGTTGATATCGAGGTCTAACGTCGATATCGAGGTCTCTGCTCGACGTCGACTTTGCTGCTTTTGTCTTCTGCAGGAACTGCTAGGAAATCGACCAGAACTGAGGTCGATATCGACCAGATTACTCGATATCGAGTGTCTTCTGAGGTCGAAAGCTTTGATCGTGAGTACAACAAGGGAAGTGCTGACATACCTCCTTGTGGATTCGATCCTGAATTACCCTACTACTACAAGGGAGGGGATTCTTGTATTATTTGTTTGAGTCAGGGAGTAGTCTAGTTGTGAATTGTTATATTTCAATTATTTGAATCCCTACACTCTATCCCTGTTGCGAACAAATTGGCGCCGTTGCCGGGGAAGCAATCAATCGCCACTAAGTTTAATCACGATATTCTTTGAGCTTATTTTGCAGGTTTATGCGACGTTCTGATCGCGGACCTATCCTGGAACCAATCAACGAGCCTGAACATTTCTACCATCTTCGCAATAAAGCAATTCGCATCATGGCTGACAACAAGACGCAGGCCGAAACTATAGAGCGGTTGAGGAAGGAGATAGAGGACCACAATGCTACAATCGCTGCAGAAAGGGCCACCGCTGCTGCTGAGCGAGCCCATGCTGATAGGGAGGAGGATGCGTGCAAACAAGCCCAAGAGCGGCTAAATCAGTATCCACATACGGCGATGCAATACATGCATCCGCCTCTTCATGTTCCTGAATCCGCTATTTTAATTCCTCACTCCAACGTTGGGATTGTGAAACAGTTGCTGATGGAGTAAATTTAGAGTTTGTGCGATTAAAATCTTTTCGATGGTCTTTGGCAGGGAAGGAATTACAATGACTTAAAAGTTTGGCTCCACGCTCGCCGAGGACATGAGCGGAGGTGATGGATGCATTCTTGAATAAGTTCTTTCCACCTTATAAAACGGCGATGCTACGACAAAGGATCACGACTTTCAAACAAAAGCCAGGTGAAACCCTAGCACAGGCGTGGGAGCGATTTAAGGACTTGCTGAGATCATGCCCAACGCATGGGCAACTTCCATATGTCATCCATGAGAGCTTATACAACTCCCTTGATGCGCCAAATAAGGAGAGGATAAATTCATATACCTCCTATCGGTACATTGAGCTTACACCAACGGAGGCATGGGAGACCATTGAGAGGCTTGTGAACTTTGACAATACTTATGGGGCTGTTGCGACCTATGATGCTAGGTCTGGACCATCTATGCCACTATATGAGCCTCCAATGGAGATAGATCCTGATGTGCGGCAACAATTCCATAACGATCAAACAGCCGCCTTCAAAAGCAAGTCAAGTTCCTGAGCAACAATCAAACTTGTCAGGAGTGTGGCTCAACAAGGCATAACACTAGTGCCTGTCCACATACTGAGCAAGTATCCACGGCGGAACAACATGAGGAGGTTAAGTAGATGAGAGGCTCCTATGGAGGGGGCAATCAACAATATTGGGGTGATCAAAGGTTCTATCAACAAAGGGATCCCCCACCTTATAGAGCACCAGGGCACCCTGAGCGGGAGACAATGAAAGATGACCTGCAACTCATTCTTGATGAGATACGGAGGAACCATGCTGAGTTCAAACAAGCCAACAACTCCGTCCATACTCAGCTGCAGGGCATCAATTCTAGACTTGGGGAGATCGACGTTTGGAAGTGCAACATGGAGACTCGAATGAGTCAATTGGCGGAAGCAATACCCAAAGCGTCAGGATCATTCCCTGGATCCACTGTGCCCAACAAAAAGGGCAAAACCACTGGACACATTGCAGCGGTAAACCTAAGGAGTGGGCGTCAATTACAAATGCCCGAACAAAAAGCGGAGGAGAAGGAGCCAGAACAGTTGTCGATATCGACCCCCATGTCGATATCGACCAAGGTGACGTCGATGTCGACCTTCCTGTCGATGTCGACCCTGAAGCTGAGTCACCACAGAAATCGACTCCTCCAGTCGATATCGACCCTATTAATGTCGATGTCGACCTCACTACAGCCGCGGGAAGGAAGAAGGTGTTGCCATTCCCAACTAGAAAGATGATTAAGGACCAAGTGGAAAAGAAGTTACAGCGGTTCGTGAAGATGCTACAAGGACTTAATATCTCTATACCATTCACAAAGGCACTTCACGAGATGCCATCTTATGTAAGGTTCCTTAAAGACATCTTGGGTAAAAAGCGATCGCTCTCTGAGATCGCAGAGGAGTGCAACAGGTTGGAGCTACCACAAAAGCGGGCGGACCCAAGTAAGTTTTCTATCGCTATAGGTCTAGGTCAATTCAAATTTAATGCTTTAGTTGACTTGGGCACTAGCGTTAGCATGATGCCACTAACCATATGGCACAAGGTAAAGATAGGTCCTCTGGAGCCCGTGGATGCAAGGTTATATAGTACTGGACGGGGATGGCAAGTATAAGGCAACAAGAATCCACTTTGAGGAACTTAGCAAAATATATGGCGACCCAATAGTTGATACTCCTTGACCATGGGTTATACAAAGAGCTAAACTTTGATACCTGAACTAACTACGCTGCATTTAGAAGGATATATAGGTTTTCCCTGGAAATTTATTTAAGATCCACATTTCATATTTTAAATGGTGAAAAATTCATTGCAAGCATAGATGTTCTCTAATTAGAAGTCAATACGAGCTTATAATGTGAAAATGTTTCGTTCAGATATTGACATTAAGATCCTAGAATAGAGTTTTTTTTATCAAGCTTTTGATCACTTAGTTTATTTTCTTTACGTTTAGATGTGTTTGCCATAAGAGCTTAATATTATGTCAATTACTTTTCCTTGAATTGCGGCTTCTGATTCTACTTGTCACTGCCTACAAGTACGAGACTAATGAGTTTGAGGAAAAGCTTATTGAGACCAAGGCTGAAATTCTCAACAAGGCCATTAAGGATAAGGAGTATAGCCATGAAGAATTCTGGAGGATTGTGGCTACAAGGAGAAAGGCCCTGCTCATTGCTACTTTCTTCCGCCACAATGATATCAATGGAGACTCCCATCACTAAGGTAACTATAAATGTTATTAAAAGTCATTATGAATTGTTCTTGAAGAAAACATAGTATCTCATTCTGCCCATTATCCTACATTAAGGAAGCATGTGTCTAATTTTAACAAGAAGTTTGAGAAGTGAGATTACTTGGACTATAGCTCTAATGCTTTATTATCACCAAGTTTAATAGTATTAAAAATTCTAAAATGGAATGGCAGTTTAGTCGTTCTTCTAAAAAACTTGAACAAATACTTGTTATTTCTTTTGAGTAATATCAATTATATATAATAAAGGAGAAGTCGCCTGAGACACATGGCGGCTTCTCCTCAATCGTAGTTGTATGAACCAATCATAAATGTTTGAATTAATCAATATATGCATAAGATAAAAGTTTATTCTTACTCTATTTAATCAATATATCAATATATGTCTAAGATAAAATTTGACCCAATTTGATTAAATATGGATTTATTTTTAGAAGATATTAACTAATTTTAAAATATATGCATAAGATAAATTTTTATTCCAACTCTATTTAATCAATATATCTATATATGCATAAGATAAAATTTGACCCAATTTGATTAGATATGGATATATTTTTAGAAGATACTCCGTATTTATTAATTTTAAAGACTATTATATAAGATAAGATTTTACCTATTTTCATTATATATGAACATATTTTTAGAAGATAATGACTTTATCAACATATTACATGGACATACTAATTAAATAACTTTATCAATAACTTCATCAATATGAATATTGATATATAGGAAAATAAGAAATAAAATTTTCCTATATATCTTGAAGGTATTGATATATTTATAAGATATATTTTTTGGATTTTATACATATATAATTATGGATAGATTTTTAGATTTTGACCTATATATAGTTTAGATCGTTAATGTTATTTCACAAACGTTGACGTCTTTTCCCTTCTTTTTGGTGTTGTTATTGCAGGTTATTTACGATTTTGTTTACGATTTCCTTTGTAAGTTTTTCGAAATAATGTGTTGATTGGTTACAAGGTATGTTATTTTGTTGTTTCCACTAATATTTACTAGCTTTTCACATGTTGTTTCATATATTGTCAATAAAGTATAAATTATTCAGATTTGAGAAATTATAGTTTTTCATATGTTGTTTCCACTAATATGCACTAACTAGCAAGGATTAAAAAGTAAGATCGGAGTAAGGAGAAATCAATCAATTATATATAATAAAGGAGAAGTCGCCTGAGACACATGGCGGCTTCTCGTCAATCGTAGTTGTATGAACCAATCATAAATTTTTGAATAAACAACAACTTTATCATCCATGCATATGTTCTCATAAGGAATAAGTTGTTCGGCGTATAAATCCCACAAAGTACATTTGATGACATTATATCTGCAAACATGTAGATATTGATATCAAACGGCTACTTGATATTGTAACAAAGGTAATTACGTACAAATATTAGCTTTTATACTAATAAAGTATAAAAACATAACCAATGTGTTTAATATCTAACTATTAAAAGTAAGATAGGAGTTAGGAGAAATTAGCTTTTATACTAATAAAGTATAAATTCATTCAGATTTGAGAAATAAGAAGTATGGAAAAAATTAATTAATTGAATAAATGAGTTTTATTATTAAATTTATTTAAATTAAAAAAACCGCACATAGTGCGGGTACTGAACTAGTTACTTGTTATAGTATTATGGACAGGTTATAATATTTTTTGAGAGAAATGATCCCTAACCAACAAATCTTTCGGTAATATTACCATTAATATGTTATGGGTGGGTTATAACATCACTTGAGAGAAATGATCTCTAATCATCAAATAATGCATTTTTAGTAAATTTCATGCAAGTAGCATTTAACCTTCTTCTATCCTTATGACAAGTATTTGCTATTACAGATATACAGTTTGAGTGTTGTATAGTTAGTCATACCAAAGGATTTGTTGTCATTGGAAACTCAAGAAAACACACTCAAGAAGGTGAAAGAACTTCTTTTCAGTCATCAAGCAAAAGCTCAAGGATTGGCAGTTAGATAAAGTCTCTTTGAAGAAAAAATTAAAAGAGGCCCCCAAGACATTGGCTTTTAAGAATGAGGTTTAATGTTTGTAATTTGTAAATACATTGTAACCAAGGAAAAAGATACCCGTGTGCGAGCTAGTACTATACAAAATCACAATTATTTATCTTTTTGTAGTTATACTTAATTGTAGAAAATGACATTTGATTAATTATTTTCATAATTATTAATTGTTTTCTATAAAAACATTACTAAACTATAGAAAAAGAAATTTAAAAATTATAAAATAGGTCAAATTTTGTATTAAAATCAAACAAAATAAATTTAAAACAAATCCCTTCTCTAATCACTCGCTAATCTCTCAATCATTTCTCGATCATCTCTCGGTAATCTCTCCCTACTTCCTCCCTTTCCGACTCACTCATCAATTCGTCATATTTCGAAAGGGTCGAAAGTGTCGAAAGAGTGTGAGTGGACCAAGCCGGAGCGGGGCCATGGAACCCGAGCCCCAATCACCACGGCGGAGCATCTACATTAGAAGTGGGTCTCAAAGGCCATGAATTGAAAATGAGGAGGACGACGTCAAGGCCACCATCTCAGATCATCCCGTTGATCACCAGACTCTTTCTGCACATCTGATCGTCGAGTTTGGAGTGGTGGTTGATGCACAAACTGATGAGGCCGCCCCTGAAGCCGAAGAAGGCACACCAACCAAACAAGAAGTCAGGGCGGCCGTCTTCAAATACTGGTTTACCAAGAGTCCGCTCCAATCTGATGAAAGTTGCAAGGCCCAATGCAACATCTACAGTACGTCGTACAAGCACCCCAATGGAGAAGGCTATGGCTACTACGGGAGGAATATCAAGAAATAGAGGTCTACATAAGTTTTGGTTTAATTATGCAGAAATTAGAGCGGAATCGAAGCCGAAATGAGAAGCGGAGAAACAAAACAAAGCAATCGATCTCGACTAGAATGCTCGATATCGATTAAATTAAGAGCTCAGAAACTAAGTACAAGACATGGAGAAAGACAAGCTACTGGAGGAGTGCTCGACATGAACATAGATCAACCACATTGCTCGATATCGACCGAGGTGATCGACATCGAGAAACTGATCGATGTCGACAGAGCTGGAGTGTGTCTGAGGTCGAGTGAAATAAATTGAACTAGAGCTGAAGCAGAGCACTCGATATTGAGAGCAGAATTTGATGTCGACTACACCTGTGCGCATTAATAGACACGTCGAGCAATCCGAGTTGAAGGAGAAGATAAATGGGTCACGTTTTTATTTCTTTTTTTTAAGATAGATTTAATCCTATGGGTATTTCCTATCTACCGTGGGGATATAGTTTAGTTTTCTAATTAGTTTTTTCATCTACTTTATTTAAGATAAGATTTAGATTTACAAGTTTTACTAGGATTAGGACTCCATCTTCTAGGCTAGCTAGGAGTTGTGAGGCTATAAATAAAAGCCATGGGGGCTGGCTTTAGGTATCATCAATCCAACAAACAATCCACAACAATAACAATAATCTCAATTCAGTTTTAGTTTAGGTTTTAGAGTTTTGAGAAGCTTTAGGGTTTTGGCGTTTGCGAGAGCCAACGTTGGGATTGTGAATACTTCAAGTTTGTTCTTCCAATGCAAGTTCTTTCTTTTTATTCACCAATGTCTACTTCAACCATGAGCGAGTAGTCGCTTTTCTCTTAGGGTCGGGGTGAGCCCGACGTTAGCAATGCACGCTTGAGGTAATTTTTGATGTTGATATTTGTTACGCCTTGATCATCTCCTATCGTTTTGTGTTCTGCCCTATTCGAAAGAAAATGAATTCATGCTAACAACTTAGATCATAAACATAAAATCGGTAGAGACAATTAGGTTTATTTGCAAGAATATATCTATTTGTTGGTGTATGAAAAAATCTTGCCCCTTTGATGTGATAGCGTAATTGTCCGTCTTACTTATCTTATGCATGTGTGGTTAACGTTGTGGTGATCCTTTGCCTTAAGAGTCCTTTTTATTATTGTTTTACATCCCTTTTAATCATACTTTGATTTTCTATCCACGTTTCCCTTTTTATCCTTACATTATTCGATCGTTCTTTGCCAACTTTTTGTTTCTATTTGAGAGGTCGAGATCGATTGCATAGGTCGATATCGACTGCCACTGTTTGATCGATGGTCTTTTGTGTCGATCGACTTTCTGGACTAACTCGACGTCGAGTGAATTGCTCAACGTCAATTGCTTTGCCTTTTTTCTGTGCAGTAAATTACACACGAGATCGACTGCCCCGATCGAGATCGACTGACGTAGTCATCATCGAGAGCTCTTGGTTGACTTTTGCAGAATATTTGTGTGAATTACTTTGGATCCGCTGACACGCTTCCTCGTGGATCGATCCTGACCCTTCCAATTGATGTGCGCATATTTCACCATGTTTTATGCTTACATCTATTCCGTTTTCATGCATATTTTATACTTTCAGGTTGGGAAAGTAGTAAATTTGTGTAGTTTGAGTTCATTTGCAAGATATAGAGGTCTACAAAAGTTTTGGTTTGACTTCGCAGAAAACAAAGCATTTTGATGTGAACACAAGATAAGAAAGAAGAGCTCGATCTCAAGCAGAGAACATTCGATCTCGACACTTGTACTTGATATCGATCAGATGACCCGAGATCGACCGAGGAGAAATGAAGCAGATCGAGCCAAAGCCATGTCGACCACAACACACCAACTCGACTCGACATAGGTCACTCAATATCGACATGTCCACTCGACATCACCTGGTGCAACAGACGTGTGAGAAACGCGGATTGGACCGAATCTTTGGAGGATATTGCCTAGCCATGAAGACATCTATCATCTACCAAGATTCACCTATCGTAGGGGTATATTCCAAGCATGTTATGGAATAGTACCTATTTTTAATATTTTATTTTAGGATATAATTTAGTTTAGATAAACTTTTCATATACCAATCTTAGTAGGATCAGGACTCCAATCCTTGACTAGCAAGGGTTAGGAGGCTATAAATAAAGCCCTAGGGGGATGGCTTTATTCATTCAAGAACCATTCCACCAACCAAAGAGAAAAGAGAGAGAAGGGCGAGAATAGAGAGAGATAGCGGAGAAGAAGGCGATGGTAGTACGATTAGCTATTTTCCAAGTTTTTAATTTAAAGTTTCTATTTTTATGCAATGATATTTTCCCCAATGAAGAGTGAGTAGGCATCCTACTTCTAGGGTCGTGGTGAACCCGACGATGGCCATGTAAGTATGCTTTATTCTATATTTTATTTTGCGATTTCATCTTCTACCCCGCGCTCAATCATTATGCGAATTTAGGATCAATCCTCAATTACCTTATATGAAGCAAAAGTGGATTATAAATGTGAATTTGGATAGTAATTAGGTTTTGCCTGTGAAAGTTGAATAAACCCTAATTATGAAAAGGTAGAAACAATTAGGTTTTTATGCGAAAGCCTCTATATTCCTAATTGATGATGAGAAAAGTTTAATCTTTTATGTGAGTAAAGTAATAATGCATGCATGGTTATCGTCATGGTAAATCCCTACCTTATGAACTTTTTAGTTTATTGAAAAAAACCCCAAAAATCTGCTACCCTTATTTTATTTTTTTTTTCTTTTTTTTCGTTCGTTTTTATGTTTTCTCTCTGTGAACACACTCGATTTCGACCTCTTGAGCCAATATCGACCACACTGCATCGAGAGACCCCTTGTCGACAATCTTCTGATTCGACAAGAACTCACTGACCTACTCGAGATCGACCTACCTAGTCGATATCGAGTGCTTTTTTTCCTTTTCTATTCTCTAAAGTTTTCACAGATCGACACTGAGCACTAGGAATCGACTGCCCCTATCGATATCGACTCCCAAACTCGATGTCGAGGCTACTAGTCGACATTGCACAGGATCCTTAAAGACTATCCAGGAAATCGCTAACCCGCCTCCTCGTTGATCGATCTTGATTCCCTTCCACTATAGCGGGAGGAAGTCTTGTAATTTATTTGCGTGGGTAAGGGATTGGTTTGGATCTATATTTATATTTGTTTAAGTCAATTCTTCCCCCTACATCAAAATTTTGGCGCCATTGACAAGGAAGCTATCAATCGCGCCCTGTTTAGTCTTACTTACTTGTTTACCTAAGTATTGTCTTGAAGGTGTATGCGATGCGCTAATAGCACGCCTGAGTTGGTTGCTTTAGACAATCCAGAACGCTTCCTTCGTCTACATGAAAGAGCTGAGAGGATCATGGCTAACGAAGAGACGATGCGAGAAGAGCTCGAAAGGCTTAGAAAGAAAATGGAGGGGTTCAAAACCGAGCGCGATCAACATACCCAAGGGCAGCAAAGGATGGCCGCTCGATACGAACAAGAAGCCCAACTCACCGAGAAGCCCAAGAGCAACTACGCCATATCCCACAAAACGCGAAAGAATATGTGCACCTAAATGTGGCGGTGCCTGAGTCTCCTATTGTTCTCCCTAATGATTCTTTTGCGATTAAAACTACCTTTATAGTGGAGATTAGTAGACATTCTTTTGAGGGAAAGGGCTCCGAATGCCCTATGACGCACGTAACTACTTATATTCATTTATGCAACACCATTGATAACGATGTCAACCTAGAATATGTGCGTCTTAAAGCTTTTAGATAGTCTCTTGTAGGAAAGGTGGTACATTGGTTAGAGAGCTTGCCCCGCGATCTATCCGCACCTTGGGGAAACTTAGGGACATCTTCCTCAACAAGTTCTTTCCAACATCGAAGACGGCGCAAATTCGCCAGAAGATCATGTCCTACAAGCATAGACCAGGGGAGACGCTAGCGCAAGTTTGGGAGCGCTACAAAGACCTGCCGAGATCCTGCCCTACCCATGGGCAACTGCCATATGTTATCCAGGAGATCGTCTATAATGCCCTGGATGTGCCAACACGAGAGCGGATTAATACCTATACCACCTATCGCTATCTGGAGCTTACCCCTACTCAAGCCTGGGGATGATTGAGGGACTAGTGGAGTTCGACAACACCTATGGGACTCCTGCGGCACCCGATGCGAGGCCATCCCCATCCTTGCCACTATATGAGCCTTCAAAAGAGGTGGATCTTGAGGTGAAGGACCATTCTATGAAAGACCAGGTAAAGCGCCTTCAAAAACAAGTTAGGTTTCTTACTAACAACCAAGCTTGTTTAGAATGTGGGTCGCAGAAACACAACACGACGGCTTATCCCTAAACGGAGCAAGTACAATTGGCGGAGACCCACGATGAAGTCAAGTATGTGTGGGGGCCCAACTATGGAGGCAAGAAAGGGAATTAGGGATATCAACATTCCCAATATCAACAATATCAACAACCCCCGCCATATAGAGCACCTGATCATCCTGAGAGGGAAATGAGAGATGATCTACAACTCATCCTAGATGAGAGTAGAAGGAACCAAGCGGAGAGAAAGCAATCCGAAAATGCCATCTACACTCAACTATATGGCATTAACGTCAGGCTTGGTGAAATTGATACATGGAGGAAAAGCGTGGAGACCAAACTGGGTCAATTGGCGGCATCTATTCCACGACAACCCGGAGAGCTCCCAGGGCAACCATAGGCCAATCCAAAGGGGCAACCAGTGGGCCACATCACCGCCATACGCTTAAGGAATGGCAAGGAGATACAAATCAACCATGAGGAAACGGAGCCAGTGGAGAAAGTCACTGGAGAGCCAGTCAATATTGACACACCCAACTCGATGTCGACTGACTCACTCGATATCGACACCCCAGTTGATGTCGACCCTATCCAGGCACACACGAGATCGACCACAACGGTCGATGTCGACACCCCCTGTCGATGTCATCGTCACCACCTCGGGCCAATCCCGCTCCACCAAAGAAGAAGCCATTACCTTATCCCTCCAAATCTTCAAGGGACCCTGCGGACGTGATGTTCTAAAGGTTTTTGAAGGTTCTCCAAGGCCTCAATGTCACTATACCATTAACGGAGGCCCTTCATGAGATGCCATCCTATGTCCGGTTCTTGAAAGAAATCATAAGCAAGAAGCGATCAATTGTTGAGATCGCAGATGAGTGTAGCAAGGTGGACTACCCAGAGAAGAGGAGTGATCCTGGGAGGTTTGCCATCACTATCGGGCTTGGCCAACATCGGTACAAGGCCTTATGCGACCTAGGGGCTAGCGTGAGCCTCATGCCTTTATCCATATGGTCAAAGGTCAACATTAGAGCCATAGAGCCAGTAGATATGAAGTTATATATGGCCGATAACAACTTTCTAAGGCCTAAAGGAATTATCAATGATGTCCCAGTGGAGGTGGGTAAGTTCTTTGTACCCACTGACTTTATTGTGCTAGATATGGCGGAGGATCCAACATGCCCCATCATATTAGGGAGGTTGTTCCTAGCTATGGCCGACGCCAATATCAACGTGCGGAAGGGACTATTATCATTCATCATTGGCAATGAAGTCATCGAGTTCTCCTTCAACACTACCATGAAGGAGGTGAATCAAATGGAGGTCAAGGCCATGCATGCAATAAGGAGAGTAATCCCTTGTGTTGAACCAACGGAGAGAGCCTTGACCGACGAAGAGCTAGAGAAGAGGGCCATGGAGGCCCAAATGGAGGAGCTATTGGCAATTTGGCACCAAGCCGATGAGGAAGAAGAGCCTGAAAAGGCACTCGATGTGGACACCCACTAGTCGATGTCGAGTACCTTGGAGCCAAATCGAGTGCCAGAAGCTAAGTTTGGGGTCGACACCAACTAGGGCTGGAAATAACCCGTGGGTACCCGCTCCATCCGCTTTACCCGCATTAATTTTGCGGGTGAAAACCCGCAAAAAAGTGGGTGACGGGTGGAGCGGGTGCGGGTGAAGCGGGTGATGGATGGATTATGGGTGAAGATTTTTCACCCATAACCCGCCCCAATAACCCACCCATTAACCCGCCCCGCACACCCGCCCCGCAAACCCGCATAAAACCCTAAAATTTATATATATAATGTGTGTGATTTTACTATTTTACCATTTTCAAGTTTAACTTCTACAAACCCTAATCCTTGATTAGTGCTTTGCCCACCAAATTTCAATTAGAATGAATATGGTCTCGGCTTGCTCTTCCATGTTATAGAAAGGGATATATTGGATTAGTATATGATTAGTATAGAGATATATACCCTTCCACTTTCAAATTTCAATTAGCTCGTGATTTCAGTGCTTTGCCAATCAAAAATATAAATACATAAACCCACCCCCTTTGTAATTTTGAGTTAGAATTGGACTACTTGTGTTGATTTATTTTTTTTCTTTTGTTTCACCCATTGGGTACCCGCTCCACCCGCATCACCCGCGCGGGTCGGATGCGGGTGAAAAGGTTTGCGGGTGATGGATGGAGCGGGTGAAATTTTTTACCCGCGGGGCGGGTGATGGAGTGGCTTCATCCACCCATAACCCGCCCCATTTCCACCCCTAACACCAACAGAGTACTCGAGATCAACCAGGGCTAGTCGATATCGACTGGACTCTCAGGAGAAAAGCCAATCGATGTCGACCCCTGTACACGATGTCGAGTAGTCCCACAGAGCCCAAATGACTCGAAGGTATGTCCAGGTAAAGATCCTACTCCTTTAGAGCATAATTCTAATATCCCTATGAAGCGAGTATCCTTTTTTGTATGCCTTACTAACATGATAGGAAAGCCGATAAGCGAATACAAGGCAAGAGACAAGGTTCTTATGGAGCAATGCAACGCTTTGGGATGCAAGCGAAAGAATGGGAGAAAGAAAGCATTAATGACGATCTATAAAGTCTATCCAGGGAGGTTGGAACTCAAAGACAAGAATGGGACGGTGTTCAAAGTAGAGCTTGAAGGCCCTGAAGGGGACATGAGAGCAATATGGTCCCTACATGTGCCACCTTGGATAGAAGCGCGAAAGAAGTCGGCCTAGAGACTATAAAAGCTAGAGCTTGTACATAGACTTTTGAAATTTTAGGGTTATGAATTTTTGTTTTTGGATTTGCTTTAACAAATTCAAACTTTTTGAGTTTTTGGAAAAAACTAACAATTTCAGGTAAAAAGGAATCTGCAAAAGCACTCGATATCGACCTAATAAGTCGATATCGACCAAGGGAATCAAGAGGAGCGACTGTGATCGATGCTGAGATCACCCTGAGTCGAAGTATAAGACCGATATCGACATATCCAATCGATATTGATACCATAACTCGATCTCGTCCTCCCTTGCAGACGTACCTGATTTGAGCCGTTGCGACGTTTTCTAGTAAGTTCTCTTTAATTCCACTTCTTATTTTGTTTTTATAGTGAGAACACTGTGGGATCTAAGTATGGGGTGGGGTAAAAGCATACTTACCTTATTTCAATTGCTCAATCATTAGTTTAATGCATTATGTCATGTTTTGGCACACATGGTTAGTTCTTACATATTAGCATCATACATACATATGAGCATAAAGTTTACATTTTATTCATATTTTTTAGAAAATGTACCCCCATTGAACAAATTGAAAAGTGTCATGGAAGTAGTTACAAAGCTCGACGATGCAAAAGTAGATCCGTTAGAGATATAGCAATTAAATTGCCTAGTAAAGGGAATTCTCAATGAAATGCAATTTTTAGTGAAAACCATGAAAGGGGAAAATTTTGAAGTTGCTTTTGACATATGCATGATAAGAGGATGGAGGACTTTATTTTTCATTAATGCTTCAGTATTTACCTTAACCATTACCCATGCTTATTAGCCTTTACATCATATTCTAATCAATATGTGCTCAATGTCATATTTGCTCCACAAGTTCTTAAATTTCCCATTTTTATACATTTTTACCCATCCGGGAGATTATGTTATAGAATGGATGTCATATTATGGAGTTGTTATATGATTTGATATGTTGTGAAGTTATTATAAAGTTTTTGGTAGGAATTTTTAATGGAAAATTTAATGAGTGAAAAGAAAATCCGGTCACCTAGGAGTTAGGTGAATCGACCCTGCATGTGGAGGATACAATTCACGCGAGATGGGAGACAAGGTGAGGTGTCCGAAGCGCTAAGTATCCGGGGCCATTCATGACACCCATGTTTACGACTCGCGAGAAGGCAGTGTTAAGGTTAGAGAGGTAAAAGCATATAAGTGAAAAAAGCAAAGATCATTATGAGGAAAAAGAATGTGGAAATCACAAAGGAGAAAGTGCATTAAAGAAACAAGATTGGAAATTTCTCCCCGGATTAAGGACCACATTGTCAAATATAGCCCACCAATATAGCTTTTACCCACTCTTCATTATTGCGCATAGAAGTCCTCTTGATTATTAATGCTATGTTACAAATTGTGTTTTTTGCATAACCCTTCTTTTGTGCGAGATGTTGCTTTTTATTCACAGGCATGTATTTAATGGCAATAATACCTTTGCGAGAATGGCAATTGATTGTAGGGTTATATAAGGATGGATCTAAAATGTTGAGAGTTTAGTCCTTCCCCTGAATGACCAATAAGAGTGTTGCTTAAGGACAAGCAAGCTTAAGTATGGGGTGTGTCATGTGCGCATAATTCACCACATTTCATGCTTAAATCTATTTTGTTTTCATGCATATTTTATACTTTCGGGTTGGAAAGTAGTGAATTTGTGTAGTTTGAGTTCATTTGCAATATATAGAGGTCTACACAAGCTTTGGTTTGATTTCACAGAAAACGAAGCATTTTAGAGTGAATACAAGACAAGAAAGAAGAGCTCCATCACGAGCAGAGAACACTCGATCTCGACACTTGTACTCGACATCGACCAGTTAACCCGAGATCAACCGAGGATAAAAGAAGCAGATCAAGCCAAAGCCATGTCTACCACAACACACTAACTCGACTCGATATAGGACACTCGATATCGACCTATCCGCTCAACATCGACTGGTGCAATAGACGTGTGAGAAATGTGGATTGGGCCAAATCTTTGCAGGATATTGCTTAGCCACGAAGACATCTATCATCTACCAAGATTCATCTATCGTAGGGGTATATTCCAAGCATGTTAGGGAATATTACTTATTTTTAATATTTTATTTTAGGATATAATTTAGTTTAGATAAACTTTCCATATATCAATCTTAGTAGGATTAGGACATCAATCCTTGGCTATCAAAGGTTAAGAGGATATAAATAAAGCCCTAAGGGGTTGGCTTTATTCATTCAAGAACCATTCAACCAACCAAAGAAGAGAGAGAGAGAGAGAGAGAGAGAGAGAGAGAGAGAGAGAGAGAGAGAGAGAGAGAGAAGGGCGAGAATAGACAGAGATAGCGGAGAAGAAGGCGGTGGTTATACAATTATCTATTTTCAAGTTTTTAATACAAAGTTTCTATTTTTATGCAATGATATTTTCTGCAATGAAGAGTGAGTAGTCATCCTATTTCTACGGTGGGGGTGAGCCCGACGATGGCCATGTAAGTACGCTTTATTCTATATTTGATTTTGCGATTTCATCTTCTACCCCGTGCTCAATCCTTTATGCGAATTTAGGATCATTCCTCATTTACCTTATATGAAGCAAAAGTGGATTATACATGTGAATTTGGATAGTAATTAGGTTTTGCATGCGAAAGTTGACTAAACCCTAATTTTGAAAAGGTATAAACAATTAGGTTTTTATGCAAAAGCCTTTATATTCCTAATTGGTGATTAGAAAAGCTTAATCTTTATGTGATTAAAGTAATAATGCACGCATGGTTATTGTGGTGGTAAATCATTACCTTAGGAGCTTTATAGTTTATTGAAAAAAAACCCAAAAATCTGCTGCCTTTATTTTATTTCTTTATTTGTCTTTCTTCGTTCGTTTTTCTGTTTTCTGTCTGTGAACACACTCGATTTTGACCTCCTGAGTTGATATCTACCACGCTGCATCAAGAGACCCCTTGTCGATAGTCTTCTGAGTCGACGGGAACCCACTGATCCACTTGAGATCGACCTACCTAGTCGATATCGAGTGCTTTTGTCCTTTTCTCTTCTCTACAGTTTTCATAGATCGATGCTGAGCACTAGGAATCGACTGCCCCTGTCGATATCTACTCCCCAACTCGATATCGAGGCTACTGGTCAATATTGCACAGAAACCTTAAAGAATGTCCATGAAATTTCTGACCCCCCTCCTCGCGAATCGATTCTGATTCCCTTCCACTAGAGCGGGAGGAAGTCTTGTAATTTATTTGCGTGGATAAGGGATTGGTTTGCATCTATATTTATATTTGTTTAAGTCAATTCTTCCTCCTACATCACCACTACAGCGGGGGAGTCTTGAATTTATTTGAGAGGCTAGGGTTAAGTATATTATTTATATTTTATATCAATTCTCCCCTACATTAACAGGACATCTGGCAACATCTTAAAACTAAAATTGCTGACACTCAAGGACCTTGCATTTGTGGGGGTGATTTTAAGTGTATCTTTCACTAACATGAAAGAGAGGGGGGATCAGGGGGCCTTCACTAGGACTCTGACACCTTCAAACAAGTGGTTAATAACAATGAGCCGATCGACATACGATTCATCGGGCCTAACTTTACGCGGAAAAGGGGTAAAAAAGCTATAACCTATGTAACCAAGAGACATGACCAGGTATGCAGCCATGCAGTGAGCACAAAAAGAACTGTTCTTTCTCCTTTTACTTAGGAAACATGACCGAGTGTTCGTGAATGAGACGATGAGATTGAAGTGGCACGAGGCAGTGTTAGACACTTGGTCATGCTTTGTTCTGACCACAACCTGCTCCTCATTAGGCCAAAACCAATGATGAATTTAAAAAAAAGCAAGAGGCCTTTCCATTTTGTAGCTACTTGGCCCACCCACCCGGATTTCTTGGACATTATCAAACAATATTGGGAACTGGAGGCTAAGTTTTGTACCACCCTTCCTTTATTTCAAAATGCTTTACTTAAATGAAATCGTGAGACTTTTGGAAATATTCATGTCAGGAAGAAATCTCTCATCGAGGAGCTGGAGAAAGTTCAAAGTAGCCCCATTGGAGGAAGAATAACCGTTGATATTGCCCGTGAAAGTGAGCTACAATCCGAGCATGACCAAGTGCTGGAATAATAAGAATGTTCTGGTTTTAAAAATCGCCGTAGAAATGGCTTTGCTATGGGGATAGTGATGTGATCATATTCATGACAAGTCCATCATAGAGCCCTTAAATAGGATAACCCCAAGCCTCCGAAAAGAAGGTGATGTTGAAGCCTTTTAATTTGAGTAACCAACACCTTCTTAGTATATTAGATATCATAGGAGCTACTCTAGTTTGAAGGATGCGCATGAATACTCGTTGGAAAGCTAATTTCAAGGGCTACAACTAAGTAAAAGATGTCTCCCATCAGTTCAGCTTCAAAGATTCCCAAAAGTTCGATTTTCCAAACAACACCGAATCTAGACAGCTTTTTTATGACGAATTCAATAGAGGTTGGATGCATTAAATGAAGCTGAAATCAATGAGATTCATTCAATGGAACACTTGATGATACCTTGCTTTAATAAAGGAGTTTAGACACGATTTCATATGCCCTCATGAAGCTGAACATTCAATCTTCGTCAATCATCGGAAACTTTTCGTATTATCCGTCATTAGTTTATAAATTTATTTTGTTTCTTTTATTTATTAAGAGTCAATACTTTCCTATATAAGGGTGTAAAATGTTCATTTCTAAGGAGGTGGAAATATGAGAAAAAAGATGAGCTACTTCTTCCTTTAAATCCGGATTAAGGTTTCAATATGATTTGATGAGATGCTAGATCAAATCCTCTTGGTGAGATGCTATGAGTGTTGTCTTAGCGAGAGGTGAAGGCAACAAAGGGTCTAAGAGTGATCAAAGTGAGATTTTGAGAGTATTCTTGATCGAGTTAGGGAGTTTCAAGGGTGAGACATCTAAGGAGTTTGCCTTTCAAATCCTTGTTTTTTTTAGTTTCCATAATCCCCAAAAATTAACCCCATAAAACGAGTGTTTGAAGCTCGAGCTTTAGTTGATCGGTCCTTGGGTCACATCAGTTTGTATCAGAGCTAATCGACTCGAGTTCCTCGAGATTTTCTTATTTTATTTATTTGTTATTTTCTAAAATGTCCAAGAGATCCGATGGGCTATTGGGGCCTATGATGATGGGAATATCCACTGGGGAGACATGGATGGTGCTACCTATTATATCAATGATCGAGAACTCCATAGGAGATATTGATAGAAAAGAGATCGGGAGATCGCTCAACAACAAGAAGTTGAACAAAGGGCTACATTATAAGATATTCGTGTCATAGTAGAAAATCTCACCACCGAGATAAATATGTGGCCGCCTCCTAAGAACAACACCCTCCCCATACCCTCATCAGTTTCTCCCTCATCGACGTGTGATTTTTTGGTGCCCACAACTCCACCGCCCCCTTATTCGAAGCTCATAGAGATCGTGGTTCCTACCCCCAATGTCCATATACCTATTGTTGATTCCAAGGCTTCTGGCATCTTGATACCCATGTCCAAAACATCTCCGATTGCCCCAAAATTTCTCAAAACGATGGACACCCTATGGATGGATACCACACCAAAAATTTTGTCATGCTTGTCATTTGTGTTTTTGACATTCATGGGCAAAGAGGAAAATATATCAAATTCGAGGTCGAATCCTTTTCAAGGGGAGAGGATGATGTGATCATATTCATGACAAGTCCATCATGCAGCCACTACCCGGGACAACCCAATGGCTCCGAAAAGAAGGGGATGTTGAAGCCTTTTAATTTGAGTAACTGACACCTTCTTAGTATTTTAGGTACAATAGGAGCTACATTAGTTCGATGGAGGCACATGAATACTCATTGGAAAGCTAATCTCAAGGACTACAACTGTGTCAAAGATGTCTCCCATCAATTCGGCTTCCAAGATGCCCAGAAGTTCAACTTTCCAAACAACACCGAATCTGCACAACTTTTTTATGACGAATTCAATAAAGGTTGGATGGACTAAATGAATCTGCAATCAATGAGATTCATTCAATGTAAAACCTTATGATCCATTTCTTTAGTAAAGGAGTTTAGCCATCGTTTCATATGCTCTCATGAAGGTGAACATTCAATCTCCATCAATCGTCAAAACTTTTCATATTATCCGCCATTAGTTTATAATTTTCTTTTGTTTCTTTTATTTATTAAGAGTCAATATTTCCCTATATAAGGGCGTAAAATATTCATTCATATGGAAATGAAAGTATGAGAAAAAGATGAGCTATTGCTTCCTTTGAATCCGGGTTAAGGTTTCAATCTGATTTGGTAAGATTCTAGATCATATCCTCTTGGTGAGATGATGTGATTGTTTTCTTAGCAAGAGGCCAAGACAAAAAAGGGTCTAAGAGTGCTCAAAGTGGGATTCTAAGAGTATTCTCGATCGATTTATGGAGTTCCAAGGGTAAGAGGCCTAAGGAGTTCGCCTTTCATATCCTTGTTATTTTTTAGTTTCCATGAACCCCAAAAACTAACCCCACAAAAAGAGTGTCCGAAGCTCGAGATTTAGTCGATCATTCATCGGGTCACATCAATTCTTGATGAAACCCAAGGACCGAAATCGAACAAGGCTCAAGCTTTCGAACACTCTTTTTGTGGGGCTAATTGTTGGTGTTTTTTGAAACATAAAAAAGGGATATGTTAAGCAAGATTCACATGCATCTTACCCTTGAATCCCCTACAATCGATCTTAATCCTCTCAAAATTGTACTTCGAGGATCTCGACCCTTTAACACCTTCACCTCTCACTATGGTGTCACCCTCGACCTCTCTCCAAAGGGTTCACTCTTAGCCTCTCACCAAAAACCTAATCTTTAACCCAAAATCATAGGAAGCTATTAATGGCTTAGCCTTTAACTTATCTCAACTTGACTTACTTTAAAAATGAAGTTCTTATAGGTTATATATACACCGAAAGTATAGCCACTAAGCATCTATAAGTGATGTGGAACTTATTTTAGTAAAAACAAAATCATGAAAAATTTGTCCAAATTTAGAATCCTGAAATTAACATCAAATAATATTTTAAATACCGTTAAATAATTAAATAAATAAAACTGGATCGAACCGAACCCACATAATTTTAACCCCAAACGGTTTAATCCTTAATACTCTTTTGCCTCCAAATTTCAAGTTTATAAAACGCCCAATTAAATAAATAGAAATAAAACAAGCCCCCACACATGATCATCTTCCTCCCGATTAAAAAAAAAGTCCTGCCCGGCCAACCATCTCCCTCGCGCCAGCCGCGGCACCCGCAGCCCGTGCGCCTGCCTTGCTTGGCCTTGCTTGCGGCCAGCTCCTCGACACTCGCTCATCCTAGCCTCCTGGTTCGCCTCCGTTCGCACTCGTTCAACGGTAGCTCGCGCTCTTGTCTGTTCACGACCTTCGCATTCGACGCTCGCTCACCACCACTCTCAAGCTCGTCGGAGCTCATGAGCTCACCCGACGCCCTGTACTCAGCTCACGTACTCTCAACACTCGCCCACAGTCTGACCCAAGATGGAATTGAATCGAAACAAAGGAAGGAAAAGCGGAAGCTCAACGAGGGAGTTCGCGACTTCGGAGCTTTCGATCGGAGGTCTGAGCATCGTTGAAGCCTTGCGATGGCTCGTCGGACCTGCGTGGAAAATGTGCGATGGCTCGTCGGACCTGTGTGAGCATGTTAGAGGCTTGGGATAGTTTTTGTGATTTCTGTTTTTGTGATTTAATTTGTAAGTTAGGGGAACAAGGTATGTTAGGAGAACTTTTGATTTGCTATTTCTGATTTTTGAGATAGTTATTGCTTGTTATTCAGATTTGAGATTTGTGAGTTCATATGTTATTAATCAAGTTTGTTCATATGTCATTAATCAAGTTTATTTTTGATTTTTGAGATAGTTATTGCTTGTTGTTCAGATTTTTGAGTTAGTTACAATATATCTTTTCTAAATTTCTAGGTATAACAAAATCTTCAATGGCAAAAAATTCTACAAGGAGCAGTTAGGTAACTATCCAAAAATAATGGCCAAATTAGCAACCTATCCACTTTCTTGCAATATTTTGCAATATGTCCATCCTTCTTTTTACTACTCCATCTCATCCCCTATTCACCTGGCCCCACCCTCTCCCCCTCCCCTACACGCAACTCCCCCCCTTTCTTTCTTTTTTTTCTTTTCTTTTTCTTTTTTTTTACGGAAAACTGAAAAAGCCTCCCTCTTTTCTTCTCTTCTTTTTTTTATTATTTTTTTGGATACGGAGTCTAGCTCCATTTCCCTTTTTCATTTTTTTTCCTTTTTTTCTCTTTTTCTTTTTTTTTCGTTTTTTACTTTTCTATTATTTTTTCATTTATTTTCTTTTCTTCCATTTCTCCCTTTAATTATCACATAAATAGGATTTGCCACTAATTTAATTTTTTAACCAATATATATCTTTTAAATGAAAATTTGATTTAATTTTTTTTATAAAAATTTATTGACGTCACGATATCTGGGATGCTGACGCCGACGATGCTGACGTTAGTGATGCCGACGTTGTTGACGCCGACTATGGGGATGTTAACGCCGACGTCGGACATGCTGACGCTGACGCTGGGGACCCCGACAATGCTGTCGCAGGGGACGTCGACGATGCTAACACCGGGGATGTAGATGATGCTGACGTCTGGGATGCTGACGCCAATGATGCTGACATCGATGTCGGAGAAAACAATTCCTGACGAGAAACTTTCAAAGACAACGGGGACTACGGGGATGCTGACGACATCATGACGCTGACTACGGGGACTCCAACAATACTGACGTCGGGGACGCCGATGATGCAGACGTCGAGGATTCCGACAATGCTGACGCTGCGGACGCCCACAATGCTGACGTCGATGACACCGTTGTTGTTGATATTAAGATTTGAGTAATGTCGGGGATGTTGACGTCGACGCTGGTGATGCCGACATGGCTTACGCCGACGATGCTGACGTCAGGGACTCCGAAAATGCTGACGCATACGCCGCTGATATCGAGGTTGCTGACTGTGAATTTGTTGATAAAAAAGATGCTGCCGAGTAATTTTCAAACAGTGTACCATCAATAGCGAAATTATGACAATAGCCAAATTATATGTCGGAGAAAACAATCGCTGACGATAAACTTTCAAAGACAAAATATATATGATTGTTGACGGAAATATTAATAATAACGTATGCTGACACTGAATTTTTATAACGTTTTCTACACAGATGTATTTTTATAACATTACAATGTATCCGTGTCAGCAAAAGCCCAACTTGTTATAATGAACTGATCACATCACAAGTCCAATTTCATATCGAAGAATCAATATCTAATTTCAAAGAAACCATCCAAATTGGACACACAAGTTGGCTAAGAAATAATTGAAATTCAATTTTTTGAGACTCAAATCTCCCTTAAAGATTCACACAAGGAACATAAAATTCACACACGAGGAAACCAGCAGCGGACACAAACATTCCTGACTCAAATTTCTCAGTACAACACCAATAAACACCAGCAGCGGCCGCAACCAATTCAATTACAAACATAATTTTTCGGTCCCTCTTTTTTCATTATACCAACAGTAGCACAAGACATCAGCAAAATGGAGGTCTTCAATTAGGGAATCAGAGCATCAAATTAGGGAATTGGAGCATCAAGTTTATCACTCAATTGACCGATTTAACAACAAAACTACAAATAAATAAATTAAAACTGAGAAATGCTCACGAGTTTTAATGGAGGTCTTCAATTTTTCGGAATCTCGATATCTCCATCAGTGATCTCCTCCTGCAAGTCCTTCATATCCTTTCCATTAACAGTGCATCCAACAGATACCATCGGTGGCGGTGGCGTTGAGATTCCAGGTCTGAGGACATCTACTGCATCGGCGAAATTGAAGATGAAGACCGATTCCAGATCTGAGATTCCAGATCTGAGACATGGATGAAGGCGGTTCCACTGCGAGGAAGCCCATCCTCTGCCGCTCGCTCACCCTACCTCCGGCACGGTAGTCCTCGAATTTGGTTCTGCTTTCAAAAATTACAAAGTCAGTGTGCGACAACGCCGCAGATCGGCTCAGCGCCAGAGCGCGACGATGGAGGAAGGTGCGACGGTGGATGATGGTGCCGCCTCAGATGTTGAGAAATTGAGTTGCATCGCTTTGTAGTGAGAGGCAATCTCCTAATTTGGATCTGAGAAAGGAAATGCAAACGAGGGAAATGAGGCGAGAGATTTTGAGATTTTGGAATGGACAGTTTGCTAAATTTTACAAAAACATGGACGCTTTCCTAATTTGGCCGAAAATTTGCGCCGAAGGCGCAAATTTTCTCATTCTACAATGGGTTAAGTTGAACTTGTGTTTACTTATGAGTTACGGGCTTTAGCATATTTTGTTTTGTTTCTAAACCATTCTCAAATTTACCATAATTTATGGTAAATTTAACTTTGATCAATGGAATGCAAGTACTGTCCATGGGTCACGGGTCAACCCGTGACCTGGCGGGTTTGCCGGGTCGAGGACCCGGCGGGTCCGGGTCAAGCGGGTCAAGGGTCATCTCTCCCTAATCTCGTAAGTCTCGATCATCTCTCCCTAATCTCTCCATCCATCTCTTACTAATATCTCCTAATCTAAGTCCTAAAATCTCTCAATTTGTCATCCTACATTCATCAATTTCATCATGTTGATGTTTCGAAGGATGACTAGTTGTCGGAAGAGTGTGAGCGGTCCTAGCCGGAGTAGGGCCATGGCATCCGAGCCCCAACCACAACGACGGAGCGTTTTTGTTCTAAGTGGGTCTCGGAGGCCCCGAATCGAGGAGGAGGAAGATGACGAGCTCACCATCTTGGATCATCTTCCCGTTACTCCCGGCGGCGTCGCCAACGATCAGGCTACGCCGAGTACTCAGCCTACTCCTTCTACACATCCGATTGTCGAATCCGGAGCAGCTCATGCTCGGCAAGGTAATGCACTTGCGGCGTCGAAAGATGTCGCCCCGGAAGCTGATGATGACGATGCGAACAAGCAAGTAGAGCTCCGGACGGCGGTCTTCAAATATTGGTTCACGAAAGGTCCGATCCAACAGGATGAAAGTAGTAGGGCTCAGTGCAACTTTTGCACTCAATCATACAAGTATCCCAGGAGGAGGCTACGGCAACTTAAGGAGGCATGTCAAAAACAAGCATCCCGACAAGTATGGCATGCCGAGCGGTCAGACACAATTAACCGGGTACGCAACTTCTTCCTCCCAACCTCCCGACTTATTTAGTTACGATTACACATATAGTAGTAACGAATTTGCGGAAATGATAGATGCCGAAGGTTTAGCTTACAACTTTGCTCATCGATTTCATTTTAACAACTGGGTGAGTAGGACGGTTAACCCCGCTTACCGCCTAATTTTCCGTGAAACTGTTACGAGGAAAATTGAAAAACGTTTTGCTTGTCGTAAACAACAAATTGTTGAATATTTTTAAAAACACTCGGATTTGAAGGTTTCAATTTGTAGCGATATTTAGACCGATCATTGGCTAGAGCACTCTTACATAGGTATCACTTGCCATTGGGTCGACAACGAATATTTTTTACACAAGAGAGTTTTGACATTTCGCATGTTTGATGAGTCACACACTGCACGTAACATTGCCAAGGTGATTATAACTGTTTTACAAGAATACCAGTTGACCCAAAGAGTTTTTTCAATCGGTTTAGACAACGCCTCCGCAAACATGGCTTCTATTGAAGAATTAATTCAATATTGTAAACTTATGTGTGCAAAGCGCTTTACAATATTTACTAACTGTGGTCGCACCTATTCGTTTCGTTCTCAAGGCCCTCTAGAAGAGCAAAACGCTCCGTGACCAGTGGAAGGTCTTTTGTAAGCAAAACAAAGTGAGACCGAAGAAATTTCCTATGGATGTTTCTACTCGGTGGAACTCCACTTATTTAATGATTCACAACTCATATGTTTACAGAGAGCTCCTTTCCACTTTCGCTGACCAATACATCGAAGGGTCCGAAGGTTTTAGTGATATTTGGGTAACGACGAGAGACGTGATGGAAGTTTTTAAAGTTTTTTACGACGCCACCAGAACTTTTATTCAAGTTTACACCCTAACCTCTCATTTATTTTGTTTTACGGCAATGAACATTGCAATAGCCCTAAACGACGGGTTGCAGATATCGTCAATCTGCGACGTCGTGATGGAAATGAGGGCTAAATGGTTACAATATTACACAAACGTTCCTGATATTTTCCTCGTAGCAACGATTTTCGACCCTAGAATTAAGATCATAGGTCTTCAAAGGTTTTTGGAAAACTATTATCCTATGTTACAAGTTCAAGACCTGCCAAATGTACTTGTTACAATTACTAGGGTTAGAGAATTACTTCAAAACTTATATGATATTTATTCTATTAGCGGTACTCAATCATCTCAACCGCCCCCTTCGTCATCAACCTCATCACGCACTAGCATTACTGCGCGAACGAAGGCTCTTGCCCGAGTATTTATCTACTAACTTTGACTTTGTTGATATTGAAGTGGATGACTTCGACGTCCTGGCATGGTGGAGTAGGCCAGAAAGATTACGATATCCCACTCTACAAGTAATTGCCCGTCAGATTCTAGGAGCACCATGCTCGACGGTTGCGGTTGAGCAACTATTTAGTCGGAGCGGACATATTTTAACGGCCCAAAGATCAAATATGCTACCGGACAACCTCGAGATGCAAGTCCTAATAAGAGATTAGAAGCGGGCAGATGAAAGAAGCCAAAGGAACCACCTCTCAACCGAATCAGACCCGGATGAAGGAGTAGATGATGAGACATCCATCGGGAGTTCAGACGGTGACGGCGCCGGAAGGTAAGCGGGGATTCAAACAGGTAAAAGAACTACGTGGGCTTTGATTCCTTCTCCCCAAAAGGATACGTAGGTAACTGAAAACAGTGCAAGCCCTTCTTTCCTCTCTTTTTTCCCCAACCGAAATTACATTTTATAAACATTTTTTTTTCAAAATTAAATAAGTTCTCGACCCGTTGACCCGGCGGGTCGACCCGTGACCCGCCGGGTCAACTGACCCACCGACCCGGCAAACTCCCGGGTTCGGGTGCAGGTCATTCCTGTCCCGACCCGTGAACAGGCCTACTTACACTAATGGTTTTAAGTTTTAACTTTGATCAATGAAATTTTTATTTTTTATAGAAATATCATTAACTATCAATGCTCGATAATGGATTTCAGTAATTTTTTTTTGTTTTATAGTATAAATGTATAATAGATATATATTCAAGGATATTTGGGTCAGGTTGGGAGTCGGATCGGTTGGGAGTCGGGTCGAGTTGGGAGTTGGGTCGGGTTGGAATTCAGGTCGGGCTTGATTTGAGTCGGATCTGGGTTGAGTCGGATTTGTCTGTATTTGGGTCACTTCGGGTTTCGGGTCAACATCGGTCGGGCTAGATTTCGGGTTCGGGTTATGCATAACACTAAATTTTCGGCTTCGGTCGGGTTTCGATTCAGGTGAGTCGATTGAGTTTCTCGGGTGAGGTCAGATTTTGCCAACTCTAACGACAACATTGAAAATCCGCCAAGAAGAACCTTGAGAAGCTTAAATGAGCCAAATCTGAATGCACAATCGCTTACAATTAGGCTTTCTACTCTCCCTGAAGGTTCCAGGTTTGAATATAAATCCAATTGGTCTAATGTTTCACATAATTTTCATGGAAGGTATGGAGAGGAGTGATGTAGGGAGAATTCAATGAAATATATAATATACTCAAACCTAGCTACTCAAATATATTCAAAACTCCCCGCTGCAGTAATAGGGAATTATGTTCGATCCTCGAGGAAGTAAGTCAGCGGGATCCTAGAATAGCCTGAATACACGTCTTGTATCGACCAGAAGGCACTCGATCTCAAGTTGGGTACTCGACGTCGAAGGTGGCTATTGAATCCTATGTGGCAGAAGACTTGTAAGAACAAAAACAGAAGTCGATCTCGACCTAGGGTGTTGATACTGAATGGTCAATAGCAAAATCGACCGACTCAGAAGACTGTCGGTCGATATGGGGCAATTGATATCGAGTTAGTCACTCAATCTTAAGCTCAGAAGAGGATCAGAATGGTGGTCGACTCAGAAAACATCTACTCGATATGCTTCAGTCGATATCGAATACAGATGTCGATATCGAGTTCTCCTGAAGAAACGTTAGTTTTTGTCGGCAAAGAAAGGCCGAAGAGTGTAGAATGGATGTAGAAGTATGATCAGAAATAACAATATATATTAAAACGAACTCCTAAGGCTAGGGTTTACTACAATGTTAACCAAACATGCATAAGATAAGTAAGACGGAAAATTGCGCTATCTCACCTGTGGGAAAAGCTTTCGCCGTACACCAACAAGTAGGAATACTCTTGCAAATAAACCTAATTTTCTCTACCAATTTTCTGTTTATTGTTCGCTTCTCTCTTACGAGCGGGAGATAGATTCAAATATTTAAAGATAATTCACAACTATGCTAACTCCCTGTCCCAAACAAATAATATAAGAATCCCTCCAGATATAGTGGTAGGGTAATTTAGGATCGAATCCACGAGGAGGTATGTCAGCGCTTCCCTTGTTGTAACCACGATCAAGCTTTCGACCTCAGAAGACACTCGATATCAATGTGTCTGGTCGATATCGACCTCAGTTCTGGTCGATTTCTAGTAGAGTTCCTGCAGAAGACAAAAGCAGCAAAGTTGACGTCGAGTTTGACCTCGATATCGATGTTAGACCTCGATATCGACCTTTACAGTCGATTCCGATGTTTGTCACATAAACTGTTTTGTGTAACCTATTGTCAGAAAAGTGTCCGAAGAACGTAGAATGGTAAAGAAGGATGGTCAGAAATCAAAACTTAAACTTTTATATGAATTCAATTAATTAAAAAGCTTCCAAAGTCGGGGTTTCATGCCACAACGATAAAAATGAAAGTTTGATGCTAAAGTTATGAAATTTAATGCCTTTCCGTCAAATAACTCTCGTTACTAACACTTACGTGATTAGAGGCTCTCACATAGTTCCTAAGAGTTACTATCCAATTCATGAGTAATCCAAGTTCACAATATGAGTGGCTTTCGCTTCAATAATGCAAATAATGAATCTCCCTAACTTTCGCAAGGAATCATGCATAGGATAGAAGACGGAATCGCATAAAAGTCATACCTTTGATGCACTTACCCTACATCTCTATCGTCGGGCTCACCCCGACCCTAGAACTGGGTTGACTACTCGCTTCTCATCATGCAACTCATCATCATCATTGAAAGAAAACTACTTTGTATTTGCAAAAGAAAGAAATTACAACCGAACAAGCCAAATCTCCGCTCTCGCTTCCACCAAACTCACTCGGCCTCCTCTCTCTCTCTCCCTACTAATTCTCTGCGTTCTATGTGTTTGAATAACTGAAATTGGATGTCTGTTGGATGATTAAACTCAGCCCTAATGGCCTCTAGATATAGATATCGAACTTTGCTATCCAAAGACTCGAAACTTTATCTTTATTCTCTAAGATAAAACTTAAATAAAGTAAAAACTAAAAATTCTATGGTAAAATTAGCTCATGTGATAGCTCTGACGTTGAAGATAATAAATCTCGACTTTTGGATAGACGTGCAAGCTTCGGATAGAATTCTATCAAAATCTGAGTCAGATTCATCTTCTGGGCAACATCGATATCGACCTTCGGACGTCGATATCGACGTCTCTAAAACTCTATCTCGATCTCTCCTTTTCCTACTCGGATTAGCACTCGACTTCTATCTTTTATCTCGATCTGGCCACTCGATATCGACCATCATCCTCGATATCGACCTTTGTGTGTTGACATGCTCTATTCTTTTCTGCTCGATTTGTCTCTACTGTACTCGATGTCGAGGTCCCCTGTCGATTTAGACCTCTTCAGAAGACTTCGAGTTCTTTTTCCGCTCTTCCAAATTTGTCCATTTTTGTCCTGATTTCTTAGAAATCAAATAGAAACTCGTGCAGACCCATATATTTGATATTTAAGCATAAACTACACTAATCCCATGTTTTCCCACTAATATGCTTGCAAAAGAATGATAAAAAAGACTTATATGTGCATAGAAAATATGGCAATTTGCGCGCACATCAAACACCCCATACTTAAGCTTGCTTGTCCCCAAGCAATACCTTTAATGGTCATTCAGGGGAAGAAAGTAAACCCTCAACATCATAGATTCATTTTTCATATGTCCCTACAATCAATTGCCATCCTCGATAAGGTACTTATGTCAACCAAGTCCATGCATGTGCATAAAGCAATTTCATACTCATAAAAGGAGGTTTATATGCAAAAACAATTTCAGCGACATAGCATTAATAATCAAGAGGACTTTTGCAAGCTTGTGAGAAGTAGATTGGTAAAAGGCTAAAGGTGGGCTAATATTTGGCCATGTGGTGTTAAATCTGGGAAATAAACTTTCTTTCCAAAACATTCCACATTCCTTCTTCATAATGTCTCACCTTTCACTCATCGATCAATGCTTTTATTCAATATAATGCTTTTACCTCTCTAACCTTAGCACTGCCTTCTCGCGAGTCGCAAACATGGGTGTCATGAATGGCCCTGGATACTTAGTACTTCAGACTCCTCACCTTGTGTCCCATCTTGCTGAACTAACATCTCAACGAGCAGGGTCGACCTACCTTTATCTCCTGAGGTGATCGGATTTTTTTTTCGCTCATTAAATTTTCCATAATTCATAATTTATTTCATTCCTGCCAACAACTTCATGAATATGCATGCACAACTTCATATAACAACTCCAAAGATGACTTCCATTCTCAACATAATCCCCGGATAGGGTATAAGGTATAAAATGGGCAATATGTGATATATGTGTGGAGCAATAATGATCATGATAAGGCTCATATATGGCTTGTGACTTTTGCAAGTATGCATAGGTAAGGCTAGGATATGAACTTGTATATATAAGCACTTGTATGGAAATTTCATAAAAAGTCCTCCATCATCTTATCATGCACATGTCAAAAGCAACTTTAAATTTTCATCTCCTTTATTTTTTTCATTTTGCACTTCATTGGGACTTCCCTTAACTAGGCAATTTCATGTTATATCTCTAATGAATCTAATTTTGCATCATAGAGCTCTTTTTTATACTTCCATGACTCTTTCTTTTTTTAATTTTTGATGGGGGTAATTTTTTGTTCGAAATATATAAACCTTAAAATAAATATGACTAACTTACTATGTAATATGCATGAACTATATAAATATGCAATGACTTATAAAATATGCTAAAATATGTAAGTAAGCCTTTCCCCCACCCCATACTTAAAGTTTACAGTGTCCTCACTGTATTAGAATTAGGGTTAAGAAAAACTTACTAAACCGTCACAAATCGATATCGATGTCTCTCATCGATTTCTGGCTCAAACTTCAGGGTGATCCGGCCTCGACCACAAGCCCATCTAAATCGACCATAAGGTCGATGTCGATCATTAACATCGATTTCGATGTCTTTTCTGTGTTCTTGTCTCTTTTCTGCAACTTGTTAAAAACAAAAACAAAACATGCAAAACAATAAAGTGTCTCAAACCAAAGTAAAACTGTCTAAAACCAAAACTAGGTCTTTGTTACATGCTCTAGACTTTTAAGTCGCTAGGCCGACTTCTTCCTTTGTGCTTCTAAAGGCGGCATCTGCAGAGTCCATGTAGCTTGGGCCTCAAATATTACTCCTTTCTTGTCATGCAGCTGCATTCCGTCGGGATGGATCTGATTCACCGTGAATGGTCCCAAATTCTTATCTTTAAATCTTGTAGGGAACCAATGGTCCTTATATTTGGCTACATAGACTTTGTCTCCTATCTCATATTGGCTTGAATCATCATCGGATACCCTACATAAGCGCATATGCCAAGGCACACCTCTTCCAAATAATGATAGATCTTTAATTGTAATGGAACAGGAGGAATCCGTACCTTGACTTACCTTCTTATCTGTCTGTAGCTCAGGTCGACATCGATGTTCAATCCTCGATATCGAGGTCTGTTGTACTCCTGGGGGATCAGTCGATTTGGAGAGTTTTCCCTCGATATGATCAGGTCGATTTCGACCCTCTAAGATCGATATCGGGGTCTATGTTCCTCCCTTTTTATTTTTTTTGGTTTTAAAGGTTAATATATTGCATGAAAATGAAATATTTAAAATTTACAAATAGTGGGACCAAGTGATGTGTCATCACTTGTCCAATGCTACCAAAATCATGGAACCAACTAAGTTGTTCCAATCCATGGGTGTGGTGAGCGTGCAGCTCAGGGTAACTCTTGTCTCTTCAAGCCATGGCTATCGGAAGTCGGACCTACCCCCTAAGGTTGTGTGATTATAAATCCCCCCTTCTCAGTACTGTCTATTTTCCTCCCTTCTCAATGCTGATGGTGGTCGATTTCTCCACTAGGGCATGGTCGATATCGACCTTAAACATCGATTTCGATGTTCCTTCTTCTCCTCCGTCGACCCCATATTTATAACCTGACACAGAATCTTGAACATTATTAGTCGATATCGACTTACTTGGGTCGATTTCGATGTTCTGTTTGGCTCCTTCGTTCAAGATTGCCACAACCTCCTCCACTTGGGCTTCTATTGCCCTCTTCTCAAGCTCTTCCGGTGTCATACTCCTTACTTTGGCCTCTCCACATCCAATGTAGACACCATTGATGGCTTTTATCTCCATTGGCCCTTGATTTTTCACCGTCTTGTTGAAGGCATACTCTATCACCTCGTCACTAATTGTGAATGAGAGCAATCCTTTCTTCACGCTAATGTTGGCATCGACGGTTGCTAGGAATGGCCTACCTAAAATAATGGGACAAGCAGGGTCCGCCGCAATATCAACAACTAAGAAATCAGCAGGGACAAAGAATTTACCTACTTGTACTGGCACATCCGTTACCATCCCTGTTGGAATTACTACCGTATTGTTTGCCATGTATAGTCTTGCATCCACGGGCTCCAGAGGACCTATCTTTACCTTGTTCCATATGGTTAGTGGCATCATGCTAACGCTAGGACCTAAGTCATCTAAAGCATTAAATTTGAATTGACCTAAACCTATAGCGATAGAAAACTTACTTGGGTCCGCCTGCTTTTGTGGTAGCTCCAACCTGTTGCACTCCTTTGCGATCTCAGAAAGTGATCGCTTCTTACTTAATATGTCCTTAAGGAACCTTACATAGGATGGCATCTCATGAAGTGCTTCTGCGAATGGTATAGAGACATTAAGTCCCTGAAGCATCTTCACGAACCGTTGGAACTTCTTTTCCGCTGGGTCCTTAATCACCTTTCTAGTTGGGAATGGCAACACCTTCTTCTTCCCTGCGACTGTAGTGAGGTCGACATCGACATCAGTAGGGTCGACATCGACTGGAGGAGTCAATTTCTGTGGTGACTCTGCATCAGGGTCGACATCGACTGGAAGGTCGATTTCGACGTCACCTTGGTCGATATCGACAGGGGGGTCGATATCGATGTCTGTTTTGGCTCCTTTTCCTCCGCTTTTTGCTCGGGCGTTTGTAATTGACGCCCACTCCTTAGGTTCACTGCCAAAATATGTCCAGTGGTTTTGCCCTTTTGGTTGGGCACAGTGGATCTAGGGAATGATCCTGACGCTTTGGGTATTGCTTCTGCCAATTGACCCATTTGGGTCTCCATGTTGCGCTTCCAAACGTCGATCTCCCCAAGTCTAGAATTTATGCCCTGCAGCTGAGTATGGACGGAGTTGTTGGCTTGTTTGAACTCAGTATGGTTCCTCCGCATCTCATCAAGAATGATTTGCAGGTCATCCTTCCTTGTCTCTTGCTCAGGGTGCCCTGGTGCTCTATATGGTGGGGGATCCCTTTGTTGATAGAACCTTTGATCGCCCCAATATGGTTGATTGCCCCCTCTATATGAGCTTCTTGTCCACTTGGCTTTCTCATGTTGTTCCGCCATGGATACTTGCTCAGTATGTGGACAGGTACTAGTGTTATGCCTTGTAGAACCACATTCCTGACAAGTTTGATTGTTGTTGAGGAACCTGACTTGCTTTTGAAGGCGGCGCGTCTGATCGTTGTGGAATTGTTGCCACACATCAGGATCTATCTCCCTTGGAGGCTCATATAATGGCATTGATGGGGCAGGCCTTGAATCATAGGCCGCAACAGTCCCATAGGTGTTATCAAAGTTCACGAGCCTCTCAATGGTCTCCTAGGCCTCCGTTGGTGTAAGCTCAATGTACCGATAGGAGGTATATGAATTGATCCTCTCCTTATTCGGCGCATCAAGGGCATTGTAAAATATCTACTGGATGACATATGGAAGTTCCCAATGCGTCGGGCATGATCTCAACATGTCCTTAAATCGCCCCCACGCCTGTGCTAGTGTTTCACCTGGCTTTTTTTTTTAAGCCGTGATCCTTTGTCGCAGCATCGCCGTTTTAGAAGGTGGAAAGAACTTATTCAGGAATGCATCCTTCACCTCCGCCCATGTCCTCAGCGAGCGTGGAGCCAAACTCTCAAGCCATTGTAATGCCTTCCCTGTCAAAGACCATCGAAAAGATTTCAGTCTCACATACTCTAAATTTACTCCATCAGCAACTGTTTCACATAAATCCATAAAAGTATAGATGTGTTGCAGAGGACATTCATTAGGTCTTCCTTCAAAAGTATTTCTTTTAATTTCAGAAAGGAAGTTAATTTTAATTTCATAATTGGAATGAGGAATTAAAATAGCAGATTCAGGAACGTGGAGCGGAAGATGCATGTATTGCATCGTCGTCTGTGGATACTGATTGAGCCGCTCTTGGGCTTGTCTGCACGCATCCTCCTCCCTATCAGCACGGGCTCGCTCTGCAGCAGCGGCAGCCCTCTCAGCAGCGATAGTAGCATTGTGGTCCTCAATCTCCTTCCTCAACCGCTCTATGGTCTCAGCCTGCGTCTCATTGTCAGCCATGATGCGAATTGCTTTGTTCCGAAGATGGAAGAAACATTCAGGCTCGTTGATGGGTTCCAGGATAGGTCCGCGATCAGAACGTCGCATAAACCTGCAAAATAAACTCTAAAAGATCGTGAGAAAACTTAGGTGGCGATTGATTGCCTCCCCAGCAACAGCGCCAATTTGTTCACTTCTCTCTTACGAGCGGGAGATAGATTCAAATATTTAAAGATAATTCACAACTATGCTAACTCCCTGTCCCAAACAAATAATACAAGAATCCCTCCTGATGTAGTGGTAGGGTAATCCACGAGGAGGTATGTCAGCGCTTCCCTTGTTGTAACCACGATCAAGCTTTCGACCTCATAAGACACTCGATATCGATGTGTCTGGTCGATTTCCAGTAGAGTTCCTGCAGAAGATAAAAGCAGCAAAGTCGACATCGAGTTTGACCTCGATATCGACATTAGACCTCGATATCGATCTTTACAGTCGATTCTGATGTTTGTCACAGAAACTGTTTTGCGTAACTTATTGTCGGAAAAGTGTCCGAAGAATGTAGAATGGTAAAGAAGGATGGTCAGAAATCAAAACTTAAACTTTTATATGAATTCAATTAATTAAAAAGCTTCCAAAGTCGGGGTTTCATGCCACAACGATAACAATGCAAGTTTGATGCTAAAGTTATGAAATTTAATGCCTTTCCGTCAAATAACTCTCGTTACTAACACTTAGGTGATTAGAGGCTCTCGCATAGTTCCTAAGAGTTACTATCCAATTCATGAGTAATCCAAGTTCACAATATGAGTGACTTTCACTTCAATAATGTAAATAATGAATCTCTCTTGCTTTCGCAAGGAATCATGCATAGGATAGAAGATGGAATCGCATAAAAGTCATACCTTTGATGCACTCACCCTACATCGCTATCGTCGGGCTCACCCCGATCCTAGAAGTGGGTTGACTACTTGCTTCTCATCATGCAACTCATCATCGTCATTGAAAAACTTTATCTTTATTCTCTAAGATAAAACTTAAATAAAGTAAAAACTAAAAATTCTATGGTAAAACTAGCTCATGTGATAGCTCTGATGTTGAAGATAAGAAATCTCGACTTTTGGATAGACGTGCAAGCTTCGGATAGAATTCTATCAAAATCTGAGTCGGATTCAACTTCTGGGCAACATCGATATTGACCTTCGGACGTCGATATCGACCTCTCTAAAACTCTATCTCTAGCTCTCCTTCTCCTACTCGGATTAGCACTCAACTTCTATCTTTTATCTCGATCTGGCCACTCGATATCGACCATCATCCTCGATATCGACCTCTGTGTGTCGACATGCTCTGTTCTTTTCTGCTCGATTTATCTCTACTGTACTCGATGTCGAGGTCCCCAGTCGATTTCGACCTCTTCAGAAGACTTCGAGTTCTTTTTCTGCTCTTCCAAATTTGTCCATTTTTGTCCTGTTTTCTGCGAAATCACATAAAAACTCGTGCATACCCATATATTTGATATTTAAACATAAACTACACTAATCCCATGTTTTCCGACTAATATGCATGCAAAAAAATGATAAAATGGACTTATATGTGCATAGAAAATATGGCAATTTGCGCACACATCATTTATAACCCAAGTTGTTAACATGAATCCATTTGATTGGGATAAGGACTAAACACAAAATCATAGGAGATGATCAAGACGCAACGATATCAAAATCAAACCCTTACCTCAAGCACGCTTGGCTAACGTCGGGCTCACCCTAACCCTAAGAGCTTGGGGGACTACTCGCACTTCATGGAAGTAAACATCTTGAATTGATAAGAAATAACTTGCATTGAAATAAACTTCGAAACTTTACAACTCCAACGTTGGCTTTCGCAAACGCCAAAACCCTAAAGCTTCTTCAACTCTAAACCCTAAACTATTGGTGAGATTGTTGTGTTGTTGAATGCCTTCCTTAAAAACCATCCCCCTAGGGCTATATTTATAGCTTTTCAATCCTTACTAGCCAAGGAAAGAAGTTCTAGTCCTACTAAAACTAGTCTATCTAAATTCTATCCCATAACAAATAGGATAAAACTTTATTCAGGTAAATAATAAAAATCCCAGGGTAAAAAGGAAAGTACCCTTAGGATATAATCTAACTAAAAAGGAAAAGATAAAATCGTGTGCAATCCGTGGGAATCTTCTACTCGATTCCACCAGTCCAGTCGATATCGAGTTTCTCATTTCTGCTCGACCTGTCTTTGATTCCACTCGACTTCTGGTGGTGTGTCGATGTCGAGTTGTCCACTCAACATAGGGTTGTGTCGAGTGCTTTCCAGTAGCTTGTGTTATCTTGGCTCGGCACCTGGTGTCTACGTCGAATGATCTAGTCAATCTCGAGTGGATGATTCGATATCGACCACTTCTCAGCTTCTTTTGCCTTCTCATTTTGACTCCGATTCTGCTCCAATTCCTATACATTTAAACCAAAACTTTTGCAGACTCTATTTCTTACATGTTAGCTCATTATACACAAATTCTCATTGTTCTCAATCTATAATTTAGGAATCGAATGGAATGTGAAGGAAAAATGTATATCTAAAATAGCTAGAAATATGTATATCAAGGAGCCAAAAAACATCTCGCAAAGTTTGGTAGTATCTGCAATAGACTTAGACCTCAAGGCCCGACGGATGACCAATTCATGCTTAGAGTGTTTCCCTTTACTCTTAATGACGCAAAAAGTGATTGGCTATATTATTTTCCACCAGAAAGCATCACTATTTGGGTTGGATTGAAGAAGGCTTTCCTTCAAATGTACTTTCTTGCGACTCGCCTCAGCATACTCAAGAAGGAATTGTTTAATATTGAGCAATCACCTACCGAGAGCCTATATGAGTATGTTGAGAGATTCAAGAAGCTTAAAGGAAGTTTCCGATAGCATGGTATACGAGAGGATGATCTAGTCCTCTATCTCTATTAAGGCTTGCTTGATAGAGAGTGAGTTTCATTAATGGTACAAGCAGAGGAGATGTCCTAGATAAGACGCCTGAGGAAGCGATGCGAATCTTTGAAGACCTAGCCAATGCTTCACAACAATATGGGAAACCCTAAGGGGTTAGAGGAGTTCATAGATTGGACAAATCTAGAGATAATCACAGAGATGATCTAGATAAGCTTGCTAAGATAGTCAAGAACATGGCTATGAAGATGAATCAGACACAATAGCCAAAATCATGCGGAGTCTGCGGAGATCCAAATCATCCTAATTATAGTGCCCAATGATTCAAAAGAAACCCCTCTCTATCTTTTAACCTTTCCATCTTCTATCTTTTACCCTTTCTCAAACTTTCCATCTTCTATCTTTTACCCTTTCTCAAACTTTTTTCCCAAGCAACACAAGAAACCCCTCTCACTCAAATCAAAATTCCAAATCTTAAATCCTTGAGTTTCAATCAAAAAGCTTGATTTTTTACCATTCACCATCACCCATCCATATCATCTTCATTCCCAAATCCCAAATTCAATCAAATACTACCATTCATTCATCAATTCTAAACCCAAACTCTAAGCTTCCACCAAATACAAGTTCCTTTCTACCACCACTACCATCTTTTTTATACAAGAAGGCTACAGAGGCTTGGACTTCTAGGCCCAGTTTTTGCCTTATTGGAAAATGGAGGACTGAGTAAATTCGTGAATCTAAGTGTACCAACTTACCCAGCTGGTGATCGGTGAACGTCGTTAGCTTTTGCTTCTCCCAAATAATAAGAATATCCTAACTCAATGCTTAAACCAATAGATTAGTAAACCAATAAATTGATAAACCAATAGATTAGTATAGCGATGAAGTCTGGAGTCGAATCCACATAGAGAACATTTGCAATGATAATATTCCTAACAATGATTTCTAGTGACAATAGCAATAGTTTGTAGCAACTTAATGACAAAATAAAGTAGATAAGGTAATGATTGTAAAGTGTTAATAATTACAGGAAATGGTACAAAATACACAAAAAAATGGGCCTTTTTGCAAAAGTGTAATGTTAGGCCCAAAATTTGCTAAACTAGACTAGTCCACATTTTGCAAAAAACTTGGTTGGTTTCCTTGCACTGTTGGTGACGGGTTGTAGCAGGTGAAAGTAACTGTTCATGTGCGGGAGTTTACAAAATAAAAAGGACGAGGGAGAGAGACGGGACACACAACATTTCAACCGCCAGAGAGACGAAAAATCAGAGGAGAGTAAGGAGGAGCGACAGGCAGGAAAGTGGCGGTTTTTGGAGAGTTCAAGGCCGATTTCACACTCAACTCTACCAAGGAGGAAGTAAGCGGTTGAAGAAGAAGGTAAGAAACTCTTGATGTGTGATTTTCAGTTGCGATTTTGGGGACATGGGGGTGCGATTAGTGGCGGTTTTTGGACGAAATGCAGACATGGGGGTGTCATTGCAGTTGCCTAGCAGTAGAGGAATGAAATAGGATGGGTTACGGGGTGCCTTTGCATTGCATTTACGATTTTGGAGAGTTGGGGTGCGATTAGGGTTTGTGGGTATCGGGAATCGGATGGGTAAGGGTTAGGGGATGTCGGGTAAGAAATTGGGGACAAATGGGCAAGGAGGGGTTCGGATGGGTAAGCAATCCACAGGATTGAGGATAATCGGTAGGGGAAGTTTCCGCATGTGGTAGGACGGTATAGAAGATTGTGTCTAAAATTTTGGTAGGAGATTTCGTAGGACTGGACAATTAAATTGGTAGGACATATTTGAACAACTGGTATGCCGACGATGGAGTGGGAATTTTTGGTGAATCGGTTTTGTAGTGTTGAAACCCTTAGTGCCCACCAACTGTTTGATGAAATGCCTATATATTTGATGAATTTTTGGTGAATTGGTTGTGGTGAATTAGGTGACCTGAATGTCTGAATGTATATGTGTGTGGTGGTTGTCTATATGTTTGAAAGTATATGTCTGAAAGTATATGTCTGATGAAATGCCTATATGTTTGATTAATTGTTGGTTAATTGGTTTTGGTGAATTATTTTGGCTACCTGCTGTGTTGGGAAAGAGGTAATATCAACAAAACTTGTATGAAATGCGAAATTGGTAGGACAATAGAGGACAGCAGAATTGGTAGGATATTACAATGAAATTGGTAGGATAAATTTGAACTGTTGGTATAACAGATTAGGTGACCTGAATGTCTTAATGTATATGTGTGTGGTGATTGTGTTGTAGGTACCCTCTGTTCAATCAGCATAAAAAATGACAACGGAAAGAAAGAAAAAAGCAAGGGCAGTACCAAGCAGCAAGGGGGTAAGGAAACTGAGATAGTTACCTGGTTGTGGTTGTAATGGTTGGAAAAAAATTTCGGAACCTAAGATTGTTACATGTATTTTTGCAGGTTGTGCTGGCTGTTGCAGAGAAACACCACTTCTTTAGGAGGGCCTTGTCACATTCCAGTTTGGACCTGCTTGAAGGCCTGGACATATGCATTGAACGTGATGATTACAAGGCCCTCACAAAGAGCCAGTTCAGGGGCATCATGAGGATGGGCTCCAGAAATAAATTCGCTGCATAGTTGGTACACTATTGCCTTCTTTGGCAGCTAAAGACGCGGAAGCAACATGAAATGTGGTACTCCATCCAGGGGTATCATGTGCGATTCTCTCTTGATGAGTTCGCGCTGATAACGGGGCGAAACTGCTCACCACCCCCGAGGGATGTGATGGAGGGCGACCATAAGGAGGCCATTTACCAGTTGTTTAAGAAGGAGAGGGTACATGTGAAGGATGTGAAGAGAGCGTGGGCGCATGAAAAGGAGACAGACTCGGGGTCCCTCATGAAAAAGTACAAGCTTGCCCTCCTAGTCATAGTGGAGGGCATACTGTTTGGGTTAGAGAAGAAAACTAAAATCAGGGGGTGGGTTGTTAAACTGCTGCTTGAGGACACCAGCCATTTTTTGGACTTCCCTTGGGGCAGGTTGGTCTACGAGAGGCTACACGAAAGCCTCGATGGGGCGTTAAAGGCCATTGTGGATGCAGGGAGTCACTTAAAAGATAGGATAGGCCAACCTACGCGCTCTACGAGTTCCCCATGGCCTTCCAGGTTAGTGAACATTTACAATATGTTAAAAACCTTTGCGAAAAATGTGTCTGCTAGTTGGCAATTGTCAATATTTGTGTTGGTGTGGCATGCCGAATGGCTAATTATATCCTGCCAATGGGGTATTTTTATCCTTCCAATTTTAGTTAGAATGCTGACCTGCCTACTGGGAAATAATATCATACCAACTCTATGAAGTTGCCATACCAACTGTGTGTTAATATCTTATGAAATTATGTATGCAGTTGTGAGTGTACGAGACATTTCATGAGATTGGGAATCATTTCGGCCATAACATTGACGACACCATCACCCCGAGGTGTCTTAGATGGGAAACCCCAAACAGCCACATCAGATATGAGAACATGAAATCCTTGCTCAACCTCGACGTCGCCGCTGACGATGACATAGACGAACACGCCCGGCTCATGAATCCAGAGCCCATCATGCACCCAAGCCATAAAGAGAAAGACGACCACCCAAATGCCTCGTACAAGAGAGAGTCCCCGGAAGTGTTCTTTGACTTGATTGTGGATGAGCACCACAGGGCCCGCAGAGAGAAGCGGCGTCAAGAGGATGCCACGGCTGGACCCAGTCAGGGAACCAGCCAGTCAGGGTCAGACGCATCTAGCGTCGGTCTGGAGGCCCGGATCCTGTCGAAGGTTGAGGCCATCTGTAGGGCCATGATGGTGGAAATGGGGAGCCGGTTCGCGGTGCTTGAGGACAGGATAAGTGAGGTGAGTGACGCTTGTAAGAAGGCTTTCTCGCAGAAGGGCGACAAGGGAAAGGTAAGTGTTTCTTTGGTTATCTATTGTCTTGGAAAGCATAAACGGTAAGACATAAATATGCAATTGGTAGGATAATTATGAAGAGTTGGTATTCCAGAATATGTGACTGAATGACCAAATCCCCTTGCAGGAGTACGTTTCTTTGGTGGACGATGACATTGAGGACTATGGTAAGGCTCATTTGGATGATGAGGAAATGGTTGACAATAAGAAGTCTGACGAGGGCAAGGTGGATGACAAGGATGCGGACAAGGAGGATGACATTGTTGAGGACAAGGACGTGGACAATGAGAAGGCGGAGGAGAAGGACGAGTTGAACGTTGATTACAGTGTGGAGGGAAAGTGCGCTTCAATTGGCATAACTGAGGAGAAGGACAAGGCAAAGGACGATGACAATGGGGATGGCAAGGACGCTGCAGAAGAAAAGGTCGAGGACAAGGTTGACAAGGACAAGGGTGACAAGGCTGCCAGCAAGGACGAGGATGACAAGGTTGACAACAATGCTGAGCAAGGTGGGGAGGACAAATAGGAGGCTGCCAAAACAGTTGTAGGGGAGGGTGACAAGGCTGAGGTTGAGACCAAGAAGGGAGACAAGGGTGGGGTGGAGGAGCAGGAACATCCAACTGAGTCTGATGCAGACGCCGGGGAGGAAAAGGTAAAGCGTACTTATTGGTAGGATAGGTTTTACCTTTTTGTATGATTAATTTGGTGTGATGGTAGGATAGATCTGATCATTTGGTATGATTTTAATGTTCTATGTGTAGAAAAAGTAATACTGTTTGATAATAAATTGGATGTAACCTTACTGTTTGATTGATAGGAGTCGAAGCTGGGGCTCAAGAGAGGCAAGCGTGAGAGGAAGCAACCACCATCCTTAGGGGATTGCATGGTAACTCAAGCCTCTAAGCGGGCTCGAAAGGGTGCAAAGGCAACGTGTCCAAGCAGTGACGCGGCTGAGGTGGGGCTGGTCACGGATGCAGTGAGAGACGAGTTCCTGGCGTGGCTGGAGAAGTACCCCGGGCAGGTGAAGGGCCCTAATGGGACCCAATTGGGGAAGGAGTTCTTCAATGCCCTTATATCACCCGGTGTATGGACAACAACCGAGGTACGGATATATTCCACCAAGCATATGTTTGCTTCTTCACTTATGTCATGGGATTCACACTAACGGGAATTTGGAACTTACCCAATAACGCAGTACATCCAGCAGGCCCTGGTTCTCATACGCAAGGCCTTGGACACCAGGGAGGGTGACAAGAAGTCTGGTGTGGTCGTGGTGGACCCCTACTGGCAAGAGCAAGTGACCAAACAATGGGAAGCGTGTGGTGGGGATGTGGGGCGCATCACCAACCACAACGTTTCCAAGGTGTTGTTGAAGTATTTTTCCGGGACTCTTCCAGAGCACCACGGGAGGAGCTGGTGTGTTGCAAACCCCAAAATACTTGCGTCGTACAATTACAAGGGGAAGCACTAGATCGGCCTCGTCATCTACCTCGTCAAGTGGACAGTCGAAGTTCTGGATTGCGACTGGTACCAGATCAAGGACAAGAACCTTCAGAACTACCTCGAGCCCATTGCCAAGCTGATCCCGACGGTCATGCAGTTTAACGTGGAGCTCCGTGCTAGGCATACCGTCAATGTGCTGAATCCTTTCACCACCTCCCGCACTGTCAAGATCCCCCAAAATGAAAAATCCTAAGTCTTCAATTTTGCCTTCTTACAACCACAATTTTTTTGTTTGTGGTGGTTATTTATTTTTTGCTTCGATAATATAATTGGTAGGATAATAGGATGATATTGGTAAGATACAATGCAACCAATGGTAAGATATAATGAAACTAATGGTAGGATAATTGGATGATAATGGTAAGATGTACTGAAACATGTAATGATATAATCCTTTCTTGTGCAGGGGTGACTGTGGAGCGTACATTATCAGGACGTTGCAGCTGGTGGCTGAGGGCGTTGACACATTCGAGACCGTGAACGACACCTTTATTGCGCCCTACCGCCAATACTTGGGACTCTCCATACAGCGCAACACTTTGTAGGCCTCTACCCAACCTGTTTTGGTGGTTTATGCATTATGTTTGTAGTGACATTATGAACTGCTTATGATGTTGGTTTTTGATTTCGTGGACTAACTTGTTGTTTAGAAACTTATGTTGTTGCTTTGTTATATTGTTCGTTTGGAGACTTATGTCGTTTGGAAACTTATGTTGTTGGTTGTAATGTCTTTTGTTAACGGTTTTAATGTGTTGTGATTGTAATGGTTTGAACTGGTATTTATGCTAGTGTTCACTGTTGCCTTTTTACACCCACGGTAGTTATCTTTGTGGTGGTTAGTTATTGTTTGCTTCAATGGTAGTATTGGTAGGATTATAGGATACTATTGGTAACAAATAATGCAACCAATGGTAAGATGGACATACCCTATTGGTAGGAGTACAATGTCATGACCGAATTTCCCAAGAGTAGCCGTAATGGTGAGACGGTATTGGTAGGATAATAGGCTGAGAGTGGTGAAGCATTTTATCACTATTGGTACAATAAAAATACCGTATTGGTAGGATGGATATTTCATCACAGAATTTGAAAAGAATATCGGATGGCTTGATATAGGTAGGATATTGGTACGATATTGGTAGGATGACCGTACAATATTGGTAGAATATTTTGCAACTAATGTGTAGATAAAAACACTATATTGGTAGGACGAATATAGAGATACGTAATATATCCGATACTTGAAGACACTTTGGCCAAAATATGATATCCATTGCAATTATCCCCATAATATCCCCGACACAAAATGAAATAGGGTAGCCATTACAAGTTTCCCCATCACATATCAGACACATGGCACAAAATATTATCAGTACTAAAAGTTTCCCCAAAAAGTTGTAGCGCATACAGATGACTCCCCAAAATAACTCCGACAAGTGCTATGAAACTCCACAAAATCACACTACTGTTGACGGCACTTTGACCCCCTCGCCTCGCCCCTCAACGGATAGCGCTTGGTCTTCGGCCTTCCAGGCGCACGCTTCACCACCGGGGGCAAGCAACGCTTCGCAGCAATTTCTGGAGGCACCGCCCAAGTGTCACAAGCTGGCACTGGGTAGCCGACATTTTCGAAGCACGCGCGCCAAGCCTCAGCCCTGTATAGAGGATGGACGAGAAAGTATGGGTCGATCTGACGGACCTTGTCCGCCGCGATGGCATGTGCACATGGGATCTAGTCAATGTCGAAGTGCTTACATGTGTAACTCCGAGCGGACAGGTTGACCAGCCATGAGGCGAGCCCTTTGCGGACGTCAAACTCATGTTCGCTCAAAGTCTTCACCTAAAGACATATAGATTGTATGGCGTTTTGCTTGATAACGGCGTCCACGTGGTTAGTCACAACATTGTCAGGATTCGAACTTAGCTCCCGACGCTCGACAAACCACCTTGCCACGGTGTTGAGTATGCTGTCGATCAGGGCGGTAATGGGCAGGTCACAAGGTTCAAGGAATACCGAGTTCAAGCACTCGGCATGGTTTGTGGTGGTGATGTTAAACCGATTAGTGGGATAGAAAGCCCAGGCCCAGTTGAAGAAACCCGCCAACTTAATGTATTCCGCACCAGTGGGCGACTTCGCCTTGAGGCCGTTATAGTGCCCATTGAACTCCGCAACGGTATACGCCCTTGCCATTTGGAAGAAGAGGGATTGCAGCCCACTCGCCTTATGATAAGCCTTCATATTCTAAAAGAGATGGAAAGTGCAGCGGCCATGCTTTGCAAAGTCGTAACTCCCTCGAATTCCCTTGGTGATGCTCATGTGCTTGTCGCTGACCCACACAACATGGGTCTCATTCGGGACGACGTGTCTCATTTTCCGGAAAAAAAAAAACCCAAGAGGCATCATTCTCTCTGTCCACAATGGCAAATGCAATGGGGTATATGTTGTGGTTTGGATCTTAGGCATTCGCAAACATCAAGCATCCACGATACTTCCCCTTTAAGAAACTTCCATCCACCGAGAATACCTTCCAATGTCAAGCACTCAAAATATGTAGGATATAATTTGACTATTGGTAGGATCAGAGTACATAGTTGGTAATATGTTTATTGGAAGGGTATCTTCCACCTATTGGTAAGAGAAAATGGGTCATTTGGTAGGAAAATCAAGTGTCGAGGTCGTACCTGTCTCAGGTGTGGGATGGCTGTCCTCCAAACCCTAAAGCTAACGAATGCACACTTGAATTGCTGGTTATCATCACGTACTAATGTGGTTACGGTCCTGGGGTTTGCGTGCTCAAGCATGTAAAGGTATGAGGCCATACGATCGTAGCTCTCTTCGTAGGTCCCGTACAAGCCGTCCCTTGTAAATCCCTTCGCCCTGCGTGCCTTCTAGTAGCTGCAGTCCACACCCAATCGAGACTTCATCAATGTCCTGATCTGACGCAGAATCAGCTCATTTCCTGATCCACTGAAACTACCAAGACATAGTACATAGACGGAGAACAAGACGACGGTTAAGAAACTTACTCAGACACTAAACTCTGCCCCATCAGCTTGTAGTTGGCGTTCCGCTGGTACTTGCTCATGGCACTTACCTTGCAAGTGTGTTCGTCCACGAGCTTACGAATCATTCACTTCTTATTTTGCCGATACGTCGAAGCCCGACAATACCATAAGCAGTTCGGTTCGGGGCATACAACCACATACGTTGTTGTTGTCGATCGCTTTACTAGGGTCGCGTAGCACCCCTGCAAAGCTTCCCACCTCACTTTGTCCTAAATGTCAGCCTTCGTATCGAACATCTCCCCCTCACGAAACTCCTTCACACTCTCTCGAGGGTCTCTGAGTCGAGGAATGAACTGAGCCACATTCTCTTCCACTTGCTCCAACGTCGGCAAAGGTTGTTTATTTCCTTGGTACGATCTCTCTATAGCTCTCAGCACTGCCTCGGCCTCCTCATCCCACGAGTGCGAGGGCTCGTTCGGCCTCCCTCCCTCCTCCACTTTCATGGGGAAACCACCCACGATCATGTCATCATCGGAGCTTCCTACGTCTATTATGTCCTCCAATCCGTGGGGGGTAGGACATCCACATCGTCGTCTCTTTCGACGATCACGACTTGCTTTCCACGTCGGATTGCATCAGACCTACTCACGTCGCCACCCTCCTCTGGGGCATCCATTTTGTCAAGGTTTCCCACTGTTTCACTCTGTCCTACCATTACATTGTAATCCATCCTATCAACTGCCTCAGTTTGTCCTACCATTAAGTTGTAATTCATCCTACCAATACCAGATTGTATACCACTCCCAGCAAGCCCCCCTGCCTCCCATTGATGCTCCCATTTGCAGTCCTACAATAGTCTCCCTCCCCCGCTACACATTCATCACACAGGCAGGGCCCTCCAGTGTCACTACTAAGGTCATCTAATATCCCTTTCTCCTCCCATCATCCAAATCTTCCTGCGTGGTAGGAGGCCCGGTTAGGAGTATTTCCCCTGGGGTGGGAGATGAGAGGTCGTCAGCCCCATCGGAGTCTTTCGACTGATGTCCATTGAAGGGAGTGGATGGGCTTGTCGTTTTCATCCGTAAGGTGATGTGCAGTGTGATTGGCCAAGCTCGTGAACCGGATTCGGTGTTATAGAACTTGTAGGCTTCTAGGTCATCGTCGTCCCAGACACGAATTGGAGTGGCCCGCCCCATCGAAGGAGGGAGGTAGGTGAGCTCAATGTCGTATAACACCATGTCCACGTCGAATTTGGAAACTATCTTCTCCTTCAGTTGGTCGTAGCGAATATTCTGTGGCACCACCATAGCTGCAGTACGTGCCTCCCTTGAACACCAAGCTCCCACTCCCGGGAGCCCACCAACCGTCGAACACGACATTCAGACATACCCTATCACCTGGGGTATGCCACGGGAACAGAGGATCAGCCTGGGGGTTAGTTTTGATAGAAGACAAAGGAACACCTATAAAGGAAAGGTACAAGATGACTTACCCATCTCTGCCAGTGCCACCAACAAACTTTTTGCACTTTTACAAGTATGGAAAGACAGTTGAACACTATTGGGAGGCCAGAAATGTTCTATTGGTAGGATGGGTATTGTATCATTTCCTCGGATGCACGTGTGGCTTTTCCCCATCCTTTCCGCTTCTCTCCTACTCTGCATCACTTTTTGCAGAGCATGTTATGGTGTTTCAGATCCTCCTCTCAAGCTGATATATGTGCTTGGGGAACACCCATTAATGCAATGATTACATTTAACCCTCATAAATTCTCCCCCCTTCCCCCCAATGAGGAACCCCGTTTTGGCGCCAAAACTACAGTGACAGCCCGCCAAATCAGCTACAGTGACTCCCCTCCAAAATCTCTCCAAAATCTCTCCAGGTATGGAAGGACAGGTTTAGCCTATTGGTAAGACAAATTGATTCTGTTGGTAAGACGAAAAGTGTCCAATTTCCTAAAATGAACGGGATGCTTTTGCCCTCACCTTTCCACTCGTCTCCTATGTTGCCTCTCTTTTTGCAGAGAATTTTATGGGGGTTAACACCCATCAATGAAGCTTATATATGTGTTGATTGACACCCTTAACTCCAATCATTTGATTTTCCCCTCATAAAGGCTCCCCCCTTTTTCCCTCTTGAGAACCCCGTTTTGGCACCATTTGAGCCTGATTTCAGCCTGACATGTACAGTGATCCCCCTTTCCATATCTCCCTCCCACAGTGAGGCTACAATGCCGGCTTCCCCCTTCACTTGCTACTTTCCCATTCGGTTACCCCAAAAAATTACAAAAGTAGACAATATTCTACCCTTTGCCAATTTCCCATGTCCTAGTCTACTTTTGCAAACTTTTTTTTTGGTCTAGTTATGCAAATCGGCCTAATAATTATGTAGAAGAGCATTTCACCTATAATTTTCGACAATGGTTGAGGTTCAAGGTCCTAGGATTGATTCAATAGTATTGATAAGATATATGTCGACTTGACTAAGGTTGATTGTTATGCAAAGATACAATCTTCTTATTCAATATCACTAAAGAATAGCATTAATGATTCAATTTCTTAGACCAATTGGCACATCGATTCAATGCAAATAGAAGACAATGGAACAACCCACTCGGCCCTATAAACAACAACTCGATATAGATCAATCGATATCATCCACTACAAAGTCATAGAAATATCACTAAATCAATGACTTCGTTTGCTATCGAGAAACCAACAACGGATTCATAGCATTGATGCAATTCCTAACATGGTGATCAATCATAGAAAGGAACACAAATTCATATCAATAAGAACAAGATGATAAATATAATTATTAATAACTAATTGAAATCAAATCCTCACAATTCATTCAACCATGTCTTCGAATCACAGGCGAAACTATGAGTTTAGCAAGTCATAGCCAAAGTAACGCTCATCTCTCTCTCTCTCTATTGTACGGCATAACTGAAACTCCACACCTCTTGGTTGAATGAAAATAACCTAAATAGAGTCTTGCAAAACCCTAGGGGGATTAATAATAATAAAATTTTAAAATAGAATCTTCGGATTAAAATCGGCAATCGTTGAACACGTGACACCGACGGGCGCCGGTTGAGTATCGGCGGGCACCGTCCCCAACGGACTCCTTAATTCTTCTTAACTTCGATCCCATCCCCAAGGCCGGAATGTAAAACTGCAGAATAAACATTAAAAAGGCGTAGATTCCAAACTCGAATACTTCACAAGAAATATATAGAATTAGACTAAACGATATGCAAAACTCCTATCTAAATGCAATAAGAACTACTATAATACCTATATGAAATATGCATTATCAAATCCCCCCACACTTAAGCTCTTGCTTGTCCTCAAGCAACCATGAAACATAAACATAATCAATGCATCCCAAAAGACATTTTGTCACAATTCTTCCTCATCAAAAAGCAACTTAAATTCATAGTGCAAATATGAACAAGGCATAAAAACGCAATAACATGTATATAGGTGATCAAGTAGCTTGCATGCTTAACAATCCAACCTCACAAGGAAAAATATGTGTTTCTCTCGCTCTCATGTGTTTAGGCTTTTAACCATACACTCTCCTTAATTCCATATACAAGCATCGAATCAAATATTGATATTTATATCACAAAATCTCCACTAGATACATCAAATAAAAAACAAGAACATCAAGAGGACTTTCGTTCAATGGAAACCTTCATAGAAGACTCCATTCGGCGGGGTTGTAATGGGGCTTGGTAAAATCATAAGGGCAAGGAATTACATTTGGTCATGTGGTGCTATTAATTCCGGGAAAATAAGATTCCTAAAACTCCAACATAACACAAACCAACTCAATAGTATGTCAAGCTCTCAATGTAACACAACTCTCAAAATATAATAATAAATTCCAGTAATCTCAAATATCTCAAAATATGCTCAAATATGCATATATAATACCCAACTCAAATAACTCTCAACCAAACATAAATCCAACTCCTCATATACAAAAATAAATAAAATGGCTCTTTATTCTTTTTCTTTCTCTCTTTTTTTTCTTTCGGCTTTTCTGATTTTTTTAATTTGAGCCAAAAATAACATAATATAGCATAATATGAGGGAAACTATAAGCACATAACATTATATCTTCTCCAAAACCATAAATAATGACAATCTCACACTTTAGCTTCTTTCCAGAACTCCAAATGAATTTCCATAACCAACTCTAAATCTCAATTTCCCCGGAATACAAATTTTTGTGGAGCTTACAAATAAAATAGTATAAAGGCTCAAATTGGCTTCAAAACAAGATATAACATAAGGTAGATATGGATAAAATGTGGCTAAAAGGTTGCCTATATCATTTGAACTTATCAAGCAATGATCATGTATATAATTGGCCTTGAAAATAGATAACCATGTCAATACTCAAAGATAAATGCATAGGAAGAGTAAATCACACAACAAAGCAAAAGGGTACACTAGTAGAAAAACAGGATTTTAGCCCGGACCTTTTTCATCATATAGCCCGGATCTGACAATTTATAGCTCCGGGCTCCAGGTTGGTTGGGGTGAAAAATGGGTATGATTTTATAGCCCGGATATTAGAAAAAAAAAAATCCGGGGTATATAATCCACCAAATATCCTAAGAAATTGAGCTGAAACACACGCCCGGGGTATATACTCAAATATCCAGGGTATATACTTCAAATATCCGGGGTATATTCATATTGTTTGTATGGGTAGTTAAACACACGCCCGGGGTATATACTCAAATATCCGGGGTATAAGATTGGATTAGTCCGGGCTATATTCATGTTGTTTGTATGGGTAGTTAATTCATACCATGAGATATAACCCGGAGATATAAATAACATCCGGGGTATATAACACTAATTGATTATTAATTTTCATTGTATATAGATCAGATATGTTAGACCCGGGCTATATAATGTCTTTTTTTTCTCTTTTCCAGTTCCCATTCATTATACACAATAGACCAAAATTGACCTGTAATTCGCGATGCCCGCGATGCCATTCAAATTAATATGCAACCACAAATACACAACTGAACATGCATCAAACAAATAACTAATTGACATTTCAACAAACTTTCAAGTTCTTACAAAGTTTCAAGACATGTAAATTTTCACCACCAATACAACAATTTCTTACAAGGTTTCAAGTTATGTACAAGACCCATACGTACCCAGTTATAATACGCCAAAAAAAGATGAGTCTATCAGTCATGCGATCTTGCTTCAGAATCAAGGTGAACGATCCGAAACTTCTTCCAAGCTCGAGACTTTGATTAGCCTTGCCTAAAAATAATTCAGAAACAGGAGAAAATTATCAAACGAAATAATTGGGCATCAATTGATATTTCTAACCATTCTAACTTCAAAAAAAATTACGAACCCAAATCTGAGAAATTTTTTATATATTGTTGCATCTTTTTGTAAGCTATTTTAGTTTAGCTCATCTTGAATTTGGGTAGTTTGGGATTATGGATCAGAAACTGCTTACTCCTAATTCAGAGTGGATTAAATTATAGAGTCAAGTGATGTTTGAAACCAGTCTATATATCCATTTCAAATGGCCTGAGATCTTCAAGAAAAATAGGGTCAAAGAAAACAGGGGGCTCATGATTCTTCCTACGTTTCCAGTCAACAAATCTATGACAGTTTTGTATCTCAAATATATCAATTTAAATCATAGAAGTTACACAAATACATGAACATCAAAAGATGGCAGTCTAGAGTCATTGCTAAGCCTACCATGCAAATCTATTTTTATCTCTACATCGCCATCAACAGGTCTTGGAAAAACATCAACAGATTAGGGTAATTCATTAAGAATTTGTGTTTTTTACCTAGTAATTTATTAAATCTATCATGTTGTTTTCTTTGCTATTAAATCTAAAAATCATGTATTAATCATTCCTCGCAAACATTTGAATTCAACCAACACAAGCATTGATAAAGATACGGAAACGGAATGAACTACTCTTGCATACTACTTACTTGGCCTGTTTAACATAGTTGCATTCTTCTGTTGCATATCCCTTATCCTGATCTCTTCGGCAATCTCAATTTATCCTACTTTGATAACACCTACAAAATCCACAATCATCAAAATAGAAGCAAATGCAATGACAAAAAAAAAGTAGTTGATTCAAAAACAAATCTATATGAACATATAGATTTGTGGAGTTACCATCCAATGCTTCTGTCAAAAAAGGTAGTTGATTCAAAAACAAATCTATAAGGTATAAAAGACAAATCTATATGAACCTATAACATATAGTATCTAATGCTTCTGTCAAAAACATATAGATTTGTAGAGTTACCATCCAAATTATTTGGATCACTATAACTGATTCAAGTTATTTAGAATTCAAGGGGACACTTAGAATTGTAGATCGAGAAATAGTTCTCAGAAAGGAGTGAAGCTATTAAATCTATCATGTTATTTTCTTTTTAATTTGTTCACTCAAGAGGATAAATGAGGCAACACCATGAACTTGAAAAGAAATAGTTCTCAAAAGCTTAAAGTGATGTATTTAAGGGTTTCTTACATGGACCCTCAATTAAAGAGAAGACAAAAAATAACAATGCAATAAACTGAACTTCACTGGGTGAATATCCTCTGAACACATGATCAATATAAAAAAAATAGAGGAAGACAAAAATTGGGATATGAAGGGTACCTTTTTTGGGAGGTGTTGGGGACAGCTGTTGTGGCAGAGGGAGGTGAAAATGGGTTCTTTTTTCAGATCAGCTACAACAGTGGTAGCCCCTTGTGGGAAACCCTCTTCAACCTTTTAAAGATGTTATGAAGTGCAATTCCTTGTAGGACATCAAGGCTGATTTTCAACAAATGTATCTATTTGTTTTAGTTTCTAGTGAAAAATATTATTAATAGGATATAGCAAATCATTCATTTTTGTGTGTGCTGATGATAGGTTATATAGCAAATCAATTTTTTTTGCATTGTATTCTTAAAATATTATTCATGAGTAATGAATAATAATGCAAAAATATAGTATTTTAAGAGTAAGACACTGCATTATATAGTTAGACACTTAAATATATTGCAAAAACATAGTTAGACACTTAACTAGTATACAATATAGCAAATCATTTATTATTCATGAGTAATGATCTTCAAAATACAATGCATTATATAGTTATACACTATTATTAACCATAGGTTATATAGCAAATCATTTAATTTTTTAAATATAATGCAAAAACATAGTATTTTGATAGTGAGTAATGACCCTAAGCTACTAAAACGTTTATGACCCAAATAATTTATTTATTTTTTTTGGTGTTGATGACCCAAATAATATTCTTCCTTGCTATCGGACTGAAGTTAGATTTGTTTGAAAATAGTAACTGGTGTCACAAACTATTGAGATTTATCATAAATGTGTAAGGTGTGAAGGTAAAATTGACTTGTAATATTAGAGTTTGTGCTAAAAAATCCAAACAAATGGCAAATCAAGATAGGCGGTTGTTTGATTATTTCCATCAATTCAAAACTCAATAGATCAAAAAAATCACGTATCACACAGTATTTAGCTAAAGCAACATCACTCCTGGTGTACAACATTCAATCATGGTTACTGCAAATGCACTTCAAATACCCGCACAACATTCAATCATGGTTACTTAAAACTTATATGACTGCACAATGCACTTCAAATGAGTCAACCCATGTCTAATCTCTCAATTGCATAGAATTACCAATTCGGAGTACAAGAAGAAAGCAACAGTCAAAGATCTAAGGACCTATTTTTTGTAGACAATTGCACTAATATTAGAAAGAGAAGGAATTGTTCAACTTGGGTCATTTGACATACCTGTAGAAAGCTCTGCAACTTCGGGGGTGTGGGAAGCTCATCTATTGGAGAAGGTGATTGACTGCCCAACCAAGCACAACCACAGTACTACTGCCTACAGACAGCAAAAATGCGATTTAGGGTTACACAAATAGGAGGGTGACTGCAATTTAGGGTTTTGATAAATCTGAAATTTAGGGCTTTTGCTTTTAGGAAGGGGAGGTCGTTGAAGAAGAGGCTGGTGAAGATGAATAGTCACGAATTTGAAGGGACCAGTGCAGATGCCAACAGAGGGAAGGAGGGAAGAATGTCGAAGGAGGTCAAAGATACTTGGTGATGGCGATTCCGCAATGGTGGAGTTGAATAGGAGGAGGCATCGATCGAAGGGGTTTTAGATGTCATCGACATGAGAAGGAAAGGAAGGGAAGAGGGCATACCTATGCGATGGCGATTCTCCAAGTCTGGCGAAGAGGAGACGGTGAAGAGGTGACGACGAAGAGGAGACGATGAAGAGGTGACGGCGAAGAGGTGTCGGCGAAGAGGTGTCAGCGAATGGGAGTGAGACATGGAAGAGGAGCCGGCGATGGAAGAAGAGACCCGCAAAGAGGAGGCCAACGATGAGGACTGAGGAAACGGCGAAGAGGAGTCAGCGTGGAGAAGAGGAGTTGATATGAAGAGCAGTCGGCGCCGTCTTCCTTTTGCAGAGATTGAAATCTTATACACCCCGGATACTCCAATTATAAAAACTATGGGGTTTATAATTTATTCTGTATGGGGAAATCATATAGCCCGGATATTGTTAAAAAAACGCCCGGGCTATATAATATGAATCAATTAATAACCCACTATAATATATCCCGGATATTTGTTTTATAATCCGGGTTATATTTATTTTCATCAAAAAAATATAATGATAAATTGCTAGTTCCTCCATTATACCCCATAAAAATGAGATCCGGGCTAATAGATCACGGGGTAAAATCCCGTTTTTCTACTAGTGGTATAAATGTAATCCCTTATAACTATTGGCCTAACATGTTTCGAGATGTGCAGGAATTTGTAACTTCGTGTGACTAATGCCAACGAGCGGGGAACATAACATGGAGAAATGAGAATCTGCTCACGGGGATCTTGGAGGTCGAATTGTTCGATGTATGGGGCATAGACTTCATGGGCCCCTTACCATCTTCGGGCCCTTATAAATACATCCTCGTGGTGGTTGATTACATCTCCAAATGGGTGGAAGCCATTTCCACATGAACCAATGATGCTCGAGTGGTCGCCAAATTTTGAAAGACTAACATTTTCCCCCGATTTGGTGTTCCCATGGTCCTAATTAGTGATGGCGGTTCTCACTTTATAGAAAGAAGCTTTGAGGCGCTTTTGACTAAGTATGGGGTACATCATCGTGTAGCTACACCCTATCATCCCCAAACAAGTGGTCAAGTCGAGGTATCCAATCGAGAAATCAAGGCTATCTTGGAGAAAACCGTATCACGATCAAGGAAGGATTGGTCGTCAAAGCTTGATGACGATTTATGGGCTTATAGAATGGCATACAAGACGCCTCTTTGCACTACTCCTTATAATCTTGTGTATGGTAAGTCATGTCATCTTCACGTCGAGTTAGAACATAGAGCGATGTGGGCCCTTAAAGAGCTCAATATGGATCTCAATGAGGCCGGGCGGAAACGATTCATTGATTTACAAGCACTAGTGGAATCAGTTGAGGCCTAAGGGTGCATTCAAAACCATTGTTAAGTGTAACGGTGTTTCTGTAAGGTTCTCAAATTTGTTGATTGTAAGGTGAGTCTATGCTATCATTTTTTTGTGTTTGCTTTAGTATTCCTGTTAAGTTTTGGTCTTATGAAGCTTCTATTTTCTTGCTAGTTTGATGTGTTGCTGATGTGAGCATTTATTTTGTGTGATTATGTACTTTCTATTGTCAAGTGTTAAGTGACAAGTTGTAGGAATGATAGATTTAGCTATTCTGCCAGACCTCAGGATTTTATCATTCTTGTTTAGTCATTAGGAAAAATTATGTGGCTCGATTACTCTTCACAGTCTCCATTCTCCATTGTCTCTGTGCTTGGATTGGTATTTGGATGATTTTACCTAGAAATTTGTTTATTGAATGACCTATTTTAGTACACAATGTTCCTTGGCCAAATTGAACATGGAATTCTTTTCTTGTTTAAAACTCTAGAATTTTGTTTCTTTGTCATTGCCAATACTTTTTGAATTGTTAATAATAATACGATTTAGAGTTGAAAATTATGGATAAAGATCTTTATGAGGTACATACATGAAAACTGAAAAAAATATTATGTCCTTCAGTCTGCAAAAATAATGAACTTGTATATAGAAGTTTAATATGCGGTCAATTGTTCCTCTGTGGAAGGTAGTATGTCGATCGTTGCCTGTCTCCTCACATCAGGTCATTGAACAAGGGGTTCTTTTTAATTTTATTTTAATTGCAGCCTTTAATCTCAGCTTTGATGATGTTAAGAAGAAGATTAAGTATCAGTCCATCTCATTTGAAGAAATTCATAGTGAAGTTGATGAGCTGAAGGTGATTTTTTTTCACTGTTTTACTTCTTTGGTACTCTAGTTTGCCTGAACAATTTGGATCTTCTTTATCTTAAGATTTTGATGCTTAAATGGGTTGTGTTCACCTTGTGCTTCTCTGTATTTCTACCAGGCAAACTTGATCAGCTTAATTTGAGCAAGATTTAGCGAAGAGCAGTGGCAACACAAGGTCTGAACGAGAGGAAGAAGCAACGAACGACGAAGAGGAAGATCGTTGCATCTTGGCCTTGATATGCAAGTGAAGAGTGGCGTAGCTCTGCAAATGAAGGTCTGTCGACATCAACGGTGGACATCGACTCGGCTACAACCCGATGAGTCCATAGAGATGCTGAAATTTAGGGAGTTCAATCCTCTATTCATTTATCCCTGCATTATTTGTTGCATTATTTGTTGTTTGTCAAATTAGCTTTTGGTTCTTGTGTCGTTCTTCTATAGATGGACCTCTTAGGAATTCGTATGCTTTTTTTTGCCTTTAGAGCAACCTCTGAAGCAGGGATTAGCTTGAAACTCATAAATATATTGTTGTGCCCATTTTGTTTATGTTCAATTGGGATGGATACTTTAAAGTACCTATCTTTTGTAAAGTCTTATTTATATCGAGCAAAGGGTGTTGTGTACCAAATGAAAAAGTATCGGATTATAAATGAACAGTGTTGTGCCTTAATAGCTATGAAATTGAACCATTACATAAAGCAGATGTTAGTATCATTATAGACATCGACCGAATAATCTAAATGAATGTGTAACATATATATTTACATCACAATGTTAATATAAATTGATATATATTACTAACAACAACATCTTTATAAAAATCTAAAATGATGTCTATATCATATTAATACATCAGTTATGTACATATTTCATACGATAAATTATTTTAAAACAATAAAAAAATCATAAATTATGTATATGAAATTAATATAAACAAAATTAATAAAATAAAAAAAGATGTCTATTTTGATTTAATACATTAATTATTTTAAAAATAATGATGTAAATGTAAAATTTAGGCTTGGTGTGGACATCTTTAAAAGCTTATAAATGAAAAATAATGAGGCTTTAACAACAAGTGAACATGTCAATAATAAATTCGAGGGGCTTATTTATATCTATATTCAAAATAAAACAGTTGTTTTAACCAAGAAAAGACATCGGCTTAAAACCGATGTTAAAAAGTTGATCTTTTACTACACGCACTAAGAGGTCGGAAATTTTTTTGAAAGACATCTGTTCACAACAGATGTCTAATTGCATTTTTCTAGTAGTGACTTGAGGAAATAAGGCTAAAACCATATGAAAGTGTCGAGATTTACAAGGAAAGGACCAAGAAGTGGCATGATCGGAAGCTGGTGCCCAAAACCTATGTGGAGGGTGATAAGGTATTACTTTTCAATTCTAGACTTCGTCTTTTTCCAGGAAAATTGCGATCTAGATGGAGTGGACCATTTGCGGTTCATAAAATCTTTCCCCATGGTGTCGTGGAACTTGTGGATGAAAGTGGCGCCATCTTTAAAGTTAATGGGCACCGGTTGAAGAAAGACTATACTCATGCTGCTCTCGATGAGGAAATTCGTGCCTCTTGGGCACTCATGATCTCCAATTAAAGGGAAGTAAGTCGGGCTAGTGACTCTAAACCTAGCGCTAACGGGAGGCAACCCGCTTTGTTTTCGTATATTGCTTTTCTTTCCTTAGGATTTTTTCTTTTCCATTTTTTTCTTTCTTTCTTTAGATGTTTAACTTAGTAAAAAAATGGCACAGGTTTGTTATTTTGCAAGTGGTGGATTTTTGAAACGGGTTATAAGTGAATCGCTGGAGTCGACATCGAAACCCCTGCCTCGACATCGATTTTTCTGAAGTGTTCAATAAAAAAAATAAAAAAAAAAGAGAAACAGAGAGGACAAAAACGAAAAGCGGGAAGGTCAGGTATGCTCAAGTATTTATTATATCCCCCCCCCCCCGTTTCACTTTTATCTCTCTCCACTTCTATCCCGTCCCATCCACACCAAAACCCACCCGCACTAGCGCTCCCCTCTGTTTCGCGCAGCCCACAGCGATTCCGGCCACCACTGCGCCGATCGCTACTCCCACCGTGTTCGGCCGTCCTCAGCGCACCCGAAGAACTAAGCAAGGACTCGAGCCGTCGCTTGTGCACCGTCCTGTAGCCCCGAGACCGTTCAACTCCCCCGCTGCTCAAGCTTTCTTTTTTTTCAATTTTCTAAGCAATCTCGGTATGATTCTCACCCCTTATCTGTTTCTCTTAGTTGTTCTTACTTTAATCTTGAATTTGGCAACAATTTTTGAACAACTTGGGGTTTTGGGGTAAAGATTTGTGTACAATTTTGAGATTTTTGATGTCAAACTTTGTTTGAGTTGCATGTTTCTGTTGTCTCAAGTTCCCAAGGTGGCCAGATTCCTTCTTTTCTGTAGTTCTTGATCTTTCAATCCCAATTAATTATACACTGCAGAAAGTAAGTCCTTTGATGCTTAATTTGAGTATATTATATGAATGTTGCATTCTCGGCCGATCATACAAACCTATGTGTTTGTTGGGACTTTCCTTGCTTCTAATCTTTATATATATCTCAAATTTGGAAGGTATTGTCTACATAAGATCTTGCTAAATCCTTCGCTTTACATAGCTAAATAATATAGATCTCCATAAAGTATTTTGTCTTTCTTGATTAGCTAAATGATCTTTTGATGATGATCTAGATGAAGCTCTCTTGTTTTACATACCCCATATATATCTTACTGTTTATTTGTCTATATATCCTTGTCTTTATCATCTTCATAAGCACAGTTTGATATAAGTATGGGTCCTTGTTAGCTTTTGAGCACTCGACATTTTTGGGTGATTTTGGAAACACTTGTGTGCATACTTCTAGTTCGTGTCTCTTTTTGTCTATTGTCAGATTAGGTTTCTTTTTTCTTTGAATTTCAGTTTTTGTTTTCTTTATGTGTTTGCATTCTTCTGTTGATTCCGCTAAGTTACACTTTGCATCTTGGTTTTCGATCACGATAATGGTTTTGAGTCTTTTTGTTTAAGGTAATGGCAAAGAAGAAAGCATCAGGATGCAGGCCCCCTCGAACACCTAAGTCCCATCCAATGGATGTGGTCGAGCTTGAGGATGCTGATAAGATCGAGCGCTTCAACAAAATCTGCTCTCGTGTCTTCAAGGCCCGTTGGTATCATCATGAAGACATGCAAATGCTGGGCTTACACGATGCGATTGCGGAAGCTTTTGACTGGTGCAGCTAGCCTACTCCAGCCGATTGAGAAACACTACCCCACTCTCACGGCTGAATTCATGGCAAATTTAAAAGTCCCTTCCTCCGCTGCTGATGAAGGAAAGGTCGAATTTTAGCTTGCTAACAAGGGCTATGAGCTCACCATGGAAGAGATGGCTGCGCACTTTGGATTTGCACATTCTCTGGAGATCACATAGCCACAGGTATTGCCAATCTGGCAATACATAACTGGGCAGCACACCATCCCTGCAGGCGGCATTCAAATTGTTGATGTTGTGTACCCCGTCTTCCATATCATCCTTAGGGTCCTACGGAGTACAATTTGTGCTCGAAAGAAGGTTTCTAGGCTCATCCACGCCGAGCTAGACTGCTTGCATCGTGTGCTTTTTGACGTCCAGCCTCTGATGAATTTTATTTATGCGTGGCTCAGGCACGTTGGTGACTACAGGAGCTTCACTGGAGAGGTTCTCATTGGCGGCATGATTACTTTCCTTGCTCAAGCTTTGGGGGTAGACACGTCATGCTAAACCGCCAATAAGGTCCAGCGGATTAACTCTGCATATTTGTTATTGACTAAGGGCCTGGCGAAGGTCAACACGGGCTTCGTTTCCTATTCTCGTCGAGTCCCTATTGCCCCAAAACATGGCGACCTACTTCATCTCCCGAACTGGTTTAAAGTATGGACTCAATCTGACTATCCCCTTGATATTACTCCTGCAGAGGACCCATTGCTCCGACGTCGACCACCACATTTTGAGCACCCTGAAGACATTCCAGTTGCTGCCCAAACACCACCACCAGAGGCTCCTGCTCCTGCATCACCCACCACTTCAGCTCCTACTGAGGGTGTTCCTAAGGAGATGCCTCGAATCTTTCTTAGTGATTCTGACTCTCCATCTCACAACTATGAAGAGGGACAGAGCATCCGAGGCAGAGACAGTATCCCCTCCACACTAATTAGGCTTGAGGGCCTTATGTTCGAAATGAAGACTTTTGTGCAGAGCATAGCAAGTGAGATGAACCGACAGCACAACCATCTTGCCTACGAGATTCAAGCTATCCACGAGGTGATTTTACAAGACCGCCGAATGAATGATGAGCGGTGGTGGACTGTTGGGAAGTTTGTCGAGTGGCAGTCCAACCTTCACCCTGGCAACCGTTTCCGCCCTGGGCCCCCACTGAACCCTGGACCCAAGCGCCAAAGGAGGTACAAACGCTACCATCATGATGATCCCGGCAACAACGGTCACTGAACCACTAGTCGTGCTGCACATTCCACGGTAATCCCTTCCCCTTTTCTATTCTATTTTGTGACAATGGGGACATTGTCTATTTCAAATATGGGATGGGTATTTTTTGTTGCTATTTTGATGTTTTTCTTCTTATCATTTTGATGTCTTTTTGGGTATGGGGTTAGCTACTAAGTGATTGTTCTGTTTGCTTGACTTTGTTTTGTTTGCTTGACTCTAGCATAACCTTGGCAGTAACTCCATGTTTAGCAAGTTTGAACCTAGAACTGGGTTGTAATAGTTTAGCATTAGTTGCATATTTCAACTAAGCACTTGCACTAAATTTGGCATAATTCCTGCATTTGCATTCATATTCATATAAAGTTAGTATTCATATAAAGTTAGTATTTTAGCATAGCATACATAGCCCCATTCGAGAAAAATATATAAAAAAAGGGGGGGCACCTAACTTAGAAGTCCAATGATGATACCTAATAGCTAACTTGATCATGTAAACCCTACGATATGCTTGGATGGTTTAGCCTAAGTCTTCTGGAAAAGATTAATTTTTTATGTGGGAATACAACTTGCATTTCTGATTGAGCACATATAAATTTAAGAAAGAGGTGATTGAAATCCAACAAATATATGTCCTAGTGAGATATTTTTGGCCTTATAAGGGAAAGTTTTTCATGTTTATATTTCCCTCCATTTTGATGTGTGCTTTACTCTCCTTATGTGATTACCTCTTGACATTGATGTAGTTATCCATTTTTTGAAGCCGATTACGAGATGCTAGTTCATTGCTTATTGGAATTAGATGATGGAGGACTTATATTTTTTCTTAGCCATATTTTTATCCATTCATTTACCTACCTTGCATATTATCTTTGTTTGAAGCCCATTCGAGCCTTGGCCTATTCTTTGTTAGCTCCACAAATTGATTCCTAGCCAATTGTAAGCTTGACCCTTATCCGGGAATTAGGATTTAGAGTTGGTTGGAGGTTTATTGAGTTGAGTTGATGGGAAAGAAGCTAAGTTGTTGAGCTTTGAGTAAAATGTTCTAAGTGATATTATGTAAGATGAGCGAGATACCTCATATTGTATTTTATGTTTGAGGCTCCAAAAATGTATGCATATATTATATGCTGAAAAAAAAATGAAAAAAAAATGAAAAAAATGTCGGCCAGAAGAAAATATAGAATAGGAAGATCATTAAGAGCCTAGTTTATGTATATGAGCAATGGATGAAATTGGTGGTCAAGAAAGTATACTTCATGGGCTGAAGGTCCTTTCTAATGATGATAAGCCTGGTATAGGTGCTGAATTATTGGAAGAATTGATTGGTTGAGATGAGTTAGAAATTTAGGAGTCTTGATTCCCGGGTTCACTTAGCCTAAATGATTCCATGCCTTTTATTTCATACCAAGCCCTATTACAACCCGGCCGAATGAAGGCTTCTTTGATGCTTTTCATCGAGCCATAAGTCCTCTTGATGATTTTGATTTGTTTTGACGTCTCCGGTGGAGAGATTGGGGATATAAATAACAATGTCTTTGTAGCTTTTTGCATTCAGGATTGATTCGAGAGATATACTTTAAACCTAAACACATTGAGAGTTGAGCGAAACACATGCATCCTTGTAAGGTTGGATTTCGGTTGCTTTTGCTTAGAATTGCCTAAATATGTGTGACGACGTTTGATTGCTTGATTCCTTTAGACCACTTGTCCTTATGATGTTTCTTTTCGACAAAGGGAGAAGACTTGAAGGATGTATTATAGGTTATTGTTTGGTTATTGCTTAAGGACAAGCAAGTCTAAGTATGGGGTGTTTTGATGTCCGCATTTTTAGTCATATTTTGCATCATATTTTCATTTCATTTGAGTCCTTTTATTAGCTTTTGCGTTAGGAAAGCGTGTCGTTTGAGTTAGTTTTCATATTATTTGAGATATGGAGTCTACACAAGCTTTGGTGGTGTTTTTATAGGTTTTGGATCTGATTTTGAAGAGTTTAGATGCACTTGGGAAGATCGTGAAGGCAGAGGGAAAGCTAAGCAAGCGTAAGAAGTGGTGCAGATGAAGAAAAGCATTATTTTTACCTTTCATTACTTCGAATCAAGTTTTGGAGCCTTCATGAGAATTGTAGCCCTCGATAAGAGCTTTCCAACACTTATTCATATGTGTCAATCAGATTAACGAGGACTCAGGAAAGTGCATTTGAAGACAGAGTCGAAAAGCTGAAGGAAAATAGAAGTTACTGCATTTGAACAGATACCTCGACGTCGACCTTCTGATCACGACGTCGACCCTAACGTGGATCTGCTGGAAATTTGTGCGACAGCAGATGGGCTGTTTTTGGGCCTTTTTAATTAGGGTTTCATCTAAATCTCGTTGGGAATAGTTTGGACTTTTGAAGCTGAAGATTGAACGTGAGTTTAAGGTTTTGTTTTATGCGATTTTCAGAATTTGTTTTCTCTCAATTTCAGCATGTTTTCCTTTGCCATGTGTGAGTAGTTTCCTTACCTTCTAGGGTTGGGGTGAGCCCAACAATAGACATATGTGTCAATGAATGAATATATGTTATGTGATGCTTTTACCTAAGTGTTTAATCCTAGATGAAAATTCAGGAAATTCATTGTTGCAATTGAATTCACAAGAGAAAATTGTTAACATTGATAGTAATTAGGGATCTTTGATGAAAATTAAAGAGATCTAATTAAGGAAAAGGGTATAGTCAAACCAAGTCTTTATACGAAAGTAAATTGATTTATTTAGCTTAGAAAAGCATGATTTCTTCAATGATTCACCAATTTATACATTTGTTTGTTGCTGTGGTAAACCCTAATCTTGGAAGTTCTTTCTCATACTTTGCATTCGAAATTGTTTCTTGAACCGATTGAAATAAGATTTTCACCTATTACAGCCGATAAAATGACGTATATTTTCCACATATTTCACCTACTTCCAACCATAAAAGCAACTAGGATAGAACCGCTGACATACTCCCTTGGATCGACCTTGATTTCCACTATACTATAGAGAGATTCGAGTATAAATATATTTTGTCGGAAAAGAGTCCGAAAAACGTAAGAATGATGATGGAAGGATGGACAGAATAAAAACTCAGATTTTTATGAACTTCCATAAACTAAAGAACCTCAAAGATCAGGGATTCATGCCACAACGATAACCATATAAGACTTAGCCAAATTCATGAAAGATGATGCCTTTCCGTCAAATAACTTTCGTTGCCAACAATTAGGTGATTAGAGGCTATCACATAAACCCTAAGAGTTACTATCCAATTTCATAATTAATCCAAATTCACAATATGATTGGTTTTCGCTTCAATAATGCAAATAGGGAATTTCCTCAACTTTCGCAAAGATCATGCATATGGGATAGAAGACGGAATCGCATAAAAATCATACCTTTGATGCACAAACTTACATGGCTATCGTCGGGCTCACCCCGACCCTAGAAGTAAATGAACTACTTGCGCCTCATCATCATAGACATCATCATCATTGAAAAGAAACTACATTAATTGAAATTGCAACGAAAGAGTACAATCGAACAAAGAAACTTCCCTATCTCGCTTCCTTTCACTCCACTCGGCCTCTCTTTCTCTCTAACTCTACTGAATATTGAAACGTTCTTGCTGGAATTGAATGTTTTCTGATTGCCTAAACTCAGCCCTAATGACCTCTAATTATAGATCTCAAACCTCGCTATCCAAGGATAAGAAAATCTATCTTTATTCCTAAGAGAAAACTAAAATAAGGTAAATAACTAAATCACTTTAGGTAAATAACAAATTCACCATAAAGGATAACAAGTCTGATGGTAAAAGACAAAAGATCTCGACTTAGGATAGATGTAAACTCTTTGGATAGAATTCTATCAAAAACAGCGTCGGATCTGTCTGCAGCAGTCGATATCGACCAGGAAATGTCGATATCGACCTCACTCTTCTATCTCGAGCCAGCTCTACTCGACTTCGGATTTTCACTCGAACTCTATCTTTTCACTCGATTCAGGGCACTCGATATCGAACACTTCATGTCGATATCGACCTGTCTGTGTCGACATGTTCTGTTCTTCCTCTGCTCGATTTCCGGTGTTCTGTTTCACTCGATGTCGAGTCTTATGGTCGATTTCGACTCTTCAGTAGACTTCGAGTTCTTTTTCAGCGTTTCTTCTCTTGTCCAAATGCATGAAAATATCGACAAAATGGATATAAAAGTAGATGGAAATAAACATAAAATACACTAATCTTTTGTTTTCCCAACCAATATGCATGAAAATATCGACAAAATGAACATAAAAGTAGATGGAAAATATGGAAATTTACGCTCACATCAGACTTCTTTGCGCTTAATTCCTTGAATGTGTTTTATTCTCTCTGGCCTGATCAACTAGTTAGAGTATATTTATTCAATTGCTAGGGTTTTGTAGATTCCTCGTAGCAAAACTTAACCCAAGTGGCGATCATATCCCTTTAGGACTCGTATGACTAATTGGATGTGTAGGAAGTTGAATATATGTTGAATATCAAATTGTAGCTTGATATTACATGTACCTTGGTTGATTCATATTCTTAATGCTATCTCTAGGTTGAACGTGTTAGGGCTATTTAGAGATAAGAATTACTATAGGACTTGTAAGACTAGTAATTTACCTATGATCTGGACAAGGACATTCGTAGGAAGAGACAAGAACTAGAGGCTAAAATGAGGATCAAATTCATCAATTAAAGTGACAAATTGTAAGTGAACCTATTTCTCTCTATTGCATTTTACAACCAACTTTACTCTGTTTGCCTGCGTCCGCTTTAATAAAAGGCGGATATTTTTCTCATAAACCCCCCACCCCCCATAGTCTTACTTGCGATTAGATTGACACTATAATTTAGTAGATTTCCCTGTTGATCGACCTCTTTCCTACCAACTATCCTAGTTTTAAGTTTGAGTATTCTTTGGCAGGAACAACGATAGGTTTTCCCCCTTGTCAAATTTGGCGCCATTGACGGGGATATCTTATTGAATTCTTGTGTTGTGTTTAATCGCTAATCTTCATGTGGACCACTTATATGGTCCACACTCGTGCTACTAACTCATCTTTATTGTCTTTGGATTTAGAGATCGAGAGGACTCTCTATAGATTAAGGCGAGAAGCTCGTGATCGCTTCCACGAGTTACCTTTCGATCAAGGAGAAGAAGAGAGTATAGAGATGGCTAACGAAGATAATCGAAATCTGAAGGAGCTCACAACACCTGACTTGGCCCAACAACCGTTGGCGGTGGAGTTCCCCGAACTTGGGGAAGGTGTGAATTTTGAGCTGATGTCTGGGGTGATCCATCTTTTACCCAAATTCCATGGGTTGAGTGGTGAGAATCCCCACAAGCACTTGTTTGAGTTTCATACTGTCTTGGTGGGAATGAAACCAGACAATGTCACGGAGGAGCAAATCAAGTTGAGGGCATTCCCATTCTCGCTAAAGGATGCCGCTAATGAGTGGTTCTACTACTTTTGCCCCCAGGTAGTGGACCCACATGGACTGAAATGAAGCGTTTCTTTCAGGAAAAGTATCTTCCTGTGACAAAGTTAAATAGCCTGAAAAAGACTATCAGAAGCATTGACCAGCAGGCTACAGAAACCATTTATGAGTACTTTGAGCGCTTCAAGAAGCTTTTCTCTAGTTTCCCTTACCATGGATTTTCAAAGAAGGATTTGGTGCTCTTTCTATTCAATGGGTTGCTTGACGAAGAGAGTAAGACGGTGAAATCTGCCTATAGAGGTAACATCTTGAACAAAACACACATTGTTGCTTGGGAGGTGTTTTCAAAGCTTGCTGAGGGCTCTAGGACAATTCTGCAAGGGACCTCATGCTCGAGGGGTGCTCGCAGCTGACTCCTCAACTTCCTCCTTACATAGCGATGTGGCAGAGTTGAAGGAGATGATGAAAAGGTTTGTGCTACAGGGAACCCCATGGCAACTTAAGGCATGTGGCATTTGCGTTGATCCATATCACCCAACGGACACTTGCCCAACTCTATAGGAGCAAAGTGTAGAGTTGAACGCCATGGGAAACTTTGTTATGCAGAGGCGTAGGTTTGATAATTATGCTAACCCCATTCATTTCAATAAAAATTATAATGCAAGTTACTAGGGGTATTGATATGGTAATCACCAGGCCCCTTTCAGTCCACAAGGGGGGCCCAATAGAGGCCTCAGCAGCAATTTGATTCCACACAAAGAGGACCCCCACTAGTAGATCAATCCACTGAGGACCCTATCAAGGCCCTCACAAGGATAGTCATGAGCCAAGTTGAGCACACCAAAAATCTAGAGAAGCAAATTAGCCAATTGGCTAAATCGATGAGCAAAATGCAGGCTAAGGAATCAGGAAAGTTACCATCTCAAATAGTGGTGAACCCCAAGGAGAACGTCAGCGTCGTAACACTAAAAAGTGGTAAGGAACTGATTACAACTATCCACGATGATGGAAGCCTTGGGAATTATGAACTCCATACAAAAGAAGAGGATGAAGAATAAATTCTCGCTGTGCCGCCCTGCGGCACCCCTGAGCCACCCCGCGGCCAAGGCGATTCAGAGGGGGAAGAAATCTTCAAGCCACCTCGTGGCCATACCAAGCCACCCCACGGCCCTGCTCTTGACGATCCTTCAGATTCTTATGTCAGACCTGAGTTTCCTCCTCTCAACTTCTACAAGTCGGTTCCTCCCTTTCCTGAAGCACTCAAAGACACAAGGAGACTAGAGAATGACAAAGAGATCTTTGAGACATTCAGTAAGTGTGAGGTAAACATTCCCTTACTTAAATTGATTAAAAGTATTCCTCGCTATGCTAAATTTCTTAAGGAACTTTGCATTATAAAGAAGAATCAAAAGTTGAAGAGGAAGCAGAACATTAAGGTAAGCGAACATGTGTCTGCTGTGTTTCAAAAGTGTGTGCCTAAGAAATATAGCGACCCTGGTATGTTCACAATCCCATGTATGATAGGTGAGTCTAAGTTTGATAAAGCTTTGTTAGACTTATGTGCATCAATTAATGTCTTACCTTATTCTCTATATGAATCATTAGGCCTAGGACTTTTGCATGAGACTAAAGTGGTGATCCAACTAGCAGACAGCTCAAATGCTTATCCTAGAGGCATAGTAGAGGATGTCTTAGTCATGGTTGACAACTTGATCTTTCCTGTTGACTTTTTTGTCTTAGACATAGAGCATGGTAAGCAAGAGGCCCCAATTCTCCTAGGAAGGCCCTTTTTAAAGACTGTTAGGACAAAAATTGATGTGTATTTTGGCTCTTTGACTATGGAATTTGATGGTAAGAAGGTTGAATACAATATATATGATGCAATGAAATTCCCTTCTGAAAATCCTTCTTTATGCTTTGTGGATGCCATTGATACTTGTATGCAGGATACTTTTGATATGAGTTGTGTAGATGACCTGCAAGTAGCCTTAGAAGCTCCTATTGAGGAGTTTTCATTGGATTATACTTTGTCTACTAACCTACAAGAAACCATAAAAGACTTATCTTCCCTTCATATTAATTCACATGCAGGTACCCCTATGGCACTAACCATTCCGAGCGAGAAGCTCTTACCTTCTTTTGTGCAAGCACCTGTTGTTGAGCTCAAGCCACTTCCTGAGCATTTGAAGTATGCATTCGTGGGGGAAGGTGAAACCTTGCCTGTCATCATCTCTAACAAGCTTACTAAAGAACAAGAAGATAGGTTGGTGGCGGTGCTCAAAGAACAGAAGACCGCTCTGGGATGGACCATAGTGGATATCAAGGGAATCAGCCCAGCTACTTGCATGGACAGAATCTTATTAGAAGAGGGAGTCAAACCTTCCAGGCAACCTCAACGGAGACTCAACCCATATATGATGGAGGTAGTGAAGAAGAAGGTGTTGAAACTCTTTTAAGCAGGTATGATCTATCTCATCTCTGATAGTCAATGGGTTAGTCCAACGCATGTAGTACCAAAGAAGGGAGGCATAACAGTGGTTGAGAACCAAGAGAGTGAGTTGGTCCCCACCAGAGTCCAATCAAGTTGGAGAGTTTGCATCGATTATTGCAAGCTAAATGCGGTAACTCGAAAAGATCACTTTCCCTTACCATTTATTGATCAAATGTTTGAACGGCTCACTGGTCATCCATATTATTGCTTTTTAGATGGATATTCAGGGTACTTTCAGATAGCCATTGCACCAGATGATCAAGAAAAGACGACATTCACTTGTTCATTTGGCCCCTTTGCATATCGCAGGATGCCTTTCGGCTTGTGTAACGCTTCTGGGACATTCCAACGGTGTATCGTGAGTACTTTTTCTGAATATATAGAGCAATTCATTGAAGTTTTTATGGATGACTTTACAGTACATGATGGTAGTGTTGATGCTTGCTTAAACCATTTGGCACTTGTACTTAGAAGGTGTGTTGACACTAACTTAGTGCTCAACTAAAAAAAGTGTCACTTTATGGTTGAAGAAGGCATTGTTTTAGGTCACATTGTCTCCCATAAGGGATTGAGGTTGATAAGGCAAAGGTTGACATCATTCAATCCTTGCCTTATCCTACTAATGTGTGTGAAGTGCCTTCTTTTTTAGGCCATGCAGAATTCTACCGCAAGTTCATTAAGGATTTCTGAAAGATAACCTCACCCTTGTGCGAGCTGCTAAAGAAGAAGGTCACATTTTCTTTCGATGAGAAGTGCGGGACAGTGTTTGATGAGTTGAAAACCTGTCTTACAAGTGCACCAATTATACAAGCGCCAAATTGGTCCCAACCCTTAGAATTGATGTGTGACGCTAGTGACTACACTGTGGGAGCCGTGCTTGGACAAAAAGAGGGGAAGAGCTCTCATGTGATATACTATGCGTCTATGACTTTGAATGGAGCCCAAAGGAACTACTCAACCACAAAGAAGGAGCTTCTTGCTATAGTTTTTGCCCTTGAGAAATTTAGATCTTACTTGCTTGGTATAAAAGTTATTGTGTATACTGACCATGCAACACTTCGTTACCTTTTAACGAAGAAAGAGGCCAAGCCAAGACTGATTAGATGGATCTTGTTTTTAAGTGAATTTGACATCGAAATCAGGGACAAAAGGGGTGCTGAGAACCTAGTCGCAGATCATTTAAGTCGTATATTGCAGGGGAAGAATGGACAAGAAGAGCAATCACACATCCTGGGGAGTTTTCCTAACGAAGAGTTATTCGAAGTCTTCGCAGTCTCTAGCCGCTCCGCGGCCAGCCCAGGCCGCCCCGCGGCCGAGTCCTCGAAGAAAACTGTGTTCGAAATCGCAGGCCGCCCCGCGGCTACCCCTAGCCGCCCTGAGGTCTCTGCAAAATCTGATTTAGAACAATTTCTAAAGGTAAGCTTTATCCCCCATCCTTGGTTCGCTAATTTGGTAAACTTTCTAGTATCGCAGGAGTTTCCACCCAACTTTTCTAAGGCTCAAAAGGACAAGATACACCATGATGCTCGCTTCTACGTTTACGATGACGCATACCTATGGAAGCATTGCGCAGATTAAGTGATACGTCGGTGTCTTCCCGACGATGATGTACAGTATGTCCTAAATTTCTGTCACACAGATGAATGTGGTGGTCACTTTGGACCACAAAAGAAGGAAGGTACTTAATGCAGGGTTCTTTTGGCCATATATATTTTGTGAATCATATGCTTTTTGCAAATCCTATGATCGATGTCAGAGAGTTGGGAATCTTTCTAAGAGGAATGAGATGCCACAAACTTGCATGATATTTTGTGAGATTTTTTATGGTTGGGGCATTGACTTCATGGGACCATTCCCTAACTCATTTGGGAACTTGTATATTTTGTTTGCGGTGGACGACGTCTCCAAGTGGGTGGAGGCGAAGGCCACCAAGACTGATTATTCAAAAGTTGTTGCAGGTTTCCTCAAAGAGCTATTTTCTAGATTTGGAGTGCTGAAAGCATTGATAAGTGATAAAGGGACCCATTTTTGCAACAAGATTGTGACTGCACTCTTAAAGAAATATCATGTGACGCAGAGGGTGTCTACTGCATACCACCCCCATACAAATGGGCAAGCTAAGGTATCTAATCGCGAGATTAAGACTATCTCGGAGATGACTGTTGCCCAAAACAGGAAGGATTGTAGTGTAAAACTTGATGATGCTATGTGAGCTTATCGAACGGCTTACAAGACTCCCATTGGGATGTCTCCATTTCGATTAGTTTATCGAAAGGCTTGCCATCTTCCTGTCGAGCTAGAACATAAGGCATACTGGGCGGTGAAGCAAGGTAATATGCAAATTGATGAAGTTGGGGAGTTCAGAAAACTCCTGCTGCAGGAGTTGGAAGAGTTGAGATTGGATGCCTATGATAACTCTGTCACCTATAAGGAAAAGACCAAGGCATGGCACGCCAAGCATTTCTTGAGAAAAGACCTCAAAGTTGGGGACAAGGTCCTTTTATTCCAATCGCGCCTGCAACTCTTCCTAGGTAAGCTTCGCTCTAGATGGACAAGGCCATATGTGATTACTCACGTTTTTTTCTCGTGGTGCAGTAAAGCTACTTAATGAGAGGAATGGAGACATTTTCAATGTCAATGGTCATAGAGTGAAGCCATATTATGAAAGCTTTTCCAAAGAGGATGGTTATGAGTTGGTTCTCAATGAACCAAGTACTGAGGATCATTAGGGAGTCATAATGTCGAGCCAACGACGTTAACTAAAGGTGCTGCTTGGGAGACAACCCAAGGTAAGTAGTTTAGATTTTATTTTCTTTTTGCATTAAGTTATTTTTAGTTTAGTTTTGATTGGTTCGGCACACTAACCTCACATGATGAAAAGGAGAGGCGATTAGGAGAAAAGGGGGGCCGCCCCGCGATTAGCCTGGCCGCCCTGCGGCTATGTCAGAGAGTGAAATCTCTTCGCAAAATTGTCGGTCGCCCCTTCGCCTACCACGGCCGCCCCGCAGAAAATTCGAAGAGCGGAAATTTTTTTCGCAATCGCCGGTCGCCCCATCGCCTTCTAGGGCTGCCCCGCGGCCTATGATGGATGACAAAAATTTTTGGGGCCCGTGTGGGCCCCAAGCCTCTATCCTCTTTAACCCTATCCACATATCTTCTTTGTCCCTTTTCCTCACGTGAACCCATCTATCACCATCTATCATTCTTAATCTTCTTCTTCAACCCTCCAAAAACCTCCATTAAATTCTTTCTCCCAAAGCTTTAAACCTTTATAAAAATCAGCCCTTCCCCACAAATCTTCCATTAACCACCTTCACCTTTCACAATAACAACCTCATTCCCATATCCCGTCAAGATCTACACGGAAAAAAAAAAAGCATATTTACCCTCACAACCCCAAGGGTTTTCTTCGGATCCACCACGGCGAGAGGTCGGTGACGACGTCGGAGAGCATATCTGATGCCATAGGAGGGAAATCCGGTGAACCTCAGGCCGCCCCGTCGCCAGCCGGTCGCCCCGCAGCCATCCCTAATCGCAGCCGCCCGTGGCCCCCCTCGGCTGCCCCGCGACCACTGCAGAAACTCTGCATCCGTGAGTATTGTTGATTTCAACTCTTGTTGGGTGATTTTCTTAGATCGAATTGAAAATGTCTAGGCTCAATGGGATGAGTAGAAGTCGAAAGAAGAAGTGGAATGCTATAAATACTCGTAGTTTCTTTCAAACCAAATTTTTTCACGAGTCTACACTTCATATGTTAGAAATGGATGTATGTACTAGGCAATTGTTAAAGCATAGGGTCTTAGGAAATTTCTTAAGAAAGAATGCTCCTACATATTCGAGCTTAGTTAAGGAGTTCATAGCGACTTTGAGTTTGGGGTCGACATCCATTGAGTTCCGATTTGTTGGGAGGGATTACACGATGACGAATGAGCGAGTGGGACAGATTTTTGGGGTTACTGCTGCACCAACTGCGGTATGGATTGATGTATCTAAGGGAGAGGGTCCTCTTTCTTTTTGGTTTGCGGCGACTAGGGTACCTTTTGAAGCCAAGAAGAGCCAGTATAACTCAAGTATTTGTCACCCTGCACTACGGCTGATCCACAAGGTTCTAGCCAACACATTTTTTGCCCAAGCTGAGGTCAACAAGATCTCCCTTAGGGACATGTCTTATTTGTGGTGTTTGACGTTGGAGAGCTCAGTGGTTCCAGGTTGGGTGGATTTATTCTTGTTCCATTGCAGAGACATCATCGACAAGCGTAAGATGGCAACGATTAGCTTTGGGGGTTTCATCACTCTCATAGCATAAGAGTGTGTCGATCTACACAATGTCCCTGACATTCTGCTTGGGCTGTATATGTATGATGAAGCCCAACTAATAAAGGCTGGCCACTTGGAGGGGAGAGTGCCGATATGGGTCTAGAAGACCGGCCATCATAGGGGATTCATCCGAGATTTCCCCGACCACTTCCTTTTGGTCCTACTACAGATGATTTCTTTATGGGCCCTGAGGGTGATGATGATGAGGATGACGATGATAAGGCTGATGGGGATGATGTTGAGCAGGACGTTGATGGTGGTGCTCCTGGTGTTCAGCCGGATGTAGGAGGTGGGGGTACTGGACCTTCTAGCACAGCTGAAAGTGTTGGTCCAGGATATTATAAGGTTCAGCAGCAGATGCTATGTGGTACCATCAGCAGCAGATGTGTGTTGACTTAGGAGACATTCATCGCGATGTTCGTGGGTTGACCTCTAGCATGACAGAGTACTTCGATAGCTAGACAAAGATGTGGCGCATGCAGGAGTAGATGCTATAAAGACAGCAGGAGGCCTGGGAGGCTCAGGAGTTGTAGAGGCAGAGACAGGAGGAGTTCTATCGGTTTGCTTATCCTTAGTTCCCACCTTACCCGCCACCACCACCTCAGCAGTGAGCATGTCAGTTTTTGCTTTTTCTTTTTTCTTTTCCCTTTCCTCTTATTTTCATATTTATGTCATTGAGGACAATGTCAGAATTAAGTGGGGGGGGACTTGCATGTCATGTTTTATCTTTATGTTTGTATATGACTTTAGGTTGCATGTTTAGTATTTATGTTCATGTTAGTTCATGTTACTTCTTATGCAAAAAATACAAAAAATTCGGAAAATATATAATATTTATGTAATTATATTTATGCATTAGTTAGGATATTAGGTCTTTTTTCCCATATGAATGTCACTTGTCCTCTAATTTATCCATTGAGACTTATGCCCTATAATGTGTTTGGATTGTTAAAACCTTCAATAGATGTTTTCTACACTATTTGGTGAACATGATTGGTTAATGATTGAGCACATAAGATCTTTGATTTTTGGGTGATCTTGAAGTTCTAGACATGACCTGGTAAACTTATTTTGGCCTATTCAGGACTGCGCTTGATTTAGTCCTCTTGCTTGTTGAATGTACTCTCTTTAATTGCTTCCTCTTTGGCTTGCATTTAGATATCTTTGTCAAGGCTGCATATTATGATTTTTGCACATGACTTAAACATGATTGAGGCACTTTTATTAGCCCTATTTGACTATATTTCCACCTTACATATTATCCTCTGCTTGAAGCCAATTTAAGCCTGATTGCCTATTCTTTTGTAGCTCCACGAGATTTTTCCAAAGCCAAGTATAGTCTGACCCCATCCGGGAATTTAGGAATAGTTGGTGAATATTTATATTGTGGATGATGGTTTGAGTGGTGGATTGTATGTTTGAGGTATCCTTATGAGATGTTTGATTCTTGCTAGTAGTATTTACATTACATGAGACCTAAGGAGGATAAAATTCACTTAGGGGTAAAAGTCAAGGAAAATCATTTGATATAGCATGAAAAAAGAACATATGAAAAAAAAAAAGGAAGAAAAGAAAAGAATAAAGGAATGAGTTGAGTATGGATTGTAAAGTATTATGCTTGAGATTGCAGTTGTATGACATTGTAGAGTCATGGTATGAGTTTATAAGTGGTATTGTGATTTGGATGCTACCTTAGTTCCCGGGTTTTGAGCACCAAATGGCCTAAATTGTTACATACCTTATGTTTTCTACCTTGGCCCCATTACAACCCAATTGAAAGACCTCGTGATTTTTATTGTGTGTAGAGTCACCAGCGGTGAAGAGCTAGAACACTAGTGCAAGACTATTATAGCTAAGCTTTTAAAGATTGAGTTTTGAGCGTAAACATTTAACCCTAAACACTTGAGCGAGAGTGAAACACATATTCCTTGTGAGGTCTGGAATGGATGTGGTTGCCTGATTTCATTGATTATTGCAATTATAAGTTATGATGTTGTTAATCTATTGCGTTTGCTAGTTTTTCATGCACTTAAAGAGTATTGGGGTGGATACATGAATCGCTAATCTCTGGGGCCACAGAGTTGAGTTTTCTATTGCTTGAGGATATGCAAAGGTTCAAGTGTGGGAGAATTTGATAGAGTGTGATTAGTATTTCATAATAGATTACATTTAGCATAGTTTGGTTGTAAATATTGCATATTTTAGTTACATTTACACAATCACTTGTTGAGTTGGAAGACGCGGAATATATACAATTCTATGGTTTATTTTAGGTATCGCAGATTCTAGGTGAAGTGAGCATTGAGGAGAGCAAAAGAAGCTAAGAGGAAGTCTTAGGCATTAGCTGAAGGAACGAGGGAGAGAAGCTGGAGAATCGTTGGCCACCCCGCGGCTCGACGCCCACTCGAAAGATTTCGCAAATCGCCAGGCCGCAGGGCGGCCAGTGGTAGCTGCCCTGCGGCTCTTGCCGAACTACCAAATCAGATTCGAACTTTAATTAGGGTTTTCTATGTTATTTTTGGCTGACTCTTTAGAGGCTTTTAAAAGACATTTCTAGGTTATTCTACTATTCACCTTATGCACTTTAGAGATTATTGAGAGCAACGTTTGAGCATGAGCGACTAAACTCTCGAAGGTTTCGCCTACAGTTTGGATCTTTAATTGTTGAATTATGAGTTTCTTAATCTAGTTCTTATTCCTATTCGAATGTTTTGACTTCCTTGCGCTTAATTCCTTGAGTGTGTTTTATTCTCTCTGGCCTGATCAACTAGTTAGAGTAGATTCATTCAATTGCTAGGGTTTTGTAGATTCCTCGTAGCGAACCTTAACCCAAGTGGGGATCATATCCCTTTAGGACTCATAGGACTAATTGGATGTGTAGGAAGTTGAATATATGTTGAATATCAACTCGTAGCTTGATATTACATGTACCTTGGTTAATTCATATTCTTAATGTTATCTCTAGTTTGAATCTTAACCGTATTAGGGTTATTTAGAGATAAGAATTACTAGGACTCGTAGGACTAGTAATTTACCTAAGATCTGAACAAGGACATTCGTAGGAAGAGACAAGAAATAGAGGTTGAAACAATGATCAAATTCATCAATTAAAGTGACAAATTATAGGTGAACCTATTTCTCTCTATTGCATTTTACAACCAACTTTACTTCATTTGCCAGCGTCCGCTTTGATAAAAGGCATATATTTTTCTCATAAAAACCCCTCATATTCTTACTTGCGATTAGATTGACACTATAATTTAGTAGATTTCCCTGTGGATCGACCTCTTTCTTACTAACTATACTAGTTGTAAGTTTGAGTATTATTTGGCAGAAACAACGATAGGTTTTCTCTTGTCATGAATGTTAAACGCCACCCTTCGTTTATCTCGAACTCATCTAAACCGTCGAAATCACCCCTAGGACTAGACATCCTCAAAGAAAATCTTAAGCTAAAAATCCGCGAATAACCCTATAGACACGAACCAAACGTATCAATAAAACACAAACAGATCTAGAAAGGACTGGAGATTCCTAAATTGATCCATCATCAAAAAGCTAAAGAAAAGCGAGAATCAAAATCTAAAAAGCGTCCATAAAAATGAAGAACATTCATCTAAGAACATCAAGAACAGATGAAGAAAAGTTACCTCGGAGAGACAGAAAACTGTCGGAAAGATCAACTAAGACAAGAGAAACAACGGAAAACCCACTCGAAATCGGAAAACCATCGGAAAGATAGACCGAAGGAGAACGAGCAAATCAGGGAACACTTTGGGGAGGAGTAAACACAGATGAACTGAGGAGTAAAAACGAAACGGGGTAATATATAGGATATTTATCGACCTTTCGTCTACCCTCCTCATTAGATTGGGCCCAAAGCCCATTGGGCCGAAACAGTAAAAAGAGAAACGGCCCAAATAAAAAGGAAAAAAAATAAATAAAGGAACCTCTCACTAGGAAAAAAACAACCATGGGCTTGCCCTGAAGACGATTTCAGATCGCGTCAAGTTCGAAAAACCAAACCCAACCTGAGGAGCTATGACGAAACTCGGAGGGAAAGCCCAAATCACCAGATATCTCCGCGGGAAAAAGACCCCGAAATAGATAATTTCCTCGACGGAAAAGATGTCCAGCGATAAAGATATGTGACGCGGATATCTCATAAGGTGACGGCCAGGACAGGTGTCAAGCATGCCCACCATCCACGAAAGGCACACGTGTCCGCACCACTACGACACATGTCATCAAACAAACCATGCATCCCATCCACTATAAAAGGAAGAAGAAAAACAGTGAGAAGGGGACTTTTGGAGGAGAGAAGAAAGAGGGTGAACACACAGAGTGAGAGAGAAGAGTGTGGATGGATAGGTAACTCTAAACACTGGCCCCCTTTTAAGAAAGTCCGACCGAGAGCAACCTAGAGGCCAGGACATCCGATCCCTCCAAAGCTCCGATGGGGAGAGGATTCGATCTTAATCCCAGTGTCACCAAGGTGTTAACTTGTTCAGCAGCGTTAATTAGGTATTTATTGTCCGCGGAGTATATCGTGCTGAAAGCACGAAATTCTTCTGCGTGCACGGTATGATAAACTCGAACCACAAAAGCCATGGACATAACCACTTAATTTTTGACAAGAAAGGGATTTTAGTAAAATCAGCGCCGTGTCACGTCCCAGGAATAGTCGCTTAATCAAAAACCAAAGCAGGTCAGGCAAGACCGTGACGAGCGCGTCGATCCCCTTCTTTGTTTTCCCTGGGTCCCACACACCCGTGGGACCATTTTTCAGGTGGTGGTTTTGTCACCAATACTTTTTTTGGAACAGAAGAAGCTTCTCTTTCTTTTGTATGAGGTTCCTTTCTTTGGCTCTATAATCCATCCAATTATGTTGAGTCATTAGTGGTTGTATCTCCAGGAAGCTGCTTTTGACTTTTTGGAGTTGACGGAAGATATTACCGACAGTTTTCTTATTCCACTCCTTTGCTTTTTGTTTAAGCAGTTTAGTTTTGTATATGACTTGAAACATAGCGGAACCCGTACACGACGCTCGCCAAGCTTGTTTAACAATGTTGTGGAAATCCTTCCTTTGTAGCTAAATATTCTCGAACTTAAACGGAGGTGTTTTATGAATTACTCAATTATCTAAGTTTATTGTAATGGGACAATGATTTGATGAGAAAAACGCACCATTTTTTGTAATTAGTTCTGAAAAAAATTGGAGAAGTTGATGTTGAACAAGTACTCTATCCAGTTTCTTGATAATGTTGTCATCCCCCTCAGGGTTTTTCCTCCAAGTGAAGTGGTTGCCCGAAGTGGGTAGATCAGTCGTAGCACATTCGCTTTCAAAGTTAGCAAGTCTCGGGAATCTATGAGTATTGATTTCTGCCCCGCCAATTTTGTCCGAGCTACAATAAATTTCGTTAAGATCCCCCATCACAATACACGGAAGGGAAGAGCTGGTGACAAGTTCAGTCAGATTTCTCCAAAATTCGTATTTTTCCCTCAACCCTGGACGGGCATAAACAACGAAGAACATTATGGAAGAATCATTTTGCGATTTGTTGTATCTAATACCAATTATTCTATGGAGGTGGATTTCTATTGAAATTGTCTAATTGATTAGGTGATTTGTCTTCCAAATGATACACAATCCGCCGGATTTGCCTTGGGCAGGTGACGAGATTGCGTTGTCAAAACCAGCATTCTTCCATACAATTTCATTCAAAATACTTTCAGTTTTTGTCTCCACTATAGCAAGTAATTGGATATGGTCATTTTTACACCATGTGTTGATGTTTGTCCAGAATGTTGTTTTTCCTATACCTCTACAATTCCAATAGCTAACTTTCATAAATAACCTTTTCTATCAAGGGAGCAGGGAAGGTGGCCTCTCGCACGTAGTTGCTTTGTACCAAAGAGAATGTATGAAATTACTAGGATTATAATTAAAAGATCTATAAGCGACCAAGTGGCAAGTGAAGAATGCAAAATCAAGGCAAGAAGGCCCATTGTACACCCAAAATCCATGTTATACCATCCTTTGGGTTTTATGATTTGTTTGTTAATGGGTTTATTCTTGTAAGTTTCTAGTTTAAACGAGTTATTTAATCTATGAATGGATATATTAGGAGGGTACGCAAGTGAACGCTCACCACTAATGAAACTTATACACAACAATGTGCACCAGTAAGCATACAAACAAATTGGTTTATTCAATAATACGTAGATAATGAAGATAAAGCTAGAGGGAACAATTTTGCAATAGTTAAAGCTTGTAAACAAGAAACAAATTACATAAAACCGTTTACCAATATAGCATGGTATACATTCCGGTTTGAGCAAGAGAAGTACCTCACAATAAAATGTTAAGTACATTCCCTTCAGTTTGGACGATGCCTACTCGGATTCACCAATGTTTCCATTACACAATGAAGACTAATTTAGGAATCGCTGACTCGCCTCCTCGTGGATTGTTTTTTATTCCCTACTGCTACAACAGAAGGGAATCTTGTAATTTATTTGTTAGGAAAAGGAGTTGATTTGTTTGAGGTTTATTTATATATTTTATAGCAAGACGCACTTTCCCCTCCTTACAAATTTTATATATATACTAGTATAGTACCCGTGCGTAACGCAAGGAATTTGCAAATTATATAATATTGCTTAAAAGATATTATCATAATATATTTACATTATATATTAGACATATTATAATATTATAATAATATGAAATTGATATAGCCAAATAATATTAATTTGAAAAAATAATGATTTTATTATATCAGTATATATATGTGTGTGTGTGTGTGGCAAAACGTTTATGTCTCACCTTTCTAGATAGAAACAGATGCATGCACTAATGTAGAGAGTGTTTAAAATTTTTTTTTTCCGCCTTCTAATTTTCTTTAGCAACTTGATTGGTTACTTTGAACATTAAACAAATATTTGTTGTCGTAATAAGCTCAAAGGTAGAACCAAATACTTTGTTAGGTGGACTACACATTTGAGAAATGCTATGTGTATGAAATTTTAAGCACTCTGGAATGAAAAGCACATAAAAATGTCCGAGAAGATATATTGATGTAATGACATAGAATCACACTAACGACTAAACAACTTAAAATTTTAATTATTTTGATTGGACCATTTGACATCTATCCAACTAAAGAAATACCAATCATATAAGAATAAATCAAATCTTCATATTTAGAGTAATGATTTTTTTGTCTACATTCATTAACTCTATGAAAACAACCTAGGTTTTATAGGTGGCTAATCATCTCTTTAAACTCCATCTTCAATTAAATTAATTTAAGTTCATTTCACCTAATAAAAAAATTTTAAGTTTATTTCAACTGTCAAATTAAATAAAGGATAAATAATAATCTATATCTATTTACTGAATAATGAACAATTTTAGTTTTTATAAATTTATATATTAGGAATATATTATTTGCATAGTCATAAAATGAACTTTTACTCGTTTCCTATTAGACTTGTGCTAACCATTTTAGTTTAACATTTGTCATTTTATATGGTTAAATCAATAATTATAGTAAAAAAGAATTAGAAATATGTGTTTACTTATAGTGCGTAAATGATTCCTCTTAAGTATTATAGTTGATTGGATAAAATCATCATTTTTAGCATCTTATTTAATCAAATTTTAAAGGAGATGTTATTTAGCAATATTATACATTTTAAATAAGTAGTAGTTTTTCACAAATAAAAAATTTCACATCAAATAACCAAGTAATTTTAATTAATTAGTTTTAATTAATGATCGATTTAAGGTGTCATATATTGTCATTTTATCTCCAACCAATTAAACTCTTAAGTTGAGAAAACATTTTGAGAAAGACTCTATAAATCTCAATGAATTGACATAAGAAATATAAAACTTTTTTTTAGCGAATAAGAAATCTAATCGAAAACTAAATAATATTTTGAAAAATGTTTCTCATAATCTTAACCTATCCCCCAAAGTGTATATGTTAGAAAAACCAATTAAATATTTTCTTCCTCTTTTTCAATATGTTAAAATGTGCATGCATGGTTATATGCAAATTCCAAGTCTTTTTTTCCCCTAATCTCTATCATTAAATATTCAATAGATATTAAGTAGATATTCAGTAGTCTTATGCTTAAGTTGAGAAAATATTAAGTATAAGTTACAGCCTACGATATTAAATTGTTAGATTAAAATTAAATTATAAAAGGTGAATATTACTTATTATTTAAAAGTTTTAATTTTAAGGGGAAATAAATAAAATTAAATTATAAAAGGTGAATATTACTTATTTGTTAAAAGTTTTAATTTTAAGGGGAAATAAATAAAAGGGGAATATTTATTAATTAGTAAAAATCAATTAATTATGAAGGTGGGACCATAATTCATGAGAAGTTGCCACATAAGCCTATTAATAAGCAAAAGCTGCCAAGTGGCATCACCAACATTTGTTTTAGTATTATATTAGATATTATTTATATATATATATATATATATATATATATATATGAGGAGTGGTTCGGGTGTACACATCTCTTATAGTGTATTTTATACGCAAATCTAGACCTTTGATTGAAAGAAGATGGAATGACAAGATTAAAAGAGATTTTTGTTTTTTCTTTTTATTATAGTGGCACCTTTGCGTGGTGCGTGTAATTCCCTCTCCCACCCATTCTTGCCTTTTTTTTTAGGGTCAGTTGCTTTTTTTTTAAAAGGTTTTGTGAAAAAAAAACTATGAGCGATTTGTTCATGGGACCTACCTAGTTTCATTTTTAAAAAATTTTGGTTATTTCACTAAATAATATTTTACATGCTACCGAATAATATTATGTTATCTTTTTCAAAACATCGATTTCTAATTATCTCGATTTCGATTGAATAGTAATGCACCGATGAATATCGTACAATATCTCGATTTCGAATCAGAGTCGGCCTTCATCTTCTTTTTCACAATCGGAAGAAGGCCCAACACAATACCAGTCAAGTTGCACAAGACAAGAGAATGAAATTAAACAAAACATTAAAGTTTTAATTGACAAATCAGATCCATCAAAGAAAACATTCCACTGAATAAATATTACTTGCACTTCAATACATATCACTTTCATGATCCTTCAATTCAAAAAAGAACCAGACACAACTACAAATGACAAATCTACTACATATGAAAAAATTACTTACTGGACAATTAAAAAGTCTTAAAATCAACCAAACTAGTTAAAGAAATTGGCCAAACTACTGCAGCTCAACATCAAGTAATCAAAATTTCATAATTTGATGAATTCGAATTTTCACGTACCCAAAAACAAACCGACATTGAGATTGTAATCAAAATTCCAATTTGTTGAATTCAAATCTTCACGTAGCACTCACAAAAACAAAACCAGTAACTCAAACAATCAATCTAATTCAACCACAAATCCATCCTAAACAAGTTTCAATTGCATCTATTCAATTATAAAATTATTCAATTATAAAATTCTACAAATTTAATCAATTTAGCAAATCCTAAAAATTGGGGTTACACAAACATAATTGAGGATTCAATGAAGGAGAGGAGAGGAGAAGAGGCTGACCTCGCCTCCGCTCGCGTCGCCTCTGCCTTGCCTTGTCTCCGCTCGCCTCTGCCTCCCCTTCACCTCGACTCCGCTCGTCTGCGCCTCGTCTCCTCTCGCCTTTACCTCGCCTTGACGCCGGTCTCCGGAAATTCAGCCCCCTTCGCTGCCAATCAGCCACAGCACAAGAGTAAGAATTTGCTAATTGCTCAGCCAGTCGCTCTTTGGGTTCACGAGTTCACACAATGAAGAAGACAATTAGGAATTTAGGGTTTTATTTCCCACCCCACTGCACGCGTTGTACACTCCCCATTTATCAGTTTTAGATTAGTTTTCATTTAAAAAAAAACATACGGAACACGTGTCACCATCCCATCCCTCCATTTTATTTAGATTAACGGTATGAATTTACGTACACGATACATCCTAATGGTTGAGTAAAAATGATCCATAATATATATATATATATATATATATATATATATATATATATATATATATATACTTTTTGATTGTCCATCAAAACCCTAAACTAAAAAGAATAGTTGCCTCCTTCCTCGGTCCTCTCTCTACAATCCAAATCCTAAACTATAAAGAACATTTGCCTCCTTAATCCTCTCTCTCTTAACAAACTGGGCAACTGAGTCTCCGACATTTTCCTTGGAGAGCCTGGTGGTGGCGGCGACTATAGCTTCACTTTCTTCTTCTCTCAAGGTCGATGCCTCTGACTCGGCCTAAAGCGTCTAGCGATGTGAGATAGAAACTTCACTTTCTCCGTCTAGAATTCTCCAGATACTACATCGCATGTGTTCTTCAACGGTCCAACAAGGGGGTGTTCTTCGACGGTCCAACAAGGGGGTGGGTGTTTTCTCTCCAATCTCCATGGTAAGTATGAATTAGCAAGTACTTAAACCCCATGGCAAAGCTTTGACTGCCGAGGAAGAATTTCAAAAGAAAGTATTTTTTTTATTAGGTAAGAGTTCAGGCAGGAAAAAAAAACCCTACCCGATGGCATCCTTGCGGATGAGATCCTGCAAGGCAGGATCCTCAAAGTTCTCAATCCTCTGGGCATTGTGGCAAAGGTGTGCAACCCTAGACAGTTTTCAATTTCGGCTTTCCTAGAGTTGGGAATGCCCTTTGTGGCTTGGAAGGCAGATTTATGAAAATTTACCTTTTGCCCCGATATTTTGCAGTAGCTGGAAATTACATCCTTTACTTCTTGGCAAGCTCTTATACTACCTTTGGAGAAAATAATAATATCGTCTGCAAAGGTAAGAAAGGGAATGCAAGGGTCCTTCCTAACCAAATCTGAACCCGATCAACTTCCTACTGGCTGATGCGTGATTTAGATTTCTGGCTAATACCTCTGCACCAAGGATAAAGAGGAAGGGGGAGAGGGGGTCTCCTTGTCGAATGCCTCTTGATGGTTTAAACGGTTTTGAAGGCTCGTTATTGACAAGTATAGAGAAAGAAACTGTCGATGTGCATTCCATGATGAGTTGGATGAATTTTTCATGGAAGCCAAATTTATTAAGCACTTGTTCAATGAAAGGCCATTCTAGCCTATCGTAGGCATTTTCCATGTCCAGTTTAGTTGCAATCCATCCTTCGACCCCTTTCCTAGATCTGAAAGAGTGAAAGATTTCATGCGCAATTAACATATTATCTTGAATAGCCCTATCTGCTACAAACGCCCCCTGCAGGGGATGGATGAGTTTTCCGATAATTTTCTTGAGTCTTTCGGTAAGAATTTTTGATATAATTTTATAAATCGTATTGCATAAACTAATGGGCTGATAGTAAGCGGTAGTTGATGGGTTGTCCGTTTTGGGCAGTAGTGTGATGAAAGTGTGGTTAATTTGTTTGAGAAGTTTACCGGAATAGAAGAAGTTTTTGACAGCACGAATGACATCCTTGCTAACAATGCTCCAACAGTTTTTGTAGAACTCAGCAATCATGCCATCTGGTCCTGGAGATTTGTTAGAGCCTAAGCCAAGAACCGCCGCCTTGATTTCACCATTTGATGGTATTGTAATCAAAGATTGGTTTTCCTCCTCAGTGATGGAGGGGGTAATAGGTTGCAGTGTGTTTGCATGATTAATGGAGTGGTTAAATTCAGACTGGAATCTCCTTTCAAAGTCTAATCGTATTTCTATTCTTATGTTATCTTCACATATAATTTGGGTTCCTTCCAAAGAAGTAATCCCTCTGATAACTTTCCTATTCCGTCTACCTGTAGCAACCCTATGAAAGTAGGAAGAGTTTGAGTGAGAGAGCTTGATATGTTTCGTCTTTGATCTTTGGTTCCAGAAGCTTTTGTGGAAAAGGAGAAGAGTTTCCTTCTTACTTAGTAGATTCTTTTCTCTTTGGGTCTCCCTATCAGGGAGGATCAGGTTGGTGGCTTGCTTGGATTGTAGAGCAACAAGTTGTGCTTCTACTTTATCGAGTTGTCTACAGATATTTCCAAAAGATGACTTGTTCCAAATTTTTGCACACTTTTTGAAGATTTTGGTTTTATAAGTTCACTGGAACATAGCCGAACCTGGGCAAGCGGCCCTCCAGGCTTGTTTCACCACATTAGTGAAATCTTTCCTATACATCCACGAGTTCTCAAATTTAAAAGGCGGCGCCTTTGAAGAGCAAGACGTTGATAACTCAATGGATATAGGACAATGATCGGATGATGAAAAGGCCCCATTGAAGGTACTAAGCTCAAGGAATTTTTGAATGACTTGATGCTAGACAAGCACCCGGTCAAGTTTCTCCTTGATATTATCAGACCCGGATGCACGTTTTTGCCATGTAAATAGATTCCCGAAAAATGGAATGTCCACTAATTCGCATTAATTCTTGAAATTCTCTAATCTAGTGAATCTAGATGGTAGTGTAGGTGCACCACCCACTTTGTCATTATAGCAACTGATTTCATTGAGATCTCCAATAACAATACTAGGGAGAGGGCTAGAAAGAATTAACTCGGTAATGTGTTCCCAAAACGCCTCCTTATGTTGTGGGTCGGGGGGGCGTAGACAAACCAAATTTTGCACGAGAATTCGTCGTTTGTATTGGTATAGTCCAAAGCAATGATTCTCGGAAGTTGGGTGACAACTGAAATTTGTTCCGATGGCATCCGATAGGACTTCCAGAGGACCCGAATTCCTCCCGCCTTGCCAATAGCTGGAGACCAGACAGCACAATCAAAGCTTGATTTCTTCCAAGTCTCTTCCTCCGGAATTCTATCTGCTTTTGTTTCTGCGAGAGCGAGAATATGGATGGATTCGTTGATACCCTTTGCATGGATATTTGCCCAAAATGCTTTTTTCCCTATACCACGGCAATTCCATAATGATATCTTCATTTAATAACCTTAAATTGGTTAAGGAGAGAGGTTACATGCCTTAACCCGGACGAAGGATTACAACAGAAATTTATGTGATTCTTGTTAAGCAGATGAATGTGGTTGATTTGAGTGGAAACAAATGATAGCAGGAACATCCACCTGCCGACAACGGGTGAGTAACTCCACTGCCAGCAGAGGGTAAATCTAGCAGCATGGATGTAATGCTTGTAATTTCCATTACACGGGTAAGTGGATGAATTAGTAGCCCTTGAGATTCTCTTTAAAATGCTAACCATTAAGCCATGAAAGGGGGTTGGGGCTGACGGTGAGTTTTCCACAGTAGAAGGTAGATACCCAGTATGAATGCCTAGATGATTGCTATATTCATTTGCATTCCATCCACCATAAAGAGAGGGAAATTCTGACCGATTCAAGCTAGTCCATCCTACAAATGACCTATTTGATTTGTAGAATAATGTTGCTGAATTTTTGGTGGACTTATCTTTTAGTATTGAAAGGAGCGAAGAAAGACTCCACAAACTTATCAATTTGGATTGTTCTTGCTTTGCTGAGCAATTGACAACTTGCATGATTTAGTTATGACATGATCCTTTATTTTGTGATCCTTATAGAGAATTTGTTTAATAAACTCTCCTAAACCCCACCTTCTTTGACCGGATGTTTGTCTTTTGACATGAAGGTTACGCATTGAGCTTCCATAGAAGATCTGAAGCCTATATAAAGGGGTTGCATGATAGTCCCTGGAAGAGGCCCAGGGATACAAGATCAGAACCGTATATTTTCCTTTCCTTGGCAATTGTACATTGCCTTTGTAATTGTCAAATGTTATCTTAGTATAATATTTTATCGAACGAACTCGATCTGCTAATTCTAAAAATGCAATGTTCACATGGAAGCGAGTTATTTCTCTTAACATGTAGAGATGTCAAAGTTTAACACTTAGCTTTATCACATTGATCATGGCCAGTTGACTTGCCAACTTTTTTTTACAAACTTTCAGTACCCAGTGAGTTTCCCATAACCCATTACCACTAAGCTTTAAAGCGAAAGGGAGATAAGCAACTGTAATGCCTAAGTATTTAATATGCACATATCCATTCCTCCACTCAAAATGAGAAGTCAATTTGGAATGGCCCAAACTTGTCTAATCTAAATTTAACTCAGAAGAAAAATACACCCACCTCCATACGTCCGGTCAACTGGGACTAAGCGAGAATGTCAGTCGCCGCCCGGTTGAATCCTCAAGACAAATGTGGACAGTAAAATAGGTGCCTAGAATGTACATCCAAGAAATCCATCCCAAAGAGACAGGTTTGACCGGACTGAGGAAGGTGTGTAAATTACATAAATATGTCCCGAAGTAGCAAACCTTCTGATCCATAATAGAATCCGGGACTACTAGCACAGTCCGAGAGAGGAGAGGAGCCGGACTCGCCGAATTCTCCGAGAATTCAAATTTGCCCGTTCGGCTGATCACAGAGACCGGATTGATGAGTTGATTAGCATAAGCAAATAATTTGATAGAGTCCATAATCAATTGATTTTTTATTCTCTCTTTAGTTTGGGATAAGACAAAAACCGACCCCCCAAAAACTTCCTTTAGTATTTTTAACATAGAAAATATCAATCCACCAAGCCTAGTGGTAGTTGTATATGAACTGGGAGCATATGCCCCAGTATTTTGCAATGGCTATTAGAAGCCTTTGAGTTTGTTTTTTGCCAGTAAAAAGGAAATGCAAATCCCCAAGCAAATGCCATCTCCAAACGATTTCCACAACCAAGCCAGCTAATTTATAAAACAACAAGACATCATTACAAAGGGAACAAGGGGTTACAAGGGATATTAGCAGAGGATCAAGCCAACCAAAGGCATAATCCAAACAATCTACTCGGTACCAAAAGGAAGTTCCCCCGTACAGATTTGCCAAAAGGCTATACCACACCGGTCACCCATAGACCTTCCTAAACACCCACCAACAAAAGGAGAGTAGGGAAATGGTGTTAACAAGTTACTAGACTCCATGGCTTGACCACCATCAAACGAGAGGGGCTCCGAGGAGGGATCAATATGATCCTTCCATGGCTTCAGCATGATTAGAAGGTGGAGGATGCGGTACGAGCGACCCATCCAACCACACTCCTTGTCCTCTTCCAAATCAAGCTTACCTTCAAACCAGTTATTGGGAACTGGAATGAAAAGAAAACATTCTTCAACAAAGCTCCGGTCATATCTAATTATCTTCCAACTGTCCTTCAACTCAAGCGGATTTCCAATCACCTTTGCGTATAGCAACACAACTTCTCTTTGTTGTCTTTCACTCCAGGGAGCTTTGATTTGAGCTTATCAACATCAAGGGTTGATTTTTTCCTCCACTGCTTAGACTTGCTAGCAGGTATTTTTTTAACCTCCGTAGAGGGTGTGGTTCCCGTGAGGGGTTTGGTTTCAGAGGGACCGAAGACCGCTGCTGACATCGGTTGCTTACCCATGTTACAAGTGTAACGGTCCGGATATAAATATCCGAGATACGTTTCGAAGGTTGGATACCTTCGTTCGGATGTTGCAATTCAGGTACGGGTCGAGGTTTCAAACCGTTAAAGATCAATCAGTATTCAAAGCGGGGATTTCGAACCCCAATCAATCGAAGTCACAGAAATTCAATTTAAACGAAAGTAAAGCGGAAATACGGTTTAGATACAAAAGCCACGGCAGAGCCGGGTCAAAACCAAAACATATATTCTAAAGTCGTATAGCCAAATTAGCGGGGTTAGACAGATTCTTCGCGATCGCCCGAGGGATTTTCCCAAGCCATAGAGACATGGAGCAATCATACCTAAAAACAAGTGATGCGAGCGGGATCAGACCGAGACCCCAACACACCCTGTCCCGCAAGCGAACATACACATACGCTAATATAAAGATGCTTTGATGCAATGCGGAAATTTAATCACACTAACATGCTCCTAATTTACAATATGCGGAAAAGAACTGTAAAGGGCCCAAGACAATGCCAAGTGGCATATCCCTCTCCTACCTCTACACCCCTTCCCGTTAGTGCAGAGACTGGCCAGTTCGGTGCTATAGCATAACAATTTTCCTCGTGGTGGTGCACTAACCACGGCAGCATCATATCATATCATCTCATCTCATCTCTTCCCCGATGGTGCTGGGCTATCATATCATATCATATCATCTTATCTCTTGCCCGATGGTGCTGGGCTATCATATCATGCTCATATCGACTCGATAGACTAAGGGCACCCGATGGGGCTGGGCTACCCTATGACCCTAGCAAAGACTCTAGGACTATCACAAATAACGGTTGTTCTGTATTCAAACACACAAAGTAACCGAATGCTCATTCATAAGTGCAATCCTAGCATGATACTACATGGCATGCTTTAATGCTTATGCAACACCTAGTATGTCATATATTCACAAGCAGGTATTCTCTTTCGAATCTGAGTAAGCCCATAAAGGAACTTACCTGGATAGGCAGAACAGCAAAAGGCAGAATCCATGTATACAGCAAGTCATACATCACAGATGATAACCTATCATATATAAGTACTGTATATGAGTCTACTTCTAATTTACACTAACCATAAATCCATCACACAAGTACACAGAACTACAGATCTCCTCACTCAGAACCTCATCATATTATCATCCATTCATCCCACATCCCATAGCATGGTCTCATATAACTCATCAAGAATCAACTCTACTCATCATCATCATTCATCGTATACCATCTCACATCTCATCTCATATCAATATCTCATCGCATAACATCAGCATAACTCATCAGATATCATTTCAACTCATTATTATACCATATATCGACCATTTAGGAACATGCATCATTATCTCATATATAAGTCATAATATTCATACTCTAATTAATCATCATATAACATATCCATAATCGTGCTTATCAACCATATAATATATCATCACGCTTTAACTCGTCAATTTAAGAATTCACATATTTCATGTTCTTTAATAACTCAACATAATTCATGTCATGCTCGTAATTCACAATCATTCATATCTCGACCACATAATTTCACATTATAACATAATATAACATTCTCAACATATCCTGTTTTAAACATATATTCATTTTAGGGCATATCATGCTTTCATAGACCAACATCTCATAATCGTCATATAACACATCATATCAATATCAACATATCATAAATTATGCTAAACAATTATCGATATCCTAACATCATGCTCACACTCATCACATAAGATTCATCAAGTCAAACCAAGTTAGATAAAGTAAGTCAATTGCCCAAGATTCCCGAAACTCTAAAATCTCAAGTTAAATCAATCTTTATTCACAACATTTTGTCAAGTTATCCGAAAAATCTATTTATAAACCATTGCTCTTTAAATCAACTTATTTTATTATTTTATCCAAATAAATCCGACAAGGTTAGGTTATCTCTAAAAATCCTCTTTTTAATTTTATTAAATCCATTTATAACATTTAAAACCCTTTTTCCAATTCTTTTCCAATTCAAGTCCAAATATTACATTTTAAAACTCAATAATAATATTATATTATATTATATATACACCATTTATTTTAAATCCCAATAATTTTTAAAGTCATAATTTTATAAAATATAGAATATAATATTTAATAGTTTATCGGATAATTAAACAACCAAAACTCTCTTAAGTTAATTAACCCAAAGATGAACAAAAAGAAAGGCCCAAAATCAACACCCTCAGCCCATGTCCAAACCCGGATCCAATCCGGCCCAGACCCGAGTCCAAACCCATCCAAATTCGGATCCAAACAAACCCAATCCCTTTACAAAAAAAAACCTGGTTCACTCTCTTTGTTTAAAAAAAACTTAACCGGACCCATGGCTTCTTCTCCCAGCACGCTCAACAATGGAGGAAGGAATGAGGAGGAGGAAAGCTCTCGCCGGACATGCTTTCTCACTCCCTCCACCCCGTTTTAACCCGAAAAGAAACCCAGGGGTTCAAATCCAAGGAAAGAAGAGAAAGTTGAGGCTTACCGAGGGCTCGAAGTCTCGCCGGAAAACTCGATCGGTGCTCGCCGGCCTCGTCAGAGATGGATACTCGCCGGGGATGGCCTAGGGGGGACTAAGGAAGGTCAAAGCTTGATATTTACTTAGGTTAAGCACAAGAGGGAGTGGAAACGAGGCCCTTACCATCCTCGGAACGAAAGCAAAGGAGAAGGGTGCGGCGGGGCTGCGCTCGGCGACTCCGGCTTCCCTTGGCTCGTCGGTATTTGGGGAGGCGTGGGAGAGAGTTGCTGCTGTTGCGGCTCGAGCTCGGAGGAGAAAGGGATGTGCTTGGCTCGGCAGTTTGAGAGAGAAACAGGGATGCATGCTTGGTTGCTCGGGAACCAGTGGAGGATGGAGGTGCTTGGTGGCTGCGACGGGGAATTGGTGAAACAGGAGGTGAATAGAAGAGGAGATGGTGGTGCTGTAGTGGCTCGGCAAAAGGGGCCAAGGAGAGGGAATGAGTGTGTGCTTGGAGCTTTCAATACAAAATAAAAGGGGTTTTAGTTTTTTTTTCTTTTGAAACCAAAAGGCAGAGAGGAGGGGCTTGTTGCTCTGCTACTGCCGACTGAAGCAAGGGAGAAGAGAGAGAGCTGCAGGTCTTGGCATTTTGCCACAATTGGTGAAGCAAGGTGGTGAGGGAGGGAGAGGAAGGAGTGGGTGCAGATTATAGAAATCAGAAATTTGAAGGGGAAGATGCCAAAAATAGGAGAGGGAACAAAGTGGTCCCAAGGAGATTCAAGAATACCCGGAACAATAAATCCTGAAACCCGTTCTCTCAAACCAATCCCGACTCAAACGAAATTTTAAATCGAGATCTCGAATCCGAATATAGAATAATAAGATCCATATTATATTTCTAAATCTTGAAATCCGAAAGCGGAATAGAAGTCCGTCTAAAAATCTTTCTAAAGTAACGCCGGAACTTGTTTAAAAAGATTTTAGAGAAATCCAATTGCTCGAGGACGGAAATTTCAAAATTTTCTGAATATCAAAATTTGTCCCTTATAAATTATTATTTAATAGAGAATATTATTTTAAAATCTTCCGGTCTTTACAACAAGTATTGTCCATAACTTTCTACCCGAGAAGCAACCCAGAGAGATGTAGAGGAAGATATGAGATTAGAGGAAGGCGAAGGTGAACAACCCACCGAACCCCCTTTAAATAGGTGAAAAACATGAGATTTTCCAGAACCTTAGTACCAACTAAGGTTATTTTCCCTAGAATTGGGCTTGTGGAGTCGAATCGAGGCTTGACGAAGGGAGGCAGAACAGCAGTTAGAAAAGAGGCGTCCAGCAGAACCGACAGAACACTCATCTTTAGAGAGGAAGGAGAGAACCGATCAAACCTCCCCTCCCACCACCACCAAAAGAAAATTCAAAAGATCAAGAATACATCCCTTAACCCTTACTTAGAAATTTGATTAGGCAGCAAAAAGCAACAAACTTTTCCTTAAAGTGTTTCCCTTTGGCATGGCCCATCCACGAGCGTTGACAATGAAGCTAATCCGTACCAAAGAGTAAGGAATGATGATCCGAATTGCAAAAGAGAGCAAAGCCCCATACCAATTTCCGGGATTACGGTACGAGGGGGGGCAATTGGATGGAAAGGGATACCTTGGTTCAGTTGGGTTTTCACCATGGGAGCTGCTTTTTTCATTGGGTTTGTGGGTACACAGAGGGGTGGGAGGTTTCCTTGGGAGCATTTTCCTTTCAATTTTTTGGGGAACTCGATCTTCCAAAAGAAAGTAATTGATAACCAATGAACCTTTGATGACCAATTATCCTGTTAATTGTTGAAGAAAGTATTATCTTGTTTATTTTTTATAAGCTAAATGATTCTTTAATGACAGAATTTCAATGGAAGGTATTTTTTTATAAGCTAAATGATTATTCTGCACTCACCTCCTATGTACAATATACACACTCGTGTTTTTTTTAAAAGATGGTTCGTGTCGAATATCCGAATCGAGTACCCGACTGGTACATGTACGGTTCAACAATATGAGCCTAAACAGTTTTGTGTATCTGACACGATTACCTGTTCTTGTCGGACCAGGATGTACCCACCCCTATTTTTTGAAAGGCTGGGAGATAAATTTAAAGACAGATGTACAGATAAAGGTAATTTTGTTGGGGGAAGCCCGTATGGATGTAGTGCTTCGGCATGGATGGACTGTTCATGGTTAAAATCAGATACTAGTAGTGCGTATGAAAAATGATTACAGATCATGTTCACATGCCTAGTCATCTTAAAGCTCAAGGTTTTAGTTTCAATTCAATACACATTCACATGAATGGGGAAAAATGACTGATGATTCGCTATGCCAAGTGAATGAGCAGTGCGATAAATTCATAAATTTAACAACCCATTCGAAATCTTTGATCTCATTTAATCAAGACAATTTCTATCAACATATCGGTTCAAACATGTAACAAGATCATCCCATTATTTGTTTTGAACAGCACATAATACATCTGACACACTGCATCATCCACTTTAAAAAAATCACTAGCATCCACCTGATCCGTTCTGGCTGTGGTTTAACATCATCTCATTGGTAAAAAAAGGTTGCCCAAAATTAGCAATATATGCAGCAGAACACATAAAGACCATCACTAATATAGCAACATTCACAACATAGAAATCTATAAATTTAGCTAACATCTAACACATGCAACCATTGAACCCTGATGAAAAACAAAGTCCCAACAAGAGACAAATCAAAGAACCACCCTTACCCAAAAATGGATTCAGTAAGGGTGTTGATGTTGACATTGATATAATATAAGCACGAGAACGAAATTTTGAATATCTCCTAGCTTGGACAAATCACCTCATAATTTGAAAGCATAAATCCAACACAGAAAGGTCACTTGACAACACAAAAAGGTTCACTTGACAAAGCAACAACAATGAGGGTTAAGCCGAGCCTTTGTCACATGGAAGTATCAGGAAAATAAAAACATGAAAAGCGTTCATCAGAGAAGAGGTTAAAGTTGGAGGATAGCAATGCCATCCACACATCGTAACAAACAGACATGAATACTAAATCAGCGCCTAAAAACGCACAAAATAACATAGCTAGGATCTCCTGCAGGCATTAGACAAACAACAGAACAAGAACATGAGGATATATCAACATTAGATGTAAAACATTCACATCTAAAAACCTGAAAGATATCAGCAAAAACCTGAAAAGGTCAAAAATATTGCTCACTACTAGCTTACATAGTTATTCTACACCTGCAAATGTAAGAATGGGAACACCTGAACCTGAACACTAAACAAGACTTTCTATCTCACAAAACACTAGAGATATAGAACACCAAATGTATCTTAGGTCTACAAACCAAACTAATAGTATAGACAATCTTGAGAATGCACACTAAACATATTTCTAATCCGAATACAGCATGGATATTGTCTAATGCAGATCTCAAACTTCTATTCCGTGAAGCTTTCTAAATCCAAATACAAAACACAGAATATCTAAAGCAGATCTTGAACTTCTAAGGACATTCCACTGGGCAGTGAGAGAAGGAAGCATCTCTAGTACTGGATGGAAGGTATCTATCATGCAGGAGCCTACAGGAACCTGGTTGTACTTCTATCCCGAGATTTAGCACCAGCTTTAGGTATGTGTTCTTTCTATCTTGTATAAGGATGGTAACGACTACTGCCACTATATCCCCCCTTCCCATACATGGCACCACCAGCTCCACCATATCCAGCACTAGGAGGCCCAGACTCATACCCATTGCAATAACCAGAACCTCCATAACTTCCATAGCTATCACCTCTTCCATATCCACCTAAGCTGCCACCATAACCCCCACTAAAGCCAGCACCATAAGATCCAAACCGACTAGAGTAACCAAGGGAGGGGTCTTCTCGATAACCACCTAAGCTACTACTTCCATATCCACCATAACCACCAGCAAATTCATGACTTGCACCATAACCTCCATAACCGCCAAGCCTAGCAAATCCTCCGGGTGTCCTATAGGAACCAGGGCCAAGGCCGGCATCAAAGCCCCCATAAGGGCCACCATGACCACCAAAGCCTTCACCACCAAAAGAACGACCCCTAGAGTTGCTACCATATGCAGAACCTGAAGACGGGTTTGAAGTTTTCTTTGGTTCAGCTTTCTTGATCTCCACCTACAACAAAGGAACTTGCTTAGTTAACCTAGGTTCAGTTATCTGTAAACTAGAATGAGTCCTCATCCAACTGAAGGTATTCCTGAAAAAAACATCTCACGTCTAAGTTTTGATTAAACATCAACCTAAATATGGAGAAAGCCAACAAGCTTTTCATGCCAAAAAAACAGTGACATTAAACGGGAATGCACAATAGTAAACTGCTTCAGGATGGGTTTTTCTTCACAAATATATTATCTTCAGCCGATATAACGAAGCTCACCTGGCCACCAGCAAAATCAATCATATTTCCATGAGATAGCAACTCATCAACCGTTTCTTCATTTTCAAAAACAATAAAGCCAAACCCTCGAGAGCGATTTGTTTCATGGTCACGTATGATCTGATGTTCTGCTATCTCTCCATATTTAGAGAAGAAGCCTTTGAATTCATCTGTACAGTCCAGATTGAAGTAAAAGATCATCAATGTAGGTCAATCACTGGAAAATCATGCTCCATTTGTAACAGAGACAAACATCAAGATATATGAAAGGAGTGAGGATACTGATAACAAAATAGCATACCTTCAGTAACAGTAGTAGGAATTCCCCCAACAAACACTTTCTTTGTCTTGAAGTCCCTTTGCTGACCAGCACCTTTAGGAATAGTTCTCTTGATTTCAACCTAGTCAAGATGGAAATCCTTAATAACACCACAATTGCATAAAAACTCTTGTAAAGGGAAACCCATAAACAAGGAGCGTCATAAGAAAATAAGCAAAATTAAGGCGATTTACCTGTTTTCCATTGATAATATGATCCTCTTCCATAACTTTGTCGACCACCAAAGGATCAGCATAGGTGATGAATCCAAAACCCCTAGGTTGCCCACTAAGTCGGTCTTTCATGATAACAGAGTCTATGATCTCCCCATACTTCCCAAAGTGCTTGTTAAAGGTTGCTAGATCATTTGTAAACAAAAAAAAAAGAGTAAAGACATGCTTGAGTAGTCATCTAGCAACTCAAATTGCAAACTTCTTTTTCCAAATATCAGAAAGCATGTATTAACAAAGCCCTATTGGCTGTTGCTACTTTGATAAACGCCATATCTGTGTTTACAAGCTCACTGCCTGATCCCGAGATCAGGATCACTTTACAAACTACTCAGTATTCAATCCAACCTCACAGCAACCATCCCCCGACTAACAATTATAACAATTTCAAGGAAAATTGGAACGGAAAAAATTCAACAATATACTATCAAAAACGTAAACACGAGGAAAAAGAGAAGACTTACTGTATGTAGTATCTTTGGGAAGACCTCCGATGAAGATCTTGCTGAAAACCATAAAGCAAATACTTAGGAAGAAATCGACGGACAAAAGCAGGTAAAAAACAAATACAGGAATTCAAAACCCGAATAAAATTTTTTTAAAAAAAAAAAACAACAAAGATAAGAGAAAGAATTACCCAGGGCTATCGCCGTGAGATCCGTCGATCTTTGACTTCGATCCCATTGGAATGATTCAATCTCAACTAGAGAGAGAAAACGATGGAAGGAAATGCAGATAGAAGGAAGTCCCTGAGAATGCAGATTAGGGTTTCGATTGCGTAAAGAGTAAAGGGGAATAAAGAACTTGCGATAGGGACGAGTCCGGAATATATATGGCAGATAAATGGGTTGAGCTGGGCTTTGGCAGTTTGGCCCAATAGTTCCATTCCATTTTCTTTGTGTGTGGGGGGGGGGGGGGGGGGGGCATAATAGCAACTCCAACCGGTTCTCCATAATGGATTTTTGGAGAATATCAAGGTTGATTTTGGTCCAACAGCTCCCCCTATTACATCCCCCTAGAACTTAAAGTTCTATCCTTTGAAGCACTCTCAGCCTATCCACGTGGAGGCTTCTCAGAATTTTTTTTTCCTTATTTGCCCTTCTCTTTTTCTTTTCTTTCTGAAAAACTGAAGCCACGCTGCTCAGAATTTTTGCACTCACGTTCTCTACCTTCTCTTTCTCTGTATCTCAGGACTCACGAGTGACGATCTGAGGGAAGGAAGAAGGTCGACGAAACCGGTTTTCTCTGGAAGTTGCAAGCGCCGGAGACAGCTACTGGAGTTGCCGGCGGCTGTTGTGTACAGGATCGTCGCCGATCGATTACACCTAGGGTTTTCGTTTATGGTGATGGCGATGATGGCTCTAAATTCGGATGGGGGTGGAGATCCAGAAGAAAGAGAAAAGGGCTTTGATTGTAGATCGTGGTAGGGGTGGGTGGGCGCCTCCGGTGGTCTGTGTTACTGGATGCCTGGATCTCGGTCTCTTCTCGATTTATTAGTTTGATCGATTTGTGTGAAATTTGTTCAATTTTGGCCTTTTCGGTTTGGATTCTAATGAAACTGAAGAAATTGTTATCGTTTTTATCGCCATCGGATGACTCTTATCTCGATTTCCTTGGAGGTTTGATGAAGATGTCGAGCAGTTTCACAAGCCTCTCGAAGGTTACTTTGCTCTGCTTTTGCCTTTTTCAATGTTCTATCTTTTTGATCTGTCTCTCTTTATAATGTCCATTGTTGATGTTCTTAAATCAACTACAACGCAGTAGTTATTTGTAGCTGAATTTAATTTTGCTACTTTTTGAACCAAATTGTGTTTTTGTCGATTATTTTGTTTCTTTGGATCAGTGCCTGAATAAGGATTTGGGTTAATTACTATTGCAAAATTGAACATGAGATATCTCTTACTAGATAGAATTAGGTTGTAAATCGATCCATTTGAGTGTAATAGTGTACTCAACCTTTAGTAAGTCTATGTGTGTATGTGATAGTTCTTTCTGATTCGTGTGTGTTCAATCCCCTTATAGTAAATTCTCTTCTGTTTCTTTCTTGAACTGTACATTTGAACTTCTTGTATGAACAGGATAACACTCCAAGGGGAATTCAATGAAGTTATGTTTGGATGGGAAGAGGTACCTCTATGTCAGAACGTAAAAAGGCGATCTCAACTGTGAAAGTAAGTAGCTCATAGCTTATTGACTACTTGCTCAGATATCTTTCACTTTAGTTCATGATATCTTTCCTTTTTTAGGTAACCAAATTTGGCATCATTCGTGTTTCCTTTTTTGTCGTGTCTATGATACAGTTTCTCAGTCTTTGTTGCATATTGCCTTTGCCTATGATATCTTCCAAATTTAGTTAATGCTTTAATTTGAAAATACTATCCTAAGTGTAAAGTGTAATAGAACAAAACTCAGCCATGGATGAAAGCTTATTTGGTCCTACCATACTAAAAGAGCTAATCTTGTAATTTTTCATCAACATTTAACCAACTGAAAGCGCCAATATTTAACTAACTGAAAGCGCATTTCTGTTTTATTGATCTCCGGTGCTTGTATTTTGCGTTATATATAATGCTTCTTTTTAAAAGGAAGCATGTTCCTGACATTGTTGCACACTTTATCTTTCCATTTAGGTTTGGATTACTGATTAGCTCTGACACTGCTATTTAGATATTGTCCTTTTGATTTCTAATGTTTTAAATTTTGCTTCTTTCAAATAACTCTGGTTTTGGGGACACTTCCTCACCATGAGTTTGGGTTGAAGAGATCATGGTTTTGAGTACTCTAATCAAATTGTTGTAGGGCAAAGAAGTGGTATGCAATAACAATATCTATTATATACTGTATTTTACTAAATCTGGAGGTAGTATAGCGGAGACAATGATGTCAGTTGGAACAAATTGAGATATGATTGACACAGCTTGTGAGTCATGTACTTGGGTTGTTGTTGTTGTGAGTTATGGACTGCAATGGATAACTAGAGAATAACGAAAATTAAGAATAACTAGAGAATAACGAAAATTAAGCATGCTCCATCTCTTAGGATTCTACGCATTATATATTGAATCATATAATCTTAATCAAGCATTTGAATTGATTTTGATTCAATTCAGGGAAGAAATCTTCGTCCAAAGTGGTTATTGGTATTGTGGTTGGAGCATTATCAGCTGGGCTACTGTTAATTGGGTCCATCTTCTGTCTGGTCAAGACCAACCAGGAAAACAACTTGTCGAATCGCCACTAATCAATGCTAATGGTAAGTAAATTACACGTAATGCCATGGATTTGTCATTTTTTATGACATGTTTATTGTCCCTTTGATCTCCTGTTTTGTGCTATTAGCAACGGAAGATTTCAGTACCGCCGAGTACTTGTAATATGCAAAGTAATCTCAATATAGCAATTTGCCAGCAAATCTGCGATTACGATTGATACAAAGGCGAGTTTGATAGTTTGTAGTTTTATATATGTGCTTATTATTCCCTATATTAATCTTAGTTAATTTCAATATGCCATTTTCAAACTCTTTTTCCGAATTTATGCTATATTTAGATTACTTTGCACTTTGCATTATATGTGATTATGTTCAGTTTTGATGGATGTTACTGATGAGTCTTCTTTATTTTTTCAGTTTAAGCATCATTTAAAATTTAAAGATTCTAACAGAAAAATCAGCACAGCTTTATCCGTTAGCTGAGATTTGTTCCAAAATCTTTTATTTTATTATTTATGTTTTCCATTTCAAATTACTAGGCAGTTAAATTTTTTCAATCCTATTTTCAGTTTTTAAAAAACCCACTCCACCCACTAACTTATTAAAAAAACTAATTAACCCAGTAACGGTTGTACATAATTGCCCAGTGAATTTTCTTTTAAATCCTATTATCACCTTCTTTCATCCATTCACTCCTTTTTCTGTTTACTCTCTTTTGTCTTCTTTATCTCCTTCGTCTGTTTTGTGTAAACTTTGTTGTTTACTTCAAACATGCTTCCCCGTTCTCGTATTGTTGATGGGTATCACTTTTGTTGTGGAAGTTTTCTTATTGAAGCATTTGCTTCTTACCCACAGCATGGCGAGTCAAGTAAACTTTCTATTTTTCATTATAATTTTCTTGATCACGATGGATTTGCCATGGTATATCCGGATTCATTTCCATGGGATGGGTATGTAGTAAATTGGCAAGTGATCGGAGCTATGTTAACTGTGTGCAATGTTCCCGATTGTCTTCAAACTATGTATGCAATCGATCACATAAATGATTTTATAAATGAGTGTATTCTTACATCAAGCTTTGATATTCAACTCGGGTTAGTGCCAAGTATTACAATATATGTTGACACATATATTTTGCATTCGGTTGACCATTCCGTTCATCCGGTTGACAACTTGGCTGATGTGGGTGCTTTTGGTGAACCCGACATTGACAACTTGCCTGATGTGGGTGCTTTTTATGATATTGACATTGATCAAATTGATTTTCCTCCAGATTGGTATGAGTATGCATTAGTTCCTTTATGTTTATGCTATTTTACTTCAGTTTATGATCCATATAAACTTACTTATTTCCATTATTCAAATAACGCAGGGACTTGCTTATGGATTATGTTCCAGTGCCACAACCTGTGTCAATTGAAGCTGTTAATTCGCTCCTCGTAGGACTGTTTTGTGAGGCAGCTGGTCGGTCATGCATCATATGTCTTCAAGAGGTCGATAGCTCGACTATGCTGACTCGAATGCCATGTGGCCACCTTTTCCATGACGTTTGCATCCGTCATTGGCTCGAGGCTCATCACTCTTGCCCTATATGTCGGTATAGGTTGCCGGTTGCTAACAACGATGTGCCTTGATATGTTGTGCAATTCAAATGTTTTACAAACTACTACTAGCTTCATGTTGTTAATATCTTTGAATGTTTATTTCTTTCTATGGATAGTGTTGTGTATTTCATTTTTCTGCTTTCTCTATGTTTCAATGTATTTTAATATAATTGAATGTTTATGTGTATGTTTTAAGTTCTTTACCACTAATGAAAAATTTAGTGGTAAATGTATTTTAATATATTTCCCACATCACGTATTTGAATTTTTGACTTTCATTAGTTACATGAATTCACATTACAATCACAAATAATTTGTGACTAATGTTTTTTTATATGTTGGTTTTAATACCTTCACCTTTTGGAGCATCAATTAGTTATATACCCATCCACTTTCTATTAAAAAAACCGGTTCAACTCTACTTACTTCTGATAAAAAATAAGAAAACAAATTATTCAAATAACTTCCACCTACGTTGTTTAACTTTGAAATTAACTAATTTGTAAAAATCAATTCAACCCAAACTCCACCCACGTTCTATTAAGTTTGAAATTAATTTGGAACAGTTACTTAAACCCAAAAAACTTCACCCACGTTGTAAGCTATTAAAATTAATTTGGAAAAGTATTTTTTATTTATTTTTTCTTCTACCTATGCAAAATGGAAGTTACTTCATTTTTATTAGTATGGAAGTTACATTTGTCATCCCACTCCACCCACTAAGTTCATAACCGGTCCGACTACACCCCACATACCAACTCCCATTCGGTATAGTAACTATGTTCTTAATTTTTTTTGTTTTTTCATTCATTACATTTTTCCTAGTAAATATTACGTTACTTTCGGTTTTTTCATTCATTACATTCATTACTGATGAAAATGTCTACAGCAGAGTAATATTACTGTTTTTTTTTCTTTTTACTTGTACACATACAACATGGAAGTTACTTTTTTTTATTACATTGGGAGTTACTTTTTTTTTTTACATTCGGTATAGTAAATATTTCATTACATTCGGTTTTTTCATTCATTACATTCATTACTGATGAAAATGTCTACAGCAGATTAATATTACTGTTGTTTTCCTTTATTCTTCTACACATACAACATGGAAGTTAGTTTTTTTTATTAGTGTGGAAGTTACCTTTGTCATCCCACTCCACCCACTAAGATCATAACCACTCCGCCTACCATCCACAAACGAGCTCCCATTCAGTATAGAACCCATTATCTTCGTTTTCTTGGTGTTGTCATTCATTGCATTCTTCTTAGCGATTTCTGCACCATTTGAAGGTATCCTTGTACTTCATTTTATTACAAATCATTGTTCAATAGTGTCACTTATTTAACTTATATTTTTCAGTTGATGCTCAATCGCTTTTCGAACATCCATCACAGATTGCGGAGGTACGTATACCTATTTTGTGCAACAAACATTATGTTCGTGTAGAGGAAATTTTTGCACGTTTGTGTTGTTTTAATTGGTGTAAATTTTCGTTATTTGCTTGTGTCCTACAGGTTTCAAATGGCACCACCTGTAGATACGATCAACAACTTAGATGGATTGACAAAAAAAATTTGGACAATTAGGGGAAGGATTACAGTTCTTTGGACAACGTGTTTTCGAGACTCCAACGACGTGGACGGAATCCAACTTATTATGATGGATGAACTGGTTATAAATTTATGTCATATTTGTTTTTATCTTATATATATTTATTACACATTTATACAATATATTATCTTCTTCACAGGGGGATACCATTCAGGGAACAATAACAAAAAAGAATGTTGCAAAATTTGCACCTCTTATCAAGGAGGGCGGTTTGTATTCGTTTCATAATTTTCTTCTCTCTGAGAACAAGGATGCTGTGAAATTTGCTCCTCACAAGTACAAATTGATCTTTACTTTCAAGACTGTCGTTTCTCGGATTGAAGGGCTGAACATTCCTCTGCATAGTTTTAACTTTGTTGATTTCAGAGACATCAAGTTGAACGTCTTTGACCATGATTGTGCTGTTGGTAATTGTGTTTATTGACTACATGGGTATATGTTATTGCTTATATTGTTGTTCCTGCTTTGTTGATATGAGTTTGAACTTTTGGTTTCTGTAATGTAGATGTCATTGGGTACATTACCAAGTTTTCTCCGCTTGAGGGTTACGTCAATGATTCGACTTCATCTGCGAAACTTGATTTCTGCTTGGAAAATGAAGTGTTAGTTTCCATTTAAATTTATTATTTATCCATATTTTTTTCATAAATTTGAACAAAAGGTATTTTCACTGTTTTATTGTTGATACTTTAATACCTAATACATAAGGTTCATGTTTGATTTTCTTAAATTTCGTTTTTCTATTAGTTAATGAATTACAACAGATGAAAAATTATACAGGTATCATAGACTGTTTGTTGGATGTCTCATGTTTTCATTTACAGCCCATTATCCGAGTTTTACAATGCAAATGACATTTATTTTTCCATTAATTGTACAAGTATTAAGAACTAAATGGTTAATGGTTATAATTTATCATTGTCATATTCCTTCATTTTCAGTAATGAAACCCTCAACCGTACTATGTGGAATAAGTATGCGCACGAATTGAATAATCACTTGACGACCGTTGGAGAAGACAAGGTGTTTCTAATCATCAAATTTGCAAAGGTCAAGAAGCTTGCAGGTTGGTATCACCGATCCCTTTTTACTTGATTGGTCATTCACTTGCCTTTATCATTCATCACTATAAATAATGATTTTGTCTTCTATATATGGACTAATAACTTCCAGGTGGATTTATCTTGAATAATGCTTTCAACGGAACTAAGCTATTTTTTGATGCAACGATACCTGAGATTGCAAGCTTCAAAGAAAGGTTATCATGTTACATGTTATATTTCAAGTTGATAATAGACTCTTGTCGAATATGAACTTTGTTTACCTATTTTCATGTGTTGTGCATTGTAGGTGGTGTGATGGAAATTCCAATGTTCTCATGAGATCAACCATTGCAGAATTGTCTCAAACACCTATGCGGGATCCCTTTCCAATTGATGCAAAGCAATGCGTCCAATTCTTATATACTGTCTCAGAGGTTTATTTCGTCGTGATTTGCAATTACTATTAGTTAGTTTATGAAATTTAAATTCCCGTTGTGATTTTTTTCCTTACATTTTTTGGTTAATAGCCCTGCACTGTTGTTATTGTTGGACACATCACCCAAATATGCAAAGATGTGGATTGGGCATATCATGCATGCAAAATTTGCAACAAAAAAGCTATATATCAGGACTCTATGTTTTGGTGTAGGAGTTGTTCTATACAAATCAAGTTCCCTCAACAAAGGTATGTATGTGTATGTGAATGTTTTCCTGTTGTATAGAATGGCTCATCTTGATTTACACGGATGACCACCTTCGTACGTATAATTTAATTTATAGGTACGAACTTCCGTTTATTATTAGTACCGAAGCTCGTGTAGGTTTATATGTTATTTTTTGTTTCCTATTTCTTTTTCTTTTTGCCTTAGGTGACTTATGGTGTTGTTGTTGTTTGATCATTTAGTTCTTTTTCGTTGAATCTTGTACGTGCTTTTTTATAAATAGGTATATAATATGGTGTATTTAGAATCCCCAACCCTATTTTGTTATATTGCTTCGCAATATGTGTATGTGTTTTTCAATACATTTTATATGTTTGTTTTAATCGGAACAATATGACCTAAATATTTTTTTAAACCAAACTGAATACCTATACTCTTTTACTATTTTTTCGCTTGCTGTAGTGACTGATGTTAATTACTTTTTCGTTATAGATTTATGCTTCGTATTATGGTGGAGGATGATACTGGGACTGCCAAGATGACATTGTTCAATCAAGTAGTTGTCCAGTTGCTTAACAAGGATGTTTCTACTTTACGTGCTCGGATGCTTAAGGTGATTGCCCCTAACATATGTTTGTATGTAACTATTGTGTTCTTACTCTACTTGGGATCATATTAGATGTGTTTTTTTCGTATTGTTGTGTTATAGGGAGATTCCAAGGTTACATTTCCCCCAGAATTCAACAAGCTTCTCTCTCGTAAGTATGTGTTCGTTGTTGAGGTTGAACCATACAATATTCAACATCCACATGAAGCGTATTCTGTAAAGAGAATCAGTGATGATGGGTCCTTCATTGAGAAATTTGAAAATCAGGTGATTTATGCCAATGTTTTTTTCTTATCTATTACATGTGGTTGTTCCTTTTCTTTTATTCTATGGCTTCAAGCTTACTAATTCTATTACTATATGATTGGCACATGTCTTTTGTTTTAGGATGAAGATTCAGATCATTTGTCTCATCAACCCGGAGCTCCTTCTACTGCTTCTTCAAGTATTGTCCTCACTCCATCGAAGCGATCTCATGAATCCGAAGATGAGTACACTTGCACTACCAGTGGTGAAGGTCAATCGTCATCAGCCAAGAAGGTTGTTACCGAAGACGACCCAAGAGTATGATTAGTCTCATTTTACATCATTTAAGCATTAAACATATATTTTTATGTTGGTTTCGTATCATGTGAACTGTTTCTTTCGTATGAATTTAGCACAATTTCATGTATTTGAGACTTGGAGTTTGGTGGAGTTTTGTCTTATTTTCAATGTACTTTTTGGAGTTGTGTTATGTCAACATTTTTTTTTATTAATGGTTTGTGCTTTGTGGATGGATATGAATGATTTTATTTCATACCTCAAATATTTCCTACAAAATATAATTTTTGTGTTGTAGGGAGTGGAGTATATAGTGATGTAGGGAGTGGATTATATAGTGATGTATGAGATCTTCATTGGTAGAAATGGATGGATAGTTTATTTAATATTCAAATACTTGCTACCACAAAATTGATTGGTCTAATCATTCCACACCTACTTGCTACACCAAAATTAAATGTTCAAATTGAATGATTTTTTCCATCCGTAGAAATGGATGCTTAGTTTATTTAGCTTTCAAATACTTCCTACCACAAAATTGAATGGTCTAATCATTCCACACCTACTTGCTACAACCTAATTAAATGGTGGAATTGAATGGTCAAATTCAATGGTCAAGTCAATTCATGGCAACATTGTATTGTCAATTCATATTGCATCATTCAATGATTTCAACACAACCTAACACTAGCTACTGGCCGGTCAAAATTGTGTACAAAATTAAAACCAAACACAATGTCCTTATACATCCTATATAAAGGACAATTTTCAATCTCCTTCCTCACGTTATTCTTCTTTTTTCTTCATTCCTTACCCTTTCTTTCTTCTACACAATTCTTCTTCCGTTGTACCTCAACATGTCTTCATCTTCAGGAGTACCTTCACGTGAAGATACGCCTCCCGATGAAAATGGAAATCGTCGAATACGGCGTGATCGAATCATTATTGGTTAGATATTTTTCTTACTCAATCAATTTTAAGTTTTTGGACCTACTTCATAATCTTTGTTTGTTATTATGTTTTGTAAAAATAATAACAGATATTCTTACTCCCTCTTTATTATTGAACGAATTAGCTTAAGTTGTTTGGTTCAGTTTCTCGAAATTCTGGATACATGATATTGTTTAGAAGCTCTTATTATGTTTGTATTTGTCACCATTTTTTTCTTGATTCGTTTATACATTTTTACCATGAAAATGTTTGTAGCAAAGTTATATTACTGTTTATGCTTTTTTTTCCCGAGGCTATGAAGGGGAGGTATTTTGTACATGCATATAAATGCATTATACTAATATGTATTTTCATATATAACAGCACCAGAGGATGCTCGATTCAAAGTAGGTGAAGTATGTGAAGTTATAGGAGGTGAAGAAGGGTTTTTAGGTTCGTTTTATGATGCATTTATTGTACGGGTTGTAAACGACACACATTATGAAGTGAAGTATGTGAGCTTGAGGAGCCAGGATGGTACTAGGAGTCTGAAAGAAATAGTACACATGGGTCGAGTTCGCCCAATACCACCCGAGGAGCCATTTGACTCATTTGCTGTCGGTGACTCTGTTGATTGTAATGCTCGTGATGGATACTGGCACGGTCGCATTGTCGCTCACAATAAGCGAGAGAGAAAATATACGGTTCACTTTCCGTTGACCTATGATACGAGTGACTACTATGCTCATCAAATGCGACCCCATTTCGATTGGATCGACTATCAATTTGTTGGTCAGGATAAGTTTATGTTCATGGTTACCGGGTAGCCATTCATTGAATGTGACTGTGTCGTATGAAATGGTATTTTGTTTGGGTAGTTGTATGGTTTGTAATGTGGTTTGGTTTGTTGCGTTTATTTCCCCAGTGTGAACTATTTCCACGTGTTGTTTTTATTAGTATTTGTAGTTTGACATTGACTACCTTCAATTCAGTTTAATGTATGTTTTCGGAATTTTGAGATAATATTTTGCTCACGTTTGATCTTATATTGATGATGTATTTCATGAGACAAATTTAATAATTATGTAAGATTCATATAAATATACTCCGTATTATGTAAATACCATATGCAAAAGTATACGATTAGTTTAAGGTCAAACAAATATGTATCTTTTGTTAATTTTTGAACAAAATACTAGATAGTTTGATTATAACTATATTTTAACCATTTGTTTTAATTGTGTCCGACTCATATATATATGTTATTTAAAAATAATTTGTACAAGCATACGAGTATTTTATTTTCTCCTCCTGTCGAACATATTTAAAAACACTAAGTTTGACGCAACATTATTTGGTTAAAAGTTTACACAAACAAAATCCACAACATGTTTCTTATTTTAGACAACTATTAAATATATATGTTTGTTTAAAATGGCTAATTTTGTATATGTTAAATTAAAGGTACGATAAAATATTTGATTATGATTATTTTTAGAAAATTTAATTTGTTACATTCCATATCCATTATTTTATATTTGTTATTTATAATATTTTATTTGTCGTATTTCATGTCAGTTTAGATAACTATTAAATATATATGGTTATAAAAATCCATCATCCCTTGTCATACAGAAATTTTACAAATAACCTATTTGAAATTGAATAACCGGCTTTGTTTATAGATATATTAAAACTTTGGATTTATTATGTAATATTGACCAACTAGAGGGGTATTTAAGTCTAATATGTACAAGGTAAAAAAACCCTAATTTCACTTTTCTCTTTCTCACTCAGTTGACTTCTTTTTTTCACTCTGTTTTGTAAAGCCCTCCGTCCGAGCCGCCGATGGATATGTGTGCTGTGTGTTACCGGTGTTGAATCTATTTTCCAGGTTTGCAATCTGTCTTTTCTCTTCGTAATTTCGTTTTTCACTTTCATTTATGCCATCTCATGTTTGTCACTCTGTGTTCTACAACTGATTGGCTTTCTCATGACGGACCTTACGCCGGTGACGACTATGTTCCAGGTCACTAGGTGAGCAATTTCTCCAATGCTTTCCTAATTGGATTCTTGGCATACCTATTGTTTTGGAGGTTGCATGAATTTCATACCTTCAATTAAGAAGGGTTTTCGGTTGATTTGTGCTTTTGTTGTTGATTCTCTTACGGGGTGCCCGCCATATGTTTGATAAAATGCCACAGTGAAATGTGTAAGGAATGTTCTTTATGTTGTTTTTGCACAATCTATATTTTCCTAGGGAATTTTGGAAATTAATAGGTGTTTGAAATTATTTAAAGTATATCGTCTGTTGTGCTGTTAGAAATCTGATATCTACTTATCTATGTCTAAACTTCTAGTATATATATGTGAAGTAACCATTGTGATTTTCAAACATTTGTGTATAACTTTAAGCCTTTTATGTCATGTTTGTTAACCATCGTGTGTATGTTGATTGTCTCGCAGATTGAAGTTTGTTCATTTAGAAGTTAGAGTTCTTTTGAATGGAGTGCGAAAAATCAAATAAGCGCAAGCGAGTATCTGTTGGTGGAAGTAAAGATCCGATTTCGCAGCCATCGACCCGTACTCGGTCTAAAGCTCCAATTTCGCAAGCATCGAGCCGTAGTAGGTGTCATGCTCCAAGTTTGCAGGTACGTCGTGATAATGGCAAACGAATTCCTGCTTCGTATAAGTTGGTATTTAAGGATGATGCTCAGAAAACCAAGTATGCCGTATTAGCTAAGAGGAAGATCATTCCCACTAGGTATGTCGATGATCCTACGTTAACGAAGTTGGGTATTGTAGATGATGTGTATTACCTGTTTGATAGAGTTGGATGGAAGGAATTTGTGAACAAGAAATCTGAAACCTACGAGCGTCTTACATTAGAGTTCTTGAGTTCTTTAAGTGTACAACTGCTTCGTGGGAAGAAATGTGAACAAGGAAATGTGAAGTTTAGGATCTTTAATACTGATCATGAAATGACTCTTGGAGTTTTCAATGACTTATTTGGATTGCCAAATGAAGGAGCTAAAAGATTGGGTACGTTTCGAACTAATGATGCTTGGCGTGAGTTAACCGGGGTTGGATTCGCTCCTGAAACAGCAAGATCCACATACTTGAGCAATCCTTGTATAAGATATGTGCACCGATTGCTTTCCAACACTGTCTTTGGACGTGGTGAGAGTGCGGGTGTTGTTCGGTCGAGTGAATTGTTCTTAATTTGGGCAATGTTGACGGAGCAGAAGGTGAACACCGGAGCGTTTATAGCTGGACAGTTGCAGAGGGTTTCCAACACAAAAGATGGGAAGATAGTAGTTGGTGGTTTAATCACGACTGTTGCTCTAGGACTTGGCTATGATTTATCAGCATTGACCCCTGTTTCTGGACCATCTCGGCTTGATATAGATGGCTGCATTGCATGGGAGATGATTGTTTTAAAGAAAGATAAGTATTTTCTGACCTTACCTCATTCTGATGTGGCGATACCTCTTCCTAATGTTGAGATAACGTCGGTGAAAGATAAGAAGAATTGGAGAATTGGTCCAGCATCAACGGAGATAACATCTAAGTTTGGGATAACTGATCCACCGTGTGAACCTGAAGTAACTTTTGAGCGAAGTGATTTGGTCTCTATTCGGGAATCTTTAGCTGCGATCATAGATGAGCAAAAGCTGCAACGGTTGGTTCTATAGCGTATTGAAGGTTCTCTTGCAGAGATGGAACAAATACTAAGGTATGAAGAATGAAGTCGATCCGGATGATATTTTAGTATTTCTTACTTTTATGATATGAATCTTATTGCAGCAGAGCATTTTGTGACTTGTAAGTCTCTGCCTACTGTTAGTACGTTTTTAGTTGAATGTTGTTGTCAGTATGTGTATCGTAGACGAATGGCCTATTTCTGACTTGATTGCCTATTCGAATATTAATCAATGTGGGAAGTCGTGCATATTAAGTTGATTGCCTCTTCGCATAGAAGTCGTGCTTGACAGGAAGAAATCAACTAATGAACATCAGGTCTTTTACAAAAAACATAGTGAACTTCATTTTTTATAATGCAGTAACCTACAAAATCCTAAAGATATTAAAAACAAAGATATATAACACAATGAAATGAAACACAAACAGCTACGTAAACTATTTAAACTTCAAAATGCCAAATAGGTTCAATGTGGCAATGCGAAACGACAAACGGGACAAACATGATTGTAAGTCAACCATGTTCGAAGACAATCCCGATGAAACATATGTCCACATGGCATTTGAAGGATGCGCCTGGAGACGACTAATCGGTCAAGACAAATGGAACATACTTGTGTACTTGTACTATTGTCATTGACCTCCTCTAGTGCGTCAACTATTAATGGATTTGCTGGTTGTTGATGATGAATATAGCCGTCAAAACCCGGAGGATTTTGAACACCTTGAGCAATGACAAAAACGTCAAGTCGGATGCTCGGGGCCCTCCCGTACTCAACCAGGTCTTCATCGTCGTTTAACCAAACGCACATAAATGTCTTTAACATTCTTATTGCCTTGTATATTTGAATCGGGAAAGGAATATTAGCATCCGTAAGGACATTACCGCATTCAACCCAAGTCATTGGTATACCATTCCAAGGAAACGTATTGACTTCCTCTTCAAACTCCCCATTGTGTAACTGATTATAGCAGACCGTGATATGACTCTCTCCATACGTAGCCGTTGGATATTCTCGAAGCCTCACAACATAAGGACCAACGGTGTAGTGATATCCGGATTCGGACATTTCTTCAACCGCCATGCCTTCAAACCTGCGTAGAAACTAGAAAATAGTTAATGAATTTGGGAAGATCTTACTGGGCGATTGGCATATATAGACTAAAGAAACCCAACCTTTAGCATATATAGTTGCAGGCATGTACTCACCCCCAACTGTAAAGTTACATTGAATAGTGGCCTTTGTAAGTGGGAGGGAGTTAATTTAAATCTAATTTTAAGGAAAACAAGTTAATGGTAAAGGAAAGTGAATTGTGGTGTACTATCTGCAATAATGGCATGTACTTATCCCACTAACACTAACCACTACCTATTTTAACTACTCCATATTCAACACAGTTATGCATGGTAACTTACTACTCATTCCCACCCCCACTAATTACCGTATACATCTATCATGTTCTTCTTTTTCTTTATTTGTTTTTTTTATCCATTTTTATTTAAAAAACACATGTTGTTATTAGTTAACTACTATAGATGGAAGTTACTTTGTTTTTTTGCTTTCAATCTGAACTTCAGATGATGTTTATTGATTTGCTCACAAACTGATCAATTAGGTAACGATTGCTCATTTATCATGTGAATTACTCAACAATTGTATATCAAATATTTATTTTGCTGCATTTCTCCTTGAACTGTGGTAGGTAATCAAAATCTTTCAACATGGATGACAAAATTAGAAACCAAGCAACGAATAGATTAAAGAGAGCGAATGTACTGAGGGATAAACGAAGATGAATACAAAGTGTCGAAGGTAGAATGTATATATCTTTTTATTTCATGTTCTATTGGTCCAACTTTGATATTGTAATTACTTACATATTCATCCGTATATGTTTTGTAGAGACACCGTTGTTACGGTTGAGTGATCGATCGCATAATAGACCTACCTTAAGTGACATTACGAATAGTACGTGGCCATTCATTATTTCTATTCAATGCCTTATGTGTAATCACTTATTTAGTTGTATATTTTATTTCAATACTAACATGGTTATACTGGTAGTTGTCGATCAGACGAATCATAATATTTTGAGTAGTAATTTCATGGATTCGCCTCAAATCTATATGGGCGAAATGAGCTCCTTTGTGTCCACATTGACAAACGTGGAAACACCCATGACTATGCATAACAGTCAAGGTGTGGGATCGTGTTCCTCGGGGCCGCATGATTCCATTTCAGGTAATAATTAATTAGTTTTTGTGTATTATTATATGTTAAATTAAGACAATATCATTGTAAATTTTCATATATATATATATATATATATATATATATATATCCGTACTAATATTTGATGTAGAGTCTTTGTTTATAGTTGCCAACAAAGCACAACAAACTACCAATAGATTGAATAGACGAAATATATTGCATGAAAAAAGAAGGAGAAGAGAAACTGCCAGAGGTTCGATTTATTATTTTACAAACTAATAATACGTAATTCAATGTAAATGTTGATATCATGTTATTGGGTTTGTACGCTATGATATATGAGATGTTATTCAAACCATTGAACAATATAAGTTGTGATTTTTGTAGGATTGGGTCTTCAACCGAGAAGGTCAAGTGATCGATCGACCCATTTCGAACCAGTAACTGAAGCACCTAATTGTATGTCTCTTTTATAGTTAAGTGAGTTATGAAACTATATTTTTGTAAAAAGACGAAACATATAATACGTTGATGTGGAGGGTGATACACCTAGTGTTTGTCTACGTTTGTTTCGTTGATTTTGTACTGTTTATGATTTTGTTCCAGAGATTAACTTGTCATTTGTCATTGTTCAATGGATTCAGATGGTGACAATATGGATAGTTTACCGACATTCTCCTCTACCGTGCACAACAATCATGGTGTTGCAAGTACATCTATGACACCTCCTATACCCAATAGAGGTTCCAATCATGCCACCTTTCATTATTATATAATATTTTTATATGTGAAACATGTTTGGTAAATTATGTAAAGAATGTTCTCTTTATAACACATTGATTTATTGAAGCGTTTTCTTTATTTTGTATGCGGTGTTTGTTTTTCTGATATGTGTAATGTTGTTCTTATAATTAGGTGATGATGATGATGATGGTGATGATGATGTTGATGGTGATGTTTATTCTGATGCCCCCTCTCTGCTTAATATAGGTACATAAATCCTGCATCTTCTTCCACTATGATCCTATTTATACGTTACTGTTTGGTGATGATATTCGACATGTGTTAAATGTAAATACTACTTTATTTGTTTTATAGGACAATATGTTGATATTGGTGATCCAGTCTATATTTGTCAATTTTGCCGAGCTAAATTGTGGTATGAGGAAAGATTGGATAAAGCCAAGACGCCTAGAAATCCTAAATTTTCTCTATGTTGTCAGAAAGGGAAAGTCCAGTTACCTTCTATGCCAAGACCTCCGCCGGTATTGTATAATCTTTTGTGTAATATTGATCCGCGGAGTAAGCATTTCCTTCAAAACATAAGGGCGTACAACATGATGTTTTCCTTCACTTCATTGGGAGGAAAATTCTCTCCTATTAGCGGGGGACGGGGACCTCCTGTTTTTCGTATGGTGGGTCAAAATTATCATCTAATGGGAAGTCTCTTGCCGGATGACGGCGAGTCTCCGAAATTTTCACAGTTGTACATATATGATACAAATCAAGAAGAAGACAACCGGATTCGTGCTTACAGGTATGTTTTATTTATTCTATTTCTTGGCACATATATATATAACAAATTTCTGTATTCAACTGTCTTATGTTCATCGTACTCATCTGTAGTGGTAAGTGTCGCACGTCCAAGTCTTTAGATCCATCTATAGTCCGGGATTTGAAAGATATGCTTGATCAGCATAATGAATTGGTGAAAGTCTATAGGTTGGCAAGGGATTGTGTCTCTTCCGATGCCATCCCCAATGTTCGTATGAAACTCATTGCTACGCGAACAACGGATCCTCGCCGCTACAATTTGCCGACGGCATCGGAAGTGGCTGTGTTGATTGTTGGAGATATAGGTGTCAATGCTGGGCCAAGGGATATTGTGGTCGAGACTAAGGATCGGAGACTTAAGCGTATTGATGAAGGTCATCCTTCATACTTCAGTTTGCAATATCCATTATTACATCCATACGGGGAAGATAATTACACACCATTTATCCCCTTCAGTGGGGATATTAGTAATCCTGAATGGAAGAGGTCGAACATTACTATGCGTGAGTTTTTTGCGTATAGGCTGCAAGATAGGGAAGGTGAGGTTTCCATCATTGCTTTAGGGAGGGAACTAACCCAGCAGTATGTTGTTGATGGTTACACTATTATTGAAACAAGTCGGCTCAACTTCCATCGAATGAATCAAAGGAATTACAGGTCGGTGACATTTAACCATCTCAGAGATACAGCTGCTCAAGGTACGGGTTCTTCTTCTTCAGTAGGGAAGCGCATTAAATTGCCAGCTTCGTTTACAGGTGGTGAGAGGTATATGCTGAATAATTATCGGGATGCTATGGCTATTTGCAAGTATTTTGGGCCGCCTGATTTATTCATTACATTCACTTGCAATCCGAAGTGGCCTGAGCTTGATAGATTGGCTAAAGTATATGGTGGATCAACGTCTGATATTCCTATTTGGGTATCTCGACTTTTCAAAGTAAAGTTGGAAGCAATGATACGTGACTTGAAAGACGGAGAAATCTTTGGTCAAGTTAGTTCGAGTAAGTATCTTTTACCTCCTTTGTATATTCTTTGTATGCGAGTTATACATTTCAATAATTGTTTTGGCTTATGTTTGGTTTAACATATGCATTTCCTTTTGTGGTGTATAATTGGATTGATAACTTGTCTGCAAATTTCTTTATTTGTCCGACCATGTTCTAGTGTCATATATCAGCATGTTCCACCACCGGTGAAAAAATATACCGGTATCAAATGTACTGTTTTGTATGCCTTGTATAATGATTTGCACCCAAAGTTAGTATTTTGTTGGTTGAAAAAATTAATATACTTGCGACATCCGAACTTAACATTATTTATGTTATTGTTAGGAACGTTATAATGACTATAGTTTATTGGGGAAGGAATTGTAGTCATTACTTGCTATGACTTGTATCATTGTTTGTGTTCCATTATTGTGTTTGTGTTATCTTCCCCAATTAGTTTATGTGTCAATTGAAAAATTATATATATTTGCAACTAATGGATTGTTGTTTTGTTATAATGTAGTCATATACACCATTGAGTTCCAAAAACGCGGCCTTCCCCATGCCCATATTGTGTTGTTTTTGCACCGCAATTCGAAGATGACTTTGGTTGAGGATATTGATGGTCTCATATCTGCAGAACTTCCTGATCCAGAGGCTGATAAAGAATTACATGAGGTTGTTCGTGATTTGATGATTCATGGGCCGTGTGGATCTTACAATACAAGAGCACCATGTATGGCAAACAATCGTTGTCGAAAAAACTATCCAAGAAGGTTTGCTGAAATGTCTAGCATTGGGACTGATGGATATGCTCACTATCGACGACGAGATGATGGGAGAACAATCGACATTAGTGGAAATGCGATTGACAATAGATATGTTGTGCCATACAACCCAGATCTTCTGCTTAAGTATAAAGCTCATATTAATGTTGAAGCATGCAATCAGTATGGAGCAGTCAAATATTTGTTCAAATATATTAGCAAAGGCAATGATCGAGTGACAGTGGTAATGACTACAGACCGGGATGGAAACATCGTTCCTGATGAGATTAAGGCGCATTATGATTGTAGGTATATTTGCCCGCCGGAAGCTGTATGGAGAATTTTTGGTTTTGATATACATGGGCGTACGGTTGGAGTGGAGAGATTGTTTTTCCATTTGCCCGGACAACAACATGTGGTCTATAATGATGATGATTCCCTTGAAGAAGTTATGAACAGAGCTGGAGTTGATTCTTCTAAATTCTTGGCATGGATGAAATGTAATCAGTCATATTCTTCTGCGCGGGAGTTAACTTACATTGAGTTCCCGTCACGATTTGTCTGGAAACAACGAGAGAAAATGTGGAGCCCTAGGAAGCGTGGGTTTCAAGTTGGCCGCCTGTATTATGTTCCTCCTACGACAGGTGAGTTATATTATCTACGGATGCTTTTGAATCAGGTTAAAGGCCCAACATGTTATGAAGATATTCGGACAGTTGATGAAGTCCTTTATCCGACATTTAGAGAAGCGTGTTATGCACTGGGACTATTGGCTGATGAGAGAGAGTACATCGATGGCATAATTGAAGCCAGTGAATGGGGTTCTGCAAACTATTTGAGGGTGTTATTTGTAATATTGTTGTTATCTTCAAGTATGTGTACACCCGAGTTGGTCTGGGAAAAGACTTGGAAACTTCTCGCGGATGATATCTTATATAGGCAACGGATTATGTTGAACATTCCAGGTACAATTTCTTCTAAATACTCATGATATAGTGACATTATATTTTATTTATAATTTGTAAGTGGTTTTGTCCCGTAATTTTGTACATGTTGGTGCTATATTTATTAGTACAAGTTAGTTAATTAAAAGGAAATGACAATAATGATGCTAACTTTATATTGTGTATTTTGCAGATTTGGAGCTGACTGATGAACAAATTCAGAGCTACACTATACTAGAAATTGATAAGTTGCTGAATCAGAACGGTAGCAGTATTATTCAGTTTCCTAGCTTGCCGCAAGTGGATGAAGCGCTTTCAAGTGGATGGTCTAACAACCTCATCCAACAAGAGCTGATGTATGATCAAGTGCAATTGGCGGAAGAACACATGACTCTTATTTCGAATTTCACATCTGAGCAGCACGTCGTGTATTCAGAAATCATGGAGGCTGTGTCGAGTAATTCAGGGGGCTTTTTTTCCCTCTATGGCTATGGAGGTACTGGCAAAACTTATCTTTGGCGAGCTTTATCTGCAGCAATTCGGTCAAAAGGTGAAATTGTGCTGACTGCTGCTTCAAGTGGTATTGCTGCTCTTCTCATTCCAGGTGGGCGCACTGCTCATTCGAGATTTGCTATTCCGTTGCATCCTGATGAGTATTCATGTTGCAATATTGAGAGGGGTTCTGCACGAGCTGAACTTTTGAAGCATGCTCGACTTCTCATTTGGGATGAGGCGCCATTGATGAAGAAGTATTGTTTTGAAGCACTAGACCGTACACTTAGAGATGTGATGGAATCTGATGTACCTTTCGGTGGAAAAGTGGTTGTCTTGGGAGGTGACTTTAGACAAATTCTGCCGGTTGTTCCCAAAGGTAGCCGACAAGATGTTGTCTCTGCTACTATAAATGCATCGTACCTGTGGAGCGACTGTAAGGTAAATGTCTAACATTATAATATTAAGTATTCTTATACTATTATTATACCATTGAGTTTAGTTTTTTTCTCAGTCATCTAAAACGCAGCGATATTGGTACCATGTAGGTTCTCAAATTGACAAAAAATATGCGGCTTCAAACGGGATCTCTATCTTCCGAAGCGGATGATATAAGGCAGTTTGCTGAATGGATTTTGAGGATAGGTGATGGTATTGAAGGACCACCGAATGATGGTGAAGCTAATGTTGATATTCCGAGGGATCTTCTCATCACCGAATCCAATGATCCTCTTGCATCTATAGTGGATGCAATATATCCATTGTTGGTAAGTAACTTACAAGATCCATCCTATTTTGAGAAGAGAGCGATTTTAGCCCCTACTCACGAAGAGGTCGGAAAGGTTAATGATTATGTTTTATCATTGCTCCCTGGTGACGAAAGGGTGTACTTGAGTTCTGATAGACTTTGCTCTGGAGCAGAATCGGCTGACCATGAAATTTACACCGCTGAATTTTTGAACAGTCTTAGATGTTCGGGTCTGCCTAATCATAGTTTGAAGCTTAAATTAGGTGTCCCCGTCATCTTGGTTCGCAATATTGATCAGTCCGCAGGTTTATGTAATGGAACAAGAGTGATCATCACTCAGCTAGGTTCGCGAGTTGTCGAAGGTCAGGTTATATCAGGAAGTAGTTTGGGAGAAAAGGTACCTATTCCTCGCATGATTATGACTTCTTCAGATCCAACTATGCCCATACAGTTTGAAAGAAGGCAATTTCCTTTGTTGGTGTGTTTTGGTATGACAATCAACAAAAGTCAAGGGCAATCGCTCTCACAAGTTGGTTTATATTTGCCTCGGCCGGTGTTCAGTCATGGCCAGTTATATGTTGCGGTCTCTCGAGTGACGTCTAGAAGAGGTTTGAAGATTGTTATATGTGATCAAGATTCTAACATTTTAACCTCTACTACTAATGTAGTCTATAAAGAAGTTTTTCACAATGTATAGTCTGTTGTAACTTGGTTGAGGTCATATGCATATAGATGTTATGGTTCAATTGATTATTAATTGCGTGCATTGTAGTTGATTTATATTACTTTATGAAATCATGTTAAAGTAAGTTATGTGTTGCTCTTTGTTCTATCATATTAGTGAAAAACAAGGTTCAACCGAGTACTAGGGGTTCATTATCACTATGTGTTTGGAATTAGTGGTTCATCTTGGAATTCGTGCATTTTTTTTCTTCCTGAAGGACTCTAAATTCTACTAAATTTTGAAGGATTATAATTTTATTTTAAAAGTTAAGTAGTCAACCAAGTGCAATTTATATTATATGAACTCTTCGATCATAGTTCGAAGCCTGTTATATCTTGTGTAGTTGTATTCTTAATTCGAGGAAAAGGTTGATGATCTGTTTAAAAAGTTGTAGGAATTTTAATCACTCAATTTGGTGCTCTAAGGATGTAGTTATGCATTTTTCTATCAACATTGATCGAAAAATGCCTAGATATTATATGAGGGAGTTCATATGAGATATGGTTTACATATGATGAAGGAGTCTCTATGAACTTTGAGTTGTGTTTGATGAGGGTATGCATATTTTTGAACAACCTCTTTGCTAGGATTCATGAAATTGATCAATCATAAGATTGGTTGATGATAGCATCCATGGATAGTTGGGCCTGTGGGTACAATTCTTAATAATGGTATTGGGCTTTATTCATAATTTGTAAAAGTAACTGTCCGGCCCACCTTAAATAATTCTGTCCACGTTCATGTCATCTTCCAATTCATTTCCCCGGCGTTTCATCTCCCTCCAAATTCATCTTCATAACGTCTTCAGTGATTGTTCTTCATCCACAGTCGTTTTGATCTCCGGCCGAGTAAACTTCAATCTCTCATCATCCAAGTGTCGGTTAGTTTGTAGTTGCTCTTTCTGTTTAGTTTTTGTTTTTGTTCATTTGTTTAAGTGACTCGATCATAGAGATAGGGTTTTTTTATTTTTGGTTTTGTAGGTTTCTCTGGTTCAATGGCTTTTCAATCGCTTATGGAACAAGGGTATCACCACAGTGTTGGCCATTTTACTGTCATTATCTTCGCCAATGAGTCTCAAGTTTATGGAGACAGTGAAATGGTGGTGTCCATCCAATCCGACCACCTTCCTCTAAATATTCATCACGTATACCTTTGGGATGGGTTGCCATTGACTTTACAGGACTGCGATGCAAGGCTAAATGACGCGGGAATCCCGGCGGTTATTCGACATCAGGTAGGAAATCAAATGTTAAGTAATTTTACTACAACATGGTTTCCTCAAGACGCAGATTTGGTCGAGTATGGGGTGTGCCCTAACGTCGCGTTCAATTTGTACTACACGGATGCGCCTTCATCGGATTCGAGCTCTGAATCCGACATGGAGGTTGAGTATCAACATCATCCAGCCCCTGGAGACGTTGTTGCAGCCCTTCGAGAGGTATATGATCTTGAGTGCGATGGGGATCATTGTACCATATGTCTTGAACTCATGTGTCAGTCGATGCCTGTGATTTGCCTGCCATGCTCACATTCTTTTCATCCAGAATGTATCAGAAATTGGCTTAATATTCAAGCCTTTTGTCCCGTATGTCGATTTGCATTGTAACCTTAGTTGTATTGAATAGTCGACGCAATCAGATGTTAGTTTTGTGTATGATGGTTATGTTATGTTGATTGCATAGTCGACGCAATGATTACTTGGCTTTTGGGTAGTATCGGTATGTTAGCCGTATTTGTATAGGATCGGCATGCTAGCAAAAGTCAGTGTTTTTTAACACTTTTGGTGTATTGGTGTAAGGAAAGTTGTAGTCCCTGTTGTTAGTACTTGGTGTAAGCATATTTATAATATGAATGGAATTTGGTCAATGTGAAAGTTTCTGTTGCTGATTTATTGTCTCTCTTTCATGAATCCATCACTCTTTCAAAAATATGTCAATGTGAATGTTCATTTTGCTGTAAAAAATAGAGATCCTTTTGCTGTCAACAATATGTCAATTAGCTTCATCTGTCAATTGCAATTCATGAAACCATCACTCTTTCATTGAAAAGAAATATGTCAATGTGAATGTTCCTTTTGCTGTCAAAAATAGAGTTCCCAGTTCAGTCCCTTTGTTTGAAGATGCTGAGCAGTTCTGAATGGTTTACAAATTCTGTTTTTGAAGTTGTGAGTATATTGAATTGTATGATATTTTCACAAAATGATAGAAAATGTGAATGGAGATAATGCAAATGGCGAAGGTCCTAAAATAAGTAAATCTATAAATGCTATCTGTATAAAGTGAGAAACTGCATCTTTTCTATCAGCACCTATTTTCACAAGGGCCATTTTTTACTCTGTGTATTCAGATCAGACAATATGTCCATGCAGATGCTGTGCTTATTTATTCTGCCTGGTCATATATTCATATATGATATTCCTCCTAAGCTGTGGGGCACTTGATCGTTCTCACTATATTTAATTTCAATCTCATAATGAAGAAGATAATAAACAAGAGCAATCTCAAAAAAATCCAATTAATAATCCAAAATCTAAGATTATATGAAATCAAAGCAATCTGACTTGATCACAAGGATCATGTGGAAAACTAACAAGTTGATTAGTGTGATTGAGGTTTATACAAAGCCTATATGGGATTCGAACCCACATCATGTGTTTAATAACACATTGCTCTTCCATTGAGCTAATAGACTTTAAATAGATATTCATGAATCCATCACTCTTTCATTGAAAAGAAATATGTCAATGTTAATGTTCCTTTTGCTGTCAAAAATAGAGTTCCCAGTTCAGTCCCTTTGTTTGAAGTTGCTGAGCAGTTGTAAATAATTTACATATTCTGTTTTTGAAGTTGTGAGCATCTGGGTTTGTATGATATTTGCACAAAATGATAGAAAATGTGAAAGGAGATAATGCAAATGGAGAAGGTCCTAAAATAAGTAAATCTATAAATTCTATCTGTATTAAGTGACAAACTGCATCTTTTCTACCAGCACCTATTTTCACAAGGGCCATTTTTTACTATCTCTATTCAGATCAGACCATATGTCCAGGAAGATGCTGTGCTTATGTATTCTGCCTGGTCATATATTCATATATGATATTCCTCCTAAGTTGTGGGGCACTTGATCGTTCTCAATATGTTTAATTTCAATCTCATAATGAAGAAGATGATAAAGAAGAGCAATCTGAAATAAATCCAATTAATAATCCAAAATCTGAGATGATATGAAATCAAAGCAATCTGACAGGATCACAAGGATCATGTGGAAAACTAACAAGTTGATTAGTGTGAATGAGGTTTACACAAAGCCTATATGGGATTCGAACCCACATCATGTGTTTAATAACACATTGCTCTTCTATTGAGCTAATAGACTTTAAATAGATATTCATGAATCGATCACTCTTTCATTGAAAAGAAATATGTCAATGTGAATGTTCCTTCTGCTGTCAAAAATAGAGTTCCCATTTCAGTCCCTTTGTTTGAAGTTGCTGAGCAGTTCTGAATGATTTACATATTCTGTTTTTGAAGTTGTGAGCATCTGTGTTTGTATGATATTTTCACAAAATGATAGAAAATGTGAATGGAGATAATGCAAATGGAGAAGCTCCTAAAATAAGTAAATCTATAAATGCTATCTGTATACTGTATTCATCTTGTAAGAGTAGACTACCATGTTTGTTTTGCTATCATATTATAATCTATGTAAGATGTCCAGGGGTTTCAAAAGGACCATTGAAAATCCAAACCCCCTAAGAAGGAAAAGTTGACACAACTTTACTTGCACTATCTCAATAAGAGACACCCTATTTTGATCAATGCAATTTTTAGTTCTGTTGTTGCAATGTAGGTGTGTTGTCGCATTAAACACAGAAAACAGATTATTAGTCTCATCAATCTAGCAAAGGACCAAAGGTATGAGACTATTCCCAATCTGTTTTCAGTTCATTATTGTAAGTAGAAAACACACATCTCACAAAAGATCTACATGATTAAAATAAAACCACAGACAGAATGAAAAGGGGAATTCTCCACAGACAGAATGAAAAGGGGAATTCTAACCTAGATAGAAATTAGTCCTTCAAATTCAATTCCAACTTCCTAATTCCGAAACCCTAAAGTCTACTTTGTTACAAATTAAATCCAAATATTTCGAACAATTAAAATGAAATAGAATAAATTATACCTGATTTCACAATTAGAACTGTTGAGAGTTGAATTTTTTCTTCATCAGAGTGGAGTGAGCCGAAAGTACTCATCTTCGAGTGGCTGCCTTGGCCAACCGATAATAAGAGTCGAAGCCGGTGACAAGAAGGAATCGACGGATTGAAGAACGAAGGAGGTTGGCAGGCGAGGGCGGCGCCTCCGAGAGGTGGATTGCCTGTTCAGCCGTGGTGTTCGTCGTTCATCCTTTTCATTTGCATTGCTTGTAAACGCAGCCTTTATTTGTTTCCCAATTTGCGTATTTATCCCTTTTTAATCAATACAAAAAAATAACAATACTTCCAGCTTATTTTATTTGTTTCAAGTTTTAACATTTACTTCATCAATTTTGTCATAATTTAAGCCTAATGTTGTATAAAAAATTATAAAGTTTTATTAAATGTCTAGTATGATCATATTTTTCTTTGATTTTTTTTATTGTTGATGTCTAAAGATTTATCATATTTTAATAATTGTTCGGGAGATATTCTGACGAGTACTACGTTTGATACATCATATAAAACGTATTGATTAATGTAATAACATCTGAAAAATAAGATGAGTTTACTTAAGGTTTTTCTATGGAATGATTGGTTTATGTAGTTTAATACTACCTCCGATACATAATATATGTCGTTGTTTGACTTTTCAACACGTATTTTAATGAGGTAAAAACTGTATAAAATATCAACATTTATAAATCCCGTGCGTCTGCGCACGGGTTACTGGCTAGTTCTCCAAAATAGAGAATGAGGAGAAAAAATGGAGATATTTCCCTAAATTTGGAGAAAACTCTATATATTTTGGGGTAAACTCCATAATGGAGAATTTGTTGGATTTCAGTCCAAAAAAATCCAGAATATGTGATTCATAATTCTCCATTTTGGAGAATTGTTTAGAGAAGCTGTTGGGCATGCTCTAATACCTCAACTTATGGTACAAATCCCGCAAATTTTGGGTCCGTTGTAGTCCCGGTGAGATTTGGAAAAAAAAATAGTGAATCCTGTCCTGGTCCCGTCATGCAAAAATTATGCGAGACGGGACGTGGGACAAAAATTCCGTAGCCTGCATGACGATGCCTTGAAAAATAGCTCCTTTAATTAATAGGGGTAAGACGTTATAAATGGGTCACCCAACGCAAAAGACATGTCTAAAACCCAATATCAACCATCGCGATCAAACTCTTCGTACCCTACAAATCTACAGACCCCTTCTCCCAAACAAAGACTCTCTAAGTTACACGTAGATCGCGATCAAGGTCTTGGATATGCATCCGCATACCATTCACACTAAACATAGGTAAACATTTAATTGTAACTAAAATATGCACTATTTACAACCAAACTATGCTAAATGAATCCTAATATGCATATCTAATCATGCTCTATCAGAAAACAAAGCATGTTACTTTCCAAAAATAAAAGCAATCAGCTTTACAGTTTATCAAAACAAACCATGAAAGCAACAGTAGCCTAACTCATAGAAAGAATACAGCAAAAATTTGGACTTTTAAATTGAATCTAGTTCTAAGAAACCAAATTCATGCTGATATTCAATCCGATTGAACAAATTCAAAGGCAATTTGACCCTAAAGCTCTGATACCAATGATAGAATTTGAGGGATATACGGATTACCTCAAGTAGCGGAAGCGAAATCATGATCGTCTTGCCTTTGAATTTAATCACCGGGTAGATCTCCATATCCCTAAATCTTGTTAAAGATTCGGGAGCATAGGAGAATTTACGATTCACAGCCTACACACTATGGGAGAGCATTGGAGAGGAAGGAGACTCTCTCCACGGACACTACAACAATTAAGACTTTATGTAGCGGTTCAAAACCACCACAATAGACATAAAAACCACTACCAAAAGCCTTTTGTGGCAAATTTTACCCGTATCATTAGCTCACGTTGCATTAGACCTATTGTAGCGGTTTTATAGCCTAATGAAGCGGTTTATTAGCCCCATAAAAAACCATCAAAATAGATGTAAAAACAGCTACAATATATGTCTATTGAAGTGGTTTTTTATAAGCTATTGTGGCGGTTTTATTTCAATTGCGATGATTTATTAGGCTATAGTGGCAGCTTCAGTTCCTATTGTAGCAGTGTTTTTTTTCTCTATTGTGGTGGTTTTTTATTTCTTAAAATTAAAAAAATATATACAAACAAAATAGTGTTTTTTATCAGGGTTTCTGTAGACCCGAGCTAAAAAAGTCTGGTTTAAATAAAAAAATGTAAAATGCACCCTATTCGTAGGGTGCATTCTAATGAAATGGAACGCACACAATATTCTCTTGGTGGCTCACTTCTACTGTTATCTTCACTAGAAGACCCAACATTTATTCTTCTACTTCCATGATAAGGTAGTTGCCCATGAGTAGGGCATGATCGCAATAGGTCCTTGAAGCGCTCCCATGCCTGCGCCAATGTCTCGCCAGGATTTTGTTTAAAAGTCGTGATCCTTTGTCACAGCATCGCTGTTTTTTATGGAGGAAAGAATTTGTTTAGGAATGCATCCTTCACCTCTGCCCAAGTCCTCAGCGAGCGTGGAGCCAGGCTTTCAAGCCATTGCAATGCCTTCCCTGCAAGAGACCATCGAAAAGATTTCAGTCTAACATATTCTAAATTAGTGCCATCGGCGACAGTCTCACATAGATCCATAATAGTAATATGTTGCAAGGGGCATTCATTAGCTCTTCCTTCAAAAGTATTGCGTTTAATCTCAGAAAGGAAATTAATTTTAATTTTATAATTAGAGGGAGGGATGATAATCGCAGATTCAGGCACGGTGAGCATAGGGTGCATGTATTGCATTGCCGTCTGCGGATATTGATTGAGCCTCTCTTGGGCTTGTCTGCGTGCATCCTCCTCTCTATCAGCACGAGCTCTCTCTGTAGCTGCAGTTGCCCTTTTGTTGTTGCAGGAGGCTTGATACGTCGAGTAATTACAAATAATAAATATGTAATAAACGTAAACCGACTCCTAGCCTATGCAAATAATTACAAGACTTCCTCCCGTTGTAGTGGAAGCGTAGTCAGGATCGATCCACGAGGAGGCGTGTCAGCGGGATCCTAGTAGCTTTGGAAATCTCAAGTCTGCGTCGACCAGTAGCCTCGATTTCGACCTTGGGCCTCGATGTCAACCTCGGCTGTCGATATTCTCTGCAACAGAAGACCTGCAGAGACAAATAAGTGGTCGATATCGACTGGTAGGGGTCGATATCGATCTCAGTCCACGAAATCGACTGGCTCAGAAGACTGCTAGTCGATACAGAAGGGTCGATATCGATGCTAGGGGTCGATATCGATGCTCAGCAAACTCTGCAGCGATGTTCGTCGTCGACTCAGAAAACTGTCGATGAACTCAGTGGTCGATATCGACGTCTAGGGTCGATATCGATGTCTCCCTACAGTGTGTTAGTTGTTTGTCGGCAAAGAAGGGCCGAAGACTTTAGGATGGATGAGAAGCAATGAACAGAAATAAAACAGTGGGTTTTGATGAATATAAAATATGTAAAAGAAACAACTCCTAGGATTAGGGTTTACCACAATGTTAACCAATGCATGCGATAAGATAAATAAGATGGACAATTGCGCTATTTAACCCGAGGGACGAGCTTTCGCCGTACACCAACTCTTAGGATTACTCTTGCAAATAAACCTAATTGTCTCTACCAATTTTATGTTTATAACTCAAGTTGTTAGCATGAATCCCCTTTCTTTCGATTAGGAATAAACATAGAATCGTAGGAGGAGAGATAGACACAATGATATCAACATCAAATACTTACCTCAAGCGCGCATGGCTAACGTCGGGCTCACCCCGACCCTAAGAGCTTTGGGGAACTACTCGCTTCTCATCATGTAAGTCATCGTTGATTGAAAGGAAGAAACTTGCATTAAAATAAACTCCGAAGCTTTACAACTCAACGTCAACTTTCGCAAACGTCAAACCCTAAAACTTCTCTCTAACTCTAACTCTATTGTCTTACTTGCTTGTTTGTCCCTTAGATTGGATGATTGAAAGATTATTGAATGCCAGCCCCCTAGGGCTTTATTTATAGGCTACTAATCCTTGCTATCCAAGGATTGTAACTCCTATCTAAACTATGAACTCTATCCGAACAATTAGGATAGGTCTTTTATTTTGATAAAACTTAAAGGTAAAAAGATAAATAAAACTTCAGCTGCTATCTATCTTGAAAGTATGAGATAATCCCGTGCCTCTTTGAAGATATAGTTCCAATCCGCATTCGAAATCGAGTCTATCTTCTGTCGAGATCAGGGGTCGATATCGACACCAGGGGTCGATATCGAGGTCTCTGTTCCTGCTCGACTTGTTCAGCTCTGGTCGATTTCTATGTTGAGGTCGATATGGGGTCGATATCGACACAAGAGGTCGATATCTGGGTCTAAGGTCGATATCTACCTCTGCTCAGCTTTACTTGAGGTCTATGTTAAGGTCGATATCTATGTTGAAGGTCGATATCTACACCATAGGTCGATATCTATGTCAGGGGTCGATATCTACCTCTGCTCAGCTTCACTTGGCTTCTTCGTTTTGACTCCGATTTCGTCGAATTCCTGCATGGTTAGCTCAAAACTCGTGCAGACTCTATTTCTTATACTTTAGCTCATTCTTACACAAGTTCATATACTTTTGAAACTTTTCTTTGGAAATCGAATGAAATATGAAGTCAAAAGATGCAATAAACAAAGGTACAAATGTGTACATCAAAACACCCCATACTTAGACTTGCTTGTCCTCAAGCAATAACCAAGCAATAACCAACACCTACAACACATCCTTCAAGTCTTCGCCTTTGTCAAAAGCAATATCATAAGCGGTAGCAAAGCAAAGCAAGTGAATTTAACGTCATAGCACATATTTTGGCGATCCATAGGCATATGCAATTTTGATCCAACCTCACAGGGATAATGTGTTTGCACTCAACTCTCATGTGTTTAGGCTATGAAGATCAACTCTCAACTCAATTCCATATACAATCTCATAAACATTACAATTTATAATAATCCACTTCGCAACCAATTATGAAAATGCAATAAGAATTATCAGGAGGGCTTTCGCTTAATGGAAGACTTCAAAGAAGACTCCATTCGGCGGGGTTGTAATGGGGCTTGGTATGAAATAAAAGGTATGGAATTATTTGGCTATGTGGTGCTTTTATAATTCGGGAATCAAGACTCCTAAATGTTAACACTTGCAATACCCAAACCATAACTCTTCAATGTAAGCTCAATCTCCTATAATGCTCTTTCCCAACTCATCTTTCTATAGTATGCTCTAAAGATGCACTAAAAGATGTCAACCATACTATCAACCCTTCTTTCGAGTTCTAATATACCTCTCAAAAAATATAACACTTGTATAAATAAAAGACTTAAGGATTTTGGCTCATGCACTATATATCTCTATTTTTTTTTCGAAAATAATAAGTAAATATGTGCATTTATATGTTGAGCCATAAATCCTTTTACAAAATATGACAAAATGTAAATATGCACCATCCTATAATTTCCTTGCTCAAAACTGGACATTATGCTCTTTTCTTTCCACAAGGCATTAGTTCAACCAATCTAAGTCTCAATTCCCAAATGGGGTCAGGCTCAATTCGGCTAGGGATAATTTTGTGGAGTTTGCAATTTCAGGCTCAGGCTAATGTTCTGGCTTCAAGCAGGGATAATGCAGGGTAGGTAAAGAGAGGATAAAAATGGCTTAAAAGATGCCTCCATCATTTAATTCTCGTAAACATAATCATATATATGCATTGGTTTTGAATAACTATCACAACATTTAGAGATGCATAGGAAGAGTAAATTCACTCAAGAAAGCGGAGGGATTTTTGATGTTCTCCCTATAGGTCAAAATTGTCACAAGGACAATTTTTGTTGGATTTGCCTTTTAGCCTAGGATCATATGTGCTCAATTTCATCACAAGTTCACAATCTACATAAAAATTTTAAAGACTTAGGCTAAACCATCCAAATATGTCATAGGGTTTACATGATCAAGTCAGCTATTGAGTTTTTATCATAGGACATCTAAGTAGGGTTAGAACAACTAAAAATAAACATGCAATTTTTTGTATTTTTGACATTTTTTCTATTTTTTTTTTATTTTTTTTATTTTTTATAAAAGTAAAACTAAGAACAAAAATTTAAACATGAATGCAATGCGAAGAAGAAAACCAAGTTATGACCATAAGACATGTTTTTCCCCCACCCCATACTTAAAATATACAGTGTCCTCACTGTATTAAAAAGAAGAACAAGGGTAGAGAGAAACTCACAGCGCAACCTGCGGATTCAAGTTTATTTCAGGTTTAGGTCGATGCCAGAAGTCGATATCTAGGTCAGTGGTCGATGTCGACTGCATCCGCCGAAGTCGAGGAAGAAAATGAAGACAAGGGCTGCCTGATTGGGGTCGATATCGAGTATTAGGGTCGATATCGACCTCTCTTTTTCGCTCCTGAGTCCTCGATGTCGACTCCAGGAGATGGCTTGACCCTGGGGGGGGTCGATTTCGACTGGCCTGGTCGATTTCGACTGCCTCTGCAGAAGCTTCTTTTCTTCTTCGTTGTTCCTTTTGCTTGATAACCTGAAATCTTTGTTAGGAATATAGATAAAGAACGAATTATCTCAGTTTTAAAAGTTCACAATCCAAAAGTTAAATCCTAAAAACCATCTATGCGAAAAAAAAAAAAATTTAAAGGTTTTATGTACACGCTCTAGATTTTTGAGTCGCTAGGCCGACTTCTCCGTCAATTCTTCACGACCCTTTCATGTAGGGACCCTTCGAGCGTGAGCCTTCTCCTGGATCATCTAAGTCCTTTTGGTAATAGCGAAGTTCGGCGACCAAGGCTTCTTTGATGTTAGGTTCTTCTTTGGGCGTTTTTCTTCTCTTTCTTGACCTAACTTTAGCAATATAGGCAAACCATGGAGCTTTGACCCTCTCTTTAGTAGAATTATCAATAATCGGCTTAATTGATTTATCAATAATGGACGGAGGAGGGTTGGGAGTCATACCTAGGCTTACCTGTTTGGGCACGAAACAGAAATCTTCGGGCTGAGGGGTGGTCGATTTCGACCAAGGAGGGTCGATTTCGAGTGAGTTGGTCGATATCGACATGTGGGGGTCGATATCGACCTCTGTGACCCCATACTTAAGCTCCTGGCAGCGATCTAGCATACTCGATTTCGACCAAGGGGGGTCGATTTCGATGTCTTTAGTCGATATCGACTGGTTCCAGTCGATGTCGACCCTGCTTGCTGTTTCCGTCCTCGCCAACAAAATTTTTCTAAGCTTTTCTTTGGCCGGCGAGAGGACTACTTGCTCCAGGTGCTTTGTTTCGCTCATGGTCGGGTTGAAAGAGAATTCTATCACTTCGTTCCCTATAGTAGAGGTTAGTAACCCTCGATGTACATTGATATTGGCATCAGCAGTAGCTAAGAAAGGCCTACCAAGTATAATAGACACTACAGGATCTTCAGGCATCTCCAATACAATGAAATCAGTAGGCACAAAGAACTTACCTACCTTTACTGGAACGTCATCAACTATACATGTGGGTCTGACGAATGAGTTGTCAGCCATATAAAGTTTCATGTCCACAGGTTCAAGGGCGCCAATGTTCACCTTTTGCCAAATAGAGAGAGGCATGAGACTTACACTTGCCCCTAGGTCACATAGGTCTTTATAGCGATGTTGGCCAAGTCCCACGGTGATTGCAAACTTCCCTGGATCACTCTTCTTCTCAGGGAAGTCCATCTTTGAGCACTCCTCTGCGATCTCTGCCATGGTTCTTTTCTTGCTAAGGATGTCTTTGAGGAATCGCACATAGGCGGGCATCTCGCTTAGGGCTTCTGTAAGAGGGATAGTAACGTTAAGTCCTTGAAGAATCTTTATGAAGCGCCTAAACTTACCTTTGGTGGGATCCTCTAATGCCTTGGATGGGAATGGCAACGTCTTCTTTGGTGGAGGGGCCAAAACGGTGGTCAGAGGGGCCTGCTGAACATCGATGTCGACTGGAGTTGGGTCGATATCGACTGGTAGGGTCGATTTCAACCTCTGCTGTGATTTCTCAGGTTCTGTAGTGCCATCGACATCGACCAAGGGGTCGACATGGTGGTCGATATCGATCTCTGGGTCGACATCGACTGGTCTGTCGATGTCGACTGGGTCTGTTTTCTCCTCCGTTTCTGTCCGTGGCTTGTGTACTTTGGTGCCACTCCTCAATTGCATGGCTGCGACATGGCCTGTCCCGGATTGTCCCTTAGGGTTTGTAGTGGGTTGCCCAGGGAGTGTTCCGGACGGTCTAGGGATTTGTGCCGCCAATTGACCTAGTTGGGTCTCTACGTTCTTTTTCCAAATATCCATCTCCCCAATCCTTGTGGTAAGGTGATTGAGTTGAGAATGGATGGCATTGTTGGATTGATCATTCTTAGCTTGATTCCGCCTGATTTCATCCAGTACTAGTTGAAGATCATCCTTCTTTTGGTATTTCTCCGGGTGCCCAGGAGCTCTATAAGGCGGAGGGTCCCTAGGGTTAACCTGGTTCCTTTGTGGTTGATGGAACCTTTGGTCTCCCCAATATTGGTGATTGGGACCCCTCATGTAGCGCGCCTCTTGGTGAGTCTCCGCTAGGTGTACTTGTTCAGCATGGGGGCACTCGATGGTGGTGTGCCGCTGCGATCCACATTCAATGCAATCTTGGTTCGCTGAAAGGAACCTTACTTGCTTTTGGAGCTTTCTAAGTTGATCTCTATGGAATTGTTCCTTTACATCCGGATCGATTACATTGGAGGGTTCATATAAGGGCAAATATGGGGCAGCCCTCGATGATGATGATGTGTCGGAAGCCTCAGGAGTCCCATATATGTTGTCGAACTCCACCAATCTCTCTATGGTCTCCCAAGCCTCTTGTGGAGCAAGCTCAAGGTAGCCATAGGAGGTGTAGGTGTTGATCCTCTCCTTAGTTGCAGCGTCAAGAAAATTGTATATGATCTCCTGAATTATGTACGGTGGTTGGCCATGCGTCGGGCATGATCGTAGTAGGTCCTTAAACCTTTCCCAAACAGTCGCCAGAGCCTCACCAGGCTTTTGTTTGAAAGTCGTGATTTTCTGTCGGATCAACGCCGTCTTAGAAGGAGGGAAGAACTTGTTTAGGAACGCGTCCTTGACTTCATTCCAGGTGCGGAGCGATCTTGGAGCTAAGCTTTCCAACCACTGCAATGCTTTTCCTGTAAGAGACTAGCGAAAGGCTTTTAGTTGGACATATTCAAGACTTCGTCCATCAGCAATAGTATCACAAAGGTCTAAGAAGGTTGAAATATGTGCCATAGGGCATTCGTTAGGTTTTCCTTCATATTGGTGCCTTCTAATCTCAGTTAGGAAGTTAGGTTTTATTTCAAAATTAGAGGCAGGGATAAGAATTGCCGATTCAGGCACTGTGAGAGCGGGGTGCATGTATTGCTTGGCATTCCGAGGGAGGGCATTGATTTGGGCTTCTATTTGCCTCCGGCCTTCCTCCTCCCTATCCGCATGCTCTTTAAGTGCCGCCTCTCTAGTCGTTAGGTCCTCAACCTGCTTCCTTAGTTGCTCAATAAGTTCAGCTTGGTTCGCGTTGTCCGCCATGATTCTTTGAGCTTGGGCCCTTAGATGGAAATAACGCTCAGGGTCGTCTACTCCTTCGAATTCAGGTGGGCGATCAGCGCGTTGCATACACCTGCAAAGCCAATCTAGATAGAGACGTGAGATAGACTACTAAGGCGCGATTGATTGCCTCCCCGGCAACGGCACCAATTTGTTGTTGCAGGAGGCTTGATACGTCGAGTAATTACAAATAATAAATATGTAATAAACGTAAACCGACTCCTAGCCTATGCAAATAATAACAAGACTTCCTCCCGTTGTAGTGGAAGGGTAGTCAGGATCGATCCACGAGGAGGCGTGTCAACGGGATCCTAGTAGCTTTGGAAATCTTAAGTCTGCGTCGACCAGTAGCCTCGATTTCGACCTTGGGCCTCGATGTCGACCTCGGCTGTCGATGTTCTCTGCAACAGAAGACCTGCAGAGACAAAAATAAGTGGTCGATATCGACTGGTAGGGGTCGATATCGATGTCAATCCACGAAATCGACTGGCTCAGAAGACTGCCAGTCGATACAGAAGGGTCGATATCGATGCTAGGGGTCGATATCGATGCTCAACAAACTCTGCAGCGATGTTCGTCGTCGACTCAGAAAACTCTCGACGAACTCAGTGGTCGATATCGACGTCTAGGGTCGATATCGATGTCTCCCTACAGTGTGTTAGTTGTTTGTCGGCAAAGAAGGGCCGAAGACTTTAGGATGGATGAGAAGCAATGAACAGAAATAAAACAATGGGTTTTGATGAATATAAAATATGTAAAAGAAACAACTCCTAGGATTAGGGTTTACCACAACGTTAACCAATGCATGCGATAAGATAAATAAGACGGAAAATTGCGCTATTTCACCCGAGGGACGAGCTTTCGCCGTACACCAACTCTTAGGATTACTCTTGCAAATAAACCTAATTGTCTCTACCAATTTTATGTTTATAACTCAAGTTGTTAGCATGAATCCCTTTTCTTTCGATTAGGACTAAACATAGAATCGTAGGAGGAGAGATAGACACAATGATATCAACATCAAATACTTACCTCAAGCGCGCATGGCTAACGTCGGGCTCACCCCGACCCTAAGAGCTTTGGGGAACTACTCGTTTCTCATCATGTAACTCATCGTTGATTGAAAGGAAGAAACTTGCATTAAAATAAACTCCGAAGCTTTACAACTCAACGTCAACTTTCGCAAACGTCAAACCCTAAAACTTCTCTCTAACTCTAACTCTATTGTCTTAGTTGCTTGTTTGTCCCTTAGATTGGATGATTGAAAGATTATTGAATGCCAGCCCCCTAGGGCTTTATTTATAGGCTACTAATCCTTGCTATCCAAGGATTGTAACTCCTATCTAAACTATGAACTCTATCCGAACAATTAGGATAGGTCTTTTATTTTGATAAAACTTAAAGGTAAAAAGATAAATAAAACTTCAGCTGCTATCTATCTTGAAAGTATGAGATAATCCCGTGCCTCTTTGAAGATATAGTTCCAATCCGCATTCGAAATCGAGTCTATCTTCTGTCGAGATCAGGGGTCGATATTGACACCAGGGGTCGATATCGAGGTCTGTGTTCCTGCTCGACTTGTTCAGCTCTGGTCGATTTCTATGTTGAGGTCGATATGGGGTCGATATCGACACAAGAGGTCGATATCTGGGTCTAAGGTCGATATCTACCTCTGCTCAGCTTTACTTGATGTCTATGTTAAGGTCGATATCTATGTTGAAGGTCGATATCTACACCAGAGGTCGATATCTATGTCAGGGGTCGATATCTACCTCTGCTCAGCTTCACTTGGCTTCTTCGTTTTGACTTCGATTTCATCGAATTCCTGCATGGTTAGCTCAAAACTCGTGCAGACTCTATTTCTTATACTTTAGCTCATTCTTACACAAGTTCATATACTTTTGAAACTTTTCTTTGGAAATCGAATGAAATATGAAGTCAAAAGATGCAATAAACAAAGGTACAAATGTGTACATCACCTTTCATTGGCAATAGTGGCATTGTGGTCCTCAATCTTCTTCCTTAACCTCTCTATTAGTTGAGCCTGTGTCTTGTTCTCCTCCATGATTCGGATTGCTCTGTTTCGGATTTGAAGGAAACATTCGGGCTCGTCTAGACTTTCCAAGATAGGTTCGCGATCAGAGCGTCACATAAACCTGCAAAATCAGCACTAGAAAGAAACGTGAGTAAAAGCTTAGGGCGCGAATGATTGCCTCCTTGGCAACGGCGCCAAAATTTGTTAGGGGAGGGAAACTGGATCGAATAAATATAAATATGAATTAAACCAACTCCCTGTCCAAGCAAATAAATTATAAGAATCCCTCCCAGTGTAATAGTAGGGTATTCAGGATCGAATCCACGAGGAGGTATGTCAGAGGTTCCTAAGCTCGCAATCACGTTCAATTTCGACTCCAGAAGATCACTCGATATTGAGTAGATCAGTCGATATCGACTACAGTTCCATTCGATTTCCAGCAAATTCCTGCAAAATAGAAAAAGATAGTTGACGTCGAGTAGAGCACTCGATATCGGGTCAGCCACTCGATATCAACCTCTGTAGTCAATTTCGAGTCTTCGCAGAAACTGTAAATGTAACCAATTTTTTTTCGAAAAAGTGCCCGGAGAATATGAGGATGATGTAGGAAGGATGAACAGAATAAAAACACTGATTTTTATAAACTCAATAAACTTAAAAACCTCCAAGATCGGGGATCTCATGCCACAATGATAACCATATAAGCTGTATGCCAAATTCATGAAAGATTATGCCTTTTCATCAAATAACTTTCGTTACTAACAATTAGGTAATTTAGAGGCTCTCGCATAAACCCTAAGTGTTACTATCCAATTTCATAATTAATCCAAATTCACAATAAGATGGCTTTCGCTTCAATAATGCAAATAAGGATCGCCTACTACTTTCGTAGAAGAATCATGCATATAGGATAGAAGACGGAATCGCATAAAATTCATACATTTGATGCATAAACTTACATGGCTATCGTCGGGCTCACCCCGACCCTAGAAGTAAGGGAACTACTCGTGCTTCATAGCCATAGACATCATCATCATTGTTGGAAAATAAACAACTTGAATTGAAATTGTCGAAAGATTACAACCGAACAAAGCAAAAACCCGCTCTCGCTTCTCTCTACTCCACTCGGCCTTCTCCCTCTCTCTATGGAATTGTAAGTGTTTTCTCTATTGCTTGAATGATTGTGGATTATTGAATGATGAAAAACTCAGCCCTAATGGCTCTAATTATATATTTCAAAACCTCGCTATCCAATGATAAGAAAATCTATCTTATTCCTAAGATAAAACTAGCTAAATTAAATAAATAAAATCACTTTAGGTAAATATGAATTCACCATAAAGGAGATAAATTCTGATAAAAAGATAAAAGATCTCCAACTTAATGTAGAAGTAAACCACATAGGATAAGATTTTATCAAAACCGTCGGATCTGTCTGCAGCGTCACTCGCAGTCGATATCGACCACTTCTCTTCTATCTCAAGCTAACTCTACTCGACCTCGGATTTACACTCCATCTCTAGCACTTCACTCGATTTTTGGCACTCGATATCGACCAGCTTTAGTCGATATCAACTAGTCTGTATCGGGTAGAGTTGTTCTTCTTCCTGGCTCAATTTCTGGTCTCAGTTGCACTCGATGTCAAGTCACTTGGTCGATTTCGACTCCTCAGTAGACTTTGAGTGATTTTTCCGCTTCTTTTCTCTTCTCCATATTGCTCCAATTTTGCCTCGATTTCTGCGAAATAACACAAGAACTCGTGTAGACCTCCATAATTGGCAAATAAACATAAACTACACAAATCTTATGCTTTCCCAACCAATATGCATGAAAATATCGACAGAAATGGACATAAAAGTAGATGAAAGACATGGTAAATTGAGCACACATCACTGGTCCTGGAGGAGGAAGGCCCACCCGCGATGGTATTGATGTACCCATCAGGGGAGGTGGGTTTTGATTATCCCGGTTGGAGTGTGAGACTATGTTTGATGATGATCTTGCTTCTGGAGTGTTTTGAATATCCCTGGGTGGAGGCCTATATCCGCCTCCTTTCTTTCCGTTTCGTCCTCCATGACCTCGCGGGTATCCACCTCTTTCTCTTCCTCTTGGAGCGTAGGGTGGGTTGTATTGTCGTGGCGGCACGACGGGTGGATTTTGATCTACAGGAAGTGCGCAAATTTGTAAAGGAATGTTTTGTTGGGGAGGAGGGTCCGGTGGTATTCCATATACAAGAGGGCGTACCATTTGGGGGTGTGCCATCATTACGTTAGTCGGGGCAGTGGGTGGGTTTGGACCCACCAATTGGTTGTACTGCACTTCGTTGTGAGGAGCCTACTGAGGAGCTATGGGAAGTTGCGAGTGAGGGTTATTATGTTGCTGAGCATCCTAACCTCCCTTTCCGCGAAATTTATTGTTATTTTGTGGAACAAGGAGGGCTTTGTTTCATTTGATCTTGAGCTTGACCCTGCAGCTTCCATGGCGCGGATTTGTAGGGTCACGAGATCGCGTAGTGATAGCACGCATACTCTTGATTGAATAAGTAAGTTTTGAAATCGCCTTCGGCGAGATTTCCCATTAGGATGGTATTTGCATACTCTTGATTGAATTTCGGGATTTGTACGACTATGGTGGTGAATCTGCTGAAGAAGCTCCCCAAAGATTCGGATGGTTCCTGCTTAATGGAATTTATATCTAGCATGGTGCATTTTAGCGTGCAAGTACTGCCAAAATGAGCGACAAAGATATTGGATGGTTGAGCAAAACTGTTTATGGACGACCAGGGCAGTTTGGTGAACCATGTTAAGGCCCGCTTAGGATGGATGGGAATGATCGACAAAACATAGCGTCGTTGTTATCGTTCATCCCCATTGACGTTATGAATTGGTTCATGTGATCGTTGAGATCAGAATTCCCGGTGTACTTTGTGATGGATACATCTCTCCACCTTTTTGCCACAGGCGTCTCGTGTATAGATTTGCAGAACGGACGGAAGGGAATGCAGGTTCATCTTTGTGAACTGAGTTGGGCGCTCCTGAATAATTGGATCGTGATGAGATGTCCATAGCGCAATTGTCACGGGCTCTTTTATCAACATTACTAGTGCTAGGCCCGTGCCTTAGGCACGGGTAATTGAAAATTTAGTACTCTATTAATTATTTTAATTTAAAAATGTGCTTGTTATTATTTTATTTTATTTATAATTATAATAATAGATTATATAATGTTAGTTATTATTAGTAAAATTATATCGAAACTATCCCTAACATATAATTTCACTATCCATGCATGTTTTTTTATCAGCTAAAAGCATATAAAATATATATTTACTAATTTTAATATAATTTCATACTTAATACTAATAACTATGAAATTATATAAAAAATATTTATAAAAAGTTGGTATATAATATGGTTTTTGTCACGAAAATAAAAAACATGAATAAATAGTAAACGATATGTTTTGGTTAACGAAAGGGAGTATATGATTGTGCATATTTTTGTAAAAACTAAAACTAAGATATTCATATGGAATTATTTGAAAATAAAATTGATAATCTAAAAAGATATTTTAGTATAAAAATGTATAAAAATAAAGTTTTAAATAAAAATGACATTATCATTTTACTATAAAAATAAAATTGATTTCTTTATACTATAAAAATAAAATTGATTTCTTTACATTGTGAAATACAGTATTTTTTCTAATCATCCCCACCGGCCCACCCCGTACAAGGGTTTTTTTTAAGCACAAAGATTTTTTACTTATTACTTTTGACGTTAAATTGATGAAAAAAAATTAAAAGCACTTTCCCCTGTCTTCTTCACATGGAATCCAGAGGCAAACGAAGATTTGAGCCCCTGGCAATAGCTCAACGTGGCGATCAAAAGGAGAGTGGGTGGCTTGAAGATGATGATGCCTACGTACGGCTGGCGGTGTTTTTTGCAAGTTTGTGGTTAAGAGGCTTTTGGTTTCGACAGTTATGTGGATTTAGGGCTTTTTGCGAGAATGTGGATCTGGATTCATTTGGCTTGGAATTTTCTATTTGAATTAAGGGATGGGGATATGGGGCTTTCAATTTTCACATGGTATTGTGTCTTGGGGATTTTTGTCATACCTGATAATGTGTCACCCAACCTCAATCCTAATATTGGTTAACCCTTCATGAAACACCTCTTGTTTTATTCCTAAACTTATTCAACTACACAAACACAAAAGGTTGTGTTTGAAATTTGAAGGAATCGACACCACTTATATGAGCAAATATATATCTTTGAGGAATCGATCAAATCATTTTCTTCTTTCATCGATACCTTTTTTGTTTCATTCACATATTTTGGATACATTTTTGTTTCATTCAGATATTTTGGATTTAACAATTCTCAATAATCTTTGTTCTGATTAGGGTTGAAAGGTGGGGGATTATTAAAGAAGCTGTTGTAACTTTTGAATTGAAATAAGTAGCTGATGAGTTCTTGGCAGTGAGATAGAAAAAGAATTATACATATTGTTTTGAGGCCCCAAAATGGAAGAGCCAAATGCTAGTATACATGTGTCATTTAAAATGTAAGTGTAGAAGTTTAAGCATTACAAGGTTTTTTTTCACCAACTTCATCCTACTTTTATCTTGCTTGAATTCTAGATTCTTTGGTAGATATAGCCTATTAGCTTAAATGGAAGAGCAATGTGCTTAAGCACAAAGATGTGGGTTCAAATCCCACATAGGCTACTCATAGCTTAAATGGAAGAGCATTTTTGCCTTCCATTTTTGTTGTCTTACTAACCAACACATTTATAGCTTTTTCTTCAGTAGTGTAATGTCATTCACTGTCATGCTTTTACTGTTATGCCTCGACCCAATTTTAATTATTGTCATACTTTCTTGCTCCTCGCCCATTCTTATTGAGTTACTATGATACTTTTGTGCTGCATTGCGACAGTCGCAGCAGTCCACCAGCCCTCTTTCTCATCTGTTTTAGGTTTCTCATTGTATTTATCGACCTCAACTGCTTTTAGGGAAACCATCGGGCCATCTATTGTCATATTTTTATGATGCATTATATTTATATCTTTGGTTGTTGTTATCAAACTAATTAGGCTTTCCTGTACTGGCATTTCCTAATATTTATATCAGTTGGAATTCTTGTCATTTGATATTACATTCGTACCACTTTAGTGGTTTGTTTTTAAGTTTGTATTTGAATCATAAATATTCAGCTTAGGCATTCATGATATCTATAGTAATTTTGCAATTTCACTTATAGATAGATTTGCTATTGCATTTACAGTAAAGTACAATTTATCTTTCACTAAACATTTGTCATGTTATTTACTCTATAAAGTGTCTACTATCTACTTACTTTAAGTTCTCAGCACATTAGTCGGGCCTTAAAATTTTTAAATTATAAAGATTGTTACATTCATGTGAGAAAATACCACGTAGGTAGTTTAGCAACAAAATCAATAGCTATATAGCATATGTGGGATTCGAACCCACGTTTTTGTGCCTAAACACATCGCTCTACCAATTGAGCTAATAGGCTTAGGAAGATGAAACTAGAGAGTTTAATTAGACAACTCCAAAACATGATAGAAATTTAAAGCTCCTAAATGGATCAGCAAATAGCCAACAACAGTACTTGAGCAGCAACAACCTCACAGCAGCAAAAATTGAATTCAAAATAGAGATCATTCCGCAGAAGGAAAATAGGACAAACACTCGAATTCAACATATAGATCATTAGTTTAGGAGGGGCTAATATAGATCATGGATGGTGCAGTAGACATACCCTATAATGAACAAATACTTGAAACTATGAAAATTTATAAAACATATTGTTTGTTCCTTGTGTGGGCCTCGACCTCATGATAAGTTCACCACAAATGTATCTTTAAGCAGCTGTAAAATTCAACTATGAAAATGCAGCTGCACCATGATATACCGTGATGCAAAAATATTGGTTTCATATCTACACAATTGCATGTCAATATTTTACTAATATTTGAATAACATTGTACTTATATTTAGAATCCAGTTACCGTAAAATTCATATTATGACACTGCAGCTGTAAAATTCAGTTATTAAAAATGCAGCTGCACCATGATCTACACAAATGCATGTTTAAGCAGTGAAAATGCATCTTTCTATTGTAAAAAAAATCAAATATAAAATTCAGTTGTATAATAACCTATTGTCAGCTGTAATAAATGCATATTTTAGAAGCAAAAATGCATCACTTTGTTATAAACAAAAATAAGATGCCAAATTCAACTATCACAAATGCATCTATTAGTATTTAGCTGTAAAATTCACCTTAAGAATTTGGCAATCTATGAAAAGGAAATCTCACCTTAAGAATTTGCTAGATCCCCAAAACATGTAAAGAACTAGAAACTTGGTCATCAATCTATCTATTTTTTGAAAAAAAGGAGGATCAAAGCTACCTTTTCAATAGCCGGAGTTCCAGATTATCTTACATTGGCAATCTACACATACTATCATTGAACATATACTTGAGACATCCTTATGACTTCATTATTTGAAAACATTGAATAAGTTGTAAACTGATTGCACAATCATGAAAACTATTAAAGAATTACACAATGAAATTACACAGATCTAAGAAACAGTAAAGTGATTGTCATAATGAGAGATTGTCATAATGAGAGAGAAGATTAGAGACAGAAGGATCATACCTCCAACTCAAGACTATTCTCAATATGAACAATGGCAGCACCAATTGTTGCTCTAGATAAAAAAAACATGCAACTTTTTCTGGACACTTAGAAAGCTCTGAACAGTGCCCAGATTAAGGTTTCAGATAAGGTGATGTCATAGATGTAGAAGCAAGACGGGAATCATAAAGCTAGAAGTTAAAGAGGAAAAAAAAGGGAGCTTACTCACTTCACGAATTTCCGGAGTGGGCATATGAGACAAAAAATCATTGCCAACAAATTAACACATAAAGATGAAATCGTCAATGATGCGCTCAAAGTCAGTCTGTACTGGCTGATTCGGAAATTGAATTTGCATTCCAAATATTCGCTCATAGTCCATATATTGAGGAACTACACATGGAAAGCAAGCATAAGAAATAACATTCAGAAAATCACATGCATAAGAGACGTATAATACAGATTATCAAAGATCTGAAAAAGAAGCAAGCAACAAACAACCTCAATGGCACAGTAGGGTTCCTAACATTTCTCTTTCCACTCATTGTCCTTGCCCATATGTATAATTCTACTGGAAAATAGTCCTTACACTATGCAATTCAAGAATATTTATATTCATCTCTAGTTGCAGGAATTATATGCTATTGGAGTTTTATATTTAAATGACAGTTACTAAATACAGACGTTATTCTAGTTCTAAGGAATTATGTGACAAAATCATTGAAGCCTACTCACAACTGAAAGTTAAACCAAAGAGAATCTTTTTCATGAAATTCACACAAATAATGATAGCTTGCAGTTACCACCCCTATGTCAGCTTCAGCACTGACATCTCATAGCACAAATAGTGCATCCCTCAGCAATAGTGATGTGCATATCGAGTAACCAAACATAAATTGGTTCTCATAGTCTTCAAAAGTAGACATTACAGGAATAAAAGCCACATAAGCATTTGCCTGCAAAAACTGTAGGTCCATTAACAGTGGACTACCAATTCAGGTCATTGTTTCATGAGGAATCAATTCGTTGGCACTCACTGATCCTTTTTTTTGCACATCTGCAACTATGCATTGCTTGGCAACAGTCTAAGCGTAGTAGTGGTGGCTCCCCTGATCAAGTATCTCTTTGTTTAGACTATTGTTGAGCAATGCTAAGCCATCTTGATCTCTCACAAGATGACTTCATCTCGATAATCTGACCAGGTGCTCATCGGTTGCTCTCAACTGAAAGGTGCCATCCAGTGTATACATAAGGTTGTGTGCGTTTCAATGATTGTTTACATAAGCCTGTAATTTACTTGTACTCACAGTTGTATGTCCATAGAAAAGCAACAAAGTCAGTTAAATACCTATAATGCCCCAATATGTAAAATCATGTAATTTCTGGCATGTTTTTACCAAAAAATTATTAGACAAGTCCTCTTCTTCCTCATCTTTAGCAAATAATTGGTTCACATGTCCAAAAGAGGGGAAAAAAAGAAGAATTCATAAAGACGACAATTTGAAAAGACGTAGAATTGCCTTTGTATGCCAAAACAATGGCTGCAAAAAATGTCTTGGAGTTATACAAGCTTCTTCCAAGTTTTTCCTTTCCGTATTCTAAATTACCAGAAAATAATTTTTAAAAAGCACCAATTATGAAAGTATAACCTATAACCAATTTTTAAATATATATTTGCCTTTCTGGATTTAAAATAGTGCATGCAGTTGTGTGAACTTGTGATAGCTGGAAAGAACCATAATCAGAGAGTTCAGATGCACAACAGTTTTCAATAAGGATAAGTCGAATAAGGGGCAACTACTACACGCCCAACACATACCATTCCAAAAAAATGCTACATTGAATGATGAGTACTAGAGTATTGCTGCCAAAAGTAGATTTACAGCTTCAAACCTCTATAAAATAGGAAAAAGAGTTAATTTATAAAACAGAAACGTAGTAATGGACCATTAGTAACAAAGAAATGAACCTGAATGGTGGCTGTCCCGAGAAGTATCAATGACAAACGAAGGAGAACCTTTACGTTTTACATCCTTTGTCCTGCTACTTTATTCCTTGAGAGTGATTCTGTCATTCAATATATATCGGACATAAGAATAACAACTCAAATAAAGACATCCAATAGTACAAACATTCCAATAATTTGCAAGTACATGATTTTACCTCTCATCTTCTGATGATGACTTTGATCCCGACTCATCATCAGATACCTCGGTTTTCTCGCTTGTTGATCTGTGAAAAAAGAAATTCAGGTATCACAAGATTTATATATATATATATATATATATATATATATATATATATATATATATATATATTCAAATTGTCAATCAATATGAGATCATACAACCATTTTAGGTAGAAAAAGCTACAATCTGCTCTTGGACAAGAGGAATACTCACCCTCCTTTATGAGGACTCTTTAGAGGCTTCGACTTCAAGGTGAATTGTATAACAGTTCAAGGTGAATTGTATAACAGTTCCAAATCTATTACCCATCATCTATTCAAGGTGAATTGTATAACAATTCAATTAGCTTAAAAGCGACAGCAACCAAAACCAAGGGAAACAACAAAATTTTAACCTAATAAACCAGAAGAATAAAAGACATACCACATCAGCACAGACAATTTCAATTTCCTTGAAGAAGTTCTCTTTCCGGCGTTCGTATTCTACAGCAGGCTAATAGGGAAAAATCAATTTCAATCTCAGTTAGAATTAAAGCGCATGTACTAAGTTCCAAATTGAACAGATTTCTATGTTAATTTCAACCAGCAACAACCCCCAACATACAAAACTCACCTCAATTTCCGCTATCCAATAATTATTGGATGTCGGAACCCTAAACCCTAACACTTTAGGCGAGCCGGAGCCTTGGATGTCGGAACCCTACAGGAACTGGCCTCTTACCAAAGCCCCAACACCACTCTTCCCCATTCTCGATATCCTGTGACGCTCTTCCTGTCAACCCTCCTTGAAGCAGACGATGGCAAAGAAAGATACAAAGTAGTGGAGAACGGGGGAGGCGGAGTAGGGATGGAGGAGGGGAGAACGTGGGAAGCAGAGCGTCTGAAGAGGCGAACGTGGGGAGGCCACCGTGTAAAAGAAACAATTGCCACATGGTGCCATGTTGGTATGAGATGGAGAGGCAAAGGAGGAACGCTCATCCTACGGTTGACATCTGGAATGGAGTTCACTGGTGAAGCCACCTAGGAGGGGATTGCTTCTGCTTTTAGGTGTAGTATAGATTTTCGTCGCGATCTGGATATGGATCTGGATTTGGCGGATTATCGATCGGGTCAGAAAAACAGATTAATTGGAGCGCGAGCCGGACTTTGTGGTTGATAGTAGCCATAGGTATCATACTGAGAGGGAACCATGTTCGTGGCTGCCCGTAGAAAGGATTCGGAGGGTAGGCCCCTGTGAAGTATTGGTACGAAGCGACTCCTCCCCATGCCCCATACTGCCCAAACGGGGGCGCTGGGACAGAATGGTTGCTGAGGGATATTTTTGCCTTTTTGGGCACGAGCTTCCTCATTGGGAGGGCCATTGAGATTCAATTCGTTATTCCATGCTTTCTCAAGGTGCTGTTCTCCAAATTCTTCCCCAAATAGTATGAAGTTCATGTCTTCCTGCGAAGGGTTAGTACACGTGTAACCCATGCCCTCATGCTAGATGTTTTCGGTCGTTACACGTGGCGACACTAGCAAGGAGGTGCTTAGCCAGCGAGCTGCTTGCTCTTTATTGGAGGGTATTGGAAGAGTCGGAATCTATGCAATTTTATGGTTAATTTCAGGTAGATGTGGATCCGACGAGGAATAAGGAGCCTCTTAGATGAAGGAAGATTCAAGTTGAGGAATAAAAGTGAAGAGCACGGAAGCGAAGTCGAATTTTGAGAGCCTAAGTGAAGAACAAGTCAGCAGAAGTTGTCGCTAGACAAGCTGAACTTGTAACGCACTTTTTGGAGACCTTGGTGGTCGAAATTCCTATTATAAGCATGTGTTGGAAAGCTCTTCCTGAGATCTACAACTTTCATGTTGACATCGAGACCAAATTCAAAGCGGAAAAATCGCTATGAACAGTATGGCCGCCCCGCGGCTCGAAGCACACTCGAAGAATTTCGCTGATCGCCTATCCGCCCTGCGGCCGGGGGTAGCCGCTCCGCGGCCTTTGCAAAACCGCCGATTCAGTTTTAGACTTTAATTAGGGTTTCTTTAGAATTGTTTTGGCTAACTTTCTTAGGCTTATTTAAGGACTATTAGGGTTATTTTCTTAGGCATCTAACTAATAACCTTATGCACTTTAGAGATTATTGACAGCACGTTTGAGCATGAGCAACTAAACTCTCAAGGTTTCGCATATAGTTTGGATCTTTGATTGTTGAATTGTGAGTTTCTTAATCTAGTTCTTATTCCTATTCGAATGTTTTGACTTCTTTGCGCTTAATTCCTTGAATGTTTTTTATTTTCTCTGGCCTGATTAACTAGTTAGAGTAGATTCATTCAATTGCTAGGGTTTTGCAGATTCCTCGTAGCGAACCTTAACCCAAGTGGCAATCATATCCCTTTAGGACTCGTAGGACTAATTGGATGTGTCGGAAGTTGAATATATGTTAAATATCAACTCGTAGCTTGATATTGCATATACCTTGGTTAATTCATATTCTTAATGTTGTCTCTAGGTTAAATCTTAACCGTGTTATGGTTATTTAGAGATAAGAATTACTAGGACTCGTAGGACTAGTCATTTACCTAAGATTTGGACAAGGACATTGCTAGGAAAAGACAAGAACTAGAGGCTGAAACAAGGATCAGATTCATCAATTGAAGTGACAAGTTATAGGTGAACCTAATTCTCTCCATTTTATTTTACAACCCACTTTATTCCGTTTGCTTGCATCCACTTTGATAAAAGGCTGATATTTTTCTCACAAAAACTCTCTTTCCGGTTACTTGCAATTAGATTAACACTAGAATTAATTAGATTTCCCTGTGGAGTGACCTCTTTCTTACCAACTATACTAGTTGTAGGTTTGAGTATTCTTTGGCAAGAACAACGACATGTTTTCCTCTTGTCATTTTCCCAAGCCGCAACCACTCTTGATTCATCTTCAACCTTTCTCCATCCCCTCAGTTTCACATCCATGTTGAAATTGCTCTTCAAACATGCAATTTATAATTAATTTTGGTTTGTCTTCGAATTCATGACATATATGCATGTGATTCGAGATCTGTTTCTTTGTATTCGAAGTATTTTTGTTCTCTTCGATTTTGTGCATAGGGTCGGATGAATTGAGCGATTTGGATGAAGTTCAAACAATCGGGGCTCGATCTTGCTTGCTTTGGGTGCAACGGTGATCTATAAGGCTTCGATGACTGATTTTCATGGTCGATGTAATTAGAGAAGACCGAGATTTCTGATTGTTTTGTTGGGGTTTTGTTCTTTGTGAATAGTGAACCCCAGATCTGAAATTTGAAGGTTTTGTTCTTCGAATTTGAGATTTAAGGTTCAATGTTCTTCATGAGCACAAACCCTAGATCTGAAAAATTGGAGCTTTTGTGGCTCGGTTTTGACATGGAAATGACATATCTGAGGACTATAGCCTAGAATCAACAAAACCCATGCTCAATTTGATCGCTTTGATTGAATTTTGAGATGTGGTTTGAGATTTGGGGCTTTAATGGTGGTTCTTGTTCTTGTTCTTCGCAAAATGCCAGAGACCTCAAGCTTGGCGGTGGCGTTCACGCCACCGTGCTCCTCAGTTGGATCACTTCGAGGCGGCAGCGCCACTGCCTGGGACTTCGATGGCGAGTTCAAGTGGGAGACGAAGAAGATGACCGGAGAATAGACCCGAGCCAGATACGACGGCGGCGAGTGTGCTCCCAGGCTTGGCGGTGCTTGGTGTTGCTCATACTTGGTGGGTGCTGGCAGCGTTTGGTGCCATCGTCTGACGTAGTCGTCGGCGATCTCAATCTGGGTCCAAGCCTGCAATGGTGGCATGGGCTTCATTGGGTCTCTTCGGGCCGAGCTGGGCTGAAGGGTGACCTAGAGTCTCGGGCTTGGTTGGGCCTTCGGGTCGCTTTTGGGCCTCAGCCATAGTCTGGTCAATTTTTGACTCAGATGGGCTTGTTTAATGACAACGGGCCAAATTCATTTGGGCCTAAATTTGTCTAGGCCTATCTATGAGCTTGTGCTGGTTGAGCATGTATTTTTTATTGGATTTGCTGTTATATGTTGAACGTGACTCGTTCGTCCGGATTCGTTTTGGACTGTGACTTATTGTGTTTGAACGAGCATTGGACTTGCCTTGGTCAGGTTTGGACGCGTACTGAGGCATGGTGGGTTGTGTTTGATGAATTGGGCTTAGCCTGATTCAGTGCGAACGTGAATCATCACTTTTATATGACCAAGCTGTGACTAAGTTATTTGAACTAGGTCAGTTGAAATAGCTTTTCGGTTATGTTTGCTCTCAAAATTTTGATCTAACTATGTGTCTAATTGAATTTTTTATTGAAGCAAATGAACATGAAAGTTATATGATATATCGACCTACGTGGCCCTTTATCTAATAACGAGTGATGATGAGTCCTAAATTATGTTGATACGTTCACATACGAACCGAGCTCTCTAAAATTCTTTTTCCAAGAATTTGTTTTTCAAGGATGTTTAACCTTGGTTGAGTATCATTTTACTTGAAAATTGAGCGGATTTAAGTAATTCAATGGTGAGTTATTTAAAATTATTTTGAGTTAACGGATAGTTATTGCGTATAACTTATTAACTTAAAATGGGAAATTGACTTTTTGTAAGTTAATTAAAATATGAGAAATAAATCTTTTATGTAAAGATTGTATAAGAGATAAGCATTTAGGATGTATCTCTAAACCTTGCGAAAAAAAATTTCATGTTTTTAATACTAACGTGGTGATGTACTTGAAATCATGGAAAAGTACTTGATTTGTTTGAGTGTGACTGCAAGGTAATCGAGCAAGTAATCCATTTGTTAAATGGATGAAAAATATTCAGTAATTTTGAATAACGTTTTTAAACGTAGTTCTAAAAATCTGAATGAACCCTTAAGGGGTAAGGACCTATATGTCAAGGATCCTGAAAGTCGATGGTCCTAATGAAGATATGTTATCTGACTTTGCTCGATTATACTAGAATTGATCTAGTGTATATCCATACGTTGGACATACAAATAAAGTGAGCTGATGTTGAGTACTTCAGGTATGTCAACAGCAATGCAGTTCCCTTGAAAATTAGAAAATGAGCAGATGGACTTGATGAGAGTTCAACTCTCGAGTCCTAGGCTTTAAAAATTATTTTCTAATTTGTAAAGCTCATTTTGGATTTTCTTAGATCAAAAGAGTTGTAAAGCTAAATTTCATGTTTCTAAGGCATTTTCATGCTAGGAAGATTGTTATTTAGTGTACTTTGTTTCACTTAGGGACGTTGGTCCTAGTGGGAGCAAATCTTTAGACTGACTCGCACAGTTCAAAAGATAACCTTAAACATTTGTTGTTTGAAAGTCGTCAGACGGACGATTATGTCGTCATGAATCTATGTTCTAACGGAGTTGATTGCATGCTATAAGTATGTTTTTTCTTCGAAGGTCATGGTAAATGATGATATGTGTTAGTTTATGCTTTGTGCATAAACGGTAACATGTTTGTGGTTGATAGCATCCATTCATATAGGTGTTATAGGACTTATTTAGCATAGTTTAGTTGTAAATAATGTCCTCATTTGTATTAATTTGTGAATTAGATTGTTATGGTTATCGATGCAGAATCTATACATATTTGTGGTTAATTTCAGGTATGAGAAACTCATATGGGAGATGCATGAGGTGAAGATGGGATTACAAGATTCGATCAAGGAAAGAAGGAATGAGAGTGTTGTGAACAGTGGAGCCGCGCCCGCGGCCATGTAGCCGCGCCCGCAGTCAATGCAGAGAGGAGAATGTTGACTTATGTCCTGAGCCGCGCCCACGGCCATGTAGCCGCTCTCGCAGCCTCTGTCAACGCCAAAACCTTATTTTGTCGGATTCCTTATTTTTAATTAGGTTATTTTGTAACCCTTTTGGACGCCTATTTAAGGGGTTTTTAGGAGAAGTTTTATTCACCAGTTTAGCATTTGAAGAAACCCTAGAGGAGAGCTTTTGTGCTATGGCGAACTAAACTCCTCTTTTGTTTGATTGATTAGTTTGAAGCTTTCGAATTGATATTCCATGAGATATTCTCTACTCTATTTACTTTTGAGTAATCTTTATCTTTCGCTGTCATTGCTTATGATTGAGTTTGTGTTCTATTAGATTGGCCACCTAATATTACTTGAATTCAATCTATCGTTAGATCTATAGGGACGCTAGTTGAAGAACTTGGATCATAGTAGCAACTTGTGATTATCTAGGGCTAGTTGACTTGGTTGATTGCATGAGGATAAAGATACAATTGGTTTATTGCTATTTGCCTTATTTCAATTGTTCCTATTGACATTCCTTGGCGTGCATTTCTATTGGGGTTTTGAATCTGGATAGATTCTAGGTTATTCATCTATAAGGGTGTTTAGAGTCTAGTTGACATATTCGCTTATTGCAAGGAAGGAATTGAAAGTTATTGTCAAGGTACAATTGATTTTAACAATAGGTTGCTCAAGAGTAATAGGTGATAATGCATATTTAGATAGGCATTATAGAGTATTTTTAGGGTCATTTAGATGTAGATATTGCATGTTAATGAGTTAGTTTACTTATTTGCTCATTTAATGCTTAAGAGTGGAATCTACACAAGATTTGTGCGTGATTGCAGATTCTAGACTCAAAGGATGTAAGGGATCATTGATGAGAGTTGGAGGGACCATATGGAAGTAAAAACAAGCTAGAAAAGCCAAGGTTGAATGCATAAGGAAGAAGGAAGAGACGTTCGAGCAGAGAGGCGGCACCCGCGGCCTAAGAAGAACAAGGGAAGCAGACAAGCCACGCCCGCGGACAAAGGAAGCAGCACCCGCTGCCAACAAGAAGGAACGCACTGTGAAGGCCGCGCCCGCGGCCTGACCGCGGCCTTACTGGGCCGGTCCAATTCTATTTTTCCTTTTCACCTATTTGGGCCTTGTCTTTTGGACGACGGTTTTCTAAGTTTCTTTGACGGTAATCCTAGGTTTTTAAGACTGAAATTAGGTTATGTTAGGTTATCTTTTGACTTTTGAAAAATTGAAGAACGACGTTTAGGAGAATGAGCAACTAAACTCATTGTGTTTCGCTTACGATCAAGACTTGGTTCTTTCGAATTGTGAGTTTGAATTTCTAGTTTAATTCCATCATCTATTTCAATCTCTTTGTGCTTTCATTGTTGTGGATGTTGATTCTATCTTGATTCGCGACCTCGTTAGAATTGCATCATCGCTAGGGTTTCGATTCATACGTTTGTGAAACTTAATCCATAGTAGCAAATACATTTGAGTAGATCTCGTAGAAAAGCTTGATTCTATGAGAGATTGACTATAGGTTAAATGTTAGTTCTTTAGGGAATTAATATTGCTTATAAGCTTCATATATCTTGAGACTTAATGCTATTCCTAGGATTAAACCTTAATCCGTGTTAAGATTGCCTCGGAATAAGGTGTTATTAGAACTCATAGGATTGATAACCTATTTAAATCAAGATAAGAATAGATGGTAGGAAAGATACAACTAGAATGAAGAACTAGGATCAAGGAGATGAACCAAGGTCGAGTATCGTAGGTGAAACCTTTCAATCATCATTGTCAACAAATCCCACCATTAATTACATTGTGCATTTCAATTCCATTTTGTTTTCATACAAACCCCCTTGGTTACTCTTGTTACTGATTAGAACACATAGAGTCACAATAGTTCCCTGTGGATCGACCCCGAACTTACTAGCTATACTAGTTGGTTAGTTTGGATATTCTTTTGATAGGAAAACCAACGATTTTGTCCTGTCAAAATTTGGCGCCGTTGCCGGGGAAGCTATTAGTTGTTTACTTTGTGTGTTTGATTGCTAACTTAGGTGTGGACCACGTATATGGTCCACACTCGTTCTACTAATTCATCTTTATTGTCTTTGGATTCAGAGATCGAGAGGACTCTCTCTAGTTTAAGGCGAGAAGCTCGTGATCACCTTCGCGAGTTATCTTTCGATCAAGGAGAAAGAGAAAGGATAGAGATGGCTAACGAGGATAACCGAACACTTAAGGAGCTCACAACACCTGATTTGGCTCAACAACCATTGGCGGTGGAGTTCCCTGAGCTTGTGGATGGTGTGAACTTCGAGCTGAAATCTGGGGTGGTCCATCTCTTACCCAAATTCCATGGGTTGAGTGGTGAGGACCCCCACAAGCACTTGTCTGAGTTCCATACTGTCGTGGTCAGAATGAAACCAGGCAACGTCACGGAGGAGCAAATCAAATTGAGGGCATTCCCATTTTCGCTAAAGGATGACGCTAATGAGTGGTTCTACTATTTGCCCCCAGGTTGTGCAACCACATGGACTGATTTGAAGCGTCTCTTCCTGGAGAAGTATTTTCATGCGACGAAGTTAAATAGCCTGAAAAAGGCTATCAGCAGCATCGACCAGCAGGCTACGGAAACCCTCTATGAATACTTTGAGCACTTTAAAAAGCTTTGCTCTAGCTGCCCTTACCATGGTTTCTCAAAGAAGGATTTGGTGCTCTTTTTGTTTAATGGGTTGCTTGACGAGGAGCGCAAGACAGTCAACTCCGCCTGTGGAGGTAACATTTTGAACAAAACACCCAATGCTGCCTGGGAGGTGTTTTCAGAGCTTTATGAGGGATCCAGGCAATTAAGCAAAAGCGGACATGCGCGTGGAGTGCTAGCGATTGATTCCAACTCCACTCTGCAGAGCGATATGGCGGAAATGAAGGAGATGATGAGACGGATGATGCTTAAAGGAACCCCACAATAACTCAAGGCGTGTGGGCTCTGTTCTGATCCGAATCATCCCATGGATGCTTGTCCCATGCTGCAGGAGCAAGAAATGGAGTTGAATGCATTGGGTGATTTTGTTCCACGAGGGAAAAGGTATGGTAATTTTGCTAACAATTTCAATTCAAATAACTATAACGCAGGTTACCAACAAGGCTATGGTATGAGAAACAATCAGCAGCAACAACCTCCTTTCAATCAGCAGGGAGGACCCCAATACAGATAACAGTTTGACAATAGACAGAGGGGTCCTCAACAAGGAGGTTCATCCATAGAGGATACGCTCAAGGCTATCCTTGAATAGAATACTCAACTGGCACAGGCGCTGAAAGCCACGGAGAAGCAAGTGAGTCAATTGGCTCAAACGGTGGGTGAACTTCAAGCTCGAGACTTGGGGAAGCTACCGTCGCAGACGGTGGTTAATCCAAAGGAGAACGTCAGCGCCATCACCCTTAGGAGTGGCAAGGAACTGTTTGACACTTCTCATGGTGGAAAAGAGGATGAAAACAAGAAGGATGTGGATTCCCAGGTCGAGGAGGAGGAAAAGTACGAGATGGAGGACCGTCACAGAGAAGCCGCGCCCGTGGCCTATGGGGCGGCGCCCACGGCCAGTCTGGATAGGGGTACTGTAAAGGCAGCACCCCGCGGCCCTGAAGGCAGCACCCACGGCCACCTGTCCGGGGGTGAATGTTCATCCAAAACTCCACTTCTCGACCCTTATCAATCTATTCCACCCTTCCCGAATGCTTTGAAAGACGTTAGGAGGCCAGAGAGCGATAAGGAGATCTTCGAGGTATTTAGCAAATGTGAGGTAAACATTCCCCTTCTCAAGCTCATTAAAAGTATTCCTCGATACGCTATGTTTTTGAAGGAACTATGCACGATAAAGAGGAACCAAAAGTTGAAGGGGAAGCAAAAAGTACAGGTGAGTGAGCATGTATCCGCTATGTTCCGAAAGAGTTTGCCCGAGAAGTGTAGCGATCCAGGTATGTTCACCATTCCTTGTACAATAGGTGAGACTAAGTTTGAAAGAGCTATGTTAGAGTTAGGAGCATCTATCAATGTCATACCTTACTCGCTTTATAAGACTCTAGGACTTGGTACTTTGCATGAAACAAGGGTAGTGATTCAATTAGCGGATCGCTCTCACATATATCCTAGAGGCTTTGTTGAGGATGTTCTTGTGATGGTTGACTCTTTGATCTTTCATGCTGATTTTTTCGTTTTGGACGTGGAACACGACTCTCCTGACGCACCTATCCTTCTGGGTAGGCCGTTCTTAAAGACCGCCAGAATGAAAATTGATGTTCATGCTGGCTCTCTTACTATGGAATTTGATGGTGTGAAGGTAGAGTATAATATTTTTGATGCTATAAAGTTTCCTTCAGATGATCATTCCCTGTGGTTTCTTGATGTTATAGAGCCATGTGTTGAAGACATGTTTGAGCTTAGTAATGATGATGATGATCTGCAGGTGGTTTTAGAGGCTCCTCTAGATGAGTTTGCTATTGATTATGCTATTCCTACTAACCTGCAGGAAACTTTGATGGAGCTAATGGCTCAACCCTCTTTTACTTCTCCATATAATGGTGGTCCTTTTGAACTAACTCTCCCGAAGGAAAAGCTCCTTCCTTCTATTGTGCAGGCTCCTGAAGTTGAGCTCAAACCTTTGCCAGATCACCTCAAGTACGCATTCTGGGGGATGGTGATACATTTCCTGTCATCATATCAAACAAGCTCAACCAAGATCAAGAGGAGAGGCTAGTTACGGTGCTTAAGGAGAACAAGACAGCCTTGGGATGGACAATTGCGGACATCAAAGGGATTAGTCCGGCCATGTGTATGCACCGAATTCTGCTGGAGGATGGAGCCAAGCCATCACGACAACCACAAAGGAGGCTCAACCCACCGATGATGGAGGTGGTAAAGAAGGAGGTGCTGAAACTCCTTCAAGCCGAAATGATCTACCCTATTTCGGATAGCAATTGGGTGAGTCCAACACAGGTGGTGCCTAAGAAAGGAGGCGTCACAGTGGTTGAGAAGAAGGAGGGCGAACTAGTACCTACACGAGTCCAAAGAGGCCGGAGAGTATGTATTGATTACCGCAAATTGAATGCGGTGACTCGTAAGGATCACTTCCCCTTTCCTTTCATTGATCAAATGCTTGAGCGCCTTGCCGGTCGCTCTTTTTATTGTTTCTTAGATGGCCACTCAGGGTATTTCCAGATTGCCATTGCACTAGAGGACCAAGACAAAACGACATTTACATGTCCTTTTGGCACATTTGCATACCGCAGAATGCCATTTGGATTGTGTAACGCACCCGGTACTTTCCAAAGGTGTATGGTAAGCATATTTTCTGAGTACATTGAGCATTTTATAGAGGTTTTCATGGATGATTTCACGGTTCATGGAAATGACTTTGAGTCTTGCTTGCACCACTTGACCATAGTGCTTAAGAGATGTGTAGAGACCAATCTAGTCCTCAATTCTGAAAAATGTCACTTCATGGTTGAGCAGGGAATCATTCTAGGCCACATTGTCTCCCGAAAGGGAATTAAAGTTGATAAGGCAAAGATTAATATCATTCAATCATTGCCTTATCCTACTAATGTGCGAGAAATTCGCTCTTTCCTTGGTCATGCAGGCTTTTATCGCAGGTTCATCAAGGACTTTTCAAAGATCACCGCACCATTATGTGAACTTCTAAAGAAGGAGGCATCATTCGATTTCAATGACCAATGCAAGGAGGCATTCAATGAGTTGAGAGCCAGGCTTACAAGTGAACCTATAATCCAAGCTCCGGATTGGTCCAAACCTTTTGAGTTGATGTGCGATGCAAGTGACTATGCGTTGGGAGCCGTGCTTGGGCAGAAGGTTGAACGAGCTTCATATGTGATTTACTATGCATCCATGATGCTAAATGGAGCTCAACGGAACTACACGACCACAGAGAAAGAGCTCCTTGCCGTGGTGTTTGCATTGGAGAAGTTCAGACCCTACCTACTTGGCGCTAAGGTAATTATTTATACTGACCATACAGCACTTCGTTATCTTTTGACGAAGAGAGAAGCCAAGACAAGGTTGATTCGGTGGGTATTGCTCTTGAGTGAGTTCGATGTGGAGATCAAGGATAAAAAGGGTGCGGAGAACCTCGTGGCCGACCATTTAAGCCGAATATTACATGTGAATGGGGTGGGAGAACACCCACTCGTCCTTGGCCAATTCCTCGATGAAAGCTTAATGGAAATCTCAGACTCAGCAAAAAGCCGCGCCCGCGGCCCCTCAGGCGGCGCCCGCGGCCTACAGGGGAAGGCTACTGTAAAGGCAGCACCCGCGGCCCTTCAGGCGGCGCCCGCGGCCCCTGTTTCCAGCACTCATTTTGTTATTTCCGACGCCCTCGCTCGTGTAAGTCTTCTTTTTCCGCTCTTTTCCGGCCATTAGTGATTGATAAACGATGGAAAGACCTTCGGGAATGTCTAGTAACCAAAAGAAGAGGTGGAATGATCTTGAGGGAATGGATATTTTATCAACAAAGTTCTTTGATGTTCCGACATTGAGAGTGCTAGGTTTCGAGCAAACGGTTCGTCAATTGTTAGAGAAAGGAGGTTTGAGGGAGTTTGTAGACAAGAATGCTCCGACGTACCCAAGTTTGGTGCGTGAGTTTTTGAGTACGTTGAAGGCTAAAGAAGTGGGTGGTATAGATTTTCGGCTTAGAGGTAGGGCTTACCATTCCGATAAAGACCGTTTTGCTCGAGCTTTCGGAGTTTCTGCGGAAGCCACTGAATATTGGTATCGGATTCCCAAAGCCACCACCACCGATTTTGGGCATGGGGCAACAGGACGGGTGATGCGGCCCAAGGCGGGGGAATACAATTATAGCATTTTTCACCCATCGCTCTGCCTTTGTCATAAGGTGTTGAACAACACCTTCTTTGGGCAAGCGGAGATAAACAAGGTGTCCTTAAGTGCTCTCTCATATCTTTGGTGTTTGACTCCGGATGGAGACCAGGTTCCGGATCGGGTGGAGTTGTTTCTGCAGCTTTGCAAGGATGCTCTTGGGGATGGGACGAAGAGGAAGACAGCGCCCATCGGGTTTGGAGGTTTAGTCACATTGATTGCTTGGGAACATCGTGTCAACACGTCGGACCTTCAAGATTCGGTGGGCGATAACTATCGCTTGGATTTAGCCGCATTGAGGAAAGCGAACCATTTGGTGGGAGAGGGGCCCTCTTTCATCTGGCAGGCGGGGAAAAACAATGTGCACAAGATTAGGGTGCCTCGCCCGCTTCCCTTCGGACCGACGGCAGCGGACTTCTTTATTCCTCATGATGCCCCCATAGGGGCCCCTGCCATTGGATTCGGACCGGACTATGATGAGGGGGGAGCTGAGGAGGAAGAGGATGATGAGGATGATGCTCCGCCTACTGAGCCGATGGATTTCCAGCCTAGGCCGTCTCAGGGAGGTGCTGGTTCTTTGGGCACTTCTAGAGGAGATGAGCCCTCCTTATGGGCACTCCAACGACAGATGGAGTCGTTGAGAGTGGAGCAGCACAGTTTGTGGGAGAACCAGCAGGACATCTGCCAGGAGTTCTCTTATCTCCGTCAGGACGTTCAGGGCCTCTCAGTGGATCTTACGACGGTGCGTGAGACCCAGAGTCGGCTTCTTCAGCACCAGATTGAGGCCCAGAGAGCTCAGATGGAGGCGATTGAGCGGATGCGTCTCCGCCAGGAGGAGTTCTTCCATTTCGCTTACCCAGGATTCCCGCCATACCATCCTCCTCCACCTCCGCCCTACCAATGAGCAAGTAAGTTTTTTCTTCTCCTCCCTTATTCTTTATGCTTTTTATTGTTGCAATTTCATTGAGACAAAGAAAGTTACAAGTGTGGGGGAGGGTTTAGCTAGCTAGTGTACATATCTTGCATGTTTAGATCATTCATTCTTCATAGTATGCATAGATTGCATTTTTATGAATTTTCATGTTAGGAGTATATATTTTCTATTTCCAAAAAAAAAAAAACAGAATGAAAAAGAATGAAGAAAAAAAATATATATATATATATAGCATGCATTGCATTTGCGTAGAATGTCATTTATCAAACAACCACCTAGCCTAATTAGTCCTATAAGTATGCTCAAAAGAATGATCATATAAGTCCCATGACATGTGTGAATTGTATTAGCCTTATCCCATTTATGGTTTTTATGTGCAACATAGCTAGGTGAACATAATTGAGCATGTATGATCTAAGTTCCTAGGCATGTCTGAAATCCAACAAAATTTACCCTTGTGAGTTGATTTTTGGCCTTAGTGGGACTACACATCATTGATGTCCTTTTGCTTTTGTTCATGTGTGAATACTCTCCAATGCTTCTACCTCTTAGAATTGATTTTGTTTATCTATGCCTAGTCGCACTATTATGATCGTTATTGGTGGTTTCATATGATTGAGGCATGTTTCCATTAGCCGTATATTCTCCATGTCTACCTTACATTGTTCCATTGCTTGAAGCCCTTTGAGCCTATTAGCCTATTCATTGTAGCTCCACAAAAATCATCACCTAACTAATTATAGCCTAACCCATCCGGGAACTAGGAGTAGAGTTGGTTGGAGATTGGTTTGAGTAATATTGAGTGACCTTTGAGAGTGGAATGATATGTAATGGTGGAGTTGTCACCTTGAGCCTTTGAGTTGTTGTTGGTTCTAAAGTATGTGTATTATCTATTTCAAAAAAAAAAGAAAAAAAATCAGAAAAAAAGAAGAAAAGAAAAAAAAAGAAGTATATATATTTCTTTACATTTTGTGAAATAAGGGAACTACTTCATTGGTTTAGTTGTGAATTGGAGGATATTGTGGTTGATGAAAATGATCTTTGGATGAGTTGTTTGAGCCTTGAGTTTGATGGTTAGAGAGTGGCTATTATAGAGGTGTAGTATATTCTAGTTCTCGGATTTGCAAGCACCACATGACCAAAGTACTCCCCACCTTAATGTTCTTACCAAGCCTCATTACAACCCATAAAAGACCTCATGATGATTCTCTCTAGTAATGATATTCTCAATGGCAATTTTGATTCAATTTCAATTCTTATGTAGCTTAGTAGCATTTGGATGGAGTTTGAGTGTTATTTGATTAGCCTAAACACTTGAGTGAGAGCGGGAAAAACACTTTATTCCCGGTGAGGTTGGATGGATAAGCATGCGGGCTACTTGATTACTCAAATACATGCTAGGACGTTTATTTGCTTGGCCTATGTTTGCACTTTGTTGAGATGTTGCTTTTGATGAGGCTATTGCATGAATGATAGTGTCGTGGGATGAATGATTTACAAATGAATTATTTTGCTCGAGGACAAGCAAAAGGCTAAGTGTGGGGGAGTTTGATAATGCATATTTAGATAGGCATTATAGAGTAGTTTTATGGTCATTTAGATGTAGATATTGCATGTTAATGAGTTAGTTTACTTGTTTGCTCATTTAATGCTTAAGAGCGGAATCTACACAAGATTTGTGCGTGATTGCAGATTCTAGACTCAAAGGATGTAAGGGATCATTGATGAGAGTTGGAGGGACCATATGGAAGTAAAAACAAGCTAGAAAAGCCAAGGTTGAATGCATAAGGAAGAAGGAAGAGACGTTCGAGCAGAGAGGCGGCACCCGCGGCCTAAGAAGAACAAGGGAAGCAGACAAGCCACGCCCGCGGACAAAGGAAGCAGCACCCGCTGCCAACAAGAAGGAACGCACTGTGAAGGCCGCGCCTGCGGCCTGACCGCGGCCTTACTGGGCCGGTCCAATTCTATTTTTCCTTTTCACCTATTTGGGCCTTGTCTTTTGGACGACGGTTTTCTAAGTTTCTTTGACGGTAATCCTAGGTTTTTAAGACTGAAATTAGGTTATGTTAGGTTATCTTTTGACTTTTGAAGAATTGAAGAACGACGTTTAGGAGAATGAGCAACTAAACTCATTGTGTTTCGCTTACGATCAAGACTTGGTTCTTTCGAATTGTGAGTTTGAATTTCTAGTTTAATTCCATCATCTATTTCAATCTCTTTGTGCTTTCATTGTTGTGGATGTTGATTCTATCTTGATTCGCGACCTCGTTAGAATTGCATCATCGCTAGGGTTTCGATTCATACATTTGTGAAACTTAATCCATAGTAGCAAATACATTTGAGTAGATCTCGTAGAAAAGCTTGATTGTATGAGAGATTGACTATAGGTTAAATGTTAGTTCTTTAGGGAATTAATATTGCTTATAAGCTTCATATATCTTGAGACTTAATGCTATTCCTAGGATTAAACCTTAATCCGTGTTAAGATTGCCTCGGAATAAGGGGTTATTAGAACTCATAAGATTAATAACCTATTTAAATCAAGATAAGAATAGATGGTAGGAAAGATACAACTAGAATGAAGAACTAGGATCAAGGAGATGAACCAAGGTCGAGTATCGTAGGTGAAACCTTTCAATCATCATTGTCAACAAATCCCACCATTAATTACATTGTGCATTTCAATTCCATTTTGTTTTCATAAAAACCCCCTTGGTTACTCTTGTTAGTGATTAGAACACATAGAGTCACAATAGTTCCCTGTGGATCGACTCCGGACTTACTAGCTATACTAGTTGGTTAGTTTGGATATTCTTTTGATAGGAAAACCAACGATTTTGTCCTGTCAATAGGTTTAGGGAATTTCAAGGATCGGAATCCAAATTGAGAGTGGATACTAATTAATCAAATGTGTTTCTCACATATTGTTATCAATCACTATCATTGCACCCTTTGCTTATTTTTGTGTTACTTTGCATACTTCCAAAACCCCTTTTTCATATCATTCTCATATTAGCATACAAATTGAGCATATGAATTGCACAAGTCTCTTTGGGTTCGACCTGTACTTGCCAAGCTATACTAGTTAGGTTAGTTCAGACTATTTGATAGGATTTAACGACCTCGAAAATATCTCTATCAAATTTGGTGCCATTGCCGGGGACTTGTTTGACAATTTGTGTGTTTTATTTTTGTGCTATTTCTTGTGCGGATCATCCATATGGTCCACACTCGTGCTATTGACCAATGTTGAAGGTGAGGTTATTGCAGTTACATGGAGAGAGTTTTCATCAATACTTTACCAGATTGCAGGAGTACATTAACGATCTTTGTTCATGGGGTTATCAAGCTTGTACAAGGGAAGTGCTTCTATGCATCTTTGATGGTATGACTGTTGAGACACGAAGCCTTATTGATCACATGAGTGATGGAGGTTTATTAGATATGGGACTCTTGGAGATGTGGTATTTTTTCTGCTACATGGATTTTAAATGTGCGCAGAATGAGTCACTTCCCCAAGTATCTCAAATTGTTGAGACTTCTGTTTCACCTATTGAGGTCATTGTGGAGAATCATGCTGACAAGATGGAGGAAGACAACACTCCATTTGATGAGATCACCCCTAGCTCACCCGTTGATGAACCAAGTCTAGAGCCAACTGCTGGGGCTAAAGAGGTAATAAGGGTAAACTATTGTGAGTGGGGAGGTATTGGTGATTATATCGATCCATGGGAGCGTTACTTCAATACACCACCAATAGAACTGTGTTGGTGGTCTTACATACCCTCGACTGAAAGTCAGGCTCAAGAATATGATCAGTTGGTAAGATTCTTGAACACTATACTATTTTGTATCAACTTTTTCATATTTTGTATCTATTCATCTTTTGGATGGGCACGAGAGTTTGATTTACTCTTGAGGATGCTAACAATGTCCGCTTAAGTCTTAAATGGACAAACAAAATGAGTCGAGCCAACGACATAAAACAAAGGCGCTGCTTGGGAGGCAACCCGAGGTAAGTAGCTTTACTCATATTTTGCTTTTAATTTATTTTTTGCATTTCTATTTATTAGTAGGTAGTTTGGGTTAGTTTCGGCAATAACTAACATTTCAGGATAAGTTTTTAAAGAAGGGAGATTGGAGCCGCGCCCGCGGCCCTTCCCTTGCAGCAACTGTCGAATGTGCATCAGTTGTAATTAAACTCCTCTTCTTCCTACTTGTTTGAGTCGTCCTACATGTTCGAAGTGTCGTAGTTTCCGCTATTTCCGCCACCGCCATGAGTTTCATTGTGAGTTTTTCTTTTCTTTTCCTTTTCCATACTAATTCTTGTATTTGTCTTTATCTTCATTGAGGACAATGAAAGACTTAAGTGTGGGGGAATTATTAGCTAGGATTTAGGTTTTGAATTGCATTAGATACCATGTTTATTTCCTTTGCATGTTTATTTCATAGTAAAAAAAAAAAGAAAAAAAAAAGAAAAAAAAAGAAATCATGCATCAGTTAAGTTTAGGTCTTATTTTCCCACATGAAAGATCGCTTGTCCTCTATATTTTATTTGCGATTTATGATGCCCCATGACTCACTTGGATTGTTAAAGCTTCGATTTAGTACTTTTATATATTAGTGGGCATGGTTTGTTGATGATTGAGCATGTATGACTCTTGGATTTGGGCGACATTGAGATTCTGTGCAAATTACCTGGTGACACTACTAGAAAAATGCAATTAGACATCTGTTGTGAACCGATGTCTTTCAAAAAAATTTCCGATCTTATTGTGCATGTAGTAAAAGATCAAACTTTTCACATCGGTTTTAAGCCGATGTCTTTTCCGAGTTAAGACATCTATTTTATTTTGATTATAGATATAAATCAACCCCTCAAATTTATTTTTTACAGGTTCACTTGTTGTTAAAGCCTTCTTATTTTTCATTTATAAGCTTTTGAAGATGTCCACACCAAGCCTAAATTTTACAAGCACATCAGTATTTTTAAAATAATCGATGTATTAAAACAAAATAGACATCTTTTTTATTATATTGATTTTGTGTATATTAATTTTATTTATATAATTTGTGATTTTTTATTGTATTAAAATAATCTATCGCATGAAATACGTACATAACCGATGTATTAATATGATATGGACATCATTTTAGATTTTTATAAAGTTGTTGTTGTTAGCAATATATATCAATGTATATTAATATTGTGATGTAAAAATATATGATATACATTGATTTAAATTATTTAGAGGATGTCTATAACGATACTAGCATCAATTTTTATGTAATAATTCGATTTCATAGCTATTGAGGCACAACACTTTTCATCTATAATCCGATGTTTTTTCATTTGATACCAACACCCTTTGCTCATAAAATTAGATTTTGAAAATGATGGGCATTTGATGAACATATATATTAAGATAAACGCAAAACCAACATTTACAAATGTTTTACAAAGGATAGGTACTAGAAAGATACACTTTTACAAAATTTGTAGGGTTCATAAGCTAACATCGAGTAATCTGTCACACATGGATGAAATAACACTCTCAGCAACACTAACCAAACTAGGGGGTGCCCATCTCAAATTTGATAGCCAACTGGTCGAGATCCTTGATATCATAAGCAAATGGAGCATAATGGTAAGGACAGAACCTGCAACAAAAAGCATGGTTGGTTAAGAGCTTAGAAATGGATGAAAAGAGTATCATACTAATATCATTTTCCAATTTTGTGTGGCTAGTTGTTTATTTCTTTCATTGTTATTATTCAATTCTCCAAATATATATAGCTCATAGATTCTACACGATCAGATAAAATACTAGATTTATACATTTTATCTTAGATAAACTAGATTTTCTTTTGCCAAGAAAAACATTATTTGACTACTGATTCAATGAAAAAAAAGCATAACTCTAGCAAACAAAGCACTAGAAAATGAGGATGCTAACTCTCTGATAAATGAAGTTAAACGGTCTTGTACATCGCATGAGCCCGGGACAGATTCAGATTCAAGTTTGAATAATCTTTCTAGTATAATTGATTGTTTTACACCATTTAGCTCAGCAAAAAGAGAGGACAAAGGCATTAAAATTACTATTGCTGAACACTTTTTTTTACCTCTGATATTGCCTGTCAGGACACATGAATGAGTTAGAACAGAGCTACTTCTTTAGCTGGGTGCCTACTACAGTATGCTGAACAAAGCATGAAGGGTAAGTGTTATGTCCAAGAGCTGGATCCAAAACTACCATTAAAGTGAAGCCTCCACAACACAACAGAAAACCCTAAGGGAGCATATTTCAGCACCAGAGAGAATAAACACAACACAATGCACTAAAATACGAAATTTAAACCTTACATGTAGAAAAAGAAAGAAAAAACAGAGCCTTTTTATCGACCATGATATCAAGTCAACTATGACAGAAGTATCATACGACGAATATATCTCAGACAAGATCATTATCACAAGCCTAACCTAATTCATGTTTTAGAAAGTTATCTAGAAGAGAAGCAATTTGGAAAGTTATCAAAACAACTATGACAGAAGCACTGACCAACGCAGCAAGTTTTCTAAAACAGAAGCAATTTGGAAAATCTAAAAGCACTGTAATGCAGCCAACTAAGAAATATAAAATTTCTCAAAATGAAACATAAGAAATATTTACACTCAGATTTCAGAAGTTCAAGGCAAAAAAAATTTTTAGAATGAAAAATAATTCACCTGAATGCAACTGAGAATGCAAACAACAAACATGAATTTAGATGATGACTGAGAAATAATTTCTGCACATAGATGATTTTCATAAGTCAAATAAAGTTTTAATATAATCAAATAAATTTACAACAAAATAAATTCAGACTAAATTCCTCACTGTCTAAACCAGCCCCTAGGACTGGGAAACCAAATTTGGGGCTAGAGATGAGTTTACTGCCAATCTAGATAAGAATGCATATCATGCCACAAACCCTTCCCTTGTGATTTGACATGACAATGTTCCAAAGAACTCAAGGTTTCGGAGTTTTGGAAATAAAAAGTGGCAGAAGCATTTAGTATAAAATAGAGGATAAAAACCTACTCAAACAGCCTGCTCAGAGATGGTGAAACTGAAAGGTTTCCCCAAATCAAATCGCCAATTTAGTAGTTCTTAAGAGACGAGAGAGCTTACGTTCAACAGACCATGAGTAGAGAGGCAAAATTCATAACAGCACAACCCACAACATGACAAGTAGAAGAAGAAGAGAAGAAAAATCAAATATACCATGAGCAGAGAAATAGAGCTACCTTCAGAATTTAAGCGTTCTTCATCCTTCACATCCTAAGATGGAGACCATGTCCACTTTTCACTGTTCATGTCAAGACCATCAGAAAATCAATTAGCCATAGCTATATGATCTAATCCCTCTATTCACTACTCAAATCAGAAAAATTGGACTCGTCACCACCAAACAGACAACAAATAGCTAGGAAGAGAGAAGGCGAGATCGGAAGAATCAATCAAACTTATAATGAAATTCTAACATATTCTTGTCACTGTTCTGATATTGAATGATGAGTAATAAAAAAAGATACTTTTAACATGATAAATATCTAAACTATAACGAAATTTAACTTACTAAAATTAACATGATAAATTTCTATGCACTTAATTTAACTTACTAAAAACATCTAAACTTAATTTAACTTAACAACAACTTATATAGAATCAAAGCATCAGTAAACTTATACTATCCATTTTCAGCAAAATAAATCCAGAATGATGAGTTATGGAAGGATCTACCATCCATAGATAAAGCCAACAGTAAGAATAAGGTTGAGAGAAAAGGAATTAGAGTGAAGTTCATCCCCTGAAAGCTTGTTTGATTTCAACTTAAATGCATAGTCACATTCTTTGCTCGGATTTAAATATAGGAATCAAAGTAATAATGAAAGGATGATAATTTTCTTGTTAAATATAGGAATCAAAGTGAATATATACCTTTTTACTGCAAATAATCCTCAATAAACTAAAAAAATAGAGCAACCACAAACTAAGGGGAACAAAAACGACATAGAAGAGTACGGGATCTCGTCATTGCTGGCAGCTTCCCATCTACCGTATCTGTGTCTAAGACTGAGAAAGGTTTAAAATTTAAATTTACCTTGCGGATTTGTTGGGCAGATAAGGGAGCTACTGTTCTCGTTAGTGGCCATTGAATTCTTGTACCAAATGCAAAAAGAAGAAAAAAAGATAGTCGTTATCAGAGGACATTTAATTTATGTCTACTCATTAAATCTGGATCTCCACTAAACAAGAAAAGTAGCAGAACCTTTGAAATGGTTGACAGGTATAGCAAGTATTTCCATAACCATCACAAATATGAGTCTACGACAAGGCACACAAGCATAAAAAAAGTGTAAAAATAACAGAGAAGGTAGAGCAGGAATTTACTGTTTTTGTTTTTTCATCTGAGAAAAGCATTCCGAATGGATAGTGTGCCCGCACTTCATGACTTCCGTTAATTTGATTGAATCAAAAAGGTACTGTAACACAGTACAGGATAACAATGATTACTTTAAGACAGTAGGAGATTGCTATCAGAAACAATTGAGATTGAGATTCATGAAACCTCATAGCAGATGGGGCAACAATTCTTCATAGAGTTCTCCACACATGAGTGATTGTCACGCAGACCTGTTGAGTAGCAAGATCCTGTGATTTTCAAAACAAACAAGAAATGCGACTTAATTGAACTGGAGGCCACAATAATGCGAGAGATATACCAAGTTAACTGCTAGACAAACACATGATTGAAGATAAGAAATGCTCAAACACAAGATCTGGCTACCAATATCAGTTCACTGATTATCCAAAAATATTTAGCCAACATATATTTCAAAGAGTGCATACCACATTTTGGGCAGTGGAAGAAGTTCTCACGGCCACCAACCCTGAAGTTTAGATCAATCAACAATTAAATATCCCATGGCAAAAATATAGTTGAAAGCAATCTTTTAAGATGAAAGAGAGATCAAATAAAGTTTGCTTACCTACAAATCCCACACTCATCGCAATGGAATTGCTTTTTCGTGATCTGCAGAAAGAATATTACTTGAATCATGATACAATTTTATCACCATAAAATGGATTAAGTAGAGAACTTGCTCGAAAAAATGCTTTCCAAAAGTAACGCAACAAGCCAAATGCCACTACCTCATCATCATAGAATTTGCACACCTCGCAAAAATATTCACCCATGTTAACCCCACATCTAGTACAAACTTTAGCAACCTGTCAACAAATATATTTAAACAATATCTAAGACACAGAACTACAGAAGAGCTTTTGTGGATGAACCAAGCTTTTGTGGATGAGCAAATATATTCAAACAATATCTGTCAGGGAAGGGGCTTAAAATAATGGTTAATCCCAAGTAACGAAGGGGATTACAAGATTTGAAAGGTTACAACAACCAGATCTAATGGGACGAACCTCGTGCTCATCCAGCTGAATCACCCTCTATAAACCAGCTACTCAAATTCAAACAACTGAAATTATCTGGAGCAAGATGAAGCTAAATTAGGGTTTAGTCAGTCAATCTAAAAAGAACTGAAATCAATTGGAGCCTAAAATGCAATGTGAGAGCCGGAGAAAGAGAAACCTGGATTTCACCTATAGGGCTCGCGAATTGAAAGGAAAGAGATTCACAGGGGTTACCTGAATTTCACCGAGAGGTATCGCAAAGAACGATGAAAGTAGCGACCGACGAGGAGAACACCGGCGAATCAACTCAGATCTGAGGAAGGGAGACATCGACAAAAGTAGACGAGGAGGAGAACACCAGCGGCATTAGGGTGACCTCCACTCCAGCGATGAAGATAATGGAGAGAGAGAGAGAGAGAGAGAGTAGACAACAGGCGACAACGGTGACGACGGTGGGGGAGAGCGAGAGTAAACTGAGGAGGATGGGGGAGGGGAGGTCAGGGAAGAGGTGGGGGTTGCTATTGTCTCCGACGGGGTCTCAATCAAATCTGGAGAGTGGGAAGGGAGGGAGAGGTGGGGGATTTAGGGGGAGGGTGGGTAGATCTGGTGGCGGTGAATACCCTGCCGCCCCGGCGATGGAGAAGGAGGAGGAGGAGGTGCTCTGGGATGGCGGCGAGGGTTTTGAGGGACTGAGGGTTAGAGCGGAAGAGCACGTCTGATTTGGAGGAAGAGTTGAATAAAAGGGAGCCTTTATTTTTCCAAGTATTTGGATATACATTTGAGCGGGTTTTAAAATTTAACCCTTCAAATTTTTGTTAAGTGTTTCAATTCCGCGCGTTTCAACTTAGAGATTTAAAACCGCGCGTTTTAAATTTTTTTAGAATGAACAATTTAACATCTGTGAAAAATATTAACTGATGTTTAATATTTTTTAAACATCGTATATTTAAAAACTGATATAATAGACTAATTTCACATCTGGTGTTTTTTTAACAGACTTAAATCGCATGATGTCTAATTGCAGTATTCTAGTAGTGTGAGACTATTTTGGCCTATTTGAGGACAATCTATACTGTGTCCTATTGCTTGTTGAGTACTCTCTTTGATTGCTTCCTCTTTGACATGCATTTAGATATCTTTTTCGAGGATGCATTTCATGATTTCTGCGCATGACTTAAACATGATTGAGGCACCTTTATTAGCCCTATTTGACTCATTCCCACCTTACATATTATCCGTTGCTTGAAGCCCATTTGAGCCTGATTACCTATTCTTTTGTAGCTCCACAAACTGTATCCATAACCAATTATAGCCTGACCCAATCCGGGAATTTAGGAATAGTTGGTGAATATCTATATTGTGGATGATGGTTTCAGTGATGGATGGTATGATTTGAGGTATCTTTATGCTATGTTTAGTTGTTTCTTACTAGTGCTTATTACTTGGGACCTAAGAAGGATAAAATTCACTTAGGGGTAAAAGTCAAGGAAAATAAATCAATACAGCATGATATAAAAAAAAGAAGAAGAAGAAAAAAAAGAAGAAAAAAAAGAACAAAATATAATAAAGGAAAGAGTTGAGTATGCTTGTAGAGTTGTATGCTTGAGATTGGGATTGTATGACATGGTAGAGATATGGTATGAGTTGATGAGTAGTGGTTTGTAATTTGGTGATTTCATTAGTTCCTGGATTATGAGCACCACATGGCCTAAAAATGTCCATACCTTATGTTTTCTACCTTGGCCCCATTACAACTTGATTGAAAGACATCATGATTTTTGTTATGTGTGGAGTCACCAACGATGGAGAATTAGAACACTGGTGCAAGTCTCTTGTAGCTAAGCTTTCAAAGATTGAGTTTTGAGCGTGAAATTGTTAACCCTAAACACATGAGTGAGAGTGAAACACATCCCTTGTGAGGTGCAGAATTGACATGTTTGCTTGAGTTTATTGGTTACAAAATATGTGTAATGATGTTGTCAATTTATCATGTTTGCTTCCCTTCTATTTCTAAAGGAAGAGTTGGGGTGGATTCATGAAGGGTTTGTCTGTGGGGTGATTTGATTTTGTTTTCATTGCTTGAGGACAAGCAAAGGTTTAAGTATGGGGGAATTTGATAGCATCCATTCATATAGGTGTTATAGGACTTATTTAGAATAATTTAGTTGTAAATAATGTCCTCATTTGTATTAATTTGTGAATTAGATTGTTATGGTTATCGATGCAGAATCTACACATATTTGTGGTTAATTTCAGGTATGAGAAACTCATATGGGAGATGCATGAGGTGAAGATGGGATTACAAGATTCGATCAAAGAAAGAAGGAATGAGAGTGTTGTGAACAGTGGAGCCGCACCCGCAGCCATGTAGTCGCGCCCGCGGTCAATGCTGAGAGGAGAATGTTGACCTATGTCCTGAGCCGCTCCCGCGGCCTCTGTCAGCGCCGAAACCCTATTTTGCCGAATTCCTTATTTTTTAATTAGGTTATTTTGTAACCCTTTTGGATGCCTATTTAAGGGGGTTTTAGGAGAAGTTTTATTCACCAGTTTAGCATTTGAAGAAACCCTAGAGGAGAGCTTTTGTGCTATGGCGAACTAAACTCCTCTTTCGTTTGATTGATTAGTTTGAAGCTTTCGAATTGATATTCCGTGAGATATTCTCTACTCTATTTACTTTTGAGTAATCTTTATATTCCGTTGTCATTGCTTATGATTGAGTTTGTGTTCTATTGGATTGGCCACCTAATATTACTTGAATTCAATCTATCGCTAGATCTATAGGGACGCTAGTTAAAGAACTTGGATCATAGTAGCAACTTGTGATTATCTAGGGCTAGTTGACTTGGTTGATTGCATGAGGATAAAGATACAATTGGTTTATTGCTAGTTGCCTTATTTCAATTGTTCCTATTGACATTCCTTGGCGTGCATTGCTATTGGGGTTTTGAATCTGGATAGTTTCTAGGTCATTCATCAATAAGGGTGTTTAGAGTCTAGTTGACATATTCGCTAATTGCAAGGAAGGAATTGAAAGTTATTGTCAAGGTAAAATTGATTTTCACAATAGGTTGCTCAAGAGTAATAGGTTTATGGAATTTCAAGGATCGGAATCCAAATTGAGAGTGGATACTAATTAATCAAACGTGTTTCTCACATATTGTTATCAATCACCATCATTGCACCCTTTGCTTATTTTTGTGTTACTTTGCATACTTCCAAAACCCCCTTTTCATATCATTCTTATCTTAGCATACAAATTGAGCATACGAATTGCACAAGTCTCTTTGGGTTCGACCTGTACTTGCCAAGCTATACTAGTTAGGTGGGTTCTGAAGCGATCATGGAATTTCATCTATACTTATTACCTCATTATGATGATAGAATGACCTAAAAATACCTGCAAGCCTTGTTGGTGAATCGACTGAAGAAGTTCCCGAGTGATTCATTCGTACCTTGTTTGATGGAATTGAGGTCCAGCATGGTTCTTTTCCTTGTGCGAGCACTGCCGAAGTGGGCGACGAATGTGCCTGTTAGTTGTGTGAAGTTTTTGATGGAAGATTGAGCCAAATTGGTGAACCATGTCAATGCTACACCGCTTAGTGTGGATGGAAACGAGCGACAATACATGGCGTCGTTGTCCTCGTTCATGCCCATGGCTGTGGTGAACTGGTTGAGGTGGTCATTGGGATCAGTATCTCCTTTGTACTTGGCAATGGAGATATCCCTCCATCTCTTGGGGACCGATGCTTCACGTATCTCTCTGCAGAAAGCTGACGGGAAAGTGGGTTCATTTTTGTGTGTTTGCTTGGGTGCTCCAGGGGAGTTTGAACGCGATGTCACATCCCTGGGGCTGAGGACACGGACGATTTTATTAGTGTTTTCGTCGAGTTCTGGGCCAGCGTTGAGAGGGTCACCATTAGGGTTAGGGAAATGGTTGACCGTTACAAGTATGGGACCCGGTTGTTGGTAGTAACCACGAGGGTCGTGCTGGATCGGTACTCCGCCCACCTGATGGTTCAAACAGGCGTTATGTGGATAGTTCCCTGCGAAGACTTGGTATGGGGGGTAGCCACCCCACATACCATAGGGTGTGAACGAGGGTAGTTGAGCAGTGTCCCAGGGAGGTAGTTGGGGAATGCCTTCGTTAATATCATGTTGAGCCACGTCATTGGGAGGTATGTTGAGGTTGAGAAGGTTAGCTTCTTCGGCATCGCGATGTTGATTCCCAAATTCTTCACCGAACAACGTGAAATTCATGATTTCCTGCAAGTTTTGTCTTATTAAAAAAGAGGGAAGTGAACAATGTTCATTTATTTACTTTAGATATGATTAATATATACGATAAATAAAGGTAGTAAATAACTGAATGAAGAAAAAATGTTGGAAATGTATTTAAAAGGAATGAAATGTGAAGGTGCGTATTGCTACGCGGAACCTCTCGTCATGAAAGGTTCCCACAGACGGCGCCAATGAAGCGATCATGGAATTTCATCTATACTTATTACCTCATTATGACGATAGAATGACCTAAAAATACATGCAAGCCTTGATTGAGAATGTTTATGAACAGATTATATATTTATTGATTCAAGCGGTGTGGTGCTGTGTTCGGCTCGCGAGGATTTAAACTGTTCTATCGCGAATCGGGATGGAAGTCAGTTGATGTTCTTATTCCAGGAACGTTCTTCTCCGATTGCAGATCTCGAGAACTCAACTCCAGGGGTTTTAGATCCAAGGATTTATAGGAGGTCTTCTTTATTATCTTTTTAATCGGATCATTTATTTGTGTTTGGAAGGGGGTATTTATAGGAAGGCTAAGCGAGCAGCTGGCTGGCGACCTCGTGGTTATACTTAGGACACGTGTAAGGCATGCCTTCGTGTGTAGGGGAGTAGATAATACACGTGGCGTTATTTAGAGGTGAGGTGCTAGAACCAAAGAGCGGCTTTACTTGGGATTCTGGAGACCCACGAGGTTCTTAAGGGGCCCTCCTTGGCCGTTACGCGGTCATAGCTAAGTATATAAGTCGCGAGGATGGTTTGGTTGTGAGAACGAACAAGTATCTTACACGCGATGGGTCCTATGTTGGGCCGAATGCCTACTTGCGTTGGGGTGACCTACTTATGACGCTATATTTGTGTTAATTGTTTGGTCTATTTTCTACGGCACCGTCATATCTCCTTGTAACCTGATCGCGAGTGATACTTCATTTGTGATTAGGTTTCGACAAATACGATGATTCTTATAAAATGATTAGTTCATTTGATTGGGCCTTAGTTGGGCCTAACGTGCGTCTTCGGCCCATTGGGCGAAATGGTCCCACAGAGACCTATAAGTGAGGTTTTTCATTTACCATCTTCTTATTCTTCATTTCTGAAACTCAAAAAGGAGAGAGAGAGTCCAAGGGTTTTCTGTGTTCTTCAGAGAAGAGATCGGAGCTTTGGTGGCGGTTTTTTCTTCAGTTCTCTAAGTGTTTACCGGCGTGTTTCGTCCTTATTTCTCAAGTAAGTTTATTCTTGGTCTCTCTTCTGATCTTTTCAATTTCTGGGTTCGCGTTCATTTCCTTTTGGGGTTTTTTAGGGCAGTTGGAGATATCAAAACTAGTCGTAAAATTATCCCCTTTTTTGTGAAATTTCTGGTGGTTAAAGGGTAGGGAACGAGGGGTGCTCCGGCGTTCCCTTTCCTGCCTCCTCCACTATTCCACCATTTCTTCCCTTATTCTCTCTCTTATTTTCTCAGTGACGGTTGTTCCTTATGGGGGGGGGGGGGTAGTGTTATTTTCTGGTTTTTTCCTAGAAAAACCTATGGTGGTTTATCTGAACCTTTCTGAAAAAACCTCCGACGGCTTGGGTGGAAGAAACCTTTTCGTCTCCTCTTGATGCCTTCTCCAAAGGTGATTTCTCGAAAATCGAGAAATCTTTATGGAGGAGACGAAAAGGCGTCTCTTACCGTCATCCGGCGGGGGGAAGATGTCTTTTCAACGCCTCTTTGAGAGGCACGTGAGGTGCCAATCTTGGGCCCACAAGTGGGCATTTTGGCGCCAATTTTTGTTTCATCGCGATGTTGAAAAGGTAGTTCCCCCTTGTTGATTTTTCTTCTTGCTGTATTTTTCCAGGGGACTTCCTTCTTGTTTTTACAATTTAAAATGTCGCAAGCGAGTGATAATCATAATCGTAGTATGAGCTATGGGTATGAAGAAGTTAGTTCTTCGCGAACAAGATCCCGGGCTTATGTGGACTCGGATTTGTCAGTAAGTCCAACTCCTCTTCTACCGAGTAAAAGATCTCGTGATGAGAGAAAAGAGAAAGTGACAGCTAAAGCCGGTTTAATCGTGAAGAAAAGGAAGATGACGGGGACCATAAAACGTCCTTTGAAGAAGGATAATCCCGAGTATTACCATTCCTCAGAGTCGATAAACGTATTGGGAAAAGGCGAATCGTCTCGCGTAAGTAAAGAGGCCAAAAGGTCGGTACGAGTGGTCCCGGGTGATTTTGTCTTGCCTCCTTACAATCGGTCAGAGGTGGATGATTGCAGTTTTTGTGAAAGTTATACCTTTGCGGAGCCTCCTCCACTACCAGCGATATTTTCGGAACGCGTAGCTCCCACCGTAGTTAAGACATTGGGTGAGGAGTCGATGTTGAACGCCAAGCATTTGGAAGAAGTGGCAAGACTTTATCCATGGCCGGCTGGGGTAGAGTTAGGTTTAGCTACTGCGAATGGAGGATGTTTGAACGAATACAAAGACCACGTAGTTGTTCATTTGGGACGTTTGCTACAAGGATTTCGCCTTCCTCTTCCCCCATTATACTCAGATTTTCTAGCCCACATAAATCAATGTCCAGCCCAGCTTGCTTTTAACGTATGGATGTACTTGGCGGTATACATCATGCGTTGTGCTACTCTTAACGAAACGCCATCGTTAGATCATCTTTTATTTGTTCTTTCTTTGAGACATAGCGAAGGATTGGTATCCGCTTCTCTGGTTGGAAAGATTGTTGAGAGGTTGTCCAGCAGTCCGGGATGGAGAAGGAAATGGTTTTTGGTTCGAGATCCTTCAAAGTCTGTTCTGAATTTTGTAATTAAGCCTGGCAAGTATATTGCACCCAGGGTCAAGCATGCTGAGGCGGAGAGATGGAGGGCCGCATTTGGGGAAGGGATTGTGTCGGTACGGGGTTATAGAACAGTTGTTACCCCGATTCGTTTAGAGATCGTCGGACTTAGTCTTCCACATCGATCGGGTCAGTGTCCAAGAGTTTCTCAAATCTCTTGGTGTTCTAATCGTAATTTTTCTTATCTTGACTTGTTTCAAACTTTTTCTGCAGATATGTTGGTCGACGAATCGAAGATTGCTGCACTCGCGAAGAAGAAAAGTGCTGTCCGAGGGGGATCTAGACCTGCTCTAGCCATTGCCCTGCGATCGGGCGATGGTCGCCAAAATATTCCCTGCAGATCTCCTCCTGTGAACAGGAGTTCTAAAGGGAAAGAACTGGTTGATGATTGGGAAAGCATATCATTAGATGAGCAGCTACTGGCTAAACGCGGGCAGAAGCGACCAAGGGAAGGGGCTGGGGCCACCATGCTCTTAAGTTCTGAGCCAATCACCCAGGCGGGGATTTCCATGACAGCTTACCGTCTGCCTGGATTCGGCCCTCTTGATTTTCATAAATTGGAGATTCCCAAGAAGAGCTATCCAGCTGAGCGAGATTATCTTCATCATCTGACGGACGAAGAACTAGTGGAGCAAGGGCAAAAGAGCAGGGGCTGGGTAATTTCCTTCGCGATATAAATTCTCTTTCTTCTTTTCTCTTCTTGTTTTTCATATGTTTCGTTATCCTTTATGCATCATTGTAGGATAATTTGCAATGGTCCGAAATGACTGGGCGTCTAAGGCAGTATAATGACAAAGTGAGGGAATTAAGAGGGATAGTTACTACCTTGAAGGCGAAGGTGGAAAAGCTGAAGGATGCAGAGCTTCAGGAAGTAACTATCGAGAGTCTTAAATAGGCATTGGCGAAATCCCAAAAGGACGCAGAGGCAACAAAGGGCGAGCTGGACTTATCGCGAGTTGAAATAGCGAAGGCTCAAGAAGTAGGGGCCAAACACGAATCAGAGGCCTTGTCCTTGAAGAGTCAACTGGCAGATGCTGAGCGTGAGCTAGAAAGAATTCGCGAAGAGCTTAATGGTGCAAATAGTCAGTTGGAGCGCTTTACTTCTGGGGAAGATGCTGTTCTTTCCAAGAAGTCACTTCGCGAATTCATGCTCGATGAGATGGCCAGGGGTGGCTATCTGATTTTCTGGGAAACGCTGGTCGAGAATGGTTAATCCATTACCTTGAGACGGATGGGGAGGATGTTCTATATGACAGGGTTTCGGATGCGTTTATGGAAGGGGTTGAAGGTGGGATTGTCCAAAGTGTCAATCACTTTGCCCACCTTGGTGACGACGTAAGAGTCTTTTCTCCTAGTTATGAAAACGAGGATCTGAGACTCAAAGACCCTAAACGCGGACAACCTCCCTCCCTTGATGTTTCAGCTGACAACGCCATTGCCCTCGATCTTCCTTCTGCTGGTGAAAAGACCCCCGAGCCAGTTCATGATGACAACCCTTGCCCTGATGCTTAATTAATCGCCTCTCCTTGTTTTATGAATATTTTGCGAAGTTTTAGTTTGTTTTTGGGAATTTGTGAACATTTTTACCCGTGGTGAAAACCTAGTGTTTCGCCATGGTTTGTGTATGCGGTAATTTTTTGGATGTTTCAGACATTATAGCCCATGACAAGCGATGTCTTGTTGTGGTATGAATATTTTATGTTTGATATGCAACATATTTTTGCTTGTCTTTCGCTTGTTTTCCTTCAATAGTTTATTTTGCTAGATGGTTGAATTCGCGATACCATAGATGGTTGAATTCGAGATACCATAGATGGTTGAATTCGCGATACCCTTACCTATCTCCTGTCATTGATCGTTTTATGAAATGAATCGTGAAATGACAAAAAGTAGGGTTCGCAGATTTATTCGTAGCATATATTTAGTAACGAATCGTGAAAAGATAACAAATATTTAGTAACGAAATATACTAAATATGGATTATGATTTTCCGTAGTTACATTTATTCGTAGCATAGGTAGTCGGGGAAAACATCTCCGTTTTCTTGTGGGCCTGGTTGCTCTATTGCTACGTCAAAGTGGGATTCTCCTTGGTATTCGAATGTAAGGTGACTCCCTATTCTGAGGTTGTTAATATTCGCGAATGATCTCCATCCTTCCGAGAGAGAGAAACAATCCCCTTCATCTTTCTCGACTAGCACTAGAAATTCTTGGTTTGAAGGAGAGCATAGAAAGATTTGTTCCAGAACTTCTTCCCCGAATTCTACAAAGATGTACAGTAGGGGAAGTCTATGTAATTGGCTTTCTCTAAGGATTGTCTTGGTGAATTTTGGATTTGGAAAAAACATCTTGTTCATTACAAAGATCGGTGGTGGGATTTGTGGTGGGGAATGGTTTCCTGAAGCCATGTCAAAGCTTGGCATTGTGTTGCGATTTGATTTTGATAGTACTTTGCTTTATGTTTCCATTTTTATACTAGTTTTGTATATTGTGGATATGGATGTTATTTTTGTGGAGTCATCTGAACTACCATGAAGCAGGGTGGTGCATGTTATTTCTACGTTATTCGCGTACATCGATGTATGATGTTTTCTTTGTAGTTTTCCTTACCGCTTTGTGATAGGCTAACGTTTATCTGATATTGGTTTTTGTGTTTGTTGATATATGTTAACCTTGTGGTAGACCTGCGGTGTACTTTGTTGTTTCCCTTGTATATATTGATATAAACCAGTAAGGAGATTAAAGGTTTATTGTTTCTATTTTTTGCGGGAAATGATAGCTGCGATACCAGTGAATATTCCAGGTGTGGTATATCCTCGTGTTAGAGGTTTTTCTCGAGATATTGCTGTGGAGGGGCATTTATACAGGCTGGTATGTTATATCATGTAATTTTATTCCTTGATAAGTAGAGCGTTTGTGACATATTTGTTTTTGTTATAGCCTCTACCCTCTATTTATCGCGATTATGGATGTGATGCACTTGGTTTAGTCTATCTGTGGACGCGCGCAGAAGAGGAATTTGTGGTGAGGGTGGAACCGTTAGGGCCTAATAACTATTGGTTTACCAGTGGGTGGCCCGCGTTTGTTGTTTCGAATGAGCTTCGAATTGGGACACGCTTGTTTTTTGAGTATGAAGGAAATTCTTGTTTTGATGTTGTTGCCGTGAATCATGGTCCTGATGAAAATGGTGATGTAGATTTCGCAGTTTGGGTTTGATACTGTTGAGGTTGTATCTTTTTCGCGGTTATATCGTTTATCTGTTGTCGGATAGTTTAGTTTGGTGTATGATAAATAAACCAATATGTTGGTGGAGTTTATCGTTTAAAAGTGAAACAATATATAAGAGTTTGATCGTGGATGATATATTCTTGATAGCTTGTACTATCCTTTTGAAGTAAAAGAATACTAAGAAATATGTTTGGTCATGATATATTGTTGTTAAAAGTGCATCTCCATCATTTTTCGGATGTTAAGGAGATTAATTTAATAACCATGTAATCTCCAGTGAATGGATCACGATACAGAAAAGTGCATCTCCATCATATTTCGGATGTTAAGGAGATTAATTTAATAACCATGTAATCTCCAGCGAATGAATCGTGATATAGAGAAGTGCATCTCCATCATATTTCGGATGTTAAGGAGATTAATTTAATAACCATGTAATCTCCAGCGAATGAATCGCGATATAGAGAAGTGCATCTCCATCATATTTCGGATGTTTAAGGAGATTAATTTAATAAAAATGTAATCTCCAGCGAATGAATCGCGATATAGAGAAGTGCATCTTCATCATTCAATTTTTGTAGGGTAAAAATAGCTTGAATCCTGGAAAGACTGATTTTTATTGATGATCTGAGTATCATTAAGAGAAGAAATACATTTAAAAAATTGCTTACCACCCCGTTTTTAGGATCTAATGGAAACCATTTGATCTTGGACCGTTGTAATCGTCATTGTAAGGTTCGTCGTCGAGGTAGTAACCTTCCTTGTCGAAAAACTGGACTTGAAACCTTGTTTCCCCTAAGTGAGTGAACTTTATTGATGTTTCCAACTCAAGTCCGTGTGTTTCGAAAAAGTCCCTCCATCCGCGTCCTACCTAGTGAGATCCATAACTGCCCCCCACAATGTGGACAGGGAAGTCTTTGACTACGCGATTTGATAATAGGATTTGCTCGGGGACATGAGGTTGGAAATGCTCTGCGAACTCGTAGGGCAACATCATGCGTATGTTTTGCTCGCTCCCTACTAAATAGATATAAAAAACGAAGGGATTATTTGGATTTTGATTGCTAGCATCTGTCGCCATGATTCTTTTTGGAAAGAATTCTGATAAGAGGAAAGTTTGAAAACTATGTTTTGTAGAGAGAAAAAGATCTTCTTATTGTGGTATTGATTTGTAGATGAGATCTTGTAATAAATGACTATTTCTGGATTTGAAGTGTCTCTGCATTTGGTCGGGTTTCGAGATGACTGATGCCATGTGTAATACATGCACAATGTGAATTTTTACTTTTCAGATTCTCTGTTTGGTTCCGACATATGTAATAAATGTCCCTACAAAATTGTCAAAGTATGTACAGTTTTGCTTTGGGTATAAAAGGGTATGGTGTTTGCAATATTTATTTATTTTATCCAACTGTAATTATCTTGGTAGAAGATGGCGTTTCCTAACCCTATGATGTGAGATTTTATTCGTTGTGTTGATGTAGAGGGGAGGATGCATCGTCTTGTAAGTTTAACATATTGGTTATGATCTGTGTTTGAGCTTGATTTGTTTATGAAATAATGCTCTTTTGTTTTGCAGCCTCTTCTTGATGCTTTTGAGAGGATGTACGGTCATGTTGTGTCTGACCATGTATGTTTGGTCTCTGCGGCTGGTGAAAACTTTCGCGTTGAAGTTTCCAAATATGGTTTGAATCGTTGGTGGCTGTCTGAAGGTTGGAATAGATTCGCGATTAATAATGACGTTGAGGTTGGAGCATCGATGGTATTTTTTCAATACATGGGAGGGCATCCCTTTATAGTTCTTGCTCTTAAGGATGAGGATGAATAGGGTATTTGAAATGTAATGGTGGTACCATAAGATGTTTGGTCTTTCGTTTATGCTTTTGTGAACTTTTATCAATTCAGTCCGTTTATGTGTAATCGCAAAGATTTAAATACTCCCATCTCTAGCTTTGTTTTAGAAAATTTGGTTTGGGTCTCCCTATCCTCTGTTTCTGTCTCTGATGTGACCCTTGGTAGCCTGACACTGTGGTTTCGTGTTACAGAGGTGCACTCTGTGATTCTGCCACTTGCTTTGGCATGCATCTCCTTCTGTCAAACTGTTTCGGATGAATATGAATTATTTTATTGTGATGCGTTAGTACTATACTCGCTTCTTTGTTTAATAAATAGTAGCTCTTTGGAAAAAATCTGGGTCGTCATACTTGTACTTTGATTTACTTGTTCACGGAGCGAAGTGAGTAATAATGACTTCTCCTCATCCCCGTCGGCGTGATTTTTTTCGTTCCATCGATTCTGAGGAAAAGATGGAATATATGGTAATCGTCTCTATACTTCTTTTTGTGATTCTCTTGCTTAACTGATATCTAATTTTAGTTTTTCGCAGCTTTTGCCTGAATCTTTTGCCGCACAGTATGTCCGTGATGGATTAACTCATGTGTGCTTGGTGTCTCCAACTGGGCGAGAGTTTCAAGTAAGGTTGTTTCGAGACAGCCAAGATCATTACATCTTTACCGAAGGTTGGCACACTTTTACCGTAGACAGTGGTTTACGTGTTGGGGAGTCTCTTATCATTTTCAAATATGAGGGGAGTAGTCGGTTTACCATAATTGTCTTAGAAACGAATGAGTGAGTTCGTGTAGATCAGTTTGTGAGAATCAGCCTAGAACTTTGTATTATGTGTTCAATATTGCCACCTTTGCGCAACTCCTGTTATGTTCAAATGTTTTTGTTATTTGGAATGTTTGTATAAGATATATTGTTTATATTTAGGCTTACAGAGGTCAATGAAACATCCTCGTGAACCTCTGCTCGAATGGTATACGAGGAGATTTACTTGCCTGCATATCCGTGTTTAAAACACACGTGATAGCTAAATTTATTCTCCTTGGAGGCTTACTTGCATGCATATCCGCGTTTAAAACACACGTGATAGCTAAATTTATTCTCCTTGGACGCTTACTTGCATGCATATCCGTGTTTAAAACACACGCGATAGCTAAATTTATTTTCCTTGGAGGCTTACTTGCATGCATATCCGTGTTTAAAACACACGCGATAGCTAAATTTATTCTCCTTGGAGGCTTACTTGCATGCATATCCGTGTTTAAAACACACGCGATAGCTAAATTTATTCTCCTTGGAGGCTTACTTGCATGCATATTCGTGTTTAAACACACGCGATAGCTAAATTTATTCTCCTTGGAGGCTTACTTCCATGCATATCCGTGTTTAAAACACACGCGATAGCTAAATTTATTCTCCTTGGAGGCTTACTTGCATGCATATCCGTGTTTAAAACACACGCGATAGCTAAATTTATTCTCCTTGGAGGCTTACTTGCATGCATATCCGTGTTTAAAACACACGCGATAACTAAATTTATTCTCCTTGGAGGCTTACTTGCATGCATATCCGTGTTTAAAACACACGGGATAGCTAAATTTATTCTCCTTGGAGGCTTACTTGCATGCATATCCGTGTTTAAAACACACGCGATAGCTAAATTTAATCTCCTTGGAGGCTTACTTGCATGCATATCCGTGTTTAAAACACACGCGATAGCTAAATTTATTCTCCTTGGAGGCATACTTGCATGCATATCCTTGTTTAAAACACACGCGATAGCTAAATTTATTCTCCTTGAAGGCTTACTTGCATGCATATCCGTGTTTAAAACACACGCGATAGCTAAATTTATTCTCCTTGGAGGCTTACTTGCATGCATATCCGTGTTTAAAACACACGCGATAGCTAAATTTATTCTGTGTTGGCAATCGATAAGGTGTGTTGGAACATTCATTTATTATATATGAAGTGGTGTACCCAATCGGCAACCCTGATGACCTTTATACATGGAAAATCTAAATCATCAAGTTTCTTTCTATGCCTAAGTTTATCATGCAAAATAAGCCTTAAGATTTTTGGCGTTCCATGCCTTTGCAAGGGTGGCGCCTTCTGAGTTTTGAAGCTTGAAAGAGCCTTGGCCTACTTCGTTATGGATGACGTAGGGTCCTTCCCATTTAGGTTCAAGTTTTCCCCCACTGGTGGCTTGTCGGAGGACCATGTCACCTTTTTGTAGTGGGAATTTTTTGAGAGAAACACCAATTGCAAAGTGGGCGTACGAAGACGCGCTTGTTGTATCCTTCAGCTAATCGGCGCTGATATTCAATCGCTTTAAGAGAAGCTGTGTCTCTTCTTTCTTCGCGTAAGTGGAGTTCTAACTCGAGGGCTTCATCATTGGTATCTTTATTGAAATCAACAATTCTAGCCGAGGGGATGAGTAACTCGACAGGGATGATCGCATCAACACCGAAAGTCATTGCGAATGGTGTTTCTCCTGTCGGACTTTTTGATGAAGTTCTATATGACCATAGTACCAAAGGTAAGATCTCGGGCCATTCACCCTTTGCTGTTCCCAGTCTCTTTCTGAGGGCATTAAGAATTTGTCGATTCGTGGTCTCAGCCTGTCCATTGGATTATGGGTATGCTACCGATGAAAAACAGAAATCGATGTGGAGACCGGCATAGAAATCACGAATTGCTTCGCAGTCAAATTGGGGACCGTGATCAGTGATGATTGCCTTGGGGACTCCAAATCGGCAGATCATGTTTTTCCAAAGGAATTTGCGCACTTTTTCTACCGTGATGGTGGCCATAGCTTTGGCCTCAACCCACTTCGTGAAGTAATCGACGATTACCATGATAAAACGCAGCTGGCCTGGCGCTTTTGGGAATGGTCCCAAAATGTCCATTCCCCACATTGCGAACGGACAAGGTGTAGAGATACACTTTAATGGATGAGGTGGTCGATGATTGAGTGATGTGTGTCACTGGCAAGGATCACATATATGAATAATCATTTCAGCATCCGCTTTGAGAGAAGGCCAGTAGTAGCCTAAACGTGTGATTTTGGAGACAACGGCTCTCCATCACTAGTGATTGCCACAGAGACCCGCGTGTAACTCTTGAACGAGGTCAAGGCCCTCTTGGTCTGATACACAGAGGAGATCTGGAAGGTTGAATCCTCTTTTGTACAGTCGGCCGTCTCTTATTCGAAAACGGGCTGCTCTTTTTCTGATGCTCTGGCCTTCATGTAAGTCACTAGATAAAACTCCTTCGGTTATGTACTCTAAGATAGGTTTTCGCCAGTCTCCGAGGTTGGATATTCTAAATACCCCTTGATGGATTCCTCAGGCATGTTTCTGTTCGATCACTACGCGATCACTTAATCCGAAAGGTAAAGTAGCCCCGATTCTAGCCAAGTTATCGGCGCGTTCATTCTGATCGCGAGGGATGGATGAAATGGAGCATTTTCCGAAAGCGGCAGTGAGTGTTTGCACTCGCGCTAGATATTCAGGTAACATTCCCGTTTTTGCTTCATATTCACCTTTAACCTGTCATGCCACTACCTCTGAATCTGTGAAAATCCGGACTTGCCTAGCCCCGTTGACCAGTGCTTTCTCTATACCCGCGATCAAAGCTTCATATTCTGCCTTATTGTTGGTGGCCTCAAATAGTAGCTGGAAAGAAAGATCGGTTATCTCCCCACTGGGGCTTGTGATGGTAACCCCTGCTCCACAGCCTCCTGCCGATACTGATCCATCAACATTTATAACCCAATCTTCTCCATCGCGATCTTGAGAATCAGTGAAAACGGCTTTTACTACAAAATCGGCAAGGGCTTGAGCCAGGCGGGCCTTTCTGGGCTTGAAATGGATGTCAAATTCAAAAAGCTCTACTGCCCATTTGACCATTCTTCTAGAGAGTGATGGTGAGTGTAGGATCTGATGGAGCGGTAGATCTGAAAGCACCTCAATGGTGTGAGGTTGAAAATAAGGCCTCAATCTTCGTGCAGCCAAAACCACGGAAAGAGCCATCTTTTCTATTGGGGTATATCTGGATTCGGCGGGTTGCAAGACTCGACTAGCAAAGTAAATAGGAAGCTTGGATTCCCTAGTAAGCACTGTGCTAATGGTCGTGGAGCCGACAACGAGGTATACTTGCAGTGTTTCAGGCTCGCGTGGAAAATGAAGGGTGGGCAAAGTAGCCAAATATCCTTTCATACTTTTGAAGGCTTCATCCAAAACGACAGTCCATTCGACCGGACCCTTCTTTTTAAGTTGCTCGAAGAATGGTAGTGCATGATCAGCTAATCGCGAACAGAACCTGCTTAAGTAATTGACTGATCCGTTTAACTTTTGAATGTCGTTCAGCGTCCTTGGTGGGGCCATGTCGATGATGGTTTGCACCTTGGCCGGATTTACATCTATTCCTCGATGGCTTAACATGAAGCCTAGGAACTTTCCTGAATCCACTCCAAAAACACACTTTTCTGGATTCAAGCAGACACGATTTTTCCTAAGTGTATCGATGGTTTCTTGTAAATCTTTGCAATGATCCTCTTTGTTGAAGCTCTTGAATACGATATCATCGACATAGACCGCCATGTTTCTCCGTATTTGAGCAGAAAATACCTTTTCTATCATCCGCTGGAAGGTTGCACCCGCGTTCTTTAGCCCAACCGGCATTACTTTATAGCAAAATGTTCCCTGGTTGGTGATGAAGGCGGTGCTTTTTTCATCACGAGGACACATTTTGATCTGATTGTGTTAAGGAGGAGGATGATATGTCGAGTAATTACAAATAATGAAAATGTAATAAACGTAAACCAACTCCTAGCCTATGCAAATAATTACAAGACTTCCTCCCGTTGTAGTGGAAGGGTAGTCAGGATCGATCCACGAGGAGGCGTGTCAGCGGGATCCTAGTAGCTTTGGAAATCTCAAGTCTGCGTCGACCAGAAGCCTCGATTTCGACCTTAGTGCTCGACGTCGACCTCGGTTGTCGATGTTCTCTGCAACAGAAGACCTGCAGAGACAAAAACAAGTGGTCGATATCGACTAGGGGGGTCGATATCGATGTTAGTCACGAAATCGACTGGCTCAGAAGACTGCCAGTCGACACAGTAGGGTCGATATCGATGTCTGGGGTCGATATCGATGCTCAACAAACTCCGCAGCGATGTTCGTCGTCGACTCAGAAATCTGTCGATGAACTCAGTGGTCGATATTGACGTCTGGGGTCGATATCGATGTCTTCCTGCAGTGAGTTAGTTCTTCGTCGGCAAAGAAAAGCCGAAGAATGAGAATGGAGAGAGAAGCAATGAACAGAAATAAAGCAGAGGGTTTTGGGTGTATAAACTATTTAAAAAGCAACTCCTAGGATTAGGGTTTACCACAACATTAACCAATGCATGCGATATCATAAATAAGACGGACAATTGCGCTATTTCACCCGAGGGACAAGCTTTCGCCGTACACCAACTATTAGGATTACTCTTGCAAATAAACCTAATTGTCTCTACCAATTTTATGTTTATAACTCAAGTGGTTAGCATGAATCCCTTTTCTTTCGATTAGGACTAAACATAGAATCGTAGGAGGAGAGATAGACACAACGATATCGACATCAAATACTTACCTCAAGCGCGCATGGCTAACGTCGGGCTCACCCCGACCCTAAGAGCTTTGGGGAACTACTCGCTTCTCATCATGGAACTCATCATTGTTTGAAAGGAAGAAACTTGCATTAAAATAAACTCAGAAGCTTTACAACTCAACGTCAACTTTCGCAAACGTCAAACCCTAAAACTTCTCTCTAACTCTAACTCTATTGTCTTGATTGATGATTGTTTCTTGGATTGTTCTAAAGATGATTGAATGCCAGCCCCCTAGGGCTTTATTTATAGGCTACTAATCCTCGCTATCCAAGGATTGTAACTCCTATCTAAACTATGAACTCTATCCGAACAATTAGGATATGTCTTTTATTTTGATAAAAAAAACTTAAAGGAAAAGATAATAAACAGCTGCTAATATCTAAAAGAACGAGATAACTCATGGCTTTGATGATAGACTTCACAATCCGAGTCTCGAAATTGGATTTATCTTCTGTCGAGGTAGGGTCAATATCGACACCAGAGGTGGATATCGATGCTTGTGTTTCTACTCGACTTGTCCAGCTCCAGTCGATGTCTATGACGATGGTCGATATCGATGCTTGTATATCGATATCGAGGCTTTCTTATCTGCTCTGTGTGGCCTATCTCGACACTCAAAAGTCGTGTCGAAATCTTGGGTCGATATCAATGTCACAGGTCGATATCGACCTCTGCTCAGCTTCACTTGGCTTCTTCGTTTTGACTCCGATTTCATCGAATTCCTGCATGGTTAGCTAAAAACTCGTGCAGACTCTATTTCTTATACTTTAGCTCATTCTTACACAAGTTTATATACTTTTGAAACTTTTTTTGGAAATCGAACGAAATATGAAGTGAAAAGATGCAATAAACAAAGGTACAAATATGTACATCAAAACACCCCATACTTAGACTTGCTTGTCCTGAAGCAATAACCAAGCAATAACCAACACCTACAACACATCCTTCAAGTCTTTGCCCTTGTCAAAAGCAACATCATAAGCGGTAGCAAAGCAAAGCAAGTGAATTTAACGTCATAGCACATATTTTGGTGATCCATAGGCATATGCAATTTTGATCCAACCTCACAAGGATAATGTGTTTGCACTCAACTCTCATGTGTTTAGGCTATGAAGATCAACTCTCAACTCAATTCCATATACAATCTCATAAACATTGCAATTTATAATAATCCACTTCGAAACCAATTATAAAAATGCAATAAGAATCATCAGGAGGACTTTCGCTCCATGGAAGACTTCAAAGAAGACTCCATTCGGCGGGGTTGTAATGGGGCTTGGTATAAAATAAAGGGTATGGAATTTTTTTTGGCTATGTGGTGCTTTTATAATTCGGGAATCAAGACTCCTAAATCTCAACACTTACAATATCCAAACCATAACTCTTCAATGTAAGCTCCATCTCCTATAATGCTCTTTCCCAACTCATCTTTCCATAATATGCTTTAAAGATGCATTTAAAGATGTAAACCATACTGTCAACCCTTCTTTTCCAAACTCTAATATACCTCTCGAAAATATAACACTTTGTATGAATAAAAGACTTAAGGATTTTAGCTCATGCACTATATATATATATATATATATATATATATATATATATATATATATATATATATATATTTTTCTGAAAATAATAAATAAATACTAAAGATATGTGCATTTATACGGTGAGCCAAAAAATCCTTTTACAAAATATGACAAAATGTAAATATGCACCAACCCATAATTTCCTTGCTCAAAACTGGACATTATGCTCTTTTCTGTCCACAAGGCATTAGTCCAGCCAATCTAAGTCTCAATTCCCAAATAGGGGTCAAGCTCAATTCGGCTAGGAATAATTTTGTGGAGTTTGCAATTTCAGGCTCAGGCTAATGTTCTGGCTTCAAGCAGTGATAATGCAGGGTAGGTAAAGAGAGGATAAAAATGGCTTAAAAGATGCCTCCATCATTTAATTCTCGTAAATATAAACATATATATGTATTGGTTTTGAATAACTATCACAACATTTAGAGATGCATAGGAAGAGTAAATTCACTCAAGAAAGCGGAGGGATTTTTGATGTTCTCCTTATAGGTCAAAATTCTCACAAGGACAATTTTTGTTGGATTTGGTTTTTAGCCTATGATCATATGTGCTCAATTTCATCACAAGTTCACAATCTACATAAAAATTTTAAGGACTTAGGCTAAACCATCCAAATATGCCATAGGATTTACATGATCAAGTCAGCTATTGAGTTTTTATCATAGGACATCTAAGTAGGGTTTAAAAATAAAAATAAACATGTATTTTTTTTGTATTTTTGACATTTTTTTATTATTTTTTTTGGATTTTTAAAATTTTATAAAAGTAAAACTAAAAACAAAAATTTAAACATGAATGCAATGCGAAGAAGAAAACCAAGTTATGACCATAAGACATGTTTTTCCCCCACCCCATACTTAAAATATACAGTGTCCTCACTGTATTAAAAAGAAGAACAAGGGTAGAGAGAAACTCACAGCGCAACCTGCGAATTCAGGTCGATTTCACATTTGGTCGATGCTAGAAGTCGATATCTAGGTCAGTGGTCAATGTCGACTGCATCTGTCGAAGTCGAGGAAGAAAATGAAGACAAGGGCTGCCAGGTTGGGGTCGATATCGAGTATAATGGTCGATATCGACCTCTCTTTTTCGCTCCTGAGTCCTCGATGTCGACTCCAAGAGGTGGCTTGACCCTGGGGGGGGGGGGTCGATTTCGACTGGCCTTGTCGATTTCGACTGCCTCTACAGAAGCTTCTTTTCTTCTTCGTCGTTCCTTTTGCTTGATAACCTGAAATCTTTGTTAGAAATATAGATAAAGCACGAATTATCTCAGTTTTAAAAGTTTTAAAAAAACCAAAAGTCAAGTCCTAAAAACATCTATGCGAAAAAATTTAATGGTTTTATGTACACGCTCTAGATTTTTGAGTCGCTAGGCCGACTTCTCCGTCAAATCTTCATGAGCCTTTTATGTAGGGACCCTTTGAGCGTGAGCCTTCTCCTGGATCATCTAGGTCCTTTTGGTAGTAGTTAAGTTCGGCGACCAAGGCTTCTTTGATGTTAAGTTATTCTTTGGGCGCTTTCCTTCTCTTTCTTGACCTAACTTTAGCAATATAGGCAAACCAAGGAGCTTTGACCCTCTCTTTAGTAGAATTATCAATAATGGGCTTAATTGATTCATCAATAATGGATGGAGGAGGGTTAGGAGTCATACCTGGGCTTACCTGTTTGGGCCCGAAACAAAAATCTTCGGGCTGAGGGACAGTCGATTTCGACCAAGGAGGGTCGATTTCAAGTGCTGTGGTCGATATCGATATGTGGGGGTCGATATCGACCTCTGTCACCCCATACTTAAGCTCCTGGTAATGATCTGACATACTCGATTTCGACCAAGGGGGGTCCATTTCGATGTTTTTAGTCGATATCGACTGGTTCCAGTCGATGTCGACTCTGCTTGCTGTTTCCGTCCTCGCCAACAAAAATTTTCTAAGCTTTTCTTTTGCTGGCGAGAGGACTACTTGCTCCAGGTGCTTTGTTTCGCTCATGGTCGGGTTGAAAGAGAATTCTATTCCTTCGTTCCCTATAGTAAAGGTTAGTAATCCTCTACGTACATTGATATTGGCATCAGCAGTAGCTAAGAAAGGTCTACCAAGGATAATAGGCACTACAGGATCTTCAGGCATCTCCAATACAATGAAATCAGTAGGCAGAAAGAACTTACCTACCTTTATAGGAACGTCATCAACTATACCTGTGGGTCTGACGAATGAGTTGTCAGCCATATAAAGTTTCATGTCCACAAGTTCAAGGGCACCAATGTTCACCTTTTGCCAAATGGAAAGAGGCATGAGACTTACACTTGCCCCTAGGTCACATAGGGCTTTATAGCGATGTTGGCCAACTCCCACGGTGATTGCAAACTTCCCTGGATCACTCTTCTTCTTAGGGAAGTCCATCTTTGAGCACTTCTCTACGATCTCTACCATGGATCTCTTCTTGCTAAGGATGTCTTTGAGGAATCGTACATAGGCGGGCATCTCGCTTAGGGCTTCTGTTAGAGGGATAGTAATGTTGAGTCTTTGAAGTATCTTTATGAAGCGCCTAAACTTACCTTTGGTGGGATCCTCCAATGCTTTGGAAGGGAATGGCAATGTCTTCTTTAGTGGAGGGGCCAAAACGGTGGTCGGAGGAGCCTGCTGGACATCGATGTCGACTGGGATCTGGTCGACATCGACTGGTATGGTCGATTTCGACCTCTGTTGTGACTTCTCAGGCTCTGCAGTGTCATCGACATCGACCAGGGGGTCGACATGGTGGTCGATATCGACCTCTGGGTCGACATCAACTGGTCTGTCGATGTCGACTGGGCCTGCTGCTTTCTCCTCCGATTCCGTTCATGGCTTATGTACTTTGGTGCCACTCCTCAATTGTATGGTTGCGACATGGCCCGTCCCGGATTGTCCCTTAGGATTTGTAGTGGGTTGCCCAGGGAGTGTTCCGGACGGTCTAGGGATTTGTGCCGCCAATTGACCCAGTTGGGTCTCCACGTTCTTCTTCCAAATATCCATCTCCCCAATCCTTGTTGTAAGGTGATTGAGTTGAGAATGGATAGCATTGTTGGATTGATCATTCTTAGCCTGATTCCGCCTGATTTCATCCAGTACTAGTTGAAGATCATTCTTCTTTTGGTCTCTCTCTGGGTGCCCAAGAGCTATATAAGGCGGAGGGTCCCTAGGGTTAACCGGGTTCCTTTGTGGTTGATAGAACCTTTGGTCTCCTCAATATCGGTGATTGGGACCCCTCATGTAGCGCGCCTCTTGGTGAGTCTCCGCTAGGTGTACTTGTTCGGCGTGTGGGCACTCAATGGTGGTGTGCCGCTGCGATCCGCATTCAATGCAATCTTGGTTCGCTGAAAGGAACCTTACTTGCTTTTGGAGCTTTCGAAGTTGATCCCTATGAAATTGCTCCTTCACATCCGGATCGATTACATTGGAGGGTTCATATAAGGGCATAGATGGGGCAGGCCTCGACGATGATGGTGCGTCGGAAGCCTCAGGAGTCCCATATGTATTGTCAAATTCCACCAACCTCTCTGTGGTCTCCCAAGCCTCTTGAGGAGCGAGTTCAAGGTAGCCGTAGGAGGTGTAGGTGTTGATCCTCTCCTTAGTTGCAGCGTCAAGAGCATTGTATATGATCTCCTGAATTACGTACGGTGGTTGGCCATGCGTCGGGCATGATCGTAGTAGGTCCTTAAACCTTTCCCAAACAGTCGCCAGAGCCTCACCAGGCTTTTGTTTGAAAGCCGTGATTTTCTGTCGGATCAACGACGTCTTAGAAGGAGGAAAGAACTTGTTGAGAAACGTGTCCTTGACTTCATTCCAGGTGCGGAGCGATCTTGGGGCTAAGCTCTCCAACCACTGCAATGCTTTTCCTGTAAGAGACCAGCGAAAGGCTTTTAGTTGGACATATTCAAGACTTCGTCCATCAGCAATAGTATCACAAAGGTCTAAGAAGGTTGAAATATGTGCCATAGGGCATTCGTTAGGTTTTCCTTCATATTGATGCCTTCTAATCTCAGTTAGGAAGTTAGGTTTTATTTCAAAATTAGAGGCAGGGATAAGAATTGCCGATTCAGGCACTGTGAGAGCGGGGTGTATATATTGCTTGGCATTCCTAGGGAGGGCATTGATTTGGTCTTCTATTTGCCTCCGGCCTTCCTCCTCCTTATCCGCACGCTCCTTAAGTGCCGCCTCTCTAGTCGTTAGGTCCTCAACCTGCTTCCTTAGTTGCTCAATAATTTCAACTTGGTTCGCGTTTTCCGTCATGATTCTTTGAGCTTGGGCCCTTAGATGGAAATAACGCTCAGGGTCGTCTACTCCTTCAAATTCAGGTGGGCGATCAGTGCGTCGCATACACCTGCAAAGCCAATCTAGATAGAGACGTGAGATAGTCTACTAGGGCGCGATTGATTGCCTCCCCGGCAACGGTGCCAATTTGTTAAGGAGGAGGATGATATGTCGAGTAATTACAAATAATAAAAATGTAATAAACGTACACCAACTCCTAGCCTATGCAAATAATTACAAGACTTCCTCCCGTTGTAGTGGAAGGGTAGTCAGGATCGATCCACGAGGAGGCGTGTCAGAGGGATCCTAGTAGCTTTGGAAATCTCAAGTCTACGTCGACCAGAAGCCTCGATTTCAACCTTAGTGCTCGACGTCGACCTCGGCTGTCGATGTTCTCTGCAACAGAAGACCTGCAGAGACAAAAACAAGTGGTCGATATCGACTAGGGCGGTCGATATCGATGTTAGTCATGAAATCGACTGGCTCAGAAGACTGCCAGTCGACACAGTAGGGTCGATATCGATGTCTGGGGTCGATATCGATACTCAGCAAACTCCGCAGCGATGTTCGTCGTCGACTCAGAAAACTGTCGATGAACTCAGTGGTCGATATCGACGTCTAGGGTTGATATCGATGTCTTCGTGCAGTGAGTTAGTTCTTCGTCGGCAAAGTAAAGCCAAAAAATTGAGAATGGAGAGAGAAGCAATGAACAGAAATAAAGCAGAGGGTTTTGGGTGTATAAACTATTTAAAAAGCAACTCCTAGGATTAGGGTTTACCACAACGTTAACCAATGCATGCGATATCATAAATAAGACGGACAATTGCGCTATTTCACCCGAGGGACAAGCTTTCGCCGTACACCAACTCTTAGGATTACTCTTGCAAATAAACCTAATTGTCTCTACCAATTTTATATTTATAACTCAAGTGGTTAGCATGAATCCCTTTTCTTTCGATTAGGACTAAACATAGAATCGTAGGAGGAGAGATAGACACAACGATATCGACATCAAATATTTACCTCAAACGTGCATGGCTAACGTCGGGCTCACCCCGACCTTAAGAGCTTTGGGGAACTACTCGCTTCTCATCATGGAACTCATCATTGTTTGAAAGGAAGAAACTTGCATTAAAATAAACTCCGAAGCTTTACAACTCAACGTCAACTTTCGCAAACGTCAAACCCTAAAACTTCTCTCTAACTCTAACTCTATTGTCTTGATTGATGATTGTTTCTTGGATTGTTCTAAAGATGATTGAATGCCAGCCCCCTAGGGCTTTATTTATAGGCTACTAATCCTCGCTATCCAAGGATTGTAACTCCTATCTAAACTATGAACTCTATCCGAACAATTAGGATAGGTCTTTTATTTTGATAAAAAAAACTTAAAGGAAAAGATAATAAACAGCTGCTAATATCTAAAAGAACGAGATAACTCATGGCTTTGATGATAGACTTCACAATCCGAGTCTCGAAATTGGATTTATCTTCTGTCGAGGTAGGGTCGATATCGACACTAGAGGTCGATATCGATGCTTGTGTTTCTGCTCGACTTGTCCAGCTCCAGTCAATGTCTATGACGATGGTCGATATCGATGCTTGTATGTTGATATCGAGGCTTTCTTGTCTGGTCTGTGTGGCCTATCTCGACACTCAGAAGTTCTGTCAAAATCTTGGGTCGATATCGATGTCACAGGTCGATATCGACCTCTGCTCAGCTTCACTTGGCTTCTTCGTTTTGACTCCGATTTCATCGAATTCCTACATGGTTAGCTCAAAACTCATGCAGAATCTATTTCTTATACTTTACCTCATTCTTACACAAGTTTATATACTTTTGAAACTTTTCTTTGGAAATCGAACGAAATATGAAGTCAAAAGATGCAATAAACAAAGGTACAAATATGTACATCAGATTGTAACTGGAATAAGCATCCAGAAAGATTAGAGTGGCATGCCCTGTTGTTGTGTCGACCAGCTCATCGATGGATGGCAAAGGATAGCTATCTTTTGGGCATGCTTTATTTAGATGTTTGAAATCGACGCACATTCTGCATTTGCCGCTACTCTTTTTGACTAACACCACATTTGATAACCAAGTTGAATCGTTAATCTCGCGAATAAATCCAGCTTGAAGAAGCTTATGTACCTCTTGTTTTGATGCCTTTGATTTTTCGGCGGCCATTTTCCTCTTTCTTTGGCATACATGCTTTGCATCGTGATTTAATCTCAACGAATGCTCTGCGATTTCTAGGGCCAGTCAAACTGTGACCGTGGTACAAGGCCTCGGCCTTGTTTAGGAAAGGAAAGAAAGCAATCTTTTCCTTTACAATTTTATCAATTACTTTTTCGGGTCGAACTTCTAAATCCGCGTGCTGTTGTTCGGATGTTGCCTCTTATTCGCTTTCATCAATCGCTTCTTCTTTTAATGATCCTTGAGCATTTGTTTCAACCACGCGAATCCGATTGTGGCCTTTTCTTAGCGAGGACAGGTAGCAGATTCTGCTTTCCACTTGTTCTCCTCGTGCTTCACCCACCTTTCCATTGGTACATGGAAATTTAACGCTGAAATGATATATGGAGAAGGCTATTTGGAATTTGAATAGACTTACACGCCCCATGATTGCATTGTAGATGGAGGGCAATCGAACTATAGTGAATTCGATCATGTGTGTTCTCTTGTTTGGCTCGGTCCCTAGCGTCAGGGCCAGTTCAATGGTTCCAGCTACTTCAACTTCGTCTCCAGAGAAAGAAACCAATTTTCCTGAGTACCGGCGCAAAGCACTTTCTGCGATCCCGAGTTGTTTAAAAGCGTCCCAATAAAGGACGTCCACAGATGAACCTGTATCGATCATGACCCGTTTAACAATTTTGGTTCCTATTTGTACGTGAATGACCATAGGGTCTGAGTGTGGCATTCTTAGATCACGAGCATCACGAGTATCCGAAATAGAAAAACTGAGTATCGCATTTGCGGTGGATGCTTGCTTGATACTGGCTTCAGATGGAGGATATCTAGCTTCTCTTTCATAATTTTTCCTCTCTGGATTGCTGGCACCAGATGTTGTAGGCCCCCCCGCGATAGTATTAATGCACCCATCGGGTGAGGGAGGCTTTCGATGATCTTGGTTAGGGCGATCGTGTCGATTGGATGAAGACCTAGCTTCCTGGGCATTCTTCATGTCCCTCGGAGGGGGTCGATAGCCTCCTCCTCTGTTTTCATTCCTCTCTCCCCTATTCCGGGGGTAAGTTCCCCTACCCCTTCCCCTGGCGGCATACTGAGGATTATAAGGCCTTGGCGGAGCATTTGGTGGTTTATATTGTTGGGAAGGGACCACAGGGGGTAAGCGTTGTGGTGGCGTTGCAATGGGATGATTGAGATTCGTTGATGGCGCAAAAATCTGAAGGGGTACTTCTTTCGGAGGGAGGGCTGGGGGGATCCCGTACACAGGAGGTGCTATGTAGTCAGGATGAGTCATCATCGCATTTGCCGGGGCGCCAAGAGGTCCTGGAATTGACTTGTGATTGTATTGGACTTCCTGTATCTGAGCTCGCGGGGGAATGATCGGGTACTGCCAGGGAGGATTGGGGTGATGTTGATCCCCAAAATTCTCTCTCCTGTGACATTTGTTAGGTGTTCGATGGTAAGCTGGCGGCCTTGATTCAAAGGGTCTCGAGCTAGAGCTTGCCGCCTCCATGGCGTGGATCTGCTTGGTTACGAGCTCTCTCAGGACATCGTAGTTTTCTGGCTCCTTTCGAAATAGGCAGACCTTGAAATCGCCCTAAATCAAATTGCCCATTAGTATCATGCTTGCAGACTCTTGATTGAATCTTGGGATTTGAACCACCATGTTGGTGAATCGACTAAAGAAGTTCCCCAGTGATTCATTCGCACCTTGTTTGATGGAATTGAGGTACATCATAGTTCTTTTCCTTGTGCGAGCACTGCCGAAGTGGGCGACGAATGTGCCTGTTAGTTGTGTGAAGTTGTTGATGGAAGATTGATCTAAATTGGTGAACCATGTCAATGCTACACCGCTTAGTGTGGATGGAAACGAGCGACAATACATGGCGTCGTTGTCCTCATTCATGCCCATGGATGTGGTGAACTGGTTGAGGTGGTCATTGGGATCAGTATCTTCTTTGTACTTGGCAATGGAGATATCCCTCCATCTCTTGGGGACCGGTGCTTCACGTATCTCTCTGCAGAAAGCAGATGGGAAAGTGGGTTCATTTTTGTGTGTTTGCTTGGGTGCTCCAGGGGAGTTTGAACGCGATGTCACATCCCTGGGGCTGAGGACACGGGCGATTTTATTAGTGTTTTCGTCGAGTTCTGGGCCAGCGTTGAGAGGGTCACCATTAGGGTTAGGGAAATAGTTGACCGTTACAGGTATGGGACCCGGTTGTTGGTAGTAACCACGAGGGTCGTGCTGGATCGGTACTCCGCCCGCCTGATAGTTCAAACAGACGTTCTGTGGATAGTTCCCTGCGAAGACTTGGTATGGGGGGTAGCCACCCCACATACCATAGGGTGTGAACGAGGGTAGTTGAGCAGTGTCCCAGGGAGGTAGTTGGGGAATGCCTTCGTTAATATCATGTTGAGCCACGTCATTGGGAGGTATGTTGAGGTTGAGAAGGTTAGCTTCTTCGGCATCGCGATGTTGATTCCCAAATTCTTCACCGAACAGCGTGAAATTCATGATTTCCTGCAAGTTTTGTCTTATTAAAAAAGAGGGAAGTGAACAATGTTCATTTATTTACTTTAGATAGGATTAATATATACGATAAATAAAGGTAGTAAATAACTCAATGAAGAAAAAATATTGGAAATGTATTTAAAAGGAATGAAATGTGAAGGTGCGTATTGCTACGCGGAACCTCTCGTCGTGAAAGGTTCCCACAGATGGCGCCAATGAAGCGATCATGAAATTTCATCTATACTTATTACCTCATTATGACGATAGAATGACCTAAAAATACCTGCAAGCCTTGATTGAGAAGGTTTATGAACAGGTTATATATTTATTGATTCAAGCGGTGTGGTGCTGTGTTCGGCTCGCGAGGATTTAAACTGTTCTATCGCGAATTGGGATGGAAGTCAGATGATGTTCTTATTCCAGGAACGTTCTTCTCCGATCGCAGATCTCAAGAACTCAACTCCAGGGGTTTTAGATCCAAGGATTTATAGGAGGTCTTCTTTATTATCTTTTTAATCAGATCATTTATTTGTGTTTGGAAGGGGGTATTTATAGGAAGACTAAGCGAGCAGCTGGCTGGCGACCTCGTGGTTATACTTAGGACACGTGTAAGGCATGCCTTCGTGTGTAGAGGAGTAGATAATACACGTGGCGTTGTTTAGAGGTGAGGTGCTAGAACAAGTGAGCGGCTTTACTTGTGATTCTGGAGACCCACGAGGTTCTTAAGGGGCCCTCCTTGGCCGTTACGCGGTCATAGCTAAGTATTTAAGTCGCGAGGAGGGTTTGGTTGTGAGAACGAACGAGTATCTTACACGCGATGGGTCCTATGGTGGGCTGGATGCCTTCTTGCGTTGGGGTGACCTACTTATGACGCTATATTTGTGTTAATTGATTGGTCTATTTTCTACGGCATCGTCAGGTTTGACCTGTACTTGCCAAGCTATACTAGTTGGGTTCGACCTGTACTTGCCAAGTCTCTTTGAGATCTTATTGGATTTTTGGTTCCAATGTTAAGATAATAAGTTTGCTGATTTTTGGTTCAGTAACAAGAGGTTAATTTGTCACTTTTGTAATAATGGTTGCAAATATTATTTGTAACTTATGCATAATCTGATCATTGGGAGTAAGCAAGTCGTTGCTAGGTCCAAATGATGAAGTTGCGATCTACTTGTTTCAAGTTGATCACTAGGCAACTAGATCAGATGATATACCCGAGGATTGGTGTTGAACTTCGATGTTTAGCTGAAGTCAATCGTATAAGATGATGTCATGTTCAGATCTTAACATTTTCTAATGCTCATTCAATTGTTGTAGTTCATGAGAAGTATCACTATGGAAGCATAGTTTAACCACTTGGCAAAGTGATAAGGGGTAGAAGAAATGCATACTCTCAAAGGTATTCTAGTAGCGAGTGGGAGAATAGGTTTAATAGAACCTGAGAAAAGACAGAGTTGTCAGAAGAGGATGTTTCCTTATTTGAAAATGATGTGACACACCTTGAGGTATGTCTAGGATGATCATTGTCGAATTGTCCAAGGAGATTAGATCCTTATTACGTTAAACTTCTCTTGAGGCTTCGAGGGTAATCTGTTACTTGTAACAGATCACTACATTTTTTGTAGATTGCGTTCTACAAAATTTAGAAGCTTAAAGCACATATTCTATTATTTTGTTTTGAATTTCATGATCTTCTAAGATAAATATGGATTTAAGGGTGTATAAAATGGATGTTCATATACAAGGTGAGCATGTTGGTTAACATATATCCATGATTTGTCTCACATTGAGTGATGGAGAAATCAAATGAAATTCAAAAAGTATTCTGTCTTAAATTCTCCGTTTGACTGAAATTGCAAGAAATGGTCAAATCCGAGAACCAAGCATTGGTTTCTCTTGAGTGTGTATTGTGTTGAATTGTGGAGTGGTTCATTGGTTGGACAATCCTTAGTCAGTTACTTTTTGGAAATGGCACATGAGGTGTCATGTTAAAGGCTAATGGCATAAGAGGATCTCTAAGAGATGTATTTATGATTGAGGGTCACTTGGTGAACCTTAAGATATAGAATAAGCTTAACAGCTAGTTCTTGAAAATTTTAGCCTTATATGTTTAGTTGCATCAAATCCATTTGGATGAAAGGTATTAACGGCATGGAGGAAATCAAGTCTAATAAATATCAAATAAATATCAAACCAAATCATTGTCCATGCAAATAAAATACAAGACTTCCTCCCGCTGTAGTGGAAGGGAATCAGGATCGATCCACGAGGAGGCGGGTAAGCAATGCCAGAATAGTCTCTAAAGTTTCTGCGCAAGTTGACTAGTAGCCTCGATATCGACAGGGGCAGTCGATTCCTAGTAAGTGACGTCGATCTGTGAAAACCTGCAGAGAAGAGAAAACAATAGAAGCACTCGATATCGACTAAGGAGGTTGATCTCGGGTGGGGTCAGTAGTTCATGTCGACTCAGAAAACTGTCGACGTAGATTTGACTCGAAGCAGGTGGTCGATATTGACTAGAATAGTCGATTTTGAGTTCTCTCACAAAAAGTAGATATCGAACATCAATAAATAAAGAAATAAAAGAAAATAAAAGATAGCAGAATATTTTTAGGTTTTTGATTTTAATAAACTGAAAGCTCCTAAGGTAAGGATTTACCATGACGATAACGATGCATGCATTATTACTTTAATCACTTAACAGATTAAGCTTTCTCATCACCAATTAGGAATATAGAGGCTTTCGCATAAAAACCAAATTGTTTCTACCATTTCATAATTAGGGTTTAGTCAACTTTCACGGGCAAAACCTAATTACTATCCAAGTTCACATGTATAATCCACTTTCGCTTCAATATAAGGTAAATAAGGAATGATCCTAAACTCACATAAAGGATTGAGTGCGGGATAGAAGATGAAATTGCATAATGAAATAGGGAATAAAGTGTACTTACATGGCTACCGCTGGGCTCACCTCGACCCTAGAAGTAGGACGACTACTCGCCCTTCATGGGGGAAAACATCTTTGAATGAAAATAGAAACTTTGCATTAAACTGGGAAATAAGCTAATCGTAGAACCATCGCCTTCTTCTCCGCTATCTCTACTCACTCGCCCTTCTCTCTCTCTTCTTTTTGGTTGAACAATTGCTTGTGGATTCAATGATTAAAAACCAACCCCCTAAGGCTTTATTTATAGCCTCCTAACCCTTGCTAGTCAAGGATTGAAGTTCTAATCCTACTAAGATTGCTATAAGGAAAGTTTATCTAAACTAAATTATATCCTAAATTAAAATATAAAAATAGGTATATTCCCTAACATGCTTGGAATATACCCCTAAGATAGACGAATCTTGGTAGATGATAGATGATGTAGGGAGAATTGAATTGAATAATATAATAATATGTAAATAATGCAACCCTTAGCCTCTTCAAATAAATTCAAGACTCCCCGCTATAGTAGTACGAAATCAGGATCGATCCACAAGGAAGCGTGTCAGCGGTTCCTAAGTAGTTCGCGCAAACGTTCTGCAGAAGTTGACCAGGAGCTGTCGATATCGACTAGGGGAGTCGAAATCCAGTAATGCAGTCAATCTCGAGTGTTGTTGTACCTGTAAACACAAATAGAAGTTAGTCGACACAGCAAAGACGTCGACCAATGTAGTCGATATCGATGTTAGTGACTCGAAATTTACCTCAGCAACAGGAACTAAGGATGTCGAGGTCGACACAGAAAACCATCGACGAAGGCAGGGTGGTCGATATCAAGGTTGGGGGTCAATATCGATGTCTTGGTTCCTGTAAATTTGTTAGCTTTTGTCGGCAAAGAAAGGCCGAAGAAATAAGGATGAAGTGGGAAACGTGGACAGAAAAGATAAGGGTTGTTGAGTTTTTCGATAACTCAAAGAACGACAGGCAAATAAAGATGTAAACTTAAGAAAGAAAAGATCTTCCAAAGCCAGGGATTACCGTGATGACAACCATGATAGTATAAGTAAGAAACCGATAAAGATGCATGCTTTTATCATAAAGGAGAAGGCTTTCACCTAAACCGACAAATAGGAAAAGATATCTTGCAATAAGTTAACCTAATTTGCGTCTACCTTTGTCATGATTGAGTTTATAATCTTTCGAATAGAAACCCTAATTACTACCCAAGTTTCACAACATGAGTTCCTTAAATTCGCATTTAAAGATGAAGCACAAGGTAGAGCGAGATAAAAGATACCTTCTTTAGCGACATACAAACCTTACCACCATGGCTATCGTCGGGCTCACCCCGACCCTAGAAGAAACGATGACTACTTGCTCATGTTGAAAGAAGACATGCTTGAAATTGAATGGAAATAAACTTGAATTGATGAAGAAACTTGAATCTTTACAATCCCAATGCCAACTATCGCAAGCGCCAAAACCCTGAAGCTCAAAATGTAAAACTCTAACTTTATTTCTTAATGCTATTGTGTCTTTCTTGCTTGAATGAGTAAAAACAAGCCCCTAGGGCTTTATTTGTAGGCTACCAATCCTTGCTATCCAAGGATATTATCTTCTATCTAATCTCTAAACTCTATCCCAACAAGTAGGATAGATCTTTTATTTTGATAAAACTCTAAAACACTTAATAAATCTTTAAGGTAAAAAGTAAAAAATCTCAGCTGCTATCTATCTAAATTTATAAGATAATTTGGACTTTAGAAGATAGAATCCCCAATCCGAGTCTTCAAAAACGTGTCTATCCCGTGTCAAAGTGTGGTCGATATCGACCAGAGTGGTCGATATCGATGTCTCCGTTTCTGCTCGACGGGTCCTTCTCCACTCGATTTATGTTTTGTGGTCGATATCAATGTCAGGTGATCGATATCGAGTGTCTTCTTGGTTGGTCTGTGTGGTCTATCTCAACACTCAGAGTCTGTGTCGATGACTGTAGTCGATATCGATGTTGGTGGTCGATATCGACCTTTTCTCAGCTTTACTTGGCTTCTTTGTTTTGACTCCGATTCCACTCCAATTCCGACATATTCAGACCAAAACTTGTGCAGACTCTATTTATTGCACGTTAGCTCATTCTACACAAATTCATCTTATTTTCAACCTTTATTTTAGGAATCGAATGAAATATGAAGTCAAAACTTGTGAATAAAATAGGTACAAATATGTACATCAATAGATGTCTTCATTGCTAAGCAATATCCTCCAAAGAATCGGCCCAATCCGCATTTCTCACACGTCTGTTGAACCAGTCGATGTCGAGTGGACAGGTTGATATTGAGTGACCTATGTCGAGTCGAGTTGGTTTGGTGTGGTCGACATGGCTTTGGCTCGATCTTCTTCTTTTCTCCTCAGTCGATTTGGAGTACTTAGGTCGATATCGAGTAGCTCTATCGAGATCGAGTGCTTTTAGCTCGAGATCGAGTTCTTCTGTCTTGTCTTGTCTTGTCTTCACTCTAAAAGGCTCTGTTTTCTGCGAAATTAAACCAAAACTTTTGAAGACCTCTCTATCTTGCAAATGAACTCAAACTACACAAATTCACTACTTTCCCAACCTGTAAGTCTAAAATATGCATGAAAATGGAAAAGATGTAAGCATGAAACATGGTGAAATATGCGCACATCAAAACACCCCATACTTAAGCTTGCTTGTCCTCAAGCAATTCTCTTATTTGTTATTCAGGAGAAGGACTAAACTCTCAACATCGTCGACCCATTCTCATATAACCCTACAATCAATTACCATCATGACAAAGGTACTAATGCTTTCAAATTCATGCCTGTGAATGAAAAGCAACATCTCGCACAAAATGAGGGTTATGCAAAAACACAATTTGTAATATAGCATTAATAATGAAGAGGACTTTTATGTGCATGGTGAAGAGACGGTGACGGAGGGGAAACCTGTCGTTGATCTGTCAAAGTAAAACTCAAACCTATAACTAGTACAACAATATGTAAGAGGTCGATCCACAGGGAGATTTGTTGCTCAAGTATGATTTAAATGCCGATTTAGTAACCAAATGGGGAGTTTGTGAGAGCAAAGCGGATTTATCAAAGCAAGAGTAAATGGTTTTGATTTAAATAAATGAGAGAGCAGTTCTACCCACAATTTTCCACTTTATTTGGTTGAAATGATCCTTGTAACTTCTTCTCGTCCTACTAAGTTTCATTTGAATGCCCTTGTTCCGACCTAATATAGTTACTATTCCAATCAGTCCTAGAAACCCTTATCAATCGAACAGTCCCTAAAGAAGGATTTAACCCAATTGATAGCTTTAAGTTCAGAGATTAGCCAAGGTATTTGCAGTCCCTAAAGAGGGATTTAACAACAGATCCAACTTCCTACCTATCCAATTAGTTCAATCAGCCCTAAAGGGATAAGTTTGCTACTTCGGTTAAGGTTCACAATCAGGAATCTATAGAACCCTAGCAATTGAATTGATTCTAACTAGTTGGCCAGACAAGATAGAACAAAACAATAATTCAATAAGCGCAAAGAAGTTGAAGCATTCAATCAAGGAATTAAGGAACGAGAATTAGAAACTCACAATCAATCCAAATAAAGCTTCAAATTATAGGCAGAACTGATGAGTTTAGTTCCTCATGGAAAACATCGCTCAATCTCTAAAATGTCTGATAGAACGTAGAATAGAAAATTGAAGTGCTTGAAAACTAATAACACTCGGCCTTAAAAAGTCTAAGCCGAACCAAAATGAGATAACAAATAAACTAGGGTTCTACTAATCGAAACGCGACGCTCATGTGACCAATGCGGCGGTCGCGGCATAGGTGCTGCGGCCGCTGCAAGCGTGCTCAAAGCAACTCGCCGCTTCTCTTCTTTGCGGTGGCCGCGACATGTATGCCGCGACCGCTGCATTCATCCCGCTGCGTGCCTCGCTGCTAGAAGCCGAGAGCAGCTCCAATTCCTTGTTTCTTCTTTCTTCAAGTCCCCAAGATCATGCATCCCAATAGCGTTCGAATCTAGCTCTGTAAAAATACTCACAAATTCGCGCAAAATCCAAACTCTTCCAAAATAATCGTCAGATGCACTTTAACTCCAAATCATTAACTAAATGCAACCTAACTAGCCTAAAAATGCCTATAATGCCTATCTAGGATATGCATTATCAGAAGGTAAAAGGTATAGTGGCGGGCTATATTTGGCAATGTGGTGCTTAATCCGGGGAGAAACTTTCAAACTTTCTTCCTTTGATGCAATTTCTCCTTTTTGATTTCCACATTCCTTTCCTCATAATGGTCTTTGCTTTTTTCACTAATATTGCTTTTACCTCTCTAAACTTAACGCTGCCTTCTCGCGAGTCATAAAAATGGGTGTCATGAATGGCCCCGCATACTTAGCGCTTTGGACTCCTCACCTTGTGTCCCATCTCGTGTGAATTTTATCCTCCGCAAGCAGGGTCGATTCACCTAACTCCTAGGCGATCGGATTTTCTTTTCACTCATTAAATTTTCCATTAAAATGATTCCTGCCATCAACTTCATAATCTTCACAACATATCAAACCATATAACAACTTCATAATATGACTTCCATTCTATAACATAATCTCCCGGATGGGTAAAAAAGTATAAAAATGGGCAATATGTATAGCATGTGGAGAAAATATGACATTAAGCACATATAGCTTAGAATATGATGTAAAGGCAATAAGCATGGGTAATGAAAAGGCGAATAATGAAGCTTGAATGGAAAATAAAGTCCTCCATCCTCTTATCATGCACATGTCAAAAGCAACTTCAAATTTTACTCCTTTCATGGTTTTCCTAAAAATCGCACTTCATTGAGACTTCCCTTTACTAGGCAATTTAATTGCTATATCTCTAAAAGAGTTACTTTTACATCGTCGAGCCTTGTAACTACTTCCTTGACACTTATCAATTTTCTAATGGGTGTACTTTTTCTCAAAATATGTAAGAATTGTAAACATTATTCTCATGTGAGAATATGTATATGATGCTAATGTGTAAGAACTAACCATGTGTGCAAAAACAAGACTTTATGCAATATGCACTAAGGTAAACTAACAATTATGAGAGAAATAATGTAAGAATGCTTTTACCTCACCCCATACTTAGATCCTACAATGTCCTCGCTGTAAAAAAAAATAAGAAGTGGAATGAAAGAGAACTTACTACAAAATGTTGCAGCGGCTCAAATCAGGTACGTCTGCAGGGGGTCGATTTCGAGTGGAGGTGTTGATATCGACTGGGCATGTTGATATCAATCTTTTTCTTCGACTCAGGGTGATCTCAATGTCGATCATAGTCGGCTCTGCTCGATCCGTTGATCGATATCGAATGGGTATGTCGATATCGAGTGCTTTTGCAGATTCCTTCGTACCTGAAATTGTAAGTTTTTCTCACCAAACCCTAAAAGTTCAAAGTTTGAAAGTTTTAAACCAAAATCAAAAATTTAAAACCCAAAATTTTTAAAAAGTCTATGTACAAGCTCTAGATTTTATAGTCGCTAGGCTGACTTCTTTCGCGCTTCTATCCAAGGTGGCACATGTAGGGACCATATTGCTCTCATGTCCCTTTCAGGGCCTTCAAGCTCTACTTTAAACACTGTCCTTTTCTTGTCTTTGAGTTCCAATCTCCCTGGATAGACTTTGTAAATTTTCATTAACGCTACCTTTCTTCCATCCTTTATCTTGCATCCCAGGGCGTTGCATTGCTCCATAAGCACCTTGCCGCCTGTCTTGTATTCGCTTATTGGCTTACCTATCATGTTAGTAAGGCATACAAACAAGGATACTCACTTCATAGGGATATTAGAATTTAACTCTAAAGGAGAAGGATCTTTACCTGGACTTATCTTTGAGTCCGTTATGCTCTGAGGGATCATTCGACATCGAGTTAAGGGGTCGACATCGAGTGGCATTTATCCTGAGGGTACAGTCGATGGAGGCAGGTCGAGTAGGGGGAGTCGATCTCGAGTGGGCTTAGTCGATATCGACCGACCCTGGTCGATCTCGAGTGTAGTGTCGACCCCATACTTAGCTTCTGACACTCAATTTAGCTCCAGTGTACTCGACATCGACTGGTGGGTGTCGACATCGAATGCTTTGTCAGGCTCTTCTTCGTCATAGGCTCGGAGCCAAATTTCCAAATGCTCCTCCATTTGGGCCTCCATGGGCTTCTCTTCTATCTCTTCGTCAATCAAGGCTCTCTCCGTTGGTTCATCACAAGGGATTACTCTCCCTATCGCATGCATAGCCTTGACCTCCATTTGATTCACCTCCTTCATTGTAGGGTTGAAGGAGAATTCGATGACTTCATTGCCAATGGTGAATGATAATAGTCCTTTCCGCACGCTGATATTGGCGTCGGCTGTAGCTAGGAACGGCCTCCCTAAGATGATGGGGCATGTAGGATCCTCTGCCATATCTAGCATAATAAAATCTGTGGGTACAAAGAACTTACCCACCTTTACCGGAACGTCATTGATGATGCCTGTGGGCCTTACAAATTTGTTATCAACCATATATAACTTCATATCTACCGGCTCCAAAGCTCCAATGTTGACCTTTGACGATACGGACAAAGGAATGAGGCTCATGCTAGCCCCTAGGTCGCACAAAGCCTTGCAGCGATGTTATCCATGCCCGATAGTAATGGCGAATCTACCAGAATCACACCTCTTCTCTGGGTAGTCCACCTTGCTGCACTCCTCAACGATCTCAACAATTAATCTCTTTTTGCTCAATATGTCCTTCAGGAACCGGACATAGGATGGCATCTGATGAAGGGCCTCCGTGAATGGAATGGTGACATTAAGACCTTGGAGTACCTTTACAAACCGTTGGAACTTCGCGTCCGCAGGGTCCCTTGAAGATTTGGAGGGATAAGGTAATGGCTTCTTCTTCGGCGGAGTGGGATTGGCCCGAGGTGGTGATGATGGATGGTTGGCATCAACAGAGGGGGTGTCGATATCAACTGTTGTGGTCGATCTGAGGGGCGCCTGGACAGGGTCGATGTCGATAGGTGGGTCGACATTGAGTGGGTCAGTCGACATCGACTGGGGTGTGTCGATATCGACTGGCTCTCTAGTGACTTTCTCCGCTGGCTCCGTTTCTCCGATGTTGATTGGTATCTCTTTTCCATCCTTAAGCGTGTGGAGGTGATGTGACCCACTGGTTGCCCCTTTGGATTGGCCTGGGAGCCCCCCGGGTTGTCGTGGAATAGATGCCGCCAACTGACCCAATTGGGTCTCAACGCTCTTCCTCCATGTATCAATTTCACCAAGCCTTGAGCTAATGCCATGTAGTGATGTTTGGATGGCATTGTTGGATTGCTTTGTCTCCGCTTGGTTCCTTCTTATCTCGTCTAGGATGAGTCGTAGATCGTCCCTCCTTTCTCTCTCAGGATGGCTAGGCGCTCTGTATGGCGGGGGTTGCTGATATTGTTGATATTGGGGTTGTTGATATCCCCAATTCCCTTGATTGCCTCCATAGTTGGGCCCCTGTGCATACTTTAGTTCATCGTGGGTCTCTACTAATTGTACTTGCTCCGTGTAGGGAGAAGTCATCTTGTTGTGTTTCTGCGACCCACATTCTAAACAAGCTTGGTTGTTAGTAAGAAACCTAACTTGGTTTTGAAGAGACTTTACCCGGTCTTTCATGAACTGGTCATCACCTCAGGATCCATCTCTTTCGAAGGCTCATATAGTGGCAGAGATGGGGGCGGCCTAGCATTAGGTGCCACAGGAGTTCCAGAGGTGTTGTCGAACTCCATTAGCCTTTCAATTGTATCCCAGGCTTGATTAGGGGTAAGCTCCAGGTAACGATAGGTGGTATAGGTGTTAATCCGCTCTCGTGTAGGCACGTCCAGGGCATTGTAGATGATCTCCTGGATAACATAAGTTGGTTGCCCATGAGTAGGGCAGGACCTCAGCAAATCTTTGTAGTGCTCCCAAACTTGCGCTAGTGTCTTCCCTGGTCTATGCTTGTAGGACATGAAGAACTTGTTGAGGAAGATGTCCCTAAGTTCACCATGGGTGCGGATAGATCTTGGTCGTATGGGTGTTAATCCGCCGTTTTTGATGGTATAAAGAACTTGTTGAGGAAGATGTCCCTAAGTTCACCAAGGGTGCGGATAGATCGTGGGGGCAAGTTCTCCAGCCAATGTAGTGACTTTTCTTGCAAGAGACCATCTAAAAGCTTTTAAACACACATATTCAAGATTGAACTGTCAGCAATGGTGTCGCAAAGATCAATATAAGTAGTAATGTGCAACATAGGACATTCGGAGCCCTTTCCCTCAAAAGCACGTCTCCTAATCTTCGCTATAAAAGTAGTTTTAATCTCAAAAGCAACATTAGGGAGAACAATAGGAGACTCAGGCACCGCCACGGTAGGGTGCATATATTCTTTCGCATTCTGCGGGATGTGGGGTAGTTGCTCTTGGGCTTCTCGGCGAGCTTGGGCTTCTTGTTCGTAGCGAGCGGGCATTCTTTGCTGTTCCTAGTGTGTTGATCGCACTTGGTTTCGAACCCCTCTACTTGCTTCTGTAGCCTTTCGAGCTCTTGTTGCATTGTTTCCTCGTCTAAAGCTGCGAACTCAGGCGTGCGATCAACGCGTCACATACACCTTCAAGAAAACACTAGGTAAATAGGTAAGTAAGACTAAACAGGGCGCGATTGATAGCCTCCCCGGCAATGGCGCCAAAATTTGACGGTAGGAGAAAATCAAGTCTAATAAATATCAAATAAATACCAAACCGAATCCTTATCCATGCAAATAAAATACAAGACTTCCTACCGCTGTAGTAGAAGGGAATCAAGATCGATCCACGAGTGTTTGTAAGGGGAGGGATCGCTAAATTTAATATCAAATAAATATCAAACTAAACCGACTCCTTTGTCCAAGCAAATAAAATACAAAAATCCCTCCCAATGTAGTGGTAGGGTAATTCAGGATCGAATCCATGAGGTATGTCAGCGCTTCCTAAGCTTGCAATCACGATCAAGTTTCGACTCCAGAAGACCACTCGATATCGAGTAGTGCAGTTGATATCGACCTCAGTTCTCGTCGATTTCCAGTAGTTTCCTGCAGAAGACAAAAGCACAGTCGACGTCAAGATTTTCACTCGATATCGATGTCAGCACTCGATATCGACCTCTACAGTCGAAATCGAGTCTTCAACAGAAACTTAAAATGTACCAAATTGCGTCGGAAAAGATGTCCCAAGAAAGTAGAATGATGATTGAAGGGTGGACAAAATAAAAACACAAATTTTTATATAACTTCAATAACGATAACCATGCAAGATTTATGCCAAATTCATGAAAGATGATGCATTTCCGTCAAATAACTTTCGTTACCAACAATTAGGTGATTGGAGGCTCTCGCATAAAACCTAAGAGTTACTATCCAATTTCATGACGAATCAAAATTCACAATATGATTGGCTTTCGCTTCAATAATGCAAACAAGGAAATTCCTCAACTCTCACAAAGGATCATGCATAGGATAGAAGACGGAATAGCATAAAAATCATACCTTTGATGCACAAACTTACATTACTATCGTCGTGCACACCCCGACCCTAGAAGTTGGGTGAACTACTTGCGCTTCATCATCATTGAAAATAAACTACTTTGAATTAAAATTGCAAAAGAAAGAGTACACCGAACAAAGCCACTCCGCTCTCGATCGCTTCCCTTCAGCTCACTCAGCTCTCTCTCTCTCTCTCTCTCTCTCTCTCTCTCTCTCTCTCTCTCTCTCGCCTAAATCTCTCTGTGTGTATAAACTAAAAACTGAACTTGCTTGGATTCAATGACTAAACTCAGCCCTAATGGCCTCTAATTATAGTCTTCTAACCTCACTACCCAAGGATAAGAAAATCTATCTTTATTCCTAAGATAAAACTTAAATTAAAGTAAATAACTAAAACTCCTTAGGTAAATAACAAATTCACCATAAGGGATAACATGTCTGGTAGTATACGATAGAAGATCTCGACTTTAGGATAGATGCAAAGCTTCGGATAGAATTCTATCAAAAACAGCGTCGGATCTGTATGCAGCAGCAGTCGATATCGACCAGGGGACATCGATATCGACCTATTCTTTTGTATATCTCGAACAATCCTACTGGACCTCGGATTGACACTTGATTTCTATCTTTTCAATCGATTCAGTTCACTCGATATCGACTATGTATGGTCGATATCGACCTCTCTCTGTCGACATGCTTTGTTCTTCCTCTACTCGATTTCTGGTGCTCTGTTTCACTCGATGTCGAGTCTTTAGGTCGATTTCGATTCCTCAGTAGACTTCGAGTTCTTTTTCTGCTCTCCTTCTCTTGTCCAAATTGATCCATTTTTGTCTCAATTTTTGCAAAATCACATAAAAACTTGTGTAGACCTCTATATTTGACAAATAAGCATAAACTACACTAATCTTATGATTTCCCAACCAATATGCATGCAGTTATCGACAAAATGGACATAAATGTGCATAGAACATATGGCAATTTGCGCGCACATCAAATTAACCCCATACTTAAGCATGCTTGTCCCCAAGCAATACTTTTAATGGTCATTCAGGGGAAGAAAGTAAACCCTTAACATCATAGGTTCATTCTCATATATCCCTACACTCAATTGCCATCCTCGAATAGGTACTAATGTCAATAATATCGATGCCTGTGAATAAAAGCAACATCATGCTCACAAAAGGAGGGTTATATTCATAAAACAATTTCGTAACATAGCATTAATAATCAAGAGAACTTTTTCAAGTTTATGAGAAGTAGATTGGTAAAGGCTAAAGGTGGGCTAATTTTTGGCCATGTGGTGTTAAATCCGGGGAAATAAACTTTCTTTCCAACTTGCTTTGCACATTCCTTCATCATCATATTTCTCACCTTTCACTCTTCGCTTAATGCTTTTTTCACTATTATGCTTTTACCTCTCTAACCTTGGTATTGCCTTCTCGCGAGTCGCAAACATGGGTATCATGAATGGCCCCGGATTCTTAGTACTTTGGACTCCTCACCTTGTGTCCCATCTCGCTGAACTAACATCTCAACGAGCAGGGTCGACCTACCATTATCTCCTGAGGTGATCAGATTTTTTCTCACTCATTAAATTTTCCATATTTCATAATTACTTTCATTCCTGCCAACAACGTCATAAATATACACAAACTCCATATAACAACTCCAAAGATGACATCCATTCTCAAACATTGTCCCCGGATACGGTATAAGTTATAAAAATGGGAAATATGTAATATTTGTGGAGCAATAATGATGATGTAAGGCTCATATATGGCTTGTGTAATTGCAAATATGCATAGGTAAGGCTAGGGAATGAACTTTAGCACATGTATGGAAAATATAAAGTCCTCCATCATCTGATCATGCATATGTCAAACGCAACTTCAATTTTTACCTCTCTTTCATGGTTTTCCCTAAAAAATTGCACTTTATTGTGACTTCCCTTAACTAAGCAATTTAATTTTATATCTCTAATGAATCTACTTTTGCATCGTCGAGTTCAATATAGCTTCCATGAGTCTTTTCTTTATTTCCAAAATTTTTGATGGGTGTGCTCTTTTTTTTATATTTTTTTTCAAAAAGTAAATATGCTCTTAAATAACAATGTATGAAAAATATGCATAAACTATGCAAAAACTATGAAAAATATTAAAATATGCTCAAAAATGCTAAGAATATGCAAGTAAGCCTTTCCCCCACCCCATACTTAAAGATTACAGTGTGCTCACTGTATAAGAACTAGGGTTAAGAAAGAAACTTACTAAAAATTCACGAAAATCAAGAGTTAAAGACGTTTGCAGGTGAGGTCGATTTCGGGTGCACCAGTCGATATCGACCCATTTCACTCAATTCCTAATGGTTCTAAGCTTCAGGGTGATCTCATGTCGACCACAGCTCCTCTAAATCGACCTGTTTGGTCGATATCGAGTATTTTACACGATTTCGATGTCTCTTTTTTGCTCCTTCTCTTTCCTGAAACTCGTTAGAAAATAAAAAGTATAACCAAAACCAATAAAGTCTCAAAACAAACTAAAAGTGTCCAAAACTTAAAACTAATTATTTTGTTACAAGCTCTAGACTTTATAGTCGCTACGCTGACTTCTTCCTTTAAGCTCTCAAGACGGCATCTGCAGAGCCCATGTAGCCTGGGCCTCAAATAATACTCCATTCTTATCTCTCAGCTGCATTCCGCCTGGATGGATTTGGTATACAGTAAAGGGACCTATCCTCTTCGTTTTGAATCTACTCGGGAACCAATGATCCTTTGATTTGGAGACATACACTTTATCTCCTACTTCGTAGTTCCTTGGATCATCATTGGATACCCTGCATAAGCGCACATACCAAGGCAAACCTCTTCCAAATAGAGATAAATGTTTAATTGGAATGGAAAAAGAGGAATCCGTACATTGGCTTACCTTTTCTGTCTTTGAGTCTAGACGATATCGATCAGCATCACTCGATATTGACCTCTGTTCTACTCCTGGAGGTTTTGTCGATGTGGAGGATTTCTGCTCGATTTGGTCTAGTCGATTTCAGCACGGTGGACTCGATATCGAGTTGCTTTTTCCTCCTTCAGCTTCTGGTTCAGTCGATTTCGGCATAGGTGTCTGGTCGATATCGACCTCTATGCTCGATTTTGAGCTCTCTTCTCCTACATCGACCCCATACTTAAAACCTGGCATAGAATCCTGAACTATGTTAGTCGATATCGACTTGCCTGCGTCGATTTTGAGTGGCTTTTTGGCTCCTTTGTTCAAGATTGCCACGATTTCCTCCACTTGGGCTTCTATGGCCCTCTTCTCAAGCTCCTCAGGTGTCATATTTATTACCTTTGCTTCCCCACATGTGATGTAGACACCCTTGATTGACTGTACCTCCATTGGCCCTTCATGCTTCCACACCGTTTTGTTGAAGGCGTACTCTATGACTTCATCACTAATGGTTAATGAGAGCAATCCTTTCCTCACGATTATGATTGCATCATGGTTGCTAAGAATGGCCTTCCTAAAATAATGGGACAAGCAGGGTCCTCTACCATATCAACAACTAGAAAATCAGCAGGGACAAAGAACTTACCTACTTGCACTGGCACATCGTCCACCATCCCTGTTGGAATCACTACCGTATTGTTGGCCAGGAAAAGCTTTGCATCCACATGCTCTAGGGGACCTATCTTTATCTTGTGCCATATGGTTAGTGTCATCATGCTAACAGTAGCACCTAAATCACATAAAGCATTAAAGCTACATTGACCTAAGCCTATATCGATAGAAAACTTACCTGGGTCCTCTCTCTTTTCTAGTAGTTCCAATCTGTTGCACTCCTCTGCGATCTCAGCAATTGATCACTTCTTACCTAGTATATCTTTAAGGAACCTCACATATGATGACATCTCATGAAGTGCTTCGGTGAATGGAATTGATACACTGAGCCCTTGAAGCATCTTCACAAAGTGCTGGAACTTCTTTTCCGCCGAGTCTTTAATAGCTTTCTTTGGGAATGGCAGCACCTTCTTCTTTAATGCGGCTGGAGTTGAGTCGACATCGAGTAGAGGGTGGTGGATATTGACTGGAGGAGTCAATTTCTGGTGAAGCTCAGCATCTGTGTCAACATCGAGTACAAGAGACTCGACATCGACTTCACCTTGGTCGATATCGAATGGGTGTGTTGATATCGATGTCTCTTCTGGGGCTTTCTCCTCAGCTTTTTGCTCGGGCGTTTGCAATTGACGCCCACTCCTTAAATTCATTGCCGCTATATGTCTAGTAGTTTTGCCCTTAAGATTGGGCACAATAGATCCAGGCAGCGATCCTGACGGTTTGGGAATTTGTTCTGCCAATTGACCCATTTGAGTCTCCATGTTCCGCTTTCAAACGTCGATCTCCCCGGGCCTAGAATTGATGCCTTGCAGCTGAGTATGGACGGAGTTGTTGGCTTTTTTGAACTCAATGTGGTTCATCCACATCTCATCAAGAATGATCTGTAGGTCATCCTTCCTTGGTTTGCGCTCAGGGTGCCCTGGTGCTCTATAAGGTGGGGGATCCCTTTGTTGATGTTGTGGTTGATAGAACCATTGATCTTCCCAACACTGCTGATTGCCCCTTCATAGGGGCCTCTCGTCCACTTAGCTTCCTCATGTTGTTCCGCCATGCTAACTTGCTCAAGATGTGGGCATGCACTAGTATTATGCCCTGTTGAGCCACATTCCTGACAAGGTTGGTTGTTTGAGAGGAACCTAACTTGCTTTTGAAGGCGGCGTGTTTGATCGTTGTGGAATTATTGCCGCACATTTGGATCAATCTCCTTTGGAGGCTCATAAAGTGGAATAGATGGGGCAGGCCTTGAGTCATAGGCCGCAGCAGTCCCATAAGTGTTGTCAAAGTTGACTAGCCTCTCAATTGTGTCCCAAGCCTCCGTTGGTGTGAGCTCAATGTACCGATAGGAGGTGTAAGAGTTGATTCTCTCCTTATTCAGTGCATCAAGGGAGTTATAGAAGATCTCCTGGATGACATATGGTAATTGCTCATACGTAGGGCATGATCTCAGCAAGTCCTTAAAGCGCTCTCACGCCTATGCCAATGTCTCACCAGACTTTTGTTTGAAAGCCTATATCCTTTGCCGCAGCATCACCGTTTTGGATGGAGGAAAGAATTTGTTTAGGAACGCATCCTTCACCTCTGCCCATGTCCTCAGCGAGCGTGGAGCCAAGCTTTCCAGCCATTGTAATGCCTTCCCTGCAAGAGACCATCGAAAGGATTTTAGTCTAACATATTCTAGATTCGCACCATCAACAATAGTCTCACATAAATCCATGAATATAGAAATATGTTGCAAGGGGCATTCATTAGTTCTTCCTTCAAAAGTGTTTCTTTTAATTTCAGACAGGAAGTTAATCTTTATCTCATAATTAGATGGAGGAATTAAAATAGCAGATTCAGGAACATGTAGCGGCGGATGCATGTATTGCATCGCCGTTTGTGGATACTGATTGAGCCTCTCCTGGGCTTGTCTGCGCACATCCTTCTCTCTATCAGCGCGGGCTCACTCTGCAGCAGCGGCGGCCTTTTCATTAGCGATTGTAGCATTGTGGTCCTCTATCTCCTTCCTTAATCGCTCAATGATTTGAGCTTGTGTCTTGTTCTCCCCCATGATTCTGATAGCTTTGTTTCAAAGATGGAGAAAACGTTCGGGCTCGTCAATACTTTCTAGGATAGGTTCGCAATTAGAGCGTCGCATAAAACCTGCAAAATCAGCACTAAAAGAGGATCGTGAGAAAAGCTTATGGCGCGATTGATTGCCTCCCCGGCAACGGTGCCAATTTTGTTCATAAGGGGAGGGATCGCTAAATATAATATCAAATAAATATCAAACTAAACCGACTCCCTTGTCCAAGCAAATAAAATACAAGAATCCCTCCCGATGTAGGGGTAGGGTAATTCAGGATCGAATCCACGAGGAGGTATGTCAACGCTTCCTAAGCTTGCAATCACGATCAAGTTTCGACTCTAGAAGACTAATCAATATCGAGTAGTGCAGTCGATATCGACCTCAGTTCTGGTCGATTTCCAGTAGTTTCCTACAGAAGACAAAAGCACTATCAACGTCCAGATTTTCACTCGATATTGATGTCAGCACTCGATATCGACCTCTGCAGTCGAAATTGAGTCTTCAACAGAAACTTAAAACGTACCAAATTTTGTCGAAAAAGATGTCCAAAGAATGTAGAATGATGATGGAAGGGTGGATAGAATAAAAATACAAATTTTTATATAACTTCAATAAACTGAAGGCTTCCAAGGTTGGGGATTCATTCCACAACGATAACCATGCAAGATTTATGCGAAAATCATGATAGATGATGCCTTTCCGTCAAATAACTTTCGTTACCAACAATTAGGTGATTAGAGGCTCTCGCATAAAACCTAAGAGTTACTATCCGATTTCATGACAAATCCAAATTCACAATATGATTGGCTTTCGCTTCAATAATGCAAACAAGGAAATTCCTCAACTCTCACAAAGGATCATGAATAGGATAGAAGATGGAATCGCATAAAAATCATACCTTTGATGCACAAACTTACATTGCTATCGTCGGGCTCACCCCGACCCTAGAAGTTGGGTGAACTAGTCGCGCTTCATCATCATTGAACTCATCATCATTGAAAAGAAACTACTTTGAATCGAAATTGCAAAAGAAAGAGTACACCGAACCAAGCCACTCCGCTCTCCCTTCCCTCCAACTCATTTAGCTCTCTCTCTCTCTCCTAAATCTCTCTGCGTTTATAAACTAAAAACTAAACTTGCTTGGATTCAATGATTAAACTCATCCCTAATGGCCTCTAATTATAGACTTCTAACCTCGCTATCCAAGGATAAGAAAATCTATCTTTATTCCTAAGATAAAACTTAAATTAAAGTAAATAACTAAAACTCCTTAGGTAAATAAAAAATTCACCATAAGGGATAACATGTCTGGTAGTATACGATAGAAGATCTCGACTTTAGGATAGATGCAAAGCTTCAGATAGAATTCTATCAAAAACAGCGTCGGATTTGTCTGCAACAGCATTCGATATCGACCAGGGGACATCGATATCGACCTCTTCTTTTGTCTATCTCGAGCAATCCTACTCAACCTCGGATTGGCACTCGACTTCTATCTTTTCACTCGATTCAGGTCACTTGATATCAACTATGTATGGTCGATATCGACCTCTCTCTGTCGACATGCTCTGTTCTTCCTCTGCTCGATTTCTGGTGCTCTGTTTCATTCGATGTCGAGTCTTTAGGTTGATTTTGAATCCTCATTAGACTTTGAGTTCTTTTTCCGCTCTCCTTCTCTTGTCCAAATTGATCCATTTTTGTCTCGATTTCTGCGTGATCACATAAAAACTCGTGTAGACCTCTATATTTCACAAATAAGCATAAACTACACTAATCTTATGATTTCCCAACCAATATGCATGCAAATATCGACAAAATGGACATAAATGTGCATAGAAAATATGGTAATTTGCGCGCACATCAACGAGGAGGCGGGTCAGCGATGCTTGAATAGTCTCTAAAGTTTCTGCGCAAGTCTACCAGTAGCCTAGATATCGAGTTGGGGAGTCGATATTGATAGGGATAGTCGATTCCTAGTGAGTGACGTCGATCTGTGAAAACCTGCAGAGAGGAGAAAACAACAAAAGCACTCGATATCGACTAAAGAGGTTGATCTCGAGTGGGGTCAGTAGTTCATGTCAACTGAGAAGACTGTTGACATAGGTTTGACTCGAGGCAGGTGGTCGATATCGACTAGAATGGTCGATATCAACTAGAATGGTCGATTTTGAGTTCTCTCACAGACAGCAGATATCGAACATCAATAAATAAAGAAATAAAAGAAAATAAAATACAACATAAATTTTTGGGTTTTTGATTTAATAAACTAAAAGCTCCTAAGGTAGGGATTTACCACGACGATAACCATGCATGCATTATTAATTTAATCACATAAAAGATTAAGCTTTTCTCATCACCAATTAGGAATATAGAGGCTTTCGCATAAAAACCTAATTGTTTCTACCTTTTCATAATTAGGGTTTAGTCGACTTTTCGCAGGCAAAACCTAAGTACTATCCAAATTCACATGTATAATCCACTTTCGCTTCATATAAGGTAAATAAGGAATGATTCTAAACTCGCATAAAGGATTGAGCGCGGGGTAAAAGATGAAATCACATAATCAAATAGGGAATAAAGCTTACTTACATGGCTACCGTCGGGCTCACCCCGACCCTAGAAGTAGGATGACTACTCGCTCTTCATGGGGGAAAACATCTTTGAATAAAAATAGAAACTTTGCATTAAACTGGGAAATAAGCTAATCATACAACCACCGCCTTCTTCTCCGCTATCTCTACTCACTCGCCCATCTCTCTCTCTTCTCTTTGGTTGCACAATTGCTTCTGAATTCAATGATTAAAAGCCAGCCCCCCTAGGGCTTTATTTATAGCCTCCTAACCCTTGCTAGCCAAGGATTGGAGTTCTAAATCTACTAAGATAATTAAAATATTAAAATAGGTAATATTCCCTAACATGTTTGGAATGTACCCCTAAGATAGACGAATCTTGGTAGATGATAGATGTCTTCATTGCTAAGCCATATCCTCCAAAGATTCGGCCCAATCCGCGTTTCTCACAGGTCTGCTGAACCAGTCGATGTCGATTGGACAAATCGATATCGAGTGACCTGTGTCGAGTCGAGTTGGTTTGGTGTGGTCGATATGGCTTTGGCTCGACCTTCTTCTTTTCTCCTCAATCGATTTTGAGTACTTAGATCGATATCGAGTAGCTCTATCGAGATCGAGTGCTTTTAGCTCGAGATCGAGTGCTTTTAGCTCGAGATCGAGTTCTTCTGTCTTGTCTTGTCTTCACTCTAAAATGCTCCGTTTTTCGCGAAATTAAATCAAAACTTGTGTAAACCTCTATATCTTGCAAATGAACTCAAACTACACAAATGCACTACTTTCCCAACCTAAAAGTATTAAATATGCATGAAAATGGAAAAGATGTAGGCATGAAACATGGTGAAATATGCGCACATCAAGTATCATGAAGAATGTGGGTGCTAGGCATGAGGCTAGGTCCATGATCACATTCTTAAATCATCTTGAAAATGTGAACTTCTAAGATTGATTGGAGCAATTTGATAAGGAAAATGAGTTTTTGTAGCACAGGGATCCTTAATCATGATTGTATGACAGTTGTTAAACCAACTTAGGATGAGTTTTGATTGATAAAACCACAACATAGCCTTTGGTAGTTCAATTATTACATTGTCCTATGATAGTTGTAATACAAGGTTCTTGCCACATTAACATTGAGGATATTCTGGGTCAATCGTGATCTAGTGTTCCTGAAACACATAATATCGCAGAGATTTAGTGTATAGAGAGATAGAGGCCGAGTGGAGTAGGAGAAGGCGAGAGCGGGATTTTGCTTTGTACGGTTGTACTCTTTCGTTGCAATTTCAATTCAAAGTTTATTTTCCACAATGATGATGATGTCTATGATAATGAGGCGCGAGTAGTTCCCTTACTTCTAGGGTCGGGGTGAGCCCGATGATAGCCATGTAAGTTTGTGCATCAAAGGTATGATTTTTATGTGATTCCGTCTCCTATCGTATATGCATGATCCTTTGCGAGAGTTGCGGAAATTCCTTATTTGCATTATTGAAGCGAAAGCCAATCATATTGTGAATTTGGATTAATTATGAAATTGGATAGTAACTCTTAGGGTTTATGCGAGAGCCTCTAAATCACCTAATTGTTGGTAACGAAAGTTATTTGACGGAAGGGCATCATCTTTCATGAATTTGGCATAAGTCTTATATGGTTATCGTTGTGGCATGAATCCCCAATCTTGGAGGTCTTTAAGTTTATTGGGTTATAAAAATCTGAGTTTTTATTCTGTCCATCCTTCCATCATCATTCTTACTTTCTTCGGACACTTTTCCGACACCATCGGTTACATTATTTTCTGTTCTGTTGAAGACTCGAAATCAACTGCAGAGGTCGATATTGAGTGACTGGCCCAATATTGAGTGAACAACTCGACGTCTACTGTCTATTTTGTCTTCTGCAGAAATTTGCTGGAAATCGACTAGAACTGTAGTCGATATCGACTGATCTACTCGATATCGAGTGGTCTTCAAGAGTCGAAATCGAGCTTGATTGCAAGCTTAGGAACCGCTGACATACCTCCTCATGGATTCGATCCTGAATTACCCTATCACTACATCGGGAAAGATTCTTGTATTTTATTTGCTTGGACAGGGAGTTGGTTTGGTTTGATATTATATTCGATATTTGTTTTTGAACTAGTGATCCCTTCCCTTACGAATAATGTTATACCCTATATGAGAGAGTTTGGTTGGAACCTTCTCTCTTCTTGGTTAGATTGTGATCAATCAGACCGATTGATGGCTATAAAAGCTTGTATCCGTTTACAAGTTGACCTAGATAGCAAAGTTTTCCCAGTGGGAGGACTTAAAGGAAATTCATTTTCTGAAAAGTTTCTGCTAAGGTTTTGAGAACGACACCAGTCTTGGACTCACGCCTATGTTGGCATTGAAACATGCATCTAGATGAAAATGATAAAATGTCTTGTACTTTGTGTTCGAAATATGAATCATTGTAAGTATGTCATATTGGAAAGTTTAACTTTCTGAAGTTGTAGATGACACATTGATGGCCAAATATGTTGTGATTCTAGCATGACAACTTTGATACAATTGTCACGTGAATTTAATACATAGAAAATGGGTAGTTGTCTATAAGGTTATTTCGTATAATCTAAGGCATGTCACTCTCATATATGAGAATGGGTTCATGGACTCAAAGGAAGCGGCTTAAGTGAGGAAAACTTGAGAAATTTAGTGCAATCTCGCATTCTGTTGTATGATGAGATGAGACAAGCGAACATGTGTTTGTTTACAAACTGATTCGAGTCTTAAGCACTGAACACAGTGGATGATTGCAAAAGCACTCTTGTAAACTATGTATTGTGTTTTGGTGGATGAAATCTGTGTCCATGTTAGAACATAGATATGGATCTTAGTGATCTAAGGGAGGAGACACTGATGTTTGTATGAACATTATTCTATAGGTCTTATCTTCAAGGAGAAGAGACATTGCTTGTCCTTCCACCAAGGAAGCTGAGTTTCTGACATCATCAGTAGCTTCCGAGGAGATTATGAAAAAGGATTCTCCTAAAAACACAAAATTTGGTTGTGGCGAAATATGGCGAGTGGATGTCATGACTATGGGTTATGACTGAACATTTTCGTCAATACCAAGATTTCCAAAGGATGGTGGAGATCAAATGATATTCAGATAAAACCATGTCTATTCAGAGAGACGTTTTTCAAGAACAACATTGTCATAAAATGTTTGACTCTTGATGGTTATGCGAGCCACCTCTCTGATTTTGAGTTTTTAGCAAGTGGGAGACTTTGGCCTTAACTCATATGATATGCCATTGATGTAGTGAAAACTGGTGATGTAAATGTGAAATATGTTACATGTCACTGAACCATAGTTTGTTCTCTCACACGAACAAATGTTCCTATAAGTGTGTGACACTATAGATGTAAGGTATCTCAATTCTTATTGGAACAGAATGAGATGATAACCGCCTTGACTGTCGTTGGATGTCAAGATGAAGTCTCTCTGGTTGGGAAAGACTGAATGGGTAATTTATAGTTAGTCATTCATATGAATCGTAACTATGCTCCTGCGCCCATTGGTTCAGAAAAGCAAGGTGTTGTAGGGTACAATGGTTCTCAAGTCTGTGTGACTGTGAGATGAACACCTTTACAGATTGAGTGGACAACACTTTAGAGAAGCTCTCCCTATAGCACACTGTCATACTAGTGTGTGCTAGTCGACCCTATGTGGTGATAGATTGATCCCATCTCTATCACTGTGTGAGCTAAGACATATGTAAACATGGCACCCCTTAGTGACTAACTGCTTGGGTTACTGATTGTCGTGGTGATGCGCTACTTTAGTTGTGTTCCGATGTCCATCAGTGATGCGATCTAAGTGGGGCACATCTGGGCAAGTGGTCATCATTTAGATGAAAGTAATGCCAAAGAGAAAGGAAGGTATTATGAGTAAACGTTGACGTAAATGGGATTTGTTGGATCTGACAGTTACGTACTGTTGTGAATCGCCATTATTGTTGAACCAAACTGATAGGGATCCAGTTTTGTGTGTCAACTAGTCCGATGAAAGATAATCCTAGGGATGTAGCAATACTTTTCAACTAACGTTGTGACATAGTCTCCAGCAGGATTTTTATGCAGGTAGTATTGCCGGGTCGCACGACCAATACACAACAAGTATGAACATGAGTTTTGGAGGAATGTGATCTTTTGTGCGAGTGGGAGATGTTAGAATTATTTGATATAATTCGGCCATTATTAAATATACGCCCAAAAGATAAATAGCCTAATTTCCATAATTGGGGAATTAATTCTTATACGTTAAGAATTAATTAATATTAGGATAGATAATATATATACGTTATATATTTATCTAATAAAATAAGAGATAAGTTCTCTTATTCCTATAAGTTAAGGGAGAAGAGACGCTTCTCCTGAGAAGTCAGTCATTCCCTATTAACCCTAGAGAGTCTGTTCGTCAGACGTTCATCTCAGGGAAGAAAACCCACAGATAACTCTCCTCCGTGGAGAGAGTCTCCTTCCTCTCCAACGCTCTCCCATAGTGTGTAGGCTATGAATCGTAGGTTCTCCCCTGCTCCCGAATCTCTAATGAGATTTAGGGCTATAGAGATCTACCCGGTGATCAAATTCAAAGGCAAGACGATCATGATTCCTCTTACACTACCTGAAGTAATCCGTATATCCCACAAATTCTATCTATATATATATATATATATATATGAAATTGAGTGAAATCTTATTGTTCAACTTTATATGACTTTTAACATGTAAACTATAAGTTGATGATTACTGAAAGTACCTGTATTTTGTGCGGTAGTTTTGTTGTAAAATTTAATATTTTATAAAAAAATTATCTTTTTAAAAACCATATCAAAAAGTCAAATGGTATTTATTTTGGAATGAATGGAGACATGGAGTAATGTATTTGACACTAAAAAGATACATAAAATAATATTTGTAATTAAACCTTAAATCCTAACTACCACTATATTACATATTATTTTAATTTTATTAAAAATTAATTAAAATTTGTATTAACCCTCATTAAACTAACTAATTTTTTAAAATATATTTAATTATCATATTAATATAAGAAGTCAATTTTTATATCTTTTGTCAATTTTTTTGAATTTAAATATACTTTATATTAGCATCCACTCTACCAATTATAAAATAAACCAAATGTCATTCAATTCTTTCAATTTTTAATTATTAAATTGGTTACAATGAAAAGAGATAATAGATGGATGGATAGATAGAAATTGAATCGGATATATATTGTCAAGTTGGATAAAAATAAAGTGGAAAGCTTCCTCACTCTTCTAAGCAAGCCAGTAGGTTCTCATAAATGCTAATTTACGCTCAAAAATAAATTACTTGATGCAGACATTCCTTCTATCAAAGAGAATCCTACAAAAGATTGACCCAATAAATAAGAATTTATTCTGGAACAAACTTCAGTCAAAACGTTCCACACCTTTCATTAGTTGGGAAAAACTATGCACTTTAAAAGATAATGATGGTCTCGGTTTAAGAAAAGTAGAGGACATGAACATAAGCTTAAAAATGAAACTACTTTGAAAAATAATATGAACTATCACCCGTGAAACAAAAATAATACGAACTTTCAAAATTATAAAATTATAGACAAACTATGGGTATATACCGAAAATGATATAACAGTTAATTTTCTGGCCAAAATAGTCAGTTGTGCATTGGAAAGCCAAGTTGGCAATTTTTTTTTCATTTCAGCTTACCTTCTTTTACTAATACACATCAGATTAATACTTTTCTTTTAAGAAAAAAAATAAAATAAACATCTAAGTTACGGCAGAAGCTCGAAGGGCGAATTGAAGGATGGTTGGGGATCGATAACCCAGTCGACGAATTCCCGATTGAGAACAAGGAAGGGCGAAGGAGTTTGAAGGATGACATAGGGCAGGGAACAACAAAGCTCATCTATGAAATCAAATATTGGCAGAACAATGGTCAATGAATCCCCAATGGAAAGGTGCTTCCATGGCTACCCCGCGAGATCACAAACCTGCAAATACACCAGAAATTCGAGAAAACAATTTTATGTTTGTCCATTATGAAAGATTTGATTCCACTCTTTGGGTTATCTCATCTGTTTGTTTGAATTTTAAGCATTTCGAACTGGTTATAAATCTTAGGGTTTTTGAATTTGGTTGCAATTTTAGGGTGTTCAAATTTGGTTGGAATTATAGTGTTTCTAAATAAATTTCGAACTGGCTCTTAAACTATAAATTTCAATTTATTTTCATGCATTTTCCAATTCTACTATATTGAATAACTCTTTACACATGCTGATTTTGTTGGTTGTTAGATACCATATATTGTCATGGAAGTGTGTTTTTTGGCTGATTTGAATGTTTTTTGGCTGATTTGAATTAGGGGAGATTTTGCCGTCATGAATAAGATACACAGTGGGCTGAATTGTAACGGTCCGGATATAAATATCCGGGATACGTTTCGAAGGTCGGATACCTTCGTTCGGATGTTGCACTTCAAGTACGGGTCGAGGTTTCAAACCTCTAATCAGTCGAAGTTTCATAATTTCAGTTTAACGAAAGTAAAGCGGAAATATGATTTAGACACAAAAGCCACGGCAGAGTCGGGTCAAAACAAACCAAAGTGGGTGATTTGCCATTTGTCAAGTTAGAATATATTAGCCGGATTCTTCGATTCGCCAAAAGATTTCCCCGTCACAGAAGCATGGAGCAACAAGAGCGGTACCTAACACTATCCACGAAGTCAGGCCTGGTGATCGCCTGCGGGTCCTCTGACCGCGCTGAGTCCACATAACATGCCTATGCCTAAATAAAAGATGACTAATGCGGTACAAGATTTAAATCACACTATCATGCCCCTAGTATATATAATATGCGGAAAAGAACTGTAAAGGGCCCAAGACAATGCCAAGTGGCATATCCCTCTCCTACCTCTGCACCCCTTCCCGTTAGTGCAGAGACTGGCCAGTTCGTTGCTATAGCATAGCATATCCTCGTGGTGGTGCACTCACCCACGGTATCATTATAACATATATATAAAAAAATACGTAAATCTTGCCCGATGGTGCTGGGCTATCATATCATGCTCATATCGACTCGATAGACTCAGGGCACCCGATGAGGCTAGGCTACCCTATGACCCTAGCAAAGACTCTAGGACTATCACAGATAACGGCCGTTCTGTTTCAAACACACAAAGTAAACACATGCTCAGTTCAATGCAATCCTAGCATGATACTACATGTCATGCTTTAATATGCAACAAAACTACACATTACATGACACATCAGGCAGGAGGTCCAGGTTACTGAGTAAGTCCCGTAGGATACTTACCTGTTGATGCAGAACAACAAGATAACACAAGCAAGGGCCCAAATGCAAGTCCAAAGCAATCCAAAAGCAATACACACCTCTCATCAAGTCATTTCCATAAGCTACCGGTTCACATTCATACATACGGAACCCAAGTTCTCAACATCCTCAAGACCAACCGATAGTAAAACCGTTTTCTAAAACCTTTTCGATACGATCAAATCGACCAAAATCATCTTCCAATCAAACCCCTTGATAAAATCATACCAACCATATTTTCGAACTCATAAATCCCAAATTAAGTCAACTCATATTCAAAATGATTTCTCAACTCATACTTGGCCAAATTCCGACATTAACACTTAAGCCTTAAAACCAATTTCAAAAAATCATATTATAAAACAATTCAGGCATGTTTCTTATTTCAAAACATTATATAGATAATTCTCAACACTAAATCATCAAAATAATTCCAAGCTCACAAAGAATACTTATAAATCAAAACCAACAATTTACTTTAAAATCCTAGCTCACATAGTTAAATCCTCTTAAAATGCATCAATTAAATAAGCCAATCAATATAATCTTAAAACAATATACAATATATAACGATTAATTTTCCAGAATTTATAATTATAACCAAACCTAAAATAATACTAATTTTTACAAAATTTAACACTTACTATCCATATATTCTTAAAACAAACCAAAAATATATTTATAACTCCATATCACTTAATATCACTTTTAAAACCTTTTTAAATATAAATATTAATAATTTCATAACATATAAATATACATATTCATTTTCCCAAAATCAGAATAATTAAAATCATATAACATATATGGGTATATATATAAATACATAACACAATATATATATATATATATATATATATATATATATATATATATATATATATATATATATATATATATATAAAACATAACAAAAAAGTAACAATCCAGCCAGCCCAAACCAAACCCAACCCGAATCAAAACCCAGCACAAGACCCGGATACCCATACCCGGATCCGAATTCGGGTCCCAAACCCCATACCCAATTCAGCATTAAATGAACCGGAATAATTGGCCTGAACCGGCCCAAGAAAAAAAGAAAGAAAAAGAAGGACTAAACCGGCCCCCTGAACCCGTCTCCCACCTCTGCTCTGGCGGAAATAAGAGACGAAGAAGGGAGGTGAAGCGCGGCTTCTCCGGCGATCCTCTCCGTCCCAAATTCTACCCAGGTGCTCGACTCCCCATTCCGACCAAGACCCAACCAACAAGAGGAAAACGACGCAAGGGAGGAGGGAGAAAAGAAGGCTCACCGAGGATTCGAAGTTCTCGCCGGAATTGCTCGTTGGAGGAGCGATTGAGTTCTTCGGAGACGGATTTGACGTCGGAAAGCCTAGGACGTGTGTAGAGGGGTTAAAGGTGAAATTTTACTAGGTTTTAGAGCGAAAGGGAGGAGAGGACGACCTTACCGCTTGGTTCGGAAAAGAAACAGGGGAACGTGAGGACAGTGGCTGCGCTCTCTGATCTCCGAGGTCTTCTGGGCTCGTCGCTACTTTGGGAGACCAAAGAGGTCGAGGTAGGAGCTGCTGGTGGCCTGGGTTCACCTTCGGTGGCGAAACAGGGGAAGTTCAGTGTGAGCTTGTCTTCCATGGCGACGACGAAGACGTGGGTGATGGAGCTGCGGCTGGAGGAGAGGTAAGAGTGAGAGGAGGTCACGGTGGTGGCGATTTTGGACACGAAAATGGGGCTCCTTGGTTTGTTGTGAAAATGAAGGGAAGGGGCTGAGGTTTACAGGCATAGAAATGAGGGAGAGGGAGGAAAGGTTGTGGGTCTTGTGCAGAGTGTGAAACGGGAGACAGAGAGAGAGAGAGAGGGGGTGTGTGAGTTGTGAGGAGGGCTGCTGCAACTGAAATGAGGCAGGGGAGGGTGTTGTTTTGTATGTAGCTGGGTGATTTGCAGGGTGAGAGGAAGGGGGACCGCAGGGGGAGAGAGAGAGAGAGAGAGAGAGAGAGAGAGAGAGAGAGAGAGAGAGAGAGAGAGAGAGAGAGAGAGGGAAATAAAAGAAAAGGGAAAGAAAATAAAAGAATTGGGGTCCACTAAAGAATTCAAATTAGCGTAAAAGACTCGAAACCCGCTCGCCCGATCGAATCCCGACTAAGTCGAATTTAAATAAAATTTAATTTACTAATTTAAAGATAACGGAATTAAATTAATTTTATCAAAACTCGGAGCTCGAAGGCGGAATTAAACCCGTTAAAATCTAAATTCTCAAAACGATGCCGGAATGTCTTTAAAATCAAACTCACGCTCGAGGACGAGTTTTCTCGCATTTTTACCGATTGAATAAAATAATAATATGTTACTCAAAATAATAATAAAAAAATATAAAATACATTTAGTCTTTACATTTATCCACCTCTAAAAACAAGTCTCGTCCCCGAGACTAAAATCATTTAAAACAATGGGGAGAAATTTGAAATCGGTGAGTCCGAGGACCATGTCTAAGGATCTTGTAATCGTCTCGGTTGCGTCTTCCGGGATTCTCACAACATCCTAGTCACGGTCATGACATCTCCAATTGGTCTTGTCAAGTATGTAATAAGCGCCCTTATCACATCCTCGCTTCGACCTTTCGGAAGTATCACAACTCTAAAAGCATTATAGCGTCCGACTAGGTCTTAGCAAGCAATCTATAAGCGCCCCTATACAATGCTTGTATCCACTTCGTGAGACACCATAATGTAAATCCAGTTCGTAAAACCTCAAAGCGTTTTATAAATGGAAAGATTGTCATTCAAATCATTGAAATTCTCAACTCCTTTAAAACCCCAAGTCAGCCCTTTTCAAAGCCGTTCAAAATCTTTAAATTCAATGTTTAATCAAGCAGCTTTACACCAAACAAGTAAAATTCTTTCAAATCAAGGTTTCATCAAAATCTCCCAGAACCAAACCAGCTTCTCGCATACCAATCAATCAAATTCAGAAGGTAGAAGGTGGAATCATCCACCTCTAAGGGCTAATCCCATATTCTCTTCCTAATTTCCAGAATCGAATCAATCTATCAGTCTCAATTCAAGCAAGATGCATAAGCCATAAGAAATGCATAACTGTATAACCATCCAATCTCCAACCAACACATTACACAGCAACTCTCAACATATACCAAAGTCATAAAAGTATCTCTCATCATAGAATCAACGAACCAAAATCCATTGTCAACACATCAATACAACAAGGTCAGGCTATTAAGAATCGGCAGAGGGGAACGTCAGTCAATATATCAATCACCAAAACGTTAGCATACTCAAAAAACATCATCTCAACTCATACAATGCCATATAACGATCATTTAGCAATCACGCACAAGTATCTCATATATATATACAAACCATATCCATGCTCCAAGTCAATATTCATCATTTAACATCTCCTGGTCATAACATCATGCTCTCACATAGCAACATATCATTATTTCATGATTCATACAACACATCATAACATGCTTCTAGAACAACATAGTAGGATAGCAATGTATCATTACATCATAATAACACTTGCCACTGTCAACTAGATTTCCAATATTGCATATCAACATGTATTATCAAGCCATATCAGGTTCATCATGGTCGCTGTCTAACATCATGCCAGTTCATTTTAATAAAACACATAATCAAGAAAGCTTTCACATCACCACCAGGAAAAATAAACACAAACCCCGCTCGCTCGATTTCAATTCCTACATCAAAACCAGCCTCATCTAGATAGACCAACATTAGCTCAGGTAACATCCTCAAAAGAAGTCCTAATTCATTTCAATACCCCAACCTCGCCCCTCATTCGACCAAGAACTCTCACTAGCAATCCACCTCTAAGAATCCAACCCTCATCTCTGTTTTCACACCCGAGCACCCCTGCATACTATGTCCTCGATACCCCCAAAGGTCATTTCTTACATTTCTCACTCTTCCCAAGATATCACAACGTAGAACCCTTCTAACCACGCATCTTCAATAAAGTTTCCTCGGTCACTACCTAACTAGCCTATCCCTAATCATACCCTTATCGGAGATTCACCTAGGAGCTCATCGAAATCATCAAGCATCACCTCTTAAAATTTTCGAACCCACTCGGTCCAACCTAAGTCAACACCTCTCTTCGGCAACATCCCCTTACCACTGTCGATCATTCCACTAGTACAAAAATGGGATTTTAGCCCGAATATTTTTGGCCATATAGCCCGGATCTGACAATTTATAGCTCCGGGCTTCAGGTTGGTTGGGGTGAAAAATAGGTATAGTTTTATAGCCCGGATATTGGGAAATAAAATCCGGGGTATATAACCCCACCAACATTCCCCAAAAAGTGAGCTTAAACACACGCCCGGGGTATATACTAAAATATCCGGGGTATATACTTAAAATATCCGGGGTATAAACCCCATTGAATCCGGGTTATAATTATTTTTAATCCGGGGTATAAAATATTAGAAGTCCGGGCTATATTCTTGTTGTTTTTATGAGTAATTCATTTATACCATTAAATATAACCCGGAGGTGTAAAAAAGTATCTGGGGTATATATAACCAACTCAATTCATCATACAATTTCACTATATATAAACCGCAGCATTAGATCCGGGCTATATAAATTTTTTTTCCAAGCTACCATTCATTATATATATTACTATATTTCCTGAAATATAACCTGTAGTTCTGATTGGCATGGAATCAGTAGGCACCCACAATTAAACAAAATGAAACATATATTACAATCCAGAAATTTAAATTTCTACAAAGTTTGAAGTTTTTACAAGGATTCAAAACATGTAAATATTCATCAACACTTGAACAATTTCTTACAAGGTCTCAAGTTAAGTACATGACCCATACCCATATAATGCGCAGGAAAAAAAGACGAGTCTATTGGTCATGCGATCTTTCTTCAAAATCAACCAGTCCAAAACTTCTTCCAAACCCGAGAGACTTTGATCAGCCTTGCCTAAACACAAAGTCAAAAATAGGAGAAAATTATGAACCAAAATAATTGGTTTTAGACATACAACATGGTACTTTCTTTGATTTCCTTATCCAAATTTGTAGCTAAGAAATGAATGTCAATAACTCAAACAACTTGAATAAATTCTTATTTAATCTAACTAAATCGGAACACTTTCTAGTAACAACAATAACATAAGAACTTGTATCTCAAATCCATCAAGTCCGAAAATCCAGCATTTCACCAATCATTCACCTAATCACCAGAAGTAGACCACAAGTAGACCACAACACATCATTTCCCCCAAAATCTAATGACCAATTAAAGGGAAACCAAATCTACAATCAAGCTCAAAAAATCAAAACTGATCTTACATTGGCTTTCAAGGGTTGCAGTGGGAGTTGGCAGCTACGAAGGCAAATCGGCACGATCAGGGACTGCAAGGGCAACCAAATCCAAATAAAAAAACAACTACAACAAAAGCAAAAACATGTTTGCAGCATAAATTACCATTCTTATTGAATAACATTATTTCCTCTAACCACTACAACTAACAACTCCAATGAAAATGGTTTATCCACTAAAATTTTATCGGTAGGCTATAAAGAGGGCACCAAACGAAATTGTCCCTTTTTTTTATCACCAACAAGTCAATAATTCGATACTGTGCAAAAATACTATACTTTGAATATTATATAACAAAATATAACTTTATTTTAGTAAATTAATAAGCTAGAGTATAAAGTGGCATTATTGGTAGTCAAGAAGTCATGGTCAATGTATGTGCAAGAAAGGATGATCTAATGTATCATTCTACATTTATCCAATCTTAAAAAAAAAAAGGAATTATGTCATCATATAAAAGTTAATAGAGCATGTATGAATCACTGCAAGTCACACATTGCAAGTTAAATATTTCAAGTTTTGGCTGTAGTTAATATTTATATATCCAATCTAAAAAAGAAGAATTATAGTATAAATGAAAATATGAGGAACTTTAAAAAATCCAAGAATGGGGCACTTTAGATTAAGTCACTGTCAAAAAAAAAAATCCAAGAATCAACTAATTTGAATCAAGCTAGTACTACTTGACATAAATTCTACGGAGTAATTCTTTCTATTAGCTTGACATTAGTAGGTTTCATTTTTTTTAATTTCATATATCACATGACCAGGCAATAAAAGTATAGTTACTCTAGAACACACTGTGTTAGGATTGATTGAAACTGATCCCCAATTAATTAGATCATAAATAACTCAACTACCGAAGCTTTTGTTGGTTGGCACTTTGCAACCTACCTATCTCCAGTTTAAGCGAAGGCATAATATAATTTGAGTAAAACAAATCAAGAAAGAGGAAAACACTAGTGAGGTTGAGTGACCGAGTTAGTAAAACAAGCAATTTGAGGTAGATTCATTTATCAAAAGAGGATAATTATTCATAGTTTGGTGTTCTCTCAAAACAAAAAGTTAGTTTAGAGCTCTTTTTTCCCCTTTCCCCCCCCCCCCCCCCCCCCGCATAAAGCACCAGACAACATCCACAAATAGAAATGAAGGGTGGATGACAGCAAGAGTAAAGTTAAGCAACATTAAACTCACAAACATACAGAAACCTTGGAAATCTTGATAAACTCCAAACAGTAACAAATAGACAACAATCACAAGCCCCAAAGGATGAAAAACGAAATTAAAGGAAAGCATTTACCTTCATAATTTCCATTTCTATCATCCAAACGTTGACGTTTAGATCCTCAATAAGGCGTGGTCTCCGATAGTCAATAGTAGTGTCGCCCACAATGTAACGGCTTCAGGCTGAGCGCGAGAGAGAGATCGACGGTAAAGAGATGTAGGCGAGAGGTAGAAATCTAATCAGACTAGAGATCGAGGTAGGCCGACCAACAAAATTCTCAGATCTATAAATGGAGACAACAAACAAGATCGAAGGGGGAAATTCTAGATCTGGAACGAGGAAGACGAGAGGGAATGTGATAGAGAAGGGATCGGGTTTAGGGGGACTTCAATGGTAGACGCGCGAGTACATGAACAAGAGGACGAGATAGGTTGAGGGGAGGAGGGCCAAGGGGCTTAAGAGCTCAGATCTGTTACGGAGAGGGAAAGGCGGCGTTCGTCGGGTTCTTCTTCTCCGGGCGAGATGCGGGAGTGAGACAGAGAGAGGGACGGTCAGGACTCAGGAGTGTGGGAGAGATCTCCATGGGAGGAAGCTTGAGCATGAAAATGGAGATTTGTCCTCAATGTAAGCGGCGCACAAAAGACTGGAGAAAGAAAAGTAGGTTTTAAGTGTTCGTAATAAAATAATAAAAATATATACCCCGGATATTTGTGCTCCGGGTTATGTAGCTATGGGGTGTTGGGGCTAATTATAAGTTTATACCCCGGATATTCAGTTGTTAAAACGCCCGGGCTATATAAATACAGGGACCTATTATCACATTTAAATATAGCCCGGGGTTTTTCTTATTATCCGGGCTAAATAGTTTTTCAATGAACTGCAAATAAAAAAAACAATGTTTTTTAGCCTTTATACCCCGAGATTTTGTGATCCGGGCTAATAGCCTATGAGCTAAAATCCAGTTTTTGTACTAGTGTTCTAATCGCTCAAAACCTTTCTCCACTCTTTGACCACTCTACCAAAGGATCTCACTCACATGTTCAAAGAAGAAGCAATCATGGACATTATTGCACATAACGATCACATCATATCAACTAGCATTTATAACAACAGCATCATTAGTTCATCATCAAACATTGCAACGTGTATCAAAAGTCTTAATTTACTGTCATGCTCAACGAGTATTGTACAACATCATATATGAATATGGTCACTTCAAGCTAGCAAGTTTCACCATAATCTTAGCTAATAAGCAGTTCAGATTCTCGGCGTTTGCAGTTCATACTATATAGGAAAGGAATTGAGATCATGCTTAGCAACTCAGAATAGCATCACATCAAGTCATCATGGCACATTAGGACTGTAAGGCATTGAATCATATCATCACATCAACAAGCAGCTTTCAACATCAAGTCAGTGCAATATCATCATCAACAAGCTCAGAAAGGGTTAGCAATTCGAATAGAGGACGCTCCCACCTGCAATTCATATCGTGCTCAACAATCGTAATCCTCAAAGCGAGCTTGTTCCGTCGACATTATCGATCCTGAGGCCCGTGGGTTATGGGCCCACGCTTCCGCTGCGCTGCTCTATCGCTATTCGTCTTCCCGATCCCTTTTTCCATGCGGTCGCTCATCCAAGGTAACGCGTAGGAGTTTAAGTTAGCGGAGATAGGGGAGTGACAAGAGCGGACGACCCAATTTTTCTTTCGGAGAAGGAATAGGCCAAGGCTAAAGACGACATGACTAGAGACAAGACTCCGACTCGGGAATAGTAACGATGCCCTTATGGGAGTCCATTAGGGTACAATTGTGACAAACAAGCATGAATTCACTATGGAGCATATCCATCACATCAATCCATACTAACATGTACCTATCTCGGGGGAAACATTCGTATTCATATCAAAGACACAATGAAGTCCTACGCTGATGTAGGTGAAACAAGCTAACATTCTAGTATTCCATGGAAACAGATCTGCCTAGTAACTTCGAGCAAGATAGGCGGAACCAACAATGATCACATATTAGGTCAAGCATGGCACGGAATCCTATGACGAGATCCATTTAGAGAGCATAGATCCTACATGATACTAGCGATACATAATGCGATACAAGCATAGTCAAGATTCATTAAGAGGAGTTCAACATAATGTTCACGAAACATGAGGCATCATCAAAAGTAACAAGATGGACATCATGGATGCTAGGTTATAATCATGCTAAGAAAGAACCATCATAGAGTACATAGACATCTTTACCATGTAAGCATGCTAGGTTTGATCGTCACGGAAAGCTAGTCAATCATCGAATTCAACATTAAACTCATCGGGCCGAGTGAAACATGTTAAGAGGACAAAAAGAGGAAAGAGCCACACTATCAGGTACCTAGTTCAAGAGTGAATCAACAATAACGTAGGCAAAGTATAATTCGCACAAGTCACAACCAAGGGCCCAACATGTTACTAGTGGTTCAATATAACATATGGTACATACATGCACTTGACTGGTTAATACGACGGTATGCAAGAGTTCATTCAATCACATCTCAACGACATAGTGGCACGAGAGGAAAACGCAACGAGGTATAGAGCAAGTCTAAGCAACATGGCTAGAATATGAGGACATGAGTTCAAATTGATGTATACTAGGGTAGAACATGTATTTATCAAGACTCGTTCACACTACCATATTCTCACTTAGCACAATTAACGCATAGCAGTTACTAGAATAATCAACAACAGTAAATCAAAGAATAGGTGGGCATGCTATAGATTCTTGTCACAGAATGAATGATAAGCATCGAGGCATCATCGGCTAGCATGCTAAAGAGTACAATATTATGAGGCATTCGTACAAAGAAGAGTCGATCACACTATCATGGATCTAATTCAGAAGAAGAAACAATCATATAGACTCATATCATGTGGTTCATGCTTCCAATCAATCATACGGGTAATACAATAGGCCAAGTAGACATGCTATGACAACATGTAACCATGATAGATAGTAAGGTATAACACGAGGCTAAGCAATGCAACTAATCACAGGTGTAATAACATGAGCAACATTTTACTAAGAAGCATTCGCAAGGTACATGCAGGATGTTACAAAATCATGTCATGAAATTCAGAGAGAGTCACCATTACAACCGGACAGAGATCCCTAAGGGCAACCATTGACTCTTCCTAACTGACTCATCACTCATCTTTCTCGTGAGACTCAGATATGACTTTTATGGCAAGGTGACACCGGTCGATCGTCATAAGAATCAAGAAAGACAACCTCGGAAACACTTACTTTCTAACTTGGAATTACATCAAAATCCAACTTTCAATACTCTCCCCAAGCAACCCTCATATCCAACCATGATTTCCGAAACACTATGTTTACCAACCCGATTTCCCGTGGAGGAGACCGATATTCGAAGGGAGGACTCGATTGAACTATCAAAGGGTTCATAAGGAAAGGGGCGGTTCCGCAAAACTGAGCTTAACCATATAAGAAGAAGAAGAGTACTCCCGCTATCCCGTTCGCACAGATCGTCCAATATTCATTCAATAGTTAGAACATAACAATCAAATCTTTAGCATATCCAGCACTCAATCATAGAATCAGTTAATGATAATTACAATGATCTCCTTGGAGCCTTCCCAACCCATCTGTAAAGAACAAGCTAGTATTTCGCCTACCCATTCCCGCCTACATCCAATAGGGATGGTCTAGTGCCTTTTCTACCCACTCGATCCCTTATTAGTTGGTTCTCCTCTTTTATCATAAGCCAAGTTCACATTTAGTCCAATTGAGTTAGACATATTAAGTTCATTTTGCCCCCTTTAAAACGCTTTCAAATCTTCGAAATCCATGGGCGGTTTTCCAAAACATACACCCGACCCTTGCGTACCCGAATTGCACAACCTGGCTCTGATACCAACTTTGTAACGGCTCGGACATAAATATCCGGGATATGTTTCGAAGGTCGGATACCTTCGTTCGGATGTTGCAATTCAGGTACGGGTCGAGGTTTCAAACCTCTAATCAGTCGAAGTTTCATAATTTCAGTTTAACGAAAGTAAAGCGGAAATATGATTTAGATACAAAAGCCACGGCAGAGCCGGGTCAAAACAAACCAAAGTGGGTGATTTGCCATTTTTCAAGTTAGAATATATTAGCCGGATTCTTCGATTCGCCAAAAGATTTCCCCGTCACAGAAGCATGGAGCAACAAGAGCGGTACCTAACACTATCCACGAAGTCAGGCCTGGTGATCGCCTGCGGGTCCTCTGACCGCGCTGAGGCCACATAACATGCCTATGCCTAAATAAAAGATGACTAATGTGGTACAAGATTTAAATCACACTATCATGCCCCTAGTATATATAATATGCAGAAAAGAACTGTAAAGGGCCCAAGACAATGCCAAGTGGCATATCCCTCTCCTACCTCTGCACCCCTTCCCGTTAGTGCAGAGACTGGCCAGTTCGTTGCTATAGCATAGCATATCCTCGTGGTGGGGCACTCACCCACGGTATCATCATAACATATATATAAAAAAAATACGTAAATCTTGCCCGATGGTGTTGGGCTATCATATCATGCTCATATCGACTCGATAGACTCGGGGCACCCGATGGGGCTAGGCTACCTTATGACCCTAGCAAAGACTCTAGGACTATCACAGATAACGGCCGTTCTGTTTCAAACACACAAAGTAAACACATGCTCAGTTCAATGCAATCCTAGCATGATACTACATGGCATGCTTTAATATGCAACAAAACTACACATTACATGACACATCAGGCAGGAGGTCCAGGTTACTGAGTAAGTCCCGTAGGATACTTACCTTGATGCAGAACAGCAAGATAACACAAGCAAGGGCCCAAATGCAAGTCCAAAGCAATCCAAAAGCAATACACACCTATCATCAAGTCATTTCCATAAGCTACTGGTTCACATTCATACATACGGAACCCAAGTTCTCAACATCCTCAAGACCAACCGATAGTAAAACCGTTTTCTAAAACCTTTTCGATACGATCAAATCGACCAAAATCATCTTCCAATCAAACCCCTTGATAAAATCATACCAACCATATTTTCGAACTCATAAATCCCAAATTAAGTCAACTCATATTCAAAATGATTTCTCAACTCATACTTGGCCAAATTCCGACATTAACACTTAAGCCTTAAAACCAATTTCCAAAAATCATATTATAAAACAATTCCGGCATGTTTCTTATTTCAAAACATTATATAGATAATTCTCAACACTAAATCATCAAAATAATTCTAAGCTCACAAATAATACTTATAAATCAAAACCAACAATTTACTTTAAAATCCTAGCTCACATAGTTAAATCCTCTTAAAATGCATCAATTAAATAAGCCAATCAATATAATCTTAAAACAATATACAATATATAACGATTAATTTTCCAGAATTTATAATTATAACCAAACCCAAAATAATACTAATTTTCACAAAATTTAACACTTACTATCCATATATTCTTAAAACAAACCAAAAATATATTTATAACTCCATATCACTTTTAAAACCTTTTTAAATATAAATATTAATAATTTCAGAACATATAAATATATATATATTCATTTTTCCAAAATCAGAATAATTAAAATCATATAACATATATGGGTATATATATAAATACATAACACAATATATATAAAAAACATAACAAAAAAGTAACAATCCAGCCAGCCCAAACCAAGCCCAACCCGAATCAAAACCCAGCCCAAGACCCGGATACCCATACCCGGATCCGAATTCGGGTCCCAAACCCCATACCCAATTCAGCATTAAATGAACCGGAATAATTGGCCTGAACCGGCCCAAGAAAAAAAGAAAGAAAAAGAAGGACTGAACTGGCCCCCCTGAACCCGTCTCCCACCTCTGCTCTGGCAGAAAGAAGAGACGAAGAAGGGAGGTGAAGCGCGGCTTCTCCGGCGAACCTCTCCGCCCCAAATTCTACCCAGGTGCTCGACTCCCCATTCCGACCAAGACCCAACCAACAAGTGGGAAACGACGCAAGGGAGGAGGGAGAAAGGAAGGCTCACCGAGGATTCGAAGTTCTCGCCGGAATTGCTCGTCGGAGGAGCGATTGAGTTCTTTGGAGACGGATTTGACATCGGAAAGCCTAGGACGTGTGTAGAGGGGTTAAAGGTGAAATTTTATTAGGTTTGAGAGCGAAAGGGAGGAGAGGACGACCTTACCGCTTTGTTCGGAAAAGAAACAGGGGAACGTGAGGACAGTGGCTGCGCTCTCTGATCTCCGAGGTCTTCTGGGCTCGTCGCTGCTTTGGGAGACCAAGGAGGTCGAGGTAGAAGCTGCTGGTGGCCTGGCTTCACCTTCGGTGGCGAAACAGGGGAAGCTCAGTGTGAGCTTGGCTTCCATGGCGACGACGAAGACGTGGGTGATGGAGCTGCGGCTGGAGGAGAGGTAAGAGTGAGAGGAGGTCACGGTGGTGGCGATTATGGACACAAAAATGGGGCTCCTTGGTTTGTTGTGAAAATGAAGGGAAGGGGCTGAGGTTTACAGGGATAGAAATGAGGGAGAGGGAGGAAAGGTTGTGGGTCTTGTGCAGAGGGTGAAACGGGAGAGAGAGAGAGAGAGAGAGGGGTGTGTGAGTTGTGAGGAGGGCTGCTGCAACTGAAATGAGGCAGGGGAGGGTGTTGTTTTGTATGTAGCTGGGTGATTTGCAGGGTGAGAGGAAGGGCGACCGCAGGGAGAGAGAGAGAGAGAGAGAGGGGGAAATAAAAGAAAAGGGAAAGAAAATAAAAGAATTGGGGTCCACTAAAGAATTCAAATTAGCGTAAAAGACTCGAAACCCGCTCGCCCGATCGAATCCCGACTAAGTCGAATTTAAATAAAATTTAATTTACTAATTTCAAGATAACGGAATTAAATTAATTTTATCAAAACTCGGAGCTCGAAGGCGGAATTAAACCCGTTAAAATCTAAATTCTCAAAACGATGCCGGAATGTCTTTAAAATCAAACTCACGCTCGAGGACGAGTTTTCTCGCATTTTTACCGATTGAATAAAATAATAATATGTTACTCAAAATAATAATATAAAAATATAAAATACATTCAGTCTTTACATGAATTAGGGTAGATTTTGCAGTTTTGCTATCATAGAAGTGTGTTTTTGCTGTCATGGAAGTGTGTTTTTTTTTCTGATTTGAATTAGGGGAGATTTTGTTGTCATGAATAAGCTACTGAGTGGGCTGAATGAGGGGATATTTTGCTGACAAGGAAGTGTGTTTTTGGCTGTCATAAAGTGTTTTTTTTTCTGTCATATATTTCTATTGGTTTGATTTTTTTTAAATTTGCAAGCAGATGAAAAATACAACTTTTTCAAATCAATAGATGCTCATGCGTATGCTTGTAGAGGCAAAGAAACTAACAAGGGCATGAGAGTCGATAAAGATTGCAAAGCCTCTGATTTTTTCAAGTTGAGCACGAACATGGTGAAGATCCAAAGAGAGAATTTACTATTGAAAGTTGTTGTTGGCGTGGTATTAGTTATCTTATTGATTGTATTAGTGAAAATATGACAATGCTAATGTATTAGTGATTATGTACTTTGATGCTAAATACGATAATGCTGTTATTGGTAGGGCTGCTCGGTTTATGTAGTTTTATGTCATGGAATGCTAATGTATTAGTGATTATTTACTTCGATGTCATGAAATGCTAAGGAATTTAATTAGATTACTTATTCTCAGCTTGTCTATATTAGTTTTTGCATCTTGCTATAAGCCATTGTAGGATATGTCAAACAGCAAATAATCTGACAACAAAACTCAATATCATTCATAATACAGAAGTAGCAGAAAAAACATCTACGCAATAAATTGCCTCAATTCAAGAAAACCATAAAACAAAATCAAAAGGAAAAGCATTAAACTTCCTCAATTGCACATATCAAACAAATAAATTGCCTAACCATCATATATAGATCAAGCATTAAAGTAGACAACAACCATAATTTTGGTTAACACAATATACCATAAAGTAAATAACACCATACTTTACGCAATAATGTATTAGAAAAATAGCAATCTAAACACCTCATGGTTATCTTTATAGCATAAGCATAGAGCACTACAAAAGGTTAATGTTCAATAGCAACAAGGTACTAAGTGCTAAGTGAGTGCTAGCATTGAATACAAGGTAGTAAGTTCTAAGTGAAAAGATGACGTTGTTGTCAAAAGATGAAGTTGATGTGAAAAATAGGGTTGTTCAAAATTAGGTTTGAACTGTTTTTTTCAACCGAACCAAACAAAAAAAAACCAAACCTAAATCCGAGCGAGGTGTTTTGGTTTCTGTTTTTGGTTCAGGAAATTTTAATTTTTGGTTCGTTTTGTACTTTGTTCGGTTAAAGAAAAAAATTGAAATTTAATTTGTTTTTTATTTATATTTTAATTTAAAACAATAAGTCAATAACCCATTAGAAACCTAACCTACTGTAGCACTTTCCATTGTTGTAAGTAGTGTTGTGCAGTCTTGAAGATTGAAGGTTGGCTAGCATAGCACACAGTAGTGTTGTTTCTATTTTTTTTTGTCTTGTTGGGTTGGGTTAATTTCGGATGAAATTCCCTCAAACTCAAATTGTTAAATGAAAATCGGTTCACGTAGGTTCAGAACTGAACTGGTTGAAAACCGAAACAAACCTAATAGTTTCGGTTCGACTTTCGATTTATTTTTTTGGGATTTTAGTTTTTGGTTTGACCTGGTTCGACTCGGTTTTAGGTTGATGATCGAACATCCCTAGTGAAAAGATGAAGTTGCTGTCAAAAGCTGGAGCAAAAGCAACAACACTCTTCCACTAGGGTCCCATTGATGGATGATTGTCATTGAAAGCTGCCGAAGGCTGCAATTTTTGAGATGCCTGATAAAATGTATGATTCCTATGTCCCTTAAAAGTATCAATATCATATATTAATAGCATGTGGTCCATAAAAAAAATAGCAAGGCTTAATTTATCTAGAAAAAATATCACGACCATGTTAAGTTGAATTTCTATAATAAAAAAAAGGCTCAAATAAAATACCTCTGCACAACCCACATGGCCTTCATTATAAGTCCATACTTGTCCTGATGCACTAGATCTATATATAAAACCACCTCGTTCTTCATAAATTACCCTCATACCCATCATAGCCAAATCCATCCCTAATCCTTTTCCTCTTCCTCTTCCTCTTCCTTTTCCTCTGCCTCTCCCTGTTCCATCTGTAACACTAGGAGCTGCACTTCAAAATCAGCTTCAGTATATGCTCGAATAACCATCCAAAAAGCCAACTTCAATTCGTCGCCTTTATGCACCTTATTCCAGTTGGTGTATATATATGTCTCGCACAATTTCTGTGCACAGCAGCTGGGAACAATGATGCAGAAGCTTCAAGAAGACCTCGTGTACAAAAACATTTAGGACCATAACATGTGCTCAAAAATTACTTATTTGAAAAACACATAACAATTTCTAAATAAGAGAAAATTGAAGGTACTTTATGTTGATTAGACGTGAAAGTCCAGCCCTCTCCATTTGTACCATTTAATGCATCCTTTAATTTTGTCAAAAATCATTCCCAACTACATATTGGAAACATTATTATTTCCATCGTTTCCAACTGCAGCAAGTAGGATACCCCCAAAAAATATTTTAAGAAAACATCCATCTAAACACATAAAACGCCTAGAACCTAAAATGAACCCACTTTATAATCTAGCAAAACAAACAAAAAACCTTTGGAAATGGGAGGGCTTGCTGGAATAGTGACTAGCTCAAATGTACTTCCTTCATTTGATCTCCTTAACTCTTTCATGAACCTCCCGATCTTGCTATAATGCTGCTTTGCTGACCCGTGTAACAATGTATGTGTAGTTCGCTTTGCCTAGTATACAATCCAACTTTTTATGATAACACCGTACCTCCTTCTCACACTTTTAATCATATCATCGGCTGTCTAGTGAGGATTCTCTGTCAAACAAGGAAGATACTCTTTGGCAAGCCATTTTGATGTTAGTTGGTGATTCCTTTGCATATCCCTCACACATTGATGGTCAATGCAAGCAGATTTCACAAGCATACAACCCTCTTTATGATGCCAAGATGCATAAATGTAAAATAGACAACCTTTCCTACAATGCACCCCAACCTTTAACATACGTTTGTCATACACCCCAAATGCGAAACTGTATCCATTGAAAATTCCATACTTTTTCGCAACTTCCTTGAACATTTCATTATTTGGAACACTCAACCCAACTTTCCACACCAAATTTTAAAAAGCTATTTTATGCCCAACAGTTAAACTGCATCTTTTTCACCTCAACAAGGTATCTTCAACATCTTCGTTTTCTGAAGTCAGTTGGATATCACCATCAAAGTCTTCGTATTCACTTAATTTCCCTTCCTTTTGCTTCTCAATTTTCGCTTTGTATTCAACAAACCTTTTCTTCACCATTTGAAACTCCTCATCAGAAGTATCCACATCACGCTCATACAATCCATACTCCCTAAATTTCACTTTGGTGGACGACTCATCTAGTTCATATAAAATATTTCCTCCTTTAAATATTCATATGAGGTAACGTCATGCCTTCTTCCACATCTACATCTTCACTTGAAATATTCATATGAGGTAACATTTTGATCCGAAAACTCCTTCCAAGTCATTGTAGCCATTTCATTTTCTTCAAATCCCCAACTTTCACCCTCACTTGGGTTGTCATTATGGTCAATTCCCCCAAAATCAAGTTCATCCGTGTTTAAACCTATTGAAATCAAGCCATAAGTTATCAAACACTTGCAATCCTAAACTATCGACAAACCAAAACCCCTAAAACTAAAATTCAACAATTGTAGGAAATTGCTCCATATTCATGAAATTAAACTCGCAAGAAACACGAAAATTATACTTACCTTTGTGTCCTCTGTAACGAATTTTAAGTCTCCAATTTGGCACCTTCATTCGCTCGATCTTCTTCTTTTGTCGTTCTCTGTGTTCTCTGCCTTCTTTGTTCACTCTAATCCTTAATTAATTGGGGTATTTTTTCATTTTCATTTTTTTTCTAGTTTTATTAAGTATAAAATACACATGGGTGACGATGAATGCCATGTCATATTTATTTTTGCCTATGTATAATTCCGATGTACAACCATGCACTTTATCCAGAAATTTAGCCGGTATGTTATTTTTGGTAAATATCATAATAGTTTTTTCTATAATTTTATAATTTTGAAAGTTTGTATTATTTTTGGTTCACATGTGATAGTTGGTATTATTTTTCGGTCATTTTTCCTTAAAATATTTAGAGAAAAGTATGTAAAGGCCCGGATTTTCAAATCTGAATTTTTGGAAAAATGAATTTAAATCGGATATTTCAAGGAAAACTCGTCCTCAATTTTTTAAATCGAACTCGAAACTCTTAAAGCGGATTCCGTCTAAAATTTGAAATTTATGCAAATAGTTTTTTCTTCCCGCTTTCATATGCCGAGAATTTAAAAATGATGTTCGGATTTCATTATTAAATTCGGATGGGAAATTTTAAAATTTATTCTGAACGAATCGGGATAAGATCGAGAGAGCGGGTTTCGAGGTTTATTATCTGAAGCGTTTTGAAATTTCTTATCGAGACCACATCCTTTGGGTTCTTTCTCTACTCAATCTTGTTTTCTTTCCCCCATGCCTATCCGAAATCTCCAACCAAATGGTCCCCTCTTGTGTTGTTTGAATCCAAAAAGCCAAAATACAAGACAAACCCTCTGTTGCCCCCATCTGATTTCCGAATGCAGCAATCCCTAAACACTCCCCTTTCCATTTCATTTTCTCAAAATCCACACAATCCTCTCCTCTCCTCATTATCTACACTTTCCCCTCTTACCCACATTTAATATCCTATTTCCATTCCTTCATCCTCCTTTAAACAAAACAAACGCTACCACCCACCCTCCTGTTGAACCTCCACCGAGCCATCACCACAACACCGCCAACAGCTTCAACAACCCTCAAATACCCTCTTCTTCACCTTGTTCTGTAGTGCCACCATACCCCTTCTTTCCAACCACCAACTCCACGGTTCTTCCCCCTGTTTTCGAAGACCGGTTGCACAACACCTCACCTCGCACCTCCTTTCTCTCTCTCTCATTTCTGTTGAGCAATCAGCAGCACCACTTCCTCATCCGTCGAGGAGCATCCCAACAGCAGCTCCTCGACGAGCCCAAGCCGACGCCGCCGGCAGCAGCAATGGCTCCCCTATCTTCCGACGCCCCTGCAAGCCCCGACTCGGCTATCTTCCCCTCGACCGAGCAGTGAACATTGGGCTCCCAGATCAAAGAGGAACCGAGCCTCCGAGCAAGCCTCTTGAAACCGCACCCTCGTTGAGCCTTCCCTAACTTCCCTTCAACTCTTTTCCTTTTGATTTCCTTTCTCCCAGGCCTTATGGCCCTGATGCATCTTCATTCATGGGTTCTGGCGAGAGAAAGAGGCTGAAGTCGTAATTGGCGGGACGAGGGAGCACCGAGCACCGAGCAACCGAGTCGAGGAAGAGCTAGGCAAGTTGAATCTAGAGGAAGAAGATGGTGCAGGTGTGGGCCCCGCCCTTTTCTCTTTTATTTTATTTGTGGGGTTTTCTCTTTTTTTTGAAAGAGTTGAGATTTAAGGATATGGATCCGAAATTCTAAATGAGAATGGGCCTATTTTGTTGGCCTGGATTTTTGGGTTTTAAAAAGGAAATGTATTTTGGGCCTAATTTTTTAGCAAATACGAAAATTTAGATTTTTTCATTTTGGGCTTGTTTTTATAAAGTGAGCTTGGTTTTGAAGTTTAAAAAAAAAAAGAGGTCGGTTTTGGATTAATACAAAATAAGGGAGGGCGATTTTGGTGATTTCAAAGGGGCTGGTGATATAAAGTAAAAATGGTTGGGTTAATTTGATAAAATAACTATCAAAAGTATTTGAAAATAAATAAATATTGGTCTTGGAAAAATGGAGATTTAAAATAAATTATTCCAATTAAATTGACAAAGGAATTTGGGTAATAATTTCAAGAAGGTCGGAATTTGATTTAGTACCCTTAAAAGAGGAATTTTGGAAATACTCTAACCTGGTCTGATTTGTTTTGATAAAATAATAATAATAAGTTAATTTCAAGACTAATGTTTTGTAAATGGATTTTGGGTTAAGCATGATTTGGGAAGGTGTTTAAATGATGATTTAAGCTAACTTGAGATTGTAAGGGTTTTAGGGAATTTTGGGGAGTTGACTTAACTTGACTAAATGGTTGTTTGACTTGGTGATTTATATATCTGTGATTATGAAATGATATATTTGATATGATGAATATTATGACCTATGAATTCAAGCGTGATGCTATGAAATTGATACGATTGTTAAGTATAAAATATGATATGTGATAATGATTCGATGTGTTATATGATTAATTATGAAGCATGCAATGATATATGATTTAGGATTAGATTATGATGTGTCGATATATGAAAGCATGATGTTATATTATATGATAAGAAGTATGAATACCTGAGATGATATATTATGCTACATGTTACGAATTGATATTGATGAGATAAGGGATGATATGTGAGATACGAGATGAGATGTGAGATGGCATACGATGAATTCTGAGATAAGTTGATGATGATGATCGATACTGAAGTATAACGATGAGATCCTCGATTAGGTGAATTTCATTAGGATTGTGTGTGGTTACATGTGTGAATATAGACTTATACGATTGTTATGCTTACTAGGTGATCTTTAATCTATCGTAATGCTTGCCTTGCTGTTCTGCACCCCTAGGTAAGTTCCTATAGCTTACTCAGATTGATTCCCATGTGCATGTAATCATAGGATATACTAGGTGTTGCATATGCATAAGGGCATACCATGTAGTATCATGATAGGATTGCATTAACGAATGAGCTTTCTTATTCTGTACGCGTATGTAGACAGAACGACCGTTATATGTATTACCTGATGTTAGCTTTATCTTTATTCTTGTCATCTTAGTCGGTGCTTATTATCGAAAGTTCCTTTCACTCGATGATGCGGTAGGCTTTCTGGTATAGAAAGTTGTCTGCTCTCGATGATGCAGTAGGCTTTTTGGTAGTAAGTGCCATAGGACTCTTAGAGCCTTAGGCCTTATATAGTTGTCATGAATGCATAGGTCGTTATTCCTTGAGATAGGTACATGCTAGTGTGGATTAATATGACTGATATACTCCGTGATTGCTATGTGTTTGCTAGCCGCAATTATACCCTCATAGAATACCGTAAGGGCATCGTTGTAACTCACGGGTTGGGATCTTGTTTTTGGTCTCGTCGTCTTTAGTCTTGGCCCTTGTCTTAATTCGTAAGGAAATCATGTTATCCTCCCTTGTTCCTCCCATATCTTCGTAATTTCTAACCCCTTGAGATCCCTTTGACGAACTTCGACATGGAAGAGGGAACGACTAGCCGGATAGCACTGGAGTGGTGCAGCGGAAGCATGGTGGGCCCATGACCCATAGGCCCCAGATTCGATATCATTAGTGGCATTGAGAAGCGAGTATGATACAGAAATTATGATCACTACATATGACGTGTCTTAAGAAGGAGGAGTGTTCCCCGTTCGAGTGGCTGAACCTCTCCGATGACGATGCTGCACGATAGATCTAGAATTCGACCTAACGATGAAGTTGATGTGTTAATGTGTTTTGATATACGGAATCGTTAGTGAATACCGCCTGATTGTCTTGTGTCTATGATGATGTGCTTTGATGTCTTGGAATCCTAATATGCAATGATGTTATGACGTGTTGATATTATGAGTTAGCAATAATTACGCTTTACCTATAAAATGTGAATCTCAAATGTTAGGATTTGATATGTTGATGAGTTTTTCTACGATGAGCTTTGAGTTGTTAATGTTTTGTAATGATTAACTTTGATTTTGATGATATCTTGAGATTGATTGATTGAAACGGATTTTGAGAAATGAACCTGGGAAGAGAATATGGGACTAGCCCTCAGAGGTAGATGAAGTCCACCTCTCGTTTAGGAAATAGGTCGGAGTGAAACCATGGGATTAGCCTTTAGAGGTGGATGACCATCTCTTGAGTGAGAGCTTGAGCACTTCGGACAATAGTGGCTAGGCAGGATATCGTTAGGATTGTCGAGCACCTTAATCATCAAAAAGGATTTTTAAAACGGTTTTAAAAGTGACCAACTCCAACTTACCTTTTCAAAAGTTGAATGTGTTAAAAAATTCTGTTTCCCGGGTAACTCTACGATACTTCACGAAGTGAATACAAGCATTTTATGGGGGCGCTTGTAGGGTGCTTGCTAAGACCTAGTGATGATATTGTAGAACTTTTAGAGTTGTGGTACTTCCAAAAAGTCGAAGCGAGGATATGATAGGGGCGCTTATTGCATACTTGTCAAGATTAATTAGAGATGTCACGACCGTGACTAGGATGTTGTGAGCATCTCGAAAGATGCATCTGAGATGATTGCAAGATCCTTGGAAACAGTCCTTGGACTCGCATTTTAAAACTTCCTCCTCTTACTTTGAAGTGATATTAGTCTCGGGGATGAGACTTGTTTTTAGAGGTGGATGATGTAAAGGCCCGGATTTTCAAATCATAATTTTTGGAAAAATGAATTTAAATCGGATATTTCAAGGAAAACTCGTCCTCAATTTAATAAATTGAACTCGAAACTCTTAAAGCGGATTCCGGCCAAATTTTGAAATTTATGCAAATAGATTTTTCTTCCCGCTTTCATATGCCGAGAATTTGAAAATGATGTTTGGATTTCATTATTAAATTCGGATGGGAAATTTTAAAATTTATTCTGAACGAATCGGGATAAGATCGAGAGAGCGGGTTTCGTGGTTTATTATCTAACGCGTTTTGAAATTTCTTATCGGGACCCCTTCCTTTGGGTTCTTTCTCTACTCAATCTTGTCTTCTTTCCCCGATGGCTATCCGAAATCTCCAGCCAAATGGTCCCCTCTTGTATTGTATGAATCCAATGAAATCCCCTCCCTCTTTTCTCATTTTCCAGATGGTTCAAACACCCCCTTCTCCCCTCTCCTTACTTGTTTCACCCCTTTTGTGACAAAAAGCCAAAACACAAGCCAAACCCTCTGCTGCCCCCATCTGATTTCCGAATGCAACAACATCCCCAAACACTCCCCTCTCCATTTCATTTTCTCAAAATCCACACAATCATCTCCTCTCCTTATTCTCTTCACTTCCCCCTCTTACCCACATTTCATATCCCCTTTCCATTCCTTCATCCTCCTTCAAAACAAAACAAACATCACCACCCACCCTCCTGTTGAACCTCTACCGAGCCATCACCACAACACCACCAAAAGATTCAACAACCCTCAAATCCCCTCTTCTTCACCTTGTTCTGCAGCGCCACCATACCCCTTCTCTGTCACTACCAACTCTACCGTTGAGCAACACCTCACCTCGCCCCTCATTCTCTCTCTCGTTTCCATTGAGCAATCAGCAGCGCCACTTCCTCATCCGTCGAGCAGCATCCCTGCAGCTGCTCCTCGACGAGCCCAAGCCGATGCCGCCGGCAGCAGCAACGGCTCCCCTGCCTTTCGACGCCCCTGCAATCCCCGACGGCACCATCTTCCCCTCGGTCGAGCAGCGAAAATTGGGCTCTCGGATCGAAGAGGAACCGAGCCTCCGAGCAAGCCTCTTGAAACCGCACCCTCGTTGAGCCTTCCCTAACCTCCCTTCAACTATTTTCCTTTTGATTTCCTTTCTCCCAAGCCTTATGGCCCTGATGCATCTTCATTCATGGGTTTCGGCGAGAGAGAGAGGTTGAAGTCGAAGTCGGCGGGACGAGGGAGCACTGAGAACCGAGAAACCGAGTGGAGGAAGAGCTGAGCAAGGTGAATCCAGAGAAAGGAGATGGTGCAGGTGCAGGCCCCGCCCCTTTCTCTTTTAGTTTATTTGTGGGGTTTTTTGAATTTTTTTTGAAAGAGTTGAGATTTGAGGATATGGATCCGGAATTCTAAATGAGAATGGGCCTATTTTGTTAGGCCAGATTTTTGGGTTTTAAAAAGGAAATGTATACAAAATAAAGGGGTCGATTTAGAAAAAGAGAGGGGTCGATTTTGGATTTATACAAAATAAAGGGGGCGATTTTGGTGATTTCAAAGGGGCTGGTGGTATAAAGTAAAAATGGTTGGCTTATTTTGATAAAATAACTATTAAAAGTATTCTAAAATAAATAAATATTGGTCATGGAAAAATGGAGATTTAAAATAAATTATTGGAATTAAATTGAGAAAGGAATTTGGTTAATAATTTCAAGAAGATCGGAATTTGATTTAGTACCCTTAAAAGAGGAATTTTGGAAATACCCTAACCTGGTCGGATTTATTTCGATAAAATAATAATAATAAGTTGATTTCAAGAATAATGTTTTGTAAATGGATTTTGGGTCAAGCATGATTTGGGAAGGTGTTTGAATGATGATTTAAGCTACCATGAGATTGTAAGGGTTTTAGGGAATTTTGGGGAGTTGACTTACCTTGACTAAATGGTTGTTTGACTTGGTGAGTTATATATGTGTGATTATGACATGATATATGTGATATGATGAATATTATGACCTATGAATTCAAGCTTGATGCTATAAAATTGATACGATTGTTAAGTATAAAATATGATGTGTGATAATGATTCAATGTGTTATATGATTAATTATGAAGCATGCGATGATATACGATTTAGGATGAGATTATGATGTGTCGATATATGAAAGCATGATGTTATATTATATGATGAGAAGTATGAATACCTGAGATGATGATATATTATGCTACATGTTACGAATTGATAATGATGAGATAAGAGATGATTTATGAGATACGAGACGAGACGTGAGATGGCATACGATGAATTTTGAGATAAGTTGATAATGATGATATTGAAGTATAACGATGAGATCCTTGATTAGGTGAATTTTATGAGGATTGTGTGTGGTTGCATGTGTGAATATAGACTTATACGATTGTTATGCTTACTAGGTGATCTTTAGTATATCGTAATGCTTGTCTTGTTGTTCTACACCGGCATGTAAGTTCCTAGAGCTTACTCAGATTGATTCCCATGTGCATGTAATCATAGGATATACTATGTGTTGCATATGCATAAGAGCATGTCATGTAGTATAATGCTAGGATTGCATTAATGAATGAGCATTCTTATTCTGTATGCGTATGTAGTCAGAATGACCATTATAGGTATTACCTGATGTCACCTTTATCTTTATTCTTGTCATCTTAGTCGGTGCTTATTATAGAAAGTTGCTTGCACTCGATGATGCGGTAGGCTTTCTGGTATAGAAAGTTGCTTGCTCTCGATGATGCAGTAGGCTTTTTGGCAGTAAGTGCCATAGGACTCTTAGAGCCTTAGGCCTTATATAGTTGTTATTGCTTGTCTCCCCTTCATAGTTAGTAGGCTCATCACATGAGGTTGGCCTGCACCATGAGGTGAGGTAGCTCCTTTGATGGAAAGTTGCTACAGGATTTCTTATGAGCCTAGCGGGACATGTCACTTGGCATTTTGTGGGGGCCTATTAATCGCTTTCTGCATATATATATATATATATATATATATATATATATATGAACACACACAATAGATCAAATGTACACCGCTCTTATTGTCTATCATGTTAACAAATCTGGGCCATTGAATTAAGAAGATCAACAGATTAGATTAAAAGTAACTTCTGATTATTCCTTGGTATTGGGAGATTATTCGGTGGAATGAAATTATTCGGTGGTATTGGGCGATTATTCGTTAGAATAAAATTTATATTTTTTACACTTTTTTTACAGATGAATAATTATGTGAAAACAGACGAATAATCATGAACAAATAGACGAATAATTTATGAGTACATGATACACGATAAGGGATTTGTACACCGGAACTAACCTCTATATATATATATATAAACTGCTAGCTTGCTTGAATAATTTAAATTCCTGTCCTACATTAGAAGCATGATATTAGGAATAGCGTATATGGTATGATTACAATAGGACATAGTCCTGTGTGTCGGCCTCAGTCTGATCCCACGCCATGTATTATTTTTTTAGGTATGTCATATATGTATAATGATGCTGATTTGGCTCCATGACCGCGGGGTTTCGACATGGCGGAAAGAGAGAGTTGAGACTCTGACTTCACTAAATTATTAATGGTTTGGATTTGAATATTTGGATTACATTTTGACCTGGCTCCACCGTGGCAACCTTATGTATGGTTTTAGAATTTTGCTTGTTTACATGATAAATGGATTTTACGAATAAGGCCATAGGGCAAGTACAGGGGACTTACCCCAGGGATTCTAACGATCCCTCTCGGTTTTTGGGTACAAAATCCCACCTTTAAAGCACATATGTTGATTTCAAACCTTCAACCTGTACTCGAGGCGCAACATCCCAACGAGGGGTTTCATCCCTCGAAACGTAACTTGGGAATCATAATCACGGGCCGTTACATATTTGCAAACTAAAACAATCATAGAAAGAACAAATTACAATACGTTGTGGTAATTTGGAAGATTATCAAACTTGCGAAACCAATTGTACAAAGGTTTATTGTGGGTTTTGGGAAATAGTCAATTTATAAATATGTGGACGGATCCATGGATAAATTAAACTTCCCCTCGAATGTTTTAGGAGAAGTCATAACACTAGTCTAAAAGTATCAAATCTATTGGATAACCACAAAAACTGGAATATAGTCTTCTAAATCATCTTTTCCTCCGTAACATAGTTCATAAAATACAATCACTTCAGATTCCTAATTGGGACACACCAAATAAACTAATTTGGAAACTGAACTCCGACGTTGTCTTTATGACAAATAACTACAATCGGATTTGGAAACACCATATGAGGAAATTAACTACAATTGGATTTCAAAACTCAAAATTCCCCCTAGGATCAAGAACCTCATTTGGAAATCAGCTATTGATAGTTTACCTACAAAAATACGACTTACTAAATATTTTAACATAATTCCATCTCAGTGTTGCCTTTGTAACGAGAAAGATGATGACACTCGACACATTTTTCTTTGATTCCCAATAACCTGATCATTGATGACACATTACGAATAAATAATGGGAAAATATATCATGTTCACAAGGTAACCCGTGACTATCTATGAAAACACAATACCATGAAAAAGGAGAATAAATACTTTATAGATCCTTGTTTCTTCTGGAAGGAAATATAGAAAATGAGAAATAATATTATCTTTAACAAAAACAAAACAACTTCACTAATACATGTTGTGCAACAGATAGCAACCAAGATAACAAGTTGGAGTCAAGCACAAACAAAGGAAAGTAAACAAAAGAAATGAATGCGAAAGACTTTCCACTGGGTCCGTCCACGTAGAGACTTCTACAAAATAAATGTAGATTGCTCTATCAAACTGTCTGTGATTATAATATGGGTGGCATTATCCATGATTGCGATGGCCAAATTATTGATATTTTAGTCATCGATCCAAACTGGGCCAGTTTTACAAACAAAAGCATTTGCCTTCTGTACTAGAGTAGAGATAGCACTCGATAAAGGACTAAGGAACATCATCATTAAAGGGGATAGTCTTAGAGTTATCAAAGCACTTGAGGACAATGCAAATGTTCCATGGGATATCTTCAGAACAGTTGAGAAGATCTGCAATATGAAAAGCAATATCAGTAGCATCACGTTCAAACACTGCTATAGAGAGTCAAATGCTAGTGCTAATTACATTTCTAGATCTAGTAGGAGTTGTAATATGATGATTATTATGTGGGAGTGAAGGAGGATAGAGAGGATACGAGGGTGGCGACTTCGAGATCATAGAAGGAGGAGAAAACGATGATGGCGTGGAGGGCAACAATGGTGATTGATTTTTTTTGTTTGAATAGTGGTCAATGGCAATTATTTTTTATCAGAACGTGGGGATTCTGAGATTGTTGACTAATCCCCCATGGGTCCGAGCCATAGCTTTTAAAGGATACAGACTGGTAAGCCAGACGGCAAACCACCAGACAGGCTCACCCAAACCAATGAAGGCTTGAGTACCCACAAATTACACAAATTGTGTAAAGAATGAGATTTGAACCATTGATCTCTTGGAAGAGGTATCTCTCCTTTACCACTAGAGCAAGGGTTCATTGATTAGTGGTCATTGAAAACTGAATTGAATGAATGGAAGAAGCAATATTTTTTAAAATAATACTTTTTTGTTGAATACCACCTACCGTTTTTTTTGGCAAGTCATATTTCCGACAATGAGTCATCGGAGTTCTAGACGGAAATTTGAGGCATATCATTTTTGGCAAACATCAAAATAGTTGGGATATCAATTGGTTATTTATAATAAAGGTTGGATTATATATATCAAAAAGATATACAATGGGCAAACCGATACGAAAGGAACCGAAAAATAAAGGATAAATCAGAGCACATGGTAAAAGTTGTGGGTGAAATCAACCACATCAATGATCTATAAGCAAAAAAGTATATTTTTGTAGTGTTTTTTGTTTTTTGTTTTTATTAAAAAACCATGAGATCCACCGAAGGCCAAGATGAACGACTTCAAGTGGACTAGCAGGCTGGGGGAAATCAACCATACCGAAGGCGGTGGAGACGGAGTCCCGAGGGTGCACAGACCGATTCGACAACACCCTTGTCAGAAGGTATTCTTTTGAATTCAAAGATTGAGGGTTGGGATTTTGCCTTCAATCAAAGCATCCAAAGCCAAGAATCTGGCCAAAGCGAACGCCGAATGCATCTCCAGTGGACAAATTAAAGATGAGGGTGAAGTGATATCTCCAATTAAACAACTTAATTAGAATTTTTTTGGAAGAAACGAGTTCATTCATGAGTAAAGAAGGAGGTTATCCCAAATTTTATAAGTGGGAGGTTACCCTAACAAAATGAGAATGAGAGGTTATCCCAAATAAAAGTGGGAGTTTATCCTAAATTTTGGTGTTGACGTTGTTCTAGATTTTCCTTTGGCCTTTAACGGGCCTTTGCTAAGCAAAGGTAATATTTTTTTTCTAGATCTATTTAGGGCAAACTTGAACAGTTGACACGTGCAACACAACTCCAGAGAAGCCGATGATCAGATAAGCAGGCAACGAGTGGAGGGGAGTAGAGCCGGAATAGGCAAACACCATCGACCCAGATGACGATGACCAATGCAGAGCAAGGCGGCCATAGGGGGCATCGAGCGGCATAAGAAATCAACAGAAACTAGGCATAGATCGAAGCCCCAAATCGATGTCTGAAGCTATGAAATCGGAGGAAGGGAGCCCGAAAACAGCCACAAAACAGGCTGCTTAGAATACAAAAGACCAAATTTGGGAGTGAATCTAGATTTTAGGGTTCGACAAGGAGGCGTAGACAAGGAGCTCCCGGGACCGACGAGGGTGTTGTGATGGTCCGAGGTGGTCTCCAGATGGTGGAGGAAAGGGCGATGGTGGTTAGCATGGAGGCGGAGTTGTGGTGGTGGTTGGTTTGCGAGTTGAGACAATATTTGTGGGGTTAAAGGGATGGGGTGCATCGAGCGGCATAAGAAATCAACAGAAACTAGGCATGGATCGAAGCCCCAAATCGATGACTGAAGTTATGAAATCGGAGGAAGGGAGCCCGAAAACAGCCACAAAACAGGCCGATTAGAATACAGAAGACCAGATTTGGGAGTGAATCTAGATTTTAGGGTTCGACAAGGAGGCGCAGACAAGGAGCTCCCGGGACCGACGAGGGTGTTGTGATGGTCCGAGGTGGTCTCCAGATGGTGGAGGAAAGGGAGATGGTGGTTAGCATGGAGGCGGAGTTGTGGTGGTGGTTGGTTTGCGAGTTGAGACAATATTTGTGGGGTTAAAGGGTTGGGGTTTTCAAAGCCACTCTCAAGTGAACTTTGAGGATTTGTATTGAAAGACTCCATTGAAGGTGAACCTGTAAGTTCGTTGATGTTGTCATGTTAGTGGGATTTGGTGGTAGTGTTTGGGTGGTAATTGTAGTCGATGATAGAGGGGGAAACCCAAAATTAGATTTTTTTAAAAAAAATTAAATTATTTTAAACTCGGGGTTAAGACTATTAATCTCAATTGTTCCTCTAATTTTGTTGCAGGGGTTGTGGTTATGGTGTTACTGTTAGTGGTGGAATTGGTGGTGTAGAAGAAGTGATGGAGGATGAGGTGGTATGGATTTTGGGGTGTGGGTAATCTCTCTCTAGAATTGTAGAGAGAAGAGAGAGTAGGATTCCCTCATCTTTCCATCTCTATTCTCTAAAGGTTGGATTATATTTGGTTGACAAGATAAAGTTGAGAATATTTTTCCATCTCTAGTTTTATTACCTCATCTTTCGCGGTTTCCTAATAAATTTCATATTATGTTAATATATTTATTACGATTAATTATTAGAATTTTAAAAAAAATAATATTCTATATATTTTTAATTTTTTAAAAAATATGTTAAAAAAAAGTAATGTGTTTTTAATCAAAGGAGTGAGTATTAGACCATTTGAACCGTTGTCCCACAATATTACTATATTTTATTATCAAATTAATGTTAAAAATAATCTTTTTAAAATTATATTTATTTTATAAATGATAATTCCTATACATTTACGTTTTTTAAAATTATAAAAAATCATAATGAATAAAATTTTAAAATAATTTTGACTTGAAAGCTAGGATAATGTAAACTTGAATCTTTAAATTTTATGAATTATTTTTAAAAATTTATTTATTTATTATTTTTTTTCTAAATATTCATTGGAAAATAAAATTTTAACGAAATATTCATGGTTCAAAACTTATTACAAAAATATTCATTTTTGTTAGAGTGCAAAAAAAACACATATTGAAACCCCATTTTATTCACAGTCCTTGGGAAAATAGACATGAAAGAAAAATAAAAAGAATAGTATAAATATGTTTTTTTAATCTACAATTTTTGCCATAGTTTTGCACTTTGGCCTTTATTTTTGATCTACTGTTGTATTTCCCCCCTTTTTTTAAGTAGGCAAACATTTGGCGTAATTTACGCAGCGTGCAAAGTACAACCATAATCATCCAGAAGAATGATGGAACACAGATCCCTATTATAAGGGAGGGTAGATATATTACAAATGATGCCATGTCTAGCTATATAGCGAATTTGTTGGGTTCTCTGAAGCAATGGTAGAACTCTACTTGATCAAAGTCTCTAGCCAAAGAGCGGATCTTTTCCACATGAATTTCCCAGTTGACGATACCACTTCCATTTATTGCTTTAATATGTGTTTGGTTGTCACCTTCAACTAAAACCTTCCTTAAGCCTCTCGTTGTAGCTTTCTGCAGCCCCAAACAGATCGCCTCGGCTTTCGTCTGAAGAACTGAGCCTTTGCGTGTAGCATGGTCGAAAATATCAATAACATTCCCATTGGAGTCTTTGACGACTCCCCCCACCTGACAGGCGCCCGTGTGTAAAGACTGGAAGATTTTAAAATAATATTTTCTAATTAATAATAATTTATAATGGATTAAGTTGATATTCGGAGAATTTTTTAAAATTTTCGTCCTCGAGCGATTTATTTCATTCAAAATCTTTTCGAAGTAAACTCCGGCATCATGTTAAATCGGATTTTCAGATGAATTTTTATTCCACTATTTTAACTTGAGATGTTGAAATATGAGCGAGATTTGATCGGATTAATTATTTCGGTTTTGAAAAATTCGTTTGGAATTCTTGAGTCGGGATTGGGTCGATAGAGCGGGTTTCGGGATTTAATTTTCGGGTAGTTCAAATCTATTTTTGGGTCCAGCTGGTTTCATCTCTCTCTCTCTCTCTATATATATATATACATATATGTATGGGAAGGGCTGTTGTGAAACACTAAATAGGGTGTAACGTGTAACATAATTACACGCGTTGGATCGTAATCTAATTAATGGACTAGATTCGTTTGAAAATATCCCATTATAGTTATAGTGGGTGAGTTGTATGGGATTAGAGAAATAATAGGCAGTAATAACTATACATAAATCGGAATGCTAAAATCACGTTAAGCTAGTGTTACTTTAAAGAAAAAATTTGCAAAATGGGCACTTTATTTGGACAAATTGGGGAATTGTCCACCTTTTTGGACAAATTAGCAAAACGTTCACTATAAATACTTATTCTCACTTGTACGGACATATTATCGTGTATACTCTCTTCCAAACTCTCTTCTCGCGCTCGTCGGTTTTCACCGGTTTTCTTCATTCTCGTTCCTTCAATCTGTGCGTAAGTAGTGAGATTTCGGCCGATTTCTGTTCGTTGTTGTGCTATCTGGTTCAATGTCGTCATCTAGCAACTCTTCAGGTATCGATATCGCTTGTTTTTGCTAAATGTTTCGTGCTAGGGTTTGGAAGAAGTTGATTTATGTTGATTTTATTGATTTCTGCTTTCAGTTTTGATCACCTATAGGTAAATCGATGCTTGATATGCATAAATGTTTGGGATTTTGAGTGTTGTAGGTAGTTTAAGTAATTTGCGTGTGTTAAATTCGTTTATTTTAACTGTTTGTGTGCTTCAATTTTTGTGATGCGGCAATTTGTATGTGCTTTTTTAACGTTATTCGTGTATTTTTCAACAATGTGTGTACTTGATGCTTTGTATTGTTTGTGTTGTTCATAGTGTAGATATCTGTAGGTATGCTCATGTGTAAGCGCGCTGACACTGTCTGTTTTTATACATGGTTGTTTTAGTTTTGGTAGTTTCAACAATGTGTGTACTTTGATTGGGGTTTCTGTGTTGTTTTTGTGATGTTTATGTTCTTTTCTTATGTGGTGGTGTCATTTTATTGTTTTTTTTTATGGTTATTTGGTTTATCATGGATTATGTTATTGTATTTTTATATTATTCTTTATTTTGTTTTTATTAGCGGCTCAATCTGGTGATGCATCCACATCTTATAGGGGTTCTGATGTAAGTTATTTTGTTTTTCCATTTTAAATTTTTTTGTTGATGAGCAAGTTTTGATTTTTTCCTAATTTGATGTTGTGTTTTTGGGTACTTTGTATGTGATTGATCAGGGTTTGGAATATTGCATTCCTGTTTCTGAACGATTCCATTCTAGGTCCAACATATATTCATATCCATCTGTTTGTGATTTGATTGAGAAGCATTTGTCTCATTCTGATTACAATATTCTGCGGGAAAGTTGTGTGGGATGGGTGCTGACGCAGGGCACCAAAATGGCTACCAATTTTCAGCTTATGCATCAAATGGTGCTTCGTCAAGTCCAAACTCAGAAGGAGAATGAGTTGTGGTTTAGAGTTGGTGGATATCTTGCACGTTTTTCAATTTTTGAGTTTCATGTCATCACTGGCCTTCCTTGTGAAGAACGTGTTTGTAATATCTCAAAAAAAGTGTCAATATCTGAATTTTTTGGGCAGAAGAAGATGACTCATGATGATTTAGTTGCTCGTTTCATATCTGAGAGCAAGAAGTCTAAGAAGAAGTTGATCATGGCAAAGTTGTTGTTGATTGAGAGGTTAATTGTATATAGGAGGTCAGAGGTTGTCAGTGCACAATTCCTTTCTCTTGCATGTAATGAGAAGGAATTTGAATTATATCCTTGGGGTAGGGAGTCGTACACCCGTTTGTTGAAGTCTTTGAAGAGTTCTTCTGTTGCAGACCGTGCTGGTGTTAGGGGCTCTTATCAAATGTATAGGTATTGCCTTGCATTCCAGGTATTCTGTTTTAGTGCTTGAATCACTTTTGTCATCAATATTTGTCTGTGTCATCACAACTTTTATTGTGTATGTTAAGATTTTTGTCTAATATTGTTTAGTAATCTCTTTTTGTGTTTTATTTTGTAACAGTCTTGGATATTAGAAGCTTTCCCAGCCCTCTCTGCTAAAATTGACTGTAATTTTATGATGCCTGATAGAGATCCATACTCATTGCACTGGGTATGCGAGTTTAGCCATTCGTATGTTGAAGCTGAGCATTTGTTTCATGGTGATTTGGTAATATTTTTATGTTATTTATCTTTAAGACCATTTTTAGTTGATGCATCTTTGTTTATTTTTTTTTTAAACATATTTTTATACTTGCATTTTGGGCAGACTCCGTTGTTCCCTACTTATGGGGAGTTTGCACGCACCGCAGGGATGGGGTTTGCTGATGAAAAAGATGATCCAGTCGTTGATGCATCAGTTGAAGAAGTATGTGGGGGAGCTGTTGATGATGCATTATATGACAGCCGTCGTTTTCGTCAAAGGGCATATGCAGCTAGGTTTTCAAACAGAGTTGTACAAGCTGGTGGTGAAGAAGCTAATATCTCGGAGAAAGGTGATGAAGCAGAGACCTCAAAGAGGAAGACACCTGTGAAGAGAGGCAAAGCTGCTGGAAAGAAACAGGATGGGAAGTCCTTTGAAACTGCTTTTCAAGTTTTTCCTGAGGTAGAAAACAAAGATGTTGTAGAGTCCTCAAAGAAGAGGAAATCTGAGAGTGGAGGGATGGCTGGTAAAAAGAAAAAGAAAGCTGAGGGATTGGTGTATGTGAGGAGGGGTCGTTCTGCAGCTAGGCAATGTGGTAGAGTTGTTCCTTCTGAGAATGTGAAGATAATTAATGCTGACACAGATATGCATGAGGAGGGTGATGTGGTTGCTTCACCTTCCAAGAGAGGTCGGTTGGTTACTAATTTATGTGATTTATTAGATGATGATACCCCACTGAAATTTGTCTTTCAGCGGAGGTATAAGATGAAGAAAGCTGGGTTAGGTAGTGGGAGGCCATTGTATGATAGTACTGTTGACATGTCTTCTGTTCTTCCTTCAGTTTCTCTTGGTGATAATCAGATTACTCATGGAGTGGAGAATGAAGAAATTCATGCTGCAGGCTTTACATCTGGTGGTGAAGGCAGTGATGGCGATGACAAGGTTGATGATTTTACTGCTGACACCCATTCTTGTGGATCTGATGAGTTGGCTGCTCCTCCTACTGCTGGGCTTTCTGTTTTGGCGGATGTTGCAGATGTGGTTGGTTGTGCTGACAAGGTTGAAGGAGCTGAGACATCTTCTGGTGACAGGCGGGGAGAGGTTCAAACATCTAATGCTGGCACTGAAGGTGTATCTCCCCAAATGGAGGCCAAAAATGATTCAACGGGGGAGTTGCCTCCAAAAACACATGGTGATGGTTTTGCTTCTTCTACCCCTTCTTATCCTGATTGGGTGAAGGAGATTTTTAAGAGGATTGAGAAGCTTGAAGATGTACCTCAGCGTATGGATGTGTTGGGTGCGAGGGTTGATGCTATTGAATCAAAGATTGCAGAGATGGCTGGGATGCTTGGAGTTGTTGGTGAGATGGCGATGAGGTATGATGAGCTTGAGGTTAGGGTTTCTAATTTTGAAGCTATGTTTGCCAGGTAACAGGTAAATCCTGGGAATGCTGATGATAAGCATATAGGTGGTAAGCCCCAGGGCAGTCCTGTGAAGGTTGTTGATGAAGATGTCAGCGCAAAAATTGTCAATGATGTTGTAGCTGATCTTCAGAAGTGTTTCTCTGCTGATGAGGAAATGGTGAAATCATCACCCCATTCTGTCAATGTTAAGGACGTGTCCTTGCCCTCAATAAGATCAGAGGGCCCAACTTTGGATAAGGATATTCTGTATACTGAAATCCCTCCTGTGTTCCCAACTGTTGTCGCTGACACTGAGGGTGAGGATGTTGGTGCAGATGTGAAAGTTTTTAAGGATTTGAAAGGTGATATTTCATTAACTAAGAATGAAGTTGATGATGCCAAAAGGAGTGCAGATGAGTTTGGAATTCCATCATGTTCTGCTGAAGTTGCTCGATCTGCCAAGTGTGAGGTTGAAGGTGGTGATGCTGTAGTCGGTGTAGTTGGTGGGCACTCATCATTGGAAAAGTTCATATCTCTGTCTGATGATGAATATGACACGGGTGCAGGTGTTGATTGGGATTTGATAGCCAAGGATACTGAAATTATAAATGAAGTTGAAAAATTAAAGGCTTCGAATCTTATCCCGTCAACCAGTACATTCTTGTATGGCCCAGCTGAGATTGAAAAGAAGGTGAGAATCTTAAAGCACGTCCCTAACAAGTCATTGATCAGCTTTGAAGATCATGAGTTTATGTATGGACTTGTAAAGAAGAAAAGGTATGCTTTATTTTTTTGTTCAATCTTTTTTTATGGAATGTTGTCTTTGTATTAGTACAGCACCTCATTCTTTATATATTTATATTCATCTTGTGTAATTTGGTTAGGAATTTTTCTGTTGCTGGTCCAATATCAAGGTGGGACAAAAAGTTTTTCCTGCACATCATATCAAAGAATATGTGGCTTGATTGTCAGGTAATATCTGCTTGTTTTTGAAATATATATATATGGATTGGATTCTATTGTGTTTGTTGATTGTTGACATCTTTTTTTTTTTATTACTATGTTGTGTAGCATCTAGAAGCAGGTTTGATTCACTTTAGGAGGCGCATTTCTGAAGACCCTGGGAAATATCGAGAGGTTCTTGTTCTTGATTGGCTATTTTACATAAAGTACCTGCCTGATTATGCTTCAAATTATGGGGAAGATTTGCCTCTTGAAGTCAACACCGAGGAGTATTTTGTTGGTATGTGCCCTGCTGAGTATGGGAAGCCATGGGACTCTGTAAAGAAAGTCTACACAATATTCAATGTTATAAACAAACATTGGGTGGCGTTGGAGATTATGCTTGAGGAGAGGGTAATCAACGTGTACGATTGCAATGTGACTGCTGTTAAGGCTGGTGTACTTGAAGAACAATTGCAACCGTTTGCTATTTGGTTCCCAATTCATTTGGCAAAGGCTGGGCTCTATCAAAACTTTGCTTCCTCTCCTTTCCAGCTAAATATGGTTGATGATTTAATGCATGATTCTACAGGGTATGTATTTTATATGTTGTATTGTTTGTCGTTTAGCCTAAGATACTTGTTATTTATGTGCTCACATGACATGGGGTCTTTTTGTGTTTGTAGGGCTTCATGCGGTGTCTTTACATTAAAAGCAATTGAAGCATCTGTCTTTGGGGGAGATGTGAAACGATTCAACAATGAGAAGCTCTTTCGATACAGAGAACTCATGTGCTCAGATCTGATCAAGGAGACCTGGAGTTTTAGGTTTTAAAACAATTGTTTAGATATGTAGTTGGTGCATACATGGGGTATTTTTTGATGTAATATGACAATCTATGTGCTCAAATTGTTAATTTGGTGGACATGTATGTATATTTGTAGGTAATGGATTTTATGGGATATTTTTTGGATGCCCTGTATTTTGGATATGACTTTGAATCTGTTATGATTGTACATTTTAACTTTTATTAATGTTTATTAAGGTATATATTTTTGCAATGACAATGTTTTATTTGAATTTGTATTAATAATGTGGGGGGCATGGGTACATATTTACCATGCTATAACAAAAGTGGTGACACCAGTCTTGTGTTTTCTGATATTGAAGTTTATGTGGTGACACTAGGTTTTTGAGGCCCAAAGTAGTGCTGACACTGTTAGTAGTTATAAATAGTGGTGACACCAGTATGGTTTTTTTCTGATATTGAAGTTTATGTGGGGACACTAGGTCTTTGATGTCCAAAGTAGTGTTGACACTGATATTAGTTACAAGTAGTGGTGACACCAGTCTTGCATTTTTTTATTTTGAATTGTATGTGGTAACACTAGGTGGTTGAGGCCCAAAGCAAGGCTGCCAATGATATTAGTTACAAGTAGTGGTGACACTACCCTTGTTTTTTCTGATATTGAAGTGTATGGGGTTATATTTTTTGTTATTGAAGTTTATGTGGTGACAGTAGATGTGTAAGGCCCAAAGCAGTGCTGACACTAATATTAGTTACAAGTATTAGTGACAGTAGGGTTGTATTTTTTTTATTTTGTTTTTTATGTGGTTGCACGAGGTGGTAAGGCCCAAAGTCTTGTGTGACACTGTTGGTTAGAGTAGTTGGAAGTATTGGTGACACTAGCTTTGTGTGTTCTTTGTTATTTAAGTTTATATGGTGACAGTAGGTGGTTAAGGCCCAAAGTAGTGCTGACACGAGGTGGTTAATGTCCAACAGTTATAACTGTAAGCCCAAAGCAGCGATGACACGAGGGGGGTTGTTGTCCAGCAATTATAACTGTAACTCATATAACTGTAATCCGTTTACAGTTTATATTTTTACAGTTTTTATAGTTTTTTACAGGTACTCTGAAATGGAGTGCCCCAAATAACTGTCATAAGGAAGAAAACTGTATAATTATTGGCTATATATATCCAGAAATAACTCTTTGGTGTCCATTGGTGTCTACAAACTGATTTTAACAGAAATCGGAATACCAGAACTTGTATTCTTACTGCTTAACCATCCCCCACCAAAAAGATGAATTATGGCAACACTGTTGAGTTTTGCACAAGATTCCACCAAATGATGGACGATCTGGATGGTGTTGTTTACCGTGGGTATCACATGACTCTCGTTGATGAGGCATGTGAGACTAACAAAGAGGCTCGCAGGGTAGAGTTGGTGGAAGCCGTTGTGTTTCATTATACATTATATGAGGAATTACAAAGATCAATAATAGCAAACGAACATCATATTCGCAGAGCAACCAAAGATGAAGATGCTGAAGCACTATCAAAGGTGATATATGAAGTTTTATCCTTACTTTTTTTCCCTCTCTAGTGTTAACTCTTATATTTTATGTTTTATCTAGGGGGAACGAGAACTTGGTGAACAAAGGCAGATGTTGGAAGAGGCGAAGGACAACCTTATGCAGTGCGTTAAAGAAGTTTTAGATGCAGAAATGGAAAGGAGGAGGAAGATTGATGAATTTTTAGGCCTGTAGTTCTTGTATATTAATAAGTGATAATATTGGAACTTATTTATATATTTTAGTTTCTATGTGTGTTCATAATGAAGATATGATGTAACTTATTAATATCATATTAATTATATGGATATTTTGTAATTTCGCACCTCGTATTTGATATTATAAAGTGTTATTGAAGTTTTAAGTCTTCATTGGTTGATACTGCGGACACATAGAGTAATTTAGGAATTGTTTTCCCAAAAGTAGTGCTGACACTGTTTAACTAAGGTTTTATGTTATTGTGAATTTGCTCAACATCATCTTAGTTTTGCTCAACAATAGTTTATATTTGCACAACAAACGAGATTTGTGAAATTTTTCCCAAAATAATCCTATTTTCTTTAATATAATTTTATACTTTCTCAATAGATAATTGCACAACATGGTATTATTTTTTTATAGTATCTTCTTTTCGTAGTAGTGTTTTTTTATAGTATTGATGACAGAATTGCGCTGACATGCTTATTTTGTGTGCTTTTACCCTCTTCTTGAACTCTCCTATTGAAATCTTTCTCTTGCAAAGTATTGTCAATACTTAGGAATGGATATCATTAAATAAACTATATTTATAAAATACACCAGTTATAAACAGAAATCAAATATTTTACTACCGGTGACAGAATTGTGTTGACATAGAGAAAAGAATACAGAATTGGTCAGATGCAGTTATAGTTGTATGAAATTGACAAATACAATCCAGGTTAAAATCATAGGGAAAACAACTGTCTTAATGCTCACGAAACAACTTTTCAGAAGCAGAGTACACAACTGTCTACACCCCAATACATTTGATAGTTTGCAACAAAAACATTATATTGTGTTGTAGCTGTTCAACCAAGGTTTATTTTTTGGCCTTGAATCCCCTTTGAAATCATTCTTGAATGGGATTTTGCTGCCTTCATAACTTCTTTGTTCACTTCATTCAGCTCTGAGCACACAATATCTGTTAGGTACTTCACCCGTAGTTTTGAGATATTCTTGAAATTGCCCTTTTCAAATCCACACTTGTAGCCTCGCTCTGACCCAAAGAAAGTCTCCATGTGACGCATGAGGCATACCCCAGAATGCTGAACTTTCTCTTCTCCAGCCCACGCGATGGGGACAATTGATGTTGGTGCAGTTGACACTATTTCTGCCTTTGCTTCAAGCCCCTTCTCTATTAGAAACGCAATCAGCATATCTCCCTGCATTTATTGAATTATAAAGCATTTAATGTTAATTGGGAACTGAGGTGATATTAGATTGAAGTTAATACAACTCAAGAAGATATTATGTATCATTAATAAAACTTACCAAACATTCAAAGGGGGATGCAAAGGTGCAAGTTTCAGCAGGGCAAGTTGGGTTGATATCAATGATTTGGGTGACTTTGTTTTTCAAGTTGAAGACAACCATGATGTAGACCTCTTCTTGTTGAACTCCAAAAACAAACTAATGAACATAATATTAAACAGATAGAAATTAGGGATTGAGTTTGTTAACTTTGATCTCAAAATCAGTATTTAGAGAACATTTCATTCTTGTGGTTGTGAAGGGAGTACCATGTCTATATCTTTCAAAGAAATGTGTGGTGACAATGACAAAGCAGTATCAAGGTGGAGGTTAAACCTCTGAAACTATTCATCACAAGCTCCTGATGACACACTGTCCACATTAAACTGGATCAAAAATAAAAATTAGTAAAAAAACAGACCCATTGTAATAATGGCAAAAGAATGGAGTGTAATTGAAAGATGAATAAGTAAAAATATTACAGATTTGTTGATATTGACAAATAGTCTTGCTGGTGACTGAGCACTTTTATATTGTTCCTTGTTGTTGAGGACTGCTGTCCATGCATCAATAATGACACTAGACAGTTGGGTTTCATCTTCAAGTGTACCCATGTCTCTTCTAACCACCTCAATAGACTTGTGTTTAAATAAGACATCACTGCGAATGCAAGACATTATGAAGATGTATTAAATAAAAAATATCTTTTACTTGTAACTGAACATACATTAAGTAAATTAAGATTAAAATGAACTTTACGTGCTATGAGTTGTTGTCATTGCTAAATAGGCTGAAACAGTCCGCTCAATTTCAGAGATAGGATCGTTAATATCTACAACACGGGAGTAATAGGGGCTTCTCAAAGATGCAGACGGTTTACATGCTCTCTTTGCAGCTTCTTCTCTCTTTGTGTCATGAAGTTGGTGTGGTGCATTCTCAGGAGCTGCGTTGACACGTGGTGACCTCCGGGGGGCAATGGAGCAGGGGACTTGGATTTTCTTTTATCCTCCAATGGCTTCTCTGGTGGAATATCAGTTTGGAATTGAGTGGGTAGGGGATTGGGAGGGGTGCATAATGTGTCTGCAGTTTTAGCTTGGACATCCTGTTGTATTGGAGGATGACCATGGCTGGGTCCAGGAGCTTGTTGTGCGTCATTACCATCCTTGGTTGCATCTGCAACGTTCTGTGGTATCCCCGTATCTTCCCCCAAAACAGGATCATTTACAAATATATCAAAGGAAAATTGCCCATCTGCTTTGATATTTGATTTCAATTTTTGCTTATTCTGATACGCAAGCTCAATCTGAGTAAGGCAATCTATAAAAGCAGGGTCTGACCAGAATGGGTGTTGGGAGTTGTTAAAAATTGTGTTTGGAGAGTCGTCCATATATGACCTGTCAGCAGCATCTGTAGCAGGCGCAGGGGTCACATCTCCCATCCCTAGGAGCTGGTTGGCTCCACGCAGAAGTGAATTCACCTTGTCATCATTTTGTAGTTCAGGCGGTATATTTGTAGACCACTCCACAAATTCAGAAATAGCAGATGCAAGCACAGAAGTCTTTTGAGCAAAAGTCTGTATCCAATTCTAGAAGACAAGAGCACATGAGAAAATAAGATTAAAGAAAACATCAGTAAATAAGAAAACATGATAAACTGCACAATTTTAGATTGAATTGGTTAAAAAAAATCATATAGACCTGAAGTGGAGGTGGTTGTTTTTCTGGACCAGCGGGGTGTTCAGTGCATTCTTCATTGTGTGTAGTAGATTGGGGACAAGCCGTAGGAGGTATTTCTTGAGTGGGAGGAACGATTTGGCGAGGTTGGATTGAGCCACGGCCAAAGCCTCCACTATTAATGTCATCAGTCTCTCTTTGGCGTAGAAGTTTGGAATTGATGCCAAAAAACACTGGCAAAGAACGAGGTATTCGTCTAAGCGCTGTGCTTGTGAACAGTTTCACCCTATCCATATACAGCAACTAACACATGAATGGGATAAACATATATCAGTATAATGATTCAGGACGGGAGTGCTGACATGAATAATATTGTATTTATGAAATTAAAAATTGGCACTGGTGACATGGGCACTACAGACATGGTAAAGAAATTAAGCGGGGGGAGGAGTGTTGACATGAATAATATTGTAGATACTAAAGTTAAAATAGGCACTGGTGACATGGGTACTACAGACATTGTAAAGAAATTAATTTAACATCACAGGGAAGATGATGAAGTGGGGCAGTGCTGACATGAATAATATTGTAGTTAGGAAACTTAAAATAGGCACTGGTGACATGGGTAGTACAGTCATGGTAAAGAAATTAATTTAACAACAGAGGAAAGGTTTGAAAAACTACTTACAACCAAGAACAATATAGGCCCTCTGAAGTGTCCATCCTTGTTCTTTTCCCAACTTTTTTTCGCATCAACCAAACTTTCTAACACAAGACCACACCAATTTAGCTCTCTCATGTCACCTAATTTCGGAACAACTCTTACTAAACTATGGTTTGCATGTCCATTTCCTAAAGTATCAATCAAGTAAGAGTCTAATACAACAATAAAGTTCACGAGGAATTGGTCACCACAATTAGTGTCAGCTATCAATTTATCCATAACCATAGCTGATGTTATATTATCCTTAACCTCAAATGTGTTTCTCCAATCTTTCACAAGGTTGAAATTTTCCTTTGCTGTTTTTCTTGCTACTAAAACCTTTCCCATAGGCAATCCCAATGTGATATGAACATCCATCTCAGTAATTTCAAGTTCTCCTCCATTAGCCATAACCAAACAACACTTGTTAGGGTCAAACTGATCCACTAACCAATATGAAAGATATTGTGGAAGGGAAACAATGTTCAAATCGAACAAACATCCAAACCCAATATCTTTAATGAATTTCTTTTGCTTGTCATTCATTTTCTGCAATGATGACACAAGTAGGCGGGGGCTTGAACGTGTTTTCAAAGAGTTGAATTGTTTCTGTCTGCTGTCCCTCTCGGTCTTTGCAATCATTTGTCTGTTTTCTGAGATAGGTTGGATTTCAGTGCCTTCTGTTTGCTCATCAGATGTGATGTTATTCACAGTTGTGTTCGCTGGTTGACCAAGCGTTACATTAGGTGAATTGTCTTGCAAAACTGTAATTTCAAGGGCTTCTAAACCAACAGTGCTAGTAGGAACAGTAGTCTCATGGGGGACCTCTTTCTTACTGTTTTTCCGAACAAGCGGTTGTGAATCTTTAGATTCAAGTGACAGGGAACCGACCCCTGTTTCACATGCTCTATCAGGCTGAGTATCTTCAAACAGTTCATCAATGAAAGCTGGTGAATCCCTAGATAAATCAATTACTGGAGGTTTAACGCCAGATCTTTTTGATCTCTTCGAAATTCGGTTTTGACTGTCTATAGTAGGTGAGTCACTCAATCTCTGCGGGCGTTTACCTATGTAATGAACACTGAAAATCAAATTCCACAAATAATGCATGCAATGGCATTGCAAAAGAAGGGAGTTTATTCCATATAAATTTGAAAATTGAACGATAAGTCCATCACATTAACTACACATTATAATGCCGAAGTCCTTAAATTAGCAAAGGCAGCTTGTGGAAGGTCGAATAACTTGAATAACTCCCATTTCCTGCTTTTCGTTGGAGCTAAACCCTAAACCGTAATCATTCTTATTTAAACTGTAATAAACGGAGAATAGGAAATCAAACCTTTCCGGTCTGGAGACATGGTGATGTATATGGTAGAGCAATAGAGAGGGGGATTTTCGATCTGGTCTCAGTGAGCGTATAATCAAACGTGAAGCAAACTTTGCAGAGCAAGAGAGATGAGATTTCGGGGGGTTGATGAAAGAAATGACGACGACCGACTGTGTAAATATAAATTATTGATGTGCAAAAATAACAGCAAGTTGAGCAAATACCTTATTTATTGCTTTTTCTAATTTTTGTTTTTTTTTCTTTTCTTGTTTTTTTTAAAAATTACGGCAAGTGGTTAATACTTTATTTATTCCTCATTTTTGCTCAACATGCTCTTATTTTTGCTCAACACTAGTTTATTTTTGCACAACTATCAAGACTTTTGTGAAATTGTGATTCATATGATCATATTTTTCTCAATAAGTTCTCTTAGTTTCTCTATAGATAATTGCACAACACGGTCTTATTTTTTCTCAAAAATAGACTATAATTGCACAACATGAGCGTTTGTTGGAATTTTGCTCAACAGGCTCTTATTTTTGCTCAAGATGGTCATATTTTTGCTCATCAATAGCCTATAATTGGACAACAGGGGCATTTGGTGGATTTTTGCTCAACTTGCTGTTATTTTTGCTCAACAATAGTTTATATTTACACAACTATATAAGACTTTGTGAAATAGTGCTCAACATGATCTTATTTTTTCTCAATATGTTTTCATAGTTTCTCTATAAATAATTTCACAACACGGTCTTATTTTTGCTCAACAATATACTATAATTGCACAACATGGGCGTTTGTTGGAAATTTGCTCAACATGCTCTTATTTTTGCTCAACAATAGTTTATATTTACACAACTATATAAGACTTTGTGAAATAGTGCTCAACATGCTCTTATTTTTTATTAATATGTTTTTATAGTTTCTCTATTATTAATTTCACAACACGATCTTATTTTTGCTCAACAATAGATTATAATTGCACAACATGGGTGTTTGTTGGAAATTTGCTCAACATGCTCTTATTTTTGCTCAACACAGTCTTATTTTTGCTCATCAATACTCTATTATTGCACAACATGGGCGTTTGTTCGAAATTTGCTCAACATGCTCTTATTTTTGCTCAACACAGTCTTATTTGTGCTCATCAATACCCTATAATTGCACAACATGGGGCACTTTGTGAAATTGTTGAGCAAAAATAAGAGCAAAAATAAGAGAAGATGTTAATGGGCTTATATTTAAAATTGATGAATGGAAGGGTTTGGCCCAATGTTATGTCTTCTTAAGCACGATTTCAACCCAAAAGCAGTCCGTAGTTGTGCAATCCCCGGTGTCCTTTCAGCTCACTCCAACATCTTCTCCGTTTCCCCCATTTTGTGTTTACAGTCGACGATCACTTCAATCGCCGAGTACCCTTCAATCGCCGGTGTCCTTTCAGTTCGTCTCTTCTTCAATGGCTTTTCAACCGATTATTCAACAAGGGTATCATCACACAGTTGGTGAGTTTCTTGTTGAACTTTTAGCAAGCGAGTCCTCTGTATATGGTTCGAGTGAAATGTTAGTCTCAATCCACTCCGTGGATGTTCCTGTAATACTTCATCATTTATACGTTTGGAATGGGTTGCCAATGAGCTTATGGCGCAGCAATGGAATATTACGGGACGCGGGAATCCCAGCTGTTGTTCGACATCAAGTAGCAAATCATATCATAAGAGATTTTACAAGTACTTGGTTTGCTCAAGATGATGACTTTATTGAATATGGTCTATGCCCTAACATCACCATCAATTTGTACTACATTTCCAACCCTTCTTCTGATTCAAGCTCTGACTCTTCTGACTCGGACATGGAGGTGGACATGGAGGTGGACTACCCACATCATCCAGCCACTGAAGCAGCTATTGATGGTCTACAAGAGGTATATCATCTTGAGCTTGATGGGCAGGCATGTTCAATATGTCTTGACCCGATGTTGGATTCAATGCCTGTCCTTGGCATGCCATGCTCACATTTCTTCCACCCAAATTGTATCCGAGAATGGCTTAGGGTTGAAGGGTCTTGTCCACTTTGTAGGTTTGCATTGTAAAGTTAGTAACTTTGTAGGTTTGTATTGTGATGTTAGTAAAAGAAAATGTAGTTTAACTTTTTTAGGGGCTTGGATGTAAGCAAACTTGTATTACCTGTTCTGTGAACTTGGGTGAAGCAAATGTATAATATGAATATAATTTTGTTTTGATTGTATTTGTTTACAAACTATCAGCTGGGAATGTCTGTTGATCTTCTTTGTCATTATCTGTTTTAATGCTGACACACAACTCAACAGCAAATTTAACATCATCTAGTTTGGACAAATCTAAAAACTCTTTCAAATCAGCATCACATTCAATGGTAAGAGGACCTCCCAAGACTTTGAAAGGGTGCAAATAGATTGCAGTAGTAAGAAACACAATTTGATTGAAGTGTTGACACAAGGAACCAAAATTTTATATGATTCAAATACAGTGCTGACATGGAGCAATCAAAGTGTAATAATGAATGTGGAGTTCATTATATTGTCAAATGCAATATTGGATGCAGCAGTGTGGAATGGATATCATTAAATCAACTATATGAATAAGATATACCAGTTATGAACACAATCCTACAAAATTTGCACCGGAGGTGCAAATTTTCTATGATTTAAGTGCAGTGCTGACATGGAGCAATCAAAGTGTAATAATGAATGTAGAGTTCATTATATTGTGAAATGCAATATTGGATGCAACAGTGAAGAATGGATCTCATTAAATTAACTATATGAATAGAATACACCAGTTATGAACAGAATCCTACAAAATGTGCACCTCCGGTGCAAATTTTCTAAGATTTTAAGTGCAGTGATGACAAGAGGTGAATCAAAGTATAAGCACATTTTAACTAGATATAGCAATGCTACATTTTAAAGTGCCAGCACATAATTCAAATGAGCATAAAGAAGCATGTATTTAAAAGGAGACTTCAAAATCTCATCCAATACATCAAAAATGAAATTTTCTGTAATTTTATTGGAGCAATCACTGAAGTAGTGCTGACACTGAAGTTTATGTGGTGACACTAGGTGTTTGAGGTCTGAAGTAGTGCTGACACTGATATTATTTTCAAGTAGTGGTGACACCAGTCCAAAGTAGTGCTGACAGAGATTTTTTTTTGGAAGAATGCATATTTTTTAAATCAAAGTGGCAAAATTGCACAACATGGGCGTTTGTTGGAAATTTGGTCAACATGCTCTTATTTTTGCTCAACACATTCTTATTTTTGCTCATCAATAGCCTATAATTGCACAACACGGGGCATTTTGTGGAAAATTTCTCAACATGCTCTTATTTTTGCTCTAAATGCTGTTATTTTTGCTCGACAATAGTTTATATTTGCACAATTATCAAGACTTTGTGAAATTGTGATCAATTTGATCTTATATATTTTCTCAATGTGTTCTCATAGTTTGTCTATAGATAATTGCACAACATGGTCTTATTTTTGCTCAACAATAGAGTATAATTGCACTGCACAACGTCGGCGTTCGTTTAAAATTTGCTCAACATGCTATTATTTTTGCTCAACACAGTCTTAATTTTGCTCACCAATAGCCTATAATTGCACAACATGCTCTTATTTTTGCTCAACAATAGATATTGTGGGGACACCACCGTGGTGTTCTTTGTTATTGAAGCTATTGTGGTGGGGTGGTGGAACGAGGTTGTTAATCTAAAATATTATAGAATAATATTTTAGATTATTTCTCAACATTGTATTGTTTTTTAAGTAAACAACAATGATATAAATCTGAAATTTGATGAGTACCGATGACAAAATTGCGCTGACATAGAGAAAAGAATGTACAAACTTGTATTATTACATGATAAAATCTACAATTTTATTCTATAATGTTGAATGAATGTTTATTTTGGAACATACATGTCATTCATAATGTCTAAGCTGTATTCTTTCCTAGTAGTAATTTTACATAATACCAATGACAGAAATTGTGCTGACAGCCTTATTTTGAATGCTTTATCCTCCTCTTGAACTCTCCCACTGATAGCTTTCTATTTGAAGGAGGTCTTCCTGCTCTCTTTCTTACTACAGGGGGTAACATTTGATAGATTTTATCGCATCAGGGACGTTTCCTTCATCTTCTTCCAACACTGGATATATTGTTTCTGCATATGCCATACGCCAAGCATCATTGCTGTAAAAATTTGCAACAAAATCAGATATATTTGCCTTTACGTGTGTAATGGCTGATAGAGCATGTACACAAGGTATTTTCTCGACATCAAATACCCTGCACGTACATGTCTTCGCTGATAGATCAACTATAGCTACAGCTCCTTCGCCTTTGATCTCAAATTGTGATGCATTCATCCTTTCTACTCTGTATAATCCAATTTGCTCTTGTGATTTCCTTATCACCTTAAGGATTTCAGGAGTTATTCTGTCTTGGTTTTCTAGTGCTTTCTCTCTTCTGTCCTGGAACCATGATGTGAGCTTTTCCCTAGCAAACTCTATAAGTGCCACAATAGGATAATCCTTTTTCCCTTTGAAAATGGAGTTCAAGCTCTCTGCATTGTTGGATGTCATCATATTGTATCTATTGCACTTTGCATGTGCTCTGGCCCATTTTTCAAAACATGCTGACACCAAATATTCTGACAGTTTTGGACAGGTTGCTTCTATTTGTGCAAGCCATCTGTTGAACTCTTGGATAGTGTAACTCTCTGCTGCTTTCTTGAACATTTTTCCCAGGTGCTTTTTCTTGAATGTCGCTTTGATGTTTTGTTTCAAGTGCCACATACATATGCAGTGTGTAGCTGTTGGGTAAACTAAAGATATAGCCCTTGCAATGCTAGCATGTCTATCAGAGACAAACACTAAGTCATTTGAGGGAGGCACAACCTTCAGCAGCCGGTACAAAAACCATTCCCAAGAGCTGTTGTTTTCAGAGTCAACAATTCCAAAAGCAAGGGGATAAATTTGTCTGTTTGCATCTTGAGCAACTGCTCCAAGCAATGTGCCTCTATATTGTCCAGTTAAGAATGTCCCATCAATAACAACAACCTGGTAGATAAATAAATGAAATTACTAGTTATATTGAATTTATGAAATTCAATGAGAACAGAATTTATGCTGACACTGAGTAAGACATACCTTCTTTAAGAAGGGGAATGCTCTGATGCATTGGCCAAAGGATAGGAACAAGTACTTAAACCTGTCTTCTTTGTCTGTTGAAATCAATGCTATAGTCCCATTGTTTTTCTCCATAAGCATGTGGCAAAATGATGGCAAATCTGCATAATTGGATTCTGGTGTCCCCTTGACAATTTCTTTTGCAATTTTTGATGATTTCCATGCTATCCAGTAGGTAATTGTCATTTTTTGTTCTATTCTCAGCTTATCCATTATCTGTGCTGGTTTGTATCCAGTGTCAACGCTGTTGAATTATATTAAAATTAGAATAAATAATATATTAAAAAGCAATATTAAATCTAAATACTATTTCTTACAAAATTTACTCACCTTGATTTGATGATGCTTGCAACCACTGATGATGAAGGTTTTTTGCAGTGTTTTGATCTGATATCCCACGTGCATGTGTGCATGTCATCGTACACTGTAACCTCATGCCAAGTTTGACCAAAAGTTTTGACATGCACTTTCCATTTGCAGTTAGGATCTACACAATGCACCCTATAATACCTGGGTTCTGATTTTGCCACACGAAAACCAAATATCTCTGTTATTGACAATATTCTCAAAGCATTCTTAACTGCATTCCTGGATTCAAAGGTTTTGCCTATGTATATCAATTTTTCTGAATTCTGATTCATAATAGGCATGGTAGGGCTGTCAGCATCCCAATCTTCTAGTGTAGTCTCTCTTCTGTGTGCTGAAGAATATAGGGTGCTCCATATTTCAGCTGCAGAATCTTCATCACTGGGAGTATCACTGTTTCCAGAGTACATGTCGTCTCCAATATCCTCTAACAACACACCCTTCATCCTGTTGTCACCGATCAATGTCATGCTATTTTCTTCAGTGACAATGTTAGTTATATTTGGATTGCATGTCACCAACTCCAAACTATCAGCTGGGAATGTCTGTTGATCTTCTTTGTCATTATCTGTTTTAATGCTGACACACAACTCAACAGCAAATTTAACATCATCTAGTTTGGACAACTCTAAAAACTCTTTCAAATCAGCATCACATTCAACGGTAAGAGGACCTCTCAACACTTTGAAAGGGTGCAAATGATTGAATTCTAATTCAAATGCGCTATCTACGTTGAATCTGTTGTGCACTTTTTCACTTAAACCCTGTAGTGTTATTGAGTCATCAACTATGAACACTTTTGAAGTAGTGTGTCCGGCAAAGGTTGGACCTGATTCATCAAATAACCATTTTCCACCATATATAACTGTAATAACGTGGGTTGCCATTGTAATCTGTAGAATATGAATTTAAGAGGATAAATAGATTGCAGTAGTAAGAAACACAATTTGATTGAAGTGTTGACACAAGGAACCAAAATTTTATATGATTCAAATACAGTGCTGACATGGAGCAATCAAAGTGTAATAATGAATGTGGAGTTCATTATATTGTCAAATGCAATATTGGATGCAGCAGTGAGGAATGGATATCATTAAATCAACTATATGAATAAGATATACCAGTTATGAACACAATCCTACAAAATTTGCACTGGAGGTGCAAATTTTCTAAGATTTAAGTGCAGTGCTGACATGGAGCAATCAAAGTGTAATAATGAATGTAGAGTTCATTATATTGTCAAATGCAATATTGGATGCAACAGTGAAGAATGGATCTCATTAAATTAACTATATGAATAGAATACACCAGAATCAACAGTGAAGATTTTAAGTGCAGTGATGACAAGTGGTGAATCCAAGTATAAGCCCATTTTAACTAGATATAGGAATGCTATATTTTAAAGTGCAAGCACATAATTCAAATGAGCATAAAGAAGCATGTATTCAAAAGGAGACTTCAAAATCTCATCCAATACATCAAAAATGAAATTTTCTGTAATTTCATTGCATTTATCATTTCAATTGGAATGTATATGATAAAGATTTACCAATGTAACATATTAACGATCATAAATAAGCATAAACAAGCAAAGATTTGATTGTAGACTTGAAAATAAGACACATATAGCAAAAAACAATCATTATCAGTAATTGATGCTTCAAAAATCAAGCAACATTTGAATAGAATACAGAAGTTATGAACAGAATTCTATGATTCAAATGCAGTGCTGACATGGAGCAATCAAAGTGTAATAATGAATGTAGAGTTCATTATATTGTCAAATGCAATATATGGATGCAACAGTGAAGAATGGATCTTATTAAATTAACTATATGAATAGAATACACCAGTTATTAACAGAGTCCTACAAAATTTGCACCTCCGGTGCAAATTTCCTAAGATTTTAAGTGCAGTGATGACAAGAGGTGAATCAAAGTATAAGCACATTTGAACTAGATACAGCAATGCTACATTTTAAAGTGCAAGCACATAATTCAAATGAGCATAAAGAAGCATGTATTTAAAAGGAGACTTCAAAATCTCATCCAATACATCAAAAATGCAGTGCTGACATGGAGCAATTAACAACAACAGTAAAAATCAATCAAAATTTGCGCCAAAGGCGCAAATTTTGAGGCATTCCATAACAGTAATCAATCGATTCGACTGTATTTCATATAGATATAGCATAAACGAACTTAAACAAGCTCAGATTCGGTTGTTTTGAAAAACCTCTTCGATAAGTCAAAAATTGAAGAATTACTTCTTCGGCGCAAATTTTGTGTGATTCTAATGGACAGAGTAGTAAATTCGTCAGCACAATCCAGAATCAACTTAGAAACGTGAAAAATCTATGAAAATTTGCGCCTTTGGCGCAAATTTTCAATGAATTGAAGGCCGCTTTTTGATGTAGTTTGTAATCGAATGTTGTACTTACTTGATTCTGTAGAAGAGATGCTCAAATCGGTTGTTTTGATGAGATCGGAGAGATGATCGGCACAAAATCTGCAAAATCACCGTCGAGCAGGGCGTGAGAGAGAGAGAGCGTGCGGAGAGGGAGATAGCGTAGGAGAGAGAAAGTGCGTGGGAGGTTTATATTGTGGACATTTCACAAATTTGTCCCAAAAAGTGGATATTTCTCAAATTAAGACATATTTTATGGACATTTCACAAATTCCCCCTACTTTAAATTAGGAATGGTGTAATCAACTAAAATCTTAGACAAATTATCTATACAGGCATGGTGGTTTATGTATATAATTAATATTAAATCTATAATGTAAGAATTTAGGGAATAATCATTCATTTCAAACATACAAATATTCATTTTACAAATATTAAATAAAAGTAACTATTTCTATTTAGATTTTGATTGATTTGGCAGAAATTATTCACCATGATAACACTAGTAATTAATAAGAAATTATTCAGTTCAAATATACTAAATATTCATTTTACAAATATGAAATATTCATCAAATATGAAATACTGTTTTTAAACGTATGAATTAAATACTTTTAGTATTTGGAGAGAAATAACCTTCCTAATTTTTTTAAAAAAATTATACATATTAAGGGGAAGAGTATAGGAAGGCCAAATTTCCATTTAAATTTACTATTTTAATGCCTTTATTTAATTATGAATAAATAGGCAAAACTAACACCATTTGATATAATTATTACAATGTTTTACTCTTCCAACATATGAATATATACTTAATATTCAGTTTTTTTATACATAGTATTCATTTAAACTTAAGTGAATATTCATTTAAACTAAAGTGAATATTCATTTACATTCAACAATACAAATTAAGTCAATTTTTCCCTAAAAAAAGGTCTTTAAAAAAATCTGTGCACTTGGACTAAATATTCATTTCAAATAAATTAAAAATTCATTTTATCCTATTTTTGTATTCATTTTAGCAAAGTAAATATTCATTTGAAACAAATTATATAAAAATCCATTTTGATCCTATTTTTGTATTTTTCAAAGATTATGCTTTTTGTATTTTTCAATATCTAAATATTCAAGTTGCATTTAACGTCCATATTATTAATTAAATTGTTCCCTTTTTTGTTAGAGGTAATTTTGAAATTGAAATAGGTAATTTATTGCCTTTTGAATTCTACTACTGTACGACACATTCACTACAAGAATGGTGTTTCCTATTTCTAATCAATATCATCCGTTGATTTGGTTTTAATCCAACGATTCTAGTTCCGTTACACGTTACGCCCTATAACTCGTTTCACTTGGAACCTCCCACTATATATATATATCTCGCACTCTACTCCCTCCTGCTCACTACCCATTTTGAGCTCAGCATCAACCCTCCCATCCACCTTCCTGCTCACCTAACTTTGGCAAAAAGCCAAAGTCCATCCCCCTTGCAGACCAGCCACGCCAAGCACATCTCTCCCTCTTTCGGTTTCGGTTGATTCCAGTGCCCTGCCGAGCTTCCCCTTTGTCTTATTTTAATTGGAATCCAAATACCACTCATGCCCAATTTCATAATCTGATTCCCCCTTATCCCGATTGGATTCAAGCACCTTCACCCATTTCCCCTCAGTCCCCTCTCCCCTTCATTTTTGTGTTAAAACAAACTCCATACCAAAACTTTCCATCTCTCTCTCATTCATTCCCCAAATCTTCCTCTTTGTTCCCTGTGTCCACCTACAAAACACCGCCATGAATCCACCTTGACGCCCACACCGAGCACCCTTGGGCAAATCCCGAGCGGCCCTGTTTTCGCAGCCCCAAAGAGCCGAGCACCATAGCCCCGTTTTCTCCTTCTTTCTTCTCCAACTCACCAGCTCCCCCCGCTCCACCACCACCATCACTGTAGTCGTCATTCGTCACTGTCGGAGCCAGAGCCGCAAGCTCCATCTCCCCTCTGTTTTCGTCCATGAGCAACCCTTCACCTCATGAGCCTCGTCTGAGCCAGCACTTCTGCTTCCTCCTCCGAGAGCCGACGAAATGAAGCCAAGCGGAGCAGCCTCGGAGCCCGAAGTCACCGACGTCGTACCTCTGAGCGCACCTCCTCTGTTTCGTCTTCAAGGTCGGTTATGGCTCCTTCCTTCCTTACACCGTCTTTTACCCCTCAAAGGTGCGCCTTTATGACCCTTTTCTTCGTCCTAGGCCATCCCGGGCGTCGATCCACCTTCGACGAAGCTCCATTGACTCCGATAGGTGTTTTCCAGTGACAACTTTTGAATCTTGGTGAGCACCCCTTTCTCTCTCTCCATTCTTGTCGATTCTCTGCTGAATGGTGTTTGTTGAGTAGAAGGAGCAAGCCTCAGTCGCAAGCAAGCTCCTTTTCTCTTTCCTTCCTTATGTTTTTTTGAATGCAATAGGTGGGGGAAGAAAGTGAACAGTGACTCTGGTTCGGTTTTGTTTTTCCATTGTTTTGGGTCGGTTTTGCCACATTATTTATTCTTCCGGTTCGGTTTTGCCTTAAAGAAATCTGATATGAGGGTTGGGGTTTGGTTTTGGATCGGGCCGGGTTTTCCCTTGTGGAATTGGATCCGGGTGTGGGCTTCGGGTGGGCTGAGGCATTGGGCTTTGGTTATGAGTTTTGGGTAAATTGTTGTAAGGGTTTAAATTACTTACTTTATACATATACTATTACCTAAAATGTTTTATAATTATTTATTCATCATTAAATTATTCTAGTTATTAAGAAATAAAATGAGATTTCAAGATTGTATATTTGATATAAATATATTTAATAAATGGAATATAACTTATATGATATTATCGATGAGATTTAAAAATAAAATATTATTATTGATCTTTAAGGATATAATATTATGAGATTTGGAGTTTAAAGATAAAAGGATTTGGAAAAAAGGGTTTTAAAGGTTAGTACTTGATTTGGCAAATGGAATTGGAGTTGGTGGGATTTAAAATGGGAATTTTTGGAAATGACCTAACCTTGTTAGATTTATTATGAAAAAATAATAAAATAAGTTGATTTAAAGAGCAATGTTTTGTAAATGGATTTTTGGGTCAAGAATAACTTAAGAAGTGTTTTGAATGATGAATTGATCTAACGTGATAATTAAATAGTTTTGGAAAATCTTGGGAAGTTGACTTGTCTACCTTGTATGTATAGAAATTATGATATGTTGCTATTGCTATGATATGTTATGATATATGATCTACGACGAGATCTTGATATGATAAGTATGTTATGATGTGTTATGATATCAATATAATTGTGAACTATGAATAATGATATTACGATATGTTGATATAAATGAAAGCATGATATTATATGATACGAAATAATTAAGAGGCATGATGAGATGTTATATGAGATATGATGAGATGTTACGTGATAAATGAATTGTGAGATGATATATGTTGAGGTAGAAATTAATGTGATGAGATATGCCGGTTTGAGATAATATGGAATAATATAAGATGATATTCGAGATATTATATGATGATATATGATAAGATCTGAGGTGAGTTGATATGAGGGTGATGATGATAATGAGACCTATTAAATATGTGAAGTTATGTACGATAGTTAGGGGTGCCTTGTGTTACTTAGATGTAGACTGATGCACATCTTATATTATATGCTAGGTGATTTGTGACATGATTGGATTGCTTGCTATTGCTGATTATTTCTTGGATTCTGCGCTTCTCCAGGTAAGTTCCTTTATGGGCTTACTCAGTTTCGAAAGAGAAATCTCCTGCTTGTGATCCTATGATATACTAGGTGCTTCGTATGCATTTAAAAGCATGCCATGTAGTATCATGCTAGGATTGCACTTGCGAATGAGCATTCGGTTACTCTGTGTGTTTGAGAACAGAACGACCATGTAAAAGCATACCATGTAATATCATAGGGTAGCCCATCCTCATCAGGTTTGCCCTGAGTCAGTAGCGTCGATATATGAGCATGATGATGAGATAGCCTAGTACCACCGGGCATGAGCATGATATGATGATATGATTATAAAATGATATGACGATGATATGATATGATGATGAGCATGTTATGTTGATGATAATGTTCACACATGTATGATGGGATGGGTACTGTACTGGCCAGGTCCACTCATGAAAAAGGGGGCGGAGTAAGAGAGGGATATGCCAATTGGCATTCTTTGGGCGCCTTTACAGTTTTTCTGCATATTATATAAACAGCCAGCATGCTTGTGTGATTTAAATTTCCGTATTGCATTAGAGCATCTTTATTATAGGTATAGCGTATGTGTATGTTTGCTTGCGGGACAGAGTGCGTTGGGGGGTCTCGGTCTAACCCCGCTCGCACAAATCATTTTTAGGTATGCTTGCTCCGTGTTTCCATGACGTGGGAAATCCTCCTGGGCGAACGCCGCACCTCAACCAGCAGCAACCACTTGATGCAACGGCCGCCGCGTCCCCTTTTGTCTGTCTGTTTCTTTTTTTCCTGACTTAAAAAAAACAAAAAAAAACCATCCGAATCTTTCAAACCCCAACCCGTCACTTTCCAACCCTACCTATCCAAATCCCTGGCTGTCACTTTCCAACCCTAACCTCCCATCCCCAACCTCCCATCACCTTCAACCTTCATCCTCTCTACAACCCTAAAATTATTCAAATCCACCATAACCGTCTTTAATCTCTTTCTTTCACGCCACCCAAGCTTACCCCAACCTGTCATTGCTTAACCCGCGGCCCCTTATGTCCAAATCGAGCCTTTCGGGACCGGATCTGTCCACCATTGACGAAAAAGATGAATGAAGAAGCCAGCGAAGACCCGTGTCACAGCCGCCCCGTACCTGCAGCGGTCGCCGCACCCATTCCGTCGCCAGGTTTGCTGCGTGGTTTGTTCTTTTGGTTGCTAAGTTGTGTTTGGGTGCTTGTTTGTGCTCGATTGCTTATTGTGTTGTGTAAATTGAGTACTTTGTTCAATTGGGGATTGGGATTGATTGCTACTGTTGCAGTTGAGAGTTGGTTGAGAATGGTACGACAGTTGCATAATTTATTTAGGTACCAAAGGGATGTTTGGGACGGATTTGAGGTGAAGAAGTTTGTGCAAACGAAATTATTCAATGTTCCGATGTTGCATAGGTTGGGGATATTGGTATGTACTCAGCAGATCTTAACGCATGGGGGCTTGGGAAATTTTATCAATTTGAGTGCTCCTACCTATCCTGAGTTAGTACGGGAGTTTCCGTCGACGTTGGTTGTATCGGAGAATGAGTCTATTACATTTCATTTGCTTGATCATGTGTACTCCCTCTCGTTTGTTGAGTTGAGGGAGACCTTTGGTATTACTGAGGAGCCCACCGAGGATTGGGCCGAGCATGGAAACGATCAGATGACACACAACTTTTGGTTCACAACGACATGCGAGGCTTTTGATGGACACAATTGAGAGTATAACTACAAGTTTGTCCATCCGTGTCTGCACCTATTTCACAAGGTCCTTGCTATGGCTATCATTGGGTAGGGCAAGGTGAACAAGGTGCCAGCTGCTGACTTAGCTTGGTTGTGGTGTTTCTCGCCCCAATCAGCTATCATTCCTGATTGGGTTGAATTATTTTTGCAGAGCTACAAGAGAGTTGCAACGAAGAGGACGGGTAGATTTGGCTTGGGAGCCATGATCACTCTAATTGCCCAGTGCTTCATTGATCCATCACAGGGCGGTGCTCGCATGTCTGGAGGGTTCACATATACGGAGGATCAACTGCGACAAGCATATCTGCTGGAGGGCTCCCAGGAGACAGGTTTCGTTTGGAAGGCTGGACCTCAAGGGGTTCACAAATTGAGATTACCTAGGGCCCTTCCTTTTGGTCCCACGGATGCTGCCTTCTACATAGAAGGCGATGAGGAGGATGATGATGCTAATGATGACGCTGATGATGAGGAGCAGGAGGATGTACCTGAGCAGATTCCACCCTCAGATCATCCTATGCCTGAATACCATAGGGGTGGTGCTTAGTTTGCTGCAGGTTCTTCTGCTGGGCCTAGTTCTTCATATGATAAGTCCACTTGGCGTGAGCACATGTTCGCACAGTTGCATCAGCTTTCTATCCGCCAGGATTCATTTTAGTTTGAGCTCAGCGACTTGGGTCGCAATGTTAGGGATATACCCTCTTCTCTAGAGGAGATACGGAGGTAGCAGGAATACTACTACAGCTTGGGGTGGCCTCAGTTTCCGCCCTACCAGCCTTCGCCTCAGTAAGCGGTTAGTTTCCTTTGCCCTCACCTCGCTTTCATATGATCTATTTTTGTTGTCTTTGATGTTTCATCGAGGACAATGAACGATTTAATTGTGGAGGAGGGGAATTTAGTGTATACTAGCCAAGGCATATCCGTCCTACGCATAGGACGTACATATAAGTTTTGTTATTTTATAAGTTTATTTAAGAGTTTATTTTATATTATCTCATTGACTAATCTAAACAGTATATGTGTAGAAATAGTAAATCTTTACTTTATATACTTGATAATTTAATTTAATTTATTTATTAAATCTTTATATTTTATGGGTTTTTTCTTCAAGAAGACACCTTATAAAATAATTTTTTTAATAAAAAACACCTTTTAATTTTTTAAAAATAAAAATACCTTTTATAATATAAGGTATTCGATCAATTGAGAAGCACCAACTTTTATTTTACAACTAAAATTTTGATTTTTTCAGTGATATTTTTTAATCTATAAAGCAAAAGGCCCTTTGAAATAAAATAATCAATTTGAAATTGTTTTGTTTAATAAATTTATTAAATATGGTGTTTTTAAAAAATGTTAGTTAAATAAGAACATTTTGGTTATAGTCTTATTAATTTTCACCATATTTTAATTAGGAGATTAGAAATACGAAGTATAAAAAAAGTGACATAAAAAAGTAATAAATTATTATCCATACTAAATTTGGTTATTACTTGTATAATTACATTTTAGATCAAAATTGTTAGGCAAAAATTAAAATGAATTTATTAATTATGTTATAATCCATTAAGCTAGGATTCTAAAACTAACAAAATATATCGATAAAATAGACTTTTAATATTCGGTTTCAACAAAAAAAATTTCCATAAATTGGGATCGTAAAGAAGCTTTAATTGATAGGTATAGATATAAAAGATAAGGATTAATTGATTTTTATATGAATATATGTTATTCGAATGTTATGAATTTCATAAACATATTGAGGTTTAAAATGATGTGAATGGGGTCATTATTGAGGATAGAAATTCAGGAAAATATAATTAATTTTTCATAATTTAAAAAAATAATAAACCATTTATGAATACATTAATTAATAAATGACTAAGTGATAACAATTATAAAATTATAACATCATCTTACCAAAAAAAAATTATAATATCAATCAAATTAAAGGAAAAGAAAAGGATTAAGAAATGAAAATGTCTTTAATGTGAGTCATTAAGGGCCTAGGACACAATTTTTATAGGTATATAGATAGTTGAATTTAGTGTATATAGTGCATTTAGTTAGATTATGTATAAATTTCTGCATGCATTTTATATTAAAGCATTTCATATTTACATTTTCTATCTACTTATGCATTAGAAAAAAAATCATAAAATCCAAAATCCAAAAAGATCATGCATTGCATACATATGTGTTATTCAAATATCCATATAGCTTAGTTTGTCCTCTAATTTATTTTCAGCATAATCATATAAATCCCATGGTGTTCTGGATGTGTTAGCCTTGTCTATATCTCTTGATTTTTTTTATGTTAAACATGAGCTAGCAGATATAATTGAGCATGTATGATTGAGCTAAAGTATGATTGAAATCCTACAAAACATGACCCTTGTGAGAATGTTTAGCCTTATTGGATTCATTTATAAACATTTTGCTTAAATGTGTGATTTACTCTCTTTATGTTTCTACCTCTTGATTTTGACTTCATTATCTATTGTCAAGACCGACTCACATGTTTGTTGCTTGCGGAGTTATGCTTTTATATTGAGTATTTGCCTTTAGTTGTATGTGAGCTTTGAGGGTAATAAGGTGGAAATGGTCGTTACACTTAGTAACCGGGTCTACGCATGACACCCATGGGTATGATTCGCACAAAACGGTGTTGGACTATCCGCTAAGAAGGAAGCTTGATCCTTGAGTAACCGGGTTAATTCATGACACCCATGTTTGCAACTCGCGTCAAAAGATGTTGAAGTGGACTTTATGTTGCTTCATGACACCCATGGGTTAATTCATGACACCCATGTTTGCAACTCGCGTCAAAAATAAACCAAGCAAACAAACATGTGTTTGCACTTGCTATGATGTTGCTTTTTGAAGAGGTTGAAACTTCAAGGGATTTCCTACGTGGTGCATTGATTCATGTTTATTTTATCATTGCTTGAGGACAAGAAAAGGTTAAGTGTGGGGGAATTTGATAATGCATATCTTAGATAGATATTATAGGAATTTTTAGGATAGTTAGGTTGCATTTGGTGCATGATTTGGAGTTAAATTACATCTTATGATTATTTTGGAAGAGTTTGAATTCTGTGCAAATTTGTGGTTATTTTACAAAGTTGGATTCGAATGTCACGGAAGGATGCAATGGTTTTGGATTGGACATAACGAGCAAGTGGAAGGAGGGCATGAAATTTGTCTACAGATGCAGCGGGGACTGAAGAGACCGCGGCATCCATATGCAGCGACCGCCGCAAGCTTCTACGCATCAACATTGGAGATTACAGAGGCAGCGGCCGCCACATCTATGCAGCGGCCGCCGCATTGGTCTTCAGCGATAAGACGATGCGTTTTAATTAGTAAATGGAGGTTTGACGTAGGGAGAATTGAATCGAAATATATAATAAAATATAAACCAATACAACTCTTAGCCTCTTCAAATAAATTCAAGACTCCCCGCTATAGTAGTAGGGAATCAGGTTCGATCCACGAGGAAGCGAGTCAGCGGGATCCTAGTAGCGTTGAAGACACGTCCTTTCTACTCGACCAGAAGCCTCGATCTCGATGTCAGACCTCGATGTCGACCTTGGCAGTCGATGTCGTCTGCAACAGAAAACCTACATAAACAAAAACGGTAGTCGATATCGACTGGTGGGGGTCGATATCGAGGTTAGTTCACGAAATCGACTGGCTTCAGAAGTCTGCCAGTCGATACAGGGGGTCGATTTCGACACAAGGGGCCGATATCGATGCTTGCAGAAGTTCCCAGGAGTCTCGAGATCGACTCAGAAAACCGTCGATCTATCAGTTTGGTCGATATCGACCTCTGCTGTCGATATCGATGTCTTTCCTGCAGTGGGTTAGCGGTTTTGTCGGCAAAGAAAAGGCCGAAGAATCAAGGATGGAAAGGAAGCAATGATCAGAAATAAGCAAAGGTGTTGGGTTTTTCGATGACTCAACGAACGGCGGGCAAATTTTAATGTAAACTCAAAGGAAAAGATCTTCCAAAGTCAAGGATTACCGCGACGACAACCATGATAGTAGAAATAAGGATCAACTAAAGAAGCATGCTTTTATCATAAAGGAAAAGGCTTTCACCTAAACCGACCAATAGGAAAAGAGATTTTTCAATTACTTAACCTAATTGGTGTCTACCTTCGTCATAATTGAGTTTATAATCTTTCGAAAAGAAACCCTAATTACTACCCAAGTTTTACAACATGAGTTCCTTAAATTCGCATTTAAAGATGAAGAACAAGGTAGAAGGAGATAAAAGATACATTTTTTAATGACATACTTACCTTACCATCACGGCTATCGTCGGGCTCACCCCGACCCTAGAAGAAAGGGGAACTACTCACTCATGCTGATCGTAGACATGTCTTGAATTGAAATAACTTGCATAAATGGAAAATTTCGAATCTTTACAATCTCAACGCCAACTATCGTAAGCGCTTGAAACTTTAAAGCTCAAAATAAACTAACTATCTATTGCCTATTGCTCTTGTCTTTGATGATTCTATGATTGGATGATTAACAAATCAGCCCCTAAGGCTTTATTTATAGGCTACTAATCCTCGCTATCCGAGGATTGTAACTTCTATCTAAACTAATAACTCTATCCGAACAACTAGGATAGGTCTTTTATTTTGATAAACTTAAAGGAAAAGATAACAAACAACTGCTAATATCTAAAAGAACGAGATAACTCATGGCTTCGTTGATAGACTTCACAATCCGAGCCTCAAAGATCGGATTTTATCTTCTGTCGATGTAGGGTCGATATCGACTCCAGAGGTCGATATCGAGGCTTGTGTTTCTGCTCGACTTGTCCCACTCCAGTCGATGTCTATGATGATGGTCGATATCGATGCATGTGTGTCGATATCGAGGCTTCTAGTCTGGTTTGTGTGGTTATCTCGACACTCAGAAGTCGTGTCGAAATCCAGGGTCGATATCGATGTCTCCAGTCGATATCGACCTCTTCTCAGCGTCACTTGGCTTGCTCGTTTTGACTCCGATTTCATCGAATTCCTGCATGGTTAGCTCAAAACTCGTGTAGACTCTATTTCTTACACTTTAGCTCATTCTTACACAAGATCATATGCTTTTGAAACTTTTATTCGGAAATTAAATGAAATATGAAGTCAAAAAGATGCAATAAACAATAGTACAATTATGTACATCAAAACACCCCATACTTAGACTTGCTTGTCCTCAAGCAATAACCGAGCAATAACCAACACCTACAACGCACCCTTCAAGTCTTTGCCTTCGTCAAAAGCAACATCATAAGTGGTAGCAAAGTAAAGCAAGTGAATTTAACGTCATAGCACATATTTTGGCGATCCATAGGCATATGCAATTTTAATCCAACCTCACAGGGATAATGTGTTTGCACTCAACTCTCATGTGTTTAGGCTATGAAGATCACTCTCAACTCAATTTCATATACAATCTCATAAACATTGCAATTTATAAAAATCCACTTCGCAACCAATTATGAAAATGCAATAAGAATCATCAGGAGGACTTTCGCTCAATGGAAGACTTCATAGAAGACTCCATTCGGCGGGGTTGTAATGGGACTTGGTATGAAATAAAGGGTATGGAATTATTTGGCTATGTGGTGCTTTTCAAATTCGGGAATCAAGACTCCTAAATCTCAACACTTGCATTACCCAAACCATAACTCTTCAATATAATGCTCTTAAAGATGCATTCCATCAACCCTTCTTCCAAGTTCTAATACACCTCTCAAAAATATAACATTCGTATGAATAAAAACTTAAGGATTTTGGCTCATGCACTTTATATATATATACATATATTTTTTTTCGGATTTTTTTTTTCGAATTGAAATAACTATGTGCATTTATATGGTGAGCCAAAACATCCTTTTACAAGATATGACAAAATGTAAATATGTACCATCCTATAATTTCCTTGCTTACAACTAGACATTATGCTCTATTCTTTCCACAAGGCATTAGTCCAACCAATCTAAGTCTCAATTCCCAAATGGGGGTCAGGCTCAATTCGGCTAGGGATAATTTTGTGGAGTTTGCAATTCAGGCTCAGGCTAATGTTCTGGCTTCAAGCAGGGATAATGCAGGGTAGGTAAAGAGAGGATAAAATTGGCTTAAAAGATGCCTTCATCATTTAATTCTCGTAAACATAAACATATATATGCATTGGTTTTGAATAACTATCACAATATTTAGAGATGCATAGGAAGAGTAAATTCACTCAAGAAAGCGGAGGGATTTTTGATGTTCTCCCTATAGGCCAAAATTCTCACAAGGACAATTTTTGTTGGATTTGCTTTTTAGCCTAGGATCATATGTGCTCAATTTCATCACAAGTTCACAATCTACATAAAAATTTAAAGACTTAGGCTAAACCATCCAAATATGCCATAGGGTTTACATGATCAAGTCAGCTATTGAGTTTTCATCATAGGACATCTAAGTAGGGATTAAAGAAAAATAAACTTTAAATAAACATGCATTTTTTGGATTTTTGACATTTTTCTATTTTTTTTGGATTTTTGACATTTTATAGACTCAACAAAATCAAAGTAAAAAACTTTAAAATGCATAAATGTTAAATATGATGCAATGCATACAAGTAGAATGTAAATAAAATACATGCCAAGTTTGCCAAATTTTAAACCCTACCACAACCAGATAAAGCAGTTTATAATGTCCAAGTTCAATCCCCACCCCATACTTAAAGATTACAGTGTCCTCACTGTTAGAAAAATAAAGTAAAGGGAAGGATCACTCACACTCACTTACGCTAGAAGTATATCACTGCTCAGGGGGCGGGGGAGGTGGCAACAGCAAGGGCCAGCCCTGTGTAGGAGCTGCCCCTGAGTAGTCAGTCGGGGCGGCCTGTGGGAAAGTGGATGATCCAGCCTGCGGATCGAAGGAAAAGCCCATATATGAGCCCAAACCCTCGAGGTACCTCCCATAGCGTCGCTGCTCCTCGCACATCTCAGAGACGGAGAGCTCCAGCCTGGTAAAGCGGGCAGACATGTCTTCCTGCCAATCAGTGGTGTAGGCAGGCTGGAAGGGAGGAGGAGGTGGAGGTACATAGCTGTGGTGGCTATGGTGACTGTGGTGGCTGTGGTGGGACCCCTGCGGGCCCTCTCCTCCCCCAACCGCATCATCTCTGGCGTCATCATCGTCGTTGCCATCCATGTCACCCTGGTAGGCTGGGGGCTGCTCAGCTCCGTCGGAATGGGGATCTGCGTCCCAGGACATAGCATCCACCTCGGGCTCGTGGTTGTAGAGCGGGGGTCTCCTCCGTAGGGTGGGGTCAGCGGTCGGATCTATATCCGTATGATATGGCTGCCCAGTCCAAGACTGGTACCAATCAGGGATATACAGCAGATCCATGAAATCGTGTCGCAGGCGCATCCCCGTTTGGGGGTGTCTCCATCCCTGGGCCCCTGTTGCGATGACTCCGCCCTGTCGCAATACCGCCGCGTCTAGGTACATGAGCTGGTAGGCCGTGTACCGTTCAGTGTGGACGCCGAGAGCCTCAGCGAGGATGGCCACCATGCCGCCGTCCAAGATGTCTGTAGAGATCGTTTGTCTGCGGTCTACGATATGCTCGAGCCAGGAGTGGAGGTATGGTAGAGGGTCATCCTCGAAAAGCATCCTCCGTAGTGTCTCCGTCTCACGGTGTGTCGGGCGACGGAGCTCAGGTCTGGCCCAAAGGGTACTCGCCAGGATCCTCAAGATCACCCTAAAAAGTGGGCTCACAACCCTAGATGTGAAGGAGTCTGTAGGGGCAGGGTATGATATACCTGATATGTAACTCCAGATGACATTGGGGTCGTGGACCCTGAAGGCGGCCGAAGTGTGGATGAACCCAAAGATATCGCTCATCTCCTCGAGCGATAGTCTGTGTCGCCTGTTGCCGAGCTGGAAGAACGGGGTAGTGCGCCTCCATGGGCTCGATCAGCCTGTGTAGAGAGACGTTCTCAAACGCCTCCTGAACGCCTGGGTGAAATCCTAGCTGGATCATGTCGGGGAGATGGTACCATCGTGCCCTGGTGGCTCGGGGAATCAACTCCTCAGCAAGGGAGCGTTGCTGATCATCCTCAATGCGGAGCGCGTCCTGAGGGATGTTCTTGGCTCTAACCATCGTCTGCAAAAGAAACCAATACCAAAGATAATATTCCCTTTGATTAAAATGGGGAGAACCCCATACTTAGGTTCTAATTATGCTAGAAATTTTGTAAAAGTAAATGTCTAAGTGGAAGAAAGTACATAATTTCTTAAAGTTTTAACACTAAGGAACCTTATGGCATAAATAAATGTTGCCCTTAAAAAAAAAATCAGATTTCTAATTATATAAAAAAATCAGAATATAAACCCCCTAAAAAATCAGATTTACAAAATCAGCCCATATATATATAAAAATCAGATTCCTAGCCCAAACTTTTGAAAAATTCAGATTATTGCCCCACATGTATATATAAAAATCAGATTTGCCCCCTAATATATAAAAAATTCAGATTTCATGCCCATGTATAAACAAAACTCAGATTCATAGCCCCACATATATATAAAAATATTCCATGCCATACAAATACTCTTTCCCGCGCAAACTACGTTCAAACCCTAAACACCCAATATGAAATTTCTTCCAAATCAACTAATTAAGTATGAAAAATCAGAAAAGATAGAGGAAGGGTGAAAAATCATACCAGAAGAGTGTTGGAATTAGGAGAGAAAGAGGCAAGCAACCGCAAAAACGAGAAAGAAAACCGACTGTCGACAGGGGGTGTCGATATCGATGCCTCCAGTCGATATCGACCGGATGCTGTGTGTTGTCGGGGCTGCTGGTGGCGGTGGTGGGTCCTCCGGTGGCGTGGGGCGGCCGGATCTGGCGATTCTTGGCCGGAGGTGTGTAGATCTGGGCAAATAGGGTTGAAAACGATGGAGAGAGAAGGGGCTAGGTCGAGGGAGGGAGGAAGAAAGCTTGCGGCTGTGGGAGTTGCTGCACAGGACGAGTGATTGTGGGTGGGTGTGGTGGTTGCGGCGATGGGAGGCCGTGGGGGGGGGTGATCGGAGGGAGAGGGGTGTAGAGGAAGAAGAAGTGCGGCTAGGGTGTCGACAATGAGAGGGGAGGGTGTCGAAGTCGGGTATAAAGGGGGTAAAAACCCCAAAACTTAAAACTGAAAGAAATTAAATTCTGACCTGGCTTACCTCCATCTGTAGTCGATATCGACCTTAGAGGTCGATATCGACCCCCCGTCAGCATCCGTTTAACATGTCCTGTTACTCCTTCTGTCGGCTGATAGATATCGACCATATAGGTCGATATCGACCTCTCTTCTGGGCTGGATTTCTTTGTTGACTTTAAATAAAATAGCCACGAATGATCTCAAAAATATAAAATAAAATAACTAAAAGAAAAAGAAAAAGGAAAAGAACGGGTTGCCTCCCGGAAGCGCTTGAGTTTATGTCGCTAGCTCGACATACTTCCCTTTTTGCGCTAGTTCAACGCCAAGGTGGTGCGAATCTCTTCCTCTGGGTCCTCCTTGTCATAATATTTCTTTACTCGGTGGCCATTTACCTTAAAGGTTGATCCATCGTCGCAAAATAACTCCACCGCTCCATGAGGGAATATTTTATGAACCTTGAACGGTCCGCTCCATCTTGTCCTTAGTTTCCCTGGAAATAAGCGAAGCCTAGAATTGAAAACAAGGACTTTGTCACCTACCTCATATGTTTTTGGCACCAACTTCCTATCATGCCATTTCTTAGTGCGCTCTTTGTAGATTTCGGCATTCTCATATGCCTTTAGACGCAACTCTTCCAAGGCTTGTAAGTCAATGAACCTCCTCTTTCCCGCTTCGTCGAAATCCATGTTAAGCTCTTTAAGAGCCCACATTGCTTTATGCTCAAGTTCAACGGGCAAGTGACATGACTTACCATATACCAAGTTATAGGGAGTTGTGCGAAGCGGTGTTTTATAGGCCGTTCGGTAAGCCCAGAGTGCATCATCCAGTTTGGACGACCAATCTTTCCTTGAGCGGGAAACCGTCTTTTCCAAGATGGCTTTGATTTGGCGATTGGAGACTTCTACTTGACCGCTAGTTTGAGGGTGATAGGGTGTTGCCACCCTATGGTTTACCCCATACTTAGCTAAAAGAGCTTCAAAGCCTCTCTCAATGAAGTGCGAGCCACCATCTGAAATAAGGACTCTAGGAACACCAAAACGAGGAAAGATGTTAGTTTTCATGAACTTAGAGACTACCTTCGTGTCGTTGGTCCTAGTTGCTACGGCCTCCACCCATTTAGAGACATAGTCCACCGCTACTAGAATGTATTTGTAGGGGCCTGAAGCAGGGAAGGGTCCCATGAAGTCAATACCCCATACATCAAAGAGTTCGACCTCTAAAATGCCTGTGAGTGGTGTCTCATTCCTCCATGTGATATTACTTGCACGTTGACACTCATCACAAGAGGTTACATAGTTTTGCACATCCTTGAAAAGGTTAGGCCAATAAAAACCACATTGAAGAATTTTCGCCGTGGTCTTGAATCCCTTAGCATGACCTCCTGTAGGGAGAGAATGACAATGGTGAATCACGCTCTCCACCTTGTCCTCCGGGATACAACGTCGAAAGATATGGTCTTTCCCTTGTTTGAATAAATAGGGTTCATCCCAATAATATTGTTTGACGTCGTGCAAAAACTTCTTCCTTTGTTGCGAAGTTAAGCTTGAAGGAATCTCGCCTCCTACAATATAGTTAGCAAAATCCGCATACCAAGGTACCTTCGCCTTTCTTACAGCAAATAGATCATGGATAGGACTAGAAGGAGGTGTAAAGAAGAAATCCTCACCGAAGCTTACCTTTTCGTCACCTTCGGAGGGTTTTGAAGGTGGTCGATATCGACTTTCAGGGGTCGATATCGACTGGTCGGTATCGACAGGCTTAGTCGACATGGGCTTCTCGATATGGGTCCTCGATGTCGACGTCTGGAGATCGATTTCGACCTCTAAAATGGACAACCTGTGATCAAAATTGGTCGACATCGACGCAAGACTTACCTTTGGGGCAGTCGATATCGACCTGCTGGGGTCGATATCGAGCGGTTCTTCTGCCCGACTTACCTCTTGCCTCATTAAGTGCTCGTCGGGGCGGGAGTCATTGATTGGTATGTTGTCATGTGACTCTTCCAGAAGCCCTATGGGTAGCCGTGAAAGATGATCGGCTACGGAGTTCTCCGTTCCTTTCTTATCTTTAAGCTCAACGTCGAACTCTTGTAGTAAGAGCACCCATCGTAGGAGCCTAGGTTTAGCATCCTTCTTTGCCATTAAGTACCTAAGAGCTGCATGGTCAGTATGAACAATAACCTTAGAGCCCACTAGGTATGAGCGGAACTTCTCAAAAGCGAAGACCACCGCCAAGAACTCCTTTTCCGTCGTGGTGTACTTTGTTTGAACGGCATCTAGAGTCTTGCTTGCATAGTAGATGGCATGAAGCTTTTTGTCTCTCCTTTGTCCTAGAACAGCACCTACGGCATAATCGCTTGCGTCGCACATGATCTCAAAAGGTTGCGACCAATCGGGTGATTGAATGATTGGGGCGGATATGAGGGCCTCCTTCAACCTGTTGAAAGCTTCAAGACATTCACTAGAAAATGCAAACTTAACATCCTTCATTAGTAGGTTAGTTAATGGTTTGGCAATTTTAGAAAAATCTTGAATAAACCTCCTATAGAAACCTGCGTGACCAAGGAAGCTTCTTATGTCTTTAATTGATGAAGGTGGTGGTAATTTTTCAATGAGTTCTATTTTTGCCCTGTCTACCTCAATTCCCCGTTTAGAGACTTTGTGGCCTAGCACAATACCTTCCCTTACCATAAAGTGGCACTTCTCCCAATTGAGAACCAAGTTTGTCTCTTCACATCGTGCAAGTACCCTGCGAAGGTTAGCAAGACAAATATCGAAAGTAGTGCCATAAACAGAGAAGTCATCCATAAATACCTCCACGATGTCCTCAATCATGTCGGAGAAGATAGCCATCATACATCTTTGAAAGGTAGCAGGGGCATTGCAGAGCCCAAATGGCATTCTCCTATATGCAAAAGTCCCATAGGGACAAGTGAAGGTGGTCTTTTCTTGATCGTCAGGATGAATGGGGACCTGCCAAAAACCAGAATATCCGTCCAAGTAACAAAAATAATCATGTTCGGCAAGTCTCTCTAATACCTGATCAATAAAAGGAAGGGGAAAGTGATCCTTTCTAGTGGCATTGTTGAGTTTCCTGTAGTCAATGCACATTCGCCAACTAGTTGTGATTCGTTTTGGCACAAGCTCGCCTTTCTCATTCTCCTCAACGGTCATTCCGCTCTTTTTAGGCACCACATAGACTGGGCTCACCCATTCGCTGTCGGAGATGGCATAGATGATTCCTGCATCCAGCATGCGCATGATCTCCTTCTTCACCACCTCTCTCATGTTGGGGTTGAGCTTCCGTTGGTGTTCTATAGATGCCTTATGATCATCCTCAAGGAGGATTCTATGCATACAAGTAGCAGGTGAAATACCTTTTATGTCCTCAAGAGAGTATCCAATAGCCTTACGATGAGCACGAAGTACTTCCATAAGCTTATCTACTTCCTGTGTGGTTAGTGAAGCATTGATAATTACAGGGAAAGTAGAATTTGGACCAAGAAACTCATACCTAAGTGTGTCGGGTAGAGGCTTAAGCACCGGAGAGGGGCCTTGTGGGATAAGGATTGGCTCTACCTCTTCCGTCTTCATGATCTCACCAAGGTAATCCGTCTCAATTCTCTTGATAGAAGTTCCTAAATCAGTTATAGGAGTCGGTGTGGACCAAACATAGAGTGATGCTAACTTTGATTTGGACTCTTCAAAATATTCCTGCAGAAAGAAGGTCGAGGGCGAGTAGGAATAATCAATATCGACTGAGAGTTCAGCACATACCTCGACTTCGGAGCTGTTTGGCGTCAAGTGGTAAAGGTCGATTTCGACTTCTGATGTCGATATCGACTGGTCGATTTCGACCTCTTCTGTCGATTTCGGCTGGTCGATTTCGGCCACTTCTGTCGACATGGGCTGGTCGATTTCGCCTGTAAGAGAAAAAGGGAGAACTTGACTTACTGAGTGTGTCGATGTCGACTGAGGGCACTCGATATCGAGTGGATTGGTCGATGTCGACCTGTCTTCGTCGATATCGACTTCGTCTTCGAGCTCCATGGATAGAGCATCGTCGAATATTTCCTCATCACTCGTGCATGTAGCCAAGAACTCTTCAATATCCTCGTCGGTAAGCTCCTCTGCAGCTAGGGCTAGGGCCTCTTCAGGAGTTAGGGCCCTTTCCGTCGGTTCTTTGCAATCCATGATGCTAGTGTAGACCGACTTGATTTCCATACCATTAACTTCCTTCATTGTGGGGTTGAAGGAGAATTCAATGACTTCGTTCCCTATAGTAAAGGTTAGTAATCCTCTACGTACATTAATATTAGCATCTGCAGTAGCTAAGAAAGGCCTACCAAGGATAATAGGTACAATAGGATCTTCAGGCATGTCTAATACAATGAAATCAGTAGGCACAAAGAATTTACCTACCTTTACAGGGACGTCATCAACTATACCTGTGGATCTGACGAATGAATTATCAGCCATATAAAGTTTCATATCCACAGGTTCAAGTGCTCCAATGCTCACCTTTTGCCAAATAGAGAGAGGCATGAGACTTACACTTGCCCCTAGGTCACATAGGGCTTTGTAGCGATGTTGGCCAAGTCCCACGGTGATTGCAAATTTCCCTGGATCGCTCCTCTTCTCAGGGAAATCCATCTTGGAGCATTCCTCTGCGATCTCTGCCATGGATCGCTTCTTGCTAAGGATGTCTTTTAAGAATCGAACATAGGCGGGCATCTCGCTTAGGGCTTCTGTAAGAGGGATAGTAATGTTCAGTCCTTGGAGAATCTTTACAAAGCGCCTAAACTTGCTTTGAGTGGGGTCCTTCAATGCTTTGGAAGGGAAGGGTAGCGTCTTCTTTGGCGGAGAAGCCAAAACGGTGGTCGGAGGAGCCTGCTGAACCTCGATGTCGACAGGAGGGTGGTCGATATCGACCGGTAGGGTCGATTTCGACCTATGTTGTTCTCTCTCAGGTTCTGCAGTGTCATCGACGTCGACGAAGGGGTCGACAGTGGTGTCGATATCGACCTCAGGGTCGACGTCGACTGGGTTGTCGATGTCGACAGGCTCTGTTACTTCTTCCTCCGTCGCCTTTTGTGGCTTATGAACTTTGGCGCCACTCCTTAGTTGCATGGCTGCAATGTGTCCTGACCCGGATTGCCCCTTAGGATTGGTAGTTGGTTGTCCAGGGAATGTTCCGGACGGTCGGGGGATTTGTGCCGCCAATTGACCCAGTTGGGTCTCTACGTTCTTCTTCCAAATGTCCATCTCTCCAATCCTTGTGGTAAGGTGATTGAGTTGAGAGTGGATAGCATGGTTGGATTGATCATTCTTAGCTTTGTTCCGCCTTATCTCGTCCAATACAAGTTGAAGATCATCCTTCTTTTGGTCTCTCTCAGGGTGCCCAGGAGCTCTATAGAGTGGGGGGTCCCTAGGGTTAACCTGGTTCCGTTGTGGTTGTTGGAACCTTTGGTCTCCCCAATATTGGCGATTGGGACCCCTCATGAAGTTGGCTTCCTCATGAGTCTCCGCTAGTTGCACTTGCTCAGCATGGGGGCACTCAATGGTAGTATGCCGCTGTGATCCACATTCGATGCAATCCTGGTTTGCCGATAGGAATCTCACTTGTTTCTGGAGCTTTCTAAGTTGATCCCTATGAAATTGTTCTTTTACATCCGGATCGATCACCTTAGAGGGTTCGTACAATGGCATAGATGGGGCAGGCCTCGACGATGATGGTGCGTCGGAAACCTCAGGAGTCCCATATGTATTGTCAAATTCCACCAGCCTTTCAATGGTTTCCCAAGCCTCTTGAGGAGCGAGTTCAAGGTAGCCATAGGCGGTGTATGTGTTGATCCTCTCCTTGGTTGCAGCGTCAAGAGCATTGTATATGATCTCCTGGATGACGTACGGTGGTTGGCCATGCGTCGGGCATGATCGTAGGAGGTCTTTATACCTCTCCCAAACAGTTGCCAGAGCCTCACCAGGCTTTTGTTTGAAAGCCGTGATTTTCTGTCGGATCAGCGCCGTCTTAGAAGGAGGAAAGAACTTGTTGAGAAACGCGTCCTTGACTTCATTCCAGGTGCGGAGCGATCTTGGGGCTAAGCTTTCCAACCACTGCAATGCCTTTCCTGTAAGAGACCAGCGAAATGCTTTCAGTTGAACATACTCAAGACTTTGTCCATCAGCAATTGTATCATAGAGATCTAAGAAGGTTGATATATGTGCCATAGGGCATTCGTTAGGTTTCCCTTCATATTGATGCCTTCTTATTTCAGTTAAAAAGTTTGGCTTAATTTCAAAATTAGAAGTAGGGATTAGAATAGCCGATTCAGGCACTGTGAGCGATGGGTGCAAGTATTGCTTAGCATTCCGGGGGAGGGCGTTGATTTGAATCTCATATCGTCTCCTGGCCTCCTCTTCCCTGTCAGCACGCTCTCTTAGTGCCGCTTCTCTGGTAGCGTAATCCTCTACTTGCTTCCTTAAGCGTTCAATTTGTTGTGCCTGGGTCTCGTTGTCCGCCATGATTCTTTGGACTCGAGATCTTAGGTGGAGAAAGCGTTCTGGTTCGTCTAGTCCTTCAAATTCAGGTTGGTCACCAGTACGTCGCATACACCTATAAAACAACACTTAAAAGAACCGTGAAAATAAACTACTAGGGCGCGATTGATAGCCTCCCCGGCAACGGCGCCAAAATTTGACGTAGGGAGAATTGAATCGAAATATATAATAAAATATAAACCAATACAACTCTTAGCCTCTTCAAATAAATTCAAGACTCCCCGCTATAGTAGTAGGGAATCAGGTTCGATCCACGAGGAAGCGAGTCAGCGGGATCCTAGTAGCGTTGAAGACACGTCCTTTCTACTCGACCAGAAGCCTCGATCTCGATGTCAGACCTCGATGTCGACCTTGGCAGTCGATGTCGTCTGCAACAGAAAACCTACAGAAACAAAAACGGTAGTCGATATCGACTGGTGGGGGTCGATATCGAGGTTAGTTCACGAAATCGACTGGCTTCAGAAGTCTGCCAGTCGATACAGGGGGTCGATTTCGACACAAGGGGCCGATATCGATGCTTGCAGAAGTTCCCAGGAGTCTCGAGATCGACTCAAAAAACCGTCGATCTATCAGTTTGGTCGATATCGACCTCTGCTGTCGATATCGATGTCTTTCCTGCAGTGGGTTAGCGGTTTTGTCGGCAAAGAAAAGGCCGAAGAATCAAGGATGGAATGGAAGCAATGATCAGAAATAAGCAAAGGTGTTGGGTTTTTCGATGACTCAACGAACGGCGGGCAAATTTTAATGTAAACTCAAAGGAAAAGATCTTCCAAAGTCAAGGATTACCGCGACGACAACCATGATAGTAGAAATAAGGATCAACTAAAGAAGCATGCTTTTATCATAAAGGAAAAGGCTTTCACCTAAACCGACCAATAGGAAAAGAGATTTTTCAATTACTTAACCTAATTGGTGTCTACCTTCGTCATAATTGAGTTTATAATCTTTCGAAAAGAAACCCTAATTACTACCCAAGTTTTACAACATGAGTTCCTTAAATTCGCATTTAAAGATGAAGAACAAGGTAGAAGGAGATAAAAGATACATTCTTTAATGACATACTTACCTTACCATCACGGCTATCGTCGGGCTCACCCCGACCCTAGAAGAAAGGGGAACTACTCACTCATGCTGATCGTAGACATGTCTTGAATTTAAATAACTTGCATAAATGGAAAATTTCGAATCTTTACAATCTCAACGCCAACTATCGTAAGCGCTTGAAACTTTAAAGCTCAAAATAAACTAACTATCTATTGCCTATTGCTCTTGTCTTTGATGATTCTATGATTGGATGATTAACAAATCAGCCCCTAAGGCTTTATTTATAGGCTACTAATCCTCGCTATCCGAGGATTGTAACTTCTATCTAAACTAATAACTCTATCCGAACAACTAGGATAGGTCTTTTATTTTGATAAACTTAAAGGAAAAGATAACAAACAACTGCTAATATCTAAAAGAACGAGATAACTCATGGCTTCGTTGATAGACTTCACAATCCGAGCCTCAAAGATCGGATTTTATCTTCTGTCGATGTAGGGTCGATATCGACTCCAGAGGTCGATATCGAGGCTTGTGTTTCTGCTCGACTTGTCCCACTCCAGTCGATGTCTATGATGATGGTCGATATCGATGCATGTGTGTCGATATCGAGGCTTCTAGTCTGGTTTGTGTGGTTATCTCGACACTCAGAAGTCGTGTCGAAATCCAGGGTCGATATCGATGTCTCCAGTCGATATCGACCTCTTCTCAGCGTCACTTGGCTTGCTCGTTTTGACTCCGATTTCATCGAATTCCTGCATGGTTAGCTCAAAACTCGTGTAGACTCTATTTCTTACACTTTAGCTCATTCTTACACAAGATCATATGCTTTTGAAACTTTTATTCGGAAATTAAATGAAATATGAAGTCAAAAAGATGCAATAAACAATAGTACAATTATGTACATCAAGGTTCTATGAGGCTCCTTTCCAAGATTAGTTTGAAGAGCGATTTTAACCTAATTTTAATTCAATTCATTTTTACGTTCATCAGACAATTAGAGAGATTGAGCAATGTCTTCCATGAGGAACTAAACTCCTTTTTTCATCCACAATTTGAAGCTTTATTTGGATTGATTGTGAGTTTCTAAATCTTGTTCCTTAATTCCTATATTGAATATTTCAACTTCTTTGCGCTTATTAATTGATTGTTTTGTTCTATCTTGTCTGGCCAACTCGTGAGATCAATTCAATTGCTAGGGTTTTGTAGATTCCTGATTGCGAACCTTAACCCAAGTAGCAAACTTATTCCTTTAGGGCTGATTGAACTAATTGGATAGGTAGGAAGTTGGATGTGTTGTTAAATCCCTTTTTAGGGACTGCAAATACCTTGGTTAATCTCTGAACATAAAGCTATCGATTGGGTTAAATCCTTTTCCGAGGGACTGCTCATGAGATAAGGGTTTCTAGGACTGATTGGACTAGTAACTATATTAGGTCGGGACAAGAACATTCATAGGAAACCTAAAAGGACGAGAGGAAGTTACAAGGATCCTTTCAACCAAATAAAATGGATAATTATAGGTAGAACTATTTCTCAATATGGTCTGAATCAAGTTCATTTACTTTTGCTTTCACCATTCCGCTTTGATAAAAGGCGGATCATTTTGCATTCTTAAAAACCCCCCCTTTGGTTAGTTAATTAGCATCCGAATTCCATGTGGGATTGACCTCTTGCTTATTGCTACACTAGTTGTAAGCTTGAGTTATATTTTGACAGGATCAACGATAGCTTTTCCTCCCGTCAGTAAGTACATGTAGATTTGGTTGTCTGAAGGCCTCTCCATAAAAGAAGCGTTTTTCCAGTGGAGGTAATTTTTTTTGGTTTGGTTCTTGAGAATTAGTTTAAGAGTCTTGTTCCTGATCAATTGGAATATGTGTATAATGGTGCATTAGTTTTTTAGGATTCATGAGTGAATATCTTAGTTGCTTAATAGACCGGTGCATTAGTTTTTTAGGATTCATGAGTGAATGTCTCAGTTGCTTAATAGGATTTTTGGTTGTGTAAGCAGGGTGGGATCAGTCCTCCTTTAGGTAACAAGTTGGTACACATATGACATAGTTAAGGGAAGTGGGTGGCTAGGTACGTTGTTCTTGTATTATACATTCATTCTTATTGTTTGGTGTCTCTCGGGTTACATGTGGACTCTAAATTCTAAAGTTAATTATTAGTCCCCAGCTCTTTCATCTCTTCATATGGCTATTTTAAGATTGCTTCAAATCATTAAATAATGTTGCATTTACCGAATATGATTGAGAAATCAGAGGTAGCACCTAAATGCCACATTATCTCTTAGCTTTGTTTCTGAGCAGCGGACAACTTTTTGCCTACAATCTATTAGGAATGTTTTTCCCCAAAATATTTGGTGTACCCTAATTGCAGGTTTAATTGACATAAATTAAGGACCCATATAAATTTTCTTTTCTTACAATACTCTTTTTTTTTAATCATTTATTTACGTATATTTTGTATGTTTGGTTTTGTAAATGACTGGCAAACAGTGATGACTGCAACAAATTATTGAGGGTCACAGCTTGCTTATTTTGAGGAACCTTATGAAGTAGAGGCACATTGTGCTGCACTTTGCAAGTTAGGAAAGGTAAGCAAGAGCATGAAATTTCTAATCTCTCTGAGGTGCTCTTTGGTTCCTTCTTGTGTTTCACTTGAAGTATAGACCTATTATCTCTATGTAGGCTTTGTTGGATATTTTCTTTGTGAAATGCTTTCCTTAACCGTCTTGCTTATTTCTCTTTCACTTTTATAAATTTGTTCTTAACTTGATTTAATATTATTCTTTCTCAGACATTTGCTTATAAGGTTGGCAAAGTCTTACCTTAATTTGAAATGTAATGCAGTGTCGGAAATCAATGTTTAAGGATTTTATTTCAATTTTCTTGTAGGAGAGGAAAATGGAACTAGATAGGGTAATTGTTAAGCTAGAGAAAGATGGTGTTGTCTGAAATCAAGTACCAACCTTTGAATTTCCCAAGAACAGAGACTATCTTGAAGCTGATGATTTTCTATATTTTTTGTTGACATTGTATCATCTATGTGTGTTTACAGGAGGATTATCTATGTGTTTACAGGAGGATGCGCTTCTTAAAGGCAAGGGAAAGGGTAAATATCATAGTTGAATTGATGGCAATAAGTTGGTATTTGGTTTAAGTTATTAAATTTGTGAACCTTTGTATAATTAGTGCTTGATTTAAGATATTTAATGTGGAGAACCTTGTAGTTATCACTCCAACACAGGCGTTAATGCTAAAAATCTTTAAACTTCATTTTAACTTGCAAAATAACCCTTTTAACCAAAGAGCCTCTTAGAAATCACTACTTATTTCAGATAATAGACAATTGCTATAACATACGTCGTCATCCTAGTCTTCAAACTTCAAAGATAGGTGAAGAGGAAGGTAGTAATGAGGAGGTTGGTGGCGACAGGATATATGCAAGTCATCTTGTAGTATATATAATGTATGTTAGACCTATCGACCAAATAATTGAAGGTTAGGAACACTTGGGGACCTATTTACACATTTATCACCCGCCCACAACTCCCACATGCTACCTACATCATCATCAAACCTAATTTAGCATAAAATCAACGCAATAGTACGTAAGTTCCATTTTCAAACAGTATATATATTTAGTTGGTACCCAAAAAAATGCAGCCCGTGGGGGAGAAACCAAGAATTCTAGTGAGAGAGCTTCTCTCACTAGAAAACCTAAACCTCACTACCAATATCTCCTCCTACCCCCATCTATCTCCAAAGCCTCATCTCCCGCTAGCATCGCCGCCATCGGTTCACCACCACCACCACCAACATCCGGGGAACAACCGAGATTATACAATCTCAACCCCAACAAATACCAATCTATGGGTAACCCCCACCAATAATAACAAAATTAATCTATACAAAACTCAAATCAATCTATGGCTAACCCCCACTAATATGAACAAAATTAATCTAGAGAACATCTAAGTTGTAATTGAAACTCCGTAATAAGAACATGTGCTCTATCTTCTCTTGCGGTTTCGGCTTTCAGCCACCAACCCCACTAACCCCTTGCCTTTCCCGGCTACTGGCCTCCATTCTTTTGGTTTCCAGTTTCTGTGGGTTTCGGCAGAAAAAATCAAAACCCCAATAGCCTTGTGTTTTGTTGGGGTAAGGCTTCGGCTGCAATGCCTCCTCTGGGCTGCCCCCTTCTTTTCCACAAGTCCAACGCCACCACAACCTCGCCTCCATCCTCTACCTCACTGGAGTCCTCTTATCCTGGGCTTCAAATCGGCCTCCTGGGTTGCTGTTTTTGGGCCCTTTCCCTTGCGTCATCTTCTTCGGCTCGCCAACACACAAGCCCATCGCCACCACATACCTGCCGCCACCCTCTCCCTCACCTGCGATCTCATGTCTCGGGCTTCAATCGGCCTTCTTGGTGGCCGTTTTCGGAACCCATCCTTCTCTTTCGCTACCCTGATCCCCCCTATTCTGGTTTCGAATCCACCCTGATTCCCCCTATTATCCATCATCGGGTCTTCTTCCGCCGACGGCGGCCTTCTCTGGGTGCCGTCCAGCGCTTTGATCCCATCCTCACCACTCAACATCCTCGCTTGCTCTCCGATTGATCTCGGCCGGCGCTGTTCGGGTGAGTTTGCCTTGGTTCGCCCATCCACACGGCCTTCGCAGATTCTTCCTCGGCGGCTTCGGCCTTCCTTGGGCTCCAAGGAGATTCGGATTTCCGGGTTACCTTCCAATTTCGCGAACCTGACATCCCTTGGCGTGCACACATTTTTTCTAGTCTTGCACGCCAAGGTCAAATGAATGAATTAAAAAAAATGCTTCGACTTCATCCCTTTTGTTAAACCCTAAAGGAAATAGAAATTACATCCCCTCATTCCAGCCCAATTATTTTGTATTGGGCCAAATTTTAAATCTACCTTTGTCCGTAAAAATAAACTTGTTCTGTTGTTTGTTTTATAACATCATTCTTGTTATAAATTTCAATAAAAAGTGAATCAAATGGGTTAATTTCTTCCTAATTATCGCTTTTACCCCTTTAACCCTTTTCATTGATCTTGGTTTAATTGGTCCATTTGAGTGGAGTCGTTTCTTGTGTTCGGCTTCGTTTAGTTCCGGCTGAAGTTGCAGTCTCAGGCGCCCTGCTGTTCGAGTTGACCGTGGCAGTGTTCGTGATTATCGAAGATCCCTCATCTAGGTGGGGGGAACGTCGTTGATCCACACTTCCTCAGGAGATGCCTTTTCCGCTGATGGGTTTCTGCCTCTGTCTCCCCGGCGTCGAGACGTCGTGTTTGTCCCTCGACTTTCCCATGTTCTCGGCATTCGCTGTCGTCCACTGGTGTCCTTTGACTGTCTCTCTTCTGGTCTTGGTTGCTGTGATCTTTGTTTTAGGGTTTTTTCTTGTATTTGCTTATTTTGAGTTGTTTCATGACGGTTGGTCCGTCAGCCGATTTCCCTTGGCCTCTCGATTTCCCAGACTCTGTTGTCGTTTGGGATCTCGAATTCTTTCCTTTTAAAAAAAAAATAGTATACACATTTATTAATTTAATATTTGTCAGCCTATTTATCTATCATCTATTATATTATACTAAAACAGGGACATGAAGTCTCTTCAGATACAATTCGCATATGTGTTATTTTCTAATACAATATGACACGTGTGTTTTGACACATTAATTAATAATGATATAATATATTTAAGTCACATTAAACAATGAATTCATCTATTTTATCAGCGCGCGTGTCATCTTATTGTACATCTTATATCTTAATTGGTTACAAAATCTATCATTTTACCATGATTTATTTTAGGGTGTCCCTATATACACTGCAAATTCACAAATTAAAGCATCTAATCAACATCGGATTCGACGCTGTAGTGTTAATTATATTATAATGTCTGATCCAACGTTGTAATATGTCAAGTGAAGGATCAGATCCGGCCGAACTGGGCTAATAACGTCGGATCGGACATTGCTAGGGTAAATTTTACACAATTTTTCACACCCACCCACAACACCCCAAAAAAAAAACATAACGTCCAAATGGACGTTGTAAATAAAAAAAATCATTTTTTTAATATCTTATATTAGACCCGATCTGGTACGTATTAGCAACGTTGAATTATATGTTGTTACAACGTCTAATTCAACGTTGTTACAACGTTCATATTTTTTAAGTGAAATTACAACGTCGGATTTGACATTGTTACAACGTCGGATTGGACGTTAATTTACGGTGTATATAGGGAACGCGTTTATTTTATAAATATTGTACCTTGAATTATTTTATTTGTAGTCATTAAGACTGATTATTTTAGTTAATTATATCTAATGATAAGATTTCATTATTAATTAATTAATTATCTATTGAACAATAAAATCTTATCATTAAAATATTTATATTAATTCTCAACCTCATATCTTGAATAGTTACAGAATCTATTATTTTTATAATTGTTTGAAAATTGTTATTAATTTTTTTTAAAATAAACTAATTTAATCTTCACATAAATTTTAATAAAAAATAATTAAAATATACCTATTATAATAAAACATATTTTATTAACAAAATGCGCAAAAATATAAATAACAAATAGTAGTTTTTTTCTAATTAAGAAGAAATGTGATGTCCGAAAGTGCCTTAGAATTGTTGAATTGTATATTGAATAGTTCTAGTGGTATTAGAGTTGTCACTAGTAATGGAAAAAATCTTATAAAATATATTAGAAAGGCAGGTTTTGATGAAGTGGGTGCTACTCCTATCTTGAACTTCTCGGCTACTGCTTTTATTTCTACTGATAAACGCATAAACTAAATACACCACAAATCTACACGTTGGAATGGACATGCTGTATTAATCTGCACGTTGGAATAGACGTGCAAGAGTTGTAGTGGCTAATTAATTGAAAAAGTGTGCTAATTAATTAAAAGGGCCTGCACGTTGGAATTGAACAGTGAATACTTAATGCGAGCAGACATTTGTCGTCACCTTGAGGTAATAAGTATAGGTGAATTTCTAGAAACGCTTCATTGGCGCCGTCTGTGGGAACCTTTCGCGACAAAAGGTTCCTTGTAGAAATTACGCTTTGTTTTTCCTATGTATTTTTCAAATATTTAAATCTATGGTTTTCTATCCCTCACGAGAATACCAATTTTACTCCTGGCACTAAACCTTCGCAGGAACCATGAACTTCACACTGTTCGCTGAGGAGTTCGGAAACCAGGATCACGATGAAGGGTGGACCAATGGATTGAACCTCAACGATCCTGCCAACGAGGAGGCTCACCCTCGGCATAAGTAACAATACAACAACCAGGCCCCGAAGTAAACAGAGACATTTCCTATGATCTTCTCTATTACGAAGACATAGGAAATACCCCCACAATCTTAAGCTAGTAAGCAAACCCTTGTAAGCAAACCACACCACGACCCTCGACTTATGACTCTATAAATAATAGATGAAGTTTTAGACCCACATAGGGTAAACCCAACGAACCCTTCTTATTGTTATATCGCGATTTATTTTATAAAACGCTCAACAACAATAGATTGGTAAGGGTATCTCAAGTAAAGCAAAAGATACAAAAAAAAAACAAGAAGATGAGATTTTTTGCTCGCATTAATAAAAAAAAAATACTTAATGCGAGCAAACTTCATCGCGAGGATTACTTTATTATCAAACGTCAATATATAGTAAAAAGCTTAATTATATACAAATATCCTCCCCAGTTGGCTTCGCGGGTAATTAAAGACATCTGTCGTCACCTTGAGGTAATAAGTATAGGTGAATTTCTAGAAACACTTCAAACACAATTTTAGTAGACCCAAAAAGGGTCATCTCATGGGTAGACCTCGAAAGGTGATCCCGAGGGAGTAGGCCAAAAAGGCAATCTCTACCGAATTCTTTTAGGCATCAAAACTAAGTATTTAAACCCTTTAGAAAAAATATATAAAATGTCTTGGATAATGGCCAACAAGTCACTGAAATAAATCGAGTTTTCCTTCAACGTTTATTGCCCCTATTTATGCCAAAGGGTTGCACTACAATAACGTTGTGGATTAAAACGTTTCCTATATAGTAAAAGGGAGGCATCCCATTTCATTATTGCACATACACATACATTGTTTGTGTTTCAAGTGTTTGTTTTTCCGATTGAGAGAATTACCGAAAAACTCATGCCTTTCCAAGTGGATGGCAAAGGCCTTTTATAGGCAAAATAGGGTGGTAGTTTTTGGGTGTTTATGGTAGTTATTGGTAGTTATTGGTGGTTATGGTAGTTATGGTGATTGGGCAGTTACCTCCCAATAACAAACCCAACCGCTGGCCCAATAAATTCCCAATAAGAACCAGCCTAATTAAGGACAAGCTAGCATGACGGAGCTAGCATGATGGAGCTAGGTCACTCATAATATATAAAATGTGCATGACATTTATACGAAGCTGAGTGTAGCTACAATATAGCTAAAATGAATAAGCTAAAGCTTCAATGAAGCTAAAACCCTAATCAAGCTCAAAATTAGAGCAAGATCATTTTTGGCGTTCCGAAGGTCGGTTAGCTCTCAAATTTTGCATCAAAGATTTAGAGCTTAATATCTTCCTTTACAAATCATGAGATAGTAGTTTAACTCACTATAAATGATCAAAACTCGATCATAACCATATCAGATCAAGTGCCGAGCATATCCCTATTGCTTACTTTTATGAAAAGCGTCCGAATAAGCTCAGGACTGACTTTGTCGTTGTTGAGACTATTTCATGGGTCTTTCCTCATGATTTCTTTCCCCCTTAATATCTTAGACTTACTTAGGGCCGATCATATGGGTCGTGCCTCCCGCATACCCTAAGCCCAAGTGAAGCTCTTAGTAATTCTCACACATAACATTTATGATTTCAGACAAATGGATTGATGACTTTTCACAAATCACCAACATTCCTCCCCCATTTGAGCAATGTCATAAATCTTTAAACAATTTACAAACTTTTTATATAGACATAAATATCCATTGGATTTGAATTTATATCTTGTAAAAATTATAATTATGTACTAAAGAATCGTGGTGTTCTAAGACTTGAACCACATCAACTTGTTTAAGCACACGTAATAAAAATTATAACATGAGTTACATAATGTATATACACTAAACTTGATGTTTTGAGGCTTTACGTCCCTTATCCTTCACATATGCTTCGAGACGAGTCATCCTTAAACTCTCTTGGAAGAAGCCTTGCACTTCCACATATGCTTAGTTGAATATCTAATTTGCACCAACAAAATGCATTTGCCAAAATTCATTAAAAAACTATGTTTGAACTTTTCTTTTCATGTAGGCTAGAGCAAATTACCTTGATGGGTTGTTGACTGCTCTAAAAATCTACGTCCTTGGCCTACCACATTGAAATTTCAGTAAGGGGAAATTGGGCGTCCAAGTCATAGGTTCATTTAGGATTTTAATCCCATCTGTCGAGATGCTTTGTACACCAACACTTTTGCCAAACTCTTGGTTAAGTGATCGACAAGATTGTTGTGTGTTCGCACAAAGACAACCGATATAACTCCATGTGTGATTAGTTCTCAGATGGAACTATGCCTCACACCTAGATGTCATGACTTCCCGTTATATACTTGGCTATAGGCCTTTGTCAAAGTACTGTGGCTATCACAAAAGATAGAAATAGGGGATATTGGTTTTGGCCACAAGGGTATCTCATGTATGAGATTCCTAAGCCATTCCGCTTCCTTGCCAGCCGCGGCAAGTTTAACAAACTCCGACTCCATCGTCGAGCTTGTTATGCACGATTTCTTCTTAGATGCCCAAGAAATCGCACCACCACCTAATAGGAATACCCAACCACTCGTTGAAGAGTGATCTTCCATATTGGTGATCCAACTTGCATCGATGTATCCTTCCAAAGTGGAGGGAGAACCCACAAATGCAATTCCATAGGTCATTGTCCCTTTCAAGTACCTAAGTACTCTTCTAAGGGCCTTCCAATGACTCGAGCTCGGTCGACTTGTATATCGACTCAACTTACCCATGACAAATGCTATATCGGGGCAAGTACTAGTCATGGCATACATTAGACATCCTATCACTTCATAATACTCAAGTTGTGAGATTGGTTCTCTTATGTTAGGGAGAAGTTTCTCACTTGGATCCATAGGTGTATTAATCGAGGTGGATTTATCATATTTGAAACGTTTTACAACCTTTTCGATGTAATGAGATTGTGTTAGAATTAAACCTTTTCCTTCTCACTTGTTCTTAATTCCCAAGATCACATCAGTTTCTCTTAGATCCTTCATGGAGAACTTAGTAGACAAGAACTCCTTTGTTTTATCCACTTCTATTTGGTCTGTACCGAAAATAAGCATGTCATAGACAGATAGACATATTATAACTCCTTGACTAAAGTTACTAAACTTACTATATACACACTTATCTGCTTGATTGATTTTGAAGCCATCACCCAAAATCCCTTCATCAAACTTTTGATGCCATTGTTTTGGCGCTTGTTTGAGTCCATAGAGGGACTTGATCAATCGACATATTTTCTGTTCTTAAACTTTTTGTATGAAGCCTTCAGGTTGCTTCATGTAAAGCTCTTCATCCAAATCTCCATTGAGAAAGGCTGTTTTTACGTTCATTTGATGGATGACTAGACCATGAATGCTTGCTAAGGCAATGAAAAGTCTTATAGTGGTGATTCTAGCCACGGGCTAAAACCTTGGATTACCAATCGGGCTTTAAAACCTTGGATTACCAATCGGGCTTTAAATTTGTCAATGGACCCATCGACCTTCATTTTCCTATTGAAGATTCATTTACAACCTAGTGGTTTGCACCCGATTGGAAGGTCTGACAACTCCTAAGTGTTGTTGCCAACAATAGAGTCCATCTCATTTTGTATTGCTTCTTTCCAAAATGTGACATCTTGAGAACTCATTGCCTCGATGAAGGTCTTAGGATCCTCATCCATATGTAGATATGAGATGATTTGACCTTCTTTATTCCTAGAACTCTCCATCAAGAAGACTTAAAATATGGGCTCAGGATACGTATGTCTGACTGTGAGTGCGGAGTGCACTCGTTGTCACTTGGATGTACGGGAAGTCAAAGTAGAAACTTCGGCCTCGTCGTGACTCGCATGCATCGAGGGCATGTTCTTACCATCGCTACCATCGCTAGTGTCTTCCCCTGGTACGCCCATGGCCATGTGCTTTAGTGCCCTTGGCTCTGCAACTAGGGAGTCTTTGTTGATTGGTGGCTTTAGGCCAGCGATGTTGATGTTTGGTGCTTGCAGCAAGCTAGCGCGTGTCACAGACCTAGTGACCCTAGGTCCAAGTGCAGGTGTCGGCTCCTCGGTTTCCATTGGATGCGATGATAGGTCAACATTCTCTTGGTCTATCTCCCTAGGTCTAGGGCTTGATGTGAGCCTAGTCTCATTGAATATGGCATCACGTGATTCTATCACGGTGTTAATAGAGATGGCGTGATTTGGTTCTATGACGAAGAACCTATAGGCCTTAGAGTTATGTGCATATCCAATGAATATGCACTCAATACATCTATCTCCTAAGGTTTTACGCTTAGGGTCCATTAGTCTAACAATTGCACGACAACCCCATATACGAAGATAATGGAGATTCAGTTTTCTTTTAAACCAAAGCTCATATGGTGATTCACGATTTCTCTTGCTCGACACCCTATTTAAGATATAGTTGGTCGTTAACATTGCCTCACCCCAAAACGAGTTCATTAACCGGAGTAGGACAACATGGCATTAACCATGTCCTTAAGCACACGATTCTTTTGCTCCGCCACCCCATTTTGTTGTTGGCTATATAGATCTGTTGTCTCATAAATTATGCCACAAGACTGAAAATACTCCACGTCCATGTATTCACCACCACGATCGGTTCGTAGCCTTTTAATTTTCTTTCCTGTTTGCAATTCAACTTCGGTCTTGTATGCTTTAAACCTATCTAGTGCCTCACTCTTCGAGTGAACTAAATAGACATAGGAAAACCTTCTTACATCATCGATGAACGTTATGTAGTAACGTTTTTGACCCAATGATGGCATTGCATTCAAGTCCCCTAGGCCTAAATGGACTAGGCCTAGGACCCCTTCCTCTCTTTAAATTGCCTTAAAAGAAAGCCTTGTTATTTTTGTTAACAAGCAAGTTTTACACTTTTCATTCATTGGTTCAAAGGCGAAGAATATATTTTCCTTATTCATATCTAACATACGCTTCATATGTACATCTCCCAACCTTGCATGCCAAAGATCAAATAAAGAATCATTATATACAACAATGTAATCAAATAATACTTTATTATTATTGATAACATTGAGTAGGAACATATTGTTTTTATAATGGCCGAAGCCTACAAATATTCCTGCCCTACTTATCACTAATCGATCAGCTTCGAAAACCAATCTATAACCTAACATGTTAAGCACACCACCACTTACAACATTTTTACGGATGTCGGGTGCATATAATACATTATGTAATACAAGTTCCTTCCTACTAGTAAAAATGAGATGTACATCCCCTTTACCTAGGACTGGGGTTGTTGACTCGTTTCCCATGTAAAGCACTAAATCGTCCTCTACATCCTTCATGTGCTTGAACCATTTCCTTTCCATGCACACGTGGGTGGTGGCACCCAAGTCGAGCCACCAAAGGAGTTTTTCATCCTTCATACCAAGACATTGATCAATGTTGATACAAAGAATAATGAATCATTTGTAACTAAAAACACCGAAGTGATCTTACCTTGCCCGGGGCTTGTGCCCGAGCCCGATGCTGGTGTCATGACACCTTTGTCCTTTGACCCCTTGGACCTACAGTGCCTCTTCATTTTTCCGGCCTTTCCACACTTTCAGCAAGTCCCTTTGGCCTTAGCCTTCTTACTAGATCCTTGCTTACCGCCATTTCTGATTTGGGTCGCTTGGAGCCCTTAGCGCCTATGGTGCGTTTAACATTGCTTGCCTCCATCGTGTTTATTGAGTGGGCTGGTTTGTCTTTGCCTTTTTTTCCCTTGTCATTCGCCTTGAATTCCTCCTCTATACGTAGATGAGAACCCAACTGGACAATGTCCATGTCCTCCTTCGAATGCTTCAAGAGATGTTTTGCCTCCTTCCATGAGTGAGGTAACTTATCGATTATGGATGAAACGGCAAAATTCTCGTCTAAGGTGATCCCATGTTGGGTTAGTTGTCCCAATACTCCGAGTAATTCATGGTATTGCTCCATTACCGGTGTATTTTCAACCATCTTGTAGTTGTTGAAGTTAGACAAAAGAAACTTCTTTAAAGAGGCATCTTCTGCCAAGTACTTGGCTTCGAGTGCTTCCCACAAAATCCGTGATGTCTCATGATTTTGATACACATCGAATAGGGAGTCGGCCATGCCATTGAGTATGTGCCCATGAAAAATGTGGTCGTCATTCTCCTACTTCCCAACATTCCTATGTTGAAGCATTATAGCCTCCCTTTCGGCGGTTTGAGCATGGGTCTCTCTGTCCACTTTTTCCGAAATCGGAGGTGGCTCTTCAGGACATTGCGTTGAGAGTACGTATGCCACTTTAAATGAAGTAAGCTTGAAATGCATCTTCTTTTTCCATTGACAAATTTGGATGATATCTTCGCCATCGGTAAATCCTTCGTCCTTGCCTTTCCAACCTTGTTCCAAAACAATAAAAAACAAATAATAAATAAACATTAAAGAATTTTAGTTTTATGTAATGTTGTTTTAGTGAGTTGAAGGTAAATTCGATTCTTTTAGATCCTTACGGATAATCAAGACAATTTGAGTAGACCCAAAAAGGGTAATCTCAGGGGTAGACCTCGAAAGGTAATCCCGAGGGAGTAGGCCAAAAAGGCAATCTCCACCGAATTCTTTTAGGCATCAAAAATAAGTGTTTAAGCCCTTTAGAAAAGATATATAAAATGTCTTGGATAATGGCCAATGAGTCACTCAAATAAATTGAGTTTTCCTTCAACGTTTATTGCCCCTATTTATTCCATCCTCTCTCTCTCACCTCATTATCCATTTCAAACTCAAAACCCTAGAAATCAAAGTTTCCTCTTTTATTCTCTTCAATCCATCTCCCTCACTCTCCACTCTCCATTTCTTGTTTCTTCTCCACAAAATCACCCTAAAACACCCTCAAGAAGATTTCCTCTCAAAGAACTAACCCAAAAATCAAAATCGGAAACCAATTTCCATTGAAAAAACACTTTTTGTCCATTTTGGCTGTCGTGGAGTTCTAAGTCACCGACATGAATTCTAACTCACCGCCGCAAGATCCTTGTCACCACCGCAGAACCTAGGCTCAGAAGAAGAAGTTCTTACTCGCTGCCGCGAGACGTCTTTTTGCCACCGTGACTGGTGCCCAGATTCACGTCGTTGGCTCGGTAAATCGACTCGTTCTTCCTCATCTTAACTTCTTTCTCTTTTTCGCTTATTCTTGCTTGATGCTCACTCTCTCCTCTACCTTCCGAGGTCAAGAAATGTTAGATCTAACACCTTGTGAAGTGGATTCGAGCTCATTTCTCCCTCTTTCCCCTGTTTTGAGCAAGGTAAACTCTGCTCCTTCCATCCTCTCGTTTTGGATCTAGATCTTCGTAAATGTTCTCTTTTAACCAAGATCTATCACTACAAGGCCTTGTCGTAGCAAGATCTCATTGAATCGAAGCCCAAGAACTCACCTCTTTTAAGGTTTTGAAGAAAGCCTCAAGGAGGCTAGGTAATCCCTCTTCTACTCTCCCCTTTAGTTCACGTTTGAGTCATATATGGTCGTTTGATGTCGGTTTTGTGTTAGAAATGTTTTGAAACAAGTTTGGGTTAAAATGGTTTTGAATTGAGATAAAAACAAATGTGATTTGAAGAAAAAACGAACATCTAGGTTCAAATCTCGCCGTGGCGAAACCATGGTCGCCACGGTGAGTTAGAATATAGATGATGTGCGCGCAAATTGCCATATTTTCTATGCACATTTATGTCCATTTTGACGTTAGTTGCATGCATATTGGTTGGGAAAACATAAGATTAGTGTAGTTTATGCTTATTTGCAAAATATAGAGGTCTACACGAGTTTTTATGTGATTTCGTAGAAATCGAGACAAAAATAGACGGATTTGGACAAGAGATGAAAAGAGAAAAAAGAACTCAAAGTCTACTGAGAGGTCAAAATCGATGATGAACCTCAACATCGAGTGAAACAGAGCAACCAGAAATCGAGCAGGGGAGAAACAGAGCATGTCAACACAACAAGGTCGATATCGATGTTCAAAGGTCGATATCGTGTGGCTTGAATCAAGGATATTGATAGAAGTCGAGTGCCAATCCGAGGTCCAGAAGGACTGCTTGAGATAGAAAGAAAAGAGGTCGATATCGATGTTCATGGTCGATATCGATGTTTGCTGCAGAATGGATCCGACGCTGTTTTTGATAGAATTCTATCCGAAGCGTTCGAGATTATCCGAAAGTCGAGATCTTCTATCACATCTACACCATACTTATCAGTTTATGAGTTTTACCTAAGTAATTTAGTTGTTTTACTTTATTAAAGTTTATCATAGGAATAAAGATAGGTTTTCGAATCCTTGGATAGCGAGGTTTGAGATTTATAATTAGAGGCCATTAGGGTTGAGTTATTCAATCAAGTCTTCAATTCAAGTTTTCAAGCAAGAAATCAGTTTTACATTAAGTTATAGCGAGTTAGGAGAGAGAGAAGGAGGCCGAGTGGAGTTGGAGGGAAGCAAGAGCGGAGATTTGGCTTTGTTCGGTGTACTTTCATTCTTTTGCAATACAAAGTAGATTCGTTTACATGATGATGATGAGTTCAATGATGAAGCGCGAGTAGTCAACCCACTTCTAGGGTCGGGGTGAGCCCGACGATAGCAATGTAAGTTAGTGCACCAAAGGTATGATTTTTATGCGATTCCGTCTTCTATCCTATGCATGATCCTTTGCAAAAGTTGAGGAGATTCATTATTTGCATTATTGAAGCAAAAGCCAATCATATTGTGAGTTTGGATTACTCATGAAATTGGATAGTAACTCTTAGGTTTTACGCGAGAGCCTCTAATCACCTAAAAGTTGGTAACGAAAGTTATTTGACGGAAAGACATTAAATTACATAACTTTAGCATCACACTTGCATGATTATCGTTGTGGCATGAATCCCTGACCTTGGAAGCTTTAAGTTTATTGAATTCATATAAAAAGTTATGTTTTTATTTCTGTCCACAATTCCCTCACCATTCTACGTTCTTCGGACATCTTTTTCGACAATTTAGGTTCGTTTTATAGTTTTTGTTGGAAGACTCGAAATCGAATGTAAAGGTCGATATCAAGTGCTAACATCGATATCGAGGTCCAATCTCGACGTTGACTGCTTGCTTCTGTCTTCTGGAGGAAACTACTGGATATCGACCAGAACTGAGGTCGATATCGAACAGACAACTCGATATCGAGTGACTTCTGGAGTCGGAACTTGATCGTAATTTCAAAGCTTAGGAAGCGCTGACATACCTCCTCGTGGATTCGATCCTGAATTACCCTACCACTACATCGAGAGGGATTCTTGTATTTTATTTGCTTGGATAAGGGAGTTAGCTTAGTTTGAATTTGAATATTTTATCTTAGCGAATCACCCCTCCCTTACGAAAAACAGATAGAGCAAGAAGAAGGCACTCTTGGTCGCGATCGCGTTTTTCACCGTGGAGAAATCCTTGTGTCGTGGCCAGCGAGCGCCTTTCTCGCAAACCTGGGGAGATTCCGCCCCCGCAACCGGCCCTCTTGCCGTCGTGAAATCCCCCCAGTGGCTTGGCCGGCCCACCCCTAGACCCCGTTGGCATTGAGTATTGGTTTTTTAACTCCGATCCTTTTTAATCGAATATGAGTTTTAGATTATTTCAGAAAATGGGATTTTGGAATATAAATTTAATAAGGGGATTTTGGAATACTAATGGTTATTCAATATTAAAAAGGAGATTTTGACGGAATTTAAAATGTCGGATTGACCGCTTGGAAAATGTTTTGAAAGCTTTGTTTCAAGTGTCGGGATTCTTAATTATGATTAAATGATAGACAATTGGACTTGGAAATTAACTTAACCATTATATAATTGGCTTATTTGAATGAGTTGGCTTTTGAGGTTTCTGCTTTGAGAATGCTTTTAAGAATGGTTTGAAATGGTTGAACTTCATACTGACTTTGAGAATGCTTTGAAATGGTTGAACGTCGGATTGCTTTTGGAAATGGTTTTAGGACTTGGTCCTTGAGTGTGTGTATGACTAGTAGTCTTGTGCCTTATCGCTTTCGTATTATTATCATATGTGCTTGTTGATTGAGTTACTTGAGTGGATTGGTTACTTGTGTACACTCTACTTATGCTACGCTTTGCTATTCGACTTGTCAGGTAAGTTCCTTTGTGGACTTACTCAGACTGATCAGACACTCCCTCCTACATGTAGTTGTATGACATACTAGGTGTTGCATAAGCATTGAAGCATTCCGTGTAGTATCATGCTTAGGCTGCACACTTGAATGAGCATCTATTTACTTATTGTGTATGAAAAGAGAACGACTGTGATCTTTGTGTGTCCTAGAGTCGTTACTAGGGTGATAGGACGGCCTAGTCCCTTCTGGCTTGTCCTCCATCGAGTCAGATTAGAGTTGAGCTTACGGGCTCTTCTCACCTTATGAGAATGATTACGAGACTATTGATGCATGCATATACCATCTGCGGATGGCAATTGCTATGCTACAACCTGTACTAGTCAGGCTTTACCCTAACGGGAAGGGGGGTGGAGTTAGGAGAGGGATATGCCGTTGGGCATTCTTTGAGCCTTTTATCGCTTTTTGCATATATATAAACTATCAGCATGCTTGAGTGTTTAAAATATTCTGCACTGTATTAGAAGCATATTTATTAGGTATAGCGTATGTATATGCCTGCTTGTGAGAATAGCATGCGATAGGGCCTCTGTCTGATACCCTGCCCTACACATATTTTTTAGGTTTGTTTGCAGAGATGCTCTATGATTCTATGATGGGGACTTGCTCGGGCGATCGAATCAAACTTAAAGTATCACTTGGTTTATGTTTTGCGCTTATCGAAGATTTTATGTTTTGGTTTTAACCAGGCCTCATCGTGGCTAGTTATACTCTATTTCTGTTTTCCGTCGATTTACACAGAACGAATTTAGTGATATAGTATCATAGGACAGGTTCAGGGTACCCAACGGCCCTACGCTTGATTTGGGGTTCGAAATCTCCGCTTTAAACACTCTCACTTGAGGTTTTGAAAACCTAATTGTTTCTACCTTTTCATAATTAGGGTTTAGTCAACTTTCGCAGGAAAAACGTAGTTACTATCCAAATTCGCATGTATAATCCACTTTTTCTTCATATAAGGTAAATAAGGAATGATCCTAAACTCGCATAAAGGATTGAGCGCGGGGTAGAAGATGAAATCGCATAATCAAATAAGGAATAAAGTGTACTTACATGGCTACCGCCAAGCTGGATCTCGACCCTAGAAGTAAGACGACTACTAACTCTTCGTTGGGAAAAACATCTTTGCATAAAAATAGAAACTTTGCATTAAAACTTCAAAAGAAAACTAACTGTACAACCACCGCCTTCTTCTCCGCTATCTCCTACTCTCACTCTTCTCTCTCTCTTCTCCTTGGTTGATTGATTGTTTGTGAATTAATGACTTTGAATTGAATGAATAAAGGGCTTTATTTATAGCCTCCTAACCCTTGCTAGCCAAGGATTGGAGTCCTAATCCTACTCAGATTGCTATAAGGAAAGTTTATCTAAACTAAATTATATCCTAAAATAAAATATTAAAATAGGCAATATTCCTTAACATGCTTGGAATATACCCCTAAGATAGATGAATCTTGGTAGATGATAGATGTCTTCATGGCTAAGCAATATCCTCCAAAGATTTGGCCCAATCCGCATTTCTCACACGTTTGTTGCACCAATCGATGTCGAGTGGACAGGTCGATATCGAGTGACCTACGTCGAGTCGAGTTGGTTTATTGCTGTCGACATGGCTTTGGCTTGATCTTCATCTTTTCTCCTCAGTCGATCTCGGGTACTTAGATCGATGTCGAGTACTAGTGTCGAGATCGAGTTCTTCTTTCTCGATCTTTGTGTTTTTCCCCTTTGTCTTGTTTCCTCTCTAAAATACATCATTTTCTACGAAATCAAACCAAAACTTGTGTAGACCTCTATATCTTGCAAATGAAATCAAACTACACAAATTCACTACTTTCCCAACCCGAAAGTATAAAATATGCATAAAAACAAAATAGATGTAAGCATGAAACATGGTGAAATAGGCGCACATCATCTATCATCCTGGGAAGTCCAATGTGATGGCAGATGCACTCAGTAGGAACACCCATCAGGAGGTGACGTTAGCTAGACTGACATTGCAGAGCAAACTACAAACATAGCTGATGTCTTGTGGCATTGAGGTATGGCTTCAAAGAGAGAGTGACTAGTTATCATTCCTAGAGATTAAGTCAGAGCTGATAGAGAAGATCTGTTGAGAGCAAGCTGAGAGTGCAGAGATAGTGGCTTTGAGAGAGCAGATCGCTCAGGGACGAGCGGGTGAGCTCATAGAGAGATCTGACAGGATGCTGACTTTCCAGAGTAGGATCGTGGTGCCTTCCACTTCAGATTTGAGATAGAGGATCATGCAGGAGGCTCACACTACCAATTATTCTGTCCATTCAGGGATGAATAAGATGTATCAGGATTTAAGGAGATCATATTAGTGGCAGAGGATGAGAGCGGACATTACAGATTTCGTCGCCATATGTCAAGTTTGTTAATAGGTCCAGATTGAGCACCAGAGACCAGGTGGGTTCATGAGGTCACTTCCAGTTACCTAGTGGAAGTGGATAGACATCTCCATGGACTTCGTCACTGGGTTGAGGAGAGACGTGAAAGGATTTAATGCTATTTGGGTCGTGGTTGATAGGTTGACCAAGTCGGCCCACTTAATTGCCATTCAGAAGAAATGGTCGGTTTTGAGGCTAGCACATGAGTTTATCAGACAGATTGTGAGGCTTCATGGAGTACCTGAGAGGACAGTTTCTGATAGAGACGGACGTTTTACATTGAGATTTTGGCAACAGATTCTTGAGGCTCTGGGGACCCGACTACAGTTCAGCACAACTTATCACCCCCAAACGGACGGTCAGAGTAAGCAGACGATAAAAACTTTGGAAGAAATTCTAAGATCCTGTGTGTAAGAGTGGGGCGATCGTTGGGTGAGATTCCTACTATTGGTGGAGTTCTCCTACAAAAATAGCTACCATTCGTCGATTGAGATGGCTCTTTATGACGAACTATATAGGAGGCGATGCAAGTTACAAGTCTGTTGGGATGTGCCCCCTAACACTCCCGCTTCGCTACCTAAGATGTTCAGAGAGACAGTCGACCAGGTTGGACGCAGAGAGCATATGAGGGTTACCCAGGATCGACAGAGGAAGTATGTTGATCGAAGACGTACAGAGATCGAGTTTGAGGTTGGATCGCATGTCTAGCTCAGAGTATCACCTACTAGAGGGGTTCGTTTCTTTGGTATCAAGGGCAAGCTGAGCCCTAAATTTGTGGGTCCCTTCGAGATTCTTGAGAGGGTTGGCGAGGTAGCGTACCGTCTAGCCTTACCCCCATCGTTGGCCGGTGTGCACGATGTATTCCATGTAATCCAGCTTCGACAGTATGTCCCCGAACCGAGTCATATTCTTGACCATTTCAACCTCCGGATAGAGCCTGACCACACCTTCATAGAGAGTCCAGTTAGGGTGCTTGATCGACGAGTCAAGAAGTTGAGAACCAAGGAGGTTCCTCTTCTTCTGGTACAGTGGACTAGGAGGAGTCCCGAGGAGGCGATGTGGGAGACTGAGGTGAGCTTACGGCTGAGTTATGGGAGTGTCGTTGATGATCTCTTAGCTTCTTATGTCGAGGCGAGTGTTGACCTATCTTTGACCTCGTGAGCTTATGGTGAGTTGTAGTAGTCTTTTATTTTAGGATGGTGGTTATCTCTGTGATTGCGTGCTTATGTGTGATTATTCTGTGCAGATTCCATGATGATGTGATATGGCTGGAGATGGATTCTCTTGGCATGCGTGCTAGATATGGTTGTTGTGATGATCCTTCTATGACTCGTAGTATTGTGTTGAGACATTGGTAGTACTTTATCATGTTTTGAGATGCATCATATGACTCATGTTTGATGTTATGCGGTTGTGACATTTTCGGATATTTTGAGATTATGGTTGTGTTTTGAGAGGCTCGCCACACGCGATGTGGTTAGAGACATAATGGTTATGATATATATATGAGTTGATGCATTTTGGTTGATGATTCCTCTTGAGTTAAGATTGGTAGATTGATTGATCCTAGAACCTAGGAAGAGAATATGTGAATAGCCCTTAGAGGTGGATGACTCCGCCTCCCAAGATTGGTTGAGTTGATGAATGATTGGGGTTTCAAAGAGTTTGAAACCATTTTGAGAAAAAGGATTTCTTATAGAAAGGTTTTAGTCTCAAAGACAAGACTTATTTTTAGAGGTGGGTGAATGTAAAGACCGGAATTTCGAATAAGTAATTAATTGCCAAAATTGGTAAGTTTCAGAAAACCCATGCTCGAGTGGATTTCTAAAAATAGAAAGTCTTTGAAAATAATCCCGGCATGTTTTAAAACATAGATTTTTGAGCTAAATCCCGCTATATTATTCTAATTTAAAACATAGAGTCTTGTGAGTCATTTGAAACGGATTTAAAAATCGAGACGGATTTCGAGATAGATAGTCGGGACTTAAGGTTGGATGAGCGGAATATCTCTCTCTCTCTCCTTAGCCGGCCCCCGCTCTCTCCTCTCTTCCACTCATTTTCTCTTTTCTTTCCACCACCCCATTATTATTTTATCCTTATCCTCATTAAACCCTAATGTGTACCCCTATAAATATAAAGCTCCAATCCCCAAATTTTCAGAAAAATCCACATAAAAATCTGAGCCTCCATCCTCTCTCTCTCTCACCTTATCATCCATTTCAAAATCAAAACCCTAGAAATCAAAGTTTCCTTTTTTATTTCTTTCAATCCATCTTCCTCACTCTCCACTCTCCATTTCTTGTTTTCCCTCCTTAGAATCACCCTAAAACACCCTCAAAAAGACCTCCTCTCAAAGAACTAACCCAAAAATCGAAATCGGCAAGCAATTTCCATTCAAAAACCACTTTTGTCTATTTTCACCACCTCGGAGTTCTAAGTCACCGCCGCGAGTTCTAACTCGACGCCGCAAGATCCTTATCATCACCAACGAACCCGAGCCCAGATAAAGGAGTTCTTACTCGAGGCCGCGAGACCCTTTTTCGCCGCCGCGAGACCCTTTTTCCCAGATTCACGTCGTTGGCTCGGTAAATTGACTTCTTCTTCCTCATCTTAACTCCTTTCTCTTCCCCGTTTATTCTCACTCGATCCTCACTCTCTCTTCTACCTTCTGAGGTGAAGAAACGTCAGATCTAATGCCTTGTGAAATAGATTCGAGCTCATTTTTCCCTCTTTCCCTTATTTTGAGCAAGGTAAACTCTCCTCCTTCCATCCTCTCGTTTTGGATTTAGATCTTTGTAAAGGTTCTCTTTTAAACAAGATCTATCACTCCTAGGCCTTTTCGTAGTAATATCTCACTGAATCGGAGCCCAAGGACTCACCTCTTTCAAGGTTTTGAAGAAAGCCTCAAGGAGGCTAGGTAATTCCTCTTCCGCTCTCCTCTCTAGTCCACATTTGAGTCATATATGGCTGTTTGATGTCGATTTTGTGTTAGAAATGTTTTCAAACAATTTTGGGTTAAAATGGTTTTGAATCGAGGCAAAAACGAGTATGATTTGAAGCGAAAATGAACATATAGGTTCAAATCTCGCTGCGGCGAAACCATGGTCGCCGCGGCGCGTTAGAACACAGATAGAGGAAAAAGAAGGCACTCGCGGCCGTGACGGCAATTTTCACCACGGCGAAATCCTTGTGTCGCGGCTAGTGACCGCTTTCTCGCGGGGGAACCTAGGGAGATTCTACGGCCGCGACCGCCCTCTTGCCACCGCGAAATCTCCCTAGTGGCTTGGCCGAGCCACCCATAGATCCCTTTGGCTTTGACTGTTGGTTTTTTACTCCGATCCTTTTTAATCGAATCTAAGTTTGAGATTATTTAATAAATTGGATTTCGGAATATAAATTTAATAAGGGGATTTGGGAACAATAATGATTATTTAATATTAAAAAGGTGATTTTGACGGAATTTGAAATGTCGGATTGAACGCTTGGAAAATGTTTTGAAAGATTTGTTTCATGTGTTGGGATTATTAATTATGATTAAATGATGGACAATTGGACATGGAAATGAACCTGAGTATTATAGAATTGGCTTATTTGGATGAGTTGGCTCTTGAGGTTTCCGCTTTGAGAATGGTTTTGAGAATGGTTGGAAATAGTTGAACTTCGGACTGATTTTGAGAATTGTTTGAAATGGTTGAACGTCAGATTGGTTTTAGAAATGGTTTTTGGACTTGGTCCTTTAGTGTGTGTATGACTAGTAGTCTTGTGCCTCTTTGCTTTCGTACTATTATCATAGGTGCTTGTTAATTGAGTTGCTTGAGTGGATTGGTTGCTTGTGTGGACCCTACTTGTGCTATGCTTGATGTTCGGCTTATCAGGTAAGTTCCTTTATGGACTTACCCAAACTGATCAGATACACCCTCCTACAAGTAGCTGTATGGCATAATAGGTGTTGCATAAGCATTGAAGTATGCCCTGTAGTATCATGCTTAGGTTGCACACTTGAATGAGCATCTATTTACTTATTACGTATGAAAAGAGAACGGTCATGATCTGTGTGTCATAGAGTCATTGCTGGGGTCTGATGTAGGGAGAACTGAATCGAATAATATAATAAAATATAAACAATGCAACCCTTAGCCTCTTCAAATAAATTCAAGATTCCCCGCTGTAGTGGCAGGGAATCAGAATCGATCCACGAGGAAGCATGTCAGCGGTTCCTAAGTAATTAGCGCAAACGTTATGTAGAAGTCGACCAGGAGCTATTGGTATCGACTAGGGGAGTCTATCTCGAGTAATGCAGTCGATCTCGAGTGTTGTTGTACATGTAAACACAAATAGAAGGTAGTCGACGTCGACCAGTTCACTCGACGTCGAGTTAGTCCATAAGTTGATCGACACAGAAGACCATCAATCTCTGGGATGCAGTCGACACAGCAAATACATCGACCTATGTAGTCGATATCGACCTGACAAGTCAATCTCGACCTCTCAAACAGAAGGTAACCGTCGGCAAAAAATGACCGAAGAATGTAAGGATGGAGGGGGAAACGTGGACAGAAAAGATAAAGGTTGTTAAGTTTTTCGATGACTCAACGAACGACAAAAGCAATAACTTAAAAATAAATAAAGGATATAAAGAAAAACACCCTCCTAGGATCAGGGATCACCACAACGTTATCCACCCATGCAAAAGATAGAGCAAGACTGACAATTATGCTTTCTCACCTGAGGGTCAAGCTTTCGCTGTACACCAGCCCCTAGGAACATTGGCTCGCACCGCCAAACCTAGTTGCCTCTACCTTTTAGTTGTTTTGACCAAAGGTAGGAGATGATCAAGACATAACGATATCAACATCAAGTACTCAAATCACAGGCATGCATGGCTAACGCCGGGCTCACACCGACCCTAAGAGAAACCTCTAAATTAAAAGTAGAATTGTTTGTGTGTTCTTGAATCAATAAAAACGAGCCCCTAGGGCTTTATTTATAGCCTAATAATCCTTGCTAGCCAAGGAAAGTAGTTCTAATCCTAATAAAACATCTATCTAAAATCTATCCTTAACAAATAGAATAAATCTCTATTAAGGTAAATAACTAATAAATATCTTAGGGTAAAAAGGAAACAACCCTTAAGACATATTCTATCTAAAAAGAAGATAAAATCGTGGCTAGTTGATAGATTTCCAAATCTGCGTCCTCGAAGCGCGTGCAATCTATGTGAAATTCCACTCAATATCAACAAGGTAAGTCGATATCGATGTCTCTATTTTTTGCCGACGGCCTTCACTTCCTTCGATCTCTATGGCCAACTCGATGTCGACATCTTCACTCAATCTCGAGTGGTCTTATATGGTTCTTTGTGGTCTGACTTGATGCTCAGAGTCTACGTCGAGATCTTTAGTCGATATTTTATACATGATGATTATTTTAAATAAATATATTATTATTTTGTTCAATTCGTAAAAGTGGAATAAAAACCCGTCTTCGAGCGTAAGTTTCGATTTTAAAATCCTTCCGACATCAATTTAAATTTTGGATTTTTACGGGATTTGATTCCGCTTCTGAGTTCGAGTATTAATAGAATTCTTGTAATTTCGATAATGATTTACAAATTCGATTCAAATGTTATAGTGTCGGGATTCATTTAGTGAGCGGGATTAAAGTCGAGAGTCGTGATATTAAATTGATGTTATATGGGGACCATTCTTCAAAATTTTAATTGTTTTCTTTTCTCTCTCTCTCTCTCCCCCCCGTTGAGGTCCCCCCCCCCCCATCTCACTCCACCTATTCTCTGCCCTCACTCTCTTACACTGCATTCCACTAAAGCAAAACACCATTTCACTCTCCTTGTCTTCTTCTTCATGAGCTGCAGCAAAACAACCCTATACCCAGCAATTGCCCCTTTGCTCACAATCAGAAAACCCTAAACTCTCTCCTCTCCTCATCTGCTCTACTCTAGAAACCAAGCCGTCATTGCCCTAGAGTTTTCAAGTTTAATCACCACCGGAACTCCCCTATTGGAGCCCTGTTGCCGCCACCAAGACCACCACCGCCGTAGCCTCCATCCCCATCTCTCGCCCCTGTTTTGCCGAGGCCAGTCACTCCCACACTCTCCCATGTTTTGCCGAGAGGAGCACCCAAGCTCCACCATTTCTTCCTCCTTTAACGTTTTTCTTCGAACTAGAAGTAGCAGCAATCCTTCGACACACCCCGATGCTACCTCCACCCTCCTCTTCTCCGGCGTCCACGAAAGTCCCAAAGCTGCCCAAGAGCCCAGCACCGGCGCCGATGCCACCCCTAAGCACCTACATCCCCTGTTTTCCGATTTGAGCTTCGGTAAGCCCCTCTCCCCTCCTTTCACTCAATAGGTCGGTAAAGTTCCACCTTTTGACCTCATATCGTCGACCCAGGCCATTTCAGCGCAGCCTCATCTCCAACGAGCTTGAATCGAACTCCGGCGAAGCCGACGTGTCTGACTTTGAATCCGCCAGTGAGCCTTCCTCTTTCGTCCTTCCTCGATCATTTATCTGTGTTATTGTTGGTGGGAGAGAGAGATCTAGTGAGGGTGGCCGGAGTCCAGGAGCACCGCCGCAGGTCCTCCTCTTCCCTCTTCCCCTCTGTTTTCGAGCGGCGCTGGGCCCCCCTTTTTTCTTCGTCCTTCTGTCGACCTGAGGTTGAAGAAGGTGGTGCGATCCCCACCTTGCCATCCCCGTCAGCCGCCACATCAGCCCTGTGGGCCCTCCTCTTTTTTTTTTCCTTTCTTCTACTGGGTTTTGGCTTGGGCCTAAACTGTTAGGATGGTTTCTTGGATCCGGGTTCCCATTTCGGGTTAAGGGTTTGGGCCTAATTCCTGGGTTGGGCTAATGCTTTAGATTCGGACTCCCCCCTTCTCTTCCTTTCTCTTTGGGGTCGGGTTGGGGCCTTAAATCCAGTTTGGGAAATGTTGGGCTGGGCTTGTTTCTTTAGGTTTTGGTTAGGGATTTATTTTGAGTTGTTATTGTTATTTTATATGTGACCATATATTATATGTTATGTTATTAATATATATATATATATATGTTATATTATATGATTTTGGATATATATATATATATATATTCTGAAAATATTAATATATATTATAAATGGGGTAAAAGTAAGATTAATTGATATTGGGTCATATATATGGTATACCTTATGTGATGTTGGTATTCTATTTTGCTATTATAAAAGTGATTAAAAATGGTATTATTTGATATATATATATATATATATATATTATTATGATATTATGTGGTATTTTAATAAATGTTTTAGAAATGATAAAGTAATTTAGTGTTGTTGTTCTATAAATATATATGGGTTATTAAAATGGATTTATTTTGGTAATTTATTATATTTAAATATTAGTTGGGGTGTGTTATTAGATATTGTTTAAAAATTGAGTTTTAAAGTAATATTTGAGAAGTGTTATTATACAATGATTTATAAGGTGATTTTAAGATGAGGATTTTAAAGAGATAAAATGCCGGAATTATTTCTATAATGTGATTTTGAGAGATTGGTTGTAAGGTTTGAATGTTTAATGTCGGAATTTGGCCATGTATGATTTGAGACATTATTTTGAATATGAGTTGACTTAATTTGGGATTTAAGAGTTTGGAAAACTTTGGGAAATGAGTTTTAAAATATTATTTTAATATTCAATGTAAAAGAAGGGATTTGACAGAACTTGAACTATTTGATCTTGAGCTTGAAGTTATATTAAAAGTGTCATTTCAAATGTCGGGATTTTCTCTCGGCTTGATGATGTTGGTTTTGAGAATGAAATTGGAAGAATGACTTTGGTTGATGTTGATCATATCGGAAAAGTTTTGGAAAACGGTTTTACTATCGGTTGGTTTTGAGTATGTTGAGAACATGGGTTTCGTGCGTCTGAATGTCGGTCCGGTAGCTTATGGAAATGGCTTGATGATAGGTGTGTATTGCTTTTGGATTGCTTTGGACTTGTATTTGGGCCCTTGCTTGTGTTATCTTGTTGTTCTGCATCTTCAGGTAAGTATCCTACGGGACTTACTCAGTAACCTGGACCTCCTGCTTGATGTGTCATGTGATGTGTAGTTTTGTTGCATATTAAAGCATGCCATGTAGTATCATGCTAGGATTGCATTGGACTGAGCATGTGGTTACTATGTGTGTTTGAATACAGAACGGTCGTTATCTGTGATAGTCCTAGAGTCTTTGCTATGGTCATAGGGTAGCCCAGCCACATCGGGTGCCCTGAGTCTATCGAGTCGATATGAGCATGATATCATAGCCCAACACCATCTGGCAAGCGATGAGATGATATGATATGATATGATGATGCCGTGGTTTGTGCAACACCACGAGGAAATTGCTATGCTATAGCACCAAACTGGCCAGTCTCTGCACTAACGGGAAGGGGTGAAGTGGTAGGAGCGGGATATGCCACTTGGCATTGTCTTAGGCCCTTTACAATTTTTTCGCATATTATAACTGTCGAAGCATGTTTATGTGATTTAAATCTTGTACTGCATTAGCCATCCTTTATTTAGTTATAGGCATGTTATGTGGCCTCAGTGCAGTCAGAGGACCCGCAGGCAATTACCGGGCCTGACTTCGTGGATAGTGTTAGGTACCGCTCTTGTTTGCTCATTGCTTCTGTGACGGGGAATCTCTTGGCGAACCGAGGAATCCGGATAATATTATAACTTGATAAATGGCAATCACCCACTATGTTTTGGTTTTGACCCGGCTCTGCCGTGGCACTTGTATCTAAACTTTGCTTCCGCTTTACTTTCTTTTGAATTGAATTTCTGCGACATCGATTGCTTGGGGTTCGAAATTCCCGCTTGAATACTGATCTTTAGAGGTTTGAAACCTCGACCCGTACCTGAATTGCAACATCCGAACGAAGGTATCCAACCTTCAAAATGTAACCCGGGTATTTATATCCGGGCCGTTACAAAGTTGGTATCAGAGCCAAGTTGCGCAATTCGGGTACACAAGGGTCGAGTGTATGTTTTGAAAACCGCCCCCGAATTTCAAAAGATTTGAAAAGGATTTAAAAAGGGCAAAATGAATTTAATATGACTGACTCAATTGGAATAAATATGAACTCGACTTATTAAATGTGATGGATCAAACTAAAGGGATCGAGTCGGTAGAAAAGGCGCTAGACCATCCCTATTGGATGTAGTTGGGAATGGGTAGGCGAAATATTAGTTTATTCTTTACAGATGGGTTGGAAGACTCCAAGGAATTGCACCGAGGTGGTTGGAGTGGTGAGTTAAGTAGCTTGGTTGTGTTTACGCAAACTATTGATGACTGATTCCACGTTAATTGTTGTCCTGCTGAATATCTGCTTATTGAGCCTAACTATGAAATGTATTTGAAATGATCGTGCTAACGGAATAGCGGGAGTATCGTCATTCTTATATGGTTAAGCCCAGCTTGTGTGAAACAACCCCTTCCACTATGTTAACCCCTTGATGATCTTATCGCGTCTTTCTCTTGAATATCGGTCTCCTCTACGGGAAATCGGTTTGGTAAACATATTGTTTCAGGAATCATGGTTGAATATGAGGGTTGTTTGGGAGAGTATTGGAAGTTAGCTCTTGATGTCATTCTGTTCTGAGGTTGTCTTTCTCGATTCTTATTACGATTAATCAGTGTCTTCTTGCCACGAAGAGTCGTACCAGAATTCCATGGGAAAGAGGGGTGATAAGTCAGTTGGGAGGAGTCAATGGTTGCCCTTAGGGACCTCTGTCCGGTTGTAATGGTGACTCTCTCTGAAATTGCATGACATAGCATTATTTGTGATCTCCGACTTGTATCTTGGGACTGACCATTCGAAAACAGTTACTCATGTCATTACATCTATGATTAGTTACCTTGCTCAGATCTCTTATTGTGCCTTGCTTTCTATCATGATTATATGTTGTCATAGCATGTCTACTTGACCTATTGTGTTGATCGTATTAATGGTTGGTTAGAAGCATGAACTACATGATATGAATCTATATGGCTATTGCTTCCTCCTGAGTTAGGTACATGGTAGTGTGATCGACTCTTCTTTATATGAATCTCTCATAAGATGTGCTCTTTAGCATGCTAGCCGATGATGCCTCGATGCTTATCATTCATCTTGTGACAAGAATCTATAGCATGCCCATCTATTTTGTGTTTCTCAGATTAACTATTGTTGATTATTCTACAATTAATATTGTTATGTGTTAATTGTGCTAAAGTGAGAATATGTTAGTGTGAATGAGTCTTGATAAACACATGTTTCCTCCCAATTTACATTGATTTGAACTCATGTCCCCGTATTCTAGTCATATTGCCCCATTACTTAGACTTGCTTTATACATCATTATATTTCCTCTCATGCTACTATATCGTTGGAATGTGATCGATTAAACTCTTGAATATCGTCGTATTAACCAATCAAGTGCATGTATGTATCATATGTTAGGTTGAGCCATTAGTGACATGTAGGACCCTTGGCCGTGACTTATGCTAATTCTACCTTGCCTACGTTATTGTTGATTCTCTCTCGAGATAGGTCCCTGATTGTGCGATTCTTTCCTTTTCTATCATCTTAAACTGTTCCACTCGCCCTAATTAAATTGATGTTGAATTCGATGATCGACTTGCTTTCCATAATGGTTAATCCTAGCAGGATTACATGTTCTCGCTCGGTGGTATCCCTCTATCACTCTATGATATCTTCTTGTGCTTCCATGAACGTATGATTTGACACCTCGCATGATCAAACACCACGCTATATCATGATTTTTGCATACGCGTGATGCATAAATGTTAGAATAAATCTAGTCAAATTTCCTTGATTGTATTCATGTTTAACATGTCTTATTAGTGTCTTATAGGGCTTATGATTTCCAATATGACTCACGAAATGGTGACCTGTCTTACTTGACCTATTACGTGAACCTGCTTGTACTGTAATGTGATAGTTGTTGTATCATTTTATGTGCCCTAGGACAGTTCATTCCTAGCATGTTTGTAATCTATCGCCCGTGATGTTATCTTGTTTACCCTGTGGTGATCCTTGTGCTTTCATATACATCATATTGAACTCATTCAATCACTCTTGACTATGCCATGCCTGATCATGTATCACTAGCATCATGAAGGATCTGTGCTCTCCAAATGTATCCTGTTGTATGATTACATGCCATTCTTAACTTATTATATGATCATTGTTGTCAGATGTGATATATACTATGCTACTCTTATGTGTTCTCGTATGACGCTTCACCTCATTGTTATGATATACCTTGCCATGATATATTTGGACTCATTTGTTGATGTGTATACCATGCTCTTACATTGTTCATATACATGATACTTGTCTTCCTCGTAAAAGTCCGCATGACGTTGGACCCCACATGACCATTATTGGCTCCGCATAATTTTCCTAGGTTGCTAGATATATCTGCATCCAGGGAATAATAGACTACTAGCTTGTTTCACGTGCATCAGTATAGGACCCGATTGTGTCTTTAGAATGAATGCGTATGTCGTTGTTCCTTGAGATAGGTACATGTTAGTGTGGATTAATGTGATTGATACCCTCCATGATGAATTCACGTTTGATTGTCACAATTGTAACCTAATAGACTTCCATAAGGGCATCGTTACTATTCCCGGGTCGGAGTCTTGTCTCTAGTCATGTCATCTTTAGGTTTGGTCCATTTTTGTCTCTGAAAGAAACATTAGGTTGTTCGCTCTTGTCACTCCCCTATCTCCGCTAACTTAGACTCCTACGCGATACCTTGGATGAGCAACCACATAGAAGAGGGGACGAGAAGTTAGATAACGATAGAGCAGCGCAGCAGAAGTGTGTGCTGTTGTTGCAGGAGGATGACATGTCGAGTAATTACAAATAATAAATATGTAAATAAATGTAAACCGACTCCTAGCCTAAGCAAATAATTACAAGACTTCCTCCCGTTGTAGTGGAAGGGTAGTCAGGATCGATCCATGAGGAGGCGTGTCAGCGGGATCCTAGTAGCATTGGAAATCTCAAGTCTGCGTCGAGCTGAAGCCTCGATTTCGACCTTGGAGCTCGAGGTCGACCGCGGCTGTCGATCCTTTCTACAACAGAAGACCTGCAGAGACAAAACAAGTGGTCGATATCGATTGAAAGGGGTCGATATCGATGTTAGTCCACGAAATCGACTGGCTTAGAAGACTGCCAGTCGACACAGTAGGGTCGATATCGACGTCTGGGGTCGATATCGATGCTCAGCAAACTCCGCAGAGATGTTCGTCGTCGACTCAGAAAACTGTCAATGAACTCAGTGGTCGATATCGATGTCTAGGGTCGATATCGATGTCTTCCTGCAGTGGGTTAGTTCTTCGTCGGCAAAGAAAGGCCGAAGAATTGAGAATGGGGAGAGAAGTAATGAACAGAAATTAAACAGTGGGTTTTGTGTGTATAAACTATGTAAAAAGCAACTCCTAGGATTAGGGTTTACCACAACGTTAACCAATGCATGCGATAAGATAAATAAGACGGACAATTGCGCTATTTCACCCGAGGGATAAGCTTTCGCCGTACACCAACTCTTAGGATTACTCTTGAAAATAAAACTAATTGTCTCTACCAATTTTATGTTTATAACTCAAGTTGTTAGCATGAATCCGTTTTCTTTCGATTAGGACTAAACAAAGAATCGTAGGAGGAGAGATAGACACAACGATATCGACATCAAATACTTACCTCAAGCGCGCATGGCTAACGTCGGGCTCACCCGACCCTAAGAGCTTTGGGGAACTACTTGCTTCTTATCATAGAACTCATCATTGATTGAAAGGAAGAAACTTGCATTAAAATAAACTCCGAAGCTTTACAACTCAACGTCAACTTTCGCAAACGTCAAACCCTAAAACTTCTCTCTAACTCAATTGAATGTAATTGAACTCTAAAAATTGGATTCGTTCTTGGATTGGATACTCTAACAAATCAGCCCCTAGGACTTTATTTATAGGCTACTAATCCTTGCTATCCGAGGATTGTAACTTCTATCTAAACTATGAACTCTATCCGAACAATTAGGATATGTCTTTTATTTTGATAAAACTGAAATAACTTAAAGGTAAAAGATAAATAAAACTTCAGCTGCCATCTATCTAAAAGAACGAGATAACTCATGGCTTTGATGATAGATTTCGCAATCCGAGTCTCGAAATCGGATTTATCTTCTGTCGAGGTAAGGTCGATATCGACACCAGAGGTTGATATCGATGCTTGTGTTTCTGCTCGACTTGTCCAGCTCAAGTCGATGTCTATGACGATGGTCGATATCGATGCTTGTATGTCGATATCGAGGCTTTCTTGTCTAGTCTGTGTGGCCTATCTCGACACTCAGAAGTCGTGTCAAAATCTAGGGTCGATATCGATGTCTCAGGTCGATATCGACCTCTTCTCAGCTTCACTTGGCTTCTTCGTTTTGACTCCGATTTCATCGAATTCCTGCATGGTTAGCTCAAAACTCGTGCAGACTCTATTTCTTATACTTTAGCTCATTCTTACACAAGTTTATATACTTTTGAAACTTTTCTTTGGAAATCGAACGAAATATGAAGTCAAAAGATGCAATAAACAAAGGTACAAATATGTACATCAAAACACCCCATACTTAGACTTGCTTGTCCTCAAGCAATAACCAAGCAATAACCAATACCTACAACACACCCTTCAAGTCGTTGCCCTTGTCAAAAGCAACATCATAAGCGGTAGCAAAGCAAAGCAAGTGAATTTAACGTCATAGCACATATTTTGGCGATCCATAGGCATATGCAATTTTGATCCAACCTCACAGGGATAATGTGTTTCCTCTCAAATCTCATGTGTTTAGGCTATGAAGATCAACTCTCAACTCAATTCCATATACAATCTCATAAACATTGCAATTTATAATAATCCACTTTGCAACCAATTATGAAAATGCAATAAGAATCATCAGGAGGACTTTCGCTCAATGGAGACTTCAAAGAAGACTCCATTCGACGGGGTTGTAATGGGGCTTGGTATGATGCTCTTTCCCAACTCATCTTTCCATAATATGCTCTAAAGATGCACTAAAAGATGTCAACCATTCTATTAACCCTTCTTCCAAACTCTAATGTATCTCTCAAAAAATATAACACATGTATAAATAAAAGACTTAAGGATTTTGGCTCATGCACTATATATATATATATATATATATATATATATATATCTTTAATTTTTTTTTCGAAAATAATAAGTAAATATGTGCATTTATATGTTGAGCCATAAATCCTTTTACAAAATATGACAAAATGTAAATATGCACCAACCCATAATTTCCTTGCTCAAAACTGGACATTATGCTCTTTTCTTTCAACAAGGCATTAGTCCAACCAATCTAAGTCTCAATTCCCAAATGGGGGTCAGGCTCAATTGGGCTAGGGATAATTTTGTGGAGTTTGCATTTTGAGGCTCAGGCTAATTTGTTGGCTTCAAGCAGGGATAATGCAGGGTAGGTAAAAAGAGGATAAATAACTTAAAGGTAAAAGATAAATAAAACTTCAGCTGCCATCTATCTAAAATAACGAGATAACTCAAGGCTTTGATGATAGATTTCCCAATCCGAGTCTCGAAATCGGATTTATCTTCTGTCGAGGTAGGGTCGATATCGACACCAGAGGTCGATATCGATGCTTGTGTTTCTGCTTAACTTGTCCAGCTCCAGTCGATGTCTATGACGATGGTCGATATCGATGCTTGTATGTTGATATCGAGGCTTTCTTGTCTGGTCTGTGTGGCCTATCTCGACACTCAGAAGTCGTGTTGAAATCTAGGGTCGATATCGATGTCTCAGATCGATATCGACCTCTTCTCAGCTTCACTTGGCTTCTTCGTTTTGACTCCGATTTCATCGATTTCCTGCATGGTTAGCTCAAAACTCGTGCAGACTCTATTTCTTATACTTTAGCTCATTCTTACACAAGTTTATATACTTTTGAAACTTTTCTTTGGAAATCGAACGAAATATGAAGTCAAAAGATGCAATAAACAAAGGTACAAATATGTACATCAAAACACCCCATACTTAGACTTGCTTGTCCTCAAGCAATAACCAAGCAATAACCAATACCTACAACACACCCTTCAAGTCGTTGCCCTTGTCAAAAGCAACATCATAAGCGGTAGCAAAGCAAAGCAAGTGAATTTAACGTCATAGCACATATTTTGGCGATCCATAGGCATATGCAATTTTGATCCAACCTCACAGGGATAATGTGTTTCCTCTCAAATCTCATGTGTTTAGGCTATGAAGATCAACTCTCAACTCAATTCCATATACAATCTCATAAACATTGCAATTTATAATAATCCACTTTGCAACCAATTATGAAAATGCAATAAGAATCATCAGGAGGACTTTCGCTCAATGGAGACTTCAAAGAAGACTCCATTCGACGGGGTTGTAATGGGGCTTGGTATGATGCTCTTTCCCAACTCATCTTTCCATAATATGCTCTAAAGATGCACTAAAAGATGTCAACCATTCTATTAACCCTTCTTCCAAACTCTAATGTATCTCTCAAAAAATATAACACATGTATAAATAAAAGACTTAAGGATTTTGGCTCATGCACTATATATATATATATATATATATATATATATATATATATATATATATATATATATATATATATATATATATATATATATATATATATATATATATATCTTTAATTTTTTTTTCGAAAATAATAAGTAAATATGTGCATTTATATGTTGAGCCATAAATCCTTTTACAAAATATGACAAAATGTAAATATGCACCAACCCATAATTTCCTTGCTCAAAACTGGACATTATGCTCTTTTCTTTCAACAAGGCATTAGTCCAACCAATCTAAGTCTCAATTCCCAAATGGGGGTCAGGCTCAATTCGGCTAGGGATAATTTTGTGGAGTTTGCATTTTGAGGCTCAGGCTAATTTGTTGGCTTCAAGCAGGGATAATGCAGGGTAGGTAAAAAGAGGATAAATAACTTAAAGGTAAAAGATAAATAAAACTTCAGCTGCCATCTATCTAAAATAACGAGATAACTCAAGGCTTTGATGATAGATTTCCCAATCCGAGTCTCGAAATCGGATTTATCTTCTGTCGAGGTAGGGTCGATATCGACACCAGAGGTCGATATCGATGCTTGTGTTTCTGCTTAACTTGTCCAGCTCCAGTCGATGTCTATGACGATGGTCGATATCGATGCTTGTATGTTGATATCGAGGCTTTCTTGTCTGGTCTGTGTGGCCTATCTCGACACTCAGAAGTCGTGTTGAAATCTAGGGTCGATATCGATGTCTCAGATCGATATCGACCTCTTCTCAGCTTCACTTGGCTTCTTCGTTTTGACTCCGATTTCATCGATTTCCTGCATGGTTAGCTCAAAACTCGTGCAGACTCTATTTCTTATACTTTAGCTCATTCTTACACAAGTTTATATACTTTTGAAACTTTTCTTTGGAAATCGAACGAAATATGAAGTCAAAAGATGCAATAAACAAAGGTACAAATATGTACATCATAGGCCCATAACCCACGGGCCTCAGGATCGATGATGCCGACGGAACAAGCTTGTTCGAGGATGGCGATTATTGATTACGATATGACTTACAAGCGAGAATGTCCTCCATTTGGATTGCTAATCCTTTCTGAACTTGTTGATGGTGATATTGCATTGACGTGATGTTGAAGATTACGTGTTGATGTGATGACTTGGTAATGATTATTGCCTGATTATCCGTTGTCTATGATGATATATATGATTCGATGCCTTACAGTCTTAATGTGCTATGATGACTTGATGTGATGCTACTCTGAGTTGCTAAGCATGATCTATATTCCTTGCTTATAAATGTGAACTACAAATGCTGTGAAACCTAGATTGTTTATCTGATAAGGTTATGATGAAACTTGCTAGTTTGAATTGACTATATTCATATATGGTGTTTTGCAATAATTTTGAGCATGACGGTAAATTAAGACCTGTTGACATAGTTGCACTGTTTGATGATGAGCTAATGATGCTATTGTTATAAATGTTGGTTGATATGATGTAATCTTTATGTGTAATAGTGTCCATGATTGCTTCTTCTTTGAACGTGTGGGTGAGATTCTTTTGTCGAGTGGTCGGAGAATGGTGGGAGAAATTTGAGCGGTTAGAATGATCAATGGTGGTGTGAGGTAAGTCACCGGAGATGGGTTTGGCTTAAGTAGGAACGAGTGAGTTTTGAGAGCTATAAAAGGCGATGCTTAGTGGTTTTCGATGAGCTTCTAGGTGAATCTTAGGTGGGGGTATGGTTAGAATAGGCCGGCTAAGTTGTGATCAGGGTATTCTTATAGAAGAGATATGGTTAGAAGGATTCTATGCTTGTGATGTCTTAGGTAATATGGGCAGTGTAGGGAATAGCTCTTGTGAGTATCGAGAACATAGTATGCTAGAGTGCTCGCGTGTGAATCGAAGATAGGAGCTGAGTTATTAGAGGTGGATTGTTATTGAGAGTGCTTGGTGGGAAGAAGTATGAGATTAGAGTGTCGAAATGATTGGGACTTCTTCTGTGGGGTAGTATCCGAGTTGATGTTGGTGAGTCTAGATGGAGATTGGTCTTGGCTTGAGAGTCGGAGACGAATGAGCGGGGTTTGCATTTTATTGTGACTGGTATAATGTGCAAAACTTTCTTGATTATGTGATTATGAACTGACATGATGTTAGATAGCGATCATGATAAACCTGATATGGCATGATATTACCTGTTGATATGCAGTACTGATATATAATTGGTAGTGACAACTATGATCATGATATAATGATACATTGCTATCCTACTATGTTGTTCTAAAAGCATGTTATGATGTGTTGTATGAATCATGAGTTGATGATACGTTGTTGTGTGAAGCATGATGTACATTATGTGGTAGTAAATATGAGGTTGGATTATATGGTTGGCAAGCATGATTATGGATATGATTAATGATGAATGTGACTTTGAGTATGAATATGAATTGTATATATATGAGATAATGATGCCTGGTTACTAAATGATCGTTATATGGTATTGTGTTGAGTTAAGATGATGTCTGGAGAGCATGTTGACATTTTGATGTTGATATACTGCTTGACCTTCCCTTTTGATTGAATCTTAATAGCATGACTTTGTTTGTATTGATGTGTTGAAAAGGAGTTTTGTTTCGTTGACTTATGATGAAATTTCGCTATGGCTAACCTTGCAAGTACCAATGATTAACGTGCTAATATGTTATGATAATGCTGGATAGAAATTGGATAGGACGACTATGTGAATTTATGCTTTAAATGAGATCCCTTGTTGTGACTGACCCTACTATGATTGCGGTGGTGATGTGCGACAGTGAGATCTCTTTTATGACTTTTGGTGTGATATCGGGCCGTGTGTTATGATTTTGGCATATTGTTGAGATGCATATTATGACCTTTAGTATGATGTGGAGATGTTGATGTTACCTTGTGGCACCATGTTGATATGTATTTTAAGTATTGCCTTGTGACGTGTTGGATGGAGATTGGTTGGTTTATGCAGTTATGCATTTCTTATGGCTTATGCGTCTTGCTCGAATTGAGTCTGATAGATTGATTAGAATCTGGAAACTAGGAAGAGAATATGGGATTAGCCCTTAGAGGTGGATGATTCCACCTCCTGCCCTCTGAAGTTGATTGATTGATATGCGAGAAACTGATGTGGTTGTTGGAATATTTTTACGAAATCTTGATTTGAAGGGATTTGACTTGTTTTGGTGTAAAGCTGCTTGATTAAACGTCGAATTTGAAGATTTTGAGCGGTTTGGAAAAGGACCAACTTGGGGTTTTAAGAAGTTGAGAGTTTCAACAATTTAGATGACAATCTTTTCATTTACAAAACGCTTTGAGGTTTTACAAATTGGATCTACATTATAACGTCTCACGAAGTGGATACAAGCATTTTATAGGGGCACTTATAGATTGCTTGCTAAGACCTAGTCGGGACGCTATAATACTTTTAGAGTTGTGGTACTTCTGAAAATTCGAAGCGATGATGTGATAAGGGCACTTATTACACCCTTGTCAAGACCAATTGGAGATGTCATGACTGTGACTAGGATGTTGTGAGAATCCCGGAAGACGCAACCGGGATGATTACAAGATACTTGGACATGGTCCTCGGACTCACCGATTTAAAACTTCTTCCCATTGCTTTAAAATGATTTTAGTCTCGGGGACTAGACTTGTTTTTAGAGGTGGATAAATGTAAAGACCGAGTATATTTTATATATGATGATTATTTTAATTAAATATATTATTATTTTGTTCAATTTGTAAAAGTGGAATAAAAACTCGTCCTCGAGCGTAAGTTTCGATTTTAAAATCCTTCCGGCATCAATTTAAATTTTGGATTTTTACGGGATTTGATTCCGCTTCCGAGTTTGAGTATTAATAGAATTCTTGTAATTTCGATAATGATTTACAAATTCGATTCAAATGTTATAGTGTCGGGATTCGTTTAGTGAGCGGGATTAAAGTCGAGCGTCGGGATATTAAATTGATGTTATATGGGGACCATTCTTCAAAATTTTAATTGTTTTCTTTATTCTCTCTCTCTCTCTCCCGTTGAGGTCCCCCCCCCCCCAGCTCACTCCACCTACCCTCTGCCCTCACTCTCTTACACTGCATTCCAATAAAGCAAAACACCATTTCACCCTCCTTGTTTTCTTCTTCATGAGCTGCAGCAAAACAACCCTATACCCAGCAATTGCCCCTTTGCTCACAATCAGAAAACCCTAAACTCTCTCCTCTCCTCATCTGTTCCACTCTAGAAACCAAGCCGCCATTGCCCCAGCTTTTTCAAGTTTAATCACCACCGGAACTCCCCTGTTGGAGCCCTGTTGTCGCCACCAAGACCACCACCGCCGCAGCCTCCATCCCCATCTCTCGCCCCTATTCTGCCGAGGCCAATCGCTCCCACACTCTCCCATGTTTTGCCGAGAGGAGCACCCAAGCTCCACCATTTCTTCCTCTTTTAACCTTCTTCTTCGAACCAGAAGCAGCAGGAATCCTCCGACACACCCCGATGCCACCACCACCCTCCTCTCCTCCGGTGTCCACGAAAGTCCCAGAGCTGCCCAAGAGCCCAGCACCGGCGCCGACGCCACCCCTAAGCGCCTCCGTCCCCTGTTTTCCGATTTGAGCTTCGGTAAGCCCCCTCTCCCCTCCTTTCACTCAATAAGTCGGTAAAGTTCCACCTTTTGACCTCATATCGTCGACCCAGGCCATTTCAGTGCAGCCTCATCTCCGACGAGCTTGAATCGAACTCCGGCGAAGCCGACGTGTCCGACTTCGAATCCACCGCTGAGCCTTCCTCTTTCGTCCTTCCTTGATCGTTTTTCTGTGTTATTGTTGGTCGGAGAGAGAGATCTAGTGAGGGTGGTCGGAGTCCGAGAGCGCCGCCGGAGGTCCTTCTGTTCCCTCTTCCCCTTTGTTTCCGAGCGGCGCTGGACCCCCCTTTTTTCTCGTCCATCTGTCGACCTGAGGTTGAAGAAGGTGGCACGGGCCCCACCTTGCCATCCCCGTAAGCCGCCACATCAGCCCTGTTGGCCCTCCTCTTTTTTTTCCTTTCTTCTACTTGGTTTCGGCTTGGGCCTAAACTGTTGGGCTGGTTTCTTGGATCCGGGTTCCCATTTCGGGTTAAGGGTTTGGGCCTAATTCCTGGGTTAGGCTAATGCTTCAGATCCGGACTCCCCCCTTCTCTTCCTTTCTCTTTGGGCTCGGGTTGGGGAATTAAATCCGGGTTGGGAAATGTTGGGCTGGGCTTGTTTCTTTTGGTTTTGATTAGGGATTTATTTTGGGTTGTTATTGTTATTTTATATATGATTATATATTATGTGTTATGTTATTAATATATATATATATATATGTTATATTATATGATTTTTGATATGTATATATATATATTCTGAAAAATATTAATATATATTATAAATGGGGTAAAAGTAAGATTAATTGATATTGGGTCATATATATGGTATACCTTATGTGATGTTGGTATTTTATTTTGGTATTATAAAAGTGATTAAAAATTGTATTATTTGATATACATATATATATATATTATGATATTATGTGGTGTTTTAATAAATGTTTTAGAAATGATAAAGTAATTTAGTGTTGTTGTTCTATAAATATGGGTTATTAAAATTGATTGATTTTGGTAATTTATTATATTTAAATATTAGTTGGGGTGTGTTATTAGATATTGTTTAAAAATGTAGTTTTAAAGTAATATTTGAGAAGTGTTATTATATAATGATTTATAAGGTGATTTTAAGATGAGGATTTTAAAGAGATAAAATGCCGGAATTATTTCTATAATGTGATTTTGAGAGATTGGTTTTAAGGTTTGAATGTTTAATGTTGGAATTTGGCCAAGTATGATTTGAGACATTATTTTGAATATGATTTGACTTAATTTAGGATTTAAGAGTTTGGAAAACTTTGGGAAATGAGTTTCAAAATATTATTTTAATATTCAATATTAAAGAAGAGATTTGATGGAACTTGAAATATTTGATCTTGAGCTTGAAGTTATATTAAAAGTATCATTTCAAATGTCGGGATTTTGTCTTGCTTGATGATGTTGGTTTTGAGAAGGAAATTGGAAGAATGACTTTGGTTGATGTTGATCATATCGGAAAAGTTTTGGAAAACGGTTTTACTATCAGTTGGTTTTGAGTATGTTGAGAACTTGGGTTTCGTGCGTATGAATATCGGTCCGGTAGCTTATGGAAATGGCTTGATGATAGGTGTGTATTGCTTTTGGATTGCTTTGGACTTGCATTTGGGCCCTTGCTTGTGTTATCTTGTTGTTCTGCATCTTCACGTAAGTATCCTACGAGACTTACTCAGTAACCCGGACCTCCTGCCTGATGTGTCATGTGATGTGTAGTTTTGTTGCATATTAAAGCATGCCATGTAGTATCATGCTAGGATTGCATTGGACTGAGCATGGGGTTACTATGTGTGTTTGAATACAGAACGTCTGTTATCTGTGATAGTCCTAGAGTCTTTGCTAGGGTCATAGGGTAGCCCAGCCCCATCAGGTGCCCTGAGTCTATTGAGTCGATATGAGCATGATATGATAGCCCAGCACCATCGGGCAAGCGATGAGATGATATGATATGATATGATATGATGATGCCATGGTTTGTGCACCACCACAAGGAAATTGCTATGCTATAGCACCGAACTGGCCAGTCTCTGCACTAACGGGAAGGGGTGCAGAGGTAGGAGAGGGATATGCCACGTGGCATTGTCTTGGGCCCTTTACAGTTTTTCCGCATATTATAACTGTCGAAGCATGCTTATGTGATTTAAATCTTGTACTGCATTAGTCATCCTTTATTTAGGTATTGGCATGTTTTGTGGCCTCAGCGCGGTCAGAGGACCCGCAGTCGATTACCGGGCCTGACTTCGTGGATAGTGTTAGGTGCCGCTCTTGTTTGCTCCTTGCTTCTGTGATGGGGAATCTCTTGGCGAACCGAGGAATCCGGCTAATATTCTAACTTGATAAATGACAATCACCCACTATGTTTTGGTTTTGACCCGGCTCTGACGTGGCACTTGTATCTAAACTTTGCTTCCGCTTTACTTTCTTTTGAATTGAATTTTCACGACTTCGATTGCTTGGGGTTCGAAATCCCCGCTTAAATACTGATCTTTAGAGGTTTGAAACCTCGACCCGTACCTGAATTGCAACATCCGAACGATGGTATCCAACCTTCGAAACGTAACCCGGGTATTTATATCCGGGCCGTTACAGTTTTGACTCCGATTCTGCTCCAATTCCTACATATTTAGACCAAAACTTGTGCAGACTCTATTTCTTGCACGTTAGCTCATTCTTCACAAATTTGCATTATTTCCAACATTTACTTTAGGAATCGAATGAAATATGAAGTCAAAACATGCAAATAAAAATACACTAAATATGTTCATCAAAACACCTCGTACTTAGACTTGCTTGTCCTCAAGCAATAACCAAGTAATAACAAATACCTACAACACACCCTTCAAGTCTTCGCCCTTGTCAAAAGCGACATCATAAATGGTAGCAAAGCAAAGCAAGTGAATTTAATGTCATCACACATATATGAGCGATCCATAGGCATATGCAATTTTAATCCAACCTCGCAGGGATAATGTGTTTGCACTCAACTCTCAATGTGTTTAGGCTATGAAGATCAGCTCTCAACTCGATTTCATATACAAACTCATAAATATTGCAATTTATAATAATCCACTTTGCAACCAATTATGTAAATGCAATAAGAACCATCAGGAGGACTTTCGCTTAATAGAGGACTTCAAAGAAAACTCCATTTGGTGGGGTTGTAATGGGGCTTGGTAAGAAATAAAGGGTATGGAATTATTTGGTTATGTGGAGCTTATAAAATTCGGGAATCAAGACTCTTAAATTTTAACACAACTTATCCAAACCATATCTCCAAAATAATGCTCAACCAAACTTACTTTCCATGATGCTCATCAACCTTCTTTCAAACCCTAATAAACCTCTCAAAAATATAAATCTTCTCTAAAATAAAATAACTAAGAAATAATTGGCTCATGCACTAAATATATATATAACCCTTTTTTGCACAAAAATAAATAAAGAATGTGTAGAAAATGTGCATTTATATGGGGAGCCAAAAATCCTTTTACAATATGTGACAAGATGCTAATATGTACCAACCCATAAATTTTCTTTGCTCAAAACTAAACAATATGCACTTTCTTTCCACAATGCATTATTCTAACCATTCTAAGTCTCAATTCCCAAATGGGGGTCAAGCTCAATTTGGCTAGGGATAATTTTGTGGAGTTTGCAATATAAGGCTCAGGCTAATATTCTGGCTTCAAACAGAGATAATGTAGGTAGGGTTGTGCAGAAATATACGACACGGTTGACACGACACGAAACCGTAATAAAACGATACGAAAAAATATGAAACGATATTGATACGACACGAATATGACACGAAATGGTAAAACACGACAATAATCGTGTCGTGTTCGGATCAGCATTTTCTCCTTATCGGGTATCCGACACGACACGATAATTTTTTTTAAATATTAATATTTGGTGATAATAGAAATATTACAATTGTTCTAAAGAATCACAAAGTGCTGGTTGCCCAGTTGGTAGAGCGTGGCTACTTCCGTATCATGTGAACCCTGAGGACCCGAGTTCGAATCCCAGATATCCCATTCCCTTTTACATTTTTTTCCCAGCCTTAGCCATTCGTTTTCAATTTTTTTTCCTACAGACTCGCATCTAGGTTAAGCCTCTACTCTTCTTTCTTCATTCTCAGTTCTCACCCTCTCTTAGTCTCTTATCACAAACTCGCCGCCTGCCTCGCCGTCCCCGGCTAGCCCTAGACAGCCCACGGCTCACCATCGCCTCTCCTCTCCTCACCCTCTCGAGTCTCGATTCCTCTCTTGCTCGCTCGCTGTCGTCACTCGTCAGCCTCACCCGGTGGAGTCTCTCTTAGTTAGTTAGTCTCGTTCAGATCCAGCCTCGTCCTCGACCTTACTCGAAGCTCACTTCATATCCGGCCGCTGGTAAGTTTTTTCTAGGCTCTAGGTGCTCATTTTTGTTTTCAATTGGTGGTTTGATAGTTCGACCGATGATGTTTTGTCTTGTCTAAATGATGTTTTGTCTTGTGCAATTGATGTTGTTTGAGTGTTTTTTTTATTGTTTGTTTCAATTTGGTGGATTTTACAGTATGACCGAACATTGTTTGTTTGAATTTGTTTTCATTTGGTGGATTTTACAATATGACCGAAAATTTTACATTATGACCTAAAATTGTTTGTTTTCATTTGGTGGTTTGATATCTCACTTGTTGTCGTTGATTATCTTGTAGTGTTGCTCAACCCGCTGATATGGAGAATGTTGAGGTCTCAAGTGGAGAGTGTCCTAGTGGTGACACTATGACCAAACCAGAATTAGGGGAAGATGAAAGTCAAATGGAGCATTCAACGGCCAAATCAAAAAAAGATATGAAAGGTAAGAAGCCTAAAATTGAGCGTTCTTCTGGTCCAGTTAAGATAAAGAAAACATCAAAATGTTGGTTGCATTTTACTGAGATTCCTAATACAACATATGCATCTTGCAACTATTGTGGTAGTAAGATTGGTTGTGATCCTCAAAAAGGAACTGGGGCTTTACTTAATCACACTAAAAGATGCAAGAAAGCTTCGGAAAATGTTGATATGAAACAGAAAAAGCTAGAACTTGAGGTGCAAACTTATGTTAGTGATGATGGTGAAGTTTCTTCTACTGGTGTTCCATCTTTGTGGCAATTTGATCAAGATGGTTGTAGAAAGGAACTAGCTAGAATGATTATTGTGGATGAGTTGCCTTTTGCATTTGTTGAGAAAGAGGGCTTTCGTAGATTTTGCAATAAAATGAATCCCGCTTTTTTGGTGCCTTCACGTACTACTATAACAAGAGATTGTTATACTTTCTTTATTGAGGAAAAAAGAGCTTTAAACTTTTGTTGAATAAGTTGTCTTCTCGAGTGAGTCTCATGACTGATGCTTGGACTTCTGGTCAGAATTTGAGTTATATGTGCTTGACTGTGCATTTCATTGATGATGATTGGGTTTTGCATAAAAGGATGCTAAACTTTTGTCCTCTTGCTGGTCATTCTGGTCAACTTATTGGTATGGCTGTTGAAAAATGTTTACTTGATTGGAATATCAAGAATGTGATGATGGTGACAGTGGATAATGCTAGTTCCAATGATGGTGTAATTGATTATTTGAAAAGGAGATTTATTCATTGGGAATGTAGTGTCCTAGGAGCTAATTATGTCCATATGAGGTGTGCTGCACACATTATGAGGTGTGCTGCACACATATGAGGATGGTGCATATTTACATTTTGTCATATTTTGTAAAAGGATTTATGGCTCAACATATAAATGCACATATTTACTTATTATTTTCGAAAAAAAATCCGAAAAAAAAAATAAATAAAGATATCTATATATAGTGCATGAGCCAAAATCCTTGAGTCTTTTATTCATACAAGTGTTATATGTTTGAGAGGTATATTAGAACTTGGAAGAAGAGTTGATGGAATGCATCTTTAGAGCATATTATGAAGAGTTATGGTTTGGGTATTGCAAGTGTTGAAATTTAGGAGTCTTGATTCCCGAATTATAAAAGCACCACATAGCCAAATAATTCCATACCTTTTATTTCATACCAAGCCCCATTACAACCCCGCCGAATGGAGTCTTCTTTGAAGTCTTCCATTGAGCGAAAGTCCTCCTGATGATTCTTATTGCATTTTTATAATTGGTTGCGAAGTGGATTATTATAAATTGCAATGTTTATGAGATTGTATATGGAATTGAGTTGAGAGTTGATCTTCATAGCCTAAACAAATGAGAGTTGAGTGCAAACACATTATCCCTGTGAGGTTGGATCAAAATTGCATGTGCCTATGGATCGCCAAAATATGTGCTAGGACGTTAAATTCACTTGCTTTGCTTTGCTACCGCTTATGATGTTGCTTTTGACAAGGGCGAAGACTTGAAGGGTGTGTTGTAGGTGTTGGTTATTGCTTGGTTATTGCTTGAGGACAAGCAAGTCTAAGTATGGGGTGTTTTGATGTACATATTTATATCTCCTTTTATTGCATCGTTTGACTTCATATTTCATTCGATCTTCAAAGAAAAGGTTCAAAAGAATATAAACTTGTGTAAGAATGGGCTCAAATGCAAGAAATAGGGTCTGCACAAGTTTTGAGCTAACCATGCAGGAATTCGAGCGAAATCGGAGTCAAAACGAAGAAGCCAAGTGAAGCTGATCAGAGGTAGATATCGACCCCTGACATAGATATCGACCTCTGGTGTAGATATCGACCTTCAACATAGATATCGACCTCAACATAGACATCAGGTGAAGCTGAGAAGAGGTAGATATCGACCTTAGACCCAGATATCGACCCACAGTGTCGATATCGACCCTCATATCGACCTCAACATAGAAATCGACCAGAGCTGAACAAATCGAGTAGGAACAGAGACCTCGATATCGACCCCTTATCTCGACAGAAGATAGATTTGAGATCGAGATGCGGATTGGGAACTATATATTCAAGGAGGCACGGGATTATATCATACTTACAAGATAGATGGCAGCTGAAGTTTTATTTATTTTTTACCTTTAAGTTGTTTAAGTTTTTATCAAAATAAAAGACCTATCCTATTTGTTCGGATAGAGTTCATAGTTTAGATAGAAGTTTCACTCCTCAGATAGCGAGGATTAGTAGCCTATAAATAAAGCCCTAGGGGGCTGGCATTCAATCATCTTTCAATCATCCCATCATCCAATCCAAGAGACAATAGACAATAGAGTTAGAGTTAGAGAGAAGTTTTAGGGTTTGACGTTTGCGAAAGTTGACGTTGAGTTGTAAAGCTTCGAAGTTTATTTTAATGCAAGTTTCTTCTTTTCAAACAATGATGAGTTCCATGATGAGAAGCGAGTAGTTCCCCAAAGCTCTTAGGGTCGGGGTGAGCCCGACGTTAGCCATGCGCGCTTGAGGTAAGTATTTGATGTTGATATCGTTGTGTCTATCTCTCCTCCTACGATTCTATGTTTAGTCCTAATCGAAAGAAAAGGGATTCATGCTAACAACTTGAGTTGTAAACATAAAATTGGTAGAGACAATTAGGTTTATTTGCAAGAGTAATCCTAAGAGTTGGTGTACGACGAAAGCTTGTCCCTCGGGTGAAATAGCACAATTGTCCGTCTTATTTATCTCATCGCATGCATTGGTTAACGTTGTGGTAAACCCTAATCCTAGGAGTTGTTTCTTTTACATAGTTATATTTATCAAAACCCACTGTTTTATTTCTGTTCATTGTTTCTCTCTCCATCCTAAAGTCTTCGGCCCTTCTTTTCCGATAAACAACTGACACACTGCAGGGAGACATCGATATCGACCCCAGACGTCGATATCGACCACTGAGTTCATCGACAGTTTTCTGAGTCAACGACGAACATCACTGCGTAGTTTGCTGAGCATCGATATCGACCCCTAGCATCGATATCGACCCTTTTGTATCGACTGGCAGTCTTCTGAGCCAGTCGATTTCGTGAACTGACATCGATATCGACCCCTTCCAGTCGATATCGACCACTTGTTTTTGTTTCTGCAGGTCTTCTGTTGCAGAGAACATCGACAGCCGAGGTTGACATCGAGTCCCAAGGTCGAAATCGAGGCTTCTGGTCGACGCAGGCGTGAGATTTCCAAAGCTACTAGGATCCCGCTGACACGCCTCCTCGTGGATCGATCCTGACTACCCTTCCACTACAACGGGAGGAAGTCTTGTAATTATTTGCTTAGGCCAGGAGTTGGTTTACATTTATTTACATCTTTATTATTTGTAATTACTTGACATATCAAGCCTCCTGCAAACAAACAAATTGGCGTCGTTGTCGGGGAGGCAATCAATCGCGCCCTAGTAGTCTATCTCACGTCTCTATCTATATTGGCTTTGCAGGTGTATGCGACGCGCTGATCGCCCACCTAAATTCGAAGGAGTAGACGACCCTGAGCGTTATTTCCATCTAAGGGCCCAAGCTCAAAGAATCATGGCGGATAACGTGAACCAGGCTGAACTTATTGAGCAACTAAGGAGGCAGGTTGAGGACTTAACGACTAGAGAGGCGGCACTTAAAGAGCGTGCGGATAGGGAGGAGGAAGGCCGGAGGCAAATAGAAGCCAAAATCAATGCCCTCCCTAGGAATGCCAAGCAATATATGCACCCCGCTCTCACAGTGCCTGAATCGGCAATTCTTATCCCTGCCTCTAATTTTGAAATAAAACCTAATTTCCTTACTGAGATTAGAAGGCATCAATATGAAGGAAAACCTAACGAATGCCCTATGGCACATATTTCTACCTTCTTAGACCTTTGTGATACTATTGCTGATGGACGAAGTCTTGAATATGTCCAACTAAAAGCCTTTCGCTGGTCTCTTACAGGAAAAGCATTGCAGTGGTTGGAAAGCGTAGCCCCAAGATCGCTCCGCACCTGGAATGAAGTCAAGGACGCGTTCCTCAACAAGTTCTTTCCTCCTTCTAAGAAGGCGTTGATCCGACAGAAAATCACAGCTTTCAAACAAAAGCATGGTGAGGCTCTGGCGACTGTTTGGGAAAGGTTTAAGGACCTACTACGATCATGCCCGACGCATGGCCAACCACCATATGTAATTCAGGAGATCATATACAATGCTCTTGACGCTGCAACAAAGGAGATGATCAACACCTACACTGCCTATGGCTACCTTGAACTCGCCCCACAAGAGGCTTGGGAGACCATAGAGAGGTTGGTGGAGTTCGATAACACATATGGGACTCCTGAGGCTTCTGACACATCATCATCATCGAGGCCTGCCCCATCTATGCCCTTATATAAACCCTCCAATGTAATCGATCCGGATGTGAAGGAGCAATTTCATAGGGATCAACTTAGAAAGCTCCAAAAGCAAGTGAGGTTCCTTTCAGCGAACCAAGATTGCATTGAATGCGGATCGCAGCGGCACACCACCATCGAGTGCCCCCATGCTGAACAAGTACACCTAGCAGAGACTCACCAAGAGGCGCACTACATGAGGGGTCCCAATCACCAATATTGGGGAGACCAAAGGTTCCATCAACCACAAAGGAACCAGGTTAACCCTAGGGACCCTCCGCCTTATAGAGCTCCTGGGCACCCGGAGAGAGACCAAAAGAAGGATGATGTTCAACTTGTGCTAAATGAGATAAGGAGGAATCAAGCTAGGAATGATCAATCCAACAATGCCATCCATTCTCAACTCAATCACCTTACCACAAGGATTAGGGAGATGGATATTTGGAAGAAGAACGTAGAGACCCAACTGGGTCAATTGGCAGCACAAATTCCTAGACCTTCCGGAACACTCCCTGGGCAACCTACTACAAATCCTAAGGGACAATCCGGGATGGGCCATGTCGCAGCCATACAATTGAGGAGTGGTACCAAAGTACATAAGCCACGAACGGAATCGGAGAAAGCAACAGACCCAGTCGACATCGAAAGACCAGTCGGTGTCGAGGATGAGGTCGATATCGACCTCCAGGTCGACACCCAGGTCGATATCGAGGCCACTGCAGAGCCATCAGAGCCACAACAGAGGTCGAAATCGACCATCCCAGTCGATATCGACCACATTCCAGTCGATATCGATGTCCAGCAGGCCCCTCCGACCACCGTTTTGGCCCCTCCACCAAAGAAGACGTTGCCATTTCCATCCAAAGCATTGGAAGATCCCACCAAAGGTAAGTTTAGGCGCTTCGTAAAAATACTTCAAGGACTTAACGTTACACTTCCTCTTACAGAAGCCCTAAGCGAGATGCTCGCCTATGTGCGATTCCTCAAAGACATCCGTAGCAAGAAGAGGTCCATGGCAGAGATCGCATATGAGTGCTCAAAGATGGACTTCCCTGAGAAGAAGAGTGATCCAGGGAAGTTTGCAATCACCGTGGGACTTGGCCAACATCGCTATAAAGCCCTATGTGACCTAGGGGCAAGTGTAAGTCTCATGCCTCTCTCTATTTGGCAGAAGGTGAACATTGGCGCACTTGAACCTATAGACATGAAACTTTATATGGCTGACAACTCATTCGTCAGGCCCACAGGTATAGTTGATGACGTTCCGGTAAAGGTAGGTAAGTTCTTTGTGCCTACTGATTTCATTGTATTGGAGATGCCTGAAGATCCTGTAGTGCCTATTATACTTGGTAGGCCTTTCTTAGCTACTGCAGATGCCAATATCAATGTACGTCGAGGATTACTAACCTTTACTATAGGGAACAAAGTAATAGAATTCTCTTTCAACCCTACCATGAGCAAAACAAAGTACCTGGAGCAAGTAATCCTCTCGTCGGCTAAGGAGAAGCTTAGAAAATTTTTGCTGGCGAGGACGGAAACAGCAAGCAGGGTCGACATCGACCGGAACCAGTCGATATCAACTAACAACATCGAAATCGACCCCCCTTGGTTGAAATCGAGTATGCTAGATCATTGCCAGGAGCTTAAGTATGGGGTCACAGAGGTCGATATCGACCCTCACATATCGATATCGACCACAGCACTCGAAATCGACCCTTCTTGGTCGAAATCGACCACCCCTCAGCCCGAAGATTTCTGTTTCGGGCCCAAACAGGTAAGCACAGGTATGACTCCTGACCCTCCTCAGTCCCTTATTGATAAATCAATTACACCTATTATTGATAATTCTACTAAAGAGAGGGTCAAAGCTCCATGGTTTGCCTATATTGCTAAACTTAGGTCAAGAAAGAGAAAGAAAGCGCCCAAAGAAGAACCTAACATCAAAGAAGCCTTGGTCGCCGAACTTCGCTACTACCAAAAGGACCTAGATGATCCAGGAGAAGGCTCACACTCGAAGGGTCCCTACATAAAAGGCTCGTAAAGAATTGACGGAAAAGTCGGCCTACCGACTCAAAACTCTAGAGCTTGTACCTAAAACTTTTAAATTTTACATAGATGGTTTTTAGGATTTAAATTTTGGATTTTGAACTTTTAAAACTGAGATAATTCGTTCTTTATCTATATGTCTAACAAAGATTTCAGGATTACCAAGCAAAAGGAACGATGAAGTAGAAAAGAAGCTTCTGCAGAGGCAGTCGAAATCGACCAGGCCAGTCGAAATCGACCCCCCCGGGTCAAGCCACTTCCTGGAGTCGACATCGAGGACTCAGGAGCGAAAAAGAGAGGTCGATATTGACCATAATCCTCGATATCGACCCCAACCTGGCAGCCCTCGACTTCATTTTCTTCCTCGAATTCGACAGATGCAGTCGACATCGACCAATGACCTAGATATCGACTTCTGGCATCGACCTGATCTGAAATCGACCCGAATCCGCAGGTTGCGCTGTGAGTTTCTATCTACCCTTGTTCTTCTTTTTAATACAGTGAGGACACTATATATTTTAAGTATGGGGTGGGGGAAAAACATGTCCTATGGTCATAACTTGGTTTTCTTCTTCGCATTGCATTCATGTTTAAATTTTTGTTCTTACTTTTACTTTTATAAAAAAATAAAAATACAAAAAATACAAAAATGTCAAAAATACAAACAAATGCATGTTTATTTTAAGTTAAACCCTACTTAGATGTCCTATGATGAAAACTCAATAGCTGACTTGATCATATAAATCCTATGGCATATTTGGATGGTTTAGCCTAAGTCCTTAAAATTTTATGTAGATTGTGAACTTGTGATGAAATTGAGCACATATGTTCCTAGGCTAAAAAGCATATCCGACAAAAATTGTCCTAGTGAGAATTTTGGCCTACATGGAGAACATCAAAAATCGCTCTGCTTTCTTGAGTGAATTTACTCTTCCTATGAATCTCTAAATGTTGTGATAGTTATTCAAAACCAATGCATATATATGTTTATGTTTACGAGAATTAAATGATGGAGGCATCTTTTAAGCCATTTTTATCCTCTCTTTACCTACCCTGCATTATCCCTGCTTGAAGCCAGAACATTAGCCTGAGCCTGAAATTGCAAACTCCACAAAATTATCCCTAGCCGAATTGAGCCTGACCCCATTTGGGAATTGAGACTTAGATTGGTTGGACTAATGCCTTGTGGAAAGAAAAGAGCATAATGCCATGTTTTGAGCAAGGAAATTATAGGATGGTGCATATTTACATTTTGTCATATTTTGTAAAAGGATTTATGGCTCAACATATAAATGCACATATTTACTTATTATTTTCGAAGAAAAAAAATCCGAAAAAAAAATAAATAAAGATATCTATATATAGTGCATGAGCCAAAATCCTTGAGTCTTTTATTCATACAAGTGTTATATGTTTGAGAGGTATATTAGAACTTGGAAGAAGAGTTGATGGAATGCATCTTTAGAGCATATTATGAAGAGTTATGGTTTGGGTATTGCAAGTGTTGAAATTTAGGAGTCTTGATTCCCGAATTATAAAAGCACCACATAGCCAAATAATTCCACACCTTTTATTTCATACCAAGCCCCATTACAACCCCGCCGAATGGAGTCTTCTTTGAAGTCTTTCATTGAGCGAAAGTCCTCCTGATGATTCTTATTGCATTTTCATAATTGGTTGCGAAGTGGATTATTATAAATTGCAATGTATTTGAGATTGTATATGGAATTGAGTTGAGAGTTGATCTTCATAGCCTAAACAAAAGAGTGTTGAGTGCAAACACATTATCCCTGTGAGGTTGGATCAAAATTGCATGTGCCTATGGATCGCCAAAATATGTGCTAGGACGTTAAATTCACTTGCTTTGCTTTGCTACCGCTTATGATGTTACTTTTGACAAGGGCGAAGACTTGAAGGGTGTGTTGTAGGTGTTGGTTATTGCTTGGTTATTGCTTGAGGACAAGCAAGTCTAAGTATGGGGTGTTTTGATGTACATATTTATATCTCCTTTTATTGCATCGTTTGACTTCATATTTCATTCGATCTTCAAAGAAAAGGTTCAAAAGAATATAAACATGTGTAAGAATGGGCAGAAATGCAAGAAATAGGGTCTGCACAAGTTTTGAGCTAACCATGCAGGAATTCGAGCGAAATCGGAGTCAAAACGAAGAAGCCAAGTGAAGCTGAGCAGAGGTAGATATCGACCCCTGACATAGATATCTACCTCTGGTGTAGATATCGACCTTCAACATAGATATCGACCTCAACATAGACATCAAGTGAAGCTGAGAAGAGGTAGATATCGACCTTAGACCCAGATATCGACCCACAGTGTCGATATTGACCCTCATATCGACCTCAACATAGAAATCGACCAGAGCTGAACAAATCGAGCAGGAACAGAGACCTCGATATCGACCCTCTGGTGTCGATATCGACCCTTTATCTCGACAGAAGATAGATTTGAGATCGAGATGCGGATTGGGAACTATATCTTCAAGGAGGCACGGGATTATATCATACTTACAAGATAGATGGCAGCTGAAGTTTTATTTATTTTTTACCTTTAAGTTGTTTAAGTTTTTATTAAAATAAAAGACCTATCCTAATTGTTCGGATAGAGTTCATAGTTTAGATAGAAGTTTCACTCCTCGGATAGCGAGGATTAGTAGCCTATAAATAAAGCCCTAGGGGGCTGGCATTCAATCATCTTTCAATCATCACATCATCCAATCCAAGAGACAATAGACAATAGAGTTAGAGTTAGAGAGAAGTTTTAGGGTTTGACGTTTGCGAAAGTTGACGTTGAGTTGTAAAGCTTCGAAGTTTATTTTAATGCAAGTTTCGTCTTTTCAAACAATGATGAGTTCCATGATGAGAAGCGAGTAGTTCCCCAAAGCTCTTAGGGTCGGGGTGAGCCCGACGTTAGCCATGCGCGCTTGAGGTAAGTATTTGATGTTGATATCGTTGTGTCTATCTCTCCTCCTACGATTCTATGTTTATTCCTAATCGAAAGAAAAGAGATTCATGCTAACAACTTGAGTTATAAACATAAAATTGGTAGAGACAATTAGGTTTATTTGCAAGAGTAATCCTAAGAGTTTGTGTACGGCAAAAGCTTGTCCCTCGGGTGAAATAGCGCAATTGTCCGTCTTATTTATCTCATCGCATGCATTGGTTAACGTTGTGGTAAACCCTAATCCTAGGAGTTGTTTCATTTACATAGTTATATTCATCAAAACCCACTGTTTTATTTCTGTTCATTGCTTCTCTCTCCATCCTAAAGTCTTCGGCCCTTCTTTGCCGACAAACAACGTACACACTGTAGGGAGACATCGATATCGACCCCAGACGTCGATATCGACCACCGAGTTTGTCGACAGTTTTCTGAGTCGACGACGAACATCGCTGCGGAGTTTGCTGAGCATCGATATCGACCCCTAGCATCGATATCGACCCTTCTGTATCGACTGGCAGTCTTCTGAGCCAGTCGATTTCGTGAACTGACATCGATATCGACCCCTTACAGTCGATATCGACCACTTGTTTTTGTTTTTGCAGGTCTTCTGTTGCAGAGAACATCGACAGCCGAGGTCGATATCGAGTCCCAAGGTCGAAATCGAGGCTTCTGGTCGACGCAGACGTGAGATTTCCAAAGCTACTAGGATCCCGCTGACACGCCTCCTCATGGATCGATCCTAACTACCCTTCCACTACAACGGGAGGAAGTCTTGTAATTATTTGCTTAGGCCAGGAGTTGGTTTACATTTATTTACATCTTTATTATTTGTAATTACTTGACATATCAAGCCTCCTGCAAACAAACAAAGATCATGCTTGTTACAAGGAGATGACGAAGAAGGGTGGGGTTGGAGTTGCTACGGATGAGGATTGGAAGAGAGTCTCTAGTTTTTTGCCTATTTTGAAGGTGTTTTATGATGGAACGATCACATTAAGTGGCTCTCACTATGTGACTTGCAATGTTTGTGTGGAACATATGTTTTCTATTGGATTTTCCATCACAAATTTGTGCAACGATGAATATGAAGGCATTAGACGTATGGCAAAGCAAATGAAGTTGAAGTATGATAAGTATTGGGGTGATATTAACAATATCAATCACTTGTTGTTCATCGCCGTACTTCTTGACCCGAGGCATAAGATGCAAGTAGTTGAGTGGCTTATTACGAAGTGTTATGATGGGACAAAAGCCACAATCTTGAGTAGTTGTGTGAAATTGCTAGCTAGTGAAATGTTTACACATTATGAGTCTTAAATGGCTAAAGTAAGGAAGAAAGAGTCCTCGTCGTCTTCAACTCCTAGAAATACTACCATGGGTTCCGATGAGAGTCGGAAAGGGAGAGTTATGGATTTTACGGAGTTGTTCACTTCGACCTTTCAAAGAGAAATGGGGCAATCCGATTTGAGTTTGAAGTCCGAGTTGGAGAAGTATTTAGAGGAGGCACCGGAAGAGAGGTCCTTGAAGTTTGATGTTTTACATTGGTGGAGGGATAATCAAAGAAGATATCCTATTCTTTCGAAGATGGCTCGTGATGTGCTTGCTATACCGGTTACCACCGTTGCTTCCGAATCGGCTTTTAGTACCGGGGGACGTATTCTTGATTCATTTCGTACTTCCTTAACCCCAATAATGGTGGAAGCCCTTATTTGCACTCAAGATTGGCAACGCTGCACTAATTCTTCGGTAGTAATTGAGGAAAACTTATTAGCATTGGAGGAAATAGAAGAAGGTAATATTCTATTCGTTATCTAATATCTTTTGTTCATATTTTCTCTTCAACTTCATATTATTTATCTAATATCTTTTGTGCACATTTTATCTTTTCGGCTTCATTAGGGATGAAGGAGTTAAGTATTGAGCAACCACAATTCATGATTGATGAGGTTTTTGAGTATTAGCATCCGGTGAAAAATGAAATGAAGGAAGGTAATTTGTGCTACTTGTCATTTTATATACTTATGTTTCCTCTTCGATTTCAATAAGACTACTATTTATTTTGTGTGATACATATTGAAACTTGTAGGCAATGGAGCAAGTGCATATGCGATGTTGTCTACTCGGAGTCTTGGAGACGGAGTACCTTTGTTGCTACTTATCTTATATCTACTGTTTTTTAAGCTTCTCTAGTTGAATGGAGGATGTATGAACTAGTAAACTAGTGTTGAACTTCTTTTGTGTGTGTTTTTATTTTTTTGCAGGTTTGTGTGTGTTTGAACTACTATTTGAACTACTGTTTGAACTACTATTTTTGCAGGTTTGGAGTATGTTAACTATGTTTGAACTACTGTAGTCTGTACGACATATTTTAAAAAAAAAAACAGTAATGTAAAGCTTAAATTACAGCAACACAAAACCCCTGTACGGCAACATTAGGGGGGAAAAAAGGAGGTTTTTGTACAAATTGTGTCGTGTCGTGTTATACGGGTATCCGACACGAAACCGTGTCGTGTTATTGTGTCGGATACCCGGTACTTATCGTTTCGTGTTCAGATCGGCACTTTTCCCCTTATCGATTTCGTGTTTTTGTCGTGCCGTGTCGTGTCGTGTCGGATACCCGGTTATGCACAGCTCTAAATGTAGGGTAGGTAAAGAGAGGATAAAAATGGCTTAAAAGATGCCTCTATCATTTAATTCTCATAAACGTGTATATATATATATATGTATGTATGTATGTATGTATGTATGTATGTATGTATGTATGTATGTATATATGTATGTATGTATGTATGTATGTATGTATGTATGTATGTATGTATGTATGTATGTATGTATGTATGTATGTATGTATGTATGTATGTATGTATGTACGTACATATGTATGTACGTATGTATGTATGTATGTACGTATGTATGTATGTAAAAACTCGAACTTAGTAGTTCTTGTAGATATGTACGTATGTACGTACGTACGTACGTACGTATGTACGTAGGTACGTATGTACGTAGGTACGTATGTACGTATGTACGTAGGTACGTATGTACGTAGGTACGTATGTACGTATGTACGTATGTACGTATGTACGTATGTATGTATGTATGTATGTATTGGCTTTGAATAACTATCACAACATTTGGAGATGCATAGGAAGAGTAAATACACTCAAGAAAGCAAAGGGATTTTTAATGTTCTCCCTATAGGCCAAAATTCTCACTAGGACAATTTTTGTTGGATTTTTCTTTTTAGCCTAGAATCATATGTGCTCAATTTCATCACAAGTTCACAATCTACATAAAAACCATTTTGAGTACTTGGGCTAAACAATCCAAATATGCCATAGGATTTACATGACCAAGTCGGCTATTGAGTTCTCATCATAGGACATCTAAGTAGGGTTTTAAAAACAAACTCAAAAGGTAAAATATGCATTTTTTTTGTTCTTTTTGACATTTTCTACTTTTTTTGGATTTTTATAAAACTAATAACTAAGAACATAAACTTTAAACATGAATGCAATGCATAAAATAAAAGGAAGCCAAGATGTGACCATAAGACATGTTTCATCCCCACCCCATACTTAAAATATACAGTGTCCTCACTGTATTAAAAGAAAAACAAGGGTGAAGGGAGAAACTAACAGAGCAACCTACGAATTTAGGTCAATTTCAGGTTAGGTCGATGCCAGAAGTCGATGTCGAGTCAGTAGGTCGATGTCGATTGCATCTGTCTATGTCGAGGAAGAAGTTGAAGTCGAGGGTCGCTTGGGTGTGGTCGATATCGAGTAGCTTGCTTGATATCGAGTGTAGTGTTTACCTCCTGAGTCATTGATGTCGACTCGAGGAGATGGCTCGAACCTTAGGCAGTCGATTTCGACTGGCCTAGTCAATTTCGAGTGCCTCTGCAGAAGCTTCTTTTCTTCTTCGTCGTTCCTTTTGCTTTGTAACCTAAAATTCTTGATAGTTCATAATAGTATAGCCACGATTATCAAAGTTTCAAAATCCAAAATTCAAAACCCTAAAAACCATCTATGCGGAAAAATAAAAGTTTTATATACAAGCTTTAGATTTTTGAGTCGCTAGGCCGACTGCTTCGTCAATGCATCAAGACCCTTCTCTTGGATTATCAAGGCCGACGTTCTTTGGAACCTTGATTGGAGATGTAGAAAGCACTCGGGGTCTTCTAAGCCTTCGAATTCCGGCATGTGAACAACACTCGACAAGAACGTTAGAGCAAACTACCTAGGGCACGAATGATGGCTTCCCCGGCAACAGCGCCAAAATTTGATGTAGGGAGAATTGAATCGAATAATATAATAAAATATAAACAATGCAACCCTTAGCCTCTTCAAATAAATTCAAGACTCCCCGCTGTAGTGGTAGGGAATCAGGATCGATCCACGAGGAAGCGTGTCAGCAGTTCCTAAGTAATTCGCGCAAACGTTCTGTAGAAGTCGATTTATTAATAGAAATATATTTTAATAATTATATTAAGAGCTTACAATAATATACTTATATACACTATAGAAAATAGGTCTTTAGGTCATGGAACTTTCTCTCTAGAATATAGACCTTGTTGTGCAAAGATCCAGCGTACCCGTGGGGGTACTTCACTGCACCAAACCATTCAAATATCTTTGGTATGTCCTCCCGCTTCACTAGGAATGGCGCATGAGGGAGTCTTCCATCTCTCCTCTACGCCTGGCTTCACCGCATCCCTCTCTACTACAATGTGTCTCGAGCTTTGAGACCATCTTTTGTCTTCCCTTCAATGCTAAAAGTAGTGTCGATGATGTTGTCGAAGACATTTTTCTCGATGTGCATAGATGGAAACATAATGACATAGACAGAATTAAAATGTATGAAAGAAGTAAGAGAGAGAGGGGTGGATCTTGTACCTATCGATTTGTGCAAGAATTTGCTCCCCGCTCCAAGAATAAGGACGTGTTCTGTGTTCCTCTCTTCCGTTGAATGCCATACCATCGGTTCGCCACGGGTGGTTTCGTGGAAGCCATCTACGGTGCCCATAGTAAACCATTCTCCCCTGTTCATGTGTTGCAGCAGTACCATCCAGGCAAATAGGGAAGGCTTTATACCCCTTCATCGCAACTCCAGCTAACATCCCCAAGCCAGAAAAGTCGCTTATAGTCCACAAAACTGCTACTCTCATCGTAAAAGTGGACATCGAGTATCGATCAACAGTATATACTCCAGTCCCCCATAAATGCTGAAGCTCATCGATCAACGACTCCATGAACACACTTTCCCGGAGACTTTAGTCCCAGAATCAACAACGCTAACATGTTGAATTCCTTCTTCATGCACATCGACGAAGGCAAGTTGTATGGCATGACAATGACATACCATGTGCTATGGAGGGTTGATTGATTCCCAAATGGATTGAACCCATCAGTTGCAAGTGTAAGTCTTACATTCCTCACGTCGTCAAAAAAATGTGGGAAGGTTCTATTGAATTGTTTCCATGCCTCACCATCTGATGGGTGTTTTAACCATTCTAAATCTCCCAACCGCTCACTATGCCATGTTTGGCTCCATGAATAATCTCTTTAGTCTAGGGGTAAGGGAAAGTACCGGAGGACCTTCCTGGGAACCTTGCGACGTATCCTACCCTCTCTAGTATACCCCCTCAGTGTGTTGCACTTGGGGCACGCTTCGAGCTCTTCGTACTGTTTGTGAAATAGTACACAGATATACTCGCAAGCGTCGATCAACTCATATTGAAATGCAAGGTCCATAATCACACTCTTCATCCTCGCTTCATCAATTGGATGTTTATGTCCTTTTACCAACATGCGAGAAATGTGTACGCATATGGCGTTCATGCTCATATCTATCCACCCAGACTCTGACTTCATCTTCATTGCATCCAAATAGGCATCCATAATAGTCATATCGTTGTCCTGAAACAATGGCATGTGTGCTGCCTCTACAAGCCTTTTATATTTCTCATAATCATCGTCAACAACATATTGGAATGGAGGTTCGTTGGCAACCGAGTGCGCCTTGTATCCGGCATGAAATAGAAAAGTGTCGTGCAGAATGTACATAACAGGACCATCAACGGAGGAAGATGTCCCTTCCTCCAGGATCTGCGCTCGTCGCTGCTCAATTGTCATATCAACTAGGGCTTCGTCATGCTTGTCCCAAACAGTATAACTAGGCCACATCCCCAAGTGGCCCAAATCTCTGTGCATTTCATATAAAGTGACCCAGTTGTTGTTGCTGCATCTTTGACACGGACATAGGAAAGGAGTCCTCCCATTCGCCTACTCTATGATTCTGCATAAACAAAAATTTTCCGTTTTGGTACTCCCCATGAGCATGTGGGAGTTGTATCCAACTTTTATCACCCATTGTTGTCCTATCATTATCAATCTATAATCTTGAGCGCAACTCATCACATTCTCATCACATTCTAAAATCAATTCTAAAAAAATTGCACATAAACAATCAATTCTCCTCACATTCTAAAATCAATTCTCAATCATCACATTCTAAAGGTAATTCTCGATCATCATAAACTCAAATACACAATCAATTCTCAACATCTATCTCATTCTACACCACATTCTCAAAAAATTGCACATAAACAATCCATTCACATACACAATCCATTCATATCACAAACTCAATTTAAAATCAATTCTCGATCATCACATTCTAAATTCCATTCTCATCATAAACTCAAATACACAATCCATTCTCATCATCTTTCTCATTCTACACCACATTATCCAAAAAATTGAACATAAACAATCCATTCACAAACACAATCCATTCATATCACAAACTCAATTTTAAATCAATTCTCGATCATTACATTCTAAATTCCATTCTCATCATACTCAAATACACAATCCATTCTCATCATCTATCTCATTCTACATAACATTCTCAAAAAAATTGCACAGAGACAATTCATTCATATCACAAACTCAATTTAAACATCATATATACATACACAATTCATTCCCTTCAGAAACTCCATTTAAACAACATTCTCACCATCCAAACTCCATTTACAAAAACATTCTCATCATCAACTCTACACACAAACAATTTATATGCATATATTCAACAAAAACAAACAAACAAAATATTATACATACCTTAAATAGAATGGATGAAAAATTGTGAATTGAGAGAAGGGTTTTCGAGCCTCTAGGGTGATTTTGGGAGAAAGGATGAAGAGAGGAAAGCGCTCGCAAAAGTATAACTGATTAAAATCGGGTTTTGAGAAATACACATTTAGGCGACGGATATAGGTCTATCTCCGTCTCCTGAATGTACAATACTCCCTTCGGTTGGAAATATTTGATGTTTTAGGAGGTGAAATTTGATCAACAATATTTGATGTTTTAGAAGTAATAATTACCCTCTTTTTAACTTTTGCATTAATATCAATATAAGTTGCATTTTTTTTTGCTAAACCAATTACATTTGTGTATAATAAATGTGATGGAGGATTAAAAATTATTTGATATGCTATTTAAAGGTGGAAGTAATAATTAAGAGGTTTCTTAATTTGCGCGTAAAATTATAAAACGTCGTTTATTTTCGACCAGAGAGAGTAATAAATAGGGGTCGACTACCAGAAACTTTACTAAACTTGACTTTTTAAAAATTCACATTCAGGCGACAGATATAGTATTATATCCGTCACCTACATGAACAATATTTAATATGAGTCACCTACTAGACAATTGATTAAATTCGACTTTTTAAAAATGCGTATCCATGCGACGAATATAGATCCATTTCTATCTCTTGAATGAAGAGTATTTAATATGCTCAACCACCCATATAGTCAGGCGACGAACTTGTTATGATCCCCATCGCCACGAAGGCCCTTTCTGACAGTTGTGGTTGGGATGCCTATTAGGGTGACTACGTATGATCAATGTTCGTCGCATGTTAGTAGTCCGTCGTTTGAGTCACATTCAGCTGACAAAATTTTAAAGTTTCCGGTCGGCTGACCATGGGTTGGGAGCATTTTGGGGCTCCCCACAGCCAGGCGACGAGTCATATAAAGTACGTCGCCTGAGAGTGAATGAGGCGACAAACTTTCCTTTGTCCGTCGAGCGAGATGCAATCTGGCATAGTGTTCAGAAAGGAAATTAAGAGTATGAGTGATGGAGAGGATGTTAGTTTCTATTTGATTTCAATCATGAAATATTACTTTGTAACGACCCAGATTATGAAATCCGGGTTACGTTCAAAGGAAAGACTTATCCCTCTACTAGATCTTGCAATCCAAGTATGAGCTGCTTATTTATTATCATCAAATTATAACTATGTTAAGTCTTAAATGATCGAATGCAAGGATTTAAAAGAAGGAGGATTTAAACCTTCAAAACAATATGAAAAATTCAACATGATTTTATGCTTACGCACGGAACCTATCCTATTTCAACTAGTCAAGACTCACCAAGGAACAAAATGAGTTCAAATCAAAATAAATATACGTTGTTTCTAAATGACCAACTTGACCAAACATTTATAAAATCAAGTTTTAAGACGTGCGAAGTCTTCTTAACACTCTCGTCCCATGAGAAAACCCCACCATATGAGCAATTCAGCAAGTAAAAAGGAGATGCATGCGGGCCTTAAAGACCTCCCTATGGACATATAATACGTCTATGCCTAAATAAAGTATGCATATAATACAGTGCAGAAATTTAAGTCACACAAACATGATGACAGTTTACATATATGTAGAAAGTGATTAAATAGATCCATAAAGAATGCCAAGTGACATATCCCTCTCCTACCTCTGCACCCCTTCTCGTTAGTGCAGAGATTGGCTAGTTCGACTCGATACAGACTCGATGAGGACTCGCCTGATGGAGCTGGGCTGTTTTAAGACCCCAGAAAAGACTCTAGGACACACAAATAATGGTGGTTCTGCTTCAAACGTATAGTGAATAGGGATGTTTATTCATAAGTGCAAGTCCTAAGCATGATACTACATGACATGCTTTTATGCATATGGAACACCTACATACTATATGACATATTAGGCATGAGGACCAGTTACTGAATAAGCTCCCATATGAAACTTATCTCGAGTCTTTACATCCAACTGGTCAGCAAACAAGCGACTTAGAGAATAAACCATCAGCAGGCAAGCCACTCAGAGAACCATCCAATCACACTAGCAAGTAATAAACAAGGAATAACTCATCAATACATATTTAATCAACACACAAGCAGCCTTCAAGTCATCACATGACTAAATCACATTTTATTCAAGTAATCCCGCATTTTCATCATGACCATCATTCTCAATCAACCTTGTTTCCATCAAGTATGAAACATATTCCAAAGCCTTACCAAGATTATCACTCAAAACATCTTACTTCAAATCAAGCACAGGTTTTCCCTCATATATTTGCTCAAGCTTATTGACGTGGGGAGAATTGAATTGAATAATATAATGAAATATAAAACAATGCAACCCTAAGCCTCTTCAAATAAATTCAAGACGCCCCACTATAGTAGTAGGGAATCAGGTTCGATCCACGAGGAAGCAGGTCAGCGGAATCCTAGTAGAGTTGAAATCACGTCCTGAATATCGACCAGAAGCCTCGATCTCGAGCACAACACTCGACGTCGACCTTGGTTGTCGATTCCTTCTGCAACAGAAAACCTGCATAGACAAAAACGATAGTTGATATCGACTAGGGGTGGTCGATATCGACGTCAGTGGCAGAAATCGACTGGCTCAGAAAACTGCCAGTCGACAAGGGGCAGTCGATATCGAGTAGATGACTCGAAATCGACCTCAGCAAGTTCGTGCAGGGAGATCGGGGTCGACACAGAAGATCGTCGATCTGGGCAAAGAGGTCGATATCGACTGGTTCCTGCAAAGACGTTAGTTTTTGTCGGCGAAGAAAGGCCGAAGAAAGAAGGATGAATAAGGAGCAATGATCATAAATAAACCAGGGGTGTTGGGTTTTTCGATAACTCAATGAACGACAGGCAAATAAGATGTAAACTAATAAAGAAAAGATCTTCCAAAGTCAGGGATTACCGCAACGACAACCATGATAGTAGAAGAAACCAATAAAGATGCATGCTTTTATCATAAAGGAGAAGGCTTTCACCTAAACCGGAAAATAGGAAAAGATATCTTGCAATAAATTAACCTAATTTGCGTCTACCTTTGTCTTAATTGAGTTTATACTCTTTCGAATAGAAACCCTAATTACTACCCAAGTTTCACAACATGTGTTCCTTAAATTCGCTTTTAAAGATGAAGCACAAGGTAGAGCGAGATAAAAGATACCTTCTTTAGCGACATACAAACCTTACCACCATGGCTATCGTCAGGCTCACCCCGACCCTGGAAGAAAGGGCGACTACTCGCTCATGTTGAAAGAAGACATGCTTGAAAGGAAATAAATTTGCATTGAAGAAGAAACTTGAATCTTTACAATCTCAACGCCAACTATCGCAAGCGCCGAAACCCTAAAGCTCAAAACCTAAAACTCAAACTTTAATGCTTAATGCTATTCTGTCTTTCTTGCTTGAATGAATAAAAACCACCCCCCTAGGGCTTTATTTATAGGCTACCAATCCTTGCTATCCAAGGATAGTATCTCCTATCTTCTATCTAAACTCTATCTCAACAAGTAGGATAGATCTTTTATTTTGGTAAATGTTTAAAAATACTTAATAAACCTTTAGGGTAAAAAGGAAACATCCCCAAGGTATAATCTATCTAATATTACAAGATAATTCGGGCTTTAGTTGATAAGATTCTCAATCCGCGTCTCAAAAAGCGCATCCAACCCGTGTCGAAGTCCAGTCGATATCGACCAGAGTAGTCGATATCAACCTCTCTGTTTCTGCTCGACGGGCTCTACTTCACTCGATTTCTGGTGTCCAGTCGATGTCGACACCTGCACTCGATATCGAGTGTCCTTCTTGGTTGGTCTTTGTGGTCTATCTCGACACTCAAAGTCTATGTCGATGTATGTAGTTGATATCGACCAGTCCTGTCGATGTCTTTAGTTGATATGGACCAGTCCTGTCGATATCGACCTCTTCTCAGCTTCACTTGGCTTCTTCGTTTTGACTCCGATTTCGCTCCAATTCCTACATATTTAGATCAAAACTTGTGCAGACTCTATTTCTTGCACGTTAGCTCATTCTACACAAATTTACATTATTCTCAACCTTTACTTTAGTAATTGAATGAAATATGAAGTCAACACTTGCGAATAAAAAGGCTACAAATATGTACATTACTTATTCATCAATTATCAAATCCTCAAATACTCAACAAAACTATAAGTTCCCAAACCAAAGATCAAAAAGTCTTATTTATCAAAACTCGCATAACAAATCATGATCAACGAGTAAACAAGGTAAGTTCATATTTCAAGAAAATCACTTATACGTTCAATTATAAGAACTACTCAGCAACAAGCACTACAATCAAGCTTAAAAGACACAAGTATAATAGTTTGTCAATCATCTTTTATATAGTCTTACTAACAAATTTCTTAACTCCATAAACACAACAACAAGCTTACAAGTATAGCAAGTTCATAGTATGATAAATCCTCAAGACATCCCTTAAATCTTATACACTTGACCATATCATAACTACTCTTAGAGTTTACTTATCCAATTCATTTGTAAACCCCATTCAAACCTAACAACTTTATGAAAATGAACCTCATCTTATATTTTAGTTTATGATCTATCCTAACCCTTATAATAACAATTAAAATGATTAGTGACTATATCTAAAACTTTGTCATTGATAAACCAATGAACTAGTTCAAGTCAACCAGATCCCTAGTCTTCAATCACATATACAATAACCATCATAGTTGGAGCACAAGCATAACCGAAGTTAGTTAGTCAACAAGACGTCTCGTATATCATCTTATTATATTAGGCCAAGTCATACAATAAATACACCGAATTAGCTATCTTATTTGTATATACTAAGTGTCAACTCATCCTATGCCACAAAACTATGCTATATCATCACATCACTTATCACTTATATACTTAACTTCGAATATAATCATATTCATAATAAGAATAATAGTACTAATAATAACAAAATCTTCATTAGGAAAAGCCTTGTTAGATAGCCAATATAATAACCAAGTTGAATTCATTGCAATTTGAGCTAATCTTGGTATGACACTATTTTATTACATCAATCCAACAAGGTATCACTCTATAGCAAAACTTAAGTCGCTTTACTTTTTTTACTTTTTTAAGAAGCTAAAAACTCTATAAAATATCAATTTTTTATTATATAATTTTATGCGTACTTTTTACTAACTAGTTGCTATACGCGTGCTTCGCACACGTATACTATTTTAATTTAGAGGTGTGGTTTTTTAATTCATGGACCATACCTTGTTCAAAATACCAACTTTAGGACATGTTTAACAGAAAATTCATCAATGTCATTTACTATGTCAAGATGACCAACACACTTACACTTCAACAATAATAGGCAATGCGATCTATTGGTTCCTACTATCACTATACCACATAGTTGTAAATTGTATAGTGCAAATTGATGTCAAAGCTCATAAAACATTTCTTTTAGGTACGGTTACAATCATCTCGTTCAAGAGAAATATAATATTTCAAACATATCCTTAAACTCACAGAAAAATAAAACAAATACAACAAAAGTTACAAAACCATGGAAATCCATACTCTGCCACATTAAAAAAAACTAAGCAAGTCCAAATTTCTATTTAATCAGAGCAACAAAACTTAGCATTTAGGAGTACCATGACTATTTAGAAATATTTGAACAGAGATAAAGAGACAACTTATAAATACCATATTAACCTTAAATCACATAAAACATGGTGGTTGCAACCATAGTTCCATGATGTTCAGAAAGCTTTGTTGGATAATCCTCATTAGATCATTATCATCACCTTGAGCAGCTGACTTGTTAAAAATGTTTTGATTTCTATGAATTGTAGCTTCAGCTAGAAATGTATAATGAAGTACTGAATAAAAAAACATTAATGAAAGCAGTAAAGATGCAAATGACAATAGCATAAATTACAATAATAAAAAAAGAGAATAAGAAACATTTTCATATTTTTTTTACTAATTTAATGTAACACGAGACAAACTCAAAAGGCAAGATTATAACTTATAATAAATAATGGCAAAAAAATCAAATGGTTGGGAATTATACCACCAATATCATCCCCTCTATTCTAACCCCCTCTCCCATAAAAAAAATCTCCTTATTTGCAAAGGCATAAGAGTGTTCCTTCATAAGCAGATTTCTAGAAGAATAAAAAAATTAAACTCAAAGAATTGTCCTGTATAAAACAACAAGATGAATATCCATTTTATGTTGCTATGGTATAATTTAAGGATATATAGATGAGTTCAAATCAAAATTTACAACCAAATGACCTAACCTTGAATTCTATGAGTAGAAAAATGGTGCTCCTAATCAATGGTGTGTTCCTAATAAAAAATTTGAGCTATGTGAAGCAGATAACTGGCCACTGAAATGGACTTTACTTTTCTACTTTTACTAACCACATATAACATAGGTTTATATGATTCTTTGAAGATATTGAAGGAACAGTAACCAAATATAGACATGAATGTTTGATCATTTCTTGTTGTACAGACAGTTGCTCAGTAACTTGTTATAAGCACAAATGATCAAATATCAAACACTCTTATAAATAATAGCAATTAAGAATCACAAGAGGGGTTGTGCTACTGTGGCGAAAAGGTACTGATCCAAATCTAGAGTTATATTTCACCTAAAGAAGTCACAATGGCATTAGAAATGATCAAATCAAAGCAAAAAATTGAGACTTAAATAAATTTAAATAGAGAATCAAAAAACCAAGACTTAAAATAAGAACAAATTATATTCAACTATGGATTTACAAAAATAAAGAACATCAAATATGCATGTAAAATATTCAAGCAAAATCTGATTGCATGTGCAAAGCACAAACTTAGCCGGTGATATGTCTTATAGGATAATATTGAAGATGACAAAGGCTATAGAAAGACGTGGGCTTAAATATGGCCTAATTATTGCAACTGGGCTTTCCTTATTTGCATGTAAAATATTGAAGCAAAATCTGATTGCATGTGCAAAGCACAAACATAGCCGGTGATATGTCTTATAGGATAATATTGAAGATGACAAAAGCTATAGAAAGACGTGGGCTTAAATATGGCCTAATTATTGCAACTGGGCTTTCCTTATGGTAATTTGGACCTCTAAATACATTAAAATAAAAGGACGGAAAAGAATTTTTACTATTCATAACCAAACTCCCTCTTTTATATATAGATACGTATTGAAAAAAGATGATACTCCACATTGTATAAAGGTTTTAGCTTCATAAAAAGTATATTGAAAGTAAAGTGACTTAAATTTTGATATAGATGCGGTATTATATACACAATTGCATCACAAACAATTTATACACGAGCCCAACTTGAAGGAACATAAAGCTAAAAAACAATATTTCTTTTTGAGAAATAAAGCTAACAAAAAAAAGTATGATGAGATATATATCGTTGTTTTAAACTTTAAAATGGAGATTGATAAAAAAAAGTAAACATTTAATATTATCAATTAGGAAGATACACTTGCAAATTGCAATGATATTTTTCTAAAAATAAAATGACATGATTGATTCACATTGTCTTATTATAATTTAATTTTTTTTAAGTAAGGAATTGATATACTATATGGTAGTTACCTATTTTGAAATATATAGATAAATAAAACATAAAAATAAATAGATTATTAGATAAATATGTACATTAGGGTTGAATTATGGTATAATCTCATTGAATTGGTTAAAATTTTAGGACGATTTTTTATAATAAAAAATTGACATGTGATAGAATAACTTGACTTTCTCACACACACACACACACACACACACATATATATATATAGGAAATGGATCAAATGTATATATATATAGGAAATGGATCAAATGAAAATGGTTCTTAAAATGAAAATCCCTCTTAAAATGAAAATGGTCTAATTAGAAGGTAAATGAGCCTAATTTAAAGGTAAATGGGCCTAATTAAATGAGTAATAGATAAATGGACCTAATTTATGTGTAAATGAGCCTAATTTTATGAGGTAAATGGGTAAATGATCGTAATTATGAGGTAAATGTCACCACCTCTCCCATACTTTCTATTTCTACCAATATTACCCTTATTTCAATTATAAAAATTACAGATTTTAGCCCATGATTTTTATTTAAAATAATATTATAAGGTGCAACTATAAGATTACAAAATGCAACAATATATGCTACATCACATTTTTTGTCTTTATTTTAAAAAGTGAAAAATATGAGATTACAAAATATAAAGTGAACAAATAATACAATAAAGGTTATTATTAATAAATGTTCATTTTCATAATGTAAAGTAAGTTTCCTACTAAAATTTTTCTTTAGGGGCTGCTATTTTTATAGCAGATTTGTACTTTAATGTGACATGTGTCATTAAAAGCCTATTAGCCCAATTAAAAATGGTATAGCGATGTGCCCATACACAAAGGTTCGAGTTCAAAAATTCCGCATAAACTATTTATGGTTGTCTTCTTTTTGTTCCCGTTCATGAATAAGATTATAAAGTGCAATAATAAAATGATAACGTGCACAAATATGATGATAAAGTGCATATATAACATTATGGTGTGCAAATATAATATTGTGTTGTGCAAATATAATATTATGTTGTGCAAATATAATATTATGTTGTGCAAATAAAATGATAAGTGCAAGAATAAAATGATGGTATATGAATAAAAATATGAAGTGCATGAATAAGATTGTGAAGTGCACAATTAAGATTATAAAGTGCATAAACAAAATCATAAAGTGCAAGAATAAAATGATGGTATATGAATAAAAATATGAAGCGCATGAATAAGATTGTGAAGTGCACAATTAAGATTATAAAGTGCATAAATAAAATGATAAAGTGCAAGAACAAAATGATGAAGTGTATGAATTAGATTATAAAGTGCAAGAATAAAATGATGAAGTGCATAAATAAAATGATAAAGTGCAAGAATAAATTGATGAAGTGTAAGAATAATAATATGAAGTGTATGAATAAGATTATGAAGTGCACAATTAAGATTATAAAGTGCATAAATAAAATGATAAAGTGCAAGAATAAGATTATAAAGTGCACAATTAAGATTATGAATTGCAATTTTAACAGAAAATAATACAATTTAATAAAATTAAGCAATTTAGCCTATGTATGAGTCGAACCCACGTCTTTGTGCATAAGCACATTGCTCTACCATTGAGCTAATAGACTTTTAAAGCTTATTCAACACAAAAGGATTCATTAACCACAACATCAAGTACTATACCCCGCCTAGACCCTTGACCCTACCCTACCGCCAAGCACTCGCCAAGCGTTTTTTAGAACCTAAAAATTGCTGTGAGCAAGCTCAGTAGCTCCTGAACAAGCTCAGTAGTCTAATCATTCCCACATGGCAAAATGGATTCATTGAAGTGTTCTTCGCAATCTAAATATAATAGAGATGCCATAATTGCTAATTCAATATTATGCACTGCATTCAGCAAGTGATATTGATCCATAATTTGTTGAATTAGTCAAACCAACAAACTCCATCTAGTTTAGGTTTTTCCCCTCTCTTAACTATTGCCTACAAAATAAGCTGGAAAAGTGTATCCATATCTGATTGCAAACAGGATCCACAATCAAGCTAGCTTGCTTATTAACTCTTAAAAAGATCATCGTAATTCCAAAGCTAATCGCCTAATCTAACCCGATTAAGCAAAAATAAGGACAAACACATACTAACCAAACATAAATCAACACCAAATTTTGCTCAACCCTAGGATAAATCCATACTGTTTCTACCGAACCATCAACAAAGGCACACAAATCACAAATCAATCAGACCTGTGGATAGAGAAGTGCAGAGTTCGGACAACAACACCGGAAATCAACTGGAGAGTTCGGACAACTGGAGAATTACTGATGGAGAGAGAAGAGGATGAGGAAGCGACAGATCTGACGAAGAGAGAAGATCTAGGAACTGGAGGCGTTGATACGGTGTACTTGCTGACGGAGAGAGAGGAGATCTAGGAACAGGACGCGTTGATACGAAGAGAGAAGATCGACGCCGTCCACTGGGACTGGGAGGAGGCGGCTCTAGGAACGGGAGGATGAGGCAATGGCGGCGACGATGGCGAGAGAGGAAGACAGCAAAGGTTGGAGCCTTCGGTGCGACGGGAAGAAGGCCGGATCTTGTTCTCCGCTTCCACTAGATCGAGCAGAGACCGTTCTAATCGAGCACCATTGATGGACAGTTTGCAAAATTAGGACACTAGAATCCGAGTCTCAGGCTTTATACAGATCTGATGGAATACATGAGAGGGGAGGGTTGGATCAGATCGGGAGAGAAGAGGGAGGACAGTTTCACAATTTTATTTCTGAACCGGGCGCGCGTGTCCCTTATTTCCCCCATTTTTCATTTTAAGCCTTATTTTCATTTTAAGCACCTTTTTCATTTTAAGCACACCCTATATATATAGAAGGTGTGGTTCGGGGTGTATTGTGCACAAATATTATTCGGTGAAATGTGAAACATTCTACCGAATATTGTTATGTTTTTTTTTCCGTTCAGTTCAGATGAAAACGTCCCAATTCCACTGAATAATTTGTAACATTCTACCGAATAATGTTTAGTTTTTTTATTCATCCATTTTAAATAAAAGAAACCTTAATTCCCTAAACAATACTTACAATTTATACGAAATGTTTCAAATTTCACCAAATAATGTTTCACATTCCCCTAAACAATACTCACATTTCACCGAATAATGCTTCAAATTTCACCGAATAATATTTCACATTATTGTGCACAAATGATCCATACTATATATATATATATATATATATATATATATATATATATATATATATATCGGTAAGAATGTAAGAAGGACTGTTATACACGCGCTTCCCTTCCCCTTTCATAACTGCTCCCCTTCCCTATCACATACATAGACCCGGTCCATCTCAGACTCTCGTCAATAACCACCGGCCGACATCGCCACCGCCTCTCGCCCTCACCCTCACCCTTCGCTACCTCCCTCTGCCGCCGGGAATACGACGTCGTACAGGGAGTCGCCACCTCCCTCTATCCCCGCTCTCTCCTCCCACTTTCAAGTATCCCGGCGGCACGCCGCTTCCTCACGCCTCTGCCTCAACCACAACCACAACCACGTCCGCCCGCTTCGAATTTCAAACATCGACGCCGCCCAGGTCCATCTTCAAATCTCAACCTCGCCCTCTCTTTTTCGCTGGTAGTCATTGAATCGGAGCTCCTGTGCCCAAATTCGAAGGATTCGGAGCCCCCATCGGTGCGATCCACGGGTTGTCGCCCTCCTAGTCTCTCGCTTGCTCTCGAACCCACCCGTCGTCACCTTTCTTTACCTTATTTTATTCTTTTCATGGATCCCTCTTTTGCTGATGCAAATTCAATGGTTGAACATGAGCTTCTGGTTGGAGAATTTTGTTGGCTTCTTTGTGCTTTTATCAATTTGGGATGGTGTTAAGGTTGAATGAATTTGTGCTTTTATCAATTTGGAATGGCTTATTGGTGTTTTTATCAATTTGTGCTTTTATCAATTTGACAGGTTCAACCTTCAATTTTCATCTCTGGTGGGGGGTGGGCAATCGAAAGCAACAGGGAGGAAGACTGTTTTATTTTATTTTATTTTATGAAATGCACTACTACTGATTTGATTTTTTTTATTTTTTTAATCGAAAGCTAGAGAAGGTTTCTTTTTTTATTTTATGAAATGCTTTTATTAATTTGTGCTTTTATTTCTTTTTAAATTAGAATATTAAAAGCTCAAACCATGGAGGAAGACAGGTTCAACTTATAATTATATTTGATTTAATTTTGTTTGGCAGATCGTTTTTAAGGTGTTTCATATTTATCTTTTTTTTTAAACAAGTGGTTCATGGCTTTATAATAAGTGGTTCATGGGTTTTATACCAAGTGGTTCGGGGTTTTTTATATCAAGTGGTTCAGGGTTTTAAACTAATTGGTTCGGGGTTTTATAACAAGTGGTTCAAAGTTTTTATATCAAGTGGTTTAAGATTTTATACCAAATGGTTCATTACTAAATAAAGAGTGGTTCGGTGACTAAATAGAGATTGGTTCAGTGACTAAATAGAGAGTTGTTCAGTGACTAAATAAAGAGTGGTTCAGTGAGTAAATAGAAATTGGTTCAGTGACTAAATAGAGAGTGGTTCAGTGACTAAATAGAGATTGGTTCAGTACTAAATAAAGAGTGGTTCGGTGACTAAATAGAGATTGGTTCAGTGACTAAATAGATATTGGTTCAGTGACTAAATAGAGAGTGGCTCAGTGACTACATAGAGACTAGTTCAGTACTAAATAAAGAGTGGTTCGGTGACTAAATAGAGATTGGTTAAGTGAATAAATAGAGAGTGGTTCAATGACTAAATAGAGAGTGGTTCAGTGACAAAATAGAGAATGGTTCAGTGACTAAATTGAGAGTGGTTCAGTGACTAAATAGAGATTGGTTCAGTGACTAAATAGAGAGTGGTTCATTACTAAATAAAGAGTGGTTCGGTGACTAAATAGAGATTGGTTCAGTGACTAAATAAAGAGTGGTTCAGTCACTAAATAGAGTGTGGTTCAGTGAGTAAATAGAAATTGGTTCAGTGACTAAATAGAGAGTGGTTTAGTGACTAAATAGAGATTGGTTCAGTACTAAATAAAGAGTGGTTCGGTGACTAAATAGAGATTGGTTTAATGGCTAAATAAAGATTGGTTCAGTGACTAAATAGAGAGTGATTCAGTGACTACGTAGAGACTGGTTCAGTATTAAATAAAGAGTGGTTCAGTGACTAAATAGAGATTGGTCCAGTGACTAAATAGAGAGTGATTCAGTGACTAAATAGAGAGTGGTCTAGTGACTAAATAGAGATTGGTGTAGTGACTAAATAGAGAGAGGTTCAGTGACTAAATAGAGAGTGGTTTAGTGACTAAATAGAGATTGGTTCAGTACTAAATATAGAGTGGTTCGGTGACTAAATAGAGATTGGTTGAGTGACTAAATAGAGAGTGATTTAGTGACTAAATAGAGAGTGGTTCAGTGACTAAATAGAAATTGGTTCAGTGACTAAATAGAGAGTGGTTCAGTGACTAAATAGAGATTGGTTCAGTACTAAATAAAGATTGGTTTGGTGAGTAAATAGAGATTGGTTGAGTGACTAAATAAAGAGTGGTTCAGTGACAAAATAGAGAGTGGTTCAGTGACTAAATAGAGATTGGTTCAATGACTAAATAGAGAGTGGTTCAGTGACTAAATAGAGATTGGTTCATTACTAAATAAAGAGTGGTTCGGTGACTAAATAGAGATTGGTTCAGTGACTACATAGAGAGTGGTTCAGTGACTAAATAGAGTGTGGTTCAGTGACAAAATAGAAATTGGTTCAGCGACTAAATAGAGAGTGGTTCAGTGACTAAATAGAGATTGGTTCAGTACCAAATAAAGAGTGGATCGGTGACTAAATAGAGATTAGTTCAATGACTAAATAGAGATTGGTTCAGTGACTAAATAGAGAGTGGTTCAGTGACTAAATAGAGAGTGGTTCAGTGACTACATAGAGACTGGTTCAGTATTAAATAAAGAGTGGTTCGGTGACTAAATAGAGAGTGGTTCAATGACTAAATAGAGAGTGGTTCAGTGACTAAATAGAGATTGGTTCAGTGACTAAATAGAGATTGGTTCAGTGACTAAATAGAGAGTGGTTCAGTGACTAAATAGAGAGTGGTTCAGTGACTAAATAGAGAGTGGTTAAGTGACTAAATAAAGAGTGTTTCGGTGCTAAATAAAGAGTGGTTCGGTGACTAAATAGAGATTGGTTCAATGACTAAATAGAGAGTGGTTCACGGACTAAATGGAGATTGGTTCAGTGACTAAATAGAGAGTGGTTCAGTGACTAAATAGAGATTGATTTAGTGACTAAATAGAGAGTGGTTCAATGACTAAATAGATATTGGTTCAGTGACTAAATAGAGATTGGTTCAGTGATTAAATAGAGATTGGTTCAGTGACTAAATAGAGAGTGGTTCAGTGACTAAATAGAGATTGGTTCAGTACTAAATAAAGAGTGGTTCGGTTACTAAATAGAGATTGGTTCAGTGACTAAATAGAGAGTGGTTCAGTGACTAAATAGAGAGTGGTTTCAGTGACTAAATAGAGATTGGTTCAGTACTAAATAAAGAGTTGTTCGGTGACTAAACAGAGATTGGTTCAGTGACTAAATAGAGATTGGTTCAGTGACTACATAAAATCTATTACCAATCTCAACCCGCACTTTTGTGCGGTCTTTTTTAATAATAATATATGTGACATTAAAAAATTTGTAAAAATATTTGTAATTAAATCTTAAATCATAACTACCACGCTTAAAAAATATCTACATATATTTTCATTCATCTAATATTTGTTAATTATTATATCAATTTAAATATGAGAATCAAAGAAAAAGAAATTAATTTATATATTATACGTACATAATCATGATATGAATATAATATTATAGTATAACAAACAATCTTGATGTATGAAAGTATATGTAGATATTATTTTAACAAATTAATGTGTAAACGTCCAAATTTTGTTTTAGGCTATAATGTATATTTATTTTAATTTATTAGTACTTCGTAAGTATATTATTAATTATATTGCCTACAAATAAAAAGAGATACAATATAATATATTCATATGGAATAAAATTTGGTAAAATTGTGTAAAAAATCTATCAATATCTAATGAAATTGTGTAAAATATTATCTTAAGTATATATTATTATATTGATTAAATAATTGGATACAAATTGGGTAAAATCTTATCTTCCGTATGTATTGCTATATTATACTATTGATTAAATAGAGTTGGATTAATTTTCCATAAAAAGATATATTTAGATTATATAGTTATATATTATTTCTGAACATAAAAAAAAATTGCATAATTGGATATGAATTTATAATTACATATCTCATAGGAAATTATAATATTGATTATCTAGAGTTAGATTATTTTTTGATTGGTTAAAATTACTACGACTTCTTCTTATATATAATAGATAATAGATTCATGTGTACGTGGATAATATATGGCCACTTGAAAAGAAAATTCAAAGAAAAAGAGATATAAGTTACGCACATTAGATCAATGAATCAACACAAACACATACTTTTTAAAAAAAACACACACAAACACATACTTGACAAAATTACGAAGAAAAATATCTAGCAAATAATCAAATTGGAACGGAATTTAAACTAAACAACCAATTAATCATACATTATTATTCACATCTACAATCAAGACAAACAAATATGAGAGAAAAATTAAGAGACTCTAATTTAGAGAATCCAAGCCAAATAAAAATAGATTACCTCGCATTGAAAAGGGTGTTGTCAACTTCGAATATCCGGTTCACTACATGGAGCCTTCAAGTTTATATTTGCATGTAGATCGAAGGTTGGGGGAATAAATCGGCACCGAAGGACTATCCCAGTACTCGTTCTCTTTGTTGGTGTTCTCTGTTTTCAAGTACTCGATCCATCGGCCTCTACATTGTCACCTCTCAACTAAGATTTGTCAAGTGACTTACACTTGCTTCTATATACTACGTGGTATTGCACCAAGCTCTAAACCACCGTATTACATTAAATCGAATACTAATTAGGAGATCACAAAGCAAATAAAAGTATTAATAGGGAAAAACAATGAAAATCTTGAGAGGACAATGGCCACTGCCATCTTGAGATTGCAATTGTGTTTTCGAATTTTAAAACATACAAAAAACAATTTAGAGAGCATTAATTACCATCAATTTCATCAACTTTGCCAATGGGTGATATATATCAATCATAAAAATAAAAAAGTGAGAAAAGAAAAGAAGAAAAAAGATTATATAGAAAGTGATGTCGTGTAGAGAAAGCTAAAATCATAAAAATCCGAACAGATAAACTCATATTTATTTATTTATATTAAAAAAGATAATTTTATTTTAATTTTATCTAATGAATATCTAAACTAAGCAATTTCCATAATATCGAGAATATCTCAAACCGATTCGTATTATAAGGAATTAAAAGAAAATCCAATTATACAAAATAACTTAATTAATTATTACGTAACTAAAAAATCCTACATTATCGAGAATATCTCAATTGACTCGTATTATAAGAAATTAAAAGAAAATCCGAAAATAACTTAATTAATTATTACGTAACTAAAAAATCCTACATTATCGAGAATATCTCAACCGATTCGTATTATAAGGAATTAAAAGAAAATCCGATTATACAAAATAAATTAATTAATTATTACGTAACTAAAAATCCTACATTATGGAGAATATCTTAACCGACTCGTATTATAAGGAATTAAAAGAAAATCCGATTATACAAAATAACTTAAATCAATTATTACCTAACTAAAAAATCCTACATTATCGACAATATCTCAACCGATTCGTATTATAAGAAATTAAAAGAAAATACAATTATACAAAATAACTTAATTAATTATTAAGTAACTAAAAAGCCCTACATTAAAGGAGAAGCCGCCACATGGCTTAGACAACTTCTCCTTTAGTATTATAACTAGTACAATACCCGTGCCTTAGGCACGGGCTTACTATTTCAAATGGACTCATATCAACATGCAATGAATATGTATTGCTATATAGAAGACTTTTAAATTTTTTTTAAAAGCTATATAGAGCTAATCTTGTTCTGAAAAAGTTAAAATTAAATGACTATTCAAATCTAAATCATTCAATATTTTATTAGTGATTATAATTGTTTTAACTCTACCCATAGTTACTCATATCTGCACCAATTGAGAAAATAATTTTAAAAATATTTTCTAATAAAAAAACTTTTTTTTTAAAATGGATTAAAATAAATAACAACTATTTTATTAGCTTAAAATCCTTGAACATTTGAACTATAAATTAAATTCAAATAAATTTGTGCTTTTTATTAAGATTTAATTAGGTTCCATCTCAAAGATTTGTTTTGTTTAAATTTAATCTCGTCGTTTATGTTCAAATTTTATTTAAAATTTGGATTAGTGAGAAAATTTTAAATATGAGCCAAAGTTTTGTAGAATCATTTCAATCAATTATTTAATTATTTTGATGAGGGTAATTAGAAATTTAAGGTAGGAATTAATTAATTATATTAGATAGATTATATTTAAGTAATGGATTAACACTAAATTATGATTTGTTAGATAATCTACTTTTAAGGTGAGATTGCCAAGTGCCAAGTTTATTATGGTAAAATCATGGTAAATTTACAGCAAACATAAAGTAGGAGTTTGAAATTTTGTTGTGGACAATTGAAATTTTGATTAGTATGATGTGAATGAAAACTCAAGCCCTTATATATGGAAAGAGAGATTAAAAAAAAAAGGTCTTCCCTTGCAACTGAGTTGAAAGATTGATAGAGATATTAGATAAATAAATTGGTTTTATTTTACTCCATCAAAAAAATTAATATTTTGAAAATTGGGTAAAAACTTCATAAGATGAATAATAAAAAATTGCAATATTATCTAAAAATCCAAAGAATAAGATTTTCTCTATGATTATTTTTATTATTATTATACATAATTATTTATTAAAAATAATAAATAATTAGTTAAAACTTTCATTGGTAGATTATATATATTTTGTCATTGAATTAGTTTTATAATTAACAAGAGATTGAAATTGAAATTGGAAAAGTGAAAAAGTGGGGCTATAGTTTGAATCGGAGAAAATCCCAAACAAAATCAAATATCAAATAAAGGTAATACAAATTAAAAGATTTCCTACTTTGTTAATATTTGATGACTAGCCCCACAGAAAACTCTCTTCTCTCTCCAACCTCTTCCTCCTTCTGATTCCTCTCCCTCTTGAAAGTGCCTAAGCCTTCATACTGCTTTTCCTCTTCAGAGGAATCCAGTACTAGGCATCACACCAATACCACTTACCCCTTCAATCTTCAACTATGGCTTAACAGCCAATTTCAGATTCATGTAAGGCTTAACAACCAATTTCATTTTCAAAAAACGTTTTTGAATAACAGGCCTAACATCCATCCTTCTACCTATATGTCAAAGACTCATGACAATCAAAGCTCAAAAGCTACACAATTTCAAAAAGACAACATAAATTCCATAACCCATTCAAAAACAGAAACATCTAAACTACTGCCTCGACTCAGATCAATCAATATCAACACCAATCTTAAGGAACCTGTCACAAGTAATTTCACTAACCCCCCACTGCCTTTAAATCTGTATCCACAAAATCATTTAATCCCATTCATCATCCTAAACCCTCTTATCAATCCAAAAGACAAAAATTCTAATCATACTAATACCCAACCTGTAAAATTCAGAAAAAAAATCCAGATCATATAAACAAACTTATTTCAAAAAAATAGATATTTTGATTACCTATAATCATATCCATACTACAGAAGGCATTCATAACCAACTCATCAGACCAAATTACAATTTACCTATCAATAGAAACACAAATATCAACTCCAATCTCTCAACATCTAAACCTAATTACCTATACAACATATTCTTTCAAATTCATCCTAAGAAGAAAAGGCTCTACTGGTGGCTCAACTCAATAACCTTCATAAGAGGGTCTAATCCCTCTTATCACAGTACCTTCAACAATCAGGATACAGATTTATATATTTTTGCTGCTCATATACAATCCATCAATCTCAGCAAAATCTTTGATTACCAAAAAATTTATTCTACAACACATGATCATTCCCACAACAAAAAAATGATTCAAAATCAGCTAACCTTATTGAACAATCAATCCTCTATCTATAAAAACATAAATACACAGTCAAATCCATTAATTTACAAACACACTCACACTGAAAATCTCTCCTCTCAAATCTATCCTAGCTCAGTATATCCCATTAGACAATTAAACTCTTACCATAATCTCACCTCAACCAATCAAAACTCTAATCTCAGCATTTATAACTTTAATCTTCGGAATATATTATTCTATACCAAAACCATCCAGAATTATAAAAACCAGCACCTTGTTCCTTCCCCTTACAAAACCGACTCTAACAATACTAACAAATCTGATGACAGAGGAACTCTTAGTAAAGAAGCTTTCGGCTATAATCATCACTATAGAGATAACCACAAAATTATAAAAAGCTTAACTTCAGTCAAAAATCTGCATGAAAGCCACTGTAAAACTAAAACCACAACTGTCAAGACCTTAAAACCTCAAGCCGCAAATCTTGACCAATTTTTCCAGAAATTCAAATTACATAAATATAGAATTTTCAAATACCACACTCATTCTGTCACTCATATTCAAACCTCAATCTGCTTCACCAAAGATAGAAACATGTCATCCTCTTACCTCTCTGCTGTTGTCCACCCACTCCTGGCTTTCCTTGTCTTGTCTCTCCTATCACCCCTAACACAAATACTTCCACTCATCCCAATCAGACAAAAAATTCTCAGCAAAACCTTGCTGAACAACAGAGGCAATCTCCATAACCTGTTCATGACAATTACACCTTATATGAGGGCGATGTGGTTTAGTATGCATAAAACCTCCCTCGGATTTTGGTACTGTAATAGTCCTAGAAGAACTCTAGCTTACTGTCATAATATTTCCTATAGCTCATTAGGGGTTTTGGAAGCTGTTTCACAGCTCGTTTGTACAAATGTTGATCAGGACACCCCTAATTTTGATTGTAAAAGGGATCTCCTGATGAATTACTTGCTTGTTTACCTTGCTCCAGGTTTTGACAGGGACCAGAAGAAGAACATTGCTTCGATGTTACTCATAGCTTCTTCCTACAACCACAACAGAAGCAAAGAAAGAAATAACGAAACAATTAGTAAATTGTGCAAACCGGCCCAATACAACTCAAGGCCCAGTAACCTTGGGCTGATACTTAGCAGCCAAAAACATGGGTTAACACCCAATTTACTTAAAATCATTCTAAACAACCTAGTCCGGAAAAAATATCATATACCCAAATTTTTGATAGCCTACATCTATTATAAAATTATATTAGAAAATTGGATTAACATTTTCGTATCTCAAATCAAAAAAAATAATAACAATAATAACAAAGCACCCCATCGATTAATACTGACTACTCACAATTACTTTTACCCATTAAATAAAATAATAATAAAGAAAAAAACTACACTTACAAATACACATACCAAACTATTTATAAATAAATATACAAATAACAAAGAAATACATCTCCCAGATACTTACAACACCCACTCCATTAAACTACGTCCATCATTATATCAACTGAAATCACCAAAACAAATAACCCAAACCAATGACTACTTAGTCACCAAAAAGGAATACCAAAAAATAAGAAATTTGCCTAAAAAGCGGGTTCACAAAAATACTTCCTTTAAATGACAAACACAGGATATTGGAACATTAGAGGTATAAGAAAACCTAACCTTTGGCAAGACCTAGCCTATATCCAAAAAAGAAACAACTTAGATATCTTAGTCTTATCTGAAACAAAAACAACTGTCCCACTAGAAGAAAATCAATACAAAAAATCTAAATTCAATAAAGCCCATTACACTCCCTCAGATGGATCAAAAGGAGGACTCTGGATCCTTTTCAAAACCTCAAATTTTACAGATACAATCCAACAAATAACTACATCAGATAACTATATTATGTACTTAGCTAACATTAATAACTTTAGATTCATTCTCAACTTTATTTATGCTCCATCAAACCAAATAGATAAAAACAACTTCTGGGATAAAATAATCACAATAACTCGACAGTACAACTACCCATCCCTAATAATGGGAGACTTCAATGAAATAGAATCTATAAATGACAAATTTGGAGGAACAAACCCACAAAATAACAGATTTACCCGTATTTAGCAAATTAGTGAAGAACTAGATATCCATACAATCCCTTATACTGGTAGTCCAGTTACCTGGAGGAAAAGACAAACCCCTGTAAATAATATCTACGAACGCTTAGACAGAGTTATGATCCATACGGACATCTCTAAACAATTCCCCGACTTAACTGTCCATAACCATCCATTTACAAGCTTAGATCACTCCTTAATTTCCATCTCAATTGGTACAAAATTAATCAGAGCAGGATCACCCTTTAAATTCGAAATGTCTTGGACAAACAACAACGACTACAATAAACTAGTTAAATCGACCTGGGAAAATAAACTTAGTGGGTCATTCATGTTTACACTATTACAAAAACAGAAACTGCTTAAGAAAAATACGAAAATTTGGTGTAAATCACACCCAAACAATAATTTCAGACAATTAAAAGACATTGAAGATCAACTTCTATTATTACGAACACAACAAATTTCTGGAAACTATAATGACACCATAACTAATAAAAGACAAAGACTACTAAATAAACGTGAATCACTCATGAACTTTAACAATACCTTCTGGAAACAGAGGGCCAAATCTAACTTCCTTAAATTTGGAGACAGAAACACCAAATATTACCAATCCATAGCAAAAATTAGAAATAGTAAAAATATCACTCATAATTTTACAAACAAAAGTGGTTTAGTCATTGAAGATGAAAATCAAATTAGAGATGAAATTACGAACGAACTAGCCGAAAGATTCATCTCAAACAAACAAACAACCAATAATAACACATATTTCCCAAACTTAATAAATCACACAATAACTGACTCTGAAAACTTAACACTAACTCGACCCTTTACAGATAAAGAAATTAAGGACACTCTATTCTCAATGAAAGAAGACAAATCTCCAGGCCCCGATGGCTTCCCACCTGAATTCTATAAAAAATACTGGAACATTGTAGGAAACCTATTGTGCAAAGCCATCAAAGCTTTTTTCCATTCAGGCTCTCTCCTTAGCGAAGTAAATACAACATTCATTGCACTCATTCCAAAAATTGATAACCCTATTAATATTAACCATTACCGCCCTATTAGCCTTTGCAACACTATCTACAAAATCATCTCGAAACTACTAGCTAATCGCTTAAAACCAATTCTTCCTCGAATCATCAACCCATTTCAAGGAGCTTTCGTTCAAGGAAGAAACATTCAGGACAACATCCTAATAGCCCATGAGGTCTTTCACTCCTTCCATAACAAAAAAGGAAAACATGGATGGATGGCAATTAAACTAGACATGGAAAAAACCTATGACAAGATAAATTGGGACTACATACGCAACGTTTTGACTAAATTTGGATTTCATCAAAAATGGATAAACTGGGTCATGATATGCCTAACCAAAACTAATTTCTCAGTCTTAGTTAATAATTTACCTGGGAAAACATTTCAAACTTCTCGAGGTATACGACAAGGAGATCCCCTTGCACCTTACATTTTTGTCATAGTGATGGAACTTTTAGCCAGAATGATACAACAAGAATCATCAGAACTTGATCCGTTAATTGAAATCAAACTAACAAATAATAGTAATCCTATCCCATTCCTCTCCTTAGCAGACGACACACTCATCTTTGAAAATGCTAATGATCTAAGCCTTCACACAATTAAAAATCTTTTAAACAACTTTTGTAACATATCAGGCCTCTCTATAAACTACAACAAAAGTTCTTTACAAGTATCCAAAAACATTTCCCTTCAAAAAGCTCAAAGCCTTGCTCAACAACTTAATATCCATGTTACCAAAACCTTAGAAAAATACCGGGAATACCACTCATTAGTGGTAGAGTAAACAATAGCTTATTTGACGAAGTTATTCTAAGCCTTAAAAAACAACTATCCAAATGGAAATCAAATACCCTCTCTCAACCTGGAAGATCTGTACTCATTCAAACTAATCTCAATTCTAAAACCAACTATCTCATGCAATCCTTCCTCCTTCCAAAAAGAATTCTTAATGAAATTGACCAAATCAACAAAAACTTCTTCTGAAATAAGCTTCAATCTGATAACTATCACCCATTAATTAGTTGGGAACGACTATGTACCCCAAAAAAGGATGGTGGACTAGGCTTCAAAACAGCTGAACAAATCATATTAAGCATGCAAATGAAACTTCTTTGGAGAATAATTGCTAATCCCAACAACATTTGGTCAAAAATCATCACTGAAAAATATCTCTCAAAAGAATCATTAATGGATAGGGGCAAAAATAAAACCTCTTGGCAATTTGGACGACTCTTAAACATCAGAGACACCTTCTCCAAAGGTTTACTTTGGCTAGTTGGCAATGGTAAAACCATTAATGTCTGGTCTGACATCTGGGTTAATGCACAAAAACTTGAAAACTATAGAAACAACCACAACCCTAACCTAAAAGTCTGCGATTTTTTTACAAATTCTAACACCAGGGATACCAATAAACTAAACAGTATATTTCCACCCCATATTGTCTGTAACGGCCCGGATATAAATATCCGGGATACGTTTCGAAGGTCGGATACCTTCGTTCGGATGTTGCAATTCAGGTACAGGTCGAGGTTTCAAACCTCGAATCAGTCGAAGTCTCAGAAATACAGTTTAAACGAAAGTAAAGCGGAAGTACGGTTTAGATACAAAAGCCACGGCGGAGCCGGGTCAAAACCAAAACCAAGTGGGTGATTGCCCTTTTGTCAAGTTAGAGTATATTAGCCGGATTCTTCAATTCGCCAAAAGATTTCCCCGTCACAGAAGCATGGAGCAATAAGAGCGGTACCTAACACTATCCACGAAGTCAGGCCTGGTGATCGCCTGCGGGTCCTCTGACCACGCTGAGGCCACATAACATGCCTATGCCTAAATAAAAGATGACTAATGCGGTACAAGATTTAAATCACACTATCATGCCCCTAGTATATATATAATATGCAAAAAAGAACTGTAAAGGGCCCAAGACAATGCCAAGTGGCATATCTCTCTCCTACCTTTGCACCCCTTCCCGTTAGTGCAGAGACTGGCCAGTTCGGGCTATAGCATAGCACTCTCTTCGTGGTGGTGCACTTCACCACGATATCATCATATCATATCATATCTCATCATCATATCATATCTCATCATCATATCATAAATCATGCTCATGTCCGATGGTGCTGGGCAAATCATATCATATCATATCATATCATATCATATCATATCATCTCTTGCCCGATGGCGCTGGGCTATCATATCATGCTCATATCGACTCGATAGACTCAGGGCACCCGATGAGGCTGGGCTACCCTATGACCCTAGCAAAGACTCTAGGACTATCACAGATAACGGCCGTTCTGTTTCAAACACACAAAGTAAACACATGCTCAATTCAATGCAATCCTAGCATGATACTACATGGCATGCTTTAATATGCAACAAAACTACACATTACATGACACATCAGGCAGGAGGTCCAGGTTACTGAGTAAGTCCCGTAGGGTACTTACCTATTGATGCAGAACAGCAAGATAACACAAGCAAGGGCCCAAATGCAACTCCAAAGCAATCCAAAAGCAACACACACCTATCATCAAGTCATTTCCATAAGCTACCAGACCAACATTCATACACACGAACCCAAGTTCTCAACATCCTCAAAACCGACCGATAGTAAAACCGTTTTCCAAAACCTTTTCGATACGATCAAATCGACCAAAATCATCTTCCAATCAAATCCCTTGATAAAACCATACCAACCATATTTTCAACTCATAAATCCCAATTTAAGTCAACTCAGTTCAAAATACTTTCTCAAATCATACTTGGCCAAATTCCGACATTAAACGTTTAAGCCTTAACCAATTTCCCAAAATCATATTATAGAAATAATTCCGACATTTTATCTCTTTAAAATTCCATCTTCTCAAACCTTATTTACAAAACATTAACTCTTCAATCAACTTGCAATGTATGCTACTTCAAATAATTCCGGCATTTTATCTCTTTAAAATCCTCATTTTAAAATCACCTTATAACTCATCATATAAAACACTTCTCAAATAATCTTACTTTTAAAACCATTCACAATATATATAATAATTAACAACACACTCCAACAAAGTATTTTAATAATACTAACAATCTTAGTTAACCATATTTTCAGATAACTCATAATATATAACATATGTATTTAAGTATACGTACATATTGAATCAAATATATATATATATACATATATATATATACATATATACATATATATATATATACATATATACATATATATATACATATATACATATATACATACATATATATATATATATATATATATATATATATATATATATATATATATATATATATAAGGTCACAACAAGTTATAGTCACAATTTCAAAATCCAACAACACCCACCACCCCAAACCAAAACCGGCCCAACCCGGACAGGAGAAAAAGGAAAGAAGACCAACCCAGCCCAGAGAAAAGAGGAGGAAAAAGAGATGGCCCGACCCGGATAGGAATTAGGCCCAAATTCGCCACCCAATTGCCAGTCCAAGCCCGAAATAAAGTAAAAACAAAAGAAGAGGGGGAGATCCGAATGCCATTCGATATAACGCGGATGAAAATTTCGGGTCAAGCCCACTACCAAGCCCAAAGGAGGAAGAAGAGAAAGGCATCGGCTTTAACCTCTACAACAGAACAACGACGGAGACATTGAAACGGAGGGAAGAAGAAGAGGAGGACAGGGCCTCGCCGGCGGCCATCTTTCCGACCCAAGACCCGTCAATCTGACCGACCTTCAATACCGACCACAACCCAAGCAAGGAGAGTTAAGCGCGAGTGAAGGAGAGGGAGAAATAGAGAGATTACCGAGGGTGTTCCGAGGGCTGCTCCGGCGGCTCCTGGGAGTGGGAGGTGGGTGCTGGAGGTGGAACGATGGGGCTTGGCTGCGGATGGCGTCCTCTGTTCTCCTCTCTTCCTCACGCGCAACCAGGGGTGGTGGTGCAGCCCGTCAATGGCGAACAGGGGAGGTGTCCTCCTGGGCTCCTCGATCGACGTCGGCGGCAAGGTGACGACGACCCATGGTGATTCAATGACCGGGAACGGGGATGGGAGGACGAGGAGGTGAGGTGGTGGCTCGACAGACCAGTGAACAAGGAGGGGGATGGAGCTGTTGTTCGATGGAAACATGGGAAGCAAGGGGACCCTTGAGGGTGGTGGTGCTCAGGTCTGCAGAATCGAAAAAGAGAGGGGGAGAGGTTTGTGGGTGCAGGTTTCAGTAGAGGGCAGATGAAAGGGAGAGGGAGGAGAGACTGAGGGAGTGCAAATAGGAGAGGGAGGGTGAGGCAGGGGGTGTGGTGTGCTGTGAGGAAGAGGACAAGTGAGGAAAGGGGACCAATACAACAGTCCTCCGAGCGAGAGAGAGAGAGAGTAAAGAAAAGGTAAATTGAAATATATGGAATTTGTTTCCCCACAACCCAATTCAAATTAGCGGAAAAGACTCAAACCCACTCGCCCGATCGAATCCCGACTAAATCAAATATAAATAAGATTTAAATTACAAATCTCAATATAACGGAATTAAATAAATTTTATCAAAACTCGGAGCTCGAAGGTGGAATTAAATCCGTTAAAATCTAAATTCTCAAAACGATGCCGGAATGTCCTTAAAATCAAACTTACGCTCGAGGACGGGTTTTCTCACATTTCTACCGATTGAATAAAATAATCATTTATTTACTCAAATATAATAATATAATAATATAAAATACATTCAGTCTTTACATTTATCCACCTCTAAAAACAAGTCTCGTCCCCGAGACTAAAATCATTTAAAGGAATGGGATGAAGTTCTAAATCGGTGAGTCCGAGGACCATGTCCAAGGATCTTGCAATCATCTCGGTTGCGTCTTCCGGGATTCTTACAACATCCTGGTCACGGTCGTGACATCTCTAATTGGTCTAGTCAAGTGTGTAACAAGCGCCCCTATCACATCCTCGCTTCGACCTTTCGGAAGTGTCACATCTCTAAAAGCATTATAGCGTCCGACTAGGTCTTAGCAAGCAATCTATAAGCGCCCCTATAAAATGCTTGTATCCACTTCGTGAGACGTCATAATGTAAATCCAGTTCGTAAATTCTCAAAGCGTCTGTAAAGGGAAAGGTTGTCATCTAAATCATTGAAAATCTCAACTTCTTTAAAACCCCCAAGTTGGCCATTTTTAAACCGCTCAAAATCTTCAAATCCGATGTTTAATCAAGCAATTTTACACCAAAACAAGTCAATTCCTTTCAAATCAAGATTCCGTCAAAATCTCCCAAACACCAAAACAGCTTCTCGCATACCAATCAATCAAATTCAGAAGGTAGGAGGCGGAGTCATCCACCTCTAAGGGCTAATCCCATATTCTCTTCCTAGTTTCCAGAATCTTTTATCATCATCCTCAACTCAACATGCACGTAAGTAAATCAACTCATCGACTCATAACATCATCAACCACTTCTCATATGGCAATCTCAACATCAATCATGATAATCTTAACCAATCGACATCTCAACCGTGTAACATGATTACCCATAAAATAAATCATACCATCCTTTCAGAACACGCCAAAAACAATAACAAAGTCTTAATGTCATACCATGAGCCATAAAGTATATCTACCTCATACCGAAGGCATCACAAGTGCATCATCGAATTCTCATAAATCACGCAAGCACACATGTCAAGAGATCAAAGAGGTTAGGTGTCATGGAGTCAGTACACTACTTTTAGTCAAATCTCACGATCGCATCTCAACATCGCACACTAGTGGAACCAGTTATAACAAGGGATCTCATGTAAAGCATAAATTCACATAGTCATCCTATCCAATCTCTATCCAGCATTATCATAACATATTATCACATCAATCCAACAAAATCATGCTATTAAGATTCAACCAAAAAGGGAAGATCAACAGTATATCAACATCAAAATGTCATCATGCTTTTCAGACATCATCTTAGCTCATCACAATGTCATATAACGATTAATAGCAGTCATGCACCATCATCTTATATATACACATAAGTCATACCTATGATCCAAGTCATATTCATCACTTACCTATTCATAATCAGGCTTATCAACCATATAGGATAACATCATGCTTTCACATAACAACGTATCATCATCTCATGATTCATTCAACACATTATAACATGCTTTTAGAACAACATAGTAGGATAGCAATGGATCATTATATCATGTTCATAGTTGTCACTACCAATTTTAACTCAGTCTTGCATATCAACATGTAATATCATGCCATACAGGTTTATCATGGTTGCTATCTACATCATGCCAGTACATATTAATAAATCACATAATCAAGAAGACCCTCACATCATACCAATCACTCAATTTCCTTAACCGCTCTCTAACCATTCTACCAAGGGACCTCACTCACATGTTTCAAGAAGAAGGAATCATGGACATTATTACACAGAAGGTTACATCATATCAATCAGCATCATTAGCTCATCATTAAGCATTGCAACTGTGTTTAAAGTCTCAATTTACTGTCATGCTCAATAAGTATTGCAAAACATCATATATGAACCTAATCAAGTCAAGCTAGCACACCTCAGCATAACCACATCTAATAAACAGTTCAGGTTCTCAGCATTTGCAGTTCACATTATAGGCAAGGAATTTAGATCATGCTTGACATCTCAGAGTAGCATCACATTAAGTCATCAAGGCACATTAGGATTGTAAGGCATCGAATCATATCATCATAGTCAACAGACAATCAAGCAACAGTCATCACATCAACAAGCAGCTTTCAACATCAAGTCAGTGCAATGTCATCACCGACAAGCTCAGAAAGGGTTAGCAATTCGAATAGAGGACGTTCCCACCTGCAAGTCATATCGTACTCAACAATTGTGATCCTCGAAACGAGCTTGTTCCGTCGACATTATCGATCCTGAGGCCCATGGGTTATGGGCCCACGCTTCCGCTGCGCTGCTCTATCGCTATTCGACTTCCCGATCCCTTTTTTCCATGCGGTTGCTCATCCAAGGTAATGCGTAGGAGTTTAAGTTAGCGGAGATAGGGGAGTGACAAGAGCGGACAACCCAACGTTTCTTTCGAAGACGGAATAGACCAACGCTAAAGACGACATGACTAGAGACAAGACTCCGACTCGGGAATAGTAACGATGCCCTTAAGAAAGTCTATAAGGTCCCAATTGTGACAACACGCACGAATTCATTATGGAGCATATCAATCACATCAATCCACACTAACATGTACCTATCTCGGGGCAACATTCGTATTCATATCAAAGATACAATCAAGTCCTACGCTGATGTATGTGAAACAAGCTAACATTCTAGTATTTCATGGAAACAGATATGCCTAGTAACTTCAAGCAAGATAGGCGGAACCAACAATGATCATATATAATTCGAAGTCATGTGGAATTTAGTGAAGATAACGAGCGTCATGCATGTGAACAATGTAAAAGCATGGTATACACATCAACAAATGAGTCCAAATATATCTTGGCGAGGTAGGTCGTAATAAACAGGGGAAGCGTCATACGAGATCATATAAGGGCAACATAGTAACTATCTCATCTAACACAATGATCATGTAATAGGTCAAGCATGGCACGTAATCATATGACGAGATACATTTAAAGAGCATGGGTCCTACATGATACTAGCGATACATAATGTGATACAAGCATAGTCTAGAGTCATTTAGAGAGGTTCAACATAATATTCACGAAACATGAGGCATCATCAGAAGTAACAAGATGGACATCACGGGTGCTAGATTATAATCATGTTAGGAATAAATCATCAGGGGGCACATAAAATGGTACAATAACTGTCACATTATAGAACAAGCATGACATGTAATCATTCAGCAGGTCATATTGGAAGTCATAAGCTCCACATGATAATAATAGCACACATCGAACATGAGTACAACTAAAGTAATTCAACTAGGTTCATTCCGATATTCATGCGTCATGTATTTGCAAAATCAGGATATAGAGTGATGTGTGATCAAGCGAGGTGTCAAATCATACATTCATGGAAGCACGAGAGGATATCATAGAGTAATAGACATTTTAACCATGTAAGCATGTTGGGTTTAACTATCACGGAAAGTTAGTCAATCATCGAATTCAACATTAAGCTAATCAGAACGAGTGAAACATGTTAAGAGAACAGAAAGAGGAAAGAACCACACTATCAGGTACCTAGCTCGAGAGAGAATCAACAATAAAGTAGGCAAGGCATAAATGTGCGTAAGTTATAACCAAGGATCCTACACGTTACTAATGGCTCAATATAACATGTGGTACATACATGCACTTGATCGATTACTCGACACTAAGCAAAACTTCAATTCAATCACATTCCAATAATACAGAAACAAGAGAGGAAGTGTAGCGAGGTATAGTGCAAGTCTAAGTAATGGCAACACGACCAGAATATGGGGACATGAGTTCAAGTAAATGTATACTGGGATAAAACATGTATTTGTCAAGACTCACTTACGCTAACATAATCTCACCTTAGCGTATTTAACACATAACAATACTCATTTGCAAAAGCATCAACAATAGTTAATCTGAGGAATACAAAATAGGTGGGCATGCTATAGATTCTTGTCACAAGATGAATGATAAGCATCAAGGCATCATCGGCTAGCATGTTAAAGAGTACATCTTATGAGGCATTCATGTAAGGTAGAGTCGATCACACTATCATGGACCTAATTCAGAAGAAGCAACAATCATATAGACTCATATCATGTGATTCATGTTTTCGATCAATCATACGATCAATATGCCAAGTAAACATGCTATAACAACATACAATCATGATAGAGGGCAAGACACAACACGAGACTTAAGCAATATGACCAGCATGGATACAAGGTGTCATACAACCACAAATTTACATTAAGGATCATCATCATAACAGGTACTGAGGATTACGTAGCATTCAAGGCATGTCGACATGAAATTATAACATGTATCCATCAAGTAAGGGACTCACTTCTATCATGATACTAGAACCGAGCTATCACACTATCATGAACCTATTCACAGGAAGGACATCAATTAGACGACATCCTAGCATATGACATATTTATTCGTGCCCTAGTATGACGATGCAATATACTAAGTAAATCATGTCGGGATGATTTGGGTATGCTAAATGTAGCTCGAACCCATACAATAGTCATTATGAACATTAAGGCACATAAGCACAATTTCAAACTAAGGATCAAACTGTTGATCAAGGAGTAGTACCACATAGTATCACGCAATAATGGACAGAGCAATCAAGGTAACCCGATAGAGACCCATAAGAGCAACATTGACTCTTCCCAACTGACTCATTACCCATCTTTCCCGTGTGACTCGGATACGAATTTTTCGTGACAAGAGGATACTGATGGATCGTCATAAGAATTGATAAGGACAGCCTTGTAAACATCTCACTCTCTAACCCGGAATTTCATCAAGGACCGTCTTCCAATACTCTCTCGGACAACCTCTATATTCAATCATGATTCCCGACACCATGTGTTTACCAACCCAATTCCCGTGGAAGACCGATATTCGAAGGGAGGACTCGATTGAATTGTCAAAAGGGTTCATAAGGAAAGGGACGGTTCCACAAAAGCTGAGCTTAACCATATAAGAAGAAGAAGGGTACTTCCGCTATCCCGTTCGCACAGATCGTCCAATATTCATTCAATAGTTAGAACATACAATCAAATGTTTAACATATCAAGCACTCAATCATAGAATCAGTTAATGACAATTGCAATGATCTCCTTGGAGTCTTCCCGACCCATCTGTAAAGAACAAGCTAGTATTTCGCCTACCCATTTCCGACTACATCCAATAGGGATGGTCTAGCGCCTTTTCTACCCACTCGATCCCTTATTAGTTGGTTCTCCTCTTTTATCATAAGCCAAGTTCGTATTTAGTCCAATTGAGTTAGACATATGAAGTTCATTTTGCCCCTTTTTAAATCTTCAAATCCTTTGAAATTCATGGGCGGTTTTCCAAAACATACACTCGACCCTTGCGTACCCGAATTGCACAACCCGGCTCTAATACCAACTTAGTAACGACCCGGATATAAATATCCGGGATACGTTTTGAAGGTAGGATACCTTCGTTCGGATGTTGCAATTCAGGTACGGGTCGAGGTTTCAAACCTCGAATCAGTCGAAGTCTCAGAAATACAGTTTAAACGAAAGTAAAGCGGAAGTACGGTTTAGATACAAAAGCCACGGCGGAGCCGGGTCAAAACCAAAACAAAGTGGGTGATTGCCCTTTTGTCAAGTTAGAGTATATTAGCCGGATTCTTCAATTCGCCAAAAGATTTCCCCGTCACAGAAGCATGGAGCAATAAGAGCGGTACCTAACACTATCCACGAAGTCAGGCCTGGTGATCGCCTTGCGGGTCCTCTGACCGCGCTGAGGCCACATAACATGCCTATGCCTAAATAAAAGATGACTAATGCGGTACAAGATTTAAATCACACTATCATGCCCCTAGTATATATATAATATGCAGAAAAGAACTGTAAAGGGCCCAAGACAATGCCAAGTGGCATATCCCTCTCCTACCTCTGCACCCCTTCCCGTTAGTGCAGAGACTGGCCAGTTCGGGCTATAGCATATCACTCTCTTCGTGGTGGTGCACTTCACCACGGTATAATCATATCATATCATATCTCATCATCATATCATATCTCATCATCATATCATAAATCATGCTCATGCCCGATGGTGCTGGGCTAATCATATCATATCATATCATCTCTTGCCCGATGGCGCTGGGCTATCATATCATGCTCATATCGACTCGATAGACTCAGGGCACCCGATGGGGCTAGGCTACCCTATGACCCTAGCAAAGACTCTAGGACTATCACAGATAACGGCCGTTCTGTTTCAAACACACAAAGTAAACACATGCTCAATTCAATGCAATCCTAGCATGATACTACATGGCATGCTTTAATATGCAACAAAACTACACATTACATGACACATCAGGCAGGAGGTCCAGGTTACTGAGTAAGTCCCGTAGGATACTTACCTATTGATGCAGAACAACAAGATAACACAAGCAAGGGCCCAAATGCAACTCCAAAGCAATCCAAAAGCAACACACACCTATCATCAAGTCATTTCCATAAGCTACCAGACCAACATTCATACACACGAACCCAAGTTCTCAACATCCTCAAAACCGACCGATAGTAAAACCGTTTTCCAAAACCTTTTCGATACGATCAAATCAACCAAAATCATCTTCCAATCAAATCCCTTGATAAAACCATACCAGCCATATTTTTAACTCATAAATCCCAATTTAAGTCAACTCATGTTCAAAATACTTTCTCAAATCATACTTGGCCAAATTCCGACATTAAACGTTTAAGCCTTAACCAATTTCCCAAAATCATATTATAGAAATAATTCCGACATTTTATCTCTTTAAAATTCCATCTTCTCAAACCTTGTTTACAAAACATTAACTCTTCAATCAACTTGCAATGTATGCTAGTTAAAATAATTCCGGCATTTTATCTCTTTAAAATCCTCATTTTAAAATCACCTTATAACTCATCATATAAAACACTTCTCAAATAATCTTACTTTTAAAACCATTCACAATATATATAATAATTAACAACACACTCCAACAAAGTATTTTAATAATACTAACAATCTTAGTTAACCATATTTTCAGATAACTCATAATATATAACATATGTATTTAAGTATACGTACATATTGAATCAAATATATATATATATAAGGTCACAACAAGTTATAGTCACAATTTCAAAATCCAACAACACCCACCACCCCAAACCAAAACCGGCCCAACCCGGACAGGAGAAAAAGGAAAGAAGACCAACCCAACCCAGAGAAAAGAGGAGGAAAAAGAGATGGCCCGACCCGGATAGGAATTAGGCCCAAATTCGCCACCCAATTGCCAGTCCAAGCCCGAAATAAAGTAAAAACAAAAGAAGAGGGGGAGATCCGAATGCCATTCGATATAACCCGGATGAAAATTTCGGGTCAAGCCCACTACCAAGCCCAAAGGAGGAAGAGGAGAAAGGCATCGGCTTTAACCTCCACAACAGAACAACGACGGAGACATTGAAACGGAGGGAAGAAGAAGAGGAGGACAGGGCCTCGCCGCCGGCCATCTTTCCGACCCAAGACCCGTCAATCTGACCGACCTTCAATTCCGACCACAACCCAAGCAAGGAGAGTTAAGCGCGAGTGAAGGAGAGGGAGAAATAGAGAGATTACCGAGGGTGTTCCGAGGGCTGCTCCGGCGGCTCCTGGGAGTGGGAGGTGGGTGCTGGAGGTGGAACGATGGGGCTTGGCTGCGGATGGAGTCCTCTGTTCTCCTCTCTTTCTCACACGCAACCAGGGGTGGTGGTGCAGCCCGTCAATGGCGAACAGGGGAGGTGTCCTCTTGGGCTCCTCGATCGACGTCGGCGGCAAAGTGACGATGACCCATGGTGATTCGATGACCGGGAACGGGGATGGGAGGACGAGGAGGTGAGGTGGTGGCTCGGCAGACCAGTGAACAAGGAGGGGGATGGAGCTGTTGTTCGATGGAAACATGGGAAGCAAGGGGACCCTTGAGGGTGGTGGTGCTCAGGTCTGCAGAATCGAAAAAGAGAGGGGGAGAGGTTTGTGGGTACAGGTTTCAGCAAAGGGCAGATGAAAGGGAGAGGGAGGAGAGACTGAGGGAGTGCAAATAGGAGAGGGAGGGTGAGGCAGGGGGTGTGCTGTGCTGTGAGGAAGAGGACAAGTGAGGAAAGGGGACCAATACAACAGTCCTCCGAGAGAGAGAGAGAGAGAGAGAGAGAGAGAGTAAAGAAAAGGTAAATTGAAATATATGGAATTTGTTTCCCCACAACCCAATTCAAATTAGCGGAAAAGACTCAAACCCGCTCGCCCGATTGAATCCCGACTAAATCAAATATATATAAGATTTAAATTACAAATCTTAATATAATGGAATTAAATAAATTTTATCAAAACTTGGAGCTCGAAGGCGGAATTAAATCCGTTAAAATCCAAATTCTCAAAACGATGCTGGAATGTCCTTAAAATCAAACTTACGCTCAAGGACGGGTTTTCTCACATTTCTACCGATTGAATAAAATAATCATTTATTTACTCAAATATAATAATATAATAATATAAAATACATTCAGTCTTTACATTGTCCAAATGATTTCAAACATTTACATCCCCAAAATTGATATTGCAGACAGACTAATTTGGATCTACAATAAAAATGGATTGTTTACAGTCAAATCAACCTCTTCTCTCTTTAACACCAGAAATAACAATAAGATCCCTGGAGATTGGATCTAGAAACTCAATATCGCTCCCAATATTAAAAACTTTATCTGGAAAACTATATCAGACATCCTACCCACCACTGAGCGATTAAACAGATACATAAATAAAGTCCCCAGTACCTGCTCACTTTGTAACTATGAAGCAGAGGACGCAAATCACTTATTCTTTAACTATCAAATTACCATATCACTTATCCAAAACTTAGGGATCAGACTACATAAATCCTTCAATATTCTGAACCTAACTAATGATATCTCTGAAAATATCCTAAACACTAAAATTGCAAATAAAGATTTCACAGACCTTTGCCATTTATGGCACTCAACCTGGGAACTCCGAAACAATATTATCTTCCAGAAAAATTCTAACAATAACATAACCCATACCCTTACCCAAACTATTGATAAAATCTTATGCTGGAAAAAAAACCAAACTTTTATAAGTCCGCCTACACGCACCAGACCTCTTTACAAATTAAACTGGAAATACCCACCTAACAATATTGTAAAACTAAATGTAGACGCTTCTGTCAACAATGGGGTAAAATCTCAAATTGGCTGTATCATAAGAAATAATCAAGGGCAAATAATTCGAATACATAAATGTAATGGTAAAACGTATTCTGTTATCCAATCAGAATGTCTTGCAATACTTGCAGGTATAAGACTGGCAGAGGAACTTGAAATACAAAGGACCATCATTGAAGGAGACAATGCAATCATTATCAATGCCATCAAGCAGGAAAACAACTCTCCATGGGAGATTACACAAATAATTGAAGAAATTCAAAGCCTAAGCAAAGACTTTGAATTTATCAAATTCCAGCACTGCTACAGAGAGGCAAATAGTGTAGCAGATTTTATAGCGAAATCGCATTTGAGCTGTAATTTTATCCTAAACTATAGCTGTGAATTCCAAAACATTATCATGCTTGATGATCATGGATACTTAAAAGTATCCTAAACTTTGCCTACTGTAAAAAAAAAGAAATGAAAATTTATATCAAATCAGATAAAATTTAAATATTTCCTTGTCTCTCAAGTTCTCCCTCTTCTTCTATGAAAATTTATATCACACATGCGTCCTCCTGTCTCTCAAGTTCTCCCTCTTCTTCTATGAAATTTCAATGGTGGAAATCCACCATTAGGAGATCAAATTAAATCTGAATCGATCTTTTACAGTTCAATTCACCCAAATAGGCCAAGGTAGGTAGTTCAAGCAAACACAATCACTCAAATTCATGCAATATTCACCCAATTAATCAATCCACTGTTATTAAAAACTGCTCAATATTGATAAACAAAACAAATCAAGTTTCAATTCCACCACCAAGATTTTAAAACCCATGAGCAGGCTAGTTCGATCTTAAAAAATCAAGTTAGGGGTTTTTAGCTCTGAAACGCAATTCAAAGCTGTAGGTGATGGAGACGAAGGAGATCTAGAGATTGAGCTCAGGTTAGTTCTTAAAACGAAGGCGACATCGGACGACGGAGAGAGGCACCGAAGGTTAGGAGACTCAGAGAGATGAGATGGAGATGTCGAGAAAGGATACAATTAAGAATCAAAATTGGGGGATGGGGTTGAATTTTGATAACTGAAATTACATGGAAGATGGAATGATTCTTTGGCAGGGCTGTTGTTGGAGAAATGGAGATCGAGATGGATGCCACCTTTGCCCATTTGGTTTCCGGTCACATTTCCGATGAAGATTAGCCGGTATTCTACTGGAAATTTTATGCACATCATTTTTGGTGTATAGTGGAAAAGTTGGGATATCATTTAGTTAATTTGAAAGGTTGTATTATTTTTAATTGAAGATGAATAGGTGGGATTATTCTTGGTTTTTTTTCCATTAAAAAAAACTTAAGGCAAATTTTAATAAAAATTAATAGATTTTATAAAAAAATATAATTAATTGAGTCAATATTTTTCCGATTACGGGTGTTTGAGTGCATGTGTATTATAAATAAAAGCAAATTAATAAGTTAGAAATAATAGGATAAATGAATTATATAAGAAAAAAAACAATAACTAATTATTTTGCATAAATTTTTTTTTTGACATTGCTAATTCTTGGGAAAGTAAATAGAGTGATGATAGATATGGTAAATTATAATTTATCAATTTCTTAATTTATGGATTTTTTAATTAGATTGATTAAAATTAATTTAGAAAACGTAAATAAATTAATTATTTTTTATTTAAATTGAAGGTGGGGTCAGGTTTAATTTAAAGTTGCCACGTAAGCCTATAGTTAAGGAGGATTTGCCATGTGACAGTGGAAACATCTGTTTTAGCATTATAGGATTTGTCAGAGAATGGTTCAGTGACTAAATAGAGAGTGGTTCAGTGAGTAAATAGAGATTGGTTCAGTGACTAAATAGAGATTGGTTCAGTGACTAAATAGAGAGTGGTTCAGTGACTAAATAAAGAGTGGTTCAGTGACTGAATAGAGAGTGTTACAAAGTCGGTAAAATAAAATACAAATAACTCAAATTACACTATTAACACACTGGAAAGAGTGGGAATGACTTTTGATGGATGTAAAACTAATAGTCGCACTTTAGTAAAATATTGCTTCATGATGGGAAAAAACAAATAAATGGTTGTGAAATTTTTCACCACAATGCGCTGAAACAATCTGAGCAATGAGTCAAAATACACTTGTGAAAATTGATCTAGCTAGCTTCAATGCAAATTACAAAATATAGTATCAAGATTTGCTTCTTACTAAGATACTACAAGTCCTAGTCCTCACTCAGTTCGACCCGAGTCCCCGTAGGCCAGCAATCCTAGTGCAAGACTTTTTTTTTTCACGGCTGCAGCTGCAGGACCCGTAGGGGTAGGCACAGCCACCTCTCCATCTTGATTCTGAAGTGCTAAAAATGGGTTCCTCTTCTCCCTCCCTCCATGCTTCCCACACTTTCTCGTGTTGTTCTGTGACGATTTGCACCCAATTGTCGTGAGCTGCTCTTGAGCGATCTTAGTCTCACACCTCCTTGTTGTTGTAACTTTGTTCCTCCTACTCTCGTTTCCACTTGTGATCTCAACAACATCCTCTTTTTGCTTATCTCTCCTACAATTCCCATTCGAGTAATTGTCTAATTCATCTTCCGTTTCACCTGTGCATTGCACATACTCCATGATTTTATTCTTTATATCTAATTCTTGTTGCTTACCACGCCTATCCTAAACACTTCAACAACACACAAATATTGCTTGTGCTGCGTAACTGTCGTAGCTGCATCTTGTGCACTCAGTTCTGATTTTTCGGGCGCCTTAACTGTCTCCTTAGGATCACCTTTCGTGTCTACTACAACGTGGGCAACTACTCCTCTCAGCTGCTCACCAGCAGCATCAATAGCACAACACCTCATATCCGCAGGAGCACAACACACTTCAGCCTCAGCTGTCATAGTAATACTCCCTTGTATACCCAAGACTATTGTCTCACACTCAACCCCTCGATTGCATTTCGACCTTGCATTCTCTATACTATTTAGGAGCTCCACACTTCCAATTATATTATGTGTAGCAGCTGCTGCGTTTACAACAGTTGAGCAAGAGATGCAAAACAGACACACCAGAAACAACCCCTTCCTCCAAGAGATCAGTCCTGTTCTCATTAATAGCCTCTCCGCAGCCCTTCTTTTGCGATATCTTCTGCACCCATACTTGTTTTGTTACATTTCCTTGTATATTTCTTGTCGTCACACATCTTTCCTCCACATGTTCAAAAAAAAAGTCATGCGCTAAGATACTAAAAGTCTTGCGCTTTTCTCTTAATTGGTTTCCTCTGTGCTAGGGGAGGGGAGTTCATCTCCGTGTTTCCACACCAAAAAAAAAAGTTTTTACATAGTCAAAAGCACGGGAAACATACGTATATAGTTTAGCACAAAGCAAATTGGATGAGGAACATAAGACAAAGCAGAACATAAGACAAAGGCAATGACAAATTGGAACCCATCAAACCTTACGAATAAAAAAATTTAGGATAGAATCGGTTATTCAAACTCCCTAATTGGAACCCATCAAACCTTGAATAAAAAAAATAGAATGAAATAGCAGAACATAAGACAAAGGCAAAAAGATAGGAGCCTTGTGTCCAATTAAAAAATGACTTTTATAATGTATAATTAGATTATCCCTTGCACTTAGATTCTATCTCCATCTCCGACCCAGGAAATGAAATCCATACGAAAGACATATAAGGGATAATACACTTGCTAAAGTCAGAAACAATCCATAAACAATTTCTTTCTTCAAACAAAAAAAATTGAAATTGCATTAATGTACTACTATGAATAACTTTTCTGAGATAAACCTCATGTTGTAGAAATAGAGGTAGATCAGAAACTATAAAATTTCCAAGAATCTAGGCATGATTTCACAATTAGTTTAATGCTACTTGAATTATTTAGGGATTAATCCTCAGCGGTTAGTGTAGGACTGTAACGGCCCGGATATAGATACCCGGGTTACATTTCGAAGGTTGGGTACCTTCGTTCGGATCTTGCAATTTGAGTACGGGTCAAGGTTTTCAAAGCTCAAAGATTAGTATTTTAAAGTGGGGATTTCAAACCCCAAAATAGCCGGAGGGCCACGTGGAATCTTCAAGCTGTCCTAAGACTATGTCGCGGAAATTCGTTTGCAAAAACTAGGGAAAGCGGAATCAAAGTACAACTTGCCACGGCGAGGCCGGGTCAAAACCAAAACACAAATTCTGAAATCGTAAAGCCAAATTAGCGGGGTTAGGCAGATTCTTTGCACGCGCCCGAGGGGGGGGTTCCCACGCCATAGAGACAGAGAGCAATCATACCTAAAAAAATAAGTGGTGCGAGCGGGATCAGACCGAGACCCCAACGCACCCTATCCCGCAAGCAAACATACACATACGCTAATATAAAGATGATGCAGATGCGGAAATTAAATCACACTAACATGATCCTAATTTACAATATGCAGAAAAGAACTGTAAAGGCGCCCAAAGAATGCCAAGTGGCATATCCCTCTCCTACCTCTGCACCCCTTTCCGTTAGTGCAGAGACTGGCCAGTTCGATGCTATAGCATATCATATCATATCATGTCTCATCATCATCTCATATAACATACTCATGCCCGATGGTGCTGGGCTATCATCATGCTCATATATCGACAACTGAATCAGGGCACCCGATGAAGCTGGGCTACCCTATGATCCTAGCAAAACTCTAAGACTCACAGATAACGGTCGTTCTGTTCTCAATCACACAAAGTAACCGAATGCTCATTCATAAGTGCAATCCTAGCATGATACTACATGGCATGCTTTAATGCTTATGCAACACCTAGTATGTCATATATTCACAAGCAGGTATACTCTTTCGAGTCTGAGTAAGCCCATAAATGAACTTACCTGAATAAGCCGAACAGCAAAGAGACATGGTAGAAGCAGAATCCAAGCAATATCAACAATCACCTAATATACAAGTGACAAAAGCGCCATAAGACACTATTCTACTATCTAACACATGGAAACGTTTTCACAAGCTAATCACAAAAGGAAAATAACTAGATTCCGAGAAAATATCCGAAATATCCAAATCTAGGTCAAACTCGGTCAAAGTGGCTATGATAGAATTTCTAACACCTTGTTTTCCAACCAAATTCTCAAAAGAATTTTTCCAAAACATAGAAACTCCTTTTCAAACAATTACTATAATATAATATTAACTAAAGTAATACCATCCAATTTTATAATTAAATCCTTTTAAGGTTCTCAACTAAAACATTTTAACCTCAACATAAAGATACTTATACAAATCATTTTATAATATAACCCTTTCCAAACTTTATTTTCATAAAATCAGATTTATAATAATAATAATAATAATAATAATAATAATAATAATAATAAATGAATAAATGAATAACAAACGTTACTCAGTAATGTATACATACATATATATATATATATATATATATATATATATATATATATATATATATATATATATATATATATATATATCAATAGAACAAGAAAGCCCAGCCCACCCAGCTCTACCCGTTGCCCAGCCCAATAACCCAACTAGCGGCCCAGAACCAAACCCGAAATAAAAGTGAAGCAAAGATAGGGTCCGGGTCTGTAAGCCAAGGCAAGGGAAAGAAAAAGGATCCGGGTTTGTATGTGATATAACCCGTTTAGCATAAAAAAAAAAATTGGCCCAGCCCAACATGAAACAACCCAAAGTAGGAGATCTGGAGGTGAAACAATATAACCCGTTTCCCCTTTTTAAAACAGGCCCAGACCCGAGAAATAGGCCCAAGACCCTCACCTCATTTGTCTTCAACCTCTGGCTAACAGAGGAGGAAACGGAGAGCGACGGGGAAGAGAGGGAGTGGAAGCCCTGGCCTCCGGCGGCCTATTGGCCTCCATTCTTCCACCACGGAGGTCGGAATAGGATTCCAACCACCAATGCTCAAAAGGGACGAAGCGACAACAGAAGGGGAAGAGGAGGAGAGGATTACCGAGTTCGAATCTCTGCTCCGACGAAGTGCTCTGGGTGGCTCCTGGTGCAGCAATGGAGAAGTGACTAGCTCTGGCCTAGGACGACGGGGAAAGAGGGTCAAAAGAGCGACTAATACACTGATTGAAGTCAAGGGACGAAGATTGAAAGAGCTACCTTGTTGGCTTCAAAAACAGGGGAGAGAAGGGCGGCGACTCCGACGATAGCTCCTCCGTGTCCGCAAGGGGATCTTCTGTGCCTAGGAAGGGAGATGATCAAGTAAAGGAGCCGCTTTTGAGGCTAGAAACGAAGATGGGAGAGGGGAGGTGTTTTACCGAGGTTGAACCGAACAGAGGAGGGGAGACACTTCAGCGGCACGGCGACGGCTCCGGTGGCGTCCGATGCTTCCCCTGAGCTCCGGAGATGGAAGAGGATGTTGCTGGCTGCCTGGAGGAGGAAAGGTGCTAGCTTGGTGATGAAATGGGTGAAGAAAATGAGGGCGATTTGTGGGTTTCTCCTTGAGCTCTCGACAGAAGAGAGGATGAGGGAGATACATTCTGGTGGAATGAGGGTGAGGTGAGAGGAGAATGAGGGTGTGAGGAGAGGATTGCCAATACAAATAGAGAAATTGGGTGGGTTGGTTGTGGGTGTGCCGTGGGGTGAGTGAAGGCAGGGGTGGGGGGGGGGGGGGATCTCTACTGTAAACAGAACGGGAGGGAAGGGAGAGAGAGAATAAAATTAGTATAAAATTAATATATAAATAAGGTAAAATAGAGTGGTCCCCACTCGCCTAACAAATTTGAATTCCCGACGCTATATTCCCAATTCTGCTCATAAAACAAAATCCCGACGCTAAGAATTTAAATTTAAATTTAATTCATTTCGGATAATAAAATAAATTTAATAATACACGAATACTCAAAAGAGGAATTCAATTCCGTCAAAATCAAGATTTTAAAATGATGTCGAATTGATTTATAAAATTGACCTAGTGTTCGAGGACGAGTTTTCTTCCATTTTTAATAAAATAATCGTATTTCAAGAATTTTTAATTAAAATCATAATCATATAATATAAAATATATTTTTGGTCTTTACAAGGACATTAACACGCATTTCATTGTGTTCACATTGTGTTGTGCTACTTGACTCTTCAATTCTAATGAAAATTCCATAAATTTGTCAAGTGAAATTTGTGTTTATGACCCAATTTTTTTTAAAATGATATGGATCTGTTTAAGTCAAACACAATTATTTTGTTTCAGTTTAATAGGTTTCAGTTTGGCACAATTGAAGAGTCAATTGGAGTTTCAAATCTACTATGCTATCCTATATGGAATTTTCATATTTCAGTGTCATACAATTTTCATACAAATATTAGATTTCAGTTTCATAAAATTTTTAGTTTTATATAGATTTAATATTTACAATTTTAGTTTTACAAATTTTACAGAGTTCAGACAAGTTTAAAAATATTAATACAGCTTAATAAAAATTCAGTTTCACAAATCTCAACTTAATATAGATTATGTTTTGCAGATTACATATTATAGTTTTTCAGATTTACATATTCAATTTTATATTTTACAGATTCACAAATTTCATACAGATTTTAAAATTCAGCTTTACATATTTCAGCTTAATAAAAATTCAGTTTCATAGATTTCAGCTTAATACAATTCAGTTTTATAGATTACAGATTTATAGTTTGACAGATTTACAAATTCAGTTTTACAGATTTACAGTTTTACAGATTTTATACAGATTACAGATTATAGATTACAACAGATTACAGATTACAGCAGATTACAGAATACTGATTACACATTACAGATTCTAAATTACAGATTACAGATTTATAATTGCAGATTAATGTATGAAATTTAGCAAGAACAGATTTAGATAAATACACTAAAAATATTGGTTCTCTTTTTATAATGATGAAAATATTTGAAACATGTTTAAATGTTACCATGTCTGCACCGGAAACTGTTACCTAAGGATGAAATTGAACATTGTGTTAATCTAATTGACTTGTTGTTCATCTTTCTATATGGTTTCAATCCAGATTCACATTAGCGGCGACCAATTGAGGCATTTAACAAATTTATTACCATGTCTGCACCGGAAACTTGCGGTATCATTGAGATCGGTCCTCTGTGGACTAAAGCACACCTCTTCATCTTTTTGAAAACCATCACAAGCACATCTCCTGCAGCTTCTCTTCCTCGCGACATAATTGACTATATCAATCCTTATCTGTACAAACCATGGACAACAGAAACCTAATTCACATCCGGATTCGATCACTATCTCTACGGAAGTTAAAATTGGAATCGAAAAGTGGAAAGCTAACTAAAGCCTAAGCAAACTTAAAGCCTAAATTTCCAATTCAAGCCCCAAAAATCCAAAACCCTCAATTGCAATTGAAGACAATCACAGAGAAATTAAAGAGAGATCTAGAGGAGAGGAGAGAACCTGTCATGGGGTGAACCGTTCTCGATCCGGCAGATGCAGTTCAATCGAGATCAAGAGGAGGACCTGTCAAGGCTGCCGCCGCGGTGAGCTCGCACGTCGCCATCGTCCTCTCCTCATCCCGGTGGCTGCGTCCTCTCCTCATCCCACTGATGTGGGCAACGTCGACCTTGGTAGCCGTGAGAAAAGTGGGATTCGGTGATCGGAGAATCTTCCCGCTTGGATTTTCCGGCAACCATGGCGAGGGCCGATTAGGGAAAAATCGAGGAACGAAGAAGAGAGAAAATACAATTACAGTTGTGACTTGCGAGGAGAGGAGAATTTCAAATGCAAGGAGGAGATGAGAGAGTCAAGGGGACTTGAGCAGTAGAAAGAAAGTGGGTTGATAAAGTGGTTTCTTAAGTTTCTTAAAGGTTGACACGTGGCTCAATTTTTGCTGAAGATCCTACTTCTGAATTTATATGTATTAGGGGTGGATTAATGATAAGCGGAAGAATGAATTTTGCCAACCAAAATTAATAACACTCGATTATACAGTAGAGTTTTTTTTACAAAACATTTTTTTTCATTTGAAACATCTCTACATGCAATATTTCATCCTTAACACCGAAATAATATAATCAATATTAAGTAAAAGGAAAGATCGATAATATAGAAACACAAAAATCTTGTGTAGTGGCTTCTGGTCGAATTCGTTTATGTGTCGTTCTTTGGTGTGTAATTTGGGGCGGCTTTTTTACCACATCAATCAATGATGATCTAATAAATTTAAGTCATGTTAGCCGATAACCCCATTTATTTATACAAGTGTCATCCTATGTATCCATTTTAATTAATGATTAAATTAATTTTTAGTATAAATATTCAACCTCATATCTACAAATCTTATCATTTTCCCTTAAGTTATTTTATAAATATTTTATCTAGAAAAAAATCTAGATTAGATTAATTTATATGAAAAAATGTTAGCTTAGTTTTATCCATATTTTTAAAAATAAAACTAAATACATTGATATTATTTATAAAAATATTAACGGGATTATTTTATTAAAAATAAACCTATAAAAAATCTATCTAACCCGGAGAGAGTAAAAAATGTGTGAAATCAAATTCCAATGATCGGGTTTTGGTGGTGGTAAATTGATTATTCACGGTCCGATCTATATCCTCAAACGTTGAACAATGATCTAATTTATTTTACCTACGTGTCGTCCTATGTGTCATTTTCATATCTTAAGTGGTTAACAAATCTTAAGTGGTTTTTATTTTTGAAAAGTATTTTTATCCATCTAGGAATTTACTCCCTTTTGTATGCACGCAGGTAATAACATGAAAATCCATCTAGGAATTTACTCCCTTATATATATATATAGACACATACACACACACAAATACAATAGATGGACCAAAGAATGCCAAGTGGCATATCCCTCTCCTACCTCCCCCCGTCTTCCCGTTAGGGTTGATACTGGCCAGTTTGGGCTATATAAAATAGCAAATTTCCATCCGCAGATGGTATGTATGCGCATCAATAATCTCGAAATCATGCTCATATAGTGAGAAGAGTCTGCAAGCTCCACTCTAACCCGATGGGACTGGGCCATCCTATGACCCTAGCAACAACTCTAGGACTCATATAGATCACGACCGTTCTCTTTTCATACGCAATAAGTAATCAGATGCTCAGACAAGTGTGCAACCTAAGCATGATATTACATGGCATACTTCAATGCTTATACAACACCTAGTATGTCATAAAACTACAAGCGGGAGGGTGTAGGTCACTACTAGAAATATGTCATTTAACATCGGGTAATAGCCGATGTCTTTAAAAAAAATCGATCTCTCTGTGGGTGATGTAAAAAGTCAAAAGTTTTTCACATCGGCTATAACCTAATGTCTTTGTACATTATAACATCGTTTATATTTTAAATCCGATGTCTTTGTTATCCTATAACATTGATTATAAAATATAACTGATGCTATAATATACAAAGACATCGGGTTATAGCCGATGTGAAAAACTTTTAACTTTTTACATCACCAACATAGACATCGAATATTTTTTTTTTGAAAGACATCGGATATTACCCGATGTTAAATGAAATATTTGCAGTTTTTTTATTATTATCGTAGCCTATGCGGGATTTGAACCCGCATCTTTGTGTTTGAACGCAACGCTCTACAATTTGAGCTAATAGGTTTTAAATTAGATAGAATGTTCTTACATAATAGCAAAAAGAACATGTGAAAAGTTTTACATACTAAACAATACTAGAATTCAAGATCTCAAGCAACTCTTCATAATCAAGCTTATCAACCAATTCAATTGCTACCAAGGCCTAAAAGTATACCCAAATTGTAACAAGAAATCTGAAAACATAAACACAACTTACACAACGTAGAAGTGCCAACAAGGAATAATTCCTTCTTATCAAGGTAGCAAGACAACACATAAGCATAATACTATAACAAGAAATCTAAAAAAATAAACAGTGTGAGAGAATTATTCTTTATTGAAGAAAACATGAAAAGACCCAACTGAACATGTAAGCTACTATAACCAGGGGTGCAGACAGCACAAAACAGACACAAATAAACTCCCAATACTTGATTGATGGACAAATTTCACCAGACACAAATATGCAGGAAACACCATCATCCAACAAAGTACTTTTATGCATATTAGTTGGATGCCCAAGGGAGTGATATTAGTTATATCATGTTATTCTTCAAAATCATACCACAAAAGGATAGACAATGATTTTAGGATTTCCTCCACATTGGGAAGGGTCAAAATCAAGTGAAGTGGTCTTACCTACACCACTGCCTTCACAGATTTCCATTGTCATAGATCGGGAAACCACATCTCTTGATGCAAGGTCCTTGGCTGTAGGGGCGTACCTCTCCATAAACCACTCACCTTCACTGTTTTGTAAAATCCCACCTTCTCCACGAGAACCTGACAGTAAAAAAGTCATTAGGTTAAAAATTAGATAGTTGTACAATTTCTTATAGGGGTAGATGTGTTTCTAAAACAAATAAAGTACCTTATGTGATTAAGCACCCAACACCATATATACCAGTTAGGTGAAACTGCACAAATTCAAGATCTTGCATAATAGAAAAGGAACAGTGGCAAACACGGCAACATGAACATCCCTTTACACAATCATCTTACAATCGTACTGTTAGGGGAAAAAACTAGCACAAGACCTGCAATGGAATCCCAACACGTGTTACCATGGCATTGCCATCTCTAGTACATGTATCAGCTGATGTTGCCGAAAAATAAGCTTGACTATAACCCTGCAACGTTTCAGAAGGGAGCAACTAAGAGTCTGCTTATTGCTCGACCATTACCCTGCAATGTTTCTTATCATTCAAACACTAAACTTTCATCCCTTCTCATTTTCCTATCAAATCCTACTATTTCCATCCAACCAAAGGAACCAAAAAGAAAAAACCATGATGTTAAAATGGAGGGTCATCATACTCATTACATACCTATGTCCCAATTCCATCCAACCCAACTTTCATGATGTACTTGAAGACCAATATCATCAATTAATTAGAATAAAAAATCAATAAATTAATCAATAAAAAAAAGGTAAGAAAGAAGGCACTCTCTCCTTGAAACTCTGCATTTCAATTAACTGAAATTATCAAAGGCATAAACTAAAAACGCAGTGATCAAAGAGTCATTGTTCTTGTTATATAACAAGCTCTGTATCACTTCATCTACACTAACATTCAGAAAACATATTCTTTGATTTGACTCTACAATTAAGAAAATTTCCAACTGGTTAGCTATTCTTCCTTAGCATAAAACATGCAACATAGACTACAAAACTGAGATGAAAATCCAAAGTACTGACCATTCAAGCAATGTCACTTATAGAAATGAAATATATCTCAAAGTGTGTAGCCTAACTGGAATGTAAAGGTAATTATAAGCAAAAATGTAACAGCAAGTAGGATGCTCGAGGAATTTTAGAGTTATAACAATACTAATAATAGATATATACCTAAATAAGAGAGACTCATGAATCTTGATTTTACTCAATTACTTTTTCTTTCTATAAGGGCAGTAAAGCACCAGAAGGCTTTAAAATCATCTTCCATTATATACAATATCGAGGATAGAAGATCATTCATTCCCTATGACAAAGTAGTTTTAGTAGCATGAGATAAGTGCTAAAAAAACTGATTCAGAATCAAAGAAAGCATTCAAGCATATCACTGGAACTGTGAAATACAACACAAAAAATAAATCCATTACTCACGTATTTTCTGCACCCTTTGCATTCGATGTAGTATCAAGTAAGTTTCTGTCTCTGTTTCAAACAATGTAAAGTAAACACCTAATACATGTTGCTTCACATTCCTTGAGTAGCATGCAGTTTTATACTTCCAAAAGACCAAAAGTAATATAGTATCTTGGTCACTCCACAGGGTTACTGAGAAAGTTTATTAGTCTTAATTAAGGCATAGCTCATGACAAATTTTCAATTCTTTTTTTTTATATTTAGCACATTAAGCATATTAATGTGTTTTTGTCAGTTAAATGACAGTTCAATACACAATCCTCAAGTCTGCTACACAATGAGGAAGATGGTAAATCTTCCTTGAGTCCTTCACAAAGAATGGTAAATCTATCTTAGCATAAATATTTACATCTGAAATGTCAACAATCCTCAATGAAAAAATTATGTTTTCAAAATACACCTCTTACATTAGTGATACATGATCTAAAACTGTAAAATGACAATTAAAACTTACCTGGGAGTAGGCGTGGCCACGGGTCACGGGTCGACCCGTGACCCGGCGGGTCGTACGGGTCGGTAACCCGGCGGGTCAGCGACCCGGCGGGTGCGGGTTCTCGGGTCAAAGGGTCAAGGCGGGTTGCGGGTTAGGGTTAGGGTTGGGGGTTCGAAAACCCGCTGACCCGGCGGGTTGGACCTGCCGGGTCGACCCGCAACCCTACATTTTTGAAATTTTTAGCCGTTGTGCAATGGCTAGCTCAACCCAAAACGCCTATAAGATCTCGTCTCCTTGGTTCATTTCATTTCATTATAATCATACATTTCATTTCCGTAATAACGTTATCATGTCCGATCAATCCGTGACTTTGTTCCAAAACCATTTCGACAAGGTCGAGCTAGACCTCGGGAAGGTCGAAGCGGTTTGTCGTCATTGCGGTCACAAGTTCAAGGTTACGAGAGGCGCCGGTTACAGAAATCTAAAGCTTCATATAATGAGGAAGCATCCCAACAAGATGTAAATCTAAGGAGGTTCGGGCTCGGCCTCGGGTGACTATGTGTCTAGGTCGTCTAGGACTCTAGGCTCTAGCAGTGCAGGTGTGTGAAGTGTGAGTGTGTCACACTGTTAGAGATTCATGTTAGTGTCATGTACTCATGTTATGTGTGTGTCAGTGTGTGTGGTGTCGAATGTCGATGTACACGTAATCACGGTTTCGATTTTCGAGCAGTATTACGATTTACGAGTGACATAATGACATAAATAAACTGAATATTTGTAAAACGTAGTACAAAACCAGCAGGATACGAAGCTCAAGTGTGAAACCATCCATAAAATTTAAAAAAATAGGGGCAACGTTCAAAATTACAACGGTCGACCCTCCGTGTCGACCGTTGGACCTGCCGGGTCGAACGTTGGACCTGCCGGGTCGAACGTTGCCCAACGATCGATTTTCTTCTTTTCCCTCTTGATTTTGGCTATAAATAAGCCTTACCTCCCTCCCATTTTACTCACACCTCATCTCAATCTCTATAAACACTTTGTATTAAGGCCCGTGACGTGATGAGCAGCAGGACAAGCGATTGCGAATCCAGTGTTGAAGGCCCGCGGCACGATGAGGAGGATGGCGAATTCAGTGTCCAAGACCCGCGACAAGAAACGCACAAGCTCTTGAGTGTGGCCCAAGTTCAGGCCGCTACATTCAGATGCTGGTTCACAAAGCACCTGAGGGATGAAAACAGTTGCAACGTCAGTTGTAACTTCTGCGGGATGGTCATCAGGCGCCCGAAGGGAGGAGGATATGGGAACTTCAGTCGTCATATCCAATTAAAGCATCCAAAGAAACTAGCTTTGGCCAAACATTTGTAGCTTTATTATTTAGTGTTCTTTCTCACTTAAAATATCGACATTAGTAACTTAACACTTGATTTTGATTTTTTTTTCTGCGTTTATTTACGTTTTATGAAAATAATACCCGACGGGTCGACACATCGGTTAACCGACAGGTTTCGACCCGCCGGTTAATCGACGGGTTTCGACCCGCCGGGTCGACCTGTCAACCCCGCAACCCGCCGGGTGACCCGAATCCGCCAACCCGTGGGATTCTCGGGTAGGGGTTTGGGTCACCCTTCCCCGACCCTTGACTCGACGGGTCGAACCCGTGGCCACGCCTACCTTGGAGTACTAATACTACAATGTCCATAACTTATTGCTTGTTTAAGAAGAAAAAACCCCATTTACACTAAGCTGGAAATAAAAATCACAAAAACCACTTACCTAGTCACCTATAATAGCTTTCCCCATATACGAGCAATAATCATATCCAACTTCTCCATGATGAAGTAGTCAGTTGTTCTATCCATTGCAATGCCACGCCGAAAAATTACATACTAAAAATTAAGAAATGTATCCAAATTAAATATTGAAGAGAGCGCTTGTACATATGAAAAGAGACATCAAAACTGGAGAAAGAGGAAATATAGCCCTAACTTTGTGACTAACAAACGCATTTCATTTAATTTTATCTACTCAAGAATGAGGAAGAGCAATCCATATAAGAACAACCTTCACTACAAAAAAAAAATTTAGCAACGACTATTTGCCGTAGCGAAAAGACCATTTGCTGTGGCAAAAGGGTAGTAGCAACGGCTATAGCCACGGGAAATCAGCTGTGGCGTCTCTCTCTCTCTCTCTGTCTCTCTCTCTCTCTCTCCTGAGTGCTTTCTTCCGTCCAGGTATGCCCACTCCCTCTTCTTCTCGATTCATCTCTTTATCTTGCCACGGCCAAGCCGTCGCTACAAAGGCTGCTGAAGCAAATTAAGCTCAAATGGTTGCGACGGATGGCTGCCGCTGCTACTGTAGTGTTGCCACTAAAATTTTGGCGGTTTATTCTATAGTTGCGACGACAAGATGCCATTGTTAAGCTTATCAGGTACTTTCTTTGCTTTCCCTGTTTGCGACGGCAAGATGTCGTGGCCAATGGTAAGGCTTTTCACTATTTCACCTATTCCTTTCCCTGTTATTATTCTAATCTAATATCTAATATATTCAATGGTAACCAATTCACAAATAGGTTGCAACCATAATACAATCTTCTATATAACGAAGATTTAATATTCTAATCACACATACATATGGTTGATGGAAAGTATATAACACAAAAAAAGTTCCCAAAGTCCTTATTTTTAGCATTCTGACAAAAAGATGTGTGTACATACACATGGATCCAAACACATGGAGCACCTTGTGGAGGATCTCTTCAACTTCTTCGAAAAAAACATAATCATCTTCTTCTGTCAATCTGTCTCCTGATTCCTTGAGAGATATGGCAATAACTCCATCTCCTATAGATTCTGCGCTGAACAATTGTTGTCTATATATTATAGAAAAGCATAGAAAAAGTAAGGTATATTGAGAGCAAGACTTGAATTTAACTAGGACAAAAATAGTAGTTTCAATCTTCTTCCAATAACTTGTGAATACAAAAATCAAATCAAGAACCAATGAATAATAAATTATGTGACTAACTTATGTACATGATATAGCAAATGAAAATAACACCAGAACAAAGTACTAAAGATTTGTATCAGGCCATTGAATATGCAACATGCATACATAAATATCCCTACCAAGTCAAATATCTATAGAAGATGGAAGGTCACTAGCAAGATGCAATGCCGACTATGGTCAAAACTCAGAACTTACATGACAATGTCAGATTCCTTATTTTGTGAAGAACACCTGCTACTTGTATTAACTTATTATGTAAGAAAAATAGTGACTAGATCAAGATGCTTGGGGCACAACCTCAATGAGTTGAAAGCTTATAAATTCCATATAAAACAGATAACTTTCTAACTCTATTGACAATGAATCTTTTATCCAATTCAACACATGAATTCATCCCCTGAACAAATGGAAATCAAATCGGACCATTTGGGGAGAGAGAAGAGAACCTGAGATGTTGGAATCGGCTGGTTGAGTTCACAAGACAAACGACACTAGGATATTAGAATGCACAACAAAATGTATGAGTTTTAAGGCTCGATGACACCAATGAGAAATAAGAAACCATTTCAGAGTTAGTTTGGACAGTCATTACACAAGGATGATTTTGTTGATGGCTCCACAATCAACACACATACACCATGATCCATCTTTGTTAGGCACAAGGATGACGGGGACTGCACATGGACTTAGGCTCTCACGTACATAGCCTTTATCCAAAAGTTCTTGCACTTGCTTTTGAAGCTTCTTTGTCTCAGCTGGATTAGTACGGTAGGCAGTCCGGTTGGGTAGTGTTGCTCCGGAATGAAGTCAATTTGATGCTCTATTCCCCTTATTGGTGGAAGGCCATTGGGAATTTCTTCTTGAAATAAATCTTCAAATTCCTGCAACAAAGTGGAAACAAGGGGAGGTAGATCATTCGAATATTGGGAAATAAACAAGTTATCTTTAAAAAGCACAAGAAAGCATGTTTTACTCCCCTGAATTGCATACTATACTTCCTTTGCCTTAGCTAGGAGAATATGGTGAGAACTAGCCATATTTAAACCAATGGCTAGCTTCTTCTTTTGCTTTCTTCTCTCCAAGTTAGCTACATGGTCAGCCACAATCTCATGAGGGGCCATAGGATAAAGTGTAATTTTGTTACCTTCCATTTGGAATGTGTGCTCATTGGTGACTCCGTTGTGGATCATACCTTGATCATATTGCCATGGTCTCCCTAAAAGAAGATGACACGATTTCATGGGGAGAACATCACAAAGGGTCTCATCTTTATACCCTGCAATTGCATATGCAATCATGGCTTGCTTGTCAACTCTTAGAGGTGCCTTGGAATTCAGCCAATTCAAGGTGTAGGGTTATGGATGTGGGCTGCATTTGAGGTTGAACCTATCTACAACCTCTTGATCAATAAGATTGCAAAAAGATCCTCCATCAACTATCACACTGCATACCTTGTCTTTAACGAGGTATCAAGTATAGAATAGGGTGTCTCTTTGGGTGGGAAAAGAATGACCATCATTGGAGATCGATGCTCTTTCTACCACGAAACATTCTTCAACAGTAGCATTATCATGAATCTCCTCTTCCTCATCTTCTAAGGCTGGCTCTTCTTAGCTTTCCTCCTCAGATTCATACTCTTGTTGATCATTGAGTAGCACTTGCTTTCGAGTATGAAATTCTCTAGAAAAATGACCCTTCCCCAAGCACTTATCAAGCTTTTCACATAGGACTCTCAATAGGTCAGCCCTAGTGCTCTTATACTCTTGTTGTCTCGCAGCTGCATGTTCTTCCCTAGATTGTCAAAGAACGACTTGCAAATCAGATAGGGTGATAGCCCTTCCTTCATTCCCTGCATTAGAAATATTTTCCTACCACAAATGTATAAACAAAAGGGAAAACAAAGAAGAACCAAGAAAACACAAGAACATGAAAACACATTAGGGTTAGAAATCAAAAGATCTCTCTCTCACCTCCCTCATATTCTTTTCACTCATGAATGTTTCTTTTGGGGGTAAAACTCTCCCTCACTTTGAATGTGATCTCACTTCACTCACAACTCAGATTGTAAGCACACAAGTATGCAAACAACACTCCTTAAAAAAGCAAGTAATGTGAGGATGCTTCTTTCACACTTAGAACAAGGTCTATTTCTGATGTGGCAAACAAATTTAGGGATGTTGTCCTGGAAACTCACAAAAAGTATCAACAGCACAAGCCAAGGCAAGCCCAAAGGTGAGTATTTACCAAATTCCAAAATCAAGTAAGTAATGCTCGAATGGAAGAGGGTAAACAAGGCCTAAGTAAGGCAAGGAACAAGGCTTGAAGTAGCTAATGATATGATGAGAATGTCTTGTTTTCAAGCACAAACAACCACAACACAATTTACACTTCAAATGCTCACAACTTGCACATAAAACAACTTTTGGAGCTTTTCTTTCTTCTTCTCTTTTCTCTTTTCTTTTCTTTTTTTTTCCATAAACTTTAAGCACACAAACGATACTACAAATCTGAATTCACTTCAACTTCAAGTACAAATCAAGCACATTCCATCAATAGCTTATCACCAAATATAATGTAAAGCGTTAGGAGAATAATTGTAATGACCCAAATATAAATATTCGGGTTACGTTTCGAAGGTTGGATACCTTCGTTCAGATGTTGCAATCCAAGTACGGGTTGAAGGTTACAAAACAAGGGATTAGTGGGAAAGTAGGGATTTCATACCTTAAATTTCGAGAAGTCCATTGGGGACCCGGTGTTAACACACCTGTACCTGTTCTATATTCTATGTCAAGGAAAACATTTCAGTTGCAAAACAAGTAATCAATATAAATTCTATACAACACATCATGGCGAAGTCGGGTCTACACAGAAATATGCAAGTACTCGAAATACCCAAAACATTGTAGTAGTGTCAAGTATCAAGTAGGCCTCTAATAGTACATCATATGTACCCATCGTCAAATAACATACAACATGAATTAAGAGTATGCATTTATATATCTAAAAATAAGAATGGCGAAAGGAGTCAAGTCGAGCCACGCGTGCGGGTCCGTGAGACCTCGCTAAGGCCACATAGTATACGCTAGTCCTAAATAAAGATGCTCTAATGCAGTGCGAAATATTAAACACTCAAGTATGTTGACAATTTGTATATATATATATATATATATATATATATATATATATATATATATATATATATATATATACGAAAGTGGTAAATGGCTTAAACAATGCCAAGTGGCATATACAACTCAAAAACCACGCCCATACCTAGGGTGGCGTCTCATCCACTCCCATACCTAGGGTGGAGACCCCTCTACGCCGATACCTAGACGTAGAGACCATTCCACTCCCATACCTAGGGTGGAGACTCAGCAGTAGCTGCAGAGATATGTATATCATGTCTCAGAAATCATGATCGGATAATCAGACTCATAAGACTCGATAGGTACAACCCGATGAGGCTGGGTTGTCCTATGACCCTAGCAACGACTCTAGGACTCACAATTAATGGTCGTTCTAACAAACGCATAGAGTAAACAGATGCTCATACGATTGTGCAACCTAAGCAGGATATTACATACATGATCATGTGATATGCAAACGCAACACCTAGCATAAAATGCAACAACAGGCATGAGAGTCCAACTTGAGTAAGCTCTCTAGGGAACTTACCCGGATGTGCAGAACAACATTATAGCAATAAGACAAATTAAGGCCACCTAGTAATCATAATAAACATATGAGTCCACATTCAAGCACACAAGCAGAAATAACTCTATATAAGTTCACATAATTGAAAGTCTCATCATCATACTTCCATACCATCATCATACAACTCATCTCATACTCATCTCGTCATAACTCATCACATCATCTCATCATCATTTCCATATAATCTCATCATAACTCATCAAGTTCCATCTCAACATATCATCTCAGTATCTCATAACCATATCATATCTCACCATCTATCACCTCATAGCATATAGCAACATACATCATCATATAATATATCAAACTCTCATTCATATTCAAGAACATATATCCACATATCATGCTTCTCAATCATCAATTTAAGACCTCAACATAAATCATGCTTTAACACATATTCATATCATAAAATATTATAACATGCTTTCAAAAAACAACATATCCTAATCTCATAATCATCATATAACACCTCAAAACAAAATCAACATATCATAATTTATGCTTAACAATTATATCGATATTCTAACATCATGCTCGCACTCATCACATAAGATTCATCAAGTCAAATCAAGTAGGAAATCCCCGAGTTTCCGAAACTCGCTAAATCTCACGTTAGGTCAAATCATTATTCAAATAATCCTCTTAAATTATACTCGCCCCAAAAATCCATTTATAAATCATTTCTCTTTAAATTAACTTATTTTATTATTCTATCAAAACAATTCTGACAAGTTTAGGTTATCTCCAAAAATCCTCCTTTTAATTTTATTAAATCGATTTCCATTTATCAAATCAACTTCCGACCTTTGAAAATATTTTCCAAATTTCCTTTTTCAAATATAAGTCCAAATAATATTATAATTTTAAATCTCAACGATAATATTATATCCCAAATATCTTAATATTTATATCAACTATACAATTCCTTAAAACTCATTTTAAATATCAACATTGATATTATATACCATATTATATTCCATTTATTTAATCATTAGATACTTAGTAATATAAGTCTTAAAACTTAATACACATTTTACATGATATATTTTCGTATTTAATATAATATAACAGATTAATTAAATAACTAGATAATCGAATAAATAGTTATAATAACAACCTTAAATTTCCTTTAACCAAACTCACCAAGGAAAGGCCCAACACCAATCCAGCCTAAAAATCCTAATCCAACAGATCAGCCCCAAAACCCTATCAAGCCAAAATCTGATTTTTGTTTTAAACAAAATCGAACCGGTCCGTGGTTCAATAAGGTGAACCGAACCAGATAAAAAGAAAGAAAATCAGACCCGAACCCGTGGCCTCCACATGACAGCTCACCTTCTTCTTCCTCAAAAGCCGACCCTCTCATTTGGTTCAATTGCCCGCTCTCGTGGATCTCTCACTCTCGCTTCGCTGACCTTCATATCACCTCTCTTGTACTGTGCTCCCTCATTCTCAGTCACTTCAACAACCACCCTCGTCCTCACTTGCTAACTCACCACTCGCTCACACACTCCCGCGTCTCCTACCTCTACTCTCGCCGCCATCGACCTCGCCCCTCGCTTGACTCCGCACTCTCCCTCCTCGTTAGCTTGATGAAAATGGAAGAAACATAGAGAAATTGAAAAAGGAGTGGTGAAGGAAGGCCTGAAAATCTCACCGAAAGTTCTCGAGTTCGTCGGAGAGGGTTCGAGATCATCGGAGTTCGCTTGGCACGCCGGAGATGGAATCACGTTCTTCTTGGAATAGAAAGGAAGGGGAGAGTTTAAAGGTATGGCTTTACTCAGCTAGGAGGTAAAAGGAAGAGGAATGAAGGCTTACCGACCCGAAATGCAAAAATAGAGGGAGAGGGAAGGTTGGGGCTACTCGCGGCTCCGGGGACCTTCTAGGTGGTTCCGCCTGCTTTTAGGTGGCTCGGGGATGCGCTCGGTGCTGCTGCCAGTGGAGCTGAAAGTGACAGAAATGGTGGTGGTGGTAGTGGTGGTGAGACAGAGTAAGGAGATGGTGGCTCGGTGTTGGAGTGGGGGTTCAGCAAGGGAAACGAAAATGGGGGTTAAAGGGGGGGTTCTTTAGAGCTATGCTTTGTGGGATTTCTGGTGTGTTTGAGAGAGTGCAAGGAGGAGAGTAGAGAGGGTGAGGTTGGATTCAAAAGAAATGAGGTGAAAAGGGGAGCTGCAGGTGGCGTGGGTGCAGTAGGGGGTAGTGTGAGCCTCATGCCTTTGTCCATATGGTCAAAGGTAAACATTGGAGCCTTAGAGCCTGTGGACATGAAGCTATACATGGCCGACAACAACTTTGTAAAGCCCACATGAATCATTGATGATGTCCCAGTCAAGGTGGGTAAGTTCTATGTGCCCCATTGATGGGATGAAAATCATTGATTCCCAATCAAATAGTTCCCACTCTAACAAATTAGTATAATTGACAAGAAAGGGGTCGAATCCTCGGGAAACTTAAGATTTCACAATGCAATTTAATCACCAACAAGTAACAAAAGTGGGAAAAGATGCAACTTTTAAATAAGAACGATCAAAATAAAGTAAAGACAGAATTTTGTGATAAAATCAAAAGTAGAGAACGGTTCCACCTACGAATTCTCAGGCAATGGTTGACTTACCGATCATCAAATCCTTTTTAACCTATTAACTTTCCTACAAATTCCTCTCGTCTTGGTTTATATAGATTAAAAGTCTTACGAGTCCAATTAATCCCTTACACCCCTATGTAATCCTAACACGGTTAAGATTTAACAAAGAGATAACGAAACGTCCTAAGAACTTGAGCACATAAATAAAACCGATTAAACACGGTAAATCGATGTTTAAGATATATGTCAACTTCCAACATAATCATGCTTCAAACACGGAATCCACAATCTTATGCATGCTACTATGGAAATAACACAAATTCGAAAGTATTAAATCCTAGCATGAAATCAATATTATCTAGTTGGCCAACCAAGATAACATCAATAACATAAAAATAAGCACAAGGAAGTTGAAGGAATTCTAATATAGGAAAGATAACTTGAATTAAAAACTCACAATTCACCAACCAAGTCTCAAAAACGTAGGCAAAGCACTAGGAAAATTAGCCTCTCATGGTCTACCTAAGCTCTCTTCTCTTCTATGGTGATTGCTCTAATTGAATGCTTAATAAAACTAACCCTAAAAATCCTATTTATAAGCCTAAAGTTCTGAATAAACAAGGTAAAAGATAGATGAACTGGATAGAAATTTCCTAAACCAAACTAGATAAAAGATAGAGATTTCCTAAAATAGTCCGGTTGTAGATTTCGTTGGCAGCGACTGGCTTTTTCGCTGGCAGCGAGTCCTCATGGATATCTTGATCAACCTACTATTGGATTTTCGCTAGCTACTTGGTACCAACCCGCTAGCACCGAATCTTCATGCCTTAGTCTCTCGTCAACTTGGTGGATTCCGCTAGCAGCGTGGGTTTTCCACAGCAGCGACCCGCTGGAGCGAAACCTCCAAGTCACGGCAGCAAAATGGCCCACCCGCTAGAGCGAATGGCCTGACGGAGGGAGTGGCTTTGTCTTTCTCCTGGCGCCTCCTGCTGGATGCGAGCTTTTCCGCGGCAGCGTGTGACTCACTGCAGCGAGTCCCTCCGCTGGCAGCGAGTGGTGATGGGTTATCCTCGCTTGCTTCCTTGGTTCCCCTCACTGGCTCCCTTTGCTCGCTTGCTGGGCATCTTCTCGGCTGACTCGACTCGCTGGCAGCAAGCATCACTCGCTGGCAACGAAACTAGCCCAGAAACTTTGTTTCTCTCCGTTCTTTCCCCATTCTTCCTTTACTTCTTTCTTTCCCTTCTTAGCTTGTTTTATTGACTTCACTTGGACATGTTTTTCACCTTTCCCTTGCTTTCCAGCATGTCGGATCTACGATTCAGCACAATTTAACCGAAATAGCATAGATTCTAAACTTTTCCACAAAAAGAGTTTAATATAAATTAACACTAAACATGTATATTCTACAATGTAAATGCATCTAAACTACCCTATAATGCCTATTAAAAATATGCATTATCACCTATCATCTTAGGAAGGCCTTTCTTAGCTATGGCCGATGCAAATATCAGCGTGCGAAATGGACTATTGTCATTCACGATTGGCAACGAGGTAATTGAATTCTCCTTCAACCCTACTATCAAGGAGGTGAAACGAATAGAAGTCAAGTCCTTACATACAATAGGGAGAGTAATCCCTTGTGAAGAACCAACGGAGAGGACTTTGACAATAGAAGAACAAGAGGAGAGGGCCATGGAGGCCCAAATGGAGGAGCTTTTGGCAATTTGGCACCAGGCTGACGAAGAAGAAGAGACCGAGAAATCATTCGATGTCGACAGCCCCCTATCGATGTCGACCACAATGGAACCATCACTAATTCCAGAAGCTAAGTATGGGGTCGATGCAGACAAATGCCCTGAGATCGACCAAGGTCAGTTGATATCGATTGGACCTACTTGAGATCGGCTCCCTCTAATCGACCTACCTTCATCAACTGCAACTCTAGAGGAAAAGAAGGCACTCGATGTCGACCCACCTGGTCGATATCAACCACTCCCTCAGACGAATAGTAACTTGATGGTAAGTCCAGGTAAAAATCCTTATCCTTCAGAATCTAAAAGTAATATCCCTATGAAAGGAGTACCCTTGTTTTTGTGCCTTACTAATGTGATAGGAAAGCCAATAAGTGCATACAAGGCGGGCGTCAAGGTATTAATGTATCAATGCAACATAAAGGCAAGCAAGAGGGATACAAAGAAAAGTGGATCAGTGACCATTTATAAAGTCTATCCAGGAAGGTTGGAGCTTAAAGATAAAAAGGGAATAATCTTCAATGTAGAGCTTGAAAGCCTTGAAGAGGACGTGAAAGCCATATGGTCCCTATATGTCTCAACTTGGATAGAAGAGCGGAAGAAGTTGGTCTAGCGACTATAAAATCTTGAGCATGTACATAGACTTTATTTTTAATAGTTTGGTTTTTAGGGTTTTGAATTTTTGGTTTTGGATTTTTGTTTTAAATTTAAGTTTTTAAATTTTCGTGAGAAACTAATGCAATTGCAGGTACGAAGGAGCTGCAAAAGCCATCTATGTCGACCAAATTGGTCGATGTCGACCAGAGCAAATCGAGTGAGATCAACTGTGATCGACCTCTAATCACTAATAATGTTGATTCAAGGACCAATGGAGGAAGAGTTGGTGATTTTGAAACGCAAGAAGAACGCGCCACCATGGATTCAAGCTTGTTGAAGGGTCGACGCCGAGGGAGCTGTAGGGCGTACCAGTTTTTGCTTGGACAATTATCCTATCTATTTTGATTATTATTATTTAGTTATTTAAGAGAACTAAAAGTGAGGAGATATTTATCTCCTTTCTCCCCAAGAAAACATTATTTTTTTATTCATTTTTATATAGATAGAATTATTAGTATTTATCTTAGGTTATTTATTTAATTTAGATAATTGTGAGATAACTAGGGTTTCCTTTGCGTAGGAGCCAATCTCACTTAGCATCTTTCCTATTTAAGTTTGTATTTTGGCATTTTTAGAACTCACGTTGAAATTAAAGAAGCACTTGACTAAGTGCTCTCTTCTCTTCAACCCTAATTCTCACATCTTTCATCGCTTATTCATCTTTTACATTCTTCACAAAAATCTGAATTTTCCATTGAGTCCTTCATCAATCTTCCGTCAAGAATTACCATTGAAACCCTGGCCCTAGACAAATCGGACGAACTCTTCCTAAACCTTACCGAGTCGAACTCAGCCCTAGAGGGTGGGTCGGTACACCTTTGGTTTAGTCTCTATTGGGCTCGGCCTAGTGGTTCTGTGGTTGTTGAGTGGCTTGTGCAGGAACTCAACCATGATTCCAACAAGATCTCTCAAGAACGCTTCAAGATTCAACTTGAGACATTGCAAGATCCGAGCAAACGAGTCGTTGAGGATTACAATGCATCAACTGGTATTTAGAGCCAAGGATATGCAAGTATTAAGCCTTGATTCATTTATTTGAGTGATCTATTTCGTGCCTATTTTTCCAGCCCTTATTGCCGATTTTATTAGTGTTTATTTCTCAATATTTTCGCATTCTATTACCCTAAAATAGGCACTAGTTGGTGATTTGCTTTTTGGATCTATAACTTGGAAGATGTTGAGTTCTTAAGTTGCAAGTTTCATTGCTTTTATATTGCTATACATCATGCCTATGATTGAGTTCTTCGATGATTGTTTATTGATGATCTTGCACCACAAAAGAACCCTAATTCTCCCATTTGATTGCCTTTTGCCCTAATTTGTTTATTTTTGCTTCCTTGTAGATCATCTTAGCATTTAATTTTTTTTTAAATTTTTGTCTACTATTGTATTCGAACACCTACTGCTGTTCATAGGGTTGTTCGACATTCCCATATAAAAAAACAGAAAAATCGACTTCAAATACAACAAAATATTTTTTCAGTATTCTTGCTTTGTTGAGTTAGTAACTCATCTTCATTGTCATCTTGCATATATTGCATCCTTGCTACTTGTTTGATGATCTATTAGGTTTTAAGCATCTCAAAGAACCCTTGATTGTGTGATTTAGTGTCGTGCCGACACCGGGGCCTTGGTCACACCCATCTCTCTCCGAACTGTGTTGCAACCGTCGGATAAGAGTCGGTGATCCTGAAACGCAAGAAGAAGGCGCCACCATGGATTCAAGCTTGTTGAAGGGTCGACGCCGAGGGAGCTGTAGGGCTGACTGGTTTTTGCTTGGACAATTATCCTATTATTTTAATTATTATTATTATTTAGTTATTTAGGAGAAATAAAAGTGATGAGATATTTATCTCCTTGCTTCCCAAGAAAATATTATTTTTAGTTATTTTTAGATAGATAGAATTATTAGTATTTATCTTAGGTTATTTATTTAATTTAGATAATTGTGAGATAACTAGGTTTCCTTTGAAATTAAAGAAGAAGCCCTTTGCTCTCTTCTTCTTCAACCCTATAAATTTCACACTCTTTTCATCTCTCAATCCAAAACCACTTTCGTATTTTACTCTCAATCACAATTTTTAATTATATTCGGTTCAACATTGAATTTCAAAGGTCCTTGATTTGTTAATTGATATTCAATTAACGTTCATTCTTAATTGTGTCGTTACCCTTAGTCAATTATTCTCGAGAGAGAGATTTTTGAAGTTTGCCGATTGAATTCATTCAATTGAAGTGCTTTGTCATTAGTTGATTTCAAGATTGAGTTTGAGACTTGCAACTGCCGTAAAGATCACTCAAGGTCAACCACGGTGTTTTAATTAATTACGGAGGCCATCGACTTTGCCACGGAATTTAATTTGAGTCGAAACTCTTGCAAATAAACCTAATTATCTCTACCAATTTTACGTTTATAATCCAACTTGTTAAAATGAATTCCTTTTCTTGCGATAAGGACTAAACATAGAATCGTAAGAGATGATATAGGCACAACGATATCAACATCAACTACTTACCTCAAACCTGCATGGCTAACGTCGGGCTCACCCCGACGACCCTAGAAGCTATAGGGAACTACTCACACTTCATCGCAATAAACACCATTGATCTTAAGAAGAAAACTTGCATTAATTGAAACTCTGAAACTTTACAATCTAATGTCGGCTTTCGCAAACGCCAAACCCTAAAGCTTCTCTCTATTCTCTAGCTATATTGCTATTGTTATTGTGTTCCTGAATGAATAAAAGACCATACCCTAGGGCTTTATTTATAGCCTACTAATCCTTGTTAGCCAAGGAAAGTAGTTGTAATCCTACTAAAACTTCTATCTAAAATTCTATCCCAAACAAGTAAGATGAATCTTTGTTAAAGTAAGTAACTAATTAACTAATAAATATATTAGGGTAAAAAGGCAACAACCCTAAGACATTATCTATCTTAAAAAGATATGATAAACCATGGCTTAGTGGATAGATCTTTAAAATCCACGTCCTCGAAGCGCGTGCAAACCGTGACAAATTCCACTTGATATCGACCTGATTACTCGGTATCGAGATCTCTGTTTCGGCTCGACAATCTTCACTTCACTCAAGCTCTGGTGCTATGTTGATGTCGACATCTTCACTCGATCTCCAGGTCATGTCGAGTGGTTCTCAGTCGGTCTGTTGCTCTCTGGATCAACTCTGGGTGTCTATATCGACGGGTCCAGTCGATCTCGACCTGTCTGGTCGATATCGACCTCCCTTTAGCTTTACTTTGCTTCTTTTTTTTGAATCCGATTCCGCTCCAATTCCTACATATTTAGACCAAAACTTGTGCAGACTCTATTTCTTGCACGTTAGCTCATTCTACACAAAATTGCATTATTTTCAACCTTTACTTTTGGAATCGAATGGAATATGAAGTCAAAACATGCAAATAAAATGACACTAAATATGTACATCAAAACTCCTCATACTTAGACTTGCTTGTTCACAAGCAATAACCAACACCTACAAGACTTGAAGGGTGTGTTGTAGGCTATAACACTTCTAGTCTTCTCCCTTGCCAAAAGCAACATCATAAATGGTAGCAAAACAAAGCAAGTGAATTTAACGGAGCGATTTGGGAACTTGTAGAGATAATAATCGGATGGATTCTTAAGGATATATGAGGAATGAGTGAATTGATTCTTAAAATACTCGTTGACTTGAGGTTTGAGGTATATATTGCATGAAATTGGAATGGACTTGACCTTTATACTTGTATCAAAGGATTTGAAGAGGACACCCATGAGTTTTTGGTTATAAGAGAAACGAGATTCGGTTGTACTTGAGGATTTTAACTTGATTTGAGTTGGTGAACCTAGTTTAGGCTTGATCTTAGCTTCGGGAGCTTGATGGCGATGTGTGAATAGGATGGTTACGTTTTGTTATGATTGGTAATGATATACAAATTTTCTTGATTTTTTGATCTGTTGATAATAAGATTTGACAGGTTGCCCTTTTGACAAAACAAAATTCTCATTATGAATAATTCTACTATATTAAAACTTTGATAGGATGATATTCTGATGTGATGAACCTTGTTATGTTGCTATGTGATATTCTAATGTGTTAATATTTGACATGATGATATCGTGAGCTTTGATATGATAGTGGACCTTGTTATTGGTGAATCTTGATAAAGTGACGTGGGTTATGTGACGCGTTGATTGTGCTACATTTGATATGTCAACACTGATTCTCTAAGAAATGAACTTAGGAAGATGAATTTGGGATTAGCCCTTAGAGGTTGATAAACTGCCTTTTGAATTTCTGCAAACTTGGGTGACTGACATGGGAAGAACTGACTTCAATTTTGAAAGGGCTTAGTTGTTTAGTTTCGGGGACGAGACTTGTTTTTAGAGGTGGATAATGTAAAGACCGAGATTTTAAATATTTTTTTTCTATAATTATAGATTTTAATTCGATTTAGAATTTATTTAGATTATAAGATTTTCGAAAAGTTTTGAAAATTTTCGTCCTCGAGCAAGCAATTTTATTTTTTTTTCGAGATTAATTCCGGCATGAACTTGTTATTCGAATTGAAAATGAATTTATTCCGCTTTATTATTCCGAGGCTTGAAATTTTTTCGGGTTTCATTATTTTATTCGAATTCGAATGTTTGTTTGAAATCTATTTTAATCACATCGGGTTAAAGTCAGAAAGCGGGTTTCGAGGTTTATTTCCGGGTATTTACTTTGACTTTTATACCCACTCTTACACTCCAACTCCCTCACCCCTCTCCCTATACCTCTGGCTATCAACTACCCCGGCACCACCATCCTCCTTTTCTGTTGCCCATCTTCTCCCCAACAGCTCATGTTCTTCCCTCTCCATCTGATTTCTTTTTCAAAAACAAACCCCCATCCTACATGTCTGAGCTCACCTTCTCCCTAATTAAACCCACTAGAACAACCCTTGTCTCCTAATTTTGCCGAGACACAGTCACCACCACCACCGTCCTTCTCCTCCGTTCTACAACCACCACTCACCACATACCTACTCTCTCCCCGGCATCCGTCCCTCTGTTGTCGCACAAGCTCCCCCAGAACACATCCTCCCCTGCCCTTCTTCCTCTGTTCGCATCCAAACAAACTCAAACAACAACCTCATTGTTATCGATTTCGAACAAACAAAACTCAAGCACACATTTCCCCTTTCCCCCCTATTTCTCGAGCTCAAACAAGCAGCTCTCTTGGATTAAGCACCAGTCGTCGCCTCTCTTATTGCCTCTGTTCCGTCGAGTCGAGAGCCACCACGAACACCCCTGTTTTCCGAGCACCACCACCGAGCACCTTGTCCTCCGATCAAAGAGAAGCAGTTAAGCTCCTCCACCTCTCTCCTTTTGGTCGAGCAGCAACAGTCAGGAGCAGCCTCGAAGCCGTAGCGCCTATGACGAAGCTCGAAACCCCTCGGTGAACGTTCGAACCTCCTTCCTTTTCCCTTGGTTCATTTTAGTTGCTTTTCTTGTCCTCGGGTGGTTGGGAGAGAGACGAGAATGGGTCGAAGAGGAATGGGCGAGCTCGAGGGCTTCGACGAGCTCGAGAGCGAGGCAAAGGTGAGCGTGAGAGCGAGGGAGACCGAGCGAGAGGTGGCGAGCGAGGACGAGGGAGCGAGAGCCTTGAGAGAGAGGGAGGGTGTGAGATCGAGACTTGGGAGAGAGGGGCTACAAGGGAGCGAGAGCACACAAGCGGGGGCGAACAGAGAGCGGAGGGAAGGGGATGAGGCTGACAGGGATAGGGAGGGCCCACTTCAGGTTTATTCCGAGTGGGGGCCACGGGTCTGGTTTTCTTTCTTTTTTTCTATTATTTTGGATTCGGTTTTAGCATAGGGTTGGGCTCGGGTTTGGTTTGGGCATTTTGGGTCGGTTTGCTATATTGTTGTTTATTTAATTGTTAGTTATTGATTTAATTATTATTATTTAATTTTGATTTATATATTTAATTAAATTCTGAATTGTTTAATTATTTAAGTGGTTTCGGAATATTTGAATGTTAATAAATTGGTTAGTTGGTTGATTATGCGATGGTATTTAAATGGTTAAAGAAATTATAATATGTTATTTGGAAATATTTATCAAGATGTCGGAATTTATTTAAGAGAAAATTTGAGCCACAGACACTTTTTTGACCTAATTAACAAATTGTCCCAGTTTTGGGACAAATTGTGAAACTGTCTACTCTCCTCTCTCCCGATCTGATCCAACCCTCCCCTCTCCCGTATTCCATCAGATCTGGAAGCCTGAGACTCAGATTCAAGCAGTCGACGACCTGGAGCTTACCTCGTTCGCCAGTGACCTGGAGCTTGCCTCGCCAGAGTTCTCTCTCTCCTTCTGGATTTCTCTCTCCCGTTCTCTCACACGCGCATACCCCTCGAGGTCGAGCAGCGATGGCGGACAGGCTCGGCGGGGATGGCCTGATCGGAGAGCTCGCAACCGCCTTCTCCTTCATCTCCGGGGAGCGCAAATCGTCGAGCATCCGAGCAAGGTCGAGTGGCCGGAGCGAGCGAGGTCGAGGTCGAGTGAGCGAGCGAGGTCTTCCGGCAACAGGTCTCATTGTCGAAGCGATTTCTCTCATTGATCTGATTTCGATTGACAAGTTCTCATTGTTGAAGCGATTTCTCTCATCGTCTTCCAGCAACAGGTCTCAATTTTTTCCTTTTACTTGTCAGATTCAATTGCCAAGGTTTTCATATCTTTTTTCGGATTTAGCTTGTTTTTGGATGTTGAATGCAATATTGTTTTTGGATGGTGGTCCTAATCTCATTTGATGTTGAATGCAATATCCTGCCATTCAAGGAGAGAAATGGGTTAACTCCCTCCTTGCAGCCATAGATTCCATATCATGTGTCCTTAACTTGCTCTTTTGTTTTCTGCTACATAATGAAAGATCTATTTTTTCGCTTCTGCTGCAAATTCAGGTTTTTGATTCACAAATTGAACTTTGGAATCCATGAAATACTTCCTTGTTGGCATTTTGGTTGTGTAATTTTGCTTTTAGTTGCTTTGAAGTGAACAGATGTTGTTGGCTCTTGTTAGGGGCATTTTGGTTGTGTATTTTTTGTAGCTTGGATGTACTACTACATCTGTGTGGAGATATATGGTGATGTTGTTATGGTGACAAGTGTACACCTATACATTTCTAGTTGACTTCTGTAAAAAAGATTGAGCTATCTCAGAGTTGAAGTTTAGTAAATGGTGTCTGTAGTTTTAGTTGTTGAATATGTAGATTGACAGAGTGAGTTCTCTTACCCTTTATGGAGAAGTGAAGCTTTTAATTTAGGTGCTTTTCGGTTAGTCGTCTTTAGGGACCTGTCACAAGTTAGGTTTCTCCTTGATCAGTTTAGAAACTGAGAATTGGAACTTAGTTTTTCTTGGGTTGTCTCTATCCCGGTTCTAGCAAATGTTTGTCCTGGTAAATGTCTATGTGATCAGTGTGATGTTATAATATGTCAAAGTGATTGTTTGAGTTGTAGTTGAACAATCAGTGAAAATTATGGAGACATCTCTGTTGCATATATGGCCTACTGAGGAAAGAATATGTAATTTATCAGGAGACTGGAGGTCTAAAAGTTGAGTTTTAGTATATAAACTTCAGTTGGTCCTATACTATTTCCCAGTGCTCGGGATTTTAAGCATTTGTCTATTTCTTGATCAGCCAAGTAGCATAAAGTGTTTGCTGTTTTATGCTTATGCCATTCTGTATGTCCATTCATTACTTCCTCAGCATTTAATTTCCTTTTACGTTTACGCGGACTAATTTTTTCTTGGCATCCTTTTATCAGTAGCATTGGAGGTTTTATTGAAAGATGAACCTACAGCAGTCTATGCAGCCTAGAACCTCTGCCAACGGGTTTAGTCGTCGTAGAGTAGAAAGGGACATGGGTGCTGGAGTCCAAGAGAATATGTAGTTTCTTAATGATTTATATGCACATGTTCAGAGAATCTGCTTGTTACTAAGGATTTAATCAAATTAGCTGATTTCGGGCTTGCTCGGGCGGTTATTTTTGGAGCACCATATACAGAATATGTCTCAACCCGTTGGTAAGTTATCATTCCATTGTGCTGCTTGCTCGGGCCCTTGATCCATTTTGATGCTAACAGAGCCGCAAATGGAGTAGTGATTCTAAAAGAGGGGTTGATAAGGGCACTTCTGATAAAGAAGGTGGATGAGAAGAAGAGGAAGAGGTGGGAGAGGAAAACGAATAATGGAAATAAAGGGAGAGGTATTGTCAGATTATGGTTGGTTTATGGCTATTCTAATGTGCACTAATGCTTGATAACAGTTCAATAGACAACGCACTTTCGAAATCCAGTAACTTACTAGTAATGTATACTATTTTAGTATTTTACTCAGTGATTTTGACTGAAGTTATGATTTCAATCATTTATCTATCTTCTATAAGATTCAAAGATAATGAAATACACTTGGGAGCACAATTCATTTTATTTGGATTGGACAAGTAAATTAAATTCCCACAGCTTGGAAGAAATAAATTATTCCTTTAAACTGGAAGCTTTGGGTTTTAAAACTCTTGCATCATTTCTCTCCCAATACTTGTACATTTGGTTAGGCATCTCCACCTCTTCTTTTATGTTTGCTCAATTTGTTTGTTCTGCCAGTCTCCAGATCCTTGTTCTATTTCTCTGTGTGTCGTATGCTAGACTGAGAGTTGTCTTTATATAAGAGTAAACAGTCTCCAGATCCTTGTTCTATTTCCTTCGGTTTTCCTTTCAAATCTATTTACTTGTGCTTCCCATCGAATATGAGATTCCTTGTGCTGACAATTGAATTCTTGTTAGCATATTTCATGGTTTTCAATTTCTCATTGTTGGATGCACATTCATTAATATATCAGTTTACTAGTTATGTACTGTGATATTGTAATTTGGCATAGCCTTCTGTCCCAGGTGTTAACAGAAGCTGTCAACAGTGTGCTTGTTCCCTTTGAGATCTTGTTTCCATATGACACTGATTTTTATTTTGATTTTGGTCTTGTACTTATATCTTGCTTCATGCTTTGAGATCTAGAGTCCAAGAGATGAATTTTAGGAGTGTAGATATGATGAGGAACTGAATGGATTTTGTTCCCCACATAGGTCGATGTGTTTTTTTGCACCAAAGCCTATTAGCTCAAAATGGTAGAGCAATGTGCCTATGCATAATGATGCGGGTTCAAATCCCGCATATGCTATCTATGTGGTATCTCTTATTATGTTTCTCTTCGTGAATAAGAGTATAAGGTGCAAAAATAAAATTGTAATGTGCAGTTGTGCAACTCTAAAGTGCAATTGTGCAACTTTAAAGTGTAGTTGTGTAACTTTAAAGTATAGTTGTACAACTGTAAATTTGTGATGTGGTGGAAAAAAGAAAAAAAAACTTAAAAAAATGCTGACATGAAAAAAAAAGATTTTTTTTAAAAAAGTGCTGACTCAAATAGAATAAAAAGTGCCCAAATAAGAATAAAATGTGCAAGAATAATATTATAAATTGCACAAATCAGATTCGAATTGTTTATTGGATAGAAGTATGAACAACATAGTAACTACTGATTACTCGTTCTAAATTGCACAATCAAACTAAAATAACTTTCGAATCTAATTTGCACAACATAAACTTATATTTGCACAACATGATATTAGATTTGCTCAACATAAACTTCTATTTGCACACCTTAATATTTGCTCAACATAAACTTCTATTTGCACACCAATATAAAATTCAAAAAGTGCTGACACGGGAAAAAAGTGGAATTTTAGTTTGAATGTGCAATTTTAGTCTGAAAAAGTGCAAATATAAAACTGAAAAGTGCACTTTTATAACTCAAATATAAAACTGAAAAGTGTAATTTTATAAACTAATATTTGCACAACATAAACTTATATTTTCACAACACAATATTATATTTGCACGACATAAACTTATATTTGTACACCAATATAAAATTTTAAAAAGTGCTGACACGGGAAAAACAAAGTGCAATTTTAGGTCGAATGTACAATTTTAGAAATTAAATGTGCAATTTTAGTTTGAAAAGGTGTAATTTTATAACTCAAATACAAAACTGAAAAGTGCAATTTTATAAATTTATATTTGCACGACATAAGCTTATATTTGCATAAACGTTATATTTACACAACGTAAACTTATTTTTGCAAACCAATATAAAATTTCAAAAAGTGCTGACGCGGGGGGAAAAAATGCAATTTTAGTTTGAATGTGCAATTTAGAACTTAAATGTTTGCACAACGTAAACGTATACTTGGGGAGGATTCTCTTTTTTTTTTTCCAGGGAAAATAGTTTTTATTTTAATAATTAGATATCTAAATGGATTATTGTACAAAATGGTCTTATATTTCCTCAACAATAGATTATGTTTGAACAACAATTGAGACATGTGAAATTTTGATCAATATGATCTTATTTTTTCTCAATATAATTTTATAATTGCTTAATATATTATTGCAAAATATTGTCTTAATTTTTCTCAACTTAACGTTATATTTTCTCAATATAATCTTATATATACTCAACAATATATTATATTTGCACAACATGGGGGGTGATGAAGCTCTGCTCAACTTAAAGTTATATTTGTTCAATATAATCTTATATATGCTCAACTATAGATTATATTTGCACAACATGGGGGTTAGGGTGGTGTTGAAGCTATGCTCAACTTAATGTTATATTTGCTCAATATAATCTTATATATGCTCAACTATAGATTATATTTGCACAACATGGAGGGGGGTAGGGTGGTGCTAAAGCTATGCTCAACTTAATGTTATATTTGCTCAATATAGTCTTAATTTTGCTCAACAATACATTATATTTGCACAACATGGGGGGGGGGGGGGGTGCTGAAGCTCTGCTCAACTTAAAGTTATATTTGCTCAATATAATCTTATACATGCTCAACTATAGATTATATTTCCACAACATGGGGGGGGGGGGGGGTAGGGTGGTGTTGAAACTATGCTCAACTTAATGTTATATTTGCTCAATATAATCTTATATATGCTCAACTATAGATTATATTTGCACAACATGGAGGGGGGTAGGGTGGTGCTGAAGCTATGCTCAACTTAATGTTAAATTTGCTCAATATAGTCTTAATTTTGCTCAACAATACATTATATTTGCACAACATGGCGGGGGGGTGCTAAAGCTCTGCTCAACTTAAAGTTATATTTGCTCAATATAATCTTATACATACTCAACTACAGATTATATTTCCACAACATGGGGGGTGGGGGGTAGGGTGGTGTTGAAGCTATGCTCAACTTAATGTTATATTTGCTCAATATAATCTTATATGTGCTCAACTATAGATTATATTTGCACAACATGGAGTGGGGGGGGGGGGGGGGGGTAGGGTGGTGCTGAAGTTACACTCAACTTAATGTTAAATTTGTTCAATATAGTCTTAATTTTGCTCAACAATAGATTATATTTGCACAATATGAGGGGGGAGGGGGGGGGGGGTTGCTGAAGCTCTGCTTAACTTAAAGTTATATTTGCTCAATATAATCTTATACATGCTCAAGTATAGATTATATTTGCACAACAGGGGGGGTAGGTGGGTGTTGAACTATCGATCTTCGATCATACTCAACTATCGATGTTATACATGCTCAACTTAAAGTTATATTTGCTCAATATAATCTTATACATGCTCAACTATCGATCTTTGATCGATTGATAAGGAAAACAGTCTGAACGAAACCTCGGCTCGTAAAAATTGATCGACAGTGATCCTGCAAGGAAAGAAGCAAAGTCAGCAGAAGCAAAGATCGATTTCCTTATCAATCGATTTCCTTATCAATCGATTTCCTTTTCAATCGATCTTTGATCGATTGATAAGGAAAACAATCGGAACAACAACATCCCATTCACATTCTACACTAAAATGATTCCTCATTCTGTTCATTCACAAATCAAAGCCATTAATTTTGCAATTACATGTTAGTTGATTTTCGTACAACAGTTGTGAATCGCAGGCGTACAGTACCATAGGAGCAATTGAGCAATTGAAGGATTGCATTGCTTCTCGCATCGGATCCAGAATCCGCAAAATCGAAGCTAGAAAATCAAATTGAAGGGGAAATCGAAGCACAAATCAACTAAAGAACAAACCCTTACTCCAACTTGGAGAAGAAAAGCAGGAATTGAAGATATATGTAAAGAAAGAAGAAGGAACCTTGTTATTGATGGAAGGAAGCACATCAACATTCAGCACAGTGGAGGAGAGAGAGAAAGAGAGAGTACCGGCCGAAGCTTGCAGGACTTAAAAGTGCGATTTTAGTTTGAATGTGCAATTTTAGAACTTGAATGTGCAATTTTAGTTTGAAAAAGTGCAAATATAAAACTAAAAAGTGCAATTTTATAACTCAAATATAAAACAGAAAAGTTCAATTTTATAAACTAATATTTGCAAAATATAAACTTATATTTGCACAACACATTATTATATTTGCTCAGCATAAACTTATATTTGCACACAAATATAAAAATTCAAAAAGTGCTGACACGGGAGAAAAAAAGTGCAATTTTAGTTTGAATCTGCAATTTTAGAACTTAAATGTGCACTTTTAGTTTGAAAAAAGTGCGAATATAAAACTGAAAAAGTGCAATTTTATAACTCAAATACAAAACTGAAAGTGCAATTTTATAAGCTTATATTTGTATAACATAAACTTATATTTGCACAACACAATATTATATTTGTACACAAATATAAAATTTCAAAAAGTGCTGATACGGGATAAAAAGTACAATTTTAGTTTGAATGAGCAATTTAGAAGTTAAATGTGCATTTTAATATAATTAGAATGGTTCAGAAGCTTTTATTATAAGCATATGAAACCAAATGACATGTCATATGAAACCAGATGCATGACATTGTACTTCCTTAGTCACGTAATTTGCATGTCTCAAATGTGCGAGGGATTGTCATTTGGATACGAAATTCATTTCAGTTGCTAAGCCAATGGAGAGATCATTTTTCCCAACCCAATGAATTTATTTGTGTAAGTAGGGTTCAATGACTTCCATCCCATCAAATGAAGCTCGTGTGAATTCACCAAGCTTCACCCAATCTCAACTAATTACTTACCTATGAACACTAAGCATTTATCAGTCTCAACTGAAGCAACACTAAACTGAATCCTTAGTCTCAAAACTAGCACAATATTTAGTTCAAATTAAGCATGAGCGTTTAGTTCGATGATTCGTCATGGCGAACTATGGTGACTTGGTAGCTACTTGGGTCCGTAGAAAGCAGCTCAAACAAACAAGCATCCCCGTCTCGCAATTCATTGGCATAAACAAACTCCTTACAACCTGTTGAAAGTCTCACGGACACACGATTCTTATCTTCATAGCACTTAACCGACCATGTTCGCCCAGCCATTCGGAGGATCAACTGGTCGCCGTTCTTACCCAGAAGGTATCTCATAGCATGAGCCTTCGGTATACTTTGCGAAACCCCGAACCGATCTCCATCTTAATATATTTATTTCAACTAACTAAACTTTAATAAATAAACATATTAGCTGGAGAGGGTAAATCGAAACCATACCAGCATATAAATATAATGCGATTTATTGGTACCAAGTTTGAACTTAGCAATGAAAGATCAGCTCAAAGTTGCATTCATCTCCATCTTTCAGATTATATTCTTGCACAAAGTCACCCCACTCTGAACCGATGCTAACTGGGAACATCGAAGGGGCTCCGATTGAGTATTTCCTGGACAAATATCTACCATCCGGTCCATTAAAGTGTATGGTTCTCTCATATTCACTCCTTCCATGAAAATAGCCCATCACCCGACACTCCGGGATGTCCTGCATCAAATACAATTATGGTTCAATCCAAGTAGCTTGCAATCACAGTTTCATCCAAAAGATGCATGTTTGGCATACCAAATAATAACGATAAGCCGCTTCCATGATCACGCAAAAATGCATATATTGGCTTTGGAAATCCATTCCTCTTTTACAAGTACGAATTCCTTTGTCTTGAAGTACATCATCGTCGTTGTCATCATGGAAGCAAAAACAAATTCAAAGACAAAATAGAGGAAGGGCAGTAGTTCACTGCCCTTCCTTTTTTAGTAGTTTATTCTCTGGAGCGTCACAAACTGTCTAGCTAAACAATAAGGTGTCAGCACAGGCTTCTCACCAGCTACTAAAGCATCAGATATCGGCATCTCCAAGGATATGCGATGTAGAAAATGTCTCAGCGTCTTCACCTCCGCTCTGTGGCATGGTGGACATGAAGGAATAGTTAAAAATGAAAATATAAGGGAAGGAAAGAAAATTCATTACATGAGAAGAGAGAGATAAACAAATTAACAGCATGTGGAAGAATCATCAAAATGAATTGAAGTTCAAATTAGCAGCATGTCTCACGGGTGAGCTATTTCAGAGGCATAAGGCAAAGGCATAACTTGATCTTTGATGAGCCTCTAGAACGAATCATCAAAATGCAATAAAATAAACTGAAGTTTAAAACCTGCAGGAATCAAAGTAAATAGAAATCAACCACAAGATCAGCAGAAAGCTGTAAGCAACACCCAGCTGAGCAAAGAGGGCAACGAATGAAGCTCCAAAACCATAACCAACAAGTAAAAGAGGCACTGGAAAATATGATTAAATCAAGATTATAAGTGTAACAGTCAGAACAAAGCAAAGAAGGTGAAAGAAATAAGGTAGAGGCGATAAAAAGATGCAGACACCTTCAAAATCCTGTAAACAAACCACATTTACCAAGTAGAAGAGAAATTCTGATTTTTATTGTTGATGGCAAGAAGCAAAGATCGACTTCCTGCAAAATCCTGCAAGCAAAGAAGCAAAGTCAGCAGAAGCAAAGATCGACGGTGATCCTACAAGCAAAGAAGCAAAGTCAGCAAAAGCAAAGATCGATTGATAAGCAGAAGCAACGCATGTACACAGAAGCACGTTTAATAAATCACCAAAATGAATTGCAGCCAGATTTGAGCAATGATTCACGAGATCTGAACAACGAGCTTGTCGTAGGCAATCTTGAACTTCCAAAGCTCCGATTCAATGGCTCCTTTGATCTGATCTTCGGAGCTCCTGGTTTTCCATTAAACTGATAAAAACATCTGATGCAACAATATCAAGAGTTGAGAAAGAACAGGATCAGTGGAAATAGCAAAATCAAGAAAAAGACCAGCAAATCAAGCACCAGCAAAATCATGAAATTGAACCAAAATCAAGCACCAGCAAAATCAAGAAAAAGAAAAAGACTAGCAAATCAAGCACCATCAAAATATTAGATTGATTTCCTGATCAATCGATCTTCGATCGATTGATAATTAGAAAGCATACCAGTGAGCAATTAGAAAGCACTGAAACCATTGAAGCCCTAATCGCATTCTCAGTCGAAGATTCGATCGATTGATAATTAGAAAGCATACCAGTGAGCAATTCGTTTGATTGAAGCATTCAATGGTGAGAAATTGAGCAGCCGTCTCCTTCGAATGTAGTTCCTCTTCGCCGACCACTAGTTTCGCCTTCAATGGTGAGAAATCAACTCCGACATGTCAAAAATTGAAGAAAATTTGCGCCGAAAGGCGCAAATTTTCTGTGATTCCAATGCAGTGATTACTAGATTTGAATGTATACTTCAGAATCGACACAGACACGTCAAAAATCGAAGGTGGTTTTGATGTGATCGGAGAGTTGATCGATCGGCGAGCAGGTGAGGCAAGAGAGGGAGCGCGTAGGAGGGAGAAGAGGTGCAGCGCATGTGAGATTTGTGGACATTTCACCAATTTGTCCCAAACTATGGACAAATCACCAATTAGTACAACTTTTTTGGACATTTCACAAAATCCCCCTTTATTTAAAGCATTAGAATAACAATTTTGAAACATTCTAACTTATGCCGAAGTTGTTTCAATAATACTATACAATGAGATTAGCTTAAGGTATTAAGATAAAACTAACTTGTGCCTTAATTTATCGACTATATGGCCTTGTAAAATTGGTTTAATGGCTTAAATGGCTAATGTCGGAATTTGACTAAGTGTTATTTTAGTTAATGGCTTTTAGAAACTTTTGAAGTGATTATTCGAAACTTGGCTTGATAAATTAATTATGAACTTTCTTGAGATTCTATAGGAGTGGAGGTATGAGTAAAATATGAATTTGAAACATGTTATGATCTATTGGAACTTTGAGATGAATGATGGAAGTGGTCAAAGAAATTGATATTATGAGAAAATGAGTTGATGATAACGTGAATGTGATGATATATGGTGATATGAGATGATGATGATGATGATGATGATGATGATGATGATGATGGTGATGAGAATATGCTTAAGATGTGGAAATGAGATCTTCGACTTATGTAACCTATGTAAAATGGACATTATATGAGTAGACTTAGACTTATGCATTATTATGTATTGCTAGGCGATCTGTCATTTGTTGGATCTGCTTGTATATTGATGTGCTGCTTTGGATTCCGGGCTTCTACAGGTAAGTCCTCTGGGGCTTACTCAAGTTAGAACCTCATACCTGATGTGTCATATAGTGTGTAAGTGTTGCATATATCCTGCATTATTCATGTAGTAGCATGCTTAGGTTGCACAACTGATCAAGCATATGTATTCTCCTTGCGTATGGTAGAACGACCGTTAAATTGTGAGTCCTAGAGTCGTTTGCTAGGGTCATAGGACAACCCAATCCCATTGGGTTTGTTCCTAATCGAGACTGATATCATACCAAGAGAAAAAAAGAAAGAAAGAAAATAATGACATATGAAATGAGACATGATATATGACATGATGAGATGTTGCTATATAGCATTGAACGCGGCCGGTTCCTGCACTAACGAGCATGGGTGCGGGAGTAGGAGAGGGACATGCCACTTGGCATTCTGTGCGGGATCCCATTTAATCGTTTCTGCATTATATAAACTGTCAGCATGCTTGGGTGATTTAAATTTCAGCACTGTATTAGAACATCCTTTATTCTAGGTATAGGCATATTATATGGCTCAGTGAGGACTTCCGGTCCCGCATGAGTGGCTCAACCTTGACTCGTGGTATAGTTTCAGGTATTTGATCCTTGCTTGTTCCATGCTTCCATGATGAGCATTTGTTTTGGGACGTTTAGCTGACCAAGAGACTGATTTAACACCAGACGTGTGGCTTTGGATGTTTATACTCGTTTATTTTTTTAGACCCGGCTCTGCCAAGGCAAGTTGTATCATGAGATTTCCTTCTTTATGCTTTTCGAACTTAAAACGTTTTTGAGCGACTTAGGCAGGTAGGACAGGTTCGGGATACCCAACGGCCCTATCGCGAATTTAGGGTGCGAAATCCCTTCTTTGAGTACTAAACACTTTGTTTTGAAACTCATTACGTACTCGAATTGCAAGATTCGAACGGAAGTATCCAATCCTTCGAAACGTAACTCGAATATTTATATTTGGGTCGTTACACGTGAGCCTCATGCCTTTGTCCATATGTTCAAAGGTAAGTATTGGAGCCTTGGAGCCTGTGGATATGAAGTTATACATGGCCCACAAAAATTTTGTGAAAAGCCCACCGGAATTATTGACGATGTCCCGATCAAAGTGGGCAAGTTCTATGTGTCACGGACTTTATTGTACTTTATATGGCAGAAGATCCAACATGTCTTATCATCTTAGGTAGGTTGTTCCTAGCTATGGCCGACGCCAATATCGACATTTGAAACGGGCTACTATCTTTCCTAATTGGCAATGAAGTAATAGAGTTCTCCTTCAATCCTACTATGAAGGAGGTGAACCGAATGGAAGTCAAGTCCTTACATGCGACGGGGAGAGTAATCCCTTGTGATGAACCAATGGAGAGGACTTTGAGCAATGAAAGAACAAGAAAAAAAGGCCATGGATGTCCAAATGGAGAAGCTCTTGGCAATTTGGCACCAAGCCAACGAAGAAGAAGAGTACTTGTCAGAAGCTAAGTATGGGGTTGACGCTTACGATTGCATCGAGGTCGACCAACTTCAATCGATATCGACTTGACCCATTCGACATCGACTCCCCCAAATCGACCTACCTCCATCGACTGCACCTCCAGAAGACTTGTTTCACTCGACGTCGACTGAGCTCAGTCGATGTCGACCACTCCCTTAGAAGCATGATGACTCGATGGGAAGTCTAGGTAAATATTTCTATCCTTCGGAGTTTACAGATAATGTCCCTATGAAAAAGGTACCTTTGTTTGTACGCCTTACTAATGTTGCAGGAAAGTCAACAAGAAAATACAAGGCAGACGATAAGGTAAACATGGATCAATGCAATATAAAGGGACGCAAAAGAAAGGATAGAAGAAAAGGCGGAGTAGTGACCATAGACAAAGTTTATCTAGGAAGGTTGGAGCTTAGAGATAAAAAGGGTATAATTTTCAAAGTTGAGCTCGAAAGCCCCGAAGAAGAGATCCGAGCCATATGGTCCCTATATATCCCAACCTGGATAAAAGAGCGGAAGAAGTCGGCCTAGCGACTATAAAATCTAGAGCTTGTACATAGACTCTAAAATCTAGAGCTTGTCCCAATCACTCAAAGTCGATCGACCTAGTCGATATCGACTGATCCTTTTGATCTCGACCGCACCTGCAAAACCACCTGTTTTGAGCCGTTGCAATAATTTCTAGTAAGTTTACCTTTGCCTCCACTTCTGATTTTCTTTTTACAGTGGGGACACTGTAGGATGTATGTATGTGGTAAAAGCTTGTTTACATATTTTGCTCGATTCATCTTTGTTAGTTTCCATCTTTGTTTGGTTAGATCTTATACATATTAGGCATCATCGTTGGATACATATTTTTCTATGTGCTTAAAGTTTATAGTCCAAAGAAAATTTTTGAGAAAAATCACCCCCATTGAAAAATTGAAAAGTGTCATGGAAGTTTTGATAAGACTCGACGATACAAAAGTGGATCTGTTAGAGATATAGCAATTAAATTGCCTAGTAAAGGGAAGTCTCAATAAAGTGCGATTTTTAGAGAAAACCATGAAAGGAGATAAAATTGAAGTTGCTTTTGACATATGCATGATAAGAGGACGGAGGACTTTATTTTCCAATTGAACATTATTTGCCCTACCTAGCCATTACCCATGCTTAATTACCTTACATCATACTATAAGCCATATGTGCTTACATTATATTTGCTCCACAATGTTCTTAAATTGCCCATTTTTATACCTTTTTACCCATCCGGGGAATTATTTTGCGAAACGGAATTCATATTATGGAATTGTTATATGATTGATATGTTGTGAGATTATTATAAAGTTGAAGGAAGGAGATTTTTAATGGAAAATTTAATGAGTGAAAGAAAATCCGGTCACCTAGAAGTTAGGTGAATCGACCCTGCTTGCGGAGGATAAAATTCACGCGAGATGGGACACCAAGGTGAGTTGTCCGAAGCGTTATGTATCCAGGGCCATTCATGACAGCCATGTTTGTGATTCGTGAGAAGGCAGCGTTAAGGTTAGAGAGGTAAAAGCAACATAGGGAAAAAAACAAAGAACATTATGAGAGGAAAGGAATGTGGAAATCACAAAGGAGGAAGTGCATTAAAGAAAGAAAGTTTGAAAGTCTCTCCCCGGATTAAGCACCCCATTGCCAAATAATAGCCCACCACTATACCTTTTACCATCACTTCACCATTCACTTAAAAGTCCTCTTGATTATTGTTGCTATGTTACAAAATTGTTTTTGCATAACCCTCCTTTTGTGTGAGATGTCACTTTTCATTCACAGGCACGAATTTGAAGGCAATAGTACCTTTGCAAGGATGTTAATTGATTGTTAGGGTTATCTAAGAATGGATCAATGATGTTAAGAGTTTAGTCCTTCCTCTGTTCGCAGGATTTGGAACGTTTTAGAGCAAAGACAAGACACTAGAAGATCACTCAATTTCGAGCAGAGCACTTGATCTTGACCATAGCACTCGACATCGACAGGAAGTACCCGATGTCGACTAAAGAAATGAAGAAAATAGAGACTAAGGCATGAAGAGATAATGTCGACCGAGATAACCCATGTCGACCGATCAAGAGCACTCGATGTTGACTTGTTCACTCGACATCAACTGGAGCAACAACACGTAACATACGCGTAATGGGCCGAATCTTTGGAGGGTTGCTTAACCACGTCATTCACTTATCATCTTCCAAAGATACTTTTATCCTTATGGGCATATTCCTATTTACCCTAGGGAATATTTCTTTAGATATTTTTATAATTCTAGTAGGATTTATATTTTCAATTTACATAGAATTCAAATTACCAGTTTGATTAGAATTCCTTTCATTGGCTAGCAAGGATTGGGAGCCTATAAATGAAGTCCTAAGGGCTGAGTTTTATTCATTCAACCCGACAATTCAATTCTTGAGCAATCAAGCCACCAATAGAGAGAGTTAGTCGAGTTAGAGAGAGAGAAGGTGTTTGGTTGTGTACTTTAAAGGTTTAGTTTTATGCAAGTTGTTTATTTTATCTTTATGATGTTTTCCCCAATCAAGAGTGAGTAGTCGTCCTACTTCTAGGGTCGGGGTGAGCCCGACAATAGACATGTTTGTATGCTTAAATCCCTAATTTGCTTATGTGTTTTCATCTTCTATCCCATGCTTAATCCTTTATGAGAGTTTAGGATAATTCCTTATTTGCATTATATGAATCGAAAGTGGATTATTTTTGAATTTGGATAGTAATTAGGATTTGTTTGCGAAAGTTGACTAAACCCTAATTATAAAAAGGATAGAAACAACTAGGTATTTATGCGAAAGCCTCTATGTTCCTATTTGGTGATTGCGAAAGTTGACATAGGATGATAAAAACATAAAATTTATGTGATTTAAGTGTGTATGCATGTATGGTTATTGTTGTGGCGTATCCCTACCTTGGAAGCTTTAGTTTATATAGTTTACAAAACCCCAAAAATACTTGCTTTTATTTTTTTGTTTTCTGTTTACGAACTGATATTGCAATCGATATCGACCACTTTAGTCGATATCGACCATTCCTGCTCGAGAGAAATCAAGTTGACAGTCTTCTTGATGTGGATCAAGATGAGCTTCTGTGGCTCAAACAACGATCTCGATCCTGGCGACAACTCGAGGACGTGTCGAATGCAAATGGAGGAGAATGAGATCGTCCTCAAGAGAAAGAAGAAGGCTCCACCATGGATTTAAAGTGAAAAGGCCGACGACTAGGCCAAAGATATTCTAATTATTTTATTATTATTATTAGTTTTTAGTTCCTTCCATATTTAGTAACTCTTATGTTAATTGGAGCTATTTATGGAATGTCTTATTTTTAGTAATACTTAGTTAGGTGAATAAGGTAAAAAGGAAAGTCTATCTACTTAGATTCTTCCTTAACCACTAAGGTTTGACTTTTCAAACTAAATCTAGGGTTTTAATTAATTATTATTATTTTTAGTCAACCATGCTGATCCTTTGCAAGTTGAGGATGGCTTAGAAATCTATTTAACGTACGTTCATCCCATTAGGTAAAGGCAGATTGAATTATAGAATTGAGGAAACCCTTTGGCTAAAGGGTTCTTCAATCTTCAATCCAAACACTTTGCGTCATAATTTCATATTGTTCTTCATCCTTTTAATCATCCAAACAATTGCCTTTCGAAACCCTAATACCAAACACAACCCAAAAACACACAACAAAATTCCTGCAGAAAACCGTCGCTGAACCCTAGGCGCTTCCCTCGCTGGAGAGGAGGAACTCCGTCGCTGATCTTCACCAGCCACACTAGGCGGCGGTCGCCCCCAGGCCTGCAGCGGCCGCTGCATCTTGGCCATCCCGCCACCTCAGTTCCTGCCTCCCCTGCGGCCTCCATCGCCGCTTCAACACCTACCTTGTTTTTCCTCGTTTTGTATTGTTCTTTATTGCTTCGTTTTCGGTCGCTCTGTGAAGGTATTTAAAGTGTGAAGACACATTCTTTGAATCAAGTAGAATCATGAATAACAACTTGTTGACGGCCTAATTTTGCAATACTCCTTGATTTATCTTGAGTTGGAACAAGTGTAGTGAAGGTATTTAACATGTGAAGATAGCGGAAGCAAAGGAACAACCACGAACAACACAAAAACGCCTAGGATTCCTCCTCTCCAGCGATTGAAGCTCCTAGGGTTTTCCGACGGTTTCTTGTAGATTTTTGTGTTTGTGTGTTTGGATTGTGTTTGGGTCAAGGTTTCGAATCACAATTGTAAAGATGATTAAAAGGATGAAGAACAATCTGAAATGATGAAGTAAAGTGTTTGGATTGAAGATTGAAGAACCCTTTAGCCAAATGGTTTCCTCAATTCTATATTTCAGTCTGCCATTACCTAATGGAATGAACGTACGTTATATAGATTCCTAAGCCATCCTCACCTTGCAAATGATCAGCATGGCTGACTAATAATAATAATAATTAATTAAAACCCTAGATTTAGTTTGAAAAGTCAAAGCTTAGTGGTTAAGGAAGAATCTAAGTAGATAGACTTTCCTTTTTACCTTATTCACCTAACTAAGTATTACTAAAAATAAGACATTCCATAAATAGCTCCAACTAACATAGAAGTTAAAAAATCTAAAAAGAACTAAAAACTAATAATAATAACATGTTTGGGATACATTTGAGCGAAAACAACACAGTTTTGGTGGATAAAGAAAGGTGACGCCGATATGGTCACTTTTGGTCCGAAAATTTCACGGAAAGCTTTTTGCGCAGAAAGTCCCCATTATGATCTATACACCATATAAACATGTTTTGGACACATTTGAGCGAAAACAACACAGTTTTGGTGGATAAAGAAATGTGACGCAGATATGGTCACTTTTGGTCCGAAAATTTCACAGCAAGCATTTCGTGCAGAAAGCTCTCATTAGGACCTATACACCATATAACCATGTTTAGGACACATTTGATCGAAAACAACACAGTTTTAGTGGATAAAGAAAGGTGACGCCGATATGGTTACTTTCGGTCCGAAAATTTCACGAAAAGTGTTTCGCGTAGAAAGCTCCAATTATAGCCGATACACCATATAAACATGTTTGGGACGCATTTGAGCGAAAACAACACAGTTTTGGTTGATAAAGAAAGGTCACGCCGGTATGGTCACTTTTGGTCCGAAAATTTCACTGAAAGCTTTTCGCGCAGAAAGCTCCCATTATGACCTATACACCATATAAACATGTTTGGGACACATTTGAGCGAAAACAAAACATTTTTGGTGGATAAAAAAAGGTGACGCCGATATGGTCACTTTTGGTCAGAAAATATCACGGAAAGCTTTTCGTGCAGAAAGCTCCCATTATGACCTATACACCATATAAACATGTTTTTGACACATTTGAGCAAAAACAACATAGTTTTGGTGGATAAAGAAAGGTGACGCCGATATGGTCACTTTTGATCCGAAAATTTCGCGGAAAGCTTTTCGAACACAAAGCTCCCATTATATCCTATGCACCATATAAATATGTTTGGGACACATTTGAGCGAAAATAACACAGTTTTGGTGGATAAAGAAAGGTGACGCCGATATGGTCATTTTTTGTCTGAAAATTTCACGGAAAGCTTTGTGCGCAGAAAGCTCCTATTATAACCTATACACCAAATAAACATGTTTGAGACACATTTGAGCGAAAACAAAACAGTTTTGGTGGATAAAAAAAGTTGACGCAGATATGGTTACTTTTTGTCCGAAAATTTCACGGAAAGATTTTCGCGCAGAAAGCTCCCATTATAACTTGAAGAGGTAAATATATAGATATGTGGCTTAAAAGCCAAAGATACAGTAACGTAAGACCAACCAACGAGTCTTACGGAAAAAGAATAAACCCTTAACAAAATAAACTGCCGCAAGTCCCCTACCCCTCATGCCACATAAATTCCTCACGTGTCTCGTAGTTCAAAATCCACTCAGTAAACTCACCATTACATACCACCTACCACCTAATAAGGCCCTCTATTGCACACTATCTAAACCTATTTAATAGGCCCCTAATACGGCTAATAAATCCAACCACCCCAATATATATGGCAGCCCACCCATTCCTTGCAACCAGCCCAAATTATGACTTGATTATATAATTCAGATCACCTCCTTTTATGACAGCAAAATTGATCCCTTCAAGTATGACAGTGAGTAACGCAGCTTCAGTGCACCCCTCAGCCTCACCGCACCCACATGGCTTCTTTCTCATCCCGGTTTGTAGGATTCGTCATCGGTCGAGGAGTCCTCACTCTCCTCAAGCTCCGACTCATCCAAGAAATGGGCCGCGTCACCCTTTCCGCAATTAGGATCTTTAATAGAAGACATTGCATTGAAAAGCTCATCCATTGTCAATGCCATTTTGATATCACCATTCATGCACGTTTTCGTGCCTCGCAAGAGGTACGTACCCTTCTTGACACCATCGGTAACTTTCCATCGCATCAACTATGGAGTCTTACATTCATTGATTTCTAGCTGCCCATCCTTCGTTGCCAAGATGCCCGACGACGCAGCCCATGAAGATGCTACCATTCTTGCACATATAAGCGAAGTCTCATGGTCCGGAGCGTCCTCGTCGTCATTAGCTTCACTCCCAACAGTAGCCTCCCCTGTAGAAGCCACATTACACCCTTGTACCCCTCCCATCTCATTACCAACAGCCCCGGAGGAGCACAAATTTTCAGTTTGAACTCCTTGAGAGACAGTAGCAGGAGCTGCCATAGTTGGGGAGGCAGTACACGCAGCAGAAGGCTTCTCCAAGACACTCCCCTCATCACATGAAGGCTCCAAAACCCCAGCTGCAACCCTTTTATGCTTTCCTTCTTCACTCTTCTTACTTGAGCTTCCTTCCATTTCGTCTCCAAATTGCCCACCTTCAGCTGTTGATCGAGACTCCACCACCTGGGTTTTATTCGAGCAGGAGGCCTCCAAGTGCCCAAAGCACTTACATTTACAACAACTCCATGGGAGCCACTCAAAAATAATTTTCAGCATACATTCAACACCCTTCTCATTCCTTAGAACCACATACTTCCGTCGAGCCTGATCCACATTGATATCTACAAGCAAACGAGCGAAAGAGAGCATCTCCTGGCTCGATGTACATTCATCAATGCACAGCGGTACCCCTATCCCACTACCGATCATGCTTAACATGGAGTTCGAGCAGAAAATCGGCTGTATATCCGAGATCCTAACCCACACAGGAATCGACTTAAAGAAGCTCCAATCCATTGTCGCCCCCGAGACCCATTGTTTCAACAATAACGGGGATGTTCTAGCACCCATCTTAAGTCCTCATCATTCTCAAATTTAAAGATTAATATCCCTGTGTGTTTAATGAAAAGCTTGGGGGTCCTTACCTTCCATGCCCTCCTGATGAAATCATATATTACTCTACTTGGCGTAATCGGCCCCATGACTGCACCAACCAATGTTGCAGCCCACGCTTCACCTAATTCAGTGTAAAACCCAAAGATCGATAAAGATATAGGCGTAGGTGCGGAAGCGTATGAAATCGAGCAAGTGAAACACAGATCTGATCGAATCAAGCAAGTCAAAGAATGAACACAAGCGATTTTACGTGGTTCGGCTATGCCTACATCCACGGGGCGTCAAGAGTTGGCCAAATCCACTATACATGAGTTCGTACAGGGATAGATCAAGTAAGAGATACAAAACTCCTAGATCTACACATGCATGAGATCAGAAAGCAAGAGAGAAAGAGAATCCCCCTATGTGGGAACCAAGAGATCGAAGAAGTCTTCGATCTCGAACCCTAGATCGCCTGGAGAGGAGAGCTGCTGCCCTGAGCTTAGAGCGCCGGCCACCAGAGAACCATCAGGGACACCGTCGGCCACCTTCTTCGCTTCCTAGCTCGGAGAATCTTCAGGCAAAGGGAGAGGAACACCAAACCCTAGAAACCCTAGAAGAGAGAGCGTTTCTGGAAGATGAAGAGAGAGAGAGCACGAAACAGTACGACGGCCGCTGAGCACCTCAAGGAGCTTATATAGCTAGGTCAACCCGGAGAGCTCCCAGCAAAGTGAAACGCTGAGTTCCATCAAAGACAACTGAGCACAAGGGATGGAACTGGGCTCAAGCTTTGGGCTCCTCAACTCCTTTGGCAATCATGGACTCAATCCTCTGTAATGGGCTTATGGCCCAATACCGAGAAATGTAACATTCTCTCTTACATTATACATATTATGCATATAGCTTAACATATATTGCATATGTATTATCACACCATACTTTATACCTGTACTCGTTAGAGGATCAAGCTTTCATAGCTCAATCTCAACTCAGACGAGTATAAGATAAAGTAAGCATCCATACATAGCTTATATGTTTACTATATGTAATATGTATGATCATCATAAACATACATGTTACAAACATACACACAAATATACAAGTAACATAACAAGCATACAAGACATAGGAAATTAACACATATCATTACAAATGCCCCTGTAATTTTCTAAGTCTTGCACTGGGCAGACTCAGCTTCATATCAAGTGGATTCTTATGCCAGGTCCGTCCTCAGCCCATGCTCACAATACAGATCAGGTGAGCTCCTCCAAATGGAGGAAGTTCCTACAAAACAAAAACTTATCATGAGGAACAATTTTAGTGCCAAAATCTGCAGGATTATATCTACCATCAATCTTCTTAACATGAATCACATTATCTTCAACCTTTTCCCTGATAAAATGATATCTCACATCAATATGCTTAGTTCTTTCATGATACATGGGATCACGACATAAGTAAAGCACACTCTGACTATCTATATGCAAAACAGAAGTGTAGTGCTTCTTCTCAATCTCTTTCAAAATACCCTGTAGCCAGATAGCCTCTTTATAGGCTTCTGTTGCTGCAGTGTACTCTGCCTCAGTAGAGGATAATGCAACTATGGGTTACTGTTGGGATTTCCAAGAAATACAATTAACAGCCCATGTATACACATAGGAAGTAATAGACTTTCTGGTATCCTTATTGCTAGCATAGTCAGCATCAACAAAACCATGTAAATCATAAGATGAAGAATGTTCAGCATATAACAAAGATAATTTCACAGATCCAAGAAGATATTTAAGCTGATATTTCATAGACAACCAATGCTTCTCAGCAGGTTCTGACATGAACCTGCTGAGTGTGCTAATGGCAAATGCCAAATCAGGTCTAGTGCATATCATAGAATACATAACAGACCCTACTGCAGCATCATAAGGGATAGATTTCATTCTTTTAGACTCAACCACATACATTTTTTCTTTAAGCTTAGTCAAGTCAAGGTGAGGACCAAGAGGAATGTTATTCACTTTATCACCAGTCACATGAAATCTATCAAGCACTTTCTGAACATAATCACATTGATGTAACCAAAGCTTCTTATGCTTTCTATCCCTAACAATGGACATGCCCAGAATTTTCTTAGCAATGCTTAAGTCCTTCATATCAAAATGTTTTTGCAGATTCTTCTTAATGTCAAGGATGCCATCAGCAGACTTAGAAATAAGCAAGATATCATCCACATACAGAAGAACATATAACACAGGACCAACATGCTTTAATCCTTTAAAGTACAAACATGTATCAAACTTACTTCTCTTGAAACCCAAGCTATACCTCATACATCTATCAAACTTGATGTTCCACTGACGTGGAGACTGTTTCAAGCCATATATAGACTTATTAAGCAAGCAGGCATAGTCAGGATGAACAGAATCAATGAAGCCCTTAGGCTGTTTCATATAGATAGTTTCATCCAAGTCACCATGAAGAAAAGTAGTTTTAACATCCATTTGTTCTAGTTCATAGTCATAGACAACAGTCATAGCAAGCAACAATCTAAGAGTCTTATATTTCACAACAGGAGCAAAGATCTCATTGTAATCCTCTCCTTCCCTTTGAGTAAAACCTTTAGCAACCAACCTAGCTTTGTATCTAGGAGGGTCAGACTTAGAAATTCCCTCTTTAAGCTTAAAGATCCATTTACAATCAATCAATCTAGCATCAGCAGGTTTGGGAACCAAAGTCCAGGTTTTATTAACTCTCATAGAATCTATTTTTTCATCCATAGCATGCTTCCAGAATTTAAAATGAGCACATTTAACAGCTTGTTCATAAGTTTCAGGAGTATAACTTTGCACCACAGAAGAAACAAGACAAGCACACTCAACAATGCTATTAATGAATCTTTTATTAGGAATGACAGTCCTAGGACTCCTATCCCTAGTCAATTGCCAATCAGTTAAATCATGTCTATGAGCAACTGAAGAACTAGAATTGCCAGAACCAGAAGCAGACACAGATTCAACAACATCCTCATTCACAGAAGTAGGAGAGGTAGAAGAGGAAGGTAAAACAGATTCATTATTTGCTTCCCCACCCAATTGGTGAGGTTGCATAAGCACAGAAGCAGGAGGGCAGGAGAAGAAATAGAGAGAGGAGGGGAGGGAGTAGAAGAATAACAACTGTCAAACTCATCTTGAGAATCAGAATTCATGTCCTTAGAGAAATAAAACTGATCACAATCTTCCTGCAAGTTAGTCTCAGATAACACAGGAGCAGAAGCCTTTTTAAAATGAAATTCATGCTCATTGAATATAACATTCCTACTCACAATTGTCTTCTAAACACCAGGTTGGGCAATCAGAAGTTTATAACCTTTGACATTTTCAGGATACCCAAGTAGCACACACTTTTGTGACCTGGGTTCCAACTTACCTTGATTGACATAAGAAAAAACAGTAAAACCAAAAGGTTTCAAATGATCAAGTTTAGGTTTCATGGTAGTCCATAACTCATAAGGTGTTTTAAAAGCAATCACAGAAGAAGGAGTTCTATTAATCAAATAAGCAGAAGTAATCACAGCTTCACCTCACAAACAATGCTTCAAACCAGAAGAGATTAACATGCATCTAGCTTTTTCAAGAAGAGTCCTGTTCAACCTCTCAGCTGTACCATTTTGCTGAGGAGTTCCAGGAATGGTTAAACGCCTCTTAATACCATGCTCTTGACAGAATTGATTAAAATCAGAATTGCAAAACTCCAATCCATTGTCAGTTTTCAAACATTTCACAGATAATCCAGTTTCTTTTTCAACTCTAATTTTCCACATCTTAAAAGTTTCAAATGCCTCATCTTTAGTTATCAACAAATACACCCAAGCATATCTGCTATAGTGATCAACAAGGGACATGAAATACCTTTTATGACCAACAGTAGAGACTTGGGCAGGGCCCCAAAGATCAGAATGTATATAATCAAGAGGAGCAGTTGAGACATGCACAGAAGGCTTAAAACTTTTCCTAGTATGTTTACCAAGCACACAATTTTCACATTAATCAATGGTGCAAGGTTTAGAGTTGAGAATGCCAGATTTATGCAAATTTTCTAACCCTTTATTGCCTAAATGACCTAACCTGTTATGCCACATAAGAGTTTCACTTAAAGACATGCTTTTCACAGAGTTAGAAGCAGTAAGAGCAGTAACAGAAAAGTTCATCACAGGAGTAGCAAGCAACTCATATAAGCCACCTTTTCTTATGCACTTAATGACAGGCTTACCATCCTTAGTAACAACTCTCACACCTTTAGAACTGAACACATCATAATGCAATTCTTCAAGAGCACTTTCAGACATCAAGTTTCTTCTTAAAGCAGGAACCCATTTAACATCCTTAATAACTCTGACCACATTATCAAACATCTTTAAAGCAATAGAACCAACACCTTTAATTTTAAGCACAGAATGATCACCAAGCATAACAGTGCCACCATCAAAGCATTTAAGGTCATGAAACCAAGACTTATGATAAGTAGCATGCATGGTACATCCAGAATCCAAAATCCAGGTATTAGAATCAGCAATATTTAATAATGCAAGCACTTCATGAGTATAATAAGGATGGGATTCAAACACAATAGATACATTAGACTGCTTAGCAACAACCTTTTCATCTCTTTTTCTTTTAAAACAATGTTTTTCAATATGACCAGACTTAGAGCAGTAAGAACACATCAAGTGAGATTTATCAGGCTTATCAGATTTACCAGTTTGGCTAGACTCAAGCTTACCAGTGTCCTTTTGAGGCTTATTCCTGTTTTGGTTCTGGTTTTGGTTGTTATTAGGCTTATTGCTTCTGAACCTCCCTTTAGAAACAAGAACTTCATTCTTATTTTCAGTTTTGGGGTCAGATCTAGACTTATATTTGTTTCTGAAAACCTTTAAAGTATCATTTTTCTGAATAATGGACTCAAGGATAACCTTTTTCTCCAACTTATCAGTACTGTATTGAACAACATCTTTAAAGGTGTCAAACTGAGCAGGCAAAGCATTTAATAACAACACACACTGTTGAGTTTCCTCAACTTTATCACCACAACGCTCCAAATCTTGAATAATAGTAAAAAACTTATCCAGATTTTCAGATAAAGCACAGGACACATCCATTTTATAGGTAAACAACTTATTGAACAGGTTAACTCGAGAAGGGAGAGATTTTACCTAGTAGAGGGCTTCCAGCCCATCCCACAGTTTCTCATCTGTCTCAAAATTAAGAACCTGTCTAGCAACTTCATCTCCTAAGCGCAACATTATGTCACTGTGGGCCTGTTCATCAGTTTCCAAGATTTTTTCTTTTGAAGTTCCATCAGGAAACTTATTTGTCACAGCAACCCAGCATTTTTCTTTGATCAAGAATGCCTTCATTTCAATTTGCCACATAGCAAAGTTAGTGTGGCCATTGAAGGGCTTGAGATAGGTGCCTTTGTCACCCATTATAACCAGTACCTCGTAAAACAAAGAAAACCAAGTTAGTATATGGGCAAGAACACTCACAGATTCAAGAAAGACTTGAATCTTGACAGCAACAAATAGATCTACGCTAGTAATGCAAGATTAAGCAAGATCTACACACCAAATGCCAGAAATAAAGCACAGAATCCTAGATCTAGCAAACAAGGGTGTGGTACGTCACGTAGGGGGGGTTCGGCACCAGCGATGTCGCCTTTTAGGTCCGTCCGAGGCCCTACGCCCGTTCTTTATCCCTAGAACTCAAGAATGAGCCAGGAAATCAAGAACGCGACACTCAAGCTCTGATACCACGTTGTAAAACCCAAAGATCGATAAAGATATATGCGTATATGCGGAAGCGTATGAAATCGAGCAAGTGAAACACAGATCTGATCGAATCAAGCAAGTCAAAGAACGAACACAAGCGATTTTACGTGGTTCGGCTATGCCTACACCCACGGGGCCTCAAGAGTTCGCCAACTCCACTATATATGAGTTCGTACAGGGACAGATCAAGTAAGAGATACAAAACTCCTAGATCTACACATGCATGAGATCAGAAAGCAAGAGAGAAAGAGAATCCCCCTGTGTGGGAACCAAGAGATCGAAGAAGTCTTCGATCTCGAACCCTAGATCGCCTGGAGAGGAGAGCTGCTGCCCTGAGCTTAGAGCGCCGGCCACCAGAGAACCACCAGGGACACCGTCGGCCACCTTCTTCGCTTCCTAGCTCGGAGAATCTTCAGGCAAAGGGAGAGGAACACCAAACCCTAGAAACCCTAGAAGAGAGAGCGTTTCTGGAAGATGAAGAGAGAGAGAGAGCACGAAACAGTACGACGACCGCTGAGCACCTCAAGGAGCTTATATATCTAGGTCAACCCGGAGAGCTCCCAGCAAAGTGAAACGCTGCGTTCCATCAAAGACATCTGAGCACAAGGGATGGAACTGGGCTCAAGCATTGGGCTCCTCAACTCCTTCGGCAATCATGGGCTCAATCCTCTGTAATGGGCTTATGGCCCAATACCGAGAAATGTAACATTCTCTCTTACATTATACATATTATACATATAGCTTAACATATATTGCATATGTATTATCACACCATACTTTATACCTGTACTCGTTAGAGGATCAAGCTTTCATAGCTCAATCTCAACTCAGTCGAGTATAAGATAAAGTATGCATCCATACATAGCTTATATGTTTACTATATGTAATATGTATGATCATCATAAACATACATGTTACAAACATACACACAAATATACAAGTAACATAACAAGCATACAAGACATAGGAAATTAACACATATCATTACATTCGGCAACATCCTCACTTGTGTAATAAATGCAGTCACCGTTTATGCTCGGAATATGTTGTAGGCGCTCAGCAATGGCAGCTCTCCTAGATCCTCTTGCAACCTGGGCAAAGGTAAGAGGTCGACTAGCACGAGCAATAGGCGACCCACGCGCACCCCCTTCCGCTTGCTCCCTCGACTTTTCCCTGTCCAAGCTTGAGTCTTTTGTGCCAGCTACAGCTGGGTTCACATACAAAATCGAACAAGAAGGAGCTGTAGTCGTCAAGCCCTCACCAAACGAAGCACCCAGTAGTTTATTGTGCTCGAACCTTCCCCCATCACCTAGAGACGACCCATCCCTTAGAGGAAACAGTGTCTCCAAGCACGAAGACGATGCACCCGCTCCACCTGGGCAAACAATCGATGTCAACGGAGCAGAATCTTTCTTCGATGAGCACCCACCAGTCGAACCAATCGATGCCTTGTTGCTCGAGCTCTTGCCCCCATCCCCAAGATCCGCCCTTGCCCTTGGGAGAGCCAGCGACGCCGGGCACGAGGACGAGGCACCAGTATCCACACCACCATCTTCCAGATCCGCTTCAAATGACCTCCTTCCATCCGATTGAAACAAGGATTGGTGAAGCTCCTTTTCCAACTTGAGCTTTTTGTCTGAATCCAAACCCACGAGGGTTACTTTTCCTTTGCCCTTCCTCTTAGCCATACCCAAGTGGCCGGCGCCACCGCCCAGGAGAGGGCACTGCCTTCGTGATAGCAAATCGCCCCAAATGGGGACAAGCATAAAAACCGAGGCAAGAGAGAAGGAAAAAAGAAAAACCCTTAAGCTCCCTGACCTATACACCATATAAACATGTTTGATACACATTTGATCGAAAACGACATAGTTTTGGTGGATAAAGAAAGGTGACACCGATATGGTCTCTTTTGATCCGAAAATTTCACGGAAAGCTTTTCAAACACAAAGCTCCCATTATGACCTATACACCATAAAACCTGTTTAGGACACATTTGAGCGAAAAAAACACATTTTTGGTGGATAAAGAAAGGTGACGCCGATATGGTCCCTTTTGGTCCTAAAATTTCACGGAAAGCTTTTTGCGCAGAAAGCTCCTATTATGACCTATACACCATATAAACATGTTTGGGACACATTTGAGCGAAAACAACACAGTTTTGGTGGATAAAGAAAGGTGACGCCGATATGGTCGCTTTTGGTCCAAAAATTTCACGGAAATCTTTTCAAACACAAAGCTCCCATTATGAACTATACACCATATAAACATGTTTCAGATGCATTAGAGCAAAAACAACAGAGTTTTGGTGGATAAAGAAAGGAGACGCCGATATGGTCACTTTTGGTCCGAAACTTTCACCGAAAGCTTTTCAAACACAAAGATCCTATTATGACCTATACACCATATAAACATGTTTGGGACACATTTGAGCGAAAATAACACATTTTTGGTGGATAAAGAAGGGTGAAGCCGATATGGTCACTTTTGGTCCGAAAATTTCACGGAAAGCTTTTTGTGCACAAAGCTCCCATTATGACCTATACACCATATAAACCTGTTTAGGACGCATTTGAGCTAAAACAACATAGTTTTGGTGGATAAAGAATGGTGACGCCGAAATGGACACTTTTGGTCTGAAAATTTCACGGAAAGCTTTTCGCACAGAAAGCTCTCATTATGACCTATACACCATATACACATGTTTAGGACATGATGCGTTGCTATTCCCAATCCTTCGCCTATGAAATTCAAATTAAGAACAACGTCTTATGTTTTGTCCCGATCTTGCAATATTCTTTGATTTCTCTTGATTTGTAAAAATTATAATTCAAATTAGTGAGAGAGAATAAAGATAGTCGACATCATAGCAAGAAAAATAACAAAGGAGAAGTGCAAGGCAAGAGAAGGTGCGGAGGAGGCGCCGGATGCTGTGGCCTGGCAGCGGGGATGCCGCGGGCTATACAACGGCCGCTGCAAGTGATGGGTCGGCCGCCGCCTTGGCCTGGTGGTGAGGGAGCAACGACGGTGGCCTTCTCTTCTGCGACGGTTCCTTCTAGGGTTTGTGCGACGGTTTCTACAGTAATTGTGTTTGTGTTTTTGGGTTTTGTTTGGATTAGGGTTTCGAAACACAATTGAATGGATGATGAAAAGGATGAATCACAATATGAAATTATAGAGCAAAACGTTTGGGATTGATGATTGAAGAACCCTTTAGCCAAATGGTTTCCTCAATTCTATAATTCAATCTGACTTTTCCTAATGACTTGAACGTATGTTAAATAGAAATTGCCGAGGTCTTAAGCTCAACTCTTGGACTGGTGGTCTAGTTTTGAGGAAAGTGATCCAAGGTGGTCTGAATCCTTGCTCCATAGCTCCTTGATAACGAATGAGAAGTGCTTGGGTAGCATCTTGAATCTTTTTAGCCCTCGCACGAGTGATATGACCATCAATTGGCACCTTCATGTTGTCCTCAATGTACCAGGAGTCATCGCCGATTGCACTGCATCATTCTCCTCCACTTGAGCACGATTTGTCCTCAAATCATCGTAAGAGTCATCGTCAGGCACAAACAAAGAGAGGTCGGCCACATTGAAGGTAGAATGGACGTTGTACTTGTCGACAGGGAGATCCATCTTGTAGGAGTTTGGTTCCATCTTTTCAACCACGCGGAATGGTCCATCTCCCCTGGGATCCAGCTTAGATTTCCGTTGTTGCGAAAACCTTTCCTTCTTGAGATGCAACCAGACAAGGTCACCAACGTTGTACTGCACTTCCTTCCGATGCTTGTCCTTCGCCACCTTGTACTGAGCACTCTTCCTTTCCAGCTGCGCCTTGGTTCGCTCATGCAGGCGCTTGATGAAATCAGCCTGCTTGGTGCCATCCACGCTCTCCTTCTCCTTCATAGGGCGAGGTGTCATGTCCACAGGCGTAAGAGTATTGCGCCCATAGACCACCTCGAAAGGAGTCTTCTTTGTTGCAGAATGCCTGGACTTGTTATAAGCAAACTCAATAACAGGTAGGCAGTCTTCCCACCTCCTAAGGTTAGTATGCAGTATGACTCTCAGGAGAGCCCCAAGAGTCCTATTAGTAACCTCAGCTTGGCCATCAGTTTGGGGGTGACAAGATGTAGAGAATAAAAACTTAGTACCCAACTTAGACCATAATGTTTTCCAAAAACAACTCAAACACTTAAAATCACGATCAGACACAATGGATAATGGTAAACCATGCAATCTAACAGCATCTTTGAAGAAAAGATTAGCAACATGAATAGCGACATCAGTTTTGTGACAAGGTATGAAATGAGCCATTTTGGAGAACGTGTCCACTACAACAAAAATAGAATCATGTCCTTTAGATGTCCTAGGTAACCCAACAATAAAATCCATAGACACATCTTCCCAAGGAGCATTAGAAATCGGTAGTGGAGTATACAAACCATTAGCATTTGCTTTAGACTTAGCTTTAGCACATGTGACACAACTTTTGACAAATCTAAGCACATAATTAGTCATTTTAGGCCAAAAGTAATGTTCCTTTAATCCAGCTAAAGTCTTTTCTAAATCACCATGTCCCCTAGATTCATGCACTTCTTGAGTAAGGAGTCTCCTAATAGATAAAGATGGGATACAAAGCTTGCCCATCTTAAACAAATAACCATTATCAAGAAAGTAAGAATCAACTTCACCTTTGGATACACATTGAGCATAAATGTTCTTAAAGAAACTATCACTAACATATAGTTCTATAATCAAAGCAAAACCCAAAATATGTGCATCGCAATGGTTCAAAAGGACATACCTACGTGATAGCACGTCAGCTACCACGTTATCCTTCCCCCTTTTGTGGTGAACCAAATAAGAGAAAGTCTCCAAGAACTCAACCCACCGAGCAAGGCGCCTACTCAGCACCATCTGACCTTTGAGATATTTCAGCGCTTCATGATCCGAATGGATCACAAACTCCTTACGCCATAGGTAATGTTGCCATGTCTGCAAGCAACAGACGAGAGCGAATAACTCCTTGTCGTAGGTGGAATAGTTGAGTTCCGTAGGACCCAACTTCTCGCTAAAATAGGCAATGGGACGCCTATTCTGGAGAAGCACACCACTAATGCCAGTGCCAGAAGCATCACACTCAAGCTCAAAAAGGTTGTGAGAAGTCGGGTAGTTGCAGCACAGGCGCGTGGGTGAGTGGATCTTTGAGAGCATTGAATGCCCTTTGATGCACGTCGGTCCAGCGAAATGTCACATCCTTCTTGGTCAGCTCATGTAGGGGGCGGTAATGGTGCTGAAGTCCCTAACGAATCGGCGATATAAACCAGCAAGGCCCAAGAATGAGCGGACATGATTGGGAATCTGTGGCTGGGACCACTCCTAGATAGCGCGAACCTTCTCTTCATCTACTTTCAAACCTGTTGCAAAAACTACAAAACCAAGAAAGATAGTAGACTCGGAAGCAAATGAACACTTTTTCTAGTTAGCATATAATTTCTCTTTGCGAAGACAATCAAAAACTAACTTTAAGTGGCCAACATGATCAACAAGGTTCTTACTATGGATCAAAATATCGTCAAAATAGACAACGATAAATTTACCTAAGTATCTTTTAAGCACATGGTTCATAGGCCTCATAAAAGTGGAAGGAGCATTAGTTAAACCAAAAGGCATTACTAACCATTCATATAAGCCATACTTAGTTTTAAGAGTTGTTTTCCATTCATCTCCCTGTTTCATCCGAATTTGATGATAGCCACACCTAAGATCAATTTAAGAGAAAATACAAGCACCATAGAGTTCATCAAGCATATCATCCAAACAAGGAATAGGGTGACGATACTCAACCATGATTTGGTTGGTTTCCCTGCAATCAACACGCATACGCCAAGAGCCATCCTTCTTTGGTACCAAGATAACAGGAACGGTACAGGGACTAAGGCTCTTGTGAACAAAACCCTTGTCCATAAGCTTCGTGACTTGGCGTTGTAGCTCCTTTGTCTCCTCAAGACTAGCTCTATAAGTAGCACGGTTGGGCAACGCTGCGCCAGGGACAAAGTCTATCTGGTGCTCAATCCCTCTAATGGCGGCAAGCCTTGTGGTAGCTCAGCGGGAAGCACATCTAAATAGTCTTGCAAAAGGTTAGCAATAGGTGCAGGAATATGACTCAAATCCACAACATTAAATAAAACTTCTTTCATGATCAAAAAAGGATACGAGGTGGATGAGCATCCCAAGTAATCGTCTCCTAATGGGGCTGAGATAGAAGCGCTCTTCGTTCGACGGAACCCTTGATAGGAGAAGAGGGGGGTTTCGTCAAAGCGGAAGAAGGTGAAGACGATGATGCAGCTGCGGCGGCCGCGGGAACAGATGCGGCGGCCGCCGCCTGGGATGCAGCGGCCGCTGCATTATGTGCAGCGTGCTCTTTACCGCGGGCAGCAGCTTGTCTCTGGGCCTCCTTCTGGGCATCCTGGTGTTGTTTCTTGCGTACCTGTTCCTTCAAAACAGCTTGAGGAGACAAGGGTAGGAGAGTAACTCTCCTCCCATCAAAAGTGAAAGAATAGGTATTCGCACGACCATCATGCAACACAAAACGATCATAAAGCCAAGGACGACCAAGTAAGATATGACTACAATCCATCCTAGCGACATCACATAAAATCTGATCATGGTAGGAACCAATAGATAAAGAAACTAAGCATTGTTTAGTAACCATATTATCAGAAGCATCATCAGTAATACCATTAAGACCATAATGAGTAGCCCTAGGTGTAGTAGTTAAATGAAGATAATCAATTACCTTTTCATTGATGAGGTTGCAGCAACCTCCTCCATCAATGATGACATTCAAGGTAGCCTCGCGAGCCACACACTTTGTGTGGAAGATGTTCTCCCTTTGATAAGCCATGAGAGCCTCCTGAATGTGTAGGACTCGGCGGTTGACAAGGCAAAGAGCCTCTTGAAAGCATGTATGATCAATCCCCTTAGTAGCCGGGTCCTCCTCCACTTCAGCTGAAGTTATGGGTTCTTCCAGAATCTCATCCTCATAGTAGTAGTTGTTTTCGTCTCTCCTCGACATGTTCCCACAAATTAGGAGATAACAAGTAAAAGGGACAAGGGAACGGAAACCAAGCAATGCAAGCCCTTTTGATTCTAAGAGTGATTAGGTTTTAGAAATCAAGTAGGCGAGAAAACAAGGCACCGTATTCAAGCAATTTTCCCTAGACACAGAATTATGCAATATTGATAGTAGCAAGAAGATGATCAAATTACAAATAAAAATCAGCCACAACTCGGATAGCAAGGATAGCGAGTATAGAACAAGCGGCTAAGCGATAAGAAGCAAAGAACTACAATGTGATGAAAAATTCAACAATGGTGTAATAAGAGTAATGCAATCACAAGGGCAATCAAGTGCACACACTCCGTCAACTATTATCTGACGGTTGTAACATGGTTCGGAGAGAGATGGGTGTGACCAAGGCTCATGTGTCGGCACAGCACAAAATCACACAACAAAGGGTTCTTTGAGATGCTTCAAACCAAATAGATCATCAAATATGTAGCGAAGAATGCAAAAGATGCAAGAAAATAACACAAAGAGTTACTAACTCAAAGGAATAGAAAGATGCTTGTTTTTCTTTACTTTTTTTGTACGATTTTTCTTTTTTTTTGACTTACTGTCGCAGGAACTACTGCAAGAATGGCGACTGATAAAAAAAGAAAGAATAAAAAATTATGAAAACTATGCTACGATGATCTAAAAGTAAGCAAAAATAAATGAAAAAAGGGAAATTGGCTTCAAAGATGGAGAAATTAGGGTTCTTTAGTGGTGCAAGTTCATAACATAAACTTTCCAAGAATCACATTCACAGGCATGATATGTAGCAATAGATAGTAAAGATCACAACTTGCAAACTAAAAACTCAATATCTTCCAAATTATAGATCCAACAAGATTATCACCCAAATAACAAGTGCCAATTTTAGGGTTGAATAAAGAAATTAAATTTCAGCAGTGGAGGGTGAGAAAAATAGGCACGAAAATAATCACTCAATCTAAAGAATCAAGAGTAAAGAACTTGCATACACCCCTGGCTCTAATACCACTTGATGCGTTGATATTCCCGATCCTTTGCCTGTGGGCTTAGAATCAAGAAGAAATTCTTATGTTTTGTCCCAATTTTACAATATTCTTTTTTTTTTCTCCTGATTTGTAACAATTATAATTCAATATGAGTGAGATAGAATAAAGATAGTCGAAATCGTAGCAAGAAAAACAACAAATGAGAAGTGCAAGGCAAGAGAAGGAGCGGAGGAGGCGACGAATGTCGCGGCCTAGCCGCAGGGATGTCGCGGGCTATGCAGCGGCCGCTGCAAGTGATGGGGCGGCTGCCGCCTTGGCCTGGTGGTGAGGGAGCAACGACGGTTTCTGCAGTAATTGTGTTTGTGTTTTTAGGTTGTGTTTGGATTAGGGTTTCGAAACACAACTGAATGGATGATGAAAAGGATGAATCACAATATGAAATTATAGAGCAAAGCGTTTGGGATTGAAGATTGAAGAACCCTTTAGCCAAAGGGTTTCCTCATTTCTATAATTCAATCTGACTTTTCCTAATGACTTGAACGTACGTTAAATAGAAATTGCTAAGCCATCCTCACCTTGCAAAGGATCAGCATGGCTGACTAATAATAATAATAATTAATTAAAACCCTAGATTTAGTTTGAAAAGTCAAACCTTAGTGGTTAAGGAAAAATCTAAATAGATAGGTATTCCTTTTTACCTTATTTATCTAATATGACATAAATAAAATAAAAATAGTCTAAAAACTGAAAAATGCCGCCAACCCTATGAGTAGGCACGAAATAGGCCTTCATGGTGGGTCGGGCCTCGCCGTCATGAGCTTGGACTGAGGTCTTAAGCTCAACTCTTGGACTGATAGTCTAGTTTTGAGCACAGTGAGCTAAGGTGGCCTGAATCCTTGCTCCAAAGCTCCTTCATAACGAATGAGAAGTGCTTGGGTGGCATCTTGAATCATCTTTGCCCTCACAAGAGTGATAGGACCATCAAATGACACCTTCATGTTGTCCTCAATGTCACCAGGAGTCATCGCCGATTGCACTGCATCAGGACACATTTGAGCGAAAACAACACATGTTTGGTTTGAAATGGTAAATATATAGATTAGGTGGTTAAACCGAAGAATACAAAATAAGGTGATACCAAACTGAAGGGTCTCACCAGTAAAACCAAAAATATACACCCAAAAAAAAACAACTACCCGAGCTAAAAAACAAAGAGGCTCCAAAAAACATGTCACCACCCGAGAAACCAAAAGTGGGGAAAATGCTACTCTTATACTATAGTTTTGGTGGATAAAGAAAGGTGACGCCGATATGGTCACTTTTGGTCTGAAAATTTCACGGAAAGCTTTTTAAACACAAAGCTCCCATTATGACCTATACACCATATAAACATGTTTGGGACGCATTTGAGCAATAACAACAGAGTTTTGGTGGATAAAGAAAGGTGATGCCGATATGTTCACTTTTGGTTCGAAAATTTCACGGAAAGCTATTCAAACACAAAGCTCCTAATATGACGTATACACCATATAAACATGTTTGGGACACATTTGAGTGAAAACAACACAGTTTTGGTGGATAAAGAAAGGTGATGCCGATATGGTCACTTTTGCTCCGAAAATTCCACGGAAAGCTTTTCGCGCACAAAGCTCCCATTATGACCTATACACCATATAAACATGTTTGGGACATATTTGAGCGAAAACAACATAGTTTTGGTGGATAAAGAAAGGCGACGCCGATATGGTCAATTTTGGTCCGAAAATTTGACGGAAAGCTTTTCACGCAGAAAGCTCCCATTATGACCTAATTTTTGGGCCCATTAAGTCAACAACAATTTCGTGTATTGGTGGGCCCATTTTCGTGCCTTTTATTTTGCTGCTGCCTTCATGGTGCAGCTTTTTAATTGTGCAATTGCTGTTGACTTAATTTTTGGGTGGAATGTCGTGTAGTGGGATGAATATTTGTCTCTTTCGTGGTATTGCATGGGGTATTCTTTGGTTGAGAGTATGTTGTTTCTTCCTCCCTATATCGACAAGTAGCTTTGGATTATGGGCTTAATAGAATGCTTGTCCTGGTATGGACCAGGTTGTGGATGTGTTGTGCTTTTTGGTCAAGTGGATTCCCGTGCCTCGCTTGCATAGAGGTGTGAGTTTGGTCTCCGTTCCTCTTAGGCTTTGGGGGTCCGTTGGGTTTGTTTTTGTGGTGTGATTGTTCCCCCACATCGGCAAACTACCTTAGATGATGGGCGTAATGCTATGCTTGCCCTCGTGTGGACCGGCGAATGGATAGAGCGCGAACTCGTCCTAACGTTTCCCCTTGAGTTGTTGTTGGTTTCGAGTTGTGGTTAAATGTTTTGGGGTGGGAATATGTGTGGTGAGAGGTATGCGGTAGTATGTTTGGTGTAGTGTGGCAGTCCTTTGTGGTATGCTTATGCGTTGCGATGCAATTGTGGTGATATTTCTGGATGGGTAGTATCTTTTGTGAGTTGGAATCCTGTGGGATATAGAACCCATTTTTACGTAAGACTCATGGTTTGGTCTTACTTTTTGTCAATCCTTGGCTTATACAACTATCTATATATTTACCTGTTCAAGTTATGACCTCTACACCATATAAACATGTTATCGACACATTTGAGCGAAAACAACACAGTTTTGGTTTAAAGAGAAAAAATAAAATTCGGTCCGAAGAGATAACACAGTTTTGGTGGATAAAGAAAGGTGACGCCGATATGGTCACTTTTGGTCCGAAAATTTCACGGAAAGCTTCTCAAACACAAAGCACCCATTATGACCTATACACCATATAAACATGTTTGGGACACATTTGAGCGAAAACAACACAGTTTTGGTGGATAAAGAAAGGTGACGCCGATATGGTCACTTTTGGTCCGAAAATTTGATAGAAAGCTTTTTGCGCAGAAAGCTCCTATTATGATCTACACACCATATAAATATGTTTGTGACACATTTAAGTGAAAACAACACAATTTTGGTGGATAAAGAAAGGTGACGCCGATATGGTCACTTTTGGTTCGAAAATTTCACGGAAAGCTTTTCACGCAGAAAACTCCCATTATGACTTATACACCATATAAACATGTTTTGAACACATTTGAGCGAAAACAACAAAGTTTTGGTGGATAAAGAAAGGTGACGCCGATGTGGTCACTTTTGGTCCGAAAATTTCACGGAAAGCCTTTCACGCACAAAGCTCCCATTATGACCTATACACCATATAAACCTGTTTGGGACGCATTTGAGCTAAAACAACACAGCTTTTGTGGATAAAGAAAGGTAACGCCGATATGGTCACTTTTGTTTCGAAAATTTCATGGAAAGCTTTTTCGCAGAAAGCTCCAATTATGAAATATACACCATATAAACATGCTTGGGACACATTTAAGCGAAAACAACACAATTTTTGTGGATAAAGAAAGGTGACGCTGATATGGTCACTTTTGGTTCAAAAATTTCACGGAAAGCTTTTCACGCAGAAAACTCCCATTATGACTTATACACCATATAAACATGTTTTGAACACATTTGAGAGAAAACAACAAAGTTTTGGTGGAAAAAGAAAGGTGACGCCGATATGGTCACTTTTGGTCCGAAAATTTTACGGAAAACCTTTCACGCACAAAGCTCCCATTATGACCTATGCACCATATAAACCTGTTTGGGACGCATTTGAGCTAAAACAACACAGCTTTTGTGGATAAAGAAAGGTAACGCCGATATTGTCACTTTTGTTTCGAAAATTTCATGGAAAGCTTTTTCGCAGAAAGCTCCAATTATGAAATATACACCATATAAACATGCTTGGGACACATTTAAGCGAAAACAACACAATTTTTGTGGATAAAGAAAGGTGACGCTGATATGGTCACTTTTGGTCCGAAAATTTCACGGAGAGCTTTTCAAACACAAAGCTCCCATTATGACCTATACACCATATAAACATATTCGGGACACATTTGAGCAAAAACAACACAGTTTTGGTGGATAAAGAAAGGTGACGCCGATATGGTCACTTTTAGTCCGAAAATTTCACAGAAAGCTTTTCGCGCAAAAAGATCCTATTATGACCTATACACCATATAAATATGTTTGAGACACATTTGAGTGAAAACAACACAGTTTTGGTGGATAAAGAAAGGTGACACCGATATGGTCATTTTGGTTCGATAATTTCACGGAAAGCTTTTCGGGCAGAAAACTCCCATTATGACTTATACACCATATAAACATGTTTTGAACACATTTAAGCAAAAACTACAAAGTTTTGGTGGATAAAGAAAGGTGACGCCGATATGGTCATTTTTGATCCGAAAATTTTACGTAAAGCCTTTCACGCACAAAGCTCCCATTATGACCTATACACCATATAAACCTGTTTGGGACGCATTTGAGCTAAAACAACACAGTTTTTGTGGATAAAGAAAGGTAACGCCGATATGGTCACTTTTGTTTCGAACATTTCATGGAAAGCTCTTTGCGCAGAAAGCTGCAATTATGAAATATACACCATATAAACATGCTTGGGACACATTTAAGCGAAAACAACACAATATTCGTGGATAAAGAAAGGTGACGCTGATATGGTCACTTTTGGTCCGAAAATTTCACGGAATGTTTTTCGCGCAGAAAGCTCCCATTATGACATATACACCATATAAACATGTTTGCGACACATTGGAGCGTAAACAACACAGTTTTTGTGGATAATGAAAGGTCACGCCGATATGGTCACTTTTGGTCCGAAAATTTCACAGAAAGCTTTTCAAACACAAAGCTCCCATTATGACCTATACACCATACGAACATATTCGGGACACATTTGAGCGAAAACAACACAGTTTTGGTGGATAAAGAAAGGTGACGCCGATATGGTCACTTTTGGTCCGAAAATTTCACGGAAAGCTTTTCGCGCAAAAAGCTCCTATTATGACCTATACACAATATAAATATGTTTGGGACACATTTGAGTGAAAACAATACAGTTTTGGTGGATAAAGAAAGGTGACGCCGATATGGTCACTTTTGGTCCGAAAATTTCATGGAAAGCTTTTTGCGCAGAAAGCTCCCATTATGACATATACACCATATAAACATGATTGGGACACATTTAAGCGAAAACAACACAGTTTTGATGGATAAAGAAAGTTGACGCCGATATGATCACTTTTGGTCCGAAAATTTCACGAAAAGATTTTCAAACACAAAGCTCCGATTATGACCTATACCCCATATAAACATGTTTGCGACACATTTGAGCGAAAACAACACAATTTTGGAAGATAAAGAAAGATCTTGACGATATGGTCACTCTGTGTCCGAAAATTTCACTGAAAGCTTTTCAAACACAATGCTCCCATTATGACATGTACACCATATAAACATGTTCGGGACATATTTGAGCGAAAACAACACAATTTTGGTGGATAAAGAAAGGTGACGCTGATATGATCACTTTTGGTTCGAAAATTTCACGGAAGGCTTTTTGCGCAGAAAGCTCCCATTATGACATATACACCATATAACCATGCTTGGGACACATTTAAGCGAAAACAACACAGTTTTGGTGGATAAAGAAAGGTGAAGCGGATATGATCACTTTTTGTCCGAAAATTTCACGGAAAGCTTTTCAAACACAAAGCTCCCATTATGACCTATACACCATATAAACATGTTTGTGACACATTTAAGCGAAAACAACACAGTTTTGGTGGATAAATAAAGGTGACGCCGATATGGTCACTTTTGTTCCGAAAATTTCACGGAAAGCTTTTTGCGCAGAAAGCTCCAATTATGACATGTACACCATATAAACATGCTTGGGACACATTTAAGCGAAAACAACACAGTTTTGTTGGATAAAGAAAGGTGACGCCGATATGGTCACTTTTGGTCCGAAAATTTCACGGAAAGCTTTTCGCGTAGAAAGCTCCCATTATGATATATACACCATATAAACATGTTTGCGACACATTTGAGCGAAAACAACACAGTTTTGGTGGATAAAGAAAGGCCACGCCGATATCGTCACTTTTGGTCTGAAAATTTCACGGAAAGCTTTTGAAACACAAAGCTTCCATTATGACCTATACACCATATAAACATGTTCGGGACACATTTGAGCGAAAAGAACACAGTTTTGGTGGATAAAGAAAGGTGACGCCGATATGGTCACTCTTGGTCCGAAAATTTCACGGAAAGCTTTTTGCGCAAAAAGCTCCTATTATGACCTATACACCATATAACTATGTTTGGGACACATTTGAGTGAAAACAACACAATTTTGGTGGATAAAGAAAGGTGACGCCGATATGGTCACTTTTGGTTGAAAATTTCACGGAAAGCTTTTCGCGCACAAAGCTCTCATTATGACCTATACACCGTATAAACCTGTTTGGGACACATTTGAGCTAAAACAACACAATTTTGGTGGATAAAGAAAGGTGACGCCGATATGGTCAATAATTTGGTCCGAACATTTCACGAAAAGCTTTTTGCGCAGAAAGCTCCCATTATGACATATACACCATAAAAAATGCTTGGGACACATTTAAGCGAAAACAACACAGTTTTGGTGGATAAAGAAAGGTGACGCCGATATGGTCACTTTTGGTCCGAAAATTTTACGGAAAGCTTTTCGCGCATCAAGTTCCCATTATGACATATACACCATATAAACATGTTTGCGACATATTTGAGCGAAAACAACACAATTTTGGTGGATAAAGAAAGGTCACGCCGATATGGTCACTTTTGGTCCGAAAATTTCACGGAAAGCTTTTCAAACACAAAGCTCCCATTATCACCTATACACCATATAAACATTTTAGGGACACATTTGAGCCTAAACAACAATGTTTTGGTGGATAAAGAAAGGTGACGCCGATATGGTCACTTTTGGTCCGAAAATTTCACGGAAAGCTTTTCGCGCAAAAAGCTCCCATTATGACCTATACACTATATAAACATGTTTGGGACACATTTGAGCGAAATCAACACAGTTTTGGTGGATAAAAAAAGGTAACGCCGATATGGTCACTTTTGGTCTGAAAATTTCATAGAAATCTTTTCGCGCAGGAAGCTCCTATTATGACATATACACCATATAAACATGTTTGGGACACATTTGAGAGAAAACCACAGAGTTTTGATGGATAAAGAAATAATGCGGGGTTAGCCCCTGTTTTTCCCGACCTTCTTGACGTTGTAGACTCGGAGTCACAAGATAACAAAGGAGGGGCACAAGTTAGACAAGAAAATGAAGCAAAAGGAGGAAAAACCTTGGAGACAAGGCTCGACCAAGTGAAAGGGAAAAACAGAACAAAATAAAGGGAAATAAAAAGGAAAAGATAGGAGGAATCAACCTTGATGAACAACAAGAAGACCCATTGAAACAATGCACCAAGAACCAACTTAATTGACAACAAAACCAACCCTATACAACCTTACACAACCATGGCTGGCCATGGAAGCACAAGGAGGAGGTTTGTGCTCATCTCGAAATCACTAATCTTCGGAAAATTGACAAAACCAAGTACAAACTTAACTAAATGCAACACACATGCACACAAGGCATGAAACTATCACTTTTAGAGAATGAAACCAACTAGGTTTTCATAAAAAAAGGTTCAAAAGTGTCTTCCAAATGAGAGGTTACAAGCCTTAAATAGGAGAGAAAAACAGCCCAAAAGCAAGGGCCCAAAAACACAAAGTTTCAACAAGTCCTACTAAACCCAAACAAAGGCCCAAAACTAGGGGTGTTATGTGAGCCGAGCTACTCGTGATCGGCTCGGGCCCGGCTCGTATAAAACTGGACTCGGGCTCGTTTATATTTGAAAACGAACGAGTATGAGCAAAATTAAAAGCTCGTCACGAGCTCGAGCCGAGTTCGAGCTTTATACGAGCTTGCTCGTTTAACTCGTTTTACATGCATAATTACAGTTCTACCCTTAGGGTTTTTTCACCCCTTTTAGGTCTTCTCACTGCCTCCATAAATAAAAGCCCAACATTGCCTCTCACCAAATCTCCTCTCGCCAACATCGCCGCCTCCATCCTCGGTACCTCGTCGGAGTCGCCGCCTCTAGCCTCGGCGCCTCACCGGAGTTGCTGCCTTCATCCCCAGGTTTGCTATGATTTATCGTCCTTCTTAGCTCCAATTTAGCGTCTTTCTTGCCTTCTCATACCCTTCTATGTTCTAACCTTTCTTCTTTCAGATCTAGCCATGCCGCCTCCATCCTCAGTGCCTCGCCGGGGCTCTCCTCCATCCTCAGTGCCTCACCGGGGCTCTCCTCCATCCTTCTCATACCCTTCTTTCAGATTTAGCCATTCTCACTTCCCATAGTCATAGATCTAAGATCTCATCTCTTCAACGTCGCTCTCCTCTATCCTCCTCCAGATCTGGATTGGGATCCTCTTCCCTCGACCCTCATCGCTCTCATCTTGAGTCTCCTCACAAATCCTTATCAGATTGGAATCCCTCTTCTCCTAATCTGAGTATCCCTCTTCTCCTAATCCGGATCTGAGTATCCCATCTGGATAATTGGATTTGTCCCAAAATATGCCATGTTTATGTATTTTAATTATAATATGTTCATTATTTTCTTTGAATGAATTTCATGACAAAATATTCTGTTTTATATTTGTCTCTCTTCAGGATTGAATCAATCATCACAAAGAAGTGAAGAACAATTCAGGAGCAGCTTCAGTAGACTAAGATCAGTTGGACATTTGGACTATAATCAAATTTATTATGGAACTCAACTCCTGTTTTGATATTTTCCATTTGATATTGTGTACTTGTGAGGCAAGGCTCTGTATTTTCAAATGTATTTCCCAATTCTAAAAAAAACAAGCTTAGAAACTATGTAAAGACCAAATAAAAACAGAGCTCTAAACGAGCTAAAGAAAAAGGTAAAAAAAGCGAGCTCTAAACAAGCAAAAAAGACCAAACGAGCCCAAACGAGCCCGAGCTTGAATTCGAGCTCGAGCTCGGCTCGAAAAAAATGAGCTAAATGAGCTCGAGCTTGTTCTAGTGCTCGCGAGCCGAGTTCGATCACACTTCTAAGCTCGATAAAAATTCAGGCTCGAGCTCGAGCTCGACTCGATTATAAACGAGCCGAATATGAGCAGCCTACTACTCGGCTCGTTCGACTCGAATAACACCCCTACCCAAAACAAAAAGTCCAAAATAAAGCAAGCAAATCAAAAACTAAGTATGGGTGGGGGCTGAATCACCCTTAGTCGAGCCCGAGAAAGGTGCGGTTTCAAGCAATGTGATGATGTCACCCTCGGGCTCCATTGGTAGTACCAACTTAATGTGGTGGTGGATGAAGGCGTTAAGTTCCTCTCTTATCTTCTTGGCTCGGGACCTTGTGATAGGTCCATCTCCGAAATGAGGTGCATTGAGTGGTGCTTGAGATGGTCCTCCATCATTCTCCCCTTTTTGGAAAGGATTCGACCTCGAATCCATGTCTTCATCCTCAGCTAGGTAGGGGTGAGATCGACGACATTGAAAAACTTTGAATGGACCATCTCCTCGTGGAGCGAGCTTAGACTTGTTCTTGTTGGGAAAGTGCTCCTTTCGCGAATGCACCCAAACTAGATCACCAGGCTGAAAAATCATCTTGCGATGCCCCTTGTTGGCTCGTTGGGCATTCTCTTCAGCATTTTGAATTAGCCGAACACGAATGCACTCATGAAGCTCCCGAATGAACTCCACCTGTTTTCCTACATCAAAGTCTTCTTTCTCCCTCATGGGATATGGGGTAAGATCCAAAGGGGTTAGCGGTAGCACCATAAACACATTCAAATGGTGTAAGCTTAGTAGATGAATGCACGGTCCGGTTATAAGCAAACTCCACATGAGGCAAAGCATCCTCCCACAATCTCAAATTGTTCCTAATGATGGCCCTAAGGATGGTAGTAAGGGTCCTATTGGTTACCTCGGTTTGCCCATCGGTTTGTGGATGACTAGAGGTGAAAAACAGCAACTTCGTCCCTAGTTTACCCCAATGAGTCCTCCAAAAGTGGCTAAGAAATTTCACATCCCGATCGCTCACTATAGTCTTAGGTACTCCATGAAGTCTAACAATCTCTCTAAAGAAAAGGTTAGCTATATTGGAGGTATCATTGGTCTTATGGCAAGCGATAAAGTGAGCCATCTTAGAGAAACGATCAATAAACACAAAGATCGAATCCCTCCCCTTCTTAGTCATAGGTAACCCAACAATAAAGTCCATGGATATGTCCTCCCAAGGGGCTGTAGGAATGGGTAATGGACAATACAAGCCGTGAGGTTGTAACCTAGACTTAGCCTTCAAACAATCAAACATCTCTTAATCAAATGTTCTACGTCCCTAAGCATGTGAGGCCAAAAGAAATGTGTGTGTAGCATGTGATAGGTCTTATCCCACCCAAAATGGCCCATCAAGCCTCCCATATAGGCTTCCTCAACCAATAAGAGCCTAAGGGAACAACGGGGAATGCAAACCTTATCAATCTTGAAAAGAAACCCATCAATCAAGTAGTACTTATCTAAGGATCCTTTAGCCACACAATGATTGTAAGATCCTTGAGTCTAATGTAGACAACAACATGTATCTCATCGAAAGGGCATCTGCCACAACATTATGCTTTCCTTTCTTATGCTTAATGACATAAGGAAATGTTTCTATAAACTCCACCCAACTATCATGCCTCATATCAAACTTGTCTTGGCTCTTGAAATGCTTTAAGGACTCATGATCAATATGCAAAATAAACTCCCTAGGCCAAAGATAATTTTGCCATGTCTTAAGAACTCTAAGCAATTCATACAACTCCTTATCATAGGTAGAGTAATTAAGACAAGCTCCCTTCAATTGTTCTGAAAAATAGGCAATGGGCTTACCTTCTTGCATGAGAACTCCACCAATGCCTATGCCCGATGCATCACACTCCATTTCAAAGGGCCGGTTGAAATCCGAAAGTGCTAAGACCGGGGCCTGCGTGAGATGCTCCTTTAGGGCGTTGAACGCCTTCTCTTGGGCTCTTTCCCATGTGAATGGGTGATGCTTCTTGGTGATCTCGGTTAGAGGGGCTGCAATGGTGCTGAAATCCCTCATGAAACGATGATAGAAGCTAGCTAATCCAAGGAAGCTCCAAACATGGCCAATTGATGTAGGAGTGGGCCATTCTTGGATTGCTTTGATCTTGCTTTCGTCCACCTTTAATCTTGCTTTGGTCTTAAAGGCCGTCTTCCACTCATCCCCCTCCCCCATGCGAATTTGATGGTGCTCACTCTTTAAATCAATCTTAGAAAAGGTAGTGGCTCGATGTAACTCGTCTAGCATGTCATCTAAGCGGGGTATTGGGTGGCGGTACTTCACCGTGATGTTGTTAATGGCTCGACAATCCACACACATCCTCCATGAACCATCCTTCTTTGGCACTAGAAGTACGGGAACAGCACATGGGCTAAGGCTGTCCCTCACATAACCCTTATCCAATAATTCTTGCACTTGGGATTGGATCTCTTGGGTTTCCTTAGGGTTCATCCTATAGGTTGGGTGGTTAGGTAGGGTGGCTACCGGGACAAGGTCTATTTGGTGCTCAATGCCTCTAATAGGCGGTAGACCGGCTGGAATCTCTTTGGGAAACACATCCTTAAACTCCTCAAGTAGCCTAAAAATCCTCTTATGTAGGGTAGCCTTAAGATCATCACTCAATAAAGCAAGCTCCTTACATAATAACATAAGAGTGGTCTCGGGGTCAAGGTACTCCTTAAGGTCTTGCTTAGATGCTAGAAAAACTCCCTTACTCTCCCACACTCCCTTATGTTGGCTAGGCTCAATGGAAAGGCTTGATCTTTGGGAGCTAGTGGGTTGTACACTAAGGGATGATGATGAATGCGGTGTGGTCTTGGGCTGCGGACACTTGGTGATACGGGGTTAGCCTTAGGATTCCCGATCTTTCGACAATCAAGACTCAATTCAAGAAAAGGAACAAGATTGATGCAAGAACTCAATAAGACTCAAAGTGATGACCAAGAACAACGAATGCAACGGCTGTAATGTAAAAGAAAGGGACTTAAAATCGATTCTAAGATTCAAGATAGATGATGGATCGATCTATATAGAACAAGATGAAGACCCTAGGCTCCCGTATGAGGTAAGAACCAACACCAATGACTATATAACCCGCTCCTACAACCTTACACAACCAAGCGGACAGCTTGGAGGGCATAAGGAGGGGGCTCGTGGATACCAAGACTTACCAAGCTTCGCGAGAATGAACGTGTGTTTCACACAACTAAGCTTTAGATTGATGAATGAGAATGAACGTGTGTTTTTGACAAGGAGATCAGCCGTTGTTAATAGACCTAGGAGGCTGATTTTTGATAAAAAATTATAAATAAAAGAGATATTAAAAAAAACCCTAAATTACCTAAAATAGCATAAGTAAAGAGGGTTACTAAAAATAGCAATAAAGGAGTCTTAACACTTAGTTTGCCGCTGTTTTTCCCGACCTTCTTGACATGGTAGACTCGGACTCACAAGAACACAAAGGAGGGGCACAAGTTAGACAAGAAAACGCAGCAAAGGGAGGTAAAACCTTGGAGACAAGGCTCGACCAAGTGAAAGGGAAAAACAGAACAAAATAAAGGGAAATAAAAAGGAAAAGATAGGAGGAATCAACCTTGATGAACAACAAGAAGAGCCATTGGGACAATGCACCAAGAACCAACTTGAATGACACCAAAACCAACCCTATACAACCTTACACAACCATGGCTGGCCATGGAAGCACAAGGAGGAGGTTCGTGCTCATCTCAGAATCACCAATCTAATTTGGGAAATTGACAAAACCAAGTACAAACCAAACTAAATGCAACACACATGCACACAAGGCATGAAGCTCTCACCTTTGGAGAGTGAAACCAACTAGGTTTTCATAAACAAGGTTCAAAAGTGTCTTCCAAATGAGAGGTTACAAGTCTTAAATAGGAGAGAAAATCAGCCCAAAAGCAAGGGCCCAAAAACACAAAGTTTCAACAAGTCCTATTAAACCCAAACAAAGGCCAAAAACAAAAAGTCCAAAATAATGCAAGCAAGTCAAAAGCTAAGTATGGGTGGTGGTTGAATCACCCTTAGTCGAGCCCGAGAATGGTGCGATTTCAAGCAATGTGATGATGTCACCCTCGGGCTCCATTGGTAGTACCAACTTCATGTGGTGGTGGATGAAAGCGTTAAGTTCCTCTCTTATCTTCTTAGCTCGGGACCTTGTGATAGGTCCATCTCCGAAATGAGGTGCATTGGGTGGTTCTTGAGATGGTCCTCCATCAACCTTCTTCTTGATTGTACCCTTGAGCCACAAGTCTAGCCTTATTGCGAACAATTTTACCATTTTCATCTAACTTGTTTTGAAAGACCCATCTCGTGCCAATAACCGATTGATGCTTGAGTCTTGGGGTGAGTGTCCATACTTTGTTTCTATAAAATTTGTTGAGCTCACTTTGCATAGATGAAATCCAATCCGGGTCATGAAGTGATTCAATAGGATTATTTAGTTCTACGAGAGACAAACATATAAAAAGCACACAAGTTTCTAATTTGAGATCTTGTTTGAATACCGGATGTAGGATTGGAGATTATATTCTCAGGTGGATGAGATGAAGACTGTTGAAAATTTCTTCTTCTAGGCTATTGGGATGTTGATGCTTCTCCATGGTTTTAAGGCTCATTGCTTGGCTCAGTCTCGGAGTCACTCAGGTCAAGGCTTTGAAACCTCTGTTCAAGGTCTTGAACCTTGTAGATTAAGGTTTTGAGGTTGTTCAGACGTGTCATGAATCTGTTCTTGCATGTTTCGACTTCGAGTCTTTTCTCTTTCTTCTTCTCCATTAGAACCTTGATCCTCATGTTGATTAAAAGTTAGAGCTGCAAAGCTGTCACTTAACGCACCATTATTGCTTTCATCAAATATCACATGAATGCTTTCATTGACAACTCTAGTAAGTTTATAATAAAGTCTATATCATTTGCTATTTAGAGAATAACCAAGAAAGATACCTTCATCGCTACGTGCGTCAAATTTTCCAAGATTATCCTTGCCATTATTTTGAAGAAAACATTTGCAACCAAAGGGTTCGAAATAGGAAACACTAGGTTTTCTTTCATTAAAAAGTTCATAAGGAGTTTTCTTTAAAATGGGGCGAATCAAACAACGATTTAGAATGTAATTGGTTGTGTTAACAGCCTCGACCCAAAAGGATTTTGGCAAATCATTTTCTAAAAGCATAGTCCTAGACATATCCTCCAAGGTGCGATTCTTTCGTTCTACAACCCCATTTTGTTAAGGCGTTCTAGGAGCCGAAAAGTTGTGTGAAATCCTATATTTTGAACAAAATAAATCAAATTTAAGTTGATCAAATTCACGCCCATGATCGCTCCTAACGGAAACAATAGGCATGTTTTTCAAAGTTTGTAACTCCTTACATAATTTTGAAAACTCAAACAAAGCTTCCGATTTTTCTCTTAAAAAGGAAACCCAAGTAAAACGTGAATAATCATAAAAAATGACAAGAATATATTGTTTACCTTTGGGAGACTTGACACGCATAGGCCCACAGAAATCCATATGTAATAATTCAATAGGACGAGAAGTACTTACTACCTTTTTGGGCTTAAAAGACCCTCGAGTTTGCTTACCTTGTGAACATGCATTACATAGCTCATCTACCTTGAAATTTAAGTAGAGAAGACCATAAACCAAGTCCCTTGAATGAAGCTTGTTCATAGTATGCATGTTAACGTGTCCCAACCTTCTATGCCAAAGTCTTGGATCTTCTGCCAAGGCCTTGAGACACTTTAAGCTTGTTCCTCCAACTTGGTTAGTTCTCATAGAATAAACATTATTACAACGAGGGGCGGTGAGTACAGTGTCTCCAGATTTTTTATTCTTGACAAGACATTTCTCGAAATCAAACATAACGATATTACCCTTATCACAAAATTAGGAAATACTAAGTAGGTTATATTTCAAACCTTCTACAAGATAGACATCATCAATGTAATTAAAGGAATCCTTACCGATTTTACCTATACCAATGATGTTACACTTCCTTTTATCACCAAGAGTAATTGTTCCAGTGGATTGCTTCTTCAAATTCGAAAATAATGAACTCTTTCCACTCATGTGTCTTGACCAACCACTATCAAGTATCCATTTATGTTCCTCGGTCTTTGTGATATCCTGCAAAACAACCAAATTCAACCTTTCTGGCTAGACCAAATCACAAATTTGGAATCATAATCAGGATGGACCATGTTTGGTGGTCTAGTCCCTTTAGGAACCCAAAATTGCTTTACCTGTTCTCTTTGACATAACGGAAAATTATTACGGATTATATAAGGATGGACCATGTTTGGTGGTCTAGTCTTGACATGACTCTTTCTACAACAAAAATGACATGTAGGTGTGCTCCAATTCCCTTTGGCTTTCATAAAAGTGGTAGGGGCTTTCTTTGGAAAATTTTTGTTACATCCTATACCACTTTTGTTGAGGGATGATTGGTGCTCACCTAACATCCTATCGAGATTAGCCTTGGAATGAGTAAAACGAACAAGTGATGCCTACTAGGCCCTACAAATCTCAGTCAGCGAAATCTTTTCTTTCTCCAAATCCTTGTTTAGAAGACTTAGAGAAGAAAGATCTTGCTTCAAGACATAGTTTTCTGTCTCGAAGGTCTTGACTTTAATGTCAAGGCCTGACTGATAGGCTTTGTAATTTTTCAATTCCAACGACACTTCACTCATGCATTTTTCCTGTTCCAAAAGCCTTTCTTTTAGAATATTAGTCTCATTAATAAAAGTTTCTTTGTTCAAAATCATATTTTGCAGAAATTCAGATAATACCGCAGTAGGGCTAGAGATTAGGTTTCTCACCATAGCTCCGAGATGTTTCTTGGGAGATTCTTCTTGATTGGCCATTATATATAGGTTGGCTTGTTCACCCTCGGATTCTGAGTCGCTTGAAGAATCAGAGTCACTCCATACAGCAACCATAACCTTCTTCTTTCAGTTGTCCTTTTTGAATTTGTTCTTCTTCTTTTGTGGACAGTCCTTAACTAAGTATTCTGTATCACCACATTCATAGCAAGTGTTCGTGGAGGGGAGGGGAGGGATTGCTAATATAAAATATATAATATTAAATATCAAAATAAACCAACTCCCTTGTCCAAGCAAATAAAATACAAGAATCCCTCCCGATATAGTGGTAGGGTAATTCAGGATCGAATCCACGAGGAGGTATGTCAGCGCTTCCTAAGCTTGTAGTCACGCTTAAATTTCGACTCTAGAAGACCACTCGATATCGAGTAGACCGGTCGATATCGACTTCAGTTCCAGTCGATTTCTAGCAATTCCTGCATAAGACAAAACAGACACATTCAACGTCGAGTTGTTCACTCGATATCGATGTTAGCCACTCGATATCGACCTCTACAATCGAAATTGATTCTTCAACAGAAACTGTAAATGTAGAAAATTTTGTCGGAAAAGAGTCCGAAGAAAGTAAGAATGATTATAGAAGGGTGGACAGAATAAAAAATCAGATTTTTATATAACTCAATAAACTTAAAAGCTCTCAAGATCGGGGATTCATGCCACAATGATAACCATGCAAGACTTATGCCAAATTCATGAAAGATGATGCCTTTCCGTCAAAAAACTTTCGTTACCAACTATTAGGTGATTAGAGACTCTCGCATAAAACCTACGAGTTACTATCCAATTTCATGACTAATCCAAATTCACAATATGATTGGCTTTCGCTTCAATAATGCAAACAAGGAAATTCCTCAACTCTCGCAAAGGATCATGCATAGGATAGAAGATGAAATCGCATAAAAATCATACATTTGATGCACAAACTTACATAGCTATCATCGGGCTCACCCCGACCCTAGAAGTAGGTGAACTAATCATGCCTCATCATCATAGACATCATCATCATGGAAAAGAAACTACATTGAATTAAACTTGAAAAAGAAAGAGTACAGCCGAACAAAGCCAAATCTCTGCTCTCGTTTCCACTTCACCCCACTCGGCTCTCTCTCTCTCTCTCTAACTCTCAGCGTATGTAACTAAAACTTAATGTTCTTGGTTGTGTGTTGATGAATAAACTCAGCCCTAATGGCCTCTAATTATAGACTTCTAACCTCGCTATCCAAGGGTAAGAAAATCTATCTTTATTCCTAAGATAAAACTTAAATAAAGTAAAATAACTAATTCACTTTATGTAAATATCAAATGCACCATAAAGGATAACAAGTCTGGTAAGAGTGGATAAAAGATCTCGACTTTAGGATAGATGCAATGCCTTCGGATAGAATTCTAACAAAAACAGCGTCAGATCTGTCTGCAGCAGCAGTCGATATCGACCAGCACATGTCGATATCGACCTCTTCTTTCTATCTCGAGCTATTTCTATTCGACCTCGAATTGGCACTCGGAGTCTATCAATTCACTTAATTTAGGGCACTCAATATCAACCACTTCTTATCGATATCGACCTCTTTGTGTCGACATGTTATTTTCTTCCTCTGCTCGATTTCTGGTGCTCTGTTCCAGTCGATGTCGAGTCTTTAGGTCGATTTCGACTCCTCAGTAGACTTCAAGTTCTTTTTCAGCTCTTCTTCTCTTGTCCAGATTGATCCATTTTTGTCTTGATTTATGCGAAATAACATAAAAGCTCGTGTAGATCTCTATAATTGACAAATAAACATAAACTACACTAATCTTATGCTTTCCCAACCAATATGCATGCAAATATTAACAAAATGGACATAAATGTGCATGAAAAATATGGCAATTTGCGCGCACATCAAACACCCCATACTTAAGCTTGCTTGTCCCAAGAAATACTTTTAATGGTCATTTAGGGGAAGAAAGTAAACCCTTAACATAATAGATTCCTTTTTATATGTCCCTACAATCAATTGCCATTCTCGAAAAGGTACTAATGTCAACAATATACATGCCTGTGAATAAAAGCAACATCATACTCACAAAAGGAGGGTTATATGCATAAACAATTTTAGGCAACATAGCATTAATAACCAAGAGGACTTTTACAAGCTTATGAGTAGTAGATTGGTAAAAGGCTAAAGGTGGGCAAATTTTTGTCCATGTGGTGTTAAATCAAAGAAAATAAACTTTCTTTCCAAACTTTCATTCCACATTCCTTCTTCATCATATTTCTCACCTTTCACTCTTCGCTCAATGCTTTTTTCACTATAATGCTTTTACCTCTCTAACCTTAGCACTGCCTTCTCGCGAGTCGCAAACATGGTGTCATGAATGGCCGCGGATACTTAGTACTTCGGACTCCTCACCTTGTGTCCCATCTCGCTGAACTAACATCTCAACGAGCAGGGTCGACCTAACCTTATCTCCTGAGGTGATCGGATTTTTTCTCACTCATTAAATTTTCCATATTTCAAAATTACTTTCATTCCTGCCAGCAACTTCCATAATATTCACAAACTCCATATAATAACTCCAAAGATGACATCCATTCTCAACATTGTCCCCGGATATGGTATAAGGTATAAAATGGGAAATATGTAATATATGTGGAGCAATAATGATGTAAGGCTCATATATGGCTTGTGTATTTGCAAATATGCATAGGTAAGGCTAGGATATAAAATTGAGCGTATGTATGGAAATTATAAAGTCCTCCAACATCTTATCATGCATATGTCAAAAGCAACTTCAAATTTTACCTCTCTTTCATGGTTTTCTCTAAAAAATTGCACTTCATTGTGACTTTCTTTAACTAGGCAATTTCATGTTATATCTCTAACGAATCTACTTTTGCATCGTCGAGTTCAATAACAACTTCCATGACTCTTATCTTTATTTTCAAAATTTTTTTGATGGGGTGATTTTTTTATTTGTCGAATATAAATATGATGCATAAAATAAACAATGCTTAAAGATAAAGATATCTAAAGTAACTATGTATGAGTATGCATAAACAATAAAAAGAAATATGCAAAAACTATGAAAAATTTTAAAACATGCTAAAAAATGCTAAAAATATGCAAGTCAGCCTTTCCCCCACCCCATACTTAAAGATTACAATGTCCTCATTGTATAAAAACTAGGGTTAAGAAAGAAACTTATTAAAAATTTGCGAAAATCAGGAGTTGAAGACGTCTGCAGGGGTAGTAGATATCGGGTGGACCAATCGATATTGATCAGTTTCACTCGATTCCTGGTGATTCTGAGCTTCAGGGTGATCTCAGGTCGACCACATCTCTCTAAATCGACCCTTTTGGTCGATATCGAGTACTTTACTCGATTTCGATCTCTCTTTTGCGCTAATTCTTTTCTGAAACTCGTTAGAAAATAAAAAAAAAACAAATAATAAAGAGTCTCAAAACAAACCAAAAAGTGTGAAAAACCAAAAATTAATTGTCTTGTTTACAAGCTCTAGACTTTATAGTCGCTAGGCCGACTTCTTCCTTTATGCTCCTATGGAGGCATCTGCAGAGCCCATGTAGCCTAGGCCTCAAATAACACTTCGTTCTTGTCTCTCAGCTGCATCCTGCCTGGATGGATCTGGCTAACAGTAAAGGGACCCATCCTCTTTGTATTGAATCTATTCAGGAACCAATGATCTTTTGATTTAGAGACATACACCTTATCTCCTACTTCATAATTGCTCGGATCATCATTGGATACCCTGCACAAGCGCACATACCAAGGCAAACCTCTTCCAAAAAGTGATAAATCTTTAATTGAAATAGAAAAAGAGGAATTCGTATCTTGGCTTACCTTTTCAGAGCTTTTTTCTGCCTTAGAGTCTAGTCAATATCGATCAGCATCACTCGACATCGACCTCTGTTCTGCTCCTGGTGGTTCTGTCGATGTGGAGGATTTCTGCTCGATCTGATCAGCTCGATTTCGACCTGTACCACTCGATATCGAGTTGCTTTTTCCTCCTTCAACTTCTGGTTCAGTCGACGTCGGCTTAGTGTATTGGTCGATATTGACCTCTGTACTCGATTTCGAGTGCTATTCTCCGACGTCGACTCCATACTTAAAACCTGACACAGAATCTTGAACTATTTTAGTCGATATCGACTTACCTAGGTCAATTTCGAGTGGCTTTTTGGCTCCTTCGTTCAAGATTGCCACGATTTCCTCCACTTGAGCTTCTATAGCCCTCTTCTCAAGCTCCTCAGGTGTCATATTTCTTACCTTTGCTTCCCCGCATATGATGTAGACACCTTTGATTGACTTTACCTCCATAGGCTCTTTATTCTTCCTTACCGTTTTGTTGAAGGCGTACTCTATAACTTTATCACTAATGGTGAATGAGAGCAATCCTTTCCTCACGCTTATGTTTGCATCCACGGTTGCTAAGAATGGCCTTCCTAAAATAATGGGACAAGCAGGGTCCTCTGCCATATCAACAACTAGAAAATCAGTAGCGACAAAGAACTTACTTACTTGCACTGGCACATCATCCATCATCCCTGTTGGAATAACCACCGTGTTGTTTGCCATGAAAAGTTTTACATCCACAGGCTCTAGTGCACCTATCTTTATCTTGGACTATATGGTTAGTGGCAAACACTAGCACCTAAATCACATAAAGTATTAAAGCGATATTGACCTAAGCCTATAGCGATAGAAAACTTACATGGGTCCACCCTCTTCTTTGGTAGTTCCAACCTGTTGCACTCCTCTGTGATCTCAACAATTGATCGCTTCTTACCTAGTATATCTTCAAGGAACCTCACATATGATGACATCTCATGAAATGCTTCGGTGAATGGTATTGAAACATTGAGCCCTTGAAGCATCTTCACAAAGTGCTGGAACTTCTTTTCCGTCGGGTCCTTAGTAACTTTCTTAGGGAATGGCAGCACCTTAAGACTTCACTACGGATGGAGTTGGGTTGACATCGAGTGGAGTGTGGTCGATATCGACTGGAGGAGTCGATTTTTGGTGCAGCTGATAGAGATATTTTCGCGGTCGTTAAATCCTATCAAATAGTTCTGAACTAACCTAACTAGTATAGCTTGGCAAGTACAGGTCGAACCCAAAGAGACTTGTGCAATTCGTATGCTCAATTTGTATGCTAAGATGAGAATGATATGAAAAGGGGGTTTTGGAAGTATGCAAAGTAACACAAAAATAAGCAAATGGTGCAATGATGGGGATTGATAACAATATATGAGAAACACGCTTGATTAATTAGTATCCACTCTCAATTTGGATTCCGATCCTTGATATTCCCTAAACCTATTACTCTTGAGCGACCTATTATGAAAATCAATTGTGCCTTGACAATAACTTTCAATTCCTTCCCTGCAATTAATGAATATGTCAACTAGACTCTTAACACCCTTATTGATGAATAACCCAGAAACTATCCAGATTCAATTCAACAATAGCAATGCACACCAAGGAATGTCAATAGGAACAATTTAAATAAGGCAACTAGCAATAAACCAATTGTATCTTTATCCTCATGCAATCAACCAAGTCAACTAGCCCTAGATAATCACAAGTTGCTACTATGATCCAAGTTCTTCAACTAGCGTCCCTATAGATCTAGCGATAGATTGAATTCAAGTAATATTAGGTGGCCAATCCAATAGAACACAAACTCAATCATAAGCAATGACAACGGAAGATAAAGATTACTCAAAAGTAAATAGAGTAGAGAATTTCTCCCGGAATATCAAATCGAAAGCTTCAAACTAATCAATCAAACGAAAGAGGAGTTTAGTTCGCCATAGCACAAAAGCTCTCCTCTAGGGTTTCTTCAATTGCTAAAACGGGTGAATAAAACTTCTCCTAAAACCCCTTTAATAGACGTCCAAAAGGGTTACAAAATAAAATAACTAAAAATGATAAATTTGGCAAATTAGGTTTTCAACTGCGACAGAGGCCGCGGGCACGGTTTCTTGGCCGCGGGCGCGGCCTAATAACTCAGTCAACTCCTTGCTCTCGGCATTGACCGCGGGCGCGGTTCCATGGCCGCGGGCGCGGCCTAATAACTCAGTCAAAAGGACCTAGATGACCCAGGAGAAGGCTCACGCTCGAAGGGTCCCTACATAAAAGGGTCATGAAGAATTGACGGAGAAGTCGGCCTAGCGACTCAAAAATCTAGAGCATGTACATAAAACCATTAAATATTTCGCATAGATGGTTTTTAGGATTTAATTTTTGGCTGTTTGAAACTTTTAAAACTGAGATAATTCGTGCTTTATCTATATTCCTAACCAAGATTTCAGGTTGTCAAGCAAAAGGAACGACGAAGAAGAAAAGAAGCTTCTGCAGAGGCAGTCGAAATCGACCAGGCCAGTCAAAATCGACCCCCCCAGGGTCAAGCCATCTCCTGGAGTCGACATCGAGGACTCGGGAGCAAAAAAGAGAGGTCGATATCGACCCTAATACTCGATATCGACCCCAATCAGGCAGCCCTTATCTTCATCTTCTTCCTCGACTTCGACAGATGCAGTCGACATCGACCTCTGACCTAGATATCGACTTCTGGCATCGACCTCACCTGAAATCGACCTGAATCCGCAGGTTGCGCTGTGAGTTTATCTCTACCCTTGTTCTTCTTTTTAATACAGTGAGGACACTGTATATTTTAAGTATGGGGTGGGGGAAAGACATGTCTTATGGTCTTAACTTGGTTTCTTCTTCGCATTGCATTCATGTTTAAATTTTTAGTTTTACTTTTATAAAATGTCAAAAATAAAAAAAAATAGAAAAATGTCAAAAATACAAAAAAATGCATGTTTATTTTTAAGTTTATTTTTTAACCTTACTTAGATGTCCTATGATGAAAACTCAATAGTTGACTTGATCATGTAAATCCTATGGCATATTTGGATGGTTTAGCCCAAGTCTTAAAATTTTTTATGTAGATTGTGAACTTGTGATGAAATTGAGCACATATGATTCTAGGCTAAAAAGCAAATCCAACAAAAATTGTCCTTGTGAGAATTTTGACCTATAGGGAGAACATCAAAAATCCCTCCGCTTTCTTGAGTGAATTTACTCTTCCTATGCATCTCTAAATGTTGTGATAGTTATTCAAAACCAATGCATATATATGATTATGTTTACGAGAATTAAATGATTGAGGCATCTTTTAAGCCATTTTTATCCTCTCTTTACCTACCATGCATTATCCCTGCTTGAAGCCAGAACATTAGCCTGAGCCTGAATTGCAAACTCCACAAAATTATCCCTAGCCGAATTGAGCCTGACCCCCATTTGGGAATTGAGACTTAGATTGGTTGGACTAATGCCTTGTGAAAAAAAAGCATAATGTCCAGTTTTGAGCAAGGAAATTATAGGATGGCGCATATTTACATTTTGTCATATTTTGTAAAAGGGTTTATGGCTCAACCTATAAATGCACATATTTACTTATTACTTTCGGAAAAAAAAGGGGATATATATATATAGTGCATGAGCCAAAATCCTTAAGTCCTTTATTCATACAAGTGTTATATTTTTGAGAGCATATTATGGAAAGATGAATTGGGAAAAAGCATTATAGAGATTGAGCTTACATTGAAGAGTTATGGTTTGGGTATTGCAAGTGTTGAGATTTAGGAGTCTTGATTCCCGAATTATAAAAGCACCACATAGCCAAATAATTCCATACCTTTTATTTCATACCAAGCCCCATTACAACCCCGCCGAATGGAGTCTTCTTTGAAGTCTTCCATTGAGCGAAAGTCCTCCTGATGATTCTTATTGCATTTTTTTATAAATTACAACGTTTATGAGATTGTATATGGAATTGAGTTGAGAGTTGATCTTCATAGCCTAAACACATGAGAGTTGAGTGCAAACACATTATCCCTGTGTGGTTGGATCAAAATTGCATATGCCTATGGATCGCCAAAATATGTGCTATGACGTTAAATTCACTTGCTTTGCTTTGCTACCGCTTATGATGTTGCTTTTGACAAGGGCGGAGACTTGAAGGATGTGTTGTAGGTATTGGTTATTGTTTGGTTATTGCTTGAGGACAAGCAAGTCTAAGTATGGGGTGTTTTGATGTACACATTTGCACCCTCTTTTATTGCATCTTTTGACTTCTTGTTTCATTCGATCTCCAAAGAAAAGGTTCAAAAGAATACAAACTTGTGTAAGAATGGGCTAAAATGCAAGAAATAGAGTCTGCACAAGTTTTGAGCTTACCATGCAGGAATTCGAGCGAAAACGGAGTCAAAACAGAGAAGCCAAGTGAAGCTGAGCAGAGGTAGATATCGACCCTAGACCCAGATATCGACCTCTGGGGTAGATATCGACCTTCAACATAGATATCGACCTCAACATAGACATCAAGTGAAGCTGAGAAGAGGTAGATATCGACCCCCAGTGTCGATATCGACCCCCATATCGACCTTCAACATAGAAATCGACCAGAGCTGAACAAGTCGAGCAGGAACAGAGACCTCGATATCGACCCCTGGTGTCGATATCGACCCCTTATCTCGACAGAAGATAGACTCGATTTCGAATGCGGATTTGGAACTATGTCTTCAAGGAGGCACAGAATTATCTCATACTTTCAAGATAGATGGCAGCTGAAGTTTATCTATCCTTTACCTTTAAGTTATTTAAAGTTTTTATCAAAATAAAAGACCTATCCTAATTGTTCGGATAGAGTTATTAGTTTAGATAGGAGTTACAATCCTTGGATAGCGAGGATTAGTAGCCTATAAATAAAGCCTTAGGGGCTGATTTGTTAGATCATCCAATAATCCCAGGACAATCCATTAACCCAAGACAAAGACAATAGAGTTAGAGTTAGAGAGAAGTTTTAGGGTTTGACGTTTGCGAAAGTTGACGTTGAGTTGTAAAGCTTTGAAGTTTATTTTAATGCAAGTTTCTTCCTTTCAATTGACGATAAATTCCATGATGAGAAGCGAGTAGTTCCCCAAAGCTCTTAGGGTCGGGGTGAGCCCGACGTTAGCCATGCGCGCTTGAGGTAAGTATTTGATGTTGATATCGTTGTGTCTATCTCTCCTCCTACGATTCTATGTTTAGTCCTAATCGAAAGAAAAGGGATTCATGCTAACAACTTGAGTTATAAACATAAAATTGGTAGAGACAATTAGGTTTATTTGAAAGAGTAATCCTAAGAGTTGGTGTACGGCGAAAGCTTGTCCCTCGGGTGAAATAGCGCAATTGTCCGTCTTATTTATCTCATCGCATGCATTGGTTAACGTTGTGGTAAACCCTAATCCTAGGAGTTGCTTTTTACATAGTTTAATTCACCAGAACCCACTGTTATTTCTGTTCATTGCTTCTCTCTCCATCCTAAAGTCTTCGGCCTTTCTTTGCCGACGAAGAACTAACTCACTGCAGGGAGACATCGATATCGACCCCAGACGTCGATATCGACCACTGAGTTCATCGACAGTTTTCTGAGTCGACGACGAACATCGCTGCGGAGTTTGCTGAGCATCGATATCCACACCAGACATCGATATCGACGCTTCTGTGTCGACTGGCAGTCTTCTGAGCCAGTCGATTTCGTGGACTAACCTCGATATCGACCCCCACCAGTCGATATCGACCACTTGTTATTGTCTCTGCAGGGCTTCTGTTGCAGAGAACATCGACAGCCGAGGTCGACATCGAGGCCCAAGGTCGAAATCGAGGCTACTGGTCGACGCAGACGTGAAATTTCCAAAGCTACTAGGATCCCGCTGACACGCTTCCTCGTGGATCGATCCTGACTACCCTTCCACTACAACGGGAGAAAGTCTTGTAATTATTTGCATAGGCTAGGAGTCGATTTACATATTTACATCTTATTATTTGTACTCGACTTACCTCCTTAACAGCACTTCCCTTGTACTAGCTTGATAGCCCCATGAACAAATATCGTTAATGTACTCCTGCAATCTGGTAAAGTATTGATGAAAACTCTCTCCATGTAACTGCAATAACCTCACCTTCAACATTGGTCAGTAGCACGAGTGTGGACCATATGAATGATCCACACAAGAAATAGCACACAAATAAAACACACAAATTGTCAAACAAGTCCCCGGCAACGACGCCAAATTTTATAGAGATATTTTCGAGGTCGTTAAATCCTATCAAATAGTTCTGAACTAACCTAACTAGTATAGCTTGGCAAGTACAAGTCGAAGCCAAAGAGACTTGTGCAATTCGTATGCTCAATTTGTATGCTAAGATGAGAATGATATGAAAACGGGGTTTTGGAAGTATGCAAAGTAACACGAAAATAAGCAAAGGGTGCAATGATGGGGATTGATAACAATATGTGAGAAACACGCTTGATTAATTAGTATCCACTCTCAATTTGGATTCCGATCCTTGATATTCCCTAAACCTATTACTCTTGAGCAACCTATTATGAAAATCAATTGTGCCTTGACAATAACTTCCAATTCCTTCCCTCCAATTAGTGAATATGTCAACTAGACTCTAAACACCCTTATTGATGAATAACCTAGAAACTATCCATATTCAATTCAACAATAGCAATGCACACCAAGGAATGTCAACAGGAACTATTTAAATAAGGCAACTAGCAATAAACCAATTATGTCTTTATCCTCATGCAATCAACCAAGTCAACTAGCCCTAGATAATCACAAGTTGCTATTATGATCCAAGTTCTTCAACTAGTGTCCCTATAGATCTAGCGATAGATTGAATTTAAGTAATATTAGGTGGCCAATCCAATAGAACACAGACTCAATCATAAGAAATGACAACGGAAGATAAAGATTACTCAAAAGTAAATAGAGTAGAGAATTTCTCACGGAATATCAAATCGAAAGCTTCAAACTAATCAATCAAACGAAAGAGGAGTTTAGTTCGCCATAGCACAAAAGCTCTCCTCTAGGGTTTCTTCAATTGCTAAAACGGGTGAATAAAACTTCTCCTAAACCCCCTTTAATAGGCGTCCAAAAGGGTTACAAAATAAAATAACTAAAAATGATAAATTTGGCAAATTAGGTTTTCAGCTGCGACAGAGGCCGCGGGCACGGTTTCTTGGCCGCGGGCGCGGCCTAATAACTCAGTCAACTCCTTGCTCTCGGCATTGACCGCGGGCGCGGTTCCATGGCCGCGGGCGTGGCTCTTGTTCACAGCACTCATTCCTTCTTTACTTGATCGAATCTTGTAATCCCGGCTTCACATCATGCACTTCCCATATGAGCTTCTCATACCTGAAATTGACCACAAATATGTGTAGATTCCGCCTCGATAACCATAACAATCTAATTCACAAATTAATACTAATGAGGACATTATTTACAATTAAACTATGCTAAATAAGTCCTATAATACCTATATGAATGGATGCTATCAGCAGTTCAGCTTCTATGTCCACATCGAGTATAGGGGACTCGACGTCGACTTCACCCTGGTCGATATCGACTAGGTGTGTCGATATCGATGTCTCTTCTGGGGCTCTCTCCTCCGCTTTTTGCTCAAGTGTTTATAATTGATGCCCACTCCTTAGATTGACAGTCGCCATATGTCCACTAGTTTTGCCCTTAAAATAGGGCACAGTAGATCCAGGCAACGATCCTGACGGTTTGGGAATTTGTTCCGCCAATTGACCCATTTGGGTCTCCATGTTCCGCTTCCAAATGTCGATCTCCCTGAGCCTAGAGTTGATGCCCTGCAGCTGACTATGGATGGAGTTATTGGCTTGTTTGAACTCAGCGTGGTTCCTCCGCATCTCATCAAGAATGATCTGTATTTCATCCTTCTTTGGTTCGCGCTTAGGGTGCCCTGGTGCACTATAAGGTGGGGGATCCCTTTGATCATGTTGAGGTTGATAGAACCTTTGATCTCCCCAATACTGCTGATTGCCCCCTCCATAGGGGCCTCTCATCCACTTAGCTTCCTCATGTTGTTCCGTCATGCTAACTTGTTTAAGATGTGGGCAGGCATTGGTGTTGTGCATTGTTGACCCACATTCCTGACAAGCTTGGTTGTTTGAGAGGAACCTAACTTGCTTTTTTAGGCGGCGTGTTTGATGGTTATGGAATTGTTTCCGCACATCAGGATCAATCTCCTTTGGAGGCTCATAAAGTGGCATAGATGGGGTATACCTTGATTCATAGGCCGCAGCAGTCCCATAAGTGTTGTAAAAGTTGACTAGCCTCTCAATTATGTCTCAGGCCTCCGTTGGTGTAAGCTCAATGTACCGATAGGAGGTGTAATAGTTGATTCTCTCCTTATTCGGCGCATCAAGGGAGTTGTAGAAGATCTCCTGGATGACATAAGGTAATTGCCCATGCGTAGGGCATGATCTCAATAAATCCTTAAAGCGCTCCCATGCATGTGCCAATGTCTCACCAGGCTTTTGTTTGAAAGTCGTGATCCTTTGCCGCAGCATCGCCGTTTTAGATGGAGGAAAGAACTTGTTTAGGAACACATCCTTCACCTCTGCCCATGTCCTCAACGAGCGTGGAGCCAAGCTTTCTAGCCATTGTAAAGCCTTCCCTGCAAGAGACCATCGAAAGGATTTTATTCTAACATATTCTAAGTTCGCACCATTAGCAATAGTCTCACATAAATCTATAAATGTAGAAATATGTTGCAAGGGGCATTCATTAGTTCTTCCTTCAAAAGTACTTCGTTTAATTTCAGACAGGAAGGTAATCTTAATCTCATAGTTAGAGGGAGGAATTAAAATTGCAGATTCAGGAACGTGGAGCGGCGGATGCATGTATTGCATCGCCGTCTGTGGATACTGATTGAACCTCTCCTGGGCTTGTCTGCGCGCATCCTCCTCTCTATCAGCGCGGGCTCTATCTGCAGCTGCAGCGGCCCTTTCATTAGTGATAGTAGCATTATGGTCCTCTATCTCCTTCCTCAATCGCTCTATGATTTGAGCCTGCGTCTCGTTATACCCCATGATTCTAATAGATTTGTTTCGAAGATGGAGAAAACGTTCGGGCTTGTCTATACTTTCCAGGATAGTTTCGTGATCAAAGCGTCGCATAAACCTACAAAATTAGCACTAAAAGGAAACGTGAGAAAAGCTTAGGGCGCGATTGATTGCCTCCCCGGCAAAGGCGCTAATTTGTTCGTGGAGGGGAGGGATCGCTAAAATAAAATGTATAATATTAAATATCAAACTAAACTAACTCCCTTGTACAGGCAAATAAAATACAAGAATCCCTCCCGATATAGTGGTAGGGTAATTCAGTATCGAATCCACGAGGAGGTATGTCAGCGCTTTCTAAGCTTGCAGTCACGATCAAATTTCGACTCCAGAAGACCACTCGATATCGAGTAGGCTGGTCGATATCGACTTCAGTTCCAGTCGATTTCCAGCAATTCCTGCAAAAGACAAAACAGACACAGTCGACGTCGAGTTGTTCACTCGATATCAATGTAAGCCCCTCGATATTGACCTCTGCAGTCGAAATCGAGTCTTCAACAAAAACTATAAACGTAGCAAATTTTGTCGAAAAAGAGTCCGAAGAAAGTAGGAATGATTATAGAAGGGTGGACAGAATAAAAATTCAGATTTTTATATAACTCAATAAACTTAAAAGCTTCTAAGATCGGGGATTCATGCCACAACGAAAACCATGCAAGACTTATGCCAAATTCATGAAAGATGATGCCTTTCCGTCAAATAACTTTCGTTACCAACTATTAGGTGATTAGAGGCTTTCACATAAAACCTAAGAGTTAATATCCAATTTCATGACTAATCCCAATTCACAATATGATTGGCTTTCGCTTCAATAATGCAAACAAGGAAATTCCTCAACTCTCGCAAAGGATCATGCATAGGATAGAAGATGACATTGCATAAAAATCATACCTTTGATGCACAAATTTACATAGCTATCGTCGAGCTCACCCCGATCCTAGAAGTAGGTGAACTACTCGCGCCTCATCATCATAGACATCATCATTATGGAAAAGAAACTACTTTGAATTAAACTTGCAAAAGAAAGAGTATAACCGAACAAAGCCAAATCTCCGCTCTCGCTTCCTCTTCACCCCACTCGGCTCTCTCTCTCTCTAACTCTCTGCGTATGTAACTAAAACTGAATGTTCTTAGCTATGTGTTGATGAATAAACTCATCCCTAATGGCCTCTAATTATAGACTTCTAACCTCGCTATCCAAGGATAAGAAAATCTATCTTTATTCCTAAGATAAAACTTAAATAAAGTAAAATAACTAATTCACTTTAGGTAAATATCAAATTCACCATAAAGGATAACAAGTCGGGTAAGAATGGATAAAAGATCTCGACTTTAGGATAGACGCAATTCCTTCGGATAGAATTCTATCAAAAACAGCGTCGGTCTATCTGCAGCAACAGTCGATATCGACCATCACATGTTGATATCGACCTCTTCTTTTTATCTCTAGTTATTTTTACTTGACCTCGGATTGGCACTCGGAATCTATCAATTCACTCAATGTAGGGTACTCGATATAGACCACTTTTTGTCGATATCGACCTCTTTATGTCGACATGCTCTGTTCTTCCTCTGCTCGATTTCTGGTGCTCTGTTCCACTCGATTTCGAGTCTTTAGGTCGATTTTGACTCCTCAGTAGACTTCGAGTTCTTTTTCAGCTCTTCTTCTCTTGTCCAGGTTGATCCATTTTTGTCTTGATTTCTGCGAAATAACATAAAAACTTGTGTAGACCTCTATAACTGACAAATAACATAAAATACACTAATATTATGCTTTTCCAACCAATATGCATGCAAATATCGAGAAAATGGACATAAATGTGCATGGAAAATATGGCAATTTGCGCGCACATCAGCAAACCATTGGTTTTGTCTTTTTATTTAAATTATAAGGCTTACCTTTGTACTTTGATGAGCTGGTGTATTTTCTGTTTGCTACTTGCTTCTTCATCTTGAGTATACGTGCTAGCCCTCTTGTGATTAGTGCAAAGGGATCCTCTTCATCTTCACTTTCTTCGTCTTCTGAGGATGCTTCTTCCTTCATGGCTTTTAGGGCCAAATTCTTCACACTAGAGGCAACTTCCCCACCTTCCTCACCAAGGATCATCTCATGGGCAATGATTTTACCAAGGAGATCATCTAACGGTAAGATTGAAAGGTTTTGTGCTTCCTCTATTGCAGTTACCTTAGGACCCCATTTTGCCTTCAGCAAGCTCCTCAAGATATTTCTGACTTTTTCTTCGTTGGAGAAGATCATGCCGAGAGAATCCAGGATGTTCACAATCTATGTAAACCTTGTGAACATTTCTTTCACAGTCTTTGTGGGCAACATCTTGAATAGTTCATATTGCCGCAGGAAGATACTGATTTTAGTCTTCTTTTGTATGTTCATAGGTTACGACCAATTTGTCCCAAATTTCTTTGGCACTCCAGCAAGATGAAACACGATTAAATTCGTCAGCATTTAAACCAGAGTATAATAAGTCAATGGCCTTGTAGTTCTTGGCCACATGAGGGCCTTTCTTGATGAGATCCCAGAGTTCCATATCTTGGTCTATGATGAACAACAGCATTAAGGACCTCTAGTGTACAAAGTTATCACCAAAGAAAAGAGGTGGTCGATCAGTCGATCGTCCTTGAGCGAAACCTCCATCACCTACAGTACTCATGATTGATCTCACAGATTGTTAAATCAAGTAATGGAGAGTTCAGCTCTGATACCAATTGAAGAACCAGAGTAGGTAATGTAAATAACAACAATATAAATACTCTAGAAGGGAGGGTGGAATAGAGTATGGAAGTTTCTCGCAAACTTTCTGCAGATACAACTTCAAAGGCCTTGAATCCTCTACTCCTTTTAAGCATTATATAATATATATATATATATATATATATATATATATATATATATATATATATATATATATATATATATATATATATATATATATATATATATATATATATATATTGATTTTAGTGAGATTATAGAGCCATCTTCATGCAGCAACGATAATTTATAAGTACATACATAGGTGTTTATTTTCCTTTTAAGCATTATTATCAAGGGGCATTTAAAAATTCATGTTCATTATATATGAATTATTTATTGACCTTTATAAGACCAGAAGCACCAACTTAATCTGAACAATGCTCATGTGGTCAAGCTCATAGGTGAATCCTCTACTCCTCTTTTTGCCAAAGCCCGCTCTGTCTTAAACACAATTCTCTCTCTGTTCAATACAACAAGCACTACCCCCCAATCCAAGTTGAAACCCCGAAGGATCTGATGGATAGATCTCATGCTAATGGCAAAATGATTGATACTTGTAATGAAACTGATGATTCTTATCACTCTCTGAGATCTGACAACTCGGTTGCTAGGAAGATGGGTGGCATTGTCATTAGGCAAGATGATGATGATGTTACCATGAACAACCTTGAACAAACTAAACGTAAGAATTTCAAGACAACAATGAAGCCTCCTCCCATGCCAACAAGAAGTCTAGGAAGAAAAAGAATTAGCCATGATTGGTGTTAAACATGAAGGATCTGGATTGAAGCTTTGCAAGGATCAAGTTAATCTTAAGATTTGTTGTTTTTATTCTCCTACATATCGTACTGGTTGTCATAAGTTGTTATGTAGTTGGTTTATCTGTCATAACTTCTCAGGCAACCTTCATGGCTGGCCTTGCCTCCGTAGTTGTCCTCCTCTATTTTCAAGTTTTATTGGAGGCAGGTATGTGATTACATTTAGCCTTACTACTACCTCTAAGAATATGAATGTTTTTATCTCTTATTATGATCTACAACTGCAAAAATTTTAGCTGTTGAATCCACCTTGGGGCCTTCAGCCAAGATGGTTCTACAGGGATTATGGTCATTTTAGGTTGTGCTGCAATATAGGCATAAGATGCCACAAAGGTATGTTTTCTTCCCAAACCTAAACAAACCTTCGCAATACTGAAGCTTCCTTTGAAGATTACATTAAACCTTACCCAACAACAATTTACATTAAACCTTCTTCACAAATGTACACACTTTGTTCCCAATACTGAAGCTTCCTTTGAAGATTACAGCTGTAAGATTCAGCAAGGAGAAACAAGAACAACCATAGCAAACATTCGGGATAAGAATGATCAGTTTAAATTGCAACCCCAAATTGTAATGTTTACTCTTATGTTGATCATCATCATTGTATTCATAGAGATCTCTTACCAATACAGAAGCCAAACATGCAGTTTAAAGATTATATATATGACTAAGATTGGATATTGGAATGTCAGAGGATCAAGGCGTCCTCTACTCCTTCAAGAAATAAATCACTTAAGATCTACAAATAATTTAGATGTTTTGGCTATCACTAAAACTAAATCAACAGAAGCTCCAATAGAAGTACAATTGAGAAGTTCGGGTTTTCATAAAGCCTACACTCTAAAATCAAACAGCTACAAAGAAGGAGGGTATTGTATAAACATAACCAAATCTTGGATAATACTAAACTCATGAACAAGGCAGCAGATATTGTATGATCCAGCTTACCATAGATAATCAAGTATTAGCTCTACTCTTTGTTTATGCTCCCTTAGTTGAAAATGAAAAAGATGAATTATGTGAAGACATATTCACAACCATTAACAAACATAGAATTCCTATACTCATCATAGGAGACTTAAATGACATAGAGAATGATACTGAAAAAATAGGTGGAACTAATCCCATGAATACTAGATTCAGAAGATTATTAAGGGTCAAACAGGAGCTTAATCTACATATTATACCTTATACTAGCTCCACTTTTACTTGGAGAAAGAACAAATCTAATATAAATAACACCTATGAAAGATTAGACAGAATACTAGCTCACCAAGAAATTATTACAAAATATAACAATCTTAGATTTCAGCATCATTCGTTCTCATCTCCGGATCATTGTCCAATAACTCTTAGATTAGGCTCTAAAGAAGAAAAAAAAGGTTCTCCCTTTAGATTTGAGATGGCTTGGACAACAAATCCCAAATATGAAGAAGTTATTAAGAAAGTATGGATCCTTTAGCTACAAACTCATGAAAGAACAACAACTGTTAAAAAAATATTAAAGAATGGTCTAGCAATTAAAGTAATAATACGTAGAAACAACTACAGAAAATGGAACCTGAAATTCTCTTCTTACAAAAGCAGCTCCGATGGGGCAATTTAACATTAACACAAACAATTAAATTATCTAATTTAGAAAATAAATAAAAGGAAAATATTGGATTTCAACTATAGATTTTGGAAACAAAGAGAAAGAATCAAACATGTACATTTGGTGGATAAAAATACAAAATATTTTCAATTAAATGCCAAAATTAGAAATTTCAAAAGGAACATAGTATCCTTCACCTCGAAAAATGGGTTAAAAATTACTGACCAAAAAAAACAAAACAAATAACTGAAGAAATGTCTGAAAGATTTATTTTTCATCATCAAGGAAAAATTACAAAGGATGAGATAAGGAATATCCAATGTCGGATTACATATCAAGAAAATATGGAATTAATTAAGACCCCCACAATACAAGAAATCAAACAAACCCTAAGTAATAAGGCAAAAGACAAATCTCCGAGTCCAGATGGATGCCCCCCAAAATTTTATTTAAACTACTAGTATATAATTGGTATATCCTTTTGTAAAACCGTTACAACTTTCTTTCATTCAGGAAATTTACTGAAGTAAATTAACCAAACCTTCATAGCACTTATCCCTAAGATAGAAGACCCAACAAATATAAACCACTACAGACCAATTAGTCTCTGTAATACTATATATAAGGTAATCACAAAAATTATAGCAAACAAGCTAAAGCTGATCCTCCCGAAACTAATAAGCCCCTTTCAAGGCGCTTTTGTAGAGGGAAGATCGATTCAAGATAATACGCTAATAGCACATGAAGTCTTTCACACATTCAATAAGTAGAAAGGATAAAAAACGATGGATGGCTCTAAAGTAGATACGGAAAAAGCATATGATAAGATTAATTGGTCATTCATAGAAGCTAGCTTGATTAAACTGGGTTTTCATTTAACCTGGGTCAACTCGATCATGAAATGCCTAACAACAACAACCTTCTCTGTATTAGTTAACAACACAACAGGGAAACAATTCAACCCAAACAGAGGAATAACACAAGGTGATCCTCTTGCTCCCTATATATTTGTAATTGTAATGGAAAGGTTAGCAAGAGAATTACACCAGGAAGAACTAAGGAATGATTCACTAATAGGTATCAAACTAACAAAAAATGGAACACCCATCCCGCTTCTAACCTTTGCGGATGATACTATCATATTTGCGAAAGCATCTCATATAAGTCTTAACACTATTCAAAATATGATCAATGATTTCTCAAATCGATCGGGTTTAACTATAAACTATGCCAAGAGTTCTATATAGTTTTCAAAAAATGTTAATCCCTCACTTGCACGAACTCTAGCCCTTCAAATGAGGATTCCGATATCCAAAGTTATTGAAAAATATCTGGGATTTCCATTGGTTAATGGTAGAGTTAAAAACTGCATCTTTAATGAATCCATCCAAAACTTAAGGAAACAACTATCAAAATGGAAATCCTCTTCTATATCTTAAGTAGGAAGAGTTACTCTAACACAATCAAATCTAAGTTCTAAAACGAACTATCTTATGCAAAACTTCTTGTTACTAAAAGGGATCCTCCTCCAATTGGATCAAATAAACAAAAATTTCTTCTGGAATAAATTGCAACCAAAAAGATACACACCACTAATCAGTTGGGACACTATATATATGTAAACCAAAAAATGAAGGAGGCCTTGGAATCAGAAAAGCGGAATACTTAAATGAAGGATTAAAGAGGAAACTTCTTTGGAAAATTCACACGGATAATAATAACATTTGGGTTGAAATTATAAGAGAAAAATATCTCCAATCATCAAATATAAATGAAAGAGATAATCAAAACACATCTTAGCAATTTGGGAGACTCCTATCCTTAAGGAAAAAATTTAACAAAGGTCTACATTGGATAATAGGAATTGGTAATTATATAAATGTTTGGAAAGATCCTTGGATAGAGAATATTAATTTAGAACAGTTTCAAAACTTGGAAGATCCAAACATGAAAGTAGCACATCTGTTAAATAATAAAAAACAGTGGAATATAATATTCCTTAAGAAACTATTCCCAAACAACATTATAGAACAAATAAAGCAAATTCAAATCCTAAATTGGGACACTCAGGATAAACTAATGTGGAATTTTGAAACATATGGAGTATTCTCAACAAAATCCACGAACTGTCTAAACAACAATGATAATGTACTAACAAGCTGCGATATAAAATGGATTTGGAAAACCAACTTGCCTCCAAGAGTTATAACCCTTCTATGGAAAATATTGATGGATGGGTTAGCAAGAAAACAAAGACTAAACAAATACTTTAATTGAGTACCAGCTCAACGCTCCTTTTGTCACTCCCAAGATGAGGACACGTAAGAACCGGAGTAGGTAATGTAAACAACAATAATATAAATACTCTAGAAGGGGGGTTGAATAGAGTATAAAAGTTTCTCGCAAATTTTCTGTAGACACAACTTCAAGGGCCTTGAAACTGATCTCAAGGTGTTGAACTGAACTTCAAGGGTCTTTAGATAGAACAAAAACATGTTGAGTTGGGAAATTGCGATATTAAAAATAAATGCGGAAATAAAATTAAAGAACACAGAAATTGATAACAAAGTTTGGCTCTAAACCAACCTACGTCTCCGCCTAGAGTTATCCAACCCGTAGGATTCAAACAACTCTTATTTCTCTTTTTCTTATGAGTCCTAGATACAACCTAGAAAACCTTCCCGTCTTCTACCTCTTGAAGTCTTACTCACTTCTATCTAGATAACCCAAGATACAGAGAAATAAAAGTCCCCTTGTTCACACTTAAGTGTGATCCGTTTGAGTATATAATACTCTTAGTATAACAAGGATTAACTTATACTATAACGCTCAATTCTTTCTTAACTCTAAAAAATAAAGCGATTACAAAAAGTGTAAGAAAGAAGATTGATCAACAAGTGACGATGATGAGTTGAAGTGAAAGCTTTTCTTGCAACTGAGAGCTAGAGAGATGTATATCGATGAACATGGAGAGCTCTGGATTTATAGCTCAGCTTCACCTCTTCTGCTGTTGATCTTACTCCATAATTTTCGCTTGCTTGAACCTCTTTTCAATTTTGAATAACTTTGAAGTCGTTTGAATTTTCTCACCAAGCTTATCTTCAGAGAATCAGACCTTATTGTTGAGATCTTATTGTAACAGACTTGGTATTGGCTTTGCTAGAATCTCAGCACTGCTATATTTTGAAATCCTGCACAGGTTAGTTCTAACATCTACAGCAATATATACATTTGGTATTGGCTTTGCTAGAATCTCGGCGCTGCTATATTTTAAAATCCTTCACAGGTTAGTTCTAACATCCGCAACAATTTATACATTTAAAGAATTTAATCGAATAAATTAGATTTAAACAAAACTTTAAATCTAATAACAAATAAGGATAACAAATAAGGATATAAACAGTTTGTCTTTCATCATCCTACAAAATAAAAATTAAATCTATATGAATTTCATCAAGGGAATCATCAATCTCCCCTTGATGAAAGACAAAACTCATTGGAATAAGACAATCCTGCAAGTTAGATATATAGCATCAAAATAGCAGTAGTAATTATGGATCACATAGCAGTAGTGTTTTAAAACCTAAAAGATATAGTACCAGCAAATTCTAACAGATCTAAAAACCAACAACAATAGCAAAAGACAGCAAAAGGCCATGTCTCCCCTTTTTTGTCTTTCGATAAAGGAGGGTAATAGTTGTCAAAACATAAACAACAACGTCATCAAACAGGTTAAAAACCAAGTTCAAAATAGGATAGAAAACAGAGGTTAATGGTCTTGAGTTCACTCATCACGCCACTTCTCATGTCCAGGATCTCGACCATCCTTCTCATGCTACTTGGCCTGAACGTCCTTCTCAGCTTTGCGTTGTTAGCACCTGTGAGCCTGGCTGAGCTTCTGGTCTCTGATCATTGACAAAGGGAGGAAATCGAATCTAATAAATATAAAATATAAATCAAACTGAATCCTAGTCCATGCAAATAAATTACAAGACTTCCTCCCGTTGTAGTGGTAGGGAGTCAGGATCGATCCTCGAGGAAGCGTATCAGCAGGATCCTAGATAGACTGAAATTGCACGTCTGTATCGACCAGAAGCCTCAATCCCGAGTAAGGGACTCGACTTCGACCTAAGCTGTCGAATTTTACTGCAACAGAAAACCTGCAGAGACAAAAACAAGTAGTCGATATCGACCTTGGGTGTCGATATCGATATAAAGACTGAATGTATTTTACATTATTATATTATTACTTTGAGTAAATAAATTATTATTTTATTCAATCGGTAAAAATGTAAGAAAACCCGTCCTCGAGCATAAGTTTTGATTTTGAAGTCATCCCGGCATCGTTTTGAGAAATTAGATTCAATCGGGTTTTAATTCCGCATCCAAGCTCCGAGTATCGAAAAAATTAATTTAATTCCATTTATCTTGAAATTGAATTGAAATTTGATTAAATTTGATTTAGTCGGGATTCGATCGGGCGAGCGGGTTTGGAGTCTATTCCTCTAATTTGAATTGGTATTGTGGGGACCTATTTTGATTCCTATTTTGTTTTCCTTTTCTTTATTCTCTTTCTCTCTCTCTCTCTCCCTCCCTCTCGGATTTCTGTCTATGAGGATGGTCCCCTCCCTTTGCCCTCTTCTTCATGTGTTGTAGCAGAGCAACAACAGACCACCCTCTGCCCTCCTGCCCCTCACATTTCTGCATTTCCTCAAACCAGCCCCATTCTCTACATTTTCAATTTCAAACCTAACCCACCAAACTCTCAACTCTCCTCTCTCTCACCAATTTTTATTTCATAACGAACCCACCATTCCCCTCCTTGTTCTTTGTTTCACCGAGCCACCACCACCATCCCCTCCTCCATTGGCGGCCGCGCACCACCACACCTCAAACAACACTTCCACACCAGGTAGCCGCTTCCGTTGTCGTCGAAGAAGCCCCTCCCCTGTTTCTTTTTGGAAGACGCCGAGCACCACCTCCTCTCCCTCCATCCTTCTTCCCTAGAGGCACCAGCAGAAGAGCCTCCGTTGGTGCCTTCCCTAGAGACACCAACAGTAGCAACGGCGGGAGGAGTCCGAAGACCGATCCTGAGCGCAGCCTCTTCAATCTCTCCCTCTGTTTTGGGTTTTAACACGGTAAGCACCTGTTCTCCACTCCTCTTGCCTCCTCTCAACATAAAGTTTTGCCTTTAATGTCCCCACGCCCTCCCCAGGCCCTGTCGCTCGAAGAACCAGCCCCGGTGCACCCGCACACAGCTCCCCGAGCACCATCTCCCGTGAAATAAACCCCCTCGGTGAGCTTTCTCTCCCTCCTACCTCTTTACTCTCATTTCTGTCCTTTTGAGTCAGTTGAGGTCGGAATGTGGAGTGGGTCTTCTGGGTGAGTGTTGGGTACGGGAAGGATTCACCGGCCGGCCTGGGATTCTCTTTCCTTCCCCGTTTCTGTTCGGCATCAAGCGGCTCTGTTCTGAGTTGTGGGAGGGAGACGGGTAGCAAGCCCTGGGATCGGGTTGGGCCTAATTTCTGGGCTGTGAGTAATGAGTTTGGGGTTGGGCCCTCTATCCGGCCCTCCTCCTTTCTCCCTATTCTGGATCCGGGTTTCTCTTTGTGTAAGGGCTGGGCTAATGGTTATTTTGGGCTGCTGGATTAAAATGGGCTTTGTTAGTTGTATTTGTTATTGATATATAGTATGTATTATTATATGTTATGATTTATATTATTATTAGTTTATTAGCTTATTATTATTATTCTGTGGAGATATTACATTTTCTGAAAATATTATATATATATATATATATATTAAGTGGTGTTTTAATAAATGTTTTAGAAATGATAAAGTAATTTAGTGTTGTTGTTTTATAAATGTGGGTTATTAAAATGAATTGATTTTGGTAAGTTATTATGTTTAAATATTAGTTGGAGTGTGTTATTAGATGTTGTTTAAAAATGGAGTGATTTTGGCAATTTTATTATATTTAAATATTCCTCAAGATGGGTTATTATATAATGATTTATAAGGTGATTTTAAGACGAGGAATTTTAAAGAGATAAAATGCCGGAATTATTTTAAGTGGTATACTTTTGCAAGTTGATTGAAGAGCTAATGTTTTGTAAATAAGGTTGAGAAGATGGATTTATTTCAAATTAAAATGCCGGAAATTATTTCTATAATCTGATTTTTAGAGATTGGTTTTAAGGTTTAAATGTTTAATGTCGGAATTTGGCCAAGTATGATTTGAGAATTGCTTTGAATATGAGTTGACCTAATTTTGGATTTAAGGTTTTGGAAAACGACTTTACTATCGGTTGGTTTTGAAGATGTTGAGAACTTGGGTTTCGTGTGTTTGAATGTTGGTCCGGTACCTTATGGAAATGGCTTGATGATAGGTGTGTATTGCTTTTGGATTGCTTTGGACTTGCATTTGGGCCCTTGCTTGTGTTATCTTGATGTTCTGCATCTTCAGGTAAGTATCCTACGGGACTTACTCAGTAACCTGGACCTCCTGCCTGATGTGTTATGTGATGTGTAGTTTTGTTGCATATTAAAGCATGCCATGTAGTATCATGCTAGGATTGCATTGAACTGAGCATGTGTTTACTATGTGTGTTTGAATAAAAAACGGCTGTTAATTGTGATAGTCCTAGAGTCTTTGCTAGGGTCATAAGGTAGCCCAGCCCCATCGTGTGCCCTGAGTCAATCAAGTCAATATGAGCATGATATGATAGCCCAGCACCATCGGGCAAGCGATGAGATGATATGACATGATATGATGATGCCGTAGTTTGTGCACCACCACGAGGAAATTGCTATGCTATAGCACCGAACTGGCCAGTCTCTGCACTAACGGGAAGGGGTGCAGAGGTAGGAGAGGGATATGCCACTTGGCACTGTCTTGGGCCCTTTACAGTTCTTTTCTGCATATTATATATACTAGGGGCATGATAGTGTGATTTAAATCTTGTACTGCATTACTCATCTTTTATTAGGTATAGGCATGTTATGTGGCCTCAGCGCGGTCAGAGGACCCGCAGGCGATTACTGGGCCTGACTTCGTGGATAGTGTTAGGTACCGCTCTTGTTTGCTTCTTGCTTCTGTGATGGGAATCTCTTGGCGAACCGAAGAACCTGGCGAATATTCTCACTCAATAAATGGAAATCACCCACTATGTTTTGGTTTTGACCCGGCTCTGTCGTGGCACTTGTATCTAAACTTTGCTTCCGCTTTACTTTCGTTTGAATTGAATTTCTGCGACTTCGATTGCTTGGGGTTCGAAATCCCCGCTTTGAATATTGATCTTTAGAGGTTTGAAACCTCGACCTGTATCTGAATTGCAACATCCAAATGAAGGTATCCAACCTTCGAAACGTATCTCGGATATTTATATCTGGGCCGTTACAAAGTTGGTATCAGAGCTAGGTTTTGCAATTCGGGTACGCAAGGCTCGAGTGTATGTTTTGGAAAACCGCCCGTGAATTTCAAAATATTTGAAAGTGTTTTAAAGGGGCAAAGTGAACTTAATATGCCTAACCCAATTGGACTAAATATGAACTTGGCTTATGATAAAAGAGGAGAACCAACTCAAGAGGGATCGAGTGAGTAGGAAGGCGTTAGACCATCCCTTTTGGATGTAGTTAGGAATGGGTAGGCAAAATATTAGCTTGTTCTTTACAGCTGGGTCTGGAAATTCCAAGGAGATCATTGTAATTGTCATTGACTGATTCTATGCTAAGCGCTTGTTGTGGATATGAATGGTATGCCCTGACTATGAAATGTGTACTAACTGAGCTGTGCAAATGAGATAGCGGGAGTACCATTATTTCCCTATGGTCAAGCCCAGCTTGTGTGAAGCAGCCACTTCCACTATATTAGCCCCTTGACGGTTCTATCGAGTCTTTCTCCCAGATGTCAGTGTCTTCCACGGAGAATTGGGTTGGTAAACACATTGTGTCGGGAATCATGTATGGATGTGAAGGTTGTCAGAGTGAGTATTAGAAGATGGTTCTTGGTAAAGTTCCGAGGTAGAGAGTAAGATGTTTCTGGGGCTGTATTTCTTGATTCTTATGATGAACAACCGGTGTCTTCTTGCCACAAATAGTCGTATCCGAGTCCCACGGGAAAGATGAGTAATGAGTCAGTTAGGAAGAGTCAATGTTTGCCCTTATGGATCTCTATTGAGTTATCTTGATTGCTCTGTCCATGATTATGTAATACTATGTGGTACTACTCCTTGACCTGCAGAGTGATCCTTAATGTGAAATTGTGCTTATGTGCTCTGATGTTCATGATGACCATTGTATGGGTTCGAGCTACACTTGTTATATCCATATCATCCTGACATGATCTACTTAGTATAGTGCATTGTCATACTAGGGCACGAATATATATGTCATGTGCTAGGAAGTTGTATAATTGATGTCCTCCCTGTGAATAGGTTCATGATAGTGTGATCATTCAGTTATAGTATCATGATAGAGTGAGTCCCTTACTTGATGGATACGTGTTATAATTTAACATCAACATGCCTTACACGCTACATAATTCTCAGTACATGTTATGATGATGATCCTTAATGTAAAATTCGTGGTTGTATGACATCCTGTATCCATGCTGGTCACAACGCTTAGGTCTCGTGTTGCATTTCGCTTCCTGCCATAATTACGTGTCGTCATCGCATGTCTAATTGACCTATTGTAATGATCGTACTACTGAGTGATTAGAAGCATGAATGGCATGATATGAGTCTATATGATTGTTGCTTCCTCCCGAATTAGGTCCATGGTAGTGTGATCAACTCTTCTTTATATGAATGCCTCATAAGATGTGCTCTTGAGCATGCTAGTCGATGACGTCTCGATGCTTATCATTCCTTTTGTGACAAGAATCTATAGCATGCCCATCTATTTTGTATTTCTAAGATTAACTATTGTTGATTATGCTACAATTAGTATTGTTATGTGTTAATTGTGCTAAAGTGAGAATATGTTAGTGTGAATGAGTCTTGATAAATACATGTTTTATCCTAGTATACATTAATTTGAACTCATGTCCCCATATTCTAGTCATGTTGCCCCATTACTTAGACTTGCACTATACCTCGCTACACTTCCTCCCATGCTTCTATATTATTGGAATGTGATTGAATTGAAGTCTTTCTTAGTGTCGAGTAATCAATCAAGTGCATGTATGTATCATATGTTATATTGAGCCATTAGTAACATGTCGGGCCCTTGGTTTTGACTTATGCGAATTCTACCTTGCCTACATTATTGTTGATTCTCTCTCGAGCTAGGCCTCTGATAGTGTGATTCTTCCCTTTTCTCTCATCTTAAAATGTTCCACTCGCCCCGATTAAATTAATGTTGAATTCGATGATCGACTTGCTTTCAGTGAGGGTTGATCCTAGCATGCTTACATGTTATCGCTCGGTGCTATTTCCCTATTACTCTATGATATTCTCTCGTGCTTGCATTAACGTATGACTTGACACCTCGCATGATCACACACCACGCAATATCATGATTTTGCATACGCATGACGCATAAAATTTAGAATGAACCTAGTCGAATTACTTTGATGGCATTCATCTTCGATATGTGCTATTAGTATCCTGTAAGGCTTATGATTCCAATATGACTCACTAAATGGTGACTTGTCATACTTATTCTATTACGTAGACATGCTTGTTCTATAATATGACAGTTATTGTACCATTTTATGTGCCCTATGATGACTCATCCCTAGCATGATTATAAACTATCGCCCGTGATGTTATCTTGTTTACTCTGTGGTGATCCAGTTGCTTTCATGTATATCATGTTGAACTCATTAATCACTCTTGACTATGCCATGCCTGATATCGCTAGCATCATGAAGGATCTGTTCTCTCTAAATGTATTCTGTTGTATGATTACATGTCATCTTAAATTATTATATGATCACTGTTGTCAGATGTGATAGTTACTATGTTGATCTTATGTGTTCTCGTATGACACTTAGTCTGGTTGTTATGATATACCTCGCCATACTATATTTGACCTCACTTGTTCATGCTTGTACATTCCTTCATATACATGATGCTCGTTATCTTCACTAAATCCCGCATGACTTCGAATCGTACATGATCATTGTTGGTTCCGCATAGCATGCTTGAAGTTGCTAGGCGTATTTGCTTCCATGGAATAATAGACTACTGGCTTGTTTCACGTGCATCAGTGTAGGACTCGATCGGGTCTTTGGAATGAATATGTATGTCGTTGTTCTTTAAGATAGGTACATGTTAGTGTGGATTGATGTGATTGATATGCTCCATAATGAATTCGTGCGTGTTTGTCACAATTGTAACCTAATAGACTTCCTTAAGGGCATCGTTACTATTCCCGGGTCGGAGTCTTGTCTCTAGTCATGTCATCTTTAGCTTTGGTCCATTTTGCCTCCAAAAGAAACATTGGGTTGTCTGCTCTTGTCACTCCCCTATCTCCTCTAACTTGGACTCCTACGCGTTATATTGGACGAGCGATCGCATGGAGAAAGGGAACGGGAAGTTGGGTAGCGATGGAACAGCGCAGCGGAAGCGTGGGCCCATAACCCAAGGGCCTCAGGATCGACAATGTCGATGGAACAAGCTTGCTTCGAGGATTGCGGTTATTGAGTACGATATGACTTGCAAGTGGGAGTGTCCTTCATTCGGATTGTTAATCCTTTCTGAACTTGTTGATGGTGATATTGCACTGACTTGATGTTGAAAATTGCGTGTTGATGTGGTGACTTGGTAATGATTATTGCCTGATTATCTGTTGCCTATGGTGATATATATGATTCGGTGCCTTAATGTCCTAATGTGCTATGATGATTTAAAGTGATGCTACTCTAAGTTGCCAAGCATGATCTAAATTCCTTGCGTATAAAAGTATGAATTGCAAATGCTGAGAACCTGGACTGTTAATTAGATTTGGTTATGATGAAACGTGCTAGCTTGATTTGATTAGGTTCATATATGATGTTTGCAATACTTGTTGAGCATGACGGTAAATTGAGACTTTTGATACAGTTGCAATGCTTAAGGATGAGCTAATGATGCTATTGATATAAATGCTAGTTGATATAATGTAGTCCTTCTGTGTAATAATGTCCATGATTGCTTCTTCTTTGAACTTGTGGGTGAGATTTTCTTGATGAATGGTCGGAGAGCGGTGAAGTAAATTGAGTGGTTAGAACGATCAATGGTAGTATGAGGTAAGTCACATGAGAGGGGTTGGCTTAAGTAGGAGCGGGTGAGTTTTGAGAACTATAAGAAGCGATGCTTAGTGGTTTCCGATGAGCTTCTAGATGAATCTTAGGTGGGGGTATGGATAGAATAGGTCGGCTAGGTGGAGCGGGGTGTTCTTATAGAAGAGATGTGGTTAGAAGGGTTCTATGCTTATGATGCCTTAGGTAATATGGGCGGTGTAGGGAATGGCTCTTGGGAGTATTGAGAACATGGTATGCAGGGGTGCTCAGGTGTGAAAACAGAGATAGAGGTTGGAGTCTTAGAGGTGGATTGTTAGTGAGAGAGCATGGTGGGAAGAGTATGAGATTGGAGTGTCGGAATGAATTAGGACTTCTTCTATGGGATATTATCCGAGTTGGTGAGTCTAGACGAAGATTTGGTCTTGGCTTGAGAGTTGGAGACGAGCGAGCGGGGTATGTGTTTTATTGTAACTGGTATAATGTGCAAAACTTTCTTGATTATGTGATTATGAACTGGCATTATTTTAGATAGCGACCGTGATAAACCTGATATGGCATGATATTACATGTGATATGCAAAACTGAAATATAGTTGGTAATGACAACTATGATCATGATATAATGATACATTGCTATCCTACTATGTTGTTCTAGAAGCATGTTATGATGTGTTGCACGAATCATGAGATGATGATACGTTGTTATGTGAAAGCATGATGTTATACTATATGCTTCATAAGCATGAGTATGAATAGGTAAGTGATGAATATGACTTGAAGCATGAATATGACTTATGTGTATATATGAGATGATGGTGCCTGATGACTAAATGATCGTTATATGGTATTGTAAGGAGTTGCAATGATGTTTTGTGAGTATGTTAGCATTTCGATGCTTGGTATATGGTTAGATCTTTCCTTTTGCTGAAGCTTAAATGGCATGACATTGTGTGTTAATGTGTTGACAATTAATATTAGTCTGTTGACCTTATGATGAGATTCCGCTATGACTACCCTTACCATGCTAATGTTCGAATTGACATGCTAAATCTGTTATGGCAATGCGGAATAGAATTCGGATAGGTTGATAAGATGATTAGGTGAGTTATGTGTTCATTAAGTGAAAAACCCCTATTATGACCGGTTCCACTCGTGTTGCGATGTTGAGATGCGATAGTAAGATTCGACTTGTAGTAGCGTAATGACTCCATGACACCCAACCTCTTTGATCTCTTGACATGTGTGCTTATGTGATAAGTTATGAGAATTCGATGATGCACTTGTGATGCCTTCTGTATAAGGTAGATATACTTTATGACTCATGGTATGATGTTAAGATTTTGTGATTGCTTTTGGCGTGTTCTGAAGGGATGGTATGATCTATGTTATGGGTAATCATGTTATGCGGTTGAGATTATCATGATTGATGTTGAGATTGCCATATGAGAGGTGGCTGATGATGTTATGAGTCGATGAGTTGATTTACTTATATGCATATTGAGTTGAGGATGATGATAAAATGATTTTGGAACCTAGGAAGAGAATATGAGATTTTGAGTTGATTGATTGATATGCGAGAAACTGATGTGGTTGTTGGGAGATTTTGACGAAATCTTGATTTGAAAGGATTTGACTTGTTTTGGTGTAAAGTTGCTTGATTAAACGTTGAATTTGAAGATTTGGAGCGGTTTTGAAAAGGACCAACTTGGGGTTTTAAAGAAGTCGAGAGTTTCAATGATTTAGATGACAATCTTTCCATTTACAAAACGCTTTGAGGTTTTACGAACTGGATTTACATTATGACGTCTCACGAAGTGGATACAAGCATTTTATAGGGGCGCTTATAGATTGCTTTCTAAGACCTAGTCGGGACGCTATAATACTTTTAGAGTTGTGGTACTTCCGAAAAGTCGAAGCGAGAATGTGATAGGGGCGCTTATTACACACTTGACAAGACCAATTGGAGATGTCATGACCGTGACTAGGATGTTGTGAGAATCCCGGAAGACGCAACCGAGATGATTACAAGGTCCTTGGACATGGTCCTCGGACTCACCGATTTCAAACTTCTTCCCATTGCTTTAAAATGACTTTAGTCTCGGGGACGAGACTTGTTTTTAGAGGTGGATAAATGTAAAGACTGAATGTATTTTACATTATTATATTATTACTTTGAGTAAATAAATTATTATTTTATTCAATCGGTAAAAATGTGAGAAAACCCATCCTCGAGCGTAAGTTTTGATTTTAATGTCATCCCGGGATCGTTTTTTGAAATTAGATTCAATCGGGTTTTAATTCCGCATCCAAGCTCCGAGTATCGAAAAAATTAATTTAATTCCGTTTATCTTGAAATTGAATTGAAATTTGATTAAATTTGATTTAGTCGGGATTCGATCAGGTGAGGGGGTTTTGTGTCTATTCCGCTAATTTGAATTGGTATTGTGGGGACCTATTTTAATTCTTATTTTATTTTCCTTTTCTTTATTCTCTTTCTCTCTCTCTCCCTAGCTCCCTCGCGGATTTATGTCTATGAGGATGGTCCCCTCCCTTTACCCTCTTCTTCATGTGCTGTAGCAAAGCAACAACAGACCACCCCCTGCCCTCCTGCCCCTCACATTTCTGCATTTCCTCAAACCAGCCCCATTCTCTACATTTTCAATTTCAAACCTAACCCACCAAACTCTCAGCTCTCCTCTCTCTCACCCATTTTCATTTCATAACAAACCCTCATTCCCCTCCTTGTTCTCTGTTTCGCCAAGCCACCACCACCATCCCCTCCTCCATTGGCGGCCGCGCACAACCACACCTCAAACAACACTTCCACACCAGCTAGCTGCTTCCGTTGTCATCGAAGGAGCCCCTCCTATGTTTCTTTTTGGAAGACGCCGAGCACCACCTCCTCTCCCACCATCCTTCTTCCCTCGAGGCACCAGCAGAAGAGCCTCCCTTGGCACCTTCCCTGGAGACACCAACAGTAGCAACGGCGGGAGGAGTCCAAAGACCGATCCCGAGCACAGCCTCTCCAATCTCTCCCTCTGTTTTGGGTTTTAGCACGGTAAGCACCCGTTCTCCAATCCTCTTGCCTCCTCTCGACATAAAGCTTTGCCTTTAATGTCCCCACGCCCTCCCCAGGCCCTGTCGCTCGAAGAACCAGCCCCGGCGCAGCCGCACACAGCTCCCCGAGCACCATCTCGGACGAAATAAACCCCCTCGGTGAGCTTTCTCTCCCTCCTTCCTCTTTAATCTCGTTTCTGTTCTTTTGAGTCAGTTGAGGTCGGAATATGGCGTGGGTCTTCTGGGTGAGGGTTGGGTACAGGAAGGAGTCACCGGCCGGCCTGGGATTCTCTTTCCTACCCCGTTTCTGTTCGGCGTCAAGCGGCTCTATTCTGAGTTGTGGGAGGGAGACGGTTAGCCAGCCTTGGGATCGGGTTGGGCCTAATTTCTGGGCTGGGAGTAATGAGTTTGGGGTTGGGCCCTCTATCCGGCCCTCCTCCTTTCTGCCTATTCTGGATCCGGATTTCTCTTTGGGTAAGGGCTGGGCTAATGGTTATTTTGGGCTGCTGGATTAAAATGGGCTTTGTTAGTTGTATTTGTTATTGATATATAGTATGTATTATTATATGTTATGATTAATATTATTATTAGTTTATTAGCTTATTATTATGATTCTGTGGAGATATTACATTTTCTGAAAATATTATATATATATATATATATATATATTATTATATTAAGTGGTGTTTTAATAAATGTTTTAGAAATGATAAAGTAATTTAGTGTTGTTGTTTTATAAATGTGGGTTATTAAAATGAATTGATTTTGGTAAGTTATTATGTTTAAATATTATTTGGAGTGTGTTATTAGATGTTGTTTAAAAATGGAGTGATTTTGGCAATTTTATTATATTTAAATATTCCTCAAGATGGGTTATTATAATGATTTATAAGGTGATTTTAAGACGAGGAATTTTAAAGAGATAAAATGCCGGAATTATTTTAAGTGGTATACTTTTGCAAGTTGATTGAAGAGCTAATGTTTTGTAAATAAGGTTGAGAAGATGGATTTATTTGAAATTAAAATGCCGGAAATTATTTCTATAATATGATTTTTAGAGATTGGTTTTAAGGTTTAAATGTTTAATGTCGGAATTTGGCCAGGTATGATTTGAGAATTATTTTGAATATGAGTTGACTTAATTTTGGATTCAAGGTTTTGGAAAACGGCTTTACTATCGGCTGGTGTTGAAGATGTTGAGAACTTGGGTTTCGTGTGTATGAATTTTGGTCCGGTAACTTATAGAAATGGATTGATGATAGGTGTGTATTACTTTTAGATTGCTTTGGACTTGCATTTGGGCCCTTTCTTGTGTTATCTTGATGTTCTGCATCTTCAGGTAAGTATCCTACTGGACTTACTTAGTAACCTGGACCTCCTGCCTAATGTGTCATGTGATGTGTAGTTTTGTTGCATATTAAAGCATGCCATGTAGTATTATGCTAGGATTACATTGAACTGAGCATGTGTTTACTATTTGTGTTTGAATACAGAACGGCCGTTATTTGTGATAGTCCTAGAGTCTTTGCTAGGGTCATAGGGTAGCCCAGCCCCATCGGGTGCCCTGAGTCAATCGAGTCGATATGAGCATGATATGATAGCCTAGCACCATCGGGCAAGCGATGAGATGATATGACATGATATGATGATGCCGTGGTTTTTGCACCACCACGAGGAAATTGCTATGCTATAGCACTGAACTGGCCAGTCTCTACACTAACTGGAAGGGGTGCAGAGGTAGGAGAGGGATATGCCACTTGGCATTGTCTTGGGCCCTTTACAGTTCTTTTCTGCATATTATATATACTAGGGGCATGATAGTGTGATTTAAATCTTGTACTGCATTAGTCATCTTTTATTAGGTATAGGCATGTTATGTGGCCTCAGCGCGATCAGAGGACTCGTAGGCGATTACCGGGCCTGACTTCGTGGATAGTGTTAGGTACCGCTCTTGTTTGCTCCTTTCTTCTGTGATGGGAATCTCTTGGCGAACCGAAGAACCTGGCTAATATTCTAACTCGATAAATGGCAATCACCCACTATGTTTTGGTTTTGACCCGGCTCTGTCGTGGCACTTGTATCTAAACTTTGCTTCCGCTTTACTTTCATTTGAATTGAATTTCCGCGACTTCGATTGCTTGGGGTTCGAAATCCCCGCTTTGAATATTGATCTTTAGAGGTTTGAAACATCGACCTGTACCTGAATTGCAACATCCGAAAAAAGGTATCCAACCTTCGAAACGTATCTCAGATATTTATATCCGGGCCATTACAATCGATACGTCAGTAGCAACGTCAACCGACTTAGAAGACTGTCGGTCGAGCTCAGGGACACTTGATCTCGAGTTACTCGATATCGAGCTCAGATGCAGGCAGAAGATGGCCTTGACACAGAAGACCATCGTCGTAGACCTGGTATGTCGATATCAACCAGATGTGTCGATATCAAGTGGTTCCTGCAGTGGTTAGTGTCAGCAAAGATGGCCAAAGACAATAGGGTGGAAATCGATGGATGAACAGAAAGAACGAATTTTTATGATTGTAAATATGAATTAAAGGCAACTCGTAAGGCTAGGGTTTACCACAATGTTAACCAAAACATGCATAAGGTAAATAAGACGGACAATTGCGCTATCTCACCCGAGGGACAAGCTTTCTCCGTACACCAACGATTAGGAATACTCTTGCAAATAAACCTAATTGTCTCTACCAATTTTATTTTTTTTAACCCAAGTTGTTAACATGAATCCCTTTTCTTGTGATAAGGACTAAACATAGAATCGTAGGAGATGATCAATACACAATGATATCAACATAAAGTACTTACCTCAAACACGCATGGCTAACGTCGGGCTCATCTCGACCCTAGAAGCTTTAGGAACTACTCGCACTTCATCGCAACAAACACCATGAATGGAAAGAAAAGAACTTGCATTAAATAACTCTTCAAAACTTTACAGCTCAACGCCGACTTTCACAAATGCCAAACCCTAAAGCTTCTCTCTACTCTCTAACTCTATTCTTTGATGTGTGATGGAATTGAATATGGAATGGAATAAAAACCAGTCCCTAGGGCTTTATTTATAGCCTACTAATCCTTACTAGTCAAGGAAAGTAGTTCTAATCCTACTAAAACTCATATCTAAAATTCTATCCCAAAACAAGTAGGATGAAACATTATTCAGGGAAATATAAAATATCCTAGGGTAAAAAGGAAAGTTCCCTAGGACATAATCTATCTACAAGGATATGATAAACCGTGGCCTTTGAATAGATCTCAAATCTGCATCTCAAAACCATTTCCAATATGTGTCAACTTCCACTCGATATCGAGTGCTCTGTTTCGGCTCGATGTTCTTCTCTTCACTCGAGCTCTGGTGATCATGTCGATATCGAGGTCTCCACTCAATCTCAGGTCATGTCAAGTGCTCTTAGTAGCTCGGTGTTGTCTGGATGTCGACTCTGGATGTCTACGCCGAGGTGTCCAGTCGATCTTGAGTGGTGCACTCGATCTCGACCTCTTTTCTGCTTCACTTGGCTTTCTCGTTTTGACTCCGATTTCACTCCAATTCCTATACATTTAGACCAAAACTTGTGCAGACTCTATTTTTTGCACGTTAGCTCATTCTACATAAATTTGCATTATTCTTAACCTTTACTCTAGGAATCAAACGAAATATAAAGTCAAAACATGCAAATAAATGGACTATAAATATGTACATCAATCATCTTATCTATGCGTCATTGCTCAGCCTTCTTCCTGTAACGCTTGATCACACCATATGCTTTATAGTGATGATGGAGGGATCCTGGAGTACAGGGCGTAGAATAGACCGATTGCGCACAGACTGCTCACATTTGAAGATGTCGTTCGCAACTTTGACTTTCCAGTGCCGGTACAAGTGAACGTCAAGGGATTGAGGTGGAACATGTTGTAGATCTTGGCGTTCACAAGGCTAGCAGCTCGTCGGTCTAATCCAGCTTGTCTGACATCTCCATCTGAAAGTCAATAACATCCTTGCGCAGTGCATCAAGTCCCCATTCCAAATCCTCCAAGCGAGACTCGAAAACAAAGGAAGAGGGTGCAGAATTGAGTTAAATGCCAATGACCTCAGCTAATTCCTCAGGGGTAAGATCAAACTTCAATTTCCAGGGGCCATTGGGGCAACTTTGTGAATCCCTAAGCGCTGGAAGCAGAGAGGGAGAAGATTGTCGTAATGCAGAGGAATGACCCGAGCAGAGAAGATGGTGTGAATCATGTGGTTTAAGATGAAATCGGGGGACATCTATGGCATACTCACTCATGACTAGGTAGAGAAGCTCAAGAAGTGAGGGAGAAGATTATCGTAATGCAGAGGAATGACCCGAGCAGAGAAGATGGTGTGAATCATGTGGTTTAAGATGAAATTGGGGGACATCTATGGCTTACCCACTCATGACTAGGTAGAGAAGCTCAAGAAGTTGGTCGGTTAAAAGCTCTCATGAGTGGGATCTAGGAAAAACACAACGGGCGAGAATGGTGAAGATGATTTTGGGTTCGAGTTTAAGGAAAATATGGGTTAATTGACGAGCAGTGCTAGACGATGATGAAGGAAGAAAGCACTGATCTTTTGCCCAAGAGATACACTGAGACCAGGAGGGATGACCCTCGGTGGAAATGTCTTGAGGAAAACCAAAAATCTTGGCGATCACAGAGGGTGTCTAGGTAATTTTTGTTTTGCAGATGGTGGACTCAAGAGTCATGTTTCCCCAATCTCTTTGAATGTAAGGTTGATGAAGAACAGACGCATGAGACGAGGATAGTAGACATCATTTGGGTTTAGAATGGACCAGAGGGCAGTGCCTTTGAGGAGGGTTATGCAAGGAAGGTTTAGGCTTCCTAAGAAATTGGGATCAACCAAATCACAAAGACAAAGTTTTCGTGCACTAAAGGAGTCAAGACACTTACCAGCGGTTTCAAAGTTTCGGAACCAGGAGGCCGAAAGACTTGGCACAGGAATAAATGAGCCTTTCGGTGGAGGAGGGGCTTCGTCTGAGGAACTGGAGTGGATGCTAATAGAGTCTTTGTCTTCAATCTCCTTCCTTTTCTTTGATATCGGCCTCTTTCCCTTACTGGAAGAACATGGAGTAGATTTCTTTGGCGCCATGGGAGGAGAGGTATGAGAAGTGGAGAAGATGGAGTGAAAGTGGTGAATGGTGTGAGGAATGTGATAGGTGAGGTAAATATAGGGGAGTAAGTTGAAAGGTTTTTCTGGAAAATGCAAATCATCATCATGATTCCCTTAAAAACGGAACGAAATCAGTTTGATTCAAACCGGTAAGTACAATGTACCTAAAATGAAATTTAAATACAAAATCTTAAAATTTGAAATCCGGTAAAAAATATCTCTCGACCTTTGAAATTCTGTTATAGTAAAAATGTTTTAAAGAGATTTGCACCGGAAAAACTAAAAATTGAAATTCAAAAAATAAATCAAGTGACCAATATTTAATAAAATAATAGCCACATGGGATGATCCAAAAAATTGTTGATATACTGCTTAAATAGTCAAGGGCTTTGAATGATATTTAAAGACCGTGAAAGGTTGGCAAAATTTTACTCCCCCTAAATCAATGCATCTCTATTAAGCATACCAAGTTCCAAACGAATAAAATTAAACCTTTCCTCATGTAAAGGTTTAGTGAAAATATCTGCAAGCTGTAAATCAGTTGAAACAAAGGATATAGATACATCACCTTTCTCCACATGGTCTCGAATGAAATGATGTCTAACATCGATATGCTTGGTTCTTAACTGCTGCACTGGATTTTTAGTAATAGATATAGCACTAGTATTGTCGCACTTAATAGGAATATCTTTTAGGTCAAAGCCAAGATCACGCATTTGTTGAGCTATTCATAGCACTTGAGAACAACAAGCTCCAGCGGCTATGTATTCATCTTCTGCAGTTGAAAGTGCGACGAAATTTTGTTTCTTAGAATGCCAACTTATGAGAGAAGATCCTAAGAGTTGGCAACACCATGAAGTACTTTTTCTATCAACTTTATACCCTGCAAAATCTGCATCTGAATAGCCAACAAGATGAAAATTGCTTTGCCTAGGGTACCAAAGACCAAGGTGTTGAGTTTCATTTAAGTAACGAAAAATCCTTTTAACTGCAATAAGAGGTGATTCATTTGGATCGGCTTGGTACCTTGCACACATACACACACTAAACATAATATCGGGTCTACTAGTAGTGAGATAGAGGAGTGAACCAATCATACCTCGATACCTCTTTTGGTTCACACTTTTACCATTCTTATCTTGATCTAGAGAGATTTGAGATCATAGGCGTCTTGTCAATCTTTGATTGGTCCATCTTATATTTTTTGCGCAAATCTCTAGTGTACTTGCCTTGATTGAGAAAGATTTCTTTCTTAGCTTGATGTACTTGTAGTCCAAGGAAGAATGTCAATCTTCCATAAGACTCATCTCAAATTCCCTGCACATAATATCTGATAATTCCTTGCAAAGGGAATTGTTAGTAGCACCGAATAATATATCATCAACATATATTTGTACAACTAATAAATCATTACCACGAGTTTTAATAAATAATGTTTTGTCAATCAAACCACGTTTGAAACCATTTTTAAGAAGATATTTAGAAAATCTCTCATACCAAGCCCTAGGGTCTTGTTTGAGACCATAAAGTGTCTTGTCTAATTTGTAAACATGATTTGGAAAATCCTCATTTTCAAAACCGGGAGGTTGTGCAACATACACTTCCTCTTCCAAAATCCCATTTAGAAATGCATATTTAACATCCATTTGAAAATTTTTAATACCCATATAAGATGCAAAAGCATGTAGCATACGAATAGCCTCTAACCTTGCTATGGGAGCAAAAGTCTCCTCGTAGTCAATACCTTTGATACGGGGTTAGCTACTGTTTTTCCCGACCTTCTTGACGTTGTAGACTCGGACTCACAAAAACACAATGGAGGGGCACAAGTTAAACAAGAAACGCAGCAAAGGGAGGTAAAACCTTGGAGACAAGGCTCGACCAAGTGAAAGGGAAAAACAGACCAAAATAAAGGGAAATAAAAAGGAAAAGATAGGAGGAATCAACCTTGATGAACAACAAGAAGACCTATTGGGACAATGCACCAAGAACCAACTTGAATGACACCAAAAACAACACTATACAACATTACACAACCATGGCTGGCCATGGAAGCACAAGGAGGAGGTTCGTGCTTATCTCAGAATCACCAATCTTCGGGAAATTGACAAAACCAAGTACAAACCGAACTAAATGCAACACACATGCACACAAGGCATGAAGCTCTCACCTTTGGAGAGTGAAACCAACTAGGTTTTCAAAAACAAGGTTCAAAAGTGTCTTCCAAATGAGAGGTTACAAGCCTTAAATAGGAGAGAAAATCAGCCCAAAAGCAAGGGCCCAAAAACACAAAATTTCAACAAGTCCCTACTAAACCCAAACAAAGGCCCTGATGTACATAATTATACCTTTGTTTATTGCATCTTTTGACTTCATATTTCATTTGATTTCCGAATAAAAGTTTCAAAAGCATATGATCTCGTGTAAGAATGAGCTAAAGTGTAAGAAATAGAGTCTACACTAGTTTTGAGCTAACTATGCAGGAATTCGATGAAATCGGAGTCAAAACGGACAAGCCGAGTGAAGCTGAGAAGAGGTCGATATCGACTGGAGACATCGATATCGACCATGGATTTCGACACGACTTCTGAGTGTCGAGATAACCACACAAACCAGACTAGAAGCCTCGATATCGACACACATGCATCGATATCGACCATCGTCATAGACATCGACTGGAGTTGGACAAGTCGAGCAGACACACAAGCATCGATATCGACCTCTGGTGTCGATATCGACCCCTGATCTCGACAGAAGATAGACTCGATTTCGAATGCGGATTGGCACTATATCTTCAAGGAGGCACGGGATTATCTCATACTTTCAAAGATAGAGGACAGCTGAAGTTTTATTCATCTTTTACCTTTAAGTTATTTAAGTTTTATCAAAATAAAAGACCTATCCTAATTGTTCGGATAGAGTTATTAGTTTAGATAGGAGTTACAATCCTTGGATAGCGAGGATTAGTAGCCTATAAATAAAGCCCTAGGGCTGATTTGTTAGATCATCTTTCATACAATCAATTAACAAGACATAGACAATAGAGTTAGAGTTAGAGAGAAGTTTTAGGGTTTGACGTTTGCGAAAGTTGACGTTGAGTTGTAAAGCTTCGGAGTTTATTTTAATGCAAGTTTCTTCCTTTCAATTGATGATGAATCCCATGATGAGAAGCGAGTAGTTCCCCAAAGCTCTTAGGGTCGGGGTGAGCCCGACGTTAGCCAGGCGCGCTTGAGGTAAGTATTTGATGTTGATATCGTTGTGTCTATCTCTCCTCCTACAATTCTATGTTTAGTCCTAATCGAAAGAAAAGGGATTCATGCTAACAACTTGAGTTATAAACATAAAATTTGTAGAGACAATTAGGTTTATTTGAAAGAGTAATCCTAAGAGTTGGTGTACGGCGAAAGCTCGTCCCTCGGGTGAAATAGCGCAATTGTCCGTCTTATTTATCTCATCGCATGCATTGGTTAACGTTGTGGTAAACCCTAATCCTAGGAGTTGCCTTTTTACATAGTTTATACACACAAAAACCCTCTGTTATTTCTATTCATTGCTTCTCTTTCCATCCTTAATTCTTCGGCCTTTTCTTTGCCGACAAAGAACTAACCCACTGCAGGAAAGACATCGATATCGACAGCAGAGGTCGATATCGACCAAAACTAATAGATCGACGGTTTTCTGAGTCGATCTCGAGACTCCTGGGAAACTTCTACAAGCATCGATATCGACACCAAGCATCGATATCGACCCTTCTGTATCGACTGGCAGTCTTCTGAGCCAGTCGATTTCATGGACTAACATCGATATCGACCCCCGTCAGTCGATATCGACCACTTGTTTTTGTCTCTGCAGGTCTTCTGTTGCAGAGAACATCGACAGCTGAGGTCGACATCGAGGCCCAAGGTCGAAATCGAGGCTACTGGTCGACGCAGACGTGAGATTTCCAACGCTACTAGGATCCCGCTGACTCGCCTCCTCGTGGATCGATCCTGACTACCCTTCCACTACAACGGGAGGAAGTCTTGTAATTATTTGCTTAGGCCAGGAGTTGGTTTACATTTATTTACATCTTTATATTTGTAATTACTCGACATATCAAACCTCCTGCAACAACAGGCCCAAAACACAAAGTCCAAAATAAAGCAACCAAATCAAAAGCTAAGTATGGGTGGTGGCTGAATCACCCTTAGTCGAGCCCGAGAATGGTGCGGTTTCAAGCAATGTGATGATGTCACCCTCGGGCTCCATTGGTAGTACCGACTTCATGTGGTGGTGGATGAAGGCGTTAAGTTCCTCTCTTATATTCTTAACTTGGGACCTTGTGATAGGTCCATCTCCGAAATGAGGTGCATTGGGTGGTTCTTGAGATGGTCCTCCATCATTCTCCCCTTCTTGGAAAGGATTCGACCTCGAATCCATGTCTTCATCCTCAGCTAGGTAAGGGGTGAGATCGGCGACATTGAATGTGGCACTAACTCCATAGTCACCGGGTATGTCAATCTGGTAGGCATTGTCCCCGAATCATTGTAAAACTTCGAATGGACCATCTCCTCGTGGAGCGAGCTTAGACTTGTGCTTGTTAGGAAAGCGCTCCTTTCGCAAATGCACCCAAACTATATCACCGGGCTGAAAAATCATCTTGCGACGCCCCTTGTTGCCTCGTTAGGCATTCTCTTCAGCCTTTTGAATTAGCCGAACACGAGTGCACTCATGAAGCTTCCGAATGAACTCCACCTATTTTCCTGCATCAAAGTCTTCTTTCTCCCTCACGCGACATGGGGTAAGATCCAAAGGGGTTAGCGGGTTAGTACCATACACACATTAAAATGGTGTAAGCTTAGTAGATGAATGCACGGTCCGGTTATTAGCAAACTCCACATGAGGCAAAGCATCCTCCCACAATCTCAAATTGTTCCTAATGATGGCCCTAAGTATGGTAGTAAGGGTCCTATTGGTTACCTTGGTTTACCCATCGGTTTGTGGGTGACTAGAGGTGGAAAACAACAACTTCATCCCTAGTTTACCCCAAAGAGTCCTCCAAATGTGGCTAAGAAATTTCACATCCCGATCGCTCACTATAGTCTTAGGTACTCCATGAAGTCTAACAATCTCTCTAAAGAAAAGGTTAGCCACATTGGAGGCATCATCGGTCTTATGGCAAGCGATAAATTGAGCCATCTTAGAGAAACGATCAACAACCACAAAGATCGAATCCCTCCCCTTCTTAGTCCTAAGTAACCCAACAATAATGTCCATGGATATATCCTCCCAAGGGGCTGCAGGAATGGGTAATGGACAATACAAGCCGTGGGGTTGTAACCTAGACTTAGCCTTCAAACAATCAACACATCTCTTAACCAAATGTTCTACGTCTCTAAGCATGTGAGGCCAAAAGAAATGTGTGTGTAGCATGTGATAGGTCTTATCCCTACCAAAATGGCCCATCAAGCCGTCCCTATAGGCTTCCTCAACCAACAAGAGCCTAAGGGAACAACGGGGAATACAAACCTTATCAATCTTGAAAAGAAACCCATCAATCAAGTAGTGCTTATCTAAGGATCCTTTAGCCACACAATGATTGTAAATCTCTCAAAATTCAGGTTCATCTACATAGAGCTCCTTAATATATGTAAAGCCTAAGATCCTTAAGTCTAATGTAGACAACAACATGTATCTCCTCGAAAGGGCATCTGCCACAACATTATCCTTTCCTTTCTTTTACTTAATGACATAAGGGAATGTTTCTATAAACTCCATCCAACGACCATGCCTCCTATCCAACTTGTCTTGGCTCTTGAAATGCTTTAAGGACTCATGATCAGTATGCAAAATAAACTGCCTAGGCCAAAGATAATGTTTCCATGTCTTAAGAACTCTAAACAATGCATACAACTCCTTATCATAGGTAGAGTAATTAAGACAAGCTCCCTTCAATTTTTCTAAAAAATAGGCAATGGGCTTACCTTCTTGCATGAGAACTCCACCAATGCCTATGCCCGATGCATCACACTCCATTTCAAAGGACCGGTTGAACTCCGGAAGTGCTAAGTTCGGGGCCTGCATGAGATGCTCCTTTAGGGCGTTGAATGCCTTCTCTTGGGCTCTTTCCCATGTGAATGGGTGATGCTTCTTGGTGATCTCGGTTAGAGGGGCTGCAATGGTGCTGAAATCCCTCACGAACCAACGATAGAAGCTAGCTAATCCAAGGAAGCTCCAAACATGGCTAATTGGTGAAGGAGTGGGCCATTCTTGGATTGCTTTGATATTGCTTTCATCCACCTTTAATCCATGTGAATTGACCACAAAACCAAGAAAAGTAACATAATTAGTGCAAAATTCACATTTCTTCAAATTAGCATAAAGGTGCACATGACGAAGAGTAGATAGCACTTCACGTAAATGTAACTCATGCTCTTCTAGGGATCTACTATACACAAGTATATTATCAAAAGAAACCACAACAGATTTCCCTATGAAGTGGCTAAGAACATGATTCATAAGACGCATAAAAGTGCTAGGGGCATTGGTAAGCCCAAAGGGCATAACCAACCACTCATAAAGACTGAACTTGGTCTTAAAGACTGTCTTCCACTCATCCCCCTCCCTCATGCGAATTTGATGGTACCCACTCTTTAAATCAATCTTAGAAAAGGTAGTGGCTCCATGTAACTAGTCTAGCATGTCATCTAAGTGGGGTATTGGGCGGCGGTACTTCACCGTGATGTTGTTGATGGCTCGACAATCCACACACATCCTCCACGAACTATCCTTCTTTGGCACTAGAAGTACGGGAACAGCACATGGGCTAAGGCTCTCCCTCACATAACCCTTATCCAACAATTCTTGCACTTGGAATTGGATCTCTTGGGTTTCCTTAGGGTTCATCCTATAGGCTGGGCGATTAGATAGGGTGGCTCCCGGGACAAGGTCTATTTGGTGCTCAATGCCTCTAATAGGCGGTAGACAAGCTGGAATCTCTTCGGGAAACACATCCTTAAACTCCTCAAGTAGCCTAAATATCCTCTTAGGTAGGGTAGCCTTAAGATCATCACTCAATAAAGCAAGCTCCTTACATAATAACATAAGAGTGGTCTCGGGGTCAAGGTACTCCTTAAGGTCTTGCTTAGATGCTAGAAGAACCCCCTTACTCTCCTACACTGCCTTAGGTTGGCTAGGCTCAGTGGAGAGGCTTGATCTTTGGGAGCTAGTGGGTTGTACACTAAAGGATGATGAATAATGCGGTGTGGTCTTGGGCTGCGGACACTTGGTTATACGGGGTTAGCCGTAGGATGCCCGATCTTTCGACAATCAAGACTCAATTCAAGAAAAGGAACAAGATTGATGCAAGAACTCAACAAGACTCAAAGTGATGACCAAGAACAATGAATGCAGCGGTTGTAATGTAAAAGAAAGTGACTCGAAATCGACTCTAAGATTCAAGATAGATGATGGATCGATCTATATAGAACAAGATGAAGACCCTAGGCTCCCGTAGGAGGTAAGAACCAACACAAATGACTATATAACCCGCTCCTACAACCTTACACAACCAAGCGTACAACTTGGAGGCACAAGGAGGGGGCTCGTGGATACCAAGACTTACCAAGCTTCGCGATATTCACAAACCCAAGGCAAACCAAGTGAAAACAAAACCAATTTGCAATCGATGAGCAAGGCTCCAATCGATCGACTTGCACTCAATGTGTTTCACACAACTAAGCTTTCGATTGATGAATGAGAATGAACGTGTGTTTTTTACAAGGAGATCAGCCGTTATTAATAGACCTAGGAGGCTGAATTTTGATAAAAAAAAATTATAAATAAAAGAGAAATTAAAATAAACCCTAAATTACCTAAAATAGCTTAAGTAAAGAGGGTTACTAAAAATAGCAATAAAGGAGTCTTAACACTTAGTAATTTCGGCCCTATATATGACTAAGGAGAACCGGCCACTTTGAGTGTAGAATACAAATATGTCTTCAATGGATCTTCTTGAAGTTGAACCGCACTTGAGAATAGGACATGGCTCATGAACATGAATGATTCTCGTTGAAGCTTCTTAGCACGAGCTCGAGTCATAGGTCCATCCCCAAGTATGATAGGTGTGGCAGGAGGTGTCTTAGATGGTCCCGTATCAACCTCCCCTTCTTAGAAAGGATTCGACCATGAATCCAAGTCCTCGTCAATGGCAAGATAAGGAATGAGATCCGCGACGTTGAATGTAGTGCTCACACCATACTCTCCAGGAAGCTCCAGCTTGTAAGCATTCTCACCAATCCGCTACAACACCTTGAATGGTCCATCTCCTCATGGTGAGAGCTCGCTCTTCCTTTGCTCTGGAAACCTCTCCATCCTTAAGTGCACCCACACAAGATATACAGGGTTGAAGACCACATGTCGCCTTCCCTTGTTATCTTTGTTTGCATTGTACTCGGCCTTCTCCATTAGCTTGAGGCGTGTATGCTCATGCAACTCCTTGATGTACTTGACATGCTTCCCTGCATCAAAAGATTCTTTCTCCCTCATAGGATATGGGGTAAGATCAAGAGGAGTTAGTGGGTTAGTACCATAAACACATTCAAATGGAGTTAATTTGGTTGAGGAATGGATAGTCCTATTAGAAGCAAACTCCACATGAGGTAAGGCTTCTTCCCAAAGCTTCAAATTCTTCCTAATAATGGCTCTAAGGATAGTGGTTAAGGTTCTATTGGTCATCTCAGTTTGGCCATCAGTTTGAGGGTGGCTAGAAGTAGAAAACAACAATCTAGTTCCCAATTTGCTCCATAAGGTTTGCCAAAAATGACATAGAAACTTAACATCCCTATCACTCACAATTGTCTTAGGCGCACCATGCAAGCTAACTACTTCCCTAAATAATAGATTTGCAACATTGGAAGCATCATCAGTCTTATGACATGCAATAAAATGAGCCATCTTAGAGAATCTATCTACCACCACAAATATAGAATCTCTCCCCTTCTTAGTTCTAGGCAACCCAACAATAAAATCCATATAAATGTCCTCTAAAGGGGTTTTGGCGTGTACAATCCATGAGGCATAAGTTTTGATTTGGCCTTTAAACACTCAATACATCTCTTAAGGCAATGTTCTACATCCCTAAGCATATGAGGCCAATAAAAATGTGCCCTAAGTGTATGATATGTCTTATCTCTCCTAAAATGATCCATTAATCCTCCACTATGGGCTTCATTCACAAGTAATAGCCTGAGAGAACACCTAGGTATGCACACTTGATCAATCCTAAAGAGAAATCCTTCAAATATATAAAACTTATCACTAGCACCTTTAGTCTTACAATTTCGAAAGATATCCCCAAAATCCTCATCATCTCTATACAATTCCTTACTGTAGACAAAGCCTAGAACTCTAGAATCCAAAGTGGTTAATAAAACATGTCTTCTAGATAAAGTATCAGCAACCACATTATCTTTACCTTTCTTATACTTGATAACATAAGGAAATGTCTCTATAAATTCCATCCACCTACCATGTCTCCTATCTAGTTTATCTTGGCTCTTAAAATGCTTTAATGACTCATGATCAGTCCTAAGAATAAACTCTCTAGGCCATAGGTAGTGGGACCATGTCTTAAGTACTCTAAACAATGCATAAAGCTCTTTATCATAAGTAGAGTAGTTTAGACACGCACCTTTCAGCTTCTCAGAGAAGAATGCAATAGGCTTACCTTCTTGCATAGGAACTCCTCCAATTCCAACTCCGCTGGCATCACATTCCACCTCGAATGGTCGAGTGAAATCCGGCAATGCAAGCAACGGAGCCTGCATCAGCTTCTCCTTAAGTGTGCGGAAAGCGTCCTCCTGAGCTGCGCCCCACCTGAACTCACTCCTTTTCTTTGTTATTTTGGTGAGTGGGGCTGCGATGGAGCTGAAATCGCGCACAAATCGCTTGTAGAAGTCGCCAGTCCATGGAAGCTCCTAACATGGCCGAGTGAGGTAGGGGTCGGTCACTCCTGGATCGCTTTGATCTTGGCTTCGTCAACTTATAGTCCATTAGAGCTCACTACAAAACCAAGAAAAGAAACTTGATTAGTGCACAATTCAGATTTCTTCAAATTTGCATACAAGTGCTCTAATATAAGTGTAGAGAGTACTTCCCTGAGATGTGCTTCATGATCCTTAGGAGACTTGCTATAAACAAGGATATCATCAAAGTAAACAACAACAAATTTTCCTATAAAGTTTCTAAGCACATGATTCATTAAGCGCATGAAAGTGCTAGGAGAGTTGGTTAACCCGAAAGGCATAACTAACCATTCATAGAGTCCAAGTTTAGTTTTGAAAGTTGTTTTCCATTCATCCCCTTCCTTCATTCTAATTTGATGGTACCCACTTTTTAAATCAATTTTAGAAAAGATTGAAGCACCATGCAATTCATCTAACATGTCATCTAGGCGAGGAATAGGGTGACGTTATTTAATATTAATGTTGTTAATAGCCCTACAATCTACACACATTCTCCATGAACCATCTTTCTTAGGGACTAATAACACAGGAACAGCACAAGGACTCAAACTCTCCCTAATGTATCCCTTTTCCAACAATTCTTGAACTTGGGATTGAACCTCTTGGGTCTCAGTGGGATTCATGCGATAAGCCGGCCTATTAGGTAATGCAGCCCCTGGAATAAAATCAATCTGATGCTCAATGCCACAAATAGGGGGTAGGCCGGGTGGTATATCATCGGGGAAGACATCCTTATACTCTTCAATAAGAGATAGAATGTGAGGAGGGAGGGTAGCTCTAAGCTCCTCACTCAACAGACTCAACCCTTTTCATAGGAACATGAGGGTCGTTTCCCTGTCTACAAACTCGTCCACAAATGCGCTCTTGGATGCCAAAAGAACATTGTTAGGCCGAGTAGGGGTAGCATTTGGGCTCGGCTGAGCCTCCCTAGCTGACATACCTTTACTTACCTTCCTCTTCTTTATCTCGTCTGCCACTTGTGTTGGTGTCATGGGCTTGAGGATGGTGTTCTTACCCTTAAAAACAAAAGAGTAACGGTTAGTGAAGCCATCATGCAAGACCTTACGATCAAATTGCCAAGGGCGACCTAAAAGTAGATGAAAAGCTTGCATAGGCACAATATCACATAAAACATCATCTTCATAATGTCCTAATTTTTTATGCACTCTAGCTTATTTGTGTACCTTTAAGTTACCACAACCATTCATCAAATGCAATCTATAAGGTCTAGGGTGGTGTATAGTTGGAAGCTGTAGTTTTTCAATCATTTCTTGACTAGCAATATTACAACAACTTTCCCCATCAATGATCACATTACAAACTTTGCCCTTTACTGAGCATCTAGTATGAAACACGTTTTCTCTTTGATTATCATTAGGTGTAGGTTGAACACTACGAACTATCCTAACAATCAAAGAATCACCATGCTCATATTCAATGCAATCATCATCGTCATAGGCAAGTAAATTCAAGTCCTGATCAATGTTATCATGCTCATCATGTTCATCACAAGAGTTTTCAGATTCAAATTCCCCTAGGTGATTAATCATGACAGTCTTTTTATTAGGGCAATCCTTCATGACATGACCTCTACCTTGACATTTAGAACATATAATATCTCTAGATCTAGTAGAGGGGTTAGGATTACTCCCTTTAGGGCCAATAGATGCCCCATACGATCCTTTAGCAACCATAGGTGCTTTTTCCATGTCGAGTGGCTCTAGTTGGGCTCGGCCTGGAGCTCCCTTGTCCCTAGAGGCGCCTTCATTTTGCCCTTGGGGCTGCTGAGTTCGGCCTTGACGCCAACCTTGGGGTTGTCCACTCGTGCTTCTTCCTCCTTGGCTCCTATATCTAGCATTCCTTTCTACTTTCATAGCTAAATGCAAAAGGTCAGTAATAGTAGAATAAGGAAAACAATCAATCTCATGAACTAAGGACGGATGAAAAATTCTAAGAAACCTAGCCATGGTATCTTCTTCGTCTTCAATAACATTAGCTCTTACCATAGCTTCCTGTATATTATTGAAGGTTTCTTCAACACTCTTACCTCCCTGCTTGAGATTTTCTAATCGTTGCTTGAGCTCGCGGGAGTAGTGTTGTGGTATGAATCTTCTCCTCATCAGCGCCTTCATTTGTTCCTAAGTAGCAATGGACGCATCTAAAGCTCTTCTCCTTTCTTTGAAAAGATTATCCCACCAAATTAGTGAAAAACCTTGAAATTCAAGAGAAGCGAGTTGTACCTTTTTTTTAGCAGAGAAGTTGTGGCAATTCCATATTTTCTCCATCTTGGTCTCCCAATCCATGTAAGCATCCGGATCGCACTTGCCTTCAAATGACAGAATCTTGACCTTCACCTTGCCCACGCCATCTTGCTCAGGCTCCCTACGTGCTCTATGGTGGTGTCGACCCCTGTCATTCCTCCTAGGACGTTGCTCCCAATGATCCTCTTCTTGGAAGTCATCATCGTCCTCCGAAGGGTAAAACTCTTCATGCTGCCTGCGACCTTGTTGTCCCTGCACACCAACAAACACGTTATTCCAACCATGCCTCTCTCTAGGAGGAGAGGGATTTTCATCAAATAAAGGATTATCTAAAGGAGGAGGAACATTATGTTGGTTAAGGTTAGAAGGAATAGGATGAGTTTCTTCCCTTTCATTTGCAGGCGCTTCACCTCTAGGGGGTACGCCTTGTCCAGGCACCGTGTTAGAGCCCGAAGGTTGGGACTCTAGTGCCGCCATCCTCTCCATAAGCCTTGCTATGTTCTCATTCATGGCATTCAAAAGAGTGAACACCTGAGGAGAGACAGGCTCGGAGCCAGAATTGTTGTTACCTGAATTAGACATCACAAATAAAACAAACAAAGAACTATGTTAAGGTTAGTGAAAACTTAAACAACCTAGGCAACCTCGCAAGTGTTTCACTCAACACTCCCTCTCTTATTGGTATGTTATGCTTGTTGTTTCATTCCGCCTTGGGCAAGACAATGCTCAAGCTAAACCTAGCAAACACAAGGTATGTCAATAGCAATAAGATCGCAAGTAATCAAGAGAATGAAGGCTATATGACTCGGTAACAGTGGTTGTATGCCTCGGTATGAACAAAGAGGACTCGACACAAGTAGGTAATGACTCGATATAAGCAAGGGTGTGACTCAACAAAACCCAAGGAAAGAGAAATATGACTCGACAGAAGTAACAATGACTCGACAATGGCAAGAGAACAACAAATATGGACTGATTTTGTGGAAAAGAAAATAAAGAATCAACCTTTGATGATTTACCTCTTTGATTTGTAACCCAAGTAAGGATGTTGTAGTTGCAAAGGTGAGGTTTTAAGGTTGTGTTTAGGAGGTAATAGGCTCGGCTTTAGGGCTGATTTCACCACAAATAATGTCCCTTGATGATTTCTTGCACTAGCTAAACAAAACTCCAAAGACTGACAAACAACTCCATAGATCAACAACTATCTTCTTCTTTCTCTCTTTTTTTTGACGTCTTTTTTGAATTTTTTTTTTTATATATATAATATGCAGTAACTCATGCAAGAAAACTGAATAAAAGGGAAAAAATCGGAAAAATTAAAAGAAAAGGTGAAACTAAAATCAGCCCTTTAAAGATAGAATTAGGGTTTTGGCTAATTTAGGCAAGTGAAATCTATCTATTTTCTTATGATCTAAGATGGATATTACTTTCCTTTTTGGAGTTTCAGAAATAATATACCAAGATAGATAAAAAAAATAAGATAGATATAGATAGATTAAACAAAGAAAAGATAGAAGATTGAAACTAGGGTTAGGGTTTGTGAAGGGGTGCCGACTAGGGTTTGTACCCAAGGAGGTCGGCTGCACGATGATGGACTTGGCTCCAATGCTTACTGTAGGTCTCGGCTGGCTATGTATTTAGGCTTAGATGCAACTAGAACAATCACAAACAAGGTTAGTAATAATCAAAATAATGAAATAGAAGTAAAAGACCAAAGATTGAAATAAGACTCTATTTTTTTTTGTAGGGTTTTTGTGTTTTTATGATGAACAAAAGAAAGACTCAACTTTTGATGTCGATAACGTAAGCTCTTATGCCAACTTGATACGGGGTTAGCCGTAGGATGCCCGATCTTTCGACAATCAAGACTCAATTCAAGAAAAGGAACAAGATTGATGCATGAACTCAACAACACTCAAAGTGATGACCAAGAACAATGAATGCAGCGACTGTAATGTAAAAGAAAGGGACTCGAAAACAACTCTAAGATTCAAGATAGATGATGGATCGATTTATATAGAACAAGATGAAGACCCTAGGCTCCCGTAGGAGGTAAGAACCAACACCAATGACTCTATAACCCGCTCCTACAACCTTACACAACCAAGCGGACAACTTGGAGGCACAAGGAGGGGGCTCGTGGATACCAAGACTTACCAAGCTTCACGAGATTGACAAACTCAAGGCAAACCAAGCAAAAACAAAACCAATTTGCAATCGATGAGCAAGGCTCCAATCGATCGACTTGCACTCAATCTGTTTCACACAACTAAGCTTTAGATTGATGAATGAGAATGAACGTGTGTTTTTGACAAGGAGATCAGCCGTTATTAATAGACCAAGGAGGCTGAATTTTCATAAAAAAAATTATAAATATAAGAGAAATTAAAATAAACCCTAAATTACCTAAAATAGCTTAAGTAAAGAGGGTTACTAAAAATAGCAATAAAGGAGTTTTAACACTTAGTAATTTCGGCCCTATATATGACTAAGGAGAACCGGCCACTTCAAGTGTAGAATACAAATATGTCTTCAACGGATCTTCTTGAAGTTGAACCGTGCTTGAGAATAGGACATAGCTCACGAACATGAATGATTCTCGTTGAAGCTTCTTAGTACGAGCTCGAGTCATAGGTCCATCCCCAAGTATGATAGGTGTGTCAGGAGGTGTTTTAGATGGTCCCACATCACTTGGTTTCCTCCAACCCCTTATTCTCCTCCCTTGCCCGTTTCTTCTCATACTCCTCGGCAACCTGCATTGGGGTCATGGGCTTGAGGACAACATTCTTTCCCTTAAACACAAAAGAATGACGGTTAGTGAAACCATCATGAATGACCTTCCTATCATATTGCCATGGACGACCCAAAAGAATATGACAAGCTTGCATAGGCACTACATCACATAAAACACTATTCTAGTAATGTCCTAGTGTTATGGAAACCTTAAGAGTAACATAATAGATCTATTCTTCCGAGTCGTATCTATAAAGTTAATATAGATGGCTCCGTTAAGCCCACATGCATTTTTCGGGTGGGGGGAGTCATTCAAGACTCTAAGAGTAACATAATAGATCTATTCTTCCAAAATACATCTAAATGATCGATTTTACAAGCAAAGGCATTATCATAGGAATGCAACATGCAATCAGGAAAAGAATTCGTAATGCCATCATTGAAGGTGACAATCAAACTCTAATCAAGGCAATCTGAAGAGACCAAAACACTCCTTGGGAGATCATCCATCAAGTAGAAAAGATTCGTCATATGGCTAGCTCTTTTGATAATATTCAATTTAATCATTGTTTTATGGAAGCCAATAATGTTGCTTATTATATATAGTCAGGAAAGGTATCAGTTGTAATAGACATACTTTCCCTCTACCTGTACTCCATCATCCTCAAGGATGATCCTGGTAATATGCTACGGTTTCTGTAGAATATACCAAATGTTTGCATAGTGTAAAAAAGGTTATGTGTTGTTAGGAGGGGAATTGAATATGTAATAAAATATATAAATAAAAGCTCAAACCAAACCAACTCCTTTTCCTATGAAATAAACTAGTTTAGTACCCGCACTTTTGTACGGGGTTTTTTTTAAATTAATATATTTAATATTATAAAATGTATAAATCTTTTTTCTAAATAAACTCTAAACTCTAAGTACCACTATTCACATCTAAACATTGTTAATTATTATATAGTTAACGGTAAAAAAAACTTTAAAAATTTGTAATTAAAGACAAAATTTTATCCCATTGTTGATTAATATTTGTACCCAAATGCATGTATGTAAAAATAATAATAAATTATATATGAAATGTACTGTTATTTATAGTTGCAATTATTTTTCTTTAATTTATTCTTCTTCTCTTCGAATGCATTTGTCATCTTTGAATGCATCTGTCATCTTTCAATTATATTGTGGAACAATGTCAATGAACATGTATTATTTATATTTGAGAAGTGTTTAGTAAATTTATTTATTTATTTATTGTGATTTTTTAGGTATACTTGAGATTTGTTTTTATCTCTTAGTATAAATAGTTGAGATTTGTTTTTACCGTACATATATATTAAAAGAGATTTCATTAACAATTGCATATATTTCAAATCAAACTTAATAAAGGGAGAGATGGGAATTCACATCAACAACGTTAAACTACAAACATATAGATCTTAATTTTTAGATAAATGTGAGTGCAAGAGAATCAATAACTGGTCGAATTGGATTACCTATAACATCTTTAACATGCGTACATATTTATTTTAATGAATAAGAGTTAAGATTTTGAAAATATAGGGAAATTTTTATCCCAATAGAGAAATGAAACCCTTCACATTAAGTTAAAAGGTCATAGAAACACATTAATAGTTTAATTTGTAAATTATAATTATAGAATAGAAATTTGTACATTACTCACCTCGAAAACTATAACGTTATTGAGTGGGGGTAGAAAAACACAAATTGAACTAAATCAAGTCAATTCTCAAAGTTTTACTTTTAAACTATCATATAAACAAACAATTGCATGCACATACTAATTAAGAGCCAATTCTAATAAATTATAAACAAACAAACAAAGCAGAAAGATAATAGAAAGATATTTAATGAAATAATCCAATTAACTTCGAATTGTTATTCAAATTCAAAATTGCAATAATATCCAATTTAAGTTATTTAAGTTTATCCGAATTGTTATTCAAATTCAAAATTGCAATAATATCCAATTTAAAATAATTTTAATGAAATTAATAAAAAGATATTTAAAAATAAAATCAATCGGTTAAGATTTAGGAAAAAAATTAATTAATTAATTAATTATGTATTTCAATAAGTAATTTGATTTATAATAAATAATAAAAAGAAAACCAATTATATTTTTTAAGTTATTTAATTTTATCCAAATTGTTATTCAAATTCAAAATTGCAATAATATCCAATTCAAATTAATTTTAATGATATTAATAAAAAGAAATTTAAAAAGAAAATCAATCAGTTAAGATTTTGGGAAAAATGAATTAATTAATTAATTACGTATTTAAATAAGTAATTTGATTTATGATAAATAATAAAAAGAGAACCAAAATTAGATTTCGTTAGTGATTAAATTTATCCGAATTGTTATTCAAATTCAAAATTGCAATAATATCCAATTTAAAACAATTTTAATGAAATTAATAAAAAGAGTTTTAAAAAGAAAATCAATCGGTTAAGATTTTGGGAAAATGAATTAATTAATTAACTACATATTTAAATAAGTAATTTGATTTATAATAAATAATAGTTTATTCATATATTGAAAAATACCTAATTGGTTAATATTCCTATACTAAAAGAGAAGGCGCCACATCAACATATAAAATCCAATCGAGACCAAAACCTAATCGACACCTTCAATTTCGAATACATGATTAGATCGGACAGTGTAAACAAACTAATAAATATTTAAACACAATTACCTTTTCATCTATAAAAATCATGTCAATCGAATGAAGTTTTCCAAGATCATTGTAGCTTAGGGACCTAAACATTCTTAATAAGCGAACAATAATATTCCATCGGATTCGTGTGGTGTTTAGGTGTTGTGGTAGTAACTCGTCTAGGTAATGAAATTTCGGAGTGCTACACTCAACGTTTTCATCATCTGAAAAAAATATTAATTCAAACGCATAAACTCCAAAATGAACTCCATAACGATTGAAACTAATTCGCACAAACAAATAAACTAAATAAAAAACGTGATTCAGGAATTTAATCAAAACAAAACTAATCCACACAAACATGATTAAAGAACTCCATCATCAATTGATTTAACTCAAAATCAAACCGAAATGAATCTCACAAACGCATACACTAACATAATATTTAATGTACCTTATTATTATTCTCTATGAGAGCCATACCTTTAGTATTTGTCATTGTGGATAGCTCGGTTATGGGTAGTGTAACGGCCCAAATATAAATATTCGGGTTACGTTTCGCAGGATTGGATACCTTCATTCGAATATTGCAATTCGAGTACGGGATGAGTTTCAAAACAAAGTGTTAGTACTAAAAGAAGAGATTTCATACCCTAAATTCGCGAGAGGTCCATAGGAACCATAACTGTCCTACTTGACTAAATCGCTCAAAACCATTTATAGTTCAAAACATAATGAAAGAAAATCGACGATACAACTTACCTCGGCAGAGTCGAGTCAAAATCAGAAGAAACGAGTACAAAACATCCAAGGTGTCAAGTCTAGTGGTAAATCAGTCTCTCGGTCAGCTGAACGACCCAAAGAAAACCCTCGTCATGGAATCACATAACAAGCAAGGATCAAATACCTGAAACTATACCACGAGTCAAGGTCGAGCCACTCATGCGGGCCCTGAAGACCTCGCTGAGGTCATATAATATGCCTATACCTAAATAAATGATGATCTAATGCAGTGCGGAAATATTAAACACACAAGCACGCTGGTAGATATATAATATGCAGAAAGCGATTAAATGGGACCCCGCACAGAATGCCAAGTGGCATGTCCCTCTCCTACTCCCGCACCCATGCTCGTTAGTGCAGGAACCGGCCGCGTTCAATTCTATATAGCAACATCTCATCATGCCATGTATCATGTCATATGTCATGTCTCGTGTCATATATCATGCTTTTCATTCGTTCTTTTTGATGGTATAATATCAGACTCGATCAGGAACAAACCCGATGAGACTGGGTCGTCCTATGACCCTAGCAAATGACTCTAGGACTCACAATTTAATGGTCGTTCTACCATACGCAAAGAGAATACGGATGTTCGATCAATTGTGCAACCTAAGCATGCTACTACATGAATATGCAGGATGCAACCCCTACACACTATATGACACATCAGCCATGAGGTTCTAACTTGAGTAAGCCCCGGAGGACTTACCTGGAGGTGCAGTGCAGCAAAATAAGGCAACAGGCGTAAGCAATCCAACAGATTATAGATCACCTAGTAATTCCATAAATAACAGTAATAAGTCTAAGTCTAATTTATAGAAAGCATGTCAAATAACACACAAGTTACATATAAAACATATCAGATACACATAAATAATATAACTCAACCATTTCATCATTACCAACATTATCATCTCATCACCATTTCTCATCACCTCTCATCATCCAACATCTTTCTCAATCATCGCATATCAGTTCATTTCATTCTCATCCCCATAAATCATCTCAAAATCTCAACATATCAAATCATGCTTTCAATCCCCATTTATTCATCACTCAACTCATATAATTCTCAGGTGAATTTTATTAATAAATTTCACAATCAAACTCCACGCAATTGATCCAAAAGTTTCTTAAAATCATTTGATCTCAAAATCAAGATAACTAAATAGCCCAACCAAGTTATTCTAAAATAATTCTTACCCAATTTCCGATAATAAAACATTTAATCCTTAAACCAACTTCTCTATATTATATTGTTAAAATAATACCGCATAAGTTAGTTTATCTCAAAACCTTTATTCTAAAGCTTTAATAAATTGCGACTGTTGATCAACATTCCAAATAATATATATTAAGGTCTTTTACCTCTACTTATCATTAAAATAATCAATCATTTAATTAAATAATTAAATACTTATATACCAACAAATTGAATAAGTAAATAAGTAGATAAATAAATAAATATAACATGTTATCCTAACAAATGAATTTAATATAACAAAATAAGATATAAAATAAGTTAATAAAACCGGCCCCAAAAAGAAGAAGAAGAAAAAACGAGCCCAAAACCATCTTCTTCTTTTTTTACAGTAGGCAAAGTTTAGGATACTTCTAAGTATCCATGATCATCAAACATGATGATGTTCTGAAATTCACAACTATAGTTTAAGATAGAATTACAGCTCAGTCGAGATTTTGCAATAAAGTCTGCTGCACTATTCGCCTCTCTGTAGTAGTGTTGGAATTTGATAAATTCAAAGTCTTTGCTTAGAGTTTGAATTTCTTTCACTATTTGTGTAATCTCCCATGGTGAGTTGTTTTCCTGGTTGATGGCATTGATAATGATTGCACAGTCACCTTCAATGATCGTCCTCTGTATTCCAAGTTCTGCTACCAGTCTTATACCTAAAAGTATTGCAAAACATTCTGTTTGGATGACAGAATATGTTTTACCATTACATTTATGTATTAGAATTATTTGGCCTTGATTGTTTCTTATGATACAACCAATTTGAGATTGTACCCCATTTTTTACAGAAGCGTCTACATTTATTTTGACAATATTTTTAGGTGGGTATTTCCAGTTCAATTTCTGACGAGTTCTAGTGTGCTTAGGAGAAGTGTTTATTATTTCCTCTTTTTTCTAGCATAAAATTTTATCAATAGTTTGAGTAAGAGTGTAGGCTATATTATTGTTAGAATTTTTTTGGAAGATGATTTTATTTCGAAGTTCCCAGATTGAGTGCCATAAGTGGCAAAGGTCAGTGAAATCTTTGTTTTGGCTTTTAGTATTTAAAATATTTTCAGATATATCATTTGTTAGGTTTGGAATGTTAAAGGATTTATGTAGACTGATGCCCAGGTTTTGGATAAGCGACCTAGTGATTTGACACTTAAAAAATAAGTGATTTGCGTCCTCTAGTTCTTAGTTGCAAAGTGAGCAGGTACTGGGGACTCTATTTATGTATCTGTTTAAACGCTCAGTGGTGGGTAAGATATCTAATATAGTTTTCCAAATAAAGTTTTTAATATTTGGAGCGATATTTAATTTCCAGATCCAATCTCCAGAAATATTATTGTTATTTCTTGTATTAAAGAGAGAAGAGGTAGATTACTTCCTTTACTCTTCCCACATCCGGTCCAACTCTCATTCCCTTCAGCCCAATACTCCCATTTGCTGTCAAATAAATAAATTAAAACGAAATAAAATAAATAAATAAGTAAAAAGAAAACAAGTGCAGCCCCACAAGATGCCTCGTCATCATCTTCTTCTTCCGCCTCCAATCCTGCAGCGCAGGACTCCTTCATTCTCCTTCCTCGGTTCGAGCCTGCACCAGGGCTTCCTCCGGCCACGCCTCGCCCCGCTCGCTCGGCTCTGACTCTCCCTCCCGCACCCCATCGCTCTCTGCTCACACTCCCTCTCGCACTCCGCGCCTCTTGCTCCTGTACTCTCGGTTCTTCGACCTCGCTCGCTTGGACCCTCTCGCTCGCCCTCGCCTTCGAACTCTCTCTCGGATTCAAGGATTCAAAAACGACAAGAACCTAAGTGCTTAAAAAATGAAGTATAAAAGAAAAGGCTCACCGAACGGATTGGATTCGATGGGTCGCCGGGGCTTCACCGGGGGTGCGTTTGGAGGCATCGGTCTCGCTCGGGAAGGCTCAGGGGCTCCGCTCGAAGGTGAAGCCTGGCGGCGTTGGTTTTCATGGAAAAACAGGGGAACGTGTAGTGCTCGGGCTGACATTCGAGGGGCTTGGGTTGCCGCTGCCATTGCTGCTCGGGAAAACCGAAGGAAACACGGGAGAGGATGGCGAGCTTTGGGTTGGATTGAAAAGGGAGAAACTTGGTTTTGCTAGGGGTTGTTCGGCTGCAACCAAGGGCGAAAGACAGGAAGGAGCTGCTGCGATTGCTCGGAGAGCCAACTAGGGCTAAACCCGTAACACAATCCAAAATTAAATCGCGAAACCCGCTTTTCGAACTTAACCTAATGCGATTACAATAAATTTAAAATAAACCTTCAAATCCGAATTAAATAACGAAACCCGAAAAATATTTTCAAGCCTCGAAATAATAAAGTGCGATAAATTCGTTTTTAATCGAATAACAAGTTCATGCCGAAATTTGTCTCAAAAGAATAAAAAATAAAATCGCTTGCTCCGAGATGGAAATTTTTTAAAATTTTCGGAAATCTTAGAATCTAAATAAATTCTAAATCTATAATTATAAGAATAATTTTTACAAATCTCGGTCTTTACATCATCCACCTCTAAAAACAAGTCTCGTCCCTGAGAGTTAATCCCAAATTACTTTTCCTAAGTTCATCCCTCAGAATCGGTCTTGACACATTAAATGTAGCACAACCAACACATCACATAACCAACATCACTCTATCAAGATTCACCAATAACAAGGTCCAACGTCATATTAAAGCTCACGATATCATCATATGTCAAACATTAACACAACAAAACATCACATATGAACATAACGAGGCTCATCATACCGAAATATCGCCCTATCAACACTTCAGTATAGCATAATTATTCATAACGAGAATTTCATTTTATCCAAATGGCAACATATCAAATCTGATTATCAACATATCATAAAATCAGGGAAATCTGCACATTGTTACCAATCAAAACATAACGCAACCACCATACTCACACTGACCATCGAGCTCCCAAAGTGAAGATCAAGCCTAATCTAGGTTCACCGTACCCAACTCAATCATGTCTTAAAACCTCCAAATACAACCACATCTTGCTTCTCTTACAACTAAAACCCAGGGATATCCTCTTCAATCCCTTTCACAAACGTCTAAAGGTCAAAGTCTATCCCAATTTTATCCAATCATATACCTAAATGCTCAGGTCAACAAGTTCTCCAAGAATTAACTCACACAAAATGTCAAACTCACGATCCCAACTTCTCGTCCAACTAACTAAGCCCGCATATTTGAATCTATAATTCTCCAAGTGACCATAGACCAAACCCAATATTTCAAATCTCATCAAAACCTTTATTAAGTACACGATCAATCTAGATATTCCCTACCGAATTCGTTCATTCCTCCCATGTCCTTGAGAACCCATATGATCATTATCTCTACAAGTTCCCGAATCGCTTCCAATACTCTCACCCTATTTCTCATACCATTAAGCACACTCATCTCTAATACATCTCTAAAGAACCAACTTCCATTTGCCCTCCTCACATAATTACATTCTCAGATTTCGTATCCTCAATATCGCAGACAAAGGTTCATTTCTTAAGCTACCTACGTATCCCGAACAACACAAACACCTCACTCAGATATGACTGAAAGTCCTACCAGTACTAAGTCTTATGCATTCGCTAGATTCTACGTCAGAGAGCCAACTAGGGCTAAACCCGTAACACAATCCATCAAGCCTCCTCAATCGCACCTAACCCAAGTGGTCAACAACAAGTCTTACTCATCTAACTCACCAGAATATCTCCAAATGGAATCACATCCCTACATTTTCCAAAAGGTCATAGAAACTCCACCCATTCACAATACCAACTTACAGTCCAGCGTCTCACTATAGCCTCAATCAATCACAAGCTCTCTAGCCCTCTTATACTAGCTCCTTATTGCCGTAATTCCCAACTCACCTTACAATCCTCAAACAACGACACCTTACCTTTTTAATGACCTTTATCACCATCCAATTTCCCAAAGATTTCCATGTCATCCTCATTCGAAATTACCCAAGGAAGCACATTTCATTTGAATCCCCCTACTTCCACGACCATTAGTATTCCTATATTCGAATTTACATAAGCATCATAATTTACTCAAATTTCCATATTCTCCACCTGGACTAGTAACTATATTCATCATTCAAAATCTTCCTATCTCTAAACCCAATCAATCAAACTCATGATCATCCTTAACGATACCTTTTCTTCGCTATAGGCCTTTCCTCAAATCTCAATTTTCTTTTCCTAGCACCTCAACATTCAGGTCACTGTCATGCATACCAATTACGATTTATTCCTATTCTAAAAATCTTCCAATCTTGACTCTAGTGTTCCTCCAATTACAATTATAGCAAGTATCCTGAATTCCCAAGAGTAAACCTCAATATCGATCTCACATCCTCCCCCTTATGATATAAACAACTCGAATCCCAAGATCCACAAATTTCCAAGCAGTCGTAGTCACTCAAACCTTATCGACATCCATAATTCATTCCTTACCAAGGTCGTTCCAACTCACATTACGAGTAACATATGTCCCAAGGTCTACAACTCCTCAAGCCATCCTAGTTACCCAAGCATTAGCATTATCCACATTTCGCTCCTCGGCAACATTGCTATAACTCCCAATACGATAACCTACCTATCATCACATCCTCTCTACGAGAACTCTTAAATCAAACATGCCCAGTCTACTCATATCTACCCTCAAGGATACCTAAATGAACTTACTCTATTCTTCTTCCAATTTTACTCACCTATACTACAACCTTATTCCCACAAATCTTGCCATTCTCATCCTATGCCCCACCTAAGGCCTACCTAGAAGGCTCATCTGAAAGTCCTTAACCGCCATCTCCTATCAACCTTAGAAACTCACTCGATCCTGCCTAAGCCAATGTCTCCTTCCTATGACTATCCTACACCAACATCGATCAAGACCTACGACTCTCGATTCTCCTATCACTCTACAGACTATTCCACAAAAGAATCTCAACCCTCATGAATAGGAAAAAGAAACAAAAGAGAAGGAAGGAAAGAAAATCATCAAGCATACACACTACATTATAACTAGCATATTACCAACTATCAAATCATTAGCATCGGTAACCACTACATCATTATCATCAATAAACACCAAAACATGATTCCGACATTAGGAACATCAGTCCATTTAGTCAATCTAGGCCTATTGCACACATCATTCCTAATCATCTCGAAAAAGATCAGTAGTTCGAATGAAGAACGCCTCTTTCTTAAAGCATGTCCATGAACTGTGTTCAACGATCGCGGTCTCTGAATGTACTTGCCCTTCATTGTTGCCGATGATGTCGATTCTGGGACTTGTGGGTTATGGGCCCACTACGCTTCTGCTATGCCGCTCTAGTGCTATCCAATAAGTTGTTCTCTTCCTCATGTCGTCGTTAATTCCAAAAATGATAACACAGAGGTTCTAAGTTAATAAAGATAGGGGAGAGACAAAAGCGGACAGCCTGGATTCCTTACGGAGTCAAATGCAGACCGAGACCGAGGACAACGAGACCCAAGACGAGGTCCCCAACCCGAGAATAACAAAAGTACTGGGACACATGTCCAAATCACAATTATCTGAATAGGACTTGTATTAATAGAACGTTATATCAAATCATGCAATCACAGAGTGGATCAAAATCATAACTAAATAGAAATCCCCAAGGGAAACATCAACCCACTGACCCAAGAGTCCATTTCCCGTGTAATGCCTATATGACTCATTTGGGTAAGAGAAAAGAGTACTCAAATTGTCTTCCCAAGAAGAATTGTCAAGCCCTGAATAAGGTCTCATGACAAGAAGACACATGTTGATCATTGCAAGAATCGAGAGGGATGAATCAACAAAACAACCCATTCCATTAGACTCGGAATCACGTCGAGAAACTTAGGTCATTAGAAGTTGACAATCTAGTACATTAATTAACTCCTGGCATGACCTATGACATCAAGTACCATACTCCATCACACACCCAAGTAATCAATGAACCTGAACAGATATCCCGAATGTGATTAGATGCCCAACCCAATTTCCCGTGGAGGACGCCAATACCAAAAGAATACTTGATAAGAACATCTATGGAAGAGGATAAAAGAAGGAGAAGAAGAGGATGAAAAGAATAGTAAAGGATAGAACAGGAAGGAAAGGAAAAGGAAAGGATCGATAAGACATCATTTAGGGACATCGGAGGAGATAGGAGAAGAGGAAAGTGAAATGAAAAGAATAGACACTCTTCAACAATCCTCTACCTTAACTAGAAATTTGTTGAACAGAAGACGGAATGGGAAGAAAATGACACAAACAGTTGAATAACGGAAAAGATTGCTTCACATGAACTGAAATCCCGATTATAGAGTAAGGAAGGACTCCCCATCTATCTTATTCGCATAGAAGTTCAATTCATAGCCAACAGATATAAAAGAAGTTATCACACATAATTCTTGCTCAAGAAAGACAACACTTGGCAGAAAATCAATTAGCAATAATTAATCTAATCCCCTTCGAGGGGATCGCCCTTAGACCCAATTTATATAAAGTCACAGGATCTACATAGAAGCTGCCCTTCAAGGGGCAACTGACCGGAGGGGCAACTATCCTCTCGGCCTCCATATCCTAACCCTGCTACTCCAACCACCACGGTGCAAACTCCTGGGAGTCTTCCAGGCCCTCTGTAAAGTACAAAGCTAAGTTTTGCCTACCCTTTCCCAAGTCTACATCTAATAGGGATGGTCTATCGTCTTTATACCCACTCGATTTCCCTTTTTCGATTTCCTCACTTTAAGTCAAGTTTATTAAGTTATGTTCATTAAGTTAGCCCTATTAAATTCATTTTTCCCTTAAAAATCTTCAAAATCCCTTAAAAACATTGGGCGGTTTTCAAAGTCATACTTCAACCCATTTGTAGTAGAATCGCGCAACCCAAGCTCTGATACCACCTTTTTAACGGTCCAAATATAAATATTCGGGTTATGTTTCAAAGGATTGGATACCTTTGTTCGAATCTTGCAATTTGAGTACGAGTTGAGTTTTAAAACAACGTGTTAGTACTAAAAGAAGGGATTTTGTACCCTAAATTCGCGAGAGGTCCATTAGGGACCATAACCTGTCCTACTTGACTAAATCGCTCAAAACCATTTATAATTCAAAACATAATGAAAGGAAATCGATGATACAACTTACCTCGTCAGAGCTGGGTCAAAATCAAAAGAAACGAGTACAAAACATCCAAGGTGTCAAGTCTGGCGGTAAATCAATCCCTCGGTTAGCTGAACGTCCCAAAGGAAACCCTCGTCATGGAATCACGGAATAAGCAAGGATCAAATACCTGAAACTATACCCGAGTCAAGGTTGATCCACTAATGCGGGCCTTGAAGACCTCGTTGAGCACATATAATATGCCTATACCTAAATAAAGGATGATCTAATGCATTGCAAAAATATTAAACACACAAGCATGCTATCAGATATATAATATGCAGAAAGCGATTAAATGGGATCTCGCACATAATGTCAAGTGGCATGTCCCTTTCTTACTCCCGCACCCATGCTCGTTAGTGCAGGAACCGACCGCATTCAATGATATATAACAACATCTCATCATGTCATATATCATGTCATATGTCATTTCTCGTGTCATATATCATGCTTTTCATTCTTTCTTTTTGATGGTATAATATCAGATTTGATTAGAACAAACCCGATGGGACTGGGTCGTCCTATGACCCTAGCAAATGACTCTAGGACTCACAATTTAAAGGTCATTCTACCATACGCAAAGAGAATACGAATGTTGGATCAGTTGTGCAACCTAAGCATGCTACTACATGAATATGCAGGATGCAACACCTACACATTATATGACACATAAGGCATGAGTTTCTAACTTGAGTAAGCCTCGGAGGACTTACCTCGAGGTGCATAGCAGCAAAATAAGGTAGCAGGCGTAAGCAATCCAAAAGATCAGAGATCACCTAGTAATTCCATAAAAAAAACATAATAAGTCTAAGTCTAATTTACACAAAACATGTCAAATAACACACAAGTTACATATAAAACATATAAGAGACACATAAATAATATAACTCAACCATTTCATCATTACCAAGATTATCATCTCATCTCCATTTATCATCACCTCTCATCATCCAACATCTTTCTCAATCAGCTCATATCAGTTCATTTCATTCTCATCTGCATAAATCATCTCAAAATCTCAACATATCAAATCATACCAGCAAATTGAATAAGTAAATAAGCAGATAAATAAATAAATAAACATAATATGTTATCATAACAAATGAATTTAATATAACAAAATAACATATAAAATAAGTTAATAAAACTGGCCCCAAAAAGAAGAAGAAAAAAAAACGAGCCCAAAACCATCTTCTTCTTTCAGGAAAACAAAAGGCCCAAATTACTTCCTTTACTCTTCCCACATCCGGCCCAACTCTCATTCCCTTCAGCCCATGTTGATAGAAGGAATGTCGAGTTTGAAAACAAATATAAAATATAGTTACAAACTGAATCCTAGCCTATGCAACTAATTACAAGACTTCCTCCCTTTGTAGTAGAAGGGTAGTCAGGATCGATCCACGAGGAAGCAGGTCAACGGGATCCTAGATAGTCTTGAAAGCTCATGCCTTTTGTCAACCAGAAGCCTCGATCTCGACCAAAGTGCTCGATGTCGACCTTGGCTGTCGATTCTTACTACAACAGAAAACCTGTAGAGACAAAAAGGGCATTCGATATCGACTAGGGTGGTCGATATCGATGTTAGTGACAAAAATCGTATGGCTCAGAAAACTGCCAGTCGATATAGGACAATCGATATCGAGTAGATGTCTCGAAATCGACCTCAGAACGTTGGTGCAGGGAGATCGGGATCGACACAAAAGACCGTCGATCTGGGCAAAGTGTTCGATATCGACTGTATTGGTCGATATCGACTGATTCTTGCAGAAACGTTTGTTTTTGTCAGCAAAGAAGGTCGAAGACGAATAGGATGAAAGAGGGAGCAATGGATAGAATAAAGACAGGATTTTTATGTGAATAAAAGATATAAAAGGAAACTCCTAGGGCTAGGGTCTACCACAACGTTAACCAATGCATGCGATAAGGCAAATAAGACGGACAATTGCGCTATTTCACCCGAGGGACAAACTTTTACTGTACACTAACTCTTAGGAATACTCTTGCAAATAAACCTAATTGTCTCTACCAATTTTATGTTTATAACTCAAGTTGTTAGCATGAATCCCTTTTCTTTCGATAAGAACTAAACATAGAATCGCATGAGATGATATAGACACAAGGACATCAACATCAAGTACTTACCTCAGGCACGCATGGCTAACGTCGGCTCACCCCGACCCTAGAAGCTTTGGGAAACTACTCGCTCTTCATTGTAGGAAACTCCATTGGTATGAAAAGGAAAACTTGCATTAATAACTCCGAAACTTTACAACTCAACGTCGGCTCTCGCAAACGCCAAACCCTAAAGCTTCTCTCTAACTCTACTTCTATTGCTATTGTTGGTGTATGATTGAATGAATGAATGCCAGCCCCCTAGGGCTTTATTTATAGGTTACTAATCCTTGCTATCCAAGGATAGTATCTTCTATCTTCTATCTAAACTCTATCCAAACAAGTAGGATAGATCTTTTATTTAAGGTAAATATCTAAATAACTAAATAAACCTTTAGGGTAAAAAGGAAATATCCCCAAGGTATAATCTATCTAAATTACAAGATAATTCGTGGCTTAGAAGATAAGATTCACAATCCGCGTCTCGAAAAGCGCGTCCAACCCGTGTTGAAATCCAGTCGATATCGACCAGATTAGTCGAAATCGACCTCTTCGTTTCTGCTCGACGGGCTCAGTTCCACTCAATTTCTGGGTTTTGGTCGATATCGACCTTAGGTAGTCAATATCGAGTGCTCTTCTTTTGTTGGTGTTCTTGGTCGGTCTCGACACTCAGAGTCTGTGTCGATGCTTCAGTCGATATCGACCAGATTGGTCGATTTCGACCACTTTTCTGCTTGGCTTGGTTTCTTCGTTCTGACTCCACTTCCGCTCCAATTCCTACATATTTAGACCAAAACTTGTGCAGACTTTATTGCTTGCACGTTAGCCCATTCTACATAAATTTATAGTATTTTCCAACCTTTTCTTCCGGAATCGAATGAAATATGAAGTCAAAAGATGCAATAAAAAGGGTACTAAATATGTACATCAAAACACCCCATACTTAGACTTGCTTGTCCTCAAGCAATAACCAAGCAATAACCAACACCTACAACACACCCTTCAAGTCTTCGCCCTTGTCAAAAGCAACATCATAAGTGGTAGCAAAGCAAAGTAAGTGAATTTAACCTCATAGCCCATATTTGAGCGATCCATAGGCATATGCAATTTTAATAGAACCTCACAAGGATAATGTGTTCGCACTCAACTCTCATGTGTTTAGGCTATGAAGATCAACTCTCAACTCTATTCCATATACAATCTCATAAACATTGCAATTTATAATAATCCACTTTGCAACCAACTATGTAAATGCAATAAGAACCATCAGGAGGGCTTTCGCTCAATGGAAGACTTCAAAGAAGACTCCATTCGGCGGGGTTGTACTGGGTCTTGGTATGAAATAAAGTGGTATGGAATTATTTGGCTATGTGGTGCTTATAAAATTCGAGAATCAAGACTCCTAAACTTCATCACTACTATATCCAAACCATATCTCTTCAATAATGCTCATCCAAACTTCTTTTCCATAATGATCATCAGCCTTCTTTCAAACCCTAATATGCTCTAAAAAATATAGACCTTGTATAAAATAAAAGAACTGAGGAATAATTGGCTCATGCACTATGTAACAATATTTTCTTTTTCTTTCTTTTTTTGATTTTTTTTCTTTTTTTTTGAACGAAAATAATAATAAATAATACTAAAAAGTGTGCATTTATATGGTGAGCCAAAAATCCTTTTACAATGTATGACAAGATGTAAATATATACCAACCCAATATTTCCTTTGCTCAAGACTAGACACAATATGCACTTTCTTTCCACGATGCATTATTCTAACCAATCTAAGTCTCAATTCCCAAATGAGGGTCAGGCTCAATTCGGCTATGGATAATTTTGTGGAGTTCGCAATATAAGGCTCAGGCTAATATTCTGGCTTTAAGCAAAGATAATGCAGGGTAGGTAAAGAGAGGATAAAAAATGGCTTAAAAGATGCCTCCATCATTTAATTCTCGTAAACATAAACATATATATGTATTGGCTTTGAATAACTATCACAACATTTAGAGATGCATAGGAAGAGTAAATACACTCAAGAAAGCAGAGAGATTTTTTATGTTCTCCCTATAGGCCAAATTTCTCACTAGGACAATTTTTGTTGGATGTGCTTTTTAGCCTAGGATCATATGTGCTCAATTTCATCACAAGTTCACAATCTACATAAAAACCATTTTAAGGACTTAGGCTAAACCATCCAAATATGCCATAGGATTTACATGATCAAGTCAGGTATTGAGTTCTCATCATAGGACATCTAAATAGAGTTTAAAAACAAACTTTTAAAAAAAAGTAATCATGCATTTTTTTGTATTTTTGACATTTTCTAATTTTTTTGGATTTTTTGACTTTTTTTTAAAATAAGAACTAAGAACAAAAACTTAAACATGAATGCAATGCGAAGAAGAAAACCAAGTTACGACCATAAGACATGTTTCTACCCCACCCCATACTTAAAATATACAGTGTCCTCACTGTATTAAAAGAAAAACAAGGGTAGAGAGAAACTCACAACGCAACCTGCGGATTCAGGTCGATTTTAGGTCAGTCGATGCTAGTAGTCGATGTTGAGTACAGTGGTCGATGTCGACTGCATCTGTCGAAGTCGAGGAAGAAGGTGAAGTCGATGGCTGCAAGATATTGATTTATATCGACTATGTTGGTCAATATCGACTGCTTCTTTTCGCTCCTAAGTCCTCGATGTCGACTCCAGGAGGTGGCTTGACCATAGGGTGGTCGATTTCGACTGGCCTGGTCGATTTCGAATGCCTCTACAGAAGCTTCTTTTCTTCTTCGCCGTTCCTTTTGCTTGACAACCTGAAATCATTGTTAGAATAATAGATAAAACCACGAATTATCACAATTTCAAAAGTCCAAAAATCCAAAATCCAAATCCCTAAAATCCATCTATGAAAAAAAATTAAAGTTTTATTTACAAGCTCTAGATTTTTGAGTCGCTACGCCGACTTCTCCGTCAATTCTTCATGAACCTTTAAGGTAGGGACCCTTCAATCTTGTGCCTTCTCCTGGATCATCTAGATCCTTTTGATAGTAGCTAACTTCGGCAACCAAGGCTTCTTCTTCGTTAGGCTCTTTATTGAATTCTTTTCTTCTCTTCCTTGACCTAACTGTTGCAAGATGGGCAAACCATGGAGCTATGACCCTCCCATTAGTTGAATCCTCAATAATGAACAAAGGAGGGTTAGGGATCATACCTGGGCTTACCTGTTTGGGCCCGAAACAACGATCTTTGGGTTGTGGGGCAGTCGATTTCGGCAGAAGGTGGTCGATTTCGACTGCAGTAGTTGATGTCGACTAGTGTTGGTTGATGTCGACGTCAGGGACCCCATATTTAAGCTCCTGTGCATCAGCTGGTTCACTCGATATCGAGTTGTCATAGTAGATTCCGAGTGTTTTAGTCGATGTCGACTCTTCTTGCTGTCTCCGTTCTCGCCAAAAAAATTTACAAAGCTTCTCCTTTGCCGGTGAGATGACAACTTGTTCCAGCTGCTTTATTTCGCTCATTGTAGGGTTGAAGCGAAACTCCACGACCTCATTGCCGATTGTGAATGTAAGGGTGTCATTCCTCACATTGATGTTGACATCCGTTGTTGCTAAGAATGGCCTACCAAGGATGATAGGCACAATAGGGTCCTTCAGCATGTCCAACACGATGAAGTGGTATGAAGAACTTTCCCACCTTGACGGGGACATCATCCACAACCTTTGTTGGTCTCACAAAGGAGTTGTCCGTCATGTAAAGCTTCATGTAGACGGCCTCCAATGCTCCCACGCCCACTTGCTGCCATATTGATAGGGGCATCAAACTAACACTAGCCCCAAGATCACAAAGGGCTTTGAATTGATGCTTACCAACCCCTACCGTTACCGCGAACTTGCCTAGATCGCCGCGCTTCTTAGGGAACTCAATTGAATTGCATTCACCGGCGATCTCTAGGATGGACCTCTTTTTGGACAAAATGTCCTTCAGGAACCTCATGTATCCAAGCATCTCATTGAGCGCTTCGGTGAGTGGTATGGTGAGATTTAGACCTTGTAAGATCTTCACGAAGCGTCTGAACTTGGTGTCTCCTAGATCTCGCAGCGCCTTGGAAGGATAGGGTAGAGGGTTAGATGGCTTTGGAGGAAAAGTGGTCGATTTCTACTTTTTAGACAGGTCGACATTGACATTAGGGTGGTCAATATCGACTGGTTTGGTCGACCTCGGGGGAGTCTGAAGTTGTGGTCAATTTCCAGAGGGGTCGACATCGAAGGGTCGTCGATATCGACTGGGTTACTCGATATCGAGTGCCTCTCTGGCTTTGTTCTATGCTTCACAGTGGACTCGACATAGACTATAGGTTCGACGTCGACAGGGCCCTCGATATCGAATGAGGTGTCGACATCGACTGTGTCTTCAGCGACTTCTCCTTCGCTCCTTGGCTCGTGCAATTTGCGTCCACTCCTTAGATTGATAGCGGCAATGTGCCCGGCTTGCCCCCTTGGATTTTCTTATGGTTGTCCAGGGAGTTTGCCAGGTGGCTTTGGGATTTGGGTAGCCAACTGACCCAGTTGGGTCTCAATCGTCTTCTTCCAAGTATCCATCTCCCCCATTCGAGTGTTGAGGCCCTAAAGTCGGTTTTGGATAGCGTTGCTGGATTTTTGACTTGCCGCCTGGTTCCTCCTTAACTCTTCAAGCATGAGTTAGACATCATCTCATCGTGGTTCTCTCTCCGGATGGCCTGGAGCTCTATCAGGCGGAGGATCCCTGGAGTTATATTGGGGTGGTTGATTTCCCCAGTTTTGGTACCCCTAGCGGTTGGGATTCCTCATGTAGCGCGCCTCTTGGTGAGTCTCCGCTAGTTGTACTTGCTCCGTATGGGGGCAATCGGTGGTGATATGCCTGACAGAGCCACATTCGGCACAGGGTTGGTTAGCGGAGAGGAATTTGACTTGCTTTTGCAACCTTCTGAGTTGATCTTGCATAAAATGATCTTTGACGTCGGGATCAATCTCCTTGGAGGGCTCCTTGAGAGGCAGAGATGGGGCAGGCCTTGAGTCGGAGGCCACATGAGTCTCGTAGGTATTGTCAAATTCGACCAACCTCTCTATAGTATCCCAAGCTTGTTATGGTAGAAGCTCGAGATACCCATAGGAGGTATAGGTATTGATTCTCTCCTTTGTTGCTATGTCCAATGCATTGTAGACGATCTCTTGGATGAGATAGGGTGGTTGCCCATGCGTAGGGCAAGACCTCAGCAACTCCTTAAACCACTCCTACACTTGCGCCATGGTTTCATGTGGACATTGTTTGAAAGTTATGATCTTCTGGCGTATCACCACTGTCTTGGATGGTTGGTAGAACTTGTTGAGAAATGCATCCTTGACCTCCACCCACGTGTGGAGCGATCTGGGGGCTAGGCTCTCCAACCATGCTAGAGCTTTCCCTGTGAGAGACCAACGAAAAGCCTTTAGTTTCACATATTCAAGGCTTTGTCCATCAGCAATAGTATCACACAAGTCGAGGAATAAAGAGATATGATCTAGAGGACAATCGTTAGGTTTCCCCTCAAATTGACGTTGCCTAATTTCAGTTAAGAAGCTAGGTTTAATCTCAAAAGTAGAAGGAGGGATAAGAATAACCGATTCAGGCACTGAGAGCACAGGGTGCATGTATTGTTTGACATTCTGAGGGAGGGCATTGATTTGGGCTTCTATTTGCCTCCTTGCCTCCTCCTCCCTATCTGCACGCTCTTTTAGTGCCGCCTCTCTAGTTGTGAAGTCTTCGCCTTGCTTTTTAAGTCGCTCAATCTGTTGAACCTGGGTCTCATTGTCGGCCATGATTCTTTGAAATCGGGAACTTAGATGGAGATAGCATTCTGGGTCGTCTACTCCTTCGAATTCAGGCGTGCGATCAGCGCATCGCATACACCTACAAAGCAAAACGAGAAAGAGACGTGAGATTGACTACTAGGGCACGATTGATTGCTTCCCCGGTAACGACACCAATTTGATGATAGGAGGAATGTCGAGTTTGAAAACAAATATAAAATATAGATGCAAACTGAATCCTAGCCTATGCAAATAATTACAAGACTTCCTTCCGTTGTAGTAGAAGGGTAGTCAGGATCGATCTACGAGGAAGCAGGTCAGCGGGATCCTAGGTAGTCTTGAAAGCTCACGTCTTTTGTCGACCAGAAGCCTCGATCTCGACCGAAGTGCTCGATGTCGACCTTGGCTGTCGCTTCCTACTGCAACAGAAAATCTCCAGAGACAAAAAGGGCAGTCGATATCGATTAGGGTGGTCGATATCGATGTTAGTGACAGAAATCGACTGGCTCAGAAAACTGTCAGTCGATACAAGGCAGTCGATATCGAGTAGATGACTCGAAATCGACCTCAGAACGTTGGTGCAGGGAGATTGGGATCGACACAGAAGACTGTCGATCTGGGCAAAGTGGTCGATATCGACTGGTTCCTGCAGAAACGTTAGTTTTTGTCGGCAAAGAAGGCCGAAGGCGAATAGGATGAAAGAGGGAGCAATGGACAAAATAAAGACAAGATTTTTATGTGAATAAAAGATATAAAAGGCAACTCCTAAGGCTAGGGTTTACCACATCGTTAACCAATGCATGCGATAAGGCAAATAAGATGGACAATTGCGCTATTTCACCCGGGGGACAAGCTTTCGCTATACACCAACTCTTAGGAATACTCTTGCAAATAAAACTAATTGTCTTTACCAATTTTGTGTTTATAACTCAAGTTTTAGCATGAATCCCTTTTCTTTCGATAAGGTATAAACATAGAATCGCAGGAGATGATGCTTCAGTCGATATCGACCAGATTGGTCGATTTCGACCACTTTTCTGCTTGGCTTGGCTTCTTCGTTCTGACTCCAATTCCGCTCCAATTCCTACATATTTAGTCAAAAACTTGTGCAAACTCTATTTCTTGCACGTTAGCCCATTCTACACAAATTTATATTATTTTCCAACCTTTTTTCGGGAATTGAATAAAATATGAAGTCAAAAGATTCAATAAAAGGGTACTAAATATGTATATCAGCCCAATACTCTCATTTGCTGTCAAATAGATAAATGAAAACGAAATAAAATAAATAAACAAGTACAAAGAAAACAAGTGCAGCCCCACAAGATGCCTCGTCATCATCTTCTTCTTCCGCCTCCAATCCTGCAGGGCAGGACTCCTTCATTCTCCTTCCTCGGTTCGAGCCTGCACGAGGGCTTCCTCCGGCCACGCCTCGCCCCGCTCGCTCAGCTCTGACTCTCCCTCCCGCACCCCGTCGCTCTCTGCTCACACTCCCTCTCGCACTCCGCGCCTCTTGCTCCTGTACTCTCGGTTCTTCGACCTCGCTCGCTTGGACCCTCTCGCTCGCCCTCCCCTTCGAACTCTGTCTCGGATTCAAGGATTCAAAAACGACAAGAACCTAAGTGCTTAAAAAATGAAGTATAAAGGAAGAGGCTCACCGAACGGATTGGATTCGATGGGTCGCCGGGGCTTCACCGGGGGTGCGTTTGGAGGCATCGGTCTCGCTCGGGAAGGCTCAGGTGTTCCCCTCGAAGGTGGGGCCTAGCGGCGTCGATTTTCATGGAAAAACAGGGGAACGTGTAGTGCTCAGGCTGGCATTCGAGGGACCGGGGCTTCACCGGGGGTGCGTTTGGAGGCATCGATTTCGCTTGGGAAGGCTCAGGTGCTCCCCTCGAAGGTGGGGCCTAGCGGCGTCGATTTTCATGGAAATACAGAGGAACGTGTAGTGCTTGGGCTGGCGAGCTTTGGGTTGGATTGAAAAGGGAGAAACTTTGTTTTGCTAGGGGTTGTTCGGCTGCAACCAAGGGCGAAGGGCAGGGAGGAGCTGCTGTGGTTGCTCGGAAAGAAGGAAACCAAGGGAGTGTGAGTGTGTTGTTGAACGAAACAGAGCACATGGGAACATGGGGTTTAGGTTTGAGTTTCTTTATGAAGAACAAGGGTTCGGGCTTTGATCAACGCAAAGGAAGGAAAGTGACCGGTGGAGGGTTCTAAAATGAAAAGGAAAAGTGTTTTGCAAGAGAGTAGATTGGAGATGGAAGTGTGAAGAAGAGTGTGGGAAGATTGGGTTTTCAAATCAAATCAGAGAAAAGATGAATGGTTGTCTACAATGCAATCGAAATGAAGGATGGAGGGTAGCCTGCTGCGGCTATGAACAGGGGGTAGGGGTGCTCTAGGGGCTAGGCTGGAGGGTGGTTAAGATGTGAAAGGTATTAGGTATGGGATAAAGTCAAATTAAATACCATAAATTAAATCCCGAAACCCGATTTACGACCTTATTCTAACGCGATTACAATAAATTTAAAATAAATCTTCAAATCCGAATTAAATAACGAAATCCGAAAATATTTTCATGTCTCGGCATAATAAAGTGCGATAAATTCGTTTTTAATCGAATAACAAGTTCATACCGAAATTTGTCTCAAAAGAATAAAAACAAAATCGCTTGCTCGGGGATGGAAATTTTTTAAATTTTTCGACAATCTTAGAATCTAAATAAATTCTAAATCTATAATTATAAAAATAATTTTTACAAATCTCGGTCTTTACAGGTTGCTCGGTTGAAAATAAAATCTACATCTACGTCAACCTTACCTTCCTTTATATCTTTCAATTAGAGAATAAATTACTATTGGCTAAATTCATTTGCAATAGTAACCGATCGGAAAATTAATTAATTAATTAATTAATTAACCACTTGGCTTGATCCAAAATCAAAACCACCAGGGATTCGGCAAAATCTTATCGGCAATAAATGAACCACTTAGCTTGATCCAAAATCATAACCACCAGGGATTCAGCAAAATCCTATTGGCAAATTCTATACTTTAATTAGTAATTACTCTAATTACATAAATATGCAATTATTTAACTAACAATTCCAAAAATCATAAATAAAAAATAAAACAAATAGCTACTTTAAAGGAGAAGTCACCACATGGCGTAAGCGACTTCTCCTTTAGTATTATAATTATACTATTGATTTAATACCCGCACTTTTGTGCGGGGTTTTTTTAAAATTAATATATTTAATATTAGAAAATGTATAATTTTTTTTTCTAAATAAACTCTAAACTCTAAGTACCACTATTCACATCTCAAAGTAAACACAGTAAAAAAAAACCCTCATGGGCTGGAAAGAACGCGCTTCCCACGCGCTTGCTTTTCTCCTCTGTCTCAGAGGTCCATTCCAACTTCTTCTACAAGCCTCCCACAAATCCCATCTCTGGTTCAACGCCGACCGCTTAACCAATCCTAATCAAACTTTTTTCCTCGTTAATCCCCTGTCTGAGCATGAACGCTTCTTTAAATCAAGTCAAACCCCCTTTCAATGGTGCTTTTGGGGGCAGATTTCAGTGTTGAAGTTCTTTCAAGCTTTAATCAAATCATTCTGGTTTTTTTCCCTGGTTAATCCATCATGTGCTTGCTTTTGTTCTCGAGTTCCGCGGATGGGATCTCTTCCCTTGGGGCTTTTTCAGTGGCTTAGAGCGAGACCGGCCTTTCCTGTTCGTTCTTTGCCTCCGCTCAACTTTTGGCCGTCTTTCGGTCGACCACAAAGGCTTGGGGGAGACAGGTTCGTCAGTGATGGGTGGCTGGATGTTCTTGTCCGGCGTTCTCCGTGGTCTCCGAAGGTACTCCACCCCTTTTCTATCTCGATTAATCAATCGGCTGAGATCTGGCTTCTCTATAAATGGGGAGGAGCTGTTGGCTTCAATCCTCACATCCATCGTTCTCTCCTTTCCCTTCTCCTTAATTTCTCTACTCATAAGTTTATTAACAGAAGCTTTACTTTTCTGATTGTCATGGCAACGGCGACTCCAAGCAAAGGCAAAGAAAAAATGGTGGTTGAGGACCCCGTCTTCCCACCACCCAACCCCCGAAAGGGCTCACAAAATCCCCCTAAGGGACTCCAATCTGAAGGGAGTACTCTCCCTAAAGAGGAAAATGCAGCTTCTAAGAAAAATAGGAAAGGAAAAAAGTCAAAGAAGGCCTTTGTCAACATGGACAATCTCAAGTCCTTGGTGGCGGAGGTTCAAGGAAACATCTCCTCCCTCAACAATTCGTCCTTGTTCGCCACTATCATTCGGAATCCGGTGGACATCAAGAAGATTCGGAAGAAGATTCAATACGATTGTAAGTTCCTGTCTGGGGGCTTTCAGCTGATTCCCACGGCGAATAACTGGTTCGAACTCCGCTTTGACAAGCCAGAAGATCGGCATGCTACTTGGGGTGGCCGACCTTACTATATCGCCGGTCAATTGATGGTCCTCCGTCCTTGGAGCATGTCCTTTGATCCATTTGCTGAGCCACTCACAAAATTAGACCTTTGGGTCAGATTTCCCGGCCTCCTGGTTAAGTATGTTTCAAATGAGATTCTCTCCTCTCTGGCTGTTGACAATGGGCTTGGTGAAGTCATTCGAGTGACGGCTTTCAATCACAAAGGGGCTCGACTCAGGTATCCTCGAGTCTGTGTCTCGGTGGATATCAATAATATTCGCAATCGCAAGATTTCTGTTTTGAATGAATCAGGAGAACTTGAGCACTACCCCATTTGGTTTGATAACATCTCTCCCGGTTGTCGTAGCTGTGGGAACCCAGACCATGGTTTTGATGACTGCCCCATGAGATTGATGTCCTAGGGGCTGTTTCCAGGGGGATATTCTGGCGGGGATATCCCTATTCCCATGCCCACTTCCCAAACCACCAATGATGCTGATGGAGCTTGGGTCAAATTGGCCTCTAAGAAGCCTTCCTCTTCTATTCCAATCAAGTTTGGTCACTCGAAGGAGCTGCTTCTTAAGGCTCTGGGCTCGATCTTTGATAGCGACTCTGACTCGAGTTCCTCCCTCTCACCTAGCCCCTCCGATGGCCATTCCGAGGTGATGAAACCCCATCCTCTGGGGGTGTCTAACCCTACCGAGTCAGCTGGGGTGGAGATTCCTACCCCTGGTCTAACCCCTCCCTCGAGGTTCCTCGAGACAGTGGATCCTGCACCTCTTGTGCCGATGGAAGAGCACCCTGTTCAGTCACCTCATACACCAATTGATGATCTGCTCTTCAGCCCTGAACTTGATCTCGACGATGATGAACTTCTGGATGAGTTCGAGGAGGCCGAGAACGCCGTGGAAGGCTTTGACACCCCTCAAGGTGAATTCCTTCAGGACACCCTTGATGCTATGCTGGTAGATGTTCCCCCCTCTGTTGAGTTCACCCTCCCGGATCTAAGCAACTCGGCGCGTCTCGCTGGCTCCTTGACTGGCCCAGCTGCGCGGACTGCTCACCCTCCTTCGGGGGAAGTCCAGATTCAGCTGTCTGGGGTCACAATGTCATCCAACTCTGAGTCGAGCAAGGGAAAAAGAAAGCCTGGAACTGATACCAAGGATTCTGCTTGCTCCACCTTAAGGAGTGGTAGCAGAAAGCATAACAAGACTAATGTGTGAAGACCTTTTGATCTCGCCGACCGGGTTTGTTTGGGGTGGCAAGCTTGGTCTCAGCAGGGCAATGATCCTACCACCCCCTTTTGCTAAGACGTATGCCCAGCCTTTTGTCACCTTCCCTGGTTGGACTTGTCTCGCCTGGGGTGGTTGCTTCATAACGTTGTTATGCAATCTTAGCTGGATGATTATCTGTAGTAGTAGTTGTTTCATCGATTGTAGCAACCTTGTAGTAGACTTATCTCCTATGTCACGATATAACAGAGATTATATCTCTTGCCTTTATGGTGGGATCTTCCCTTCTAATATTTCACCCACCGATTATGTATTTGGCTTAATTATCAATGAATGGACCATCCCATGTTTCTGTTTGGTCAATATTACTCTTCTTAATCACTTCCGTTTCAATCTCATATGGGTTCCCTTCCGTATCCACTATTACTTTTTCATTCTTTCTCCCTATTATAAACCTCCACTTCTCATAATCACTTATCATGGATCTTCTTTTCCTGGTGGCATATCATCGATGGCTAAGTGTATAAGCAAGGACAAATGGGTTTTGGAGGACAACGTCTTCCCACACCCCAATTCCAAAACGGGCTTGCAAACATTGTTTGAAACAAATCCTTCTAAGAAGAATAACTTTCTCAATAATTTCACATCTTCAAATTCTAAGTTGAGTAAAAGGGTGCTTGAACTTGAAGAAAATGCCTCTGTTTGTCCCAATTTGTGTGGCTGCAGCTGCAACCACTGCAAGTTGGCTGTTAAGACCTACCCTTTATGCACTGGTAGTCTCTTACGGAGTTGTAAGGCTGTCAAGAAGAAAACAAAGACTGAATCACCCTTTTCGTTTAACTCTTCGATGGTAACTTGCTGTACTACACCCTCTTGGGCCCTCAATTTCATTGGGGGTGGATTGCCCATGATCAATGATACTCTTTTGATTAGAAGCTGTATCATCTGCGGCTTTTTTTATCCGGAACTCGTGTCCCATATCTCTGTCTAATATGTTTGATTTAATTGCTTGTAATCTTAAACTATCCCAAGTACTTGGCTTTGCCTATACCATTCACGTGCAAATGATCTCCATACCTGCAAAAATCCCACGTTGAGCAATACATCAATGAATGCAAGCAATACACAAGTGTCTCACAAATTGCATCTAATCATGATCTCATTAGCACACATCCCTCCTAAGAATTCTAAAAGCTTTTAAAAAAAAAATCCTATAATAGGCCTTTATATATATATATATATATATTCTTGCCAATGTGCACTTATTGCACTTATATCTATCATTAATGAATAAACTTTGCTTTAAAGTTGTATCTACTTACTTGTCATGTATAAATTACTTGGCTTCGTTTGTTATTGGCATCCTAATTACCACCAAGCTTAAAGGTATTTTCAACCCATTTACCAATCAAATGTGGGGTCTTTACTCTCAACATGTCATCTTGATGATTAAGCTGTTGGTCTATGCCCATTCTACAACTTACTGCAACTCAACTTCTATTGCAAAAATCCCTCTTGAGGGCCATGTAAATCACCCACTGCAGAAACTCTCTCCTCCACTCTCTGATGATAAACATTTCACTCACTCCCTTAGTATTCAACCATTTTTTGATGTCATACACTGTCTTGCATATAGGTATTTAGGTGATCAGTTTAATAGACACTACTTCCACTGCAAACTCAAAGACCATCGGTGCACCTTCTATTATGATAGCACGTCTCTGGGCTCTCGAGCCCTGGGGTGTGGTGCCCCCAAGTGCCCCGGTGCTACTACTCGGGATAGAACGAAGCAACAAACCCACTTAATTAAAGACCCTCTCAAACAAATATTGCTTTCTCACTACAGCCGTTTATGCACACATCACCCTAATCTCCAAGATCAAAATTCTTACTTCGTGCTTTCTAGAGCTACAAATGAGGATATAACTAATAGGAGGAACCTAAAATTTATAACTGGTCGAATTGGAGTGCAAGAGAATTGATAACTGGTCGAATTGGATTACCTATAACATCGTTAACATGCGTACATATTTATTTTAATGTATAAGAATTAAGATTTTGAAAATATAGGGAAATTTTTGTCCCAATAGAGAAATGAAACCCTCCACATTAAGTTAAAAGGTCATAGAAAGACATTAATAGTTTAATTTGTAAATTATAATTATAGAATAGAAATTTGTACATTACTCACCTCAAAAACTATAACGTTATTGAGTGGGGGTAGAAAAACACAAATTGAACTAAATCAAGTCAATTCTCAAAGTTTTATTTTTACACTATCATATAAACAAACAATTGCATGCACATACTAATTAAGAGCCAGTTCGAATAAATTATAAATAAACAAACAAAGTAGAAAGATAAAATGCTAAAAAATAGTTCGATGACAAGATTGCAAGAAATTTAAAATAAATTAGAATGATCAATAAAAAAAATTACATTGAGGATGACACATTGATGGATAGATGATAGAATTTATAGAATTGAAGACACAAGGGTATTTTTGTATATGAATCTTATTGAAAAGATCCAGTATAGATTTTGTTAGTTATTTAAGTTTATCCGAATTGTTATTCAAATTTAAAATTTCAGTAATATCCAATTGAAAATAATTTTAATGAAATTAATAAAAAAAAATTAAAAAGAAAAGCAATCGGTTAAGATTCAGGGAAAAATAAATTTATTAATTAATTACGTATTTAAATAAGTAATTTGATTTATAATAAATAATAAAAAACAAAACCAATTAGATTTTTTAAGTTATTTAAGTTTATCCGAATTGTTATTCGAATTCAAAATTGCAATATTATCCAATTCAAAATAATTTTAATGAAATTAATAAAAAGATATTTAAAAATAAAATCAATCGGTTAAGATTTAGGAAAGAATTAATTAATTAATTAATTAATTATGTATTTCAATAAGTAATTTAATTTATAATAAATAATAAATAGAAAACCAATTATATTTTTAAAGTTATTTAGGTTTATCCAAATTGTTATTCAAATTCAAAATTGCAATAATATCCAATTCAAATTAATTTTAATGATATAAAAAAAAGAAATTTAAAAAGAAAATCAATCGGTTAAGATTTTGGGAAAAATGAATGAATGAATGAATTAAGTATTTAAATAAGTAATTTGATTTATAATAAATAATAAAAAGAAAACCAAAATTAGATTTCGTTAGTGATTTAAGTTTATCCGAATTGTTATTCAAATTCAAAATTGCAATAATATCTAATTCAAAACAATTTTAATGAAATTAATAAAAAGAGTTTTAAAAAGAAAATCAATCGGTTAAGATTTAGGGAAAATGAGTTAATTAAATAACATATTTAAATAATTAATTTGATTTATAATAAATAATAGTTTATTTAAAAATTGAAATACCTAATTGGTTAATATTCCTATACTAAAGGAGAAGGCGCCACATCAACATATAAAATCCAATTGAGACCAAAACCTAATTGACACCTTCAATTTCGAATACATGACTAGATCGGACAGTGTAAACATAAATATTTAAACACAATTACCTTTTCATATATAAAAATCATGTCAATCGAATGATGTTTTCCAAGATCATTGTAGCTTAAGGACCTAGACATTCTTAATACGCGAACAATAATATTCCATCGGATTCGTGTGGTGTTTAGGAGTTGTGGTAGTAACTCGTCCATGTAATGAAATTTTCGATTGTTACACTCAACGTTTTCATCGTCTGAAAAAAAAAAAGATTAATTCAAACGCATAAACTCTAAAATGAGCTCCATAACGATCGAAACTAATTCGCACAAACAAATAAACTAAATAAAAAACATGATTAAGGAATTTAATCAAAACAAAACTAATCCACACAAACATGATTAAAGAACTCCATCATCAATTGATTTAACTCAAAATCAAACCGAAATGAATCTCACAAACGCATACACTAACATAATATTTAACGTACGTTATTATTATTCTATATGAGAGCCTTACCTTTAGTATTTGTCATTATGGATAGCTCGGTTGTGGGTAGCTCGGTTGAAATTAAAATCTACGTCTACGTCAACCTTACCTTCCTTTATAGCTTTCAATTAGAGAATCAATTACTATCGGCTAAATTCATTTGCAATCGTAACTTATCAGAAAATTAATTAATTAATTAATTAATTAACCCGGCTTGATCCAAAATCATAACCACTAGAGATTCAGCAAAATCTTATCGGCAAATTCTATACTTTAATTAATTATTACTCTAATTACTTAAATATGCAATTATTTAATCCACAAATCCAAAAATCCTAAATAAAAAAATAGCTACTTTAAAGGAGAAGTCGCCACATGGCATAAGCGACTTCTCATTTAGTATTATACTATTGATTACAAGACTCCCTCCCGATGCACTAGTAGGTAATCAGGATCGATCCTCAAGGAGGCGAGTCAGCGGTTCCTGAATAGTCTTCGAAAAGTTACTGTAACGTCGACCAAAAGCCTTGATATCGACTTCAGTTGTAAAGGCTCAGATTTTTTAATCCAAATTGTTTTCGGAAAAAAGAAAATTAAAAGTGAATTTAAATCGGATTTAAAACTCGTAAAGCGGATTCCGACATGAATTTAAAATTGGACGACGGATTCCGTCCTTTCATCTCGAGAATTTAAAATAATTATTGGATTGAGATCTCATTTTTGGTTTTAAAAAGTTAATCGAGCAAGAAAGCGAGATTCAGGGAAACTAACATTCATGAACTAATTGCGGGATTCAAAATTCGCGTATTCGGGATTTATTTTCAGGTATTTATTTTACCCATTCTCACACTCCACCCAATCCCCACCCACTCCCATCACTCACTATACCCACCCCTCACCCCGTCATTCATTAATTACCACCGTCCCTCCCGCTCGGTTTTCATCACCATCATCACATTCTTCATGTCTTCACCATCCCCACGCATCACCACCATCATCTCCTCACCATCACTGCTCTCAACCCACGCCACCACCACTCCTTCCCTTCTTCCTGTCGCTGGCCACCACACCAGCACCTCCACCAACCCCTGTAAGCGCCGACAATAGCCCAACACCACCTCTGTTTTCCGAGCACCACATAAGTCACTCTATCCCCTGTTTTTGGAGCAACCGGTCGAGTAGCAGCACCTCCGACGCACTTTCACACCACCTTCTCACAAAGACCAACGTTCAGGTCGAGCCCGACGTCTACGAGTACCTCGAAGCGACCCTGGAGCCCCCAAGCGCCACCACCGAGTCATCGAAGTTTCGTTGCCCCGTTCGAGCGCGAACAAACTTCTGGTAAGTCGTTCGCTCTCGTTTTCGATCGGAATCACCCTCGAGTTTCACCATCACGCTCACCCATGTCCGACGCAGGTCCGAAGAACCATCGCTAGCCTTCGACGATGCCCAAACCTCCGATCGAGAGGTCCGATGTCGCGAACACCTCGGTGAGCTTCCACCTTTCCTTCCTTTGTTTTGATTCGATTCCGTCCTTGGGTCGGGCTGTGGGCGAGTGGCAAGTGAGAGAGAGCTGAGTGTGGGGAGTCGGGAGAGCTTGAGAGCTCCAGCGAGCTCGAGGTCCGGTGAGAGAGAGCCTTAAGATTCTGACGCCACCGACTAACATGGTTTTTGGATTTCATACTACTTGGACTATGTTTTAACCCGGCTCTGTCGGGGCACCGAAGGTATCTTTTTTTGACTTATGGTTGGATTTACATGTTAAAGAAGATTTTTCATGACTTAGCCTTAGAACAGGTACAAGGGCTTTACCCCGGGGTCTCCAACGGACCTTACAGACTTGGGTACGAAATCCCACTTTAAATTACTAATGTTTCCTTTTCAAACCGTTCACCTGTACTCGGAGCACAAGATCCAACGAGGAGTTTTATCCCTCAAAACGTAACTCGAGAATCATAATCCCGGGACGTTACGACAGTGGTTGATATCGATAGGGGTTGTTGATTCCTAATGCTTCACTCGATCTGCACAATATGCAAACATGAACAGAGAGGTCAACGTCGACTGCAGAGGTCGATGTCGAGTGAACTCAGTGGTGTTAGTTGACTCAGAAGTGATGTATTGCTATTCCCGATCCTTCGCCCGTGGGCTTCGAATCAAGAACAATGTCTTACGTTTGTCCCGATCTTGCAATATTCTTTGATTTCTCCTGATTTGGAACAATGATAATTCAACTATGAGTGAAGGAAATTAAAGCGACCGAAAACGAAGCAATAAAGAACAACACAAAACGAAGCAAAACAAGGTAGGCGCTGAAGCGGCGATGGAGGCCACGGGGGAGGCAGCAATAGAGGCGGCCAGATGGCCAAGATGAAGCGGCCGCTGCAGGCCTGGGGGCGGCCGCCGCCTAGTGTGGCTAGTGAAGATCAGCGACGGAGTTCCTCCTCTCCAGCGACGGAAGCGCCTAGGGTTCAACGACGGTTTTCTGCAGGAATTTTGTTTTTTTTTGTGTTGTGTTTGGTATTAGGGTTTCGAAAGGCAATTGTTTGGATGATTAAAAGGATGAAGAACAATCTTAAATTATGAAGCAAAATGTTTGGATTGAAGATTGAATAACCCTTTAGCCAAAGGGTTTACTCAATTATATAATTCAATATGCCTTTACCTAATGGGATAAACGTACGTTAAATAGATTCCTAAGCCATCCTTACCTTGCAAAGGATCAACATGGCTGACTAAAAATAATAATAATTAATTAAAACCCTAGATTTAGTTTGAAAAGTCAAACCTTAGTGGTTAAGGAAGAATCTAAGTAGATAGACTTTCCTTTTTACCTTATTCACCTAACTAAGTATTCCTAAAAATAGGACATTCCATAAATAGCTCCAACTAACATAGGAGTTACTAAATATGGAAAGAACTAAAAACTAATAATAATAATAATAATAAAATAATTAGAATATCTTTGGCCTAGTCATGGGCCTCTTCACTTTATTCCATGGTGGAGCCTTCTTCATTTGCATAAATAATTAGAATATCTCTGGCCTAGTCATCGGCCTCTTCACTTTAATCCATGGTGGAGCCTTCTTCTTCCTCTTGAGGATGACATCATTCTCCTCCATTTGCATTCGATCTGTCCTCGAGTCGTTTTCAGGAACGAGATCGTTGTTTGAGCCACAGAAGCTCATCTTGATCCACATCATTCTCCCCTTCTTACCTTCGATTCGTCCTTGAATTGAGTCGTTGAGGAGTGGGGGGACAACAGAAAGAATGAAGCATGACGTCGGAGGACAAGCAGGAACATCCGACAAAATCATAGGAGGTACCACCACCTCAAAAACAAAACTAGGCACCATTGAGTCCAAAAAATAAAAAGAAGCAAAATTAAGAGCAGCACGGAGAACATAAAGGACGTTCCCAAGAGGTACAATAGCTAACTCCATAGAAACGGCTTCGACTTCCTCTTCGGTGTCACTGGACAAAGTCAACACATTCGGCGTGACACTGCAATCCACATGCAGCACAGATTCGGAGACCTTCCCAGGCGAGTCTTGTAGCGTCTGACCCATCGTTGGAATGCTCATCGAGTCAGCTTCACAACAAGATGGAGTTGACTCAATTCCGAGGTTGGAGTCAATGGGAATTTGGGAAACAAATTCGGCGCACTATGTTGAATTCTGGGCAACGATTGCAACACGAGGCTCCTTAGGCTCAATTACCCCGTCGTTGGTTGAGGCAACTATAACCACTGGGGAAGGGGTGAAGGCCAAAGCAAAAGCTTGACGAAAGCCCATCATCAACTTGGCGCTCGATTCGGCAAACATGGCAGAAAGGTCGGCTTGAAGTTGTACATGCTCTCTCCTTTTGTCGTCGTTCATCCTCAGCCTCTCGTTGTTGGAGAAGCCAAATCTGACAGCGGCGTTGATGTTGTTGTCGATGCCTCTCCTCTTCGATCTCCGCTTGCCGTTGAAGCCAAAGTTGGCGTCTTTTGGCTTCGCGTTGACGCTCTAGTTGTTGTTGTTGTTGTTGCAAAGCTCTCCTCTGCAACTCTCGTTGGCGTCTTTGATGTGTAGCTCATTCCAAAGTAAGGGACTCATCTAATGGATCGGGATCATCATCCTAATCGCCCTAAATCTCCTAAGTCATCAAATCAAAACATTAACAAAAAACAAGAATATCAAGGAAGATGCAGTAACCCGAAACTGATACCAATTGATGTATTGTTATTCCCGATCCTTCACCTATGGGCTTCGAATCAAGAATAACAACTTGTTGACAGCCCGATCTTGCAATACTCCTTGATTTATCTTGATTTGGAACAAGTGTAGTGAAGGTATTTAACTTGTGAAGATAGCGGAAGCAAAGGAACAACCACGAACAACACAAAAACAAGGCAAAGCACAAAGCGACGGAAGATGAACAGTGGCAGCCACGACCTTGATGCAGCGACGGTGGCGGCGGGGAGGCAGCTACTATGCAGTGGCCGCTGCAAGTGATGGGGCGGCCGCCGCCTTGGCATGGTGGTAAGGGTGCGGCGACGGTCTTCTCTTCTTCTGCGACGGCTGCGCTAGGGTTTTGCGACAGTTTTCTGCAGATTTGTGTTTGGTGTTTATGGGTTGTGTTTGGATTAGGGATTCGAAACACAATTGTATGGATGATTAAAAAGGATAAGAACAATCTCAATTGATGAATCAACGTGTTGGGATTGAAGATTGAAGAACCCCTTAGCCAAAGGGTTTCCTCAATTCTATAATTCAATCTAACTTTTCCTAATGACTTGAACGTATGTTAAATAGAATTCCTAAGTCATCCTCACTCTGCAAAGGATTAGCATGGCTGACTTAAAATAATAATAAAATATATAAAACCCTAGATTTAGTTTGAAAATTCAAACCTTAGTGGTTAACCAAAAATCTACGTAGATAGATTTTCCTTTTTACCTTATTCACCTAAGTAAGTATTACAAAAAATAAGACATTCCATAAATATCTTCAACTAACATAGGAGTTACTAAATATGGAAAGAACTAAAAACTAATAAAAATAATAAAATAATTAGAATATCTTTGGCCTAGTCGTCAGCCTCTTCCATTGCTCTTTCGGCCTCTTCCCTTTAATCTATGTTCTTCTTCCCCTTAAGGATGACATCATTCTCCTCCATTTGCATTCGACCCGTCCTCGAGTGGTTCACCAAAACTTTCCGTGACATTTTCGGGCCAAAAGTGACCATATCGGTATCATCTTTCTCTATCTACCAAAACTATGTTGTTTTCCCTCAAATGTGTCCCAAACATGTTTATATGGTGTATAGGTCCTAATTGGGGCTTTATGCGCAAAAAGCTTTCCGTGAAATTTTCGGACCAAAAGTGACCATATTGGCATCACCTTTCTTTATCCACCAAAACTGTGTTGTTTTAGCTCAAATGTGTCAAACTTGTTTATGTGGTGTATAGGTCATAATGGGAGCTTTGTGTTTGAAAAGCTTTCAGTGCAATTTTTAGACCAAAAGTGACCATATCGGCGTCACCTTTCTTTATCTACCAAAACTCCGTTGTTTTAGCTCAAATGTGTCCCAAACATTTTTATATGGTGTATAGGTCATATTGGGATCTTTCTGCGTAAAAAGTTTTCGTGAAATTTTCGGAAAAAAAGTGACCATATCGGCGTCACCTTTCTGTATCCACCAAAACTGTGTTGTTTTCGCTCAAATGTGTCCCAAACATGTTTATATGGTGTATAGGTCATAATGGGAGCTTTGTGTTTCAAAAGCTTTCCGTGAAATATTCGGACCAAAAGTGACCATAAAGGCGTCACCTTTCTTTATCCACCAAATCTTCCGTCAAGAACCGTTCGATGTTGAAAAGTGTGCATCTTTGATTATTACTTCTTGTCGATCCTGGTTGTCCACAATGTAAATGTAAGGCACTTGTGGATAGGTTGGATCGAGGGTGTAGATGAGCTCATGGCCGGTCGTGCATTTGTTGTGTATCCTCGATGACCTTGTCGATGACTTGGGTAGTATAAGGGAGAGTTTTTTATTGGTAGCTAGAACTTTTTTTGGTTGGGTAGTTTGCTTTTGGTAGGTTTCTTGGTGGGCATAGGTGGGACTTTTGGGTATAGAGTATATTCCCTCTTACACAAGACCCTTTGTATGGTCTTGGTTTTTGTACCTTGGTTGGTTTACACAACATCAGCTATATATTTACCGTTTCAGACCAAAACTTTGTTATTTTCGCTCAAATGTGTCCCAAACATGTTTGTATGGTGTATAGGTCATAATGGGAGCACTGTGTTTGAAAAGCTTTCCGTGAAATTTTCGGATCAAAAGTGACAATATGGGCGTCACCTTTTTTTATCCACCAAAACTGTGTTGTTTACGCTCAAATGTGTCCCAAACATGTTTATATGGTGTATAGGTCATAATGGGAGCTTTCTGCGCGAAAAGCTTTCCATGAAATTTTCGGACCAAAAGTGACCATATCGGCGTCACCTTTCTTTATCCACCAAAACTGTGTTGTTTTCGCTCAAATGCATCCCAAACATGTTTATATGGTATATAGGTAATAATAGGAGCTCTCTACGCGAAAAGCTTTCCGTGAAATTTTTGGACCAAAAGTGACCATATCGGCGTCACCTTTCTTTATCGACCAAAACTGTGTTGTTTTCGCTAAAATGTGTCCCAAACAAGGTTATGTGGTGTAATGGTCATAATGAGAGTATTCTGCGCGAAAACCTTTCTGTGAAATTTTCGGACCAAAAGTGACCATATAGGCGTCACCTTTCTTTATCCATCAAAAATGTGTTGTTTTCGCTCAAATCTGTCCCAAACATGGTTATATGGTGTATAGGTCATAATGGGGGCTTTCTGCGCAAAAAGCTTTCCGTGAAATTTTCGGACCAAAAGTGACCATATCGGCGTCACCTTTCTTTATCCACCAAAACTATGTTGTTTTCCCTGAAATGCGTCACAAACAAGTTTATATGGTGTATAGGTCATAATGAGAGCTTTCTACGTGAAAAGCTTTCCGTGAAATTTTCGTACCAAAAGTGACCATATCGGCGTCACATTTGTTTATCCACCAAAACTGTGTTGTTTACGCTCAAATGTGTCTCAAACATGTTTATATGGTGTATAGGTCATAATGGGAGCTTTCTGCGTGAAAAGCTTTCCGTGAAATATTCGGACCAAAAGTGACCATATCGGCGTCACCTTTCTTTATCCACCAAAACTCTGTTGTTTTCGCTCAAATGTGTCCCAACATGTTTATATGGTGCATAGGTCATAATGGGAGATTTGTGTTTGAAAAGCTTTCCGTGAAATTTTCGGACCAAAAGTGACCATATCGGCATCACCTTTTTTTATCCACCAAAACTGTGTTGTTTTCACTCAAATGTGTCCTAAACATGTTTATATGGTGCATAAGTCATAATGGGAGCTTTCTGCGTGAAAAGCTTTCCGTGAAGTTTTCGGACCAAAAGTGACCATATTGGCATCACCTTTTTTTATCCACCAAAACTATGTTGTTTTCGCTCATATGTGTCCCAAACAGGTTTATATAGTGCATAGGTCATAATAGGAGCTCTCTACGCGAAAAGCTTTCAGTGAAATTTTCGGACCAAAAGTGAGCATATCAGCGTCACCTTTCTTTATCCACCAAAACACTGTTGTTTTCGCTCAAATATGTCCCAAACATGTTTATATGGTGCATAGGTCATAATGGGAGCTTTGTGTTTGAATAGCTTTCCGTGAAATTTTCGGACCAAAAGTGACCATATCGGCATCACCTTTTTTTATCCACCAAAACTGTGTTATTTTCGCTCAAATGTGTCCCAAACATATTTATATGGTGTATAGGTCATAATGGGAGCTTTCAGCGTGAAAAGCTTTCCATGAAATTTTCGGACCAAAAGTAACCATATTGGCGTCACCTTTCTTTATCCACCAAAACTGTGTTGTTTTCGCTCAAATGCGTCCCAAATATGTATATATGGTGTATAGGTCATAATAGGAGCTCTCTATGCGAAAAGTTTTTCGTGAAATTTTCGGACCAAAAGTGACCATATCGGCGTCACCTTTCTTTATCCACCAAAACTGTGTTGTTTTCGCTAAAATATGTCCGAAACATGGTTATGTGGTGTATAGGTCATAATGAGAGCTTTCTGCGCGAAAACCTTTATGTGAAATTTTTCAGTCCAAATGTGACCATATCGGCGTCACCTTTCTTTATCCATAAAAAATGTGTTGTTTTCGCTCAAATGTGTCCCAAACAAGGTTATATGGTGTATAGGTCATAATGGTGGCTTGATGTACATATTTATATCTCCTTTCATTGCATCTTTCGATTCCTTATTTCATTCGATTTCCAAGGAAAAGGGTCAAAAGAATATAAACTTGTGTAAGAATGGGCTAAAATGCAAGAAATAGAGTCTGCACAAGTTTTGAGCTAACCATGCAGGAATTCGAGCGAAAACGGAGTCAAAACGGAGAAGCCAAGTGAAGGTGAGCAGAGGTAGATATCGACCTTAGACCCAAATATCGACCTCTGGTGTCGATATCGACCTCCATATCGACCTTAACATAGACATCAAGTGAAGCTGAGAAGAGGTAGAAATCGACCTTAGACCCAGATATCGACCTCTGGTGTCGATATCGACCCCCATATCGACCTCAACATAGAAATCGACCAGAGCTGAACAAGTCGAGCAGGAACAGATACCTCGATATCGACCCCCTGGTGTCGATATCGACCCCTTATATCGACAGAGGATAGACTCGATTTCGAATGCGGATTGGAACTATATCTTCAAGGAGGCACGGATTTATCTCATATCTTCAAGATGGATAGCAGCTGGAGGTTTTACTTATAAGTTTTATCAAGTTATTTAAGTTTTTTTTTTTATCAAAATAAAAGACCTATCCTAATTGTTCGGATAGAGTTCATAGTTTAGATAGAAGTTTCACTCCTCGGATAGCGAGGATTAGTTGCCTATAAATAAAGCCCTAGGGGCTGATTTGTTAGATCATCCAATCATAGAATCCAATTTTAGAGTTCAAAGACAATCAATAGAGAGTTAGAGTTAGAGAGAAGTTTTAGGGTTTGACGTTTGCGAAAGTTGACATTGAGTTGTAAAGCTTCGAAGTTTATTTTAATGCAAGTTTCTTCCTTTCAATTGACGATAAGTTCCATGATGAGAAGCGAGTAGTTCCCCAAAGCTCTTAGGGTCGGGGTGAGCCCGACGTTAGCCATGCGCGCTTGAGGTAAGTATTTGATGTTGATATCGTTGTGTCTATCTCTCCTCCTACGATTCTATGTTTAGTCCTAATCGAAAGAAAGGGGATTCATGCTAACAACTTGAGTTATAAACATAAAATTGGTAGAGACGATTAGGTTTATTTGCAAGAGTAATCCTAAGAGTTGGTGTACGGCGAAAGCTTGTCCCTCGGGTGAAATAGCGCAATTGTCCGTCTTATTTATCTTATCGCATGCATTGGTTAACGTTGTGGTAAACCCTAATTCTAGGAGTTGCTTTTTATGTATTTTATACACCAAAACCCTCTGTTATTTCTATTCATTGCTTCTCTCTCCACTCTCAAATCTTCGGCCTTTCTTTGCCGACAAAGAACTAACTCACTGCAGGGAGACATTGATATCGACCCCAGACGTCGATATCGACCACTGAGTTCGTCGACAGTTTTCTGAGTCGACGACGAACATCGTTGCGGAGTTACTGGACATCGATATCGACCCCTAGCATCGATATCGACCCTTCTGTATCGACTGGCAGACTTCTGAGCCAGTCGATTTCGTGACTGACATCGATATCGACCCCCCCTAGTCGATATCGACCACTTGTTTTTGTTTCTGCAAGTCTTCTGTTGCAGAGAACATCGACAGCCGAGGTCGACATCGAGCACTAAGGTCGAAATCAAGGCTTCTGGACGACGCAGACTTGAGATTTCCAAAGCTACTAGGATATCACTGACACGCCTCCTCGTGGATCGATCCTGACTACCTTTCCACTACAACGGGAGGAAGTCTTGTAATTATTTGCATAGGCTAGGAGTCGGTTTACATTTATTTACATCTTTATATTTGTAATTTGAGAACTCGACTTACCTCCTTAACAAATTGGCGTCGTTGTCGGGGAGGCAATCAATCGCGCCCTAGTAGTCTATCTCACGTCTCTACCTAGTTTGGTTTTGCAGGTGTATGCGACGCGCTGATCGCCCACCTGAATTTGAAGGAGTAGACGACCCTGAGCGTTATTTCCATCTAAGGGCCCAAGCTCAAAGAATCATGGCGGACAACGCGAACCAGGCTGAGTTGATTGAGCAACTAAGGAAGCAGGTTGAGGACCTAACGACTAGAGAGGCGACACTTAAGGAGCGTGCGGATAGGGAGGAGGAAGGCCGGAGGCAAATAGAAGCCCAAATCAATGCCCTCCCTAGGAACGCCAAGCAATATATGCACCCCGCTCTCACAGTGCCTGAATCGGCAATTCTTATCCCTGCCTCTAATTTTGAAATAAAACCTAACTTCCTAACTGAGATTAGAAGGCACCAATATGAAGGAAAACCTAACGAATGCCCTATGGCACATATTTCAACATTTTTAGACCTTTGTGATACTATTGGTGAAGGACGAAGTCTTGAATATGTCCAACTAAAAGCCTTTCGATGGTCTCTTACAGGGAAAGCATTGCAGTGGTTGGAGAGCTTAGCCCCAAGATCGCTCCGCACCTGGAATGAAGTCAAGGACGCGTTCCTTAACAAGTTCTTTCCTCCTTCTAAGACGGCGTTGATCCGACAGAAAATCACGGCTTTCAAATAAAAGCCTGATAAGGCTCTGGCGACTATTTAGGAAAGGTTTAAGGACCTACTACGATCATGCCCGACGCATGGTTAACCACCGTACGTAATTCAGGAGATCATATACAATGCTCTTGACGCTGCAACTAAGTAGAGGATCAACACCTACACCTCCTATGGCTACCTTGAACTCGCTCCACAAGAGGCTTGGGAGACCATAGAGAGGTTGGTGGAGTTCGACAACACATATGGGACTCCTGAGGCTTCCGACACATCATCATCATCGAGGCCTGCCCTATCTATGCCCTTATATGAACCCTCCAATGTAATCGATCCGGATGTAAAGGAGCAATTTCATAGGGATCAACTTCGAAAGCTCCAAAAGCAAGTGAGGTTCCTTTCAGCGAACCAAGATTGCATTGAATGCGGATCTCAGCGGCACACCACCATCGAGTGCCCCCATACTGAACAAGTACACCTAGCAGAGACTCACCAAGAGGTGCGCTACATGAGGGGTCCCAATCACCAATATTGGGGAGACCAAAGGTTCCATCAACCACAAGGGAACCAGGTTAACCCTAGGGACCCTCCACCTTATAGAGCTCCTGGGCACCCTGAGAGAGACCAAAAGAAGGATGATCTTCAACTTGTGTTGGACGAGATAAGGCGGAACCAAGCTAAGAATGATCAATCTAACAATGCTATCCATTCTCAACTCAATCACCTTACCACAAGGATTGGGGAGATGGATATTTGGAAGAAGAACGTAGAGACCCAACTGGGTCAATTGGCGGCACAAATCCCTAGACCGTCCGGAACACTCCCTGGGCAACCCACCACAAATCCTAAGGGACAATCCGGGACGGGCCACGTCGCAGCCATACAATTGAGGAATGGCACCAAAGTACAAAAGCCACGAACGGAATCGGGGAAAGAAGCAGACCCAGTCGACATCGACAGAGCAGTCGATGTCGAGGATGAGGTCGATATCGACCCCCAGGTCGATATCGACCCCTAGGTCGACCCCCAGGTCAATATCGAGGTCACTGCAGAGACATCAGAGCCACAACAGAGGTCGACATCGACCATTCCATTCGATATCGACCACATTCCAGTCGATGTCGATGTCCAACAGGCCCCTCCAACCACTGTTTTGGCCCCTCCACCAAAGAAGACATTGCCATTCCCTTCTAAAGCATTGGAGGATCCCACCAAAGGTATGTTTAGGCGCTTCATAAAGATACTTCAAGGACTTAATGTTACTATCCCTCTTATAGAAGCCCTAAGCAAGATGCCCGCCTATGTGCGATTCCTGAAAGACATCCCGAGCAAGAAGAGATCCATGGCAGAGATCGCAGAGGAATGCTCAAAGATGGACTTCCCTGAGAAGAAGAGTGATCCAGGGAAGTTTGCAATCACCGTGGGACTTGGCCAACATCATTATAAAGCCCTATGTGACCTAGGGGCAAGTGTAAGTCTCATGCCTCTCTCTATTTGGCAAAAGGTGAACATTGGCGCACTTGAACCTATGGACATGAAACTCTACATAGATGACAACTCATTCGTCAAGCCCACAGGTATAGTTGATGACGTTCTTGTAAAAGTAGGTATGTTCTTTGTGCCTACTGATTTCATTGTATTGGAAATGCCTGAAGATCATGTAGTGCCTATTATACTTAGTAGGCCTTTCTTAACTACTGCTAATGCCAATATCAATGTACGTCGAGGGTTACTAACCTTACTATAGGGAACGAAGTGATAGAATTCTCTTTCAACCCGACCATGAGCGAAACGAAGCACCTGGAGCAAGAAGTCCTCTCGCCGGCTGAGGAAAAGCTTAGAAAATTTTTGTTGGCGAGGACAGAAACAACAAGCAGGGTCGACATCGACTGGAACCAGTCGATATCAACTAACAACATCGAAATCAACCCCCCTTGATCGAAATCGACCACCCCTCAGTCCGAAGATTTCTGTTTCGGGCCCAAACAGGTAAGCCCAGGTATGACTCCTAACCCTCCTCTGTCCCTTATTGATAAATCAATTAAACCCATTATTGATAATTCTACTAAAGAGAGGGTCAGAGCTCCATGGTTTGCCTATATTGCTAAAGTTAGGTCAAGAAAGAGAAGGAAAGCGCCCAAAGAAGAACCTAACATCAAAGAACCTAACATCAAAGAAACCTAGATGACCCAGGAGAAGGCTCGAGCTCAAACGGTCCCTGCATTAAAGGCTCTTGAAGCATTGATGGAGAAGTCGGCCTAGCGACTCAAAACTCTAGAGCATGTACATAAAACCTTTAAATTTTTCATAGATGGTTTTTAGGATTTGGACTTTTGTTTTTTGAAACTTTCAAAACTAAGATAATTCATTGCTTTATCTATATTTCTAACAAAGATTTCAGGTTATCAAGCCATCTCCTGGAGTCGACATCGAGGACTCAGGAGCAGAAAAGAAGAGGTCGATATCGACCATTATACTCGATATCGACCCCAATCAGGCAGCCCTTGTCTTCACTTTCTTCCTCGACATCGACAGATGCAGTCGACATCGACCTCTGACATAGATATCGACTTCTGGCATCGACCAAACCTGAAATCGACCTGAATCCGCAGGTTGCACTGTGAGTTTCTCTCTACCCTTGTTCTTCTTTTTAATACAGTGAGGACACTGTATATTTTAAGTATGGGGTGGGGGAAAACATGTCTTATGGTCATAACTTGGTTTTCTTCTTCGAATTGCATTCATGTTTAAATTTTTGTTCTTAGTTTTACTTTCATAAAAAAAAATCAAAAAAAAAAATTAGAAAAATGTCAAAAATACAAAAAAAAAATGCATGTTTATTTTTAACTTTGTTTTTAAAACCCTACTTAGATGTCCTATGATGAAAACTCAATAGCTGACTTGATCATGTAAATCCTATGGCATATTTGGATGGTTTAGCCTAAGTCCTTAAAATTTATATGTAGATTGTGAACTTGTGATGAAATTGAGCACATATGATCCTAGGCTAAAAAGCAAATCCAACAAAAATTGTCCTAGTGAGAATTTTGGCCTATAGGGAGAACATCCAAAATCCCTCCGCTTTCTTGAGTGAAATTTACTCTTCCTATGCATCTCTAAATGTTGTGATAGTTATTCAAAACCAATACATATATATGTCTATGTTTACGAGAATTAAATGATGGAGGCATCTTTTAAGCCATTTTTATCCTCTCTTTACCTACCCTGCATTATCCCTACTTGAAGCCAGAACATTAGCCTGAGCCTGAAATTGCAAACTCCACAAAATTATCCCTAGCCGAATTGAGCCTGACCCCCATTTGGGAATTGAGACTTAGATTGGCTGGACTAATGCCTTGTGGAAAGAAAAGTGCATATATTCAGTTTTGAGCAAGGAAATTATGGGTTGGTGCATATTTACATATTGTCATATTTTGTAAAAGGGTTTATGGCTCAACAAATAAATGCACATGTTATTTTTAGTATTTACTTATTATTTTCGTAAAAAAAACCGAAAAAATAGATATATATATATATATATATATATATATATATATATATATATATATATATATAGTGCATGAGCCAAAATCCTTAAGTCTTTTATTCATACAAGTTTTATATTTTTTTGAGAGGTATATTAGAGTTTCAAAGAAGGGTTAGTAGTATGGTTTACATCTTTTAATGCATCTTTAGAGTATATTATGGAAAGATTAGTTGGGAAAGAGCATTATAGGAGGTTGAGCTTGGAAAGTGCAACATTGAAGAGTTATGGTTTGGATATTGCAAGTGTTGAAATTTAGGAGTCTTGATTCCCGAATTATAAAAGCACCACATAGCCAAATAATTCCATACCCTTGTATTTCATACCAAGCCCCAATACAACCCCGCCGAATGGAGTCTTCTTTGAAGTCTTCCATTGAGCGAAAGTGCTCCTGATAGTTCTTATTGCATTTTCATAATTGGTTGCGAAGTGGATTCTTATAAATGGCAATGTTTATGAGATTGTGTATGGAATTGAGTTGAGAGTTGATCTTCATAGCCTAAACACATGAGAGTTGAGTGCAAACACATTATCCCTGTGAGGTTGGATCAAAATTGTATACGCCTATGGATCGCCAAAATATGTGCTATGACGTTAAATTCACTTGCTTTACTTGGCTACTGCTTATGATGTTGCTTTTGACAAGGGCGAAGACTTGAAGGGTGTGTTGTAGGTATTGGTTATTGATTGGTTATTGCTTGAGGATAAGCAAGTCTAAGTATGGGGTGTTTTGATGTACATATTTGTAGCTCTTTTTATTGCATCTTTTGACTTCATATTTCATTCGATCTCCAAAGAAAAAGGTTCAAAAGTATATAAACTTGTGTAAGAATGGGCTAAAATACAAGAAATAGAGTCTGCACAAGTTTTGAGCTAACCATGCAGGAATTCGAGCGAAATCGGAGTCAAAACGGAGAAGCCAAGTGAAGGTGAGCAGAGGTAGATATCGACCTTCAACATAGATATCGACCTTCAACGTTGATATCGACCCTCATATCGACCTCAACATAGACATCGAATGGAGCTGGACAAGTCGAGCAGGAACAGAGACCTCGATATCGACCTCTTGTATCGATATCGACCCCTTATCTAGACAGAAGATAGATTTGATTTCAAGATGCGGATTGGAGACTTTATCTTCAAGGAGGCACGGATTTATCTTACACTTTCAAGATAGATGGCAGCTGAAGACTTATTTATCTTTTTCTTTAAAGTTTAATCAAAATAAAAGACCTATCCTAATTGTTCGGATATAGTTCATAGTTTAGATAGAAGTTACACTCCTCGGATAGCAAGGATTAGTAGACTATAAGTAAAGCCCTAGGGGGCTGGCATTCGAGATATCATCCAAGAACCATCCAATTTTGAGGAGTTCAATTACATTCAATAGAGTTAGAGAGAAGTTTTAGGGTTTGACGTTTGCGAAAGTTGACGTTCAATTGTAAAGCTTCGGAGTTTATTTTAATGCAAGTTTCTTCTTTTTAATCAACAATGAGTTCCATGATGAGAGGCGAGTAGTCCCCAAAGTTCTTAGGGTCGGGGTGAGCCCGACGTTAGCCATGCGCGCTTGAGGTAAGTATTTGATGTCGATATCGTTGTGTCTATCTCTCCTCCTACAATTCTATGTTTAGTCCTAATCGAAAGAAAAGGGATTCATGCTAACAACTTGAGTTATAAACATAAAATTGGTAGAGACAATTAGGTTTATTTGCAAGAGTAATCCTAAGAGTTGGTGTACGGCGAAAGCTTGTCCCTCGGGTGAAATAGCGCAATTGTCCGTCTTATTTATCTTATCGCATGCATTGGTTAACGTTGTGGTAAACCCTAATCCTAGGAGTTGTTTCTTTTACATAGTTTAATTCACATAAACCACTGTTATTTCTGTTCATCCATTCTCATCCATTCTTAAATCTTCGGCCCTTCTTTGCCGACGAAGAACTAACGCACTGCAGGAAGACATCGATATCGACCCCAGACGTCGATATCGACCACTGAGTTCGTCGACAGTTTTCTGAGTCGACGACGATCATCACTGCGGAGTTGCTGAACATCGATATCGACACCAGACATCGATATCGACCCTACTGTGTCGACTGGCAGTCTTCTGAGCCAGCCGATTTCGTGACTGACATCGATATCGACCCTTTCCAGTCGATATCGACCACTTGTTTTTGTCTCTGTAGGTCTTCTGTTGTAGAGAACATCGACAGCCGAGGTCGACATCGAGCACCAAGGTCGAAATCGAGGCTTCTGGTCGACGCAGACTTGAGATTTCCAAAGCTACTAGGATCCCGCTGACACGCCTCCTCGTGGATCGATCCTGATTACCCTTCCATTACAACGGGAGGAAGTCTTATAATTATTTGCATAGGCTAGGAGTTGGTTTACGTTTATTACATCTTTATTATTTGTAATTACTCGACATATCATCCCTCCTCCTATTAACAACATATTTGTATGGTGTATAGGTCATAATGGGAGCCTTGTGTTTGAAAAGCTTTCCGTGAAATTTTCGGATCAAAAGTGACCATATGGGCGTCACCTTTTTTTATCCACCAAAACTGTGTTGTTTCCGCTCAAATGTGTCCCAAACATGTTTATATGGTGTATAGGTGATAATGGGAGATTTCTGCGCGGAAAGCTTTCCATGAAATTTTCGGACCAAAAGTGACCATATCGGCGTCACCTTTCTTTATCCACCAAAACTGTGTTGTTTTCGCTCAAATGCATCCCAAACATGTTTATATGGTATATAGGTCATAATAGGAGCTCTCTACGCGAAAAGCTTTCCGTTAAATTTTCGGACCAAAAGTGACCATATCGGCGTCACCTTTCTTTATCCACCAAAACTGTGTTGTTTTCGCTCAAATGTGTCTCAAACATGTTTAAATAGTGTATAGGTCATAATGGGAGCTTTCTGCGCGAAAACCTTTCTTTGAAATTTTCGGACCAAAAGTGACCATATAGGCGTCACGTTTCTTTATCCATTAAAAATGTGTTATTTTTGCTCAGATCTATCCCAAACATGGTTATATGGTGTATAGGTCATAATGGGGGCTTTCTGCGCAAAAAGCTTTCGGTGAAATTTTTGGACCAAAAGTGACCATATCGGCGTCACCTTTCTTTATTCACCAAAACACTGTTGTTTTCACTCAAATGTGTACCAAACATGTTTATATGGTGCATAGGTCATAATGGGAGCTTTGTGTTTGAAAAGCTTTTCGTCAAATTTTCGGATCAAAAGTACCATATCGGCGTCACCTTTCTTTATCCACCAAAGCTATGTTGTTTTCGCTGAAATGAGTCACAAACAAGTTTATATGGTGTATAGGTCATAATGAGAGCTTTCTGCGTGAAAAGCTTTCCGTGAAATTTTCGTACCATAAGTGACCATATCGGCGTCACATTTTTTTATCCACCAAAAATGTGTTGTTTTTGCTCAAATGTGTCCCAAACATATTTATATGGTGCATAGGTCATAATAGGAGCTCTCTACGCGAAAAGCTTTCCGTGAAATTTTTGGACCAAAAGTGACCATATCGGCGTCACCTTTCTTTATCCACGAAAAATTTTTGCTCAAATGTGTCCCAAACATATTTATATGGTGCTGGGTTGTAGGCGCGATATGTTTTCCGGGTAAACGGTTCCCCAAGCATCTTCGTGGAAGGCTGAGTGTGGGGTTGTTTTGTGGTAGTACTATGTCGTAGGACGGATGTGGGATGTATCACCCTTTTTTTTCGTAAGACTCTTGGTATGGTCTTACTTTTTGTTACTCCTTGGCTTTTAGCCACCCATCTATATATTTACCTCTTCAAGTCATAATGGGAGCTTTGTGTTTGAAAAGTTTTCCGTGAAATTTTCGGACCAAAAGTGACCATATCAGCATCACCTTTTTTTATCCACCAAAACTGTGTTGTTTTCGCTCAAATGTGTCCTAAACATGTTTATATTGTGCATAGGTCATTGGAGCTTTCTGCGCGAAAAGCTTTCCGTGAAATTTTCGGACCAAAAGTGACCATATTGGCATCACCTTTTTTTATCCACCAAAACTATGTTGTTTTCTCTCATATGTGTCGCAAACATGTTTATATAGTGCATAGGTCATAATAGGAGCTCTCTACACGAAAAGCTTTCCATGAAATTTTCGGACCAAAAGTGACCATATCGGTGTCACCTTTCTTTATCCACCAAAACACTGTTGTTTTCGCTCAAATGTGTCCCAAACATGTTTATATGGTGCATAGGTCATAATGGGAGCTTTGTGTTTGAAAAGCTTTCCGTGAAATTTTCGGACCAAATGTGACCATATCGGTGTCACCTTTCTTTATCCACCAAAACACTGTTGTTTTCGCTCAACTGTGTCCCAAACATGTTTATTTGGTGCATAGGTCATAATGGGAGCTTTGTGTTTGAAAAGATTTCCGTGAAATTTTCGGACCAAAAGTGACCATATCGGCATCACCTTTTTTATCCACCAAAACTGTGTTGTTTTCGCTCAAATGTGTCCCAAACATGTTTATATGGTGTATAGGTCATAATGGGAGCTTTCTGCGTGAAAAGCTTTCCATGAAATTTTCGGACCAAAGGTGACCATATTGGCGTCACCTTTCTTTATCCACCAAAACTGTGTTATTTTCGCTCAAATGCGTCCCAAATATGTATATATGGTGTATAGGTCATAATAGGAGCTCTCTATGCGAAAAGCTTTCCGTGAAATTTTCGGACCAAGTGACCATATCGGCGTCACCTTTCTTTATTCACCAAAATATGTTGTTTTTGCTCAAATGTGTACCAAACATGTTTATATGGTGCATAGGTCATAATGGGAGCTTTGTGTTTGAAAAGCTTTTCATGAAATTTTCGGATCAAAAGTGACCATATCGGCGTCTCCTTTCTTTATCCACCAAAACTATGTTGTTTTCGCTGAAATGCGTCCCAAACAAGTTTATATGGTGTATAGGTCATAATGAGAGCTTTCTGCGTGAAAAGCTTTCCGTGAAATTTTCGTACCAAAAGTGACCATATCGGCGTCACCTTTTTTTATCCACTAAAATTGTGTTGTTTACGCTCAAATGTGTCCCAAACATGTTTATATGGTGTATAGGTCATAATGGGAGCTTTCTGCGCGAAAAAGCTTTGCATGAAATTTTTGGACCAAAAGTGACAATAACGGCGTCACCTTTCTTTATCCACCAAAACTGTGTTGTTTTCGCTCAAATGTGTACCAAAGATGTTTATATGGTGCCTAGGTCATAATAGGAGCTCTCTATGCGAAAAGCTTTCCGTGAAATTTTCGGACCAAAAGTGACCATATCGGCCTCACCTTTCTTTATCCACCAAAACTCTGTTGTTTTTGCTCAAATGTGTCCCAAACATGTTTATATGGTGCATAGGTCATAATGGGTGCTTTGTGTTTGAAAAGCTTTCCGTGAAATTTTCGGACGAAAAAGTGACCATATCGGCATCACCTTTTTTTATCCACCAAAACTGTGTTGTTTTCGCTCAAATGTGTCCTAACCATGTTTATATGGTGCATAGATCATAATGGGAGCTTTCTGCGCGAAAAGCTTTCCGTGATATTTTCGGACCAAAAGTGACCATATTGGCATCACCTTTTTTTATCCACTAAAACTATGTTGTTTTCGCTCATATGTGTCTCAAACATGTTTATATGGTGCATAGGAAATAATAAGAGCTCTCTACGCGAAAAGCTTTCCGTGAAATTTTCGGACCAAAAGTGACCATATCGGCGTCACCTTTCTTTATCCACCAAAACTCTGTTGTTTTTGCTCAAATGTGTCCCAAACATGTTTATATGGTGCATAGGTCATAATGGAAGCTTTGTGTTTGAAAAGCTTTCCGTGAAATTTTCGGACCAAAAGTGACCATATCGGCATCACCTTTTTTTATCCACCAAAACTGTGTTATTTTCGCTCAAATGTGTCCTAAACATGTTTATATGGTGCATAGGTCATAATAGAAGCTTTCTGCGCGAAAAGCTTTCCGTGAAATTTTTGGACCAAACGTGACCATATTGGGATGACCTTTTTGTATCCACCAAAACTATGTTTTTTTTCGCTCATATGTGTCCCAAACATGTTTATATAGTGCATAGGTCATAATGGGAGCTTTGTGTTTGAAAATCTTTTTGTGAAATTTTCGGACCAAAAGTGACCATATCGGCATCACCTTTTTTTATCCACCAAAACTGTGTTGTTTTTCGCTCAAATGTGTCCCAAACATGTTTATATTGTGTATAGGTCATAATGGGAGCTTTCTGCGCGAAAAGCTTTCTATGAAACTTTCGGACCAAAAGTGACCATATTGGCGTCACCTTTCTTTATCCACCAAAACTGTGTTGTTTTCGCTCAAATGCGTCCCAAATATGTGTATATAGTGTATAGTTCATAATAGGAGCTCTCTATGCGAAAAGCTTTCCGTGAAATTTTCTGACCAAAAGTGACCATATCGGCGTCACCTTTCTTCATCCACCAAAACTGTGTTGTTTTCGCTAAAATATGTCCGAAACATGGTTATGTGGTGTATAGGTCATAATGAGAGCTTTCTGGGCGAAAACCTTTCTGTGAAATTTTCAGACCAAATGTGACCATATCGGCGTCACCTTTCTTTATCCATAAAAAAATGTGTTGTTTTCGCTCAAATGTGTCCCAAACATGGTTATATGGTGTATAGGTCATAATGGGGGCTTTCTGCGCAAAAAGCTTTCCGTGAAATTTTCGGACCAAAAGTGACCATATCGGCGTCACCTTTCTTTATCCACCAAAACTATGTTGTTTTCGTTCAAATGTGTCCCAAACATGTTTATATGGTGCATAGGTCATAATGGTAGCTTTCTGCGCGAAAAGCTTTCCGTGAAATTTTCGGATCAAAAGTGACCATATCGACATCACATTTTTTTATCCACCAAAACTGTGTTATTTTCGCTCAAATGTGTCCCAAACATGATTTTATGGTGCATAGGTCATAAAAGGAGCTCTCTACGCGAAAAGCTTTACGTGAAATTTTCGGAACAAAAGTGACCATATCGGCATCACCTTTCTTTATCCATCAAAACTCTGTTGTTTTCGCTCCAATGTGTCCCAAACATGTTTATATGGTGGATAGGTCATAATGGGAGCTTTGTGTTTGAAAAGCTTTCCGTGAAATTTTCGGATCAAAAGTGACCACATCGGCGTCACCTTTTTTTATCCACCAAAACTGTGTAGTTTACGCTCAAATGTGTCCCAAACATGTTTATATGGCGTATAGGTCATAATGGGAGCTTTCTGCGCGAAAAACTTTCCATGAAATTTTCGGACCAAAAGTGATCATATGTGCGTCACCTTTCTTTATCTACCAAAACTGTGTTGTTTTCGCTCAAATGCATCCCAAACATGTTTATATGGTATATAGGTCATAATAGAAGCTCTCTACGTGAAAAGCTTTCCGTGAAATTTTCGGACCAATAGTGACCATATCGGCGTCACCTTTCTTTATCCACGAAAACTGTGTTGTTTTCACTAAAATGTGTCCCAAACAAGGTTATGTGGTGTATTGGTCATAATGAGAGCTTTCTGCGTGAAAACCTTTCTGTGAAATTTTCGGACCAAAAGTGACCACATAGGCATCACCTTTCTTTATCCATAAAAAATGTGTTGTTTTCTCTCAAATCTGTCACAAACATGGTTATATGGTGTATAGGTCATAATGGGGCTTTCTGCGCAAAAAGCTTTCCGTTAAATTTTCGGACCAAAAGTGACCATATCGGCGCCACCTTTCTTTGTTCACCAAAACTCTGTTGTTTTCGCTCAAATGTGTACCAAGCATGTTTATATGGTACATAGGTCATAATGGGAGCTTTGTGTTTGAAAAGCTTTTCGTGAAATTTTCGGATCAAAAGTGACCATATCGGCGTCACCTTTCTTTATCCACCAAAACTATATTGTTTTCGCTGAAATGCATCCCAAACAAGTTTATATGGTGTATAGGTCATAATGAGAACTTTTTGCGTGAAAAGCTTTCCGTGAAATTTTCGTACCAAAAGTGACCATATCGGCGTCACCTTTCTTTATCCACCAAAACTGTGTTGTTTTCGCTCAAATGTGTCCCAAACATGTTTATATGGTGCATAGGTCATAATAGGAGCTCTCTACTTGAAAAGCTTTTTGTGAAATTTTCGGATCAAAAGTGACCATATCGGCGTCACCTTTCTTTATCAACCAAAACTATGTTGTATTCGCTGAAATGCGTCCCAAACAAGTTTATATGGTGTATAGGTCATAATGAGAGCTTTCTGCGTGAAAAGCTTTCCGTGAAATTTTCGTACCAAAAGTGACCATATTGGCATCACCTTTTTTTATCCACCAAAACTACGTTGTTTTCGCTTATATGTGTCCCAAACATGTTTATATGGTGCACAGGTCATAATAGGAGCTCTCTACGCGAAAAGCTTTCCGTGAAATTTTCGGACCAAAAGTGACCATATCGGCGTCACCTTTCTTTATCCATCAAAACTCTGTTGTTTTCGCTCCAATGTGTCCCAAACATGTTTATATGGAGCATAGGTCATAATGGGAGCTTTGTGTTTGAAAAGCTTTCCGTAAAATTTTCGGACCAAAAGTGACCATATCGGCATCACCTTTTTTTTATCCACCAAAACTGTGTTGTTTTCGCTCAAATGTGTCCCAAACATGTTTATATGGTGTATAGGTCATAATGGGAGCTTTCTGCGTGAAAAGCTTTCCATGAAATTTTTGGACAAAAAGCGACCATATTGGCGTCACCTTTCTTTATCCACCAAAACTGTGTTGTTTTCGCTCAAATGCGTTCCAAACATGTTTATATGGTGTATAGGTCATTAGGAGCTCTCTACGCGAAAAGCTTTCCGTGAAATTTTTGGACCAAAAGCGACCATATCGGCGTCACCTTTCTTTATCCACCAAAACAGTGTTGCGGCCGGTGATGTAAGCATTTTATATTTGCTACTCTTGGTTGGATCTTTAAAGATTTCAGCTGATGATCATTTTCCACCAAGATCTCTGAGGCCAATTTGTCTATCGTTATTCCGTTTCAGACGAAAACTGTGTTGTTTTCGCTAAAATATGTCCCAGACATGGTTTTGTGGTGTATAGGTCATAATGAGAGCTTTCTGCGCGAAAACCTTTCTGTGAAATTTTCAGACCAAATGTGACCATATCGGCGTCACCTTTCTTTATCCATAAAAAATGTTATGTTTTCGCACAAATGTGTCCCAAACATGGTTATATGGTGTATAGGTCATAATGGGGGCTTTTTGCGCAAAACGCTTTTCGTGAAATTTTCGGACCAAAAGTGACCATATCGGCGTCACCTTTCTTTATCCACCAAAACTCTGTTGTTTTCGCTCAATTGTGTCCCAAACATGTTTATATGGTGTATAGGTCATAATGGGAACTTTGTGTTTGAAAAGCTTTCCGTGAAATTTTCGGATCAAAAGTGACCGTATCGGCGTCAACTTTTTTTATCCACCAAAACTGTTTTGTTTACGCTCAAATGTGTCCCAAACATGTTTATATGGCGTATAGGTCATAATGGGAGCTTTCTGCGCGAAAAGCTTTCCATGAAATTTTCGGACCAAAAGTGACCATATCGGCGTCACCTTTCTTTATCTACGAAAAATGTGTTGTTTTCGCTCAAATGCATCCCAAACATGTTTATATGGTATATATGTCATAATTGGAGCTCTCTACGCGAAAAGCTTTCCGTGAAATTTTCTGACCAAAAGTGACCATATCGGTGTCACCATTCTTTATACACCAAAACTCTGTTGTTTTTGCTCAAATGTGTCCCAAACATGTTTATATGGTGCATAGGTCATAATGGGAGCTTTGTGTTTGAAATGCTTTCCGTGAAATTTTCGGACCAAAATTGACCATATCGACATCACCTTTTTTTATCCACGAAAACTGTGTTGTTTTTTCTCAAATGTGTCCCAATCATGTTTATTTGGTGTATAGGTCATAATGGGAGCTGTCTGCGTGAAAAGCTTTCCATGAAATTTTTGGACCAAAAGCGACCATATTGGCGTCACCTTTCATTATCCACGAAAACTGTGTTGTTTTCGCTCAAATGCGTTCCAAACATGTTTATATGGTGTATAGGTCATAATAGGAGCTCTCTACGCGAAAATCTTTCCGTGAATTTTTGGACCAAAAGTGACAATATCGGCGTCACCTTTCTTTATCCACCAAAACAGTGTTGCGGCCGGTGATGTAAGCATTTTATATTTGCTACTCTTGATTGGATCTTTAAAGATTCCAGCTGATGATCATTTTCCACCAAGATCTCGGAGGCCAATTTATCTATCGTTATTCCGTTTCAGACCAAAACTGTGTTGTTTTCGCTAAAATATGTTCCAAACATGGTTATGTGTTGTATAGTTCATAATGAGAGCTTTCTGCGCGAAAACCTTTCTGTGAAATTTTCAGACCAAATGTGACCATATCGGCGTCACCTTTCTTTATCCATAAAAAATGTGTTGTTTTCGCTCAAATGTGTCCCAAACATGGTTATATGGTCTATAGGTCATAATGGGGGCTTTCTGCGCAAAAAGCTTTTCGTGAAATTTTCGGACCAAAAGGGACCATGTCGGCGTCACCTTTCTGTATCCACCAAAACTCTATTGTTTTCGCTCAGTTGTGTCCCAAACATGTTTATATGGTGCATAAGTCATAATGGGAGCTTTGTGTTTGAAAAGCTTTCCGTGAAATTTTCGGATCAAAAGTGACCATATCGGCGTCACCTTTTTTTAACCACCAAAACTGTGTTGTTTACGCTCAAATGTCTCCCAAACATGTTTATATGGCTTATAGGTCATAATGGGAGCTTTCTGCGCGAAAAGCTTTCCATGAAATTTTCGGTCCAAAAGTGACCATATCGGCGTCACCTTTCTTTATCCACCAAAACTCTGTTGTTTTCACTCAATTGTGTCCCAAAAATGTTTATATGGTGTATAGGTCATAATGGGAGCTTTGTGTTTGAAAAGCTTTCCGTGAAATTTTCGGATCAAAAGTGACCATATCGGCGTCACCTTTTTTTATCCACCAAAATTGTTTTGTTTACGCTCAAATGTGTCCCAAACATGTTTATATGGCGTATAGGTCATAATGGGAGCTTTCTGCGTGAAAAGCTTTCCATGAAATTTTCGGAACAAAAGTGACCATATCGGCGTCACCTTTCTTTATCTACCAAAACTGTGTTGTTTTCGCTCAAATGCATCCCAAACATGTTTATATGGTATATATGTCATAATTGGAGCTCTCTACGCGAGAAGCTTTCCGTTAAATTTTCGGACCAAAAGCGACCATATCGGTGTCACCATTCTTTATACACCAAAACTCTGTTTTTTTTGCTCAAATGTGTCCCAAACATGTTTATATGGTGCATAGGTCATAATGGGAGCTTTGTGTTTGAAAAGCTTTCCGTGAAATTTTCGGACCAAAAGTGATCATTTCGGCATCACCTTTTTTTATCCACCAAAACTGTGTTGTTTTCTCTCAAATGTGTCCCAAACATGTTTATTTGGTGTATCGGTCATAATGGGAGCTTTCTGCGTGAAAAGCTTTCCATGAAATTTTTGGACCAAAAGCGACCGTATTGGCGTCACCTTTCATTATCCACCAAAACTGTGTTGTTTTCGCTCAAATGTGTTCCAAACATGTTTATATGGTGTATAGGTCATAATAGGAGCTCTCTACGCGAAAAGCGTTCCGTGAAATTTTCGGACCAAAAGTGACAATATCGGCGTCACCTTTCTTTATCCACCAAAACAGTGTTGCGGCCGGTGATGTAAGCATTTTATATTTGCTTCTCTTGATTGGATCTTTAAAGATTCCAGCTGATGATCATTTTCCACCAAGATCTCATAGGCCAATTTATCTATCGTTATTCCGTTTTAGACCAAAACTGTGTTGTTTTCGCTAAAATATGTCCCAAACATGGTTATGTGGTGTATAGGTCATAATGAGAGCTTTCTGCGCGAAAACCTTTCTGTGAAATTTTCAGACCAAATGTGACCATATCGGCGTCACCTTTCTTTATCCATAAAAAATGTGTTGTTTTCGCTCAAATGTGTCCCAAACATGGTTATATGGTCTATAGGTCATAATGAGGGTTTTCTGCGCAAAAAGCTTTTCGTGAAATTTTCGGACCAAAAGTGACCATATCGGCGTCACCTTTCTGTATCCACCAAAACTCTGCTGTTTTCGCTCAGTTGTGTCCCAAACATGTTTATATGGTGCATAAGTCATAATGGGAGCTTTGTGTTTGAAAAGCTTTCCGTGAAATTTTCGGATCAGAAGTGACCATATCGGCGTCACCTTTTTTTATCCACCAAAACTGTGTTGTTTACGCTCAAATGTGTCCCAAACATGTTTATATGGCGTATAGGTCATAATGGGAGCTTTCTGTGCGAAAAGCTTTCCATGAAATTTTCGAACCAAAAGTTACCATATCGGCGTCACCTTTCTTTATCTACCAAAACTGTGTTGTTTTCGCTCAAATGCATCCCAAACATGTTTATATGGTATATAGGTCATAATAGGAGCTCTCTACGCGAAAAGCTTTCCGTGAAATTTTCGGACCAAAAGTGACCATATCGGCGTCACCATCTTTATACACCAAAACTCTGTTGTTTACGCTCAAATGTGTTCCAAACATGTTTATATGGCGTATAGGTTATAATGGGAGCTTTCTGCGCGAAAAGCTTTCCATGAAATTTTCGGACCAAAAGTGACCATATCGGCGTCACCTTTCTTTATCAAACAAAACTGTGTTGTTTTCGCTCAAATGTGTCCTAAACATGTTTATATGGTTCATAGGTCATAATGGGAGCTTTCTGCGCGAAAAGCTTTCCGTGAAATTTTCGGACCAAAAGTGACCATGTTGGCATCACCTTTTTTTATCCACTAAAACTATGTTGTTTTCGCTCATATGTGTCCCAAACATGTTTATATGGTGCATAGGTCATAATAGGAGCTCTCTACGCGAAAAGCTTTCTGTGAAATTTTCGGACCAAAAGTGACCATATCGGCGTCACCTTTTTTATCCACCAAAACTGTGTCGTTTACGCTCAAATGTGTTCCAAACATGTTTATATGGCGTATAGGTCATAATAAGAGCTTTCTGCGCGAAAAACTTTCCATGAAATTTTCGGACCAAAAGTGATCATATGTGCGTCACCTTTCTTTATCTACCAAAACTGTGTTGTTTTCGCTCAAATGCATCCCAAACATGTTTATATGGTATATAGGTCATAATAGAAGCTCTCTACGTGAAAAACTTTCCGTGAAATTTTCGGACCAATAGTGACCATATCGGCGTCACCTTTCTTTATCCACGAAAACTGTGTTGTTTTCACTAAAATGTGTCCGATACAAGGTTATGTGGTGTATTGGTCATAATGAGAGCTTTCTGCGTGAAAACCTTTCTGTGAAATTTTCGGACCAAAAGTGACCACATAGGCATTACCTCTCTTTATCCATAAAAAATGTGTTGTTTTCGCTCAAATCTGTCACAAACATGGTTATATGGTGTATAGGTCATAATGGGGCTTTCTGCGCAAAAAGCTTTCCGTTAAATTTTCGGACCAAAAGTGACCATATCGGCGCCACCTTTCTTTGTTCACCAAAACTCTGTTGTTTTCGCTCAAATGTGTACCAAACATGTTTATATGGTGCATAGGTCATAATGGGAGCTTTGTGTTTGAAAAGCTTTTCGTGAAATTTTCGGATCAAAAGTCACCATATCGGCGTCACCTTTCTTTATCCACCAAAACTATGTTGTTTTCGCTGAAATGCGTCCGAAACAAGTTTATATGGTGTATAGGTCATAATGAGAACTTTTTGCGTGAAAAGCTTTCCGTGAAATTTTCGTACCAAAAGTGACCATATCGGCGTCACCTTTCTTGTATCCACCAAAACTGTGTTGTTTTCGCTCAAATGTGTCCCAAACATGTTTATATGGTGCATAGGTCATAATAGGAGCTCTCTACGCGAAAAGCTTTTCGTGAAATTTTCGGACCAAAAGTGACCATATCGGCGCCACCTTTCTTTATTCACCAAAACTCTGTTGTTTTCGCTCAAATGTGTACCAAACATGTTTATATGGTGCATAGGTCATAATGGGAGCTTTGTGTTTGAAAAGCTTTTTGTGAAATTTTCGGATCAAAAGTGACCATATCGGCGTCACATTTCTTTATCAACCAAAACTATGTTGTATTCGCTGAAATGCGTCCCAAACAAGTTTATATGGTGTATAGGTCATAATGAGAGCTTTCTGCATGAAAAGCTTTCCGTGAAATTTTCGTACCAAAAGTGACCATATTGGCATCACCTTTTTTTATCCACCAAAACTACGTTGTTTTCGCTTATATGTGTCCCAAACATGTTTATATGGTGCACAGGTCATAATAGGAGCTCTCTACGCGAAAAGCTTTCCGTGAAATTTTCGGACCAAAAGTGACCATATCGGCGTCACCTTTCTTTATCCATCAAAACTCTGTTATTTTCGCTCCAATGTGTCCCAAACATGTTTATATGGTGTATAGGTCATAATGAGAGCTTTGTGTTTGAAAAGCTTTCCGTAAAATTTTCGGACCAAAAGTGACCATATCGGCATCACCTTTTTTTTATCCACCAAAACTGTGTTGTTTTCGCTCAAATGTGTCACAAACATGTTTATATGGTGTATAGGTCATAATGGGAGCTTTCTGCGTGAAAAGCTTTCCATGAAATTTTTGGACCAAAAGCGACCATATTGGCGTCACCTTTCTTTATCCACCAAAACTGTGTTGTTTTCGCTCAAATGCGTTCCAAACATGTTTATATGGTGTATAGGTCATTAGGAGCTCTCTACGCGAAAAGCTTTCCGTGAAATTTTCGGACCAAAAGCGACCATATCGGCGTCACCTTTCTTTATCCACCAAAACAGTGTTGCGGCCGGTGATGTAAGCATTTTATATTTGCTACTCTTGGTTGGATCTTTAAAGATTTCAGCTAATGATCATTTTCCACCAAGATCTCTGAGGCCAATTTGTCTATCGTTATTCCGTTTCAGACGTAAACTGTGTTGTTTTCGCTAAAATATGTCCCAGACATGGTTTTGTGGTGTATAGGTCATAATGAGAGCTTTCTGCGCGAAAACCATTCTGTGAAATTTTCAGACCAAATGTGCCCATATCGGCGTCACCTTTCTTTATCCATAAAAAATGTTATGTTTTCGCACAAATGTGTTCCAAACATGGTTATATGGTGTATAGGTCATAATGGGGGCTTTCTGCGCAAAAAGCTTTCCGTGAAATTTTCGGACCAAAAGTGACCATATCGGTGTCACCATTCTTTATACACCAAAACTCTGTTGTTTTTGCTCAAATGTGTCCCAAACATGTTTATATGGTGCATAGGTCATAATGGGAGCTTTGTGTTTGAAAAGCTTTGCGTGAAATTTTCGGACCAAAAGTGACCATTTCGGCATCACCTTTTTTTATCCACCAAAATTGTATTGTTTTCTCTCAAATGTGTCCCAAACATGTTTATTTGGTGTATCTGTCATAATGGGAGCTTTCTGCGTGAAAAGCTTTCCATGAAATTTTTGGACCAAAAGCGACCATATTGGCGTCACCTTTCATTATCCACCAAAACTGTGTTGTTTTCGCTCAAATGTGTTCCAAACATGTTTATATGGTGTATAGGTCATAATAGGAGCTCTCTACGCGAAAAGCTTTCCGTGAAATTTTCGGACTAAAAGTGACAATATCGGCGTCACCTTTCTTTATCCACCAAAACAGTGTTGCGGCCGGTGATGTAAGCATTTTATATTTGCTTCTCTTGATTGGATCTTTAAAGATTCCAGCTGATGATGATTTTCCACCAAGATCTCATAGGCCAATTTATCTATCATTATTCCGTTTCAGACCAAAACTGTGTTGTTTTCGCTAAAATATGTCCCAAACATGGTTATGTGGTGTATAGATCATAATGAGAGCTTTCTGCGCAAAAACCTTTCTGTGAAATTTTGAGACCAAATGTGACCATATTGGCGTCACCTTTCTTTATCAAAAAAAAATGTGTTGTTTTCGCTCAAATGTGTCCCAAACATGGTTATATGGTCTATAGGTCATAATGAGGGTTTTCTGCGCAAAAAGCTTTTCGGGAAATTTTCGGACCAAAAGTGACCATATCGGCGTCACCTTTCTGTATCCACCAAAACTCTGCTGTTTTCGCTCAGTTGTGTCCCAAACATGTTTATATGGTGCATAAGTCATAATGGGAGCTTTGTGTTTGAAAAGCTTTCCGTGAAATTTTCGGATCAAAAGTGACCATATCGGCGTCACCTTTTTTTAACCACCAAAACTGTGTTGTTTACGCTCAAATGTCTCCCAAACATGTTTATATGGCTTATAGGTCATAATGGGAGCTTTCTGCGCGAAAAGCTTTCCATGAAATTTTCGGTCCAAAAGTGACCATATCGGCGTCACCTTTCTTTATCCACCAAAACTCTGTTGTTTTCACTCAATTGTGTCCCAAAAATGTTTATATGGTGTATAGGTCATAATGGGAGCTTTGTGTTTGAAAAGCTTTCCGTGAAATTTTCGGATCAAAAGTGACCATATCGGCGTCACCTTTTTTTATCCACCAAAATTGTTTTGTTTACGCTCAAATGTGTCCCAAACATGTTTATATGGCGTATAGGTCATAATGGGAGCTTTCTGCGTGAAAAGCTTTCCATGAAATTTTCGGAACAAAAGTGACCATATCGGCGTCACCTTTCTTTATCTACCAAAACTGTGTTGTTTTCGCTCAAATGCATCCCAAACATGTTTATATGGTATATATGTCATAATTGGAGCTCTCTACGCGAGAAGCTTTCCGTTAAATTTTCGGACCAAAAGCGACCATATCGGTGTCACCATTCTTTATACACCAAAACTCTGTTTTTTTTGCTCAAATGTGTCCCAAACATGTTTATATGGTGCATAGGTCATAATGGGAGCTTTGTGTTTGAAAAGCTTTCCGTGAAATTTTCGGACCAAAAGTGATCATTTCGGCATCACCTTTTTTTATCCACCAAAACTGTGTTGTTTTCTCTCAAATGTGTCCCAAACATGTTTATTTGGTGTATCGGTCATAATGGGAGCTTTCTGCGTGAAAAGCTTTCCATGAAATTTTTGGACCAAAAGCGACCGTATTGGCGTCACCTTTCATTATCCACCAAAACTGTGTTGTTTTCGCTCAAATGTGTTCCAAACATGTTTATATGGTGTATAGGTCATAATAGGAGCTCTCTACGCGAAAAGCGTTCCGTGAAATTTTCGGACCAAAAGTGACAATATCGGCGTCACCTTTCTTTATCCACCAAAACAGTGTTGCGGCCGGTGATGTAAGCATTTTATATTTGCTTCTCTTGATTGGATCTTTAAAGATTCCAGCTGATGATCATTTTCCACCAAGATCTCATAGGCCAATTTATCTATCGTTATTCCGTTTTAGACCAAAACTGTGTTGTTTTCGCTAAAATATGTCCCAAACATGGTTATGTGGTGTATAGGTCATAATGAGAGCTTTCTGCGCGAAAACCTTTCTGTGAAATTTTCAGACCAAATGTGACCATATCGGCGTCACCTTTCTTTATCCATAAAAAATGTGTTGTTTTCGCTCAAATGTGTCCCAAACATGGTTATATGGTCTATAGGTCATAATGAGGGTTTTCTGCGCAAAAAGCTTTTCGTGAAATTTTCGGACCAAAAGTGACCATATCGGCGTCACCTTTCTGTATCCACCAAAACTCTGCTGTTTTCGCTCAGTTGTGTCCCAAACATGTTTATATGGTGCATAAGTCATAATGGGAGCTTTGTGTTTGAAAAGCTTTCCGTGAAATTTTCGGATCAGAAGTGACCATATCGGCGTCACCTTTTTTTATCCACCAAAACTGTGTTGTTTACGCTCAAATGTGTCCCAAACATGTTTATATGGCGTATAGGTCATAATGGGAGCTTTCTGTGCGAAAAGCTTTCCATGAAATTTTCGAACCAAAAGTTACCATATCGGCGTCACCTTTCTTTATCTACCAAAACTGTGTTGTTTTCGCTCAAATGCATCCCAAACATGTTTATATGGTATATAGGTCATAATAGGAGCTCTCTACGCGAAAAGCTTTCCGTGAAATTTTCGGACCAAAAGTGACCATATCGGCGTCACCATCTTTATACACCAAAACTCTGTTGTTTACGCTCAAATGTGTTCCAAACATGTTTATATGGCGTATAGGTTATAATGGGAGCTTTCTGCGCGAAAAGCTTTCCATGAAATTTTCGGACCAAAAGTGACCATATCGGCGTCACCTTTCTTTATCAAACAAAACTGTGTTGTTTTCGCTCAAATGTGTCCTAAACATGTTTATATGGTTCATAGGTCATAATGGGAGCTTTCTGCGCGAAAAGCTTTCCGTGAAATTTTCGGACCAAAAGTGACCATGTTGGCATCACCTTTTTTTATCCACTAAAACTATGTTGTTTTCGCTCATATGTGTCCCAAACATGTTTATATGGTGCATAGGTCATAATAGGAGCTCTCTACGCGAAAAGCTTTCTGTGAAATTTTCGGACCAAAAGTGACCATATCGGCGTCACCTTTTTTATCCACCAAAACTGTGTCGTTTACGCTCAAATGTGTTCCAAACATGTTTATATGGCGTATAGGTCATAATAAGAGCTTTCTGCGCGAAAAACTTTCCATGAAATTTTCGGACCAAAAGTGATCATATGTGCGTCACCTTTCTTTATCTACCAAAACTGTGTTGTTTTCGCTCAAATGCATCCCAAACATGTTTATATGGTATATAGGTCATAATAGAAGCTCTCTACGTGAAAAACTTTCCGTGAAATTTTCGGACCAATAGTGACCATATCGGCGTCACCTTTCTTTATCCACGAAAACTGTGTTGTTTTCACTAAAATGTGTCCGATACAAGGTTATGTGGTGTATTGGTCATAATGAGAGCTTTCTGCGTGAAAACCTTTCTGTGAAATTTTCGGACCAAAAGTGACCACATAGGCATTACCTCTCTTTATCCATAAAAAATGTGTTGTTTTCGCTCAAATCTGTCACAAACATGGTTATATGGTGTATAGGTCATAATGGGGCTTTCTGCGCAAAAAGCTTTCCGTTAAATTTTCGGACCAAAAGTGACCATATCGGCGCCACCTTTCTTTGTTCACCAAAACTCTGTTGTTTTCGCTCAAATGTGTACCAAACATGTTTATATGGTGCATAGGTCATAATGGGAGCTTTGTGTTTGAAAAGCTTTTCGTGAAATTTTCGGATCAAAAGTCACCATATCGGCGTCACCTTTCTTTATCCACCAAAACTATGTTGTTTTCGCTGAAATGCGTCCGAAACAAGTTTATATGGTGTATAGGTCATAATGAGAACTTTTTGCGTGAAAAGCTTTCCGTGAAATTTTCGTACCAAAAGTGACCATATCGGCGTCACCTTTCTTGTATCCACCAAAACTGTGTTGTTTTCGCTCAAATGTGTCCCAAACATGTTTATATGGTGCATAGGTCATAATAGGAGCTCTCTACGCGAAAAGCTTTTCGTGAAATTTTCGGACCAAAAGTGACCATATCGGCGCCACCTTTCTTTATTCACCAAAACTCTGTTGTTTTCGCTCAAATGTGTACCAAACATGTTTATATGGTGCATAGGTCATAATGGGAGCTTTGTGTTTGAAAAGCTTTTTGTGAAATTTTCGGATCAAAAGTGACCATATCGGCGTCACATTTCTTTATCAACCAAAACTATGTTGTATTCGCTGAAATGCGTCCCAAACAAGTTTATATGGTGTATAGGTCATAATGAGAGCTTTCTGCATGAAAAGCTTTCCGTGAAATTTTCGTACCAAAAGTGACCATATTGGCATCACCTTTTTTTATCCACCAAAACTACGTTGTTTTCGCTTATATGTGTCCCAAACATGTTTATATGGTGCACAGGTCATAATAGGAGCTCTCTACGCGAAAAGCTTTCCGTGAAATTTTCGGACCAAAAGTGACCATATCGGCGTCACCTTTCTTTATCCATCAAAACTCTGTTATTTTCGCTCCAATGTGTCCCAAACATGTTTATATGGTGTATAGGTCATAATGAGAGCTTTGTGTTTGAAAAGCTTTCCGTAAAATTTTCGGACCAAAAGTGACCATATCGGCATCACCTTTTTTTTATCCACCAAAACTGTGTTGTTTTCGCTCAAATGTGTCACAAACATGTTTATATGGTGTATAGGTCATAATGGGAGCTTTCTGCGTGAAAAGCTTTCCATGAAATTTTTGGACCAAAAGCGACCATATTGGCGTCACCTTTCTTTATCCACCAAAACTGTGTTGTTTTCGCTCAAATGCGTTCCAAACATGTTTATATGGTGTATAGGTCATTAGGAGCTCTCTACGCGAAAAGCTTTCCGTGAAATTTTCGGACCAAAAGCGACCATATCGGCGTCACCTTTCTTTATCCACCAAAACAGTGTTGCGGCCGGTGATGTAAGCATTTTATATTTGCTACTCTTGGTTGGATCTTTAAAGATTTCAGCTAATGATCATTTTCCACCAAGATCTCTGAGGCCAATTTGTCTATCGTTATTCCGTTTCAGACGTAAACTGTGTTGTTTTCGCTAAAATATGTCCCAGACATGGTTTTGTGGTGTATAGGTCATAATGAGAGCTTTCTGCGCGAAAACCATTCTGTGAAATTTTCAGACCAAATGTGCCCATATCGGCGTCACCTTTCTTTATCCATAAAAAATGTTATGTTTTCGCACAAATGTGTTCCAAACATGGTTATATGGTGTATAGGTCATAATGGGGGCTTTCTGCGCAAAAAGCTTTCCGTGAAATTTTCGGACCAAAAGTGACCATATCGGTGTCACCATTCTTTATACACCAAAACTCTGTTGTTTTTGCTCAAATGTGTCCCAAACATGTTTATATGGTGCATAGGTCATAATGGGAGCTTTGTGTTTGAAAAGCTTTGCGTGAAATTTTCGGACCAAAAGTGACCATTTCGGCATCACCTTTTTTTATCCACCAAAATTGTATTGTTTTCTCTCAAATGTGTCCCAAACATGTTTATTTGGTGTATCTGTCATAATGGGAGCTTTCTGCGTGAAAAGCTTTCCATGAAATTTTTGGACCAAAAGCGACCATATTGGCGTCACCTTTCATTATCCACCAAAACTGTGTTGTTTTCGCTCAAATGTGTTCCAAACATGTTTATATGGTGTATAGGTCATAATAGGAGCTCTCTACGCGAAAAGCTTTCCGTGAAATTTTCGGACTAAAAGTGACAATATCGGCGTCACCTTTCTTTATCCACCAAAACAGTGTTGCGGCCGGTGATGTAAGCATTTTATATTTGCTTCTCTTGATTGGATCTTTAAAGATTCCAGCTGATGATGATTTTCCACCAAGATCTCATAGGCCAATTTATCTATCATTATTCCGTTTCAGACCAAAACTGTGTTGTTTTCGCTAAAATATGTCCCAAACATGGTTATGTGGTGTATAGATCATAATGAGAGCTTTCTGCGCAAAAACCTTTCTGTGAAATTTTGAGACCAAATGTGACCATATTGGCGTCACCTTTCTTTATCAAAAAAAAATGTGTTGTTTTCGCTCAAATGTGTCCCAAACATGGTTATATGGTCTATAGGTCATAATGAGGGTTTTCTGCGCAAAAAGTTTTTCGTGAAATTTTCGGACCAAAAGTGACCATATCGGCGTCACCTTTCTGTATCCACCAAAACTCTGCTGTTTTCGCTCAGTTGTGTCCCAAACATGTTTATATGGTGCATAAGTCATAATGGGAGCTTTGTGTTTGAAAAGCTTTCCGTGAAATTTTCGGATCAAAAGTGACCATATCGGCGTCACCTTTCTTTATCTACCAAAACTGTGTTGTTTTCGCTCAAATGCATCCCAAACATGTTTATATGGTATATAGGTCATAATAGGAGCTCTCTACGCGAAAAGCTTTCCGTGAAATTTTCGGACCAAAAGTGACCATATCGGCGTCACCATTCTTTGTACACCAAAACTCTGTTGTTTACGCTCAAATGTGTCCCAAACATGTTTATATGGCGTATAGGTCATAATGGGAGCTTTCTGCGCGAAAAGCTTTCCATGAAATTTTCGGACCAAAAGTGACCATATCGGCGTCACCTTTCTTTATCAACCAAAACTGTGTTGTTTTCGCTCAAATGTGTCCTAAACATGTTTATATGGTGCATAGGTCATAATGGGAGCTTTCTGCGCGAAAAGCTTTCCGTGAAATTTTCGGACCAAAAGTGACCATATCGGCGTCACCTTTCTTTAGCCATCAAAACTATGTTGTTTTCGCTCCAATGTGTCCCAAACATGATTATATGGTGCATAGGTCATAATGGGAGCTTTGTTTTTGAAAAGCTTTCCGTAAAATTTTTGGATCAAAAGTGACCATATCGGCATCACCTTTTTTTATCCACCAAAACTGTGTTGTTTTCGCTCAAATGTGTCGCAAACATGTTTATATGGTATATAGGTCATAATAGGAGCTCTCTACGCGAAAAGCTTTCCGTGAAATTTTCGGACCAAAAGTGACCATATCGGCGTCACCATTCTTTATACACCAAAACTCTGTTGTTTACGCTCAAATGCGTTCCAAACATGTTTATATGGTGTATAGGTCATAATGGGAGCTTTCTGCGCGAAAAACTTTGCATGAAATTTTTGGACCAAAAGTGACTATATCGGCGTCACCTTTCTGTATCCACCAAAACTCTGCTGTTTTCGCTCAGTTGTGTCCCAAACATTTTTATGTGGTGCATAAGTCATAATGGGAGCTTTGTGTTTGAAAAGCTTTCCGTGAAATTTTCGGATCAAAAGTGACCATATCGGCGTCACCTTTCTTTATCTACCAAAACTGTGTTGTTTTCGCTCAAATGCATCCCAAACATGTTTATATGGTATATAGGTCATAATAGGAGCTCTCTACGCGAAAAGCTTTCCGTGAAATTTTCGGAACAAAAGTGACCATATCGGCGTCACCATTCTTTATACACCAAAACTCTGTTGTTTACGCTCAAATGTGTCCCAAACATGTTGATATTGCGTATAGGTCATAATGGGAGCTTTCTGCGCGAAAAGCTTTCCATGAAATTTTCGGACCAAAAGTGACCATATCGGCGTCACCTTTCTTTATCAACCAAAACTGTGTTGTTTTCGCTCAAATGTGTCCTAAACATGTTTATATGGTGCATAGGTCATAATGGGAGCTTTCTGCGCGAAAAGCTTTCCGTGAAATTTTCGGACCAAAAGTGACCATGTTGGCATCACCTTTTTTTAACCACTAAAACTATGTTGTTTTCGCTCATATGTGTCCCAAACATGTTTATATGGTGCATAGGTCATAATAGGAGCTCTCTACGCGAAAAGCTTTCTGTGAAATTTTCGGACCAAAAGTGACCATATCGGCATCACCTTTTTTTATCCACCAAAACTGTGTTGTTTTCGCTCAAATGTGTCCCAAACATGTTTATATGTAATATAGGTCATAATAGGAGCTCTCTACGCGAAAAGCTTTCCGTGAAATTTTCGGACCAAAAGTGACCATATCGGCGTCACCATTCTTTATACACCAAAACTCTGTTGTTTACGCTCAAATGTGTCCCAAACATGTTTATATGGTGTATAGGTCATAATGGGAGCTTTCTACGCGAAAAACTTTGCATGAAATTTTCGGACCAAAAGTGACCATATCGGCGTCACCTTTCTTTATCAACCAAAACTGTGTTGTTTTCGCTCAAATGTGTCCTAAACATGTTTATATGGTGCATAGGTCATAATGGGAGCTTTCTGCGCGAAAAGCTTTCCGTGAAATTTTCGGACCAAAAGTGACCATATCGGCGTCACCTTTCTTTAGCCATCAAAACTATGTTGTTTTCGCTCCAATGTGTCCCAAACATGTTTATATGGTGCATAGGTCATAATGGTTGTTTTTGAAAAGCTTTCCGTAAAATTTTTGGACCAAAAGTGACCATATCGGCATCACCTTTTTTTATCCACCAAAACTGTGTTGTTTTCGCTCAAATGTGTCGCAAACATGTTTATATGGTATATAGGTCATAATAGGAGCTCTCTACGCGAAAAGCTTTCTGTGAATTTTTGGACCAAAAGTGACCATATCGGCGTCACCATTCTTTATACACCAAAACTCTATTGTTTACGCTCAAATGCGTTCCAAACATGTTTATATGGTGTATAGGTCATAATGGGAGCTTTCTGCGCGAAAAACATTGCATCAAATTTTTGGACCAAAAGTGACTATATCAGCGTCACCTTTCTTTATCCACCAAAACAGTGTTGTTTTCGCTCAAATGTGTCCCAAACATGTTTATATGGTGCATAGGTCATAATAGGAGCTCTCTACGCGAAAAGCTTTCCGTGAAATTTTCGGACCAAAAGTGACCATATCGGCGTCACCTTTCTTTATCCACCAAAACTCTGTTGTTTTCGCTCAATTGTGTCCCAAACATATTTATATGGTGCATAGGTCATAATGGGAGCTTTGTGTTTGAAAAGCTTTGCGTGAAATTTTCGGACCAAAAGTGACCATTTCGGCATCACCTTTTTTTATCCACCAAAACTGTATTGTTTTCTCTTAAATGTGTCCCAAACATGTTTATTTGGTGTATCGGTCATAATGGGAGCTTTCTGCGTGAAAAGCTTTCCATGAAATTTTTGGACCAAAAGCGACCATATTGGCGTCACCTTTCATTATCCACCAAAACTGTGTTGTTTTCGCTCAAATGTGTTCCAAACATGTTTATATGGTGTATAGGTCATAATAGGAGCTCTCTACGCGAAAAGCTTTCCGTGAAATTTTCGGACCAAAAGTGACAATATCGGCGTCACCTTTCTTTATCCACCAAAACAGTGTTGCGGCCGGTGATGTAAGCATTTTATATTTGCTTCTCTTGATTGGATATTTAAAGATTCCAGCTGATGATCATTTTCCACCAAGATCTCATAGGCCAATTTATCTATCATTATTCCGTTTCAGACCAAAACTGTGTTGTTTTCGCTAAAATATGTCCCATACATGGTTATGTGGTGTATAGGTCATAATGAGAGCTTTCTGCGCAAAAACCTTTCTGTGAAATTTTGAGACCAAATGTGACCATATCGGCGTCACCTTTCTTTATCCAAAAAAAATGTGTTGTTTTCGCTCAAATGTGTCCCAAACATGGTTATATGGTCTATAGGTCATAATGAGGGTTTTCTGCGCAAAAAGCTTTTCGTGAAATTTTCGGACCAAAAGTGACCATATCGGCGTCACCTTTCTGTATCCACCAAAACTCTGCTGTTTTCGCTCAGTTGTGTCCCAAACATGTTTATATGGTGCATAAGTCATAATGGGAGCTTTGTGTTTGAAAAGCTTTCCGTGAAATTTTCGGATCAAAAGTGACCATATCGGCGTCACCTTTTTTTATCCACCAAAATTGTGTTGTTTACGCTCAAATGTGTCCCAAACATGTTTATATGGCGTATAGGTCATAATGGGAGCTTTCTGCGCGAAAAGCTTTCCATGAAATTTTCGAACCAAAAGTGTCCATATCGGCGTCACCTTTCTTTATCTACCAAAACTGTGTTGTTTTCGCTCAAATGCATCCCAAACATGTTTATATGGTATATAGGTCATAATAGGAGCTCTCTACGCGAAAAGCTTTCCGTGAAATTTTCGGACCAAAAGTGACCATATCGGCGTCACCATTATTTATACACCAAAACTTTGTTGTTTACGCTCAAATGTGTCCCAAACATGTTTATATGGCGTATAGGTCATAATGGGAGCTTTCTGCGCGAAAAGCATTCCATGAAATTTTCGGACCAAAAGGGACCATATCGGCGTCACCTTTCTTTATCAACCAAAACTGTGTTGTTTTCGCTCAAATGTGTCCTAAACATGTTTATATGGTGCATAGGTCATAATGTGAGCTTGCTGCGCGAAAAGCTTTCCGTGAAATTTTCGGACCAAAAGTGACCATGTTGGCATCACCTTTTTTTATCCACTAAAACTATGTTGTTTTCGCTCATATGTGTCCCAAACATGTTTATATGGTGCATAGGTCATAATAGGAGCTCTCTACGCGAAAAGCTTTCTGTGAAATTTTCGGACCAAAAGTGACCATATCGGCGTCACCATTATTTATCCACCAAAACTGTGTTATTTTCGCTCAAATGTGTCCCAAACATGTTTATATGGTATATAGGTCATAATAGGAGCTCTCTACGCGAAAAGCTTTCCGTGAAATTTTCGGACCAAAAGTGACCATATCGGCGTCACCATTCTTTATACACCAAAACTCTGTTGTTTACGCTCAAATGCGTTCCAAACATGTTTATATGGTGTATAGGTCATAATGGGAGCTTTCTGCGCGAAAAACTTTGCATGAAATTTTTGGACCAAAAGTGACTATATCGGCGTCACCTTTCTTTATCCACCAAAACAGTGTTGTTTTCGCTCAAATGTGTCCCAAACATGTTTATATGGTGCATAGGTCATAATAGGAGCTCTCTACGCGAAAAGCTTTCCGTGAAATTTTCGGACCAAAAGTGACCATATCGGCGTCACCTTTGTTTATCCACCAAAACTCTGTTGTTTTCGCTCAATTGTGTCCCAACCATGTTTATATGGTGTATAGGTCATAATGGGAACTTTGTGTTTGAAAAGCTTTCCGTGAAATTTTCGGATCAAAAGTGACCGTATCGGCGTCACCTTTCTTTATCTACCAAAACTGTGTTGTTTTCGCTCAAATGCATCTCAAACATGTTTAATTGGTATATATGTCATAATTGGAGCTCTCTACGCGAGAAGCTTTCCGTGAAATTTTCGGACCAAAAGTGACCATATCGGTGTCACCATTCTTTATACACCAAAACTCTGTTGTTTTTGCTCAAATGTGTCCCAAACATGTTTATATGGTGCATAGGTCATAATGGGAGCTTTGTGTTTGAAAAGCTTTGCGTGAAATTTTCGGACCAAAAGTGACCATTTCGGCATCACCTTTTTTTATCCACCAAAACTGTATTGTTTTCTCTCAAATGTGTCCCAAACATGTTTATTTGGTGTGTCGGTCATAATGGGAGCTTTCTGCGTGAAAAGCTTTCCATGAAATTTTTGGACCAAAAGCGACCATATTGGCGTCACCTTTCATTATCCACCAAAACTGTGTTGTTTTCGCTCAAATGTGTTCCAAACATGTTTATATGGTGTATAGGTCATAATAGGAGCTCTCTACGCGAAAAGCTTTCCGTGAAATTTTCGGACCAAAAGTGACAATATCGGCGTCACCTTTCTTTATCCACCAAAACAGTGTTGCGGCCGGTGATGTAAGCATTTTATATTTGCTTCTCTTGATTGGATCTTTAAAGATTCCAGCTGATGATCATTTTCCACCAAGATCTCATAGGCCAATTTATCTATCATTATTCCGTTTCAGACCAAAACTGTGTTGTTTTCGCTAAAATATGTCCCAAACATGGTTATGTGGTGTATAGGTCATAATGAGAGCTTTCTGCGCAAAAACCTTTCTGTGAAATTTTGAGACCAAATGTGACCATATCGGCGTCACCTTTCTTTATCCAAAAAAAATGTGTTGTTTTCGCTCAAATGTGTCCCACACATGGTTATATGGTCTATAGGTCATAATGAGGGTTTTCTGCGCAAAAAGCTTTTCGGGAAATTTTCGGACCAAAAGTGACCATATCGGCGTCACCTTTCTGTATCCACCAAAACTCTGCTGTTTTCGCTCAGTTGTGTCCCAAACATGTTTATATGGTGCATAAGTCATAATGGGAGCTTTGTGTTTGAAAAGCTTTCCGTGAAATTTTCGGATAAAAAATGACCATATCGGCGTCACCTTTTTTTATCCACCAAAACTGTGTTGTTTACGCTCAAATGTGTCCCAAACATGTTTATATGGCGTATAGGTCATAATGGGAGCTTTCTGCGCGAAAAGCTTTCCATGAAATTTTCGAACCAAAAGTGACCATATCGGCGTCACCTTTCTTTATCTACCAAAACTGTGTTGTTTTCGCTCAAATGCATCCCAAACATGTTTATATGGTATATATGTCATAATAGGAGCTCTCTACGCGAAAAGCTTTCCGTGAAATTTTCGGACCAAAAGTGATCATATCGGCGTCACCATTATTTATACACCAAAACTCTGTTGTTTACGCTCAAATGTGTCCCAAACATGTTTATATGGCGTATATGTCATAATGGGAGCTTTCTGCGCGAAAAGCTTTCCATGAAATTTTCGGACCAAAAGGGACCATATCGGCGTCACCTTTCTTTATCAACCAAAACTGTGTTGTTTTCGCTCAAATGTGTCCTAAACATGTTTATATGGTGCATAGGTCATAATGGGAGCTTTCTGCGCGAAAAGCTTTCCGTGAAATTTTCGGACCAAAAGTGACCATGTTGGCATCACCTTTTTTTATCCACTAAAACTATGTTGTTTTCGCTCATATGTGTCCCAAACATGTTTATATGGTGCATAGGTCATAATAGGAGCTCTCTACGCGAAAAGCTTTCTGTGAAATTTTCGGACCAAAAGTGACCATATCGGCATCACCTTTTTTTATCCACCAAAACTGTGTTATTTTCGCTCAAATGTGTCCCAAACATGTTCATATGGTATATAGGTCATAATAGGAGCTCTCTACGCGAAAAGCTTTCCGTGAAATTTTCGGACCAAAAGTGACCATATCGGCGTCACCATTCTTTATACACCAAAACTCTGTTGTTTACGCTCAAATGCGTTCCAAACATGTTTATATGGTGTATAGGTCATAATGGGAGCTTTCTGCGCGAAAAACTTTGCATGAAATTTTTGGACCAAAAGTGACTATATCGGCGTCACCTTTCTTTATCCACCAAAACAGTGTTGTTTTCGCTCAAATGTGTCCCAAACATGTTTATATGGTGCATAGGTCATAATAGGAGCTCTCTACGCGAAAAGCTTTCCGTGAAATTTTCGGACCAAAAGTGACCATATCGGCGTCACCTTTGTTTATCCACCAAAACTCTGTTGTTTTCGCTCAATTGTGTCCCAACCATGTTTATATGGTGTATAGGTCATAATGGGAACTTTGTGTTTGAAAAGCTTTCCGTGAAATTTTCGGATCAAAAGTGACCGTATCGGCGTCACCTTTCTTTATCTACCAAAACTGTGTTGTTTTCGCTCAAATGCATCCCAAACATGTTTAATTGGTATATATGTCATAATTGGAGCTCTCTACGCGAGAAGCTTTCCGTGAAATTTTCGGACCAAAAGTGACCATATCGGTGTCACCATTCTTTATACACCAAAACTCTGTTGTTTTTGCTCAAATGTGTCCCAAACATGTTTATATGGTGCATAGGTCATAATGGGAGCTTTGTGTTTGAAAAGCTTTGCGTGAAATTTTCGGACCAAAAGTGACCATTTCGGCATCACCTTTTTTTATCCACCAAAACTGTATTGTTTTCTCTCAAATGTGTCCCAAACATGTTTATTTGGTGTGTCGGTCATAATGGGAGCTTTCTGCGTGAAAAGCTTTCCATGAAATTTTTGGACCAAAAGCGACCATATTGGCGTCACCTTTCATTATCCACCAAAACTGTGTTGTTTTCGCTCAAATGTGTTCCAAACATGTTTATATGGTGTATAGGTCATAATAGGAGCTCTCTACGCGAAAAGCTTTCCGTGAAATTTTCGGACCAAAAGTGACAATATCGGCGTCACCTTTCTTTATCCACCAAAACAGTGTTGCGGCCGGTGATGTAAGCATTTTATATTTGCTTCTCTTGATTGGATCTTTAAAGATTCCAGCTGATGATCATTTTCCACCAAGATCTCATAGGCCAATTTATCTATCATTATTCCGTTTCAGACCAAAACTGTGTTGTTTTCGCTAAAATATGTCCCAAACATGGTTATGTGGTGTATAGGTCATAATGAGAGCTTTCTGCGCAAAAACCTTTCTGTGAAATTTTGAGACCAAATGTGACCATATCGGCGTCACCTTTCTTTATCCAAAAAAAATGTGTTGTTTTCGCTCAAATGTGTCCCAAACATGGTTATATGGTCTATAGGTCATAATGAGGGTTTTCTGCGCAAAAAGCTTTTCGGGAAATTTTCGGACCAAAAGTGACCATATCGGCGTCACCTTTCTGTATCCACCAAAACTCTGCTGTTTTCGCTCAGTTGTGTCCCAAACATGTTTATATGGTGCATAAGTCATAATGGGAGCTTTGTGTTTGAAAAGCTTTCCGTGAAATTTTCGGATAAAAAATGACCATATCGGCGTCACCTTTTTTTATCCACCAAAACTGTGTTGTTTACGCTCAAATGTGTCCCAAACATGTTTATATGGCGTATAGGTCATAATGGGAGCTTTCTGCGCGAAAAGCTTTCCATGAAATTTTCGAACCAAAAGTGACCATATCGGCGTCACCTTTCTTTATCTACCAAAACTGTGTTGTTTTCGCTCAAATGCATCCCAAACATGTTTATATGGTATATATGTCATAATAGGAGCTCTCTACGCGAAAAGCTTTCCGTGAAATTTTCGGACCAAAAGTGATCATATCGGCGTCACCATTATTTATACACCAAAACTCTGTTGTTTACGCTCAAATGTGTCCCAAACATGTTTATATGGCGTATATGTCATAATGGGAGCTTTCTGCGCGAAAAGCTTTCCATGAAATTTTCGGACCAAAAGGGACCATATCGGCGTCACCTTTCTTTATCAACCAAAACTGTGTTGTTTTCGCTCAAATGTGTCCTAAACATGTTTATATGGTGCATAGGTCATAATGGGAGCTTTCTGCGCGAAAAGCTTTCCGTGAAATTTTCGGACCAAAAGTGACCATGTTGGCATCACCTTTTTTTATCCACTAAAACTATGTTGTTTTCGCTCATATGTGTCCCAAACATGTTTATATGGTGCATAGGTCATAATAGGAGCTCTCTACGCGAAAAGCTTTCTGTGAAATTTTCGGACCAAAAGTGACCATATCGGCATCACCTTTTTTTATCCACCAAAACTGTGTTATTTTCGCTCAAATGTGTCCCAAACATGTTTATATGGTATATAGGTCATAATAGGAGCTCTCTACGCGAAAAGCTTTCCGTGAAATTTTCGGACCAAAAGTGACCATATCGGCGTCACCATTCTTTATACACCAAAACTCTGTTGTTTACGCTCAAATGCGTTCCAAACATGTTTATATGGTGTATAGGTCATAATGGGAGCTTTCTGCGCGAAAAACTTTGCATGAAATTTTTGGACCAAAAGTGACTATATCGGCGTCACCTTTCTTTATCCACCAAAACAGTGTTGTTTTCGCTCAAATGTGTCCCAAACATGTTTATATGGTGCATAGGTCATAATAGGAGCTCTCTACGCGAAAAGCTTTCCGTGAAATTTTCGGACCAAAAGTGACCATATCGGCGTCACCTTTGTTTATCCACCAAAACTCTGTTGTTTTCGCTCAATTGTGTCCCAACCATGTTTATATGGTGTATAGGTCATAATGGGAACTTTGTGTTTGAAAAGCTTTCCGTGAAATTTTCGGATCAAAAGTGACCGTATCGGCGTCACCTTTCTTTATCTACCAAAACTGTGTTGTTTTCGCTCAAATGCATCCCAAACATGTTTAATTGGTATATATGTCATAATTGGAGCTCTCTACGCGAGAAGCTTTCCGTGAAATTTTCGGACCAAAAGTGACCATATCGGTGTCACCATTCTTTATACACCAAAACTCTGTTGTTTTTGCTCAAATGTGTCCCAAACATGTTTATATGGTGCATAGGTCATAATGGGAGCTTTGTGTTTGAAAAGCTTTGCGTGAAATTTTCGGACCAAAAGTGACCATTTCGGCATCACCTTTTTTTATCCACCAAAACTGTATTGTTTTCTCTCAAATGTGTCCCAAACATGTTTATTTGGTGTGTCGGTCATAATGGGAGCTTTCTGCGTGAAAAGCTTTCCATGAAATTTTTGGACCAAAAGCGACCATATTGGCGTCACCTTTCATTATCCACCAAAACTGTGTTGTTTTCGCTCAAATGTGTTCCAAACATGTTTATATGGTGTATAGGTCATAATAGGAGCTCTCTACGCGAAAAGCTTTCCGTGAAATTTTCGGACCAAAAGTGACAATATCGGCGTCACCTTTCTTTATCCACCAAAACAGTGTTGCGGCCGGTGATGTAAGCATTTTATATTTGCTTCTCTTGATTGGATCTTTAAAGATTCCAGCTGATGATCATTTTCCACCAAGATCTCATAGGCCAATTTATCTATCATTATTCCGTTTCAGACCAAAACTGTGTTGTTTTCGCTAAAATATGTCCCAAACATGGTTATGTGGTGTATAGGTCATAATGAGAGCTTTCTGCGCAAAAACCTTTCTGTGAAATTTTGAGACCAAATGTGACCATATCGGCGTCACCTTTCTTTATCCAAAAAAAATGTGTTGTTTTCGCTCAAATGTGTCCCAAACATGGTTATATGGTCTATAGGTCATAATGAGGGTTTTCTGCGCAAAAAGCTTTTCGGGAAATTTTCGGACCAAAAGTGACCATATCGGCGTCACCTTTCTGTATCCACCAAAACTCTGCTGTTTTCGCTCAGTTGTGTCCGAAACATGTTTATATGGTGCATAAGTCATAATGGGAGCTTTGTGTTTGAAAAGCTTTCCGTGAAATTTTCGGATCAAAAATGACCATATCGGCGTCACCTTTTTTTATCCACCAAAACTGTGTTGTTTACGCTCAAATGTGTCCCAAACATGTTTATATGGCGTATAGGTCATAATGGGAGCTTTCTGCGCGAAAAGCTTTCCATGAAATTTTCGAACCAAAAGTGACCATATCGGCGTCACCTTTCTTTATCTACCAAAACTGTGTTGTTTTCGCTCAAATGCATCCCAAACATGTTTATATGGTATATATGTCATAATAGGAGCTCTCTACGCGAAAAGCTTTCCGTGAAATTTTCGGACCAAAAGTGACCATATCGGCGTCACCATTATTTATACACCAAAACTCTGTTGTTTACGCTCAAATGTGTCCCAAACATGTTTATATGGCGTATATGTCATAATGGGAGCTTTCTGCGCGAAAAGCTTTCCATGAAATTTTCGGACCAAAAGGGACCATATCGGCGTCACCTTTCTTTATCAACCAAAACTGTGTTGTTTTCGCTCAAATGTGTCCTAAACATGTTTATATGGTGCATAGGTCATAATGGGAGCTTTCTGCGCGAAAAGCTTTCCGTGAAATTTTCGGACCAAAAGTGACCATGTTGGCATCACCTTTTTTTATCCACTAAAACTATGTTGTTTTCGCTCATATGTGTCCCAAACATGTTTATATGGTGCATAGGTCATAATAGGAGCTCTCTACGCGAAAAGCTTTTTGTGAAATTTTCGGACCAAAAGTGACCATATCGGCATCACCTTTTTTTATCCACCAAAACTGTGTTATTTTCGCTCAAATGTGTCCCAAACATGTTTATATGGTATATAGGTCATAATAGGAGCTCTCTACGCGAAAAGCTTTCCGTGAAATTTTCGGACCAAAAGTGACCATATCGGCGTCACCATTCTTTATACACCAAAACTCTGTTGTTTACGCTCAAATGCGTTCCAAACATGTTTATATGGTGTATAGGTCATAATGGGAGCTTTCTGCGCGAAAAACTTTGCATGAAATTTTTGGACCAAAAGTGACTATATCGGCGTCACCTTTCTTTATCCACCAAAACAGTGTTGTTTTCGCTCAAATGTGTCCCAAACATGTTTATATGGTGCATAGGTCATAATAGGAGCTCTCTACGCGAAAAGCTTTCCGTGAAATTTTCGGACCAAAAGTGACCATATCGGCGTCACCTTTGTTTATCCACCAAAACTCTGTTGTTTTCGCTCAATTGTGTCCCAACCATGTTTATATGGTGTATAGGTCATAATGGGAACTTTGTGTTTGAAAAGCTTTCCGTGAAATTTTCGGATCAAAAGTGACCGTATCGGCGTCACCTTTCTTTATCTACCAAAACTGTGTTGTTTTCGCTCAAATGCATCCCAAACATGTTTAATTGGTATATATGTCATAATTGGAGCTCTCTACGCGAGAAGCTTTCCGTGAAATTTTCGGACCAAAAGTGACCATATCGGTGTCACCATTCTTTATACACCAAAACTCTGTTGTTTTTGCTCAAATGTGTCCCAAACATGTTTATATGGTGCATAGGTCATAATGGGAGCTTTGTGTTTGAAAAGCTTTGCGTGAAATTTTCGGACCAAAAGTGACCATTTCGGCATCACCTTTTTTTATCCACCAAAACTGTATTGTTTTCTCTCAAATGTGTCCCAAACATGTTTATTTGGTGTGTCGGTCATAATGGGAGCTTTCTGCGTGAAAAGCTTTCCATGAAATTTTTGGACCAAAAGCGACCATATTGGCGTCACCTTTCATTATCCACCAAAACTGTGTTGTTTTCGCTCAAATGTGTTCCAAACATGTTTATATGGTGTATAGGTCATAATAGGAGCTCTCTACGCGAAAAGCTTTCCGTGAAATTTTCGGACCAAAAGTGACAATATCGGCGTCACCTTTCTTTATCCACCAAAACAGTGTTGCGGCCGGTGATGTAAGCATTTTATATTTGCTTCTCTTGATTGGATCTTTAAAGATTCCAGCTGATGATCATTTTCCACCAAGATCTCATAGGCCAATTTATCTATCATTATTCCGTTTCAGACCAAAACTGTGTTGTTTTCGCTAAAATATGTCCCAAACATGGTTATGTGGTGTATAGGTCATAATGAGAGCTTTCTGCGCAAAAACCTTTCTGTGAAATTTTGAGACCAAATGTGACCATATCGGCGTCACCTTTCTTTATCCAAAAAAAATGTGTTGTTTTCGCTCAAATGTGTCCCAAACATGGTTATATGGTCTATAGGTCATAATGAGGGTTTTCTGCGCAAAAAGCTTTTCGTGAAATTTTCGGACCAAAAGTGACCATATCGGCGTCACCTTTCTGTATCCACCAAAACTCTGCTGTTTTCGCTCAGTTGTGTCCCAAACATGTTTATACGGTGCATAAGTCATAATGGGAGCTTTGTGTTTGAAAAGCTTTCCGTGAAATTTTCGGATAAAAAATGACCATATCGGCGTCACCTTTTTTTATCCACCAAAACTGTGTTGTTTACGCTCAAATGTGTCCCAAACATGTTTATATGGCGTATAGGTCATAATGGGAGCTTTCTGCGCGAAAAGCTTTCCATGAAATTTTCGAACCAAAAGTGACCATATCGGCGTCACCTTTCTTTATCTACCAAAACTGTGTTGTTTTCGCTCAAATGCATCCCAAACATGTTTATATGGTATATATGTCATAATAGGAGCTCTCTACGCGAAAAGCTTTCCGTGAAATTTTCGGACCAAAAGTGACCATATCGGCGTCACCATTATTTATACACCAAAACTCTGTTGTTTACGCTCAAATGTGTCCCAAACATGTTTATATGGCGTATATGTCATAATGGGAGCTTTCTGCGCGAAAAGCTTTCCATGAAATTTTCGGACCAAAAGGGACCATATCGGCGTCACCTTTCTTTATCAACCAAAACTGTGTTGTTTTCGCTCAAATGTGTCCTAAACATGTTTATATGGTGCATAGGTCATAATGGGAGCTTTCTGCGCGAAATGCTTTCCGTGAAATTTTCGGACCAAAAGTGACCATGTTGGCATCACCTTTTTTTATCCACTAAAACTATGTTGTTTTCGCTCATATGTGTCCCAAACATGTTTATATGGTGCATAGGTCATAATAGGAGCTCTCTACGCGAAAAGCTTTCTGTGAAATTTTCGGACCAAAAGTGACCATATCGGCATCACCTTTTTTTATCCACCAAAACTGTGTTATTTTCGCTCAAATGTGTCCCAAACATGTTTATATGGTATATAGGTCATAATAGGAGCTCTCTACGCGAAAAGCTTTCCGTGAAATTTTCGGACCAAAAGTGACCATATCGGCGTCACCATTCTTTATACACCAAAACTCTGTTGTTTACGCTCAAATGCGTTCCAAACATGTTTATATGGTGTATAGGTCATAATGGGAGCTTTCTGCGCGAAAAACTTTGCATGAAATTTTTGGACCAAAAGTGACTATATCGGCGTCACCTTTCTTTATCCACCAAAACAGTGTTGTTTTCGCTCAAATGTGTCCCAAACATGTTTATATGGTGCATAGGTCATAATAGGAGCTCTCTACGCGAAAAGCTTTCCGTGAAATTTTCGGACCAAAAGTGACCATATTGGCGTCACTTTTGTTTATCCACAAAAACTCTGTTGTTTTCGCTCAATTGTGTCCCAACCATGTTTATGTGGTGTATAGGTCATAATTGGAACTTTCTGTTTGAAAAGCTTTCCGTGAAATTTTCGGATCAAAAGTGACCGTATCGGCGTCACCTTTCTTTATCTACCAAAAATGTGTTGTTTTCGCTCAAATGCATCCCAAACATGTTTAATTGGTATATATGTCATAATTGGAGCTCTCTACGCGAGAAGCTTTCCGTGAAATTTTCGGACCAAAAGTGACCATATCGGTGTCACCATTCTTTATACACCAAAACTCTGTTGTTTTTGCTCAAATGTGTCCCAAACATGTTTATATGGTGCATAGGTCATAATGGGAGCTTTGTGTTTGAAAAGCTTTGCGTGAAATTTTCGGACCAAAAGTGACCATTTCGGCATCACCTTTTTTTATCCACCAAAACTGTATTGTTTTCTCTCAAATGTGTCCCAAACATGTTTATTTGGTGTGTCGGTCATAATGGGAGCTTTCTGCGTGAAAAGCTTTCCATGAAATTTTTGGACCAAAAGCGACCATATTGGCGTCACCTTTCATTATCCACCAAAACTGTGTTGTTTTCGCTCAAATGTGTTCCAAACATGTTTATATGGTGTATAGGTCATAATAGGAGCTCTCTACGCGAAAAGCTTTCCGTGAAATTTTCGGACCAAAAGTGACAATATCGGCGTCACCTTTCTTTATCCACCAAAACAGTGTTGCGGTCGGTGATGTAAGCATTTTATATTTGCTTCTCTTGATTGGATCTTTAAAGATTCCAGCTGATGATCATTTTCCACCAAGATCTCATAGGCCAATTTATCTATCATTATTCCGTTTCAGACCAAAACTGTGTTGTTTTCGCTAAAATATGTCCCAAACATGGTTATGTGGTGTATAGGTCATAATGAGAGCTTTCTGCGCAAAAACCTTTCTGTGAAATTTTGAGACCAAATGTGACCATATCGGCGTCACCTTTCTTTATCCAAAAAAAATGTGTTGTTTTCGCTCAAATGTGTCCCAAACATGGTTATATGGTCTATAGGTCATAATGAGGGTTTTCTGCGCAAAAAGCTTTTCGGGAAATTTTCGGACCAAAAGTGACCATATCGGCGTCACCTTTCTGTATCCACCAAAACTCTGCTGTTTTCGCTCAGTTGTGTCCCAAACATGTTTATATGGTGCATAAGTCATAATGGGAGCTTTGTGTTTGAAAAGCTTTCCGTGAATTTTTCGGATCAAAAGTGACCATATCGGCGTCACCTTTTTTTATCCACCAAAACTGTGTTGTTTACGCTCAAATGTGTCCCAAACATGTTTATATTGTATATAGGTCATAATAGGAGCTCTCTACGCGAAAAGCTTTCCGTGAAATTTTCGGACCAAAAGTGACCATATCGGCGTCACCTTTCTTTATCTACCAAAACTGTGTTCTTTTCGCTCAAATGCATCCCAAACATGTTTATATTGTATATAGGTCATAATAGGAGCTCTCTACGCGAAAAGCTTTCCGTGAAATTTTCGGACCAAAAGTGACCATATCGGCGTCACCATTATTTATACACCAAAACTCTGTTGTTTACGCTCAAATGTGTCCCAAACATGTTTATATGGCGTATAGGTCATAATGGGAGCTTTCTGCGCGAAAAGCTTTCCATGAAATTTTCGGACCAAAAGTGACCATATCGGCGTCACCTTTCTTTATCAACCAAAACTGTGTTGTTTTCGCTCAAATGTGTCCTAAACATGTTTATATGGTGCATATGTCATAATGGGAGCTTTCTGCGCGAAAAGCTTTCCGCGAAATTTTCGGACCAAAAGTGACCATGTTGGCATCACCTTTTTTTATCCACTAAAACTATGTTGTTTTCGCTCATATGTGTCCCAAACATATTTATATGGTGCATAGGTCATAATAGGAGCTCTCTACGCGAAAAGCTTTCCGTAAAATTTTTGGACCAAAAGTGACCATATCGGCATCACTATTTTTTATCCACCAAAACTGTGTTGTTTTCGCTCAAATGTGTCGCAAACATGTTTATATGGTATATAGGTCATAATAGGAGCTCTCTACGCGAAAAGCTTTCCGTGAAATTTTCGGACCAAAAGTGACCATATCGGCGTCACCATTCTTTATACACCAAAACTCTGTTGTTTACGCTCAAATGCGTTCCAAACATGTTTATATGGTGTATAGGTCATAATGGGAGCTTTCTGCGCGAAAAACATTGCATGAAATTTTTGGACCAAAAGTGACTATATCGGCGTCACCTTTCTTTATCCACCAAAACAGTGTTGTTTTCGCTCAAATGTGTCCCAAACATGTTTATATGGTGCATAGGTCATAATAGGAGCTCTCTACGCGAAAAGCTTTTCGTGAAATTTTCGGACCAAAAGTGACCATATCGGCGTCACCTTTCTTTATCCATCAAAACTCTGTTGTTTTCCCTCCAATGTGTCCCAAACATGGTTATATGGTGCATAGGACATAATGGGAGCTTTGTTTTTGAAATGCTTTCCGTAAAATTTTTGGACCAAAAGTGACCATATCGGCATCATCTTTTTTTATCCACCAAAACTGTGTTGTTTTCGCTCAAATGTGTCACAAACATGTTTATATGGTGTATAGGTCATAATGGGAGCTTTCTGCGTGAAAAGCTTTCCATGAACTTTTTGGACCAAAAGCAACCATATTGGCGTCACCTTTCTTTATCCACCAAAACTGTGTTGTTTTCGCTCAAATGCGTACCAAACATGTTTATATGGTGTATAGGTCATAATAGGAGCTCTCTACGCGAAAAGCTTTCCGTGAAATTTTCGGACCAAAAGTGACTATATCGCCGTCACCTTTCTTTATCCACCAAAACAGTGTTGCGGACGGTAATGTAAGCTTTTTATATTTGCTACTCTTGATTGGATCTTTAAAGATTCCAGCTGATGATCATTTTCCACCAAGATCTCTGAGGCCAATTTATCTATCGTTATTCCGTTTCAGATCAAAACTGTGTTGTTTTTGCTAAAATATGTCCCAAACATGGTTATGTGGTGTATAGGTCATAATGAGAGCTTTCTGCGCGAAAACCTTTCTGTGAAATTATCAGACCAAATGTGACCATATCGGCGTCACCTTTCTTTATCCATAAAAAATGTGTTTTTTTCGCTCAAATGTGTCCCAAACATGGTTATATGATGTATAGGTCATAATGGGGGCTTTCGCGCAAAAAGCTTTTCGTGAAATTTTCGGTCCAAAAGTGACCATATCGGCGTCACCTTTCTTTATCCACCAAAACTCTGTTGTTTTCGCTCAATTGTGTCCCAAACATGTTTATATGGTGTATAGGTCATAATGGGAACTTTGTGTTTGAAAAGCTTTCCGTGAAATTTTCGGATCAAAAGTGACCTTATCGGCGTCACCTTTCTTTATCTACCAAAACTGTGTTGTTTTCGCTCAAATGCATCCCAAACATGTTTATATGGTATATATGTCATAATTGGAGCTCTCTACGCGAGAAGCTTTCCGTGAAATTTTCGGACCAAAAGTGACCATATCGGTGTCACCATTCTTTATACACCAAAACTCTGTTGTTTTTGCTCAAATGTGTCCCAAACATGTTTATATGGTGCATAGGTCATAATGGGAGCTTTGTGTTTGAAAAGCTTTCCGTGAAATTTTCGGACCCAAAGTGACCATTTCGGCATCACCTTTTTTTATCCACCAAAACTGTGTTGTTTTCTCTCAAATGTGTCCCAAACATGTTTATTTGGTGTATCACAGAACGCAAAGCATCATACGATTTCGACACAAAAAACTTCCCAGCATGACACCAAGTGCCTAGCAGATCAGCCGTCGGGATGTCCCTATCCTCCAGATTGTGCGAGAAAGGGTTTCCGTTAAATTTTCGGACCAAAAGTGACTATATCGGCGTCGCCTTACTTTATCCACCAAAACTGTGTTGTTTTCACTCAAATGTATCCCAAACATGTTTATATGGTTTATAGGTCATAATGGGAGCCTTGTGCGCGAAAGGTTTTTCGTGAAATTTTCGGACCAAAAGTGACCATATCGGCGTCACCTTTCTTTATCCAACAAAACTGTGTTGTTTTCGCTCAAATGTGACCCAAACATGTTTATATGCTTTATAGTTCATAATGTGAGCTTTGTGCACGAAAAGCTTTCCCTTAAATTTTCGGACCAAAAGTCACCATATCGGCGTCAGTTTTCTTTATCCACCAAAACTGTGTTGTTTTCGCTCAAATGTGCCATAAACATATTTATATGGTTTATATCTCATAATGGGAGCTTTGTGCGAGAAAGGCTTTCCGTTAAATTTTCGGACCAAAAGTGACCATATCGGCGTCACCTTTCTTTATCCACCAAAACTGTGTTGTTTTCGCTCAAATGTGCCCCAAACATGTTTATATGGTTTATAGGTCATAATGGGAGCTTTGTGCGAGAAAGGCTTTCCGTGAAATTTTCGGACCAAAAGTGACCATATCGGCGTCACCTTTCTTTATCCACCAAAACTGTGTTGTTTTCGATCAAATGTGTTTCAAACATGTTTATATTGTGTGTAGGTTATAATAGGAGCATTCTGCCTGAAAAGCTTTCCGTGAAATTTTCGGACCAAAAGTGACCATATCGGCGTCACCTTTCTTTATCCACCAAAACTGTATTGTTTTCACTCAAATGTGTCCCAAACATGTTTATATGGTTTATAGGTCATAATGGGAGCTTTGTGCGCGAAAAGCTTTCCGTTAAATTTTCGGACCAAAAGTGACTATATAGGCGTCGCCTTTCTTTATCCACCAAAACTGTGTTGTTTTCACTCAAATGTATCACCAACATGTTTATATGGTTTATAGGTCATAATGGGAGCTTTGTGCGCGAAAGGCTTTCCGTGAAATTTTCGGACCAATAGTGACCATATCGGCGTCACCTTTCTTTATCCACCAAAACTGTGTTGTTTTCGCTCGAATGTATCCTAAACATGTTTATATGGTTTATAGATCATAATGGGAGATTTGTGCGCGAAAAGCTTTCCGTTAAATTTTCGGACCAAAAGTGACTATATCGGCGCCGCATTTCTTTATCCATCAAAACTGTGTTGTTTTCACAGAAATGTGCCCCAAACATGTTTATATGGTTTATAAGTCATAATGGGAGCTTTGTGCGAGAAAGGCTTTCCGTGAAATTTTCGGACCAAAAGTGACCATATCGGCGTCACCTTTCTTTATCCACCAAAACTGTGTTGTTTTCGCTCAAATGTGCCCCAAACATGTTTATATGGTTTATAGGTCATAATGGGAGCTTTGTGTGAGAAAGGCTTTCCGTGAAATTTTCGGACCAAAAGTGACCATATCGGCTTCACCTTTCTTTATCCACCAAAATTGTGTTGTTTTCGATCAAATGTGTTTGAAACATGTTTATATTGTGTATAGGTTATAATAGGAGCGTTCTGCCTGAAAAGCTTTCCGTGAAATTTTCGGACCAAAAGTGACCATATCGGCGTCACCTTTCTTTATCCACCAAAACTGTATTGTTTTCACTCAAATGTGTCCCAAACATGTTTATACTGTTTATAGGTCATAATGGGAGTTTTGTGCGCGAAAAGCTTTCTGTTAAATTTTCGGACCAAAAGTGACTATATCGGCATCGCCTTTCTTTATCCACCAAAACTGTGTTTTTTTCACTCGAATGTATCCCAAACATGTTTATATGGTTTATAGGTCATAATGGGAGCCTTGTGCGCGAAAGGCTTTCCGTGAAATTTTCGGACCAAAAGTGACCATATCGGCGTCACCTTTCTTTATCCACCAAAATTGTGTTGTTTTCGCTCAAATGTGTCCCAAACCTGTTTATATGGTTTATAGTTCATAATGGGAGCTTTGTGCGCGAAAAGCTTTCCGTTAAATTTTCTAACCAAAAGTCACCATATCGGCTTCACCTTTCTTTATCCAACAAAACTGTGTTGTTTTCGCTCAAATGTGCCCCAAACATGTTTATATGGTTTATAGGTCATCATGGGAGCTTTGTGCGAGAAAGGCTTTCCGTGAAATTTTCGGACCAAAAGTGACCATATCGGCGTCACCTTTCTTTATCCACCAAAACTGTGTTGTTTTCGATCAAACGTGTTTCAAACATGTTTATATTGTGTATAGGTTATAATAGGAGAATTCTGCCTGAAAAGCTTTCCGTGAAATTTACGGACCAAAAGTGACCATATCGGCGTCACCTTTCTTTATCCACCAAAACTGTATTGTTTTCACTCAAATGTGTCCCAAACATGTTTATATGGTTTATAGTTCATAATGGGAGCTTTGTGCGCGAAAAGCTTTCCGTTAAATTTTCTAACCAAAAGTCACCATATCGGCTTCACCTTTCTTTATCCAACAAAACTGTGTTGTTTTCGCTCAAATGTGCCCCAAACATGTTTATATGGTTTATAGGTCATCATGGGAGCTTTGTGCGAGAAAGGCTTTCCGTGAAATTTTCGGACCAAAAGTGACCATATCGGCGTCACCTTTCTTTATCCACCAAAACTGTGTTGTTTTCGATCAAACGTGTTTCAAACATGTTTATATTGTGTATAGGTTATAATAGGAGAATTCTGCCTGAAAAGCTTTCCGTGAAATTTACGGACCAAAAGTGACCATATCGGCGTCACCTTTCTTTATCCACCAAAACTGTATTGTTTTCACTCAAATGTGTCCCAAACATGTTTATATGGTTTATAGGTCATAATGGGAGCTTTGTGCGCGAAAATCTTTCCGTTAAATTTTTGGACCAAAAGTGACTATATCGGCGTCGCCTTTCTTTATCCACCAAAACTGTGTTGTTTTCACTCAAATGTATCCCAAACATGTTTATATGGTTTATAGGTCATAATGGGAGCCTTGTGCGCGAAAGGTTTTCCGTGAAATTTTCGGACCAAAAGTGACCATATCGGCGTCACCTTTCTTTATCCACCAAAACTGTGTTGTTTTCGCTCAAATGTGTCCCAAACATGTTTATATGCTTTATAGTTCATAATGTGAGCTTTGTGCACGAAAAGCTTTCCCTTAAATTTTCGGACCAAAAGTCACCATATCGGCGTCTGCTTTCTTTATCCACCAAAATTGTGTTGTTTTCGCTCAAATGTGCCCCAAACATATTTATATGGTTTATATGTCATAATGGGAGCTTTGTACGAGAAAGGCTTTCCGTTAAATTTTCGGACCAAAAGTGACCATATCGGCGTCACCTTTCTTTATCCACCAAAACTGTGTTGTTTTCGATCAAATGTGTTTCAAACATGTTTATATTGTGTATAGGTTATAATAGGAGCGTTCTGCCTGAAAAGCTTTCCGTGAAATTTTCGGACCAAAAGTGACCATATCGGCGTCACCTTTCTTTATTCACCAAAACTGTATTGTTTTCACTCAAATGTGTCCCAAACATGTTTATACTGTTTATAGGTCATAATGGGAGGTTTGTGTGAGAAAGGCTTTCTGTTAAATTTTCGGACCAAAAGTGACTATATCGGCGTCGCCTTTCTTTATCCACCAAAACTGTGTTGTTTTCACTCAAATGTGTTTCAAACATGTTTATATTGTGTATAGGTTATAATAGGAGCGTTCTGCCTGAAAAGCTTTCCGTGAAATTTTCGGACCAAAAGTGACCATATCGGCGTCACCTTTCTTTATCCACCAAAACTGTATTGTATTCACTCAAATGTGTCCCAAACATGTTTATACTGTTTATAGGTCATAATGGGAGTTTTGTGCGTGAAAAGCTTTCTGTTAAATTTTCGGACCAAAAGTGACTATATCGGCATCGCCTTTCTTTATCCACCAAAACTGTTTTGTTTTCACTCAAATGTATCCCAAACATGTTTATATGGTTTATAGGTCATAATGGGATCCTTGTGCGCGAAAGGTTTTCCGTGAAATTTTCGGACCAAAAGTGACCATATCGGCGTCACCTTTCTTTATCCACCAAAATTGTGTTGTTTTCGCTCAAATGTGTCCCAAACCTGTTTATATGGTTTATAGTTCATAATGGGAGCTTTGTGCGCGAAAAGCTTTTCGTTAAATTTTCGGACCAAAAGTCACCATATCGGCTTCATCTTACTTTATCCAACAAAACTGTGTTGTTTTCTCTAAAATGTGCCCCAAACATGTTTATATGGTTTATAGGTCATCATGGGAGCTTTGTGCGAGAAAGGCTTTCCGTGAAATTTTCGGACCAAAAGTGACCATATCGGCGTCACCTTTCTTTATCCACCAAAACTGTGTTGTTTTCGATCAAATGTGTTTCAAACATGTTTATATTGTGTATAGGTTGTAATAGGATAATTCTGCCTGAAAAGCTTTCCGTGAAATTTACGGACCAAAAGTGACCATATCGGTGTCACCTTTCTTTATCCACCAAAACTGTGTTGTTTTCGCTCAAATGTGCCCCAAACATGTTTATATGGTTTATAGGTCATAATGGGAGCTTTGTGCGAGAAAGGCTTTCCGTGAAATTTTCGGACCAAAAGTGACCATATCGGCGTCACCTTTCTTTATCCACCAAAACTGTGTTGTTTTCGATCAAATGTGTTTCAAACATGTTTATATTGTGTATAGGTTATAATAGGAGCGTTCTGCCAGAAAAGCTTTCCGTGAAATTTTCGGACCAAAAGTGACCATATCGGCGTCACCTTTCTTTATCCACCAAAACTGTATTGTTTTCACTCAAATGTGTCCCAAACATGTTTATATGGTTTATAGGTCATAATGGGAGCTTTGTGCGCGAAAATCTTTCCGTTAAATTTTTGGACCAAAAGTGACTATATCGGCATCGCCTTTCTTTATCCACCAAAACTGTTTTGTTTTCACTCAAATGTATCCCAAACATGTTTATATGGTTTATAGGTCATAATGGGAGCCTTGTGCGCGAAAGGCTTTCCGTGAAATTTTCGGACCAAAAGTGACCATATCGGCGTCACCTTTCTTTATCCACCAAAACTGTATTGTTTTCACTCCAATGTGTCCCAAACATGTTTATATGGTTTATAGGTCATAATGGGAGCTTTGTGCGCGAAAATCTTTCCGTTAAATTTTTGGACCAAAAGTGACTATATCGGCGTCGCCTTTCTTTATCCACCAAAACTGTGTTGTTTTCACTCAAATGTATCCCAAACATGTTTATATGGTTTATAGGTCATAATGGGAGCCTTGTGCGCGAAAGGTTTTCCGTGAAATTTTCGGACCAAAAGTGACCATATCGGCGTCACCTTTCTTTATCCACCAAAACTGTGTTGTTTTCGCTCAAATGTGTCCCAAACATGTTTATATGCTTTATAGTTCATAATGTGAGCTTTGTGCACGAAAAGCTTTCCCTTAAATTTTCGGACCAAAAGTCACCATATCGGCGTCTGCTTTCTTTATCCACCAAAACTGTGTTGTTTTCGCTCAAATGTGCCCCAAACATATTTATATGGTTTATATGTCATAATGGGAGCTTTGTACGAGAAAGGCTTTCCGTTAAATTTTCGGACCAAAAGTGACCATATCGGCGTCACCTTTCTTTATCCACCAAAACTGTGTTGTTTTCGCTCAAATGTGCCCCAAACATGTTTATATGGTTTATAGGTCATAATGGGAGCTTTGTGCGAGAAAGGCTTTCCGTGAAATTTTCGGACCAAAAGTGACCATATCGGCGTCACCTTTCTTTATCCACCAAAACTGTGTTGTTTTCGATCAAATGTGTTTCAAACATGTTTATATTGTGTATAGGTTATAATAGGAGCGTTCTGCCTGAAAAGCTTTCCGTGAAATTTTCGGACCAAAAGTGACCATATCGGCGTCACCTTTCTTTATTCACCAAAACTGTATTGTTTTCACTCAAATGTGTCCCAAACATGTTTATACTGTTTATAGGTCATAATGGGAGGTTTGTGTGAGAAAGGCTTTCTGTTAAATTTTCGGACCAAAAGTGACTATATCGGCGTCGCCTTTCTTTATCCACCAAAACTGTGTTGTTTTCACTCAAATGTGTTTCAAACATGTTTATATTGTGTATAGGTTATAATAGGAGCGTTCTGCCAGAAAAGCTTTCCGTGAAATTTTCGGACCAAAAGTGACCATATCGGCGTCACCTTTCTTTATCCACCAAAACTGTATTGTTTTCACTCAAATGTGTCCCAAACATGTTTATACTGTTTATAGGTCATAATGGGAGGTTTGTGCGAGAAAGGCTTTCCGTTAAATTTTCGGACCAAAAGTGACTATATCGGCGTCGCCTTTCTTTATCCACCAAAACTGTGTTGTTTTCACTCAAATCTGTTTCAAACATATTTATATTGTGTATAGGTTACAATAGGAGCGTTCTGCCTGAAAAGCTTTCCGTGAAATTTTCGGACCAAAAGTGACCATATCGGCGTCACCTTTCTTTATCCACCAAAACTGTATTGTTTTCACTCAAATGTGTCCCAAACATGTTTATACTGTTTATAGGTCATAATGGGAGTTTTGTGCGCGAAAAACTTTCTGTTAAATTTTCGGACCAAAAGTGACTATATCGGCATCGCCTTTCTTTATCCACCAAAACTGTGTTGTTTTCACTCAAATGTATCCCAAACATGTTTATATGGTTTATAGGTCATAATGGGAGCCTTGTGCGCGAAAGGCTTTCCGTGAAATTTTCGGACCAAAAGTGACCATATCGGCGTCACCTTTCTTTATCCACCAAAACTGTATTGTTTTCACTCAAATGTGTCCCAAACATGTTTATATGGTTTATAGGTCATAATGGGAGCTTTGTGCGCGAAAATCTTTCCGTTAAATTTTTGGACCAAAAGTGAATATATCGGCGTCGCCTTTCTTTATCCACCAAAACTGTGTTGTTTTCACTCAAATGTATCCCAAACATGTTTATATGGTTTATAGGTCATAATGGGAGCCTTGTGCGCGAAAGGTTTTCCGTGAAATTTTCGGACCAAAAGTGACCATATCGGCGTCACCTTTCTTTATCCACCAAAACTGTGTTGTTTTCGCTCAAATGTGTCCCAAACATGTTTATATGCTTTATAGTTCATAATGTGAGCTTTGTGCACGAAAAGCTTTCCCTTAAATTTTCGGACCAAAAGTCACCATATCGGCGTCTGCTTTCTTTATCCACCAAAACTGTGTTGTTTTCGCTCAAATGTGCCCCAAACATATTTATATGGTTTATATGTCATAATGGGAGCTTTGTACGAGAAAGGCTTTCCGTTAAATTTTCGGACCAAAAGTGACCATATCGGCGTCACCTTTCTTTATCCACCAAAACTGTGTTGTTTTCGCTCAAATGTGCCCCAAACATGTTTATATGGTTTATAGGTCATAATGGGAGCTTTGTGCGAGAAAGGCTTTCCGTGAAATTTTCGGACCAAAAGTGACCATATCGGCGTCACCTTTCTTTATCCACCAAAACTGTGTTGTTTTCGATCAAATGTGTTTCAAACATGTTTATATTGTGTATAGGTTATAATAGGAGCGTTCTGCCTGAAAAGCTTTCCGTGAAATTTTCGGACCAAAAGTGACCATATCGGCGTCACCTTTCTTTATTCACCAAAACTGTATTGTTTTCACTCAAATGTGTCCCAAACATGTTTATACTGTTTATAGGTCATAATGGGAGGTTTGTGTGAGAAAGGCTTTCTGTTAAATTTTCGGACCAAAAGTGACTATATCGGCGTCGCCTTTCTTTATCCACCAAAACTGTGTTGTTTTCACTCAAATGTGTTTCAAACATGTTTATATTGTGTATAGGTTATAATAGGAGCGTTCTGCCTGAAAAGCTTTCCGTGAAATTTTCGGACCAAAAGTGACCATATCGGCGTCACCTTTCTTTATCCACCAAAACTGTATTGTATTCACTCAAATGTGTCCCAAACATGTTTATACTGTTTATAGGTCATAATGGGAGTTTTGTGCGCGAAAAGCTTTCTGTTAAATTTTCGGACCAAAAGTGACTATATCGGCATCGCCTTTCTTTATCCACCAAAACTGTTTTGTTTTCACTCAAATGTATCCCAAACATGTTTATATGGTTTATAGGTCATAATGGGATCCTTGTGCGCGAAAGGCTTTCCGTGAAATTTTCGGACCAAAAGTGACCATATCGGCGTCACCTTTCTTTATCCACCAAAATTGTGTTGTTTTCGCTCAAATGTGTCCCAAACCTGTTTATATGGTTTATAGTTCATAATGGGAGCTTTGTGCGCGAAAAGCTTTTCGTTAAATTTTCGGACCAAAAGTCACCATATCGGCTTCATCTTACTTTATCCAACAAAACTGTGTTGTTTTCTCTAAAATGTGCCCCAAACATGTTTATATGGTTTATAGGTCATCATGGGAGCTTTGTGCGAGAAAAGGCTTTCCGTGAAATTTTCGGACCAAAAGTGACCATATCGGCGTCACCTTTCTTTATCCACCAAAACTGTGTTGTTTTCGATCAAATGTGTTTCAAACATGTTTATATTGTGTATAGGTTATAATAGGATAATTCTGCCTGAAAAGCTTTCCGTGAAATTTACGGACCAAAAGTGACCATATCGGCGTCACCTTTCTTTATCCACCAAAACTGTATTGTTTTCAATCAAATGTGTCCCAAACATGTTTATATGGTTTATAGGTCATAATGGGAGCTTTGTGCGCGAAAATCTTTCCGTTAAAATTTCGGACCAAAAGTGACTATATCGGCGTCGCCTTTCTTTATCCACCAAAACTGTGTTGTTTTCACTCAAATGTATCCCAAACATGTTTATATGGTTTATAGGTCATAATGGGAGCCTTGTGCGCGAAAGGTTTTCCGTGAAATTTTCGGACCAAAACTGACCATATCGGCGTCACCTTTCTTTATCCACCAAAACTGTGTTGTTTTCGCTCAAATGTGTCCCAAACATGTTTATATGCTTTATAGTTCATAATGTGAGCTTTGTGCACGAAAAGCTTTCCCTTAAATTTTCGGACCAAAAGTCACCATATCGGCGTCAGCTTTCTTTATCCACCAAAACTGTGTTGTTTTCGCTCAAATGTGCCTCAAACATATTTATATGGTTTATATGTCATAATGGGAGCTTTGTGCGAGAAAGGCTTTCCGTTAAATTTTCGGACCAAAAGTGACCATATCGGCGTCACCTTTCTTTATCCACCAAAACTGTGTTGTTTTCGCTCAAATGTGCCCCAAACATGTTTATATGGTTTATAGGTCATAATGGGAGCTTTGTGCGAGAAAGGCTTTCCGTGAAATTTTCGGACCAAAAGTGACCATATCGGCGTCACCTTTCTTTATCCACCAAAACTGTGTTGTTTTCGATCAAATGTGTTTCAAACATGTTTATATTGTGTATAGGTTATAATAGGAGCGTTCTGCCAGAAAAGCTTTCCGTGAAATTTTCGGACCAAAAGTGACCATATCGGCGTCACCTTTCTTTATCCACCAAAACTGTATTGTTTTCACTCAAATGTGTCCCAAACATGTTTATACTGTTTATAGGTCATAATGGGAGGTTTGTGCGAGAAAGGCTTTCCGTTAAATTTTCGGACCAAAAGTGACTATATCGGCGTCGCCTTTCTTTATCCACCAAAACTGTGTTGTTTTCACTCAAATGTGTTTCAAACATATTTATATTGTGTATAGGTTACAATAGGAGCGTTCTGCCTGAAAAGCTTTCCGTGAAATTTTCGGACCAAAAGTGACCATATCGGCGTCACCTTTCTTTATCCACCAAAACTGTATTGTTTTCACTCAAATGTGTCCCAAACATGTTTATACTGTTTATAGGTCATAATGGGAGTTTTGTGCGCGAAAAGCTTTCTGTTAAATTTTCGGACCAAAAGTGACTATATCGGCATCGCCTTTCTTTATCCACCAAAACTGTGTTGTTTTCACTCAAATGTATCCCAAACATGTTTATATGGTTTATAGGTATAAATGGGAGCCTTGTGCGCGAAAGGCTTTCCGTGAAATTTTCGGACCAAAAGTGACCATATCGGCGTCACCTTTCTTTATCCACCAAAATTGTGTTGTTTTCGCTCAGATGTGTCCCAAACCTGTTTATATGGTTTATAGTTCATAATGGGAGCTTTGTGCGCGAAAAGCTTTCCGTTAAATTTTCGGACCAAAAGTCACCATATCGGCTTCACCTTTCTTTTCCCAACAAAACTGTGTTGTTTTCGCTCAAATGTGCCCCAAACATGTTTATATGGTTTATAGGTCATCATGGGAGCTTTGTGCGAGAAAGGCTTTCCGTGAAATTTTCGGACCAAAAGTGACCATATCGGCGTCTCCTTTCTTTATCCACCAAAACTGTGTTGTTTTCGATCAAACGTGTTTCAAACATGTTTATATTGTGTATAGGTTATAATAGGAGAATTCTGCTTGAAAAGCTTTCCGTGAAATTTACGGACCAAAAGTGACCATATCGGCGTCACCTTTCTTTATCCACCAAAACTGTATTGTTTTCACTCAAATGTGTCCCAAACATGTTTATATGGTTTATAGGTCATAATGGGAGCTTTGTGCGCGAAAATATTTCCGTTAAATTTTCGGACCAAAAGTGACTATATCGGCGTCGCCTTTCTTTATCCACCAAAACTGTGTTGTTTTCACTCAAATGTATCCCAAACATGTTTATATGGTTTATAGGTCATAATGGGAGCCTTGTGCGCGAAAGGTTTTCCGTGAAATTTTCGGACCAAAAGTGACCATATCGGCGTCACCTTTCTTTATCCACCAAAACTGTTGTTTTCGCTCAAATGTGTCCCAAACATGTTTATATGCTTTATAGTTCATAATGTGAGTTTGTGCACGAAAAGCTTTCCCTTAAATTTTCGGACCAAAAGTCACCATATCGGCGTCAGCTTTCTTTATCCACCAAAACTGTGTTGTTTTCACTCAAATGTGCCCCAAACATATTTATATGGTTTATATGTCATAATGGGAGCTTTGTGCGAGAAAGGCTTTCCGTTAAATTTTCGGACCAAAAGTGACCATATCGGCGTCACCTTTCTTTATCCACCAAAACTGTGTTGTTTTCGCTCAAATGTGCCCCAAACATGTTTATATGGTTTATAGGTCATAATGGGAGCTTTGTGCGAGAAAGGCTTTCCGTGAAATTTTCGGACCAAAAGTGACCATATCGGCGTCACCTTTCTTTATCCACCAAAACTGTGTTGTTTTCGATCAAATGTGTTTCAAACATGTTTATATTGTGTATAGGTTATAATAGGAGCGTTCTGCCTGAAAAGCTTTCCGTGAAATTTTCGGACCAAAAGTGACCATATCGGCGTCACCTTTCTTTAGCCACCAAAACTGTATTGTTTTCACTCAAATGTGTCCCAAACATGTTTATACTGTTTATAGGTCATAATGGGAGTTTTGTGCGCGAAAAGCTTTTTGTTAAATTTTCGGACCAAAAGTGACTATATCGGCATCGCCTTTCTTTATCCACCAAAACTGTGTTGTTTTCACTCGAATGTATCCCAAACATGTTTATATGGTTTATAGGTCATAATGGGAGCCTTGTGCGCGAAAGGCTTTCCGTGAAATTTTCGGACCAAAAGTGACCATATCGGCGTCACCTTTCTTTATCTACCAAAACTGTGTTGTTTTCGATCAAACGTGTTTCAAACATGTTTATATTGTGTATAGGTTATAATAGGAGAATTCTGCCTGAAAAGCTTTCCGTGAAATTTACGGACCAAAAGTGACCATATCGGCGTCACCTTTCTTTATCCACCAAAACTGTATTGTTTTCACTCAAATGTGTCCCAAACATGTTTATATGGTTTATAGGTCATAATGGGAGCCTTGTGCGCGAAAGGTTTTCCGTGAAATTTTCGGACCAAAAGTGACCATATCGGCGTCACCTTTCTTTATCCACCAAAACTGTGTTGTTTTCGCTCAAATGTGTCCCAAACATGTTTATATGCTTTATAGTTCATAATGTGAGCTTTGTGCACGAAAAGCTTTCCCTTAAATTTTCGGACCAAAAGTCACCATATCGGCGTCAGCTTTCTTTATCCACCAAAACTGTGTTGTTTTCGCTCAAATGTGCCCCAAACATATTTATATGGTTTATATGTCATAATGGGAGCTTTGTGCGAGAAAGGCTTTCCGTTAAATTTTCGGACCAAAAGTGACCATATCGGCGTCACCTTTCTTTATCCACCAAAACTGTGTTGTTTTCGCTCAAATGTGCCCCAAACATGTTTATATGGTTTATAGGTCATAATGGGAGCTTTGTGCGAGAAAGGCTTTCCGTGAAATTTTCGGACCAAAAGTGACCATATCGGCGTCACCTTTCTTTATCCACCAAAACTGTGTTGTTTTCGATCAAATGTTTTTCAAACATGTTTATATTGTGTATAGGTTATAATAGGAGCGTTCTACCTGAAAAGCTTTCCGTGAAATTTTCGGACCAAAAGTGACCATATCGGCGTCACCTATCTTTATTCACCAAAACTGTATTGTTTTCACTCAAATGTGTCCCAAACATGTTTATACTGTTTATAGGTCATAATGGGAGGTTTGTGTGAGAAAGGCTTTCTGTTAAATTTTCGGACCAAAAGTTACTATATCGGCGTCGCCTTTCTTTATCCACCAAAACTGTGTTGTTTTCACTCAAATGTGTTTCAAACATGTTTATATTGTGTATAGGTTATAATAGGAGCGTTCTGCCTGAAAAGCTTTCCGTGAAATTTTCGGACCAAAAGTGACCATATCGGCGTCACCTTTCTTTATCCACCAAATCTGTATTGTTTTCACTCAAATGTGTCCCAAACATGTCTATACTGTTTATAGGTCATAATGGGAGTTTTGTGCGCGAAAAGCTTTCTGTTAAATTTTCGGACCAAAAGTGACTATATCGGCATCGCCTTTCTTTATCCACCAAAACTGTTTTGTTTTCACTCAAATGTATCCCAAACATGTTTATATGGTTTATAGGTCATAATGGGAGCCTTGTGCGCGAAAGGCTTTCCGTGAAATTTTCGGACCAAAAGTGACCATATCGGCGTCACCTTTCTTTATCCACCAAAATTGTGTTGTTTTCGCTCAAATGTGTCCCAAACCTGTTTATATGGTTTATAGTTCATAATGGGAGCTTTGTGCGCGAAAAGCTTTCCGTTAAATTTTCGGACCAAAAGTCACCATATCGGCTTCACCTTTCTTTATCCAACAAAACTGTGTGGTTTTCGCTCAAATGTGCCCCAAACATGTTTATATGGTTTATAGGTCATCATGGGAGCTTTGTGCGAGAAAGGCTTTCCGGGAAATTTTCGGACCAAAAGTGACCATATCGGTGTCACCTTTCTTTATCCACCAAAACTGTGTTGTTTTCGATCAAATGTGTTTCAAACATGTTTATATTGTGTATAGGTTATAATAGGAGAATTCTGCCTGAAAAGCTTTCCGTGAAATTTACGGACCAAAAGTGACCATATCGGCGTCATCTTTCTTTATCCACCAAAACTGTATTGTTTTCACTCAAATGTGTCCCAAACATGTTTATATGGTTTATAGGTCATAATGGGAGCTTTGTGCGCGAAAATATTTCCGTTAAATTTTCGGACCAAAAGTGACTATATCGGCGTCGCCTTTCTTTATCCACCAAAACTGTGTTGTTTTCACTCAAATGTATCCCAAACATGTTTATATGGTTTATAGGTCATAATGGGAGCCTTGTGCCCGAAAGGTTTTCCGTGAAATTTTCGGACCAAAAGTGACCATATCGGCGTCACCTTTCTTTATCCACCAAAACTGTGTTGTTTTCGCTCAAATGTGTCCCAAACATGTTTATATGCTTTATAGTTCATAATGTGAGTTTGTGCACGAAAAGCTTTCCCTTAAATTTTCGGACCAAAAGTCACCATATCGGCGTCAGCTTTCTTTATCCACCAAAACTGTGTTGTTTTCGCTCAAATGTATCCCAAACATGTTTATATGGTTTATAGGTCATAATGGGAGCTTTGTGCGCGAAAGGCTTTCCGTTAAATTTTTGGACCAAAAGTGACCATATCGGCGTCACCTTTCTTTATCCACCAAAACTGTGTTGTTTTCGCTCAAATGTGCCCCAAACATGTTTATATGGTTTATAGGTCATAATGGGAGCTTTGTGCGAGAAAGGCTTTCCGTGAAATTTTCGGACCAAAAGTGACCATATCGGCGTCACCTTTCTTTATCCACCAAAACTGTGTTGTTTTCGATCAAATGTGTTTCAAACATGTTTATATTGTGTATAGGTAATAATAGGAGCGTTCTGCCTGAAAAGCTTTCCGTGAAATTTTCGGACCAAAAGTGACCATATCGGCGTCACCTTTCTTTATCCACCAAAACTGTATTGTTTTCACTCAAATGTGTCCCAAACATGTTTATACTGTTTATAGTTCATAATGGGAGGTTTGTGTGAGAAAGGCTTTCTGTTAAATTTTCGGACCAAAAGTGACTATATCGGCGTCGCCTTTCTTTATCCACCAAAACTGTGTTGTTTTCACTCAAATGTGTTTCAAACATGTTTATATTGTGTATAGGTTATAATAGGAGCGTTCTGCCTGAAAAGCTTTCCGTGAAATTTTCGGACCAAAAGTGACCATATCGGCGTCACCTTTCTTTATCCACCGAAACTGTATTGTTTTCACTCAAATGTGTTCCAAACATGTTTATACTTTTTATAGGTCATAATGGGAGTTTTGTGCGCGAAAAGCTTTCTGTTAAATTTTCGGACCAAAAGTGACTACATCGGCATCGCCTTTCTTTATCCACCAAAACTGTGTTGTTTTCACTCAAATGTATCCCAAACATGTTTATATGGTTTATAGGTCATAATGGGAGCCTTGAGCGCGAAAGGCTTTCCGTGAAATTTTCGGACCAAAAGTGACCATATCGGCGTCACCTTTCTTTATCCACCAAAATTGTGTTGTTTTCGCTCAAATGTGTCCCAAACCTGTTTATATGGTTTATAGTTCATAATGGGAGCTTTGTGCGCGAAAAGCTTTCCGTTAAATTTTCGGACCAAAAGTCACCATATCGGCTTCACCTTTCTTTATCCAACAAAACTGTGTTGTTTTCGCTCAAATGTGCCCCAAACATGTTTATATGGTTTATAGGTCATCTTGGGAGCTTTGTGCGAGAAAGGCTTTCCGTGAAATTTTCGGACCAAAAGTGACCATATCGGCGTCACCTTTCTTTATCCACCAAAACTGTGTTGTTTTCGATCAAATGTGTTTCAAACATGTTTATATTGTGTATAGGTTATAATAGGATAATTCTGCCTGAAAAGCTTTCCGTGAAATTTACGGACCAAAAGTGACCATATCGTCGTCACCTTTCTTTATCCACCAAAACTGTATTGTTTTCACTCAAATGTGTCCCAAACATGTTTATATGGTTTATAGGTCATAATGAGAGCTTTGTGCGCGAAAATCTTTCCGTTAAATTTTCGGACCAAAAGTGACTATATCGGCGTCGCCTTTCTTTATCCACCAAAACTGTGTTGTTTTCACTCATATGTATCCCAAACATGTTTATATGGTTTATAGGTCATAATGGGAGCCTTGTGCGCGAAAGGCTTTCCGTGAAATTTTCGGACCAAAAGTGACCATATCGGCGTCACCTTTCTTTATCCACCAAAATTGTGTTGTTTTCGCTCAAATGTGTCCCAAACCTGTTTATATGGTTTATAGTTCATAATGGGAGCTTTGTGCGCGAAAAGCTTTCCGTTAAATTTTCGGACCAAAAGTCACCATATCGGCTTCACCTTTCTTTATCCAACAAAACTGTGTTGTTTTCGCTCAAATGTGCCCCAAACATGTTTATATGGTTTACAGGTCATCATGGGAGCTTTGTGCAAGAAAAGCTTTCCGTGAAATTTTCGGACCAAAAGTGACCATATCGGCGTCACCTTTCTTTATCCACCAAAACTGTGTTGTTTTCGATCAAATGTGTTTCAAACATGTTTATATTGTGTATAGGTTATAATAGGATAATTCTGCCTGAAAAGCTTTCCGTGAAATTTACGGACCAAAAGTGACCATATCGTCGTCACCTTTCTTTATCCACCAAAACTGTATTGTTTTCACTCAAATGTGTCCCAAACATGTTTATATGGTTTATAGGTCATAATGGGAGCTTTGTGCGCGAAAATCTTTCCGTTAAATTTTCGGACCAAAAGTGACTATATCGGCGTCGCCTTTCTTTATCCACCAAAACTGTGTTATTTTCACTCAAATGTATCCCAAACATGTTTATATGGTTTATAGTTCATAATGGGAGCCTTGTGCGCGAAAGGTTTTCCGTGAAATTTTCGGACCAAAAGTGACCATATCGGCGTCACCTTTCTTTATCCACCAAAACTGTGTTGTTTTCGCTCAAATGTGTCCCAAACATGTTTATATGCTTTATAGTTCATAATGTGAGCTTTGTGCACGAAAAGCTTTCCCTTAAATTTTCGGACCAAAAGTCACCATATCGGCGTCAGCTTTCTTTATCCACCAAAACTGTGTTGTTTTCGCTCAAATGTGCCCCAAACATATTTATATGGTTTATATGTCATAATGGGAGCTTTGTGCGAGAAAGGCTTTCCGTTAAATTTTCGGACCAAAAGTGACCATATCGGCGTCACCTTTCTTTATCCACCAAAACTGTGTTGTTTTCGCTCAAATGTGCCCCAAACATGTTTATATGGTTTATAGGTCATAATGGGAGCTTTGTGCGCGAAAAGCTTTCCGTTAAATTTTCGTACCAAAAATGACCATATCGGCGTCACCTTTCTTTATCCACCAAAACTGTGTTGTTTTCGCTCAAATGTGTCCCAAACATGTTTATATGGTTTATAGTTCATAATGTGAGCTTTGTGCGCGAAAAGCTTTCCCTTAAATTTTCGGACCAAAAGTCACCATATAGGCGTCACCTTTCTTTATCCACCAAAACTGTGTAATTTTCGCTCAAATGTGCCCCAAACATGTTTATATGGTTTATAGGTCATAATGGGAGCTTTGGCGCGAAAGGCTTTCCGTGAAATTTTCGAACCAAAAGTGACCATATCGGAGTCACCTTTCTTTATCTACCAAAACTGTGTTGTTTTCGCTCAAATGTGTCCCAAACATGTTTATATGGTTTATAGTTCATAATGGGAGCTTTGTGCGCGAAAAGCTTTCCGTTAAATTTTCGGACCAAAAGTGACCATCTCGGCGTCACCATTCTTTATCCACCAAAACTGTGTTGTTTTCACTCAAATGTGTCCCAAACATGTTTATATGGTTTATAGTTCATAATGTGAGCTTTGTGCGCGAAAAGCTTCCCCTTAAATTTTCGGACCAAAAGTCACCATATAGGCGTCACCTTTCTTTATCCACCAAAACTGTGTAATTTTCGCTCAAATGTGCCCCAAACATGTTTATATGGTTTATAGGTCATAATGGGAGCTTTGGCGCGAAAGGCTTTCCGTGAAATTTTCGAACCAAAAGTGACCATATCGGAGTCACCTTTCTTTATCCACCAAAACTGTGTTGTTTTCGCTCAAATGTGTCCCAAACATGTTTATATGGTTTATAGTTCATAATGGGAGCTTTTTGCGCGAAAAGCTTTCCGTTAAATTTTCGGACCAAAAGTGACCATCTCGGAGTCACCATTCTTTATCCACCAAAACTGTGTTGTTTTCACTCAAATGTGTCCCAAACATGTTTATATGGTTTATAGGTCATAATGGGAGCTTTGTGCGCGAAAAGCTTTCCGTGAAATTTTCGGACCAAAAGTGACCATATCGGCGTCACCTTTCTTTATCCACCAAAACTGTGTTGTTTTCGCTCAAATGTGCCCCAAACATGTTTATATGGTTTATAGGTCATAATGGGAGCTTTGTGCGCGAAAGGCTTTCCGTGAAATTTTCGGACCTAAAGTGACCATATCGGAGTCACCTTTCTTTATCCACCAAAACTGTGTTGTTTTCGGTCAAATGTGTCCCAAACATGTTTATATGGTTTATAGTTCATAATGGGAGCTTTGTGCGCGAAAAGCTTTCCGTTAAATTTTCGGACCAAAAGTCACCATATCGGCTTCACCTTTCTTTATCCAACAAAACTGTGTTGTTTTCGCTCAAATGTGCCCCAAACATGTTTATATGGTTTATAGGTCATCATTGGAGCTTTGTGCGAGAAAGGCTTTCCGTGAAATTTTCGGACCAAAAGTGACCATATCGGCGTCACCTTTCTTTATCCACCAAAACTGTGTTGTTTTCGATCAAATGTGTTTTAAACATGTTTATATTGTGTATAGGTTATAATAGGAGCATTCTGCCTGAAAAGCTTTCCGTGAAATTTTCGGACCAAAAGTGACCATATCGGCGTCACCTTTCTATAACCACCAAAACTGTATTGTTTTCACTCAAATGTGTCCCAAACATGTTTATATGGTTTATACGTCATAATGGGAGCTTTGTGCGCGAAAAGCTTTCCGTTAAATTATCGGACCACAAGTGACTATATCGGCGTCGCCTTTCTTTATCCACCAAAACTGTGTTGTTTTCACTCAAATGTATCCCAAACATGTTTCTATGGTTTATAGGTCATAATGGGAACCTTGTGCGCGAAAGGCTTTCCGTGAAATTTTCGGACCAAAAGTGACCATATCGGCGTCACCTTTCTTTATCCACCAAAACTGTGTTGTTTTTGCTCAAATATGTCCCAAACATGTTTTTATAGTTTATAGTTCATAATGTGAGCTTTGTGCGCGAAAAGCTTTCCCTTAAATTTTCGGACCAAAAGTCACCATATCGGCGTCACCTTTCTTTATCCACCAAAACTGTGTTGTTTTCGCTCAAATATGCCCCAAACATGTTTATATGGTTTATAGGTCATGATGGGATCTTTGTGCGTGAAAGGCTTTCCCTGAAATTTTCGGACCAAAAGTGACCATATCGGCGTCACCTTTCTTTATCCACCAAAACTGTGTTGTTTTCGATCAAATGTGTTTCAAACATGTTTATATTGTGTATAGGTTATAATAGGAGCATTCTGCCTGAAAAGCTTTCGGTGAAATTTTCGGACCAAAAGTGACCATATCGGCGTCACATTTCTTTATCCACCAAAACTGTATTGTTTTAACTCAAATGTGTCCCAGTCATGTTTATATGGTTTATAGGTCATAATGGGAGCTTTGTGCGCGAAAAGCTTTCCGTTAAATTTTCGGACCAAAAATGACCATATCGGTGTCACCTTTCTTTATCCACCAAAACTGTGTTGTTTTCGCTCAAATGTGTCCCAAACATGTTTATATGGTTTATAGTTCATAATGTGTGCTTTGTGCGCGAAAAGCTTTCCCTTAAATTTTCGGACCAAAAGTCACCATATAGGGGTCACCTTTCTTTATCCACCAAAACTGTGTAATTTTCGCTCAAATGTGCCCCAAACATGTTTATATGGTTTATAGGTCATAATGGGAGTTTTGTGCGCGAAAGGCTTTCCGTAAAATTTTCGGACCAAAAGTGACCATATCGGAGTCACCATTCTTTATCCACCAAAACTGTGTTGTTTTCGCTCAAATGTGTCCCAAACATGTTTATATGGTTTATAGTTCATAATGGGAGCTTTTTGCGCGAAAAGCTTTCCGTTAAATTTTCGGACCAAAAGTGACCATCTCGGAGTCACCATTCTTTATCCACCAAAACTGTGTTGTTTTCACTCAAATGTGTCCCAAACATGTTTATATGGTTTATAAGTCACAATGGGAGCTTTGTGCGCGAAAAGCTTTCCGTGAAATTTTCGGACCAAAAGTGACCATATCGGCGTCACCTTTCTTTATCCACCAAAACTGTGTTGTTTTCGCTCAAATGTGCCCCAAACATGTTTATATGGTTTATAGGTCATAATGGGAGCTTTGTGCGCGAAAGGCTTTCCGTGAAATTTTCGGACCAAAAGTGACCATATTGGAGTCACCTTTCTTTATCCACCAAAACTGTGTTCTTTTCGGTCAAATGTGTCCCAAACATGTTTATGTGGTTTATAAGTCATAATGGGAGCTTTGTGCGCGAAAAGCTTTCCGTGAAATTTTCGGACCAAAAGTGACCATATCGGCGTCACCTTTCTTTATCCACCAAAACTGTGTTGTTTTCGCTCAAATGTGCCCCAAACATGTTTATATGGTTTATAGGTCATCATGGGAGCTTTGTGCGAGAAAGGCTTTCTGTGAAATTTTCGGACCAAAAGTGACCATATCGGCGTCACCTTTCTTTATCCACCAAAACTGTATTGTTTTCACTCAAATGTGTCCCAAACATGTTTATATGGTTTATACGTCATAATGGGAGCTTTGTGCGCGAAAAGCTTTCCGTTAAATTTTCGGACCAAAAGTGACTATATCGGCGTCGCCTTTCTTTATCCACCAAAACTGTGTTGTTTTCGCTCAAATGTGCCCCAAACATGTTTATATGGTTTATAGGTCATGATGGGAGCTTTGTGTAAGAAAGGCTTTCCGTGAAATTTTCGGACCAAAAGTGACTATATCGGCGCCACATTTCTTTATCCCCCAAAACTGTGTTGTTTTCGCTCAAATGTGCCCCAAACATGTTTATATGGTTTATAGGTCATCATGGGAGCTTTGTGCGAGAAAGGCTTTCCGTGAAATTTTCGGACCAAAAGTGACCATATCGGCGTCACCTTTCTTTATCCACCAAAACTGTGTTGTTTTCGATCAAATGTGTTTTAAACATGTTTATATTGTGTATAGGTTATAATAGGAGCATTCTGCCTGAAAAGCTTTCCGTGAAATTTTCGGACCAAAAGTGACCATATCGGCGTCACCTTTCTATAACCACCAAAACTGTATTGTTTTCACTCAAATGTGTCCCAAACATGTTTATATGGTTTATACGTCATAATGGGAGCTTTGTGCGCGAAAAGCTTTCCGTTAAATTATCGGAGCACAAGTGACTATATCGGCGTCGCCTTTCTTTATCCACCAAAACTGTGTTGTTTTCACTCAAATGTATCCCAAACATGTTTCTATGGTTTATAGGTCATAATGGGAACCTTGTGCGCGAAAGGCTTTCCGTGAAATTTTCGGACCAAAAGTGACCATATCGGCGTCACCTTTCTTTATCCACCAAAACTGTGTTGTTTTTGCTCAAATATGTCCCAAACATGTTTTTATAGTTTATAGTTCATAATGTGAGCTTTGTGCGCGAAAAGCTTTCCGTTAAATTTTCGGACCAAAAGTGACCATCTCGGAGTCACCATTCTTTATCCACCAAAACTGTGTTGTTTTCACTCAAATGTGTCCCAAACATGTTTATATGGTTTATAAGTCATAATGGGAGCTTTGTGCGCGAAAAGCTTTCCGTGAAATTTTCGGACCAAAAGTGACCATATCGGCGTCACCTTTCTTTATCCACCAAAACTGTGTTGTTTTCGCTCAAATGTGCGCCAAACATGTTTATATGGTTTATAGGTCATAATGGGAGCTTTGTGCGCGAAAGGCTTTCCGTGAAATTTTCGGACCAAAAGTGACCATATTGGAGTCACCTTTCTTTATCCACCAAAACTGTGTTCTTTTCGGTCAAATGTGTCCCAAACATGTTTATGTGGTTTATAGTTCATAATGGGAGCTTTGTGCGCGAAAAGCTTTCCGTTAAATTTTCGGATCAAAAGTCACCATATCGGCTTCACCTTTCTTTATCCAACAAAACTGTGTTGTTTTCGCTCAAATGTGCCCCAAACATGTTTATATGGTTTATAGGTCATCATGGGAGCTTTGTGCGAGAAAGGCTTTCTGTGAAATTTTCGGACCAAAAGTGACCATATCGGCGTCACCTTTCTTTATCCACCAAAACTATGTTGTTTTCGATCAAATGTGTTTCAAACATGTTTATATTGTGTATAGGTTATAATAGGAGCATTCTGCCTGAAAAGCTTTCCGTGAAATTTTCGGACCAAAAGTGACCATATCGGCGTCACCTTTCTTTATCCACCAAAACTGTATTGTTTTCACTCAAATGTGTCCCAAACATGTTTATATGGTTTATACGTCATAATGGGAGCTTTGTGCGCGAAAAGCTTTCCGTTAAATTTTCGGACCAAAAGTGACTATATCGGCGTCGCCTTTCTTTATCCACCAAAACTGTGTTGTTTTCGCTCAAATGTGCCCCAAACATGTTTATATGGTTTATAGGTCATGATGGGAGCTTTGTGTAAGAAAGGCTTTCCGTGAAATTTTCGGACCAAAAGTGACTATATCGGCGCCACATTTCTTTATCCCCCAAAACTGTGTTGTCATCATGGGAGCTTTGTGCGAGAAAGGCTTTCCGTGAAATTTTCGGACCAAAAGTGACCATCTCGGCGTCACCATTCTTTATCCACCAAAACTGTGTTGTTTTCACTCAAATCTGTCCCAAACATGTTTATATGGTTTATAGGTCATAAAGGGAGCTTTGTGCGCGAAAAGCTTTCCGTGAAATTTTCAGACCAAAAGTGACCATATCGGCGTCACCTTTCTTTATCCACCAAAACTGTGTTGTTTTCACTCAAATGTGCACCAAACATGTTTATATGGTTTATAGGTCATGATGGGAGCATTCTGCCTGAAAAGCTTTCCGTGAAATTTTCAGACCAAAAGTGACCATATCGGCGTCACCTTTCTTTATCCACCAAAACTGTGTTGTTTTCGCTCAAATGTGCACCAAACATGTTTATATGGTTTATAGGTCATGATGGGAGCATTCTGCCTGAAAAGCTTTCCGTGAAATTTTCGGACCAAAAGTGACCATATCGGCATCACCTTTCTTTATCCACCAAAACTATATTGTTTTCACTCAAATGTGTCCCAAACATGTTTATATGGTTTATAGGTCATAATGGGAGCTTTGTGCGCGAAAGGCTTTCCATGAAATTTTCGGACCAAAAGTGACCATATCGGCGTCACCTTTCTTTATCCACCAAAACTGTGTTGTTTTCGCTCAAATGTGCCCCAAACATGTTTATATGGTTTATAGGTCATAATGGGAGCTTTGTGCGAGAAAGGCATTCCGTGAAATTTTCGAACCAAAAGTGACCATATTGGCGTCACCTTTCTTTATCCACCAAAACTGTGTTGTTTTCGATCAAATGTGTTTCAAACATGTTTATATTGTCTATAGGTTATAATAGGAGCATTCTGCCTGAAAAGCTTTCCGTGAAATTTTCGGACCAAAACTGACCATATCGGCGTCACCTTTCTTTATCCACCAAAACTGTGTTGTTTTCACTCAAATGTGTCCCAAACATGTTTATATGGTTTATAAGTCATAATGGGAGCTTTGTGCGCGAAAAGCTTTCCGTTAAATTTTCGGACCAAAAGTGACTATATCGGCGTCGCCTTTCTTTATCCACCAAAACTGTGTTGTTTTCGCTCAAATGTATCCCAAACATGTTTATATGGTTTATAGGTCATAATGGGAGCTTTGTGCGCGAAAGGCTTTCCGTGAAATTTTCGGACCAAAAGTGACCATATCGGCGTCACCTTTCTTTATCCACCAAAACTGTATTGTTTTCACTCAAATGTGTCCCAAACATGTTTATATGGTTTATACGTCATAATGGGAGCTTTGTGCGCGAAAAGCTTTCCGTTAAATTTTCGGACCAAAAGTGACTATATCGGCGTCGCCTTTCTTTATCCACCAAAACTGTGTTGTTTTCGCTCAAATGTGCCCCAAACATGTTTATATGGTTTATAGGTCATGATGGGAGCTTTGTGTAAGAAAGGCTTTCCGTGAAATTTTCGGACCAAAAGTGACTATATCGGCGCCACATTTCTTTATCCCCCAAAACTGTGTTGTCATCATGGGAGCTTTGTGCGAGAAAGGCTTTCCGTGAAATTTTCGGACCAAAAGTGACCATCTCGGCGTCACCATTCTTTATCCACCAAAACTGTGTTGTTTTCACTCAAATCTGTCCCAAACATGTTTATATGGTTTATAGGTCATAAAGGGAGCTTTGTGCGCGAAAAGCTTTCCGTGAAATTTTCAGACCAAAAGTGACCATATCGGCGTCACCTTTCTTTATCCACCAAAACTGTGTTGTTTTCACTCAAATGTGCACCAAACATGTTTATATGGTTTATAGGTCATGATGGGAGCATTCTGCCTGAAAAGCTTTCCGTGAAATTTTCAGACCAAAAGTGACCATATCGGCGTCACCTTTCTTTATCCACCAAAACTGTGTTGTTTTCGCTCAAATGTGCACCAAACATGTTTATATGGTTTATAGGTCATGATGGGAGCATTCTGCCTGAAAAGCTTTCCGTGAAATTTTCGGACCAAAAGTGACCATATCGGCATCACCTTTCTTTATCCACCAAAACTATATTGTTTTCACTCAAATGTGTCCCAAACATGTTTATATGGTTTATAGGTCATAATGGGAGCTTTGTGCGCGAAAGGCTTTCCATGAAATTTTCGGACCAAAAGTGACCATATCGGCGTCACCTTTCTTTATCCACCAAAACTGTGTTGTTTTCGCTCAAATGTGCCCCAAACATGTTTATATGGTTTATAGGTCATAATGGGAGCTTTGTGCGAGAAAGGCATTCCGTGAAATTTTCGAAACAAAAGTGACCATATCGGCGTCACCTTTCTTTATCCACCAAAACTGTGTTGTTTTCGATCAAATGTGTTTCAAACATGTTTATATTGTCTATAGGTTATAATAGGAGCATTCTGCCTGAAAAGCTTTCCGTGAAATTTTCGGACCAAAACTGACCATATCGGCGTCACCTTTCTTTATCCACCAAAACTGTGTTGTTTTCACTCAAATGTGTCCCAAACATGTTTATATGGTTTATAAGTCATAATGGGAGCTTTGTGCGCGAAAAGCTTTCCGTTAAATTTTCGGACCAAAAGTGACTATATCGGCGTCGCCTTTCTTTATCCACCAAAACTGTGTTGTTTTCGCTCAAATGTATCCCAAACATGTTTATATGGTTTATAGGTCATAATGGGAGCTTTGTGCGCGAAAGGCTTTCCGTGAAATTTTCGGACCAAAAGTGACTATATCGGCGTCACCTTTCTTTATCCACCAAAACTGTGTTGTTTTCGCTCAAATGTGTCCCAAACATGTTTATATGGTTTATAGTTCATAATGGGAGCTTTGTGCGCAAAAAGCTTTCCGTGAAATTTTCGAACCAAAAGTGACCATATCGGCGTCACCTTTCTTTATCCACCAAAACTGTGTTGTTTTCGATCAAATGTGTTTCAAACATGTTTATATTGTGTATAGGTTATAATAGGAGCATTCTGCCTGAAAAGCTTTCCGTGAAATTTTCGGACCAAAACTGACCATATCGGCGTCACCTTTCTTTATCCACCAAAACTGTGTTGTTTTCACACAAATGTGTCCCAAACATGTTTATATGGTTTATAAGACATAATGGGAGCTTTGCGCGCGAAAAGCTTTCCGTTAAATTTTCGGACCAAAAGTGACTATATCGGCGTCGCCTTTCTTTATCCACAAAAACTGTGTTGTTTTCGCTCAAATGTATCCCAAACATGTTTATATGGTTTATAGGTCATAATGGGAACTTTGTGCGCGAAAGGCTTTCCGTGAAATTTTCTGACCAAAAGTGACCATATCGGCGTAACCTTTCTTTTTTTGATTTTAAGGGTTAATATATTGATCATAAAGGAATAATTACATGAAGCTAGTACAATAGGCCTAGTGCCCGTAGGCTTTATAGGCATAAACCAAAATCATAAAACCACATAGAGTGGTTCCAATCTTTGAAGGTGTGTTGAGCACGAGGCTCGGTGTAACTCCATTTTCATCAAGCCAAGGCTATCAGAGGTCGGACCTACACCCTAAGGTAGTGTCCATTTAAATCTCCCTTCGGCTCGGCCATCAAGAGATTTAAAGGAACACAACCTTAGCACACCTAAGATCCCATTACTACTCTATCTAAAGGACCTTATACAAAAATCTCACTTAGGGAGATACTTCTGAATGAGCTGAAGAAATGAAGCTAGACTAAGAGTCTGAGGACAGAAACTAACATAAGCTATGACTATAAAGGACAGTATAGCCATTGATACAAAAACTCCCAAACTTTCTGCAGTAAGAGGCACCACACTGTCATTGATGGTTCTCATGTAGCTGGCTTTGGTGTAGTGCTGCAGAGGTAGTAAATAGTAGGGAGAAGTCATGATGAAGCATTTTGTAGACGTGCAGCTTCACAAGGTGGACGATTTCCTCAGCTGACTTGGTTGTATTCTAAAAGATTTTCTCATTTCTTGCCTTCCAGATGTAGTAGACAGTTGCTCCGAAAGCTGTTCTCTTTGCCTTTGATTGCCAGCCCTTTCCTTTTGCCTCCTTTTTAAGCCACTTGAGTCCACTTCTAAGGGTGGTCATTCCTCTCCAAATGCCCAACCATGCTTTCACCTGAGACCAAACAGAAGAGGAGAGATTACAGGAGAAGAACAAGTGATCATGAGATTCATTCTCTAGTTGACAGAAATGACAGGTTAGTTCAACTTCCCTTGTTTTGATGAGATCAGTAGTTGCCAATCTTCTCCTTGCTGCAAGCCATAATATAAAGGAGTGTTTGGGGGCAATGCTTCTGTCCCATACCACACTGGACCAAGGAGGCTTAGGTTGTGTTCTTCTGAAGAAATTGTATGCCCTTCCTACATTGAACTGGCCATTTACACACCAGGTCTGCATTAAGCTGTAAGCTTCTTCATATGATCCTGCAGAGGTTAGCAATAGGTCTCTAACAGCAAGTATTTTCTTAATGAGAGGAGAGTCATTTTTTTGATGTACAAGCCAAGTCCAAACACTACCCTGATGTATATATTGATGGTGGACCCATTTAACCCATAATCTATCTTTTTTATTAACTATATCCCAAAGTATTCTCGAGATAAAAGCAGTGTTCCAAGTTTTTAAGTCCTTTAAACCCAGGCCACCCTCTTCCTTTGGGAGGCAAACATCTTTCCATTTGATCCTATGAGATTTCCATAAAAACTTAGCACAAAGGGAGTTAATTTTATCACAGAGGGTAGAGGGAGATGGGAGGACAGATAGCCAAAACCCCTGGATTCCTTGTAACACTGATCTAATAAGTTCCACCTTTCCTGCATAAGACAAATTTTTAGTATTCCAGTAGCTTATATTAGTGAGCATTTTATCTAAGAAAGGAGTGAATTGGGATATAGTTAATTTTCCAGAAGAGATAGGGATTCCAAGATATCTAAAGGGGAAGGTTCCTTGGGAGAAACCAGATCTGTTAATAAGATAAGCCTTGTCTTCATTCTTAACCCCTGATTTTGTGGGGCTTACCTCCAAGCCCGAGACAGCAGTAAAATGTACAAGAGAGTCAAGTAAGATGCACATGGAAGCTTTGTCACCTCTAGACATAAGTATTATATCATCTGCATAGGCTAGGTGGGAAAGTTGCAAGTGATCACATTTAGGATGAAATTTAAAATCAGGATGCCTGGTTTTACATCTAAGTACACGAGAAAGATAGTCAACAGACAGCACAAAAATCAGTGGAGAGATGGGGTCCCCCTGTCTTAACCCTCTTTTACCTTTGAAAAAACCTTGTAAATTTCCATTGACATTTAAAGAGAAAGAGGGAGAACAGATGCATTCAAGTATCCAGAGAGTAAAGGAGTGAGGGAAGTTTAGGTTGTCAAGCATTTGGGCAATAAATTTCCAAGAAATAGTATCATAGGCTTTTCTGAGATCAATGTTTAAAATACATCTAGGACTGATTCTCTTCCTAGTATACTTCCTAATAATCTCTTGCAATAGCATGATGTTTTCTCCCATAATTCTCCCTTCAATGAAGCCAATTTGGGAGGGGGAGACAATGTCTTTGAGAACAGTGGCTAATCTGTTGGCCAGGATTTTGGTGATGACTTTGTAACTCACATTACAGCAGGAGATGGGTCTAAAATCATTCACACTTCTAGGGTTAGAATTTTTAGCAATAAGGGCAATAGAAGTGTGATTAGTTTGCTTCAATAATTTCCCAGTTCTAAAAAATTCATGTATAGCTTGTCTGAAGTGAAGGCCAATGGAGCTCCATGTGTCTTTGAAAAATTTTGATGTGTATCCATCTGGGCCAGGTGATTTGTCATCACCTATGGACCAAAGAGTGTTCTTTATTTCTTCATCAGAGATGGGTCTTATCAATTGTTCATGGAACTCAATTTTTAGCTTAGGGCCACCATCAGAAAAGAATCTCCTGTCAATATCTTCAGTGTGAGTCACTTGGCCTAACAGACTCTTGTAGAAGCTTTCAAATTGTGCAGCAACTTCCCTTTCTGAAAGAGTTTCAGTACCATCTTCTTTGGTGAGTGAGCTGACATGCTTTCTTCTCATATTTTTTCTCATGATCCCATGGAAATAAGCAGTACATCTATCCCCTTCAAAAGAGTGTTTCACTTTAGCAAGCTGGGAGTTAAATTTATGTTCAGCTTCCTTGAGCCTTGTTGCTTTCTTTTTGGCAGTTTCAAGTGTTAAAAGAAGAGAGGAGGATTGAGGGTCAGTCCTTACAGCTTGGAATGCTGATTCATATTCCTTTTCTGCATCTATAGCTTTCTGTTTTATATTAGAGAAGTGGGATCTGTTTAGGTTCTTCAGAGGGTTCTTTAAGCCTTGCAGTAATTTACATAAAATAAACTGAGCAGAGCCATTGCCATTAAACACCCAGTTGTCAGAAATGAGCTGCTGAAAGTTATCATATTGGTTCCACATGTTAAAGTATTTAAAGGGAGGTTTCTTCTTAACTGGGCACTCTAAGACTTCTACAAGAACTTGGGCATGATCACAGAAAGACTTGGGCAAGAGAAAAGAGGCTTTACAGTGGGTATTTAGTGAATCCCATACCCCATTGACCATAACTCTATCTATCTTGGTGGATTTATTTCCCTGAAACCAAGTATGGTCTAACCCTTGGTAGGGGGCATCATGTAGGTCAAGTTCAACACATAAATTCCATAAGTCAGCTATCTCATAAGCTGTAACCGTGGCACCATTTTTTCTCTCACAGGATCTCATGATTGCATTGAAGTCACCCTGTATAAGCCACGGGCCATTTCTAACATTTAGTTCATCACTTAGATCATTCCACAAACCTCTCCTTTTCACTATAGTGTGTAACCCATACACTTGTGCCAAGTTGAAAGTTTTCTTTGAAGCTTTGCACTTAATCACCCCACTAATCATTTGGTCAGTAGATCTAGCATGGATGAACTCAACTCTTTGTGGATCCCAAATGATAACAATCCTACCAGCTTCACTATACTCAAAATTATGCATATATTTCCATTGAGTGAAACCTTTATTCATTATAGTATTAAGCTTGTTAGCATTGAGCTTTGATTCCAAAATTCCCAAGAAGCATATATTTTTCTGATGCAGAAACTCTCTAACAGCTTTTTGTTTAGGGGTGCTGTTTAACCCTCTTACATTCCATGAGGCAATAATCATTTAGACTTTTTTGTAAGGGTGCTAGGCCCTTTATCTTCATGATTTACTCTATCTGAGCTGGAGGCTTTCCAAGATTTTAGCCCGAGTACTAATTCTCTCCCATCTGACATACCTATTGTGTCTTCAATCTCATGCTCACTGGTCTCTGAATCAGATAGGAGAACTTGCACTCTGTGGGGTCTTGGCTCATTTTTATTTAATCTGTAGCTCCTTCTCACTACCACTTGTTTTTTATTTGTGTCAATAAGCTCTTGATTTTCATTTTCTTGATGAGTCTCTTTGTTGTAGCAGATGAGGGCAGTGTTAGAGCTTTCACAGAGATCAGTTTGTACCTCATTATTATTCTCCATTTGATCCATAGATTCAAGTACATGGTAGCTGTTTTGATCTGCAAAGGAGACTCTCCTAGCCAATTCATTTCTTCTTCTTTGTTCTATCTCTTTTTCCACTCTAGCAGTGCATTCTTTATAGAATTTCTGTGTTTCATGGTAGTCCACAACCTTAGGGGGAGGGGGGGGAGGCTTTCTTTTTCTGGTATGCTTTGTTTATCCTTTCAATAGAAGAGAAGAGGGAAGATTTAACACGAGATTTTGTTGATAGGGAAAGAAGGGGAGGATTAGGAGGGGAGGGAGAGCAGGTTTGAGCCAAAATGGAGGGAGAAGAGATTTGTAACTGGTTAGAAAGTTGGGAAGAAGGGATGGGGAGGAGAGGGGCTTGAAAAGAGTTAGCTAAGGCTTGTGCAGGGGCTTGAACCAGGGGGGGGAGGGGAAGTAGTGTGAGAAAGAGGATTGATGGTAGATGGAGCAGGGTTAGTAAAGGGAGGAGAGGGAGGAATGACAAGGTTTCTTTGGTCCTCCAACTGCACAGAGGAGCCCATTGGGGGAGGTTGAGAGGAAGGGAGAGAGTTGTTAGGGGTACTGGTTGGAGCATTGGAAGAGGAACCAGGAGAAGGGAGGATAGGAGGACATGATTGTTGTGGACCAACAGAGAGGTTATAAGCAACAGAAGAGGGGGGAGCATTCTGAGCAGCATCTTTGCCTCTTGTATTGACAGTGTTTCTAGTTGCTGGACACTTAATTGTCTCATGACCATATGTAGAGCAGTTATTACATCTAGGGGGGAGGTTCTCATACTCAATAAAGCAAGTGTGATCAGGGGCATCTTCAAACTCGATGTGGATAGCTCTTTTTAATTCAACTGAGCAGTCCATTTCTACTAGGACTCTAGCATATTGTTGTTTAGATCTTTGCTCAGTGTAGGAGTCAGTCATTAGAGGGTCACCTATTTTTGTAGCAATTCTTTGAAGCATAGTAGGTGTCCAAAATTCAGTGGGTAGTTTATGGATTCTGATCCAAATAGGGAGTTTAGAAAATAAAGCCTTGTCAAAGGTAAACCTCTCAGGGACACATTTTAGTAGTAGAGTGTAGCATGGCCCAGTGAAAGGACCTTTTAGTAGCACTGAGTCCCTATCTTCTTCTGAGTAGAATTTGAACATAAGCCATCCTCCTTGATTGTTGAAGGTATGCTTTGGCCAGTTATCTTTTATTTTCCCTATAGCCTGTAAACCAGGAAATCTCCCAACCACATACCCTACTAGTGAGAAACCCCAAGCTTCTTCTAATGATAGGCGTAACCTTTCTTTATCCACCAAAACTGTGTTGTTTTCGATCAAATGTGTTTCAAACATGTTTATATTGTGTATAGGATATAATAGGAGCATTCTGCCTGAAAAGCTTTCCGTGAAATTTTATGACCAAAAGTCACTATATTAGCGTCACCTTTCTTTATCCACCAAAACTGTGTTGTTTTCGCTCAAATGTATCCCCAAAATGTTTATATGGTTTATTGGTCATAATGGGAGCTTTGTGGGCGAAAAGCTTTCCGTGAAATTTTCGGACCAAAAGTGACCAAAACTGTGTTGTTTTCGCTCAAATGTGCCCCAAACATGTTTATATGGTTTATAGGTCATTATGGGAGCTTTGTGCGAGAAAGGCTTTCCGTGAAATTTTCGGACCAAAAGTGACCATATCGGCGTCACCTTTCTTTATCCACCAAAACTGTGTTGTTTTCGATCAAATGTGTTTCAAACATGTTTATATTGTGTATAGGTTATAATAGGAGCATTCTGCCTGAAATGCTTTCCGTGAAATTTTCTGACCAAAAGTGACCATATCGGCTCACCTTTTTTTATCCACCAAGACTGTGTTGTTTTCACTCAAATGTGTCCCAAACATGTTTATATGGTTTATAGGTCATAATGGGAGCTTTGTGCGCAAAAAGCTTTCCGTAAAATTTTCTGACCAAAAGTGACCATATCGGCGTCACCTTTCTTTATCCACCAAAACTGTGTTGTTTTCGCTCAAATGTGTCCCAAACTTGTTTATATGGTTTATAGTTCATAATGGAAGCTTTGTGCGCGAAAAGCTTTCCGTTAAATTTTCGGACCAAAAGTCACCATATCAGCGTCGTCTTTCTTTATCCACCTAAACTGTGTTGTTTTCGCTCAAATGTATCCCAAACATGTTTATATGGTTTATAGGTCATAATGGGAACCTTGTGCGCGAAAGGCTTTCCGTGAAATTTTCGGACCAAAAGTGACCATATCGGCGTCACCTTTCTTTATCCACCAAAACTGTGTTGTTTTCGCTCAAATGTGTCCCAAACTTGTTTATATGGTTTATAGTTCATAATGGGAGCTTTGTGCGCGAAAAACTTTCCGTTAAATTTTCGGACCAAAAGTCACCATATCAGCGTCACCTTTCTTTATCCACCAAAACTGTGTTGTTTTCGCTCAAATGTATCCCAAACATGTTTATATGGTTTATAGGTCATAATGGGAGCTTTGAGCGAGAAAGGCTTTCCGTGAAATTTTCGGACCAAAAGTGACCATATCGGCGTCACCTTTCTTTATCCACCAAAACTGTGTTGTTTTCGATCAAATGTGTTTCAAACATGTTTATATTGTGTATAGGTTATAATAGGAGCATTCTGCCTGAAATGCTTTCCGTGAAATTTTCTGACCAAAAGTGACCATATCGGCTCACCTTTTTTTATCCACCAAGACTGTGTTGTTTTCACTCAAATGTGTCCCAAACATGTTTATATGGTTTATAGGTCATAATGGGAGCTTTGTGCGCAAAAAGCTTTCCGTAAAATTTTCTGACCAAAAGTGACCATATCGGCGTCACCTTTCTTTATCCACCAAAACTGTGTTGTTTTCGCTCAAATGTGTCCCAAACTTGTTTATATGGTTTATAGTTCATAATGGAAGCTTTGTGCGCGAAAAGCTTTCCGTTAAATTTTCGGACCAAAAGTCACCATATCAGCGTCGTCTTTCTTTATCCACCTAAACTGTGTTGTTTTCGCTCAAATGTATCCCAAACATGTTTATATGGTTTATAGGTCATAATGGGAACCTTGTGCGCGAAAGGCTTTCCGTGAAATTTTCGGACCAAAAGTGACCATATCGGCGTCACCTTTCTTTATCCACCAAAACTGTGTTGTTTTCGCTCAAATGTGTCCCAAACTTGTTTATATGGTTTATAGTTCATAATGGGAGCTTTGTGCGCGAAAAACTTTCCGTTAAATTTTCGGACCAAAAGTCACCATATCAGCGTCACCTTTCTTTATCCACCAAAACTGTGTTGTTTTCGCTCAAATGTATCCCAAACATGTTTATATGGTTTATAGGTCATAATGGGAGCTTTGAGCCCCAAAAGCTTTCCGTGAAATTTTCGCACCAAAAGTGACTATATCGGCGCCGCATTTCTTTATCCACCAAAACTGTGTTGTTTTCGATCAAATTTGTTTCAAACATGTTTATATTGTGTATAGGTTATAATAGGAGCATTCTGCCTGAAAAGCTTTCCGTCAAATTTTCTGACCAAAAGTGACCATATCGGCTCACCTTTCTTTATCCACCAAAACTGTGTTGTTTTCACTCAAATGTGTCCCTAACATGTTTATATGGTTTATAGGTCATAATGGGAGCTTTGTGCACGAAAAGCTTTACATTAAATTTTCGGACCAAAAGTGACTATATCGCCGTCGCCTTTCTTTATCCACCAAAACTGTGTTGTTTTCGCTCAAATGTATCACAAACATGTTTATATGGTTTATAGGTCATAATGAGAGCTTTGTGCGCGAAAGGCTTTCCGTGAAATTTTCGGACCAAAAGTGACCATATCGGCGTCACCTTTCTTTATCCACCAAAACTGTGTTGTTTTCGCTCAAATGTGTCCCAAACTTGTTTATATGGTTTATAGTTCATAATGGGAACTTTGTGCGCCAAAAGCTTTCCGTGAAATTTTCGGACCAAAAGTGACCATATCGGCGTCACCTTTCTTTATCCACCAAAACTGTGTTGTTTTCGATGAAATGTGTTTCAAACATGTTTATATTGTGTATAGGTTATAATAGGAGAATTCTGCCTGAAAAGCTTTCCGTGAAATTTTCTGACCAAAAGTGACCATATCGGCTCACCTTTCTTTATCCACCAAAACTGTGTTGTTTTCACTCAAATGTGTCCCAAACATGTTTATATGGTTTATAGGTAATAATGGGAGCTTTGTGCGCGAAAAGCTTTGCATTAAATTTTCGGATCAAAAGTGACTATATCGGCGTCGCCTTTCTTTATCCACCAAAACTGTGTTGTTTTCGCTCAAATGTATCCCAAACATGTTTATATGGTTTATAGGTCATAATGGGAACTTTGTGCGCGAAAGGCTTTCCGTGAAATTTTTTGACCAAAAGTGACCATATCGGCGTAACCTTTCTTTATCCACCAAAACTGTGTTGTTTTCGATCAAATGTGTTTCAAACATGTTTATATTGTGTATAGGATATAATAGGAGCATTCTGCCTGAAAAGCTTTCCGTGAAATTTTATGACCAAAAGTGACCATATCGGCTCACCTTTCTTTATCCACCAAAACTGTGTTGTTTGCACTCAAATGTGTCCCAAACATGTTTATTTGGTTTATAGGTCATAATGGGAGCTTTTTGCGCGAAAAGCTTTGCATTAAATTTTCGGACCAAAAGTGACTATATCGGCGTCGTCTTTCTTTATCCACCAAAACTGTGTTGTTTTCGCTCAAATGTATCCCAAACATGTTTATATGGTTTATAGGTCATAATGGGAACTTTGTGCGCGAAAGGCTTTCCGTGAAATTTTCGGACCAAAAGTGACCATATCGGCGTCACCTTTCTTTATCCACCAAAACTGTGTTGTTTTCGCTCAAATGTGTCCCAAACTTGTTTATGTGGTTTATAGTTCATAATGGGAGCTTTGTGCGCGAAAAGCTTTCCGTTAAATTTTCCGACCAAAAGTCACCATATCTGCGTCACCTTTCTTTATCCACCAAAACTGTGTTGTTTTCGCTCAAATGTATCCCAAACATGTTTATATGGTTTATAGGTCATAATGGGAGCTTTGTGCGCCAAAAGCTTTCCGTGAAATTTTCGGACCAAAAGTGACTATATCGGCGCCGCATTTCTTTATCCACCAAAACTGTGTTGTTTTCGATCAAATGTGTTTCAAACATGTTTATATTGTGTATAGGTTATAATAGGAGCATTCTGCCTGAAAAGCTTTCAGTCAAATTTTCTGACCAAAAGTGACCGTATCGGCTCACCTTTCTTTATCCACCAAAATTGTGTTGTTTTCACTCAAATGTGTCCCAAACATGTTTATATGGTTTATAGGTCATAATGGGAGCTTTGTGCACGAAAAGCTTTGCATTAAATTTTCGGACCAAAAGTGACTATATCGGCGTCGCCTTTCTTTATCCACCAAAACTGTGTTGTTTTCGCTCAAATGTATCCCAAACATGTTTATATGGTTTATAGGTCATAATGGGAGCTTTGTGCGCGAAAGGCTTTCCGTGAAATTTTCTAACCAAAAGTGACCATATCAGCGTCACCTTTCTTTATCAACCAAAACTGTGTTGTTTTCGCTCAAATGTGTCCAAAACTTGTTTATATGGTTTATAGTTCATAATGGGAGCTTTGTGCGCGAAAAGATTTCCCTTAAATTTTCGGACCAAAAGTCACCATATCGATGTCACCTTTCTTTATCCACCAAAACTGTGTTGTTTTCGCTCAAATGTATCCCAAACATGTTTATATGGTTTATAGGTCATAATGGGAGCTTTGTGCGCGAAAAGCTTGCCGTGAAATTTTCAGACCAAAAGTGACCATATCGGAGTCACCTTTCTTTATCCACCAAAACTGTGTTGTTTTCGCTCAAATGTATCCCAAACATGTTTATATGGTTTATAGGTCATAATGGGAGCCTTGTGCGCGAAAGGTTTTCCGTGAAATTTTCGGACCAAAAGTGACCATATCGGCGTCACCTTTCTTTATCCAACAAAACTGTGTTGTTTTCGCTCAAATGTGTCCCAAACATGTTTATATGGTTTATAGTTCATAATGGGAGCTTTGTGCGCGAAAAGCTTTCCGTTAAATTTTCGGACCAAAAGTCACCATATCAGCGTCACCTTTCTTTATCCACCAAAACTGTGTCGTTTTCGCTCAAATGTATCCCAAACATGTTTATATGGTTTATAGGTCATAATGGGAGCTTTGTGCGCCAAAAGCTTTCCGTGAAATTTTCGGACCAAAAGTGACCATATCGGCGTCACCTTTCTTTATCCACCAAAACTGTGTTGTTTTCGATCAAATGTGTTTCAAACATGTTTATATTGTGTATAGGTTATAATAGGAGCATTCTGCCGGAAAAGCTTTCCGTGAAATTTTCTGACCAAAAGTGACCATATCGGCTCACCTTTTTTTATCCACCAAAACTGTGTTGTTTTAACTCAAATGTGTCCCAAACATGTTTATATGGTTTATAGGTCATAATGGGAGCTTTGTGCGCGAAAAGCTTTGCATTAAATTTTCGGACCAAAAGTGACTATATCGGCGTCGCCTTTCTTTATCCACCAAAACTGTGTTGTTTTCGCTCAAATGTATCCCAAACATCTTTATATGGTTTATAGGTCATAATGGGAACTTTGTGCGCGAAAGGCTTTCCGTGAAATTTTCGGACCAAAAGTGACCATATCGGCGTCACCTTTCTTTATCCACCAAAACTGTGTTGTTTTCGCTCAAATGTGTCCCAAACTTGTTTATATGGTTTATAGTTCATAATGGGAGTTTTGTGCGCGAAAAGCTTTCCGTGAAATTTTCGGAGCAAAAGTGACTATATCGGCGCCGCATTTCTTTATCCACCAAAACTGTGTTGTTTTCGATCAAATGTGTTTCAAACATGTTTATATTGTGTATAGGTCATAATGGGAGCTTTGTGCGAGAAAGGCTTTCCGTGAAATTTTCGGACCAAAAGTGACCATATCGGCGTCACCTTTCTTTATCCACCAAAACTGTGTTGTTTTCGATCAAATGTGTTTCAAACATGTTTATATTGTGTATAGGTTATAATAGGAGCATTCTGCCTGAAAAGCTTTCCGTGAAATTTTCTGACCAAAAGTGACCATATCGGCTCACCTTTCTTTATCCACCAAAACTGTGTTGTTTTTACTCAAATGTGTCCCAAACATGTTTGTATGGTTTATAGGTCATAATGGGAGCTTTGTGCGCGAAAAGCTTTGCATTAAATTTTCGGACCAAAACTGTGTTGTTTTCGCTCAAATGTATCCCAAACATGTTTATATGGTTTATAGGTCATAATGGGAACTTTGTGCGCGAAAGGCTTTCCGTGAAATTTTCGGACCAAAAGTGACCATATCGGCGTCACCTTTCTTTATCCACCAAAACTGTGTTGTTTTCGCTCAAATGTGTCCCAAACTTGTTTATATGGTTTATAGTTCATAATGGGAGTTTTGTGCGCGAAAAGCTTTCCGTTAAATTTTCGGACCAAAAGTCACCATATCAGCGTCACCTTACTTTATCCACCAAAACTGTGTTGTTTTTGCTCAAATGTATCCCAAACATGTTTATATGGTTTATAGGTCATAATGGGAGCTTTGTGCGCCAAAAGCTTTCCGTGAAATTTTCGGACCAAAACTGACTATATCGGCGTCGCATTTCTTTATCCACCAAAACTGTGTTGTTTTCGATCAAATGTGTTTCAAACATGTTTATATTGTGTATAGGTTATAATAGGAGCATTCTGCCTGAAAAGCTTTCCGTCAAATTTTCTGACCAAAAGTGACCATATCGGCTCACCTTTCTTTATCCACCAAAACTGTGTTGTTTTCGCTCAAATGTATCCCAAACATGTTTATATGGTTTATAGGTCATAATGGGAGCTTTGTGCGCGAAAGGCTTTCCGTGAAATTTTCGGACCAAAAGTGACCATATCAGCGTCACCTTTCTTTATCCACCAAAACTGTGTCGTTTTCGCTCAAATGTGTCCCAAACTTGTTTATATGGTTTATAGTTCATAATGGGAGCTTTGTGCGCGAAAAGATTTCCCTTAAATTTTCGGACCAAAAGTCACCATATCGACGTCACCTTTCTTTATCCACCAAAACTGTGTTGTTTTCGCTCAAATGTATCCCAAACATGTTTATATGGTTTATAGGTCATAATGGGAGCTTTGTGCGCGAAAGGCTTTCCGTGAAATTTTCGGACCAAAAGTGACCATATCAGCGTCACCTTTCTTTATCCACCAAAACTGTGTTGTTTTCGCTCAAATGTATCCCAAACATGTTTATATGGTTTATAGGTAATAATGGGAGCTTTGTGCGCGAAAAGCTTTGCATTAAATTTTCGGACCAAAAGTGACTATATCGGCGTCGCCTTTCTTTATCCACCAAAACTGTGTTGTTTTCGCTCAAATGTATCCCCAACATCTTTATATGGTTTATAGGTCATAATGGGAACTTTGTGCGCGAAAGGCTTTCCGTGAAATTTTCGGACCAAAAGTTACCATATCGGCGTCACCTTTCTTTATCCACCAAAACTGTGTTGTTTTCGATCAAATGTGTTTCAAACATGTTTATATTGTGTATAGGTTATAATAGGAGCATTCTGCCTGAAAAGCTTTCCGTCAAATTTTCTGACCAAAAGTGACCATATCGGCTCACCTTTCTTTATCCACCAAAACTGTGTTGTTTTCACTCAATGTGTCCCAAACATGTTTATATGGTTTATAGGTCATAATGGGAGCTTTGTGCATGAAAAGCTTTGCATTAAATTTTCGGACCAAAAGTGACTATATCGACGTCGCCTTTCTTTATCCACCAAAACTGTGTTTTTTTCGCTCAAATGTATCCCAAACATGTTTATATGGTTTATAGGTCATAATGGGAGCTTTGTGCGCGAAAGGCTTTCCGTGAAATTTTCGGACCAAAAGTGACCATATCAGCGTCATCTTTCTTTATCAACCAAAACTGTGTTGTTTTCGCTCAAATGTGTCCCAAACTTGTTTATATGGTTTATAGTTCATAATGGGAGCTTTGTGCGCGAAAAGATTTCCCTTAAATTTTCGGACCAAAAGTCACCATATCGACGTCACCTTTCTTTATCCACCAAAACTGTGTTGTTTTCGCTCAAATGTATCCCAAACATGTTTATATGGTTTATAGGTCATAATGGGAGCTTTGTGCGCGAAAAGCTTTCCGTGAAATTTTCAGACCAAAAGTGACCATATCGGAGTCACCTTTCTTTATTCACCAAAACTGTGTTGTTTTCGCTCAAATGTATCCCAAACATGTTTATATGGTTTATAGGTCATAATGGGAGCCTTGTGCGCGAAAGGTTTTCCGTGAAATTTTCGGACCAAAAGTGACCATATCGGCGTCACCTTTCTTTATCCAACAAAACTGTGTTGTTTTCGCTCAAATGTGTCCCAAACATGTTTATATGGTTTATAGTTCATAATGGGAGCTTTGTGCGCGAAAAGCTTTCCGTGAAATTTTCGGAGCAAAAGTGACTATATCGGCGCCGCATTTCTTTATCCACCAAAACTGTGTTGTTTTCGATCAAATGTGTTTCAAACATGTTTATATTGTGTATAGGTCATAATGGGAGCTTTGTGCGAGAAAGGCTTTCCGTGAAATTTTCGGACCAAAAGTGACCATATCGGCGTCACCTTTCTTTATCCACCAAAAATGTGTTGTTTTCGATCAAATGTGTTTCAAACATGTTTATATTGTGTATAGGTTATAATAGGAGCATTCTGCCTGAAAAGCTTTCCGTCAAATTTTCTGACCAAAAGTGACCATATCGGCTCACCTTTCTTTATCCACCAAAACTGTGTTGTTTTCACTCAAATGTGTCCCAAACATGTTTATATGGTTTATAGGTCATAATGGGAGCTTTGTGCGCGAAAAGCTTTGCATTAAATTTTCGGACCAAAAGTGACTATATCGGCGTCGCCTTTCTTTATCCACCAAAACTGTGTTGTTTTCGCTCAAATGTATCCCAAACATCTTTATATGGTTTATAGGTCATAATGGGAACTTTGTGCGCGAAAGGCTTTCCGTGAAATTTTCGGACCAAAAGTTACCATATCGGCGTCACCTTTCTTTATCCACCAAAACTGTGTTGTTTTCGATCAAATGTGTTTCAAACATGTTTATATTGTGTATAGGTTATAATAGGAGCATTCTGCCTGAAAAGCTTTCCGTCAAATTTTCTGACCAAAAGTGACCATATCGGCTCACCTTTCTTTATCCACCAAAACTGTGTTGTTTTCACTCAAATGTGTCCCAAACATGTTTATATGGTTTATAGGTCATAATGGGAGCTTTGTGCACGAAAAGCTTTGCATTAAATTTTCGGACCAAAAGTGACTATATCGACGTCGCCTTTCTTTATCCACCAAAACTGTGTTTTTTTCGCTCAAATGTATCCCAAACATGTTTATATGGTTTATAGGTCATAATGGGAGCTTTGTGCGCGAAAGGCTTTCCGTGAAATTTTCGCACCAAAAGTGACCATATCAGCGTCATCTTTCTTTATCAACCAAAACTGTGTTGTTTTCGCTCAAATGTGTCCCAAACTTGTTTATATGGTTTATAGTTCATAATGGGAGCTTTGTGCGCGAAAAGATTTCCCTTAAATTTTCGCACCAAAAGTCACCATATCGACGTCACCTTTCTTTATCCACCAAAACTGTGTTGTTTTCGCTCAAATGTATCCCAAACATGTTTATATGGTTTATAGGTCATAATGGGATCTTTGTGCGCGAAAAGCTTTCCGTGAAATTTTCAGACCAAAAGTGACCATATCGGAGTCACCTTTCTTTATCCACCAAAACTGTGTTGTTGTCGCTCAAATGTATCCCAAACATGTTTATATGGTTTATAGGTCATAATGGGAGCCTTGTGCGCGAAACGTTTTCCGTGAAATTTTCGGACCAAAAGTGACCATATCGGCGTCACCTTTCTTTATCCAACAAAACTGTGTTGTTTTCGCTCAAATGTGTCCCAAACATGTTTATATGGTTTATAGTTCATAATGGGAGCTTTGTGCGCGAAAAGCTTTCCGTTAAATTTTCGGACCAAAAGTCACCGTATTAGCGTCACCTTTCTTTATCCACCAAAACTGTGTTGTTTTCGCTCAAATGTATCCCAAACATGTTTATATGGTTTATAGGTCATAATGGGAGCTTTGTGCGCCAAAAGCTTTCCGTGAAATTTTCGGACCAAAAGTGACCATATCGGCGTCACCTTTCTTTATCCACCAAAACTGTGTTGTTTTCGATCAAATGTGTTTCAAACATGTTTATATTGTGTATAGGTTATAATAGGAGCATTCTACCGGAAAAGCTTTCCGTGAAATTTTCTGACCAAAAGTGACCATATCGGCTCACCTTTCTTTATCCACCAAAACTGTGTTGTTTTCACTCAAATGTGTCCCAAACATGTTTATATGGTTTATAGGTCATAATGGGAGCTTTGTGCGCGAAAAGCTTTGCATTAAATTTTCGGACCAAAAGTGACTATATCGGAGTCACCTTTCTTTATCCAACAAAACTGTGTTGTTTTCGCTCAAATGTGTCCCAAACATCTTTATATGGTTTATAGGTCATAATGGGAACTTTGTGCGCGAAAGGCTTTCCGTGAAATTTTCGGACCAAAAGTGACCATATCGGCGTCACCTTTCTTTATCCACCAAAACTGTGTTGTTTTCGCTCAAATGTGTCCCAAACTTGTTTATATGGTTTATAGTTCATTATGGGAGCTTTGTGCGCGAAAAGCTTTCCGTTAAATTTTCGGACCAAAAGTCAACATATCGGCGTCACCATTTTTTATCCACCAAAACTATGTTGTTTTCGCTCAAATGTATCCCAAACATGTTTATATGGTTTATAGGTCATAATGGGAGCTTTGTGCGCGAAAAGCTTTCCGTGAAATTTTCGGAGCAGAAGTGACTATATCGGCGCCGCATTTCTTTATCCACCAAAACTGTGTTGTTTTCGATCAAATGTGTTTCAAACATGTTTATATTGTGTATAGGTCATAATGGGAGCTTTGTGCGAGAAAGGCTTTCCGTGAAATTTTCGGACCAAAAGTGACCATATCGGCGTCACCTTTCTTTATCCACCAAAACTGTGTTGTTTTCGATCAAATGTGTTTCAAACAAGTTTATATTGTGTATAGGTTATAATAGGAGCATTCTGCCTGAAAAGCTTTCCGTGAAATTTTCTGACCAAAAGTGACCATATCGGCTCACCTTTCTTTATCCACAAAAACTGTGTTGTTTTCACTCAAATGTGTCCCAAACATGTTTATATGGTTTATAGGTCATAATGGGAGCTTTGTGCGCGAAAAGCTTTGCATTAAATTTTCGGACCAAAAGTGACTATATCGGCATCGCCTTTCTTTATCCACCAAAACTGTGTTGTTTTCGCTCAAATGTATCCCAAACATGTTTATATGGTTTATAGGTCATAATGGGAACTTTGTGCACGAAAGGCTTTCCGTGAAATTTTCGGACCAAAAGTGACCATATCGGCGTCACCTTTCTTTATCCACCAAAACTGTGTTGTTTTCGCTCAAATGTGTCCCAAACTTGTTTATATGGTTTATAGGTCATAATGGGAACTTTGTGCACGAAAGGCTTTCCGTTAAATTTTCGGACCAAAAGTCACCATATCAGCGTCACCTTTCTTTATCCACCAAAACTGTGTTGTTTTTGCTCAAGTGTATCCCAAACATGTTTATATGGTTTATAGGTCATAATGGGAGCTTTGTGCGCCAAAAGCTTTCTGTGAAATTTTCGGACCAAAAGTGACTATATCGGCGCCGCATTTCTTTATCCACCAAAACTGTGTTGTTTTCGATCAAATGTGTTTCAAACATGTTTATATTGTGTATAGGTTATAATAGGAGCATTCTGCCTAAAAAGCTTTCCGTCAAATTTTCTGACCAAAAGTGACCATATCGGCTCACCTTTCTTTATCCACCAAAACTGTGTTGTTTTCGCTCAAATGTATCCCAAACATGTTTATATGGTTTATAGGTCATAATGGGAGCTTTGTGCGCGAAAGGCTTTCCGTGAAATTTTCGGACCAAAAGTGACCATATCAGCGTCACCTTTCTTTATCCACCAAAACTGTGTTGTTTTCGCTCAAATGTGTCCCAAACTTGTTTATATGGTTTATAGTTCATAATGGGAGCTTTGTGCGAGAAAAGATTTCCCTTAAATTTTCGGACCAAAAGTCACCATATCGACGTCACCTTTCTTTATCCACCAAAACTGTGTTGTTTTCGCTCAAATGTATCCCAAACATGTTTATATGGTTTATAGGTCATAATGGGAGCTTTGTGCGCGAAAGGCTTTCCGTTAAATTTTTGGACCAAAAGTGACCATATCGGCGTCACCTTTCTTTATCCACCAAAACTGTGTTGTTTTCGCTCAAATGTATCCCTAACATGTTTATATGGTTTATAGGTCATAATGTGAGCTTTGTGCGCGAAAAGCTTTCCATTAAATTTTCGGACCAAAAGTCACCATATCGGCGTCACCTTTCTTTATCCACCAAAACTGTGTTGTTTTCGCTCAAATGTATCCCAAACATGTTTATATGGTTTATAGGTCATAATAGGAGCTTTGTGCGCGAAAAGCTTTCCGTGAAATTTTCGGACGAAAAGTGACCATCTCGGCGCCGCATTTCTTTATCCACCAAAACTGTGTTGTTTTCACTCAAATGTGTCCCAAACATGTTTATATTGTGTATAGGTCATAATGGGAGCTTTGTGCGAGAAAGGCTTTCCGTGAAATTTTCTGACCAAAAGTGACCATATCGGCTCACCTTTCTTTATCCACCAAAACTGTGTTGTTTTCACTCAAATGTGTCCCAAACATGTTTATATGGTTTATAGGTCATAATGGGAGCTTTGTGTGCGAAAAGCTTTGCATTAAATTTTCGGACCAAAAGTGACTATATCGGCGTCGTCTCTCTTTATCCACCAAAACTGTGTTGTTTTCACTCAAATGTATCCCAAACATGTTTATATGGTTTATAGGTCATAATGGGAACTTTGTGCGCGAAGGGCTTTCCGTGAAATTTTCGGACCAAAAGTGACCATATCGGCGTCACCTTTCTTTATCCACCAAAACTGTGTTGTTTTCGCTCAAATGTGTCCCAAACTTGTTTATATGGTTTATAGTTCATAATGGGAGCTTTGTGCGCGAAAAGCTTTCCGTTAAATTTTCGGACCAAAAGTCACCATATCAGCGTCACCATTCTTTATCCACCAAAACTGTGTTGTTTTTGCTCAAATGTATCACAAACATGTTTATATGGTTTATAGGTCATAATGGGAGCTTTGTGCGCCAAAAGCTTTCCGTGAAATTTTCGGACCAAAAGTGACTATATCGGCGCCGCATTTATTTATCCACCAAAACTGTGTTGTTTTCGATCAAATGTGTTTCAAACATGTTTATATTGTGTATAGGTTATAATAGGAGCATTCTGCCTAAAAAGCTTTCCGTCAAATTTTCTGACCAAAAGTGACCATATCGGCTCACCTTTCTTTATCCACCAAAACTGTGTTGTTTTCGCTCAAATGTATCCCAAACATGTTTATATGGTTTATAGGTCATAATGGGAGCTTTGTGCGCGAAAGGCTTTCCGTGAAATTTTCGGACCAAAAGTGACCATATCGGCGTCACCTTTCTTTATCCACCAAAACTGTGTTGTTTTCGCTCAAATGTATCCCAAACATGTTTATATGGTTTATAGGTCATAATGGGAGCATTGTGCGCGAAAAGCTTTCCGTTAAATTTTCGGACCAAAAGTCACCATATCGGCGTCACCTTTCTTTATCCACCAAAACTGTGTTGTTTTCGCTCAAATGTATCCCAAACATGTTTATATGGTTTATAGGTCATAATAGGAGCTTTGTGCGCGAAAAGCTTTCCGTTAAATTTTCGGACCAAAAGTCACCATATCGGCGTCACCTTTCTTTATCCACCAAAACTGTGTTGTTTTCGCTCAAATGTATCCCAAACATGTTTATATGGTTTATAGGTCATAATAGGAGCTTTGTGCGCGAAAAGCTTTCCGTGAAATTTTCGGACGAAAAGTGACCATCTCGGCGCCGCATTTCTTTATCCACAAAAACTGTGTTGTTTTCTCTCAAATGTGTCCCAAACATGTTTATATTGTGTATAGGTCATAATGGGAGCTTTGTGCGAGAAAGGCTTTCCGTGAAATTTTCTGACCAAAAGTGACCATATCGGCGTCACCTTTCTTTATCCACCAAAACTGTGTTGTTTTCGCTCAAATGTGCCCCAAACATGTTTATATGGTTTATAGGTCATAATGGGAGCTTTGTGCGAGAAAGGCTTTCCGTGAACATTTCGGACCAAAAGTGACCATATCGGCGTCACCTTTCTTTATCCACCAAAACTGTGTTCTTTTCCATCAAATGTGTTTCAAACATGTTTATATTGTGTATAGGTTATAATAGGAGCATTATGCCTGAAAAGCTTTCCGTCAAATTTTCTGACCAAAAGTGACCATATCGGCTCACCTTTCTTTATCCACCAAAACTGTGTTGTTTTCACTCAAATGTGTCCCAAACATGTTTATATGGTTTATAGGTCATAATGGGAGCTTTGTGCGCGAAAAGCATTGCATTAAATTTTCGGACCAAAAGTAAGTATATCGGCGTCGCCTTTCTTTATCCACCAAAACTGTGTTGTTTTCGCAAACATGTTTATATGGTTTATAGGTCATAATGGGAGCTTTGTGCGCGAAAGGCTTTCCGTGATATTTTCGGACCAAAAGTGACCATATCAGCGTCACCTTTCTTTATCCACCAAAACTGTGTTGTTTTCGCTCAAATGTGTCCCAAACTTGTTTATATGGTTTATAGTTCATAATGGGAGCTTTGTGCGCGAAAAGATTTCCCTTAAATTTTCGGACCAAAAGTCACCATATCGACGTCAGCTTTCTTTATCCACCAAAACTGTGTTGTTTTCGCTCAAATGTATCCCAAACATGTTTATATGGTTTATAGGTCATAATGGGAGCTTTGAGCGCGAAAAGCTTTCCGTGAAATTTTCGGACCAAAAGTGACCATATCGGAGTCACCTTTCTTTATCCACCAAAACTGTGTTGTTTTCGCTCAAATGTGTCCCAAACATGTTTATATGGTTCATAGTTCATAATGGGAGCTCTGTGCGCGAAAAGCTTTCCGTTAAATTTTTGGACCAAAAGTCACCATATCAGCGTCACCTTTCTTTATCCACCAAAACTGTGTTGTTTTTGCTCAAATGTATCCCTAACATGTTTATATGGTTTATAGGTCATAATGTGAGCTTTGTGCGCCAAAAGCTTTCCGTGAAATTTTCGGACCAAAAGTGACTATATCGGCGCCGCATTTCTTTATCCACCAAAACTGTGTTGTTTTCACACAAATGTGCCCCAAACATGTTTATATGGTTTATTGGTCATAATTGGAGCTTTGTGCGCGAAAGGCTTTCCATGAAATTTTTGGACCAAAAGTGACCATCTCGGCGTCACCATTCTTTATCCACCAAAACTGTGTTGTTTTCAATCAAATGTATCCCAAACATGTTTATATGGTTTATATGTCATAATGGGAGCTTTATGCGCGAAAAGCTTTCCGTGAAATTTTCTGACCAAAAGTGACCATATCGGCGTCACCTTTCTTTATCCACCAAATCTGTGTTGTTTTCGCTCAAATGTGCCCCAAACATGTTTATATGGTTTATAGGTCATAATGGGAGCTTTGTGCGAGAAAGGCTTTCCGTGAACATTTCGGACCAAAAGTGACCATATCGGCGTCACCTTTCTTTATCCACCAAAACTGTGTTGTTTTCCATTAAATGTGTTTCAAACATGTTTATATTGTGTATAGGTTATAATAAGAGCATTATGCCTGAAAAGCTTTCCGTCAAATTTTCTGACCAAAAGTGACCATATCGGCTCACCTTTCTTTATCCACCAAAACTGTGTTGTTTTCACTCAAATGTGTCCCAAACATGTTTATATGGTTTATAGGTCATAATGGGAGCTTTGTGCGCGAAAAGCTTTGCATTAAATTTTCGGATCAAAAGTGACTATATCGGCGTCGCCTTTCTTTATCCACCAAAACTGTGTTGTTTTCGCTCAAATGTATCCCAAACATGTTTATATGGTTTATAGGTCATAATGGGAACTTTGTGCACGAAAGGCTTTCCGTGAAATTTTCGGACCAAAAGTGACCATATCGGCGTCACCTTTCTTTATCCACCAAAACTGTGTTGTTTTCGCTCAAATGTGTCCCAAACTTGTTTATATGGTTTATAGTTCATAATGGGAGCTTTGTGCGCGAAAAGCTTTCCGTTAAATTTTCGGACCAAAAGTCACCACATCAGCGTCACATTTCTTTATCCACCAAAACTGTGTTGTTTTCACACAAATGTGCCCCAAACATGTTTATATGGTTTATTGGTCATAATGGGAGCTTTGTGCGCGAAAGGCTTTCCATGAAATTTTTGGACCAAAAGTGACCATCTCGGCGTCACCATTCTTTATCCACCAAAACTGTGTTGTTTTCAATCAAATGTATCCCAAACATGTTTATATGGTTTATATGTCATAATGGGAGCTTTATGCGCGAAAAGCTTTCCGTGAAATTTTCTGACCAAAAGTGACCATATCGGCGTCACCTTTCTTTATCCACCAAATCTGTGTTGTTTTCGCTCAAATGTGCCCCAAACATGTTTATATGGTTTATAGGTCATAATGGGAGCTTTGTGCGAGAAAGGCTTTCCGTGAACATTTCGGACCAAAAGTGACCATATCGGCGTCACCTTTCTTTATCCACCAAAACTGTGTTGTTTTCCATTAAATGTGTTTCAAACATGTTTATATTGTGTATAGGTTATAATAAGAGCATTATGCCTGAAAAGCTTTCCGTCAAATTTTCTGACCAAAAGTGACCATATCGGCTCACCTTTCTTTATCCACCAAAACTGTGTTGTTTTCACTCAAATGTGTCCCAAAAATGTTTATATGGTTTATAGGTCATAATGGGAGCTTTGTGCGCGAAAAGCTTTGCATTAAATTTTCGGACCAAAAGTGACAATATCGGCGTCGCCTTTCTTTATCCACCAAAACTGTGTTGTTTTCGCTCAAATGTATCCCAAACATGTTTATATGGTTTATAGGTCATAATGAGAGCATTGTGCGCGAAAGGCTTTCCGTGAAATTTTCGGACCAAAAGTGACCATATCAGCGTCACCTTTCTTTATCCACCAAAACTGTGTTGTTTTTGCTCAAATGTGTCCCAAACTTGTTTATATGGTTTATAGTTCATAATGGGAGCTTTGTGCGCGAAAAGATTTCCCTTAAATTTTCGGACCAAAAGTCACCATATCGACGTCACCTTTCTTTATCCACCAAAACTGTGTTGTTTTCGCTCAAATGTATCCCAAACATGTTTATATGGTTTATAGGTCATAATGGGAGCTTTGTGCGCGAAAAGCTTTCCGTGAAATTTTCGGACCAAAAGTGAGCATATCGGAGTCACCTTTCTTTATCCACCAAAACTGTGTTGTTTTCGTTCAAATGTGTCCCAAACATGTTTATATGGTTTATAGTTCATAATGGGAGCTTTGTGCGCGAAAAGATTTCCGTTAAATTTTCGGACCAAAAGTCACCATATCAGCGTCACCTTTCTTTATCCACCAAAACTGTGTTGTTTTCGCTGAAATGTATCCCTAACATGTTTATATGGTTTATAGGTCATAATATGAGCTTTGTGCGCCAAAAGCTTTCCGTGAAATTTTCAGACCAAAAGTGACTATATCGGCGCCGCATTTCTTTATCCACCAAAACTGTGTTGTTTTCACACAAATGTGCCCCAAACATGTTTATATGGTTTATTGGTCATAATGGGAGCTTTGTGCGCGAAAGGCTTTCCATGAAATTTTTGGACCAAAAGTGACCATCTCGGCGTCACCATTCTCTATCCACCAAAACTGTGTTGTTTTCACTCAAATGTGTCCCAAACATGTTTATATGGTTTATAGGTCATAATGGGAGCTTTGTGCGCGAAAAGCTTTCCGTGAAATTTTCGGACCAAAAGTGACTATATCGGCGCCGCATTTCTTTATCCACCAAAACTGTGTTGTTTTCGATCGAATGTGTTTCAAACATGTTTATATTGTGTATTGGTCATAATGGGAGCTTTGTGCGAGAAAGGCTTTCCGTGAAATTTTCGGACCAAAAGTGACCATATCGGCGTCATGCGAGAAAAGCTTTCCGTGAAATTTTCGGACCAAAAGTGACCATATCGGCGTCACCTTTCTTTATCCACCAAAACTGTGTTGTTTTCGATTAAATGTGTTTCAAACAAGTTTATATTGTGTATAGGTTATAATAGGAGCATTCTGCCTGAAAAGCTTTCCGTGAAATTTTCTGACCAAAAGTGACCATATCGGCTCACCTTTCTTTATCCACAAAAACTGTGTTGTTTTCACTCAAATGTGTCCCAAACATGTTTATATGGTTTATAGGTCATAATGGGAGCTTTGTGCGCGAAAAGCTTTGCATTAAATTTTCGGACCAAAAGTGACTATATCGGCATCGCCTTTCTTTATCCACCAAAACTGTGTTGTTTTCGCTCAAATGTATCCCAAACATGTTTATATGGTTTATAGGTCATAATGGGAACTTTGTGCACGAAAGGCTTTCCGTGAAATTTTCGGACCAAAAGTGACCATATCGGCGTCACCTTTCTTTATCCACCAAAACTGTGTTGTTTTCGCTCAAATGTATCCCAAACATGTTTATATGGTTTATAGGTCATAATGGGAACTTTGTGCACGAAAGGCTTTCCGTGAAATTTTCGGACCAAAAGTCACCATATCAGCGTCACCTTTCTTTATCCACCAAAACTGTGTTGTTTTTGCTCAAGTGTATCCCAAACATGTTTATATGGTTTATAGGTCATAATGGGAGCTTTGTGCGCCAAAAGCTTTCTGTGAAATTTTCGGACCAAAAGTGACTATATCGGCGCCGCATTTCTTTATCCACCAAAACTGTGTTGTTTTCGATCAAATGTGTTTCAAACATGTTTATATTGTGTATAGGTTATAATAGGAGCATTCTGCCTAAAAAGCTTTCCGTCAAATTTTCTGACCAAAAGTGACCATATCGGCTCACCTTTCTTTATCCACCAAAACTGTGTTGTTTTCGCTCAAATGTATCCCAAACATGTTTATATGGTTTATAGGTCATAATGGGAGCTTTGTGCGCGAAAGGCTTTCCGTGAAATTTTCGGACCAAAAGTGACCATATCAGCGTCACCTTTCTTTATCCACCAAAACTGTGTTGTTTTCGCTCAAATGTGTCCCAAACTTGTTTATATGGTTTATAGTTCATAATGGGAGCTTTGTGCGAGAAAAGATTTCCCTTAAATTTTCGGACCAAAAGTCACCATATCGACGTCACCTTTCTTTATCCACCAAAACTGTGTTGTTTTCGCTCAAATGTATCCCAAACATGTTTATATGGTTTATAGGTCATAATGGGAGCTTTGTGCGCGAAAGGCTTTCCGTTAAATTTTTGGACCAAAAGTGACCATATCGGCGTCACCTTTCTTTATCCACCAAAACTGTGTTGTTTTCGCTCAAATGTATCCCTAACATGTTTATATGGTTTATAGGTCATAATGTGAGCTTTGTGCGCGAAAAGCTTTCCATTAAATTTTCGGACCAAAAGTCACCATATCGGCGTCACCTTTCTTTATCCACCAAAACTGTGTTGTTTTCGCTCAAATGTATCCCAAACATGTTTATATGGTTTATAGGTCATAATAGGAGCTTTGTGCGCGAAAAGCTTTCCGTGAAATTTTCGGACGAAAAGTGACCATCTCGGCGCCGCATTTCTTTATCCACCAAAACTGTGTTGTTTTCACTCAAATGTGTCCCAAACATGTTTATATTGTGTATAGGTCATAATGGGAGCTTTGTGCGAGAAAGGCTTTCCGTGAAATTTTCTGACCAAAAGTGACCATATCGGCTCACCTTTCTTTATCCACCAAAACTGTGTTGTTTTCACTCAAATGTGTCCCAAACATGTTTATATGGTTTATAGGTCATAATGGGAGCTTTGTGTGCGAAAAGCTTTGCATTAAATTTTCGGACCAAAAGTGACTATATCGGCGTCGTCTCTCTTTATCCACCAAAACTGTGTTGTTTTCACTCAAATGTATCCCAAACATGTTTATATGGTTTATAGGTCATAATGGGAACTTTGTGCGCGAAGGGCTTTCCGTGAAATTTTCGGACCAAAAGTGACCATATCGGCGTCACCTTTCTTTATCCACCAAAACTGTGTTGTTTTCGCTCAAATGTGTCCCAAACTTGTTTATATGGTTTATAGTTCATAATGGGAGCTTTGTGCGCGAAAAGCTTTCCGTTAAATTTTCGGACCAAAAGTCACCATATCAGCGTCACCATTCTTTATCCACCAAAACTGTGTTGTTTTTGCTCAAATGTATCACAAACATGTTTATATGGTTTATAGGTCATAATGGGAGCTTTGTGCGCCAAAAGCTTTCCGTGAAATTTTCGGACCAAAAGTGACTATATCGGCGCCGCATTTCTTTATCCACCAAAACTGTGTTGTTTTCACACAAATGTGCCCCAAACATGTTTATATGGTTTATTGGTCATAATGGGAGCTTTGTGCGCGAAAGGCTTTCCATGAAATTTTTGGACCAAAAGTGACCATCTCGGCGTCACCATTCTCTATCCACCAAAACTGTGTTGTTTTCACTCAAATGTGTCCCAAACATGTTTATATGGTTTATAGGTCATAATGGGAGCTTTGTGCGCGAAAAGCTTTCCGTGAAATTTTCGGACCAAAAGTGACTATATCGGCGCCGCATTTCTTTATCCACCAAAACTGTGTTGTTTTCGATCGAATGTGTTTCAAACATGTTTATATTGTGTATTGGTCATAATGGGAGCTTTGTGCGAGAAAGGCTTTCCGTGAAATTTTCGGACCAAAAGTGACCATATCGGCGTCATGCGAGAAAAGCTTTCCGTGAAATTTTCGGACCAAAAGTGACCATATCGGCGTCACCTTTCTTTATCCACCAAAACTGTGTTGTTTTCGATTAAATGTGTTTCAAACAAGTTTATATTGTGTATAGGTTATAATAGGAGCATTCTGCCTGAAAAGCTTTCCGTGAAATTTTCTGACCAAAAGTGACCATATCGGCTCACCTTTCTTTATCCACAAAAACTGTGTTGTTTTCACTCAAATGTGTCCCAAACATGTTTATATGGTTTATAGGTCATAATGGGAGCTTTGTGCGCGAAAAGCTTTGCATTAAATTTTCGGACCAAAAGTGACTATATCGGCATCGCCTTTCTTTATCCACCAAAACTGTGTTGTTTTCGCTCAAATGTATCCCAAACATGTTTATATGGTTTATAGGTCATAATGGGAACTTTGTGCACGAAAGGCTTTCCGTGAAATTTTCGGACCAAAAGTGACCATATCGGCGTCACCTTTCTTTATCCACCAAAACTGTGTTGTTTTCGCTCAAATGTATCCCAAACATGTTTATATGGTTTATAGGTCATAATGGGAACTTTGTGCACGAAAGGCTTTCCGTGAAATTTTCGGACCAAAAGTCACCATATCAGCGTCACCTTTCTTTATCCACCAAAACTGTGTTGTTTTTGCTCAAGTGTATCCCAAACATGTTTATATGGTTTATAGGTCATAATGGGAGCTTTGTGCGCCAAAAGCTTTCTGTGAAATTTTCGGACCAAAAGTGACTATATCGGCGCCGCATTTCTTTATCCACCAAAACTGTGTTGTTTTCGATCAAATGTGTTTCAAACATGTTTATATTGTGTATAGGTTATAATAGGAGCATTCTGCCTAAAAAGCTTTCCGTCAAATTTTCTGACCAAAAGTGACCATATCGGCTCACCTTTCTTTATCCACCAAAACTGTGTTGTTTTCGCTCAAATGTATCCCAAACATGTTTATATGGTTTATAGGTCATAATGGGAGCTTTGTGCGCGAAAGGCTTTCCGTGAAATTTTCGGACCAAAAGTGACCATATCAGCGTCACCTTTCTTTATCCACCAAAACTGTGTTGTTTTCGCTCAAATGTGTCCCAAACTTGTTTATATGGTTTATAGTTCATAATGGGAGCTTTGTGCGAGAAAAGATTTCCCTTAAATTTTCGGACCAAAAGTCACCATATCGACGTCACCTTTCTTTATCCACCAAAACTGTGTTGTTTTCGCTCAAATGTATCCCAAACATGTTTATATGGTTTATAGGTCATAATGGGAGCTTTGTGCGCGAAAAGCTTTGCATTAAATTTTCGGACCAAAAGTGACTATATCGGCATCGCCTTTCTTTATCCACCAAAACTGTGTTGTTTTCGCTCAAATGTATCCCAAACATGTTTATATGGTTTATAGGTCATAATGGGAACTTTGTGCACGAAAGGCTTTCCGTGAAATTTTCGGACCAAAAGTGACCATATCGGCGTCACCTTTCTTTATCCACCAAAACTGTGTTGTTTTCGCTCAAATGTATCCCAAACATGTTTATATGGTTTATAGGTCATAATGGGAACTTTGTGCACGAAAGGCTTTCCGTGAAATTTTCGGACCAAAAGTCACCATATCAGCGTCACCATTCTTTATCCACCAAAACTGTGTTGTTTTCACTCAAATGTGTCCCAAACATGTTTATATGGTTTATAGGTCATAATGGGAGCTTTGTGCGCGAAAAGCTTTCCGTGAAATTTTCGGACCAAAAGTGACTATATCGGCGCCGCATTTCTTTATCCACCAAAACTGTGTTGTTTTCGATCGAATGTGTTTCAAACATGTTTATATTGTGTATTGGTCATAATGGGAGCTTTGTGCGAGAAAGGCTTTCCGTGAAATTTTCGGACCAAAAGTGACCATATCGGCGTCACCTTTCTTTATCCACCAAAACTGTGTTGTTTTCGATTAAATGTGTTTCAAACATGTTTATATTGTGTATAGGTTATAATAGGAGCATTCTGCCTGAAAAGCTTTCCGTCAAATTTTATGACCAAAAGTGACCATATCGGCTCACCTTTCTTTATCCACAAAAACTGTGTTGTTTTCACTCAAATGTGTCCCAAACATGTTTATATGGTTTATAGGTCATAATGGGAGCTTTGTGCGCGAAAAGCTTTGCATTAATTTTTCGGACCAAAAGTGACTATATCGGCGTCGCCTTTCTTTATCCACCAAAACTGTGTTGTTTTCGCTCAAATGTATCCCAAACATGTTTATATGGTTTATAGGTCATAATGGGAACTTTGTGCACGAAAGGCTTTCCGTGAAATTTTCGGACCAAAAGTGACCATATCGGCGTCACCTTTCTTTATCCACCAAAACTGTGTTGTTTTCGCTCAAATGTGTCCCAAACTTGTTTATATGGTTTATAGTTCATAATGGGAGCTTTGTGCGCGAAAAGCTTTCCGTTAAATTTTCGGACCAAAAGTCACCACATCAGCGTCACCTTTCTTTATCCACCAAAACTGTGTTGTTTTCGCTCAAATGTATCCCAAACATGTTTATATGGTTTATAGGTCATAATGGGAGCTTTGTGCGCGAAAGGCTTTCCGTGAAATTTTCGGACCAAAAGTGACCATATCAGCGTCACCTTTCTTTATCCACCAAAACTGTGTTGTTTTCACTCAAATGTGTCCCAAACATGTTTATATGGTTTATAGGTCATAATGGGAGCTTTGTGCGCGAAAAGCTTTGCATTAAATTTTCGGACCAAAAGTGACTATATCGGCGTCGCCTTTCTTTATCCACCAAAACTGTGTTGTTTTCGCTCAAATGTATCCCAAACATGTTTATATGATTTATAGGTCATCATGGGAACTTTGTGCACGAAAGGCTTTCCGTGAAATTTTCGGACCAAAAGTGACCATATCGGCGTCACCTTTCTTTATCCACCAAAACTGTGTTGTTTTCGCTCAAATGTGTCCCAAACTTGTTTATATGGTTTATAGTTCATAATGGGAGCTTTGTGCGCGAAAAGCTTTCCGTTAAATTTTCGGACCAAAAGTCACCACATCAGCGTCACCTTTCTTTATCCACCAAAACTGTGTTGTTTTCGCTCAAATGTATCCCAAACATGTTTATATGGTTTATAGGTCATAATGGGAGCTTTGTGCGCCAAAAGCTTTCCGTGAAATTTTCGGACCAAAAGTGACTATATCGGCGCCGCATTTCTTTATCCACCAAAACTGTGTTGTTTTCGATCAAACGTGTTTCAAACATGTTTATATTGTGTATAGGTTATAATAGGAGCATTCTGCCTGAAAAGCTTTCCGTCAAATTTTCTGACCAAAAGTGACCATATCGGCTCACCTTTCTTTATCCACCAAAACTGTGTTGTTTTCACTCAAATGTGTCCCAAACATGTTTATATGGTTTATAGGTCATAATGGGAGCTTTGTGCGCGAAAAGCTTTGCATTAAATTTTCGGACCAAAAGTGACTATATCGGCGTCGCCTTTCTTTATCCACCAAAACTGTGTTGTTTTCGCTCAAATGTATCCCAAACATGTTTATATGGTTTATAGGTCATAATGGGAGCTTTGTGCGCGAAAGGCTTTCCGTGAAATTTTCGGACCAAAAGTGACCATATCAGCGTCACCTTTCTTTATCCACCAAAACTGTGTTGTTTTCACTCAAATGTGTCCCAAACATGTTTATATGGTTTACAGGTCATAATGGGAGCTTTGTGCGCGAAAAGCTTTGCATTAAATTTTCGGACCAAAAGTGACTATATCGGCGTCGCCTTTCTTTATCCACCAAAACTGTTTTGTTTTAGCTCAAATGTATCCCAAACATGTTTATATGGTTTATAGGTCATAATGGGAACTTTGTGCACGAAAGGCTTTCCGTGAAATTTTCGGACCAAAAGTGACCATATCGGCGTCACCTTTCTTTATCCACCAAAACTGTGTTGTTTTCGCTCAAATGTGTCCCAAACTTGTTTATATGGTTTAAAGTTCATAATGGGAGCTTTGTGCGCGAAAAGCTTTCCGTTAAATTTTCGGACCAAAAGTCACCACATCAGCATCACCTTTCTTTATCCACCAAAACTGTGTTGTTTTCGCTCAAATATATCCCAAACATGTTTATATGATTTATAGGTCATAATGGGAGCTTTGTGCGCCAAAAGCTTTCCGTGAAATTTTCGGACCAAAAGTGACTATATCGGCGCCGCATTTCTTTATCCACCAAAACTGTGTTGTTTTCGATCAAATGTGTTTCAAACATGTTTATATTGTGTATAGGTTATAATAGGAGTATTCTGCCTGAAAAGCTTTCCGTCAAATTTTCTGACCAAAAGTGACCATATCGGCTCACCTTTCTTTATCCACCAAAACTGTGTTATTTTCACTCAAATGTGTCCCAAACATGTTTATATGGTTTATAGGTCATAATGGGAGCTTTGTGCGCGAAAAGCTTTGCATTAAATTTTCGGACCAAAAGTGACTATATCGGCGTCGCCTTTCTTTATCCACCAAAATTGTGTTGTTTTCGCTCAAATGTATCCCAAACATGTTTATAAGGTTTATAGGTCATAATGGGAGCTTTGTGCGCGAAAGGCTTTCCGTGAAATTTTCGGACCAAAAGTGACCATATCAGCGTCACCTTTCTTCATCCACCAAAACTGTGTTGTTTTCACTCAAATGTGTCCCAAACATGTTTATATGGTTTACAGGTCATAATGGGAGCTTTGTGCGCGAAAAGCTTTGCATTAAATTTTCGGACCAAAAGTGACTATATCGGCGTCGCCTTTCTTTATCCACCAAAACTGTTTTGTTTTAGCTCAAATGTATCCCAAACATGTTTATATGGTTTATAGGTCATAATGGGAACTTTGTGCACGAAAGGCTTTCCGTGAAATTTTCGGACCAAAAGTGACCATATCGGCGTCACCTTTCTTTATCCACCAAAACTGTGTTGTTTTCGCTCAAATGTGTCCCAAACTTGTTTATATGGTTTAAAGTTCATAATGGGAGCTTTGTGCGCGAAAAGCTTTCCGTTAAATTTTCGGACCAAAAGTCACCACATCAGCATCACCTTTCTTTATCCACCAAAACTGTGTTGTTTTCGCTCAAATATATCCCAAACATGTTTATATGGTTTATAGGTCATAATGGGAGCTTTGTGCGCCAAAAGCTTTCCGTGAAATTTTCGGACCAAAAGTGACTATATCGGCGCCGCATTTCTTTATCCACCAAAACTGTGTTGTTTTCGATCAAATGTGTTTCAAACATGTTTATATTGTGTATAGGTTATAATAGGAGTATTCTGCCTGAAAAGCTTTCCGTCAAATTTTCTGACCAAAAGTGACCATATCGGCTCACCTTTCTTTATCCACCAAAACTGTGTTATTTTCACTCAAATGTGTCCCAAACATGTTTATATGGTTTATAGGTCATAATGGGAGCTTTGTGCGCGAAAAGCTTTGCATTAAATTTTCGGACCAAAAGTGACTATATCGGCGTCGCCTTTCTTTATCCACCAAAATTGTGTTGTTTTCGCTCAAATGTATCCCAAACATGTTTATAAGGTTTATAGGTCATAATGGGAGCTTTGTGCGCGAAAGGCTTTCCGTGAAATTTTCGGACCAAAAGTGACCATATCAGCGTCACCTTTCTTCATCCACCAAAACTGTGTTGTTTTCACTCAAATGTGTCCCAAACATGTTTATATGGTTTACAGGTCATAATGGGAGCTTTGTGCGCGAAAAGCTTTTCATTAAATTTTCGGACCAAAAGTGACTATATCGGCGTCGCCTTTCTTTATCCACCAAAACTGTTTTGTTTTAGCTCAAATGTATCCCAAACATGTTTATATGGTTTATAGGTCATAATGGGAACTTTGTGCACGAAAGGCTTTCCGTGAAATTTTCGGACCAAAAGTGACCATATCGGCGTCACCTTTCTTTATCCACCAAAACTGTGTTGTTTTCGCTCAAATGTGTCCCAAACTTGTTTATATGGTTTATAGTTCATAATGGGAGCTTTGTGCGCGAAAAGCTTTCCGTTAAATTTTCGGACCAAAAGTCACCACATCAGCATCACCTTTCTTTATCTACCAAAACTGTGTTGTTTTCGCTCAAATTTATCCCAAACATGTTTATATGGTTTATAGGTCATAATGGGAGCTTTGTGCGCCAAAAGCTTTCCGTGAAATTTTCGGACCAAAAGTGACTATATCGGCGCCGCATTTCTTTATCCACCAAAACTGTGTTGTTTTCGATCAAATGTGTTTCAAACATGTTTATATTGTGTATAGGTTATAATAGGAGCATTCTGCCTGAAAAGCTTTCCGTCAAATTTTCTGACCAAAAGTGACCATATCGGCTCACCTTTCTTTATCCACCAAAACTGTGTTGTTTTCACTCAAATGTGTCCCAAACATGTTTATATGGTTTATAGGTCATAATGTGAGCTTTGTGCGCGAAAAGCTTTGCATTAAATTTTCGGACCAAAAGTGACTATATCGGCGTCGCCTTTCTTTATCCACCAAAATTGTGTTGTTTTCACTCAAATGTATCCCAAACATGTTTATATGGTTTATAGGTCATAATGGGAGCTTTGTGCGCGAAAGGCTTTCCGTGAAATTTTCGGACCAAAAGTGACCATATCAGCGTCACCTTTCTTCATCCACCAAAACTGTGTTGTTTTCACTCAAATGTGTCCCAAACATGTTTATATGGTTTACAGGTCATAATGGGAGCTTTGTGCGCGAAAAGCTTTGCATTAAATTTTCGGACCAAAAGTGACTATATCGGCGTCGCCTTTCTTTATCCACCAAAACTGTTTTGTTTTAGCTCAAATGTATCCCAAACATGTTTATATGGTTTATAGGTCATAATGGGAACTTTGTGCACGAAAGGCTTTCCGTGAAATTTTCGGACCAAAAGTGACCATATCGGCGTCACCTTTCTTTATCCACCAAAACTGTGTTGTTTTCGCTCAAATGTGTCCCAAACTTGTTTATATGGTTTATAGTTCATAATGGGAGCTTTGTGCGCGAAAAGCTTTCCGTTAAATTTTCGGACCAAAAGTCACCACATCAGCATCACCTTTCTTTATCCACCAAAACTGTGTTGTTTTCGCTCAAATGTATTCCAAACATGTTTATATGGTTTATAGGTCATAATGGGAGCTTTGTGCGCCAAAAGCTTTCCGTGAAATTTTCGGACCAAAAGTGACTATATCGGCGCCGCATTTCTTTATCCACCAAAACTGTGTTGTTTTCGATCAAATGTGTTTCAAACATGTTTATATTGTGTATAGGTTATAATAGGAGCATTCTGCCTGAAAAGCTTTCCGTCAAATTTTCTGACCAAAAGTGACCATATCGGCTCACCTTTCTTTATCCACCAAAACTGTGTTGTTTTCACTCAAATGTGTCCCAAACATGTTTATATGGTTTATAGGTCATAATGGGAGCTTTGTGCGCGAAAAGCTTTGCATTAAATTTTCGGACCAAAAGTGACTATATCGGCGTCTCCTTTCTTTATCCACCAAAACTGTGTTGTTTTCGCTCAAATGTATCCCAAACATGTTTATATGGTTTATAGGTCATAATGGGAGCTTTGTGCGCGAAAGGCTTTCCGTGAAATTTTCGGACCAAAAGTGACCATATCAGCGTCACCTTTCTTTATCCACCAAAACTGTGTTGTTTTCACTCAAATGTGTCCCAAACATGTTTATATGGTTTATAGGTCATAATGGGAGCTTTGTGCGCGAAAAGCTTTGCATTAAATTTTCGGACCAAAAGTGACTATATCGGCGTCGCCTTTCTTTATCCACCAAAACTGTGTTGTTTTCGCTCAAATGTATCCCAAACATGTTTATATGGTTTATAGGTCATAATGGGAACTTTGTGCACGAAAGGCTTTCCGTGAAATTTTCGGACCAAAAGTGACCATATCGGCGTCACCTTCCTTTATCCACCAAAACTGTGTTGTTTTCGCTCAAATGTGTCCCAAACTTGTTTATATGGTTTATAGTTCATAATGGGAGCTTTGTGCGCTAAAAGCTTTCCGTTAAATTTTCGGACCAAAAGTCACCACATCAGCATCACCTTTCTTTATCCACCAAAACTGTGTTGTTTTCGCTCAAATATATCCCAAACATGTTTATATGGTTTATAGGTCATAATGGGAGCTTTGTGCGCCAAAAGCTTTCCGTGAAATTTTCGGACCAAAAGTGACTATATCGGCGCCGCATTTCTTTATCCACCAAAACTGTGTTGTTTTCGATCAAATGTGTTTCAAACATGTTTATATTGTGTATAGGTTATAATAGGAGTATTCTGCCTGAAAAGCTTTCCGTCAAATTTTCTGACCAAAAGTGACCATATCGGCTCACCTTTCTTTATCCACCAAAACTGTGTTGTTTTCACTCAAATGTGTCCCAAACATGTTTATATGGTTTATAGGTCATAATGGGAGCTTTGTGCGCGAAAAGCTTTGCATTAAATTTTCGGACCAAAAGTGACTATATCGGCGTCGCCTTTCTTTATCCACCAAAATTGTGTTGTTTTCGCTCAAATGTATCCCAAACATGTTTATATGGTTTATAGGTCATAATGGGAGCTTTGTGCGCGAAAGGCTTTCCGTGAAATTTTCGGACCAAAAGTGACCATATCAGCGTCACCTTTCTTTATCCACCAAAACTGTGTTGTTTTCACTCAAATGTGTCCCAAACATGTTTATATGGTTTACAGGTCATAATGGGAGCTTTGTGCGCGAAAAGCTTTGCATTAAATTTTCGGACCAAAAGTGACTATATCGGCGTCGCCTTTCTTTATCCACCAAAACTGTTTTGTTTTAGCTCAAATGTATCCCAAACATGTTTATATGGTTTATAGGTCATAATGGGAACTTTGTGCACGAAAGGCTTTCCGTGAAATTTTCGGACCAAAAGTGACCATATCGGCGTCACCTTTCTTTATCCACCAAAACTGTGTTGTTTTCGCTCAAAAGTGTCCCAAACTTGTTTATATGGTTTATAGTTCATAATGGGAGCTTTGTGCGCGAAAAGCTTTCCGTTAAATTTTCGGACCAAAAGTCACCACATCAGCATCACCTTTCTTTATCTACCAAAACTGTGTTGTTTTCGCTCAAATGTGTCCCAAACATGTTTATATGGTTTATAGGTCATAATGGGAGCTTTGTGCGCCAAAAGCTTTCCGTGAAATTTTCGGACCAAAAGTGACTATATCGGCGCCGCATTTCTTTATCCACCAAAACTGTGTTGTTTTCGATCAAATGTGTTTCAAACATGTTTATATTGTGTATAGGTTATAATAGGAGCATTCTCCCTGAAAAGCTTTCCGTGAAATTTTCTGACCAAAAGTGACCATATCGGCGTCACCTTTCTTTATCCACCAAAACTGTGTTGTTTTCACTCAAATGTGTCCCAAACTTGTTTATATGGTTTATAGGTCATAATGGGAGCTTTGTGCGCGAAAAGCTTTCCGTTAAATTTTCGGACCAAAAGTCACCACATCAGCATCACCTTTCTTTATCCACCAAAACTGTGTTGTTTTCGCTCAAATATATCCCAAACATGTTTATATGGTTTATAGGTCATAATGGGAGCTTTGTGCGCCAAAAGCTTTCCGTGAAATTTTCGGACCAAAAGTGACTATATCGGCGCCGCATTTCTTTATCCACCAAAACTGTGTTGTTTTCGATCAAATGTGTTTCAAACATGTTTATATTGTGTATAGGTTATAATAGGAGTATTCTGCCTGAAAAGCTTTCCGTCAAATTTTCTGACCAAAAGTGACCATATCGGCTCACCTTTCTTTATCCACCAAAACTGTGTTATTTTCACTCAAATGTGTCCCAAACATGTTTATATGGTTTATAGGTCATAATGGGAGCTTTGTGCGCGAAAAGCTTTGCATTAAATTTTCGGACCAAAAGTGACTATATCGGCGTCGCCTTTCTTTATCCACCAAAATTGTGTTGTTTTCGCTCAAATGTATCCCAAACATGTTTATAAGGTTTATAGGTCATAATGGGAGCTTTGTGCGCGAAAGGCTTTCCGTGAAATTTTCGGACCAAAAGTGACCATATCAGCGTCACCTTTCTTCATCCACCAAAACTGTGTTGTTTTCACTCAAATGTGTCCCAAACATGTTTATATGGTTTACAGGTCATAATGGGAGCTTTGTGCGCGAAAAGCTTTGCATTAAATTTTCGGACCAAAAGTGACTATATCGGCGTCGCCTTTCTTTATCCACCAAAACTGTTTTGTTTTAGCTCAAATGTATCCCAAACATGTTTATATGGTTTATAGGTCATAATGGGAACTTTGTGCACGAAAGGCTTTCCGTGAAATTTTCGGACCAAAAGTGACCATATCGGCGTCACCTTTCTTTATCCACCAAAACTGTGTTGTTTTCGCTCAAATGTGTCCCAAACTTGTTTATATGGTTTAAAGTTCATAATGGGAGCTTTGTGCGCGAAAAGCTTTCCGTTAAATTTTCGGACCAAAAGTCACCACATCAGCATCACCTTTCTTTATCCACCAAAACTGTGTTGTTTTCGCTCAAATATATCCCAAACATGTTTATATGGTTTATAGGTCATAATGGGAGCTTTGTGCGCCAAAAGCTTTCCGTGAAATTTTCGGACCAAAAGTGACTATATCGGCGCCGCATTTCTTTATCCACCAAAACTGTGTTGTTTTCGATCAAATGTGTTTCAAACATGTTTATATTGTGTATAGGTTATAATAGGAGCATTCTGCCTGAAAAGCTTTCCGTCAAATTTTCTGACCAAAAGTGACCATATCGGCTCACCTTTCTTTATCCACCAAAACTGTGTTGTTTTCACTCAAATGTGTCCCAAACATGTTTATATGGTTTATAGGTCATAATGGGAGCTTTGTGCGCGAAAAGCTTTGCATTAAATTTTCGGACCAAAAGTGACTATATCGGCGTCTCCTTTCTTTATCCACCAAAACTGTGTTGTTTTCGATCAAATGTGTTTCAAACATGTTTATATTGTGTATAGGTTATAATAGGAGTATTCTGCCTGAAAAGCTTTCCGTCAAATTTTCTGACCAAAAGTGACCATATCGGCTCACCTTTCTTTATCCACCAAAACTGTGTTATTTTCACTCAAATGTGTCCCAAACATGTTTATATGGTTTATAGGTCATAATGGGAGCTTTGTGCGCGAAAAGCTTTGCATTAAATTTTCGGACCAAAAGTGACTATATCGGCGTCGCCTTTCTTTATCCACCAAAATTGTGTTGTTTTCGCTCAAATGTATCCCAAACATGTTTATAAGGTTTATAGGTCATAATGGGAGCTTTGTGCGCGAAAGGCTTTCCGTGAAATTTTCGGACCAAAAGTGACCATATCAGCGTCACCTTTCTTCATCCACCAAAACTGTGTTGTTTTCACTCAAATGTGTCCCAAACATGTTTATATGGTTTACAGGTCATAATGGGAGCTTTGTGCGCGAAAAGCTTTGCATTAAATTTTCGGACCAAAAGTGACTATATCGGCGTCGCCTTTCTTTATCCACCAAAACTGTTTTGTTTTAGCTCAAATGTATCCCAAACATGTTTATATGGTTTATAGGTCATAATGGGAACTTTGTGCACGAAAGGCTTTCCGTGAAATTTTCGGACCAAAAGTGACCATATCGGCGTCACCTTTCTTTATCCACCAAAACTGTGTTGTTTTCGCTCAAATGTGTCCCAAACTTGTTTATATGGTTTAAAGTTCATAATGGGAGCTTTGTGCGCGAAAAGCTTTCCGTTAAATTTTCGGACCAAAAGTCACCACATCAGCATCACCTTTCTTTATCCACCAAAACTGTGTTGTTTTCGCTCAAATATATCCCAAACATGTTTATATGGTTTATAGGTCATAATGGGAGCTTTGTGCGCCAAAAGCTTTCCGTGAAATTTTCGGACCAAAAGTGACTATATCGGCGCCGCATTTCTTTATCCACCAAAACTGTGTTGTTTTCGATCAAATGTGTTTCAAACATGTTTATATTGTGTATAGGTTATAATAGGAGCATTCTGCCTGAAAAGCTTTCCGTCAAATTTTCTGACCAAAAGTGACCATATCGGCTCACCTTTCTTTATCCACCAAAACTGTGTTGTTTTCACTCAAATGTGTCCCAAACATGTTTATATGGTTTATAGGTCATAATGGGAGCTTTGTGCGCGAAAAGCTTTGCATTAAATTTTCGGACCAAAAGTGACTATATCGGCGTCTCCTTTCTTTATCCACCAAAACTGTGTTGTTTTCGCTCAAATGTATCCCAAACATGTTTATATGGTTTATAGGTCATAATGGGAGCTTTGTGCGCGAAAGGCTTTCCGTGAAATTTTCGGACCAAAAGTGACCATATCAGCGTCACCTTTCTTTATCCACCAAAACTGTGTTGTTTTCACTCAAATGTGTCCCAAACATGTTTATATGGTTTATAGGTCATAATGGGAGCTTTGTGCGCGAAAAGCTTTGCATTAAATTTTCGGACCAAAAGTGACTATATCGGCGTCGCCTTTCTTTATCCACCAAAACTGTGTTGTTTTCGCTCAAATGTATCCCAAACATGTTTATATGGTTTATAGGTCATAATGGGAACTTTGTGCACGAAAGGCTTTCCGTGAAATTTTCGGACCAAAAGTGACCATATCGGCGTCACCTTTCTTTATCCACCAAAACTGTGTTGTTTTCGCTCAAATGTGTCCCAAACTTGTTTATATGGTTTATAGTTCATAATGGGAGCTTTGTGCGCTAAAAGCTTTCCGTTAAATTTTCGGACCAAAAGTCACCACATCAGCATCACCTTTCTTTATCCACCAAAACTGTGTTGTTTTCGCTCAAATATATCCCAAACATGTTTATATGGTTTATAGGTCATAATGGGAGCTTTGTGCGCCAAAAGCTTTCCGTGAAATTTTCGGACCAAAAGTGACTATATCGGCGCCGCATTTCTTTATCCACCAAAACTGTGTTGTTTTCGATCAAATGTGTTTCAAACATGTTTATATTGTGTATAGGTTATAATAGGAGTATTCTGCCTGAAAAGCTTTCCGTCAAATTTTCTGACCAAAAGTGACCATATCGGCTCACCTTTCTTTATCCACCAAAACTGTGTTGTTTTCACTCAAATGTGTCCCAAACATGTTTATATGGTTTATAGGTCATAATGGGAGCTTTGTGCGCGAAAAGCTTTGCATTAAATTTTCGGACCAAAAGTGACTATATCGGCGTCGCCTTTCTTTATCCACCAAAATTGTGTTGTTTTCGCTCAAATGTATCCCAAACATGTTTATATGGTTTATAGGTCATAATGGGAGCTTTGTGCGCGAAAGGCTTTCCGTGAAATTTTCGGACCAAAAGTGACCATATCAGCGTCACCTTTCTTTATCCACCAAAACTGTGTTGTTTTCACTCAAATGTGTCCCAAACATGTTTATATGGTTTACAGGTCATAATGGGAGCTTTGTGCGCGAAAAGCTTTGCATTAAATTTTCGGACCAAAAGTGACTATATCGGCGTCGCCTTTCTTTATCCACCAAAACTGTTTTGTTTTAGCTCAAATGTATCCCAAACATGTTTATATGGTTTATAGGTCATAATGGGAACTTTGTGCACGAAAGGCTTTCCGTGAAATTTTCGGACCAAAAGTGACCATATCGGCGTCACCTTTCTTTATCCACCAAAACTGTGTTGTTTTCGCTCAAAAGTGTCCCAAACTTGTTTATATGGTTTATAGTTCATAATGGGAGCTTTGTGCGCGAAAAGCTTTCCGTTAAATTTTCGGACCAAAAGTCACCACATCAGCATCACCTTTCTTTATCTACCAAAACTGTGTTGTTTTCGCTCAAATGTGTCCCAAACATGTTTATATGGTTTATAGGTCATAATGGGAGCTTTGTGCGCCAAAAGCTTTCCGTGAAATTTTCGGACCAAAAGTGACTATATCGGCGCCGCATTTCTTTATCCACCAAAACTGTGTTGTTTTCGATCAAATGTGTTTCAAACATGTTTATATTGTGTATAGGTTATAATAGGAGCATTCTGCCTGAAAAGCTTTCCGTGAAATTTTCTGACCAAAAGTGACCATATCGGCGTCACCTTTCTTTATCCACCAAAACTGTGTTGTTTTCACTCAAATGTGTCCCAAACTTGTTTATATGGTTTATAGGTCATAATGGGAGCTTTGTGCGCGAAAAGCTTTCCGTTAAATTTTCGGACCAAAAGTCACCACATCAGCATCACCTTTCTTTATCCACCAAAACTGTGTTGTTTTCGCTCAAATATATCCCAAACATGTTTATATGGTTTATAGGTCATAATGGGAGCTTTGTGCGCCAAAAGCTTTCCGTGAAATTTTCGGACCAAAAGTGACTATATCGGCGCCGCATTTCTTTATCCACCAAAACTGTGTTGTTTTCGATCAAATGTGTTTCAAACATGTTTATATTGTGTATAGGTTATAATAGGAGTATTCTGCCTGAAAAGCTTTCCGTCAAATTTTCTGACCAAAAGTGACCATATCGGCTCACCTTTCTTTATCCACCAAAACTGTGTTATTTTCACTCAAATGTGTCCCAAACATGTTTATATGGTTTATAGGTCATAATGGGAGCTTTGTGCGCGAAAAGCTTTGCATTAAATTTTCGGACCAAAAGTGACTATATCGGCGTCGCCTTTCTTTATCCACCAAAATTGTGTTGTTTTCGCTCAAATGTATCCCAAACATGTTTATAAGGTTTATAGGTCATAATGGGAGCTTTGTGCGCGAAAGGCTTTCCGTGAAATTTTCGGACCAAAAGTGACCATATCAGCGTCACCTTTCTTCATCCACCAAAACTGTGTTGTTTTCACTCAAATGTGTCCCAAACATGTTTATATGGTTTACAGGTCATAATGGGAGCTTTGTGCGCGAAAAGCTTTGCATTAAATTTTCGGACCAAAAGTGACTATATCGGCGTCGCCTTTCTTTATCCACCAAAACTGTTTTGTTTTAGCTCAAATGTATCCCAAACATGTTTATATGGTTTATAGGTCATAATGGGAACTTTGTGCACGAAAGGCTTTCCGTGAAATTTTCGGACCAAAAGTGACCATATCGGCGTCACCTTTCTTTATCCACCAAAACTGTGTTGTTTTCGCTCAAATGTGTCCCAAACTTGTTTATATGGTTTAAAGTTCATAATGGGAGCTTTGTGCGCGAAAAGCTTTCCGTTAAATTTTCGGACCAAAAGTCACCACATCAGCATCACCTTTCTTTATCCACCAAAACTGTGTTGTTTTCGCTCAAATATATCCCAAACATGTTTATATGGTTTATAGGTCATAATGGGAGCTTTGTGCGCCAAAAGCTTTCCGTGAAATTTTCGGACCAAAAGTGACTATATCGGCGCCGCATTTCTTTATCCACCAAAACTGTGTTGTTTTCGATCAAATGTGTTTCAAACATGTTTATATTGTGTATAGGTTATAATAGGAGTATTCTGCCTGAAAAGCTTTCCGTCAAATTTTCTGACCAAAAGTGACCATATCGGCTCACCTTTCTTTATCCACCAAAACTGTGTTATTTTCACTCAAATGTGTCCCAAACATGTTTGTATGGTTTATAGGTCATAATGGGAGCTTTGTGCGCGAAAAGCTTTGCATTAAATTTTCGGACCAAAAGTGACTATATCGGCGTCGCCTTTCTTTATCCACCAAAATTGTGTTGTTTTCGCTCAAATGTATCCCAAACATGTTTATAAGGTTTATAGGTCATAATGGGAGCTTTGTGCGCGAAAGGCTTTCCGTGAAATTTTCGGACCAAAAGTGACCATATCAGCGTCACCTTTCTTCATCCACCAAAACTGTGTTGTTTTCACTCAAATGTGTCCCAAACATGTTTATATGGTTTACAGGTCATAATGGGAGCTTTGTGCGCGAAAAGCTTTGCATTAAATTTTCGGACCAAAAGTGACTATATCGGCGTCGCCTTTCTTTATCCACCAAAACTGTTTTGTTTTAGCTCAAATGTATCCCAAACATGTTTATATGGTTTATAGGTCATAATGGGAACTTTGTGCACGAAAGGCTTTCCGTGAAATTTTCGGACCAAAAGTGACCATATCGGCGTCACCTTTCTTTATCCACCAAAACTGTGTTGTTTTCGCTCAAATGTGTCCCAAACTTGTTTATATGGTTTATAGTTCATAATGGGAGCTTTGTGCGCGAAAAGCTTTCCGTTAAATTTTCGGACCAAAAGTCACCACATCAGCATCACCTTTCTTTATCTACCAAAACTGTGTTGTTTTCGCTCAAATTTATCCCAAACATGTTTATATGGTTTATAGGTCATAATGGGAGCTTTGTGCGCCAAAAGCTTTCCGTGAAATTTTCGGACCAAAAGTGACTATATCGGCGCCGCATTTCTTTATCCACCAAAACTGTGTTGTTTTCGATCAAATGTGTTTCAAACATGTTTATATTGTGTATAGGTTATAATAGGAGCATTCTGCCTGAAAAGCTTTCCGTCAAATTTTCTGACCAAAAGTGACCATATCGGCTCACCTTTCTTTATCCACCAAAACTGTGTTGTTTTCACTCAAATGTGTCCCAAACATGTTTATATGGTTTATAGGTCATAATGTGAGCTTTGTGCGCGAAAAGCTTTGCATTAAATTTTCGGACCAAAAGTGACTATATCGGCGTCGCCTTTCTTTATCCACCAAAATTGTGTTGTTTTCGCTCAAATGTATCCCAAACATGTTTATATGGTTTATAGGTCATAATGGGAGCTTTGTGCGCGAAAGGCTTTCCGTGAAATTTTCGGACCAAAAGTGACCATATCAGCGTCACCTTTCTTCATCCACCAAAACTGTGTTGTTTTCACTCAAATGTGTCCCAAACATGTTTATATGGTTTACAGGTCATAATGGGAGCTTTGTGCGCGAAAAGCTTTGCATTAAATTTTCGGACCAAAAGTGACTATATCGGCGTCGCCTTTCTTTATCCACCAAAACTGTTTTGTTTTAGCTCAAATGTATCCCAAACATGTTTATATGGTTTATAGGTCATAATGGGAACTTTGTGCACGAAAGGCTTTCCGTGAAATTTTCGGACCAAAAGTGACCATATCGGCGTCACCTTTCTTTATCCACCAAAACTGTGTTGTTTTCGCTCAAATGTGTCCCAAACTTGTTTATATGGTTTATAGTTCATAATGGGAGCTTTGTGCGCGAAAAGCTTTCCGTTAAATTTTCGGACCAAAAGTCACCACATCAGCATCACCTTTCTTTATCTACCAAAACTGTGTTGTTTTCGCTCAAATTTATCCCAAACATGTTTATATGGTTTATAGGTCATAATGGGAGCTTTGTGCGCCAAAAGCTTTCCGTGAAATTTTCGGACCAAAAGTGACTATATCGGCGCCGCATTTCTTTATCCACCAAAACTGTGTTGTTTTCGATCAAATGTGTTTCAAACATGTTTATATTGTGTATAGGTTATAATAGGAGCATTCTGCCTGAAAAGCTTTCCGTCAAATTTTCTGACCAAAAGTGACCATATCGGCTCACCTTTCTTTATCCACCAAAACTGTGTTGTTTTCACTCAAATGTGTCCCAAACATGTTTATATGGTTTATAGGTCATAATGTGAGCTTTGTGCGCGAAAAGCTTTGCATTAAATTTTCGGACCAAAAGTGACTATATCGGCGTCGCCTTTCTTTATCCACCAAAATTGTGTTGTTTTCGCTCAAATGTATCCCAAACATGTTTATATGGTTTATAGGTCATAATGGGAGCTTTGTGCGCGAAAGGCTTTCCGTGAAATTTTCGGACCAAAAGTGACCATATCAGCGTCACCTTTCTTCATCCACCAAAACTGTGTTGTTTTCACTCAAATGTGTCCCAAACATGTTTATATGGTTTACAGGTCATAATGGGAGCTTTGTGCGCGAAAAGCTTTGCATTAAATTTTCGGACCAAAAGTGACTATATCGGCGTCGCCTTTCTTTATCCACCAAAACTGTTTTGTTTTAGCTCAAATGTATCCCAAACATGTTTATATGGTTTATAGGTCATAATGGGAACTTTGTGCACGAAAGGCTTTCCGTGAAATTTTCGGACCAAAAGTGACCATATCGGCGTCACCTTTCTTTATCCACCAAAACTGTGTTGTTTTCGCTCAAATGTGTCCCAAACTTGTTTATATGGTTTATAGTTCATAATGGGAGCTTTGTGCGCGAAAAGCTTTCCGTTAAATTTTCGGACCAAAAGTCACCACATCAGCATCACCTTTCTTTATCCACCAAAACTGTGTTGTTTTCGCTCAAATGTATTCCAAACATGTTTATATGGTTTATAGGTCATAATGGGAGCTTTGTGCGCCAAAAGCTTTCCGTGAAATTTTCGGACCAAAAGTGACTATATCGGCGCCGCATTTCTTTATCCACCAAAACTGTGTTGTTTTCGATCAAATGTGTTTCAAACATGTTTATATTGTGTATAGGTTATAATAGGAGCATTCTGCCTGAAAAGCTTTCCGTCAAATTTTCTGACCAAAAGTGACCATATCGGCTCACCTTTCTTTATCCACCAAAACTGTGTTGTTTTCACTCAAATGTGTCCCAAACATGTTTATATGGTTTATAGGTCATAATGGGAGCTTTGTGCGCGAAAAGCTTTGCATTAAATTTTCGGACCAAAAGTGACTATATCGGCGTCTCCTTTCTTTATCCACCAAAACTGTGTTGTTTTCGCTCAAATGTATCCCAAACATGTTTATATGGTTTATAGGTCATAATGGGAGCTTTGTGCGCGAAAGGCTTTCCGTGAAATTTTCGGACCAAAAGTGACCATATCAGCGTAACCTTTCTTTATCCACCAAAACTGTGTTGTTTTCACTCAAATGTGTCCCAAACATGTTTATATGGTTTATAGGTCATAATGGGAGCTTTGTGCGCGAAAAGCTTTGCATTAAATTTTCGGACCAAAAGTGACTATATCGGCGTCGCCTTTCTTTATCCACCAAAACTGTGTTGTTTTCGCTCAAATGTATCCCAAACATGTTTATATGGTTTATAGGTCATAATGGGAACTTTGTGCACGAAAGGCTTTCCGTGAAATTTTCGGACCAAAAGTGACCATATCGGCGTCACCTTTCTTTATCCACCAAAACTGTGTTGTTTTCGCTCAAATGTGTCCCAAACTTGTTTATATGGTTTATAGTTCATAATGGGAGCTTTGTGCGCTAAAAGCTTTCCGTTAAATTTTCGGACCAAAAGTCACCACATCAGCATCACCTTTCTTTATCCACCAAAACTGTGTTGTTTTCGCTCAAATATATCCCAAACATGTTTATATGGTTTATAGGTCATAATGGGAGCTTTGTGCGCCAAAAGCTTTCCGTGAAATTTTCGGACCAAAAGTGACTATATCGGCGCCGCATTTCTTTATCCACCAAAACTGTGTTGTTTTCGATCAAATGTGTTTCAAACATGTTTATATTGTGTATAGGTTATAATAGGAGTATTCTGCCTGAAAAGCTTTCCGTCAAATTTTCTGACCAAAAGTGACCATATCGGCTCACCTTTCTTTATCCACCAAAACTGTGTTGTTTTCACTCAAATGTGTCCCAAACATGTTTATATGGTTTATAGGTCATAATGGGAGCTTTGTGCGCGAAAAGCTTTGCATTAAATTTTCGGACCAAAAGTGACTATATCGGCGTCGCCTTTCTTTATCCACCAAAATTGTGTTGTTTTCGCTCAAATGTATCCCAAACATGTTTATATGGTTTATAGGTCATAATGGGAGCTTTGTGCGCGAAAGGCTTTCCGTGAAATTTTCGGACCAAAAGTGACCATATCAGCGTCACCTTTCTTTATCCACCAAAACTGTGTTGTTTTCACTCAAATGTGTCCCAAACATGTTTATATGGTTTACAGGTCATAATGGGAGCTTTGTGCGCGAAAAGCTTTGCATTAAATTTTCGGACCAAAAGTGACTATATCGGCGTCGCCTTTCTTTATCCACCAAAACTGTTTTGTTTTAGCTCAAATGTATCCCAAACATGTTTATATGGTTTATAGGTCATAATGGGAACTTTGTGCACGAAAGGCTTTCCGTGAAATTTTCGGACCAAAAGTGACCATATCGGCGTCACCTTTCTTTATCCACCAAAACTGTGTTGTTTTCGCTCAAAAGTGTCCCAAACTTGTTTATATGGTTTATAGTTCATAATGGGAGCTTTGTGCGCGAAAAGCTTTCCGTTAAATTTTCGGACCAAAAGTCACCACATCAGCATCACCTTTCTTTATCTACCAAAACTGTGTTGTTTTCGCTCAAATGTGTCCCAAACATGTTTATATGGTTTATAGGTCATAATGGGAGCTTTGTGCGCCAAAAGCTTTCCGTGAAATTTTCGGACCAAAAGTGACTATATCGGCGCCGCATTTCTTTATCCACCAAAACTGTGTTGTTTTCGATCAAATGTGTTTCAAACATGTTTATATTGTGTATAGGTTATAATAGGAGCATTCTGCCTGAAAAGCTTTCCGTGAAATTTTCTGACCAAAAGTGACCATATCGGCGTCACCTTTCTTTATCCACCAAAACTGTGTTGTTTTCACTCAAATGTGTCCCAAACTTGTTTATATGGTTTATAGGTCATAATGGGAGCTTTGTGCGCGAAAAGCTTTCCGTTAAATTTTCGGACCAAAAGTCACCACATCAGCATCACCTTTCTTTATCCACCAAAACTGTGTTGTTTTCGCTCAAATATATCCCAAACATGTTTATATAGTTTATAGGTCATAATGGGAGCTTTGTGCGCCAAAAGCTTTCCGTGAAATTTTCGGACCAAAAGTGACTATATCGGCGCCGCATTTCTTTATCCACCAAAACTTTGTTGTTTTCGATCAAATGTGTTTCAAACATGTTTATATTGTGTATAGGTTATAATAGGAGTATTCTGCCTGAAAAGCTTTCCGTCAAATTTTCTGACCAAAAGTGACCATATCGGCTCACCTTTCTTTATCCACCAAAACTGTGTTGTTTTCACTCAAATGTGTCCCAAACATGTTTATATGGTTTATAGGTCATAATGGGAGCTTTGTGCGCGAAACGCTTTGCATTAAATTTTCGGACCAAAAGTGACTATATCGGCGTCGCCTTTCTTTATCCACCAAAATTGTGTTGTTTTCGCTCAAATGTATCCCAAACATGTTTATATGGTTTATAGGTCATAATGGGAGCTTTGTGCGCGAAAGGCTTTCCGTGAAATTTTCGGACCAAAAGTGACCATATCAGCATCACCTTTCTTTATCCACCAAAACTGTGTTGTTTTCACTCAAATGTGTCCCAAACATGTTTATATGGTTTACAGGTCATAATGGGAGCTTTGTGCGCGAAAAGCTTTGCATTAAATTTTCGGACCAAAAGTGACTATATCGGCGTCGCCTTTCTTTATCCACCAAAACTGTTTTGTTTTAGCTCAAATGTATCCCAAACATGTTTATATGGTTTATAGGTCATAATGGGAACTTTGTGCACGAAAGGCTTTCCGTGAAATTTTCGGACCAAAAGTGACCATATCGGCGTCACCTTTCTTTATCCACCAAAACTGTGTTGTTTTCGCTCAAATGTGTCCCAAACTTGTTTATATGGTTTATAGTTCATAATGGGAGCTTTGTGCGCGAAAAGCTTTCCGTTAAATTTTCGGACCAAAAGTCACCACATCAGCATCACCTTTCTTTATCTACCAAAACTGTGTTGTTTTCGCTCAAATGTATCCCAAACATGTTTATATGGTTTATAGGTCATAATGGGAGCTTTGTGCGCCAAAAGCTTTCCGTGAAATTTTCGGACCAAAAGTGACTATATCGGCGCCGCATTTCTTTATCCACCAAAACTGTGTTGTTTTTGATCAAATGTGTTTCAAACATGTTTATATTGTGTATAGGTTATAATAGGAGCATTCTGATGAAAAGCTTTCCGTCAAATTTTCTGACCAAAAGTGACCATATCGGCTCACCTTTCTTTATCCACCAAAACTGTGTTGTTTTCACTCAAATGTGTCCCAAACATGTTTATATGGTTTATAGGTCATAATGGGAGCTTTGTGCGCGAAAAGCTTTGCATTAAATTTTCGGACCAAAAGTGACTATATCGGCGTCGCCTTTCTTTATCCACCAAAACTGTGTTGTTTTCGCTCAAATGTATCCCAAACATGTTTATATGGTTTATAGGTCATAATGGGAGCTTTGTGCGCGAAAGGCTTTCCGTGAAATTTTCGGACCAAAAGTGACCATATCGGCGTCACCTTTCTTTATCCACCAAAACTGTGTTGTTTTCGCTCAAATGTGTCCCAAACTTGTTTATATGGTTTATAGTTCATAATGGGAGCTTTGTGCGCGAAAAGCTTTCCGTTAAATTTTCGGACCAAAAGTCACCATATCAGCGTCACCTTTCTTTATCCACCAAAACTGTGTTGTTTTCGCTCAAATGTATCCCAAACATGTTTACATGGTTTATAGGTCATAATGGGAGCTTTGTGCGCCAAAAGCTTTCCGTGAAATTTTCGGACCAAAAGTGACTATATCGGCGCCGCATTTCTTTATCCACCAAAACTGTGTTGTTTTCGATCAAATGTGTCTCAAACATGTTTATATTGTGTATAGGTTATAACAGGAGCATTCTGCCTCAAAAGATTTCCGTGAAATTTTCTGACCAAAAGTGACCATATCGGCTCACCATTTTTTATCCACCAAAATTGTGTTGTTTTCACTCAAATGTGTCCCAAACATGTTTATATGGTTTATAGGTCATAGTGGGAGCTTTGTGCGCGATAAGCTTTGCATTAAATTTTCGGACCAAAAGTGACTATATCGGCGTCGCCTTTCTTTATCCACCAAAACTGTGTTGTTTTTGCTCAAATGTATCCCAAACATGTTTATATGGTTTATAGGTCATAATGGGAGCTTTGTGCGTGAAAGGCTTTCCGTGAAATTTTCGGACCAAAAGTGACCGTATCGGCGTCACCTTTCTTTATCCACCAAAACTATGTTGTTTTCGCTTAAATGTGTCCCAAACTTGTTTATATGGTTTATAGTTCATAATGGGAGCTTTGTGCGCGAAAAGATTTCCCTTAAATTTTCGGACCAAAAGTCACCATATCGACGTCACCTTTCTTTATCCACCAAAACTGTGTTGTTTTCGCTCAAATGTATCCCAAACATGTTTATATGGTATATAGGTCATAATGGGAGCTTTGTGCGCGAAAAGCTTTCCATGAAATTTTCCGACCAAAAGTGACCATATTGGAGTCACCCTTCTTTATCCACCAAAACTGTGTTGTTTTCGCTCAAATGTGTCCCAAACATGTTTATATGGTTTATAGTTCATAATGGGAGCTTTGTGCGCGAAAAGCTTTCCATTAAATTTTCGGACCAAAAGTCACCATATCAGCGTCACCTTTCTTTATCCACCAAAACTGTGTTGTTTTCGCTCAAATGTATCCCAAACATGTTTATATGGTTTATAGGTCATAATGGGAGCTTTGTGCGCCAAAAGCATTCCGTGAAATTTTCGGACCAAAAGTGACTATATCGGCGCCGCATTTCTTTATCCACCAAAACTGTGTTGTTTACACACAAATGTGCCCCAATCATGTTTATATGGTTTATAGTTCATAATGGGAGCTTTGTGCGCGAAAGGCTTTCCGTGAAATTTTCGGAACAAAAGTGACCATATCGGCGTCACCTTTCTTATCCACCAAAACTGTGTTGTTTTCGCTCAAATGTGTCCCAAACTTGTTTATATGGTTTATAGTTCATAATGGGAGCTTTGTGCGCGAAACGTTTTCCCTTAAATTTTCGGACCAAAAGTCACCATATCGACATCACCTTTCTTAACCAAAGCTGTGTTGTTTTCGCTCAAACGTATCCCAAACATGTTTATATGGTTTATAGGTCATAAAGGGAGCTTTGTGCGCGAAAAGCTTTCCGTGAAATTTTCGGACAAAAAGTGACCATATCGGCATCACCTTTCTTTATCCACCAAAAATGTGTTTTTTTCGCTCAAATGCGTCCCAAACATGTTTATATGGTTTACAGGTCATAATGGGAGCTTTGTGCCCGAAAAGATTTCCGTGAAATTTTCGGACCAAGAGTGACCATATCGGCGTCACCATTCTTTATCCACCAAAACTATGTTGTTTTCGCTCAAATGTGTCCCAAACATGTTTATATGGTTTATAGGTCATAATGGGAGCAATATGCGCGAAAAGCTTTCCGTGAAATTTTCGGACCAAAAGTGACCATATCGGCGTCACCTTTATTTATCCACCAAAACTGTGTTGTTTTTCGCTCAAATGTGTTTCAAACATGTTTATATGGTGTCTAGGTTATAATAGAAGCTTTTTGCGCTAAAAGCTTTCCTTCAAATTTTTGGACCGAAAGTGACCATATCGGCATCACCTTTCTTTATCCACCAAAACTGTGTTGTTTTCGCTCAAATGTGTCCCAAACATGTTTATATAGTTTATAGGTCATAATGGGAGCTTTGTGCGCGAAAAGCTTTGCATTAAATTTTCGGACCAAAAGTGACTATATCGGCGTCGCCTTTCTTTATCCACCAAAATTGTGTTGTTTTCGCTCAAATGTATCCCAAACATGTTTATATGGTTTATAGGTCATAATGGGAGCTTTGTGCGTGAAAGGCTTTCCGTGAAATTTTCGGACCAAAAGTGACCATATCAGCGTCACCTTTCTTTATCCACCAAAACTGTGTTGTTTTCACTCAAATGTGTTCCAAACATGTTTATATGGTTTACAGGTCATAATGGGAGCTTTGTGCGCGAAAAGCTTTGCATTAAATTTTCGGACCAAAAGTGACTATATCGGCGTCGCCTTTCTTTATCCACCAAAACTGTTTTGTTTTAGCTCAAATGTATCCCAAACATGTTTATATGGTTTATAGGTCATAATGGGAACTTTGTGCACGAAAGGCTTTCCGTGAAATTTTCGGACCAAAAGTGACCATATCGGCGTCACCTTTCTTTATCCACCAAAACTGTGTTGTTTTCGCTCAAATGTGTCCCAAACTTGTTTATATGGTTTATAGTTCATAATGGGAGCTTTGTGCGCGAAAAGCTTTCCGTTAAATTTTCGGACCAAAAGTCACCACATCAGCATCACCTTTCTTTATCCACCAAAACTGTGTTGTTTTCGCTCAAATGTATCCCAAACATGTTTATATGGTTTATAGGTCATAATGGGAGCTTTGTGCGCCAAAAGCTTTCCGTGAAATTTTCGGACCAAAAGTGACTATATCGGCGCCGCATTTCTTTATCCACCAAAACTGTGTTGTTTTCGATCAAATGTGTTTCAAACATGTTTATATTGTGTATAGGTTATAATAGGAGCATTCTGCCTGAAAAGCTTTCCGTCAAATTTTCTGACCAAAAGTGACCATATCGGCTCACCTTTCTTTATCCACCAAAACTGTGTTGTTTTCACTCAAATGTGTCCCAAACATGTTTATATGGTTTATAGGTCATAATGGGAGCTTTGTGCGCGAAAAGCTTTGCATTAAATTTTCGGACCAAAAGTGACTATATCGGCGTCGCCTTTCTTTATCCACCAAAACTGTGTTGTTTTCGCTCAAATGTATCCCAAACATGTTTATATGGTTTATAGGTCATAATGGGAGCTTTGTGCGCCAAAAGCTTTCCGTGAAATTTTCGGACCAAAAGTGACTATATCGGCGCCGCATTTCTTTATCCACCAAAACTGTGTTGTTTTCGATCAAATGTGTTTCAAACATGTTTATATTGTGTATAGGTTATAATAGGAGCATTCTGCCTGAAAAGCTTTCCGTCAAATTTTCTGACCAAAAGTGACCATATCGGCTCACCTTTCTTTATCCACCAAAACTGTGTTGTTTTCACTCAAATGTGTCCCAAACATGTTTATATGGTTTATAGGTCATAATGGGAGCTTTGTGCGCGAAAAGCTTTGCATTAAATTTTCGGACCAAAAGTGACTATATCGGCGTCACCTTTCTTTATCCACCAAAACTGTGTTGTTTTCGCTCAAATGTGTCCCAAACTTGTTTATATGGTTTATAGTTCATAATGGGAGCTTTGTGCGCGAAAAGCATTCCGTTAAATTTTCGGACCAAAAGTCACCACATCAGCGCCACCTTTCTTTATCCACCAAAACTGTGTTGTTTTCGCTCAAATGTATCCCAAACATGTTTATATGGTTTATAGGTCATAATGGGAGCTTTGTGCGCCAAAAGCTTTCCGTGAAATTTTCGGACCAAAAGTGACTATATCGGCGCCGCATTTCTTTATCCACCAAAACTGTGTTGTTTTCGATCAAACGTGTTTCAAACATGTTTATATTGTGTATAGGTTATAATAGGAGCATTCTGCCTGAAAAGCTTTCCGTCAAATTTTCTGACCAAAAGTGACCATATCGGCTCACCTTTCTTTATCCACCAAAACTGTGTTGTTTTCACTCAAATGTGTCCCAAACATGTTTATATGGTTTATAGGTCATAATGGGAGCTTTGTGCGCGATAAGCTTTGCATTAAATTTTCGGACCAAAAGTGACTATATCGGCGTCGCCTTTCTTTATCCACCAAAACTGTGTTGTTTTTGCTCAAATGTATCCCAAACATGTTTATATGGTTTATAGGTCATAATGGGAGCTTTGTGCGTGAAAGGCTTTCCGTGAAATTTTCGGACCAAAAGTGACCGTATCGGCGTCACCTTTCTTTCTCCACCAAAACTGTGTTGTTTTCGCTTAAATGTGTCCCAAACTTGTTTATATGGTTTATAGTTCATAATGGGAGCTTTGTGCGCGAAAAGATTTCCCTTAAATTTTCGGACCAAAAGTCACCATATCGACGTCACCTTTCTTTATCCACCAAAACTGTGTTGTTTTCGCTCAAATGTATCCCAAACATGTTTATATGGTATATAGGTCATAATGGGAGCTTTGTGCGCGAAAAGCTTTCCATGAAATTTTCCGACCAAAAGTGACCATATTGGAGTCACCCTTCTTTATCCACCAAAACTGTGTTGTTTTCGCTCAAATGTGTCCCAAACATGTTTATATGGTTTATAGTTCATAATGGGAGCTTTGTGCGCGAAAAGCTTTCCATTAAATTTTCGAACCAAAAGTCACCATATCAGCGTCACCTTTCTTTATCCACCAAAACTGTGTTGTTTTCGCTCAAATGTATCCCAAACATGTTTATATGGTTTATAGGTCATAATGTGAGCTTTGTGCGCCAAAAGCTTTCCGTGAAATTTTCGGACCAACAGTGACTATATCGCCGCCGCATTTCTTTATCCACCAAAACTGTGTTGTTTACACACAAATGTGCCCCAATCATGTTTATATGGTTTATAGTTCATAATGGGAGCTTTGTGCGCGAAAGGCTTTCCGTGAAATTTTCGGAACAAAAGTGACCATATCGGCGTCACCTTTCTTTATCCACCAAAACTGTGTTGTTTTCGCTCAAATGTGTCCCAAACTTGTTTATATGGTTTATAGTTCATAATGGGAGCTTTGTGCGCGAAACGTTTTCCCTTAAATTTTCGGACCAAAAGTCACCATATCGACATCACCTTTCTTAACCAAAGCTGTGTTGTTTTCGCTCAAACGTATCCCAAACATGTTTATATGGTTTATAGGTCATAAAGGGAGCTTTGTGCGCTAAAAGCTTTCCGTGAAATTTTCGGACAAAAAGTGACCATATCGGCATCACCTTTCTTTATCCACCAAAAATGTGTTGTTTTCGCTCAAATGCGTCCCAAACATGTTTATATGGTTTACAGGTCATAATGGGAGCTTTGTGCCCGAAAAGATTTCCGTGAAATTTTCGGACCAAGAGTGACCATATCGGCGTCACCATTCTTTATCCACCAAAACTATGTTGTTTTCGCTCAAATGTGTCCCAAACATGTTTATATGGTTTATAAGTCATAATGGGAGCAATATGCGCGAAAAGCTTTCCGTGAAATTTTCGGACCAAAAGTGACCATATCGGCGTCACCTTTATTTATCCACCAAAACTGTGTTGTTTTTCGCTCAAATGTGTTTCAAACATGTTTATATGGTGTCTAGGTTATAATAGAAGCTTTCTGCGCTAAAAGCTTTCCTTCAAATTTTTGGACCGAAAGTGACCATATCGGCATCACCTTTCTTTATCCACCAAAACTGTTTTGTTTTCGCTCAAATGTGTCCCAAACATGTTTATATAGTTTATAGGTCATAATGGGAGCTTTGTGCGCGAAAAGCTTTCCGCTAAATTTTCGGACCAAAAGTGACCATATCGGCGTCACCTTTCTTTCTCCACCAAAACTATGTTGTTATCGCTCAAATGTGTCCCAAACATGTTTATATGGTTTATAGGTCATAATGGGAACATTGTGCGCAAAAAGCTTTTCGTGAAATTTTCGGACCGAAAGTGATCATATCGGCGTCACCTTTCTTGATCAACCAAAACTGTGTTGTTTTCGATCAAATGTGTCCCAAATATGTTTATATGGTTTATAGGTCATATTGGGAGCTTTGTGCGCGAAAAGATTTCCGTGAAATGTTCGGACAAAAAGTGACCATATCGGTGTCACCTTTCTTTATCCACCAAAAATGTGTTGTTTTCGATTAAATATGTCTCAAACATGTTATATGGTTTATAGGTCATACTGGAAGCTTTGTGCGGGAAAAGCTTTCCGTGAAATTTTCGGAGCAAAAGTGACTATATCGGCGTCACCTCTCTTTATCCACTAATACTGTGTTTTTTTCGCTGAAATGCGTCCCAAACATGTTTATATTGTGTATAGGTCATAATAGAAGGTTTGTGCGCGAAAAGTTTTCCGTGAAATTTTCGGACCAAAAGTGACGATATTGGCGTCACCTTTCTTTATCCACCAAAACTGTGTTGTTCATAACAGCGCTATTGCCACTGAGATTGTGAACGGCTATGGCAATCAGCGTGTGTCTCCTAGATGCACTTTGAAGGTGGATTTACAGAAGGCTTACGATTACCTTAGTTGGGAGTTTATTAGGGCTGTGTTGGAGTATTTTGAGTTCCTTGGAAGCTTGGTGAATCTGATAATGGAATGTGTCACGACGACTTCCTTCTCCATCATCATTCTTCTTCGGATCCAAGCTAGAACCAGCGCCAACCTTAGCCAATTTACTACCATTTCTCGTCAATCTAGCTCCATTAGTAATAGGGACATCCACACCACCACTAAGAGATGGAACTTTTGGTTTCTTCATCTTTTTCTTGTCACCACCCTTCTTGGTTGCCATGGGAGGAGAATCCTCAAGGTACTTCGAAGGATCACCACCACCCATACCGAGAACCTTAAGCTTCTTGCTCATCAAGCCTTAGAACAACACACAAAGCAAAGAGCAGCAAGGCGGAAAGCAAAGCCAAACAAAAAACGAAAAGCAAGCAAACAAAGAGAACACACCGGGGAAAAGAGCTCCAAACCAAAACCGGAGAAGAAACAAAGGAGCGTAAGAAAACAGCCACAAAAAGACGCCAAGAACCAACAACAAAACAAACTAAAACCAAAAGAAAGAGCAAGAAGAACAACGGAAAAACCAAGAACACAAGAGTGGAAGAGGAGAGAAGAGAGAAAACGAGAGGGAGGAGAGGGAGAAGAACCTACCGCCGCCAAAGAGACACCATACCTCAACATCTAGGGAGGAAGAGGAAGGACTTCTTTGTCTTCTCAAGGTACGATTACTGGCGTTTTTGTTTTAAACTCTAACGCTTTTGATGAAGTGGATCAAGCAATCCATGGGAAAAACAAAGACAATGAGCTTGAAGGGGATTTCTTTCAAGAGTTTGCTCGTGTTGCCGACATGGCCTCTCCTCCTCTGACTATTGCACCTCCACTTTCCGGCCAAACTCCGGCTGGGCTTGTCCTTGGTGCCGTTGGAGGAGGTGATGTCCCATTAATGTGTGGAGCGGGGGTCTTGAATGCCGACATTGGGAGTGTGCATAGTGCGCCCCCCCTTGAGCCATCTTGTGTGATTGCAATTAATGAAGTGGGTTTGAATTCTAATTCAAACTTAGACCAATTTAATGATGGAATTAAGAAAAAGGTTAGTTCCCTAGACACTACTACTTTGAATTCAAATAATGTGCCGGTTAACCATGAGCAAGGAGCCGACTACAACGGTTATGGCGCCAATACGGGTTCCTTGGTCGCCGATGCGCTTGTTGAACCTACCGCTTCCACTGTGATTGCTCTCGCTGGTACACAGACGGACACGGCTTCGCGGGTGTGCACTGAGGATGTTGCCGCTGGCGACAAGGATGCCCTGGCTTCTCTTGATGCCCGAATGTCCTCGGTGTCTACCCAAGTGCCTTCGCCTGTGTGCTCGGACGAAGTCCATGATCCCGTGGTTACTCCCCTAGTGCCAGCGACTATTGCGCCTGAACTACAAGTAAATCCGAACCAAGGTACTACTTCTAACCCTTCTAATGTTTGGTTCAACAAGCCGAAAAAGATATTTATGAACACCGGTGTCGGAGGTAAGATTGATTATTTTGAGGATAACAAGTCTAAAACAATTATTAAGATTGATGTTAGTGAAGCTATTCCAAGTCATGAGGTGTGGGGATGGACACTCTTGGGTCAATATGTCGGTAGGCATCCGGGATACTTCAAGATCAATGAAATGCGAAGAGGATGGGGTGTGAAATCTAAGTTCTATGAGGAGAATGGATGGTTTGTCTTCTCCTTTGACTCGGAGGAGGTTGCTAATGGTGTGCTCAAGGGTGGTCCGTACTTCATCCATGGACGCCCCTTCATCCTTAAGCATGTTCCGGAGATGTTTGCTTTCACGAGGAAGGAAGCGGCTACGGTCCCTCTTTGGGTGCGCATGATGGGTGTCCGGGTGAACTTTTGGACCCACAATGTGATAGGTAAGATTGCTTCCTCCCTTGGTAAACCCCTCTTTATTGACAAGGTCACCGAGGAAAAGACGAGGAAGGCATATGCCCGGGCACTCATTGAAATTAACTTTGCCGAGCCAATCAACAAGGAGGTAACACTTGCCTTTAGCAATAACACTAGTCTTAGTGTTTCTTTCTTTATTGAGCATGAGCCTAAATATTGTGATAAATGTTGCACTTTTGGCCATAATCCTTGTGAATGTCCTTTGAGCGCCAATGTTTCTAACAATTTGACCAAGAACGCAGCCCCCAGTTTGAACATTCATGACAATGGGAAGCAAAAAGCTCAAGCTAAAGAGTCTAATGGCCACCCCACGGCTTGTGGTACTTCTGGTCTAACTCCGGAGGAGAAGATGGCCGAGAATAAGGACAAAGGAACTCAAGGCCCTACCAGAGAAAACCACAAGGGAGCCAACGGTAAAGGAGTGAATAATCCCTCCCAAGATGACGCCAACACCAAGGTAAATACCACTCCTAGCTCCTCCTCTCCTTTGACAGACTCTAATGTTGATATTGATGTTACAAGGGTTGAGGAGAATGAGGACAAACAGTTGAATGACATCAAGGCTAGGAATGGTAGGAAAAGAAGGAGATCAAAGAATAAGAAGCGGAAGGAACCACCTCATGTACATGATGAAGGAGAGAAGGGAAAGCTCTTGGAAACAAAGGTTAGTACCCCTCCAAATGTTTATGCTACTTGATCCAAATCGCTCCCTCCATTGAATAGGTTGAGCGATGAAAGACCTCTCGATGTTACCCCGTTGAATTTGGATGTGTCGTCCTCGGATGGATGTGAAGATCCAAATGAAGACGATGACATATCCATCCATTCTTGGGATAGCAAAGATGAGGAAGAATGTAATGACTCCACAAACTTCACCGTGGTAATGTCAAAGAAATAAAAAAGACGAATGACTAAGGTTGCCGACGGCAAAAGCGAGGTGGTATGCGCTTTGAGGGCCGAGACCAAAGGGCCTGTAAATGGTGGATGCTCGAACTTTTGCTCGGCTGACCTTGGAAGTAAGGAGGCTCGCAGCAACATCAATGGGTCTTTATGAGGATCATAGCTTGGAATGTGAAGGGGTTAAACCTACCCCTGAAACAAAAAGGTGTAAGGAACTTAGTTCGAATGCATGATGCTAAGGTATGTGGTATCCTTGAGGCTAAAGCTCATGATGGTCGATTTAATATTCAAAATTTCATGTCTTCCTACTTTCCTCGTTGGGAGCATGCCTCCAATTTCCACCTTGATCCTAGAGGTCGTATGCTCCTTGTGTGGGATCCCAACTTTGTTCACTTGAATGTGGTCGAGGTTGGTGTTCAACACATGGGCTGCATTTTGAAGGACAAGTCTACGGGTGTTGAGATGGGGGTATGCTTCGTCTATGGACTCCATTCGGTGGTCCATAGAAGAGGAATTTGGGAAGCTTTGGCTAACCTCTTGTGCAGATTTTCTCTCCCTTGGATGGCCTTGGGAGACTTCAATAATGTCATGAACTTTGAGGAGAGGATAAATGGTGCTCCGGTGACGAACTATGAGTGTAAGGACATGGTTGAGGCTTGCCAAAACCTTGGTTTGATCGACTCTCCCTTCACTAGTGATAATTCTTTACTTGGTCGAATGGTACCATCTCTAGTAAGATTGATAGGGTGCTTATTAATGCCGAATGGGTCAATAGAAATCTCTTTTGCCACACTTATTACCCGGCTTTGTGGGAGCTCTCCGACCACAAGCCGGCGGTTGTTTCTTTGTGCAGGAATGAGAGGAAGAAAGGGGGAATTTTCAAATTCCTCAATCTTTGGAGCCATGACGATAGGTTCCTTGAGATTGTAAGGGCTAATTGGAATGTGCCTAGGGGTGGGTCATTCCAATTTCGCCTTTGCAAGCTTCTCAAGGGACTCAAAAGACCCCTTAAGGCGCTAAATTGTAAGGAGTACACCCACATCTCCGAGAGAACAATGAGAGCTAATGAGGGTTTGGCTTCGGCTATGGAGGTTGCAGTGGCTAACCCTGGTTATGGCGATGTGATGGAGGCCTTGGCTAGTGCTAGGCTCTTAGCTAATCGGCTCAACAAAGCGGAACACGCCTATTTGAGACAACATGCCAAAGCTAAGTACATTCTCCTTAGTGATCATTGCAACAAGTATTTTCATTCCTTAATGAAGTCTAATAGCCATAGGAATCACATTGTCTCTATGACTAAGAGTGATGGTTCTATTACAACTTCAAGCTTAGATGTTGCAAATGAGTTTGTCAAGTACTACAAAAATCTTCTTGGTTGTGCAGGACCGGATGTGGAAATCGATAACTCTTGGTTTGCTAGAGGAGTGTCAATCCGTGAGGAGGATAAGTGCATGCTCATAGAACAGGTGTCAAACGAGGAGATCAAGGCGGCCTTGTGGAGCATTGGAGAGGACAAGGCCCCGGGGCCTGATGGCTACTCTTCTTGTTTCTTCAAGGCCACTTGGAATGTCACGGGGCCGGAGCTTTGCTCGGTGGTGAAGGAGTTCTTCCGGAATGGGAAATTATTAAGACAAATGAACCACACTATAATCAGCTTGATCCCTAAGAAGGATGAGTCGTTTAGGGTTGAACATTTTAGGTCGATCTCTTGTTGCAATGTTGCTTACAAGGTTGTTTCTAAGATCCTCACATTCAGGCTTGGGAAGTGCCTTGGCTACATTGTGGACTCCGCTCAAAATGCCTTCATCCCTAACCGACTTATGTCCGATAATATCTTTTTGGTGCAGGAGCTTCTATGCAAATATAATGTTAAGCGTGATACTAGGAGATGTTTTCTTAACATTGACCTAGCTAAGGCTTATGACTCTTTATCGTGGAAGTTCTTACGCTTTGTGTTATGTGAATTAGGTTTCCCTCCGGAGTTTTTAGCATGGGTAATGGAATGTGTTGAGACTACCTCTTTCTCCATCAAGGTGAACAACGAGATACATGGCATGTTTGAAGGTAAAAGGGGGCTTAGGTAAGGTGACCCACTCTCTCCCTTACTTTTTGTCTTAGCTATGGAATTCTTCTCTAGGATTGTCAAAGTTGAGACTAGTAAGGTTGGTTTTCATTTCCATCAACATTGTAAGAGTGTTAGACTTGCCCATCTAATGTTTGCCGATGATATAGTGCTCTTTAGCCGTGGTGACTTGAGTTCGGTTAGGTGTTTGATGACTTGTCTTCACCGATTTGAGAAGGCCTCGGGTCTCTCGGTCAACAAGGAGAAGTCTTCGGCTTTCTTAGCTTCGGTTCCTCCCAATGAAGCGCAAGCTATTTTGGGAGCAACGGGGTTCAAGAAGGGCGAATTCCCCTTCCGTTACCTTGGAGTTCCCATCAGCCCTCATGGCCTCCGGGTGGCTCATTATGGCCCGCTCTTGGACAAGATTGGTAAGAAACTTAATAGTTGGGTTGGTAAGCACTTGTCTTATGCAGGAAGAAGGGAGCTTATTGCTTCGGTGCTTCATGGGACGGAGGGGTTTTGGCTTTCGGTACTTCCAATTCCGGAGTCCATTATGCAAGCTCTTATAAGCTTGTGCCACTCCTTCCTTTGGACTTCACCAAGAGTAAGATGGAGAAAGGTGTGCAAGCCGCGGCAAGAAGGAGGACTAGGGCTGATTGACATTCGACCTTAGAATGATGCCTTCATGTGCAAGCATCTTTGGAGGATCAAGGAGAAGAAGGAGAGCCTTTGGGTTCGGTGGGTGCACCATCGGTACCTTCAAGTGGAGGAGGTGGAGACCTGGGAAGCTCATAGGAGAGACTCACCGCTCATCAAAGCTATTGTTGAGGTAAAGAACAAAATGTTGTTCTTGAACCCTAACCTTAATAGTTTGTTTGTTGAGTGGTGTGATGGAGAGAGATTTAAGGTCAAGAGGGCGTATGAGGAGCTTCGAGTTAAGGAGACTAAAGTCCATTGGTATAAGGAGGTTTGGGCGAAAGGATGCACCCCGAAGCATAGCTTCATCCTTTGGCTCGCTACCTTGGGTAAGCTCCCTACCTTAGATAGGCTTTTCTTTCTTGATATTGACCATGGGTGTAGGTTTTGTGGAGAAGACTTCTTGGAGACACATGAACACCTTTTCTTCAAGTGCCCTTATACTAAGGGTATTTGGAGGAGAACGAGTGAGCGGTTCTTGATTCCGAAAGGGGTTGATAGCTTGGCTCGTGGATTAAGGTGGCTCCGGAGATACAAAAGGAAGAAAGGATGTGAAGCTAAGGCCAAAACCTTTGCCTTTTCTGCTGCCATCTACTTCATTTGGCATGCGAGAAATGCAAAAATCTATGAAGACAATCATATCCCTGAGGAGGTGGTGGCTAGACTCACAGCGACACATGTCTTCCGCCTTCTTCATGCTTCTTTCACTCTTGATGACGTTGAGAAGATCTAAGCCTCGGTTCTCTTTTATGCCCGCTTGGTCTATGGTTGGTTGGATAGTTGAGATCCTTGGATGGTGTCCTAGGGCCTGCGTGCCTCTAGTGCCAGCGTGCACTTGGGAACCATCTCTGCTTAGTGTGTCTTTGGCTTGTGTCCCTTTGGGTGCCTGCGTGGCCCGGGTGCAAGGCCTTTTTGGTGTATTTTGGAGGTGTGTTGGGTTTGCATATCCTAACCGCTCCCATTGCCTGTTTTCTTGGCATTTTGTATGTGCTCATCCAAGCTGTGCCTTGTATGGGACATACACCTGTTATTTTAGCTTTGTTCCTTTGATGAGATAGGCTGCGCCCTTTCTCATTTTTGGCTCAAACTCTTGATGTATGATCCTTTTTGGATCCCCCATTTTTTTCATTAATATTTACATACTCCTCCCTTCACCCGGACTTAGTGCCGGGGGGGTTGGTTTCCAAAAAAAAAAAATCATTAATGGTTCGCCAGAAGGTTTCTTCAAGGGTAAGCGCGGGCTAAGACAAGGAGACCCTCTCTCTCTCCTTATATTTTTATTTTGTGCATGGAAGCTCTCAGCCGTATGCTCAACAAAGCTTGTTCTACTGTGGGGTTTAAGTTTCATCCACGGTGCTCGTTCACCTTGCTTTTGCTGATGATCTGCTTATATTCTGTCATGGTGACTTGTACTCGGTGAGTATTTTGATAAGCTGTCTTGATGAGTTCTTTGCTCTGTCTGGACTAGGAGCTAATGCCGACAAGAGTACGGTGTATATAGCGGGCTGTAAGGAGGATGTTACCAACAGCATAATTGCGCTGTTGGGGTTTGCCCGAGGAGCTTTTCCTGTAAAATACTTAGGTACCCCTCTTAGCTCTAGAAGGATCCTTTGCCATGAGTACAACTCCTTATACAGTAAGATTGGAGGGCAAATTCAGAACTGGACGACACGGAAGCTTTCATATGCTGGACGATTACAGTTGATACCCGATGTTTGCACGGGAGTGCATACTTTTTGTAGTCAGACTCTTCTCCTGCCGAAGGGAGTCATTGACAAGATTGAAGGAATGCTGAAAAGGTTCCTCTGGAATGGTAACATGGAAGGGAAGAAGTACCTTGACTCTTGGGATGTGGTCACGAAACCGTATGCGAAAGAAGGGTTGAACATCCGTGAGCTACAAGCATGGAATAAGAGTGTATTTGCCAAACTTTGAGGTGACATTGTTCTGCAAAAACCTTCGATCTGGAACTGTTGGTGCCTCCAGAACCATTTGGGAGGTGACTACAGAGGTGCAATTGAACCCAAAAGGGATGATACTTGGCTCTGGCGTGTTGTTTCACAAGTCAAGATGGAGCTTACGGGCTTGCTTGCAGATGAAGGTATAGCTGAATTTGATCTGAGTAGTCTCCTCTGCGACGGCAAGCTCTCATGTTCGAATCTTTATCATGTCTTTCGCAACAAAGGGCAAGAAGTGGATTGGGGAGGGCTGATTTGGAGGAAGTTGCAAAATAGGAAGTGGGCTTTCATTTCCTGGTTAGCAGCTAAGAAGCGGCTCTATACAGGGAGGAGGGTCAAGCACTGGTTGGGTGCGGGTGCGGCTGAGTGTACCCTATACCACACAGTGGAGGAGTGTGAAGACCAACTTTGTTTCCGATGCCCGGTCGTCTGCGCTGTACAGGGGACTGTTTTCGATTGGGTGGGCATCTCCACATGACACGACTCAATTGAGGAATGGCTACTATGGTTCTCTGTGGAACCACCCAAGGTCCGAAAGAAGAAGTTGTTTCAATTGAAGTTGATGGCACTACAAGCGAACATCTACTTCACTTGGATGGCTAGAAACAAGTCTTTATTTTGTAATGAAAAATTTGATGTTACTAAATTTGTTGAGTTGATCATAGCGAGTTGTCCATCCCGTTTTACCATGTTGTGTAAAGGCAAAGCACACATGGGAAGGCTGGATCGGCAGGAAGTTTAGGAGATTAGTTACCCTACTTCGGGTTTGTTAGTGGCTTTGCACGTGCTTTGGAGTGTTTAGGAAGTTCTTTTTAGTGGGTATAGGGGGGCTTTTGTGTATAGTTCTTACCCCTCTTACGTAAGACCCTTAGTTTGGTCTTACACTTTTGTACTCTTGTGGTTTTATACCACCCCAGCTATATATTTACCTCTTCAGACCAAATCTGTGTTGTTTTCACTCAAATGTGTCCCAAACGTGTTTATATGGTGTATAGGTCATAATAGGAGCTTTCTGCCCCAAAAGCTTTCCGTGTAATTTTCGGACCAAAAGTGACCATATCAGCGTCACCGTTATTTATCCTCCAAAAATGTGTTGTTTTCGCTCAAATGTGTCCCAAACATTTTTATATGGTTTATAGGTCATAATCAAAGCTTTGTGCACGAAAAGCTTTCCGTGAAATTTTCGGACCAAAAGTGACCATATCGGCGTCACCTTTCTTTATCTACCAAAACTGTGGTCTTTTCCCTCTAATGTGTCCCAACATGTTTATATGGTGTATAGGTCATAATAGGAGCTTCCTGCACAAAAAGCTTTCCGTGAAATTTTCGTACCAAAAGTGACCATATCGGCGTCACCTTTCTTTATCCACCAAAATTGTTTTGTTTTCGCTCAAATGTGTCACAAACATGTTTATATGGTTTATAGGTCATAATGGGAGCTTTGTGCGCGAAAAGCTTTCCGTGAAATTTTCGGACCAAAAGTGACCATATCGGCGTCACCTTTTTGTATCCACCAAAACTGTGTTGTTTTCGTTCAAATATGTCCCAAACATGTTTATATGGTTTATAGGTCATAATGGAAGCTTTGTGCGGGAAAAGCTTTCCGTGAAATTTTCGGGCCAAAAGTGACTATATCGGCGTCACCTTTCTTTATCCACTAAAACTGTGTTGTTTTTGCTCGGATGCGTCCTAAACATGTTTATATTGTGTATAGGTCATAATAGGAGTTTTGTGCGCGAAAAGTTTTCTGTGAAATTTCGGACCAAAACTGACCATATCGGCGTCACCTTTCTATATCCACCAAAATTGTGTTGTTTTCGCTAAAATATGTCACAAACATGTTTATATGGTGTATAGGTCATAATAGGAGCTTTCTGCCCTAAAAGCTTTCCGTGAAATTTTCAGACCAAAAGTGACCATATCGGCGTCACCTTTCTTTATCCTCCAAAACTGTGTTGTTTTCGCTCAAATGTGTCCCAAACATTTTTATATGGTTTATAGGTCATATTCGGAGCTTTGTGCGCAAAAAGCTTTCCGTGAAATTTTCGAACCAAAAGTGACCATATCGGCGTCACCTTTCTTTATCCACCAAAATTATGTTGTAAAAACTGTGTGGGGTTGTGTTGTGTGTTGTTGGTAGGGCAATTGGGGCGGTTAGGGCAATTTGAGTTGTATTCGGAGACGCTTGGCGGCGGCGGCCGTGGGCGGCTGTTCCCGGCCTCTGGCTATAGTGAGCGATGGCCAAGAAGAAGGGGAAAAAGGGTGGGGTCGGATCTGGGCTCGATTTCGAAGAGAAGCGTAAGCTTGAAAGGGAGCTTCGTTCGACGATTTTCAATGTGGGTAACTCGATGGAGTCTTCTCCAGATCTAGGAGAGAAGAAAGTGGGCGAGGGTTGGTTGGATGGTGGTGGAGTGGTGACGCCGGCCAGTGGATTTGCTAATCCATCCCCGATTCCTATGGTTGGGCTTGGGGATTCACCGGGGGCTTCATCCTGTTCAGTCCGGTCGTGTGCCAGATCCATTCCTGTGGACTCGAATGCTGCAGTTTTTGGTGGAGATGGGGAGCATGAGCAACCCAAAGATGGTGACTGTCTTCTTCCGGGGCTGGGGTTGCGCCGTGGGGGCCTTTCCTTCGCCCAGGTTACTCGGGGTTCCAGTAGGGCCTCTATTTCTGAGCGACTGAAGTTTGTTCCCCATATTGATGGAGATTGCATAAGGTACACGAAGGTGGACGTCGCTGCTTCGGGTGCTGCGTGGGAGGCGACATTGATTGGCGTTATCATGGGTCTGGCCATCTCCAGCCGTGCCATTGCCGGGTTTATGTTCAGCGCTTGGAAGGTAAAGAAACCTAAAATCTTTTTTAAACCGTCAAGCATTCTAGTGATTCGATTTGCTTTCGAAGAGGACTTGTGCTGGGTTCTAGACCATGGCCCATGGTCGATTGGTTCTTCGCCCCTCCTCTTGAAGCAGTGGGTTCCCCTCCTCTTGAAGCAGTGGGTTCCAGGTGCCCCGATGGATTGGGCTGTTTTCAAAACGGTGCCCATTTGGGTGAGAATCCCTGATATCCCTCCGATTTTCTGCTCGAATGAGATGCTGAGCACCAACGGGAGTGGGATTGTTGTGCCGCTCAGTGTAGATGAGTACACAGCGAAGAACGAGTTGCTATCGTATGCTAGGATGCTAGTTGAAATTAATGTGGATCAAACACGTCGGAAACAAGTGAAGATGATTAGTGATGGGGGTGTGGAATGTGTGTTGAAGGTTATCTTCGAATGGCTCCCTTGGAATTGTGTGAGGTGCAATTGCTTTAGCCATACAGATTCTGCTTGCCCTTGTCCTGTTTTGCCTTCCATAGCTACAAATTATGATAAAACGCATTCTGCTGGGGCTGCTGTGAGGGACTGTCAGGGTGCGAGTGATGAATCTGCTTCTATAAAAAACAAGGAAAAAAATGGGGGAAACACGGAGGATAAAGGGAAAACGGGAGGGAATGAAGATCGATCAGCTGATGTATTGGTGAAGGGCCCTCCTAATGGTACGATGGATGCTGCAGGTTCAGCTGTGAATGCAGTTCATTTATGCCCTGTCCCTGAGGCGAGGGATGTTCCATCTCCTCCTTGTGTAGTCTCGCAAGGAGTCCAAACTGTTCCGGCGTCTGATGGCGAGGCGGAGGAGGAAGATCATAATCATGAATCCTCGCTCATTTGCGCTAGAATGGTGGCCTCTTCGTGGGGTGCGGCTTCAGGAATCTCGACGACCGCTGGAGGTAAGTTGGAAGTAGACAAGTCCAAGACTCCGGAGCTTGTGAGATGGAAGGTAGAGGATGGAATTAGGAAAGGATCCTATCTTCTTCGGGGCACAAAATATTGTGTTAATGGAGAAATGAAGGTTTCGTTGACGATGGATGAGCTATTCAATGCGATGTCGGCTATCAAGCATCCCAATAGTGGTAAAGGGGACGCTGCTTTCTTCCTCTCAGAGCCTGAGAGTGAGGGAACCTCTGACGACTCCTACCGGCCTGATTAATGTTGTTTATCTGTGCTGAATGAGTTGTCCCGCTGGTGGATTTGTTTGTTTTGGTGGGACTGCAACTGTTCAGATTATGTATTATGTGCTGGGTACTGGCTTTTGGCTTGTACGTTCGTTCATGTTTGGCTCTGGCGTGGGCGTTTTGCTGAGATTTGGAGAGCTGTGTGACGTGGTACCGTAGCTGTCATGGTCTCGTTTCATGGTGGGAATTACGTTGTCATGAAATCGGCATCAGTTGGGTGTGTTTTACAGTCATAAAAATTATATTTTGTGAAAGGCAGATGGAGAGTTGGGCCTAACTTGTGGGCTGATGCAAGTAAGGAATAAAATTTGTTAGTGGGTTGTGACTAACGTGGGCCTAACATGCTCTTTCCCCAAACCGGCTTGGTGGCTTCGTTTGGTGGACTAGGCTTCATTCAATTTTATTTTATCATATATTCCTAGGGTTTTTGGAATATATGGTAAAATATTATTTGTGGCCTAGTTGATCTTTGGTGCTACTCATCGGTTTGGGATAGATAGTGGGGGGAAATAGGAGTAGGGTAGTGATGTACATATTTGTACCTCCTTTTATTGCATCTTTTGACTTCATATTTCATTCGATCTCCAAAGAAAAGGTTCAAAAGAATATAAACTTGTGTAAGAATGGGCTAAAATGCAAGAAATAGGGTCTGCACAAGTTTTGAGCTAACCATGCAGGAATTCGATGAAATCGGAGTCAAAACGAAGAAGCCAAGTGAAGTTGAACAGAGGTAGAAATCAACCTTCAACATAGATATCGACCTCGGGTGTCGATATCGACCCTCATATTGACCTCAACATACACATCGAGTGGAGCTGGACAAGTCGAGCAGGAACAGAGACCTCGATATCGACCTCTGGTGTCAATATCGACCCCTTATCTCGACAGAAGATAGACTCGGTTTCGAGATACGGATTGGAAACTTTATCTTCAAGGAAGAACGGAATTATCTAATACTTTTAAGATAGATGGCAGCTGAAGATTTATTTACCTTTTAAAATTTTATCAAGTTAGTTTATGTTTTATCAAAATAAAAGACCTATCCTAATTGTTTGGATAGAGTTCATAGTTTAGATAGAAGTTACAATCCTTGGATATCGAGGATTAGTAGCCTATAAATAAAGCCTTAGGGGGCTAGCATTCAATCATCCTAGAAACAATCATCAAGTAAGACAATAAATAGAGTTAGAGATAGAGAGAAGTTTTAGGGTTTGACGTTTGCGAAAGTAGACGTTGAGTTGTAAAGCTTCGGAGTTTATTTTAATGCAAGGTTCTTCTTTTCAATCAACAATGAGTTCCCTGATGAGAAGCGAGTAGTTCGCCAAATCTCTTAGAGTCGAGGTGAGCCCGACATTAGCCATGCGTGCTCGAGGTAAGTGTTAGATGTTGATATCGTTGTGTCTATCTCTCCTCATACGATTCTATGTTTAGTCCTAATCGAAAGAAAAGGGATTCATGCTAACAACTTGAGTTATAAACATAAAATTGGTAGAGACAATTAGGTTTATTTGCAAGAGTAATCCTAAGAGTTGGTGTACGGCGAAAGCTTGTCCCTCGGGTGAAATAGCGCAATTGTCCGTCTTATTTATCTTATCGCATGCATTGGTTAATGTTGTGGTAAACCCTAATCCTAAGAGTTGTTTCTTTTACATAGTTTAATTCACATAAACCACTGTTATTTCTGTTCATCCCTTCTCATCCATTCTTAAATCTTCGGCCCTTCTTTGCCGACGAAAAACTAACCCACTGTAGGAAGACATCGATATCGACCCCAAACGTCGATATCGACCACTGAGTTCGTCGACAGTTTTCTGAGTCGACGACGATCATCACTGCGGAGGTTGCTAAACATCGATATCGACACCAGACATCGATATCGACCCTACTGTGTCGACTAGCAGTCTTCTGAGCCAGTCGATTTCGTGACTGACATCGATATCGAACCTTTCCAGTCGATATCGACCACTTGTTTTTATCTCTGCAGGTCTTCTGTTGCAGAGAACATCAACAGCCGAGGTCGACATCGAGGCCCAAGGTCGAAATCGAGGCTTCTGGTCAACGCAGACTTGAGATTTCCAAAGCTACTAGGATCCCGCTGACACGCCTCCTTGTGGATCGATACTGACTACCCTTCCATTACAATGGGAGGAAGTCTTGTAATTATTTTACATAGGCTAGGAGTTGGTTTACGTTTATTACATCTTTAATATTTGTAATTGCTCGACATATCATCCTCCTGCAACAACAGGTAGTCTAATGGAGGATACTTATTTTTCAGGGAGACCCTTTGTATGGTCTTTCCTTCTTTTGTACCTTGGTTTAACCACCACATCTATATATTTATCTTTTCAGACCAAAATTGTGTTGTTTTCGTTCAAATGTGTCCTAAACATGTTTATATGGTTTATAGGTCATAATGGGAGCTTTGTGCGCGAAAAGCTTTCCGTGAAATTTTCGGACCCAAAGTGACCATATCGGCATCACCTTTCTTTATCCACCAAAACTTTGTTGTTTTCGCTCAAATATGTCCCAAACATGTTTATATGGTGTATAGGTCATAATGGGAGCTTTGTGCGCAAAAAGCTTTCCGTGAAATTTTCGGACCAAAAGTGACCATATCAGAGCTCATTTGGGAGCGACCGCAATACAAAAAATGGGCATTCTTCTCATGGCTAGCAGCAAAGAAACGCATTCAGACCGGATATATCATCAAGCACTGGATGGGGGATGAAGTGTCCACTTGTGCACTCTGCCATGGCGCTGAGCAATCAATTGATCATCTTTGGTTCGCCTGCCCTGTGATTAAGGAGGTGCAACAGATAGTCTTTGCCTGGAGTGGGATTGAGTGCCGATTTGAAACAGTCAATGAATGGCTTCACTGGTTCGGTTCGGAGTCTAAGAAGATGCGGAGCAAGCGAGTGTATAAGATGAAACTTCTTAGCTTCCAAGCTCTAATTTATTTCACTTGGCTATCTAGAAACAAACTTGTCTTTTTCCATGAAGCATTTGATGTCACTAGATGTGCTACCCGTGTTATTTCCAGCTGTCGATCTCGACTATCCATGGTTGAAAGTGCTCTCACCATGGATAGGAGAGATCGACAAAACCGTTGATAGGCAAGGCCCTTTTTGATGGATGATGTAAATTTTAAACGTTAGTCTTTTGGGGATGCTCTTCTGCGAGTCTTTGAAGGTGTTGAGTATACGCAGGGTTGGATGGACTTAGAAGGGGTTTCTATGGGTATAGTTTATTTTTGCGACCCTTCTTACGTGAGACTCTTAGTTTGGTCTCACCTTTTTGTATGTTGGTTGTTACAACCATATCTATATATTTACCTTTTATGACCAAAACTGTGTTGTTTTCGCTCAAATGTGTCCCAAACATGTTTATATGGTTTATAAGTCATAATGAAAGCTTTTTCCATGAAAAGCTTTCCGTGAAATTTTTGAACCCAAAGTGACCATATCGGCGTCACCTTTCTTTATCCACAAAAACTGTGTTGTTTTCGCTCAAATGCGTCCCAAACATGTTTGTATGGTGTATAGGTCATAATAGGAGCTTTCTGCGCCAAAAGCTTTTCGTGAAATTTTCGGACCAAAAGTGACCATATCGGCATCACCTTTCTTTATCCTCCAAAACTGTGTTGTTTTCGCTCAAATGTTTCCCAAACAGGTTTATATGGTGTATAGATCATAATGGGAGCTTTGTACGCGAAAAGCTTTTTCTGAAAATTTCGGACCAGAAGTGACCATATTAGCGTCACCTTTCTTTATCCATGAAAACATTGTTGTTTTCGCTCAAATGCGACCCAAACATATTTTTATGGTGTGTAGGTCATATTAGGAGCTTTCTGTGCCAAAAGCTTTCCGTGAAATTTTCGAACCAAAAGTGACCATATCGGCGTCAGCTTTCTTTATCCTCCAAAACTGTGTTGTTTTTGTTCAAATGTGTTCCAAACATGTTTATATTGTGTATAGGTCATAATGGGAGCTTTCTGCGCAAAAAGCTTTCCCTAAAATTTTCGGACCAAAAGTGACCGTATCGGCGTCACCTTTCTTTATCCACCAAAATGTGTTGTTTTCGCTCAAATGTGTCCCAAACATGTTTATATGGTTTATAGGTTATAATGGGAGCTTTGTGCGCGAAAAGCTTTCCGTGAAATTTTCGGAACAAATGTGACCATATCGGCGTCACCTTTCTTTATCCATGAAAACAGTGTTTTCGCTCAAATGCGTCCCAAACATTTTTGTATGGTGTATAGGTCATAATAGGAGCTTTCAACGCTAAAAGCTTTCCGTGAAATTTTCGGACCAAAAGTGACCATATCGGCGTCACCTTTCTTTATCCACCAAAATTGTGTTGATGGAGGACCATCTCAAGCACCACCCAATGCACCTCATTTCGGAGATGGACCTATCACAAGGTCCCGAGCTAAGAAGATAAGAGAGGAACTTAACGCCTTCATCAACCACCATATGAAGTTGGTACTACCAATGGAGCCCGAGGGTGACATCATCACATTGCTTGAAACCGCACCATTCTCGGGCTTGACTAAGGGTGATTCAGACACCACCCATACTTAGCTTTTGATTTGCTTGCTTTGTTTGGGTTTAGTAGGACTTGTTGAAACTTTGTGTTTTTGGGCCCTTGCTTTTAATCTGATTTTCTCTCCTATTTAAGGCTTGTAACCTCTCATTTGGAAGACACTTGAATCTTGTTTATGAAAAACCTAGTTGGTTTCACTCTCCAAAGGTGAGAGCTTCATGCCTTATGTGCATGTGTGTTGCATCTAGTTCGGTTTGTACTTGGTTTTGTCAATTTCACGAAGATTGGTGATTCCGAGATGAGCACGAACCTCCTCCTTGTGCTTCCATGGCAAACCATGGCTGTGTAAGGTTGTATAGGGTAGGTTTTGGTGTCATTCAAGTTGGTTCTTGGTGCATTGTCCCAATGGGTCTTCTTGTTCTTCATCAAGGTTGATTCCTCCTATCTTTTCCTTTTCATTTCCCTTTATTTTGTTCTGTTTTTCCCTTTCACTTGGTCGAGCCTTGTCTCTAAGGTTTTACCCTCCCTTTGCTGCGTTTTCTTTTCTAACTCGTGCCCCTCCTTTGTGTTCTTGTGAGTCCGAGTCTACAACGTCAAGAAGGTCGGGAAAACAGCGGCTAACCCCGCATCAAATTGGCATCAGAGCATAGGTTCACTTGGTGTTGTTTGAAACAAGAACGATCAAACCAATAATCACTTTCTCTTGGTAAGTTTTACAAGAAATTCCTTGTTCAATGTCTTGATCTTATTCTATTGTGTTGATTTTGTGTTTTTGGTGCTTGTGTGTGCAATTTCTCATCTCCGGCCACCCTAGCACCACCACAGCCCCACTGGTGAACCACCACAACCCCCATCTCAGCCACCAGCTGATCATTTTTACTTCTTCAAGAAGATTGTCCTTGGAACTTCCAAAAAAAAAATCAGACCTTGTTTCCCCAAAAAAGCTGTCCACTTTATTGTTTCCCCAAAAAGTTGTCTCTTTTGTGCTTTTCCAAGAAGCATTGACATTTTGTTATCTTTTCATATTTTTATTTTATTAGTTATCTTTTCATAATTGTGATAAGAGGGAGAGAGAGTTAAAACCGAAATTTAAAAAAAACAGATTCGGTTTTTCTAAAAAAAAAAGAAAAGAAAAGAAAGAAAAGAAAAGAGTGACATCTTATGCATGTTATTGAACTGTTTTAGTTGATATTCATACTATAACATTTGCACTTCATCTTAGTGTCGCTTGGAAAAACAAAGCAAAGCTTATTTGGCTTGTTGTGCTTGCTTGTTGAAATCAAACCTTGTTGCATTGTGTTAGCTTGCTCATTGTGTTGCAAACCTAATCATTGAAACCATTGTATCCACCCTTCACAGCCACTACCTACTCATTTTTTAGCCTAAATTGCACCCCCTTTGCATATTTGAGCACCATTGCATGATATTGATACATGAAGAATAAGATAAAGGGGTTGAACCTTGTAAAACTTGGTAAAACACTTATTCTTAGTAAAAAAAAGCTTATTGTGTCGATCGTTCATTATTGTTTTGGGTGTTTGCTTATTGAGTCTCTAGCCGCACCTAGAATCTGCGTGTTTGGTGTTAAGATCAGCCCTTGTAGTCATTGTGCTCTTTAAGGTTTGCTAATCTTGTGGTTGATTTTTGACTCTACCAAGGTAGATTTGAAGCTCGATTGCAACACTCAAAGAGAGGAGTGAAACACTTGTGAGGCTGATTTGCTTTCACAAACGTAACAAGTTTGCTAGTGTGTTTTGAGAATGTGTAACGCAGATCGTCCTCCTTCGGACCATTCCAATGGAAGCGGATCGGAGCCAATATCCCCGGAGTTGTTCAACATGCTTAAAACCATGTCGGACAACATTGGCCAGCTCACAGCTCGAATGGTGGCCTTAGAGACACGTACACCACCCCAATATGTACCAAACGAGCCCCGTCAAGAGCGGGAGGAGCCCTTAACAACCCCACCAATTGACCCTCGACATGGCCCGGTTCCCCCATGAAAAGGTAGACGTTTTGGTCCTAATAATAATGTTCCTCCTTTACATGATGATCGTAGGCCTCCGAGATCGAAGGCAATATGACTACTTTGAAGAGCAAGAGGAGGATTGGGAACCACCCCGAGGCCATGGATACCAAGAACAGAGAGCTCATGAACAAGAGCAAGATGGAATAGGCAAAATAAAGGTCAAAATTCCAGCTTTTGAAGGGAAGTGTGATCCCGACCTTTATTTGGAGTGGGAGACAAAAATTGAGCAAATTTGGAGCTGCCACAGTTTCCCGAAAGAGAAAAAGGTACAACTCACAGCCCTTGAATTTACTTGTTATGCACTTATTTGGTGGGATAATCTTGTGAAAGAAAGGAGGCGAGTTCTAGGTCCAGCCGTTGTTAATTGGGAGCAAATGAAGGCCTTGATGAGGTCTCGATTCATTCCTCAATACCACACCCGGGAGCTAAGACAAAGGTTGGAAAACTTGAAGCAAGGTTCCATGAGTGCTGAGGAAACATACAATGCCATGCAAGTGGCAATGGTAAGAGCCAATGTGGTTGAGGATGATGAAACCACAATGGTGAGGTACCTAAGAGTTCTTCATCCTTTTCTAGCTAACGAAATAGACTTGTATCCTTATGAGTCCATGACCGATTTGCTACACTTAGCAATCAAGGTGAAGAGAAAGATCAAAGCTAGGAATCAAGGAGGAAGGACCTCAAGTGGTTGCCCTCACTCATGGAAAGCACCAACTCAAAATCGAGGGTACCAACCTTATGGGAGGGAAGCGGTGCAAGGAAAAGAAAAGGGAGCCAACTTTAGTCATCAAGGACAGCAAGGTGGTCATCGCAAGGGCTACCCTACCAATGCACCTTCATCATCATCTCGGCCATCTAATGGGGTTTCCGCAGCCCCACAAGGGAGTAACTCTAACCCCTCTTCTAGAACTAGAGATATTGTGTGCTTTAAGTGTCAAGGAAAAGGTCATATGATGAAGGATTGTCCTAATAAGAAAGCTCTCATGATTAATCATTTAGGGCAATATGAATTTGAATCTGATTGTGATGATAATGTTTTGTGTGATGATGATGTGAATTTGCATGCTTGTGATGATGATAATGATGATGGAATTGAGTTTGAGCATGGCGAGTCTTTGATTGTTAGAAGAGTTTTACATGCTATCCCTTCTCCTTGTGATGATAACCAAAGAGAAAACTTGTTCCATACTCGTTGTCTAGTTAAGAAAAAGGTGTGCAACATGATAATAGATGGAGGAAGTTGTTGTAATCTTGCTAGCATTGAAATGTTTTAAAAATTACAACTATCGATATTAAGCCATCCTAGACCCTACGAATTACATTGGATGAGTGATTGTGGTGAATTGAAAGTGAACAAGCAAGCTTGTCATAACACTAGGACATTACGAGGATAGTGTTTTATGTGATGTAGTACCTATGCAAGCTTGTCATATTCTTTTGGGTCGTCCATGGCAATATGATAGGAAGGTCATTCATGATGGTTTCACTAACCGTCATTCTTTTGTGTTTAAGGGAAAGAATGTTGTCCTCAAGCCCATGACCCCAACGCAGGTTGCCGAGGAGTATGAGAAGAAACGGGCAAGGGAGGAGAATAAGGGGTTGGAGGAAACCAAGTGTCCGCAGCCCAAGACCACACCGCATTCATCATCATCCCTTAGTGTACAACCCACTAGCTCCCAAAGATCAAGCCTCTCCATTGAGCCTAGCCAACCTAAGGGAGTGTGGGAGAGTAAAGGAGTTCTTCTAGCATCTAAGCAAGACCTTAAGGAGTACCTTGACCCTGAGACCACTCTTATGTTGTTATGTAAGGAGCTTGCTTTATTGAGTGATGATCTTAAGGCTACCGTACCTAAGAGGATTTTTGGGCTACTTGAGGAGTTTAAGGCTGTGTTTCCCGAAGAGATTCCAGCTGGTCTACCGCCTATTAGAGGCATTGAGCACCAAATAGACCTTGTCCCGGGAGCCACCCTACCTAACCGCCCAGCCTATAGGATGAACCCTAAGGAAACTCTAGAGATCCAATCCCAAGTGCAAGAGTTGTTGGATATGGGTTAAGTGAGGGAGAGCCTTAGCTCATGTGCTGTTCCCGTACATCTAGTGCCAAAGAAGGATGGTTATTGGAGGATGTGTGTGAATTGTCGAGCCATCAACAACATCACGGTGAAGTACCACCACCCAATACCCCGCTTAGATGACATGCTAGACGAGTTACATGGAGCCACTACCTTTTCTAAGATTGATTTAAAGAGTGGGTACCATCAAATTTGTATGAGGGAGGGGGATGACCGGAAGACAGCCTTTAAGACCAAGTTCGGTCTTTATGAGTGGTTGGTTATGCCCTTTGGGCTTACCAATGCCCCAAGCACTTTTATGCGTCTTATGAATCATGTTCTTAGGCATTTCATAGGGAAATCTGTTGTGGTTTATTTTGATGATATACTTGTGTATAGTAGATCCTTAGAAGAGCATGAGTTACATTTACGTGAAGTGCTATCTACTCTTCGTCATGTGCACCTTTATGCTATTTTGGAGAAATGTGAGTTTTGCACTAATTGTGTTACTTTTCTTGGTTTTGTGGTCAGCTCACATGGATTAAAGGTGGACGAAAGCAAGATCAAAGAAATCCAAGAATGGCCCACTCCTACATCGATTGGCCATGTTCTGAGCTTCCTTGGATTAGTTAGCTTCTATCGTCGGTTCGTGAGGGATTTCAGCACCATTGCAGCCCCTCTAACTGATATCACCAAGAAGCATCACCCATTCACATGGGAAAGAGCCCAAGAGAAAGCGTTCAATGCCCTAAAGGAGCATCTCACGCAGGCCCCGGTCTTATCACTTCCGGATATCAACCGGCCCTTTGAAGTGGAGTGTGATGCATCGGGTATAGGCATTGGTGGAGTTCTCATGCAAGAAGGTAAGCCCATTGCCTATTTTTCAGAAAAATTGAAGGGAGCTTGTCTTAATTACTCTACCTATGATAAGGAGTTGTATGCATTGTTTAGAGTTCTTAAGACATGGCAATATTATCTTTGGCCAAGGGAGTTTATTTTGCATACTGGTCATGAGTCCTTAAAGTATTTCAAGAGCCAAGACAAGTTGGATAGGAGGCATGGTCGTTGGATGGAGTTTATAGAAACATTCCCTTATGTCATTAAGTATAAGAAAGGAAAGGATAATGTTGTGGCAGATGCCCTTTCGAGGAGATACATGTTGTTGTCTACATTAGACTCAAGGATCTTAGGCTTTGCATATATTAAGGAGCTTTATATAGATGACCCTGATTTTGAAGAGATTTACAATCATTGTTTGGCTAAAGGATCCTTATATAAGTACTACTTGTTTGATGGGTTTCTTTTCAAGATTGATAAGGTGTGCATTCCCCGTTGTTCCCTTAGGCTCTTGTTGGTTGAGGAAGCCCATATGGGCGGCTTGATGGGCCATTTTTGGAGGGATAAGACCTATCACATGCTACACACACATTTCTTTTGGCCTCACATGCTTAGGGATGTAGAACATTTGATTAAGAGATGTATTGATTGTTTGAAGGCTAAGTCTAGGTTACAACCCCATGGCTTGTATTGTCCATTACCCATTCCTGCAGCCCCTTGGGAGGACATATCCATGGACTTTATTGTTGTGTTACCTAGGACTAAGAAGGGGAGGGATTCGATCTATGTGGTTGTTGATCGTTTCTCTAAAATGGCTCACTTTATTGATTGTCATAAGACCGATGATGCTTCCAATATAGCTAACCTTTTCTTTAGAGAGATTGTTAGGCTTCGTGGAGTACCTAAGACTATAGTGAGCGATCAGGATGTGAAATTTCTTAGCCACTTTTGGAGGACTCTTTGGGGTAAACTAGGGACGAAGTTGCTGTTTTCCACCTCTAGTCACCCACAAACCGATGGGCAAACCGAGGTAACCAATAGGACCCTTACTACCATCCTTAAGGCCATCATTAGGAACAATTTGAGATTGTGGGAGGATGCTTTGCCTCATGTGGAGTTTGCTTATAACCGGACCATGCATTCATCTACTAAGCTTACACCATTTAAGTGTCTTTATGGTAATAACGCACTAACCCCTTTGGATCTTACCCCATGTCCTATGAGGGAGAAAGAAGACTTTGATGCAGGAAAACAGGTGGAGTTCATTCGGGAGCTTCATGAGTGCACTCCTGTTCGGCTAATTCAAAAGGCCGAAGAGAATGCCTAACGAGCCAACAAGGGGCGTCACAAGATGATTTTTCAGCCCGGTGATCTAGTTTGGGTGCATTTGCGAAAGGAGCGCTTTCCCAACAAGCGCAAGTCTAAGCTCGCTCCACGAGGAGATCATCCATTCAATGTTTTACAACGATTCGGGGACAATGCCTACCAGATTGACTTACCCGGTTACTATGGAGTTAGTGCCACATTCAATGTCGCTGATCTCACCCCCTACCTAGCTAAGGATGAAGACATGGATTCGAGGTCGAATCCTTTCCAAGAAGGGGAGAATGATGGAGGACCATCTCAAGCAACACCCAATGCACCTCATTTCGGAGATGGACCTATCACAAGGTCCCGAGCTAAGAAGATAAGAGAGGAACTTAACGCCTTCATCCACCACCATATGAAGTTGGTACTACCAATGGAGCCCGAGGGTGACATCATCACATTGCTTGAAACCGCACCATTCTCGGGCTTGACTAAGGGTGATTCAGACACCACCCATACTTAAGGCTTGTAACCTCTCATTTGGAAGACACTTGAATCTTGTTTATGAAAAACCTAGTTGGTTTCACTCTCCAAAGGTGAGAGCTTCATGCCTTGTGTGCATGTGTGTTGCATCTAGTTCGGTTTGTACTTGGTTTTGTCAATTTCCCGAAGATTGGTGATTCCGAGATGAGCACGAACCTCCTCCTTGTGCTTCCATGGCCAGCCATGGTTGTGTAAGGTTGTATAGGGTTGGTTTTGGTGTCATTCAAGTTGGTTTTTGGTGCATTGTCCCAATAGGTCTTCTTGTTGTTCATCAAGGTTGATTCCTTCTATCTTTTCCTTTTCATTTCCCTTTATTTTGTTCTGTTTTTCCCTTTCACTTGGTCGAGCCTTGTCTCTAAGGTTTTATCCTCCCTTTGCTGCGTTTTCTTGTCTAACTCGTGGCCCTCCTTTGTGTTCTTATGAGTCCGAGTCTACAACGTCAAGAAGGTCGGGAAAACTGCGGCTAACCCCGCATCATGTGTTCTTTTCGCCCAAATGTGTCCCAAACATGTTTAAATGGTGTATAGGTCATAATAGGAGCTTTCTGCCCCAAAAGCTTTCCGTAAAATTTTCGGACGAAAAGTGACCATATCGGCGTCACCTTTCTTTATCCTCTAAAACCGTGTTGTTTTCACTCAAATGTGTCCCAAACATTTTTATATGGTTTATAGGTCATAATCGGAGCTTTGTGCACAAAAAGCTTTCCGTGAAATTTTCGGACCAAAAGGGACCATATCGGCGTCACCTTTCTTTATCCACCAAAACTGTGTTGTTTTCCCTAAAATGTGTCTCAAACATGTTTATATGGTTTATAGGTCATAATAGGAGCTTTCTGCGCAAAAAGCTTTCCGTGAAATTTTCAGACCAAAAGGGACCATATCGGCGTCACCTTTCTTTATCCACCAAAACTGTTTTGTTTTTACTCAAATGTGTCCCAAACGTGTTTATATGGTTATAGGTCATAATGGGAGCTTTGTGCGCGAAAAGCTTCCCGTGAAATTTTCGGACCCAAAGTGACCATATCGGCGTCACCTTTCTTTATCAACGAAAATAGTGTTGTTTTCTCTCAAATGCATCCCAAACATGTTTATATGGTGTATAGGTCATAATGGGAGCTTTCTGCACAAAAAGCTTTCCGTTAAATTTTCGAACCAAAAGTGACCATATCTGCATCATCTTTTTTTATCCACCAAAACTGTGTTGTTTTCGCTCAAATGTGTCCCAAACATGTTTATATGGTTTATAGGTCATAATGGGAGCTTTGTGCGCGAAAAGCTTTCCGTGAAATTTTAGGACCCAAAGTGACCATATCGGCGTCACCTTTCTTTATCCACGAAAAGAGTATTGTTTTTGCTCAAATGCAACCCAAATATACATGTATGGTGTGTAGGTCATAATAGGAGCTTTCTGCGCCAAAAGCTTTCTGTGAAATTTTCGAACCAAAAGTGTCCATTTCGGCTTCACCTTTCGTTATCCTCCAAAACTATGTTGTTTTCGTTCAAATGTGTCCCAAACATGTTTATATTGTGCATAGGTCATAATGGGAGCTTTCTGCGCAAAAAGCTTTCCGTGAAATTTTTGGACCAAAAGTGACCATATCGGCGTCAGCTTTCTTTATCCACCAAAACTGTGTTGTTTTCGCTCAAATGTGTCCCAAACATGTTTATATGGTTTATAGGTCATAATGGGAGCTTTGTGGGCGAAAAGCGTTCCGTGAAATTTTCGGACCAAAAGCGACCATATCGGCGTCACCTTTCTTTATACACGAAAACAGTGTTGTTTTTGCTCAAATGCGTCCAAAGCATTTTTGTATGGTGTATAGGTCATAATAGGAGCTTTCTGCGCCAAAAGCTTTCTGTGAAATTTTCGGACCAAAAGTGACGATATCGGCGTCACCTTTCTTTATCCTCCAAAACTGTGTTGTTTTCGCTCAACTGTGTCCCAAACTTTTTTATATGGTTTATAGGTCATAATCGGAGCTTTGTGCGTGAAAAGCTCTCCGTGAAATTTTCGGACCAAAAGTGACCATATCAGCGTCACCTTTCTTTTTCCACGAAAAGAGTATTGTTTTCGCTCAAATGCAACCCAAATATACATGTATGGTGTGTAGGTCATAATAGGAGCTTTCTGCCCCAAAAGCTTTCCGTAAAATTTTCGGACCAAAAGTGACCATATCGGCGTCACCTTTCTTTATCTCCTAAAACCGTGTTGTTTTCGCTCAAATGTGTCCCAAACATTTTTATATGGTTTATAGGTCATAATCGGAGCTTTGTGCGCGAAAAGCTTTCCGTGAAATTTTCGGACCAAAAGTGACCATATCGGCGTCACCTTTCTTTATCCACCAAAACTGTGTTGTTTTCACTCAAATGTGTCCCAAACGTGTTTATATGGTTTACAGGTCATAATGGCAGCTTTGTGCGCGAAAAGCTTCCCGTGAAATTTTCGGACCCAAAGTGACCATATCGGCGTCACCTTTCTTTATCAACGAAAATAGTGTTGTTTTCTCTCAAATGCATCCCAAACATGTTTATATGGTGTATAGGTCATAATGGGAGCTTTCTGCACAAAAAGCTTTTCGTAAAATTTTCGAACCAAAAGTGACGATATCTGCATCATCTTTCTTTATCCACCAAAACTGTGTTGTTTTCGATCAAATGTGTCCCAAACATGTTTATATGGTTTATAGGTCATAATGGGAGCTTTGTGCGCGAAAAGCTTTCCGTGAAATTTTAGGACCCAAAGTGACCATATCGGCGTCACCTTTGTTTATCCACGAAAAGAGTATTGTTTTCGCTCAAATGCAACCCAAATATACATGTATGGTGTGTTGGTTATAATAGGAGCTTTATGCGCCAAAAGCTTTCCGTGAAATTTTCGAACCAAAAGTGACCATATCGGCTTCACCTTTCGTTATCCTCCAAAACTATGTTGTTTTCGTTCAAATGTGTCCCAAACATGTTTATATTGTGCATAGGTCATAATGGGAGCTTTCTGCGCAAAAAGCTTTCCGTGAAATTTTTGGACCAAAAGTGACCATATCGGCGTCAGCTTTCTTTATCCACCAAAACTGTGTTGTTTTCGCTCAAATGTGTCCCAAACATGTTTATATGGTTTATAGGTCATAATGGGAGCTTTGTGCGCGAAAAGCTTTCCGTGAAATTTTCGGACCAAAAGCGACCATATCGGCGTCACCTTTCTTTATACACGAAAACAGTGTTGTTTTTGCTCAAATGCGTCCCAAGCATTTTTGTATGGTGTATAGGTCATAATAGGAGCTTTCTGCGCCAAAAGCTTTCAGTGAAATTTTCGGACCAAAAGTGACGATATCGGCGTCACCTTTCTTTATCCTCCAAAACTGTGTTGTTTTCGCTCAACTGTGTCCCAAACATTTTTATATGGTTAATAGGTCATAATCGGAGCTTTTTGCGCGAAAAGTTCTCCGTGAAATTTTCGGACCAAAAGTGACCTTATCAACGTCAGCTTTCTTTTTCCACCAAAATTGTGTTATTTTTCCTCAAATGTATCCCAAACATGTTTATATGGTGTATAGGTCATAATAGGAGCTTCTGCGTAAAAAGCTTTCCGTGAAATTTTCGGACCAAAAGTGATCATATCGTCGTCACCTTTCTTTATCCACCAAAACTGTGTTGTTTTCGCTCAAATGTGTCCCAAACATGTTTATATGGTTTATAGGTCATAATGGGAGTTTTTTGCGCGAAAAGATTTCTGTGAAATTTTCGGACCAAAAGTGACCACATCGGCGTCACCTTTCTATATCCACGAAAGCAGTGTTGTTTTCGCTCAAATGCGTCCCAAACATGTTTGCATGGTGTGTAGGTCATCATAGGAGCTCTTTGCGCCAAAAGCTTTCCGTGAAATTTTCGGACCAAAAGGGACCATATCGGCGTCACCTTTCTTTCTCCACAAAAACTGTGTTGTTTTCGCTCAAATCTGTCCCAAATATGTTTATATGGTTCATAGGTCATAATGGGAGCTTTGTGCGCGAAAAGCTTTCCGTGAAATTTTCGGACCAAAAGTGACCATATCGGCGTCACCATTCTTTATCCAAAAAATAGTGTTGTTTTCGCTCAAATGCGTCCCAAACGTGTTTGTATGGTGTATAGGTCATAATAGGAGCTTTCTGCGCCAAAAGCTTTCCGTGAAATTTTCGGACCAAAAGGGACCATATCGGCGTCACCTTTCTTTATCCACCAAAACTGTGTTGTTTTCACTCAAATGTGTCCCAAACGTGTTTATATGGTTTACAGGTCATAATGGGAGCTTTGTGCGCGAAAAGCTTCCCGTGAAATTTTCGGACCCAAAGTGACCATATCGGCGTCACCTTTCTTTATCAACGAAAATAGTGTTGTTTTCTCTCAAATGCATCCCAAACATGTTTTTTATGGTGTATAGGTCATAATGGGAGCTTTCTGCACAAAAAGCTTTCCGTGAAATTTTCGAACCAAAAGTGACCATATCTGCATCATCTTTCTTTATCCACCAAAACTGTGTTGTTTTCGCTCAAATGTGTCCCAAACATGTTTATATGGTTTATAGGTCATAATGGGAGTTTTGTGCGCGAAAAGCTTTCCGTGAAATTTTAGGACCCAAAGTGACCATATCGGCGTCACCTTTCTTTATCCACGAAAAGAGTATTGTTTTCGCTCAAATGCAACCCAAATATACATGTATGGTGTGTAGGTCATAATAGGAGCTTTCTGCGCCAAAAGCTTTCCGTGAAATTTTCGAACCAAAAGTGACCATATCGGCTTCACCTTTCGTTATCCTCCAAAACTATGTTGTTTTCGTTCAAATGTGTCCCAAACATGTTTATATTGTGCATAGGTCATAATGGGAGCTTTCTGCGCAAAAAGTTTTCCGTGAAATTTTTGGACCAAAAGTGACCATATCGGCGTCAGCTTTCTTTATCCACCAAAACTGTTTTGTTTTCGCTCAAATGTGTCCCAAACATGTTTATATGGTTTATAGGTCATAATGGGAGCTTTGTGCGCGAAAAGCTTTCCGTGAAATTTTCGGACCAAAAGCGACCATATCGGCGTCACCTTTCTTTATACACGAAAACAGTGTTGTTTTTGCTCAAATGCGTCCCAAGCATTTTTGTATGGTGTATAGGTCATAATAGGAGCTTTCTGCGCCAAAAGCTTTCAGTGAAATTTTCGGACCAAAAGTGACGATATCGGCGTCACCTTTCTTTATCCTCCAAAACTGTGTTGTTTTCGCTCAACTGTGTCCCAAACATTTTTATATGGTTAATAGGTCATAATCGGAGCTTTTTGCGCGAAAAGTTCTCCGTGAAATTTTCGGACCAAAAGTGACCTTATCAACGTCAGCTTTCTTTTTCCACCAAAATTGTGTTATTTTTCCTCAAATGTATCCCAAACATGTTTATATGGTGTATAGGTCATAATAGGAGCTTCTGCGTAAAAAGCTTTCCGTGAAATTTTCGGACCAAAAGTGACCATATCGTCGTCACCTTTCTTTATCCACCAAAACTGTGTTGTTTTCGCTCAAATGTGTCCCAAACATGTTTATATGGTTTATAGGTCATAATGGGAGTTTTTTGCGCGAAAAGATTTCTGTGAAATTTTCGGACCAAAAGTGACCACATCGGCGTCACCTTTCTATATCCACGAATGCAGTGCTGTTTTCGCTCAAATGCGTCCCAAACATGTTTGCATGGTGTATAGGTCATCATAGGAGCTCTTTGCGCCAAAAGCTTTCCGTGAAATTTTCGGACCAAAAGGGACCATATCGGCGTCACCTTTCTTTCTCCACAAAAACTGTGTTGTTTTCGCTCAAATCTGTCCCAAATATGTTTATATGGTTCATAGGTCATAATGGGAGCTTTGTGCGCGAAAAGCTTTCCGTGAAATTTTCGGACCAAAAGTGACCATATCGGCGTCACCATTCTTTATCCAAAAAATAGTGTTGTTTTCGCTCAAATGCGTCCCAAACGTGTTTGTATGGTGTATAGGTCATAATAGGAGCTTTCTGCGCCAAAAGCTTTCCGTGAAATTTTCGGACCAAAAGGGACCATATCGGCGTCACCTTTCTTTATCCACCAAAACTGTGTTGTTTTCACTCAAATGTGTCCCAAACGTGTTTATATGGTTTACAGGTCATAATGGGAGCTTTGTGCGCGAAAAGCTTCCCGTGAAATTTTCGGACCCAAAGTGACCATATCGGCGTCACCTTTCTTTATCAACGAAAATAGTGTTGTTTTCTCTCAAATGCATCCCAAACATGTTTTTTATGGTGTATAGGTCATAATGGGAGCTTTCTGCACAAAAAGCTTTCCGTGAAATTTTCGAACCAAAAGTGACCATATCTGCATCATCTTTCTTTATCCACCAAAACTGTGTTGTTTTCGCTCAAATGTGTCCCAAACATGTTTATATGGTTTATAGGTCATAATGGGAGTTTTGTGCGCGAAAAGCTTTCCGTGAAATTTTAGGACCCAAAGTGACCATATCGGCGTCACCTTTCTTTATCCACGAAAAGAGTATTGTTTTCGCTCAAATGCAACCCAAATATACATGTATGGTGTGTAGGTCATAATAGGAGCTTTCTGCGCCAAAAGCTTTCCGTGAAATTTTCGAACCAAAAGTGACCATATCGGCTTCACCTTTCGTTATCCTCCAAAACTATGTTGTTTTCGTTCAAATGTGTCCCAAACATGTTTATATTGTGCATAGGTCATAATGGGAGCTTTCTGCGCAAAAAGTTTTCCGTGAAATTTTTGGACCAAAAGTGACCATATCGGCGTCAGCTTTCTTTATCCACCAAAACTGTTTTGTTTTCGCTCAAATGTGTCCCAAACATGTTTATATGGTTTATAGGTCATAATGGGAGCTTTGTGCGCGAAAAGCTTTCCGTGAAATTTTCGGACCAAAAGCGACCATATCGGCGTCACCTTTCTTTATACACGAAAACAGTGTTGTTTTTGCTCAAATGCGTCCCAAGCATTTTTGTATGGTGTATAGGTCATAATAGGAGCTTTCTGCGCCAAAAGCTTTCAGTGAAATTTTCGGACCAAAAGTGACGATATCGGCGTCACCTTTCTTTATCCTCCAAAACTGTGTTGTTTTCGCTCAACTGTGTCCCAAACATTTTTATATGGTTAATAGGTCATAATCGGAGCTTTTTGCGCGAAAAGTTCTCCGTGAAATTTTCGGACCAAAAGTGACCTTATCAACGTCAGCTTTCTTTTTCCACCAAAATTGTGTTATTTTTCCTCAAATGTATCCCAAACATGTTTATATGGTGTATAGGTCATAATAGGAGCTTCTGCGTAAAAAGCTTTCCGTGAAATTTTCGGACCAAAAGTGACCATATCGTCGTCACCTTTCTTTATCCACCAAAACTGTGTTGTTTTCGCTCAAATGTGTCCCAAACATGTTTATATGGTTTATAGGTCATAATGGGAGTTTTTTGCGCGAAAAGATTTCTGTGAAATTTTCGGACCAAAAGTGACCACATCGGCGTCACCTTTCTATATCCACGAATGCAGTGCTGTTTTCGCTCAAATGCGTCCCAAACATGTTTGCATGGTGTATAGGTCATCATAGGAGCTCTTTGCGCCAAAAGCTTTCCGTGAAATTTTCGGACCAAAAGGGACCATATCGGCGTCACCTTTCTTTCTCCACAAAAACTGTGTTGTTTTCGCTCAAATCTGTCCCAAATATGTTTATATGGTTCATAGGTCATAATGGGAGCTTTGTGCGCGAAAAGCTTTCCGTGAAATTTTCGGACCAAAAGTGACCATATCGGCGTCACCATTCTTTATCCAAAAAATAGTGTTGTTTTCGCTCAAATGCGTCCCAAACGTGTTTGTATGGTGTATAGGTCATAATAGGAGCTTTCTGCGCCAAAAGCTTTCCGTGAAATTTTCGGACCAAAAGGGACCATATCGGCGTCACCTTTCTTTATCCACCAAAACTGTGTTGTTTTCACTCAAATGTGTCCCAAACGTGTTTATATGGTTTACAGGTCATAATGGGAGCTTTGTGCGCGAAAAGCTTCCCGTGAAATTTTCGGACCCAAAGTGACCATATCGGCGTCACCTTTCTTTATCAACGAAAATAGTGTTGTTTTCTCTCAAATGCATCCCAAACATGTTTTTTATGGTGTATAGGTCATAATGGGAGCTTTCTGCACAAAAAGCTTTCCGTGAAATTTTCGAACCAAAAGTGACCATATCTGCATCATCTTTCTTTATCCACCAAAACTGTGTTGTTTTCGCTCAAATGTGTCCCAAACATGTTTATATGGTTTATAGGTCATAATGGGAGTTTTGTGCGCGAAAAGCTTTCCGTGAAATTTTAGGACCCAAAGTGACCATATCGGCGTCACCTTTCTTTATCCACGAAAAGAGTATTGTTTTCGCTCAAATGCAACCCAAATATACATGTATGGTGTGTAGGTCATAATAGGAGCTTTCTGCGCCAAAAGCTTTCCGTGAAATTTTCGAACCAAAAGTGACCATATCGGCTTCACCTTTCGTTATCCTCCAAAACTATGTTGTTTTCGTTCAAATGTGTCCCAAACATGTTTATATTGTGCATAGGTCATAATGGGAGCTTTCTGCGCAAAAAGTTTTCCGTGAAATTTTTGGACCAAAAGTGACCATATCGGCGTCAGCTTTCTTTATCCACCAAAACTGTTTTGTTTTCGCTCAAATGTGTCCCAAACATGTTTATATGGTTTATAGGTCATAATGGGAGCTTTGTGCGCGAAAAGCTTTCCATGAAATTTTCGGACCAAAAGCGACCATATCGGCGTCACCTTTCTTTATACACGAAAACAGTGTTGTTTTTGCTCAAATGCGTCCCAAGCATTTTTGTATGGTGTATAGGTCATAATAGGAGCTTTCTGCGCCAAAAGCTTTCAGTGAAATTTTTGGACCAAAAGTGACGATATCGGCGTCACCTTTCTTTATCCTCCAAAACTGTGTTGTTTTCGCTCAACTGTGTCCCAAACATTTTTATATGGTTAATAGGTCATAATCGGAGCTTTTTGCGCGAAAAGTTCTCCGTGAAATTTTCGGACCAAAAGTGACCTTATCAACGTCAGCTTTCTTTTTCCACCAAAATTGTGTTATTTTTCCTCAAATGTATCCCAAACATGTTTATATGGTGTATAGGTCATAATAGGAGCTTCTGCGTAAAAAGCTTTCCGTGAAATTTTCGGACCAAAAGTGACCATATCGTCGTCACCTTTCTTTATCCACCAAAACTGTGTTGTTTTCGCTCAAATGTGTCCCAAACATGTTTATATGGTTTATAGGTCATAATGGGAGTTTTTTGCGCGAAAAGATTTCCGTGAAATTTTCGGACCAAAAGTGACCACATCGGCGTCACCTTTCTATATCCACGAATGTAGTGCTGTTTTCGCTCAAATGCGTCCCAAACATGTTTGCATGGTGTATAGGTCATCATAGGAGCTCTTTGCGCCAAAAGCTTTCCGTGAAATTTTCGGACCAAAAGGGACCATATCGGCGTCACCTTTCTTTCTCCACAAAAACTGTGTTGTTTTCGCTCAAATCTGTCCCAAATATGTTTATATGGTTCATAGGTCATAATGGGAGCTTTGTGCGCGAAAAGCTTTCCGTGAAATTTTCGGACCAAAAGTGACCATATCGGCGTCACCATTCTTTATCCAAAAAATAGTGTTGTTTTCGCTCAAATGCGTCCCAAACGTGTTTGTATGGTGTATAGGTCATAATAGGAGCTTTCTGCGCCAAAAGCTTTCCGTGAAATTTTCGGACCAAAAGGGACCATATCGACGTCACCTTTCTTTATCCACCAAAACTGTGTTGTTTTCACTCAAATGTGTCCCAAACGTGTTTATATGGTTTACAGGTCATAATGGGAGCTTTGTGCGCGAAAAGCTTCCCGTGAAATTTTCGGACCCAAAGTGACCATATCGGCGTCACCTTTCTTTATCAACGAAAATAGTGTTGTTTTCTCTCAAATGCATCCCAAACATGTTTTTTATGGTGTATAGGTCATAATGGGAGCTTTCTGCACAAAAAGCTTTCCGTGAAATTTTCGAACCAAAAGTGACCATATCTGCATCATCTTTCTTTATCCACCAAAACTGTGTTGTTTTCGCTCAAATGTGTCCCAAACATGTTTATATGTTTTATAGGTCATAATGGGAGCTTTGTGCGCGAAAAGCTTTCCGTGAAATTTTAGGACCCAAAGTGACCATATCGGCGTCACCTTTCTTTATCCACGAAAAGAGTATTGTTTTCGCTCAAATGCAACCCAAATATACATGTATGGTGTGTAGGTCATAATAGGAGCTTTCTGCGCCAAAAGCTTTCCGTGAAATTTTCGAACCAAAAGTGACCATATCGGCTTCACCTTTCGTTATCCTCCAAAACTATGTTGTTTTCGTTCAAATGTGTCCCAAACATGTTTATATTGTGCATAGGTCATAATGGGAGCTTTCTGCGCAAAAAGCTTTCCGTGAAATTTTTGGACCAAAAGTGACCATATCGGCGTCAGCTTTCTTTATCCACCAAAACTTTGTTGTTTTCGCTCAACTGTGTCCAAGACATTTTTATATGGTTTATAGGTCATAATCGGAGCTTTTTGCGCGAAAAGTTCTCCGTGAAATTTTCGGACCAAAAGTGACCTTATCAACGTCAGCTTTCTTTTTCCACCAAAATTGTGTTATTTTTCCTCAAATGTATCCCAAACATGTTTATATGGTGTATAGGTCATAATAGGAGCTTTCTGCGTAAAACCTTTCCGTGAAATTTTCGGACCAAAAGTGACCATATCGTCGTCACCTTTCTTTATCCACCAAAACTGTGTTGTTTTCGCTCAAATGTGTCCCAAACATGTTTATATGGTTTATAGGTCATAATGGGAGTTTTTTGCGCGAAAAGATTTCCGTGAAATATTCGGACCAAAAGTGACCATATCGGCGTCACCTTTCTATATCCACGAAAACAGTGTTGTTTTCGCTCAAATGCGTCCCAAACATGTTTGTATGGTGTATAGGTCATCATAGGAGCTCTTTCGCCAAAAGCTTTCCGTGAAATTTTCGGACCAAAATGGACCATATCGTCGTCACGTTTCTTTCTCCACAAAAACTGTGTTGTTTTCGCTCAAATCTTTCCCAAACATGTTTATATGGTTTATAGTTCATAATGGGAGCTTTGTGCGCGAAAAGCTTTCCATGAAATTTTCGGACCAAAAGTGACCATATCGGCGTCACCATTCTTTATCCAAAAAATAGTGTTGTTTTCGCTCAAATGCGTCCCAAACGTGTTTGTATGGTGTATAGGTAATAATAGGACCAAAAGGGACCATATCAGCTTCACCTTTCTTTATCCATCAAAACTGTGTTGTTTTCGCTCAAATTTGTCCCAAACATGTTTATATGGTGTATAGGTCATAATACGAGCTTTCTGCGCAAAAAGCTTTCCGTGAAATTTTCAGACAAATAGTGACCATATTGGTGTCACCTTTCTTTATCCACCAAAACATTGCTGTCTTCGCTCAAATGTGTCCCAAACTGGTTTATATGGCTTATATGTCATAATGTGAGCTTTCTGCGCGAAAATCAGTCAGTTAAATTTTCGGACCAAAAGTGACATATTGGCGTCACATTTCTTTATCCACGAAAAAAGTGTTGTTTTCGCTCAAATGTGTCCCAAACATGTTTATATGGTTTATAGGTCATACTGGGAACTTTGTGCGCGAAAAGCTTTCCGTGAAATTTTAGGACCCAAAGTGACCATATCGGCGTCACCTTTCTTTATCCACGAAAAGAGTATTGTTTTCGCTCAAATGCAACCCAAATATACGTGTATGGTGTGCAGGTCATAATAGGAGCTTTCTGCGCCAAAAGCTTTCCGTGAAATTTTTGAACCAAAAGTGACCATATCGGCTTCACCTTTCGTTATCCTCCAAAACTATGTTGTTTTCGTTCAAATGTGTCCCAAACATGTTTATATTGTGCATAGGTCATAATGGTAGCTTTCTGCGCAAAAAGCTTTCCGTGAAATTTTTGGACCAAAAGTGACCATATCGGCATCAGCTTTCTTTATCCACCAAACCTGTGTTGTTTTCGCTCAAATGTGTCCCAAACATGTTTATATGGTTTATTGGTCATAATGGGAGCTTTGTGCGCAGAAAGCTTTCCGTAAAATTTTCGGACCAAAAACGACCATATCGGCGTCTCCTTTCTTTATACACGAAAACAGTGTTGTTTTTGCTCAAATGCGTCCCAAGCATTTTTGTATGGTGTATAGGTCATAATAGGAGCTTTCTGCGCCAAAAGCTTTCTGTGAAATTTTCGGACCAAAAGTGACGATATCGGCGTCACCTTTCTTTAACCTAAAAAACTGTGTTGTTTTCGCTCAAGTGTGTCCCAAACATTTTTATATGGTTTATAGGTCGTAATCGGAGCTTTGTGCGCGAAAAGCTCTCCGTGAAATTTTCGGACCAAAAGTGACCTTATCAGCGTCACCTTTCTTTTTCCACCAAAATTGTGTTGTTTTGGCTCAAATGTATCCCAAACATGTTTATATGGTGTATAGGTCATAATAGGAGCTTTCTGCGCAAAAAGCTTTCCGTGAAATTTTCGGACCAAAAGTGACCATATCGTCGTCACCTTTCTTTATCAACCAAAACTCTGTTGTTTTCGCTCAAATGTGTCGCAAACATGTTTATATGGTTTATAGGTCATAATGGGAGTTTTTTGCGCGAAAAGATTTCCGTGAAATTTTCAGAACCAAAAGTGACCATATCGGCGTCACCTTTCTATATCCACGAAAACAGTGCTGTTTTCGCTCAAATGCGTCCCAAACATGTTTGTATGGTGTATAGGTCATCATAAGAGCTCTTTGCGCCAAAAGCTTTCCGTGAAATTTTCGGACCAAAAGGGACCATATCCGCGTGACCTTTCTTTCTCCACAATAACTGTGTTGTTTTCGCTCAAATTTGTCCCAAATATGTTTATATGGTTCGTATGTCATAATGGGAGCTTTGAGCGCGAAAAGCTTTCCGTGAAATTTTCGGACCAAAAGTGACCATATCGGCGTCACCATTCTTTATCCAAAAAATAGTGTTGTTTTCGCTCAAATGCGTCCCAAACGTGTTTGTATGGTGTATAGGTCATAATAGGAGCTTTCTGCGCCAAAAGCTTTCCGTGAAATTTTCGGACCAAAAGGGACCAAATCGTTGCACCTTTTTTTTTATCCACCAAAACTGTGTTGTTTTCGCTCAAGTGTGTCCCAAACATGTTTATATGGTTCATATGTCATAATGAGAGCTTTGTGCGTGAAAAGCTTTCCATGAAATTTTCGGACCAAAAGTGACCATATCGGCGTCACCATTCTTTATCCAAAAAATATTGTTGTTTTCGCTCAAATGCATCCCAAACGTGTTTGTATGGTGTATAGGTCATAATAGGAGCTTTCTGCGCCAAAAGCTTTCCGTGAAATTTTCGGACCAAAAGGGACCATATCAGCGTCACCTTTCTTTATCCACCAAAACTGTGTTGTTTTCGCTCAAATTTGTCCCAAACATGTTTATATGGTGTATAGGTCATAATAGGAGCTTTCTGCACAAAAAGCTTTCCGTGAAATTTTCAGACAAAAAGTGACCATATTGGTGTCACCTTTCTTTATCCACCAAAACTTTGTTGTCTTCGCTCAAATGTGTCCCAAACTGGTTTATATGGCTTATAGGTCATAATGTGAGCTTTCTGCGCGAAAAGCTTTCCGTTAAATTTTTGGACCAAAAGTGACATATTGGCGTCACCTTTCATTCTCCACCAAAACTGTGTTGTTTTCGCTCAAATCTGTCCCAAATATGTTTATATGGTTTATAGGTCATAATGGGAGCTTTGTGCGCGAAAATCTTTCCGTGAAATTTTCAGACCAAAAGTGACCATATCGGCGTCACCATTCTTTATAAAAAAAACAGTGTTGTTTTCGCTCAAATGCGTCCCCAACATGTTTGTATTGTGTATAGGTCATAATAGGAGCTTTCTGCCTAAAAAGCTTTCCGTGAAATTTTCAGACAAAAAGTGACCATATTGGCGTCACCTTTCTTTATCCACCAAAACTTTGTTGTCTTCGCTCAAATGTGTCCCAAACTGGTTTATATGGCTTATAGGTCATAATGTGAGCTTTCTGCGCGAAAATCAGTCCGTTAAATTTTCGGACCAAAAGTGACATATTGGCGTCACCTTTCCTTATCCACGAAAAAAGTGTTGTTTTCGCTCAAATCTGTCCCAAATATGTTTATATGGTATATAGGTCATAATGGGAGCTTTGTGCGCGAAAAGCTTTCCGTGAAATTTTCGGAACAAAAGTGACCATATTGGCGTCACCATTCTTTATCAAAAAAAACAGTGTTGTTTTCACTCAAATGCGTCCCCAACATGTTTGTATGGTGTATAGGTCATAATAGTAGCTTTCTGCGCCAAAATCTTTCCGTGAAATTTTCGGACCAAAAGGGACCATATCGGCGTCACCTTTTTTTATCCACCAAAACTGTGTTGTTTTCACTCAAGTGTGTCCCAAACATGTTTATATGGTTTATAGGTCATAATGGGAGCTTTGTGCGTGAAAAGCTTTCCATGAAATTTTCGGACGAAAAGTGACCATATGAGCGTCACCTTTCTTTATCCACCAAAACTGTGTTGTTTTTGCTCAAATTTGTCCCAAACATATTTATATGGTGTATAGGTCATAATAGGAGCTTTCTGCAGAAAAAGCTTTCCGTGAAATTTTCGGACAAAAAGTGACCATATTGGCGTCACCTTTCTTTATCCACCAAAACTGTGTTGTCTTCGCTCAAATGTGTCCCAAACTTGTTTATATGGTTTATAGGTCATAATGTGAGCTTTCTGCGCAAAAAGCTTTCCGTTAAATTTTCGGACCAAAAGTGACCATATCGGCCTCACCTTTCTCTATCCACGAAAACAGTGTTGTTTTCGCTCAAATGCATCCCAAACATGTTTATATGGTGTATAGGTCATAATAGGAGCTTTCTGCACAAAAAGCTTTCCGTGAAATTTTCGGACCAAAAGTGACATATTGGCGTCATCTTTCTTTATCCACCAAAACTGTGTTGTTAGGAGAGGTTAGAGATATTGGAAGGTTGTATAGCTGATCTTGGGAGATAGTTTGGGTAGACTTTAGGGTACTTATTTTGGTTTTCATCACTTTTTACGCGAGACCCTTCTGTATGGTCTTGTTTTTGTACTTTGGGTTAATCGCTCCATCTATATATTTACCATTTCAGACCAAAACTGTGTTGTTTTCACTCAAATGTGTCCCAAACATTTTTATATGGTGTATAGGTCATAATAGGAGCTTTTTACGCAAAAAGTTTTTCGTGAAATTTTCGGACTAAAAGTGACCATATCGGCGTCACATTTCTTTATCCTCCAAAACTGTGTTGTTTTCGCTCAAATGTGTCCCAAATATTTTTATATGGCTTATAGGTAATAATGGGAGCATTGTGCGCGAAAAGCTTTCCATGAAATTTTCGGACGAAAAGTGACCATATGAGCGTCACCTTTCTTTATCCACCAAAACTGTGTTGTTTTTGCTCAAATTTGTCCCAAACATATTTATATGGTGTATAGGTCATAATAGGAGCTTTCTGCCTAAAAAGCTTTCCGTGAAATTTTCGGACAAAAAGTGACCATATTGGCGTCACCTTTCTTTATCCACCAAAACTGTGTTGTCTTCGCTCAAATGTGTCCCAAACTTGTTTATATGGTTTATAGGTCATAATGTGAGCTTTCTGCGCGAAAATCAGTCCGTTAAATTTTCGGACCAAAAGTGACCATATCGGCCTCACCTTTCTCTATCCACGAAAACAGTGTTGTTTTCGCTCAAATCTGTCCCAAATATGTTTATATGGTGTATAGGTCATAATGGGAGCTTTGTGCGCGAGAAGCTTTCCGTGAAATTTTCGGAACAAAAGTGACCATATTGGCGTCACCATTCTTTATCAAAAAAAACAGTGTTGTTTTCACTCAAATGCGTCCCCAACATGTTTGTATGGTGTATAGGTCATAATAGTAGCTTTCTGCGCCAAAATCTTTCCGTGAAATTTTCGGACCAAAAGGGACCATATCGGCGTCACCTTTTTTTATCCACCAAAACTGTGTTGTTTTCACTCAAGTGTGTCCCAAACATGTTTATATGGTTTATAGGTCATAATGGGAGCTTTGTGCGCGAAAAGCTTTCCATGAAATTTTCGGACGAAAAGTGACCATATGAGCGTCACCTTTCTTTATCCACCAAAACTGTGTTGTTTTTGCTCAAATTTGTCCCAAACATATTTATATGGTGTATAGGTCATAATAGGAGCTTTCTGCAGAAAAAGCTTTCCGTGAAATTTTCGGACAAAAAGTGACCATATTGGCGTCACCTTTCTTTATCCACCAAAACTGTGTTGTCTTCGCTCAAATGTGTCCCAAACTTGTTTATATGGTTTATAGGTCATAATGTGAGCTTTCTGCGCAAAAAGCTTTCCGTTAAATTTTCGGACCAAAAGTGACCATATCGGCCTCACCTTTCTCTATCCACGAAAACAGTGTTGTTTTCGCTCAAATGCATCCCAAACATGTTTATATGGTGTATAGGTCATAATAGGAGCTTTCTGCACAAAAAGCTTTCCGTAAAATTTTCGGACAAAAAGTGACATATTGGCGTCATCTTTCTTTATCCACCAAAACTGTGTTGTTAGGAGAGGTTAGAGATATTGGAAGGTTGTATAGCTGATCTTGGGAGATAGTTTGGGTAGACTTTAGGGTACTTATTTTGGTTTTCATCACTTTTTACGCGAGACCCTTCTGTATGGTCTTGTTTTTGTACTTTGGGTTAATCGCTCCATCTATATATTTACCATTTCAGACCAAAACTGTGTTGTTTTCACTCAAATGTGTCCCAAACATTTTTATATGGTGTATAGGTCATAATAGGAGCTTTTTACGCAAAAAGTTTTCCGTGAAATTTTCGGACTAAAAGTGACCATATCGGCGTCACATTTCTTTATCCTCCAAAACTGTGTTGTTTTCGCTCAAATGTGTCCCAAATATTTTTATATGGCTTATAGGTAATAATGGGAGCTTTGTGCGCGAAAAGCTTTCCATGAAATTTTCGGACGAAAAGTGACCATATGAGCGTCACCTTTCTTTATCCACCAAAACTGTGTTGTTTTTGCTCAAATTTGTCCCAAACATATTTATATGGTGTATAGGTCATAATAGGAGCTTTCTGCACAAAAAGCTTTCCGTGAAATTTTCGGACAAAAAGTGACCATATTGGCGTCACCTTTTTTTATCCACCAAAACTGTGTTGTCTTCGCTCAAATGTGTCCCAAACTTGTTTATATGGTTTATAGGTCATAATGTGAGCTTTCTGCGCAAAAAGCTTTCCGTTAAATTTTCGGACCAAAAGTGACCATATCGGCCTCACCTTTCTCTATCCACGAAAACAGTGTTGTTTTCGCTCAAATGCATCCCAAACATGTTTATATGGTGTATAGGTCATAATAGGAGCTTTCTGCACAAAAAGCTTTCCGTGAAATTTTCGGACCAAAAGTGACATATTGGCGTCATCTTTCTTTATCCACCAAAACTGTGTTGTTAGGAGAGGTTAGAGATATTGGAAGGTTGTATAGCTGATCTTGGGAGATAGTTTGGGTAGACTTTAGGGTACTTATTTTGGTTTTCATCACTTTTTACGCGAGACCCTTCTGTATGGTCTTGTTTTTGTACTTTGGGTTAATCGCTCCATCTATATATTTACCATTTCAGACCAAAACTGTGTTGTTTTCACTCAAATGTGTCCCAAACATTTTTATATGGTGTATAGGTCATAATAAGAGCTTTTTACGCAAAAATTTTTCCGTGAAATTTTCGGACTAAAAGTGACCATATCGGCGTCACATTTCTTTATCCTCCAAAACTGTGTTGTTTTCGCTCAAATGTGTCCCAAATATTTTTATATGGTTTATAGGTAATAATGGGAGCTTTGTGCGCGAAAAGCTTTCCATGAAATTTTCGGACGAAAAGTGACCATATGAGCGTCACCTTTCTTTATCCACCAAAACTGTGTTGTTTTTGCTCAAATTTGTCCCAAACATATTTATATGGTGTATAGGTCATAATAGGAGCTTTCTGCAGAAAAAGCTTTCCGTGAAATTTTCGGACAAAAAGTGACCATATTGGCGTCACCTTTCTTTATCCACCAAAACTGTGTTGTCTTCGCTCAAATGTGTCCCAAACTTGTTTATATGGTTTATAGGTCATAATGTGAGCTTTCTGCGCAAAAAGCTTTCCGTTAAATTTTCGGACCAAAAGTGACCATATCGGCCTCACCTTTCTCTATCCACGAAAACAGTGTTGTTTTCGCTCAAATGCATCCCAAACATGTTTATATGGTGTATAGGTCATAATAGGAGCTTTCTGCACAAAAAGCTTTCCGTGAAATTTTCGGACCAAAAGTGACATATTGGCGTCATCTTTCTTTATCCACCAAAACTGTGTTGTTAGGAGAGGTTAGAGATATTGGAAGGTTGTATAGCTGATCTTGGGAGATAGTTTGGGTAGACTTTAGGGTACTTATTTTGGTTTTCATCACTTTTTACGCGAGACCCTTCTGTATGGTCTTGTTTTTGTACTTTGGGTTAATCGCTCCATCTATATATTTACCATTTCAGACCAAAACTGTGTTGTTTTCACTCAAATGTGTCCCAAACATTTTTATATGGTGTATAGGTCATAATAGGAGCTTTTTACGCAAAAAGTTTTCCGTGAAATTTTCGGACTAAAAGTGACCATATCGGCGTCACATTTCTTTATCCTCCAAAACTGTGTTGTTTTCGCTCAAATGTGTCCCAAATATTTTTATATGGCTTATAGGTAATAATGGGAGCTTTGTGCGCGAAAAGCTTTCCATGAAATTTTCGGACGAAAAGTGACCATATGAGCGTCACCTTTCTTTATCCACCAAAACTGTGTTGTTTTTGCTCAAATTTGTCCCAAACATATTTATATGGTGTATAGGTCATAATAGGAGCTTTCTGCACAAAAAGCTTTCCGTGAAATTTTCGGACAAAAAGTGACCATATTGGCGTCACCTTTTTTTATCCACCAAAACTGTGTTGTCTTCGCTCAAATGTGTCCCAAACTTGTTTATATGGTTTATAGGTCATAATGTGAGCTTTCTGCGCAAAAAGCTTTCCGTTAAATTTTCGGACCAAAAGTGACCATATCGGCCTCACCTTTCTCTATCCACGAAAACAGTGTTGTTTTCGCTCAAATGCATCCCAAACATGTTTATATGGTGTATAGGTCATAATAGGAGCTTTCTGCACAAAAAGCTTTCCGTGAAATTTTCGGACCAAAAGTGACATATTGGCGTCATCTTTCTTTATCCACCAAAACTGTGTTGTTAGGAGAGGTTAGAGATATTGGAAGGTTGTATAGCTGATCTTGGGAGATAGTTTGGGTAGACTTTAGGGTACTTATTTTGGTTTTCATCACTTTTTACGCGAGACCCTTCTGTATGGTCTTGTTTTTGTACTTTGGGTTAATCGCTCCATCTATATATTTACCATTTCAGACCAAAACTGTGTTGTTTTCACTCAAATGTGTCCCAAACATTTTTATATGGTGTATAGGTCATAATAGGAGCTTTTTACGCAAAAATTTTTCCGTGAAATTTTCGGACTAAAAGTGACCATATCGGCGTCACATTTCTTTATCCTCCAAAACTGTGTTGTTTTCGCTCAAATGTGTCCCAAATATTTTTATATGGTTTATAGGTAATAATGGGAGCTTTGTGCGCGAAAAGCTTTCCATGAAATTTTCGGACGAAAAGTGACCATATGAGCGTCACCTTTCTTTATCCACCAAAACTGTGTTGTTTTTGCTCAAATTTGTCCCAAACATATTTATATGGTGTATAGGTCATAATAGGAGCTTTCTGCACAAAAAGCTTTCCGTGAAATTTTCGGACAAAAAGTGACCATATTGGCGTCACCTTTCTTTATCCACCAAAACTGTGTTGTCTTCGCTCAAATGTGTCCCAAACTTGTTTATATGGTTTATAGGTAATAATGTGAGCTTTCTGCGCAAAAAGCTTTCCGTTAAATTTTCGGACCAAAAGTGACCATATCGGCCTCACCTTTCTCTATCCACGAAAACAGTGTTGTTTTCGCTCAAATGCATCCCAAACATGTTTATATGGTGTATAGGTCATAATAGGAGCTTTCTGCACAAAAAGCTTTCCGTGAAATTTTCGGACCAAAAGTGACATATTGGCGTCATCTTTCTTTATCCACCAAAACTGTGTTGTTAGGAGAGGTTAGAGATATTGGAAGGTTGTATAGCTGATCTTGGGAGATAGTTTGGGTAGACTTTAGGGTACTTATTTTGGTTTTCATCACTTTTTACGCGAGACCCTTCTGTATGGTCTTGTTTTTGTACTTTGGGTTAATCGCTCCATCTATATATTTACCATTTCAGACCAAAACTGTGTTGTTTTCACTCAAATGTGTCCCAAACATTTTTATATGGTGTATAGGTCATAATAGGAGCTTTTTACGCAAAAATTTTTCCGTGAAATTTTCGGACTAAAAGTGACCATATCGGCGTCACATTTCTTTATCCTCCAAAACTGTGTTGTTTTCGCTCAAATGTGTCCCAAATATTTTTATATGGTTTATAGGTAATAATGGGAGCTTTGTGCGCGAAAAGCTTTCCATGAAATTTTCGGACGAAAAGTGACCATATGAGCGTCACCTTTCTTTATCCACCAAAACTGTGTTGTTTTTGCTCAAATTTGTCCCAAACATATTTATATGGTGTATAGGTCATAATAGGAGCTTTCTGCACAAAAAGCTTTCCGTGAAATTTTCGGACAAAAAGTGACCATATTGGCGTCACCTTTCTTTATCCACCAAAACTGTGTTGTCTTCGCTCAAATGTGTCCCAAACTTGTTTATATGGTTTATAGGTCATAATGTGAGCTTTCTGCGCAAAAAGCTTTCCGTTAAATTTTCGGACCAAAAGTGACCATATCGGCCTCACCTTTCTCTATCCACGAAAACAGTGTTGTTTTCGCTCAAATGCATCCCAAACATGTTTATATGGTGTATAGGTCATAATAGGAGCTTTCTGCACAAAAAGCTTTCCGTGAAATTTTCGGACCAAAAGTGAGATCCACCAAAACTGTGCTGTTAGGAGAGGTTAGAGATATTGGAAGGTTGTATAGCTGATCTTGGGAGATAGTTTGGGTAGGCTTTGGGTACTTATTTTGGTTTTCATCACTTTTTACGCGAGACCCTTCTGTATGGTCTTGTTTTTGTACTTTGGGTTAATCGCTCCATCTATATATTTACCATTTCAGACCAAAACTGTGTTGTTTTCACTCAAATGTGTCCCAAACATTTTTATATGGTGTATAGGTCATAATAGGAGCTTTTTACGCAAAAAGTTTTCCGTGAAATTTTCGGACTAAAAGTGACCATATCGGCGTCACATTTCTTTATCCTCCAAAACTGTGTTGTTTTTGCTCAAATTTGTCCCAAACATATTTATATGGTGTATAGGTCATAATAGGAGCTTTCTGCACAAAAAGCTTTCCGTGAAATTTTCGGACAAAAAGTGACCATATTGGCGTCACCTTTCTTTATCCACCAAAACTGTGTTGTCTTCGCTCAAATGTGTCCCAAACTTGTTTATATGGTTTATAGGTCATAATGTGAGCTTTCTGCGCAAAAAGCTTTCCGTTAAATTTTCGGACCAAAAGTGACCATATCGGCCTCACCTTTCTCTATCCACGAAAACAGTGTTGTTTTCGCTCAAATGCATCCCAAACATGTTTATATGGTGTATAGGTCATAATAGGAGCTTTCTGCACAAAAAGCTTTCCGTGAAATTTTCGGACCAAAAGTGACATATTGGCGTCATCTTTGTTTATCCACCAAAACTGTGCTGTTAGGAGAGGTTAGAGATATTGGAAGGTTGTATAGCTGATCTTGGGAGATAGTTTGGGTAGACTTTAGGGTACTTATTTTGGTTTTCATCACTTTTTACGCGAGACCCTTCTGTATGGTCTTGTTTTTGTACTTTGGGTTAATCGCTCCATCTATATATTTACCATTTCAGACCAAAACTGTATTATTTTCACTCAAATGTGTCCCAAACATTTTTATATGGTGTATAGGTCATAATAGGAGCTTTTTACGCAAAAAGTTTTCCGTGAAATTTTCGGACTAAAAGTGACCATATCGGCGTCACATTTCTTTATCCTCCAAAACTGTGTTGTTTTCGCTCAAATGTGTCCGAAATATTTTTATATGGTTTATAGGTAATAATGGGAGCTTTGTGCGCGAAAAGCTTTCCGTGAAATTTTCGGACAAAAAGTGACCATATCAGCGTCACCTTTCTTTTTCCACCAAAACTGTGTTGTTTTCACTTGAAAAGGTAAATATATAGATGTGGTGGGAACACCAAGATTACAAAAGATGTGACTAAACTACGAGTCTCATGTAAAAACAATGGCCGAAAAACCCACAATGGCCCCTCTATACCCACTAGCATCCCAAATAACATCCAACCCGTTCAAGATCTCCAAGAAAACCAACTACCTTCCTACTAATTTCCTGCTATACCTCATCTCCACGAGCGACTTGTACTTCGCAGAGATTCTGGTCCTACAAGAGGCAATAATAAGATTTGCATAAATTCTAGGTTCAAAAGTTTCATTACAGAAAATGACTTTGTTTCGACCTATCCACGTGTAATATACTAATGCTTGAAATGCCAACAACTTTGTCTGGAATATGAGCGATCTCTGCACCTGTGTAGGCTCCTCAGCAAACCAGCATAGCTAATCATCAATGGATGAGAATCTGCAGCCGATTCCCACCCAATTAAAGACCATGGACAGAACTTCCATGATGGCGGGACAACTAAACCATAGGGGTAATGCACTCTCTTCACCTTGCTTGCACAATACGCACTCTGCAGCATCCATCCCCTTCCAGTATTTCACACACCTACCTGTCTGCAGACGACTCCTTGCCGCAAGCCACACGACGAAAGCCTACTTTCTGCACTGCAGTTTCTTCCATATCATCTCACCCCACGGCGTGCCCTGCCCTCTGTTTCTAATCTTCTCAAAAACTTTAGTGCAGGAGACCCCTCCTTTCGAATTAAGAAACTGATCAAGGGTATACGGAGAACCACTTGGAAACAAGGCCTCTTTTAATTCATTCCTTGTTTCCAAGATGCTCTTCCATACCCAAGAATCATCTACTCTGTGCTCTACATCCCATACTTCTACTCCCCGTAGATGGTTGTAAGCGCACTAGCTGTGCCATATACTTGACCTTTGAAACGCCAAGTCTCCAACCAGCTTAGCTTGAACACTCCGGTTCCAAGCTAGAAGTTCCTTAATGTCCAATCCTCCTTCCTCGAAGGGTTTAGTTACACAGTCCCAAGCGACCAGATGATTGTGCCCAGCTGCATAACCATTCCAAAGAAATCTTTTGCACATACTCTCCACCCTATATATAGAACCTTTGGGGAGAATGATGACGGCTCCAGAAGGTGACCACTCCCGCACAAACAGATTTGAGGAGCTGCAATCTTTCAGCGTAGGAAAGTCTCCTAGCTGTCCAAGATTGAATTTGTTTTTCTATCTTACTATAAAAATCCCCATACACATGTATCGCCACTTTCTTCGAGTGAAGAGGTATCCCTAAATAACTGATCGGTAATTCTCCTTTAATGAACCCAAGCTGATGGGTAATTGAATCAGCTACAGCAGCTGTCACTCTGGAGATAAAAATGGTACTCTTGTCTTCATTAGCTTTGAGACCGAACACGCCAAAAAAATTGTCCAAACACTCCTTCAATATTTGAACTGATACTAAATCTGCATGAAAAAAGAGGAGTAAGTCATCCGCGAAGGCTAAGTGTGCCAACTTTAAGCATTTACATCTCAGATGGAACCTAAAAGATGGCGCAGCAGTAGCTTCCAGTATCATTCTGCTTAGGACTTCCATACAAAGAACGAAGAGGTATGGTGACAACGGGTCACCCTGTTGTAGGCCGCGTTTCCCCGGAAAGAAGCCTTCCAGAGCCCCATTGATCAAGACGGAGAACGCAGAAGTTGTCACACACTCCATGATCATCTCCACCAACTTTCGGGGGAAGTTTAGATACTCCAATGTCGACTTGATGAAATCCCAGCTCACGAAATCATACGCCTTTTGTAAGTCAACTTTGATGGTACATCTAGGGGAAACTCTCTTAGTACCATACCCATTGACTACCTCCAAAGAAACCGCACAATTATGTGATAAGGATCTCCCCGGAATAAATGCACCCTGATTTTCTGCAATTAACTCATTCAAACAGTTCTTTAATCTGCTCACAATCAGTTTGGATATGGCTTTCACGACTGTGTTGCAACACGAGATCGGTCAAAGATCTTTCACCAAGGTGGGGTTGTTAACCTTCGGTATGAGTGATATAAAAGTGGCATTGAGCTGTCGTAGAACCTTTCCATTCTGGAACACTTCTCTGATGGCTTCGCAAGTGTCTCTTCCAACAATGGGCCAAGCATCCTTGAAGAATTTGCTACCAAATCCATCTGGCCCTGGAGATTTATTCCCATCAATACTCCAAATTGATTTTCTTATTTCATCGTAGCTCATAATTTTGACCAGGAAATCCTCCATCTCAGAGCTTAATCGTTGTCCCGGCTGAAGCTGAGGGAACGGATGTACATCCACCGATTGAGACAAAAAGGTTTTTGAAAAAATTCAGAACATGTGCTCTAATCTCTCCCTCTTCTTCTAAAGTTCTTCCCCTATCATCCTTCATAACAACGATCTCATTTACAACCCTTCGTTCTTTCACTTTTCTGTAAAACAATGAGGAGGTTTCCTCTCCCATGGTTAGCCAATGCAATTTAGCCTTCTGAGTTGTGATACTTATCAGCCTACCCACATTTTGTCGAAGCTCCTCTTCTGCAGCCTTAACTCTCTGAACAAGCTGGCTATTTCTCTTATCACTTTACAACTGGAGCTGAAGTTCATGAAGGGTGCCATTGTTGAGCTTGATTTGTGTTTGTAGTTCCGGGAACCTAGTTTTGTCCCAAGGTTTCAAAGCCACTTTAACATTTTTCAGTTTATGCACAAACTTAAATTGCTTAGAACCTCCAATATCCATAAGCCAGGCAGCCTTTATAATGTCTAAAAATTCTGCTTCATTCCCTCAAAAATTCTTATATTTGAAGGGGTACATTTTCCCAGATGCACGGTTTCGAAGGATTGCATTGGTAGGGGAATGGTCAGAAACCCCTGGTGTATCAAAGAATCCCTTAGTATCCAAATACAAATCCTTCAAACTGTCATTCACAAGAATTCTGTCTATCTTCCTTTCAACCCTGTCGTCTCCACTTCGTTTGTTATTCCAGGTAAGAGTGGCTCCTGTGTAAGCCATGTCTTCCAGTCCACAATCTTCAAATACTGACTTAAGCTATTCAAACTCACCAGGATAAGCAAATTTAACTGGCCACTTATCATCAACAGATAGGATACAATTCAGATCCCCCATTACTATGCAAGGAGAGTCCATGGTCGAGGCAATCCTCCTAATTTCTGTCCAAAGGGGAGCACGCTCAGTTCTAGTGCTTCCAGCATAAACAAAAGTCACAACAAAACAATATGCCTTGTCCCTGGAGACCACAGAACAATGAGTAAACTGATCAAAGATCTCCAACACCTCGACCTCATAAACATCCGGGTTCCAAGAAACCCAAATCCTCCCTTTCTCCTGTTCATTTCCATTCATACACCACTTCCAGTCCTGCATCACTCTACTTTTAACCTCTTCTATATTTTTATGTAGCATATTGGTTTCAAGCAAACCAATCATAGAAATATCATTATCATAGGTCATAATAGGAACTTTCTGCGCAAAAAGCTTTCGGTGAAATTTTCGAACCAAGAGTGACCATATGGCGTCACCTTTCTCTATCCACCAAAACTGTGTTTTTTTCGCTCAAATGTGTCCGAAACATGTTTATATGGTTTATAGGTCATAATGGGAGCTTTGTGCGCGAAACGCTTTCCGTGAAATTTTCGGACCAAAAGTGATTATATCGGCGTCACCTTTCTTTATCAACGAAAACAGTGTTGTTTTTGCTCAAATGCGTCCCAAGCATGTTTGTATGATGTATAGGTCATAATAGGAGCTTTCTGCGCCGAAAGCTTTCCGTGAAATTTTCGGACCAAAAGTGACCATATCGGCGTCACATTTCTTTATCCTCCAAAACTGTGTTGTTTTCACTCAAATGTGTCCCAAACATGTTTATATGGTGTGTAGGTCATAATAGGAGCTTTCTGCGGGAAAAGCTTTCCGTGAAATTTTCGGACCAAAAGTGACCATAATGGCATCAACTTTCTTTATCCAACAAAACTGTGTTGTTTTTGCTCAAATGTGTCCCAAACATTTTTATATGGTTTATAGGTCATAATTGGAGGTTTGTGCGCGAAAAGCTTTCCGTGAAATTTTCGGACCAAAAGTGACCATATCGGCGTCACCTTTCTTTATCCACCAAAACTGTGTTGTTTTCGCTCAAATGTGTCCCAAACATGTTTATATGGTTTATAGGTCATAATGGGAGCTTTGTTCGTGAAAATCTTTCCGTGAAATTTTCGAACCCAAAGTGACCATATCGGAATTTGGTATTTTGATTGGTGTGCCTGGGAGGGACTTTTGGTATAGCGTTTATCCCCTCTTACACAAGACCCTTTGTTTGGTTTTGGTCTTTTGTAATCTCTTTTTGGTTTCACCACCATAGTTATATATTTACCGTTTCAGACTAAAACTGTGTTGTTTTCGCTAAAATATATCACAAACATGCTTATATTGTGTATAGGTCATAATAGGAGCTTTTGCGCGAAAAGTTTTCCGTCAAATTTTCGGACCAAAAGTGACCATATCGGCGTCACCTTTCTTTATCCACCAAAATTGTGTTGTTTTCGCTCAAATGTGTTCCAAACATGTTTATATCGTTTATAGGTAATAATGGGAGCTTTGTGCGCGAATAGCTTTCCGTGAAATTTTCCCACCAAAAATTACCATATCGGCGTCACCTTTCTTTATCCACCAAAACTATGTTGTTTTCGCTCAAATATGTCCCAAACATGTTTATATGGTGTATACATGATAATGGGAGCTTTTTGCGCCAAAAGCTTTCCGTGAAATTTTCGGACCAAAAGTGACCATATCGGCGTCACCTTTCTTTATCCTCCAAAACTGTGTTGTTTTCGCTCAAATATGTCCCAAACATGTTTATATGGTGCATAGGTCATAATGGGAGCTGCTTGGGAGCTTTAGAGTGAGAGCGTTTGTCCGTACATTGGGCGATTATCCGTACAATCTTTCATTGAGCTAGGATTTCCGTGCTGGTGACGGCGCTACGTCAGCTCGGGTCGGAGATCTGAGCTCCAATTGTCGGAATGGTGAGAGTATACACATTAGGGTATGGGAGAGTGAGAACCCTACTACCTAAGAGAGGGATTTCAATGTTGGAATCTACGACGTCAGATCCTAGGGTTTCAGAAAAATCGGGGAAAGAGGAGAGTGGTCATCAGGAGAGATCGAATGATCAGAATGAGCGGATTGTGGGAGCAGTCCGAAGATACTTTGAGAAGAAAAGAAGGACAACAGAGGGGAAGCAAAAGGAAGAAGAAGGGCGCACACATGCCAGCTTGCTCAGCTCAAATCGCAACATTGAACAGGCTGAGAAACTTCATTTCTACCCAGAGATTGAGAAAGGTAAGGTGATCCTTACTAGTGCTGAAATTCTGGAAGCTAAAAAGGAGTGGGAGGCCACTCTGGTTGGGGTGATTCCTGGTTTTGCGCCCCAATTCCAGATGGTTCGCGATTTTGCCCGGGCGAAATGGAAAATCGAGGCTCCACATATCTACATGAAGGAGAATGGTGTATTTTTATTTATATTTCGAATGGAAGAAGATATGGAATGGGTGATTGAAAATGGCCCTTGGATCTTTGAGGAGACAAGGCCGATACTGCTGAAACGATGGAGTCCAGGGATGCCCGTTACGTGGGAGATTTTTGACAGAGTGCCACTATGGGTATGCTTTCCTGATTTGGACCCAATCCTCTTCAAATATGATTTGTTGAGCAAAATTGGGAGTGCTATAGGTAGACCCATTTGTGTTGATGGATGCACAGCAATGCGTAGCCGCATATCTTTTGCCAGGATGATGGTGGAAGTAACACCCGAGGAATCAAAGCGCACTGAACTGATTATATCAGATGAGCATGGTGAGAGTAGGAGGCATGAGATACGCTTTGAATGGTTACCTTGGGCATGTTCCCTATGTAGCAAATTTGGACATGAGGGTAGCAGATGCAAGGCTGGGCGGTTGGTCAGACCTGTCACTAAGGCAGCTACTATGCCTAAGGTTGTGCCACAAAAGCAGGAATGGAAAATCAAACAATCGGGGGAACAACCTGTTAATGCCCACTCTGCTGAATGGATTGATGGGAAGTTCATAGGCAAACAACACGTACAGACCAAGAGGGATGGTCTAAAGTCTCCTAAGAACTTTGTGCGCGCTTTGTGCGCGACAAGTTTTCCGTGAATTTTTTGGACCAAAAGTGACCATATCGGCGTCACCTTTCTTTATCCACTAAAATTGTGTTGTTTTCGCCCAAATTCGTCCCAAACATGTTTATATGGTGTATAGGTCATAATAGGAGCATTCTGGGCCAAAAGCGGTCGTGAAATTTTCAGACCAAAAGTGATCATATCGGCGTCACCTTTCTTCATCCACCAAAACTGTGTTGTTTTAGCTCAAATGTGTCTCAAACATATTTATATGGTTTCTAGGTCATAAAGGGAGCTTTGTGTGCGAAAAGATTTCCGTGAAATTTTCGGACCAAAAGTGATCATATCGGCGTCACCTTTCTTTATCCACCAAAACTATTTTGTTTTCGCTCTAATATGGCCCAAACATGTTTATATGGTGTATAGGTCATAATCCGAGCTTTCTACGCAAAAAGCTTTCCGTGAAATTTTCGGAACAAAAGGGACCATGTCTACGTCACTTTTCTTTATCCACCAAAACTGTGTTGTTTTCCCTCAAATGTGTCCCAAACATGTTTATATGGTTTATAGGTCATAATGAGAGCTTTGTGCGCGAAAGGTTTTCCGTGAAATTTTTGAAACAAAAGTGACCATATCGGCGTCACCTTTTCTTTATCCACCAAAACTGTGTTGTTTTCGCTCAAATATGTCCCAAACATGTTTATATGGTTTATAGGTCATAATGTGAGCTTTGTGCGTGACAAGTTTTCCGTGAAATTTTTGGACCAAAAGTGACCATATCGGCGTCAGCTTTCTTTATCCTCCAAAACTGTGTTGTTTTCGCTCAAATGTGTCCCAAACATGTTTATATGGTGTGTAGGTCATAATAGGAGCATTCTGGGCCAAAAACATTTCGTAAAATTTTCAGACCAAAAGTCACCATATCAGCGTCACCTTTCCTTATCCACTAAAACTGTGTTGTTTTCGCTCTAATATGTCCCAAACATGTTTTTATGGTGTATATGTCATAATGGGAGCTTTGTGCGCGAAAAGCTTTTCGTGAAATTTTCGGAACAAAAGGGACCATATTGGCGTCACCTTTCTTTATCCAAAAAAACTATGTTGTTTTCGCTTAAATGTGTCCCAAACATGTTTAAATGGTGTATAGGTAATAATAGGAGCATTCTAAGCCAAAAGCTTTCAGTGAAATTTTCGGACCAAAAGTAACCATATCGGCGTCACCTTTATTTATCCACCAAAACTGTGTTGTTTTCGCTCAAATGTGTCTCAAACATGTTTATATAGTTTATAGGACATAATGGGAGCTTTGTGCGCCGTTTTCCGTGAAATTTTGGGACCAAAAGTGATCATATCGGCGTCGCCTTACTTCATCCACCAAAACTGTGTTGTTTTCGCTCTAATATGTTCCAAACATGTTTATATGGTGTATAGGTGATAATAGGAGCTTTCTGCGCTAAAAGCTTTTTGTGAAATTTTCGGACCAAAAGTGACCATATCGGCGTCAGCTTACTTTATCCTCCAAAACTCTGTTATTTTCGCTCAAATGTGTCCCAAACATGTTTATATGGTGTATAGGGTCATAATAAGAGCGAGCATTCTTGGCCAAAAGCTTTCCGTGAGATTTTCGGACCAAAAGTGACCATATCCGCGTCACCTTTCTTTATCCACCAAAACTGTGTTGTTTTCGCTCAAATGTGTCTCAAACATGTTTATATGGTTTATAGCTCATAATGGGAGCTTTGTGTGCTTAAAGCTTTCCGTGAAATTTTCGGACCAAAAGTGATCACATCGGCGTCACCTTTCTTTATCCACCAACACTGTGTAGTTTTTGCTCTAATATGTCCCAAACATGTTTATATGGTGTATATGTCATAATGGGAGCTTTGTGCGCAAAAAGCTTTCCGTGAAATTTTCGGACCAAAAGTAACCATATGGACGTCACCTTTTCTTTATCCACCAAAACTGTGTTGTTTTCCCTCAAATATGTTCCAAACATGCAGATGGTGTATAGGTCATAATAGGAGCATTCTGGGCCAAAAGCTTTCCGTTAAATTTTCGGACCAAAAGTGACCATATCGGCGTCACCTTTCTTTATCCACCAAAACTGTGTTGTTTTCGCTGTAATATGTCCCAAACATGTTTATATGGTGTATAGGTCATAATAGGAGCTTTCTGCGCTAAAAGCTTTTTGTGAAATTTTCGGACCAAATGTGACCATATCGGCGTCAGCTTACTTTATCCTCAAAAACTCTGTTATTTTCGCTCAAATGTGTCCCAAACATGTTTATGTGGTGTATAGGGTCATAATAAGAGCGAGCATTCTGGGCCAAAAGCTTTCCGTGAAATTTTCGGACCAAAAGTGACCATATCGGCGTCACCTTTCTTTATCCACAAAAACTGTGTTGTTTTCACTCAAATGTGTCTCAAACATGTTTATATGGTTTATAGCTCATAATGGGAGCTTTGTGCGCGAAAAACTTTCCGTTAAATTTTCGGAACAAAAGTGATCATATCGGCGTCACCTTTTTTTATCCCATAAAACTGTGTTGTTTTCGCTCTAATATGTCCCAAACATGTTTAATGGTGTATAGGTCATAATGGCAGATTTCTCCGCAAAAAGCTTTCCGTTAAATTTTCGGACCAAAAGGGACCATATCGGTGTCACCTTTCTTTTTCCACGAAAATTGTGTTGTTTTCGCTCAAATTTGTCCCAAACATGTTTATATGGTGTATAGGTCATAATAGGAGCTTTCTGCGCGAAAAGCTTTCCGTGAAATTTTCGGACCAAAAGTGACCATATTGGTCACCTTTCTTTATCCACCAAAACTGTGTTGTTTTCGCTCAAATGTATCCCAAACATGTTTATATGGTTCATAGGTCCTAATGGGAGCTTTGTGCGCGACAAGTTTTCCGTGAAAGTTTCGGACCAAAAGTGACCATGTTGGCGTCACCTTTCTTTATCCACTAAAACTGTGTTGTTTTCGCTCAATTTCCTCCCAAACATGTTTATATGGTGTATAGGTCATAATAGGAGCATTCCGGGCCAAAAGCTTTCTGTGAAATTTTCGGTCCAAAAGTGATCAAATCGGCGTCACCTTTCTTTATCCCCCAAAACTGTGTTGTTTTAGCTCAAATTTGTCTCAAACATATTTATATGGTTTATAGGTCATAATGAGAGCTTTCTGCGCGAAAAGCTTTCCGTGAAATTTTCGGACCAAAAGTCACCATATCGGCGTCACCTTTCTTTATCCACCAAAACTGTGTTGTTTTCGCTCAAATGTGTCTCCAAACATGTTTATATGGTGTATAGGTCATAATAGGAGCTCTCTGCCCGAAAAGCTTTCCGTGAAATTTTCAAACCAAAAGTGACCATATCGGCGTCACCTTTCTTTATCAACCAAAATTGTGTTGTTTTAGCTCAAATATGGTTTATAGGTCATAATGGCAGTTCTGTGTGCGAAAAAATTTCCGTGAAATTTTCGGAACAAAAGTAATCATATCGGCGTCACCTTTCTTTATCCACCAAAACTGTGTTCTTTTCTCTCTAATATGTCCCAAACATGTTTATATGGTGTATAGGTCAAAATGGGAGCTTTCTGCGCAAAAAGCTTTCCGTGAAATTTTCGGACCAAAATAGACAATATCGGCGTCACATTTCTTTATCCACGAAAACTGTGTTTTTTTCACTCAAATGTGTCCCACACATGTTTAAATGGTGTATAGGTCATAATAGGAGCATTCTTGGCCAAAAGCTTTCCGTTAAATTTTCGGACCAAAAGTGACCATATCGGCGTCACCTTTCTTTATCCACCAAAACTGTGTTGTTTTCGCTCTAATATGTCCCAAACATGTTTATATGGTGTATAGGTCATAATAGGAGCTTTCTGCGCTAAAAGCTTTTTGTGAAATTTTCGGACCAAAAGTGACCACATCGGCATCAGCTTACTTTATCCTCCAAAACTCTGTTATTTTCGCTCAAATGTGTCCCAAACATGTTTATATGGTGTATAGGGACATAATAAGCGCGAGCATTCTGGGCCATAAGCTTTCCGTGAAATTTTCGGACCAAAAGTGACCATATCGGCGTCACCTTTCTTTATCCACCAAAACTGTGTTGTTTTAGCTCAAATATGGTTTATATGTCATAATGGGAGTTCTGTGTGCGAAAAGCTTTCCGTGAAATTTTCGGAACAAAAGTGATCATATCGGCGTCACCTTTCTTTATCCACCAAAACTGTGTTCTTTTCTCTCTAATATGTCCCAAACATGTTTATATGGTGTATAGATCACAATGGGAGCTTTCTGCGCAAAAAGCTTTCCGTGAAATTTTCGGACCAAAATAGACCATATCGGCGTCACGTTTCTTTATCCACCAAAACTGTGTTGTTTTCGCTCAAATGTGTCCCACACATGTTTAAATGGTGTATAGGTCATAATAGGAGCATTTTGGGCCAAAAGCTTTCCGTCAAATTTTCTGACCAAAAGTGACCATATCGGCGTCACCTTTCTTTCTCCACCAAAACTGTGTTGTTTTCGCTCAAATGTGTGTCAAACATGTTTATATGGTTTATAGCTCATAATGGGAGCATTGTGCGCGAAAAGCTTTCCGTGAAATTTTCGGAACAAAAGTGATCATATCGGCGTCACCTTTTTTTATCCCATAAAACTGTGTTGTTTTCGCTATAATATGTCCCAAACATGTTTAATGGTGTATAGGTCATAATGGGAGATTTCTCCGCAAAAAGCTTTCCGTTAAATTTTCGGACCAAAAGGGACCATATCGGTGTCACCTTTCTTTATCCACGAAAACTGTGTTGTTTTCGCTCAAATGTGTCCCAAACATGTTTATATGGTGTATAGGTCGTAATAGGAGCTTTCTGCGCGAAAAGCTTTCCGTGAAATTTTCGGACCAAAAGTGACCATATTGGCGTCACCTTTCTTTATCCACCAAAACTGTGTTATTTTCGCTCAAATGTATCCCAAACATGTTTATATGGTTCATAGGTCATAATGGGAGCTTTGTGCGCGACAAGTTTGCCGTGAAATTTTCGGACCAAAAGTGACCATGTTGGCGTCACCTTTCTTTATCCACTAAAATTGTGTTGTTTTCGCTCAAATTCCTCCCAAACATGTTTATATGGTGTATAGGTCATAATAGGAGCATTCCGGGCCAAAAGCTTTCCGTGAAATTTTCGGTCCAAAAGTGATCATATCGGCGTCACCTTTCTTTATCCATCAAAACTGTGTTGTTTTAGCTCAAATGTGTCTCAAACATATTTATATGGTTTATAGGTCATAATGGGAGCTTTGTGCGCGAAAAGCTTTACGTGAAATTTTCGGACCAAAAGTGACCATATCGGCGTCACCTTTCTTTATCCACCAAAACTGTGTTGTTTTAGCTTAAATATGGTTTATATGTGATAATGGGAGTTCTGTGTGCGAAAAGCTTTCCGTGAAATTTTCGGAACAAAAGTGATCATATCGGCGTCACCTTTCTTTATCCACCAAAACTGTGTTCTTTTCTCTCTAATATGTCCCAAACATTTTTATATGGTGTATAAGTCACAATGGGAGCTTTCTGCGCAAAAAGCTTTCCGTGAAATTTTCGGACCAAAATAGACCATATCGGCGTCACGTTTCTTTATCCACCAAAATTGTGTTGTTTTCGCTCAAATGTGTCCCACACATATTTAAATGGTGTATAGGTCATAATAGGAGCATTCTGGGCCAAAAGCTTTCCGTTAAATTTTCGGACCAAAAGTGACCATATCGGCGTCACCTTTCTTTATCCACCAAAACTGTGTTGTTTTTGCTCAAATGTGTCTCAAACATGTTTATATGGTTTATAGGTCATAATGGGAGCTTTGTGCGTGAAAAGCTTTCCGTGAAATTTTCGGAACAAAAGTGATCATATCGGCGTCACCTTTTTTTATCCCATAAAACTGTGTTGTTTTCGCTCTAATATGTCCTAAACATGTTTAATGGTGTATAGGTCATAATGAGAGATTTCTCCGCAAAAAGCTTTCCGTGAAATTTCCGGACCAAAAGTGACCATATCGGCGTCACCTTTCTTTATCCACCAAAACTGTGTTGTTTTCGCTCAAATGTATCCCAAACATGTTTATATGGTTCATAGGTCATAATGGGAGCTTTGTGCGCGACAAATTTTCCGTGAAATTTTCGGACCAAAAGTGACCATGTTGGCGACACCTTTCTTTATCCACTAAAACTGTGTTGTTTTCGCTGAAATTCCTCCCAAACATGTTTATATGGTGTATAGGTCATAATTGGAGCATTCTGGGCAAAAAGCTTTCATTGAAATTTTCGGACCAAAAGTGATCATATCGGCGTCACCTTTCTTTATCCACCAAAACTGTGTTGTTTTAGCTCAAATGTGTCTGAAACATATTTTTATGGTTTATAGGTCATAATGGGAGCTTTGTGCGCGAAAAGCTTTCCGTGAAATTTTCGGACCAAAAGTCACCATATCGGCGTCACCTTTCTTTATCCACCAAAACTGTGTTGTTTTCGCTCAAATGTGTCTCCAAACATGTTTATATGGTGTATAGGTCATAATAGGAGCTTTCTGTGCGAAAAGCTTTCCGTGAAATTTTCAAACCAAAAGTGACCATATCGGCGTCACCTTTCTTTATCCACAAAAACTGTGTTCTTTTCGCTCAAATGTGTCTCAAATATGTTTATATGCTTTATAGGTCATAATGGGAGATTTGTGCGCGAAAAAGCTTTCCGTGAAATTTTGGGACCAAAAGTCACCATATCGGCGTCACCTTTCTTTATCCACCAAAACTGTGTTGTTTTCGCTCAAATGTGTCTCCAAACATGTTTATATGGTGTATAGGTCATAATAGGAGCTTTCTGTGCGAAAAGCTTTCCGTGAAATTTTCAAACCAAAAGTGACCATATCGGCGTCACCTTTCTTTATCCACAAAAACTGTGTTGTTTTCGCTCAAATGTGTCTCAAATATGTTTATATGGTTTATAGGTCATAATGGGAGCTTTGTGCGCGAAAATGCTTTCCGTGAAATTTTCGGACCAAAAGTCACCATATCGGCGTAACCTTTCTTTATCCACCAAAACTGTGTTCTTTTCGCTCAAATGTGTCTCCAAACATGTTTATATGGTGTATAGGTCATAATAGGAGCTTTCTGTGCGAAAAGCTTTCCGTGAAATTTTCAAACCCAAAGTGACCATATCGGCGTCACCTTTCTTTATCCACCAAAACTGTGTTGTTTTTACTCAAATATGGTTTATAGGTCATAATGGGAGTTCTGTGTGCGAAATGCTTTCCGTGAAATTTTCGGAACAAAAGTGATCATATCGGCGTCACCTTTCTTTATCCACCAAAACTGTGTTCTTTTCTCTCTAATATGTCCCAAACATGTTTATATGGTGTATAGGTCACAATGGTAGCTTTCTGCGCAAAAAGCTTTCCGTGAAATTTTCGGACCAAAATAGACCATATCGGCATCACGTTTCTTTATCAACCAAAACTGTGTTGTTTTCGCTCAAATGTGTCCCACACATGTTTAAATGGTGTATAGGTCATAATAAGAGCATTATGGGCCAAAAGCTTTCCGTTAAATTTTCGGACCAAAAGTGACCATATCGGCGTCACCTTTCTTTATCCACCAAAACTGTGTTGTTTTCGCTCAAATGTGTCTCAAACATGTTTATATGGTTTATAGGTCATAATGGGAGCTTTCTGCGCGAAAAGCTTTCCGTGCAATTTTCGGACTAAAAGTGACCATATCGGCGTCACCTTTCTTTATCCACCAAAACGGTGTTGTTTTCGCTCTAATGTGTCCCAAACATGTTTATATGGTTTTTTTTTTTTTGATTTTAAGGGTTAATATATTGATCATAAAAGAATAATTACATGGAGCTAGTACAATAGGCCTAGTGCCCGTAGGCTTTATAGGCATAAACCAAAATCATGAAACCACATACAGTGGTTCCAATCTTTGAAGGTGTGTTGAGCACGAGGCTCGGTGTAACTCCATTTTCATCAAGCCAAGGCTATCAGAGGTCGGACCTACACCCTAAGGTAGTGTCCAATTAAATCTCCCTTCGGCTCGGCCATCAAGAGATTTAAAGGAACACAACCTTAGCACACCTAAGATCCCATTACTACTCTATCTAAAGGACCTTATACAAAAATCTCACTTAGGGAGATACTTCTGAATGAGCTGAAGAAATGAAGCTAGACTAAGAGACTGAGGACAGAAACTAACATAAGCTATGACTATAAAGGACAGTATAGCCATTGATACAAAAACTCCCAAACTTTCTGCAGTAAGAGGCACCACACTGTCATTGTTGGTTCTCATGTAGCTGGCGTTGGTGTAGTGCCGCAGAGGTAGTAAATAGAAGGGAGAAGTCATGATGAAGCATTTTGTAGACGTGCAGCTTCACAAGGTGGACGATTTCCTCAGCTGACTTGGTTGTATTCTCAAATATTTTCTCATTTCTAGCCTTCCAGATGTAGTAGACAGTTGCTCCGAAAGCTGTTCTCTTTGCCTTTGATTGCCAGCCCTTTCCTTTTGCCTCCTTTTTAACCCACTTGAGTCCACTTCTAAGGGTGGTCATTCCTCTCCAAATGCCCAACCATGCTTTCACCTGAGACCAAACAGAAGAGGAAAGATTACAGGAGAAGAACAAGTGATCATGAGATTCATTCTCTAGTTGACAGAAATGACAGGTTAGTTCAACTTCCCTTGTTTTGATGAGATCTGTAGTTGCCAATCTTCTCCTTGCTGCAAGCCATAATATAAAGGAGTGTTTGGGGGCAATGCTTCTGTCCCATACCACACTGGACCAAGGAGGCTTAGGTTGTGTTCTTCTGAAGAAATTGTATGCCCTTCCTACATTGAACTGGCCATTTACACACCAGGTCTGCATTAAGCTGTAAGCTTCTTCATAAGATCCTGCAGAGGTTAGCACTAGGTCTCTAACAGCAAGTATTTTCTTAATGAGAGGAGAGTCATTTTTTTGATGTACAAGCCAAGTCCAAACACTACCCTGATGTATATATTGATGGTGGACCCATTTAACCCATAATCTATCTTTTTTATTAACTATATCCCAAAGTATTCTCGAGATAAAAGCAGTGTTCCAAGTTTTTAAGTCCTTTAAACCCAGGCCACCCTCTTCCTTTGGGAGGCAAACATCTTTCCATTTGATCCTATGAGATTTCCATAAAAACTTAGCACAAAGGGAGTTAATTTTATCACAGAGGGTAGAGGGAGATGGGAGGACAGATAGCCAAAACCCCTGGATTCCTTGTAACACTGATCTAATAAGTTCCACCTTTCCTGCATAAGACAAATTTTTAGTATTCCAGTAGCTTATATTAGTGAGCATTTTATCTAAGAAAGGAGTGAATTGGGATATAGTTAATTTTCCAGAAGAGATAGGGATTCCAAGATATCTAAAGGGGAAGGTTCCTTGGGAGAAACCAGATCTGTTAATAAGATAAGCCTTGTCTTCATTCTTAACCCCTGCAGTGAAAAAGGATGATTTTGTGGGGCTTACCTCCAAGCCCGAGACAGCAGTAAAATGTTCAAGAGAGTCAAGTAAGATGCACATGGAAGCTTTGTCACCTCTAGACATAAGTATTATATCATCTGCATAGGCTAGGTGGGAAAGTTGCAAGTGATCACATTTAGGATGAAATTTAAAAGCAGGATGCCTGGTTTTACATCTAAGTACACGAGAAAGATAGTCAACAGACAGCACAAAAATCAGTGGAGAGATGGGGTCCCCCTGTCTTAACCCTCTTTTACCTTTGAAAAAACCTTGTAAATTGCCATTGACATTTAAAGAGAAAGAGGGAGAACAGATGCATTCAAGTATCCAGAGAGTAAAGGAGTGAGGGAAGTTTAGGTTGTCAAGCATTTGGGCAATAAATTTCCAGGAAATAGTATCATAGGCTTTTCTGAGATCAATGTTTAAAATACATCTAGGACTGATTCTCTTCCTAGTATACTTCCTAATAAGCTCTTGCAATAGCATGATGTTTTCTCCCATAATTCTCCCTTCAATGAATCCAATTTGGGAGGGGGAGACAATGTCTTTGAGAACAGTGGCTAATCTGTTGGCCAGGATTTTGGTGATGACTTTGTAACTCACATTACAGCAGGAGATGGGTCTAAAATCATTCACACTTCTAGGGTTAGAATTTTTAGCAATAAGGGCAATAGAAGTGTGATTAGTTTGCTTCAATAATTTCCCAGTTCTAAAAAATTCATGTATAACTTGTCTGAAGTGAAGGCCAGTGGAGCTCCATGTGTCTTTGAAAAATTTTGATGTGTATCCATCTGGGCCAGGTGATTTGTCATCACCTATGGACCAAAGAGTGTTCTTTATTTCTTCATCAGAGATGGGTCTTATCAATTGTGCATGGAACTCAATTTTTAGCTTAGGGCCACCATCATCAATGAATCTCCTGTCAATATCTTCAGTGTGAGTCACTTGGCCTAACAGACTCTTGTAGAAGTTTTCAAATTGTGCAGCAACTTCCCTTTCTGAAAGAGTTTCAGTACCATCTTCTTTGGTGAGTGAGCTGACATGGTTTCTTCTCATATTTTTTCTCATGATCCCATGGAAATAAGCAGTACATCTATCCCCTTCAAAAGAGTGTTTCACTTTAGCAAGCTGGGAGTTAAATTTATGTTCAGCTTCCTTGAGCCTTGTTGCTTTCTTTTTGGCAGTTTCAAGTGTTAAAAGAAGAGAGGAGGATTGAGGGTCAGTCCTTACAGCTTGGAATGCTGATTCATATTCCTTTTCTGCATCTATAGCTTTCTGTTTTATATTAGAGAAGTGGGATCTGTTTAGGTTCTTCAGAGGGTTCTTTAAGCCTTGCAGTAATTTACATAAAATAAACTGAGCAGAGCCATTGCCATTAAACACCCAGTTGTCAGAAATGAGCTGCTGAAAGTTATCATATTGGTTCCACATGTTAAAGTATTTAAAGGGAGGTTTCGTCTTAACTGGGCACTCTAAGACTTCTACAAGAACTTGGGCATGATCACAGAACGACTTGGGCAAGAGAAAAGAGGCTTTACAGTGGGTATTTAGTGAATCCCATGCCCCATTGACCATAACTCTATCTATCTTGGTGGATTTATTTCCCTGAAACCAAGTATGGTCTAACCCTTGGTAGGGGGCATCATGTAGGTCAAGTTCAACACATAAATTCCATAAGTCAGCTATCTCATAAGCTGTAACCGTGGCACCATTTTTTCTCTCACAGGATCTCATGATTGCATTGAAATCACCCTGTATAAGCCACGGGCCATTTCTAACATTTAGTTCATCACTTAGATCATTCCACAAACCTCTCCTATTCACTATAGTGTGTAACCCATACACTTGTGCCAAGTTGAAAGTTTTCTTTGAAGCTTTGCACTTAATCACCCCACTAATCATTTGGTCAGTAGATCTAGCATGGATGAACTCAACTCTTTGTGGATCCCAAATGATAACAATCCTACCAGCTTCACTATACTCAAAATTATGCATATATTTCCATTGAGTGAAACCTTTATTCATTATAGTATTAAGCTTGTTAGCATTGAGCTTTGATTCCAAAATTCCCAAGAAGCATATATTTTTCTGATGCAGAAACTCTCTAACAGCTTTTTGTTTAGGGGTGCTGTTAAACCCTCTTACATTCCATGAGGCAATAATCATTTAGACTTTTTTGTAAGGGTGCTAGGCCCTTTATCTTTATGATTTACTCTATCTGAGCTGGAGGCTTTCCAAGATTTTAGCCCGAGTACTAATTCTCTCCCATCTGACATACCTATTGTGTCTTCAATCTCATGCTCACTGGTCTCTGAATCAGATAGGAGAACTTGCTCTCTGTGGTGTCTTGGCTCATTTTTATTTAATCTGCAGCTCCTTCTCACTTCCACTTGTTTTTTATTTGTGTCAATAAGCTCTTGATTTTCATTTTCTTGATGAGTCTCTTTGTTGTAACAGATGAGGGCAGTGTTAGAGCTTTCACAGAGATCAGTTTGTACCTCATTATTATTCTCCATTTGATCCATAGATTCAAGTACATGGTAGCTGTTTTGATCTGCAAAGGAGACTCTCCTAGCCAATTCATTTCTTCTTCTTTGTTCTATCTCTTTTTCCACTCTAGCAGTGCATTCTTTATAGAATTTCTGTGTTTCATGGTAGTCCACAACCTTAGGGGGAGGGGGGGGGAGGCTTTCTTTTTCTGGTATGCTTTGTTTATCCTTTCAATAGAAGAGAAGAGGGAGGATTTAACACGAGATCTTGTTGATAGGGAAAGGAGGGGAGGATTAGGAGGGGAGGGAGAGCAGGTTTGAGCCAAAATGGAGGGAAAAGAGATTTGTAACTGGTTAGAAAGTTGGGAAGAAGGGATGGGGAGGAGAGGGGCTTGAAAAGAGTTAGCCAAGGCTTGTGCAGGGGCTTGAACCAGGGGGGGAGGGGAAGTAGTGTGAGAAAGAGGATTGATGGTAGATGGAGTAGGGTTAGTACAGGGAGGAGAGGGAGGAGTGCCAAGGTTTCTTTGGTCCTCCAATTGCACAGAGGAGCCCATTGGGGGAGGTTGAGAGGAAGGGAGAGAGTTGTTAGGGGTACTGGTTGGAGCATTGGAAGAGGAACCAGGAGAAGGGAGGATAGGAGGACATGATTGTTGTGGACCAACAGAGAGGTTATAAGCAACAGAAGGGGGGGGGGGAGCATTCTGAGCAGCATCTTTGCCTCTTGTATTGACAGTGTTTCTAGTTGCTGGACACTTAATTGTCTCATGACCATATGTAGAGCAGTTATTACATCTAGGAGGGAGGTTCTCATACTCAATAAAGCAAGTGTGATCAGGGGCATCTTCAAACTCGATGTGGATAGCTCTTTTTAATTCAACTGAGCAGTCCATTTCTACTAGGACTCTAGCATATAGTTGTTTAGATCTTTGCTCAGTGTAGGAGTCAGTCATTAGTGGGTCACCTATTTTTGTAGCAATTCTTTGAAGCATAGTAGGTGTCCAAAATTCAGTGGGTAGTTTATGGATTCTGATCCAAATAGGGAGTTTAGAAAATAAAGCCTTGTCAAAGGTAAACCTCTCAGGGACACATTTTAGTAGTAGAGTGTAGCCTGGCCCAGTGAAAGGTCCTTTTAGTAGCACTGAGTCCCTATCTTCTTCTGAGTAGAATTTGAACATAAGCCATCCTCCTTGATTGTTGAAGGTATGCTTTGGCCAGTTATCTTTTATTTTCCCTATAGCCTGTAAACCAGGAAATCTCCCAACCACATACCCTACTAGTGAGAAACCCCAAGCTTCTTCTAATGATAGGCAGTCTTTTTTAGAGGCTTTAACAGTATCTCCTGAACCAGAAGCTTCATATTCTAACTTAAAGCCTCTAACCTTTCTTGGCCTTCCAGCTAGATTGTGATTCAAAGCCCAGGCTCCTTGTAATGAGGAGGTAGGAGGTTGGTTTAGTGAGACAGAAGGTAATTGGTTAGGAGGGATGGGGTTCTGCTTGTAGGCTTCAGCTGGGGTGGGAGCATCTTCAATTGAGGTGAGGGGAGGAGGGGGGGTAGTTAAGCTAGGGATAGCAGGAGGGGGTATATTAGAGTCAGTTACTGTGTTAGGTCCACTCACAGTGTTTTCAGTTAGGTGATTATCACTGGTTTGAGGAGAGTTGCATTGAACAGAGAGATCAAGAGGAAGAGACAGTATAGAAGACATTGTAACAGAAGTAGATTGCCCCTCCATTGGGGTCCTTTGAACAGATAAAAATGTTTGCCCCTTCTTTGGGGTCTTTTGTGCATCACATACCAAGTCATGTCCCTCCTTAGGGATCTTCTGCACAACAGGTTCTATCCTAGAGGACCTGGCATTATCCAGGGGGAGGGTGGAAGAGGGACATACCTGAGCATTGCTAGAAGCAATGGGAGTAGTTGCAAGAGGAGGTTCACCTGATGTAGTCACTAGTGCTGTGTTCACAGTGCTGTCATGAAGCTGCTGTAGCTGGGATTGTACAGTTCCTGGAGCTCTTGGTAGTGTGCCTAAGACAGTCATCTTCGTCGGCGTCGCTGTCTTTGGAGCTTCCATGATTGGATTGGGCGTAAGAGAGATCGCTCTCCTCCCCTGAGCTGGGGATCGGCCTTTGTCTGTCATTGTGAACCCTCAGGAGGAGGGCTGTCCTTATTCCAGCTCCAATGCAGCAATTGATGGTAGGAGAGTATATTGGTATTGCAGGCGTGTGATTGGAGAGAGTCAATTTGAACTGGCAAGATCTAGGAGAAATCGTAGCAAATTCAGTCAGCCCCGACAGTTAGGAGCCCTAGAAATTGGGGGAATTCTAAATACAGTGAAGAAGCAGGAATTGGTAAGGCAGTAGGGTCGAAAGAGGAATAGGAAACAGTATGTGAGATCAATTTTGGTGTAGGAGAACCAGGAGAGACCCCCGATCAAATTAGGGTAGCCTAGCACAGTCGTCGACCTGTAGGAACCCTAAGTTTTGGGGGAAAACTATTGGAGCTACCAACAACCAAATTGATAAGGCTGTAAGCTCGGATGGGGGTTAGAAGGAAGGGGATGGGGTCAATTTTGAAGAAGGAAAATCAGAGGGAACCCCCCGATTGAAAAAGGTTGGCCAGCTCTGTCGCGAAGCTGTATGAACCCTAGGAATTGGGGGAAATTTGTCTGAGCCACTTCCAATCAAATTGGTAAGGCTGGAGGGTCGTATGAAGGTAAGAAAGCAAGAGCCAAGTTCAATTTTGGAGTTAGTGAAGCAGAGGTAACCCCCCGGTCAAAATAGGGTTGCCCAGTATAGTCGAGAGACTGCAGGAACCCTAAGATTTGGGGGATTATTCGTTGATCCACCAACGCCCAAATTGGTAAGGCTGGAGCTTCGGAGGGAGGTTTAGAGGCACTTGGTGAGGTTAATTATGGAGGAAGAGGAACAAAGGCAGCCCCCCGATCAGTTTAGGGTTGACAGCGCCGTTTGACGGACAGTATGAACCCTAGAATTTGGGGGAATTGTCTCTGGGCCAGTAACGAACAAATTGGTAAGGAGGGGAGGTCGGAAGAAGGTATGGAAGCTGGAGGTGAGGTCGATTTGAGAAAGGGGGAGAAGGAGGCAACCCTTCGAACATTTACTTGACTGTCTTCATTAGGAACCCTAGAAAAGAGGGCAACCTTCGGTGCTTATCAGATGATGAAATTGATAAGGATACAGCAGCGCAAAGAAGTATAGAAGAGGATGTGAAGATCAATTTTGTGGTATGTCTCACGATGGCAACCCCACAGTCGAAGTTTCGGTCAGACACTGTTCATCGTCTTGCGCTGACGACAGCAAGAAGGAGGAATTGGGGAAAATTTAGAAAATGCCGGAGAGGTCGAGATTTCAAGGAGGAGGGGCCGTCAGAGGGGTAGGAGATCGGAACCGGAGAGGAGAGAAGACTCCGGCAACCGGAAGGCAACCCCACAACCGTGAACCGGATTTGAGGATTGGTCAAACCCGAGTCAACGCCAGAGTAACGATTAAAAATTTGAAACTGAAGTGACAGTTGCAGACCGTTGCTTGTGAGTAACGGCTAGTGTGAAATGGTACGGACGACGGAAAAGGAGGTGAGTGAGGAGGAGGGATGGTCAGGAGGTCTCCGGCGTCAGGCAGCGCCACCTGAGGTGATGGAATCACCTGGAGGAACACCCAAAGCAGCAGGAAATCGTGGAGATCAGAATTTGCGCGAGGGGGAGAAGGAATCTGCTGTAGTGTTGCGATAACAGAAGATTGAAAGAGAAGGAGGGATAGAGGATGTGTGGGTGTGTGGTAGAGCTTCGGCGTCAGAACGCCGCCGCCTGAGGCGGCTGATTCTCCTGGAGGGACACCAGGAACCTGAGGGCAGTCGTGGGGCGCTGAAAAAGAGTGATAGGAGGGAGGAGTTCAGCTGGTGGTAAGAAGAAGAGGAGGTTGGCGGCAGTAAAAGCAGCAGGTTGGTAGGTGGGAAAGGTGTTAATGGAGCTGAAGCCTCATGAATGCGCCATGGAAGAGAGAGAGTTTGACGTCGGGGCAAGTTGGAGCTGAGGACACTTCCGGTGAGACAAGGTCTTGGTGGAGCCGAAGGTAGCTTGCTCGGAGGCTATGGAGTCGCCGGAGAGCAAGACCGGTGGAGGGGAGAGCTTGCCAAGGCAAGGGGGAAGGCAAGAAGGGGTTTCCTCCTTTGAGAGTTTCTCTCTCTAACCACCCGCTATAGGTCATAATGGGAGTTTTGTGCGCGACAAGTTTTCCGTGAAATTTTTGGACCAAAAGTAACCATATCGGCGTCACCTTTCTTTATCCTCCAAAATTGTGTTGTTTTCGCTCAAATGTGTCCCAAACATGTTTATATGGTGTATAGGTCATAATAGGAGCTTTCTGCGCGAAAAGCTTTCCGTGAAATTTTCGGACCAAAAGTGACCATATCGGCGTCACCTTTCTTTATCCTCCAAAATTGTGTTGTTTTCGCTCAAATGTGTCCCAAACATGTTTATATGGTGTATAGGTCATAATAGGAGCATTCTAGGCCAAAAGCTTTCCGTGAAATTTTCGGACCAAAAGTGACCATATCGACATCACCTTTCTTTATCCACCAAAACTGTGTTGTTTTCGCTCAAATATGTCTCAAACATGTTTATATGGTTTATAGGTCATAATGGGAGATTTGTGCGCTAAAAGCTTTTCGTGAAATTTTCAGAACAAAAGTGATCATATCGGCGTCAGCTTTCTTTATCCACCAAAACTGTGTTGTTTTCGCTCTAATATGTCCCAAACATGTTTATATGGTGTATAGGTCATAATGGGAGCTTTCTGCGCAACAAGCTTTCCGTGAAATTTTCGGACGAAAAGTAACCATATCGGCGTCACCTTCCTTCATCCACCAAAACTGTGTTGTTTTCGCTCAAATGTGTCTCAAACATGTTTATATGGTTTATAGGACATAATGGGAGATTTGTGCGCAGCTTTCCGTGAAATTTTGGGACCAAAAGTGATCATATCGGCGTCACCTTTCTTTATCCACCAAAAATGTGTTGTTTTCGATCTAATATGTCCCAAACATGTTTATATGGTGTATAGGTCATAATAGGAGCTTTCTGCACTAAAAGCTTTCCGTGAAATTTTCAGACCAAAAGTGACCATATCGGCGTCACCTTTCTTTATCCACAAAAACTGTGTTGTTTTCGCTCAAATGTGTCTCAAACATGTTTATATGGTTTATAGGTCATAATGGGAGCTTTGTGCGCGAAAAAGCTTTCCGTGAAATTTTCGGACCAAAAGTCACCATATCGGCGTCACCTTTCTTTATCCACCAAAACTCTGTTGTTTTCGCTCAAATGTGTCTCCACACATGTTTATATGGTGTATAGGTCATAATAGGAGCTTTCTGTGCGAAAAGCTTTCCGTGAAATTTTCAAACAAAAAGTGACCATATCAGCGACACCTTTCTTTATCCACCAAAACTGTGTTGTTTTAGCTCAAATATGGTTTATAGGTCATAATGGGAGTTCTGTGTGCGAAATGCTTTCCGTGAAATTTTCGGAACAAAAGTGATCATATCGGCGTCACCTTTCTTTATCCACCAAAACTGTGTTCTTTTCTCTCTAATATGTCCCAAACATGTTTATATGGTGTATAGGTCACAATGGCAGCTTTCTGCGCAAAAGCTTTCCGTGAAATTTTCGGACCAAAATAGACCATATCGGCGTCACGTTTCTTTATCCACCAAAACTGTGTTGTTTTCGCTCAAATGTGTCCCACACATGTTTAAATGGTGTATATAGGTCATAATAGGAGCATTATGGGCCAAAAGCTTTCCGTTAAATTTTCGGACCAAAAGTGACCATATCGGCGTCACCTTTCTTTATCCACCAAAACTGTGTTGTTTTCGCTCAAATGTGTCTCAAACATGTTTATATGGTTTATAGGTCATAATGGGAGCTTTGTGTGCTTAAAGCTTTCCGTGAAATTATCGAGCCAAAAGTGATCATATCGGCGTCACCTTTCTTTATCCACTAAAACTGTGTTATTATCGCTCTAATATGTCCCAAACATGTTTATATGGTGTATAGGTCATAATGGGAGCATTCTGCGCGAAAAGCTTTCCGTGCAATTTTCGGACCAAAAGTGACCATATCGGCGTCACCTTTTTTTATCCACCAAAACTGTGTTGTTTTCGCTCTAATGTGTCCCAAACATGTTTATATGGTTTATAGGTCATAATGGGAGTTTTGTGCGCGACAAGTTTTCCGTGAAATTTTTGGACCAAAAGTGACCATATCGACGTCACCTTTCTTTATCCTCCAAAATTGTGTTGTTTTCGCTAAAATGTGTTCCAAACATGTTTATATGGTGTATAGGTCATAATAGGAGCTTTCTGCGCGAAAAGCTTTCCGTGAAATTTTCGGACCAAAAGTGACCATATCGGCATCACCTTTCTTTATCCTCCAAAATTGTGTTGTTTTCGCTCAAATGTGTCCCAAACATGTTTATATGGTGTATAGGTCATAATATGAGTATTTTGGGCCAAAAGCTTTCCGTGAAATTTTCGGACCAAAAGTGACCATATCGGCATCACCTTTCTTTATCCACCAAAACTGTGTTGTTTTCGCTCTGATATGTCCCAAACATGTTTATATGGTGTATAGGTCATAATGGGAGCTTTCTGCGCAACAAGCTTTCTGTGAAATTTTCGGACCAAAAGGGACCATATTGGCATCACCTTTCTTTATCCAAAAAAACTGTGTTGTTTTTGCTCAAATGTGTCACAAACATATTTAAATTGTGTATAGGTCATAATGGGAACATCCTAAGCCAAAAGATTTCCGTAAAATTTTCGGACGAAAAGTAACCATATCGGCGTCACCTTTCTTCATCCACCAAAACTGTGTTGTTTTCGCTCAACTGTGTCTCAAACATGTTTATATGGTTTATAGGACATAATGGGAGATTTGTGCGCAGCTTTCCGTGAAATTTTGGGACCAAAAGTGATCATATCGGCGTCACCTTTCTTATCCACCAAAACTGTGTTGTTTTCGATCTAATATGTACCAAACATGTTTATATGGTGTATAGGTCATAATAGGAGCTTTCTACGCAAAAAGATTTCCGTGAAATTTTAGGACCAAAAGTAACCATATCGACGTCACCATTCTTTATCCACCAAAACTGTTTTGTTTTCGCTCAAATGTGTCCCAAACATGTTTACACGGTTTATAGGTCATAATGGGAGCATTGTGCGCAAAAAGCTTTTCGTGAAATTTTCGGAACAAATGTGATCATATCGGCGTCACCTTTTTTTATCCCATAAAACTGTTTTGTTTTTGCTCTAATATGTCCCAAACATGTTTAATGGTGTATAGGTCATAATTGGAGCTTTCTCCGCAAAAAGCTTTCCGTGAAATTTTCGGACCAAAAGGGACAATATCGGCGTCACCTTACCTTATCCACCAAAACTGTGTTGTTTTCGCTCAAATGTGTCCTAAACATGTTTATATGGTGTATAGGTCATAATAGGAGCTTTCTGCGCGAAAAGCTTTCCGTGAAATTTTGGGACCAAAAGTGACCATATTGGCGTGACCTTTCTTTATACACCAAAACTGTGTTGTTTTTGCTCCAATGTGTCCGAAACATGTTTATATGGTTCATAGGTCATAATGGGAGCTTTGTGCGCGACAAGTTTTCCGTGAAATTTTCGGACCAAAAGTGACCATATCGGCGTCACCTTTCTTTATCCACTAAAACTGTGTTGTTTTCGCTCAAATTCATCCCAAACATGTTTATATGGTGTATAGGTCATAATAGAAGCATTCTGGGCCAAAAGCTTTCCGTGAAATTTTCGGACCAAAAGTGATCATATCGGCGTCACCTTTCTTTATCCACCAAAACTGTGTTGTTTTAGCTCAAATGTGTCTCAAACATATTTATATGGTTTATAGGTCATAATGGGATCTTTGTGCGCGAAAAGCTTTCCGTGAAATTTTCGGACCAAAGGTCACCATATCGGCGTCACCTTTCTTTATCCACCAAAACTGTGTTGTTTTCGCTCAAATGTGTCTCCAAACATGTTGATATGGTGTATAGGTCATAATGGGAGCTTTGTGCGCGAAAAGCTTTCCGTGAAATTTTCTGACCAAAAGTCACCATATCGGCGTCACCTTTCTTTATCCACCAAAATTGTGTTGTTTTCGCTCAAATGTGTCCCAAACATGTTTATATGGTTTATAGGTCATCATTAGAGCTTTGTGCGCGAAAAGTTTTCCGTGAAATTTTCGCAACAAATGTGACCATATCGGCGTCACCTTTCTTTATCCACCTAAACTGTGTTGTTTTCGCTCTGATATGTCCCAAACATGTTTATATGGTTTATAGGTCATAATGGGAGCTTTCTGCGCAACAAGCTTTCTGTGAAATTTTCGGACCAAAAGGGACCATATTGGCATCACCTTTCTTTATCCAAAAAAACTGTGTTGTTTTTGCTCAAATGTGTCACAAACATATTTAAATTGTGTATAGGTCATAATGGGAACATCCTAAGCCAAAAGATTTCCGTAAAATTTTCGGACGAAAAGTAACCATATCGGCGTCACCTTTCTTCATCCACCAAAACTGTGTTGTTTTCGCTCAACTGTGTCTCAAACATGTTTATATGGTTTATAGGACATAATGGGAGATTTGTGCGCAGCTTTCCGTGAAATTTTGGGACCAAAAGTGATCATATCGGCGTCACCTTTCTTATCCACCAAAACTGTGTTGTTTTCGATCTAATATGTACCAAACATGTTTATATGGTGTATAGGTCATAATAGGAGCTTTCTACGCAAAAAGATTTCCGTGAAATTTTAGGACCAAAAGTAACCATATCGACGTCACCATTCTTTATCCACCAAAACTGTTTTGTTTTCGCTCAAATGTGTCCCAAACATGTTTACACGGTTTATAGGTCATAATGGGAGCATTGTGCGCAAAAAGCTTTTCGTGAAATTTTCGGAACAAATGTGATCATATCGGCGTCACCTTTTTTTATCCCATAAAACTGTTTTGTTTTTGCTCTAATATGTCCCAAACATGTTTAATGGTGTATAGGTCATAATTGGAGCTTTCTCCGCAAAAAGCTTTCCGTGAAATTTTCGGACCAAAAGGGACAATATCGGCGTCACCTTACCTTATCCACCAAAACTGTGTTGTTTTCGCTCAAATGTGTCCTAAACATGTTTATATGGTGTATAGGTCATAATAGGAGCTTTCTGCGCGAAAAGCTTTCCGTGAAATTTTGGGACCAAAAGTGACCATATTGGCGTGACCTTTCTTTATACACCAAAACTGTGTTGTTTTTGCTCCAATGTGTCCGAAACATGTTTATATGGTTCATAGGTCATAATGGGAGCTTTGTGCGCGACAAGTTTTCCGTGAAATTTTCGGACCAAAAGTGACCATATCGGCGTCACCTTTCTTTATCCACTAAAACTGTGTTGTTTTCGCTCAAATTCATCCCAAACATGTTTATATGGTGTATAGGTCATAATAGAAGCATTCTGGGCCAAAAGCTTTCCGTGAAATTTTCGGACCAAAAGTGATCATATCGGCGTCACCTTTCTTTATCCACCAAAACTGTGTTGTTTTAGCTCAAATGTGTCTCAAACATATTTATATGGTTTATAGGTCATAATGGGATCTTTGTGCGCGAAAAGCTTTCCGTGAAATTTTCGGACCAAAGGTCACCATATCGGCGTCACCTTTCTTTATCCACCAAAACTGTGTTGTTTTCGCTCAAATGTGTCTCCAAACATGTTGATATGGTGTATAGGTCATAATGGGAGCTTTGTGCGCGAAAAGCTTTCCGTGAAATTTTCTGACCAAAAGTCACCATATCGGCGTCACCTTTCTTTATCCACCAAAATTGTGTTGTTTTCGCTCAAATGTGTCCCAAACATGTTTATATGGTTTATAGGTCATCATTAGAGCTTTGTGCGCGAAAAGTTTTCCGTGAAATTTTCGCAACAAATGTGACCATATCGGCGTCACCTTTCTTTATCCACCTAAACTGTGTTGTTTTCGCTCTGATATGTCCCAAACATGTTTATATGGTTTATAGGTCATAATGGGAGCTTTCTGCGCAACAAGCTTTCTGTGAAATTTTCGGACCAAAAGGGACCATATTGGCATCACCTTTCTTTATCCAAAAAAACTGTGTTGTTTTTGCTCAAATGTGTCACAAACATATTTAAATTGTGTATAGGTCATAATGGGAACATCCTAAGCCAAATGATTTCCGTAAAATTTTCGGACGAAAAGTAACCATATCGGCGTCACCTTTCTTCATCCACCAAAACTGTGTTGTTTTCGCTCAACTGTGTCTCAAACATGTTTATATGGTTTATAGGACATAATGGGAGATTTGTGCGCAGCTTTCCGTGAAATTTTGGGACCAAAAGTGATCATATCGGCGTCACCTTTCTTATCCACCAAAACTGTGTTGTTTTCGATCTAATATGTACCAAACATGTTTATATGGTGTATAGGTCATAATAGGAGCTTTCTACGCAAAAAGATTTCCGTGAAATTTTAGGACCAAAAGTAACCATATCGACGTCACCATTCTTTATCCACCAAAACTGTTTTGTTTTCGCTCAAATGTGTCCCAAACATGTTTACACGGTTTATAGGTCATAATGGGAGCATTGTGCGCAAAAAGCTTTTCGTGAAATTTTCGGAACAAATGTGATCATATCGGCGTCACCTTTTTTTATCCCATAAAACTGTTTTGTTTTTGCTCTAATATGTCCCAAACATGTTTAATGGTGTATAGGTCATAATTGGAGCTTTCTCCGCAAAAAGCTTTCCGTGAAATTTTCGGACCAAAAGGGACAATATCGGCGTCACCTTACCTTATCCACCAAAACTGTGTTGTTTTCGCTCAAATGTGTCCTAAACATGTTTATATGGTGTATAGGTCATAATAGGAGCTTTCTGCGCGAAAAGCTTTCCGTGAAATTTTGGGACCAAAAGTGACCATATTGGCGTGACCTTTCTTTATACACCAAAACTGTGTTGTTTTTGCTCCAATGTGTCCGAAACATGTTTATATGGTTCATAGGTCATAATGGGAGCTTTGTGCGCGACAAGTTTTCCGTGAAATTTTCGGACCAAAAGTGACCATATCGGCGTCACCTTTCTTTATCCACTAAAACTGTGTTGTTTTCGCTCAAATTCATCCCAAACATGTTTATATGGTGTATAGGTCATAATAGAAGCATTCTGGGCCAAAAGCTTTCCGTGAAATTTTCGGACCAAAAGTGATCATATCGGCGTCACCTTTCTTTATCCACCAAAACTGTGTTGTTTTAGCTCAAATGTGTCTCAAACATATTTATATGGTTTATAGGTCATAATGGGATCTTTGTGCGCGAAAAGCTTTCCGTGAAATTTTCGGACCAAAGGTCACCATATCGGCGTCACCTTTCTTTATCCACCAAAACTGTGTTGTTTTCGCTCAAATGTGTCTCCAAACATGTTGATATGGTGTATAGGTCATAATGGGAGCTTTGTGCGCGAAAAGCTTTCCGTGAAATTTTCTGACCAAAAGTCACCATATCGGCGTCACCTTTCTTTATCCACCAAAATTGTGTTGTTTTCGCTCAAATGTGTCCCAAACATGTTTATATGGTTTATAGGTCATCATTAGAGCTTTGTGCGCGAAAAGTTTTCCGTGAAATTTTCGCAACAAATGTGACCATATCGGCGTCACCTTTCTTTATCCACCTAAACTGTGTTGTTTTTGCTCTAATGTGTCTCAAACATGTTTATATGGTTTATAGGTCATAATGTGAGCTTTGTGCGCGACAAGTTTTCCGTGAAATTTTCGCAACAAATGTGACCATATCGGCGTCAGCTTTCTTTATCCTCCAAAACTGTGTTGTTTTCGCTCAAATGTGTCCCAAACATGTTTAAATGGTGTATAGGTCATAATAGGAGCATTATGGGCCAAAAGCTTTCCGTTAAATTTTCAGACCAAAAGTGACCATATCGGCGTCACCATTCTTTATCCACCAAAACTGTGTTGTTTTAGCTCAAATATGGTTTATAGGTCATAATAGGAGCTCTGTATGCGAAAAGCTTTCCGTGAAATTTTCGGAACAAAAGTGATCATATCGGCGTCACCTTTCTTTATCCACCAAAAATGTGTTCTTTTCTCTCTAATATGTCCCAAACATGTTTATATGGTGTATACGTCACAATGGGAGCTTTCTGCACAAAAATCTTTTCGTGAAATATTCGGACCAAGATAGACCATATCGGCGTCACCTTTCTTTATCCACCAAAACTGTGTTTTTTCGCTCAAATGTGTCCCACAAATGTTTAAATGGTGTAAAGGTCATAATAGGAGCATTCTGGGACAAAAGCTTTCCTTTAAATTTTCGGACCAAAAGTGACCATATCGGCGTCACCTTTCTTTATCCACCAAAACTGTGTTGTTTTCGCTTAAATGTGTCTCAAACATGTTTATATGGTTTATAGGTCATAATGGGAGCTTTGTGTGCTTAAAGCTTTCCGTGAAATTTTTGGACCTAAAGTGATCATATCGGCGTCACCTTTCTTTATCCACCAACACTGTGTAGTTTTCGCTCTAATATGTCCCAAACATGTTAATATGGTGTATATGTCATAATGGGATCATTGTGCGCGAAAAGCTTTCCGTGAAATTTTCGCACCAAAAGTGACCATATCGGCGTCACCTTTTCTTTCTCCACCCAAACTGTGTTGTTTTCGTTCAAATATGTTCCAAACATGTTTATATGGTGTATAGGTCATAATAGGAGCTTTCTACGCGAAAAGCTTTCCTTGAAATTTTCGGACGAAAAGTGACCATATCGGCGTCACCTTTCTTTATCCACCAAAACATTGTTTTTGTCGCTCTAATGTGTCCCAAATATATTTATATGGTTTATAGGTCATAATGGGAGTTTTGTGCGCGATAAGTTTTCCATGAAATTTTTGGACCAAAAGTGACCATATCGGCGTCACCTTTCTTTATCCACTAAAACTGTGTTGTTTTCGCTCAAATGTGTCCCAAACATGTTATATGGTGTATAGGTCATAATTGGAGCATTCTGCGCCAAAAGCGTTCCGTGAAATTTTCAGACCAAAAGTGACCATATCGGCGTCACCTTTCTTTATCCACCAAAACTGTGTTGTTTTAGCTCAAATATGGTTTATAGGTCATAATGGGATCTCTGTGTGCGAAAAGCTTTCCGTGAAATTTTCGGAACAAAAGTGATCATATCGGCGTCACCTTTCTTTATCCACCACAACTATGTCCTTTTCTCTCTAATATGTCTCAAACATGTTTTTATGGTGTATAGGTCACAATGGGAGCTTTGTGTGAAAAAAGCTTTCCGTGAAATTTTCGGACCAAATTAGACCATATCGGCGTCACCTTTCTTTATCCACCAAAACTGTGTTGTTTTCGGTCAAATATGTTCCAAACATGTTTATATGGTGTATAGGTCATAATAGGAGGTTTCTGCGCGAAAAGCTTTTCGTGAAATTTTCAGACGAAAAGTGACCATATCGGCGTCACCTTTCTTTATCCACCAAAACTGTGTTTTTTTAGCTCTAATGTGTCCAAAACATGTTTATATGGTTTATAGATCATAATGTGAGGTTTGTGCGCGACAAGTTTTCCGTGAAATTTTTGGACCAAAAGTGACCATATCGGCGTCACCTTTCTTTATCCACTAAAATTGTGTTGTTTTCGCTCAAATGCGTCCCAAACATGTTTATATGGTGTATATGTCATAATAGGAGCTTTCTGGGCCAAAAGCTTTCCGTGAAATTTTCAGACCAAAAGTGACCATATCGGCGTCACCTTTCTTTATCCACAAAAACTGTGTTGTTTTAGCTCAAATATGGTTTATAGGTCATAATGTGAGCTTTGTGTGCGAAAAGCTTTCCGTGAAATTTCCGGAACAAAAGTGATCATTTCGGCGTCACCTTTCTTTATCCACCAAAACTGTCTTCTTTTCTCTGTAATATGTCTCAAACATGTTTATATGGTGTATACGTCACAATGGGAGCTTCTGCGCAAAAAGCTTTCCGTGAAATTTTCGGACCAAGATAGACCATATCGGCGTCACCCTTCTTTATCCACCAAAACTGTGTTTTTTTGCTCAAATCTGTCCCACACATGTTTAAATGGTGTAAAGGTCATAACAGGAGCATTCTGGGCCAAAAGCTTTCCGTTGAATTTTCGGACCAAAAGTGACCATATCGGCGTCACCTTTCTTTATCCACCAAAACTGTGTTGTTTTCGCTCAAATGTGTCTCAAACATGTTTATATGGTTTATAGGTCATAATGGGAGCTTTGTGTGCTTAAAGCTTACCGTGTAATTTTCGGACCAAAAGTGATCATATCGGCGTCACCTTTCTTTATCCACCAAAACTGTGTAGTTTTCGCTCTAATATGTCCCAAACATGTTTATATAGTGTATATGTCATAATTGGAGCATTGTGCGTGAAAAGCTTTCCGTGAAATTTTCGCACCAAAAGTGACCATATCGGCGTCACCTTTTCTTTATCCACCAAAACTGTGTTGTTTTCGTTTAAATATGTTCCAAACATGTTTATATGGTGTATAGGTCATAATAGGAGCTTTTTGCGCGAAAAGCTTTCCATGAAATTTTCGGACGAAAAGTGACCATATCGGTGTCACCTTTCTTTATCCACCAAAACAGTGTTTTTTTCGCTCTAATGTGTCCCAAGCATGTTTATATGGTTTATAGGTCATAATGGGAGTTTTGTGCGAGATAAGTTTTCAGTGAAATTTTTGGACCAAAAGTGACCATATCGGCGTCACCTTTCTTTATCCACTAAAACCGTGTTGTTTTCACTCAAATATGGTTTATAGGTCATAATGGGAGCTCTGTGTGCGAAAAGCTTTCCGTGAAATTTTCGGAACAAAAGTGATCATATCGGCGTCACCTTTCTTTATCCACCAAAACTGTGTTCTTTTCTCTCTAATATGTCCCAAACATGTTTATATGGTGTATACGTCACAATGGGACCTTCTGCGCAAAAAGCTTTCCGTGAAATTTTCGGACCAAGATAGACCATATCGGCGTCACCCTTCTTTATCCACCAAAACTGTGTTTTTTTGCCCAAATGTGTCCCACACATGTTTAAATGGTGTAAAGGTCATAATAGGAGCATTCTGGGCCAAAAGCTTTCCGTTAAATTTTTCGGACCAAAAGTGACCATATCGGCGTCACCTTTCTTTATCCACCAACACTGTGTAGTTTTCGCTCTAATATGTCCCAAACATGTTTATATGGTGTATATGTCATAATGGGAGCATTGTGCGCGAAAAGCTTTCCTTGAAATTTTCGCACCAAAAGTGACCATATCGGCGTCACCTTTTCTTTATCCACCAAAACTGTGTTGTTTTCGCTCAAATATGTTCCAAACATGTTCATATGGTGTATAGGTCATAATAGGAGCTTTCTGCGCGAAAAGCTTTCCTTGAAATTTTTGGACGAAAAGGGACCATATCGGCGTCACCTTTCTTTATCCACCAAAACAGTGTTTTTTTCGCTCTAATGTGTCCCAAACATGTTTATATGGTTTATAGGTCATTATGGGAGTTTTGTGCGCGATATGTTTTCTGTGAAATTTTTGGACCAAAAGTGACCATATCGGCGTCACCTTTCTTTATCCACCAAAACTGTGTTGTTTTAGCTCAAATATGGTTTATAGGTCATAATGGGAGCTCTGTGTGCGAAAAGCTTTCCGTGAAATTTTCGGAACAAAAGTGATCATATCGGCGTCACCTTTCTTTATCCACCACAACTATGTCCTTTACTCTCTAATAAGTCCCAAACATGTTTATATGGTGTACAGGTCACAATGGGAGCATTTGTGTGAAAAAAGCTTTCCGTGAAACTTTCGGACCAAATTAGACCATATCGGCGTCACCTTTCTTTATCCACCAAAACTGTGTTGTTTTCGCTCAAATATGTTCCAAACATGTTTATATGGTGTATATGTCATAATAGGAGCATTCTGCGCGAAAAGCTTTCCGTGAAATTTTCGGACGAAAAGTGACCTTATCGGCGTCACCTTTCTTTTCCACCAAAACTGTGTTTTTTTCGCTCTAATGTGTCCCAAATATGTTTATATGGATTATAGATCATAATGTGAGGTTTGTGCGCGACAAGTTTTCTGTGAAATTTTCGGACCAAAAGTGACCATATCGGCGTCACATTTCTTTATCCACCAAAACTGTGTTGTTTTAGCTCAAATATGGTTTATAGGTCATAATGTGAGCTGTGTGTGCGAAAAGCTTTCCGTGAAATTTTCGGAACAAAAGTGATCATATCGGCGTCACCTTTCTTTATCCACCAAAACTGTGTTCTTTTCTCTCTAATATGTCCCAAACATGTTTATATGGTGTATACGTCACAATGGGAGCTTCTGCGCAAAATGCTTTCCGTGAAATTTTCGGACCAAGATAGACCATATCGGCGTCACCCTTCTTTATCCACCAAAACTGTGTTTTTTTGCCCAAATGTGTCCCACACATGTTTAAATGGTGTAAAGGTCATAATAGGAGCATTCTGGGCCAAAAGCTTTCCGTTAAATTTTCGGACCAAAAGTGACCATATCGGCGTCACCTTTCTTTATCCACCAAAACTGTGTTGTTTTCGCTCAAATGTGTCTCAAACATGTTTATATGGTCTATAGGTCATAATGGGAGCTTTGTGTGCTTAAAGCTTTCCGTGTAATTTTCGGACCAAAAGTAATCATATCGGCGTCACCTTTCTTTATCCACCAACACTGTGTAGTTTTCGCTGTAATATGTCCCAAACATGTTTATATGGTGTATATGTCGTAATGGGAGCATTGTGTGCGAAAAGCTTTCCGTAAAATTTTCGCACCAAAAGTGACCATATCGGCGTCACCTTTTCTTTATCCACCAAATCTGTATTGTTTTCGCTCAAATATGTTCCAAACATGTTTATATGGTGTATATGTCATAATAGGAGCTTTCTGCGCGAAAAGCTTTCCTTGAAATTTTCGGACGAAAAGAGACCATTTCGGCGTCACCTTTCTTTATCCACCAAAACAGTGTTTTTTTCGCTCTAATGTGTCCCAAACATGTTTATATGGTTTATAGGTCATAATGGGAGTTTTGTGCGCGATAAGTTTTCCGCGAAATTTTTGGACCAAAAGTGACCATATCGGCGTCACCTTTCTTTATCCACTAAAACCGTGTTGTTTTCGCTCAAATGCGTCCCAAACATGTTTATATGGTGTATATGTCATAATAGAAGCTTTCTGCGCTAAAAGCTTTCCGTGAAATTTTCTGACCAAAAGTGACCATATCGGCGTCACCTTTCTATATCCACCAAAACTGTGTTGTTTTAGCTCAAATATGGTTTATAGGTCATAATTGGAGCTCTGTGTGCGAAAAGCTTTCCGTGAAATTTTCGGAACAAAAGTGATCATATCGGCGTCACCTTTCTTTATCCACCACAACTATGTTTATATGGTGTACAGGTCACAATGGGAGCTTTGTGTGAAAAAAGCTTTCGGTGAAATTTTCGGACCAAATTAGACCATATCGGCGTCACCTTTCTTTATCCACCAAAACTGTGTTGTTATCGCTCAAATATGTTCCAAACATGTTTATATGGTGTATAGGTCATAATAGGAGCTTTCATCGCGAAAAGCTTTCCGTGAAATTTTCGGACGAAAAGTGACCATATCTGCGTCACCTTTCTTTATCCACCAAAACTGTGTTTTTTTCGCTCTAATGTGTCCCAAACATGTTTATATGGTTTATAGATCATAATGTGAGGTTTGTGCGCGACAAGTTTTCCGTGAAATTTTTGGACCAAAAGTGACCATATCGGCGTCACCTTTCTTTATCCACTAAAATTGTGTTGTTTTCGCTCAAATGCGTCCCAAACATGTTTATATGGTGTATTTGTCATAATAGGAGCTTTCTGGGCCAAAAGCTTTCCGTGAAATTTTCAGACCAAAAGTGACCATATCGGCGTCACCTTTCTTTATCCACCAAAACTGTGTTGTTTTAGCTCAAATATGGTTTATAGGTCATAATGTGAGCTCTGTGTGCGAAAAGCTTTCCGTGAAATTTTCGGAACAAAAGTGATCATATCGGCGTCACCTTTCTTTATCCACCAAAACTGTGTTCTTTTCTCTCTAATATGTCCCAAACATGTTTATATGGTGTATATGTCACAATGGGAGCTTCTGCGCAAAAAGCTTTCCGTGAAATTTTCGGACCAAGATAGACCATATCAGCGTCACCCTTCTTTATCCACCAAAACTGTGTTTTTTTCTCAAATGTGTCCCACACATTTAAAATGGTGTAAAGGTCATAATAGGAGCATTCTGGGCCAAAAGCTTTCCGTTAAATTTTCGGACCAAAAGTGACCATATCGGCGTTACCTTTCTTTATCCACCAAAACTGTGTTGTTTTCGCTCAAATGTGTCTCAAACATGTTTATATGGTTTATAGGTCATAATGTGAGCTTTGTGTGCTTAAAGCTTTCGGTGAAATTTTCGGACCAAAAGTGATCATATCGGCGTCACCTTTCTTTATCCACCAACACTGTGTAGTTTTCGCTCTAATATGTCCCAAACATGTTTATATGGTGTATATGTCATAATGGGAGCTTTGTGCGCGAAAAGCATTCCGTGAAATTTTCGGACCAAAAGTAACCATATCGACGTCACCTTTTCTTTATCCACCAAAACTGTGTTTTTTTCGCTCAAATATGTTCCAATCATGTTTATATGGTGTATAGGTCATAATAGGAGCTTTCTGCGCGAAAAGCTTTCCGTGCAATTTTCGGACCAAAAGTGACCATATCGGCGTAACCTTTCTTTATCCACCAAAACTGTGTTGTTTTCGCTCCAATGTATCCCAAACATGTTTATATGGTTTATAGGTCATAATGGGAGTTTTGTGCGCGACAAGTTTTCCGTGAAATTTTTGGATCAAAAGTGACCATATCGGCGTCACCTTTCTTTATCCACTAAAACCGTGTTGTTTTCGCTTAAATGCGTCCCAAACATGTTTATACGGCGTATATGTCATAATAGGAGCTTTCTACGCTAAAAGCTTTCCGTGAAATTTTCTGACCAAAAGTGACCATATCGGCGTCAGCTTTCTTTATCCACCAAAACTGTGTTGTTTTCGCTCAATTGTGTCCCAAACATGTTTATATGGTGTATAGGTCATAATAGGAGCATTCTGCGCCAAAAGCATTCCGTGAAATTTTCAGACCAAATGTGACCATATCGGCGTCACATTTCTTTATCCACCAAAACTGTGTTGTTTTAGCTCAAATATGGTTTATAGGTCATAATGGGAGCTCTGTGTGCGAAAAGCTTTCCGTGAAATTTTCAGAACAAAAGTGATCATATCGGCGTCACCTTTCTTTATCCATTAAAAATGTGTTCTTTTCTCTCTAATATGTCCCAAACATGTTTATATGGTGTATACGTCACAATGGGAGCTTTCTGCGCAAAAAGCTTTCCGTGAAATTTTCGGACCAAGATAGACCATATCGGCGTCACCTTTCTTTATTCACAAAAGCTATGTTTTTTTCGCTCAAATGTGTCCCACACATGTTTAAATGGTGTAAAGGTCATAATAGGAGCATTCTGGGCCAAAAGCTTTCCGTTAAATTTTCGGACAAAAAGTGACCATATCGGCGTCACCTTTCTTTATCCACCAAAACTGTGTTGTTTTCGCTCAAATGTGTCTCAAACATGTTTATATGGTTTATAGGTCATAATGGGAGCTTTGTGTGCTTAAAGCTTTCCGTGAAATTTTCGGACCAAAAGTGATCATATCGGCGTCACCTTTCTTTATCCACCAACACTGTGTAGTTTCGCTCTAATATATCCCAAACATGTTTATATGGTGTATATGTCATAATGGGAGCTTTGTGCGCGAAAAGCTTTCCGTGAAACTTTCGGACCAAAAGTAACGATATCGACGTCACCTTTTCTTTATCCACCAAAACTGTGTTTTTTTCGCTCAAATATGTTCCGATCATGTTTATATGGTGTATAGGTCATAATAGGAGCTTTCTGCGCGAAAAGCTTTCCGTGCAATTTTCGGACCAAAAGTGACCATATCGGCGTCACCTTTCTTTATCCACCAAAACTGTGTTGTTTTCGCTCTAATGTGTGCCAAACATGTTTATATGGTTTATAGGTCATAATGGTAGTTTTGCGCGCGACAAGTTTTCCGTGAAATTTTTGGACCAAAAGTGACCATATCGGCGTCACCTTTCTTTATCCACTAAAACCGTGTTGTTTTTGCTCAAATGCGTCCCAAACATGTTTATATGATGTATATGTCATAATAGGAGCTTTCTGCGCTAAAATGTTTCCGTGCAATTTTCGGACCAAAAGTGACCATATGGCGTCACCTTTCTTTATCCACCAAAAATGTGTTCTTTTCTCTCTAATATGTCCCAAACATGTTTATATGGTGTATACGTCACAATGGGAGCTTTCTGCGCAAAAAGCTTTCCGTGAAATTTTCTGACCAAGATAGACCATATCGGCGTCACCTTTCTTTATCCACCAAAACTGTGTTTTTTTCGCTCAAATGTGTCCCACACATGTTTAAATGGTGTAAAGGTTATAATAGGAGCATTCTGGGCCAAAAGCTTTCCGTTAAATTTTCGGTCCAAAAGTGACCATATCGGCGTCACCTTTCTTTATCCACCAAAACTGTGTTGTTTTCGCTCAAATGTGTCTCAAACATGTTTATATGGTTTATAGGTCATAATGGGAGCTTTGTGTACTTAAAGCTTTCCGTGAAATTTTCGAACCAAAAGTGATCATATCGGCGTCACCTTTCTTTATCCACCAACACTGTGTAGTTTTCGCTCAAATATGTTCCGAACATGTTTATATGCTGTATAGGTCATAATAGGAGCTTTCTGCGCGAAAAGCTTTCCGTGAAATTTTCGGACGAAAAGTGACCATATCGGCGTCACCTTTCTTTATCCACCAAAACAGTGTTTTTTTCGCTCTAATGTGTCCCAAACATGTTTATATGGTTTATAGGTCATAATGGGAGTTTTGTGCGCGATAAGTTTTCCGTGAAATTTTTGGACCAAAAGTGACCATATCGGCGTCACCTTTCTTTATCCACTAAAACCGTGTTGTTTTCGCTCAAATGTGTCCCAAAGATGTTTATATGGTGTATATGTTATAATAGGAGCTTTCTGCGCTAAAAGCTTTCCGTGAAATTTTCTGACCAAAAGTGACCATATCGGTGTCAGCTTTCTTTATGCTCCAAAACTGTGTTGTTTTCGCTCAAAGGTGTCCAAAACATGTTTATATGGTGTATAGGTCATAATAGGAGCATTCATGGCCAAAAGCTTACCGTGAAATTTTCAGACCAAAAGTGACCATATCGGCGTCACCTTTCTTTATCCACCAAAACTATGTTGTTTTAGCTCAAATATGGTTTATAGGTCATAATGTGAGCTCTGTGTGCGAAAAGCTTTCCGTGAAATTTTAGGACCAAAAGTGACCATATTGGCGTCACCTTTCTTTATCCACCAAAACTGTGTTTTTTTCGCTCAAATGTGTCCCAAACATGTTTGTACGGTTTATAGGTAATAATGGGAGCTTTCTGTTTGAAAAGCTTTCCATAAATTTTTCGGACCAAAAGTTACCATATCGGTGTCACCTTACTTTATCCACCAAAACTATGTTGTTATCGCTCAAATGTGTTTCAAACATGTTTTTATGGTGTATAGGTTATAATAGGAGCTTTCTGCGTGAAAAGCTTTCCATGAAATTTTCGGACCATATGTGACCATATGGGCGTCACCTTTCTTTATCTACCAAAACTATGTCGTTTTCGCTCAAATGTGTCCCAAACATGTTTATATGGTTTAGAGGTCATAATGGGAGCTTTGTGCGCGAAAGGTTTTCCGTGAAATTTTCGGATCAAAAGTGACCATATCGGCGTCGCCTTTCTTTATCCACCAAAACTGTAATGTTTTCGCTCAAATGTGTCCCAAACATGTTTATATGGTGTATAGGTCATAATAAGAGCATTCTGCGCCAAAAGCATTCCGTGAAATTTTCAGAACAAAAGTGACCATATTGGCGTCACATTTCTTTATCCACCAAAACTGTGTTGTTTTAGCTCAAATATGGTTTATAGGTCATAATGGGAGCTCTGTGTGCGAAAAGCTTTCCGTGAAATTTTCAGAACAAAAGTGATCATATCGGCGTCACCTTTCTTTATCCACCACAACTATGTCCTTTTCTCTCTAATATGTCCCAAACATGTTTATATGGTGTATAGGTCAGAATGGGAGCTTTCTGTGCAAAAAGCTTTCCGCGAAATTTTCGTACCAAATTAGACCATATCGGCGTCACCTTTCTTTATCAACCAAAACTGTGTTGTTTTCGCTCTAATATGTCCCAAACATGTTTATATGGTGTATAGGTCATAATGGGAGCATTGTGCGCGAAAAGCTTTCCGTTAAATTTTCGCACCAAAAGTGACCATATCGGCGTCACCTTTTCTTTATCCACCAAAACTGTGTTGTTTTCACTCAAATATGTTCCAAACTTGTTTATATGGTGTATAGGTCATAATAGGAGCTTTCAGCGCGAAAAGATTTCCGTGAAATTTTCGGACGAAAAGTGACCATATCGGCGTCACTTTTCTTTATCCACCAAAACTGTGTTTTTTTCACTCTAATGTGTCCCAAACATGTTTATATGGATTATAGATCATAATGTGAGGTTTGTGCGCGACAGGTTTTCCGTGAAATTTTTGCACCTAAAGTGACCATATCGGCGTCACCTTTCTTTATCCACTAAAATTGTGTTGTTTTCGCTCAAATGCGTCCCAAACATGTTTATATGGTGTATATGTCATAATAGGAGCTTTCTGGGCCAAAAGCTTTCCGTGAAATTTTCAGACCAAAAGTGACCATATCGGCGTCACCTTTCTTTATTCACAAAAACTGTGTTGTTTTAGCTCAAATATGGTTTATAGGTCATAATGTGAGCTTTGTGTGCGAAAAGCTTTCCGTGTAATTTTCGGAACAAAAGTGATCATATCGGCGTCACCTTTCTTTATCCACCAAAACTGTCTTCTTTTCTCTCTAATATGTCCCAAACATGTTTATATGGTGTATACGTCACAATGGGAGCTTCTGCGCAAAAAGCTTTCCGTGAAATTTTCGGAACAAGATAGACCATATCGGCGTCACCCTTTTTTATCCACCAAAACTGTGTTTTTTTGCTCAAATGTGTCCCACACATGTTTAAATGGTGTAAAGGTCAAAACAGGAGCATTCTGGGCCAAAAGCTTTCCGTTAAATTTTCGGACCAAAAGTGACCATATCGGCGTCACCTTTCTTTATCCACCAAAACTGTGTTGTTTTCGCTCAAATGTGTCTCAAACATGTTTATATGGATTATAGGTCATAATGGGAGCTTTGTGTGCTTAAAGCTTACCGTGTAATTTTCGGACCAAAAGTGATCATATCGGCGTCACCTTTCTTTATCCACCAACACTGTGTAGTTTTCGCTCTAATATGTCCCAAACATGTTTATATGGTGTATATGTCATAATGGGAGCATTGTGCGTGAAAAGCTTTCCGTGAAATTTTCGCACGAAAAGTGACCATATCGGCGTCACCTTTTCTTTATCCACTAAAACTGTGTTGTTTTCGTTTAAATATGTTCCAAACATGTTTATATGGTGTATAGGTCATAATAGGAGCTTTCTGCGCGAAAAGCATTCCATGAAATTTTCGGACGAAAAGTGACCATATCGGTGTCACCTTTCTTTATCCACCAAAACAGTGTTTTTTTCGCTCTAATGTGTCCCAAGCATGTTTATATGGTTTATAGGTCATAATGGGAGTTTTGTGCGCGATAATTTTTCCGTGAAATTTTTGGGCCAAAAGTGACCATATCGGCGTCACCTTTCTTTATCCACTAAAACCGTGTTGTTTTCACTCAAATGTGTCCCAAACATGTTTATATGGTGTATAGGTCATAATTGGAGCTTTCTGCGCCAAAAGCGTTCCGTGAAATTTTCAAACCAAAAGTGACCATATCGGCGTCACCTTTCTTTATCCACCAAAACTGTGTTGTTTTAGCTCAAATATGGTTTATAGGTCATAATGGGAGCTCTGTGTGCGAAAAGCTTTCCGTGAAATTTTCGGAACAAAAGTGATCATATCGGCGTCACCTTTCTTTATCCACCACAACTATGTCCTTTTCTCTCTAATATGTCCCAAACATGTTTATATGGTGTATAGGTCACAATGGGAGCTTTGTGTGAAAAAAGCTTTCCGTGAAATTTTCGGACCAAATTAGACCATATCGGCGTCACCTTTCTTTATCCACCAAAACTGTGTTGTTTTTGCTCAAATATGTTCCAAACATGTTTATATGGTGTATAGGTCATAATAGGAGCTTTCTGCGCGAAAAGCTTTCCGTGAAATTTTCAGACCAAAAGTGACCATATCGGCGACACCTTTCTTTATCCACCAAAACTGTGTTGTTTTAGCTCAAATATGGTTTATAGGTCATAATGTGAGCTGTGTGTGCGAAAAGCTTTCCGTGAAATTTTCGGAACAAAAGTGATCATATCGGCGTCACCTTTCTTTATCCACCAAAACTGTGTTCTTTTCTCTCTAATATGTCCCAAACATGTTTATATGGTGTATACGTCACAATGGGAGCTTCTGCGCAAAAAGCTTTCCGTGAAATTTTCGGACCAAGATAGACCATATCGGCGTCACCCTTCTTTATCCACCAAAACTGTGTTTTTTTGCCCAAATGTGTCCCACACATGTTTAAATGGTGTAAAGGTCATAATAGGAGCATTCTGGGCCAAAAGCTTTCCGTTAAATTTTCGGACCAAAAGTGACCATATCGGCGTCACCTTTCTTTATCCACCAAAATTGTGTTGCTTTCGCTCAAATGTGTCTCAAACATGTTTATATGGTTTATAGGTCATAATGGGAGCTTTGTGTGCTTAAAGCTTTCCGTGTAATTTTCGGACCAAAAGTGATCATATCGGCGTCACCTTTATTTATCCACCAACACTGTGTAGTTTTCGCTCTAATATGTCCCAAACATGTTTATATGGTGTATATGTCATAATGGGAGCATTGTGCGCGAAAAGCTTTCCGTGAAATTTTCGCACCAAAAGTGACCATATCGGCGTCACCTTTTCTTTATCCACCAAAACTGTGTTGTTTTCGCTCAAATATGTTCCAAACATGTTTATATGGTGTATAGGTCATAATAGGAGCTTTCTGCGCGAAAAGCTTTCCTTGAAATTTTTGGACGAAAAGGGACCATATCGGCGTCACCTTTCTTTATCCACCAAAACAGTGTTTTTTTCGCTCTAATGTGTCCCAAACATGTTTATATGGTTTATAGGTCATTATGGGAGTTTTGTGCGCGATATGTTTTCTGTGAAATTTTTGGACCAAAAGTGACCATATCGGCGTCACCTTTCTTTATCCACCAAAACTGTGTTGTTTTAGCTCAAATATGGTTTATAGGTCATAATGGGAGCTCTGTGTGCGAAAAGCTTTCCGTGAAATTTTCGGAACAAAAGTGATCATATCGGCGTCATCTTTCTTTATCCACCACAACTATGTCCTTTACTCTCTAATATGTCCCAAACATGTTTATATGGTGTACAGGTCACAATGGGAGCTTTTGTGTGAAAAAAGCTTTCCGTGAAATTTTCGGACCAAATTAGACCATATCGGCGTCACCTTTCTTTATCCACCAAAACTGTGTTGTTTTCGCTCAAATATGTTCCAAACATGTTTATATGGTGTATAGGTCATAATAGTAGCATTCTGCGCGAAAAGCTTTCCGTGAAATTTTCAGACCAAAAGTGACCATATCGGCGTCACCTTTCTTTTCCACCAAAACTGTGTTTTTTTCGCTCTAATGTGTCCCAAACATGTTTATATGGATTATAGATCATAATGTGAGGTTTGTGCGCGACAAGTTTTCCGTGAAATTTTCGGACCAAAAGTGACCATATCGGCTTCACCTTTCATTATCCACCAAAACTGTGTTGTTTTAGCTCAAATATGGTTTATAGGTCATAATGTGAGCTGTGTGTGCGAAAAGCTTTCCGTGAAATTTTGGGAACAAAAGTGATCATATCGGCGTCACCTTTCTTTATCCACCAAAACTGTGTTGTTTTCGCTCAAATGTGTCTCAAACATGTTTATATGGTCTATAGGACATAATGGGAGCTTTGTGTGCTTAAAGCTTTCCGTGTAATTTTCGGACCAAAAGTAATCATATCGGCGTCACCTTTCTTTATCCACCAAAACTGTGTAGTTTTCGCTGTAATATGTCCCAAACATGTTTATATGGTGTATATGTCGTAATGGGAGCATTGTGTGTGAAAAGCTTTCCGTGAAATTTTCGCACCAAAAGTGACCATATCGGCGTCACCTTTTCTTTATCCACCAAATCTGTATTGTTTTCGCTCAAATATGTTCCAAACATGTTTATATGGTGTATAGGTCATAATAGGAGCTTTCTGCGCGAAAAGCTTTCCTTGAAATTTTCGGACGAAAAGGGACCATATCGGCGTCACCTTTCTTTATCCACCAAAACAGTGTTTTTTTCGCTCTAATGTGTCCCAAACATGTTTTTATGGTTTGTAGGTCATAATGGGAGTTTTGTGCGCGATAAGTTTTCCGTGAAATTTTTGGACCAAAAGTGACCATATCGGCGTCACCTTTCTTTATCCACTAAAACCGTGTTGTTTTCGCTCAAATGCGTCCCAAACATGTTTATATGGTGTATATGTCATAATAGAAGCTTTCTGCGCTAAAAGCTTTCCGTGAAATTTTCTGACCAAAAGTGACCTTATCGGCGTCAGCTTTCTTTATGCTCCAAAATTGTATTGTTTTCGCTCAAATGTGTCCCAAACATGTTTATATCGTGTATAGGTCATAATTGGAGCATTCTGCGCCAAAAGTGTTCCGTGAAGTTTTCAGACCAAAAGTGACCATATCGGCGTCACCTTTCTATATCCACCAAAACTGTGTTGTTTTAGCTCAAATATGGTTTATAGGTCATAATGGGAGCTCTGTGTGCGAAAAGCTTTCCTTGAAATTTTCGGAACAAAAGTGATCATATCGGCGTCACCTTTCTTTATCCACCACAACTATGTTTATATGGTGTACATGTCACAATGGGAGCTTTGTGTGAAAAAAGCTTTCGGTGAAATTTTCGGACCAAATTAGACCATATCGGCGTCACCTTTCTTTATCCACCAAAACTGTGTTGTTATCGCTCAAATATGTTCCAAACATGTTTATATGGTGTATAGGTCAAAATAGGAGCTTTCTGCGCGAAAAGCTTTCCGTGAAATTTTCGGACGAAAAGTGACCATATCGGCGTCACCTTTCTTTATCCACCAAAACTGTGTTTTTTTCGCTATAATGTGTCCCAAACATGTTTATATGGTTTATAGATCATAAGGTGAGGTTTGTGCGCGACAAGTTTTCCGTGAAATTTTTGGACCAAAAGTGACCATATCGGCGTCACCTTTCTTTATCCACTAAAATTGTGTTGTTTTCGCTCAAATGCGTCCCAAACATGTTTATATGGTCTATTTGTCATAATAGGAGCTTTCTGGGGCAAAAGCTTTCCGTGAAATTTTCAGACCAAAAGTGACCATATCGGCGTCACCTTTCTTTATCCACCAAAACTGTGTTGTTTTAGCTCAAATATGGTTTATAGGTCATAATGTGAGCTCTGTGTGCGAAAAGCTTTCCGTGAAATTTTCGGAACAAAAGTGATCATATCGGCGTCACCTTTCTTTATCCACCACAACTATGTTTATATGGTGTACAGGTCACAATGGGAGCTTTGTGTGAAAAAAGCTTTCGGTGAAATTTTCGGACCAAATTAGACCATATCGGCGTCACCTTTCTTTATCCACCAAAACTGTGTTGTTATCGCTCAAATATGTTCCAAACATGTTTATATGGTGTATAGGTCAAAATAGGAGCTTTCGGCGCGAAAAGCTTTCCGTGAAATTTTCGGACGAAAAGTGACCATATCGGCGTCACCTTTCTTTATCCACCAAAACTGTGTTTTTTTCGCTCTAATGTGTCCCAAACATGTTTATATGGTTTATAGATCATAATGTGAGGTTTGTGCGCGACAAGTTTTCCGTGAAATTTTTGGACCAAAAGTGACCATATCGGCGTCACCTTTCTTTATCCACTAAAATTGTGTTGTTTTCGCTCAAATGCATCCCAAACATGTTTATATGGTGTATTTGTCATAATAGGAGCTTTCTGGGGCAAAAGCTTTCCGTGAAATTTTCAGACCAAAAGTGACCATATCGGCGTCACCTTTCTTTATCCACCAAAACTGTGTTGTTTTAGCTCAAATATGGTTTATAGGTCATAATGTGAGCTCTGTGTGCGAAAAGCTTTCCGTGAAATTTTCGGACCAAAAGTGACCATATCGACGTCACCTTTCTTTATCCACCAAAACTGTGTTGTTTTCGCTCAAATGTGTTTCAAACATGTTTATATGGTGTGTAGGTTATAATACGAGCTTTCTGAGCGAAAGCATTCCGTGAAATTTTCGGACCAAAAGTGACCATATCGACGTCACCTTTCTTTATCCACAAAAACTGTGTTGTTTTCGCTCAAATGTGTTTCAAACATGTTTATATGGTGTATAGGTTATAATACGAGCTTTCTGAGCGAAAAGCTTTCCTTGAAATTTTCGGACCAAAAGTCACCATATCGCGTCACCTTTCTTTATCCACCAAAACATTGTTGTTTTCGCTCAAATGTATCCAAAACATGTTTATATGGTTTATAGGTCATAATGGGAGCTTTGAGCGCGAAAAGCTTTCCCTGAAATTTTCGGACCAAAAGTGACTATATCGGCGTCACCTTTCTTTATCCACCAAAACTGTGTTGTTTTCGCTCAAATGTGCCCCAAACATGTTTATATGGTTTAAAGGTCATAATGGGAGCTTTGTGCGTGAAAAGCTTTACGTTAACTTTTCGGACCAAAAGTGACAATATCGACGTCAACTTTCTTTATCCACCAAAACTGTGTAATTTTCGCTCAAATGTGTCCCAAACATGTTTATATGGTATATAGGTCATAATGGGAGCTTTGTACGCGAAAAGCTTTCCGTGAAATTTTCGCAACAAAAGTGACCATATCCGCGTCACCTTTCTTTATCCACCAAAACTGTGTTGTTATCGCTCAAATGTGTTTCAAACATGTTTTTATGGTGTATAGGTTTTAATAGGAGCTTTCTGCGTGAAAAGCTTTCCGTGAAATTTTCGGACCAAAAGTGACCATATCGGCGTCACCTTTCTTTATCCACCAAAATTATGTTGTTTTCGCTCAAATGTGTCCCAAATATGTTTATATGGTTTATAGGTTATAATGGGAGCTTTGTGCGCGAAAGGTTTTCCGTGAAATTTTCGGATCAAAAGTGACCATATCGGCATCAGAACTGTGTTGTTTTCGCTCAATTGTGTTTCAAACATGTTTTTATGGTGTATAGGCTATAATACGAGCTTTCTGAGCGAAAAGCTTTCCTTGAAATTTTCGGACCGAAAGTGACCATATCGGCGTACCTTTCTTTATTCACCAAAATTTTGTTGTTTTCGCTCAAATGTATCCCAAACATGTTTATATTGTTTATAGGTTATAATGGGAGCTTTGTGCGCGAAAAGCTTTCCGTGAAATTTTCGGAACAAAAGTGACCATATCGGCGACACCTTTCTTTATCCACCAAAACTGTGTTGTTTTCGCTCAAATGTGTCCCAAACATGTTTGTATGGTTTATAAGTCAGAATGGGAGCTTTGTGCGCGAAAGGCTTTCCGTGAAATTTTCGGACCAAAAGTGACCATATCGCCGTCGCCTTCCTTTATCCACCAAAACTGTATTGTTTTCACTCTAATGTGTCCCAAACATGTTTATATGGTTTATAGGTCAAAATGGGAGCATTGTGCGCGAAAAGCATTCCGTGAAATTTTCGGACCAAAAGTGACCATATCGACGTCACCTTTCTTTATCCACCAAAACTGTGTTGTTTTCGCTCAAATGTGTTTCAAACATGTTTATATGGTGTGTAGGTTATAATACGAGCTTTCTGAGCGAAAGCATTCCGTGAAATTTTCGGACCAAAAGTGACCATATCGACGTCACCTTTCTTTATCCACCAAATCTGTGTTGTTTTCGCTCAAATGTGTTTCAAACATGTTTATATGGTGTGTAGGTTATAATACGAGCTTTCTGAGCGAAAGCATTCCGTGAAATTTTATGACCAAAAGTGACCATATCGACGTCACCTTTCTTTATCCACCAAAACTGTGTTGTTTTCGCTCAAATGTGTTTCAAACATGTTTATATGGTGTATAGATTATAATACGAGCTTTCTGAGCGAAAAGCTTTCCTTGAAATTTTCGGACCAAAAGTCACCATATCGGCGTCACCTTTCTTTATCCACCAAAACTTTGTTGTTTTCGCTCAAATGTATCCAAACATGTTTATATGGTTTATAGGTCATAATGGGAGCTTTGAGCGCGAAAAGCTTTCCGTGAAATTTTCGGACCAAAAGTGACTATATCGGCGTCACATTTCTTTATCCACCAAAACTGTGTTGTTTTCTCTCAAATGTGCCCCAAACATGTTTATATGGTTTAAAGGTCATAATGGGAGCTTTGTGCGCGAAAAGCTTTACGTTAACTTTTCGGACCAAAAGTCACCATATCGACGTCACCTTTCTTTATCCACCAAAACTGTGTAATTTTCGCTCAAATGTGTCCCAAACATGTTTATATGGTATATAGGTCATAATGGGAGCTTTGTACGCGAAAAGCTTTCCGTGAAATTTTCGCAACAAAAGTGACCATATTGGCGTCACCTTTCTTTATACAACAAAACTGTGTTGTTTTCGCTCAAATGTGTCCCAAACATGTTTGTATTGTTTATAGGTCATAATGGGAGCTTTGTGCGCGAAAGGCTTTCCGTGAAATTTTCGGACCAAAAGTGACCATATCGGCGTCGCCTTTCTTTATCCACCAAAACTGTATTGTTTTCGCTCAAATGTGTCCCAAAAATGTTTATATGGTTTATAGGTCATAATGGGATCATTGTGCGTGAAAATCGTTCCGTGAAATTTTCGGACCAAAAGTGACCATATCGGTGTCACCTTTCTGTACCCACCAAAACTGTGTTGTTTTCGTTCAAATGTGTTTCAAACATGTTTATATGGTGTATAGGTTATAATAGGAGCTTTCTGCGGGAAAAGCTATCCTTGATATTTTCGGACTGAAAGTGACCGTATCGGCATCATCTTCCTTTATACACCAAAACTGTGTTTTTTTTTCTCAAATGTCTCGAAAACATATTTATATGGTTTATAGGTCATAATGGGAGCTTTGTGTTTGAAAAGCTTTCCGTGAAATTTTCGGACCAAAAGTGACCATATCGGCGTCACCTTTCTTTATCCACCAAAACTGTGTTGTTATCGCTCAAATGTGTTTTAAACTTGTTTTTATGGTGTATAGGTTTTAATAGGAGCTTTCTGCGTGAAAAGCTTTCGGTGAAATTTTCGGACCAAAAGTGACCATATCTGCGTCACCTTTCTTTATCCACCAAAACTATGTTGTTTTCGCTCAAATGTGTCCCAAACATGTTTATATGGTTTATAGGTCATAATGGGAACTTTGTGCGCGAAAGGTTTTCTGTGAAATTTTCGGATCAAAAGGGACCATATCGGCATCGTGTTTCTTTATCCACCAAAACTGTATTGTTTTTACTCAAATGTGTCCCAAACATGTTTATATGGTTTATAAGTCATAATGGGAGAATTGTGCGCGAAAAGCTTTCCGTGAAATTTTCGGACCAAAAGTGACCATATCGGCGTCACCTTTCTTTATCCACCAAAACTGTGTTGTTTTCGCTCAAATGTGTCCCAAACATGTTTGTATGGTTTATAGCTCAGAATGGGAGCTTTGTGCGCGAAAGGATTTCCGTGAAATTTTCGGACCAAAAGTGACCATATCGACGTCACCTTTCTTTATCCACCAAAACTGTGTTGTTTTCGCTCAAATGTGTTTCAAACATGTTTATATGGTGTGTAGGTTATAATACGAGCTTTCTGAGCGAAAGCATTCCGTGAAATTTTCGGACCAAAAGTGACCATATCGGCGTCACCTTTCTTTATCCACCAAAACTGTGTTGTTATCGCTCAAATGTGTTTTAAACTTGTTTTTATGGTGTATAGGTTTTAATAGGAGCTTTCTGCGTGAAAAGCTTTCGGTGAAATTTTCGGACCAAAAGTGACCATATCTGCGTCACCTTTCTTTATCCACCAAAACTATGTTGTTTTCGCTCAAATGTGTCCCAAACATGTTTATATGGTTTATAGGTCATAATGGGAACTTTGTGCGCGAAAGGTTTTCTGTGAAATTTTCGGATCAAAAGGGACCATATCGGCATCGTGTTTCTTTATCCACCAAAACTGTATTGTTTTTACTCAAATGTGTCCCAAACATGTTTATATGGTTTATAGGTCATAATGGGAGAATTGTGCGCGAAAAGCTTTCCGTGAAATTTTCGGACCAAAAGTGACCATATCGGCGTCACCTTTCTTTATCCACCAAAACTGTGTTGTTTTCGCTCAAATGTGTCCCAAACATGTTTGTATGGTTTATAGCTCAGAATGGGAGCTTTGTGCGCGAAAGGATTTCCGTGAAATTTTCGGACCAAAAGTGACCATATCGACGTCACCTTTCTTTATCCACCAAAACTGTGTTGTTTTCGCTCAAATGTGTTTCAAACATGTTTATATGGTGTGTAGGTTATAATACGAGCTTTCTGAGCGAAAGCATTCCGTGAAATTTTCGGACCAAAAGTGACCATATCGACGTCACCTTTCTTTATCCACCAAAACTGTGTTGTTTTCGCTCAAATGTGTTTCAAACATGTTTATATGGTGTATAGGTTATAATACGAGCTTTCTGAGCGAAAAGCTTTCCTTGAAATTTTCGGACCAAAAGTCACCATATCGGCGTCACCTTTCTTTATCCACCAAAACTTTGTTGTTTTCGCTCAAATGTATCCAAAACATATTTATATGGTTTATAGGTCATAATGGGAGCTTTAAGCGCGAAAAGCATTCCGTGAAATTTTAGGACCAAAAGTGATTATATCGGCGTCACCTTTCTTTATCCACCAAAACTGTGTTGTTTTCGCTCAAATGTGCCCCAAACATGTTTATATGGTTTAAAGGTCATAATGGGAGCTTTGTGCGTGAAAAGCTTTACGTTAACTTTTCGGACCAAAAGTGACAATATCGACGTCAACTTTCTTTATCCACCAAAACTGTGTAATTTTCGCTCAAATGTGTCCCAAACAAGTTTATATGGTATATAGGTCATAATGGGAGCTTTGTACGCGAAAAGCTTTCCGTGAAATTTTCGCAACAAAAGTGACCATATCCGCGTCACCTTTCTTTAACCACCAAAACTGTGTTGTTATCGCTCAAATGTGTTTCAAACATGTTTTTATGGTGTATAGGTTTTAATAGGAGCTTTCTGCGTGAAAAGCTTTCCGTGATATTTTCGGACCAAAAGTGACCATATCGGCGTCACCTTTCTTTATCCACCAAAATTATGTTGTTTTCGCTCAAATGTGTCCCAAATATGTTTATATGGTTTATAGGTTATAATGGGAGCTTTGTGCGCGAAAGGTTTTCCGTGAAATTTTCGGATCAAAAGTGACCATATCGGCGTCACCTATCTTTATCCACCAGAACTGTGTTGTTTTCGCTCAATTGTGTTTCAAACATGTTTTTATGGTGTATAGGCTATAATACGAGCTTTCTGAGCGAAAAGCTTTCCTTGAAATTTTCGGACCGAAAGTGACCATATCGGCGTACCTTTCTTTATTCACCAAAATTTTGTTGTTTTCGCTCAAATGTATCCCAAACATGTTTATATTGTTTATAGGTTATAATGGGAGCTTTGTGCGCGAAAAGCTTTCCGTGAAATTTTCGGAACAAAAGTGACCATATCGGCGACACCTTTCTTTATCCACCAAAACTGTGTTGTTTTCGCTCAAATGTGTCCCAAACATGTTTGTATGGTTTATAAGTGAGAATGGGAGCTTTGTGCGCGAAAGGCTTTCCGTGAAATTTTCGGACCAAAAGTGACCATATCGCCGTCGCCTTCCTTTATCCACCAAAACTGTATTGTTTTCACTCTAATGTGTCCCAAACATGTTTATATGGTTTATAGGTCATAATGGGAGCATTGTGCGCGAAAAGCATTCCGTGAAATTTTCGGACCAAAAGTGACCATATCGAGGTCACCTTTCTTTATCCACCAAAACTGTGTTGTTTTCGCTCAAATGTGTCCCAAACATGTTTGTATGGTTTATAAGTGAGAATGGGAGCTTTGTGCGCGAAAGGCTTTCCGTGAAATTTTCGGACCAAAAGTGACCATATCGCCGTCGCCTTCCTTTATCCACAAAAACTGTATTGTTTTCACTCTAATGTGTCCCAAACATGTTTATATGGTTTATAGGTCATAATGGGAGCATTGTGCGCGAAAAGCATTCCGTGAAATTTTCGGACCAAAAGTGACCATATCGAGGTCACCTTTCTTTATCCAACAAAACTGTGTTGTTTTCGCTCAAATGTGTTTCAAACATGTTTATATGGTGTGTAGGTTATAATACGAGCTTTCTGAGCGAAAGCATTCCGTGAAATTTTCGGACCAAAAGTGACCATATCGACGTCACCTTTCTTTATCCACCAAAACTGTGTTGTTTTCGCTCAAATGTGTTTCAAACATGTTTATATGGTGTGTAGGTTATAATACGAGCTTTCTGAGCGAAAGCATTCCGTGAAATTTTCGGACCAAAAGTGACCATATCGACGTCACCTTTCTTTTATCCACCAAAACTGTGTTGTTTTCGCTCAAATGTGTTTCAAACATCTTTATATGGTGTATAGATTATAATACGAGCTTTCTGAGCGAAAAGCTTTCCTTGAAATTTTCGGACCAAAAGTCACCATATCGGCGTCACCTTTCTTTATCCACCAAAACTTTGTTGTTTTCGCTCAAATGTATCCAAAACATGTTTATATGGTTTATAGGTCATAATGGGAGCTTTGAGCGCGAAAATCTTTCCGTGAAATTTTCGGACCAAAAGTGACTATATCGGCGTCACATTTCTTTATCCACCAAAACTGTGTTGTTTTCTCTCAAATGTGCCCCAAACATGTTTATATGGTTTAAAGGTCATAATGGGAGCTTTGTGCGCGAAAAGCTTTACGTTAACTTTTCGGACCAAAAGTCACCATATCGGCGTCACCTTTCTTTATCCACCAAAACTGTGTTGTTATCGCTCAAATGTGTTTTAAACTTGTTTTTATGGTGTATAGGTTTTAATAGGAGCTTTCTGCGTGAAAAGCTTTCGGTGAAATTTTCGGACCAAAAGTGACCATATCTGCGTCACCTTTCTTTATCCACCAAAACTATGTTGTTTTCGCTCAAATGTGTCCCAAACATGTTTATATGGTTTATAGGTCATAATGGGAACTTTGTGCGCGAAAGGTTTTCTGTGAAATTTTCGGATCAAAAGGGACCATATCGGCATCGTGTTTCTTTATCCACCAAAACTGTATTGTTTTTACTCAAATGTGTCCCAAACATGTTTATATGGTTTATAGGTCATAATGGGAGAATTGTGCGCGAAAAGCTTTCCGTGAAATTTTCGGACCAAAAGTGACCATATCGGCGTCACCTTTCTTTATCCACCAAAACTGTGTTGTTTTCGCTCAAATGTGTCCCAAACATGTTTGTATGGTTTATAGCTCAGAATGGGAGCTTTGTGCGCGAAAGGATTTCCGTGAAATTTTCGGACCAAAAGTGACCATATCGACGTCACCTTTCTTTATCCACCAAAACTGTGTTGTTTTCGCTCAAATGTGTTTCAAACATGTTTATATGGTGTGTAGGTTATAATACGAGCTTTCTGAGCGAAAGCATTCCGTGAAATTTTCGGACCAAAAGTGACCATATCGGCGTCACCTTTCTTTATCCACCAAAACTGTGTTGTTATCGCTCAAATGTGTTTTAAACTTGTTTTTATGGTGTATAGGTTTTAATAGGAGCTTTCTGCGTGAAAAGCTTTCGGTGAAATTTTCGGACCAAAAGTGACCATATCTGCGTCACCTTTCTTTATCCACCAAAACTATGTTGTTTTCGCTCAAATGTGTCCCAAACATGTTTATATGGTTTATAGGTCATAATGGGAACTTTGTGCGCGAAAGGTTTTCTGTGAAATTTTCGGATCAAAAGGGACCATATCGGCATCGTGTTTCTTTATCCACCAAAACTGTATTGTTTTTACTCAAATGTGTCCCAAACATGTTTATATGGTTTATAGGTCATAATGGGAGAATTGTGCGCGAAAAGCTTTCCGTGAAATTTTCGGACCAAAAGTGACCATATCGGCGTCACCTTTCTTTATCCACCAAAACTGTGTTGTTTTCGCTCAAATGTGTCCCAAACATGTTTGTATGGTTTATAGCTCAGAATGGGAGCTTTGTGCGCGAAAGGATTTCCGTGAAATTTTCGGACCAAAAGTGACCATATCGACGTCACCTTTCTTTATCCACCAAAACTGTGTTGTTTTCGCTCAAATGTGTTTCAAACATGTTTATATGGTGTGTAGGTTATAATACGAGCTTTCTGAGCGAAAGCATTCCGTGAAATTTTCGGACCAAAAGTGACCATATCGACGTCACCTTTCTTTATCCACCAAAACTGTGTTGTTTTCGCTCAAATGTGTTTCAAACATGTTTATATGGTGTATAGGTTATAATACGAGCTTTCTGAGCGAAAAGCTTTCCTTGAAATTTTCGGACCAAAAGTCACCATATCGGCGTCACCTTTCTTTATCCACCAAAACTTTGTTGTTTTCGCTCAAATGTATCCAAAACATATTTATATGGTTTATAGGTCATAATGGGAGCTTTAAGCGCGAAAAGCATTCCGTGAAATTTTAGGACCAAAAGTGATTATATCGGCGTCACCTTTCTTTATCCACCAAAACTGTGTTGTTTTCGCTCAAATGTGCCCCAAACATGTTTATATGGTTTAAAGGTCATAATGGGAGCTTTGTGCGTGAAAAGCTTTACGTTAACTTTTCGGACCAAAAGTGACAATATCGACGTCAACTTTCTTTATCCACCAAAACTGTGTAATTTTCGCTCAAATGTGTCCCAAACAAGTTTATATGGTATATAGGTCATAATGGGAGCTTTGTACGCGAAAAGCTTTCCGTGAAATTTTCGCAACAAAAGTGACCATATCCGCGTCACCTTTCTTTAACCACCAAAACTGTGTTGTTATCGCTCAAATGTGTTTCAAACATGTTTTTATGGTGTATAGGTTTTAATAGGAGCTTTCTGCGTGAAAAGCTTTCCGTGATATTTTCGGACCAAAAGTGACCATATCGGCGTCACCTTTCTTTATCCACCAAAATTATGTTGTTTTCGCTCAAATGTGTCCCAAATATGTTTATATGGTTTATAGGTTATAATGGGAGCTTTGTGCGCGAAAGGTTTTCCGTGAAATTTTCGGATCAAAAGTGACCATATCGGCGTCACCTATCTTTATCCACCAGAACTGTGTTGTTTTCGCTCAATTGTGTTTCAAACATGTTTTTATGGTGTATAGGCTATAATACGAGCTTTCTGAGCGAAAAGCTTTCCTTGAAATTTTCGGACCAAAAGTGACCATATCGGCGTACCTTTCTTTATTCACCAAAATTTTGTTGTTTTCGCTCAAATGTATCCCAAACATGTTTATATTGTTTATAGGTTATAATGGGAGCTTTGTGCGCGAAAAGCTTTCCGTGAAATTTTCGGAACAAAAGTGACCATATCGGCGACACCTTTCTTTATCCACCAAAACTGTGTTGTTTTCGCTCAAATGTGTCCCAAACATGTTTGTATGGTTTATAAGTGAGAATGGGAGCTTTGTGCGCGAAAGGCTTTCCGTGAAATTTTCGGACCAAAAGTGACCATATCGCCGTCGCCTTCCTTTATCCACCAAAACTGTATTGTTTTCACTCTAATGTGTCCCAAACATGTTTATATGGTTTATAGGTCATAATGGGAGCATTGTTCGCGAAAAGCATTCCGTGAAATTTTCGGACCAAAAGTGACCATATCGAGGTCACCTTTCTTTATCCACCAAAACTGTGTTGTTTTCGCTCAAATGTGTCCCAAACATGTTTGTATGGTTTATAAGTGAGAATGGGAGCTTTGTGCGCGAAAGGCTTTCCGTGAAATTTTCGGACCAAAAGTGACCATATCGCCGTCGCCTTCCTTTATCCACCAAAACTGTATTGTTTTCACTCTAATGTGTCCCAAACATGTTTATATGGTTTATAGGTCATAATGGGAGCATTGTGCGCGAAAAGCATTCCGTGAAATTTTCGGACCAAAAGTGACCATATCGAGGTCACCTTTCTTTATCCACCAAAACTGTGTTGTTTTCGCTCAAATGTGTTTCAAACATGTTTATATGGTGTGTAGGTTATAATACGAGCTTTCTGAGCGAAAGCATTCCGTGAAATTTTCGGACCAAAAGTGACCATATCGACGTCACCTTTCTTTATCCACCAAAACTGTGTTGTTTTCGCTCAAATGTGTTTCAAACATGTTTATATGGTGAGTAGGTTATAATACGAGCTTTCTGAGCGAAAGCATTCCGTGAAATTTTCGGACCAAAAGTGACCATATCGACGTCACCTTTCTTTTATCCACCAAAACTGTGTTGTTTTCGCTCAAATGTGTTTCAAACATCTTTATATGGTGTATAGATTATAATACGAGCTTTCTGAGCGAAAAGCTTTCCTTGAAATTTTCGGACCAAAAGTCACCATATCGGCGTCACCTTTCTTTATCCACCAAAACTTTGTTGTTTTCGCTCAAATGTATCCAAAACATGTTTATATGGTTTATAGGTCATAATGGGAGCTTTGAGCGCGAAAAGCTTTCCGTGAAATTTTCGGACCAAAAGTGACTATATCGGCGTCACATTTCTTTATCCACCAAAACTGTGTTGTTTTCTCTCAAATGTGCCCCAAACATGTTTATATGGTTTAAAGGTCATAATGGGAGCTTTGTGCGCGAAAAGCTTTACGTTAACTTTTCGGACCAAAAGTCACCATATCGACGTCACCTTTCTTTATCCACCAAAACTGTGTAATTTTCGCTCAAATGTGTCCCAAACATGTTTATATGGTATATAGGTCATAATGGGAGCTTTGTACGCGAAAAGCTTTCCGTGAAATTTTCGCAACAAAAGTGACCATATTGGCGTCACCTTTCTTTATACAACAAAACTGTGTTGTTTTCGCTCAAATGTGTCCCAAACATGTTTGTATGGTTTATAGGTCATAATGGGAGCTTTGTGCGCGAAAGGCTTTCCGTGAAATTTTCGGACCAAAAGTGACCATATCGGCGTCGCCTTTCTTTATCCACCAAAACTGTATTGTTTTCGCTCAAATGTGTCCCAAAAATGTTTATATGGTTTATAGGTCATAATGGGATCATTGTGCGTGACAATCGTTCCGTGAAATTTTCGGACCAAAAGTGACCATATCGGTGTCACCTTTCTGTACCCACCAAAACAGTGTTGTTTTCGTTCAAATGTGTTTCAAACATGTTTATATGGTGTATAGGTTATAATAGGAGCTTTCTGCGGGAAAAGCTATCCTTGATATTTTCGGACTGAAAGTGACCGTATCGGCATCATCTTCCTTTATACACCAAAACTGTGTTTTTTTTTCTCAAATGTCTCGAAAACATGTTTATATGGTTTATAGGTCATAATGGGAGCTTTGTGTTTGAAAAGCTTTCCGTGAAATTTTCGGACCAAAAGTGACCATATCGACGTCACCTTTCTTTATCCACCAAAACTGTGTTGTTTTCGCTCAAATGTGTTTCAAAAATCTTTATATGGTGTATAGATTATAATACGAGCTTTCTGAGCGAAAAGCTTTCCTTGAAATTTTCGGACCAAAAGTCACCATATCGGCGTCACCTTTCTTTATCCACCAAAACTTTGTTGTTTTCGCTCAAATGTATCCAAAACATGTTTATATGGTTTATAGGTCATAATGGGAGCTTTGAGCGCGAAAAGCTTTCCGTGAAATTTTCGGACCAAAAGTGACTATATCGGCGTCACATTTCTTTATCCACCAAAACTGTGTTGTTTTCTCTCAAATGTGCCCCAAACATGTTTATATGGTTTAAAGGTCATAATGGGAGCTTTGTGCGCGAAAAGCTTTACGTTAACTTTTCGGACCAAAAGTCACCATATCGACGTCACCTTTCTTTATCCACCAAAACTGTGTAATTTTCGCTCAAATGTGTCCCAAACATGTTTATATGGTATATAGGTCATAATGGGAGCTTTGTACGCGAAAAGCTTTCCGTGAAATTTTCGCAACAAAAGTGACCATATTGGCGTCACCTTTCTTTATACAACAAAACTGTGTTGTTTTCGCTCAAATGTGTCCCAAACATGTTTGTATGGTTTATAGGTCATAATGGGAGCTTTGTGCGCGAAAGGCTTTCCGAGAAATTTTCGGACCAAAAGTGACCATATCGGCGTCGCCTTTCTTTATCCACCAAAACTGTATTGTTTTCGCTCAAATGTGTCCCAAAAATGTTTATATGGTTTATAGGTCATAATGGGATCATTGTGCGTGAAAATCGTTCCGTGAAATTTTCGGACCAAAAGTGACCATATCGGTGTCACCTTTCTGTACCCACCAAAACTGTGTTGTTTTCGTTCAAATGTGTCTCAAACATGTTTATATGGTGTATAGGTTATAATAGGAGCTTTCTGCGGGAAAAGCTATCCTTGATATTTTCGGACTGAAAGTGACCGTATCGGCATCATCTTCCTTTATACACCAAAACTGTGTTTTTTTTTCTCAAATGTCTCGAAAACATGTTTATATGGTTTATAGGTCATAATGGGAGCTTTGTGTTTGAAAAGCTTTCCGTGAAATTTTCGGACCAAAAGTGACCATATCGGCGTCACCTTTCTTTATCCACCAAAACTGTGTTGTTATCGCTCAAATGTGTTTTAAACATGTTTTTATGGTGTATAGGTTTTAATAGGAGCTTTCTGCGTGAAAAGCTTTCCGTGAAATTTTCGGACCAAAAGTGACCATATCTGCGTCACCTTTCTTTATCCACCAAAACTATGTTGTTTTCGCTCAAATGTGTCCCAAACATGTTTATATGGTTTATAGGTCATAATGGGAACTTTGTGCGCGAAAGGTTTTCTGTGAAATTTTCGGATCAAAAGGGACCATATCGGCATCGTGTTTCTTTATCCACCAAAACTGTATTGTTTTTACTCAAATGTGTCCCAAACATGTTTATATGGTTTATAGGTCATAATGGGAGAATTGTGCGCGAAAAGCTTTCCGTGAAATTTTCGGACCAAAAGTGACCATATCGGCGTCACCTTTCTTTATCCACCAAAACTGTGTTGTTTTCGCTCAAATGTGTCCCAAACATGTTTGTATGGTTTATAGCTCAGAATGGGAGCTTTGTGCGCGAAAGGATTTCCGTGAAATTTTCGGACCAAAAGTGACCATATCGACGTCACCTTTCTTTATCCACCAAAACTGTGTTGTTTTCGCTCAAATGTGTTTCAAACATGTTTATATGGTGTGTAGGTTATAATACGAGCTTTCTGAGCGAAAGCATTCCGTGAAATTTTCGGACCAAAAGTGACCATATCGACGTCACCTTTCTTTATCCACCAAAACTGTGTTGTTTTCGCTCAAATGTGTTTCAAACATGTTTATATGGTGTATAGGTTATAATATGAGCTTTCTGAGCGAAAAGCTTTCCTTGAAATTTTCGGACCAAAAGTCACCATATCGGCGTCACCTTTCTTTATCCACCAAAACTTTGTTGTTTTCGCTCAAATGTATCCAAAACATATTTATATGGTTTATAGGTCATAATGGGAGCTTTGAGCGCGAAAAGCATTCCGTGAAATTTTAGGACCAAAAGTGATTATATCGGCATCACCTTTCTTTATCCACCAAAACTGTGTTGTTTTCACTCAAATGTGCCACAAACATGTTTATATGGTTTAAAGGTCATAATGGGAGCTTTGTGCGCGAAAAGCTTTCCGTTATGTTTTCGGACCAAAAGTCACCATATCGACGTCACCTTTCTTTATCCACCAAAACTGTGTAATTTTCGCTCAAATGTGTCCCAAACATGTATATATGGTTTATAGGTCATAATGGGAGCTTTGTACGCGAAAAGCTTTCCGTGAAATTTTCGGAACAAAAGTGACCATATTGCCGTCACCTTTCTTTATACACCAAAACTGTGTTGTTTTCGCTCAAATGTGTCCCAAACATGTTTGTATGGTTTATAAGTCATAATGGGAGCTTTGTGCGCGAAAGGCTTTCCGTGAAATTTTCGGACCAAAAGTGACCATATCGGCGTCGCCTTTCTTTATCCACCAAAACTGTATTTTTTTCGCTCAAATGTGTCCCAAAAATGTTTATGTGGTTTATAGGTCATAATGGGATCATTGTGCGCGAAAAGCTTTCCGTGAAATTTTCGGACCAAAAGTGACCATATCGGTGTCACCTTTCTTTACCCACTAAAACTGTGTTGTTTTTGTTCAAATGTGTTTCAAACATGTTTATATGGTGTATAGGTTATAATAGGAGCTTTCTGCGGGAAAAGCTATCCTTGATATTTTCGGACTGAAAGTGACCGTATCGGCATCACCTTCCTTTATCCACCAAAACTGTGTTTTTTTTGTCAAATGTCTCGAAAACATGTTTATATGGTTTATAGGTCATAATGGGAGCTTTGTGTTTGAAAAGCTTTCCGTGAAATTTTCGGACCAAAAGTGACCATATCGGCGTCACCTTTCTTTATCCACCAAAACTGTGTTTTTTTCGCTTAAATGCGTCCCAAACATGTTTATATGGTTTATAGGTCATAATGGGAACTTTGTGCGCGAAAGGTTTTCCGTGAAATTTTCGGATCAAACGTGACCATATCGGCGTCGCGTTTCTTTATCCACCAAAACTGTATTGTTTTTACTCAAATGTGTCCCAAACATGTTTATATGGTTTATAGGTCATAATGGGAGCATTGTGCGCGAAAAGCTTTCCGTGAAATTTTCGGACCAAAAGTGACCATATCGACGTCCCCTATCTTTATCCACCAGAACTGTGTTGTTTTCGCTCAAATGTGTTTCAAACATGTTTATATGGTGTATAGGTTATAATACGAGCTTTCTGAGCGAAAAGCTTTCCTTGAAATTTTCGGACCAAAAGTCACCATATCGGCGTCACCTTTCTTTATCCACCAAAACTTTGTTGTTTTCGCTCAAATGTATCCAAAACATATTTATATGGTTTATAGGTCATAATGGGAGCTTTGAGCGCGAAAAGCATTCCGTGAAATTTTAGGACCAAAAGTGATTATATCGGCGTCACCTTTCTTTATCCACCAAAACTGTGTTGTTTTCGCTCAAATGTGCCACAAACATGTTTATATGGTTTAAAGGTCATAATGGGAGCTTTGTGCGCGAAAAGCTTTCCGTTATGTTTTCGGACCAAAAGCCACCATATCGACGTCACCTTTCTTTATCCACCAAAACTGTGTAATTTTCGCTCAAATGTGTCCCAAACATGTTTATATGGTTTATAGGTCATAATGGGAGCTTTGTACGCGAAAAGCTTTCCGTGAAATTTTCGGAACAAAAGTGACCATATTGGCGTCACCTTTCTTTAAACACCAAAACTGTGTTGTTTTCGCTCAAATGTGTCCCAAACATGTTTGTATGGTTTATAAGTCATAATGGGAGCTTTGTGCGCGAAAGGCTTTCCGTGAAATTTTCGGACCAAAAGTGACCATATCGGCGTCGCCTTTCTTTATCCACCAAAACTGTATTGTTTTCGCTCAAATGTGTCCCAAAAATGTTTATATGGTTTATAGGTCATAATGGGATCATTGTGCGCGAAAAGCTTTCCGTGAAATTTTCGGACCAAAAGTGACCATATCGGTGTCACCTTTCTTTACCCACCAAAACTGTGTTGTTTTCGTTCAAATGTGTTTCAAACATGTTTATATGGTGTATAGGTTATAATAGGAGCTTTCTGCGGGAAAAGCTATCCTTGATATTTTCGGACTGAAAGTGACCGTATCGGCATCACCTTCCTTTATCCACCAAAACTGTGTTTTTTTCTCTAATGTCTCGAAAACATGTTTATATGGTTTATAGGTCATAATGGGAGCTTTGTGTTTGAAAAGCTTTCCGTGAAATTTTCGGACCAAAAGTGACCATATCGGCGTCACCTTTCTTTATCAACCAAAATTGTGTTTTTTCACTCAAATGCGTCCCAAACATGTTTATATGGTTTATAGGTCATAATGGGAACTTTGTGCGCGAAAGGTTTTCCGTGAAATTTTCGGATCAAACGTGACCATATCGGCGTCGCGTTTCTTTATCCACCAAAACTGTATTGTTTTTACTCAAATGTGTCCCAAACATGTTTATATGGTTTATAGGTCATAATGGGAGCATTGTGCGCGAAAAGCTTTCCGTGAAATTTTCGGACCAAAAGTGGCCATATCGACGTCCCCTATCTTTATCCACCAGAACTGTGTTGTTTTCGCTCAAATGTGTTTCAAACATTTTTATATGTTGTATAGGCTATAATACGAGCTTTCTGAGCGAAAAGCTTTCCTTGAAATTTTCGGACCGAAAGTGACCATATCGGCGTCACCTTTCTTTATCCACCAAAATTATGTTGTTTTCGCTCAAATGTATCCCAGACATGTTTATATTGTTTATAGGTCATAATGGGAGCTTTGTGCGCGAAAAGCTTTCCGTGAAATTTTCGGAACAAAAGTGACCATATCGGCGCCACCTTTGTTTATCCACCAAAACTGTGTTGTTTTCGCTCAAATGTGTCCCAAACATGTTTGTATGGTTTATAGCTCAGAATGGGAGCTTTGTGCGCGAAAGGCTTTCCGTGAAATTTTCGGACCAAAAGTGACCATATCGGCGTCGCCTTTCTTTATCCACGAAAACTGTATTGTTTTCACTCAAATGTGTCCCAAACATGTTTATATGGTTTATAGGTCATAATGGGAGCATTGTGCGCGAAAAGCATTCCGTGAAATTTTCGGACCAAAAGTGACCATATCGGCGTCGCATTCCTTTATCCACCAAAACTGTATTGTTTTCACTCTAATCTGTCCCAAACATGTTTATATGGTTTATAGGTCATAATGGGAGCATTGTGCGCGAAAAGCATTCCGTGAAATTTTCGGACCAAAAGTGACCATATCGACGTCGCGTTTCTTTATCCACCAAAACTGTGTTGTTTTCGCTCAAATGTGTTTCAAACATGTTTATATGGTGTGTAGGTTATAATACGAGCTTTCTGAGCGAAAGCATTCCGTGAAATTTTCGGACCAAAAGTGACCATATCGACGTCACCTTTATTTATCCACCAAAACCGTGTTGTTTTGGCTCAAATATGTTTCAAACATGTTTATATGGTATATAGGTTATAATACGAGCTTTCTGAGCGAAAAGCTTTCCTTGAAATTTTCGGACCAAAAGTCACCATATCGCCGTCACCTTTCTTTATCCACCAAAACTTTGTTGTTTTCGCTCAAATGTATCCAAAACATGTTTATATGGTTTATAGGTCATAATGGGAGCTTTGAGCGCGAAAAGCTTTCCGTGAAATTTTCGGACCAAAAGTGACTATATCGGCGTCGCCTTTCTTTATCCACCAAAACTGTGTTGTTTTCGCTCAAATGTGCCCCAAACATGTTTATATGGTTTAAAGGTCATAATGGCAGCTTTGTGCGCGAAAAGCTTTCCGTTAAGTTTTCGGACCAAAAGTCACCATATCGACGTCACCTTTCTTTATCCACCAAAACTGTGTAATTTTCGCTCAAATGTGTCCCAAACATGTTTATATGGTTTATAGGTCATAATAGGAGCTTTGTACGCAAAAAGCTTTCCGTGAAATTTTCGGAACAAACGTGACCATATTGGCGTCACCTTTCTTTATACACCAAAACTGTGTTGTTTTCGCTCAAATGTGTCCCAAACATGTTTGTATGGTTTATATGTCATAATGGGAGCTTTGTGCGCGAAAAGCTCTCCGTGAAATTTTCGGACCAAAAGTGACTATATCGGCGTCGCCTTTCTTTATCGACCAAAACTGTGTTGTTTTCGCTCAAATGTGCCCCAAACATGTTTATATGGTTTGAAGGTCATAATGGCAGCTTTGTGCGCGAAAAACTTTCCGTGAAATTTTCGGAACAAAAGTGACCATATCGGCGCCACCTTTCTTTATCCACCAAAACTGTGTTGTTTTCGCTCAAATGTGTCCCAAACATGTTTGTATGGTTTATAGCTCAGAATGGGAGCTTTGTGCGCGAAAGGCTTTCCGTGAAATTTTCGGACCAAAAGTGACCATATCGGCGTCGCCTTTCTTTATCCACGAAAACGGTATTGTTTTCACTCAAATGTGTCCCAAACATGTTTATATGGTTTATAGGTCATAATGGGAGCATTGTGCGCGAAAAGCATTCCGTGAAATTTTCGGACCAAAAGTGACCATATCGACGTCACCTTTATTTATCCACCAAAACTGTGTTGTTTTGGCTCAAATATGTTTCAAACATGTTTATATGGTATATAGGTTATAATACGAGCTTTCTGAGCGAAAAGCTTTCCTTGAAATTTTCGGACCAAAAGTCACCATATCGGTGTCACCTTTCTTTATCCACCAAAACTTTGTTGTTTTCGCTCAAATGTATCCAAAACATGTTTATATGGTTTATAGGTCATAATGGTAGCTTTGAGCGCGAAATGCTTTCCGTGAAATTTTCGGACCAAAAGTGACTATATCGGCGTCGCCTTTCTTTATCCACCAAAACTGTGTTGTTTTCGCTCAAATGTGCCCCAAACATGTTTATATGGTTTAAAGGTCATAATGGAAGCTTTGTGCGCGAAAAGCTTTCCGTTAAGTTTTCGGACCAAAAGTCACCATATCGGCGTCGCCTTTCTTTATCTACCAAAACTGTGTTGTTTTCGCTCAAATGTGCCCCAAACATGTTTATATGGTTTAAAGGTCATAATGGCGGCTTTGTGCACGAAAAACTTTCCGTGAAATTTTCGGAACAAAAGTGACCATATCGGCGCCACCTTTCTTTATCCACCAAAACTGTGTTGTTTTCGCTCAAATGTGTCCCAAACATGTTTGTATGGTTTATAGCTCAGAATGGGAGCTTTGTGCGCGAAAGGCTTTCCGTGAAATTTTCGGACCAAAAGTGACCATATCGGCGTCGCCTTTCTTTATCCACGAAAACTGTATTGTTTTCACTCAAATGTGTCCCAAACATGTTTATATGGTTTATAGGTCATAATGGGAGCATTGTGCGCGAAAAGCATTCCGTGAAATTTTCGGACCAAAAGTGACCATATCGACGTCATCTTTCTTTATCCACCAAAACTGTGTTGTTTTCGCTCAAATGTGTTTCAAACATGTTTATATGGTGTGTAGGTTATAATACGAGCTTTCTGGGCGAAAGCATTCCGTGAAATTTTTGGACCAAAAGTGACCATATCGACGTCACCTTTATTTATCCACCAAAACTGTGTTGTTTTGGCTGAAATATGTTTCAAACATGTTTATATGGTATATAGGTTATAATACGAGCTTTCTGAGCGAAAAGCTTTCCTTGAAATTTTCGGACCAAAAGTCACCATATCGGCGTCACCTTTCTTTATCCACCAAAACTTTGTTGTTTTCGCTCAAATGTATCCAAAACATGTTTATATGGTTTATAGGTCATAATGGTAGCTTTGAGCGCGAAAAGCTTTCCGTAAAATTTTCGGACCAAAAGTGACTATATCGGCGTCGCCTTTCTTTATCCACCAAAACTGTGTTGTTTTCGCTCAAATGTGCCCCAAACATGTTTATATGGTTTAAAGGTCATAATGGCAGCTTTGTGCGCGAAAAGCTTTCCGTTAAGTTTTCGGACCAAAAGTCACCATATCGACGTCACCTTTCTTTATCCACCAAAACTGTGTAATTTTCGCTCAAATGTGTCCCAAACATGTTTATATGGTTTTAGGTCATAATAGGAGCTTTGTACGCAAAAAGCTTTCCGTGAAATTTTCGGAACAAACGTGACCATATTGGCGTCACCTTTCTTTATACACCAAAACTGTGTTGTTTTCGCTCAAATGTGTCCCAAACATGTTTGTATGGTTTATATGTCATAATGGGAGCTTTGTGCGCGAAAGGCTTTCCGTGAAATTTTCGGACCAAAAGTGACCATATCGGCGTCGCCTTTCTTTATCCACCAAAACTGTGTTGTTTTCGCTCAAATGTGCCCCAAACATGTTTATATGGTTTAAAGGTCATAATGGCAGCTTTGTACGCGAAAAGCTTTCCGTTAAGTTTTCGGGCCAAAAGTCACCATATCGACGTCACCTTTCTTTATCCACCAAAACTGTGTAATTTTCGCTCAAATGTGTCCCAAACATGTTTATATGGTATATAGGTCATAATGGGAGCTTTGTACGCGAAAAGCTTTCCGTGAAATTTTCGCAACAAAAGTGACCATATTGGCGTCACCTTTCTTTATCCACCAAAACTGTGTTGTTATCGCTCAAATGTGTTTCAAACATTTTTTTATGGTGTATAGGTTTTAATAGGAGCTTTCTGCGTGAAAAGCTTTCCGTGAAATTTTCGGACCAAAAGTGACCATATCGACGTCACCTTTCTTTATCCACCAAAATTATGTTATTTTCACTGAAATGTGTCCCAAATATGTTATATGGTTTATAGGTCATAATGGGAGCTTTGTGCGCGAAAGGTTTTCCGTGAAATTTTCGGATCAAAAGTGACCATATCAGCGTCACCTATCTTTATCCACCAGAACTGTGTTGTTTTCGCTCAATTGTGTTTCAAACATGTTTTTATGGTGTATAGGCTATAATACGAGCTTTCTGAGCGAAAAGCTTTCCTTGAAAATTTTGGACCGAAAGTGACCATATCGGCGTACCTTTCTTTATCCACCAAAATTTTGTTGTTTTCGCTCAAATGTATCCCAAACATGTTTATATTGTTTATAGGTTATAATGGGAGCTTTTGCGCGAAAAGCTTTCCGTGAAATTTTCGGAAAAAAAGTGACCATATCGGCGTCACCTTTCTTTATCCACCAAAACTGTGTTGTTTTCGCTCAAATGTGTCCCAAACATGTTTGTATGGTTTATAAGTCAGAATGGGAGCTTTGTGCGCGAAAGGCTTTCCGTGAAATTTTCGGACCAAAAGTGACCATATCGCCGTCGCCTTCCTTTATCCACCAAAACTGTATTGTTTTCACTCTAATGTGTCCCAAACATGTTTATATGGTTTATAGGTCATAATGGGAGCATTGTGCGCGAAAAGCATTCCGTGAAATTTTCGGACCAAAAGTGACCATATCGACGTCATCTTTCTTTATCCACCAAAACTGTGTTGTTTTCGCTCAAATGTGTTTCAAACATGTTTATATGGTGTGTAGGTTATAATACGAGCTTTCTGAGCGAAATCATTCCGTGAAATTTTCGGACCAAAAGTGACCATATCAAAGTCACCTTTCTTTATCCACCAAAACTGTGTTGTTTTCGCTCAAATGTGTTTCAAACATGTTTATATGGTGTATAGATTATAATACGAGCTTTCTGAGCGAAAAGCTTTCCTTGAAATTTTCGGACGAAAAGTCACCATATCGGCGTCACCTTTCTTTATCCACCAAAACTTTGTTGTTTTCGCTCAAATGTATCCAAAACATTTTTATATGGTTTATAGGTCATAATGGGAGCTTTGAGCGGGAAAAGCTTTCCGTGAAATTTTCGGACCAAAAGTCACCATATCGACGTCACCTTTCTTTATCCACCAAAACTGTGTAATTTTCGCTCAAATGTGTCCCAAACATGTTTATATGGTATATAGGTCATAATGGGAGCTTTGTACGCGAAAAGCTTTCCGTGAAATTTTCGCAACAAAAGTGACCATATTGGCGTCACCTTTCTTTATACACCAAAACTGTGTTGTTTTCGCTCAAATGTGTCCCAAACATGTTTTGTATGGTTTATAGGTCATAATGGGAGCTTTGTGCGCGAAAGGCTTTCCGTGAAATTTTCGGACCAAAAGTGACCATATCGGCGTCGCCTTTCTTTATCCACCAAAACTGTATTGTTTTCGCTCAAATGTGTCCCAAAAATGTTTATATGGTTTATAGGTCATAATGGGATCATTGTGCGCGAAGAGCTTTCCGTGAAATTTTTGGACCAAAAGTGACCATATCGGTGTCACCTTTCTTTATCCACAAAAACTGTGTTGTTTTCGTTCAAATGTGTCCCAAAAATGTTTATATGGTGTATAGGTTATATAATAGGAGCTTTATGCGGGAAAAGCTATCCTTGATATTTTCGGACTGAAAGTGACCGTATCGGCATCACCTTTCTTTATCCACCAAAACTGTGTTTTTTTTCTCAAATGTCTCGAAAACATGATTATATGGAATATAGGTCATAATGGGAGCTTTGTGTTTGAAAAGCTTTCCGTGAAATTTTCGGACCAAAAGTGACCATATCGGCGTCACCTTTCTTTATTCCCCCAAACTGTGTTTTTGTCGCTCAAATGCGTCCCAAACATGTTTGTACAGTTTATAGGTCATAATGGGAGCTTTCTGTTTGAAAAGCTTTCCATGAAATTTTCGGACCAAAAGTGTTTCAAACATGTTTTTATGGTGTATAGGTTTTAATAGGAGCTTTCTGCGTGAAAAGCGTTCCGTGAAATTTTCGGACCAAAAGTGACCATATCGGCGTCACCTTTCTTTATCCACCAAAACTATGCTGTTTTCGCTCAAATGTGTCCCAAACATGTTTATATGGTTTATAGGTCATAATGGGGAGCTTTGTGCGCGAAAGATTTTTCGTGAAATTTTCGGATCAAAAGTGACCATATCGACGTCACCTATCTTTATCCACCAGAACTGTGTTGTTTTCGCTCAAATGTGTTTCAAACATGTTTATATGGTGTATAGGCTATAATACGAGCTTTCTGAGCGAAAAGTTTTCCTTGAAATTTTCGGACCGAAAGTGACCTTATCGGCGTCACCTTTCATTATCCACCAAAATTTTGTTGATTTCGCTCAAATGTATCCCAAACATGTTTATATTGTTTATAGGTCATAATGGGAGCTTTGAGCGCGAAAAGCTTTCCGTGAATTTTTCGGACCAAAAGTGACTATATCGGCGTCACCTTTCTTTATCCACCAAAACTGTATTGTTTTCGGTCAAATGTGCCCCAAACATGTTTATATGGTTTAAAGGTCATAATGGGAGCTTTGTGCGCGAAAAGGTTTCCGTTAAGTTTTCGGACCAAAAGTCACCATATCGACGTCACCTTTCTTTATCCACCAAAACTGTGTAATTTTCGCTCAAATGTGTCCCAAACAAGTTTATATGGTTTATAGGTCATAATGGGAGCTTTGTACGCGAAAAGCTTTCCGTGAAATTTTCGGAACAAAAGTGACCATATATGGCGTCACCTTTCTTTATACACCAAAACTGTGTTGTTTTCGCTCAAATGTGTCCCAAACATGTTTGTATGGTTTATAGGTCATAATGGGAGCTTTGTGCGCGAAAGGCTTTCCGTGAAATTTTCGGACCAAAAGTGACCATATCGGCGTCGCCTTTCTTTATCCACCAAAACTGTATTGTTTTCGCTCAAATGTGTCCCAAAAATGTTTATATGGTTTATAGGTCATAATGGGATCATTGTGCGCGAAAAGCTCTCCGTGAAATTTTCGGACCAAAAGTGACCATATCGGTGTCACCTTTCTTTATCCACCAAAACTGTGTTGTTTTCGTTCAAATGTGTTTCAAACATGTTTATATGGTGTATAGGTTATAATAAGAGCTTTCTGCGGGAAAAGCTATCCATGATATTTTCGGACTGAAAGTGACCGTATCGGCATCATCTTTCTTTATCCACCAAAAACTGTGTTTTTTTTTCTCAAATGTCTCGAAAACATGTTTATATGGTTTATAGGTCATAATGGGAGCTTTCCGTTTGAAAAGCTTTCCATGAAATTTCGGACCGAAAGTTACCATATCGGCGTCACCTTTCTTTTTCCACCAAAACTGTGTTGTTATCGCTCAAATGTGTTTCAAACATGTTTTTATGGTGTATAGGTTTTAATAGGAGCTTTCTGCGTGAAAAGCTTTCCGTGAAATTTTCGGACCAAAAGTGACCATATCGGCGTCACCTTTCTTTATCCACCAAAACTATGTTGTTTTCGCTCAAATGTGTCCCAAACATGTTTATATGGTTTATAGGTCATAATGGGAGCTTTGTGCGCGAAAGGTTTTCCGTGAAATTTTCGGATCAATTGTGACCATATCGGCGTCGCGTTTCTTTATCCACCAAAACTGTATTGTTTTTACTCAAATGTGTCCCAAACATGTTTATATGGTTTATAGGTCATAATGGGAGCATTGTGCGCGAAAAGCTTTCCGTGAAATTTTCGGACCAAAAGTGACCATATCGACGTCACCTATCTTTATCCACCAAAACTGTGTTGTTTTCGCTCAAATGTGTTTCAAATATGTTTATATGGTGTATAGGCTATAATACGAGCTTTCTGACCGAAAAGCTTTCCTTGAAATTTTCGGACCGAAAGTGACCATATCGGCGTCACCTTTCTTTATCCACCAAAATTTTGTTGTTTTCGATCAAATGTATCCCAGACATGTTTATATTGTTTATAGGTCATAATGGGAGCTTTGTGCGCGAAAAGCTTTCTGTGAAATTTTCGGAACAAAAGTGACCAAATCGGCGTGACCTTTCTTTATCCACCAAAACTGTGTTGTTTTCGCTCAAATGTGTCCCAAACATGTTCGTATGGTTTATATCTTAGAATGGGAGCTTTGTGCGTGAAAGGCTTTCCGTGAAATTTTCGGACCAAAAGTGACCATATCGGCGTCGCCTTTCTTTATCCACCAAAACTGTATTGTTTTCACTCAAATGTGTCCCAAACATGTTTGTATGGTTTATAGGTCATAATGGGAGCATTGTGCGCGAAAAGCTTTCCGTGAAATTTTCGGACCAAAAGTGACCATATTGACTTCACCTATCTTTATCCACCAGAACTGTGTTGTTTTCGCTCAAATGTGTTTCAAACATGTTTATATGGTGTATAGGCTATAATACGAGCTTTCTGAGCGAAAAGTTTTCCTTGAAATTTTCGGACCGAAAGTGGCCATATCGGCGTCACCTTTTATTATCCACCAAAATTTTGTTGTTTTCGCTCAAATATATCCCAAACATGTTTATATTGTTTATAGGTCATAATGGGAGCTTTGAGCGCGAAAAGCTTTCCGTGAATTTTTCGGACCAAAAGTGACTATATCGGCGTCACCTTTCTTTATCCACCAAAACTGTATTGTTTTCGGTCAAATGTGACCCAAACATGTTTATATGGTTTAAAGGTCATAATGGGAGCTTTGTGCGCGAAAAGCTTTCCGTTATGTTTTCGGACCAAAAGTCACCATATCGACGTCACCTTTCTTTATCCACCAAAACTGTGTAATTTTCGCTCAAATGTGTCCCAAACAAGTTTATATGGTTTATAGGTAATAATGGGAGGTTTGTACGCGAAAAGCTTTCCGTGAAATTTTCGGAACAAAAGTGACCATATATGGCGTCACCTTTCTTTATACACCAAAACTGTGTTGTTTTCGCTCAAATGTGTCCCAAACATGTTTGTATGGTTTATAGGTCATAATGGGAGCTTTGTGCGCGAAAGGCTTTCCGTGAAATTTTCGGACCAAAAGTGACCATATCGGCGTCGCCTTTCTTTATCCACCAAAACTGTATTGTTTTCGCTCAAATGTGTCCCAAAAATGTTTATATGGTTTATAGGTCATAATGGGATCATTGTGCGCGAAAAGCTTTCCGTGAAATTTTCGGACCAAAAGTGACCATATCGGTGTCACCTTTCTTTATCCACCAAAATTGTGTTGTTTTCGTTCAAATGTGTTTCAAACATGTTTATATGGTGTATAGGTTATAATAAGAGGTTTCTGCGGGAAAAGCTATCCTTGATATTTTCGGACTAAAAGTGACCGTATCGGCATCATCTTTCTTTATCCACCAAAAACTGTGTTTTTTTTTTCTCAAATGTCTCGAAAACATGTTTATATGGTTTATAGGTCATAATGGGAGCTTTCCGTTTGAAAAGCTTTCCATGAAATTTTCGGACCGAAAGTTACCATATCGGCGTCACCTTTCTTTTTCCACCAAAACTGTGTTGTTATCGCTCAAATGTGTTTCAAACATGTTTTTATGGTGTATAGGTTTTAATAGGAGCTTTCTGCGTGAAAAGCATTCCGTGAAATTTTCGGACCAAAAGAGACCATATCGGCGTCACCTTTCTTTATCCACCAAAACTATGTTGTTTTCGGTCAAATGTGTCCCAAACATGTTTATATGGTTTATAGGTCATAATGGGAGCTTTGTGCGCGAAAGGTTTTCCGTGAAATTTTCGGATCAATTGTGACCATATCGGCGTCGCGTTTCTTTATCCACCAAAACTGTATTGTTTTTCTCAAATGTGTCCCAAACATGTTTATATGGTTTATAGGTCATAATGGGAGCATTGTGCGCGAAAAGCTTTCCGTGAAATTTTCGGACCAAAAGTGACCATATCGACGTCACCTATCTTTATCCACCAGAACTGTGTTGTTTTCGCTCAAATGTGTTTCAAATATGTTTATATGGTGTATAGGCTATAATACGAGCTTTCTGACCGAAAAGCTTTCCTTGATATTTTCGGACCGAAAGTGACCATATCGGCGTCACCTTTCTTTATCCACCAAAATTTTGTTGTTTTCGATCAAATGTATCCCAGACATGTTTATATTGTTTATAGGTCATAATGGGAGCTTTGTGCGCGAAAAGCTTTCTGTGAAATTTTCGGAACAAAAGTGACCATATCGGCGTGACCTTTCTTTATCCACCAAAACTGTGTTGTTTTCGCTCAAATGTGTCCCAAACATGTTCGTATGGTTTATATCTTAGAATGGGAGCTTTGTGCGTGAAAGGCTTTCCGTGAAATTTTCGGACCAAAAGTGACGATATCGGCGTCGCCTTTCTTTATCCACCAAAACTGTATTGTTTTCACTCAAATGTGTCCCAAACATGTTTGTATGGTTTATAGGTCATAATAGGAGCATTGTGCGCGAAAAGCTTTCCGTGAAATTTTCGAACCAAAAGTGACCATATTGACTTCACCTATCTTTATCCACCAGAACTGTGTTGTTTTCGCTCAAATGTGTTTCAAACATGTTTATATGGTGTATAGGCTATAATACGAGCTTTCTGAGCGAAAAGTTTGCCTTGAAATTTTCGGACCGAAAGTGGCCATATCGGCGTCACCTTTTATTATCCACCAAAATTTTGTTGTTTTCGCTCAAATGTATCCCAAACATGTTTATATTGTTTATAGGTCATAATGGGAGCTTTGAGCGCGAAAAGCTTTCCGTGAATTTTTCGGACCAAAAATGACTATATCGGCGTCACCTTTCTTTATCCACAAAAACTGTATTGTTTTCGGTCAAATGTGCCCCAAACATGTTTATATGGTTTAAAGGTCATAATGGGTGCTTTGTGCGCGAAAAGCTTTCCGTTAAGTTTTCGGACCAAAAGTCACCATATCGACGTCACCTTTCTTTATCCACCAAAACTGTGTAATTTTCGCTCAAATGTGTCCCAAACAAGTTTATATGGTTTATAGGTCATAATGGGAGCTTTGTACGCGAAAAGCTTTCCGTGAAATTTTCGGAACAAAAGTGACCATATATGGCGTCACCTTTCTTTATACACCAAAACTGTGTTGTTTTCGCTCAAATGTGTCCCAAACATGTTTGTATGGTTTATAGGTCATAATGGGAGCTTTGTGCGCGAAAGGCTTTCCGTGAAATTTTCGGACCAAAAGTGACCATATCGGCGTCGCCTTTCTTTATCCACCAAAACTGTATTGTTTTCGCTCAAATGTGTCCCAAAAATGTTTATATGGTTTATAGGTCATAATGGGATCATTGTGCGCGAAAAGCTTTCCGTGAAATTTTCGGACCAAAAGTGACCATATCGGTGTCACCTTTTTTATCCACCAAAACTGTGTTGTTTTCGTTGAAATGTGTTTCAAACATGTTTATATGGTGTATAGGTTATAATAAGAGCTTTCTGCGGGAAAAGCTATCATTGATATTTTCGGACTGAAAGTCACCGTATCGGCATCATCTTTCTTTATCCACCAAAAACTGTGTTTTTTTTTCTCAAATGTCTCGAAAACATGTTTATATGGTTTATAGGTCATAATGGGAGCTTTCCGTTTGAAAAGCTTTCCATGAAATTTTCGGACCGAAAGTTACCATATCGGCGTCACCTTTCTTTTTCCACCAAAACTGTGTTGTTATCGCTCAAATGTGTTTCAAACATGTTTTTATGGTGTATAGGTTTTAATAGGAGCTTTCTGCGTGAAAAGCTTTCCGTGAAATTTTCGGACCAAAAGTGACCATATCGGCGTCACCTTTCTTTATCCACCAAAACTATGTTGTTTTCGCTCAAATGTGTCCCAAACATGTTTATATGGTTTATAGGTCATAATGGGAGCTTTGTGCGCGAAAGGTTTTCCGTGAAATTTTCGGATCAATTGTGACCATATCGGCGTCGCGTTTCTTTATCCACCAATACTATATTGTTTTTACTCAAATGTGTCCCAAACATGTTTATATGGTTTATAGGTCATAATGGGAGCATTGTGCGCGAAAAGCTTTCCGTGAAATTTTCGGACCAAAAGTGACCATATCGACGTCACCTATCTTTATCCACCAGAACTGTGTTGTTTTCGCTAAAATGTGTTTCAAATATGTTTATATGGTGTATAGGCTATAATACGAGCTTTCTAACCGAAAAGCTTTCCTTGAAATTTTCGGACCGAAAGTGACCATATCGGCGTCACCTTTCTTTATCCACCAAAATTTTGTTGTTTTCGATCAAATGTATCCCAGACATGTTTATATTGTTTATAGGTCATAATGGGAGATTTGTGCGCGAAAAGCTTTCTGTGAAATTTTCGGAACAAAAGTGACCATATCGGCGTGACCTTTCTTTATCCACCAAAATTGTGTTGTTTTCGCTCAAATGTGTCCCAAACATGTTCGTATGGTTTATATCTTAGAATGGGAGCTTTGTGCGTGAAAGGCTTTCCGTGAAATTTTCGGACCAAAAGTGACCATATCGGCGTCGCCTTTCTTTATCCACCAAAACTGTATTGTTTTCACTCAAATGTGTCCCAAACATGTTTGTATGGTTTATAGGTCATAATGGGAGCATTGTGCGCGAAAAGCTTTCCGTGAAATTTTCGGACCAAAAGTGACCACATTGACTTCACCTATCTTTATCCACCAGAACTGTGTTGTTTTCGCTCAAATGTGTTTCAAACATGTTTATATGGTGTATAGGCTATAATACGAGCTTTCTGAGCGAAAAGTTTTCCTTGAAATTTTCGAACCGAAAGTGGCCATATCGGCGTCACCTTTCATTATCCACCAAAATTTTGTTGTTTTCGCTCAAATGTATCCCAAACATGTTTATATTGTTTATAGGTCATAATGGGAGCTTTGAGCGCGAAAAGCTTTCCGTGAATTTTTCGGACCAAAAGTGACTATATCGGCATCACCTTTCTTTATCCACCAAAACTGTATTGTTTTCGGTCAAATGTGCCCCAAACATGTTTATATGGTTTAAAGGTCATAATGGGAGCTTTGTGCGCGAAAAGCTTTCCGTTAAGTTTTCGGACCAAAAGTCACCATATCGACGTCACCTTTCTTTATCCACCAAAATTGTGTAATTTTCGGTCAAATGTGTCCCAAACAAGTTTATATGGTTTATAGGTCATAATGGGAGCTTTGTACGCGAAAAGCTTTCCGTGAAATTTTCGGAACAAAAGTGACCATATATGGCGTCACCTTTCTTTATACACCAAAACTGTGTTGTTTTCGCTCAAATGTGTCCCAAACATGTTTGTATGGTTTATAGGTCATAATGGGAACTTTGTGCGCGAAAGGCTTTCCGTGAAATTTTCGGACCAAAAGTGACCATATCGGCGTCGCCTTTCTTTATCCACCAAAACTGTATTGTTTTCGCTCAAATGTGTCCCAAAAATGTTTATATGGTTTATAGGTCATAATGGGATCATTGTGCGCGAAAAGCTTTTCGTGAAATTTTCGGACCAAAAGTGACCATATCGGTGTCACCTTTCTTTATCCACCAAAACTGTGTTGTTTTCGTTCAAATGTGTTTCAAACATGTTTATATGGTGTATAGGTTATAATAAGAGCTTTCTGCGGGAAAAGCTATCCTTGATATTTTCGGACTGAAAGTGACCGTATCGGCATCATCTTTCTTTATCCACCAAAAACTGTGTTTTTTTTTCTCAAATGTCTCGAAAACATGTTTATATGGTTTATAGGTCATAATGGGAGCTTTCCGTTTGCAAAGCTTTCCATGAAATTTTCGGACCGAAAGTTACCATATCGGCGTCACCTTTCTTTTTCCACCAAAACTGTGTTGTTATCGCTCAAATGTGTTTCAAACATGTTTTTATGGTGTATAGGTTTTAATAGGAGCTTTCTGCGTGAAAAGCTTTCCGTGAAATTTTCGGACCAAAAGTGACCATATCGGCGTCACCTTTCTTTATCCACCAAAACTATGTTGTTTTCGCTCAAATGTGTCCCAAACATGTTTATATGGTTTATAGGTCATAATGGGAGCTTTGTGCGCGAAAGGTTTTCCGTGAAATTTTCGGATCAAAATGACCATATCGGCGTCGCGTTTCTTTATCCACCAAAACTGTATTGTTTTTACTCAAATGTGTCCCAAACATGTTTATATGGTTTATAGGTCATAATGGGAGCATTGTGCGCGAAAACCTTTCCGTGAAATTTTCGGACCAAAAGTGACCATATCGACGTCACCTATCTTTATCCATCAGAACTGTGTTGTTTTCGCTCAAATGTGTTTCAAATAAGTTTATATGGTGTATAGGCTATAATAAGAGCATTCTGACCGAAAAGCTTTCCTTGAAATTTTCGGACCGAAAGTGACCATAACGGCGTCACCTTTCTTTATCCACCAAAATTTTTTTGTTTTCGATCAAATGTATCCCAGACATGTTTATATTGTTTATAGGTCATAATGGGAGCTTTGTGCGCGAAAAGCTTTCTGTGAAATTTTCGGAACAAAAGTACCATATCGGCGTCACCTTTTTTTATCCACCAAATCTGTGTTGTTTTCGCTCAAATGTGTCCCAAACATGTTCGTATGGTTTATATCTTAGAATGGGAGCTTTGTGCGTGAAAGGCTTTCCGTGAAATTTTCGGACCAAAAGTGACCATATCGGCGTCGCCTTTCTTTATCCACCAAAACTGTATTGTTTTCACTCAAATGTGTCCCAAACATGTTTGTATGGTTTATAGGTCATAATGGGAGCATTGTGCGCGAAAAGCTTTCCGTGAAATTTTCGGACCAAAAGTGACCATATTGACTTCACCTATCTTTATCCACCAGAACTGTGTTGTTTTCGCTCAAATGTGTTTCAAACATCTTTATATGGTGTATAGGCTATAATACGAGCTTTCTGAGCGAAAAGTTTTCCTTGAAATTTTCGGACCGAAAGTGACCATATCGGCGTCACCTTTCTTTATCCACCAAAATTTTGTTGTTTTCGCTCAAATGTATCCCAAACATGTTTATATTGTTTATAGGTCATAATGGGAGCTTTGAGCGCGAAAAGCTTTCCGTGAAATTTTTGGACCAAAAGTGACCATATCGGCGTCTCCTTTCTTTATCCACCAAAACTGTGTTTTTTTCGCTCAAATTCATCCCAAACATGTTTGTACGGTTTATAGGTCATTATGGGAGCTTTGTGCGCGAAATATTTTCCGTGAAATTTTCGGATCAAAAGTGACCATATCGGCGTCGCGTTTCTTTATCCACCAAAACTGTATTGTTTTTACTCAAATGTGTCCCAAACATGTTTATATGGTTTATAGGTCATAATGGGAGCATTGTGTGCGAAAAGCTTTCCGTGAAATTTTCGGACCAAAAGTGTCCATATCGACGTCACCTATCTTTATCCACTAGAACTGTGTTGTTTTCGCTCAAATGTGTTTCAAACATGTTTATATAGTGTATAGGCTATAATACGAGCTTTCTGAGCGAAAAGCTTTCCTTGAAATTTTCGAACCGAAAGTGACCATATCGGCGTCACCTTTCTTTATCCACCAAAATTTTGTTGTTTTCGCTCAAATGTATCCAAAACATGTTTATATTGTTTATAGGTCATAATGGGAGCTTTGTGCGCGAAAGGCTTTCAGTGAAATTTTCGGACCAAAAGTGACCATATCGGCGTCGCCTTTCTTTATCCACCAAAACTGTATTGTTTTCACTCAAATGTGTCCCAAACATGTTTGTATGGTTTATAGGTCATAATGGGAGCATTGTGCGCGAAAAGCTTTCCGTGAAATTTTCGGACCAAAAGTGACCATATTGACTTCACCTATCTTTATCCACCAGAACTGTGTTGTTTTCGCTGAAATGTGTTTCAAACATGTTTATATGGTGTATAGGCTATAATACGAGCTTTCTGAGCGAAATGTTTTCCTTGAAATTTTCGGACCGAAAGTGACCATATCGGCGTCACCTTTCTTTATCCACCAAAATTTTGTTGTTTTCACTCAAATGTATCCCAAACATGTTTATATTGTTTATAGGTCATAATGGGAGCTTTGAGCGCGAAAAGCTTTCCGTGAAATTTTTGGACCAAAAGTGACCATATCGGCGTCACCTTTCTTTATCCACCAAAACTGTGTTGTTTTCGCTCAAATGTGTCCCAAACATGTTTGTATGGTTTATAGCTCATAATGGGAGCTTTGTGCCCGAAAGGCTTTTCGTGAAATTTTCGGACCAAAAGTGACCATATCGGCGTCGCCTTTCTTTATCCACCAAAACTGTATTGTTTTTACTCAAATGTGTCCCAAACATGTTTATATGGTTTATAGGTCATAATGGGAGCATTGTGCGCGAAAAGCTTTCCGTGAAATTTTCGGACCAAAAGTGACCATATCGACGTCACCTATCTTTATCCACCAGAACTGTGTTGTTTTCGCTCAAATGTGTTTCAAACATGTTTATATGGTGTATAGGCTATAATACGAGCTTTCTGAGCGAAAAGCTTTCCTTGAAATTTTCGGACCGAAAGTGACCATATCGGCGTCACCTTTCTTTATCCACCAAAATTTTGTTGTTTTCGCTCAAATGTATCCCAAACATGTTTATATTGTTTATAGGTCATAATGGGAGCTTTGTGCGCGAAAATCTTTCCGTGAAATTTTCGGAACAAAAGTGACCATATCGACGTCACCTTTCTTTATCCACCAAAACTGTGTTGTTTTCGCTCAAATGTGTCCCAAACATGTTTGTATGGTTTATAGCTCAGAATGGGAGCTTTGTGCCCGAAAGGCTTTTCGTGAAATTTTCGGACCAAAAGTGACCATATCGGCGTCGCCTTTCTTTATCCACCAAAACTGTATTGTTTTCACTCAAATGTGTCCCAAACATGTTTATATGGTTTATAGGTCATAATGGGAGCATTGTGCGCGAAAAGCATTCCGTGAAATTTTCGGACCAAAAGTGACCATATCGACGTCATCTTTATTTATCCACCAAAATTTGGTTGTTTTCGCTCAAATGTATCCCAAACAAGTTTATATTGTTTATAGGTCATAATGGGAGCTTTGTGCGCGAAAAGCTTTCCGTGAAATTTTCGGAACAAAAGTGACCATATCGGCGTCACCTTTCTTTATCCACCAAAACTGTGTTGTTTTTCCCTCAAATGTGTCCCAAACATGTTTGTATGGTTTATAGGTCAGAATGGGAGCTTTGTGCGCGAAAGGCTTTCCGTGAAATTTTCGGACCAAAAGTGACCATATCGCCGTCGCCATCCTTTATCCACCAAAACTGTATTGTTTTCACTCTAATGTGTCCCAAACATGTTTATATGGTTTATAGGTCATAAAGGGAGCATTGTGCGCGAAAAGCATTCCGTGAAATTTTCGGACCAAAAGTGACCACATCGACGTCACCTTTCTTTATCCACCAAAACTGTGTTGTTTTCGCTCAAATGCGTTTCAAACATTTTTATATGGTGTGTAGGTTATAATACGAGCTTTCTGAGCGAAAGCATTCCGTGAAATTTTCGGACCAAAAGTGACCATATCGACGTCACCTTTCTTTATCCACCAAAACTGTGTTGTTTTCGCTCAAATGTGTTTCAAACATGTTTATATTTGTATAGGTTATAATACGAGCTTTCTGAGCGAAAAGCTTTCCTTGAAATTTTCGGACCAAAAGTCACCACGTCGGCGTCACCTTTCTTTATCCACCAAAACTTTGTTGTTTTCACTCAAATGTATCCAAAACATGTTTATATGGTTTATAGGTCATAATGTGATCATTGTGCGCGAAAAGCTTTCCGTGAAATTTTCGGACCAAAAGTGACCATATCGGTGTCACCTTTCTTTATCCACCAAAACTGTGTTGTTTTTGTTCAAATGTGTTTCAAACATGTTTATATGTTGTATAGGTTATAATAGGAGCTTTCTGCGGGAAAAGCTATCCTTGACATTTTCGGACTGAAAGTGACCTATCGGCATCACCTTTCTTTATCCACCAAAACTGTGTTTTTTTTCTCAAATGTCTCGAAAACATGTTTATATGGTTTATAGGTCATAAAGGGAGCTTTGTGTCTGAAAAGCTTTCCGTGAAATTTTCGGACCAAAAGTGACCATATCGGCGTCACCTTTCTTTATCCACCAAAACTGTGTTTTTTTCGCTCAAATGCGTCCCAAACATGTTTGTACGGTTTATAGGTCATAATGGGAGGTTTCTGTTTGTAAAGCTTTCCATGAAATTTTCGGACCAAAAGTTACCATATCGACGTCACCTTTCTTTATCCACCAAAACTGTGTTGTTATCGCTCAAATGTGTTTCAAACATGTTTTTTATGGTGTATAGGTTTTAAAAGGAGCTTTCTACGTGAAAAGCTTTCCGTGAAATTTTCGGACTGAAAGTGACCATATCGGCGTCACCTTTCTTTATCCACCAAAACTATGTTCTTTTCGCTCAAATGTGTCCCAAACATGTTTATATGGTTTATAGGTCATAATGGGAGCTTTGTGCGCGAAAGGTTTTCCGTGAAATTTTCGGATCAAAAGTGACCATATCGGCGTCGCGTTTCATTATCCACCAAAACTGTATTGTTTTCACTCAAATGTGTCCCAAACATGTTTATATGGTTCATAAGTCATAATGGGAGCATTGTGCGCGAAAAGTTTTCCGTGAAATTTTCGGACCAAATGTGACCATATCGACCTCACCTATCTTTATCCACCAGAACTGTGTTGTTTTTGCTCAAATGTGTTTCAAACATGTTTATATGGTGTATAGGCTATATTACGAGCTTTCTGAGCGAAAAGCTTTCCTTGAAATTTTCGGACCGAAAGTGACCATATCGGCGTCACCTTTCTTTATCCACCAAAATTTTGTTGTTTTCGCTCAAATGTATCCCAAACATGTTTATATTGTTTATAGGTCATAATGGGAGCTTTGTGCGCGAAAATCTTTCCGTGAAATTTTCGGAACAAAAGTGACCATATCGACGTCACCTTTCTTTATCCACCAAAACTGTGTTGTTTTCGCTCAAATGTGTCCCAAACATGTTTGTATGGTTTATAGCTCAGAATGGGAGCTTTGTGCCCGAAAGGCTTTTCGTGAAATTTTCGGACCAAAAGTGACCATATCGGCGTCGCCTTTCTTTATCCACCAAAACTGTATTGTTTTCACTCAAATGTGTCCCAAACATGTTTATATGGTTTATAGGTCATAATGGGAGCATTGTGCGCGAAAAGCATTCCGTGAAATTTTCGGACCAAAAGTGACCATATCGACGTCATCTTTATTTATCCACCAAAATTTGGTTGTTTTCGCTCAAATGTATCCCAAACAAGTTTATATTGTTTATAGGTCATAATGGGAGCTTTGTGCGCGAAAAGCTTTCCGTGAAATTTTCGGAACAAAAGTGACCATATCGGCGTCACCTTTCTTTATCCACCAAAACTGTGTTGTTTTTCCCTCAAATGTGTCCCAAACATGTTTGTATGGTTTATAGGTCAGAATGGGAGCTTTGTGCGCGAAAGGCTTTCCGTGAAATTTTCGGACCAAAAGTGACCATATCGCCGTCGCCATCCTTTATCCACCAAAACTGTATTGTTTTCACTCTAATGTGTCCCAAACATGTTTATATGGTTTATAGGTCATAAAGGGAGCATTGTGCGCGAAAAGCATTCCGTGAAATTTTCGGACCAAAAGTGACCACATCGACGTCACCTTTCTTTATCCACCAAAACTGTGTTGTTTTCGCTCAAATGCGTTTCAAACATTTTTATATGGTGTGTAGGTTATAATACGAGCTTTCTGAGCGAAAGCATTCCGTGAAATTTTCGGACCAAAAGTGACCATATCGACGTCACCTTTCTTTATCCACCAAAACTGTGTTGTTTTCGCTCAAATGTGTTTCAAACATGTTTATATTTGTATAGGTTATAATACGAGCTTTCTGAGCGAAAAGCTTTCCTTGAAATTTTCGGACCAAAAGTCACCACGTCGGCGTCACCTTTCTTTATCCACCAAAACTTTGTTGTTTTCACTCAAATGTATCCAAAACATGTTTATATGGTTTATAGGTCATAATGTGATCATTGTGCGCGAAAAGCTTTCCGTGAAATTTTCGGACCAAAAGTGACCATATCGGTGTCACCTTTCTTTATCCACCAAAACTGTGTTGTTTTTGTTCAAATGTGTTTCAAACATGTTTATATGGTGTATAGGTTATAATAGGAGCTTTCTGCGGGAAAAGCTATCCTTGACATTTTCGGACTGAAAGTGACCGTATCGGCATCACCTTTCTTTATCCACCAAAACTGTGTTTTTTTTCTCAAATGTCTCGAAAACATGTTTATATGGTTTATAGGTCATAAAGGGAGCTTTGTGTCTGAAAAGCTTTCCGTGAAATTTTCGGACCAAAAGTGACCATATCGGCGTCACCTTTCTTTATCCACCAAAACTGTGTTTTTTTCGCTCAAATGCGTCCCAAACATGTTTGTACGGTTTATAGGTCATAATGGGAGGTTTCTGTTTGTAAAGCTTTCCATGAAATTTTCGGACCAAAAGTTACCATATCGACGTCACCTTTCTTTATCCACCAAAACTGTGTTGTTATCGCTCAAATGTGTTTCAAACATGTTTTTTATGGTGTATAGGTTTTAAAAGGAGCTTTCTACGTGAAAAGCTTTCCGTGAAATTTTCGGACTGAAAGTGACCATATCGGCGTCACCTTTCTTTATCCACCAAAACTATGTTCTTTTCGCTCAAATGTGTCCCAAACATGTTTATATGGTTTATAGGTCATAATGGGAGCTTTGTGCGCGAAAGGTTTTCCGTGAAATTTTCGGATCAAAAGTGACCATATCGGCGTCGCGTTTCATTATCCACCAAAACTGTATTGTTTTCACTCAAATGTGTCCCAAACATGTTTATATGGTTCATAAGTCATAATGGGAGCATTGTGCGCGAAAAGTTTTCCGTGAAATTTTCGGACCAAATGTGACCATATCGACCTCACCTATCTTTATCCACCAGAACTGTGTTGTTTTTGCTCAAATGTGTTTCAAACATGTTTATATGGTGTATAGGCTATATTACGAGCTTTCTGAGCGAAAAGCTTTCCTTGAAATTTTCGGACCGAAAGTGACCATATCGGCGTTACCTTTCTTTATCCACCAAAATTTTGTTGTTTTCGCTCAAATGTATCCCAAACATGTTTATATGGTTTATAGGTCATAATGGGAGCTTTGTGCGCGAAAAGCTTTCCGTGAAATTTTCGGAACAAAAGTGACCATATCGGCGTCACCTTTCTTTATCCACCAAAACTGTGTTGTTTTCGCTCAAATGTGTCCCAAACATGTTTGTATGGTTTATAGCTCAGAATGGGAGCTTTGTGCGCGAAAGGCTTTCCGTGAAATTTTCGGAACAAAAGTGACCATATCGGCGTCACCTTTCTTTATCCACCAAAACTGTGTTGTTTTCGCTCAAATGTGTCCCAAACATGTTTGTATGGTTTATAGCTCAGAATGGGAGCTTTGTGCGCGAAAGGCTTTCCGTGAAATTTTCGGACCAAAAGTGACCATATCGGCGTCGCCTTTCTGTATCCACCAAAACTGTATTGTTTTCACTCAAATGTGTCCCAAACATGTTTATATGGTTTATAGGTCATAATGGGAGCATTGTGCGCGAAAAGCATTCCGTGAAATTTTCGGACCAAAAGTGACCATATCGACGTGACCTTTCTTTATCCACCCAAACTGTGTTGTTTTCTCTCAAATGTGTTTCAAACATGTTTATATGGTGTATAGGTTATAATACGAGCTTTCTGAGCGAAAAGCTTTCCTTGAAATTTTCGGACCGAAAGTGACCATATCGGCGTCACCTTTCTTTATCCACCAAAACTATGTTGTTTTCGCTCAAATGTGTCCCAAACATGTTTATATGGTTTGTAGGTCATAACGGTAGCATTGTGCGCAAAAAGCTTTCCGTGAAATTTTCGACCAAAAGTGACCATATAGGCGTCACCTTTCTTTATCCACCAAAACTTTGTTGTTTTCGTTCAAACGTGTTTCAAACATGTTTATATGGTGTATAGGTTATAATAGGAGATTTCTGCGGGAAAAGCTTTCCTTGATATTTTCGGACTGAAAGTGACCGTATCGGCATCACCTTTCTTTATCCACCAAAACTGTGTTGTTTTTGCTCAAATGTCTCGAGAACATGTTTATATGGTTTATAGGTCATAATGGGAGCTTTTTGATTGAAAAGCTTTCCGTGAAATTTTCGGACCAAAAGTGACCATATCTGCGTCACCTTTCTTTATCCACCAAAACTGTGTTTTTTTCGCTCAAATGTGTCCCAAACATGTTTGTACGGTTTATAGGTCATAATGGGAGCTCTCTGTTTGAAAAGCTTTCCATGAAATTTTCGGACCAAAAGTTATCATATCGGCGTCACCTTACTTTATCCACCAAAACTGTGTTGTTATCGCTCAAATGTGTTTCAAACATGTTTTTATGGTGTATAGGTTATAATAGGAGCTTTCTGCGTGAAAAGCTTTCCGTGAAATTTTCGGACCAAAAGTGACCATATCGGCGTCACCTTTCTTTATCTACCAAAACTATGTTGTTTTCGCTCAGACGTGTCCCAAACATGTTTATAAGGTTTAGAGGTCATAATGGGAGCTTTGTTCGCGAAAGGTTTTCCGTGAAATTTTCGGATCAAAAGTGACCATATCGGCGTCGCCTTTCTTTATCAACCAAAACTGTATTGTTTTCGCTCAAATGTGTCCCAAACATATTTATATGGTTTATAGGTCATAATGTGAACATTGTGCGCGAAAAGCTTTCCGTGAAAATTTCGGACCAAAAGTTACCCTATCGACGTCACCTTTCTTTATCCACCAAAACTGTATTGTTTTCGCTCAAATGTGTTTCAAACATGTTTATATGGTGTATAGGCTATAATACGAGCTTTCTGAGCGAAAAGCTTTTCTTTAAATTTTCGTACCGAAATAGACCATATCGGCGTCACCTTTCTTTATCCACCAAAATTTTGTTGTTTTCGCTCAAATGTATCCCAAACATGTTTATAAGGTTTAGAGGTCATAATGGGAGCATTGTGCGCGAAAAGCTTTCCTTGAAATTTTCGAACCAAAAGTGACCATATCGGTGTCACCTTTCTTTATCCACCAAAACTGTGTTGTTTTCGTTCAAATGTGTTTCAAAAATGTTTATATGGTGTATAAGTTATAATAGGAGCTTTCTGCGCGAAAAGCTTTCCATTAGATTTTCGGACTGAAAGTGACCATATCGGCTTCACCTTTCTTTATCCACCAAAATGTTATATCCCTATGTAGATATTAGGGTATAATTACCAATTGATTGTAATGGTGGGATTAACCAAGTAATAATCCAATCTTTTACCCTTACTCTCTCTTAATCTCTATCTCTCTCTCTTAATCCTTCTCCGTCTATCTCTCTTTCTTCTTCCTATTTCTGCACTTCATCTTCCTCTTCCATCTCAATCTCCATGAAAGCTTAAAGCTGTCCTTCTATCCGACCTTAGGTTCATAACAGTGGTATTAGAGCGGTCGAGTCCTCCGGCCAATCTCTCGATTTTTTCTTGAATTTTGGATCAGCCATGGACGACGGTGATTGGCGGAATTGTTCAGCAATGATGGTGTCGGCAGTGGCAGAGTCTTCGTCCTCGGACTCCTGGCAGATTCAATGGCATGAAACCAAGCGCACATTCTACAAAGCGCTCAACCAGGTCAGAATTCAACAGGGTTTACCACCATTCAATCATCCTTCTTTCGAGAATCAAGATAACATTCGATCGGTTTTCATCAAGATTCAATTCGAGAAATATGCAATCTCGGGTGAAGTTCTATATCAGGTGTTCTCTGGATTTGGTGCTATAGAGAACATTGAAAGGTTTCGATCTTTAGTTGGGTTTCACTCACAAATCCGTTTTCGGGATAAGGCATCGGCTATGCAGACGTTCATTTCCCTCAATGGGAAGAACATCTATGACGATTCCTGCAAGTTGGAGCTATTTTTGGTAAAAGAAATTGCAACGGGGCCTTCTAATTCTACAAAGGACGCAACAAGGACGGATGAACTCAAGAGCCAACCCGAACGTGGAATGGAGAAATTGTTGGCGATGTCCAGACCTTTGCCAAATCAACCAACAACATCAGCAACTCAGAAGAAGGCAAAACCGGTGAGTCCGAGATTGGAGCCACCAGTTACAACCTCAACAACAACGGAAACGCCAAGCTCAGCGCCGACAACAGTCGGTGTTCTTGAAGTGGGGTCTCAAGATCGAGAGATTGAGAATAGTACTCCTGTCACTCATCTTCAAGATTCGGTCAATCAATCAAGTTCCAGGAGCATCGATATGAAGGGAGAGACATAAACTTCAACGGCAATTCCGATCGGAGATTGGGAAATTCTGAATGGGGTGGAGCTTCAAAATCCATTCAAGCCTTCAAACCCGAAGACCAAAGAGGATCTCGAAAAGCCTTAGTTCCGACCCAACAACTCCAAGGTAAATCTCAGGCCCTATGAGGTTATCTATTGTGATGGTGCGCTCAATGAATTGGTGGAATTAGTTGAACGGTTGATCGAATGGCTTGAAATTAGGTTTGCCCACACCAAGAGGGTTAGCCGGACAGATTTGAGAATGAATTCAGTTGTTAGTCTTAGAAACCTAATTAGTGCCCACAAGGTGCTTGCTAAAATGACAGATTATCCAGTTGTGTTGTTGGAGTCCAAAAGGTGTCTTGGGCTGTTAAGGGCGGATCGAAATCTTGCCTGGGATGAACAATGTTGCTATCTTGATCTAGCTAGTGGCATTGTTTTAGTTTATGATCCAGGAGGAACCACATGGAGCAAGTGTATTCATCGGGTTAGCATATTATTGACAGGAAATGAAAGATCTTTTGTAGTGATTAATGATCAGTTCATGAGGCACGATTAGGATTCATTTTGCGAGCACGAAAATCATGTTAGTTCTGGACTGATAAGTGTTAGTGGTAGTATTGAACTGAACCAAAATTCGATTAACTTGCCTTATGATAGAGGGAAATCAGGAAATGAAGTGGCTCCTGACAAGGGCTTTGTATTTGATCCGGGTGGCACTGATCCCTTGCTGGTAAGAAGTCGGGGTCAACTATCATTTTGTTCCAAGTCATTTGCAGTCCGTCAGGTTCTTAACACCGTTCAATACCTATTGATTGTATCAAAGCTCATAAGTCCTTGGCTGCTCTCACATCCAAGAAACTATGGGTACTACCACTATCTAGCAAAACGGTGATTGCTCGATCTTTAACGATGCCTTGAACCTTGATCGTAGTCAACGGGCTGCTTCCTTCTAGAGCATGGACATAGATCTCTGGCTCCCCCTCTTCATCCGATTGTTCTTCTTCGGGCTGTTCTTCATCAACTTCCGCAGCTACCAAGCTATGTAAGGACTTATTTTTGCACTTGTTACCTAAGAAATAACGATCCCCACATTTATAACAGAGACCCATATTCCGACGCTCTTGCAGACTGTTTGCAAGGGGTTTCTTGTTCAGGTTGTTTTCACCAATAAAAGGAGGGCTTTGTTTGGATCCACCGGTTTCCTGTTTGTCTGGAGGATCAGCTGTCTGAACAGAATTCCCACTTCGTGAATATCCCGAAGCATGATTGGACCGCCATGTGGGTTTACTCAACTTAACGATGGCCTGGACTGCCCCCTGATGTAACCTAGCTTGCTCATACACTGTTGCAAGTGTCTCCGGTTTGCTCAACTTGACCAACGATTTTATCTCAGCTTTCAACCCACTGATGTAGCTCGAAACAAAGTATGAATCCGGTAAGCTCGGATTATAGGCCAACATAGAAGCCTTTAATTCCTCGAATTTCTCTAGGAAAGGGTAGAGAGAGAGAAAGGGTAGATATTAGGGTATAAATACCTATTGATTGTAATGGTAAGATTAACCAAGTAATAATCCAACCTTTTACCCTTACTCTCTCTTAATCTCTATCTCTCTCTCCGAATCTCTCTCGGTCTATCTCTCTTTCTTCTTCCTATTTCTGCACTTCATCTTCTTCTTCCCTCTCAATCTCCACGAAAGCTTAAGGCTTTCCTTCTATCCGACCTTAGGGTCATAACACAAAACTGTGTTCTTTTTGTTCAAATGTGTCCAAAATATGTTTATATGGTTTATAGGTCACAATGGGAGCTTTGTGCGCGAAAAGCTTTCCGTTAAATTTCCGGACCAAACGTGACCATATCGGCGTCACCTTTCTTTATCCACCAAAACTGTGTTGTTTTCACTCAAATGTGTCCCAAACATGTTTATATGGTTTATAGGTCATAATGGAAGCATTGTGCGCAAAAAGCTTTCCATGAAATATTTGGACCAAAAGTGACCATATCGGCGTCACCTTTCTTTATCCACCAAAACTGTGTTGTTTTCACTCAAATGTGTCCCAAACATGTTTATATGGTTTATAGGTGGGTCATAATGGGAGCTTTGTGCGCGAAAAGCTTTTCGTGAAATTTTCGGACCAAAAGTGACCATATCGGCGTCGCCTTTCTTTATCAACCAAAACTGTGTTGTTTTCGCTCAAACGTGTCCCAAACATGTTTATATGGTTTATAGGTTATATAATAGAAGCTTTCTGCGTGAAAAACTTTCTGTGAAATTTTCGGACCAAAAGTGACCATATCGGCGTCACCTTTCTTTATCCACCAAAACTATATTGTTTTCACTCAAATGTGTCCCAAACATGTTTATATGGTTTATAGGTCATAATGGGAGCATTGTGCGCGAAAAACATTCCGTGAAATTTTCGGACCAAAAGTGACCATATCGACATCACCTTTCTTTATCCACCAAAACTGTGCTCTTTTCGTTCAAATGTGTTTCAAACATGTTTATATGGTGTATAGGTTATAATAGGAGCTTTCTGTGCGAAAAGCTTTCCTTGATATTTTGGGACTGAAATTGACCAAATCGGCATCACCTTTCTTTATCCACCAAAACTGTGTTGTTTTTGCTCAAATGTGTCGAAAAAATGTTTATATGGTTTATAGGTTATAATGGGAGCTTTGTTTTTGAAAAGCTTTCCGTGAAATTTCCGGACCAAAAGCGACCATATCGGCGTCACCTTTCTTTATCCTCTAAAACTGTGTTTTTTTCGCTCCAATGTGTCCCAAACATGTTTGTACGGTTTATAGGTCATAATGGGAGCTTTCTGTTTGAAAAGCTTTCCGTGAAATTTTCGGACCAAAAGTTACCCTATCGGCGTCACCTTTCTTTATCCACCAAAACTGTGTTGTAATCGCTCAAATGTGTTTTAAACATGTTTATATGGTGTATAGGTTATAATAGGAGGTTTCTGCGTGAAAAACTTTTCGTGAAATTTTCGGAACAAAAGTGACCATATCGGCGTTACCTTTCTTTATCCACCAAAACTGTGTAGTAGTGTGTGTGTGTGGTGTGTTTGCCTCTCTTTCCTTAGGCAATTTTTTGGGTGATTTTAAGGTGATAGAGTTTTTCTCCCCGCGCCTCCTGTAGGCGGAGGCGTCGCCGGCTTCTGGCCTCGGGTCAGGTGTCGGGAGATGGCTAAGGGCAATGGGAGGAGGAATGGTACAACGAGGGGGCTGGATTTTGACAAAAAGATCTCGATTGAGAGGGAGTTACAAGAGATGCTCTATAAATCGGGAGGGAGGAAGGAGCGCGGAAATGAGGCGGAGGAGGGGGATCAGGTCCTTGGCGGTGAATTGGTCCATCGTGGTGACTTGGGTCCAACTGGGGTTTACGCAGTTCTGGGGGGTGGTGGCGCTTATTGCTCGGGCGCTACCTCTTCGTCGACCCCGAGGGTTTCTACTGTTGAGGATTTCCCGTTAAAGAATGTGCCTCCTCCGGCTCAGGAAGAAAAGATTGGGGAGAAAATGTCTACTGTCGATGGCTCTGCGGGTGTTAGGCACTTTGTTGCAGACGGGGGCCCGGCTAGAGGGTCGCCGCTTGCTTATGCTGGCCGGTTTCTCTCTTTCGCCCAGGTTGCTCGGGGTCCTCGAAGGTCTGCTATTGCAGTACTTCTGCAGTATGTACCATCTGTTAATGGAGATTGCATAGCATATACTATGGTGGGGGCGATATTGCGGCCGAAAATACCTCCTGGTGTGCTGGTTAACTACATCAGGAGTATGTGGCAGGTAAGAACTCTAAGTTGTTCATTAAGTCCTCTCGTATTCTCGTTTTTAAATTTCACGGTGAAGAGGATTTGAATTGGGTTATAGAGCATGGACCCTGGTCGATCGGATCTTCTCCTCTTCTTTTGAAACCTTGGATTTTGGGGGCGTCCATGGATTGGGATTTCTTCAACACGGTTCCTGTCTGGGCTCGAATTTCGGATGTTCCTCCTATCTTCTCCTCTAACTCGATGCTCAGTTTGATTGGAAGCGATATTGGACATCCACTATGCCTAGATGAGTTCACTGCGAGCCAGAAGATGCTCTCCTTTGCTCGAATGCTGGTCAAAATCAATGTGGATCAGGCTCGAAGGAAATATGTGATTTTTAGGAATGAGAAGGGGACAGAATATAAATTGAAAATTAACTTTGAGTGGCTCCCTTGGTCATATAGCCGATGTTGTTGTTTTGGTCATTCGGAGACCTCTTGCCCGAATCCACATGGAAATTAACTGTGTTGTTTTTACTCAAATGTGCCCAAAATATGTTTATATGGTTTATAGGTCATAATGGGAGCTTTGTGCACGAAAAGCTTTCCGTTAAATTTTCGGACCAAAAGTGACCATTTCGGCGTCACCTTTCTTTATCCACCAAAACTGTGTTGTTTTCGCTCAAATGTGTCCCAAACATGTTTATATGGTTTATAGGTCATAATGGGAGCTTTGTGCGAGAAAAGCTTTCTGTGAAATTTTCGAACCAAAAGTGACCATATCGGCGTCACCTTTCTTTATCCACCAAAACTGTGTTGTTTTCGGTCAAATGTGTTTCAAACATGTTTATATGGTGTATAGGTTATAATAGGAGCTTTTTGCGCTAAAACCTTTCCTTGAAATTTTCGGACTGAAAGTGACCATATCGGCGTCACTGTTCTTTATCCGCCAAAACTGTGTTGTTTTCGCTCAAATGTGTCCAAAACATGTTTATATGGTTTGTAGGTCATAATGGGAGCTTTGTGTGCGAAAATCTTTCGTTAAATTTTCGGACCAAAAGTGACCATATCGTCGTCAGCTTTCTTTTTCCACCAAAACTATATTGTTATCACTCAAATGTTTCCCAAACATGTTTATATGGTTTATAGGTCCTAATGGGAGCTTTGTGCGCGAAAAGCTTTTCGTGAAATTTTCAGACCAAAAGTGACCATATCGGCGTCACCTTTCTTTATCCTCCAAAATTGTGTTGTTTTTGCTCAAATGTGTCCAAAACATGTTTATATGGTTTGTAGGTCATAATGGGAGCTTTGTGCGCGAAAAGCTTTCCGTTAAATTTTCGGATCAAAAGTGACCATATCGGCGTCACCTTTCTTTATCCATCAAAACTGTGTTGTTTTCACTCAAATGTGTCCCAAACATGTTTATATGGTTTATAGGTCATAATGGAAGCATTGTGCGCAAAAAGCTTTCCATGGAATTTTTGGACCAAAAGTGACCATATCGGCGTCACCTTTCTTTATCCACCAAAACTGTGTTGTTTTCGCTCAAATGTACCCAAACATGTTTATATGGTTTATAGGTCATAATGGGAGCTTTGTGCGCGAAAAGCTTTCCGTGAAATTTTCGAACCAAAAGTGACCATATCGGCGTCACCTTTCTTTATCCACCAAAACTATGTTGTTTTCGGTCAAATGTGTTTCAAAGATGTTTATATGGTGTATAGGTTATAATAGGAGCTTTCTACGCTAAAAGCTTTCCTTGAAATTTTCGGACTAAAAGTGACCATATCGGCGTCACTGTTTTTTATCCGCCAAAACTGTGTTGTTTTCGCTCAAATGTGTCCAAAACATGTTTATATGGTTTGTAGGTCATAATGGGAGCTTTGTGTGCGAAAAGCTTTCCGTTAAATTTTCGGACCAAAAGTGACCATATCGGCGTCACCTTTCTTTATCCACCAAAACTGTGTTGTTTTTCATCAAATGTGTTCCAAACATGTTTATATGGTTTATAGGTCATAATGGGAGGTTTGTGCGCAAAAAGCTTTCCGTGAAATTTTCGGACCAAAAGTGACTATATCGGCATCGCCTTTCTTTATCCACCAAAACTGTACTGTTTTCGTTCAAATGTGTCCCAAACATGTTTACATGGTTTATAGGGCATAATGAGAGTTTTGTGTACGAAATTCTTTCCGTGAAATTTTCGGACCAAAAGTGACCATATCGGCGTCACCTTTCTTTATCCACCAAAACTGTGTTGTTTTCGTTCAAATGTGTTTCAAACATGTTTGTATGGTGTATAGGTTATAATAGGAGCTCTCTGCGCAAAAAGCTTTCCTTGATATTTTCAGACTGAAAGTGACCATATCGGCATCACCTTTCTTTATCCACCAAAACTGTGTTGTTTTTGCTCAAATGTGTCCAAAACTTGTTTATATGGTTTATAGGTGGGTCATAATTGGAGCTTTGTGCGCGAAAAGCTTTCCGTTAAATTTTCGGACCAAAAGTGACCATATTGGCGTCACCTTTTTTATCCACCAAAATTGTGTAGTTTTCGCTCAAATGTGTCCCAAACATGTTTATATGGTTTATAGGTCATAATGGAAGCATTGTGCGCAAAAAGCTTTCCGTGAAATTTTCGGACCAAAAGTGACCATATCGGCGTCACCTTTCTTTATCCGCCAAAACTATGCTGTTTTCGCTCAAATGTGTCCCAAACATCTTTATATGGTTTATAGGTCATAATGGGAGCTTTGTGCGCGAAAGGCTTTCTGTGAAATTTTCGGATCAAAAGTGACCATATCTGAAGCGTTCGTGGAATTTCACCTATACTTATTACCTCATTATTATGACAGAATGACTTAGAAATACCTGCAAGCCTTGACCGAAAAGGGTTATGATTAGATTATACGTTCATTGATCCAAGCGATGGGGTGTTATGCTCGGCTCGTGAGGATTTGAGTCGTTCTATCGCGGACTCGGATGGAAGTCAGATGATGTTCTTATTCCAGGAACGTTCTTCTCCGATCACAGATCTCGAGAACTCAACTCCGGGGGTTTTATATCCGGGGGATTATTAGAGCTCTTCTTTCTTATCTTTTAATCGGTCCACGCATTTGTGGTTGAAAGGGGGTATTTATAGGAAGGCTAAGCGAGCAGTTGGTTGGAGACCTCATGATTCTGTCTAGGACACGTGTAAGGCATGCCCTCGTGCTTAGGGGTGTAGGTAATATACGTGGTGTTGTTTAGAGGTGAGGTGCTGGAGCCAGCGAGCTGCTTGCTAGGGTTCTGGAGAACCACGAGGTACTTAGAGGATCCTCCCTGGTCGCTACGCAGGCTTTATACTAATATTTAGGTCACGAGGAGGGTTTGGTTGAGATCCGATCGAGTACTTTACTCGTGATGGATCTCATAGTGCGGCCAGATGTCCTTTTGCGTTGGGTGGCCTATTTATGACGTTATACTTGTGTTATTTGATAGGTCTATTTTCTATGGTATCATCATATCTCCTCGTAACCGGATCGCGAGTGATACGTCGTTCGCGATTAGGTTTTGATAAATACGATGCTTCCCGTCAAAAGACTAGTTTATTGGATGGGCTTTAGTTGGGCCTAAAGTGCATTTTGGCCCATTGGGCGGAGTGGTCCCACAGAGACCTATAAGTGGGGTTTTTTGCCTCAATATTTTCTTATTCGACATTTATGAACACACAAAGAGGAGAGAGAGAGAGTCCAAGGGTTTTCTGCGTTTTCAGAGACGAGATCGGAGTTTGGTGGCGGTTCGTTCTTCAGTTTTCCAAGTTTACCGCATGCTTCACCCATATTTCTCAAGTGAGTCTTCCTCGGCCTTTCTCCTGATCTTTTCATTTTCTAGGTTTGCGTTTTCCTCTTGAGATTTTTAGGGCAGTCGAAAACACCGAAAACAGTGGTGGAATTACCCTCTTCAGGTGAGGTGTTTGGCGGTTATGGGGTGGGGACCGGGGTGTGCCCCAGCGCCTCATTCCCCGCCTCCTCCACTGCTCTACCGTTTCATCCCCTACCTTCTCCTTTGCTCTCTTAGTCATAACTGTTTTTTATGGAGGGGTAGAGGGACATTTAGTAATAGTGGGGTGGTGTTGGGACGGGGTAGTGTTGCTTTTTGGGTTTTTTCGGAAAACCTTCGGCGGTTTTTTCGGATTTTGCCGAAAACCTCAGATGACTAGGGGCGGAAGAAACCTTTTCGTCTCCCCTTCTTGCTTTTTCCAGAGGTGATATCTCGAGAATTGAGAAACCTTTATGAAGGAGACGAAAAGGCATCTCTTAACCGTCATCCGGCAGGCGGGGGGGGGGGGGGGAGGGGGGGGAAGATGTCTTTTCAATGTCCCTTCGGGGGGCGCGTGAGGTGCCAACTTGGGCCCAACAGAGGGCTTTTTGGCGCCAATTTTTGCTTCGTCGCGATGTTGAAAAGGTAGTTCCCCCTTGCTGATTTTTTCTTCTTGCAGCATCTTTTCCAGGGGGTTTTCTCCTTGTTTTTAGAATTAAGATGTCGCAATAGAGTGATAGCCAGAACCGTAGCGCGAGCTATAGGTATGAAGAGGTTAGTTCTTCGCGAACCAGATCCCGGGCAGATGTTGACTCGGATTCTTCAGTGAGTCCAGCTCCTCTCCCACCGAGTAAAAAACCTCGCGATGAGAAAAGAGAGAAAGTGAACCCTGGGACCGGTTCAATTGCGAAGAAATGAAAGATGGCACGAACCATCAAACGTCCTTTGAAGAGGGATAACCCTGAGTACTGCCATACCTCAGAGTCCATAAATGATTTGGGAAAGGGCGAGTCATCTCGCGTACCCAAAAAGGCTAAAAGATCGGTCCGAGTGGTCCCGGGTGACTTTGCCCTGCTTCCTTACAACCGGTCAGAGGTAGATAACTGTAGTTTCTGTGAAAGTTATGCTTTTGTGGCGCCTCCTCCCCTCCCCGCAATATTTTCGGAACGCGTAGCTCCTACCGTAGCCAAGACGCTGGGTGAGGAGTCAATGCTAAACGTCAAGCATTTGGAGGAGGTGGCGAGGCTTTACCCATGGCCGGCTGGGGTAGAGATAGGTCTGGCTATCGAGAATGGGGGATGTTTGAATGAATATAAAGACCATGTTGTCGTCCACTTGGGCAGTTTGCTCCAGGGGTTCCGCCTTCCTCTCCCCCCACTTTATTCAGATTTTTTGGCATGCATAAACCAATGCCCGGCCCAGCTTGCCTTTAACGTATAGATGTATCTGGCGGTATACGTCATGCGTTGTGCCACCATTAATCAAACGCCATCATTGAACAATCTCTTCTCTGTTCTTTCTTTGAGACGTAGTGAGGGACTGGTGTCCGCCTCTTTGTCTGGAAAGAATGTTAAGAGGTTGTCCAGTAGTCCAGGATGGAGAAGAAAATGGTTTCTCGTTCGCGATCCGACAAAGACTATTCTGAATTTTGTGACTAAACCTGGCAAGTATATCGCGCCTAAAGTCAAGCACGTTGCGGCGGAGGGATGGAGAGCCGCGTTCGGGGAAGGGGTTGTATCGATACGGGGGTATAGGAAAGTTGTGACTCCGGTTCGTCTGGAGATGGCCGGACATAGTCTCCCTCATCGAACGGGTCGGTGTCCAGGAGTTTTTTCTCAAGTCTTTTGATATTTTAATCGCGATTTTCTTCTATTTTGACTTCTTTTAACCTTTTTTGCAGATATGTTAGTTGATAAGTCGAAGATTACAGCGCTCGCGAAGAAGAAAAGTGCTGCCCGAGGCGGATCCAAACCTGCCCTTGCTGTTGCCCCGAGATCGGGTGATGGCCGGCAGAACATTCCCCACAGATCTCCTCTCGCGAACAGGAGTTCGAAAGGGAAGGAGTCGGTTGACGACCGGGAAAGCATATCATCAGATGAGCAGCCACTGGCTCACCATGGGCGTAAACGACCAAGGGAGGGGACATGGGCCACTATGCTCTTAAGCTCTGAGCCAATTACCCAGGCGGGGATTTCCATGACGGCTTACCGGTTGCCTGGGTTTGACCCCATTGATTTCAAGAAACTAGAGATCCCTTAGAAGAGCTGTCCAGCTGAACGAGATGATCTTCATGATCTGAAAATGAAGAGTTAGTGGAGCATGGTAAAAAAAGAAGAGGTTGGGTAATTTCCTTCGCGATCTATGCTTTCCCTCTTTCTTTCTTTCCCTGTTTTACATATGTTTTGTTACTCTTCGTGCGTTGTCGTAGGATAATCTGCAATGGTCTGAAATGGCTGGACGTCTGAGACATTACAACGACAAAGTGAGGGAGTTAAGAGCGATAGTTACTACTCTAAAGGCGAAAGTGGAAAAGCTGAAGGACGCGGAGCTTCAGGAAGTAACCATTGAGAGTCTTAAAGAAGCTTTGATGAAATCCCAGAAGGAGGCGGAAGCGGCGAGGAGCGAGCTGGACCTGTCGCGAGTCGAACTTGCGAAGGCCCAAGTGGTAGGGGCTAAACATGAATCGGAGGCCTTGTTCTTGAGGGGTCAGCTCGTGGATGTCGAGCATGAGTTAGGAGCGGTTCGTGAAGAGCTTTCTGGCGTGAAGAGTCAGTTGGGGCGCTTTACTTCCGGGGAAGATGCTGTTCTCTCCAGGAAGTCACTTCGCGAGTTTATGCTCAGTGATGACGGTCAGGGATGGGTATCTGATTTTCTGGGGGATGCTGGTCGAGAGTGGTTAAATCATTACCTTGAGACGGACGAGCAGGATGTCCTTTACGACAAGGTTTCTGACACGTACATGGAGGGGGTTGAAGGTGGGATTGTCGAAAGTGTCAATCGCTTTGCTCATCTTGGTGACGACGTAAGGGTCTTTCCTCCTAGTTATGAAAACGAGGACATGAAACTTAAAGACCCTAAACATGGGCCGCCTCCCTCCCTTGACGCTTCAATTGATGATGCCGCTGCCCTCGATCCTCCCTTTGTTGGCGAGAAGACCCCTGAGCCAGTTCGCGATGACAACCCTTGTATTGATGTTTAATTGACCGCCTCTCCCCGCCTTATGAACAGTTGCGAAGTTTATTTTGGGAATTTGCAAACATTTTTACCCGTGGTGAGAGCCTTGTGCTCTGCTGCGGTCCGTACGTGCGCTCATTTTGGATGTTTAGACATTGTGGCCCATGATAAGCGATGTCTTGTTATGGTGTTTTGTGAATATTTTATGTTTAATATGCGACATATTTCTGCTTGTCTTTCGCTTGTTTTTGTTAACGGTTTTTTCTGTTTGACAGGTGAATTCGCGATACCCTTACCCATATCCTGTTGTTGATCGTTTTATGAAATGAATCGTGAGATGACAAAAAGTAGGGTTCACAGATTTATTAGATATCATGCGGATGATAGGCAAAGCTCTAAATTCTTAGAGATGAAATATAGTAGAGATGGATTTGTATCTTCTGTAGTTACATTTCTTCGTAGCACAGGTAGTCGGGCAAAACATCTCCGTTTTCTTCTGGGCCTGGTTGCTCTACTGCTACATCGAAGTGGTATTCTCCTTGGTATTCGAATGTAAGCCGGCTCCCTATTCTGAGGTTGTTAATATTCGTGAATGATCTCCATCCTTCCGAGAAAGAGAACCAATCCTCTTCATCCTTCTCGACTAGCACTGGAAATTCTTGGTTTGAGGGAGAGCATAGAAAGATTTGGTCTAGAACTTCTTCCCCGAACTCTAAAAAGATATATGGTAGGGGGAGTCTATGTAATTGGCTTTCCCTAAGGATTGTCTTGGTGAATTTAGGATTTGGAAAAAACACCGTGTTCATAACGAAGGTTGGTGGTGGGATTTGTGGTGGAGAGAGCTCTCCTGACGCCATGTCAAACCTTGGCATTGTGCTCTAAGTGGTTTCGTTTGTACCCTGCCTACTGTTTTCATTTTATACTAGTTTTGTATATGGTGGATATGGACGTTGTTCTGCGGAGTCATCTGAATTACTATGAAGCAGGGTGGTGCGTGTTATCAGTACGTTTTTCGTGCAGGTCGGTGTATGAGGTTTGCTTGTAATTTTCCTCGCCGCTTGGCGAGGGGTTGTACTTATAAGAAATTCTTTGTTGTGTTGTTTGATATTTGTTGACATCAGGTAGACCTGGTTGGCCTGCGGTCTATTTTGTTGCTTCTTTTGTATAGATCTATATAAAAAGGTAAGAAGAGTAAAGATTAATTGTAGTTTTTCTTGCGAAAATGATGCCTGCCACACCAGTTGATATTCCAAGTGTAGTATTTCCTCGCGTTAGGGGTTTTACTCGGGATATTGTTGTTGAGGGGCATTTATATAAGCTGGTAAGCTACGTCGTGCAATTTTATTCCTTGATAAGTAAAGCGTTTGTGATGTATTTATTTTTGTTGCAGCCTTTACCATCCCTATATCGTGATTATAGGTATGATGCACTTGGCTTTGTCCATTTATGGACGCGGGCTGAAGAGGAATTTGTGGTGAGGGTGTAACCCTTAGGGCCCAACAACTATTGGTTTACCACTGGGTGGCCCGCGTTTGCCGTTTCGAATGAACTTCGAATTGGGACACGCATGATCTTTGAGTATGAAGGACACTCTTGTTTTGATGTTGTTGCTGTGAATCATGGTCCTGATCAAAATGATGACTTAGATTTCACAGTTTGGTGTTGAACGTTCCGTTGTTGTAACTTTCCCTGCGGTTATATCGTTCGCCTGTTGTTGGATAGTTTTGCTTGGTATATAATTAATAAACCAATATCTCGCTATGGTGCTGATTGTTGGAGCTTGTCGCGAAGAGTGGGTGAACAGAGTTATAGTTCTTTAGTTATAGGTTTTTATGTGAACCAATCTTTATTTTGTTGATCGCGGAGGTGATATTTTCTTACTACATTCTAACATCCTTTGACGTAGGCGAAACTAAGTAACATGTCTGTCTGTGATAGATAGACCTACCTAACAATCTCCAGTGCCTTTGGGCGCCGGGGAGGTTGTTCAAAAAGCTTAAGTAGTCCTAGTGATACGTTTTGAATCCCCGATCCTTCGCCTGTGGGCTCGGAATCAAGAACACCAACTTGTTGATGGCCCGATCTTGCAATATTCTTGATATCCTTGATGTTTACAATCAATTACATTCAAGACTTTGAACTATTGTGAAAGAAACGAAAAAAAAACAACAAATAAAACTATGGCAAAAGGCAAAGAACACTGAACTGTGACGGAAACACGTGCACAACGACGGATGTTGCGGGCGCTGCTACAGTGTCGCGGCCGCTGCTACAGTGCCGCTACAGTCACGCGATGGCTGGGTTCTGGATTTGGCGACAGTTGTCGCAGCTTTGGTGATCTTTGTGTTTGACGTGTGTTTGAAGGTTTGTGTTTGGATCTTGCTTGAATTGGGTAACAAGAACATAAAGGATAGTGAAGGCTTTCGGATTGGGGAATTGGGGAAACCTTTTAATCCTAAAAAGGTTCCTCAATTATATTTTCCAATCTAATTAAATCAATGAAAATACAAGAGTTTAAATAGGGAACTATACCAATTCTATCTTTGCAAAAGATAGAGTTTTGGCTTAGATAACTAAATATTAAATCCTAATAATAATCCTAGATAAATATTCCTACTTAGTGTACAAGGAAAATATCTAGAAGAGATAAACTTTCCTTTTCCCTTTTATTCACCTAACTAAGTATTACTAAAAATAAGATACTCCATAAATAGCTCCAACTAACATAGGAGTTAGTAAATATGGAAAGAACCTAAAACTAATAATAATTAAATAAAATATCTATTCTTCAATCCATGGTCGCACCTTCTTCTTCCTCTTAAGGACGATACTCTTTGCTATCAATAGCCCTCGAATCGATCTTGAGAGCTCGCTTGGATCATGATCATTGTTTGACCCACAGAAGGCCATCTTGATCCGCATCACCTAGGCAATATTTGCGATAGTGGGACGTCCTTCTCCAGCGTTTTTGGATGCTGAGGAGATTCAATTAAATGTCAAGCAATCTCTAGCTAATCGATCGCGATAGAAAGATGTCTATCTCCAGCGTTATTGGACGCTGAGGAGATTAAATTAAAGATCAAATAATCTTTAGCTAATTGATCGTGATATAGAGACGTCCATCCCCAGCGTTATTGGACACTGAGGAGATTAAATTAAAGATCAAATAATCTTTAGCTAATTGATCGCGATATAGAGACCTCTATCTCCAGCGTTTTTGGACGCTGATGAGATTCAATTAAATATCAAGCAATCTCCAGCTAATAGATCGCGATAGAAAGATGTCCATCTCCCGCATTTTTGGACGTGTGGATTTTTTGTTCGAATTTTTTAGACAGAGAGTAACGATAATATAAATCCAAGGAAATGGGTTTTTACTGATAGTCCGAGTTTCATTGAAAAGGGAAAATCATTTAGAACATTGCTCACCACACTGTTCCTGGGATCTAATGGAAACCATTTGATGTTGGACCGTTGTAGTCGTTATTGTATATTTCGTCCTCGATGTAGTAACGTTCATTGTCGAAAAAATGGACTTGAAACCTTGTTTCCCCCAAGTGGGTGAACTTTATTCATGTTTCCAACTCGAGTCCGTGCGTTTCGACAAAGTCCCTCCATCCGCGCACTACCCAGTGAGATCCGTAACTGCCCCTTACGCTGTGGACAGGGAAATCTTTGACGACGTGAGTGGATAATAAGATTTGATCGGGAACATGAGGTTGGAAATGTTGGGTGAACTCATAGGGCAACATCATGCGTATGTATTGTTCGCTCACTACTAAATAGATATCAAAAACAAAGGGAGTGTTTGGATTTTGATCGCTAGTATTCGTTGCCATGACTCTTTTTGGAAAGATTTTTGATGAAAAAAGGTTGTGCCCTTCATGCCGTAGACAAGAAATCCTTTCATTGTGGTATCTATTTTTAGGCAAAATTTTGTAATAAATGACTATTTCTGGATTTGAAATGTTTGTGTATTTGGTCGGGCTCTGAGATGATTGATGCCATGTGTAATACATGCAGAGTATCTCGTGAAATCCTAATTTCAGATTCTCTGTCTAGTTTTAATGCATGTAATAAATGCCTTTGCTGATTTTTTAAAGCGTGTACAGTCCTCTTTTGGATATAAGAAGGTGTGGTGTTTGTGACAATTGCAGTCATCCATTTGTTTTGTTAACTACTATTATTCTGGTAAAAAGATGGCGTCTCTTAACCCTGAGATGCGAGATTTTTATCGTTGTGTCGATGTAGAGGGGAGGATGCATCGCCTTGTGAGTTGTATACATTGGTTGTGTTCTGTATCTTTGTGCTTTAATTGTTTATGAAGTAATGCTCTTTTGTTTTGCAGCCTCTCCCTGATGCTTTTGAGAGGATGTATGGTCATGTTGTATCTGACCATGTATGTTTGGTCCCTGCGGCTGGTGAAAACTTTCGTGTCAAGGTTTCCAAGGATTGCTCGAATCGTTGGTGGCTGTCTGGAGGTTGGAACAGATTTGCGACCAACAATGGCGTTAAGGTTGGAGAATCGATGGTATTTTTTCAATATGTGGGATGGCATCGCTTCACAGTTCTTGTCCTTGAGGATGAGGATGAGTAGGGTTTGATTGAATTGTAATGGCGGTGTTATCAGATGTCTGCTCTTTTGTCGTGCTTTTGTTAACTTTATTTATGCAGTTTGTTATGTGTAATCGCGAAGATTTATGTAATCATATCTCTATTTAACGTCTTAATGTTTTGGTTTGGGTCTCCCTATTTTATCTCTTTCTGTCCCAGATGTGACCACTCTTGGCCTAACACTGGGGTTCCGTGTTGCAGAGATGCACTCTGTGATTCTGCCACTTGCTTGGCATGCATTTCCTTCTGAGAAAACTGCTTTGGATGGATGTGAATTACTTTGTTGTGATGTGATAATACTACACTTCCTTTATTTGCTAATAAATAGCAGATGTTCGGATAAAATCTGGGTTGTTGTACTTGTATTTTGTTTTAGTTAACGGTGAACCGAAGTGAGGAATCATGACTTCTCCCCATCCTCGTCGGTGTGATTTTTTCCGTTCCATCGATTCTGAGGAAAAGATGGAATATATGGTAGCTGTTTCTACTCTCTTGTTTGTGATTCTCGTGTTTCTTGGTTGATATCTGATTTTTGTTTCTTGCAGCTTTTGCCTGAATCTTTTGGTGCTCAGTATGCTCGCGAGGGATTGACGCACGTGTGCCTGGTCTCTCCCAATGGGCGAGAGTTTCAAGTAAGGGTGTTCCGAGATAGCCAAGATCATTATATCCTTACTGAAGGTTAGCGTGCTTTTGCTGTAGATAGTGGTTTACGTGTTGGGGAGTCTCTTATTATTTTCATATATGAGGGGAGTAGCCGTTTTACAATAATTGTTCTAGAGGCGAATCTGTGAGTTCGCATGGATGAGCTTAGAACTTGTATTTATCTGCTCGTTATTCCTCCTTTTGTGTGAATCCTGTTATGTTAATCGTTCTTTTTTCTCGATGTGTTTGTAGGGGATGTATTGTGTTCATATTATTTGGGGTTCTCTTTGCATGCTCGCTTGGATATGCGTTTTGTCGAACTTTCTTTAAAATCTATTAAGGTTGGAAAAATAGTTCACACAACTTACTTTAGTGGTCTATTTTATAAACCTTTTGATTGAGACTTGAAGAAAATAGCCGAACAAACCCATGTCGTAAACAAAGTAGAATAAAACATATCACTTTTATTAAATTTCCAGACATCAAGGAAACTTGATTGTGAACCTGTGTTCGAAAGGTATACGATATTTAGATTTATTCTCCTTGAAGGCTTACTTGTATGCATATCCGTGTTTAAAACACACGCGATAGCTAAATTTATTCTCCTTGGAGGCTTACTTGCATGCATATCCGTGTTTAAAACATACGCGATAGCTAAATTTATTCTCCTTGGATGCTTACTTGCATGCATATCCGTGTTCAAAACACACACGATAGCTAAATTTATTCTCCTTGGAGGCTTACTTGCATGCATATCCGTGCTCAAAACACACGCGATAGCTAAATTTATTCTCCTTGGAGGCTTACTTGCATGCATATCCGTGTTTAAAACACACACGATAGCTAAATTTATTCTCCTTGGAGGCTTACTTGCATGCATATCCGTGTTTAAAACACACGCGATAGCTAAATTTATTCTCCTTGGAGGCTTACTTGCATGCATATCCGTGTTCAAAAGACACGCGATAGCTAAATTTATTCTCCTTGGAGGCTTACTTGCATGCATATCCGTGTTTAAAACACACGCGATAGCTAAATTTATTGTCCTTGGAGGCTTACTTGCATGCATATCCGTGTTTAAAACACACGCGATAGCTAAATTTATTCTCCTTGGAGGCTTACTTGCATGTATATCCGTGTTTAAAACACACGCGATAGCTAAATTTATTATCCTTGGAGGCTTACTTGCATGCATATCCGTGTTTAAAACACACGCGATAGCTAAATTTATTCTCCTCGGAGGCTTACTTGCATGCATATCCGTGTTTAAAAAAAACGCGATAGCTAAATTTATTCTCCTTGGAGGCTTACTTGCATGCATATCCGTGTTCAAAACACATGCGATAGCTAAATTTATTCTCCTTTGAGGCTTACTTGCATGCATATCCGTGTTCAAAACACATGCGATAGCTAAATTTATTGTGTGTTGACAATCTAGGTTGGGTATGGAACTTTCATTTATGATATATGAAGTGGTGTACCCTATCGGGAACCCTGATGACCCCTATACATGGAAAATCTAAATCATCAGTCTTCTTTCTATGCCTAACCTTTTATGCAAAATAAGCCTTGAGATTCTTGGCGTTCCATGCCTTTGCGAGGGTGGCACCTTCTGAGTTTTGAAGTTTGAAAGAACCCTGGCCTACTTCTTTATGGATGACGTAGGGTCCTTCCCATTTAGGTTCATGTTTTCCCCCGGTTGTTGCTTGTCGGAGGACCATGTCCCCTTTTTGTAGCGGGTGTATGAAGACGCGCTTGTTGTATCCTTCAGCCAGCCGACGGTGATATTCATTTGCTTTGAGACAAGCCGTGTCTCTTCTTTCTTCGCGCAGATGGAGCTCTAACTCGAGGGCTTAATCGTTTGTATCTTTACTGAAATCAACAATTCTAGCCGATGGGATGAGCAACTCCACAGGGATGATCGCATTGACACCAAAGGCCATTGCGAAGGGTGTTTCCCCCGTTGGACTCTTTGCTGAAGTCCTATATAACCATAGTACCAAAGGTAAGATATCGGCCCATTCTCCTTTTGCTGTCCCTAGCCTCTTTTTAAGGGCATTCAGAATTTGCCGATTCGTGGTCTCGGCCTATCCATTGGATTGTGGGTATGCTACTGATGAGAAATGGAAGTCGATGTGGAGGCCGACACAGAAATCACGAATTGCATCGCAGTCTAACTAGGGACCATGATCAGTGATGATTGCCTGGGGGACTCCAAATCGGCAGAACATGTTTTTCAGGAGGAATTTGCGTACTTTTTCTGCTGTGATGGTTGCCATAGCTTTAGCCTTAACCCACTTTGTGAAGTAATCGACAATTATGATGATGAAGCGCAGCTGGCCCGGTGCTGTTGGGAACGGTCCCAAAATGTCCATTCCCCATATTGCGAACGGACATGGTGCAGATATGCACTTCAAAGGATAAGGAGGGCGATGATTGAGCGATGCGTGCCGCTGGCAAGGATCACATATGTGAGTAATCATTTTAGCATCTACTCTGAGAGAGGGCCAGTAGTAGCCTAGACGTATGATTTTGGACGTCACGGCTCTCCACCCCTGGTGGTTGCCACAGATGCCCGCTTGTAGCTCTCGAACGAGGTCAAGGCCCTCTTGGTCCGAAACACAGAGGAGATCCGGGAGGTTAAATCCTCTTTTGTATAGTCGGACGTCTCTTACTCGAAAACGGGCCGCTCTTGTTCTGATGCCCTAGCCTTCTTGTGATTCACCTGTCATAACCCCTTCAGGCAGACGCGATTTTTTCTTAGTGTGTCCATGGTTTCTTGTAAGTCTTTGCAGTGGTCCTCTTTGGTGAGGCTCTTCATTACGATATCATCGACGTAGACCGCCACATTTCTTCCTAATTGAGCAGCAAACACTTTTTCTATCATTCCCTGGAAGGTGGCACCCGCGTTCTTTAGCCTAAACGGCATTACCTTATAGCAAAAGGTTCCCTGGTTGGTGATGAAAGCGGTGCTTTTTTCGTTGCGAGGGCTCATTCTGATCTGATTATAGCTGGAGTAAGCATCCAGAAAGCTTAGAGTGGCGTGCCCTGCCGTTGTGTCGACTAGCTCGTCGATGGATGGCAAAGGGTAGCTATCTTTTGGGCAGGCTTTGTTCAGATCTTTGAAATCTACGCACATTCTCCATTTGCCACTGCTCTTTCTAACTAACACCACATTTGATAACCAAGTCGAATCGTTAATCTCGCGAATAAATCCGGCTTGTAGAAGCTTATGTAACTCTTGTTTGGCTGCCTCTGACTTTTCGGCGGCCATTTTCCTCTTTCTTTGGCATACAGGCTTTGTCTCGCAATTTAATCTTAGTGAATGTTCTGCAGTTTCTAGGGGGAGCCCCTTCAAATCTTGCGGCGACCAGGCAAAAACATCACGTGATCTTTTTAACATATCTTTGAGACGCTCTAGGGCGGGGCCAGTCAAACTGTGATCGTGGTACAAAACCTAATTAGATTCATGAAGGGTAATAGTAAATTCAAGACATTTCAAGAAACACAAGAACACAAGATCAAGAACTAAAGAACAAAAAGGGATTCACCTTAGTAAGCCGAGAAAACCGCCGGAAAGTTTAACCGGAAAAAGGAAAAGCAAGTGGAAAGCAAGCGGAAATCTCTCAAAAAGCAAGATTAAAAGAGACCAAAAGCAGACAAACAGTGGAGAATGAAAAAGTGAAAACGGAACGGGGTAATTTATAGAAAATTACCGACCTTTCAACTTCCCTCAAACGATACGGGCCGAGGTAAAACCCTAATGGGCCAAAGGGAATCCCCAACATGCCCAACACCAGTTAGGCAAAAATTACAAAATTACCCCTTAAAAAGAGGGGGGGGTAGCATTTTCACGGGCGAGGTCGAATCGTCTCAAGCTCTGGAAGAACTTAACCCGACCCGAGCAGTTGTGATGCAACCATACGGAAATGACAGGTAAAAGTGGACGCGGACAATTTAAACAGCACAAGAACACCCCCAAGATAAGGAGGACGCGGACATAAATGGACAACACGTCCATCATGCCCCCCACCCACGGGGGCCACACGTATCAACACGAAGGTGACAAATGTCACAATAGAAATTCCCCCGCCAATCACTATAAAAGGGAGAATGAACAGAAGCAGAAAGGACTTTTGGCAGGCGAAAAAGAGAAAATAGATTGAAGCAGAAGAGAAATCAAGGTGAAGTGAAGGATTGACAGACGGAAGAACCTCAGTTCTCATAGGGAGTGTCAGGAGGCAAGCAATTACTCATTTGGTATAAAGGTAATTCCGGATTCGAAAGGGAAATCAGGGCGTTAACACCAAAGCTAGTGAAATATCGCGGCCAGGTATACCCGCTGTTACCTCTATAATGTTCGATGATCCCCCATGGAAGAAGTGGGATAGGAGAAGCATTTAGTAACGTGGCAAAAGCACGACCCTGGTAGAAGGCGATTTTTTCTTCCATAATTTTGTCAGCTACTTTTTCGGGTCGAACTTCTAATCCCGCATGTTGTTGTTCGGATGTTGCCTCTTGCTCGCATTCATCGATTGCTTCTACCTTTAGTGACCCTTGAGCGCCTGTCTTAATCGAGGATAAGTAGCAAACTCTACTTTCTGCTTGTTCTCCCCGTGCTTCACCCACCTTTCTGTTGGTACATGGAAATTTAATGCTGAAATGATATATGGAGCAGGCTATTTGGAATTTGAATAGGCTTACGCGTCCCATGATAGCGTTGTAGATGGATGGTAGTCGAACCGCTGTGAATTCGATCATGTGTGTTCTCCTATTTGGCGCGGTCCCTAACGTCAGGGCCAATTCGATGGTTCCAGCTACCTCAACTTCGTCTCCAGAGAAGGAGACCAGTTTTCCTGAGTACCGGCGCAAGGCACTTTCAACGATTCCGAGTTGTTCAAAAGCATCCCAGTAAAGGACGTCCACAAATGAACCTGTATCGATCATGAATCGCTTGACAGTCTTTGTCCCTATCTGCACATGAATAACCATAGGATCCAAGTGTGGCATTCTTAGGTCGCAAGCATCCCGGGTATCTGAAACAGAAAAACTGAGTATCGCATGCGCGGTGGATGCTTGCCTGACACTAGCCTCGGACGGGGGGTATCGAGCTTCTCTTTTATAATTTTTCCTCTCCTGCTTACTGGCACCAGGTGTCGTAGACCCCCCCCCCCACCCCCCCGCGATGGTATTAATGCGCCCATCCGGTGAGGGAGGCTTTCGATGATCCTAGTTAGGATGATCGTGTCGGTTGGACGAGGACCTGGCTTCCTGGATTCCTCATCTCCCTTGGGGGAGGTCGGTAGCCTCCGCCTCTGTTTTCATTCCTTTCTCCCCTGTTCCGGGGGTAGGTTCCCCTGCCCCTTTCTCTGGCGACATACTGAGGATTGTAAGGTCTTGGTGGAGCATTCGATGGTTTGTATTGCTGGGGAGGAACCACAGGGGGCAAGCGTTGTTGTGGCGCTGTGATGGGATGACTGGGATTCGTTTGTGGTGAACAAATCTGAAGGGGTACCTCTTTTTGAGGGACGGTTGGAGGGACCCCGTACACAGGAGGTGACACGTAGTCAGGATGAGCCATCATCGCATTTATCGGGGCACCGAGAGGGCCTGGACCCGACCTTTGGTTGTATTGGACTTCTTGGACCTGAGGTCGCGGGGGAATGACCGGGTATTGCCAGGGAAGATGGCGGTGATGTTGGTCCCCGAATTTTTCTCTTCATTGGCATTTGTTAGGCGCTCGGTGGTAGGTTGGTGGTCTAGATTCGATGGGTCGCGAGCTAGAGCTTGCCGCTTCTATGGCGTGGATCTGCTTGGTTACGAGCTCTCTTAGAACATCGTAGTTTTTTTGCTCCTTTCGGAATAGGCAGATCTTGAAATCACCCTCGACCAAGTTGCCCATTAGTATTGTGCTCACGGACTCTTGATTGAATCTCGGGATCTGAACAACCATGTTGGTGAATCTGCTGAAGAAGTTTCCCAGTGATTCAGTGGCACCTTGTTTGATGGAAATGAGGTCCAACGTGGTTCTTTTCCTTGTGCGAGCACTGCCGAAGTGGGCAACGATCATGCCTGTTAGCTGCGCGAAGTTGTTGATGGAGGATTGAGCCAAATTAGTGAACCATGTCAATGCTACCCCGCTCAGTGTGGAAGGAAACGCGCGACAATACATGGAGTCATTGTCCTCGTTCATTCCCATTGCCGTGGGGAATTGGTTGAGGTGATCATTGGGATCGGTATCTCCTTTGTACTTGGCGATGGAGATATCCCTCCACCTCTTGGGGACCGGTGCTTCGCGTATTTCCCTACAGAAAGCGGATGGGAAAGTAGGTTCGTCTTTGCGTGTTTGTCCGGGTGCTCCAGGGGAATTCGAACGCGATGATACATCCCTAGGGCTAAAGACACGGGCGATCTTGTTAGCGTTTTCATCAATTTCTGGGTCGATGTTGGGAGGGTCACCAACAGGGTTAGGGAAGTGGTTGACCGTCATAGGTATAGGACCCTGTTGTTGGTAGTAGCCACGGGTACCCCGCTTGCCCGGTGGTTCAAATACATGCTCTTCGGATAATTCCCCGCGAAGAATTGGTACAAGGGGTAACCACCCCACATTCCATAGGGAGCAAACGGGGGTGGATGAGCGGTGTCCCAGGGAGGTTGTTGGGGAATGCCCTCGTTACTGTTATGATGAGCTACCTCATTGGGAGGCATGTTGAGGTTGAGGAGGTTGGTCTCTTCGGCATCGTGATGTTGGTTTCCAAACTCTTCCTCGAACAGCGTAAAATTCATGATTTCCTACAAATTTTGTTGGTGTAAAAAAGGGTAGTGAACAATGTTATTTATTACTTTAGATAGGATTAATGTAGGACGAAAAAAGGGATTAAATAGCTGAATGAAAAAAGGACATACTGAAATGAATTAAAGGAATGAGAGGTGAAGGAGCGTATTGCTACGCGGAACCTCTCGTCATGAAAGGTTCCCACAGACGGCGCCAATGAAGCGTTCGTGGAATTTCACCTATACTTATTACCTCATTATGACAACAAAATGACTTAGAAATACCTGCAAGCCTTGACCGAAAAGGGTTATGATTAGATTATACATTTATTGATCCAAGCAATGGGGTGTTATGCTCGGCTCGCGAGGATTTGAGTCATTCTATCGCGGACTCGGATGGAAGTCAGATGATGTTCTTATTCCAGGAACGTTCTTCTCCGATCACAGATCTCGAGAACTCAACTCCGGGGGTTTTAGATCCGGGGGATTATTAGAGCTCTTCTTTCTTATCTTTTAATTGGTCCCCGCATTTGTGGTTGAAAGGGGGTATTTATAGGAAGGCTAAGCGAGCAGCTGACTGGAGACCTCGTGGTTCTATCTAGGACACGTGAAAGGCATGCCCTCGTGCTTAGGGGTTTAGGTGATACACGTGGTGCTGTTTAGAGGTGAGATGCTGGAGCCAGCGAGCTGCTTGCTAGGGTTCTGGAGAACCACGAGGTACTTGGAGGGTCCTCCCTGGTCGCTACGCGGGCTTTATACTAATATTTAGGTCACGAGGAGGGTTTGGTTGAGATCCGAACGAGTACTTTACTCGCGATGGATCTCATAGTGGGGCCATATGTCCTTTTGCGTTGGGTGGCCTATTTATGATGTTATACTTGTGTTATTTGATAGGTCTATTTTCTATAGCATCGTCAATATCGGCGTCGCCTTTCTTCATCCACCAAAACTGTATTGTTTTCGCTCAAATATATCCCAAACATGTTTATATGGTTTATAGGTCATAATGGGAGCATTGTGCGCGAAAAGCTTTCCGTGAAATGTTCGGACCAAAAGTGACCACATCGGTGTAACCTTTCTTTATCCACCAAAACTGTGTTGTTTTCGTTCAAATGTGTTTCAAACATGTTTATATGGTGTATAGGTTATAATAGGAGCTTTCTGCGCGAAAAGCTTTCCTTGAGATTTTCGGACTGAAAGTGACCATATCGGCTTCATCTTTCTTTATCCACCAAAACTGTGTTGTTTTTGCTCAAATGTGTCCAAATTATGTTTATATGGTTTATAGGTCATAATGGGAGCTTTATGCGCGAAAAGTTTTTTGTTAAATTTTCGGATTGAAAGTGACCATATCGGCGTCACCTTTCTTTATCCACCAAAACTGTGTTGTTTTCGCTCAAATGTGTCCCAAACATGTTTATATGGTTTATTGGTCATAATGGAAGCATTGTGCGCAAAAAGCTTTCCGTAAAATTTTCGGACCAAAAGTGACCATATCGGCGTCACCTTTCTTTACCCACTAAAACTGTGTTGTTTTCGTTTAAATGTGTCCCAAACATGTTTATATGGTTTATAGGTCATAATGGGAGCTTTGTGCGCGAAAAGCTTTTCGTGAAATTGATACGGGGTTAGCCGTAGGATGTCCCGATCTTCGACAATCAAGACACAAATTCAAGAACGAAATCAAGAACAAGAACAAGACTCAAACAAGACTCAAGACTCGGCTGTAATTTGTAAGAAAAGACTTGAAATTGAAACAAAGGACTCGACAGATTGGTGAGTTGATCTATATAGATCAAGATTAAGACCCCAGGCCTCCGTAAAGTGTAGGAACCAACACCAATGACTATATAACCCGCCTCTACAACCCTATACCACCAAGCGGACTACTTGGAGGTACAAGGAGGGGACTCGTGGATACCAGGATTACCAAGCTCTTGCGAGGTTGACAAACACAAGGCAAACCAAGCTGAGATCAATACCAATAGTTGCGATCGATGAGCAATGCTCCGAATCGATTGACTTTGCACTCAATTGTGTGACACACAAACTGATTTTCATTGAAGAAGAGACGTGTGTTGTACAAAGCTGAAAAGCGGTTCTTATAACCCGAAAAGCCTGATTTCTAATAAAAATAAAAAATAAAAGAAATAATTAAAATAACTTAAGTAAAGAATGTTACTAAAAATAGCAATAAAAGGGTGCTCAACACTTAGTAAAAATCCGGCCTATACATGACTATGTAGGATCGGCCATGTCTTGCCCAATGCACATATATGTCTTCAATGGCGCCTCTTGAAGTTGCACAGCGCTCGAGAATAGGACATGACTCACGAACATGAAAGAGTCTCGCTGAAGCTTCTTAGTACGAGCTCGAGTCATCGGTCCATCCCCAAGGATGATAGGAGTATCTGGAGGTGTAGAAGATGGTCCCGCATCAACCTCCCCTTCTTGGAAAGGATTCGACCACGAATCCAAAGTCTCGTCCATAGCAAGGTAAGGGGTAAGATCCGCGACGTTGAATGTAGCACTCATGGCATAGTCTCCAAGAAGCTCCAGCTTGTAGGCATTCTCACCTACTCGTTGAAGAACCTTGAATGGTCCATCTCCTCGCGGTGATAGCTTGCTGCTCCATTGTGCTGGAAACCTCTCCTTCCTTAGGTGCACCCACATGAGATCCCCAGGCTGGAATACCACAAGACGTCGCCCTTTGTTGGCTTTGTTAGCGTTGTACTCCGCCTTCTCCATAAGCTTCTGACACGTCCGTTCATGTAGCTCCTTAACGAACTCGACATGCTTACCTGCTTCAAATGATTCTTTTTCTCTCATAGGATATGGAGTAAGATCGAGAGGGGTTAGTTGATTAACACCATATACACATTGAAATGGAGTCAATTTGGTTGAGGAATGCATAGTCCTCTTATAAGCAAACTCCACATGAGGTAAGGCTTCTTCCCAAAGCTTCAAATTCTTCCTAATAATGGATTTAAGGACATTGGTTAAGGTTCTATTGGTCACCTCAGTTTGGCCATCAATTTGGGGGTGACTAGAGGTAGAGAATAGCAATCTAGTTCCCAATTTACTCCATAAAGTTCTCCAAAAATGACTAAGAAACTTAACATCCCTATCACTTACAATTGTTTTAGGCATACCATGCAACCTAACTACTTCTCTAAAGAACAAGTTTGCAACATTAGTAGCATCATCGATTTTATGACATGCAATAAAGTGAGCCACTTTAGAGAATCTATCTACCACCATAAATATTGAATATCTCCCCTTCTTAGTTCTAGGCAACCCAACTATAAAATCCATAGAAATGTCTTCCCAAGGGGCTGAGGGGATAGGTAGTGGCGTGTAGAGACCATGGGGCATAAGCTTAGATTTGGCCTTTAGAAAATCGATACATCTCTTAAGGCAATGTTCTACATCCCTAAGCATATGTGGCCAATAAAAATGTGTCCTAAGTGTGTGGTAAGTCTTATCTCTCCCAAAATTACCCATTAAACCTCAACTATGGGCTTCATTTACCAATAATAATCGAAGAGAACACCTAGGAATGCACACTTGATCAATCCTAAACAAGAATCCTTCAAAGATATAAAATTTTTCAGTAGGACCCTTATTCAAGGAATTGCGAAAAGCTTCCCCAAAATCCTCATCATTTTCATACAATTCCTTAATTTAGACAAAGCCTAAAACTCTAGAATCGAAAGTGGTAAAGAGTACATCTCTCCTCGATAAAGCATCAGCAACCACATTGTCTTTGCCTTTCTTATATTTGATTACATAAGGAAATGTTTCTATGAATTCCATCCATCTACCATGTCTCCTATCTAGTTTTTCTTGGATCTTAAAATGCGTCAAAGATTCATGATCAGTCATAAGAATAAACTCTCTAGGCCATAGGTAATGGGACCATGTCTTAAGAACTCTAAACAAAGCATACAGTTCCTTATCATATATAGAGTAGTTAAGACATGCACCTTTCCATTTCTCAGAGAAAAGGGCAATAGGTTTTCCTTCCTGCATGAGAACTCCACCAATGCCAACTCCGCTAGCATCACACTCCACCTCGAATGGTCGAGTGAAGTCGGGCAACGCAAGCAATGGTGCCTACGTCAGCCTCTCCTTGAGGGTGCAGAACGCCTCCTCCTGAGCTGCTCCCTACTTGAACTCGCTCCTTTTCTTCGTGATCTCTGTATGAGGGGCTGCGATGGAGCTGAAATCGCACACGAATTGCCTATAGAAGCTCGCCAGACCATGGAAGCTACGCACATGGCCGATAGAGGTTGGGGACGACCACTCTTGTATGGCCTTGATCTTTGCCTCGTCGACACGCAGTCCATTCGAGCTTACTATAAAACAAAGAAATGACACCTGATCATTACATAATTCACATTTCTCAAGATTTGCATACAAGTGTTCTAATCTTAGAGTAGAGATTACTTCCCTGAGGTATGCTTCATGTTCCTTAGGAGATTTGCTATAAACAAGTATATCATCAAAATACACAACAACAAATTTTCCTATGAAATTTCTAAGCACATGATTCATTAATCGCATGAAAGTACTAGGTGCGTTATTTAAACCAAAAGGCATAACCAACCATTCATACAAACCAAACTTAGTCTTAAATGTTGTTTTCCATTTATCGCCTTCCTTCATTCTAATCTGATGATAGCCATTTTTAAGATCTATTTTTGAAAATATGGAGGATCCATGCAATTCATCTAGCATATAATCTAAGCGTGGAATAGGATGACGATATTTCACAGTTATGTTGTTAATAGCCCTACAGTATACACATATTCTCCATGATCCATCTTTCTTAGGGACTAATAACACATGCACAACACAATGACTCAAACTTTCCCTAATGTATCCCTTATCCAACAACTCTTGGACTTGGGATTGAACCTCTTGGGTTTCTGCTGGATTCATTCTATAAGCAGGCCTATTAGGCAACGAAGCCCCTGGAATGAGATCAATTTGATGCTCAATGCCACAAATAGGGGGCAGGCCTGGTGGTATGTCATCGGGGAATACATCCTTATACTCCTTAAGAAGAGATAGGATGCGAGGAGGGAGGGTAGCTCTAAGCTTTTCACTCAACATATTCAACCCTTTGCATAGGAGCATGAGGGTTGTTTCCCCATCCACAAACTCATCTACAAATGCACTCTTGGAAGCCAAGAATACATCCTTAAGCCGAGTAGGGGTAGACACATGGCTCGACTGAGCCTCCCTAGCTAACTCACCTTTACTTACCTTCCGCTTCTCAATCTCATCGGCCACTTGTGTTGGTGTCATAGGCTTAAGGACGATGTTCCTTCCCTGAAAAGTAAAGGAGTAGCGGTTAGTAAAGCCATCATGTAAGACCTTACGATCAAATTACCAAGGACGAACTAAAAGTATATGACAAGCTTGCATAGGCACAATATCACATAGAACGACATATTCATAATGTCCTAGTTTAATTTGAATTTTAGCTTGCCTATTAACTTTCAAATTACAACAATCGTTCATCCAATGCAATTTATAAGGTCTAGGATGTTGAATAGTTGGAAGTTGTAGTTTATCAATCATTTCCTGACTAGCTAAATTACAACAACTTCCGCCATCAATGATCACATTGCAAACCTTACCCTTTACTAAGCATCTAGTATTAAATAAGTTTTCCCTTTGATTGTCATCACAAGGTTCAGGTTGAACACTTAAAACTCTCCTAACAATCAAGGAATCACCATGCTCATATTCAATGCAATCGTCATCTTCATAAGCAATAAGGTTAAGGTTTTGACCATTAACATCATTAGCATGCTCTTCATGTTCATCACAAGAATTTTCAGATTCATATTCTCCTAAGTGATTAATCATGAGAGTTTTCTTATTTGGGCAATCCTTAATAACATGACCCCTACCTTGGCATTTAAAGCGAACAATGTCTCTAGATCTAGTGGTAGAGGGGTTAGGATTACTCCCATTAGGGCCAGTAGGTGCCCCAGACGAATATCTGCCGAACATAGGCGCCTTGCCCTTGTCGATGGACTCCTGAGATGCTCGGCCATCACTCCTACCTTGGGGCTGGCTTGCTCTCTCACGTGAACCACCAACACTCCGCCCTTGGGGCTGCTGAGGTCGGTTCTAACGCCACCCTTGAGGCTACCCACTCGACAATCTTCCACCATGGCTCCTGTATCTAGCATTCCATTCTACTTTCATAGCTAAATGTAAAAGTTCAGTAGGCATAGAATAAGGAAAGTAATCAATTTATGAGCTAATGCGGGATGCAAAATCCTAAGAAACCTAGCATTAGTATCTTCATCGTTTTCAACTACATTAGCTCTAGCCATGGTTTCTTGCATTGCATTAAACGTTTCCTCAACACTTTTATTACCTTCTCCTCACAAGCGCCTTCATTTGATCCCATGATGCAATAGGCGCATCTAAAGCTCTTCTTCTTTCCTTAACAAGGTTATCCCACCAGATTAAAGCACAACCTTGAAATTCAAGAGAAGCTAATTGCACTTTTTTAGCGTCGGAGAAGTTATGACAATTCCAGATTTGATCCATTTTAGTTTCCCAATCAATATATGCATCTGGATCAGTTTTACCATCAAATTGAGGGATTGTTACCTTTACCTTACCTATGCCATCTTGGTTAGGCTCCCTAGGTGCTCGGTAGTGGTGTCGACCTCCTCTATCGTTCCGCCTAGGACGTTGGTCCTCATGCTCCTCCTCTTGGAAGTCATACTCCTTCTCATCAAATAAGGGATTAACATGCTGATTTGCATTGGGATTAGGAGGGGGATTAAGATTATTTACTTCCCTTTCATCATGAGGCGGTTCATCACGCCGGGGATTACCTTGCCCAGCCAAGTTATTAGACCCGGATGGCCTTGCTTCCACAACCGCCAATCTCTCCGTCATCCTTTCCATGTTTTCATTGATGTTGTTGAGCATGGTAACCAATTCAAGCGCAAGTGTGGAGGTACCGGTAGAATTGCTACCGTTATGATCGTTGTTAACCTGGTTATTAGACATTGCAAATAAAGACAAACAAAGAACTATGTTAAGGTTAGTAAAAATATAAACAACTCACCAGTGTTTCGCTCACACTCCCTCTCTAATTGGTATGTCACGCTTGTTGTTTCAATCCGCCTTGGGCAAATCAACACTCAAGCTAAGACTTAACAATACAAGATATATGATATCAAAATATCAAAAGTTATGTGGGTGACACAATAAACAAGGCTGAGAGTACTCAACAAAGGCAAGGGCACTCGACACAGGGAGGTACCGACTCGGTATGGGAGGGTTCCGACTCGGTAGGGGTGAGTGCTGACTCGGTATGGGGGGTTCCGAGTCGGTATAACGAGGGACTCTTAAAATCTGCAAAAATCCACTCGGCAATGGCAATTCAAACACTAATGCTTAATGAATAGCACTTGACACAGCAATATGGACAACTCAAAGACTGATTTTTGTGGAATGAAAAGAAAGAAAGAAATCAACATTTGGAAATTTACCTCTTTTGATTTGAAACCTCAAGTTAGGATGTTGTCGTTGCAAGGTAGGGTTTCAAGGTTGTGTTTGTGTGAGGTAATGTGAATGTCGACTAGGGCTGTTCAAGATCACCAATTTGGTCCCTTTAAGCTTTCTTGCACTAGATCAACACTTCTCTTTTTTTTTTACTTACTTTTTCCCCTAGTGAATTTTATCCTCCTAGGTCCAAGCCTTGAATCTCTTTTTTTTTAAATTTGTCGAACTGATTTTTTTTAACCTAATGCAAGAACTTTCAGAAAATTTGAAGGAAATTCGAAAATAACAAAACTTAGGTGAAAAAAATAAAATCAGCCCTAGAATGATAGATATAGATGATGGTTTGGCTAACTTTGGTGAAAAAAATAAAATGTTAGATAAAATGAATTATATCTACCAAAAATCAGAAATTCAATAAGGCAAAAAATAGATAGATCAAAAGATAGAAGCAACAAACATAGGATTAGGGTTTCTTTTGTTTGGAGGCTGCCGACTAGGACTTTGAATAAGATCTATCGACTAGGGTTCTTCCTCAATGGACTGATGTCAACTGCACAAGGAAGATCTCGGCCGCAAGGTTGCTGGTCTCGGTTTTGGCTTTGTGTTTATGCTAAGCAACCACAACAATCACAAACACAAGGTTAGTAATAATCAAAATTCAAGAACAAGAAGTAAAAGACCAAGAATTGATAAAGACTCAATTTTTGTGGGGTTTTTTTATGATTTTATGATGAACAAAAAGAAAAGACACAACTTTGATGTCGTTAACCTAAGCTTTGATGCCAATTTGATACGGGGTTAGCCGTAGGATGGCCCGATCTTCGACAATAAAGACACAAATTCAAGAACGGAATCAAGAACAAGAACAAGACTCAAACAAGACTCAAGCCTCGGCTATAATTTGTAAGAAAAGACTCGAAATTGAAACAAGGGACTCGACAGAATTGTGAGTCGATCTGTATAGAACAAGATGAAGACCCCAGGCCTCCGTAGAGGGTAGGAACCAACACCAATGGCTATATAACCCGCCTCTACAACCCTACACCACCAAGCGGACTACTTGGAGGCACAATGAGGGGGCTCGTGGATACTAGGATTACCAAGCTCTTGCGAGGTTGACAAACACAAGGCAAACCAAGCTGAGATCAATACCAATAGTTGCAATCGATGGGCAATGCTTCGAATCGATTGACTTTGCACTCAATTGTGTGAAACACAAACTGATTTTTCATTCAAGAAGAGACGTGTGTTCTACAAGGCTGAAAATCGGTTCTTATAACCCTAAAAGCCTGATTTCTAATAAAAATAATAAATAAAAGAAATAATTAAAATAACTTAAGTAAAGAAAGTTACTAAAAATAGCAATAAAAGGGTGCTCAACACTTAGTAAAAATCCGGCCTATACATGACTAGGTAGGATCGGCCATGTCTTGTCCAATGCACATATATGTCTTCAATGGCGCCTCTTGAAGTTGTACAACGCTTGAGAATATGACATGACTCACGAACATGAAAGAGTCTCACTGAAGCTTTTTAGCAAGAGCTTGAGTCATCGGTCCATCCCCAAGGATGATAGGAGTATCTAGAGGTGTAGAAGATGGTCCCGCATCAGAAATTTTCGGACCAAAAGTGACCATTTTGCGTCGCCTTTCTTTATCCACCAAAATTGTGTTGTTTTCGCTCAAATTTGTCCCAAACATGTTTATATGGTGTATAGGTCATAATAAGAGCTTTCTGCGCAAAAAGGTTTACGTGTAATTTTTGGACCAAAAGTGACCATGTCGGCGTCATCTTTCTTTATCCACCAAATCTGTATTGTTTTCGCTCAAATGTGTTCCAAACATGTTTATATGGTTTATAGGTCATAATGGGAGCTTTGTGCGCGAAAAGATTTCCATGAAATTTTCGAACCAAAAGTGACCATATCGGCGTCACCTTGCTTTATCCACCAAAACTGTGTTGTTTTCGGTCAAATGTGTTTCCAACATGTTTATATGGTGTATAGGTTATAATAGGAGCTTTTTGCACTAAAAGCTTTCTTTGAAATTTTCGGATTGAAAGTGACCATATCGGCGTCACCTTTCTTTATCCGCGAAAACTGTGTTGTTTTCGCTCAAATGTGTCCAAAACATGTTTATATGGTTATAGGTCATAATGGGAGCTTTGTGCGCGAAAAGCTTTCCGCTAAATTTTCGGACAACAAAGTGACCATATCGGTGTCACCTTTCTTTCTCCACCAAAACTATGTTGTTATCACTCAAATGTGTCCCAAACATGTTTATATGGTTTATAGGTCATAATGGGAGCTTTGTGCGTGAAAAGCTTTCCGTGAAATTTTAGGACAAAAATTGACCATGCCGGTGTAACCTTTCTTTTACCACCAAAACTGTGTTGTATTTTTTTATCAAATGTGTTCATAACATGTTTATAAGGTTCATAGGTCATAATGGGAGCTTTGTGCGCGAAAAGCTTTCCGTGAAATTTTCGGACCAAAAGTAACCATATCGGCGTCGCCTTTCTTTATCCACCAAAACTGTATTGTTTTTGCTCAAATGTGTCACAAACATGTTTATATGGTTTATAGGTCATAATGAGAGTTTTGTGCGCGAAAACCTTTCCGTGAAATTTTCGGATCAAAAGTGACCATATCGGTGTCACCTTTCTTTATCCACCAAAATTGTGTTGTTTTCGCTCAAATGTGTTACAAACTTGTTTATATGGTGTATAGGTTATAATAGGAGCTTTATGCGCGAAAAGCTTTCCGTGCAATTTTCGGACCAAAAGTGACCATATCGGCGTCACCTTTCTTTATCCACCAAAACTGTGTTGTTTTCGCTCCAATATGTTTCACACAGGTTTATTTGGTATATAGGTTAGAATAGGAGCTTTTTGCGCGAAAAGCATTCCGTGAAATTTTCGGACCAAAAGTGACCATATCGGCATCACCTTTCTTTATCCACCAAAAATGTATTGTTTTCCCTCAAATGTGTCCCAAACATGTTTATATGGTTTATAGGTCATAATGGGAGCATTCTGCGCGAAAAGCTTTCCGTGAAATTTTCGGACAAAAAGTGACCATATCGGCGTTACCTTTCTTTATCCACGAAAACTATGTTGTTTTCGCTCAAATGTGTCCCAAACATGTTTATGTGGTTTATAGGTCATAATGGGGGCTTTGTGCGCGAAAAGGTTTTCGTGAAATTTTCGAACCAAAAGTGACCATATCGGCGTCACCTTTCTTTATCCACCAAAACTGTGTTGTTTTCGGTCAAATGTGTTTCAAACATGTTTATATGGTGTATAGGTTATAATAGGAGCCTTATGCGCGAAAAGCTTTCCTTGTAAAATTCGGAATGAAAGTGACCATATCGGCGTCACCTTTCTTTATCCGCCAAAACTGTGTTGTTTTCGCTCAAATGTGTCCAAAACATGTTTATATGGTTTATAGGTTATAATCGGAGCTTTGTTCGCAAAAAGCTTTCCGCTAAATTTCGGACCAAAAGTGACCATATCCGCGTCACCTTTCTTTCTCCACCAAAACTATGTTGTTATCACTCAAATGTGTCCAAAACATGTTTATATGGTTTATCGGTCATAATGGGAGCTTTATGCGTGAAAAGCTTTCCGTGAAATTTTCGGACCAAAATTGACCATATCGGCGTCACCTTTCTTTAACCACCAAAACTGTGTTGTTTTTTATCAAATGTGTTAGAAACATGTTTATAAGGTTTATAGGACATAATGGGAGCTTTGTGCGCGAAAAGCTTTCCGTGAAATTTTCGGACCAAAAGTGTCCATATCGGCGTCGCCTTTCTTTATCCACCAAAACTGTATTGTTTTCGCTCAAATGTGTCCCAAACGTGTTTATATGGTTTATAGATCATAATGAGAGTTTTGTGCGCGAAAAGCTTTCCGTGAAATTTTCGGACCAAAAGTGACCATATCGGTGTCACCTTTCTTTATCCACCATAATTGTGTTGTTTTCGCTCAAATGTGTTACAAACATGTTTATATGGAGTATAGGTTATAATAGGAGCTTTCTGCGCGAAAAGCTTTCCGTGCAATTTTCGGACCAAAAGTGACAATATCGGCGTCACCTTTCTTTATCCACCAAAACTGTGTTGTTTTCGCTCAAATGTGTCTCACACATGTTTATTTGGTGTATTGGTTAAATAGGAGCTTTCTGCGGGAAAAGCTTTCCGTGAAATTTTCGGACAAAAAGTGACCATATCGGCGTCACCTTTCTTTATGCACCAAAACTGTGTTGTTTTCACTCAAATATGTCCCAAACATGTTTATATGGTTTATAGGTCAAAATGGGAGCTTTGTGCGGGAAAAGCTTTCCGTGAAATTTTTGGACCAAAAGTGACCATATCGGCGTCGCCTTTCTTTATCTACCAAAACTGTATTGTTTTCGCTCAAATGTGTCCCAAACATGTTTATCTGGTTTATAGGTCATAATGGGGGCTTTGTGCGCGAAAAGCTTGCCGTGAAATTTTCGGACAAAAAGTGACCATATCGGCGTCACCTTTCTTTATCCACCAAAAATGTGTTATTTTCGCTCAAATGTGTCCCAAACATGTTTCTATGGTTTAGAGGTCATAATGGGAGCTTTGTGCGCGAAAAGATTTCCTTGAAATTTTCGGACCAAAAGTGACCATATCGGCGTCACCTTTCTTTATGCACCAAAACTGTGTTGTTTTCACTCAAATGTGTCTCAAACATGTTTATATGGTTTATAGGTCAGAATGGGAGCTTTGTGCGGGAAAAGCTTTCCGTGAAATTTTTGGACCAAAAGTGACCATATCGGCGTCGCCTTTCTTTAACCACCAAAACTGTATTGTTTTCGCTCAAATGTGTCCCAAACATGTTTATATGGTTTATAGGTCATAATGGGAGCATTGTGAGCGAAAAGCTTTCCGTGAAATTTTCATACATAGTGACCATATCGGCGTCACCTTTCTTTATCCACCAAAACTGTGTTATTTTGGTTCAAATGTGTCCCAAACATGTTTCTATGGTTTAGAGGTCATAATGGGAGCTTTGTGCGCGAAAAGCTTTTCGTGAAATTGTCGAACCAAAAGTGACCATATCGGCGTCGCCTTTCTTTATCCACCAAAACTGTATTGTTTTCGCTCAAATGTGTCCCAAACATGTTTATATGGTTTATAGATCATAATGAGAGTTTTGTGCGCGAAAAGCTTTCCGTGAAATTTTCGGACAAAAAGTGACCATATCGGCGTCACCTTTCATTATCCACCAAAACTGTGTTGTTTTTGCTCAAATGTGTCCTAAACATGTTTATATGATTTATAGGTCATAATGGGAGCTTTGTGCGCGAAAAGGTTTTCGTGAAATTTTCGAACCAAAAGTGACCATATCGGCGTCACCTTTCTTTATCCACCAAAACTGTGTTGTTTTCGCTCAAATGTGTCTCATACATGTTTATTTGGTGTATAGGTTAAATAGGAGCTTTCTGCGCGAAAAGCTTTCCGAGAAATTTTCGGACCAAAAGTGACCATATCGGCGTCACCTTTCTTTATGCACCAAAACTGTGTTGTTTTCACTCAACTGTCTCCCAAACATGTTTATATCGTTTATAGGTCAGAATGGGAGCATTGTGAGCGAAAAGCTTTCCATGAAATTTTCGGACAAAAAGTGACCATATCAGCGTCACCTTTCTTTATCCACCAAAACTGTGTTATTTTGGCTCAAATGTGTCCCAAACATGTTTCTATGGTTTAGAGGTCATAATGGGAGCTTTGTGCGCGAAAAGCTTTTCGTGAAATTTTCGAACCAAAAGTGACCATATCGGCGTCTCCTTTCTTTATCCACCAAAACTGTGTTGTTTTCGCTCAAATGTGTCCCAAACATGTTTATATATTTTATTGGTCAGAATGGGAGCTTTGTGCGGGAAAAGCTTTCCGTGAAATTTTCGGACAAAAAGTGACCATATCGGCGTCACCTTTCTTTATCCACCAAAACTGTGTTGTTTTCGCTCAAATGTGTCCTAAACATGTTTATATGGTTTATAGGTCATAATGGGAGCTTTGTGCGCGAAAAGGTTTTCGTGAAATTTTCGAACCAAAAGTTACCATATCGGCGTCACCTTTCTGTATCCACCAAAACTGTGTTGTTTTCGGTCAAATGTGTTTCAAACATGTTTATATGATGTATAGGTTATAATAGGAGCTTTATGCGGGAAAAGTTTTCCTTGAAATTTTTGGCCTGAAAGTGACCATATCGGCGTCACCTTTCTTTATCCACCAAAACTGTGTTGTTTTCGCTCAAATGTGTCCCAAACATGTTTATATGGTTTGTAGGTCAGAATGGGAGCTTTGTGCGGGAATAGCTTTCCATGAAATTTTCGGACCAAAAGTGACCATATCGGCGTCACCTTTCTTTATCCACCAAAACTGTGTTATTTTCGCTCAAATGTGTCCCAAACTTGTTTCTATGGTTTAAAGGTCATAATGGGAGCTTTGTGCGCGAAAAGCTTTTCGTGAAATTTTCGAACCAAAAGTGACCATATCGGCGTCACCTTTCTTTATCCACCAAAACTGTGTTGTTTTCGGTCAAATGTGTTTCAAACATGTTTATATGGTGTATAGGTTATAATAGGAGCTTTATGCGCGAAAAGATTTCCTTGAAATTTTCGAACTGAAAGTGACCATATCGGCGTCACCTTTCTTTATCCACTAAAACTGTGTTGTTTTCGATCAAATGTGTCCCAAACATGTTTATATATTTTATTGGTAAGAGTGGGAGCTTTGTGCGGGAAAAGCTTTCCGTGAAATTTTAGGACAAATAGTTACCATATCGGCATCACCTTTCTTTATCCACCAAAACTGTGTTGTTTTCGCTCAAATGTGTCCTATACATGTTTATATGGTTTATAGGTCATAATGGGAGCTTTGTGCGCGAAAAGGTTTTCGTGAAATTTTCGAACCAAAAGTAACTCTATCGGCATCACCTTTCTTTATCCACCAAAACTGTGTTATTTTCGGTCAAATGTGTTTCAAACATGTCTATATGATGTATATGTTATAATAGGAGCTTTATGCGCGAAAAGCTTTCCTTGAAATTTTCGGACTGAAAGTGACCATATCGGCGTCACCTTTCTTTATCCACCAAAATTGTGTTTTTTTCGCTCAAATGTGTCCCAAACATGTTTATATGGTTTATAGGTCAGAATGGGAGCTTTGTGCGGGAAAAGCTTTCCGTGAAATTTTTGGACCAAAAGTGACCATATCGGCGTCGCCTTTCTTTATCCACCAAAACTGTATTGTTTTCGCTCAAATGTGTCCCAAACATGTTTATCTGGTTTATAGGTCATAATGGGGGCTTTGTGCGCGAAAAGCTTTCCGTGAAATTTTCGGACAAAAAGTGACCATATCGGCGTCACCTTTCTTTATCCACAAAAACTGTGTTATTTTCGCTCAAATGTGTCCCAAACATGTTTCTATGGTTTAGAGGTCATAATGGGAGCTTTGTGCGCGAAAAGATTTCCTTGAAATTTTCGGACCAAAAGTGACCATATCGGCGTCACCTTTCTTTATGCACCAAAACTGTGTTGTTTTCACTCAAATGTGTCCCAAACATGTTTATATGATTTATAGGTCAGAATGGGAGCTTTGTGCGGGAAAAGCTTTCCGTGAAATTTTTGGACCAAAAGTGACCATATCGGCGTCGCCTTTCTTTATCCACCAAAACTGTATTGTTTTCGCTCAAATGTGTCCCAAACATGTTTATATGGTTTATAGGTCATAATGGGAGCATTATGAGCGAAAAGCTTTCCGTGAAATTTTCGGACAAAAAGTGACCATATCAGCGTCACCTTTCTTTATCCACCAAAACTGTGTTATTTTGGCTCAAATGTGTCCCAAACATGTTTCTATGGATTAGAGGTCATAATGGGAGCTTTGTGCGCGAAAAGCTTTTCGTGAAATTTTCGAACCAAAAGTGACCATATCGGCGTCACCTTTCTTTATCCACCCAAACTGTGTTGTTTTCGATCAAATGTGTTTCAAACATGTTTATATGGTGTATAGGTTATATTAGGAGCTTTATGCGCGAAAAGATTTCCTTGAAATTTTTGAACTGAAAGTGACCATATCGGCGTCACCTTTCTTTATCCACTAAAACTGTGTTGTTTTCGCTCAAATGTGTCTTAAACATGTTTATATATTTTATTGGTCAGAATGGGAGCTTTGTGCGGGAAAAGCTTTCCGTGAAATTTTCGGACAAAAAGTGACCATATCGGCGTCACGTTTCTTTATCCACCAAAACTGTGTTGTTTTCGCTCAAATGTGTCCTAAACATGTTTATATGGTTTATAGGTCATAATGGGAGCTTTGTGCGCGAAAAGGTTTTCGTGAAATTTTCGAACCAAAAGTTACCATATCGGCGTCACCTTTCTTTATCCACCAAAACTGTGTTGTATTCGCTCAAATGTGTCTCATACATGTTTATTTGGTGTATAGGTTAAATAGGAGCTTTCTGCGCGAAAAGCTTTCCGTGAAATTTTCGGACCAAAAGTGACCATATCGACGTCACCTTTCTTTATGCACCAAAACTGTGTTGTTTTCACTCAAATGTGTCCCAAACATGTTTATATGGTTTATAGGTCAGAATGGGAGCTTTGTGCGGGAAAAGCTTTCCGTGAAATTTTTGGACCAAAAGTGACCATATCGGAGTCGCCTTTCTTTATCCACCAAAACTGTATTCTTTTCGCGCAAATGTGTCCAAAACATATTTATATGGTTTATAGGTCATAATGGGAGCATTATGAGCGAAAAGCTTTCCGTGAAATTTTCGGACAAAAAGTGACCATATCAGCGTCACCTTTCTTTATCCACCAAAACTGTGTTATTTTGGCTCAAATGTGTCCCAAACATGTTTCTATGGTTTAGAGGTCATAATGGGAGCTTTGTGCGCGAAAAGCTTTTCGTGAAATTTTCGAACCAAAAGTGACCATATCGGCGTCTCCTTTCTTTATCCACCAAAACTGTGTTGTTTTCGATCAAATGTGTTTCAAACATGTTTATATGGTGTATAGGTTATATTAGGAGCTTTATGCGCGAAAAGATTTCCTTGAAATTTTTGAACTGAAAGTGACCATATCGGCGTCACCTTTCTTTATCCACTAAAACTGTGTTGTTTTCGCTCAAATGTGTCCCAAACGTGTTTATATATTTTATTGGTCAGAAAGGGAGCTTTGTGCGGGAAAAGCTTTCCGTGAAATTTTCGGACAAAAAGTGACCATATCGGCGTCACCTTTCTTTATCCACCAAAACTGTGTTGTTTTCGCTCAAATGTGTCCTCAACATGTTTATATGGTTTATAGGTCATAATGGGAGCTTTGTGCGGGAAAAGCTTTCTGTGAAACTTTTGGACCAAAAGTGACCATATCGGCGTCGCCTTTCTTTATCCACCAAAACTGTATTGTTTTCGCTCAAATGTGTCCCAAACATGTTTATATGGTTCATAGGTCATAATGGGAGTATTGTGAGCGAAAAGCTTTCCGTGAAATTTTCGGACAAAAAGTGACCATATCAGCGTCACCTTTCTTTATCCACCGAAACTGTGTTATTTTGGCTCAAATGTGTCCCAAACATGTTTCTATGGTTTAGAGGTCATAATGATAGCTTTGTGCGCGAAAAGCTTTTCGTGAAATTGTCGAACCAAAAGTGACCATATCGGCGTCGCCTTTCTTTATCCACCAAAACTGTATTGTTTTCGCTCAAATGTGTCCCAAACATGTTTATATGGTTTATAGATCATAATTAGAGTTTTGTGCGCGAAAAGCTTTCCGTAAAATTTTCGGACAAAAAGTGACCATATCGGCGTCACCTTTCTTTATCCACCAAAACTGTGTTGTTCTCGCTCAAATGTGTCCTAAACATGTTTATATGGTTATTGGTCATAATGGGAGCTTTGTGCGCGGAAAGGTTTTCGTGAAATTTTCGAACAAAAAGTGACCATATCGGCGTCACCTTTCTTTATCCACCAAAACTGTGTTGTTTTCGCTCAAATGTGTCTCATACATGTTTATTTGGTGTATAGGTTAAATAGGAGCTTTCTGCGCGAAAAGCTTTCCGTGAAATTTTCGGACCAAAAGTGACCATATCGGCGTCACCTTTCTTTATGCACCAAAATTGTGTTGTTTTCACTCAAATGTGTCCCAAACATGTTTATATGGTTTATAGGTCAGAATGGGAGCTTTGTGCGGGAAAAGCTTTCCGTGAAATTTTCGGACCAAAAGTGACCATATCGCCGTCACCTTTCTTTATGCACCAAAACTGTGTTGTTTTCACTCAAATGTGTCCCAAACATGTTTATATGGTTTATAGGTCAGAATGGGAGCTTTGTGCGGGAAAAGCTTTCCATGAAATTTTCGGACCAAAAGTGACCATATCGGCATCACCTTTCTTTATGCACCAAAATTGTGTTGTTTTCACTCAAATGTGTCCCAAACATGTTTATATGGTTTATAGGTCAGAATGGGAGCTTTGTGCGGGAAAAGCTTTCCGTGAAATTTTTGGACCAAAAGTGACCATATCGGCGTCGCCTTCTTTATCCACCAAAACTGTATTCCTTTCACTCAAATGTGTCCCAAACATGTTTATATGGTTTATAGGTCATAATGGGAGCATTGTGAGCGAAAAGCTTTCCGTGAAATTTTCGGACAAAAAGTGACCATATCAGCGTCACCTTTCTTTATCCACCAAAACTGTGTTATTTTGGCTCAAATGTGTCCCAAACATGTTTCTATGGTTTAGAGGTCATAATGGGAGCTTTGTGCGCGAAAAGCTTTTCGTGAAATTTTCGAACCAAAAGTGACCATATCGGCGTCACCTTTCTTTATCCACCAAAACTGTGTTGTTTTCGGTCAAATGTGTTTCAAAGATGTGTATATGGTGTATAGGTTATATTACGAGCTTTATGCGCGAAAAGATTTCCTTGAAATTTTTGAACTGAAAGTGACCATATCGGCGTCACCTTTTTTTATCCACTAAAACTGTGTTGTTTTCGCTCAAATGTGTCCCAAACATGTTTATATATTTTATTGGTCAGAATGGGAGCTTTGTGCGGGAAAAGCTTTCCGTGAAATTTTCGGACAAAAAGTGACCATATCGGCGTCACCTCTCTTTATCCACCAAAACTGTGTTGTTTTCGCTCAAATGTGTCCTAAACATGTTTATATGGTTTATAGGTCATAATGGGAGCTTTGTGCGCGAAAAGGTTTTCGTGAAATTTTCGAACCAAAAGTTACCATATCGGCGTCACCTTTCTTTATCCACCAAAACTGTGTTGTTTTCGGTCAAATGTGTTTCAAACATGTTTATATGATGTATAGGTTATAATAGGAGCTTTATGCGGGAAAAGTTTTCCTTGAAATTTTTGGCCTGAAAGTGATCATATCGGTGTCACCTTTCTTTATCCACCAAAACTGTGTTGTTTTTGCTCAAATGTGTCCCAAACATGTTTATATGGTTTATAGGTCAGAATGGGAGCTTTGTGCGGGAAAAGCTTTCCATGAAATTTTCGGACCAAAAGTGACCATATCGGCATCACCTTTCTTTATGCACCAAAATTGTGTTGTTTTCACTCAAATGTGTCCTAAACATGTTTATATGGTTTATAGGTCAGAATGGGAGCTTTGTGCGGGAAAAGCTTTCCTAGAAATTTTTGGACCAAAAGTGACCATATCGGCGTCGCCTTCTTTATCCACCAAAACTGTATTCCTTTCACTCAAATGTGTCCCAAACATGTTTATATGGTTTATAGGTCATAATGGGAGCATTGTGAGCGAAAAGCTTTCCGTGAAATTTTCGGACAAAAAGTGACCATATCAGCGTCACCTTTCTTTATCCACCAAAACTGTGTTATTTTGGCTCAAATGTGTCCCAAACATGTTTCTATGGTTTAGAGGTCATAATGGGAGCTTTGTGCGCGAAAAGCTTTTCGTGAAATTTTCGAACCAAAAGTGACCATATCGGCGTCACCTTTCTTTATCCACCAAAACTGTGTTGTTTTCGGTCAAATGTGTTTCAAACATGTTTATATGATATATAGGTTATAATAGGAGCTTTATGCGGGAAAAGTTTTCCTTGAAATTTTTGGCCTGAAAGTAACCATATCGGCGTCACCTTTCTTTATCCACAAAAACTGTGTTGTTTTCGCTCAAATGTGTCCTAAACATGTTTATATGGTTTATAGGTCATAATGGGAGCTTTGTGCGCGAAAAGATTTCCTTGAAATTTTCGGACCAAAAGTGACCATATCGGCGTCACCTTTCTTTATGCACCAAAACTGTGTTGTTTTCACTCAAATATGTCCCAAACATGTTTATATGGTTTATAGGTCAGAATGGGAGCTTTGTGCGGGAAAAGCTTTCCGTGAAACTTTTGGACCAAAAGTGACCATATCGGCGTCGCCTTTCTTTATCCACCAAAACTGTATTGTTTTCGCTCAAATGTGTCCCAAACATGTTTATATGGTTCATAGGTCATAATGGGAGCATTGTGAGCGAAAAGCTTTCCGTGAAATTTTCGGACAAAAAGTGACCATATCAGCGTCACCTTTCTTTATCCACCAAAACTGTGTTATTTTGGCTCAAATGTGTCCCAAACATGTTTCTATGGTTTATAGGTCATAAGGGAGCTTTGTGCGCGAAAAGCTTTTCGTGAAATTGTCGAACCAAAGGTGACCATATCGGCGTCGCCTTTCTTTATCCACCAAAACTGTATTGTTTTCGCTCAAATGTGTCCCAAACATGTTTATATGGTTTATAGATCATAATGAGAGTTTTGTGCGCGAAAAGCTTTCCGTGAAATTTTCGGACAAAAAGTGACCATATCGGCGTCACCTTTCTTTATCCACCAAAACTGTGTTGTTTTCGCTCAAATGTGTCCTAAACATGTTTATATGGGTTATAGGTCATAATGGGAGCTTTGTGCGCGGAAAGGTTTTCGTGAAATTTTCGAACCAAAAGTGACCATATCGGCGTCACCTTTCTTTATCCACCAAAACTGTGTTGTTTTCGCTCAAATGTGTCTCATACATGTTTATTTGGTGTATAGGTTAAATAGGAGCTTTCTGCGCGAAAAGCTTTCCGTGAAATTTTCGGACCAAAAGTGACCATATCGGCGTCACCTTTCTTTATGCACCAAAACTGTGTTGTTTTCACTCAAATGTGTCCCAAACATGTTTATATGGTTTATAGGTCAGAATGGGAGCTTTGTGCGGGAAAAGCTTTCCGTGAAATTTTTGGACCAAAAGTGACCATATCGGCGTCGCCTTTCTTTATCCACCAAAACTGTATTCCTTTCGCGCAAATGTGTCCCAAACATGTTTATATGGTTTATAGGTCATAATGGGAGCTTTGTGCGCGAAAAGGTTTTCGTGAAATTTTCGAACCAAAAGTTACCATATCGGCGTCACCTTTCTTTATCCACCAAAACTGTGTTGTTTTCGGTCAAATGTGTTTCAAACATGTTTATATGATGTATAGGTTATAATAGGAGCTTTATGCGGGAAAAGTTTTCCTTGAAATTTTTGGCCTGAAAGTGACCATATCGGTGTCACCTTTCTTTATCCACCAAAACTGTGTTGTTTTCGCTCAAATGTGTCCCAAACATGTTTATATGGTTTATAGGTCAGAATGGGAGCTTTGTGCGGGAATAGCTTTCCATGAAATTTTCGGACAAAAAGTGACCATATCGGCATCACCTTTCTTTATGCACCAAAATTGTGTTGTATTCACTCAAATGTGTCCCAAACATGTTTATATGGTTTATAGGTCAGAATGGGAGCTTTGTGCGGGAAAAGCTTTCCGTGAAATTTTTGGACCAAAAGTGACCATATCGGCGTCGCCTTCTTTATCCACCAAAACTGTATTCCTTTCACTCAAATGTGTCCCAAACATGTTTATATGGTTTATAGGTCATAATGGGAGCATTGTGAGCGAAAAGATTTCCGTGAAATTTTCGGACAAAAAGTGACCATATCAGCGTCACCTTTCTTTATCCACCAAAACTGTGTTATTTTGGCTCGAATGTGTCCCAAACATATTTCTATGGTTTAGAGGTCATAATGGGAGCTTTGTGCGCGAAAAGGTTTTCGTGAAATTTTCGAACCAAAAGTTACCATATCGGCGTCACCTTTCTTTATCCACCAAAACTGTGTTGTTTTCGGTCAAATGTGTTTCAAACATGTTTATATGATATATAGGTTATAATAGGAGCTTTATGCGGGAAAAGTTTTCCTTGAAATTTTTGGCCTGAAAGTGACCATATCGGCGTCACCTTTCTTTATCCACAAAAACTGTGTTGTTTTCGCTCAAATGTGTCCTAAACATGTTTATATGGTTTATAGGTCATAATGGGAGCTTTGTGCGCGAAAAGATTTCATTGAAATTTTCGGACCAAAAGTGACCATATCGGCGTCACCTTTCTTTATGCACCAAAAATGTGTTGTTTTCACTCAAATGTGTCCCAAACTTGTTTATATGGTTTATAGGTCAGAATGGGAGCTTTGTGCGGGAAAAGCTTTCCGTGAAATTTTTGGACCAAAAGTGACCATATCGGCGTCGCCTTCTTTATCCACCAAAATTGTATTCTTTTCGCTCAAATGTGTCCCAAACATGTTTATATGGTTTATAGGTCATAATGGGAGCATTGTGAGCGAAAAGCTTTCCGTGAAATTTTCGGACAAAAAGTGACCATATCAGCGTCACCTTTCTTTATCCAACAAAACTGTGTTATTTTGGCTCAAATGTGTCCCAAACATGTTTCTATGGTTTAGAGGTCATAATGGGAGCTTTGTGCGCGAAAAGCTTTTCGTGAAATTTTCGAACCAAAAGTGACCGTATCGGCGTCACCTTTCTTTATCCACCAAAACTGTGTTGTTTTCGGTCAAATGTGTTTCAAACATGTGTATATGGTGTATAGGTTATATTACGAGCTTTATGCGCGAAAAGATTTCCTTGAAATTTTTGAACTGAAAGTGACCATATCGGCGTCACCTTTCTTTATCCACTAAAACTGTGTTGTTTTCGCTCAAATGTGTCCCAAACATGTTTATATATTTTATTGGTCAGAATGGGAGCTTTGTGCGGGAAAAGCTTTCCGTGAAATTTTCGGACAAAAAGTGACCATATCGGCGTCACCTTTCTTTATCCACCAAAACTGTGTCGTTTTCGCTCAAATGTGTCCTAAACATGTTTATATGGTTTATAGGTCATAATGGGAGCTTTGTGCGCGAAAAGGTTTTCGTGAAATTTTCGAACCAAAAGTTACCATATCGGCGACACCTTTCTTTATCCACCAAAACTGTGTTGTTTTCGGTCAAATGTGTTTCAAACATGTTTATATGATATATAGGTTATAATAGGAGCTTTATGCGGGAAAAGTTTTCCTTGAAATTTTTGGCCTGAAAGTGACCATATCGGCGTCACCTTTCTTTATCCACCAAAACTGTGTTGTTTTCGCTCAAATGTGTCCCAAACATGTTTATATGGTTTGTAGGTCAGAATGGGAGCTTTGTGCGGGAATAGCTTTCCATGAAATTTTTGGACCAAAAGTGACCATATCGGCGTCACCTTTCTTTATCCACCAAAACTGTGTTATTTTCGCTCAAATGTGTCCCAAACTTGTTTCTATGGTTTAGAGGTCATAATGGGAGCTTTGTGCGCGAAAAGCTTTTCGTGAAATTTTCGAACCAAAAGTGACCATATCGGCGTCACCTTTCTTTATCCACCAAAACTGTGTTGTTTTCGATCAAATGTGTCCCAAACATGTTTATATATTTTATTGGTCAGAATGGGAGCTTTGTGCGGGAAAAGCTTTCCGTGAAATTTTAGGACAAATAGTGACCATATCGGCGTCACCTTTCTTTATCCACCGAAACTGTGTTATTTTCGCTCAAATGTGTCCTATACATGTTTATATGGTTTATAGGTCATAATGGGAGCTTTGTGCGCGAAAAGGTTTTCGTGAAATTTTCGAACCAAAAGTAACTCTATCGGCGTCACCTTTCTTTATCCACCAAAACTGTCTTAATTTCGGTCAAATGTGCTTCAAACATGTTTATATGGTGTATAGGTTATGATATGAGCTTTATGCGCGAAAAGCTTTCATTGAAATTTTCGGACTGAAAGTGACCATATCGGCGTCACCTTTCTTTATCCACCAAAATTGTGTTCTTTTCGCTCAAATGTGTCCCAAACATGTTTATATGGTTTATGGGTCATAATGGGAGCTTTGTGCGCGAAAAGGTTTTCGTGAAATTTTCGAACCAAAAGTTACAATATCGGCGTCACATTTCTTTATCCACCAAAACTGTCTTAATTTCGGTCAAATGTGCTTCAAACATGTTTATATGGTGTATAGGTTATGATATGAGCTTTATGCGCGAAAAGCTTTCATTGAAATTTTCGGACTGGAAGTGACCATATCGGCGTCACCTTTCTTTTTCCGCCAAAACTTTGTTGTTTTCGCTCAAATGTGTCCAAAACATGTTTATATGGTTTATGGGTTATAATGGGAGCTTTGTGCGCGTAAAGCTTTCCGTGAAATTTTCGGACCAAAAGTGACCATATCGGCGTCACCTTTCTTTATCCACCAAAACTGTGTTGTTTTCGCTCAAATGTGTCTCACACATGTTTATTTTGTGTATAGGTTATAATAGGAGCTTTCTGCGTGAAAAGCTTTCCTTGAAATTTTCGGAACAAAAGTGACCATATCGGCGTCACCTTTCTTTATCCACCAAAACTGTGTTGTTTTCGCTCAAATGTGTCCCAAACATGTTTATATGGTTTATAGGTCAGAATGGGAGCTTTGTGCGGGAATAGCTTTCCATGAAATTTTCGGACAAAAAGTGACCATATCGGCATCACCTTTCTTTATGCACCAAAATTGTGTTGTTTTCACTCAAATGTGTCCCAAACATGTTTATATGGTTTATAGGTCAGAATGGGAGCTTTGTGCGGGAAAAGCTTTCCGTGAAATTTTTGGACCAAAAGTGACCATATCGGCGTCGCCTTCTTTATCCACCAAAACTGTATTCCTTTCACTCAAATGTGTCCCAAACATGTTTATATGGTTTATAGGTCATAATGGGAGCATTGTGAGCGAAAAGATTTCCGTGAAATTTTCGGACAAAAAGTGACCATATCAGCGTCACCTTTCTTTATCCACCAAAACTGTGTTATTTTGGCTCGAATGTGTCCCAAACATATTTCTATGGTTTAGAGGTCATAATGGGAGCTTTGTGCGCGAAAAGGTTTTCGTGAAATTTTCGAACCAAAAGTTACCATATCGGCGTCACCTTTCTTTATCCACCAAAACTGTGTTGTTTTCGGTCAAATGTGTTTCAAACATGTTTATATGATATATAGGTTATAATAGGAGCTTTATGCGGGAAAAGTTTTCCTTGAAATTTTTGGCCTGAAAGTGACCATATCGGCGTCACCTTTCTTTATCCACAAAAACTGTGTTGTTTTCGCTCAAATGTGTCCTAAACATGTTTATATGGTTTATAGGTCATAATGGGAGCTTTGTGCGCGAAAAGATTTCATTGAAATTTTCGGACCAAAAGTGACCATATCGGCGTCACCTTTCTTTATGCACCAAAAATGTGTTGTTTTCACTCAAATGTGTCCCAAACATGTTTATATGGTTTATAGGTCAGAATGGGAGCTTTGTGCGGGAAAAGCTTTCCGTGAAATTTTTGGACCAAAAGTGACCATATCGGCGTCGCCTTCTTTATCCACCAAAATTGTATTCTTTTCGCTCAAATGTGTCCCAAACATGTTTATATGGTTTATAGGTCATAATGGGAGCATTGTGAGCGAAAAGCTTTCCGTGAAATTTTCGGACAAAAAGTGACCATATCAGCGTCACCTTTCTTTATCCAACAAAACTGTGTTATTTTGGCTCAAATGTGTCCCAAACATGTTTCTATGGTTTAGAGGTCATAATGGGAGCTTTGTGCGCGAAAAGCTTTTCGTGAAATTTTCGAACCAAAAGTGACCGTATCGGCGTCACCTTTCTTTATCCACCAAAACTGTGTTGTTTTCGGTCAAATGTGTTTCAAACATGTGTATATGGTGTATAGGTTATATTACGAGCTTTATGCGCGAAAAGATTTCCTTGAAATTTTTGAACTGAAAGTGACCATATCGGCGTCACCTTTCTTTATCCACTAAAACTGTGTTGTTTTCGCTCCAATGTGTCCCAAACATGTTTATATATTTTATTGGTCAGAATGGGAGCTTTGTGCGGGAAAAGCTTTCCGTGAAATTTTCGGACAAAAAGTGACCATATCGGCGTCACCTTTCTTTATCCACCAAAACTGTGTCGTTTTCGCTCAAATGTGTCCTAAACATGTTTATATGGTTTATAGGTCATAATGGGAGCTTTGTGCGCGAAAAGGTTTTCGTGAAATTTTCGAACCAAAAGTTACCATATCGGCGACACCTTTCTTTATCCACCAAAACTGTGTTGTTTTCGGTCAAATGTGTTTCAAACATGTTTATATGATATATAGGTTATAATAGGAGCTTTATGCGGGAAAAGTTTTCCTTGAAATTTTTGGCCTGAAAGTGACCATATCGGCGTCACCTTTCTTTATCCACCAAAACTGTGTTGTTTTCGCTCAAATGTGTCCCAAACATGTTTATATGGTTTGTAGGTCAGAATGGGAGCTTTGTGCGGGAATAGCTTTCCATGAAATTTTCGGACCAAAACTGACCATATCGGCGTCACCTTTCTTTATCCACCAAAACTGTGTTATTTTCGCTCAAATGTGTCCCAAACTTGTTTCTATGGTTTAGAGGTCATAATGGGAGCTTTGTGCGCGAAAAGCTTTTCGTGAAATTTTCGAACCAAAAGTGACCATATCGGCGTCACCTTTCTTTATCCACCAAAACTGTGTTGTTTTCGATCAAATGTGTCCCAAACATGTTTATATATTTTATTGGTCAGAATGGGAGCTTTGTGCGGGAAAAGCTTTCCGTGAAATTTTAGGACAAATAGTGACCATATCGGCGTCACCTTTCTTTATCCACCGAAACTGTGTTATTTTCGCTCAAATGTGTCCTATACATGTTTATATGGTTTATAGGTCATAATGGGAGCTTTGTGCGCGAAAAGGTTTTCGTGAAATTTTCGAACCAAAAGTAACTCTATCGGCGTCACCTTTCTTTATCCACCAAAACTGTCTTAATTTCGGTCAAATGTGCTTCAAACATGTTTATATGGTGTATAGGTTATGATATGAGCTTTATGCGCGAAAAGCTTTCATTGAAATTTTCGGACTGAAAGTGACCATATCGGCGTCACCTTTCTTTATCCACCAAAATTGTGTTCTTTTCGCTCAAATGTGTCCCAAACATGTTTATATGGTTTATGGGTCATAATGGGAGCTTTGTGCGCGAAAAGGTTTTCGTGAAATTTTCGAACCAAAAGTTACAATATCGGCGTCACATTTCTTTATCCACCAAAACTGTCTTAATTTCGGTCAAATGTGCTTCAAACATGTTTATATGGTGTATAGGTTATGATATGAGCTTTATGCGCGAAAAGCTTTCATTGAAATTTTCGGACTGGAAGTGACCATATCGGCGTCACCTTTCTTTTTCCGCCAAAACTTTGTTGTTTTCGCTCAAATGTGTCCAAAACATGTTTATATGGTTTATGGGTTATAATGGGAGCTTTGTGCGCGTAAAGCTTTCCGTGAAATTTTCGGACCAAAAGTGACCATATTGGCGTCACCTTTCTTTATCCACCAAAATTGTGTTGTTTTCGCTCAAATGTGTCTCACACATGTTTATTTTGTGTATAGGTTATAATAGGAGCTTTCTGCGTGAAAAGCTTTCCTTGAAATTTTCGGAACAAAAGTGACCATATCGGCGTCACCTTTCTTTATCCACCAAAACTGTGTTATTTTCGCTCAAATGTGTCCCAAACTTGTTCATATGGTTTATAGGTCAGAATGGGAGCTTTGTGCGGGTAAAGCTTTCCCTGAAATTTTTGGACCAAAAGTGACCATATCGGCGCCGCCTTTCTTTATCCACCAAAACTGTATTGTTTTCGCTTAAATGTGTCCCAAACATGTTTATATGGTTTACAGGTCATAATGGGAGCATTGTGCGCGAAAAGCTTTCCGTGAAATTTTCGCACAAAAAGTGACCATATCGTCGTCACCTTTCTTTATCCACCAAAACTGTTTGTTTTTTATCAAATGTGTCCCAAACATGTTTATATGGTGTATAGATTATAATAGGAGCTTTATGCGCGAAAAGCTTTCATTGGAATTTTCGGACTGAAAGTGACCATATCGGCGTCACCTTTCTTTATCCGCCAAAACTGTGTTGTTTTCGCTCAAATTTTTCCAAAACATGTTTATATGGTTTATAGGTTATAATGGGAGCTTTGTGCGCGAAAAGCTTTCCGCTAAATTTTCGGACCAAAAGTGACCATATCGGCGTCACCTTTCTTTCTCTACCAAAACTATGTTTTTATCGCTCAAATGTGTCCCAAACATGTCTATATGGTTTATAGGTCATAATGGGAGCTCTGTGCGTGAAAAGCTTTACGTGAAATTTTCGGACCAATATTGACCATATTGGCGTCACATTTCTTTAACCACCAAAACTGTTTGTTTTTTTTTTTTATCAAATGTGTCCCAAATATGTTTATATGGTTTATAGGTAATAATGGGAGATTTGTGCGCGAAAAGCTTTCCGTGAAATTTTTGGACCAAAATTGACCATATCGGCGTCACCTTTCTTTATCCACCAAAACTGTGTTGGTTTTGATCAAATGTGTCCCAAACATGTTTATATGGTTTATAGGTCATAATGGGAGCTTTGTGGGCGGAAAGCTTTCCGTGAAATTTTCGGACCAAAAATGACCATATCGGCGTCGCCTTTCTTCATTCACCAAAACTGTGTTGTTTTTGCTCAAATGTGACCCAAACATGTTTATATGGTTTATAGGTCATAATGGGAGCTTTGTGCGTGAAATGCTTTCCGTGAAATTTCGGACCAAAAGTAAACACATCGGCGTCGCCTTTCTTAATCCACAAAAACTGTGTTGTTTTCACTCAAATATGTCCCAAACATGTTTATATGGGGTATAGGTCATAATAAGAGCTTTCTGCTGAAAAAGCTTTACGTGAAATTTTCGGACCAAAAGTGACCACATCGGCGTCACCTTTCTTTATTCAACAGAACTGAGTTGTTTTCGCTCAAATGTGAATCAAACATGTTTACATGGTGTATAGGTTATAATAGGAGCTTTCTTCGTAAACAACTTTCCGTGAAATTTTCGGACCAAAATGACCATATCGGCGTCACCTTTCTTTATCCACCAAAACTGTGTAGTTTTCGCTCAAATGTTTCGCAAACATGTTTATATGGTTTATATGTCATAATGTGAGCTTTGTGCGCGAAAAGCTTTCCGTGAAATTTTCGGAACAAAACTGACCATATCGGCATCACCTTTCTTTATCCACCAAAACTGTGTTGTTTTCGGTCAAATGTGTTTCAAACATGTTTATATGGTGTATAGGTTATATTAGGAGCTTTATGCGCGAAAAGATTTCCTTGAAATTTTTGATTTGAAAGTGACCATATCGGCGTCACCTTTCTTTATCCACTAAAACTGTGTTGTTTTCGCTCAAATTTGTCCCAAACATGTTTATATGGTTTATATGTCATAATGGGGGCTTTGTGCGCGAAAAGGTTTTCGTGAAATTTTCGAACCAAAAGTAACTATATCGGCGTCACCTTTCTTTATCAACCAAAACTGTGTTGTTTTCGCTCAAATGTGTCCTAAACATGTTTATATGGTTTATAGGTCATAATGGGAGCTTTGTGCGCGAAAAGGTTTTCGTAAAATTTTCGAACCAAAAGTTACCATATCGGCGTCACCTTTCTTTATCCACCAAAACTGTGTTGTTTTCGATCAAATGTGTTTCAAACATGTTTATATGATGTATAGGTTATAATAAGTGCTTTATGCGGGAAAAGTTTTCCTTGAAATTTTTGGCCTGAAAGTGACCATATCGGCGTCACCTTTCTTTATCCACCAAAACTGTGTTGTTTTCGCTCAAATGTGTCCCAAATATGTTTATATGGTTTATAGGTAATAATGGGAGATTTGTGCGCGAAAAGCTTTCCGTGAAATTTTTGGACCAAAATTGACCATATCGGCGTCACCTTTCTTTATCCACCAAAACTGTGTTGGTTTTGATCAAATGTGTCCCAAACATGTTTATATGGTTTATAGGTCATAATGGGAGCTTTGTGGGCGGAAAGCTTTCCGTGAAATTTTCGGACCAAAAATGACCATATCGGCGTCGCCTTTCTTTATCCACCAAAACTGTGTTGTTTTTGCTCAAATGTGACCCAAACATGTTTATATGGTTTATAGGTCATAATGGGAGCTTTGTGCGTGAAATGCTTTCCGTGAAATTTCGGACCAAAAGTGACCATATCGGCGTCGCCTTTCTTAATCCACAAAAACTGTGTTGTTTTCGCTCAAATATGTCCCAAACATTAATATATGGGGTATAGGTCATAATAAGAGCTTTCTGCTGAAAAAGCTTTACGTGAAATTTTCGGACCAAAAGTGACCACATCGGCGTCACCTTTCTTTATCCACCAAAACTGAGTTGTTTTCGCTCAAATGTGAATCAAACTTGTTCATATGGTGTATAGGTTATAATAGGAGCTTTCTTCGTAAACAACTTTCCGTGAAATTTTCGGACCAAAATGACCATATCGGCGTCACCTTTCTTTATCCACCAAAACTGTGTAGTTTTCGCTCAAATGTTTCGCAAACATGTTTATATGGTTTATATGTCATAATGTGAGCTTTGTGCGCGAAAAGCTTTCCGTGAAATTTTCGGAACAAAACTGACCATATCGGCATCACCTTTCTTTATCCACCAAAACTGTGTTGTTTTCGCTCAAATTGTCCCAAACATGTTTATATGGTTTAGAGGTCATAATGGGAGCTTTGTGCGCGAAAAGCTTTTCGTGAAATTTTCGAACCAAAAGTGACCATATCGGCATCACATTTCTTTATCCACCAAAACTGTGTTGTTTTCGCTCAAATGTGTCCCAAACATGTTTATATGGTTTAGAGGTCATAATGGGAGCTTTGTGCGTGAAAAGCTTTTCGTGAAATTTTCGAACCAAAAGTGACCATATCGGCGTCACCTTTCTTTATCCGCCAAAACTATGTTGTTTTCGCTCAAATGTGTCCAAAAAATATTTATATGGTTGGTAGGTTATAATGGGACCTTTGTGCGCGAAAAGCTTTCCGCTAAATTTTCGGACCAAAAGTGACCATATCGGCGTCACCTTTCTTTCTGCACCAAAACTATGTTGTTATCGCTCAAATGTGTCCCAAACATATCTATATGGTTTATAGGTCATAATGGGAGCTTCGTGCGTGAAAAGCTTTACGTGAAATTTTCGGACCAAAATTGACCATATCAGTGTCACCTTTCTTTAACCACCAAATTTGTGTTGTTTTTTTTATCAAAGGTGTCCCAAACATGTTTATATGGTTTATAGGTCATAATGGGAGATTTGTGCGCGAAAAGCTTTTTCGTGAAATTTTCGGACCAAAATTGACCATATCGGCTTCACCTTTTTTTTATCCACCAAACCTGTGTTGGTTTTGATCAAATGTGTCCCCAACATGTTTATATGGTTTATAGGTCATAATGGGAGTTTTGTGTGCGAAAAGCTTTCCGTGAAATTTTCGGACCAAAAATGACCATATCGGCGTCGCCTTTCTTTATCCACCAAAACTGTGTTGTTTTTGCTCAAATGTGTCCCAAACATGTTTATATGGTTTATAGGTCATAATGGGAGCTTTGTGCGTGAAAAGCTTTCCGTTAAATTTTCGGACCAAAAGTGACCATATCGGCGTCTCCTTTCTTTATCCACAAAAACTGTGTTGTTTTCGTTCAAATGTGTTTCAAACATGTTTATATGGTGTATAGGTTATAATAGGAGCTTTTTGCGCGAAAAGCTTTCCTTGAGATTTTCGGACTGAAAGTGACCATATCGGCTTCACCTTTCTTTATCCACCAAAACTGTGTTGTTTTAACTCAAATATGTCCCAAACATGTTTATATGGGGTATAGGTCATACTAAGAGCTTTCTGCTGAAGAAGCTTTACGTGAAATTTTCGAACCAAAAGTGACCACATCGGCGTCACCTTTCTTTATCCACCAAAACTGTGTTGTTTTCGCTCAAATGTGATTCAAACATGTTTATATGGTTTATAGGTCATAATGGGAGCTTTGTGCACGAAAGGCTTTCCGTGAAATTTTCGGACCAAAAGTGACCATATCGGCGTCGCCTTTCTTTATCCACCAAAATTGTATTGTTTTCACTCAAATGTATCCCAAACATGTTTATATGGTTTATAGGTCATAATGGGAGCATTGTGCGCGAAAAGCTTTTCGTGAAATTTTCGGACCAAAAGTGACCATATCGGCGTCACCTTTCTTTATCCACCAAAACTGTGTTGTTTTCGTTCAAATGTGTTTCAAACATGTTTATATGGTGTATAGGTTATAAAAGGAGCTTTCTGCGCGGAAAGGTTTCCTTGAGATTTTCGGACTGAAAGTGACCATATCGGCTTCACCTTTCTTTATCCACCAAAACTGTGTTGTTTTTGCTCAAATGTGTCCAAAACATGTTTCTATGGTTTATAGGTCATAATGGGAGCTTTGTGTTTGAAAAGCTTTCCGTGAAATTTTCGGACCAAAAGTGACCATATCGGCGTCACCTTTCATTATCCAACAAAACTGATTTTTTTTCGCTCAAATGTGTCCCAAACATGTTTGTACGGTTCATAGTTCATAATGGCAGCTTTCTGTTTGAAAAGCTTTCCGTGATATTTTCGGACCAAAAGTTACCATATAGGCGTCACCTTTCTTTATCCACCAAAACTGTGTTGTTTTCGCTCAAATGTGTTTCAAACATGTTTATATGGTGTATAGGTTATAATAGGAGCTTTCTGCGTGAAAAACTTTCCATGAAATTTTCGGACCAAAAGTGACAATATCGACGTCCCATTTCTTTATCCACCAAAACTGCGTAGTTTTCGATCAAATGTGTCCCAAACATGTTTATATGGTTTATAGGTCATAATGGGAGCTTTGTGCGCGAAAAGCTTTCCGTGAAATTTTCGGACCAAAAGTGACCATATCGGCATCACCTTTCTTTATCCGCCAAAACTGTGTTGTTTTCGCTCAAATGTGTCCAAAAAATATTTATATGGTTGGTAGGTTATAATGAGAGCTTTGTGCGCGACAAGCTTTCCGCTAAATTTTCGGACCAAAAGTGACCACATCGGCATCACCTTTCTTTATCCACCAAAACTGTGTTGTTTTCGCTCAAATGTGATTCAAACATGTTTATATGGTTTATAGGTCATAATGGGAGCTTTGTGCGCGAAAGGCTTTCCGTGAAATTTTCGGACCAAAAGTGACCGTATCGGCGTCGCCTCTCTTTATCCACCAAAATTGTATTGTTTTCACTCAAAAGTGTCCCAAACATGTTTATATGGTTTATAGGTCATAATGGGAGCATTGTGCGCGAAAAGCTTTCCGTGAAATTTTAGGACCAAAAGTTACCATATCGGCGTCACCTTTCTTTATCCACCAAAACTGTGTTTTTTTCGCTCAAATGTGTCCCAAACATGTTTGTACGGTTCATAGTTCATAATGGCAGCTTTCTGTTTGAAAAGCTTTCCGTGAAATTTTCGGACCAAAAGTTACCATATCAGCGTCACCTTTCTTTATCCACCAAAACTGTGTTGTTTTCGCTCAAATGTGTTTCAAACATGTTTATATGGTGTATAGGTTATAATAGGAGCTTTCTGCGTGAAAAACTTTCCGTGAAATTTTCGAACCAAAAGTGACAATATCGACGTCCCCTTTCTTTATCCACCAAAACTGCGTAGTTTTCGATCAAATGTGTCCCAAACCTGTTTATATGGTTTATAGGTCATAATGGGAACGTTGTGTGCGAAAAGCTTTCCGTGAAATTGTCGGACCAAAAGTGACCATATCGGCGTCACCTTTCTTTATCCGCCAAAACTGTGTTGTTTTCGCTCAAATGTGTCCAAAAAATATTTATATGGTTGGTACATTATAATGGGAGCTTTGTGCACAAAAAGCTTTCCGCTAAATTTTCGGACCAAAAGTGACCATATCGGCGTCACCTTTCTTTCTGCACCAAAACTATGTTGTTATCGCTCAAATGTGTCCCAAACATGTTTATATGGTTTATAGGTCATAATGGGAGATTTGTGCGCGAAAAGCTTTTCGTGAAATTTTCGGACCAAAATTGACCATATCGGATTCACCTTTTTTTATCCACCAAAACTGTGTTGGTTTTGACCAAATGTGTCCCAAACATGTTTATATGGTTTATAGGTCATAATGGGAGCTTTGTGTGCGAAAAGATTTCCGTGAAATTTTCGGACCAAAAATGACCATATCGGCGTCTCCTTTCTTTATCCACCAAAACTGTGTTGTTTTTGCTCAAATTTGTCCCAAACATGTTTATATGGTTTATAGGTCATAATGGGAGCTTTGTGCGTGAAAAGCTTTCCGTTAAATTTTCGGACCAAAAGTGACCATATCGGCGTCGGCTTTCTTTATCCACCAAAACTGTGTTGTTTTCGTTCAAAAGTGTTTCAAACATGTTTATATGGTGTATAGTTTATAATAGGAGCTTTCTGCGCGAAAAGCTTTCCTTGAGATTTTCGGACTGAAAGTGACCATATCGGCTTCACCTTTCTTTATCCACAAAAACTGTGTTGTTTTCACTCAAATATGTCCCAAACATGTTTATATAGGGTATAGGTCATAAAGAGCTTTCTGCTGAAGAAGCTTTACGTGAAATTTTCGGACCAAAAGTGACTACATCGGCGTCACCTTTCTTTATCCACCAAAATTGTGTTGTTTTTGCTCAAATGTGTCCAAAACATGTTTATATGGTTTATAGGTCATAATGGGAGCTTTGTGCGCGAAAAACTTTCAGTGAAATTTTCGGACCAAAAGTGACCATATCGGCGTCACCTTCTTTATCCACCAAAACTGTGTTGTTTTCACTCAAATTTGTCCCAAACATGTTTATATGGTTTATAGGTCATAATAGGAGCATTGTGCGCGAAAAGCTTTCCGTGAAATTTTCGGACCAAAAGTGACCATATCGGCGTCACCTTTCTTGATCCACCAAAACTGTGTTGTTTTCGCTCAAATGTGTCCCAATCATGTTTGTACGGTTTATAGGTCATAATTTAATGGGAGCTTTGTGCGGGAAAAGCTTTCCGTGAAATTTTCAGACCAAAAGTGACCATATCGGCGTCGCCTTTCTGGATCCACCAAAACTGTATTGTTTTCGCTCAAAAGTGTCCCAAACATGTTTATATGGTTTATAGGTCAAAATGGGAGCATTGTGCATAAAAAGCTTTCCGTGAAATTTTCGGACCAAAAGTGACCATATCGGCGTCACCTCTCTTTATCCACAAAAACTGTATTGTTCTCGCTCAAATGTGTCCGAAACATGTTTATATGGTTTATAGGTCATAATGTGAGCTTTGTCCGCGAAAAGCTTTCAGTGAAATTTTCGGACCAAAAGTGACCATATCGGCGTCACCTTCTTTATCCACCAAAACTGTGTTGTTTTCACTCAAATTTGTCCCAAACATGTTTATATGGTTTATAGGTCATAATGGGAGCATTGTGAGCGAAAAGCTTTCCGTGAAATTTTCGGACAAAAAGTGACCATATCAGCGTCACCTTTCTTTATCCAACAAAACTGTGTTATTTTGGCTCAAATGTGTCCCAAACATGTTTCTATGGTTTAGAGGTCATAATGGGAGCTTTGTGCGCGAAAAGCTTTTCGTGAAATTTTCGAACCAAAAGTGACCATATCGGCGTCACCTTTCTTTATCCACCAAAACTGTGTAGTTTTCGCTCAAATGTTTCGCAAACATGTTTATATGGTTTATATGTCATAATGTGAGCTTTGTGCGCGAAAAGCTTTCCGTGAAATTTTCGGAACAAAACTGACCATATCGGCATCACCTTTCTTTATCCACCAAAACTGTGTTGTTTTCGGTCAAATGTGTTTCAAACATGTTTATATGGTGTATAGGTTATATTAGGAGCTTTATGCGCGAAAAGATTTCCTTGAAATTTTTGATTTGAAAGTGACCATATCGGCGTCACCTTTCTTTATCCACTAAAACTGTGTTGTTTTCGCTCAAATTTGTCCCAAACATGTTTATATGGTTTATATGTCATAATGGGGGCTTTGTGCGCGAAAAGGTTTTCGTGAAATTTTCGAACCAAAAGTAACTATATCGGCGTCACCTTTCTTTATCAACCAAAACTGTGTTGTTTTCGCTCAAATGTGTCCTAAACATGTTTATATGGTTTATAGGTCATAATGGGAGCTTTGTGCGCGAAAAGGTTTTCGTAAAATTTTCGAACCAAAAGTTACCATATCGGCGTCACCTTTCTTTATCCACCAAAACTGTGTTGTTTTCGATCAAATGTGTTTCAAACATGTTTATATGATGTATAGGTTATAATAAGTGCTTTATGCGGGAAAAGTTTTCCTTGAAATTTTTGGCCTGAAAGTGACCATATCGGCGTCACCTTTCTTTATCCACCAAAACTGTGTTGTTTTCGCTCAAATGTGTCCCAAATATGTTTATATGGTTTATAGGTAATAATGGGAGATTTGTGCGCGAAAAGCTTTCCGTGAAATTTTTGGACCAAAATTGACCATATCGGCGTCACCTTTCTTTATCCACCAAAACTGTGTTGGTTTTGATCAAATGTGTCCCAAACATGTTTATATGGTTTATAGGTCATAATGGGAGCTTTGTGGGCGGAAAGCTTTCCGTGAAATTTTCGGACCAAAAATGACCATATCGGCGTCGCCTTTCTTTATCCACCAAAACTGTGTTGTTTTTGCTCAAATGTGACCCAAACATGTTTATATGGTTTATAGGTCATAATGGGAGCTTTGTGCGTGAAATGCTTTCCGTGAAATTTCGGACCAAAAGTGACCATATCGGCGTCGCCTTTCTTAATCCACAAAAACTGTGTTGTTTTCGCTCAAATATGTCCCAAACATTAATATATGGGGTATAGGTCATAATAAGAGCTTTCTGCTGAAAAAGCTTTACGTGAAATTTTCGGACCAAAAGTGACCACATCGGCGTCACCTTTCTTTATCCACCAAAACTGAGTTGTTTTCGCTCAAATGTGAATCAAACTTGTTCATATGGTGTATAGGTTATAATAGGAGCTTTCTTCGTAAACAACTTTCCGTGAAATTTTCGGACCAAAATGACCATATCGGCGTCACCTTTCTTTATCCACCAAAACTGTGTAGTTTTCGCTCAAATGTTTCGCAAACATGTTTATATGGTTTATATGTCATAATGTGAGCTTTGTGCGCGAAAAGCTTTCCGTGAAATTTTCGGAACAAAACTGACCATATCGGCATCACCTTTCTTTATCCACCAAAACTGTGTTGTTTTCGCTCAAATTGTCCCAAACATGTTTATATGGTTTAGAGGTCATAATGGGAGCTTTGTGCGCGAAAAGCTTTTCGTGAAATTTTCGAACCAAAAGTGACCATATCGGCATCACATTTCTTTATCCACCAAAACTGTGTTGTTTTCGCTCAAATGTGTCCCAAACATGTTTATATGGTTTAGAGGTCATAATGGGAGCTTTGTGCGTGAAAAGCTTTTCGTGAAATTTTCGAACCAAAAGTGACCATATCGGCGTCACCTTTCTTTATCCGCCAAAACTATGTTGTTTTCGCTCAAATGTGTCCAAAAAATATTTATATGGTTGGTAGGTTATAATGGGACCTTTGTGCGCGAAAAGCTTTCCGCTAAATTTTCGGACCAAAAGTGACCATATCGGCGTCACCTTTCTTTCTGCACCAAAACTATGTTGTTATCGCTCAAATGTGTCCCAAACATATCTATATGGTTTATAGGTCATAATGGGAGCTTCGTGCGTGAAAAGCTTTACGTGAAATTTTCGGACCAAAATTGACCATATCAGTGTCACCTTTCTTTAACCACCAAATTTGTGTTGTTTTTTTTATCAAAGGTGTCCCAAACATGTTTATATGGTTTATAGGTCATAATGGGAGATTTGTGCGCGAAAAGCTTTTTCGTGAAATTTTCGGACCAAAATTGACCATATCGGCTTCACCTTTTTTTTATCCACCAAACCTGTGTTGGTTTTGATCAAATGTGTCCCCAACATGTTTATATGGTTTATAGGTCATAATGGGAGTTTTGTGTGCGAAAAGCTTTCCGTGAAATTTTCGGACCAAAAATGACCATATCGGCGTCGCCTTTCTTTATCCACCAAAACTGTGTTGTTTTTGCTCAAATGTGTCCCAAACATGTTTATATGGTTTATAGGTCATAATGGGAGCTTTGTGCGTGAAAAGCTTTCCGTTAAATTTTCGGACCAAAAGTGACCATATCGGCGTCTCCTTTCTTTATCCACAAAAACTGTGTTGTTTTCGTTCAAATGTGTTTCAAACATGTTTATATGGTGTATAGGTTATAATAGGAGCTTTTTGCGCGAAAAGCTTTCCTTGAGATTTTCGGACTGAAAGTGACCATATCGGCTTCACCTTTCTTTATCCACCAAAACTGTGTTGTTTTAACTCAAATATGTCCCAAACATGTTTATATGGGGTATAGGTCATACTAAGAGCTTTCTGCTGAAGAAGCTTTACGTGAAATTTTCGAACCAAAAGTGACCACATCGGCGTCACCTTTCTTTATCCACCAAAACTGTGTTGTTTTCGCTCAAATGTGATTCAAACATGTTTATATGGTTTATAGGTCATAATGGGAGCTTTGTGCACGAAAGGCTTTCCGTGAAATTTTCGGACCAAAAGTGACCATATCGGCGTCGCCTTTCTTTATCCACCAAAATTGTATTGTTTTCACTCAAATGTATCCCAAACATGTTTATATGGTTTATAGGTCATAATGGGAGCATTGTGCGCGAAAAGCTTTTCGTGAAATTTTCGGACCAAAAGTGACCATATCGGCGTCACCTTTCTTTATCCACCAAAACTGTGTTGTTTTCGTTCAAATGTGTTTCAAACATGTTTATATGGTGTATAGGTTATAAAAGGAGCTTTCTGCGCGGAAAGGTTTCCTTGAGATTTTCGGACTGAAAGTGACCATATCGGCTTCACCTTTCTTTATCCACCAAAACTGTGTTGTTTTTGCTCAAATGTGTCCAAAACATGTTTCTATGGTTTATAGGTCATAATGGGAGCTTTGTGTTTGAAAAGCTTTCCGTGAAATTTTCGGACCAAAAGTGACCATATCGGCGTCACCTTTCATTATCCAACAAAACTGATTTTTTTTCGCTCAAATGTGTCCCAAACATGTTTGTACGGTTCATAGTTCATAATGGCAGCTTTCTGTTTGAAAAGCTTTCCGTGATATTTTCGGACCAAAAGTTACCATATAGGCGTCACCTTTCTTTATCCACCAAAACTGTGTTGTTTTCGCTCAAATGTGTTTCAAACATGTTTATATGGTGTATAGGTTATAATAGGAGCTTTCTGCGTGAAAAACTTTCCATGAAATTTTCGGACCAAAAGTGACAATATCGACGTCCCATTTCTTTATCCACCAAAACTGCGTAGTTTTCGATCAAATGTGTCCCAAACATGTTTATATGGTTTATAGGTCATAATGGGAGCTTTGTGCGCGAAAAGCTTTCCGTGAAATTTTCGGACCAAAAGTGACCATATCGGCATCACCTTTCTTTATCCGCCAAAACTGTGTTGTTTTCGCTCAAATGTGTCCAAAAAATATTTATATGGTTGGTAGGTTATAATGAGAGCTTTGTGCGCGACAAGCTTTCCGCTAAATTTTCGGACCAAAAGTGACCACATCGGCATCACCTTTCTTTATCCACCAAAACTGTGTTGTTTTCGCTCAAATGTGATTCAAACATGTTTATATGGTTTATAGGTCATAATGGGAGCTTTGTGCGCGAAAGGCTTTCCGTGAAATTTTCGGACCAAAAGTGACCGTATCGGCGTCGCCTCTCTTTATCCACCAAAATTGTATTGTTTTCACTCAAAAGTGTCCCAAACATGTTTATATGGTTTATAGGTCATAATGGGAGCATTGTGCGCGAAAAGCTTTCCGTGAAATTTTAGGACCAAAAGTTACCATATCGGCGTCACCTTTCTTTATCCACCAAAACTGTGTTTTTTTCGCTCAAATGTGTCCCAAACATGTTTGTACGGTTCATAGTTCATAATGGCAGCTTTCTGTTTGAAAAGCTTTCCGTGAAATTTTCGGACCAAAAGTTACCATATCAGCGTCACCTTTCTTTATCCACCAAAACTGTGTTGTTTTCGCTCAAATGTGTTTCAAACATGTTTATATGGTGTATAGGTTATAATAGGAGCTTTCTGCGTGAAAAACTTTCCGTGAAATTTTCGAACCAAAAGTGACAATATCGACGTCCCCTTTCTTTATCCACCAAAACTGCGTAGTTTTCGATCAAATGTGTCCCAAACCTGTTTATATGGTTTATAGGTCATAATGGGAACGTTGTGTGCGAAAAGCTTTCCGTGAAATTGTCGGACCAAAAGTGACCATATCGGCGTCACCTTTCTTTATCCGCCAAAACTGTGTTGTTTTCGCTCAAATGTGTCCAAAAAATATTTATATGGTTGGTACATTATAATGGGAGCTTTGTGCACAAAAAGCTTTCCGCTAAATTTTCGGACCAAAAGTGACCATATCGGCGTCACCTTTCTTTCTGCACCAAAACTATGTTGTTATCGCTCAAATGTGTCCCAAACATGTTTATATGGTTTATAGGTCATAATGGGAGATTTGTGCGCGAAAAGCTTTTCGTGAAATTTTCGGACCAAAATTGACCATATCGGATTCACCTTTTTTTATCCACCAAAACTGTGTTGGTTTTGACCAAATGTGTCCCAAACATGTTTATATGGTTTATAGGTCATAATGGGAGCTTTGTGTGCGAAAAGATTTCCGTGAAATTTTCGGACCAAAAATGACCATATCGGCGTCTCCTTTCTTTATCCACCAAAACTGTGTTGTTTTTGCTCAAATTTGTCCCAAACATGTTTATATGGTTTATAGGTCATAATGGGAGCTTTGTGCGTGAAAAGCTTTCCGTTAAATTTTCGGACCAAAAGTGACCATATCGGCGTCGGCTTTCTTTATCCACCAAAACTGTGTTGTTTTCGTTCAAAAGTGTTTCAAACATGTTTATATGGTGTATAGTTTATAATAGGAGCTTTCTGCGCGAAAAGCTTTCCTTGAGATTTTCGGACTGAAAGTGACCATATCGGCTTCACCTTTCTTTATCCACAAAAACTGTGTTGTTTTCACTCAAATATGTCCCAAACATGTTTATATAGGGTATAGGTCATAAAGAGCTTTCTGCTGAAGAAGCTTTACGTGAAATTTTCGGACCAAAAGTGACTACATCGGCGTCACCTTTCTTTATCCACCAAAATTGTGTTGTTTTTGCTCAAATGTGTCCAAAACATGTTTATATGGTTTATAGGTCATAATGGGAGCTTTGTGCGCGAAAAACTTTCAGTGAAATTTTCGGACCAAAAGTGACCATATCGGCGTCACCTTCTTTATCCACCAAAACTGTGTTGTTTTCACTCAAATTTGTCCCAAACATGTTTATATGGTTTATAGGTCATAATAGGAGCATTGTGCGCGAAAAGCTTTCCGTGAAATTTTCGGACCAAAAGTGACCATATCGGCGTCACCTTTCTTGATCCACCAAAACTGTGTTGTTTTCGCTCAAATGTGTCCCAATCATGTTTGTACGGTTTATAGGTCATAATTTAATGGGAGCTTTGTGCGGGAAAAGCTTTCCGTGAAATTTTCAGACCAAAAGTGACCATATCGGCGTCGCCTTTCTGGATCCACCAAAACTGTATTGTTTTCGCTCAAAAGTGTCCCAAACATGTTTATATGGTTTATAGGTCAAAATGGGAGCATTGTGCATCAAAAGCTTTCCGTGAAATTTTCGGACCAAAAGTGACCATATCGGCGTCACCTCTCTTTATCCACAAAAACTGTATTGTTCTCGCTCAAATGTGTCCGAAACATGTTTATATGGTTTATAGGTCATAATGTGAGCTTTGTCCGCGAAAAGCTTTCAGTGAAATTTTCGGACCAAAAGTGACCATATCGGCGTCACCTTCTTTATCCACCAAAACTGTGTTGTTTTCACTCAAATTTGTCCCAAACATGTTTATATGGTTTATAGGTCATAATAGGAGCATTGTGCGCGAAAAGCTTTCCGTGAAATTTTCGGACCAAAAGTGACCATATCGGCGTCACCTTTCTTGATCCACCAAAACTGTGTTGTTTTCGCTCAAATGTGTCCCAATCATGTTTATATGGTTTATAGGTCATAATTTAATGGGAGCTTTGTGCGGGAAAAGCTTTCCGTGAAATTTTCGGACCAAAAGTGACCATATCGGCGTCGCCTTTCTGGATCCACCAAAACTGTATTGTTTTCGCTCAAAAGTGTCCCAAACATGTTTATATGGTTTATAGGTCAAAATGGGAGCATTGTGCATCAAAAGCTTTCCGTGAAATTTTCGGACCAAAAGTGACCATATCGGCGTCACCTCTCTTTATCCACCAAAACTGTATTGTTCTCGCTCAAATGTGTCCGAAACATGTTTATATGGTTTATAGGTCATAATGTGAGCTTTGTCCGCGAAAAGCTTTCCGTGAAATTTTCGGACCAAAAGTGACCATATCGGCGTCACCTTCTTTATCCACAAAAACTGTGTTGTTTTCACTCAAATTTGTCCCAAACATGTGTATATGGTTTATAGGTCATAATAGGAGCATTGTGCGCGAAAAGCTTTCCGTGAAATTTTCGGACCAAAAGTGACCATATCGGCGTCACCTTTCTTTATCCACCAAAACTGTGTTGTTTTCGCTCAAATGTGTCCCAGACATGTATATATAGTTTATAGGTCATAATTTAATGGGAGCTTTGTGCGGGAAAAGCTTTCCGTGAAATTTTCGGACCAAAAGTGACCATATCGGCGTCGCCTTTCTGGATCCACCAAAACTGTATTGTTTTCGCTCAAATGTGTCCCAAACATGTTTATATGGTTTATAGGTCAAAATGGTAGCATTGTGCATCAAAAGCTTTCCGTGAAATTTTCGGACCAAAAGTGACCATATCGGCGTCACCTCTCTTTATCCACCAAAACTGTATTGTTCTCGCTCAAATGTGTCCGAAACATGTTTATATGGTTTATAGGTCATAATGTGAGCTTTGTCCGCGAAAAGCTTTCCGTGAAATTTTCGAACAAAAAGTGACCATATGGGCGTCACCTTTCTTTATCCACCAAAACTGTGTTGTTTTCGGTTAAATGTGTTTCAAACATGTTTATATGGTGTATAGGTTATAGTAGGAGCTTTCTGCGCGAAAAGCTTTCCTTGAAATTTTCGAACTGAAAGTGACCATATCGGCGTTACCTTTCTTTATCCACCAAAATTGTGTTGTTTTTGCTCAAATGTGTCCCAAACATGTCTATATGGTTTATAGGTCATAATGGAAGCATTGTGCGCAAAAAGCTTTCCGTGAAATTTTCGGACCAAAAGTGACCATATCGGCGTCACCTTTCTTTATCCACCAAAACTGTGTTTTTTTCGCTCAAATGGTCCCAAAAATGTTTTTACGGTTCATAGGTCATAATGGCAGCTTTCTGTTTGAAATGCATTCCGTGAAATTTTCGGACCAAAAGTTACCATATCGGCGTCACCTTTCTTTATCCACCAAAACTGTGTTTTTTTCGCTCAAATGTGTTTCAAACATGTTTATATGGTGTCTAGGTTATAATAGGAGCTTTCTGCGCGAAAAGCTCTACGTGAAATTTTTGGACCGAAAGTGACCATATCGGCGTAACCTTTCCTTATCCACCAAAACCGTGTTGTTTTGGCTCAAATGTGTCCCAAACATGTTTATATGGTTTATATGTCATAATGGGAGCATTGTGCGCGAAAAGCTTTTCGTGAAATTTTCGGACCAAAAGTGACCATATCGGCGTCACCTTTTTTTATCCACCAAAACTGTGTTGTTTTCTCTCAAATGTGTTACAAACATGTTTATATGGTGTCTAGGTTATAATAGGAGCTTTCTGCGCGAAAAGCTTTCCTTGAAATTTTTCGGACCGAAAGTGACCATATCGGCGTCACCTTTTCTTTATCCACCAACACTGTGTTGTTTTCGCTCAAATATGTCCCAAACATGTTTATGTGGTTTATAGGTCATAATGGGAGCTTTGTGCGCGAAAAGCTTTCCGATAAATTTTCGGACCAAAAGTGACCATATCGGCGTCACCTTTCTTTCTCCACCAAAACTATGTTGTTATCGCTCAAATGTGTCCCAAACATGTTTATATGGTTTATAGGTCATAATGGGAGCATTGTGCGCAAAAAGCTTTTCATGAAATTTTCGGACCGAAAGTGACCATATCGGCGTCACCTTTCTTTATCCACCAAAACTGTGTTGTTTTCGCTCAAATGTGTCCCAGACATGTATATATAGTTTATAGGTCATAATTTAATGGGAGCTTTGTGCGGGAAAAGCTTTCCGTGAAATTTTCGGACCAAAAGTGACCATATCGGCGTCGCCTTTCTGGATCCACCAAAACTGTATTGTTTTCGCTCAAATGTGTCCCAAACATGTTTATATGGTTTATAGGTCAAAATGGGAGCATTGTGCATCAAAAGCTTTCCGTGAAATTTTCGGACCAAAAGTGACCATATCGGCGTCACCTCTCTTTATCCACCAAAACGGTGTTGTTCTCGCTCAAATGTGTCCGAAATGTGTTTATATGGTTTATAGGTCATAATGTGAGCTTTGTGCGCGAAAAGCTTTCCGTGAAATTTTCGAACAAAAAGTGACCATATGGGCGTCACCTTTCTTTATCCACCAAAACTGTGTTGTTTTCGGTTAAATGTGTTTCAAACATGTTTATATGGTGTATAGGTTATAGTAGGAGCTTTCTGCGCGAAAAGCTTTCCTTGAAATTTTCGAACTGAAAGTGACCATATCGGCGTTACCTTTCTTTATCCACCAAAATTGTGTTGTTTTTGCTCAAATGTGTCCCAAACATGTCTATATGGTTTATAGGTCATAATGGAAGCATTGTGCGCAAAAAGCTTTCCGTGAAATTTTCGGACCAAAAGTGACCATATCGGCGTCACCTTTCTTTATCCACCAAAACTGTGTTTTTTTCGCTCAAATGGTCCCAAAAATGTTTTTACGGTTCATAGGTCATAATGGCAGCTTTCTGTTTGAAATGCATTCCGTGAAATTTTCGGACCAAAAGTTACCATATCGGCGTCACCTTTCTTTATCCACCAAAACTGTGTTTTTTTCGCTCAAATGTGTTTCAAACATGTTTATATGGTGTCTAGGTTATAATAGGAGCTTTCTGCGCGAAAAGCTCTACGTGAAATTTTTGGACCGAAAGTGACCATATCGGCGAAACCTTTCTTTATCCACCAAAACCGTGTTGTTTTGGCTCAAATGTGTCCCAAACATGTTTATATGGTTTATATGTCATAATGGGAGCATTGTGCGCGAAAAGCTTTTCGTGAAATTTTCGGACCAAAAGTGACCATATCGGCGTCACCTTTTTTTATCCACCAAAACTGTGTTGTTTTCTCTCAAATGTGTTACAAACATGTTTATATGGTGTCTAGGTTATAATAGGAGCTTTCTGCGCGAAAAGCTTTCCTTGAAATTTTTCGGACCGAAAGTGACCATATCGGCGTCACCTTTTCTTTATCCACCAACACTGTGTTGTTTTCGCTCAAATATGTCCCAAACATGTTTATGTGGTTTATAGGTCATAATGGGAGCTTTGTGCGCGAAAAGCTTTCCGATAAATTTTCGGACCAAAAGTGACCATATCGGCGTCACCTTTCTTTCTCCACCAAAACTATGTTGTTATCGCTCAAATGTGTCCCAAACATGTTTATATGGTTTATAGGTCATAATGGGAGCATTGTGCGCAAAAAGCTTTTCATGAAATTTTCGGACCGAAAGTGACCATATCGGCGTCACCTTTCTTTATCCACCAAAACTGTGTTGTTTTCGCTCAAATGTGTCCCAGACATGTATATATAGTTTATAGGTCATAATTTAATGGGAGCTTTGTGCGGGAAAAGCTTTCCGTGAAATTTTCGGACCAAAAGTGACCATATCGGCGTCGCCTTTCTGGATCCACCAAAACTGTATTGTTTTCGCTCAAATGTGTCCCAAACATGTTTATATGGTTTATAGGTCAAAATGGGAGCATTGTGCATCAAAAGCTTTCCGTGAAATTTTCGGACCAAAAGTGACCATATCGGCGTCACCTCTCTTTATCCACCAAAACGGTGTTGTTCTCGCTCAAATGTGTCCGAAATGTGTTTATATGGTTTATAGGTCATAATGTGAGCTTTGTGCGCGAAAAGCTTTCCGTGAAATTTTCGAACAAAAAGTGACCATATGGGCGTCACCTTTCTTTATCCACCAAAACTGTGTTGTTTTCGGTTAAATGTGTTTCAAACATGTTTATATGGTGTATAGGTTATAGTAGGAGCTTTCTGCGCGAAAAGCTTTCCTTGAAATTTTCGAACTGAAAGTGACCATATCGGCGTCACCTTTCTTTATCCACCAAAATTGTGTTGTTTTCGCTCAAATGTGTCCCAAACATGTCTATATGGTTTATAGGTCATAATGGAAGCATTGTGCGCAAAAAGCTTTCCGTGAAATTTTCGGACCAAAAGTGACCATATCGGCGTCACCTTTCTTTATCCACCAAAACTGTGTTTTTTTCGCTCAAATGGTCCCAAAAATGTTTTTACGGTTCATAGGTCATAATGGCAGCTTTCTGTTTGAAATGCTTTCCGTGAAATTTTCGGACCAAAAGTTACCATATCGGCGTCACCTTTTCTTTATCCACCAACACTGTGTTGTTTTCGCTCAAATATGTCCCAAACATGTTTATGTGGTTTATAGGTCATAATGGGAGCTTTGTGCGCGAAAAGCTTTCCGATAAATTTTCGGACCAAAAGTGACCATATCGGCGTCACCTTTCTTTCTCCACCAAAACTATGTTGTTATCGCTCAAATATGTCCCAAACATGTTTATATGGTTTATAGGTCATAATGGGAGCATTGTGCGCAAAAAGCTTTTCATGAAATTTTCGGACCGAAAGTGACCATATCGGCGTCACCTTTCTTTATCCACCAAAACTGTGTTGTTTTCGCTCAAATGTGTCCCAAACATGTTTATATGATTTATAGGTAATATTAGGAACTTTGTGCGCGAAGAGCTTTCCGTGAAATTTGCGGACCAAAAGTGACCATATCGGCGTCACCATTCTTAATCCACCAAATCACTGTTGTTTTCGCTCAAATGTGTCCCAAACATGTTTATATGGGTTTATAGGTCATAATGTGAGCTTTGTGCGCGAAAAGCTTTCCGTGAAATTTTCGGACCAAAAGTGACCGTATCGGCGTCGCCTCTCTTTATCAACCAAAACTGTATGGTTTTCGCTCAAATGTGTTCCAAACATGTTTATATGGTTTATAGGTCATAATGAGAGCTTTGTGCGCGAAAAGCTTTCCGTGAAATTTTCGGACAAAAGTGACCATATCGGTGTCACCTTTCTTTATCCACCAAAACTGTGTTGTTTTCGCTCAAATATGTTACAAACTTGTTTATATGGAGTACAGGTTATAATAGGACCTTTCTGCGCGAAAAACTTTTCGTTCAATTTTCTAACTAAAAGTGACCATATCGGCGTCACCTTTCTTTATCTACCAAAACTGTGTTGTTTTCGCTAAAATGTGTCCCAAACATGTTTATATGGTATATAGGTCATTATAGAAGCTTTCTGCGCAAAAAACTTTCCGTGAAATTTTCGGACCAAATGTGACCATATCGGCGTCACCTTTCTTTATCCACCAAAACTGTTTTGTTTTCGCTCAAATGTGTCCCAAACATGTTTATATGGTTCATAGGTCATAATGGGAGCTTTTTGCGCGAAAAGCTTTCCGTGAAATTTTCGGACCAAAATTGACCATATCGGCGTCAGATTTCTTTATCCACAAAAACCGTGTTGTAGTGGTTGGGTGTTAGAGAGAGAAACCTTGAGAGAGAAACTCTCTTTTGAGGGTTCCTCTTCTCTTTGGTTTCTTTTCTCGTTTTGGCCCTTCCTCCTTCACACACCCATGCTCTTCAAATCTAAACGGGTTTTGTTCAAAATCTAATCTGTTGGGTGTTTTTTATTGGGTTTTATTGCAAGATTTTGAGGTTATTTTATTGTTTGGAATATATTTGTTCCTGTGGCCTTTGTGGGTGGTGTTGATGTTCAGAGTTGATTGTTAGTAAGGGCGTGTTCGGCACCCGGTTTTCAAAGGTTGTGGGGGTTTAAAAAAAAAGATAACTGGCAAGGAGAGCTGTTTGGCATCCGGTTGTGGGGGACGCCGGTGAAGGTTGTCGCCGGTTCTGGTGCGGTTAAAACCTCAGATTCTACAACCTTGGGGATGGAAGGTTGTTAGTTCTTCAACCGGAGGTTTCCCCTCGTGCCCTTCCTCGGTCACATCCTCTCTTCTTCTTCAGGCGTATCTTTTTCGTTTACGATCAATCAATTGAAGAAACCCCATGTAGAATCAGACCAGACCCGAGTGAGTGTTGAGACTGTAAGATTGTTTGGTAAGGATGACCCGAAGATCGCCATTTGTCCCCTTCAAAGAGGCAGACGAGAACAACAACTTTCTTGGGGTTGAACTGTCCTCCGCTCTTGTTCTCTGCCTGATTGAGGGTTTGGGGAAACCCACCTGGGATACCACCTTGTTAGATCGATCTTCGATTTCTTTGGAAACATCATCGTCGTCGTCGGGGCTGTAGTGGCGGAGGTGTTGGGCCAAAGCTGCCATGGGAATTGGGAAGAGCTGCTGGGCCAATCCTTCACCCTTTTTTCTTCAAGCGTATCTTTTTCGGAGGTAATTTTCTTCACATCAGTGGGGGACGGAATTTTGATTTAATTTGCTTGCTATGCTTGTTGCTGTGTGATTTGGGCATGGATTTTCACTGTGATGGTGATTTGGCCATGGATTTCATGGATTTTTATTTGCTTAGTGGCTCAAAAAATAATGGCTATCGAATTCCATGTGTAATTTGCTTATCGCAAGTCTGATTATTGTCTCTCGTGATTGTCTAATCTGTTGACTAATTTTGCTCCAATTTGTAATGCATACTTTTGTGACTCCCACATAACTTGCAAGCTGAAAGTGAATTGAAATTGAAGTGGGTCTACCTAAGTAATTAGCTATTCATGATCAAATAGCTAAAATAATTAAAGGCTGCTAGTTTACTTTCATAGAAGTACACCAGCATTTGAATTTCAAGAATTTTTTATCCCCTGTGTTTACTGTTATCAACATTTGTGCAGATTATCACTGCACTCCAGTGAAAAGTGTCCAGTATTAAGATAAAAGAAGTTAAACGCAAGGCGACCTCACTTTCTATAGGGCTTCCACCCCAATGTTTGCTCTGATCGACTAGTAATCATTCCCATACTTTCTATGAATTCATTTGATTTATTCCACTTTTGGGTCAAGAGATGCGATCTTGCTGCAAATCTGCGTTTCTTTTGTCATCCGACTTACTCTGGTTGCTTGATATATCTTATGGGTGTTGCATTCTTTCTTTTAGAAATTGATTAGCATTTTATATAGAATAGCAGAAGAGGACAACGGCTTCAATTATTTGTTTGATGTTTCCGAAGACATTGAATAGAAGGGGTAAAAGATAGGAAAGAACTGTGAAGTTAAAAGGGCTAGTTTATTGCTGATTTCGTGGGAGGGAAGTTTGTCTGATTTGTTGTATTGGCTATATAGTTGAAATTAGGGAGTTTGTAATGTGCAGAAAGAGTCAAAATCATTTACCATTCTATATCTCCATTAGGCAAATGATTAATGGCAGTACATCATCATTATGTTACAAGCTGGTGCACTTTCATGGAAGTATACTGCAAGTTAAACATGGACCATGAGAATAGCTTCTCACTTGTCTAACAGATAAACAGATCATGATGGGCAAGGGTACTTTAGTCCTTTTATAAACAAATTATAAAAAAAAACTTTTACCAAGCAAACACCTGTTTAAAAAATAACTTCAACCTTTTCCACCTCTACAACCTAAAAAAATAACCTCCACCACCACAACCGAAAAAAATAACCTTAACCCCTTTAAAAACAACCCGCACGCAAACACGCCCTAAGTGATTTCGGGTTTCTCAAATCTGATTATTCAGGTCCTGGTGTTTGTCCTCAGATCTGTTTGAGAAAGGGGTTCGATTGTTCGATTTCATGAGTGTTGTGCAATGTTGGGCTGTTCGGTGATTTCCTTTGTGGCCTTGTTCTAGGTTGGGTTCGACGTTCAGGTGGTCAGATCTGGGATCGTGCTTGTGGGTGGTTATTCGGTGTCCAGATCTGGGTGCCTGTTGTCTTTTCTCTTCTCGATGTTTCAAATCTACCTGGTGGGGTGCGGGTTTGGAGGATAGCGGTCCGGCTGAGTAGTCTCGGCCTGTGTCTGCAGCGAACGTCGCTTGGTTAGATGGGGCTGCAACATCGGGCCCCCTGGTTGCGGGTGTGGCTTGCCTCTTCTCCTGTCTGACTGATCTGGGTCGTGCTGCTTGCACAGGTTCCTTCTTCTCCTTCTGCCGCTTGTTCTTCTTGTCTTGTGTGCGCTCTTCTGGGTGGGTGTGATTCGTTTTTGGTCGCCTGAAGTTGCTGGTGGCTTGGTAGGGTGCTATGGATCTGCGTTTTATGGTGTTAATTTCGTTTGGTTCGTGTGTGTCCCATTGTGGTTCATTGAAGGGCTCGAGTGTGGTTCGTTGTAGTTCATTGTGGTGGTAACCGCATCTGTGCTCTATGGTTCAGTTGGTTCATCGATGGGCTCGTGTGTGGGCTCTCCCCATCATCATGGCGCCTATCATATTAGATTGACCTGAACATTTGGTCTGTCATGGGTTGTGTTCATGGTGTTGAGTCTTGTTTTTTTGAGCCTTTCCGGTGTGATGGCTTGCTGAAAGCTTGGTGGTGGTTCGTTGGGTGCTTGGTGATGGATCGGTGCTGGCTCGTGGTTGTCATATACGGGCTGCTCTCTACCCTGTCGCTTAGGCCTATCCTTGCTGTGGAGATTGGGCTGAATGTGTGGTGGGTTTGGGGCATGGTCGGAGGGTGGCACGTGTGGGATGGCATGAGTGGATGGTGATGATGACGTTATGCTGCTATGTAACTCTGCAATAAATGATGGTGTGTAGGAGTGGTCTTATTTGCTTTTTAAAAAGCTACATAAGGCACCCCTTTTGTTTCTTTTTAATAGCTTTAGTAGGTTATTTGACCTAGTGAGTATAGGAGGGTTGTTTGTCCCCTTGTGGTATTTTGAATTTGGTGATTTACAAAGTTGTGAGGTACCGTGGCATTTTGAGTGACTTACATTGCCGTAGGGCATGTATTTGTAGAGTAGATGGTCCCATGTTGTTAGAAATGAGTGGTAGAACTTTTGCGGGTTTCACCCATTTTTCCGTAAGACTCCTGGTTTGGTCTTACGTCTTTTGTTCTCTTGGCTTTTGCCACCAATCTATATATTTACCTTTTCAGAACAAAACTGTGTTGTTTTTAATCAAATGTGTCCCAAACATGTTTATATGGTTTATAGGTCATAATGGGAGCTTTGTGCGCGAAAAGCTTTCCGACAAATTTTCGAACCAAAAGTGACCATATCGGCGTCGCCTTTCTTTATATACCAAAAATGTGTTATTTTAACTCAAATGTGTTTCAAACATGTTTATATGGTGTATAGGTTATCATAGGAGCTTTCTGCGCGAAAAGCTTTCCGTGAAATTTTCGGACCAAAAGTGTCCATATCGACGTCACCTTTCTTTATCCACCAAAACTGTGTTGTTTTCCCTCAAATGTGTCCCAAACATGTTTATATGGTTTATAGGTCATAATGGGAACTTTGTGCGGGAAAAGCTTTCCGTGAAATTTTCGGACCAAAAGTGACCATATCGGCGTCACCTTTCTTTATCCACCAAAACTGTATTGTTTTCACTCAATTGTGTCCCAAACATGTTTATATGGTTTATAGGTCTTAATGGGAGCATTGTGCCAGAAAAGCTTTCCGTGAAATTTTCGGACCAAAAGAGACCATATCGGCGTCACCTTTCTTTATCCACAAAAACTGTGTTGTTTTCTCTCAAATGTGTCCCAAACATGTTTATATGGTTTACAGGTCATAATGGGAGCTTTGTGCGCGAAAAGCTTTCCGTGAAATTTTCGAACCAAAAGTGACCATATCGGCGTCACATTTCTTTATCCACCAAAAATGTGTTGTTTTCGCTCAAATGTGTCCCAAACATGTTTATATGGTTTGTAGGTCATAATGGGAGCTTTGTGCGCGAAAAGCTTTCCGTGAAATTTTCGGACCAAGAGTGACCATATCAGCGTCACCTTTCTTTATCCACCAAAACTATGTTGTTTTCGCTCAAATGTGTCCCAAACATATTTATATGGTTTATAAGTCATAATGGGAGCATTATGCGCGAAAAGCTTTCCGTGAAATTTTCGGACCAAAAGTGACCACATCGGCGTCACCTTTCTTTATCCACCAAAACTGTGTTGTTTTCTGTCAAATGTGTCCCAAACATGTTTATATGGTTTATAGGTCATAATGGGAGCTTTGTGCGTGAAAAGCTTTCCGTGAAATTTTCGAACCAAAAGTGACCATATCGGCGTCAACTTTCTTTATCCACCAAAATTGTATTGTTTTTCGCTCAAATGTGTCCCAAACATGTATATATGGTTTATAGGTCTTAATGGGAGCATTGTGCGCGAAAAGCTTTTCGTTAAATTTTTGGACCAAAAGAGACCATATCGGCGTCACCTTTCTTTATCCAACAAAACGGTGTTGTTTTCTCTCAAATGTGTCCCAAACATGTTTATATGGTTTATAGGTCATAATGGGAGCTTTGTGCGCGAAAAGCTTTCCGTGAAATTTTCGAACCAAAAGTGACCATATCGCCGTCACCTTTCTTTATCCACCAAAACTGTATTGTTTTCGCTCAAATGTGTCCCAAACATGTTTATATGGTTTATAGGTCTTAATGGGAGCATTGTGCGCGAAAAGCTTTCCGTGAAATTTTCGGACCAAAAGTGACCATATCGCCGTCACCTTTCTTTATCAACCAAAACTGTGTTGTTTTCTCTCAAATGTGTCTCAAACATGTTTATATGGTTTATAGGTCATAATGGGAGCTTTGTGCGCGAAAAGCTTTCCGTGAACTTTTCGAACCAAAAGTGACCATATCGGCGTCACCTTTCTTTATCCACCAAAATTGTATTGTTTTCGCTCAAATGTGTCCCAAACATGTTTATATTGTTTATAGGTCTTAATGAGAGCATTGTGCGCGAAAAGCTTTCCGTTAAATTTTTGGACCAAAAGAGACCATATCGGCGTCACCTTTCATTATCCACCAAAACTGTGTTGTTTTCTCTAAAATGTGTCCCAAACATGTTTATATGGTTTATAGGTCATAATGGGAGTTTAGTGCGCGAAAAGCTTTCCGTGAAATTTTCGGACCAAAAGAGACCATATCGGCGTCACCTTTCTTTATCCACAAAAACTGTGTTGTTTTCTCTCAAATGTGTCCTAAACATGTTTATATGGTTTACAGGTCATAATGGGAGCTTTGTGCGCGAAAAGCTTTCCGTGAAATTTTCGAACCAAAAGTGACCATATCGGCGTCACATTTCTTTATCCACCATAAATGTGTTGTTTTCGCTCAAATGTGTCCCAAACATGTTTATATGGTTTGTAGGTCATAATGGGAGCTTTGTGCGCGAAAAGCTTTCCGTGAAATTTTCGGACCAAGAGTGACCATATCAGCGTCACCTTTCTTTATCCACCAAAACTATGTTGTTTTCGCTCAAATGTGTCCCAAACATATTTATATGGTTTATAAGTCATAATGGGAGCATTATGCGCGAAAAGCTTTCCGTGAAATTTTCGGACCAAAAGTGACCACATCGGCGTCACCTTTCTTTATCCACCAAAACTGTGTTGTTTTCTGTCAAATGTGTCCCAAACATGTTTATATGGTTTATAGGTCATAATGGGAGCTTTGTGCGTGAAAAGCTTTCCGTGAAATTTTCGAACCAAAAGTGACCATATCGGCGTCAACTTTCTTTATCCACCAAAATTGTATTGTTTTTCGCTCAAATGTGTCCCAAACATGTATATATGGTTTATAGGTCTTAATGGGAGCATTGTGCGCGAAAAGCTTTTCGTTAAATTTTTGGACCAAAAGAGACCATATCGGCGTCACCTTTCTTTATCCAACAAAACGGTGTTGTTTTCTCTCAAATGTGTCCCAAACATGTTTATATGGTTTATAGGTCATAATGGGAGCTTTGTGCGCGAAAAGCTTTCCGTGAAATTTTCGAACCAAAAGTGACCATATCGCCGTCACCTTTCTTTATCCACCAAAACTGTATTGTTTTCGCTCAAATGTGTCCCAAACATGTTTATATGGTTTATAGGTCTTAATGGGAGCATTGTGCGCGAAAAGCTTTCCGTGAAATTTTCGGACCAAAAGTGACCATATCGCCGTCACCTTTCTTTATCAACCAAAACTGTGTTGTTTTCTCTCAAATGTGTCTCAAACATGTTTATATGGTTTATAGGTCATAATGGGAGCTTTGTGCGCGAAAAGCTTTCCGTGAACTTTTCGAACCAAAAGTGACCATATCGAGGTCACCTTTCTTTATCCACCAAAATTGTATTGTTTTCGCTCAAATGTGTCCCAAACATGTTTATATTGTTTATAGGTCTTAATGAGAGCATTGTGCGCGAAAAGCTTTCCGTTAAATTTTTGGACCAAAAGAGACCATATCGGCGTCACCTTTCATTATCCACCAAAACTGTGTTGTTTTCTCTAAAATGTGTCCCAAACATGTTTATATGGTTTATAGGTCATAATGGGAGTTTAGTGCGCGAAAAGCTTTCCGTGAAATTTTCGAACCAAATGTGACCATATCGGCGTCACCTTTCTTTATCCACCAAAACTGTGTTGTTTTCGTTCAAATGTGTTTCAAACATGTTTATATGGTGTATAGGTTATACTAGGAGCTTTTTGCGCGAAAATCTTTCCTTGAAATTTTCGGACTGAAAGTGACCATATCGGCGTCACCTTTCTTTATCTGCCAAAACTGTGTTGTTTTCGCTCAAATGTGTCCAAAACATGTTTATATGGTTTATAGGTCATAATGGGAGCTTTGTGCGGGAAAAGCTTTTCGTAAAATTTTCGAACCTAGAGTGACCATATCGGCGTCGCCTTTCTTTATCCACCAAAACTGTATTGTTTTCACTGAATGTTTCCCAAACATGTTTATATGGTTTATAGGTCATAATGGGAGCATTGTGCGCGAAAAGCTTTCCGTGAAATTTTCGAACCAAAAGTGACCATATCGATGTCACCTTTCTTTATCCACCAAAACTGTGTTGTTTTCGCTCAAATGTGTTTCAAACATGTTTATATGGTGTATAGGTTATAATAGGAGCTTTCTGCGCGAAAAGCTATCCTTGAAATTTTCGGACTAAAAGTGACCATATCGGCGTCACCTTTCTTTATCCGCCAAAACTGTGTTGTTTTCGCTCAAATGTGTCCCATACATGTTTATATGGTGTACAAGTCATAATGGGAGCTTTGTGCGGGAAAAGCTTTCCGTTAAATATTCGGACCCAAAGTGACCATATCGGCGTCACCTTTCTTTATCCACCAAAACTATGTTGTTTTCGCTCAAATGTGTCCCAAACATGTTTATATGGTTTATAAGTCATAATGGGAGTATTATGCGCGAAAAGCTTTCCATGAAATTTTCGGACCAAAAGTGACCATATCGGCGTCACCTTTCTTTATCCACCAAAATTGTGTTGTTTTCTCTCAAATGTGTCCCAAACATGTTTATATGGTTTATAGGTCATAATGGGAGCTTTGTGCGCGAAAAGCTTTCCGTGAAATTTTCGAACCAAAAGTGACCATATCGGCGTCACCTTTCTTTATCCACCAAAACTGTATTGTTTTCGCTCAAATGTGTCCCAAACATGTTTATATGGTTTATAGGTCTTAATGGGAGCATTGTGCGCGAAAAGCTTTCCGTGAAATTTTCGGACCAAAAGAGACCATATCGGCGTCACCTTTCTTTATCCACCAAAATTGTATTGTTTTCGCTCAAATGTGTCCCAAACATGTTTATATTGTTTATAGGTCTTAATGAGAGCATTGTGCGCGAAAAGCTTTCCGTTAAATTTTTGGACCAAAAGAGACCATATCGGCGTCACCTTTCATTATCCACCAAAACTGTGTTGTTTTCTCTAAAATGTGTCCCAAACATGTTTATATGGTTTATAGGTCATAATGGGAGTTTAGTGCGCGAAAAGCTTTCCGTGAAATTTTCGAACCAAATGTGACCATATCGGCGTCACCTTTCTTTATCCACCAAAACTGTGTTGTTTTCGTTCAAATGTGTTTCAAACATGTTTATATGGTGTATAGGTTATACTAGGAGCTTTTTGCGCGAAAATCTTTCCTTGAAATTTTCGGACTGAAAGTGACCATATCGGCGTCACCTTTCTTTATCTGCCAAAACTGTGTTGTTTTCGCTCAAATGTGTCCAAAACATGTTTATATGGTTTATAGGTCATAATGGGAGCTTTGTGCGGGAAAAGCTTTTCGTAAAATTTTCGAACCTAGAGTGACCATATCGGCGTCGCCTTTCTTTATCCACCAAAACTGTATTGTTTTCACTGAATGTTTCCCAAACATGTTTATATGGTTTATAGGTCATAATGGGAGCATTGTGCGCGAAAAGCTTTCCGTGAAATTTTCGAACCAAAAGTGACCATATCGATGTCACCTTTCTTTATCCACCAAAACTGTGTTGTTTTCGCTCAAATGTGTTTCAAACATGTTTATATGGTGTATAGGTTATAATAGGAGCTTTCTGCTCGAAAAGCTTTCCTTGAAATTTTCGGACTAAAAGTGACCATATCGGCGTCACCTTTCTTTATCCGCCAAAACTGTGTTGTTTTCGCTCACATGTGTCCCATACATGTTTATATGGTGTACAAGTCATAATGGGAGCTTTGTGCGGGAAAAGCTTTCCGTTAAATTTTCGGACCCAAAGTGACCATATCGGCGTCGCCTTTCTTTATCAACCAAAACTGTATTATTTTCGCTCAAATATGTTTCAAACATGTTTATTGGGTGTATAGGATATAATAGAAGCTTTCAGCGCGAAAAGCTTTTCGTGAAATTTTCGGACCAAAAGTAACCATATCTGCGTCACCTTTTTTTATCCACCAAAAATGTGTTGTTTTCACTCAAATGTGTCCCAAACATGTTTATATGGTTTATAGGTCATAATGGGAGCTTTGTGCGTGAAAAGCTTTCCGTGAAATTTTCGGACCAAGAATGACCATATCGGCGTCACCTTTCTTTATCCACCAAAACTATGTTGTTTTCGCTCAAATGTGTCCCAAACATGTTTATATGGTTTATAAGTCATAATGGGAGTATTATGCGCGAAAAGCTTTCCATGAAATTTTCGGACCAAAAGTGACCATATCGGCGTCACCTTTCTTTATCCACCAAAATTGTGTTGTTTTCTCTCAAATGTGTCCCAAACATGTTTATATGGTTTATAGGTCATAATGGGAGCTTTGTGCGCGAAAAGGTTTCCGTGAAATTTTCGAACCAAAAGTGACCATATCGGCGTCACCTTTCTTTATCCACCAAAACTGTATTATTTTCTCTCAAATGTGTCCCAAACATGTTTATATGGTTTATAGGTCATAATGGGAGCTTAGTGCGCGAAAAGCTTTCCGTGAAATTTTCGAACCAAATGTGACCATATCGGCGTCACCTTTCTCTATCCACCAAAACTGTGTTGTTTTCGTTCAAATGTGTTTCAAACATGTTTATATGGTGTATAGGTTATACTAGGAGCTTTCTGCGCGAAAATCTTTCCTTGAAATTTTCGGACTGAAAGTGACCATATCGGCGTCATCTTTCTTTATCCGCCAAAACTGTGTTGTTTTCGCTCAAATGTGTCCCAAACATGTTTATATGGTTTATAGGTCATAATGGGAACTTTGTGCGGGAAAAGCTTTCCGTGAAATTTTCGGACCAAAAGTGACCGTATCGGCGTCACCTTTCTTTATCCACCAAAACTGTATTGTTTTCGCTCAAATGTGTCCCAAACATGTTTATATGGTTTATAGGTCTTAATGGGAGCATTGTGCGCGAAAAGCTTTCCGTGAAATTTTCGGACCAAAAGAGACCATATCGGCGTCACCTTTTTTTATCCACCAAATCTGTGTTGTTTTCTCTCAAATGTGTCCCAAACATGTTTATATGGTTTATAGGTCATAATGGGAGCTTAGTGCGCGAAAAGCTTTCCGTGAAATTTTCGAACCAAATGTGACCATATCGGCGTCACCTTTCTCTATCCACCAAAACTGTGTTGTTTTCGTTCAAATGTGTTTCAAACATGTTTATATGGTGTATAGGTTATACTAGGAGCTTTCTGCGCGAAAATCTTTCCTTGAAATTTTCGGACTGAAAGTGACCATATCGGCGTCATCTTTCTTTATCCGCCAAAACTGTGTTGTTTTCGCTCAAATGTGTCCCAAACATGTTTATATGGTTTATAGGTCATAATGGGAACTTTGTGCGGGAAAAGCTTTCCGTGAAATTTTCGGACCAAAAGTGACCGTATCGGCGTCACCTTTCTTTATCCACCAAAACTGTATTGTTTTCACTCAATTGTGTCCCAAACATGTTTATATGGTTTATAGGTCTTATTGGGAGCATTGTGCCAGAAAAGCTTTCCGTGAAATTTTCGAACCAAAAGAGACCATATCGGCGTCACCTTTTTTTATCCACCAAATCTGTGTTGTTTTCTCTCAAATGTGTCCCAAACATGTTTATATGGTTTATAGGTCTTATTGGGAGCATTGTGCCAGAAAAGCTTTCCGTGAAATTTTCGAACCAAAAGAGACCATATCGGCGTCACCTTTTTTTATCCACCAAATCTGTGTTGTTTTCTCTCAAATGTGTCCCAAACATGTTTATATGGTTTATAGGTCATAATGGGAGCTTTGTGCGCGAAAAGCTTTCCGTGAAATTTTCGAACCAAAAGTGACCGTATCGGCGTCACCTTTCTTTATCCACCAAAACTGTATTGTTTTCGCTCAAATGTGTCCCAAACATGTTTATATGGTTTACAGGTCATAATGGGAGCTTTGTGCGCGAAAAGCTTTCCATGAAATTTTCGAACCAAAAGTGACCATAACGGCGTCACCTTTCTTTATCCACCAAAACTGTATTGTTTTCGCTCAAATGTGTCCCAACACATGTTTATATGGTTTATAGGTCTTAATGGGAGCATTGTGCGCGAAAAGCTTTCCGTGAAATTTTCGGACCAAAAGAGACCATATCGGCGTCACCTTTCTTTATCCACCAAAACTGTATTGTTTTCGCTCAAACGTGTCCCAAACATGTTTATATGGTTTATAGGTCTTAATGGGAGCATTGTGCGCGAAAAGCTTTCCGTGAAATTTTCGGACCAAAAGAGACCATATCGGCGTCACCTTTCTTTATCCACCAAAACTGTATTATTTTCTCTCAAATGTGTCCCAAACATGTTTATATGGTTTATAGGTCATAATGGGAGCTTAGTGCGCGAAAAGCTTTCCGTGAAATTTTCGAACCAAATGTGACCATATCGGCGTCACCTTTCTCTATCCACCAAAACTGTGTTGTTTTCGTTCAAATGTGTTTCAAACATGTTTATATGGTGTATAGGTTATACTAGGAGCTTTCTGCGCGAAAATCTTTCCTTGAAATTTTCGGACTGAAAGTGACCATATCGGCGTCATCTTTCTTTATCCGCCAAAACTGTGTTGTTTTCGCTCAAATGTGTCCCAAAGATGTTTATATGGTTTATAGGTCATAATGGGAACTTTGTGCGGGAAAAGCTTTCCGTGAAATTTTTTGACCAAAAGTGACCGTATCGGCGTCACCTTTCTTTATCCACCAAAACTGTATTGTTTTCACTCAATTGTGTCCCAAACATGTTTATATGGTTTATAGGTCTTATTGGGAGCATTGTGCCAGAAAAGCTTTCCGTGAAATTTTCGAACCAAAAGAGACCATATCGGCGTCACCTTTCTTTATCCACCAAATCTGTGTTGTTTTCTCTCAAATGTGTCCCAAACATGTTTATATGGTTTACATGTCATAATGGGAGCTTTGTGCGCGAAAAGCTTTCCGTGAAATTTTCGAACCAAAAGTGACCATAACGGCGTCACCTTTCTTTATCCACCAAAACTGTATTGTTTTCGCTCATATGTGTCCCAAACATGTTTATATGGTTTATAGGTCTTAATGGGAGCATTGTGCGCGAAAAGCTTTCCGTGAAATTTTCGGACCAAAAGAGACCATATCGGCGTCACCTTTCTTTATCCACCAAAACTGTATTGTTTTCGCTCAAACGTGTCCCAAACATGTTTCTAAGGTTTATAGGTCTTAATGGGAGCATTGTGCGCGAAAAGCTTTCCGTGAAATTTTCGGACCAAAAGAGACCATATCGGCGTCACCTTTCTTTATCCACCAAAACTGTATTATTTTCTCTCAAATGTGTCCCAAACATGTTTATATGGTTTATAGGTCATAATGGGAGCTTAGTGCGCGAAAAGCTTTCCGTGAAATTTTCGAACCAAATGTGACCATATCGGCGTCACCTTTCTCTATCCACCAAAACTGTGTTGTTTTCGTTCAAATGTGTTTCAAACATGTTTATATGGTGTATAGGTTATACTAGGAGCTTTCTGCTCGAAAATCTTTCCTTGAAATTTTCGGACTGAAAGTGACCATATCGGCGTCATCTTTCTTTATCCGCCAAAACTGTGTTGTTTTCGCTCAAATGTGTCCCAAACATGTTTATATGGTTTATTGGTCATAATGGGAACTTTGTGCGGGAAAAACTTTCCGTGAAATTTTCGGACCAAAAGTGACCGTATCGGCGTCACCTTTCTTTATCCACCAAAACTGTATTGTTTTCACTCAATTGTGTCCCAAACATGTTTATATGGTTTATAGGTCTTATTGGGAGCATTGTGCCAGAAAAGCTTTCCGTGAAATTTTCGAACCAAAAGAGACCATATCGGCGTCACCTTTTTTTATCCACCAAATCTGTGTTGTTTTCTCTCAAATGTGTCCCAAACATGTTTATATGGTTTATAGGTCATAATGGGAGCTTTGTGCGCGAAAAGCTTTCCGTGAAATTTTCGAACCAAAAGTGACCGTATCGGCGTCACCTTTCTTTATCCACCAAAACTGTATTGTTTTCGCTCAAATGTGTCCCAAACATGTTTATATGGTTTACAGGTCATAATGGGAGCTTTGTGCGCGAAAAGCTTTCCGTGAAATTTTCGAACCAAAAGTGACCATAACGGCGTCACCTTTCTTTATCCACCAAAACTGTATTGTTTTCGCTCAAATGTGTTTCAAACATGTTTATATGGTGTATAGGTTATACTAGGAGCTTTCTGCTCGAAAATCTTTCCTTGAAATTTTCGGACTGAAAGTGACCATATCAGCGTCATCTTTCTTTATCCGCCATAACTGTGTTGTTTTCGCTCAAATGTGTCCCAAACATGTTTATATGGTTTATTGGTCATAATGGGAACTTTGTGCGGGAAAAACTTTCCGTGAAATTTTCGGACCAAAAGTGACTGTATCGGCGTCACCTTTCTTTATCCACCAAAACTGTATTGTTTTCACTCAATTGTGTCCCAAACATGTTTATATGGTTTATAGGTCTTATTGGGAGCATTGTGCCAGAAAAGCTTTCCGTGAAATTTTCGGACCAAAAGAGACCATATCGGCGTCACCTTTCTTTATCCACCAAAACTGTATTGTTTTCGCTCAAACGTGTCCCAAACATGTTTATATGGTTTATAGGTCTTAATGGGAGCATTGTGCGCGAAAAGCTTTCCGTGAAATTTTCGGACCAAAAGAGACCATATCGGCGTCACCTTTCTTTATCCACCAAAACTGTATTATTTTCTCTCAAATGTGTCCCAAACATGTTTATATGGTTTATAGGTCATAATGGGAGCTTAGTGCGCGAAAAGCTTTCCGTGAAATTTTCGAACCAAATGTGACCATATCGGCGTCACCTTTCTCTATCCACCAAAACTGTGTTGTTTTCGTTCAAATGTGTTTCAAACATGTTTATATGGTGTATAGGTTATACTAGGAGCTTTCTGCTCGAAAATCTTTCCTTGAAATTTTCGGACTGAAAGTGACCATATCGGCGTCATCTTTCTTTATCCGCCAAAACTGTGTTGTTTTCGCTCAAATGTGTCCCAAACATGTTTATATGGTTTATAGGTCATAATGGGAGCTTAGTGCGCGAAAAGCTTTCCGTGAAATTTTCGAACCAAATGTGACCATATCGGCGTCACCTTTCTCTATCCACCAAAACTGTGTTGTTTTCGTTCAAATGTGTTTCAAACATGTTTATATGGTGTATAGGTTATACTAGGAGCTTTCTGCTCGAAAATCTTTCCTTGAAATTTTCGGACTGAAAGTGACCATATCGGCGTCATCTTTCTTTATCCGCCAAAACTGTGTTGTTTTCGCTCAAATGTGTCCCAAACATGTTTATATGGTTTATTGGTCATAATGGGAACTTTGTGCGGGAAAAACTTTCCGTGAAATTTTCGGATCAAAAGTGACCGTATCGGCGTCACCTTTCTTTATCCACCAAAACTGTATTGTTTTCACTCAATTGTGTCCCAAACATGTTTATATGGTTTATAGGTCTTATTGGGAGCATTGTGCCAGAAAAGCTTTCCGTGAAATTTTCGGACCAAAAGAGACCATATCGGCGTCACCTTTCTTTATCCACCAAAACTGTATTGGTTTCGCTCAAACGTGTCCCAAACATGTTTATATGGTTTATAGGTCTTAATGGGAGCATTGTGCGCGAAAAGCTTTCCGTGAAATTTTCGGACCAAAAGAGACCATATCGGCGTCACCTTTCTTTATCCACCAAAACTGTATTATTTTCTCTCAAATGTGTCCCAAACATGTTTATATGGTTTATAGGTCATAATGGGAGCTTAGTGCGCGAAAAGCTTTCCGTGAAATTTTCGAACCAAATGTGACCATATCGGCGTCACCTTTCTCTATCCACCAAAACTGTGTTGTTTTCGTTCAAATGTGTTTCAAACATGTTTATATGGTGTATAGGTTATACTAGGAGCTTTCTGCGCGAAAATCTTTCCTTGAAATTTTCGGACTGAAAGTGACCATATCGGCGTCATCTTTCTTTATCCGCCAAAACTGTGTTGTTTTCGCTCAAATGTGTCCCAAAGATGTTTATATGGTTTATAGGTCATAATGGGAACTTTGTGCGGGAAAAGCTTTCCGTGAAATTTTCGGACCAAAAGTGACCGTATCGGCGTCACCTTTCTTTATCCACCAAAACTGTATTGTTTTCACTCAATTGTGTCCCAAACATGTTTATATGGTTTATAGGTCTTATTGGGAGCATTGTGCCAGAAAAGCTTTCCGTGAAATTTTCGAACCAAAAGAGACCATATCGGCGTCACCTTTCTTTATCCACCAAATCTGTGTTGTTTTCTCTCAAATGTGTCCCAAACATGTTTATATGGTTTACATGTCATAATGGGAGCTTTGTGCGCGAAAAGCTTTCCGTGAAATTTTCGAACCAAAAGTGACCATAACGGCGTCACCTTTCTTTATCCACCAAAACTGTATTGTTTTCGCTCATATGTGTCCCAAACATGTTTATATGGTTTATAGGTCTTAATGGGAGCATTGTGCGCGAAAAGCTTTCCGTGAAATTTTCGGACCAAAAGAGACCATATCGGCGTCACCTTTCTTTATCCACCAAAACTGTATTGTTTTCGCTCAAACGTGTCCCAAACATGTTTCTATGGTTTATAGGTCTTAATGGGAGCATTGTGCGCGAAAAGCTTTCCGTGAAATTTTCGGACCAAAAGAGACCATATCGGCGTCACCTTTCTTTATCCACCAAAACTGTATTATTTTCTCTCAAATGTGTCCCAAACATGTTTATATGGTTTATAGGTCATAATGGGAGCTTAGTGCGCGAAAAGCTTTCCGTGAAATTTTCGAACCAAATGTGACCATATCGGCGTCACCTTTCTCTATCCACCAAAACTGTGTTGTTTTCGTTCAAATGTGTTTCAAACATGTTTATATGGTGTATAGGTTATACTAGGAGCTTTCTGCTCGAAAATCTTTCCTTGAAATTTTCGGACTGAAAGTGACCATATCGGCGTCATCTTTCTTTATCCGCCAAAACTGTGTTGTTTTCGCTCAAATGTGTCCCAAACATGTTTATATGGTTTATTGGTCATAATGGGAACTTTGTGCGGGAAAAACTTTCCGTGAAATTTTCGGACCAAAAGTGACCGTATCGGCGTCACCTTTCTTTATCCACCAAAACTGTATTGTTTTCACTCAATTGTGTCCCAAACATGTTTATATGGTTTATAGGTCTTATTGGGAGCATTGTGCCAGAAAAGCTTTCCGTGAAATTTTCGAACCAAAAGAGACCATATCGGCGTCACCTTTTTTTATCCACCAAATCTGTGTTGTTTTCTCTCAAATGTGTCCCAAACATGTTTATATGGTTTATAGGTCATAATGGGAGCTTTGTGCGCGAAAAGCTTTCCGTGAAATTTTCGAACCAAAAGTGACCGTATCGGCGTCACCTTTCTTTATCCACCAAAACTGTATTGTTTTCGCTCAAATGTGTCCCAAACATGTTTATATGGTTTACAGGTCATAATGGGAGCTTTGTGCGCGAAAAGCTTTCCGTGAAATTTTCGAACCAAAAGTGACCATAACGGCGTCACCTTTCTTTATCCACCAAAACTGTATTGTTTTCGCTCAAATGTGTCCCAACACATGTTTATATGGTTTATAGGACTTAATGGGAGCATTGTGCGCGAAAAGCTTTCCGTGAAATTTTCGGACCAAAAGAGACCATATCGGCGTCACCTTTCTTTATCCACCAAAACTGTATTGTTTTCGCTCAAACGTGTCCCAAACATGTTTATATGGTTTATAGGTCTTAATGGGAGCATTGTGCGCGAAAAGCTTTCCGTGAAATTTTCGGACCAAAAGAGACCATATCGGCGTCACCTTTCTTTATCCACCAAAACTGTATTATTTTCTCTCAAATGTGTCCCAAACATGTTTATATGGTTTATAGGTCATAATGGGAGCTTAGTGCGCGAAAAGCTTTCCGTGAAATTTTCGAACCAAATGTGACCATATCGGCGTCACCTTTCTCTATCCACCAAAACTGTGTTGTTTTCGTTCAAATGTGTTTCAAACATGTTTATATGGTGTATAGGTTATACTAGGAGCTTTCTGCGCGAAAATCTTTCCTTGAAATTTTCGGACTGAAAGTGACCATATCGGCGTCATCTTTCTTTATCCGCCAAAACTGTGTTGTTTTCGCTCAAATGTGTCCCAAAAATGTTTATATGGTTTATAGGTCATAATGGGAACTTTGTGCGGGAAAAGCTTTCCGTGAAATTTTCGGACCAAAAGTGACCGTATCGGCGTCACCTTTCTTTATCCACCAAAACTGTATTGTTTTCACTCAATTGTGTCCCAAACATGTTTATATGGTTTATAGGTCTTATTGGGAGCATTGTGCCAGAAAAGCTTTCCGTGAAATTTTCGAACCAAAAGTGACCATAACGGCGTCACCTTTCTTTATCCACCAAAACTGTATTGTTTTCGCTCATATGTGTCCCAAACATGTTTATATGGTTTATAGGTCTTAATGGGAGCATTGTGCGCGAAAAGCTTTCCGTGAAATTTTCGGACCAAAAGAGACCATATCGGCGTCACCTTTCTTTATCCACCAAAACTGTATTGTTTTCGCTCAAACGTGTCCCAAACATGTTTCTATGGTTTATAGGTCTTAATGGGAGCATTGTGCGCGAAAAGCTTTCCGTGAAATTTTCGGACCAAAAGAGACCATATCGGCGTCACCTTTCTTTATCCACCAAAACTGTATTATTTTCTCTCAAATGTGTCCCAAACATGTTTATATGGTTTATAGGTCATAATGGGAGCTTAGTGCGCGAAAAGCTTTCCGTGAAATTTTCGAACCAAATGTGACCATATCGGCGTCACCTTTCTCTATCCACCAAAACTGTGTTGTTTTCGTTCAAATGTGTTTCAAACATGTTTATATGGTGTATAGGTTATACTAGGAGCTTTCTGCTCGAAAATCTTTCTTTGAAATTTTCGGACTGAAAGTGACCATATCGGCGTCATCTTTCTTTATCCGCCAAAACTGTGTTGTTTTCGCTCAAATGTGTCCCAAACATGTTTATATGGTTTATTGGTCATAATGGGAACTTTGTGCGGGAAAAACTTTCCGTGAAATTTTCGGACCAAAAGTGACCGTATCGGCGTCACCTTTCTTTATCCACCAAAACTGTATTGTTTTCACTCAATTGTGTCCCAAACATGTTTATATGGTTTATAGGTCTTATTGGGAGCATTGTGCCAGAAAAGCTTTCCGTGAAATTTTCGAACCAAAAGAGACCATATCGGCGTCACCTTTTTTTATCCACCAAATCTGTGTTGTTTTCTCTCAAATGTGTCCCAAACATGTTTATATGGTTTATAGGTCATAATGGGAGCTTTGTGCGCGAAAAGCTTTCCGTGAAATTTTCGAACCAAAAGTGACCGTATCGGCGTCACCTTTCTTTATCCACCAAAACTGTATTGTTTTCGCTCAAATGTGTCCCAAACATGTTTATATGGTTTACAGGTCATAATGGGAGCTTTGTGCGCGAAAAGCTTTCCGTGAAATTTTCGAACCAAAAGTGACCATAACGGCGTCACCTTTCTTTATCCACCAAAACTGTATTGTTTTCGCTCAAATGTGTCCCAACACATGTTTATATGGTTTATAGGTCTTAATGGGAGCATTGTGCGCGAAAAGCTTTCCGTGAAATTTTCGGACCAAAAGAGACCATATCGGCGTCACCTTTCTTTATCCACCAAAACTGTATTGTTTTCGCTCAAACGTGTCCCAAACATGTTTATATGGTTTATTGGTCTTAATGGGAGCATTGTGCGCGAAAAGCTTTCCGTGAAATTTTCGGACCAAAAGAGACCATATCGGCGTCACCTTTCTTTATCCACCAAAACTGTATTATTTTCTCTCAAATGTGTCCCAAACATGTTTATATGGTTTATAGGTCATAATGGGAGCTTAGTGCGCGAAAAGCTTTCCGTGAAATTTTCGAACCAAATGTGACCATATCGGCGTCACCTTTCTCTATCCACCAAAACTGTGTTGTTTTCGTTCAAATGTGTTTCAAACATGTTTATATGGTGTATAGGTTATACTAGGAGCTTTCTGCGCGAAAATCTTTCCTTGAAATTTTCGGACTGAAAGTGACCATATCGGCGTCATCTTTCTTTATCCGCCAAAACTGTGTTGTTTTCGCTCAAATGTGTCCCAAAGATGTTTATATGGTTTATAGGTCATAATGGGAACTTTGTGCGGGAAAAGCTTTCCGTGAAATTTTCGGACCAAAAGTGACCGTATCGGCGTCACCTTTCTTTATCCACCAAAACTGTATTGTTTTCACTCAATTGTGTCCCAAACATGTTTATATGGTTTATAGGTCTTATTGGGAGCATTGTGCCAGAAAAGCTTTCCGTGAAATTTTCGAACCAAAAGAGACCATATCGGCGTCACCTTTCTTTATCCACCAAATCTGTGTTGTTTTCTCTCAAATGTGTCCCAAACATGTTTATATGGTTTACATGTCATAATGGGAGCTTTGTGCGCGAAAAGCTTTCCGTGAAATTTTCGAACCAAAAGTGACCATAACGGCGTCACCTTTCTTTATCCACCAAAACTGTATTGTTTTCGCTCATATGTGTCCCAAACATGTTTATATGGTTTATAGGTCTTAATGGGAGCATTGTGCGCGAAAAGCTTTCCGTGAAATTTTCGGACCAAAAGAGACCATATCGGCGTCACCTTTCTTTATCCACCAAAACTGTATTGTTTTCGCTCAAACGTGTCCCAAACATGTTTCTATGGTTTATAGGTCTTAATGGGAGCATTGTGCGCGAAAAGCTTTCCGTGAAATTTTCGGACCAAAAGAGACCATATCGGCGTCACCTTTCTTTATCCACCAAAACTGTATTATTTTCTCTCAAATGTGTCCCAAACATGTTTATATGGTTTATAGGTCATAATGGGAGCTTAGTGCGCGAAAAGCTTTCCGTGAAATTTTCGAACCAAATGTGACCATATCGGCGTCACCTTTCTCTATCCACCAAAACTGTGTTGTTTTCGTTCAAATGTGTTTCAAACATGTTTATATGGTGTATAGGTTATACTAGGAGCTTTCTGCTCGAAAATCTTTCCTTGAAATTTTCGGACTGAAAGTGACCATATCGGCGTCATCTTTCTTTATCCGCCAAAACTGTGTTGTTTTCGCTCAAATGTGTCCCAAACATGTTTATATGGTTTATTGGTCATAATGGGAACTTTGTGCGGGAAAAACTTTCCGTGAAATTTTCGGACCAAAAGTGACCGTATCGGCGTCACCTTTCTTTATCCACCAAAACTGTATTGTTTTCACTCAATTGTGTCCCAAACATGTTTATATGGTTTATAGGTCTTATTGGGAGCATTGTGCCAGAAAAGCTTTCCGTGAAATTTTCGAACCAAAAGAGACCATATCGGCGTCACCTTTTTTTATCCACCAAATCTGTGTTGTTTTCTCTCAAATGTGTCCCAAACATGTTTATATGGTTTATAGGTCATAATGGGAGCTTTGTGCGCGAAAAGCTTTCCGTGAAATTTTCGAACCAAAAGTGACCGTATCGGCGTCACCTTTCTTTATCCACCAAAACTGTATTGTTTTCGCTCAAATGTGTCCCAAACATGTTTATATGGTTTACAGGTCATAATGGGAGCTTTGTGCGCGAAAAGCTTTCCGTGAAATTTTCGAACCAAAAGTGACCATAACGGCGTCACCTTTCTTTATCCACCAAAACTGTATTGTTTTCGCTCAAATGTGTCCCAACACATGTTTATATGGTTTATAGGTCTTAATGGGAGCATTGTGCGCGAAAAGCTTTCCGTGAAATTTTCGGACCAAAAGAGACCATATCGGCGTCACCTTTCTTTATCCACCAAAACTGTATTGTTTTCGCTCAAACGTGTCCCAAACATGTTTATATGGTTTATAGGTCTTAATGGGAGCATTGTGCGCGAAAAGCTTTCCGTGAAATTTTCGGACCAAAAGAGACCATATCGGCGTCACCTTTCTTTATCCACCAAAACTGTATTATTTTCTCTCAAATGTGTCCCAAACATGTTTATATGGTTTATAGGTCATAATGGGAGCTTAGTGCGCGAAAAGCTTTCCGTGAAATTTTCGAACCAAATGTGACCATATCGGCGTCACCTTTCTCTATCCACCAAAACTGTGTTGTTTTCGTTCAAATGTGTTTCAAACATGTTTATATGGTGTATAGGTTATACTAGGAGCTTTCTGCGCGAAAATCTTTCCTTGAAATTTTCGGACTGAAAGTGACCATATCGGCGTCATCTTTCTTTATCCGCCAAAACTGTGTTGTTTTCGCTCAAATGTGTCCCAAAGATGTTTATATGGTTTATAGGTCATAATGGGAACTTTGTGCGGGAAAAGCTTTCCGTGAAATTTTCGGACCAAAAGTGACCGTATCGGCGTCACCTTTCTTTATCCACCAAAACTGTATTGTTTTCACTCAATTGTGTCCCAAACATGTTTATATGGTTTATAGGTCTTATTGGGAGCATTGTGCCAGAAAAGCTTTCCGTGAAATTTTCGAACCAAAAGAGACCATATCGGCGTCACCTTTCTTTATCCACCAAATCTGTGTTGTTTTCTCTCAAATGTGTCCCAAACATGTTTATATGGTTTACATGTCATAATGGGAGCTTTGTGCGCGAAAAGCTTTCCGTGAAATTTTCGAACCAAAAGTGACCATAACGGCGTCACCTTTCTTTATCCACCAAAACTGTATTGTTTTCGCTCATATGTGTCCCAAACATGTTTATATGGTTTATAGGTCTTAATGGGAGCATTGTGCGCGAAAAGCTTTCCGTGAAATTTTCGGACCAAAAGAGACCATATCGGCGTCACCTTTCTTTATCCACCAAAACTGTATTGTTTTCGCTCAAACGTGTCCCAAACATGTTTATATGGTTTATAGGTCTTAATGGGAGCATTGTGCGCGAAAAGCTTTCCGTGAAATTTTCGGACCAAAAGAGACCATATCGGCGTCACCTTTCTTTATCCACCAAAACTGTATTATTTTCTCTCAAATGTGTCCCAAACATGTTTATATGGTTTATAGGTCATAATGGGAGCTTAGTGCGCGAAAAGCTTTCCGTGAAATTTTCGAACCAAATGTGACCATATCGGCGTCACCTTTCTCTATCCACCAAAACTGTGTTGTTTTCGTTCAAATGTGTTTCAAACATGTTTATATGGTGTATAGGTTATACTAGGAGCTTTCTGCTCGAAAATCTTTCCTTGAAATTTTCGGACTGAAAGTGACCATATCGGCGTCATCTTTCTTTATCCGCCAAAACTGTGTTGTTTTCGCTCAAATGTGTCCCAAACATGTTTATATGGTTTATTGGTCATAATGGGAACTTTGTGCGGGAAAAACTTTCCGTGAAATTTTCGGACCAAAAGTGACCGTATCGGCGTCACCTTTCTTTATCCACCAAAACTGTATTGTTTTCACTCAATTGTGTCCCAAACATGTATATATGGTTTATAGGTCTTATTGGGAGCATTGTGCCAGAAAAGCTTTCCGTGAAATTTTCGAACCAAAAGAGACCATATCGGCGTCACCTTTCTTTATCCACCAAATCTGTGTTGTTTTCTCTCAAATGTGTCCCAAACATGTTTATATGGTTTACAGGTCATAATGGGAGCTTTGTGCGCGAAAAGCTTTCCGTGAAATTTTTGAACCAAAAGTGACCGTATCGGCGTCACCTTTCTTTATCCACCAAAACTGTATTGTTTTCGCTCAAATGTGTCCCAAACATGTTTATATGGTTTACAGGTCATAATGGGAGCTTTGTGCGCGAAAAGCTTTCCGTGAAATTTTCGAACCAAAAGTGACCATAACGGCGTCACCTTTCTTTATCCACCAAAACTGTATTGTTTTCGCTCAAATGTGTCCCAAACATGTTTATATGGTTTATAGGTCTTAAAGGGAGCATTGTGCGCGAAAAGCTTTCCGTGAAATTTTCGGACCAAAAGAGACCATATCGGCGTCACCTTTCTTTATCCACCAAAACTGTGTTGTTTTCTCTCAAATGTGTCCCAAACATGTTTATATGGTTTATAGGTCATAATGGGAGCTTTGTTCGCGAAAAGCTTTCCGTGAAATTTTTGGACCAAAATGTGACCATATCGGCGTCACCTTTCTTTATCCACCAAAACTGTGTTGTTTTCGTTCAAATGTGTTTCCAACATGTTTATATGGTGTATAGGTTATACTAGGAGCTTTCTGCGCGAAAATCTTTCCTTGAAATTTTCGAACTGAAAGTGACCATATCGGCGTCACCTTTCTTTATCTACAAAAACTGTGTTGTTTTCTCTCAAATGTGTCCCAAACATGTTTATATGGTTTACATGTCATAATGGGAGCTTTGTGCGCGAAAAGCTTTCCGTGAAATTTTCGAACCAAAAGTGACCATAACGGCGTCACCTTTCTTTATCCACCAAAACTGTATTGTTTTCGCTCATATGTGTCCCAAACATGTTTATATGGTTTATAGGTCTTAATGGGAGCATTGTGCGCGAAAAGCTTTCCGTGAAATTTTCGGACCAAAAGAGACCATATCGGCGTCACCTTTCTTTATCCACCAAAACTGTATTGTTTTCGCTCAAACGTGTCCCAAACATGTTTATATGGTTTATAGGTCTTAATGGGAGCATTGTGCGCGAAAAGCTTTCCGTGAAATTTTCGGACCAAAAGAGACCATATCGGCGTCACCTTTCTTTATCCACCAAAACTGTATTATTTTCTCTCAAATGTGTCCCAAACATGTTTATATGGTTTATAGGTCATAATGGGAGCTTAGTGCGCGAAAAGCTTTCCGTGAAATTTTCGGACCAAAAGTGACCATAACGACGTCACCTTTCTTTATCCACCAAAACTGTATTGTTTTCGCTCAAATGTGTCCCAAACATGTTTATATGGTTTATAGGTCTTAATGGGAGCATTGTGCGCGAAAAGCTTTCCGTGAAATTTTCGGACCAAAAGAGATCATATCGGTGTCACCTTTCTTTATCCACCAAAACTGTGTTGTTTTCGCTCAAATGTGTTTCAAACATGTTTATATGGTGTATAGGTTATAATACGAGCTTTCTGAGCGACAAGCTTTCCTTGAAATTTTCGGACCGAAAGGGACCATATTGGCGTCACCTTTCTTTATCCACCAAAACTGTGTTGTTTTCATTCAAATGTGTTTCAAACATGTTTATATGGTGTATAGGTTATACTAGGAGCTTTCTGCGCGAAAAATCTTTCCTTGAAATTTTCGAACTGAAAGTGACCATATCGGCGTCACCTTTCTTTATCCGCCAAAACTGTGTTGTTTTCGCTCAAATGTGTCCAAAACATGTTTATATGGTTTATAGGTCATAATGGGAGATTTGTGCGGGAAAAGCTTTTCGTAAAATTTTCGGACCTAGAGTGACCATATCGGCGTCACCTTTCTTTATCCACCAAAACTATGTTGTTTTCGCTCAAATGTGTCCCAAACTTGTTTATATGGTTTATAAGGCATAATGGGAGCATTATGCGCGAAAAGCTTTCCATGAAATTTTCGGACCAAAAGTGACCATATCGGCGTCACCTTTCTTTATCCACCAAAACTGTGTTGTTTTCTCTCAAATGTGTCCCAAACATGTTTATATGATTTATAGGTCATAATGGGAGCTTTGTGCGCGAAAAGCTTTCCGTGAAATTTTCGAACCAAAAGTGACCATATCGGCGTCACCTTTCTTTATCCACCAAAACATTATTGTTATCACTCAAATGTGTCCCAAACATGTTTATATGGTTTATAGGTCTTAATGGGAGCATTGTGCGCGAAAAGCTTTCCGTGAAATTTTCGGACCAAAAGAGACCATATCGGCGTCACCTTTCTTTATCCACCAAAACTATATTGTTTTCTCTCAAATGTGTCCCAAACATGTTTATATGGTTTATAGGTCATAATGGGAGGTTTGTGCGGGAAAAGCTTTTCGTAAAATTTTCGGACCTAGAGTGTCCATATCGGCGTCGCCTTTCTTTATCCACCAAAACTGTATTGTTTTCGCTGAATGTGTCCCAAACATGTTTATATGGTTAATAGGTCATAATGGGAGCATTGTGCGCGAAAAGCTTTCCGTGAAATTTTCGAACCAAAAGTGACCATATCGACGTCACCTTTCTTTATCCACCAAAACTGTGTTGTTTTCGCTCAAATGTGATTCAAACATGTTTATATGGTGTATAGGTTATAATACGAGCTTTCTGAGCGACAAGCTTTCCTTCAAATTTTCGGACCGAAAGTGACCATATCGGCGTCACCTTTCTTTATCCACCAAAACTTTGTTGTTTTCGGTCAAATGTGTTTCAAATATGATTATATGGTGTATAGGTTATAATAGGAGCTTTCTGCGCGAAAAGCTTTCCTTGAAATTTTCGGACTGAAAGTGACCATATCGGCGTCACCTTTCTTTATCCGCCAAAACTGTGTTGTTTTCGCTCAACTGTGTCCCAGACATGTTTATATGGTTTAAAGGTCATAATGGGTGCTTTGTGCGGGAAAAGCTTTCCGTGAAATTTTCGGACCAAAAGTGACCATATCGGCGTCACCTTTCTTTATCCACCAAAACTGTGTTGTTTTCTCTCAAATGTATCCCAAACATGTTTATATGGTTTATAGGTCTTAATGGGAGCATTGTGCGCGAAAAGCTTTCCGTGAAATTTTCGGATCAAAAGAGACCATATCGGCGTCACCTTTCTTTATCCACCAAAACTGTGTGGTTTTCGCTCAAATGTGTCCAAAACATGTTTATATGGTTTATAGGTCATAATTGGAGCTTTGTGTGGGAAAAGCTTTTCGTAAAATTTTCGGACCTAGAGTGACCATATCGGTGTCGCCTTTCTTTATCCACCAAAACTGTATTGTTTTCGCTGAATGTGTCCCAAACATGTTTATATGGCTTATAGGTCATAATGGGAGCATTGTGCGCGAAAAGCTTTCCGTGAAATTTTCGAACCAAAAGTGACCATATCGACGTCACCTTTCTTTATCCACCAAAACTGTGTTGTTTTCGCTCAAATGTGTTTCAAACATGTTTATATGGTGTATAGGTTATAATACGAGCTTTCTGAGAGACAAGCTTTCCTTGAAATTTTTGGACCGAAAGTGACCATATCGGCGTCACCTTTCTTTATCCACCAAAACTATGTTGTTTTCGCTCAAATGTGTCCCAAACATGTTTATATGGTTTATAGGTCATAATGGGAGCAATATGCGCGAAAAGCTGTCTGTGAAATTTTCGGACCAAAAGTGACCATATCGGCGTCACCTTTCTTTATCCACCAAAACTGTGTTGTTTTCGCTCAAATGTGTCCCAAACATGTTTATATGGTTTATAGGTCATAATGGAATCTTTGTGCGTGAAAAGCTTTCCGCTAAATTTTCGGACCAAAAGTGACCATATCGGCGTCACCTTTCTTTCTCCACCAAAACTATGTTGTTATCGCTCAAATGTGTCCCAAACATGTTTATATGGTTTATAGGTTATAATGGGAACATTGTGCGCAAAAAGCTTTTCGTGAAATTTTCGGACCGAAAGTGATCATATCGACGTCCCCTATCTTTATCAACCAAAACTGTGTTGTTTTCACTCAAATGTGTCCCAAACATGTTTATATGGTTTATAGGTCATATTGGGAGCTTTGTGCGAGAACAGCTTTCCGTGAAATTTTCGAACCAAAAGTGACCATATCGGTGTCACCTTTCTTTATCCACCAAAAAGGTGTTGTTTTCGCGCAAATGTGTCCCAAACATGTTTATATGGTTTATAGGTTATATTGGAAGCTTTTTGCGCGAAAAGCTTTCCGTGAAATTTTCGGACCAAAAGTGACCATATCGGTGTCACCTTTCTTTATCCACCAAAAATGTGTTGTTTTCACTCAAATATGTCCCAAACATGTTTATATGGTTTATAGGTCATAATGGGAGCTTTGTGCGGGAAAAGCTTTCCGTGAAATTTTCGGACCAAAAGTGACCATATCGGCGTCACCTTTCTTTATCAGCCCAAACTGTGTTGTTTTCGCTCAAATGTATCCAAAACATGTTTATATGGTTTATAGGTCAATATTGGAGCTTTGTGCGGGAAAAGCTTTTCGTAAAATTTTCGGACCTAAGAGTGACCATATCGGCGTCGCCTTTCTTTATCCACCAAAACTGAATTGTTTTCGCTGAATGTGTCACATACATGTTTATATGGCTTATAGGTCATAATGGGAGCATTGTGCGCGAAAAGTTTTCCGTGAAATTTTCGAACCAAAAGTGACTATATTGAGGTCACCTTTCTTTATCCACCAAAACTGTGTTGTTTTCGCTCTAATGTGTTTCAAACATGTTTATATGGTGTATAGGTTATAATACGAGCTTTCTGAGCGACAAGCTTTCCTTGAAATTTTTGGACCGAAAGTGACCATATCGGCGTCACCTTTCTTTTTCCACCAAAACTGTGTTGTTTTCGGTCAAATGTGTTTCAAACATGATTATATGGTGTACAGGTTATAATAGGAGCTTTCTGCGCGAAAAGCTTTCCTTGGAATTTTCAGACTGAAAGTGACCAAATCAGCATCACCTTTCTTTATCCGCAAAAACCGTGTTGTTTTCGCTCAAATGTGTTCCGAACATGTTTATATGGTTTATAGGTCATAATGGGAGCTTTGTGCACGAAAAGCTTTCCGTGAAATTTTCGGACCCAAAGTGACCATATCGGCATCGCCTTTCTTTATCCACCAAAACTGTATTATTTTCGCTCAAATATGTTTCAAACATGTTTAGTTGGTGTATAGGTTATAATAGAAGCTTTATGCGCGAAAAGCTTTCTGTGAAATTTTCGGACAAAAATTGACAATATCGGCGTCACCTTTCTTTATCCACCAAAAATGTATTGTTTTCGCTCAAATGTGTCGCAAAAATGGTTATATGGTTTACAGGTCATAATGGGAGCTTTGTGCACGAAAAGATTTCCTTGAAATTTTCGGACCAAGAGTGACCATATCGGCGTCACCTTTCTTTATCCACCAAAACTATGTTGTTTTCGCTTAAATGTGTCCAAAACATGTTTATATGGTTTATAGGTCATAATGGGAGCAATATGCGCGAAAAGCTTTCCGTGAAATTTTCGGACCAAAAGTGACCATATCGGCGTCACCTATGTTTATCCACCAAAACTGTGTTGTTTTCGCTCAAATGTGTTTCAAACATGTTTATATGATATCGAGGTTATAATAGGAGCTTTCTGCGCGAAAAGCTTTCCTTCAAATTTTCGGACCGAAAGTGACCATATCGGCATCACCTTTCTTTATCCACCAAAATTGTGTCGTTTTCGCTCAAATGTGTCCCAAACATGTTTATATGGTTTATAAGTCATAATGGGAGCTTTGTGCGCAAAAAGCTTTCTGCTAAATTTTCGGACCAAAAGTGACCATATCGGCGTCACCTTTCTTTCTCCACCAAAACTATATTGTTATCACTCAAATGTGTCCCAAACATGTTTATCTTGTTTATAGGTCATAATGGGAGCTTTGTGCGCGAAAAGCTTTTCGTGAAATTTTCGGACCAAAAATGACCATATCGGCGTCGCCTTTCTTTATCCACCAAAACTGTGTTGCTTTCGGTCAAATGTGGCCCGAACATGTTTATATGGTTTATAGGTCATAATGGGAGCTTTGAGCGAAAAGCTTTCCGTAAAATTTTTGGACCAAAAGTGACTATATCGGAGTCGCCTTTCTTTATACACAAAAACTGTGTTGTTTTCGCTCAAATATGTCCTAAATACGTTTATATGGGGAATAGGTCATCATAAGAGCTTTCTGCTGAAAAAGCTTTACATGAAATTTTCGGACTGAAAGTGACCATATCGGCGTCACCTTTCTTTATCCGCCAAAACTGTGTTGTTTTCGCTCAAATGTGTCCAAAACATGTTTATATGGTTTATAGGTTATAATGGGAGCTTTGTGCGTGAAAATCTTTCCGTGAAATTTTCGGACCAAAATTGACCCTATCGGCGTCACCTACTTTAACCACCAAAAATGTGCTGTTTTTTTATCAACTGTGTTCGAAACATGTTTATAAGGTTTATAGGTCATAATGGGAGCTTTGTGCGCGAAAAGCTTTCTGTGAAATTTTCGTACGAAAAGTGACCATATCGGCGTCACCTTTCTTTCTCCACCATAGCTATGTTGTTATCACTCAAATGAGTCCAAAACATGTTTATATGGTTTATAGGTCATAATGGGAGCTTTGTACGTGAAAATCTTTCCGTGAAATTTTCGGACCAAAATTGACCCTATCGGCGTCACCTTTCTTTAACCACCAAAAATGTGCTGTTTTTTTATCAACTGTGTTCGAAACATGTTTATAAGGTTTATAGGTCATAATGGGAGCTTTGTGCGCGAAAAGCTTTCTGTGAAATTTTCGTACGAAAAGTGACCATATCGGCGTCACCTTTCTTTATCCACAAAAATTGTATTGTTTTCGCTCAAATGTGTCCCAAACATGTTTATATGGTTTATATGTCATAATGAGAGTTTTGTGCGGGAAAAGCTTTCCGTGAAATTTTCGGACCAAAAGTGACCATATCGGTGTCACCTTTCTTTATCCACCATAATTGTGTTGTTTTCGCTCAAATATGTGACAAACTTGTTTATATGGTGTATAGGTTATAATTAGAGCTTTCTGAGCAAAAAGCTTTCCGTGCAATTTTCGGACCAAATGTGACCATATCGGCGTCATCTTTCTTTATCCACCAAAACTGTGTTGTTTTCGTTCAAATGTGTCTCACACATGTTTATTTGGTGTATAGGTTATAATAGGAGCTTTCTGCGTGAAAAGCTTTCCGTGAAATTTTCGGAACAAAAGTGACCATATCGGCGTCACCTTTCTTTATCCACCAAAACTGTGTTGTTTTCGCTCAAATGTGTCCCAAACATGTTTATATGGTTTATAGGTCAGAATGGGAGCTTTGTGCGGGAAAAGCTTTCCGTGAAATTTTCGGACCAAAAGTGAAAATATCAGTGTCACCATTATTTATCCACCAAAACTGTATTGTTTTCGCTCAAATGTGACCCAAACATGTTTATATGGTTTATAGGTCATAATGGGAGCATTGTGCGCGAAAAGCTTTCCGTCAACATTTCGGAAAAAAAGTGACCATATCGGCGTCCCCTTTCTTTCTTCACCTATACTATGTTGTTATCGCTCAAATGTGTCCCAAACATGTTTATATGGTTTATAGGTCATAATGGGAGCTTTTTGCGGAAAAAGCTTTCCTTGAAATTTTCGGACGAAAAGTGACCATATCGGCGTCACCTTTCTTGATCCACTAAAACTGTATTGTTTTTGCTCAAATGCATCCCAAACATGTTGATATGGTTTATAGGTCATAATGTGAGCTTTGTGCGCGAAAAGATTTCCGTGAAATTTTCGGACCAAGAGTGACCATATCGGCGTCACCTTTCTTTATCCACCAAAACTATGTTGTTTTCGCTTAAATGTGTCCCAAACATGTTTATATGGTTAATAGGTCATAATAGGAGCAATATGCGCGAAAAGCTTTCCGTGAAATTTTCGTACCAAAAGTGACCATATCGGCGTCACCTTTGTTTATCCACCAAAACCGTGTTGTTTTCGCTCAAATGTGTTTCAAACATGTTTATATGATGTCTAGGTTATAATAGGAGCTTTCTGTGCGAAAAGCTTTCATTCAAATTTTCGGACCGAAAGTGACCATATCGGCATCACCTTTCTTTATCCGCCAAAACTGTGTTGTTTTCGCTCAAATGTGTCCCAAATATGTTTATATGGTTTATAGGTCATAATGGGAGCTTTGTGCGCAAAAAGCTTTCCGCTAAATTTTCGGACCAAAAATGACCACATCGGCGTCACTTTCTTTCTCCGCCAAAACTATGTTGATATCGCTCAAATGTGTCCCAAACATGTTTATCTTGTTTATAGGTCATAATGGGAGCTTTGTGCGTGAAAAGCTTTCCGTTAAATTTTCGGACCAAAATTGACCATATCGGCGTCACCTTTCTTTATCCACCAAAACTGTGTTGTTTTCGCTCAAATGTGTCCCAAACATGTTTATATGGTTTATAGGTCATAATGGGAGCAATATGCGCGAAAAGCTGTCTGTGAAATTTTCGGACCAAAAGTGACCATATCGGCGTCACCTTTTTTATCCACCAAAACTGTGTTGTTTTCGCTCAAATGTGTCCCAAACATGTTTATATGGTTTATAGGTCATAATGGGATCTTTGTGCGTGAAAAGCTTTCCGCTAAATTTTCGGACCAAAAGTGACCATATCGGCGTCACCTTTCTTTCTCCACCAAAACTATGTTGTTATCGCTCAAATGTGTCCCAAACATGTTTATATGGTTTATAGGTTATAATGGGAACATTGTGCGCAAAAAGCTTTTCGTGAAATTTTCGGACCGAAAGTGATCATATCGACGTCCCCTATCTTTATCAACCAAAACTGTGTTGTTTTCGCGCAAATGTGTCCCAAACATGTTTATATGGTTTATAGGTTATATTGGAAGCTTTGTGCGCGAAAAGCTTTCCGTGAAATTTTCGGACCAAAAGTGACCATATCGGTGTCACCTTTCTTTATCCACCAAAAATGTGTTGTTTTCACTCAAATATGTCCCAAACATGTTTATATGGTTTATAGGTCATAATGGGAGCTTTGTGCGGGAAAAGCTTTCCGTGAAATTTTCGGACCAAAAGTGACCATATCGGCGTCACCTTTCTTTATCAGCCCAAACTGTGTTGTTTTCGCTCAAATGTATCCAAAACATGTTTATATGGTTTATAGGTCAATATTGGAGCTTTGTGCGGGAAAAGCTTTTCGTAAAATTTTCGGACCTAAGAGTGACCATATCGGCGTCGCCTTTCTTTATCCACCAAAACTGAATTGTTTTCGCTTAATGTGTCACATACATGTTTATATGGCTTATAGGTCATAATGGGAGCATTGTGCGCGAAAAGTTTTCCGTGAAATTTTCGAACCAAAAGGTACTATATCGAGGTCACCTTTCTTTATCCACCAAAACTGTGTTGTTTTCGCTCTAATGTGTTTCAAACATGTTTATATGGTGTATAGGTTATAATACGAGCTTTCTGAGCGACAAGCTTTCCTTGAAATTTTTGGACCGAAAGTGACCATATCGGCGTCACCTTTCTTTTTCCACCAAAACTGTGTTGTTTTCGGTCAAATGTGTTTCAAACATGATTATATGGTGTACAGGTTATAATAGGAGCTTTCTGCGCGAAAAGCTTTCCTTGGAATTTTCAGACTGAAAGTGACCAAATCAGCATCACCTTCCTTTATCCGCAAAAACCGTGTTGTTTTCGCTCAAATGTGTTCCGAACATGTTTATATGGTTTATAGGTCATAATGTGAGCTTTGTGCATGAAAAGCTTTCCGTGAAATTTTCGGACCCAAAGTGACCATATCGGCATCGCCTTTCTTTATCCACCAAAACTGTATTATTTTCGCTCAAATATGTTTCAAACATGTTTAGTTGGTGTATAGGTTATAATAGAAGCTTTATGCGCGAAAAGCTTTCTGTGATATTTTCGGACAAAAATTGACAATATCGGCGTCACCTTTCTTTATCCACCAAAAATGTGTTGTTTTCGCTCAAATGTGTCGCAAACATGTTTATATGGTTTACAGGTCATAATGGGAGCTTTGTGCGCGAAAAGATTTTCTTGAAATTTTCGGACCAAGAGTGACCATATCGGCGTCACCTTTCTTTATCCACCAAAACTATGTTGTTTTCGCTTAAATGTGTCCCAAACATGTTTATATGGTTTATAGGTCATAATGGGAGCAATATGCGCGAAAAGCTTTCCGTGAAATTTTCGGACCAAAAGTGACCATATCGGCGTCACCTATGTTTATCCACCAAAACTGTGTTGTTTTCGCTCAAATGTGTTTCAAACATGTTTATATGATATCTAGGTTATAATAGGAGCTTTCTGCGCGAAAAGCTTTCCTTCAAATTTTCGGACCGAAAGTGACCATATCGGCATCACCTTTCTTTATCCACCAAAACTGTGTTGTTTTCACTCAAATATGTCCCAAACATGTTTATATGGTTTATAGGTCATAATGGGAGCTTTGTGCGGGAAAAGCTTTCCGTGAAATTTTCGGACCAAAAGTGACCATATCGGCGTCACCTTTCTTTATCAGCCCAAACTGTGTTGTTTTCGCTCAAATGTATCCAAAACATGTTTATATGGTTTATAGGTCAATATTGGAGCTTTGTGCGGGAAAAGCTTTTCGTAAAATTTTCGGACCTAAGAGTGACCATATCGGCGTCGCCTTTCTTTATCCACCAAAACTGAATTGTTTTCGCTTAATGTGTCACATACATGTTTATATGGCTTATAGGTCATAATGGGAGCATTGTGCGCGAAAAGTTTTCCGTGAAATTTTCGAACCAAAAGGTACTATATCGAGGTCACCTTTCTTTATCCACCAAAACTGTGTTGTTTTCGCTCTAATGTGTTTCAAACATGTTTATATGGTGTATAGGTTATAATACGAGCTTTCTGAGCGACAAGCTTTCCTTGAAATTTTTGGACCGAAAGTGACCATATCGGCGTCACCTTTCTTTTTCCACCAAAACTGTGTTGTTTTCGGTCAAATGTGTTTCAAACATGATTATATGGTGTACAGGTTATAATAGGAGCTTTCTGCGCGAAAAGCTTTCCTTGGAATTTTCAGACTGAAAGTGACCAAATCAGCATCACCTTCCTTTATCCGCAAAAACCGTGTTGTTTTCGCTCAAATGTGTTCCGAACATGTTTATATGGTTTATAGGTCATAATGTGAGCTTTGTGCATGAAAAGCTTTCCGTGAAATTTTCGGACCCAAAGTGACCATATCGGCATCGCCTTTCTTTATCCACCAAAACTGTATTATTTTCGCTCAAATATGTTTCAAACATGTTTAGTTGGTGTATAGGTTATAATAGAAGCTTTATGCGCGAAAAGCTTTCTGTGATATTTTCGGACAAAAATTGACAATATCGGCGTCACCTTTCTTTATCCACCAAAAATGTGTTGTTTTCGCTCAAATGTGTCGCAAACATGTTTATATGGTTTACAGGTCATAATGGGAGCTTTGTGCGCGAAAAGATTTTCTTGAAATTTTCGGACCAAGAGTGACCATATCGGCGTCACCTTTCTTTATCCACCAAAACTATGTTGTTTTCGCTTAAATGTGTCCCAAACATGTTTATATGGTTTATAGGTCATAATGGGAGCAATATGCGCGAAAAGCTTTCCGTGAAATTTTCGGACCAAAAGTGACCATATCGGCGTCACCTATGTTTATCCACCAAAACTGTGTTGTTTTCGCTCAAATGTGTTTCAAACATGTTTATATGATATCTAGGTTATAATAGGAGCTTTCTGCGCGAAAAGCTTTCCTTCAAATTTTCGGACCGAAAGTGACCATATCGGCATCACCTTTCTTTATCCACCAAAACTGTGTCGTTTTCGCTCAAATGTGTCCCAAACATGTTTATATGGTTTATAAGTCATAATGGGAGCTTTGTGCGCAAAAAGCTTTCCGCTAAATTTTCGGACCAAAAGTGACCATATCGGCGTCACCTTTCTTTCTCCACCAAAACTATATTGTTATCACTCAAATGTGTCCCAAACATGTTTATCTTGTTTATAGGTCATAATGGGCGCTTTGTGCGCGAAAAGCTTTTCGTGAAATTTTCGGACCAAAAATGACCATATCGGCGTCGCCTTTCTTTATCCACCAAAACTGTGTTGCTTTCGGTCAAATGTGGCCCGAACATGTTTATATGGTTTATAGGTCATAATGGGAGCTTTGAGCGAAAAGCTTTCCGTAAAATTTTTGGACCAAAAGTGACTATATCGGAGTCGCCTTTCTTTATACACAAAAACTGTGTTGTTTTCGCTCAAATATGTCCTAAATACGTTTATATGGGGAATAGGTCATCATAAGAGCTTTCTGCTGAAAAAGCTTTACATGAAATTTTCGGACTGAAAGTGACCATATCGGCGTCACCTTTCTTTATCCGCCAAAACTGTGTTGTTTTCGCTCAAATGTGTCCAAAACATGTTTATATGGTTTATAGGTTATAATGGGAGCTTTGTGCGTGAAAATCTTTCCGTGAAATTTTCGGACCAAAATTGACCCTATCGGCGTCACCTACTTTAACCACAAAAAATGTGCTGTTTTTTTATCAACTGTGTTCGAAACATGTTTATAAGGTTTATAGGTCATAATGGGAGCTTTGTGCGCGAAAAGCTTTCTGTGAAATTTTCGTACGAAAAGTGACCATATCGGCGTCACCTTTCTTTCTCCACCATAGCTATGTTTTTTTGATTTTAAGGGTTAATATATTGATCATAAAAGAATAATTACATGGAGCTAGTACAATAGGCCTAGTGCCCGTAGGCTTTATAGGCATAAACCAAAATCATGAAACCACATAGAGTGGTTCCAATCTTTGAAGGTGTGTTGAGCACGAGGCTCGGTGTAACTCCATTTTCATCAAGCCAAGGCTATCAGAGGTCGGACCTACACCCTAAGGTAGTGTCCATTTAAATCTCCCTTCGGCTCGGCCATCAAGAGATTTAAAGGAACACAACCTTAGCACACCTAAGATCCCATTACTACTCTATCTAAAGGACCTTATACAAAAATCTCACTTAGGGAGATACTTCTGAATGAGCTGAAGAAATGAAGCTAGACTAAGAGACTGAGGACAGAAACTAACATAAGCTATGACTATAAAGGACAGTATAGCCATTGATACAAAAACTCCCAAACTTTCTGCAGTAAGAGGCACCACACTGTCATTGATGGTTCTCATGTAGCTGGCATTGGTGTAGTGCTGCAGAGGTAGTAAATAGAAGGGAGAAGTCATGATGAAGCATTTTGTAGACGTGCAGCTTCACAAGGTGGACGATTTCCTCAGCTGACTTGGTTGTATTCTCAAAGATTTTCTCATTTCTAGCCTTCCAGATGTAGTAGACAGTTGCTCCGAAAGCTGTTCTCTTTGCCTTTGATTGCCAGCCCTTTCCTTTTGCCTCCTTTTTAAGCCACTTGAGTCCACTTCTAAGGGTGGTCATTCCTCTCCAAATGCCCAACCATGCTTTCACCTGAGACCAAACAGAAGAGGAGAGATTACAGGAGAAGAACAAGTGATCATGAGATTCATTCTCTAGTTGACAGAAATGACAGGTTAGTTCAACTTCCCTTGTTTTGATGAGATCGGTAGTTGCCAATCTTCTCCTTGCTGCAAGCCATAATATAAAGGAGTGTTTGGGGGCAATGCTTCTGTCCCATACCACACTGGACCAAGGAGGCTTAGGTTGTGTTCTTCTGAAGAAATTGTATGCCCTTCCTACATTGAACTGGCCATTTACACACCAGGTCTGCATTAAGCTGTAAGCTTCTTCATAAGATCCTGCAGAGGTTAGCACTAGGTCTCTAACAGCAAGTATTTTCTTAATGAGAGGAGAGTCATTTTTTTGATGTACAAGCCAAGTCCAAACACTACCCTGATGTATATATTGATGGTGGACCCATTTAACCCATAGCTATGTTGTTATCACTCAAATGTGTCCAAAACATGTTTATATGGTTTATAGGTCATAATGGGAGCTTTGTGCGTGAAAATCTTTCCGTGAAATTTTCGGACCAAAATTGACCCTATCGGCGTCACCTTTCTTTAACCACCAAAAATGTGCTGTTTTTTTATCAACTGTGTTCGAAACATGTTTATAAGGTTTATAGGTCATAATGAGAGCTTTGTGCGCGAAAAGCTTTCTGTGAAATTTTCGTACAAAAAGTGACCATATCGGCGTCACCTTTCTTTATCCACAAAAATTGTATTGTTTTCGCTCAAATGTGTCCCAAACATGTTTATATGGTTTATATGTCATAATGAGAGTTTTGTGCGGGAAAAGCTTTCCGTGAAATTTTCGGACCAAAAGTGACCATATCGGTGTCACCTTTCTTTATCCACCATAATTGTGTTGTTTTCGCTCAAATATGTTACAAACTTGTTTATATGGTGTATAGGTTATAATTGGAGCTTTCTGAACAAAAAGCTTTCCGTGCAATTTTCGGACCAAATGTGACCATATCGGCGTCATCTTTCTTTATCCACCAAAACTGTGTTGTTTTCGCTCAAATGTGTCTCACACATGTTTATTTGGTGTATAGGTTATAATAGGAGCTTTCTGCGTGAAAAGCTTTCCGTGAAATTTTCGGAACAAAAGTGACCATATCGGCGTCACCTTTCTTTATCCACCAAAACTGTGTTGTTTTCGCTCAAATGTGTCCCAAACATGTTTATATGGTTTATAGGTCAGAATGGGAGCTTTGTGCGGGAAAAGCTTTCCGTGAAATTTTCGGACCAAAAGTGAAAATATCAGCGTCACCTTTATTTATCCACCAAAACTGTATTGTTTTCGCTCAAATGTGACCCAAACATGTTTATATGGTTTATAGGTCATAATGGGAGCATTGTGCGCGAAAAGCTTTCCGTGAACTTTTCGGAAAAAAAGTGACCATATCGGCGTCCCCTTTCTTTCTTCACCTATACTATGTTGTTATCGCTCAAATGTGTCCCAAACATGTTTATATGGTTTATAGGTCATAATGGGAGCTTTTTGCGGAAAAAGCTTTCCGTGAAATTTTCGGACCAAAAGTGACCATATCGGCGTCACCTTTCTTGATCCACCAAAACTGTATTGTTTTTGCTCAAATGCATCCCAAACATGTTGATATGGTTTATAGGTCATAATGTGAGCTTTGTGCGCGAAAAGATTTCCGTGAAATTTTCGGACCAAGAGTGACCATATCGGCGTCACCTTTCTTTATCCACCAAAACTATGTTGTTTTCGCTTAAATGTGTCCCAAACATGTTTATATGGTTAATAGGTCATAATAGGAGCAATATGCGCGAAAAGCTTTCCGTGAAATTTTCGTACCAAAAGTGACCATATCGGCGTCACCTTTGTTTATCCACCAAAACCGTGTTGTTTTCGCTCAAATGTGTTTCAAACATGTTTATATGATGTCTAGGTTATAATAGGAGCTTTCTGTGCGAAAAGCTTTCATTCAAATTTTCGGACCGAAAGTGACCATATCGGCATCACCTTTCTTTATCCGCCAAAACTGTGTTGTTTTCGCTCAAATGTGTCCCAAATATGTTTATATGGTTTATAGGTCATAATGGGAGCTTTGTGCGCAAAAAGCTTTCCGCTAAATTTTCGGACCAAAAATGACCACATCGGCGTCACTTTCTTTCTCCGCAAAAACTATGTTGATATCGCTCAAATGTGTCCCAAACATGTTTATCTTGTTTATAGGTCATAATGGGAGCTTTGTGCGTGAAAAGCTTTCCGTTAAATTTTCGGACCAAAATTGACCATATCGGCGTCACCTTTCTTTATCCACCAAAACTGTGTTGTTTTCGCTCAAATGTGTCTCAAACATGTTTATATGGTTCATAGGTCATAATCGGAGCATTGTGCGTGAAAAGCTTTCCTTGAAATTTTCGGACTAAAAGTGACCATATCGGCGTCATCGTTCTTTATCCGCCAAAACTATGTTGTTTTCGCTCAAATGTGTCCAAAACATGTTTATCTTGTTTATAGGTCATAATGGGAGCTTTGTGCGTGGAAAGCTTTCCGTTAAATTTTCGGACCAAAATTGACCATATCGGCGTCACCTTTCTTTATCCTCCAAAACTGTGTTGTTTTTGCTCAAATGTGTCCCAAACATGTTTATATGGTTTATAGATCATAATGGGAGCTTTGTGCGCGAAAAGCATTCCGCTAAATTTTCGGACCAAAAGTGACCATATCGGCATCACCTTTCTTTCACCACCAAAACTATGTTGTTTTCACATAAATGTGTCCCAAACATGTTTATATGGTTTAATGTCATAATGGGAGCTTTTTGCGCGAAAACCTTTCCGTGAAATTTTCGGACCAAAAGTGATCATATCTGCGTCACCTTTCTTTATCCACTAAAACTATGTTGTTTTCGCTCAAATGCATCCCAAACATGTTGTTATGGTTTATAGGTCATAATGGGAGTATTGTGCGCAAAAAGCTTTCCGTGAAATTTTCGTACCAAAAGTGACCATATCAGCGTCACCTTTCTTTATCCACCAAAACTGTATAGTTTTCGCTCAAATGTTTCCCAAACATGTTTATATGGTTTATAGGTCAGAATGTGAGCTTTGTGCGCGAAAAGATTTCCGTGAAATTTTCGGACCAAGAGTGACCATATCGGCGTCACCTTTCTTTATCTACAAAAACTATGTTGTTTTCGCTTAAATGTGTCCCAAACATGTTTATATGGTTTATAGGTCATAATGGGAGCAATATGCGCGAAAAACTTTCCGTGAAATTTTCGGACCAAAAGTGACCATATCAGCGTCACCTTTGTTTATCCACCAAAACTGTGTTGTTTTCGCTCAAATGTGTCTCACACATGTTTATTTGGTGTATAGGTTATAATAGGAGCTTTCTGCGTGAAAAGCTTTCCGTGAAATTTTCGGAACAAAAGTGACCATATCGGCGTCACCTTTTTTATCCACCAAAACTGTGTTGTTTTCGCTCAAATGTGTCCCAAACATGTTTATATGGTTTATAGGTCAGAATGGGAGCTTTGTGCGGGAAAAGCTTTCCGTGAAATTTTCGGACCAAAAGTGAAAATATCAGCGTCACCTTTATTTATCCACCAAAACTGTATTGTTTTCGCTCAAATGTGACCCAAACATGTTTATATGGTTTATAGGTCATAATGGGAGCATTGTGCGCGAAAAGCTTTCCGTGAACTTTTCGGAAAAAAAGTGACCATATCGGCGTCCCCTTTCTTTCTTCACCTATACTATGTTGTTATCGCTCAAATGTGTCCCAAACATGTTTATATGGTTTATAGGTCATAATGGGAGCTTTTTGCGGAAAAAGCTTTCCGTGAAATTTTCGGACCAAAAGTGACCATATCGGCGTCACCTTTCTTGATCCACCAAAACTGTATTGTTTTTGCTCAAATGCATCCCAAACATGTTGATATGGTTTATAGGTCATAATGTGAGCTTTGTGCGCGAAAAGATTTCCGTGAAATTTTCGGACCAAGAGTGACCATATCGGCGTCACCTTTCTTTATCCACCAAAACTATGTTGTTTTCGCTTAAATGTGTCCCAAACATGTTTATATGGTTAATAGGTCATAATAGGAGCAATATGCGCGAAAAGCTTTCCGTGAAATTTTCGTACCAAAAGTGACCATATCGGCGTCACCTTTGTTTATCCACCAAAACCGTGTTGTTTTCGCTCAAATGTGTTTCAAACATGTTTATATGATGTCTAGGTTATAATAGGAGCTTTCTGTGCGAAAAGCTTTCATTCAAATTTTCGGACCGAAAGTGACCATATCGGCATCACCTTTCTTTATCCGCCAAAACTGTGTTGTTTTCGCTCAAATGTGTCCCAAATATGTTTATATGGTTTATATGTCATAATGGGAGCTTTGTGCGCAAAAAGCTTTCCGCTAAATTTTCGGACCAAAAATGACCACATCGGCGTCACTTTCTTTCTCCGCAAAAACTATGTTGATATCGCTCAAATGTGTCCCAAACATGTTTATCTTGTTTATAGGTCATAATGGGAGCTTTGTGCGTGAAAAGCTTTCCGTTAAATTTTCGGACCAAAATTGACCATATCGGCGTCACCTTTCTTTATCCACCAAAACTGTGTTGTTTTCGCTCAAATGTGTCTCAAACATGTTTATATGGTTCATAGGTCATAATCGGAGCATTGTGCGTGAAAAGCTTTCCTTGAAATTTTCGGACTAAAAGTGACCATATCGGCGTCATCGTTCTTTATCCGCCAAAACTATGTTGTTTTCGCTCAAATGTGTCCAAAACATGTTTATCTTGTTTATAGGTCATAATGGGAGCTTTGTGCTTGGAAAGCTTTCCGTTAAATTTTCGGACCAAAATTGACCATATCGGCGTCACCTTTCTTTATCCTCCAAAACTGTGTTGTTTTTGCTCAAATGTGTCCCAAACATGTTTATATGGTTTATAGATCATAATGGGAGCTTTGTGCGCGAAAAGCATTCCGCTAAATTTTCGGACCAAAAGTGACCATATCGGCATCACCTTTCTTTCACCACCAAAACTATGTTGTTTTCACATAAATGTGTCCCAAACATGTTTATATGGTTTAATGTCATAATGGGAGCTTTTTGCGCGAAAACCTTTCCGTGAAATTTTCGGACCAAAAGTGATCATATCTGCGTCACCTTTCTTTATCCACTAAAACTATGTTGTTTTCGCTCAAATGCATCCCAAACATGTTGATATGGTTTATAGGTCATAATGGGAGTATTGTGCGCAAAAAGCTTTCCGTGAAATTTTCGTACCAAAAGTGACCATATCGGCGTCACCTTTCTTTATCCACCAAAACTGTATAGTTTTCGCTCAAATGTTTCCCAAACATGTTTATATGGTTTATAGGTCAGAATGTGAGCTTTGTGCGCGAAAAGATTTCCGTGAAATTTTCGGACCAAGAGTGACCATATCGGCGTCACCTTTCTTTATCTACAAAAACTATGTTGTTTTCGCTTAAATGTGTCCCAAACATGTTTATATGGTTTATAGGTCATAATGGGAGCAATATGCGCGAAAAACTTTCCGTGAAATTTTCGGACCAAAAGTGACCATATCAGCGTCACCTTTGTTTATCCACCAAAACTGTGTTGTTTTCGCTCAAATGTGTTTCAAACATGTTTATATGATGTCTAGGTTATAATAGGAGCTTTCTGTGCGAAAAGCTTTCCTTCAAATTTTCGGACCGAAAGTGACCATATCGGCGTCACCTTTCTTTATCCACCAAAACTGTGTTGTTTTCGCTCAATTGTGTCCCAAATATGTTTATATGGTTTATAGGTCATAATGGGAGCTTTGTGCGCAAAAAGCTTTCCGCTAAATTTTCGGACCAAAAGTGATCATATCGGCGTCTCCTTTCTTTCTCCCCCAAAACTATGTTGTTATCACTCAAATGTGTCCCAAACATGTTTATATGGTTTATAGGTCATAATGGGAGATTTGTGCGCGAAAAGCTTTTCGTGAAATTTTCGGACCAAAAATGACCGCCTTTCTTTATCCACCAAAACTGTGTTGTTTTTGCTCAAATGTGTCCCATACATGTTTATATGGTTTATAGGTCATAATGGGAGCTTTGTGCGCGAAAAGCTTTCCGTAAAATATTTGGACAAAAAGTGACTATATCGGCGTCGCCTTTCTTTATCCACAAAAACTGTGTTGTTTTCGCTCAAATATGTCCTAAATACGTTTATATGGGGTATGGGTCATCATAAGAGCTTTCTGCTGAAAAAGCTTTACGTGAAATTTTCGGACTGAAAGTGACCATATCGGCGTCACCTTTCTTTATCCGCCAAAACTGTGTTGTTTTCGCTCAAATGTGTCCAAAACATTTTTATATGGTTTATAGGTTATAATGGGAGCTTTGTGGGCGAAAAGCTTTCCACTAAATTTCGGACCAAAAGTGATAATATCGACGTCACCTTTCTTTCTCCACCAAAGCTATGTTGTTATCACTCAAATGTGTCCAAAACATGTTTATATGGTTTATAGGTCATAATGGGAGCTTTGTGTGTGAAAAGCTTTCCGTGAAATTTTCGGACCAAAACTGACCATATCGGCGTCACCTTTCTTTAACCACCAAAAATGTGCTGTTTTTTTTTTATCAAATGTGTTCGAAACATGTTTATAAGGTTTATAGGACATAATGGGAGCTTTGTGCGCGAAAAGCTTTTCGTGATATTTTCGGACGAAAAGTGACCATATCGGCGTCGCCTTTCTTTATCCACAAAAATTGTATTGTTTTCGCTCAAATGTGTCCCAAACATGTTTATATGGTTTATAGGTCATAATGAGAGTTTTGTGCGGGAAAAGCTTTCCGTGAAATTTTCAACCAAAAGTGACCATATCGGTGTCACCTTTCTTTATCCACCATAATTGTGTTGTTTTCGCTCAAATGTGTTACAAACTTGTTTATATGGTGTATAGGTTATAATGGGAGCTTTCTGCGCGAAAAGCTTTCCGTGCAATTTTCGGACCAAATGTGACCGTATCGCCGTCACCTTTCTTTATCCACCAAAACTGTGTTGTTTTCGCTCAAATTTGTCTCACACATGTTTATTTGGTGTATAGGTTATAATAGGAGCTTTCTGTGTGAATAGCTTTCCGTGAAATTTTCGGAACAAAAGTGACCATATCGGCGTCACCTTTCTTTATCCACCAAAACTGTGTTGTTTTCGCTCAAATGTGTCCCAAACATGTTTACATGGTTTATAGGTCAGAATGGGAGCTTTGTGCGGGAAAAGCTTTCCGTGAAATTTTCAGACCAAAAGTGACCATATCGGCGTCGCCTTTATTTATCCACCAAAACTGTATTGTTTTCGCTCAAATGTGTCCCAAACATGTTTATATGGATTATAGGTCATAATGGGAGCATTGTGCACGAAAAGCTTTCCGTGAAATTTTCGGAAAAAAAGTGACGATATCGGCGTCACCTTTCTTTCTTCACCTATACTATGTTGTTATCGCTCAAATGTGTTCCAAACATGTTTATATGGTTTATAGGTCATAATGGGAGCTTTTTGCGGGAAAAGCTTTCCGTGAAATTTTCGGACCAAAAGTGACCATATCGGCGTCACCTTTCTTGATCCACCAAAACAGTATTGTTTTTGCTCAAATGTGTCCCAAACATGTTTATATGGTTTATAGTTCATAATGGGAGCATAGTGCGTGAAAAGCTTTCCGTGAAATTTTCGGACCCAAAGTGACTATATCGGCGTCACCTTTCTTTATCCACCAAAATTGTGTTGTTCTCGCTCAAATGTGCCTGAAACAAATTTATAAGGTTTATAGGTCATAATGGGAGCTTTGTGCGCGAAAAGCTTTCCGTGAAATTTTCGGTCCAAAAGTGACCATATCGGCGTCACCTTTCTTTATCCACCAAAACCGTGTTGTTTTCGCTCAAATGTGTCCCAAACATGTTTATATGGTTTATAGGTCATAATGGGAGTTTTGTTTGCGAAAAGCTTTCCGTGAAATTTTCGAACAAAAAGTGACCATATGGGCGTCACCTTCCTTTATCCATCAAAAATGTGTTGTTTTCGGTTAAATATGTTTCAAACATGTTTATATGGTGTATAGGTTATAATAGGAGCTTTCTGCGCGAAAAGCTTTCCTTGAAATTTTGGACGGAAAGTGACCATATCGGCGTCACCTTTCTTTATCCGCCAAAACTGTGTTGTTTTCGCTCAAATGTGTCCAAAACATGTTTATATGGTTTATAGGTCATAACGGGAGCTTTGTGCGCGAAAAGCTTTCCGCTAAATTTTTCGACCAAAAGTGACCATATCGGCGTCACCTTTCTTTCACCACCAAAACTGTGTTGTTTTCACTTAAATGTGTCCCAAACATGTTTATATGGTTTAATGTCATAATGGGAGCTTTTTGCGCGAAAACCTTTCCGTGAAATTTTCGGACCAAAAGTGATCATATCTGCGTCACCTTTCTTTATCCACTAAAACTATGTTGTTTTCGCTCAAATGCATCCCAAACAAGTTGATATGGTTTATAGGTCCTAATGAGAGTATTGTGCGCTAAAAGCTTTCCGTGAAATTTTCGTACCAAAAGTGACCATATCGGCGTCACCTTTCTTTATCCACCAAAACTGTATAGTTTTCGCTCAAATGTTTCCCAAACATGTTTATACGGTTTATAGGTCAGAATGTGAGCTTTGTGCGCGAAAAGATTTTTGTGAAATTTTCGGACCAAGAGTGACCATATCGGCATCACCTTTCTTTATCCACAAAAACTATGTTGTTTTCGCTTAAATGTGTCCCAAACATGTTTATATGGTTTATAGGTCATAATGGGAGCAATATGCGCGAAAAACTTTCCGTGAAATTTTCGGACCAAAAGTGACCATATCGGCGTCACCTTTGTTTATCAACCAAAACTGTGTTGTTTTCGCTCAAATGTGTTTCAAACATGTTTATAAAATGTCTAGGTTATAATAGGATCTTTCTGTGCGAAAAGCTTTCCTTCAAATTTTCGGACCGAAAGTGACCATATCGGCATCACCTTTCTTTATCCACTAAAACTGTGTTGTTTTCGCTCTAATGTGTCCCAAATATGTTTATATGGTTTATAGGTCAGAATGGGAGCTTTGTGCGGGAAAAGCTTTCCGTGAAATTTTCGGACCAAAAGTGACCATATCGGCGTCGCCTTTATTTATCCACCAAAACTGTATTGTTTTCGCTCAAATGTGTCCCAAACATGTTTATATGGATTATAGGTCATAATGGGAGCATTGTGCGCGAAAAGCTTTCCGTGAAATTTTTGGAAAAAAAGTGACGATATCGGCGTCACCTTTCTTTCTTCACCTATACTATGTTGTTATCGCTCAAATGTGTTCCAAACATGTTTATATGGTTTATAGGTCATAATGGGAGCTTTTTGCGGGAAAAGCTTTCCGTGAAATTTTCGGACCAAAAGTGACCGTCTCGGCGTCACCTTTCTTGATCCACCAAAACAGTATTGTTTTTGCTCAAATGTGTCCCAAACATGTTTATATGGTTTATAGTTCATAATGGGAGCATTGTGCGTGAAAAGCTTTCCGTGAAATTTTCGGACCCAAAGTGACTATATCGGCGTCACCTTTCTTTCACCACCAAAACTGTGTTGTTTTCACTTAAATGTGTCCCAAACATGTTTATATGGTTTAATGTCATAATGGGAGCTTTTTGCGCGAAAACCTTTCCGTGAAATTTTCGGACCAAAAGTGATCATATCTGCGTCACCTTTCTTTATCCACTAAAACTATGTTGTTTTCGCTCAAATGCATCCCAAACAAGTTGATATGGTTTATAGGTCCTAATGAGAGTATTGTGCGCTAAAAGCTTTCCGTGAAATTTTCGTACCAAAAGTGACCATATCGGCGTCACCTTTCTTTATCCACCAAAACTGTATAGTTTTCGCTCAAATGTTTCCCAAACATGTTTATACGGTTTATAGGTCAGAATGTGAGCTTTGTGCGCGAAAAGATTTTTGTGAAATTTTCGGACCCAAAGTGACTATATCGGCCTCACCTTTCTTTATCCACCAAAATTGTGTTGTTCTCGCTCAAATGTGTCCGAAACAAGTTTATAAGGTTTATAGGTCATAATGGGAGCTTTGTGCGCGAAAAGCTTTCCGTGAAATTTTCGGTCCAAAAGTGACCATATCGGCGTCACCTTTCTTTATCCACCAAAACCGTGTTGTTTTCGCTCAAATGTGTCCCAAACATGTTTATATGGTTTATAGGTCATAATGGGAGCTTTGTTTGCGAAAAGCTTTCCGTGAAATTTTCGAACAAAAAGTGACCATATGGGCGTCACCTTCCTTTATCCATCAAAACTGTGTTGTTTTCGGTTAAATATGTTTCAAACATGTTTATATGGTGTATAGGTTATAATAGGAGCTTTCTGCGCGAAAAGCTTTCCTTGAAATTTTGGACGGAAAGTGACCATATCGGCGTCACCTTTCTATATCTGCCAAAACTATGTTGTTTTCGCTCAAATGTGTCCAAAACAAGTTTATATGGTTTATAGGTCATAATGGGAGCTTTGTGGGCGGAAAGCTTTCTGCTAAATTTTCGGACCAAAAGTGACCATATCGGCGTCACGTTTCTTTATCCACCAAAACTGTGTTGTTTTCGCTCAAATGTGTCTCAAACATGTTTATATGGTTCATAGGTCATAATCGGAGCATTGTGCGTGAAAAGCTTTCCTTGAAATTTTCGGACTGAAAGTGACCATATCGGCGTCATCGTTGTTTATCCGCCAAAACTATGTTGTTTTCACTCAAATGTGTCCAAAACATGTTTATATGGTTTATAGGTCATAATGGGAGCTTTGTGCGCGAAAAGCTTTCCGCTAAATTTTCGGACCAAAAGTGACCATATCGGTGTCACCTTTCTTTCGCCACCAAAACTGTGTTGTTTTCACTTAAATGTGTCCCAAACATGTTTATATGGTTTAATGTCATAATGGGAGCTTTTTGCGCGAAAACCTTTCCGTGAAATTTTCGGACCAAAAGTGATTATATCTGCTTCACCTTTCTTTATCCACTAAAACTATGTTGTTTTCGCTAAAATGCATCCCAAACATATTGATATGGTTTATAAGTCATAATGGGAGTATTGTACGCAAAAAGCTTTCCGTGAAATTTTCGTACCAAAAGTGACCATATCGGCGTCACCTTTCTTTATCCACCAAAACTGTATAGTATTCGCTCAAATGTTTCCCAAACATGTTTATATGGTTTATAGGTCAGAATGTGAGCTTTGTGCGCGAAAAGATTTCCGTGAAATTTTCGGACTAAGAGTGACCATATCGGCGTCACCTTTCTTTATCCACCAAAACTATGTTGTTTTCGCTTAAATGTGTCCCAAACATGTTTATATGGTTTATACGTCATAATGGGAGCAATATGCGCGAAAAACTTTCCGTGAAATTTTCGGACCAAAAGTGACCATATCGGCGTCACCTTTGTTCATCCACCAAAACTGTGTTGTTTTCGCTCAAATGTGTTTCAAACATGTTTATATGATGTCTAGGTTATAATAGGAGCTTTCTGTGCGAAAAGCTTTCCTTCAAATTTTCGGACAGAAAGTGACCATATCGGCATCACCTTTCTTTATCCACCAAACTGTGTTGTTTTCGCTCAAATGTGTCCCAAATATGTTTATATGGTTTATAGGTCATAATGGGAGCTTTGTGCGCAAAAAGCTTTCCGCTAAATTTTCGGACCAAAAGTGACCATATCGGCGTCACCTTTCCTTCTCCACCAAAACTATGTTGTTATCACTCAAATGTGTCCCAAACATGTTTATATGGTTTATAGGTCATAATGGGGGATTTGTGCGCGAAAAGCTTTTCGTGAAATTTTCGGACAAAAAATGACCATATCGGCGTCGCCTTTCTTTATCCACCAAAACTGTGTTGTTTTCGCTCAAATATGTCCTAAATACGTTTATACGGGGTATAGGTCATCATAAGAGCTTTCTGCTGAAAAAGCTTTACGTGAAATTTTCGGACTTAAAGTGACCATATCGGCGTCACCTTTCTTTATCCGCCAAAACTGTGTTGTTTTCGCTCAAATGTGTCCAAAACATGTTTATATGGTTTATAGGTTATAATGGGAGCTTTTTGGGCGAAAAGCTTTCCGCTAAATTTCGGACTAAAAGTGACCATATCGGCGTCACCTTTCTTTCTCCACCAAAGCTATGTTGTTATCACTCAAATGTGTCCAAAACATGTTTATATGGTTTATAGGTCATAATGGGAGCTTTGTGTGTGAAAAGCTTTCCGTGAAATTTTCGGACCAAAATTGACCATATCGGCGTCACCTTTCTTTAACCACCAAAAATGTGCTGTTTTTTTTTTATCAAATGTGTTCGAAACATGTTTATAAGGTTTATAGGTCATAATGGGAGCTTTGTGCGCGAAAAGCTTTTCGTGAAATTTTCGGACGAAAAGTGACCATATCGGCGTCGCCTTTCTTTATCCACAAAAATTGTATTGTTTTCGCTCAAATGTGTCCCAAACATGTTTATATGGTTTATAGGTCATAATGAGAGTTTTGTGCGGGAAAAGCTTTCCGTGAAATTTTCGGACCAAAAGTGACCATATCGGTGTCACCTTTCTTTATCCACCATAATTGTGTTGTTTTCGCTCAAATGTGTTACAAACTTGTTTATATGGTGTCTAGGTTATAAAGGGAGCTTTCTGCGCGAAAAGCTTTCCGTGCAATTTTCGAACCAAATGTGACCATATCGGCGTCACCTTTCTTTATCCACCAAAACTGTGTTGTTTTCGCTCAAATTTGTCTCACACATGTTTATTTGGTGTATAGGTTATAATAGGAGCTTTCTGCGTGAAAAGCTTTCCGTGAAATTTTCGGAACAAAAGTGACCATATCGGCGTCACCTTTCTTTATCCACCAAAACTGTGTTGTTTTCGATCAAATGTGTCCCAAACATGTTTAGATGGTTTATAGTTCATGATGGGAGCATTGTGCGAGAAAAGCTTTCCGTGAAATTTTCGGAAAAAAAGTGACCATATCGGCGTCACCTTTCTTTCTTTACCTATACTATGTTGTTATCGCTCAAATGTGTTCCAAACATGTTTATATGGTTTATAGGTCATAATGGGAGCTTTTTGCGGGAAAAGCTTTCCGTGAAATTTTCGGACCAAAAGTGACCATATCGGCGTCACCTTTCTTGATCCACCAAAACTGTGTTGTTTTCGCTCAAATGTGTTTCAAACATGTTTATATGATGTCTAGGTTATAATAGAAGCTTTCTGTGCGAAAAGCTTTCCTTCAAATTTTCGGACCGAAAGTGACCATATCGGCATCACCTTTCTTTATCCACCAAACTGTGTTGTTTTCGCTCAAATGTGTCCCAAATATGTTTATATGGTTTATAGGTCATAATGGGAGCTTTGTGCGCAAAAAGCTTTCCGCTAAATTTTCGGACCAAAAGTGACCATATCGGCGTCACCTTTCCTTCTCCACCAAAACTATGTTGTTATCACTCAAATGTGTCCCAAACATGTTTATATGGTTTATAGGTCATAATGGGGGATTTGTGCGCGAAAAGCTTTTCGTGAAATTTTCGGACAAAAAATGACCATATCGGCGTCGCCTTTCTTTATCCACCAAAACTGTGTTGTTTTCGCTCAAATATGTCCTAAATACGTTTATACGGGGTATAGGTCATCATAAGAGCTTTCTGCTGAAAAAGCTTTACGTGAAATTTTCGGACTGAAAGTGACCATATCGGCGTCACCTTTCTTTATCCGCCAAAACTGTGTTGTTTTCGCTCAAATGTGTCCAAAACATGTTTATATGGTTTATAGGTTATAATGGGAGCTTTTTGGGCGAAAAGCTTTCCGCAAAATTTCGGACTAAAAGTGACCATATCGGCGTCACCATTCTTTCTCCACCAAAGCTATGTTGTTATCACTCAAATGTGTCCAAAACATGTTTATATGGTTTATAGGTCATAATGGGAGCTTTGTGTGTGAAAAGCTTTCCGTGAAATTTTCGGACCAAAATTGACCATATCGGCGTCACCTTACTTTAACCACCAAATATGTGCTGTTTTTTTTTATCAAATGTTTTCGAAACATGTTTATAAGGTTTATAGGTCATAATGGGAGCTTTGTGCGCGAAAAGCTTTTCGTGAAATTTTCGGACGAAAAGTGACCATATAAGCGTCGCCTTTCTTTATCCACAAAAATTGTATTGTTTTCGCTCAAATGTGTCCCAAACATGTTTATATGGTTTATAGGTCATAATGAGAGTTTTGTGCGGGAAAAGCTTTCCGTGAAATTTTCGGACCAAAAGTGACCATATCGGTGTCACCTTTCTTTATCCACCATAATTGTGTTGTTTTCGCTCAAATGTGTTACAAACTTGTTTATATGGTGTCTAGGTTATAATGGGAGCTTTCTGCGCGAAAAGCTTTCCGTGCAATTTTCGGACCAAATGTGACCATATCGGCGTCACCTTTCTTTATCCACCAAAACTGTGTTGTTTTCGCTCAAATTTGTCTCACACATGTTTATTTGGTGTATAGGTTATAATAGGAGCTTTCTGCGTGAAAAGCTTTCCGTGAAATTTTCGGAACAAAAGTGACCATATCGGCGTCACCTTCCTTTATCCACCAAAACTGTGTTGTTTACGCTCAAATGTGTCCCAAACATGTTTATATGGTTTATAGTTCATGATGGGAGCATTGTGCGAGAAAAGCTTTCCGTGAAATTTTCAGAAAAAAAGTGACCATATCGGCGTCACCTTTCTTTCTTCACCTATACTATGTTGTTATCGCTCAAATGTGTTCCAAACATGTTTATATGGTTTATAGGTCATAATGGGAGCTTTTTGCGGGAAAAGCTTTCCGTGAAATTTTCGGACCAAAAGTGACCATATCGGCGTCACCTTTCTTGATCCACCAAAACAGTATTGTTTTTGCTCAAATGTGTCCCAAACATGTTTATATGGTTTATAGTTCATAATGGGAGCATTGTGCGTGAAAAGCTTTCCGTGAAATTTTCGGACCCAAAGTGACTATATCGGCGTCACCTTTCTTTATCCACAAAAATTGTGTTGTTCTCGCTCAAATGTGTCCGAAACAAGTTTATAAGGTTTATAGGTAATAATGTGAGCTTTGTGCGCGAAAAGCTTTTCGTGAAATTTTCGGTCCAAAAGTGACCATATCTGCGTCACCTTTCTTTATCCACTAAAACTATGTTGTTTTCGCTCAAATGCATCCCAAACATGTTGATATGGTTTATAGGTCATAATGGGAGTATTGTGCGCAAAAAGCTTTCCGTGAAATTTTCGTCCCAAAAGTGACCATATCGGCGTCACCTTTCTTTATCCACCAAAACTGTATAGTTTTCACTCAAATGTTTCCCAAACATGTTTATATGGTTTATAGGTCACAATGTGAGCTTTGTGCGCGAAAAGATTTCCGTGAAATTTTCGGACCAAGAGTGACCATATCAGCGTCACCTTTCTTTATCCACCAAAACTATGTTGTTTTCGCTTAAATGTGTCCCAAACATGTTTATATGGTTTATAGGTCATAATGGGAGCAATATGCGCGAAAAACTTTCCGTAAAATTTTCGGACCAAAAGTGACCATATCGGCGTCACCTTTGTTTATCCACCAAAACTGTGTTGTTTTCGCTCAAATGTGTCTCAAACATGTTTATATGGTTCATAGGTCATAATCGGAGCATTGTGCGTGAAAAGCTTTCCTTGAAATTTTCGGACTTAAAGTGACCATATCGGCGTCATCGTTCTTTATCCGCCAAAACTATGTTCTTTTCGCTCAAATGTGTCCAAAAGATGTTTATATGGTTTATAGGTCATAATGGGAGCTATGTGCGCGAAAAGCTTTCCGCTAAATTTTCGGACCAAAAGTGACCATATCGGCGTCACCTTTCTTTCTCCACCAAAACTATGTTGTTATCACTCAAATGTGTCCCAAACATGTTTATATCGTTTATAGGTCATAATGGGAGATTTGTGCGCGAAAAACTTTTCGTGAAATTTTCGGACAAAAAATGACCATATCGGCGTCGCCTTTCTATATCCACCAAAACTGTGTTGTTTTTGCTCAAATGTGTCTCAAACATGTTTATATGGTTTATAGGTCATAATGGGAGCTTTGTGCGCGAAAAGCTTTCCGTAAAATTTTTGGACCAAAAGTGACCATATCGGCGTCACCTTTCTTTATCCGCCAAAAATGTGCTGTTTTTTTTTATCAAATGAGTTCGAAACATGTTTATAAGGTTTATAGGTCATAATGGGAGCTTTGTGCGCGAAAAGCTTTTCGTGAAATTTTCGGACGAAAAGTGACCATATCGGCGTCGCCTTTCTTTATCCACAAAAATTGTATTGTTTTCGCTCAAATGTGTCCCAAACATGTTTATATGGTTTATAGGTCATAATGAGAGTTTTGTGCGGGAAAAGCTTTCCGTGAAATTTTCGGACCAAAAGTGACCATATCGGTGTCACCTTTCTTTATCCACCATAATTGTGTTGTTTTCGCTCAAATGTGTTACAAACTTGTTTATATGGTGTATAGTTTATAATGGGAGCTTTCTGCGCGAATAGCTTTCCGTGCAATTTTCGGACCAAATGTGACCATATCGGCGTCACCTTTCTTTATCCACCAAAACTGTGTTGTTTTCGCTCAAATGTGTCTCACACATGTTTATTTGGTGTATAGGTTATAATAGGAGCTTTCTGCGTGAAAAGCTTTCCGTGAAATTTTCGTCCCAAAAGTGACCATATCGGCGTCACCTTTCTTTATCCACCAAAACTGTATAGTTTTCACTCAAATGTTTCCCAAACATGTTTATATGGTTTATAGGTCACAATGTGAGCTTTGTGCGCGAAAAGATTTCCGTGAAATTTTCGGACCAAGAGTGACCATATCAGCGTCACCTTTCTTTATCCACCAAAACTATATTGTTTTCGCTTAAATGTGTCCCAAACATGTTTATATGGTTTATAGGTCATAATGGGAGCAATATGCGCGAAAAACTTTCCGTAAAATTTTCGGACCAAAAGTGACCATATCGGCGTCACCTTTGTTTATCCACCAAAACTGTGTTGTTTTCGCTCAAATGTGTCTCAAACATGTTTATATGGTTCATAGGTCATAATCGGAGCATTGTGCGTGAAAAGCTTTCCTTGAAATTTTCGGACTTAAAGTGACCATATCGGCGTCATCGTTCTTTATCCGCCAAAACTATGTTCTTTTCGCTCAAATGTGTCCAAAAGATGTTTATATGGTTTATAGGTCATAATGGGAGCTATGTGCGCGAAAAGCTTTCCGCTAAATTTTCGGACCAAAAGTGACCATATCGGCGTCACCTTTCTTTCTCCACCAAAACTATGTTGTTATCACTCAAATGTGTCCCAAACATGTTTATATCGTTTATAGGTCATAATGGGAGATTTGTGCGCGAAAAACTTTTCGTGAAATTTTCGGACAAAAAATGACCATATCGGCGTCGCCTTTCTATATCCACCAAAACTGTGTTGTTTTTGCTCAAATGTGTCTCAAACATGTTTATATGGTTTATAGGTCATAATGGGAGCTTTGTGCGCGAAAAGCTTTCCGTAAAATTTTTGGACCAAAAGTGACCATATCGGCGTCACCTTTCTTTATCCGCCAAAAATGTGCTGTTTTTTTTTATCAAATGAGTTCGAAACATGTTTATAAGGTTTATAGGTCATAATGGGAGCTTTGTGCGCGAAAAGCTTTTCGTGAAATTTTCGGACGAAAAGTGACCATATCGGCGTCGCCTTTCTTTATCCACAAAAATTGTATTGTTTTCGCTCAAATGTGTCCCAAACATGTTTATATGGTTTATAGGTCATAATGAGAGTTTTGTGCGGGAAAAGCTTTCCGTGAAATTTTCGGACCAAAAGTGACCATATCGGTGTCACCTTTCTTTATCCACCATAATTGTGTTGTTTTCGCTCAAATGTGTTACAAACTTGTTTATATGGTGTATAGTTTATAATGGGAGCTTTCTGCGCGAATAGCTTTCCGTGCAATTTTCGGACCAAATGTGACCATATCGGCGTCACCTTTCTTTATCCACCAAAACTGTGTTGTTTTCGCTCAAATGTGTCTCACACATGTTTATTTGGTGTATAGGTTATAATAGGAGCTTTCTGCGTGAAAAGCTTTCCGTGAAATTTTCGGAACAAAAGTGACCATATCGGCGTCACCTTTCTTTATCCACCAAAACTGTGTTGTTTTCGCTTAAATGTGTCCCAAACATGTTTATATGGTTTATAGGTCAGAATGGGAGCTTTGTGCGGGAAAAGCTTTCCGTGAAATTTTCGGACCAAAAGTGACCATATCGGCGTCGCCTTTATTTATCCACCAAAACTGTATTGTTTTCGCTCAAATGTGTCCCAAACATGTTTATATGGATTATAGGTCATAATGGGAGCATTGTGCGCGAAAAGCTTTCCGTGAAATTTTCGGAAAAAAGTGACCATATCGGCGTCACCTTTCTTTCTTCACCTATACTATGTTGTTATCGCTGAAATGTGTTCCAAACATGTTTATATGGTTTATAGGTCATAATGGGAGCTTTTTGCGGGAAAAGCTTTCCATGAAATTTTCGGACCAAAAGTGACCATATCGGCGTCACCTTTCTTGATCCACCAAAACAGTATTTTTTTTGCTCAAATGTGTCCCAAACAAGTTTATAAGGTTTATAGGTCATAATGTGAGCATTGTGCGCGAAAAGCTTTCCGTGAAATTTTCGGAAAAAAAGTGACCATATCGGCGTCACCTTTCTTTCTTCACCTATACTATGTTGTTATCGCTGAAATGTGTTCCAAACATGTTTATATGGTTTATAGGTCATAATGGGAGCTTTTTGCGGGAAAAGCTTTCCATGAAATTTTCGGACCAAAAGTGACCATATCGGCGTCACCTTTCTTTCACCACCAAAACTGTGTTGTTTTCACTTAAATGTGTCCCAAACAGGTTTATATGGTTTAATATCATAATGGGAGCTTTTTGCGCGAAAACCTTTCCGTGAAATTTTCGGACCAAAAGTGACCATATCTGCGTCACCTTTCTTTATCCACTAAAACTGTATAGTTTTCGCTCAAATGTTTCCCAAACATGTTTATATGGTTTATAGGTCTGAATGTGAGCTTTGTGCGCGAAAAGATTTCCGTGAAATTTTCGAAACCAAGAGTGACCATATCGGCGTCACCTTTCTTTATCCACCAAAACTATGTTGTTTTCGCTTAAATGTGTCCCAAACATGTTTATATGGTTTATAGGTCATAATGGGAGCAATATGCGCGAAAAACTTTCCGTGAAATTTTCGGACCAAAAGTGACCATATCGGCGTCACCTTTGTTTATCCACCAAAACTGTGTTGTTTTCGCTCAAATGTGTTTCAAACATGTTTATATGATGTCTAGGTTATAATAGGAGCTTTCTGTGCGAAAAGCTTTCCTTCAAATTTTCGGACCGAAAGTGACCATATCAGCATCACCTTTCTTTATCCACCAAACTGTGTTGTTTTCGCTCAAATGTGTCCCAAATATGTTTATATGGTTTATAGGTCATAATGGGAGCTTTGTGCGCAAAAAGCTTTCCGCTAAATTTTCGGACCAAAAGTGACCATATCGGCGTCACCTTTCTTTCTCCACCAAAACTATGTTGTTATCACTCAAATGTGTCCCAAACATGTTTATATGGTTTATAGGTTATAATGGGGGATTTGTGCGCGAAAAGCTTTTCGTGAAATTTTCGGACCAAAAATGACCATATCGGCGTCGCCTTTCTTTATCCACCAAAACTGTGTTGTTTTTGCTCAAATGTGTCCCAAACATGTTTATAAGGTTTATAGGTCATAATGGGAGCTTTGTGCGCGAAAAGCTTTTCGTGAAATTTTCGGACGAAAAGTGACCATATCGGCGTCGCCTTTCTTTATCCACAAAAATTGTATTGTTTTCGCTCAAATGTGTCCCAAACATGTTTATATGGTTTATAGGTCATAATGAGAGTTTTGTGCGGGAAAAGCTTTCCGTGAAATTTTCGGACCAAAAGTGACCATATCGGTGTCACCTTTCTTTATCCACCATAATTGTGTTGTTTTCGCTCAAATGTGTTACAAACTTGTTTATATGGTGTATAGTTTATAATGGGAGCTTTCTGCGCGAATAGCTTTCCGTGCAATTTTCGGACCAAATGTGACCATATCGGCGTCACCTTTCTTTATCCACCAAAACTGTGTTGTTTTCGCTCAAATGTGTCTCACACATGTTTATTTGGTGTATAGGTTATAATAGGAGCTTTCTGCGTGAAAAGCTTTCCGTGAAATTTTCGAAACAAAAGTGACCATATCGGCGTCACCTTTCTTTATCCACCAAAACTGTGTTGTTTTCGCTCAAATGTGTCCCAAACATGTTTATATGGTTTATAGGTCAGAATGGGAGCTTTGTGCGGGAAAAGCTTTCCGTGAAATTTTCGGACCAAAAGTGACCATATCGGCGTCGCCTTTATTTATCCACCAAAACTGTATTGTTTTCGTTCAAATGTGTCCCAAACATGTTTATATGGATTATAGGTCATAATGGGAGCATTGTGCGCGAAAAGCTTTCCGTGAAATTTTCGGAAAAAAAGTGACCATATCGGCGTCACCTTTCTTTCTTCACCTATACTATGTTGTTATCGCTCAAATGTGTTCCAAACATGTTTATATGGTTTATATGTCATAATGGGAGCTTTTTGCAGGAAAAGCTTTCCGTGAAATTTTCGGACCAAAAGTGACCATATCGGCGTCACCTTTCTTGATCCACCAAAACAGTATTGTTTTTGCTCAAATGTGTCCCAAACATGTTTATATGGTTTATAGTTCATAATGGGAGCATTGTGCGTGAAAAGCTTTCCGTGAAATTTTCGGACCCAAAGTGACTATATCGGCGTCACCTTTCTTTATCTACCAAAACAGTGTTGTTGTCGCTCAAATGTGTCCCAAACATGTTTATATTGTTTATAGGTCATAATGGGAGCTTTGTTTGCGAAAAGCTTTCCGTGAAATTTTCGAACAAAAAGTGACCATATGGGCGTCACCTTCCTTTATCCATCAAAACTGTGTTGTTTTCGGTTAAATGTGTTTCAAACATGTTTATATGGTGTATAGGTTATAATAGGAGCTTTCTGTGCGAAAAGCTTTCCTTGAAATTTTGGACGGAAAGTGACCATATCGGCGTCACCTTTCTTTATCCGCCAAAACTGTGTTGTTTTCGCTCAAATGTGTCCAAAACAAGTTTATATGGTTTATAGGTCATAATGGGAGCTTTGTGGGCGGAAAGCTTTCCGCTAAATTTTCGGACCAAAAGTGACCATATCGGCGTCACTTTCATTCTCCACCAAAACTATGTTGTTATCGCTCAAATGTGTCCCAAAAATGTTTATCTTTTTTATAGGTCATAATGGGAGCTTTGTGCGTGAAAAGCTTTCCGTTAAATTTTCGGACCAAAATTGACCATATCGGCGTCAACTTTCTTTATCCACCAAAACTGTGTTGTTTTCGCTCCAATGTGTCCCAAACATGTTTATATGGTTTATAGGTCAGAATGGGAGCTTTGTGCGGGAAAAGCTTTCCGTGAAATTTTCGGACCAAAAGTGACCATATCGGCATCGCCTTTATTTATCCACGAAAACTGTATTGTTTTCGCTCAAATGTGTCCCAAACATGTTTATATGGATTATAGGTCATAATGGGAGCATTGTGCGCGAAAAGCTTTCCGTGAAATTTTTGGAAAAAAAGTGACCATTTCGGCGTCACCTTTCTTTCTTCACCTATACTATGTTGTTATCGCTCAAATGTGTTCCAAACATGTTTATATGGTATATATGTCATAATGGGAGCTTTTTGCAGGAAAAGCTTTCCGTGAAATTTTCGGACCAAAAGTGACCATATCGGCGTCACCTTTCTTGATCCACCAAAACTATGTTGTTATCGCTCAAATGTGTCCCAAAAATGTTTATCTTGTTTATAGGTCATAATGGGAGCTTTGTGCGTGAAAAGCTTTCCGTTAAATTTTCGGACCAAAATTGACCATATCGGCGTCACCTTTCTTTATCCACCAAAACTGTGTTGTTTTCGCTCAAATGTGTCTCAAACATGTTTATATGGTTCATAGGTCATAATCGGAGCATTGTGCGTGAAAAGCTTTCCTTGAAATTTTCGGACTGAAAGTGACCATATCGGCGTCATCGTTCTTTATCCGCCAAAACTATGTTGTTTTCGCTCAAATGTGTCCAAAACATGTTTATATGGTTTATAGGTCATAATGGGAGCTTTGTGCGCGAAAGCTTTCCGCTAAATTTTCGGACCAAAAGTGACCATATCTGCGTCACCTTTCTTTCACCACCAAAACTGTGTTGTTTTCACTTAAATGTGTCCCAAACATGTTTATATGGTTTAATGTCATAATGGGAGCTTTTTGCGCGAAAACCTTTCCGTGAAATTTTCGGACCAAAAGTGATCATATCTGCGTCACCTTTCTTTATCCACTAAAACTATGTTGTTTTCGCTCAAATGCATCCCAAACATGTTGATATGGTTTATAGGTCATAATGGGAGTATTGTGCGCAAAAAGCTTTCCGTGAAATTTTCGTACCAAAAGTGACCATATCGGCGTCACATTTCTTTATCCACCAAAACTGTATAGTTTTCGCTCAAATGTTTCCCAAACATGTTTATATGGTTTATAGGTCAGAATGTGAGCTTTGTGCGCGAAAAGATTTCCGTGAAATTTTCGGACCAAGAGTGACCATATCGGCGTCACCTTTCTTTATCCACCAAAACTATGTTGTTTTCGCTTAAATGTGTCCCAAACATGTTTATATGGTTAATAGGTCATAATGGGAGCAATATGCGCGAAAAGCTTTCCGTGAAATTTTCGGTCCAAAAGTGACCATATCGGCGTCATCGTTCTTTATCCGCCAAAACTATGTTGTTTTCGCTCAAATGTGTCCAAAACATGTTTATATGGTTTATAGGTCATAATGGGAGCTTTGTGCGCGAAAGCTTTCCGCTAAATTTTCGGACCAAAAGTGACCATATCGGCGTCACCTTTCTTTCACCACCAAAACTGTGTTGTTTTCACTTAAATGTGTCCCAAACATGTTTATATGGTTTAATGTCATAATGGGAGCTTTTTGCGCGAAAACCTTTCCGTGAAACTTTCGGACCAAAAGTGATCATATCTGCGTCACCTTTCTTTATCCACTACAACTATGTTGTTTTCGCTCAAATGCATCCCAAAACATGTTGATATGGTTTATAGGTCATAATGGGAGTATTGTGCGCAAAAAGCTTTCCGTGAAATTTTCGTACCAAAAGTGACCATATCGGCGTCACATTTCTTTATCCACCAAAACTGTATAGTTTTCGCTCAAATGTTTCCCAAACATGTTTATATGGTTTATAGGTTAGAATGTGAGCTTTGTGCGCGAAAAGATTTCCGTGAAATTTTCGGACCAAGAGTGACCATATCGGCGTCACCTTTCTTTATCCACCAAAACTATGTTGTTTTCGCTTAAATGTGTCCCAAACATGTTTATATGGTTAATAGGTCATAATGGGAGCAATATGCGCGAAAAGCTTTCCGTGAAATTTTCGGTCCAAAAGTGACCATATCGGCGTCACCTTTGTTTATCCACCAAAACCGTGTTGTTTTCGTTCAAATGTGTCCCAAATATGTTTATATGGTTTATAGGTCATAATGGGAGCTTTGTGCGCAAAAACCTTTCCGCTAAATTTTCGGACCAAAAGTGACCATATCGGCGTCACTTTCTTTCTCCGCAAAAACTATGTTGTTATCCCTCAAATGTGTCCCAAACATGTTTATCTTGTTTATTGGTCATAATGGGAGCTTTGTGCGTGAAAAGCTTTCCGTTAAATTTTCGGACCAAAATTTACCATATCGGCCATATCGGCATCACCTTTCTTTATCCACCAAAACTGTGTTGTTTTCGCTCAAATGTGTCTCAAACATGTTTATATGGTTCATAGGTCATAATCGGAGCATTGTGCGTGAAAAGCTTTCCTTGAAATTTTCGGACTTAAAGTGACCATATCGGCGTCATCGTTCTTTATCCGCCAAAACTATGTTGTTTTCGCTCAAATGTGTCCAAAAGATGTTTATATGGTTTATAGGTCATAATGGGAGCTATGTGCGCGAAAAGCTTTCCGCTAAATTTTCGGACCAAAAGTGACCATATCGGCGTCACTTTCTTTCTCCGCCAAAACTATGTTGTTATCGCTCAAATGTGTCCCAAAAATGTTTATCTTGTTTATAGGTCATAATGGGAGCTTTGTGCGTGAAAAGCTTTCCATTAAATTTTCGGACCAAAATTGACCATATCGGCGTCACCTTTCTTTATCCACCAAAACTGTGTTGTTTTCGCTCAAATGTGTCTCAAACATGTTTATATGGTTCATAGGTCATAATCGGAGCATTGTGCGTGAAAAGCTTTCCTTGAAATTTTCGGACTGAAAGTGACCATATCGGCGTCATCGTTCTTTATCCGCCAAAACTATGTTGTTTTCGCTCAAATATGTCCAAAACATGTTTATATGGTTTATAGGTCATAATGGGAGCTTTGTGCGCGAAAGCTTTCCGCTAAATTTTCGGACCAAAAGTGACCATATCGGCGTCACCTTTCTTTCACCACCAAAACTGTGTTGTTTTCACTTAAATGTGTCCCAAACATGTTTATATGGTTTAATGTCATAATGGGAGCTTTTTCGCGAAAACCTTTCCGTGAAATTTTCGGACCAAAAGTGATCATATCTGCGTCACCTTTCTTTATCCACTAAAACTATGTTGTTTTCGCCCAAATGCATCCCAAACATGTTGATATGGTTTATAGGTCATAATGGGAGTATTGTGCGCAAAAAGCTTTCCGTGAAATTTTCGTACCAAAAGTGATCATATCGGCGTCACATTTCTTTATCCACCAAAACTGTATCGTTTTCGCTCAAATGTTTCGCAAACATGTTTATATGGTTTATAGGTCAGAATGTGAGCTTTGTGCGCGAAAAGATTTCCGTGAAATTTTCGGACCAAGAGTGACCATATCGGCATCACCTTTCTTTATCCACCAAAACTATGTTGTTTTCGCTTAAATGTGTCCCAAACATGTTTATATGGTTAATAGGTCATAATGGGAGCAATATGCGCGAAAATCTTTCCGTGAAATTTTCGGTCCAAAAGTGACCATATCGGCATCACCTTTGTTTATCCACCAAAACCGTGTTGTTTTCGCTCAAATGTGTCCCAAATATGTTTATATGGTTTATAGGTCATAATGGGAGCTTTGTGCGCAAAAAGCTTTCCGCTAAATTTTCGGACCAAAAGTGACCATATCGGCGTCACTTTCTTTCTCCGTAAAAACTATGTTGTTATCGCTCAAATGTGTCCCAAACATGTTTATCTTATTTATTGGTCATAATGGGAGCTTTGTGCGTGAAAAGCTTTCCGTTAAATTTTCGGACCAAAATTGACCATATCGGCATCACCTTTCTTTATCCACCAAAACTGTGTTGTTTTCGCTCAAATGTGTCTCAAACATGTTTATATGGTTCATAGGTCATAATCGGAGCATTGTGCGTGAAAAGCTTTCCTTGAAATTTTCGGACTTAAAGTGACCATATCGGCGTCATCGTTCTTTATCCGCCAAAACTATGTTGTTTTCGCTCAAATGTGTCCAAAAGATGTTTATATGGTTTATAGGTCATAATGGGAGCTTTGTGCGCGAAAAGCTTTCCGCTAAATTTTCGGACCAAAAGTGACCATATCGGCGTCACCTTTCTTTCTCCACCAAAACTATGTTGTTATCACTCAAATGTGTCCCAAACATGTTTATATGGTTTATAGGTCATAATGGGAGATTTGTGCGCGAAAAGCTTTTCGTGAAATTTTCGGACCAAAAATGACCATATCGGCGTCGCCTTTCTTTATCCACCAAAACTGTGTTGTTTTTGATCAAATGTGTCCCAAACATGTTTATATGGTTTATAGGTCATAATGGGAGCTTTGTGTGCGAAAAGCTTTCCGTAAAATTTTTGGACCAAAAGTGATCATATCTGCGTCACCTTTCTTTATCCACTAAAACTATGTTGTTTTCGCTGAAATGCATCCCAAACATGTTGATATGGTTAATAGGTCATAATGGGAGTATTGTGCGCAAAAAGCTTTCCGTGAAATTTTCGTACCAAAAGTGACCATATCGGCGTCACCTTTCTTTATCCACCAATACTGTATAGTTTTCCCTCAAATGTTTCCCAAACATGTTTATATGGTCTATAGGTCAGAATGTGAGCTTTGTGCGCGAAAAGATTTCCGTGAAATTTTCGGACCAAGAGTGACCATAACGGCGTCACCTTTCTTTATCCACCAAAACTATGTTGTTTTCGCTTAAATGTGTCCCAAACATGTTTATATGGTTTATAGTTCATAATGGGAGCAATATGCGCGAAAAACATTCCGTGAAATTTTCGGACCAAAAGTGACCATATCGGCGTCACCTTTGTTTATCCACCAAAACTGTGTTGTTTTCTGTCAAATGTATCCCAAACATGTTTATATGGTTTATAGGTCATAATGGGAGCTTTGTGCGCGAAAAGCTTTCCGTGAAATTTTCGAACCAAAAGTGACCATATCGGCGTCACCTTTCTTTATCCACCAAAACTGTGTTGTTTTCTCTCAAATGTGTCCCAAACATGTTTATATGGTTTATAGGTCATAATGGGAGCTTTGTGCGCGAAAAGCTTTCCGTGAAATTTTCGAACCAAAATTGACAATATCAGCCTCACCTTTCTTTATCCACCAAAACTGTATTGTTTTCACTCAAATGTGTCCCAAACATGTTTATATGGTTTATAGGTCTTAATGGGAGCATTGTGCGCGAAAAGCTTTCCGTGAAATTTTCGGACCAAAAGAGACCATATCGGCGTCACCTTTCTTTATCCACCAAAACTGTGTTGTTTTCGTTCAAATGTGTTTCACACATGTTTATATGGTGTATAGGTTATACTAGGAGCTTTCTGCGTGAAAATCTTTCCTTGAAATTTTCGGACGGAAAGTGACCATATCGGCGTCACCTTTCTTTATCCGCCCAAAATGTATTGTTTTCGCTCAAATGTGTCCAAAACATGTTTATATGGTTTATAGGTCATAATAAGAGCTTTGTGCGCGAAAAGCTTTCCGTGAAATTTTCAGACCAAGAGTGACCATATCGGCGTCACCTTTCTTTATCCACCAAAACTACGTTGTTTTCGCTCAAATGTGTCCCAAACATGTTTATATGGTTTATAAGTCATAATAGGAGCATTATGCGCGAAAAGCTTTCCATGAAATTTTCGGACAAAAAGTGACCATATCGGCGTCACCTTTCTTTATCCACCAAAACTGTGTTGTTTTCTCTCAAATGTGTCCCAAACATGTTTATATGGTTTATAGGTCATAATGGGAGCTTTGTGCGCGAAAAGCTTTCCGTGAAATTTTCGAACCAAAATTGACCATATCGGCGTCACCTTTCTTTATCCACCAAAACTGTATTGTTTTCACTCAAATGTGTCCCAAACATGTTTATATGGTTTATAGGTCTTAATGGGAGCATTGTGCGCGAAAAGCTTTCCGTGAAATTTTCGGACCAAAAGAGACCATATCGGCGTCACCTTTCTTTATCCACCAAAACTGTGTTGTTTTCTCTCAAATGTGTCCCAAACATGTTTATATGGTTTATAGGTCATAATGGGAGCTTTGTGCGCGAAAAGCTTTCCGTGAAATTTTCGAACCAAAATTGACAATATCGGCCTCACCTTTCTTTATCCACCAAAACAATATTGTTTTCACTCAAATGTGTCCCAAACATGTTTATATGGTTTATAGGTCTTAATGGGAGCATTGTGCGTGAAAAGCTTTCCGTGAAATTTTCGAACCAAATGTGACCATATCGGCGTCACCTTTCTTTATCCACCAAAACTACGTTGTTTTCGCTCAAATGTGTCCCAAACATGTTTATATGGTTTATAAGTCATAATAGGAGCATTATGCGCGAAAAGCTTTCCATGAAATTTTCGGACCAAAAGTGACCATATCGGCGTCACCTTTCTTTATCCACCAAAACTGTGTTGTTTTCTCTCAAATGTGTCCCAAACATGTTTATATGGTTTATAGGTCATAATGGGAGCTTTGTGCGCGAAAAGCTTTCCGTGAAATTTTCGAACCAAAATTGACCATATCGGCGTCACCTTTCTTTATCCACCAAAACTGTATTGTTTTCACTCAAATGTGTCCCAAACATGTTTATATGGTTTATAGGTCTTAATGGGAGCATTGTGCGTGAAAAGCTTTCCGTGAAATTTTCGAACCAAATGTGACCATATCGGCGTCACCTTTCTTTATCCACCAAAACTGTGTTGTTTTCGTTCAAATGTGTTTCAAACATGTTTATATGGTGTATAGGTTATACTAGGAGCTTTCTGCGTGAAAATCTTTCCTTGAAATTTTCGGACGGAAAGTGACCATATCGGCGTCACCTTTCTTTATCCGCCAAAAATGTGTTGTTTTCTCTCATATGTGTCCAAAACATGTTTATATGGTTTATAGGTCATAATAGGAGCTTTGTGCGCGAAAAACTTTCCGTGAAATTTTCGGACCAAGAGTGACCATATCGGCGTCACCTTTCTTTATCCACCAAAACTATGTTGTTTTCACTCAAATGTGTCCCAAACATGTTTATATGGTTTATAAGTCATAATAGGAGCATTATGCGCGAAAAGCTTTCCATGAAATTTTCGGACCAAAAGTGACCATATCGGCGTCACCTTTCTTTATCCACCAAAACTGTGTTGTTTTCTCTCAAATGTGTCCCAAACATGTTTATATGGTTTATAGGTCATAATGGGAGCTTTGTGCGCGAAAAGCTTTCCGTGAAATTTTCGAACCAAAATTGACCATATCGGCGTCACCTTTCTTTATCCACCAAAACTGTATTGTTTTCACTCAAATGTGTCCCAAACATGTTTATATGGTTTATAGGTCTTAATGGGAGCATTGTGCGTGAAAAGCTTTCCGTGAAATTTTCGAACCAAATGTGACCATATCGGCGTCACCTTTCTTTATCCACCAAAACTGTGTTGTTTTCGTTCAAATGTGTTTCAAACATGTTTATATGGTGTATAGGTTATACTAGGAGCTTTCTGCGTGAAAATCTTTCCTTGAAATTTTCGGACGGAAAGTGACCATATCGGCGTCACCTTTCTTTATCCGCCAAAAATGTGTTGTTTTCTCTCATATGTGTCCAAAACATGTTTATATGGTTTATAGGTCATAATAGGAGCTTTGTGCGCGAAAAACTTTCCGTGAAATTTTCGGACCAAGAGTGACCATATCGGCGTCACCTTTCTTTATCCACCAAAACTATGTTGTTTTCGCTCAAATGTGTCCCAAACATGTTTATATGGTTTATAAGTCATAATGGGAGCGTTATGCGCGAAAAGCTTTCCATGAAATTTTCGGAACCAAAAATGACCATATCGACATCACCTTTCTTTATCCACCAAAACTGTGTTGTTTTCGCTCAAATGTGATTCAAACATGTTTATATGGTGTATAGGTTATAATACGAGCTTTCTGCGCGAAAAGCTTTCCTTGAAATTTTCGGACGGAAAGTGACCATATCGGCGTCACCTTTCTTTATCCACCAAAATTGTGTTCTTTTCTCTCAAATGTGTCCCAAAGATGTTTATATGGTTTATAGGTCATAATGGGAGCTTTGTGCGCGAAAAGCTTTCCGTGAAATTTTCGAACCAAAATTGACCATATCGGCGTCACCTTTCTTTATCCACCAAAACTGTATTGTTTTCACTCAAATGTGTCCCAAACATGTTTATATGGTTTATAGGTCTTAATGGGAGCATTGTGCGGGAAAAGCTTTCCGTGAAATTTTCGGACCAAAAGAGACCATATCGGCGTCACCTTTCTTTATCCACCAAAACTGTGTTGTTTTCGTTCAAATGTGTCCCAAACATGTTTATATGGTTTATAGGTCATAATGGGAGCTTTGTGCGCAAAAAGCTTTCCGTGAAATTTTCGGACCAAAAGAGACCATATCGGCGTCACCTTTCTTTATCCACCAAAACTGTGTTGTTTTCGTTCAAATGTGTTTCAAACATGTTTATATGGTGTATAGGTTATACTAGGAGCTTTCTGCGTGAAAATCTTTCCTTGAAATTTTCGGACGGAAAGTGACCATATCGGCGTCACCTTTCTTTATCCGCCAAAAATGTATTGGTTTCGCTCAAATGTGTCCAAAACATGTTTATATGGTTTATAGGTCATAATAGGAGCTTTGTGCGCGAAAAGCTTTTCGTGAAATTTTCGAACCTAGAGTGGCCATATCGGCGTCGCCTTTCTTTATCCACCAAAACAGTATTGTTTTCGCTGAATGTGTCCCAAACATGTTTATGTGGTTTATAGGTCATAATGGGAGCATTGTGCGCGAAAAGCTTTCCGTGAAATTTTCGAACCAAAAATGACCATATCGACATCACCTTTCTTTATCCACCAAAACTGTGTTGTTTTCGCTCAAATGTGATTCAAACATGTTTATATGGTGTATAGGTTATAATACGAGCTTTCTGCGCGAAAAGCTTTCCTTGAAATTTTCGGACGGAAAGTGACCATATCGGCGTCACCTTTCTTTATCCACCAAAACTGTGTTCTTTTCTCTCAAATGTGTCCCAAAGATGTTTATATGGTTTATAGGTCATAATGGGAGCTTTGTGCGCGAAAAGCTTTCCGTGAAATTTTTGAACCAAAATTGACCATATCGGCGTCACCTTTCTTTATCCACCAAAACTGTATTGTTTTCACTCAAATGTGTCCCAAACATGTTTATATGGTTTATAGGTCTTAATGGGAGCATTGTGCGGGAAAAGCTTTCCGTGAAATTTTAGGACCAAAAGAGACCATATCGGCGTCACCTTTCTTTATCCACCAAAACTGTGTTGTTTTCGTTCAAATGTGTCCCAAACATGTTTATATGGTTTATAGGTCATAATGGGAGCTTTGTGCGCAAAAAGCTTTCCGCTAAATTTTCGGACCAAAAGTGACCATATCAGCGTCACCTTTCTTTCTCCACCAAAACTATGTTGTTATCACTCAAATGTGTCCCAAACATGTTTATATGGTTTATAGGTCATAATGGGAGATTTGTGCGAGAAAAGCGTTTCGTGAAATTTTCGGACCAAAAATGACCATATCGGCGTCGCCTTTCTTTATCCACCAAAACTATGTTGTTTTTGCTCAAATGTGTCCCAAACATGTTTATATGGTTTATAGGTCATAATGGGAGCAATATGCGCGAAAAGCTTTTCGTGAAATTTTCGGACCAAAAGTGACCATATCGGCGTCACCTTTGTTTATCCACCAAAACTGTGTTGTTTTCGCTCAAATGTGTTTCAAACATGTTTATATGATGTCTAGGTTATAATATGAGCTTTCTGCGCGAAAAGCTTTCCTTCATATTTTCGGACCGAAAGTTACCTTATCGGCATCACCTTTCTTTATCCACCAAAACTGTGTTGTTTTCGCTCAAATGTGTCCCAAACATGTTTATATGGTTTATAGGTCATAATGGGAGCATTGTGCGTGAAAAGCTTTTCGTGAAATTTTCGGACCAAAAGTGACCATATCGGCATCACCTTTCTTTGTCCACCAAAATTGTGTTGATATCTCTAAAATGTGTTCCAAACATGTTTATATGTTGAATAGGTCATAATAGGAGCTTTCTGCGCGTAAAGCTTTCCGTGTAATTTTCGGAACAAAAGTGACCATATCGTCGTCACCTTTCTTTGTCCACCAAAATTGTGTTGTTTTCGCTCAAATGTGTCCCAAACATGTTTATATGGTTTATAGGTCATAATGGGAGCTTTGTGCGCAAAAAGCTTTCCGCTAAATTTTCGGACCAAAAGTGACCATATCGGCGTCACCTTTCTTTCTCCACCAAAACTATGTTGTTATCACTCAAATGTGTCCCAAACATGTTTATATGGTTTATAGGTCATAATGGGAGATTTGTGCGAGAAAAGCGTTTCGTGAACTTTTCGGACCAAAAGTGACCATATCGGCGTCACCTTTCTTTATCCACCAAAACAATGTTGTTTTCGCTTAAATGTGTCCCAAACATGTTTATATGGTTTATAGGTCATAAGGGGAGCAATATGCGCGAAAAGCTTTCCGTGAAATTTTCGGACCAAAAGTGACCATATCGGCGTCACCTTTGTTTATCCACCAAAACTGTGTTTTTTTCGCTCAAATGTGTTTCAAACATGTTTATATGATGTCTAGGTTATAATATGAGCTTTCTGCGCGAAAAGCTTTCCTTCAAATTTTCGGACCAAAAGTGACCTTATCGGCATCACCTTTCTTTATCCACCCAAACTGTGTTGTTTTCGCTCAAATGTGTCCCAAACATGTTTATATGGTTTATAGGTCATAATGGGAGCTTTGTGCGCAAAAAGCTTTCCGCTAAATTTTATGACCAAAAGTGACCATATCGGCGTCACCTTTCTTTCTCCACCAAATCTATGTTGTTATCACTCAAATGTGTCCCAAACATGTTTATATGGTTAATAGGTCATAATGGGAGATTTGTGCGAGAAAAGCGTTCGTGAAATTTTCGGACCAAAAATGACCATATCGGCGTCGCCTTTCTTTATCAACCAAAACTATGTTGTTTTTGCTCAAATGTGTCCCAAACATGTTTATATGGTTTATAGGTCAGAATGGGAGCTTTGTGCGCGAAAAGCTTTCCGTAAAATTTTTGGACCGAAAGTGACTATATCGGCGTCGCTTTTCTTTATCCACAAAAACTGTGTTGTTTTCGCTCAAATATGTCCTAAATACATTTATATGGGGTATAGGTCATCATAAGAGCTTTCTGCTCAAAAACCTTTACGTGAAATTTTCGGACTGAAAGTGACCGTATCGGCGTGACCTTTCTTTATCCGCCAAAACTGTGTTGTTTTCGCTCAAATGTGTCCAAAACATGTTTATATGGTTTATAGGTTATAATTGGAGCTTTGTGCGCGAAAAGCTTTCCGCTAAATTTTTGACCAAAAGTGACCATATCGGCGTCACCTTTCTTTCTCCACCAAACCTATGTTGTTATCACTCAAATGTGTCCAAAACATGTTTATATGGTTTATAGGTGATAATGGGAGCTTTGTGCGTGAAAAGCTTTCCGTGAAATTTTCGGACCAAAATTGACCATATCGGCGTCACCTTTCTTTATCCACCAAAACTGTGTTGTTTTCTCTCAAATGTGTCCCAAACATGTTTATATGGTTTATAGGTCATAATGGGAGCTTTGTGCGCGAAAAGCTTTCCGTGAAATTTTCGAACCAAAATTGACCATATCGGCGTCACCTTTCTTTATCCACCAAAACTGTATTGTTTTCACTCAAATGTGTCCCAAACATGTTTATATGGTTTATAGGTCTTAATGGGAGCATTGTGCGCGAAAAGCATTCCGTGAAATTTTCGAACCAAATGTGACCATTCGGCGTCACCTTTCTTTATCCACCAAAACTGTGTTGTTTTCGTTCAAATGTGTTTCAAACATGTTTATATGGTGTATAGGTTATACTAGGAGCTTTCTGCGTGAAAATCTTTCCTAGAAATTTTCGGACGGAAAGTGACCATATCGGCGTCACCTTTCTTTATCCGCCAAAAATGTGTTGTTTTCGCTCAAATGTGTCCAAAGCATGTTTATATGGTTTATAGGTCATAATAGGAGCTTTGTGCGCGAAAAGCTTTCCGTGAAATTTTCGGACCAAGATTGACCATATCGGCGTCACCTTTCTTTATCCACCAAAACTATGTTGTTTTCGCTCAAATGTGTCCCAAACATGTTTATATGGTTTATAAGTCATAATGGGAGCATTATGCGCGAAAAGCTTTACACGAAATTTTCGGACCAAAAGTGACCATATCGGTGTCACCTTTCTTTATCCACCAAAATTGTGTTGTTTTCTCTCAAATGTGTCCCAAACATGTTTATATGGTTTATAGGTCATAATGGGAGCTTTGTGCGCAAAAAGCTTTCCGCTAAATTTTCGGACCAAAAGTGACCATATCGGCGTCACCTTTCTTTCTCCACCAAAACTATGTTGTTATCACTCAAATGTGTCCCAAACATGTTTATATGGTTTATAGGTCATAATGGGAGATTTGTGCGAGAAAAGCGTTTCGTGAAATTTTCGGACCAAAAATGACCATATCGGCGTCGCCTTTCTTTATCCACCAAAACAGTATTGTTTTCGCTGAATGTGTCCCAAACATGTTTATGTGGTTTATAGGTCATAATGGGAGCATTGTGCGCGAAAAGCTTTCCGTGAAATTTTCGAACCAAAAGTCACCATATCGACGTCACCTTTCTTTATCCACCAAAACTGTATTGTTTTCGCTCAAATGTGATTCAAACATGTTTATATGGTGTATAGGTTATAATACGAGCTTTCTGAGCGACAAGCTTTCCTTCAAATTTTCGGACCGAAAGTGAACATATCGGCGTCACCTTTCTTTATCCACAAAAACATTGTTGTTTTCGGTCAAATGTGTTTCAAACATGATTATATGGTGTATAGGTTATAATAGGAGTTTTCTGCGCGAAAAGCTTTCCTTGAAATTTTCGGACTGAAAGTGACCATATCGGCATCACCTTTCATTATCCGCCAAAACTGTGTTGTTTTCACTCAAATGTGTCCCAAACATGTTTATATGGTTTATAGGTCATAATGGGAGCTTTGTGCGCGAAAAGCTTTCCGTGAAATTTTCGAACCAAAATTGACCATATCGGCGTCACCTTTCTTTATCCACCAAAACTGTATTGTTTTCACTCAAATGTGTCCCAAACATGTTTATATGGTTTATAGGTCTTAATGGGAGCATTGTGCGGGAAAAGCTTTCCGTGAAATTTTCGGACCAAAAGAGACCATACCGGCGTCACCTTTCTTTATCCACCAAAACTGTGTTGTTTTCGTTCAAATGTGTTTCAAACATGTTTATATGGTGTATAGGTTATACTAGGAGCTTTCTGCGTGAAAATCTTTCCTTGAAATTTTCGGACGGAAAGTGACCATATCGGCGTCACCTTTCTTTATCCGCCAAAAATGTATTGTTTTCGCTCAAATGTGTCCAAAACATGTTTATATGGTTTATAGGTCATAATAGGAGCTTTGTGCGCGAAAAGCTTTCCGTGAAATTTTCGAACCTAGAGTGACCATATCGGCGTCGCCTTTCTTTATCCACCAAAACAGTATTGTTTTCGCTCAAATGTGATTCAAACATGTTTATATGGTGTATAGGTTATAATACGAGCTTTCTGAGCGACAAGCTTCAAATTTTCGGACCGAAAGTGAACATATCGGCGTCACCTTTCTTTATCCACAAAAACATTGTTGTTTTCGGTCAAATGTGTTTTAAACATGATTATATAGTGTATAGGTTATAATAAGAGTTTTCTGCGCGAAAAGCTTTCCTTGAAATTTTCGGACGGAAAGTGACCATATCGGCGTCACCTTTCTTTATCCGCCAAAAACGTATTGTTTTCGCTCAAATGTGTCCAAAACATGTTTATATGGTTTATAGGTCATAATAGGAGCTTTGTGCGCGAAAAGCTTTCCGTGAAATTTTCGGACCAAGAGTGACCATATCGGCGTCACCTTTCTTTATCCACCAAAACTATGTTGTTTTCGCTCAAATGTGTCTCAAACATGTTTATATGGTTTATAAGTCATAATGGGAGCATTATGCGCGAAAAGCTTTCCACGAAATTTTCAGACCAAAAGTGACCATATCGGCGTCACCTTTCTTTATCCACCAAAACTGTGTTGTTTTCTCTCAAATGTGTCCGAAACATGTTTATATGGTTTATAGGTCATAATGGGAGCTTTGTGCGCGAAAAGCTTTCCGTGAAATTTTCGAACCAAAATTGACCATATCAGTGTCACCTTTCTTTATCCACCAAAACTGTATTGTTTTCACTCAAATGTGTCCCAAACATGTTTATATGGTTTATAGGTCTTAATGGGAGCATTGTGCGCGAAAAGCTTTCCGTGAAATTTTCGGACCAAAAGAGACCATATCGGCGTCACCTTTCTTTATCCACCAAAACTGTATTGTTTTCTCTTAAATGTGTCCCAAACATGTTTATATGGTTTATAGGTCATAATGGGAGCTTTGTGCGGGAAAAGCTTTTCGTAAAATTTTCGGACCTAGAGTGACCATATCGATGTCGCCTTTCTTTATCCACCAAAACAGTATTGTTTTCGCTGAATGTGTCCCAAACATGTTTATGTCTTTTATAGGTCATAATGGGAGCATTGTGCGCGAAAAGCTTTCCGTGAAATTTTCGAACCAAAAGTGACCATATCGACGTCACCTTTCTTTATCCACCAAAACTGTGTTGTTTTCGCTCAAATGTGATTCAAACATGTTTATATGATGTATAGGTTGTAATACGAGCTTTCCGAGCGACAAGCTTTCCTTCAAATTTTCGGACCGAAAGTGAACATATCGGCGTCACCTTTCTTTATCCACAAAAACATTGTTGTTTTCGGTCAAATGTGTTTCAAACATGATTATATGGTGTATAGGTTATAATAGGAGTTTTCTGCGCGAAAAGCTTTCCTTAAATTTTCGGACTGAAAGTGACCATATCGGCGTCACCTTTCTTTATCCGCCAAAACTGTGTTGTTTTCGCTCAAATGTGTCCCAGACATGTTTATATGGTTTACAGGTCATAATGGGAGCTTTGTGCGGGAAAAGCTTTCCGTGAAATTTTCGGACCCAAAGTGACCATATCGGCGTCGCCTTTCTTTATCCACCAAAACTGTATTATTTTCTCTCAAATATGTTTCAAACATGTTTATTGGGTGTATAGGTTATAATAGAAGCTTTAAGCGCGAAAAGCTTTCCTTGAAATTTTCGAACCAAAAGTGACCATATCGGCGTCACCTTTCTTTATCCACCATAAATGTGTTGTTTTCGCTCAAATGTGTCCCAAACATGTTTCATATGGTTTATAGGTCATAATGGGAGCTTTGTGCGCGAAAAGCTTTCCGTGAAATTTTCGGACCAAGAGTGACCAAATCGGCGTCACCTTTCTTTATCAAACAAAACTTTGTTGTTTTCGCTCAAATGTGTCCCAACCTTGTTTATATGGTTTATAAGTCATAATGGGAGCATTATGCGTGAAAAGCATTCCGTGAAATTTTCGGACCAAAAGTGACCATATCGGCGTCACCTTTCTTTATCCACCAAAACTGTGTTGTTTTCTCTCAAATGTATCCCCAACATGTTTATATGGTTTATAGGTCATAATGGGAGCTTTGTGCGCGAAAAGCTTTCCGTGAAATTTTCGAACCAAAAGTGACCATATCGGCGTCACCTTTCTTTATCCACCAAAACTGTATTGTTTTCGCTCAAATGTGTCCCAAACATGTTTATATGGTTTATAGGTCTTAATGGGAGCATTGTGCGCGAAAAGCTTTCCGTGAAATTTTCGGATCAAAAGAGACCATATCGGCGTCACCTTTTTTTATCCACCAAAACTGTGTTGTTTTCTCTCAAATGTGACCCAAACATGTTTATATGGTTTATAGGTCATAATGGGAGCTTTGTGCGCGAAAAGCTTTCCGTGAAATTTTCGAACCAAAATTGACCATATCGGCGTCACCTTTCTTTATCCACCAAAACTGTATTGTTTTCACTCAAATGTGCCGCAAACATGTTTATATGGTTTATAGGTCTTAATGGGAGCATTGTGCGCGAAAAGCTTTCCGTGAAATTTTCAGACCAAAAGAGACCATATCAGCGTCACCTTTCTTTATCCACCAAAACTGTGTTGTTTTCATTCAAATGTGTTTCAAACATGTTAATATGGTGTATAGGTTATACTAGGAGCTTTCTGCGTGAAAATCTTTCCTTGAAATTTTCGGACGGAAAGTGACCATATCGGCGTCACCTTTCTTTATCCGCCAAAAACGTATTGTTTTCGCTCAAATGTGTCCAAAACATGTTTATATGGTTTATAGGTCATAATAGGAGCTTTGTGCGCGAAAAGCTTTCCGTGAAATTTTCGGACCAAGAGTGACCATATCGGCGTCACCTTTCTTTATCCACCAAAACTATGTTGTTTTCGCTCAAATGTGTCCCAAACATGTTTATATGGTTTATAAGTCATAATGGGAGCATTATGCGCGAAAAGCTTTCCACGAAATTTTCGGACCAAAAGTGACCATATCGGCGTCACCTTTCTTTATCCACCAAAACTGTGTTGTTTTCTCTCAAATGTGTCCCAAACATGTTTATATGGTTTATAGGTCATAATGGGAGCTTTGTGCGCGAAAAGCTTTCCGTGAAATTTTCGAACCAAAATTGACCATATCGGTGTCACCTTTCTTTATCCACCAAAACTGTATTGTTTTCACTCAAATGTGTCACAAACATGTTTATATGGTTTATAGGTCTTAATGGGAGCATTGTGCGCGAAAAGCTTTCCGTGAAATTTTCGGACCAAAAGAGACCATATCGGCGTCACCTTTCTTTATCTACCAAAACTGTATTGTTTTCTCTCAAATGTGTCCCAAACATGTTTATATGGTTTATAGGTCATAATGGGAGCTTTGTGCGCGAAAAGCTTTTCGTAAAATTTTCGAACCTAGAGTGACCATATCGGCGTCGCCTTTCTTTATCCACCAAAACAGTATTGTTTTCGCTGAATGTGTCCCAAACATGTTTATGTGGTTTATAGGTCATAATGGGAGCATTGTGCGCGAAAAGCTTTCCGTGAAATTTTCGAACCAAAAGTGACCCTATCGACGTCACCTTTCTTTATCCACCAAAACTGTGTTGTTTTCGCTCAAATATGATTCAAACATGTTTATATGGTGTATAGGTTATAATACGAGCTTTCTGAGCGACAAGCTTTCCTTCAAATTTTCGGACCGAAAGTGAACATATCGGCGTCACCTTTCTTTATCCACAAAAACATTGTTGTTTTCGGTCAAATGTGTTTCAAACATGATTATATGGTGTATAGGTTATAATAGGAGTTTTCTGCGCGAAAAGCTTTCCTTGAAATTTTCGGACTGAAAGTGACCATATCGGTGTCACCTTTCTTTATCCGCCAAAACTGTGTTGTTTTCGCTCAAATGTGTCCCAGACATGTTTATATGGTTTACAGGTCATAATGGGAGCTTTGTGCGGGAAAAGCTTTCCGTGAAATTTTCGGACCCAAAGTGACCATATCGGCGTCGCCTTTCTTTATCCACCAAAACTGTATTATTTTCTCTCAAATATGTTTCAAACATGTTTATTGGGTGTATAGTATAATAGAAGCTTTAAGCGCGAAAAGCTTTCCTTGAAATTTTCGAACCAAAAGTGACCATATCGGCGTCACCTTTCTTTATCAAACAAAACTTTGTTGTTTTCGCTCAAATGTGTCCCAACCATGTTTATATGGTTTATAAGTCATAATGGGAGCATTATGCGTGAAAAGCATTCCGTGAAATTTTCGGACTGAAAGTGACCATATCGGCGTCACCTTTCTTTATCCACCAAAACTGTGTTGTTTTCTCTCAAATGTATTCCCAACATGTTTATATGGTTTATAGGTCATAATGGGAGCTTTGTGCGCGAAAAGCTTTCCGTGAAATTTTCGAACCAAAAGTGACCATATCGGCGTCACCTTTCTTTATCCACCAAAACTGTATTGTTTTCGCTCAAATGTGTCCCAAACATGTTTATATGGTTTATAGGTCTTAATGGGAGCATTGTGCGCGAAAAGCTTTCCATGAAATTTTCGGACCAAAAGAGACCATATCGGCGTCACCTTTCTTTATCCACCAAAACTGTGTTGTTTTCTCTCAAATGTGTCCCAAACATGTTTATATGGTTTATAGGTCATAATGGGAGCTTAGTGCACGAAAAGCTTTCCGTGAAATTTTCGAACCAAATGTTACCATATCGGCGTCACCTTTCATTATCCACCAAAACTGTATTGTTTTCGCTCAAATGTGTACCAAACATGTTTATATGGTTTATAGGTCTTAATGGGAGCATTGTGCGCGAAAAGCTTTCTGTGAAATTTTCGGATCAAAAGAGACCATATCGGCGTCACCTTTCTTTATCCACCAAAACTGTGTTGTTTTCTCTCAAATGTGACCCAAACATGTTTATATGGTTTATAGGTCATAATGGGAGCTTTGTGCGCGAAAAGCTTTCCGTGAAATTTTCGAACCAAAATTGACCATATCGGCGTCACTTTTCTTTATCCACCAAAACTGTATTGTTTTCACTCAAATGTGTCCCAAACATGTTTATATGGTTTATAGGTCTTAATGGGAGCATTGTGCGCGAAAAGCTTTCCGTGAAATTTTCGGACCAAAAGAGACCATATCGGCGTCACCTTTCTTTATCCACCAAAACTGTATTGTTTTCTCTCAAATGTGTCCCAAACATGTTTATATGGTTTATAGGTCATAATGGGAGCTTTGTGCGGGAAAAGCTTTTTTGTAAAATTTTCGGACCTAGAGTGACCATATCGGCGTCGCCTTTCTTTATCCACCAAAACAGTATTGTTTTCGCTGAGTGTGTCCCAAACATGTTTATGTGGTTTATAGGTCATAATGGGAGCATTGTGCGCGAAAAGCTTTCCGTGAAATTTTCGAACCAAAAGTGACCATATCGACGTCACCTTTCTTTATCCACCAAAACTATGTTGTTTTCGCTCAAATGTGATTCAAACATGTTTATATAGTGTATAGGTTATAATACGAGCTTTCTGAGCGACAAGCTTTCCTTCAAATTTTTGGACCGAAAGTGAACATATCGGCGTCACCTTTCTTTATCCACAAAAACATTGTTGTTTTCGGTCAAATGTGTTTCAAACATGATTATATGGTGTATAGGTTATAATAGGAGTTTTCTGCGCGAAAAGCTTTCCTTGAAATTTTCGGACTGAAAGTGACCATATCGGCGTCACCTTTCTTTATCCGCCAAAACTGTGTTGTTTTCGCTCAAATGTGTCCCAGACATGTTTATATGGTTTACAGGTCATAATGTGAGCTTTGTGCGGGAAAAGCTTTCCGAAATTACACGGAAAGCATTACGCGCAGAAAGCTCCTATTATGACTTGAAGAGAGAAAGCTCCTATTATGACCTATTCACCATATAAACATGTTTGGAACACATTTTAGCGATATGGTCACTTTTGGTCCGAAAATTTCAAGGAAAGCTTTTTGCGCAGACAACTCCTATTATGACCTATACACCATATAAACATGTTTAGGACACATTTAAGTGAAAACAACACAATTTTGGTGGATAAAGAAAAGTGACTCCGATATGGTCACTTTTGGTCCGAAAATTACATTGAAAGCATTTCGCGCAGAAAGCTCCTATTATGACTTGAAAAGAGAAAGCTCCTATTATGACCTATGCACCATATAAACATGTTTGGAACACATTTGAGCGAAAACAACACAGTTTTGGTGGATTAAGAAAGGTAACGCCGATTTGGTCACTTTTGGTCCGAAAATTTCAAGGAAAGCTTTTGGCGCAGAAAGCTCCTCTTATAACCTATACACCATATAAACATGTTTGGGATGCATTTGAGCGATAACAACACAGTTTTGGTGGATAAAGAAAGGTGACGCCGATGTGGTCACTTTTGGTCCGAAAATTTCTCGGAAAGCTTTTCACGCACAATGCTCACATTATGACCTATAAACCATATAAACATCTTTGGGACACATTTGAGCGAAAACAACAAAGTTTTGGTGGATAAAGAAAGCTGATGCCGATATGGTCACTTTTGGTCCGAAAATTACACGGAAAGCATTTCGCGGAGAAAGCTCCTATTATGACTTAAAGAGGGAAAGCTCCTATTATGACCTATACACCATATAAACATGTTTGGAACACATTTGAGCGAAAACAACACAGTTTTGGTGGAGAAAGAAAGGTGACACCGATATGGTTACTTTTGGTCCGAAAATTTAAAGGAATGTTTTGGCGCAGAAAGCTCCTATTATGACTTATACACCATATAAACATCTTTGGGACACATTTGAGCGAAAACAACACAGTTTTGGTGGATAAAGAAAGGTGACGCCGATATGGTCACTTTTGTTCCGAAAATTACACGGAAAGCATTACGCGCAGAAAGCTCCTATTATGACTTGAAGAGAGAAAGCTCCTATTATGACCTATACACCATATAAACATGTTTGGAACACATTTGAGCGAAAACAACACAGTTTTGGTGGATCAAGAAAGGTGACGACGATTTGGTCACTTTTGGTCCTAAAATTTCAAGGAAAGCTTTTGACGTAGAAAGCTCCTCTTATAACCTATACACCATATAAACATGTTTGGGACACATTTGAGCGATAACAACACTGTTTTGGTGGATAAAGAAAGGTGACGCCGATATGGTCACTTTTGGTCCGAAAATTTCTCGGAAAGCTTTTCGCGCACAATGCTCACATTATGACCTATAAACCATATAAACATCTTTGGGACACATTTGAGCGAAAACAACACCGTTTTGGTGGATAAAGAAAGGTGACGCCGATATGGTCACTTTTGGTCCGAAAATTACACGGAAAGCATATCGCGCAGAAAGGTCCTATTATGACTTAAAGAGGGGAAGCTCCTATTATGACCTATACACCATATAAACATGTTTGGAACACATTTGAGCGAAAACAACACAATTTTGGTGGACAAAGAAAGGTGACGCCGATATGGTCACTTTTGGTCCGAAAATTTCTTGGAAAGCTTGTCGCGCACAATGCTCACATTATGATGGTGGAGAAAGAAAGGTGATGCCGAAATGGTTACTTTTGGTCCGAAATTTTAAAGGAATGCTTTTGGCGCAGAAAGCTCCTATTATGACTTATACACCATATAAACATCTTTGGGACACATATGAGTGAAAACAACACAGTTTCGGTGGATAAAGAAAGGTGACGCCGATATGGTCACTTATAATCCGAAAATTACACGGAAAGCATTACACGCAGAAAGCTCCTATTATGACTTGAAGAGAGAAAGCTCCTATTATGACCTATTCACCATATAAACATGTTTGGAACACATTTTAGCGATATGGTCACTTTTGGTCCGAAAATTTTCAAGGAAAGCTTTTTGCGCAGACAACTCCTATTATGACCTATACACCATATAAACATGTTTAGGACACATTTAAGTGAAAACAACACAATTTTGGTGGATAAAGAAAAGTGACGCCGATATGGTCACTTTTGGTCCGAAAATTACATTGAAAGCATTTCGCGCAGAAAGCTCCTATTATGACTTGAAGAGCGAAAGCTCATATTATGACCTATACACCATATAAACATGTTTGGAACACATTTGAGTGAAAACAACACAGTTTTGGTGGATCAAGAAAGGTGACGCCGATTTGGTCACTTTTGGTCCGAAAATTTCAAGGAAAGCTTTTGGCGCAGAAAACTCCTCTTATAACCTATACACCATATAAACATGTTTGGGACACATTTGAGCGATAACAACACAGTTTTGGTGGATAAAGAAAGGTGACGCCGATGTGGTCACTTTTGGTCCGAAAATTTCTCGGAAAGCTTTTCGCGCACAATGCTCACATTATGACCTATAAACCATATAAACATCTTTGGGACACATTTGAGCGAAAACAACAAAGTTTTGGTAGATAAAGAAAGGTGATGCCGATATGGTCACTTTTGGTCCGAAAATTACACAGAAAGCATTTCGCGCAGAAAGCTCCTATTATGACTTAGAGAGGGAAAGCTCCTATTATGACCTATACACCATATAAACATGTTTGGAACACATTTCAGCGAAAACAACACAATTTTGGTGGACAAAGAAAGGTGACGCCGATATGATCACTTTTGGTCCGAAAATTTCTCGGAAAGCTTTTCGCGCACAATGCTCACATTATGACTTATACACCATATAAACATGTTTGGGACACATTTGAGCGAAAACAACACAGTTTTGGTGGATAAAGAAAGGTGACGCCGATATGGTTACTTTTGGTCCGAAAGTTTAAAGGAATGATTTTGGCGCAGAAAGCTCCTATTATGACTTGAAGAGAGAAAGCTCCTATTATGACCTATTCACCATATAAACATGTTTGGAACACATTTTAGCGATATGGTCACTTTTGGTCCGAAAATTTCAAGGAAAGCTTTTTGCGCAGACAACTCCTATTAAGACCTATACACCATATAAACATGTTTAGGACACATTTAAGTGAAAACAACACAATTTTGGTGGATAAAGAAAAGTGACGCCGATATGGTCACTTTTGGTCCGAAAATTACATTGAAAGCATTTCGCGCAGAAAGCTCCTATTATGACTTGAAGAGCGAAAGCTCATATTATGACCTATACACCATATAAACATGTTTGGAACACATTTGAGTGAAAACAACACAGTTTTGGTGGATCAAGAAAGGTGACGCCGATTTGGTCACTTTTGGTCCGAAAATTTCAAGGAAAGCTTTTGGCGCAGAAAGCTCCTCTTATAACCTATACACCATATAAACATGTTTGGGAAGCATTTGAGCGATAACAACACAGTTTTGGTGGATAAAGAAAGGTGACCCCGATATGGTCACTTTTGGTCCGAAAATTTCTCGGAAAGCTTTTCGCGCACAATGCTCACATTATGACCTATAAACCATATAAACATATTTGGGACACATTTGAGCGAAAACAACACAGTTTTGGTGGATAAAGAAAGGTGACGCCGATATGGTCACTTTTGGTCCGAAAATTACACGGAAAGCATTTCGCGCAGAAAGCTCCTATTATGACTTAAAGAGGGAAAGCTCCTATTATGACCTATACACCATATAAACATGTTTGGAACACATTTGAGCGAAAACAACACAGTTTTGGTGGAGAAAGAAAGGTGACGCCGATATGGTTACTTTTGGTCCGAAAATTTAAAGGAATGCTTTTGGCGCAGAAAGCTCCTATTATGACTTATACACCATATAAACATCTTTGGGACACATTTGAGCGAAAACAACACAGTTTTGGTGGATAAAGAAAGGTGACGCCGATATGGTCACTTTTGTTCCGAAAATTACACGGAAAGCATTACGCGCAGAAAGCTCCTATTAGGACTTGAAGAGAGAAAGCTCCTATTATGACCTATACACCATATAAACATGTTTGGAACACATTTGAGCGAAAACAACACAGTTTTGGTGGATCAAGAAAGGTGACGCCGATTTGGTCACTTTTGGTCCGAAAATTTCAAGGAAAGCTTTTGACGCAGAAAGCTCCTCTTATAACCTATACACCATATAAACATGTTTGGGACACATTTGAGCGATAACAACACTGTTTTGGTGGATAAAGAAAGGTGACGCCGATATGGTCACTTTTGGTCCGAAAATTTCTCGGAAAGCTTTTCGCGCACAATGCTCACATTATGACCTATAAACCATATAAACATCTTTGGGACACATTTGAGCGAAAACAACACAGTTTGGTGGATAAAGAAAGGTGACGCCGATATGGTCACTTTTGGTCCGAAAATTACACGGAAAGCATTTCGCGCAGAAAGCTCCTATTATGACTTAAAGAGGGAAAGCCCCTATTATGACCTATACACCATATAAACATGTTTGGCACACATTTGAGCGAAAACAACACAGTTTTGGTGGAGAAAGAATGGTGACGCCGATATGGTTACTTTTGGTCCGAAAATTACACGGAAAGCATTTCGCGCAGAAAGCTCCTATTATGACTTAAAGAGGGAAAGCTCCTATTATGACCTATACACCATATAAACATGTTTGGAACACATTTGAGCGAAAACAACACAGTTTTGGTGGAGAAAGAAAGGTGACGCCGATATGATTACTTTTGGTCCGAAAATTTAAAGGAATGCTTTTGGCGCAGAAAGCTCCTATTATGACTTATACACCATATAAACATCTTTGGGACACATTTGAGCGAAAACAACACAGTTTTGGTGGATAAAGAAAGGTGAGAGAAAATTACACGGAAAGCATTACACGCAGCAAGCTCCTATTATGACTTGATGAGAGAAAGCTCCTATTATGACATATTCACCATATAAACATGTTTGGAACACATTTTAGCGATATGGTCACTTTTGGTCCGAAAATTTCAAGGAAAGCTTTTTGCGCAGACAACTCCTATTATGACCTATACACCATATAAACATGTTTAGGACACATTTAAGTGCAAACAACACAATTTTGGTGGATAAAGAAAAGTGACGCCGATATGGTCACTTTTGGTCCGAAAATTACATTTAAAGCATTTTGCGCAGAAAGCTTCTATTATGACTTGAAGAGAGAAAGCTCCTATGATGACCTATACACCATATAAACATGTTTGGAACACATTTGAGCGAAAACAACACAATTTTGGTGGATCAAGAAAGGTGACGCCGATTTGGTCACTTTTGGTCCGAAAATTTCAAGGAAAGCTTTTGACGCAGAAAGCTCCTCTTATAACCTATACAACATATAAACATGTTTGGGACACATTTCAACGATAACAACACTGTTTTGGTGGATAAAAAAGGTGACGCCGAAATGGTCACTTTTGGTCCGAAAATTTCTCGGAAAGCTTTTCGCGCACAATGCTCACATTATGACCTATAAACCATATAAACATCTTTGGGACACATTTGAGCGAAAACAACACAGTTTTGGTGGATAAAGAAAGGTGACGCCGATATGGTCACTTTTGGTCCGAAAATTACACGGAAAGCATTTCGCGCAGAAAGCTTCTATTATGACTTAAAGAGGGGAAGCTCCTATTATGACCTATACACCATATAAACATGTTTGGAACACATTTGAGCGAAAACAACACAGTTTTGGTGGACAAAGAAAGGTGACACCGATATTGTCACTTTTGGTCCGAAAAATACACGGAAAGCATTTCGCGCAGAAAGCTCCTATTATGACTTAAAGAGGGAAAGCTCCTATTATGACCTATATTTTGAGCGAAAACAACACAGTTTTGGTGGACAAAGAAAGGTGACGCCGATATGGTCACTTTTGATCTGAAAATTTCTCGGAAAGCTTTTCGCGCACAATGCTCACATTATGACCTATAAACCATATAAATTAAACATATTTGGGAAACATTTGAGCGAAAACAACACAGTTTTGGTGGAGAAAGAAAGGTGACGCCGTTATGGTTACTTTTGGTCCGAAAATTTAAAGGAATGCTTTTGGCCCAAAAAGCTCCTATTATGACCTATACACCATATAAACATCTTTGGAACACATTTGAGCGAAAACAACACGGTTTTGGTGGATAAAGAAAGGTGACGCCGATTTGGTCACTTTTGGTCCGAAAATTTAAAGGAAAGCTTTTGGCGCAGAAAGCTCCTCTCATAACCTATACACCATATAAACATGTTTGGGACACATTTGAGCGAAAACAACACAGTTTTTGTGGATAAAGAAAGGTGATGCCGATATGGTCACTTTTGGTCCGAAAATTACACGGAAAGCATTTCGCGCAGAAAGCTCCTATTATGACTTAAAGAGGGAAAGCTCCTATTATGACCTATACACCATATAAACATGTTTGGAACACATTTGAGCGAAAACAACACGGTTTTGGTGGATAAAGAAAGGTGACGCCGATTTGGTCACTTTTGGTCCGAAAATTTCTCGGAAAGGTTTTCGTGCATAATTCTCTCATTATGACCTATAAACCATATAAACATGGTTGGGATACATTTGAGCGAAAACAACACAGTTTTGGTGGATAAAGAAAGGTGAGACCGATATGGTCACTTTTGGTTCGAAAATTTCGAGGAAAGCTTTTGGCGCAGAAAGCTCCTATTATGACCTATACACCATATAAACATGTTTGGGACACATTTGAGAGAAAATAAGACAGTTTTGGTGGATAAAGAAAGGTGACGCCGATATGGTCTCTTTTGTTCCGAAAATTACACGGAAAGCATTACGCGCAGAAAGCTCCTATTATGACTTGAAGAGAGAAAGCTCCTATTATGACCTATTCACCATATAAACATGTTTGGAACACATTTTAGCGATATGGTCACTTTTGGTCCGAAAATTTCAAGGAAAGCTTTTTGCGCAGACAACTCCTATTATGACCTATACACCATATACACATGTTTAGGACACATTTGAGTGAAAACAACACAATTTTGGTGGATAAAGAAAAGTGACGCCGATATGGTCACTTTTGGTCCGAAAATTACATTGAAAGCATTTCGCGCAGAAAGCTCCTATTATTACTTGAAGAGAGAAAGCTCCTATTATGACCTATACACCATATAAACATGTTTGGAACACATTTGAGCGAAAACAACACAGTTTTGGTGGATAAAGAAAGGTAACGCCGGTTTGGTCACTTTTGGTCCAAAAATTTCAAGGAAAGCTTTTGGCGCAGAAAGCTCCTCTTATAACTTATACACCATATAAACATGTTTAAGACACATTTGAGCGAAAACAACACAGTTTTGGTGGATAAAGAAAGGTGACGTCGATATGGTTACTTTTGGTCCGAAAATTTCACGGAAAGCTTTGTGCGCATAAAGCTCCGATTATGACCTATACACCATATAAACATGTTTGGGACACATTTGAGGGAAAACAACACAGTTTTGGTGGATAAAGAAAGGTGACGCCGATATGGTCACTTTTGTTCCGAAAATTATACGGAAAGCATTACGCGCAGAAAGCTCCTATTATGACTTGAAGAGAGAAAGCTCCTATTATGACCTATTCACCATATAAACATGTTTGTAGCACATTTTAGCGAAATCAACACAATTATGGTGGACAAAGAAAGGTGACGCCGATATGGTCACTTTTGGTCCGAAAATTTCTCGGAAAGCTTTTCGCGCACAATGCTCACATTATGACCTATAAACCATATAAACATGTTTGGACACATTTGAGCGAAAACAACACAGTTTTGGTGGAGAAAGAAAGGTGACGCCGATATGGTTACTTTTGGTCCGAAAGTTTAAAGGAATGCTTTTGGCGCAGAAAGCACCTATTATGACCTATACGCCATATAAACATGTTTAGGACACATTTAAGTGAAAACAACACAATTTTGGTGGATAAAGAAAAGTGACGCAAATATGGTCACTTTTGGTCCGAAAATTACATTGAAAGCATTTCGCGCAGAAAGCTCCTATTAGGACTTGAAGAGAGAAAGCTCCTATTATGACCTATACACCATATAAACATGTTTGGAACACATTTGAGCGAATACAACACAGTTTTGGTGGATAAAGAAAGGTGACGCCGATATGGTCACTTTTGGTCCGAAAATTTCTCGGAAAGCTTTTCGCGCACAATGCTCACATTATGACCTATAAACCATATAAACATCTTTGGGACACATTTGAGCGAAAACAACACAGTTTTCGTGGATAAAGAAAGGTGACGCCGATATGGTCACTTTTGGTCCGAAAATTACACGGAAAGCATTTCGCGCAGAAAGCTCCTATTATGACTTAAAGAGGGAAAGCTCCTATTATGACCTATACACCATATAAACATGTTTGGAACACATTTGAGCGAAAACAACACAGTTTTGGTGGACAAAGAAAGGTGACGCCGATATGGTTACTTTTGGTCCGAATGTTTAAAGGAATGCTTTTTGCGCAGAAAGCTCCTATTATGACATATACCCCATATAAACATGTTTTGGACACATTTGAGCGAAAACAACACCGTTTTGGTGGATAAAGAAAGGTGACGCCGATATTGTCACTTTTGGTCCGAAAATTTCACGGAAAGCTTTTCGTGCACAATTCTCCCATTATGACCTATAAACCATATAAACATGGTTGGGATACATTTGAGCGAAAACAACACAGTTTTGGTGGATAAAGAAAGGTGAGACCGATATGGTCACTTTTGGTCCGAAAATTTCAAGGAAAGCTTTTTGCGCAGACAACTCCTATTATGACCTATACACCATATAAATATGTTTAGGACACATTTGAGTGAAAACAACACTATTTTGGTGGATAAAGAAAAGTGACGCCGATATGGTCACTTTTGGTCCGAAAATTACATTGAAAACATTTCGCGCAGAAAGCTCCTATTATTACTTCAAGAGAGAAAGCTCCTATTATGACCTATACACCATATAAACATGTTTGGGACACATTTGAGCGAAAACAACACAGTTTTGGTGGATAAAGAAAGGTGACGCCGATATGGATACTTTTGGTCCGAAAATTTCAAGGAATGCTTTTGGCGCAGAAAGCTCCAATTATGACCTATACACAATATAAACATCTTTAGGACACATTTGAGCGAAAACAACACAGTTTTGGTGGATAAAGAAAGGGGACGCCAATATGGATACTTTTGGTCCGAAAATTTCACGGAAAGCTTTTCGTGCACAACTCTCCCATTATGACCTATAAAACATATAAACATGGTCGGGATACATTTGAGCGAAAACAACACAGTTTTGTTGGATAAAGAAAGGTGAGGCCGATATAGTCACTTTTGGTCCGAAAATTTCAAGGAAAGCTTTTTGCACAGACAACTCCTATTATGACCTATACACCATATAAACATGTTTAGGACACATTTCAGTGAAAACAACACAATTTTGGTGGATAAAGAAAATTGACGCCGATATGGTCACTTTTGGTCTGAAAATTACATTGAAAGCATTTCGCGCAGAAAGCTCCTATTATGACTTGAAGAGAAAAAGCTCCGATTATGACCTATACACCATATAAACATGTTTGGAACACATTTGAGCGAAAACAACACAGTTTTGGTGGATAAAGAAAGGTGACGCCGATATGGTTACTTTTGGTCCGAAAATTTCACAGAAAGCTTTGTGCGCATAAAGCTCCTATTATGACCTATACACCATATAAACATGTTTGGGACACATTTGAGAGAAAACAACACAGTTTTGGTGGATAAAGAAAGGTGACGCCGATATGGTCACTTTTGTTCCGAAAATTACACGGAAAGCATTACGCGCAGAAAGCTCCTATTATGACTTGGAGAGAGAAACCTCCTATTATGACCTATACACCATATAAACATGTTTGGGACACATTTGAGCGAAAACAAAACAGTTTTGGTGGATAAAGAATGGTGACGTCGATATGGTTACTTTTGGTCCTAAAATTTCACGGAAATCTTTTTGCGCAGAAAGCTTCTATTATGACCTATACACCATATAAACATTTTTGGGACACATTTGAGCGAAAACAACACAGTTTTGGTGGATAAAGAAAGGTGACGCCGATATGGTTACTTTTGGTCCGAAAATTTCAAGGAATGCTTTTGGCGCAGAATGCTCCAATTATGACCTATACACAATATAAATATCTTTGGGACACATTTGAGTGAAAACAACACAGTTTTGGTGGATAAAGAAAGGTGACGCCGATATGGTTACTTTTGGTCCGAAAATTTCACGGAAAGCTTTTTGCGCAGAAAGCTCCTATTATGACATATACCCCATATAAACATATTTTGGACACATTTGAGCGAAAACAACACAGTTTTGGTGGATAAAGAAAGGTGACGCCGATATTGTCACTTTTGGTCCGAAAATTTCACGGAAAGCTTTTCGTGCACAATTCTCCCATTATGACCTATAAACCATATAAACATGGTTGGGATACATTTGAGCGAAAACAACACTGTTTTGGTGGATAAAGAAAGGTGAGGCCGATATAGTCACTTTTGGTCCGAAAATTTCAAGGAAAGCTTTTTGCGCAGACATCTCCTATTATGACCTATACACCATATAAACATGTTTAGGACACATTTGAGTGAAAACAACACAATTTTGGTGGATAAAGAAAAGTGACGCCGATATGGTCACTTTTGCTCCGAAAATTACATTGAAAGCATTTCGCGCAGAAAGCTCTTATTATGACTTGAAGAAAGAAAGCTCATATTATGACCTATACACCATATAAAAATGTTTGGAACACATTTGAGCGAAAACAACACAGTTTTGGTGGATAAAGAAAGGTGACGCCGATTTGGTCACTTTTGGTCCGAAAATTTTAAGGAAAGCTTTTGGTGCAGAAAGCTCCTCTTATAACCTATACACCATATAAACATGTTTGGGACACATTTGAGCGATAACAACACAGTTTTGGTGGATGAAGAAAGGTGACGCCGATATGGTCACTTTTGGTCCGAAAATTACACGGAAAGTTTTTCGAGCACAATGCTCCAAATATGACCAATAAACTATATAAACATGTTTGCGACACATTTGAGCGAAAACAACACAGTTTTGGTGGATAAAGAAAGGTGACGCCGATATGGTTACTTTTGGTCCGAAAATTTCACGGAAAGCTTTGTGCGCATAAAGCTCCTATTATGACCTATACACCATATAAACATGTTTGGGACACATTTGAGAAAAAACAACACAGTTTTGGTGGATAAAGAAAGGTGACGCCGATATGGTCACTTTTGTTCCGAAAATTACACGGAAAGCATTACGCGCAGAAAGCTCCTATTATGACTTGGAGAGAGAAACCTTCTATTATGACCTATACACCATATAAACATGTTTGGAACACATTTGAGCGAAAACAACACAGTTTTGGTGGATAAAGAAAGGTGACGCCGATATGGTCACTTTTGTTCCGAAAATTTCATGGAAAGCTTTTGGCGCAGAAAGCTCCTATTATGACCGATACACCATATAAACATGTTTGGGACACATTTGAGCGAAAACAAAACAGTTTTGATGGATAAAGAATGGTGACGTCGATATGGTTACTTTTGGTCCTAAAATTTCACGGAAATCTTTTTGCGCAGAAAGCTTCTATTATGACCTATAAACCATATAAACATTTTTGGGACACATTTGAGCGAAAACAACACAGTTTTGGTGGATAAAGAAAGGTGACGCCGATATGGTTACTTTTGGTCCGAAAATTTCAAGGAATGCTTTTGGCGCAGAATGCTCCAATTATGACCTATACACAATATAAATATCTTTGGGACACATTTGAGTGAAAACAACACAGTTTTGGTGGATAAAGAAAGGTGACGCCGATATGGTTACTTTTGGTCCGAAAATTTCACGGAAAGCTTTTTGCGCAGAAAGCTCCTATTATGACATATACCCCATATAAACATATTTTGGACACATTTGAGCGAAAACAACACAGTTTTGGTGCATAAAGAAAGGTGACGCCGATATTGTCACTTTTGGTCCGAAAATTTCACGGAAAGCTTTTCGTGCACAATTCTCCCATTATGACCTATAAACCATATAAACATGGTTGGGATACATTTGAGCGAAAACAACACTGTTTTGGTGGATAAAGAAAGGTGAGGCCGATATAGTCACTTTTGGTCCGAAAATTTCAAGGAAAGCTTTTTGCGCAGACATCTCCTATTATGACCTATACACCATATAAACATGTTTAGGACACATTTGAGTGAAAACAACACAATTTTGGTGGATAAAGAAAAGTGACGCCGATATGGTCACTTTTGCTCCGAAAATTACATTGAAAGCATTTCGCGCAGAAAGCTCTTATTATGACTTGAAGAGAGAAAGCTAATATTATGACCTATACACCATATAAACATGTTTGGAACACATTTGAGCGAAAACAACACAGTTTTGGTGGATAAAGAAAGGTGACGCCGATTTGGTCACTTTTGGTCCGAAAATTTTAAGGAAAGCTTTTGGCGCAGAAAGCTCCTCTTATAACCTATACACCATATAAACATGTTTGGGACACATTTGAGCGATAACAACACAGTTTTGGTGGATAAAGAAAGGTGACGCCGATATGGTCACTTTTGGTCCGAAAATTACACGGAAAGTTTTTCGAGCACAATGCTCCAAATATGACCAATAAACCATATAAACATGTTTGCGACACATTTGAGCGAAAACAACACAGTTTTGGTGGATAAACAAAGGTGACGCCGATATGGTTACTTTTGGTCTGAAAATTTCACGGAAAGCTTTGTGCGCATAAAGCTCCTATTATGACCTATACACCATATAAACATGTTTGGGACACATTTGAGAAAAAACAACACAGTTTTGGTGGATAAAGATAGGTGACGCCGATATGGTCACTTTTGTTCCGAAAATTACACGGAAAGCATTACGCGCAGAAAGCTCCTATTATGACTTGAAGAGAGAAAGCTCCTATTATGACTTATACACCATATAAACATGTTTGGAACACATTTTAGCGAAAACAACACAATTTCGGTGGACAAAGAAAGGTGATGCCGATATGGTCACTTTTGGTCCGAAAATTTCACGAAAACCTTTTCGCGCATAATGCTCCCATTATGACCTATAAACCATATAAAAATGTTTGGGACACATTTGAGCGAAAACAAAACTGTTTTGGTGGACAAAGAATGGTGACGTCGATATGGTTACTTTTGGTCCTAAAATTTCACGAAAATCTTTTTGCGCAAAAAGCTTCTATTATGACCTATACACCATATAAACATTTTGGGACACATTTGAGCGAAAACAACACAGTTTTGGTGGATAAAGAAATGTGACGCCGATACGGTCACTTTTGGTCCGAAAATTACACGGAAAGCTTTTCACGCACAATGCTGCAATTATGACCTATAAACCATATAAACATGTTTTCGACACATTTGAGCGAAAACAACACAGTTTTGGTGGATAAAGAAAGGTGACGCCGATATGGTTACTTTTGGTCCGAAAATTTCAAGGAATGCTTTTGGCGCAGAATGCTCCAATTATGACCTATACACAATAAAAATATCTTTGGGACACATTTGAGTCAAAACAACACAGTTTTGGTGGATAAAGAAAGGTGACGCCGATATGGTTACTTTTGGTCCGAAAATTTCACGGAAAGCTTTTTGCGCAGAAAGCTCCTATTATGACATATACCCCATATAAACATATTTTGGACACATTTGAGCGAAAACAACACAGTTTTGGTGGATAAAGAAAGGTGACGCCGATATTGTCACTTTTGGTCCGAAAATTTCACGGAAAGCTTTTCGTGCACAATTCTCCCATTATGACCTATAAACCATATAAACATGGTTGGGATACATTTGAGCGAAAACAACACTGTTTTGGTGGATAAAGAAAGGTGAGGCCGATATAGTCACTTTTGGTCCGAAAATTTCAAGGAAAGCTTTTTGCGCAGACATCTCCTATTATGACCTATACACCATATAAACATGTTTAGGACACATTTGAGTGAAAACAACACAATTTTGGTGGATAAAGAAAAGTGACGCCGATATGGTCACTTTTGCTCCGAAAATTACATTGAAAGCATTTCGCGCAGAAAGCTCTTATTATGACTTGAAGAGAGAAAGCTCATATTATGACCTATACACCATATAAACATGTTTGGAACACATTTGAGCGAAAACAACACAGTTTTGGTGGATAAAGAAAGGTGACGCCGATTTGGTCACTTTTGGTCCGAAAATTTTAAGGAAAGCTTTTGGCGCAGAAAGCTCCTCTTATAACCTATACACCATATAAACATGTTTGGGACACATTTGAGCGATAACAACACAGTTTTGGTGGATGAAGAAATGTGACGCCGATATGGTCACTTTTGGTCCGAAAATTACACGGAAAGTTTTTCGAGCACAATGCTCCAAATATGACCAATAAACCATATAAACATGTTTGCGACACATTTGAGCGAAAACAACACAGTTTTGGTGGATAAAGAACGGTGACGCCGATATGGTCACTTTTGTTCCGAAAATTACACGGAAAGCATTACGCGCAGACAGCTCCTATTATAAATTGAAGAGAGAAACCTCCTATTATGACCTATACACCATATAAACATGTTTGGAACACATTTTAGCGAAAACAACACAATTTTGGTGGACAAAGAAAGGTGATGCCGATATGGTCACTTTTGGTCCGAAAATTTCACGAAAAGCTTTTCGCGCACAATGCTCCCATTATGACCTATAAACCATATAAACATGTTTGGGACACATTTGAGCGAAAACAAAACAGTTTTGGTGGATAAAGAATGGTGACGTCGATAAGGTTACTTTTGGTCCTAAAATTTCACGAAAATCTTTTTGCGCAGAAAGCTTCTATTATGTCCTAACATGTTTGGGACACATTTGAGTGATAACAACACAATTTTGGTGGATAAAGAAAGGTGACGCCGATATGGTCACTTTTGGTCCGAAAATTACACGGAAAGCTTTTCGCGCACAATGCTCCAATTATGACTTACAGACCATATAAACATGTTTACGACACATTTGAGCGAAAACAAAACATGTTTGGAGGATGAAGAAAGGTGACGCCGATATGGTTACTTTTGGTCCTAAAATTTCACGAAAATCGTTTTGCGCAGAAAGCTTCTATTATGACCTATACACCATATAACCATGTTTGGGACACATTTGAGCGAAAACAGCACAGTTGTGGTGATTAAACAAAGGTGACGCCGATATGGTTACTTTTGGTCCGAAAATTTCACGGAAAGCTTTGTGCGCATAAAGCTCCTAGTATGACATATACACCATATAAACATGTTTGGGACACATTTGAGAGAAAACAACACAGTTTTGGTGGATAAAGAAAGGTGACGCCGATATGGTCACTTTTGGTCCGAAAATTTCACGGAAAGCTTTTCGCGCACAATGCTCCAATTATGACCTATAAACCATATAAACATGTTTGCGACACATTTGAGCGAAAACAACACAGTTTTGTTGGATAAAGAAAGGTTACGCCGATATGGTCACTTTTGTTTCGAAAATTACACGGAAAGCTTTACGCGTAGAAGGCTCCTATTATGACTTATTCACCATATAAACATGTTTGGAACACATTTTAGCGAAATCAATACAATTTTGGCGGACAAATTAAGGTGATGCCGATATGGTCACTTTTGGTCCGAAAATTTCACGAAAAACTTTTCACACACAATGGTCCCATTATGACCTATAAACCATATAAACATGTTTGGGACACATTTGAGCGAAAACAAAACAATTTTTGTGGATAAAGAATGGTGACGTCGATATGGTTACTTTTGGTCCTAAAATTTCACGGAAATCTTTTTGTGCAGAAAGCTTCTATTATGACCTATACACCATATAAACATGTATGGGACACATTTGAGCGAAAACAACACAATTTTGGTGGATAAAGAAAGGTGACGCCGATATGGTCACTTTTGGTCCGAAAATTTCATGGAAAGCTTTTGGCGCAGAAAGCACCTATTATGACCGATACACCATATAAAAATGTTTGGGGCACATTTCAGCTAAAACAACACAGTATTGGTGGATAAAGAAAGGTGACGCCGATATGGTTAATTTTGGTCTGAAAATTTCACAGAAAACTTTTTGCGCTGAAAGCTCCTATTATGACCTATACACCATATAAAGATGTTTTGGACACATTTGAGCGAAAACAACACAGTTTTGGTGGATAAAGAAGGGTGACGCCGATATGGTCACTTTTGGTCCGAAAATTACACGGAAAGCTTTTCGCGCACAATGCTCCCATTATGACCTATAAACCATATAAACATGTTTGCGACACATTTGAGCGAAAACAACACAGTTTTGGTGGATAAAGAAAGTTTACGCCGATATGGTCACTTTTTGTCCGAAAATTTCAAGGAATGCTTTTTGCGCAGACAGCTCCTATTATGACCTATACACCATATAAACATGTTTGGAACACATTTGAGCGAAAACAACCCAGTTTTGGTGGATAAAGAAAGGTGACGCCGATTTGGTCACTTTTGGTCCGAAAATTTCAAGGAAAGCTTTTGGCGCAGAAAGCTCCTCTTATAACCTATACACCATATAAACATGTTTGGGACACATTTGAGCGATAACAACACAGTTTTGGTGGATAAAGAATGGTGACGCCGATATGGTCACTTTTGGTCCGAAAATTACACGGAAAGCTTTTCGCGCACAATGCTCCAATTATGACCAATAAACCATATAAACATGTTTGCGACACATTTGAGCGAAAACAACACAGTTTTGGTGGATAAAGTAAGGTGACGCAGATATAGTCACTTTTGGTCCGAAAATTTCAAGGAAAGCTTTTGGTGCAGAAAGCTCCTATTATGACCTATACACCATAAAAACATGTTTGGGACACATTTGAGCAAAAACAACACAATTTTGGTGGATAAAGAAAGGTGACGCCGATATGGTTACTTTTGGTGCGAAAATTTCAAGGAATGCTTTTGGCGCAGAAAGCTCCTATTATGACCTATACACCATATAAACATGTTTGGGATACATTTCAGCTAAAACAACACAGTTTTGGTGGATAAAGAAAGGTGACGCCGATATGGTTACTTTTGGTCTGAAAATTTCACGGAAAGCTTTTTGCGCAGAAAGCTCCTATTATGACCTATACACCATATAAACATGTTTAGGACACATTTAAGTGAAAACAACACAATTTTGGTGGATAAAGAAAAGTGACGCATATATGGTCACTTTTGGTCCGAAAATTACATTGAAAGCATTAAGCGCAAAAAGCTCCTATTATGACTTGAAGAGAGAAAGCTCCTATTATGACCTATATGCCATATAAAAATGATTGGAACACATTTGAGCGAAAACAACACAGTTTTGGTGGAAAAAGAAAGGTGATGCCGATTTGGCCACTTTTGGTCCGAAAATTTTAAGGAAAGCTTTTGGCGCAGAAATTTCCTATTATGACCTATACACCATATAAACATGTTTGGGACACATTTGAGCAAAAAACAACACAATTTTCGTCGATAAAGAAAGGTGTGGCCGATATGGTTACTTTTTGTGCGAAAATTTCAAGGAATGCTTTTGGCGCAGAAAGCTCCTATTATGACCTATACACCATATAAACATCTTTGGGACACATTTGAGCGAAAACAACACAGTTTTGGTGGATAAAGAAAGGTGACGCCGATATGGTCACTTTTGGTCCGAAAATTTCAAGGAAAGCTTTTGGCGCAGAAAGCTCCTATTATGACCTATACACCATATAAACATGTTTGGGACACATTTGAGCAAAAACAACACAATTTTGGTGGATAAAAAAAGGTGACGCCGATATGGTTACTTTTGGTGCGAAAATTTCAAGTAATGCTTTTGGCGCAGAAAGCTCCTATTATGACCTATACACCATATAAACATCTTTGGGACACATTTGAGCGAAAACAACACAGTTTTGGTGGATAAAGAAAGGTGACGCCGATATGGTCACTTTTGGTCCGAAAATTTCATGGAAAGCTTTTGGCGCAGAAAGCTCCTATTATGACCGATACACCATATAAACATGTTTGGGACACATTTCAGCTAAAACAACATAGTTTTGGTGGATAAACAAAGGTGACGCCGATATGGTTACTTTTGGTCCGAAAATTACACGGAAAGCTTTTTGTGCAGAAAGCTCCTATTATGACCTATACACCATATAAACATGTTTTGGACACATTTGAGCGAAAACAACACAGTTTTGGTTGATAAAGAAGGGTGACGCCGATATGGTCACTTTTGGTCCGAAAATTACACGGAAAGGTTTTCGCGCACAATGCTCCCATTATGACCTATAAACCATATAAACATGTTTGTGACACATTTGAGCGAAAACAACACAGTTTTGGTGGATAAAGAAAGGTGACGCCGATTTGGTCACTTTTGGTCCGAAAATTTCAAGGAAAGCTTTTGGCGCAGAAAGCTCCTCTTATAACCTCTACACCATATAAACATGTTTGGGACACATTTGAGCGATAACAACATAGTTTTGGTGGATAAAGAAAGGTGACGCCGATATGGTTACTTTTGGTCCGAAAATTACACGGAAAGCTTTTCGCGCACAATGCTCCAATTATGACCAATAAACCATATAAACATGTTTGCGACACATTTGAGCGAAAACAACACAGTTTTGGTGGATAAAGTAAGGTGACGCCGATATGGTCACTTTTGGTCCGAAAATTTCAAGGAAAGCTTTTGGCGCAGAAAGCTCCTATTATGACCTATACACCATATAAACATGTTTGGGACACATTTGAACAAAAACAACACAATTTTGGTGGATAAAAAAAGGTGACGCCGATATGGTTACTTTTGGTGCGAAAATTTCAAGTAATGCTTTTGGCGCAGAAAGCTCCTATTATGACCTATACACCATATAAACATCTTTGGGACACATTTGAGCAAAAACAACACAGTTTTGGTGGATAAAGAAGGGTGACGCCGATATGGTCACTTTTGGTCCGAAAATTACACGGAAAGCTTTTCGCGCACAATGCTCCCATTATGACCTATAAACCATATAAACATGTTTGCGACACATTGGAGCGAAAACAACACAGTTTTGGTGGATAAAGAAAGGTTACGCCGATATGGTCACTTTTGGTCCGAAAATTTCAAGGAAAGCTTTTTGCACAGAAAAAACCTATTATGACCTATACATCATATAAACATGTTTAGAACACATTTGAGTGAAAAGAACACAATTTTGGTGGATAAAGAAAAGTGACGCCGATATGGTCACTTTTGGTCCGAAAATTACATTAAAAGCGTTTCGCGCAAAAAGCTCCTATTATGACTTGAAGAGAGAAAGCTCCTATTATGACCTATATGCCATATAAAAATGTTTGGAACACATTTGAGCGAAAACAACACAGTTTTGGTGGATAAAGAAAGGTGACGCCGATATGGTCACTTTTGGTCCGAAAATTTCAAGGAAAGCTTTTGGCGCAGAAAGCTCCTATTATGACCTATACACCATATAAACATGTTTGGGACACATTTGAGCAAAAACAACACAATTTTGGTGGATAAAAAAAGGTGACGCCGATATGGTTACTTTTGGTGCGAAAATTTCAAGTAATGCTTTTGGCGCAGAAAGCTCCTATTATGACCTATACACCATATAAACATCTTTGGGACACATTTGAGCAAAAACAACACAGTTTTGGTGGATAAAGAAGGGTGACGCCGATATGGTCACTTTTGGTCCGAAAATTACACGGAAAGCTTTTCGCGCACAATGCTCCCATTATGACCTATAAACCATATAAACATGTTTGCGACACATTGGAGCGAAAACAACACAGTTTTGGTGGATAAAGAAAGGTTACGCCGATATGGTCACTTTTGGTCCGAAAATTTCAAGGAAAGCTTTTTGCACAGAAAAAACCTATTATGACCTATACATCATATAAACATGTTTAGAACACATTTGAGTGAAAAGAACACAATTTTGGTGGATAAAGAAAAGTGACGCCGATATGGTCACTTTTGGTCCGAAAATTACATTAAAAGCGTTTCGCGCAAAAAGCTCCTATTATGACTTGAAGAGAGAAAGCTCCTATTATGACCTATATGCCATATAAAAATGTTTGGAACACATTTGAGCGAAAACAACACAGTTTTGGTGGATAAAGAAAGGTGACGCCGATTTGGTCACTTTTGGTCCGAAAATTTCAAGGAAAGCTTTTGGCGCAGAAAGCTCCTCTTATAACCTCTACACCATATAAACATGTTTGGGACACATTTGAGCGATAACAACATAGTTTTGGTGGATAAAGAAAGGTGACGCCGATATGGTTACTTTTGGTCCGAAAATTACACGGAAAGCTTTTCGCGCACAATGCTCCAATTATGACCAATAAACCATATAAACATGTTTGCGACACATTTGAGCGAAAACAACACAGTTTTGGTGGATAAAGTAAGGTGACGCCGATATGGTCACTTTTGGTCCGAAAATTTCAAGGAAAGCTTTTGGCGCAGAAAGCTCCTATTATGACCTATACACCATATAAACATGTTTGGGACACATTTGAGCAAAAACAACACAATTTTGGTGGATAAAAAAAGGTGACGCCGATATGGTTACTTTTGGTGCGAAAATTTCAAGTAATGCTTTTGGCGCAGAAAGCTCCTATTATGACCTATACACCATATAAACATCTTTGGGACACATTTGAGCAAAAACAACACAGTTTTGGTGGATAAAGAAGGGTGACGCCGATATGGTCACTTTTGGTCCGAAAATTACACGGAAAGCTTTTCGCGCACAATGCTCCCATTATGACCTATAAACCATATAAACATGTTTGCGACACATTTGAGCGAAAACAACACAGTTTTGGTGGATAAAGAAAGGTTACGCCGATATGGTCACTTTTGGTCCGAAAATTTCAAGGAAAGCTTTTTGCACAGAAAACAACTATTATGACCTATACATCATATAAACATGTTTAGGACACATTTGAGTGAAAAGAACACAATTTTGGTGGATAAAGAAAAGTGACGCCGATATGGTCACTTTTGGTCCGAAAATTACATTAAAAGCGTTTCGCGCAAAAAGCTCCTATTATGACTTGAAGAGAGAAAGCTCCTATTATGACCTATATGCCATATAAAAATGTTTGGAACACATTTGAGCGAAAACAACACAGTTTTGGTGGATAAAGAAAGGTGACGCCGATTTGGTCACTTTTGGTCCGAAAATTTCAAGGAAATCTTTTGGCGCAGAAAGCTCCTCTTATAACCTCTACACCATATAAACATGTTTGGGACACATTTGAGCGATAACAACATAGTTTTGGTGGATAAAGAAAGGTGACGCCGATATGGTTACTTTTGGTCCGAAAATTACACGGAAAGCTTTTCGCGCACAATGCTCCAATTATGACCAATAAACCATATAAACATGTTTGCGACACATTTGAGCGAAAACAACACAGTTTTGGTGGATAAAGTAAGGTGACGCCGATATGGTCACTTTTGGTCCGAAAATTTCAAGGAAAGCTTTTGGCGAAGAAAGCTCCTATTATGACCTATACACCATATAAACATGTTTGGGACACATTTGAGCAAAAACAACACAATTTTGGTGGATAAAAAAAGGTGACGCCGATATGGTTACTTTTGGTGCGAAAATTTCAAGTAATGCTTTTGGCGCAGAAAGCTCCTATTATGACCTATACACCATATAAACATCTTTGGGACACATTTGAGCAAAAACAACACAGTTTTGGTGGATAAAGAAGGGTGACGCCGATATGGTCACTTTTGGTCCGAAAATTACACGGAAAGCTTTTCGCGCACAATGCTCCCATTATGACCTATAAACCATATAAACATGTTTGCGACACATTTGAGCGAAAACAACACAGTTTTGGTGGATAAAGAAAGGTTACGCCGATATGGTCACTTTTGGTCCGAAAATTTCAAGGAAAGCTTTTTGCACAGACAACTCCTATTATGACCTATACATCATATAAACATGTTTAGGACACATTTGAGTGAAAAGAACACAATTTTGGTGGATAAAGAAAAGTGACGCCGATATGGTCACTTTTGGTCCGAAAATTACATTAAAAGCGTTTCGCGCAAAAAGCTCCTATTATGACTTGAAGAGAGAAAGCTCCTATTATGACCTATATGCCATATAAAAATGTTTGGAACACATTTGAGCGAAAACAACACAGTTTTGGTGGATAAAGAAAGGTGACGCCGATTTGGTCACTTTTGGTCCGAAAATTTCAAGGAAAGCTTTTGGCGCAGAAAGCTCCTCTTATAACCTCTACACCATATAAACATGTTTGGGACACATTTGAGCGATAACAACATAGTTTTGGTGGATAAAGAAAGGTGACGCCGATATGGTTACTTTTGGTCCGAAAATTACACGGAAAGCTTTTCGCGCACAATGCTCCAATTATGACCAATAAACCATATAAACATGTTTGCGACACATTTGAGCGAAAACAACACAGTTTTGGTGGATAAAGTAAGGTGACGCCGATATGGTTACTTTTGGTGCGAAAATTTCAAGTAATGCTTTTGGCGCAGAAAGCTCCTATTATGACCTATACACCATATAAACATCTTTGGGACACATTTGAGCAAAAACAACACAGTTTTGGTGGATAAAGAAGGGTGACGCCGATATGGTCACTTTTGGTCCGAAAATTACACGGAAAGCTTTTCACGCACAATGCTCCCATTATGACCTATAAACCATATAAACATGTTTGCGACACATTTGAGCGAAAACAACACAGTTTTGGTGGATAAAGAAACGTTACGCCGATATGGTCACTTTTGGTCCGAAAATTTCAAGGAAAGCTTTTTGCGCAGAGAGCTCCTATTATGACCTATACACTATATAAACATGTTTAGGACACATTTGAGTGAAAACAACACAGTTTTGGTGGATAAAGTAAGGTGACGCCGATATGGTCACTTTTGGTCCGAAAATTTCAAGGAAAGCTTTTGGCGCAGAAAGCTCCTATTATGACCTATACACCATATAAACATGTTTGGAACACATTTGAGCAAAAACAACACAATTTTGGTGGATAAAGAAAGGTGACGCCGATATGGTTACTTTTGGTGCGAAAATTTCAAGTAATGCTTTTGGCGCAGAAAGCTCCTATTATGACCTATACACCATATAAACATCTTTGGGACACATTTGAGCGAAAACAACACAGTTTTGGTGGATAAAGAAGGGTGACGCCGATATGGTCACTTTTGGTCCGAAAATTTCATGGAAAGCTTTTCGCGCAGAAAGCTCCTATTATGACCGATAAACCATATAAACATGTTTGCGACACATTTCAGCTAAAACAACACAGTTTTGGTGGATAAAGAAAGGTTACGCCGATATGGTCACTTTTGGTCCGAAAATTTCAAGGAAAGCTTTTGGCGCAGAAAGCTCCTATTATAACCTATACACCATATAAACATGTTTGGAACACATTTGAGCAAAAACAACACAATTTTGGTGGATAAAGAAAGGTGACGCCGATATGGTTACTTTTGGTGCGAAAATTTCAAGTAATGCTTTTGGCGCAGAAAGCTCATATTATGACCTATACACCATATAAACATCTTTGGGACACATTTGAGCGAAAACAACACAGTTTTGGTGGATAAAGTAAGGTGACGCCGATATGGTCACTTTTGGTCCGAAAATTTCAAGGAAAGCTTTTGGCGCAGAAAGCTCCTATTATGACCTATACACCATATAAACATGTTTGGAACACATTTGAGCAAAAACAACACAATTTTGGTGGATAAAGAAAGGTGACGCCGATATGGTTACTTTTGGTGCGAAAATTTCAAGTAATGCTTTTGGCGCAGAAAGCTCCTATTATGACCTATACACCATATAAACATCTTTAGGACACATTTGAGCGAAAACAACACAGTTTTGGTGGATAAAGAAGGGTGACGCCGATATGGTCACTTTTGGTCCGAAAATTTCATGGAAAGCTTTTCGCGCAGAAAGCTCCTATTATGACCGATAAACCATATAAACATGTTTGCGACACATTTCAGCTAAAACAACACAGTTTTGGTGGATAAAGAAAGGTTACGCCGATATGGTCACTTTTGGTCCGAAAATTTCAAGGAAAGCTTTTTGCACAGACACCTCCTATTATGACCTATACACCATATAAACATGTTTTGGACACATTTGAGCGAAAACAACACATTTTTGGTGGATAAAGAAGGGTGACGCCGATATGGTCACTTTTGGTCCGAAAATTACACGGAAAGCTTTTCGCGCACAATGCTCCCATTATGACCTATAAGCCATATAAACATGTTTGCGACACATTAGAGCGAAAACAACACAGTTTTGGTGGATAAAGAAAGGTTACGCCGATATGGTCACTTTTGGTCCGAAAATTTCAAGGAAAGCTTTTTGCGCAGAGAGCTCCTATTATGACCTATACACTATATAAACATGTTTAGGACACATTTGAGTGAAAACAACACAATTTTGGTGGATAAAGAAAAGTGACGCCGATATGGTCACTTTTGGTCCGAAAATTACATTGAAAGCATTTCGCGCAAAAAGCTCCTATTATGACATGAACAGAGAAAGCTCCTATTATGACCTATATGCCATATAAAAATGTTTGGAACACATTTGAGCGAAAACAACACAGTTTTGGTGGATAAAGAAAGGTGACGCCGATTTGGTCACTTTTGGTCCGAAAATTTCAAGGAAAGCTTTTGCCGCAGAAAGCTCCTATTATGACCTATACACCATATAAACATGTTTGGGACACATTTGAGCAAAAACAACACAATTTTGGTGGATAAAGAAAGGTGACGCCGTTATGGTTACTTTTGGTGCGAAAATTTCAAGTAATGCTTTTGGCGCAGAAAGCTCCTATTATGACCTATACACCATATAAAATCTTTGGGACACATTTGAGCGAAAACAACACAGTTTTGGTGGATAAAGAAGGGTGACGCCGATATGGTCACTTTTGGTCCGAAAATTACACGGAAAGCTTTTCGCGCACAATGCTCCCATTATGACCTATAAACCATATAAACATGTTTGCGACACATTTGAGCGAAAACAACACAGTTTTGGTGGATAAAGAAAGGTGACGCCGATATGGTCACTTTTGGTCCGAAAATTTCAAGGAAAGCTTTTTGCACAGAAAACACCTATTATGACCTATACACCATATAAACATGTTTGGGACAAATTTGAGTGAAAAGAACACAATTTTGGTGGATAAAGAAAAGTGACGCCGATATGGTTACTTTTGGTGCGAAAATTTCAAGGAATGCTTTTGGCGCAGAAAGCTCCTATTATTACCTATACACCATATAAACATCTTTGGGACACATTTGAGCGAAAACAACACAGTTTTTGTGGATAAAGAAAGGTGACGCCGATATGGTAACTTTTGGTCCGAAAATTTCATGGAAAGCTTTTTGCGCAGAAAGCTCCTATTATGACCTATACACCATATAAACATGTTTTGGACACATTTGAGCGAAAACAACACAGTTTTTGTGGATAAAGAAGGGTGACGCCGATATGGTCACTTTTGGTCCGAAAATTACACGGAAAGCTTTTCGCGCACAATGCTCCCATTATGACCTATAAACCATATAAACATGTTTGCGACACATTTGAGCGAAAACAACACAGTTTTGGTGGATAAAGAAAGGTTACGCCGATATGGTCACTTTTGGTCCGAAAATTTCAAGGAAAGCTTTTTGCACAGACAGCTCCTATTATGACCTATACACCATATAAACATGTTTAGGACACATTTGAGTGAAATCAACACAATTTTGGTGGATAAAGAAAAGTGACGCGATATGGTCACTTTTGGTCCGAAAATTACATTAAAAGCATTTCGCGCAAAAAGCTCCTATTGTGACTTGAAGAGAGAAAGCTCCTATTATGACCTATATGCCATATAAAAATGTTTGGAACACATTTGAGCGAAAACAACACAGTTTTGGTGGATAAAGAAAGGTGACGCCGATTTGGTCACATTTGGTCCGAAAATTTCAAGGAAAGCTTTTGGCGCAGAAAGCTCCTCTTATAACCTCTACACCATATAAACATGTTTGGGACACATTTGAGCGATAACAACACAGTTTTTGTGGATAAAGAAAGGTGACGCCGATATGGTTACTTTTGGTCCGAAAATTACACGGAAAGCTTTTCACGCACAATGCTCCAATTATGACCAATAAACCATATAAACATGTTTGCGACACATTTGAGCGAAAACAACACAGTTTTGGTGGATAAAGTAAGGTGACGCCGATATGGTCACTTTTGGTCCGATAATTTCAAGGAAAGATTTTGGCGCAGAAAGCTCCTATTATGACCTATACACCATATAAACATGTTTAGGACACATTTGAGCAAAAACAACACAATTTTGGAGGATAAAGAAAGGTGACGCCGATTTGGTTACTTTTGGTGCGAAAATTTCAAGGAATGCTTTTGGCGCAGAAAGCTCCTATTATGACCTATACACCATATAAACATCTTTGGTACACATTTGAGTGAAAACAACACAGTTTTGGTGGATAAAGAAAGGTGACGCCGATATGGTCACTTTTGGTCCGAAAATTTCATGGAAAGCTTTTGGCACAGAAAGCTCCTATTATGACCGATACACCATATAATCATGTTTGGGACACATTTCAGCTAAAACAACACAGTTTTGGTGGATAAAGAAAGGTGACGCCGATATGGTTACTTTTGGTCTGAAAATTTCACGGAAAGCTTTTTGCGCAGAAAGCTCCTATTATAACCTATACACCATATAAACATGTTTTGGTCACATTTGAGCGAAAACAACACAGTTTTGGTGGATAAAGAAGGGTGACGCCGATATATTCACTTTTGGTCCGAAAATTACACGGAAAGCTTTTCGCGCACAATCCTCCAATTATGACCAATAAACCATATAAACATGTTTGCGACACATTTGAGCGAAAACAACACAGTTTTGGTGCGAAAATTTCAAGGAATGCTTTTGGCGCAGAAAGCTCCTATTATGACCTATACACCATATAAACATCTTTGGTACACATTTGAGTGAAAACAACACAGTTTTGGTGGATAAAGAAAGGTGACGCCGATATGGTCACTTTTGGTCCGAAAATTTCAAGGAAAGCTTTTGGCGCAGAAAGCTCCTATTATGATCTATACACCATATAAACATGTTTGGGACACATTTGAGCAAAAACAACACAATTTTGGTGGATAAAGAAAGGTGACGCCGATATGGTTACTTTTGGTGCGAAAATATCAAGGAATGCTTTTGGCGCAGAAAGCTCCTATTATGACCTATACACCATATAAACATCTTTGGGACACATTTGAGCGAAAACAACACAGTTTTGGTGGATAAAGAAAGGTGACGCCGATATGGTAACTTTTGGTCCGAAAATTTCATGGAAAGCTTTTGGCGCAGAAAGTTCCTATGACCGATACACCATATAAACATGTTTGGGACACATTTCAGCTAAAACAACACAGTTTTGGTGGATAAAGAAAGGTGACGCCGATATGGTTACTTTTGGTCTGAAAATTTCACGGAAAGCTTTTTGCGCAGAAAGCTCCTATTATGACCTATACACCATATAAACATGTTTTGGACACATTTGAGCGAAAACAACACATTTTTGGTGGATAAAGAAGGGTGACGCCGATATGGTCACTTTTGGTCCGAAAATTACACGGAAGGCTTTTCGCGCACAATGCTCACATTATGACCTATAAACCATATAAACATGTTTGCGACAAATTTGAGCGAAACCAACACAGTTTTGGTGGATAAAGAAAGGTTACGCCGATATGGTCACTTTTGGTCCGAAAATTTCAAGGAAAGCTTTTTGCACAGACAGCTCCTATTATGACCTATACACCATATAAACATGTTTAGGACACATTTGAGTGAAAACAACACAATTTTGGTGGATATAGAAAAGTGACGCCGATATGGTCACTTTAGGTCCGAAAATTACATTGAAAGCATTTCGCGCAAAAAGCTCCTATTATGACTTGAAGAGAGAAAGCTCCTATTATGACCTATATGCCATATAAAAATGTTTGGAACACATTTGAACGAAAACAACACAGTTTTGGTGGATAAAGAAAGGTGACGCCGATAAGGTCACTTTTGGTCCGAAAATTTCAAAGAAAGCTTTTGGCGCAGAAAACTCCTCTTATAACCTATACACCATATAAACATGTTTGGGACACATTTGAGCGATAACAACACAGTTTTGGTGGATAAAGAAAGGTGACGCCGATATGGTCACTTTTGGTCCGAAAATTACACGGAAAGCTTTTCGCGCACAATGCTCCAATTATGACCAATAAACCATATAAACATGTTTGCGACACATTTGAGCGAAAACAACACAGTTTTGGTGGATAAAGTAAGGTAACGCCGATATGGTCACTTTTTGTCCGAAAATTTCAAGGAAAGCTTTTGGCGCAGAAAGCTCCTATTATGACCTATACACCATATAAACATGTTTAGGACACATTTGAGTGAAAACAACACAATTTTGGTGGATAAAGAAAGGTGACGCCGATATGGTTACTTTTGGTGCGAAAATTTCAAGGAATGCTTTTGGCGCAGAAAGCTCCTATTATGACCTATACACCATATACACATCTTTGGGACACATTTGAGCGAAAACAACACAGTTTTGGTGGATAAAGAAAGGTGACGCCGATATGGTCACTTTTGGTCCGAAAATTTCATGGAAAGCTTTTGGCGCAGAAAGCTCCTATTATGACCGATACACCATATAAACATGTTTGGGACACATTTCAGCTAAAACAACACAGTTTTGGTGGATATAGAAAGGTGACGCCGATATGGTTACTTTTGGTCTGAAAATTTCACGGAAAGCTTTTTGCGCAGAAAGCTCCTATTATGACCTATACACCATATAAACATGTTTTGGACACATTTGAGCGAAAACAACACAGTTTTGGTGGATAAAGAAGGCTGACGCCGATATGGTCACTTTTGGTGCGAAAATTACAGGGAAAGCTATTCGCGCACAATGCTCCCATTATGACCTATAAACCATATAAACATCTTTGCGACACATTTGAGCGAAAACAACACAGTTTTGGTGGATAAAGTAAGGTGACGCCGATATGGTCACTTTTGGTCCGAAAATTTCAAGGAAAGCTTATGGCGCAGAAAGCTCCTATTATGACCGATACACCATATAAAATGTTTGGGACACATTTGAGCTAAAACAACACAGTTTTGGTGGATAAAGAAAGGTGACGCCGATATGGTTACTTTTGGTCTGAAAATTTCACGGAAAGCTTTTTGCGCAGAAAGCTCCTATTATGACCTATACACTATATAAACATGTTTAGGACACATTTGAGTGAAAACAAAACAATTTTGGTGGATAAAGAAAAGTGACGCCGATATGGTCACTTTTGGTCCGAAAATTACATTGAAAGCATTTCGCGCAAAAAGCTCCTATTTTGACTTGAAGAGAGAAAGCTCCTATTATGACCTATATGTCATATAAAAATGTTTGGAATACATTTGAGCGAAAACAACACAGTTTTGGTGGACAAAGAAAGGTGACGCCGATTTGGTCACTTTTGGTCCGAAAATTTCAAGGTAAGCTTTTGGCATAGAAAGCTCCTATAATGACCTATAGACCATATAAACATGTTTGGGACACATTTGAGCAAAAACAACACAATTTTCGTGGATAAAGAAAGGTGACGCCGATATGGTTACTTTTGGTGCGAAAATTTCAAGAAATGCTTTTGGCGCAGAAAGCTCCTATTATGACCTATACACCATATAAACATCTTTGGGACACATTTGAGCGAAAACAACACAGTTTTGGGTGATAAAGAAAGGTGACACCGATATGGTCACTTTTGGTCCGAAAATTACACGGAAAGCTTTTCGCGCACAATGCTCCAATTATGACCAATAAACCATATAAACATGTTTGCGACACATTTGAGCGAAAACAACACAGTTTTGGAGGATAAAGAAAGGTTACGCCGATATGGTCACTTTTGGTCCGAAAATTTCAAGGAAAGCTTTTTGCGCAGACAGCTCCTATTATGACCTATACACTATATAAACATGTTTAGGACACATTTGAGTGAAAACAAAACAATTTTGGTGGATAAAGAAAAGTGACGCCGATATGGTCACTTTTGGTCCGAAAATTACGTTGAAAGCATTTCGCGCAAAAAGCTCCTATTTTGACTTGAAGAGAGAAAGCTCCTATTATGACCTATATGTCATATAAAAATGTTTGGAACACATTTGAGCGAAAACAACACAATTTTCGTGGATAAAGAATTGTGACGTCGATATGGTTACTTTTGGTCCTAAAATTTCACGAAAATCTTTTTGCGCAGAAACTTTCTATTATGACCTATACACCATATAAACATGTTTTGGACACATTTGAGCGAAAACAACACAGTTTTAGTGGATAAAGAAAGGTGACGCCGATATGGTCACTTTTGGTCCGAAAATTACACGGAAAGCTTTTCGCGCACAATGCTCCAATTATGACCTATAAACCATATAAACATGTTTGCGACACATTTGAGCGAAAACAACACAGTTTTGGTGGATAAAGTAAGGTAACACCGATATGGTCACTTTTTGTCCGAAAATTTCAAGGAAAGCTTTTGGTGCAGAAAGCTCCTATTATGACCTATACACCATATAAACATGTTTAGGACACATTTGAGTGAAAACAACACAATTTTGGTGGATAAAGAAAGGTGACGCCGATATGGTTACTTTTGGTGCGAAAATTTCAAGGAATGCTTTTGGCGCAGAAAGCTCCTCTTATGACCTATACACCATATACACATCTTTGGGACACATTTGAGCGAAAACAACACAGTTTTGGTGGATAAAGAAAGGTGACGCCGATATGGTCACTTTTGGTCCGAAAATTTCATGGAAAGCTTTTGGCGCAGAAAGCTCCTATTATGACCGATACACCATATAAACATGTTTGGGACACATTTAAGCGAAAACAACACAGTTTTGGTGGATAAAGAAAGGTGACGCCGATATGGTTACTTTTGGTCTGAAAATTTCACGGAAAGCTTTTTGCGCAGAAAGCTCCTATTATGACCTATACACCATATAAACATGTTTTGGACACATTTGAGCGAAAACAACACAGTTTTGGTGGATAAAGAAGGGTGACGCCGATATGGTCACTTTTGGTCCGAAAATTACACGGAAAGCTATTCGCGCACAATGCTCCCATTATGACCTATAAACCATATAAACATCTTTGCGACACATTTGAGCGAAAACAACACAGTTTTGGTGGATAAAGTAAGGTGACGCCGATATGGTCACTTTTGGTCCGAAAATTTCAAGGAAAGCTTATGGCGCAGAAAGCTCCTATTATGACCTATACACCATATAAACATGTTTGGGACACATTTGAGTGAAAACAAAACAATTTTGGTGGATAAAGAAAAGTGACGCCGATATGGTCACTTTTGGTCCCAAAATTTCATGGAAAGCTTTTGGCGCAGAAAGCTCCTTTTATGACCGATACACCATATAAAATGTTTGGGACACATTTCAGCTAAAACAACACAGTTTTGGTGGATAAAGAAAGGTGACGCCGATATGGTTACTTTTGGTCTGAAAATTTCACGGAAAGCTTTTTGCGCAGAAAGCTCCTATTATGACCTATATACTATATAAACATGTTTAGGACACATTTGAGTGAAAACAAAACAATTTTGGTGGATAAAGAAAAGTGACGACGATATGGTCACTTTTGGTCCGAAAATTACATTGAAAGCATTTCGCGCAAAAAGCTCCTATTTTGACTTGAAGAGAGAAAGCTCCTATTATGACCTATATGTCATATAAAAATGTTTGGAACACATTTGAGCGAAAACAACACAGTTTTGGTGGACAAAGAAAGGTGACGCCGATTTGGTCACTTTTGGTCTGAAAATTTCAAGGAAAGCTTTTGGCGTAGAAAGCTCCTATTATGACCTATAGACCATATAAACATGTTTGGGATACATTTGAGCAAAAACAACACAATTTTCGTGGATAAAGAAAGGTGACGCCGATATGGTTACTTTTGGTGCGAAGATTTCAAGAAATGCTTTTGGCGCAGAAAGCTCCTATTATGACCTATACACCATATAAACATGTTTGGGACACATTTGAGTGAAAACAACACAGTTTTGGGTGATAAAGAAAGGTGACACCGATATGGTCACTTTTGGTCCGAAAATTACACGGAAAGCTTTTCGCGCACAATGCTCCAATTATAACCAATAAACCATATAAACATGTTTGCGACACATTTGAGCGAAAACAACACAGTTTTGGAGGATAAAGAAAGGTTACGCCGATATGGTCACTTATGGTCCGAAAATTTCAAGGAAAGCTTTTTGCGCAGACAGCTCCTATTATGACCTATACACTATATAAACATGTTTAGGACACATTTGAGTGAAAACAAAACAATTTTGGTGGATAAAGAAAAGTGACGCCGATATGGTCACTTTTGGTCCGAAAATTACATTGAAAGCATTTCGCGCAAAAAGCTCCTATTTTGACTTGAAGAGAGAAAGCTCCTATTATGACCTATATGTCATATAAAAATGTTTGGAACACATTTGAGCGAAAACAACACAGTTTTGGTGGACAAAGAAAGGTGATGCCGATATGGTCACTTTTGGTCCGAAAATTTCAAGGAAAGCTTTTGGCGCAGAAAGCTCCTATTATGACCTATACACCATATAAACATGTTTGGGACACATTTGAGCGAAAACAACACAATTTTCGTGGATAAAGAATTGTGACGTCGATATCGTTACTTTTGGTCCTAAAATTTCACGAAAATCTTTTTGCGCAGAAACCTTCTATTATGACCTATACACCATATAAACATGTTTGGGACACATTTGAGCGAAAACAACACAGTTTTAGTGGATAAAGAAAGGTGACGCCGATATGGTCACTTTTGGTCCGAAAATTACACGGAAAGCTTTTCGCGCACAATGCTCCAATTATGACCTATAAACCATATAAACATGTTTGCGACACATTTGAGCGAAAACAACACAGTTTTGGTGGATAAAGTAAGGTAACACCGATATGGTCACTTTTTGTCCGAAAATTTCAAGGAAAGCTTTTGGCGCAGAAAGCTCCTATTATGACCTATACACCATATAAACATGTTTAGGACACATTTGAGTGAAAACAACACAATTTTGGTGGATAAAGAAAGGTGACGCCGATATGGTTACTTTTGGTGCGAAAATTTCAAGGAATGCTTTTGGCGCAGAAAGCTCCTATTATGACCTATACACCATATACACATCTTTGGGACACATTTGAGCGAAAACAACACAGTTTTGGTAGATAAAGAAAGGTGACGCTGATATGGTCACTTTTGGTCCGAAAATTTCAAGGAAAGCTTTTGGCGCAGAAAGCTCCTATTATGACCGATACACCATATAAACATGTTTGGGACACATTTCAGCTAAAACAACACAGTTTTGGTGGATATAGAAAGGTGACGCCGATATGGTTACTTTTGGTCTGAAAATTTCACGGAAAGCTTTTTGCGCAGAAAGCTCCTATTATGACCTATACACCATATAATTATGTTTTGGACACATTTGAGCGAAAACAACACAGTTTTGGTGGATAAAGAAGGGTGACGCCGATATGGTCACTTTTGGTCCGAAAATTACACGGAAAGCTATTCGCGCACAATGCTCCCATTATGACCTATAGACCATATAAACATCTTTGCGACACATTTGAGCGAAAACAACACAGTTTTGGTGGATAAAGTAAGGTGACGCCGATATGGTCACTTTTGGTCCGAAAATTTCAAGGAAAGCTTATGGCGCAGAAAGCTCCTATTATGACCTATACACCATATAAACATGTTTGGGACACATTTGAGTGAAAACAAAACAATTTTGGTGGATAAAGAAAAGTGACGCCGATATGGTCACTTTTGGTCCCAAAATTTCATGGAAAGCTTTTGGCGCAGAAAGCTCCTATTATGACCGATACACCATATAAAATGTTTGGGACACATTTCAGCTAAAACAACACAGTTTTGGTGGATAAAGAAAGGTGACGCCGATATGGTTACTTTTGGTCTGAAAATTTCACGGAAAGCTTTTTGCGCAGAAAGCTCCTATTATGACCTATACACCATATAAACTTGTTTTGGACACATTTGGGCGAAAATAACACAGTTTTGGTGGATAAAGAAGGGTGACGCCGATATGGTCACTTTTGGTCCGAAAATTACACGGAAAGCTATTCGCGCACAATGCTCCCATTATGACCTATAACCCATATAAACATGTTTGCGACACATTTGAGCGAAAACAACACAGTTTTGGTGGATAAAGAAAGGTTACGCCGATATGGTCACTTTTGGTCCGAAAATTTCAAGGAAAGCTTTTTGCGCAGACAGCTCCTATTATGACCTATACACTATATAAACATGTTTAGGACACATTTGAGTGAAAACAAAACAATTTTGGTGGATAAAGAAAAGTGACGCCGATATGGTCACTTTTGGTCCGAAAATTACATTGAAAGCATTTCGCGCAAAAATCTCCTATTTTGACTTGAAGAGAGAAAGCTCCTATTATGACCTATATGTCATATAAAAATGTTTGGAACACATTTAGGCGAAAACAACACAGTTTTGGTGGACAAAGAAAGGTGACGCCGATTTGGTCACTTTTGGTCCGAAAATTTCAAGGAAAGCTTTTGGCGTAGAAAGCTCCTATTATGACCGATACACCATATAAACATGTTTGGGACACATTTGAGGAAAAACAACACAATTTTCGTGGATAAAGAAAGGTGACGCCGATATGGTTACTTTTGGTGCGAAAATTTCAAGAAATGCTTTTGGCGCAGAAAGCTCCTATCATGACCTATACACCATATAAACATCTTTGAGACACATTTGAGCGAAAACAACACAGTTTTGGGTGATAAAGAAAGGTGACACCGATATGGTCACTTTTGGTCCGAAAATTACACGGAAAGCTTTTCGCGCACAATGCTCCAATTATGACCAATAAACCATATAAACATGTTTGCGACACATTTGAGCGAAAACAACACAGTTTTGGTGGATAAAGAAAGGTTACGCCGATATGGTCACTTTTGGTCCGAAAATTTCAAGGAAAGCTTTTTGCGCAGACAGCTCCTATTATGACCTATACACTATATAAACATGTTTAGGACACATTTGAGTGAAAACAAAACAATTTTGGTGGATAAAGAAAAGTGACGCCGATATGGTCACTTTTGGTCCGAAAATTACATTGAAAGCATTTCGCGCAAAAAGCTCCTATTTTGACTTGAAGAGAGAAAGCTCCTATTATGACCTATATGTCATATAAAAATGTTTGGAACACATTTGAGCGAAAACAACACAGTTTTGGTGGACAAAGAAAGGTGACGCCGATTTGGTCACTTATGGTCCGAAAATTTCAAGGAAAGCTTTTGGCGCAGAAAGCTCCTATTATGACCTATAGACCATATAAACATGTTTGGGACACATTTGAGCAAAAACAACACAATTTTCGTGGATAAAGAAAGGTGACGCCGATATGGTTACTTTTGGTGCGAAAATTTCAAGAAATGCTTTTGGCGCAGAAAGCTCCTATTATGACATATACACCATATAAACATCTTTGGGACACATTTGAGCTAAAACAACACAGTTTTGGGTGATAAAGAAAGGTGACACCGATATGGTCACTTTTGGTCCGAAAATTACACGGAAAGCTTTTCGCGCACAATGCTCCAATTATGACCAATAAACCATATAAACATGTTTGCGACACATTTGAGCGAAAACAACACGGATTTGGTGATAAAGAAAGGTGACGCCGATATTGTCACTTTTGGTCCGAAAATTTCACGGAAAGGTTTTCGTGCACAATTCTCCCATTATGACCTATAAACCATATAAACATGGTTGGGATACATTTGAGCGAAAACAACACAGTTTTGATGGATAAAGAAAGGTAAGGCCGATATGGTCACTTTTGGTCCGAAAATTTCAAGGAAAGCTTTTGGCGCAGAAAGCTCCTATTATGACCTATACACCATATAAACATGTTTGGGACACATTTGAGTGAAAACAAAACAATTTTGGTGGATAAAGAAAAGTGACGCCGATATGGTCACTTTTGGTCCCAAAATTTCATGGAAAGCTTTTGGCGCAGAAAGCTCCTATTATGACCGATACACCATATAAAATGTTTGGGACACATTTCAGCTAAAACAACACAGTTTTGGTGGATAAAGAAAGGTGACGCCGATATGGTTACTTTTGGTCTGAAAATTTCACGGAAAGCTTTTTGCGCAGAAAGCTCCTATTATGACCTATACACCATATAAACATGTTTTGGACACATTTGAGCGAAAACAACACAGTTTTGGTGGATAAAGAAGGGTAACGCCGATATGGTCACTTTTGGTCCAAATATTAAACGGAAAGCTATTCGCGCACAATGCTCCCATTATGACCTATAAACCATATAAACATGTTTGCGACACATTTGAGCGAAAACAACACAGTTTTGTTGCATAAAGTAAGGTGACGCCGATATGGTCACTTTTGGTCCAAAAATTTCAAGGAAAGCTTTTGGCGCAGAAAGCTCCTATTATGACCTATACACCATATAAACATGTTTGGGACACATTTGAGCAAAAACAACACAATTTTCGTGGATAAAGAAAGGTGACGCCGATATGGTTACTTTTGGTGCGAAAATTTCAAGAAATGCTTTTGGCGCAGAAAGCTCCTATTATGACCTATACACCATATAAACATCTTTGGGACACATTTGAGAGAAAACAACACAGTTTTGGTGGATAAAGAAAGGTGACGCCGATATGGTCACTTTTTTCCGAAAATTACACGGAAAGCATCACGCGCAGAAAGCTCCTATTATGACTTGAAGAGCGAAAGCTCCTATTATGACCTATACACCATATAAACATGTTTGGAACACATTTTAGCGAAAACAACACAATTTTGGTGGACAAAGAAAGGTGATGCCGATATGGTCACTTTTGGTCCGAAAATTTCACGAAAAGCTTTTCGCGCATAATGCTCCCATTATGACCTATAAACCATATAAACATGTTTGGGACACATTTGAGCGAAAACAAAACAGTTTTTTTGGATAAAGAATTGTGACGTCGATATGGTTACTATTGGTCCTAAAATTTCACGAAAATCTTTTTGCGCAGAAACCTTCGATTATGACCTATACACCATATAAACATGTTTGGGACACATTTGAGCGAAAACAACACAGTTTTGGTGGATAAAGAAAGGTGACGCCGATATGGTCACTTTTGGTCCGAAAATTACACGGAAAGCTTTTCGCGCACAATGCTCCAATTATGACCTATAAACCATATAAACATGTTTGCGACACATTTGAGCGAAAACAACACAATTTTGGTGGATAAAGTAAGGTGACGCCGATATGGTCACTTTTGGTCCGAAAATTTCAAGGAAAGCTTTTGGCGCAGAAAGCTCCTATTATGACCTATACACCATATAAACATGTTTGGGACACATTTGAGTGAAAACAAAACAATTTTGGTGGATAAAGAAAAGTGACGCCGATATGGTCACATTTGGTCCCAAAATTTCATGGAAAGCTTTTGGCGCAGAAAGCTCCTATTATGACCGATACACCATATAAAATGTTTGGGACACATTTCAGCTAAAACAACACAGTTTTGGTGGATAAAGAAAGGTGACGCCGATATGGTTACTTTTGGTCTGAAAATTTCACGGAAAGCTTTTTGCGCAGAAAGCTCCTATTATGACCTATACACCATATAAACATGTTTTGGACACATTTGAGCGAAAACAACACAGTTTTGGTGGATAAAGAAGGGTGACGCCGATATGGTCAATTTTGGTCCAAATATTACACGGAAAGCTATTCGCGCACAATGCTCCCATTATGACCTATAAACCATATAAACATGTTTGCGACACATTTGAGCGAAAACAACACAATTTTGGTGGATAAAGTAAGGTGACGCCAATATGGTCACTTTTGGTCCGAAAATTTCAAGGAAAGCTTTTGGCGCAGAAAGCTCCTATTATGACCTATACACCATATAAACATGTTTGGGACACATTTGAGTGAAAACAAAACAATTTTGGTGGATAAAGAAAAGTGACGCCGATATGGTCACTTTTGGACCCAAAATTTCATGGAAAGCTTTTGGCGCAGAAAGCTCCTATTATGACCGATACACCATATAAAATGTTTGGGACACATTTCAGCTAAAACAACACAGTTTTGGTGGATAAAGAGAGGTGACGCCGATATGGTTACTTTTGGTCTGAAAATTTCACGGAAAGCTTTTTGCGCAGAAAGCTCCTATTATGACCTATACACCATATAAACATGTTTGGGACACATTTGAGTGAAAACAAAACAATTTTGGTGGATAAAGAAAAGTGACGCCGATATGGTCACATTTGGTCCCAAAATTTCATGGAAAGCTTTTGGCGCAGAAAGCTCCTATTATGACCGATACAACATATAAAATGTTTGGGACACATTTCAGCTAAAACAACACAGTTTTGGTGGATAAAGAAAGGTGACGCCGATATGGTTACTTTTGGTCTGAAAATTTCACGGAAAGCTTTTTGCGCAGAAAGCTCCTATTATGACCTATACACCATATAAACATGTTTTGGACACATTTGAGCGAAAACAACACAGTTTTGGTGGATAAAGAAGGGTGACGCCGATATGGTCAATTTTGGTCCAAATATTACACGGAAAGCTATTCGCGCACAATGCTCCCATTATGACCTATAAACCATATAAACATGTTTGCGACACATTTGAGCGAAAACAACACAATTTTGGTGGATAAAGTAAGGTGACGCCAATATGGTCACTTTTGGTCCGAAAATTTCAAGGAAAGCTTTTGGCGCAGAAAGCTCCTATTATGACCTATACACCATATAAACATGTTTGGGACACATTTGAGTGAAAACAAAACAATTTTGGTGGATAAAGAAAAGTGACGCCGATATGGTCACTTTTGGTCCCAAAATTTCATGGAAAGCTTTTGGCGCAGAAAGCTCCTATTATGACCGATACACCATATAAAATGTTTGGGACACATTTCAGCTAAAACAACACAGTTTTGGTGGATAAAGAAAGGTGACGCCGATATGGTTACTTTTGGTCTGAAAATTTCACGGAAAGCTTTTTGCGCAGAAAGCTCCTATTATGACCTATACACCATATAAACATGTTTTGGACACATTTGAGCGAAAACAACACAGTTTTGGTGGATAAAGAAGGGTAACGCCGATATGGTCACTTTTGGTCCAAATATTAAACGGAAAGCTATTCGCGCACAATGCTCCCATTATGACCTATAAACCATATAAACATGTTTGCGACACATTTGAGCGAAAACAACACAGTTTTGTTGCATAAAGTAAGGTGACGCCGATATGGTCACTTTTGGTCCAAAAATTTCAAGGAAAGCTTTTGGCGCAGAAAGCTCCTATTATGACCTATACACCATATAAACATGTTTGGGACACATTTGAGCAAAAACAACACAATTTTCGTGGATAAAGAAAGGTGACGCCGATATGGTTACTTTTGGTGCGAAAATTTCAAGAAATGCTTTTGGCGCAGAAAGCTCCTATTATGACCTATACACCATATAAACATCTTTGGGACACATTTGAGAGAAAACAACACAGTTTTGGTGGATAAAGAAAGGTGACGCCGATATGGTCACTTTTTTCCGAAAATTACACGGAAAGCATCACGCGCAGAAAGCTCCTATTATGACTTGAAGAGCGAAAGCTCCTATTATGACCTATACACCATATAAACATGTTTGGAACACATTTTAGCGAAAACAACACAATTTTGGTGGACAAAGAAAGGTGATGCCGATATGGTCACTTTTGGTCCGAAAATTTCACGAAAAGCTTTTCGCGCATAATGCTCCCATTATGACCTATAAACCATATAAACATGTTTGGGACACATTTGAGCGAAAACAAAACAGTTTTTTTGGATAAAGAATTGTGACGTCGATATGGTTACTATTGGTCCTAAAATTTCACGAAAATCTTTTTGCGCAGAAACCTTCGATTATGACCTATACACCATATAAACATGTTTGGGACACATTTGAGCGAAAACAACACAGTTTTGGTGGATAAAGAAAGGTGACGCCGATATGGTCACTTTTGGTCCGAAAATTACACGGAAAGCTTTTCGCGCACAATGCTCCAATTATGACCTATAAACCATATAAACATGTTTGCGACACATTTGAGCGAAAACAACACAATTTTGGTGGATAAAGTAAGGTGACGCCGATATGTTCACTTTTGGTCCGAAAATTTCAAGGAAAGCTTTTGGCGCAGAAAGCTCCTATTATGACCTATACACCATATAAACATGTTTGGGACACATTTGAGTGAAAACAAAACAATTTTGGTGGATAAAGAAAAGTGACGCCGATATGGTCACATTTGGTCCCAAAATTTCATGGAAAGCTTTTGGCGCAGAAAGCTCCTATTATGACCGATACACCATATAAAATGTTTGGGACACATTTCAGCTAAAACAACACAGTTTTGGTGGATAAAGAAAGGTGACGCCGATATGGTTACTTTTGGTCTGAAAATTTCACGGAAAGCTTTTTGCGCAGAAAGCTCCTATTATGACCTATACACCATATAAACATGTTTTGGACACATTTGAGCGAAAACAACACAGTTTTGGTGGATAAAGAAGGGTGACGCCGATATGGTCAATTTTGGTCCAAATATTACACGGAAAGCTATTCGCGCACAATGCTCCCATTATGACCTATAAACCATATAAACATGTTTGCGACACATTTGAGCGAAAACAACACAATTTTGGTGGATAAAGTAAGGTGACGCCAATATGGTCACTTTTGGTCCGAAAATTTCAAGGAAAGCTTTTGGCGCAGAAAGCTCCTATTATGACCTATACACCATATAAACATGTTTGGGACACATTTGAGTGAAAACAAAACAATTTTGGTGGATAAAGAAAAGTGACGCCGATATGGTCACTTTTGGACCCAAAATTTCATGGAAAGCTTTTGGCGCAGAAAGCTCCTATTATGACCGATACACCATATAAAATGTTTGGGACACATTTCAGCTAAAACAACACAGTTTTGGTGGATAAAGAGAGGTGACGCCGATATGGTTACTTTTGGTCTGAAAATTTCACGGAAAGCTTTTTGCGCAGAAAGCTCCTATTATGACCTATACACCATATAAACATGTTTGGGACACATTTGAGTGAAAACAAAACAATTTTGGTGGATAAAGAAAAGTGACGCCGATATGGTCACATTTGGTCCCAAAATTTCATGGAAAGCTTTTGGCGCAGAAAGCTCCTATTATGACCGATACAACATATAAAATGTTTGGGACACATTTCAGCTAAAACAACACAGTTTTGGTGGATAAAGAAAGGTGACGCCGATATGGTTACTTTTGGTCTGAAAATTTCACGGAAAGCTTTTTGCGCAGAAAGCTCCTATTATGACCTATACACCATATAAACATGTTTTGGACACATTTGAGCGAAAACAACACAGTTTTGGTGGATAAAGAAGGGTGACGCCGATATGGTCAATTTTGGTCCAAATATTACACGGAAAGCTATTCGCGCACAATGCTCCCATTATGACCTATAAACCATATAAACATGTTTGCGACACATTTGAGCGAAAACAACACAATTTTGGTGGATAAAGTAAGGTGACGCCAATATGGTCACTTTTGGTCCGAAAATTTCAAGGAAAGCTTTTGGCGCAGAAAGCTCCTATTATGACCTATACACCATATAAACATGTTTGGGACACATTTGAGTGAAAACAAAACAATTTTGGTGGATAAAGAAAAGTGACGCCGATATGGTCACTTTTGGTCCCAAAATTTCATGGAAAGCTTTTGGCGCAGAAAGCTCCTATTATGACCGATACACCATATAAAATGTTTGGGACACATTTCAGCTAAAACAACACAGTTTTGGTGGATAAAGAAAGGTGACGCCGATATGGTTACTTTTGGTCTGAAAATTTCACGGAAAGCTTTTTGCGCAGAAAGCTCCTATTATGACCTATACACCATATAAACATGTTTTGGACACATTTGAGCGAAAACAACACAGTTTTGGTGGATAAAGAAGGGTAACGCCGATATGGTCACTTTTGGTCCAAATATTAAACGGAAAGCTATTCGCGCACAATGCTCCCATTATGACCTATAAACCATATAAACATGTTTGCGACACATTTGAGCGAAAACAACACAGTTTTGTTGCATAAAGTAAGGTGACGCCGATATGGTCACTTTTGGTCCAAAAATTTCAAGGAAAGCTTTTGGCGCAGAAAGCTCCTATTATGACCTATACACCATATAAACATGTTTGGGACACATTTGAGCAAAAACAACACAATTTTCGTGGATAAAGAAAGGTGACGCCGATATGGTTACTTTTGGTGCGAAAATTTCAAGAAATGCTTTTGGCGCAGAAAGCTCCTATTATGACCTATACACCATATAAACATCTTTGGGACACATTTGAGAGAAAACAACACAGTTTTGGTGGATAAAGAAAGGTGACGCCGATATGGTCACTTTTTTCCGAAAATTACACGGAAAGCATCACGCGCAGAAAGCTCCTATTATGACTTGAAGAGCGAAAGCTCCTATTATGACCTATACACCATATAAACATGTTTGGAACACATTTTAGCGAAAACAACACAATTTTGGTGGACAAAGAAAGGTGATGCCGATATGGTCACTTTTGGTCCGAAAATTTCACGAAAAGCTTTTCGCGCATAATGCTCCCATTATGACCTATAAACCATATAAACATGTTTGGGACACATTTGAGCGAAAACAAAACAGTTTTTTTGGATAAAGAATTGTGACGTCGATATGGTTACTATTGGTCCTAAAATTTCACGAAAATCTTTTTGCGCAGAAACCTTCGATTATGACCTATACACCATATAAACATGTTTGGGACACATTTGAGCGAAAACAACACAGTTTTGGTGGATAAAGAAAGGTGACGCCGATATGGTCACTTTTGGTCCGAAAATTACACGGAAAGCTTTTCGCGCACAATGCTCCAATTATGACCTATAAACCATATAAACATGTTTGCGACACATTTGAGCGAAAACAACACAATTTTGGTGGATAAAGTAAGGTGACGCCGATATGTTCACTTTTGGTCCGAAAATTTCAAGGAAAGCTTTTGGCGCAGAAAGCTCCTATTATGACCTATACACCATATAAACATGTTTGGGACACATTTGAGTGAAAACAAAACAATTTTGGTGGATAAAGAAAAGTGACGCCGATATGGTCACATTTGGTCCCAAAATTTCATGGAAAGCTTTTGGCGCAGAAAGCTCCTATTATGACCGATACACCATATAAAATGTTTGGGACACATTTCAGCTAAAACAACACAGTTTTGGTGGATAAAGAAAGGTGACGCCGATATGGTTACTTTTGGTCTGAAAATTTCACGGAAAGCTTTTTGCGCAGAAAGCTCCTATTATGACCTATACACCATATAAACATGTTTTGGACACATTTGAGCGAAAACAACACAGTTTTGGTGGATAAAGAAGGGTGACGCCGATATGGTCAATTTTGGTCCAAATATTACACGGAAAGCTATTCGCGCACAATGCTCCCATTATGACCTATAAACCATATAAACATGTTTGCGACACATTTGAGCGAAAACAACACAATTTTGGTGGATAAAGTAAGGTGACGCCAATATGGTCACTTTTGGTCCGAAAATTTCAAGGAAAGCTTTTGGCGCAGAAAGCTCCTATTATGACCTATACACCATATAAACATGTTTGGGACACATTTGAGTGAAAACAAAACAATTTTGGTGGATAAAGAAAAGTGACGCCGATATGGTCACTTTTGGACCCAAAATTTCATGGAAAGCTTTTGGCGCAGAAAGCTCCTATTATGACCGATACACCATATAAAATGTTTGGGACACATTTCAGCTAAAACAACACAGTTTTGGTGGATAAAGAGAGGTGACGCCGATATGGTTACTTTTGGTCTGAAAATTTCACGGAAAGCTTTTTGCGCAGAAAGCTCCTATTATGACCTATACACCATATAAACATGTTTGGGACACATTTGAGTGAAAACAAAACAATTTTGGTGGATAAAGAAAAGTGACGCCGATATGGTCACATTTGGTCCCAAAATTTCATGGAAAGCTTTTGGCGCAGAAAGCTCCTATTATGACCGATACAACATATAAAATGTTTGGGACACATTTCAGCTAAAACAACACAGTTTTGGTGGATAAAGAAAGGTGACGCCGATATGGTTACTTTTGGTCTGAAAATTTCACGGAAAGCTTTTTGCGCAGAAAGCTCCTATTATGACCTATACACCATATAAACATGTTTTGGACACATTTGAGCGAAAACAACACAGTTTTGGTGGATAAAGAAGGGTGACGCCGATATGGTCAATTTTGGTCCAAATATTACACGGAAAGCTATTCGCGCACAATGCTCCCATTATGACCTATAAACCATATAAACATGTTTGCGACACATTTGAGCGAAAACAACACAATTTTGGTGGATAAAGTAAGGTGACGCCAATATGGTCACTTTTGGTCCGAAAATTTCAAGGAAAGCTTTTGGCGCAGAAAGCTCCTATTATGACCTATACACCATATAAACATGTTTGGGACACATTTGAGTGAAAACAAAACAATTTTGGTGGATAAAGAAAAGTGACGCCGATATGGTCACTTTTGGTCCCAAAATTTCATGGAAAGCTTTTGGCGCAGAAAGCTCCTATTATGACCGATACACCATATAAAATGTTTGGGACACATTTCAGCTAAAACAACACAGTTTTGGTGGATAAAGAAAGGTGACGCCGATATGGTTACTTTTGGTCTGAAAATTTCACGGAAAGCTTTTTGCGCAGAAAGCTCCTATTATGACCTATACACCATATAAACATGTTTTGGACACATTTGAGCGAAAACAACACAGTTTTGGTGGATAAAGAAGGGTGACGCCGATATGGTCACTTTTGGTCCGAAAATTACACGGAAAGCTATTCGCGCACAATGCTCCCATTATGACCTATAAACCATATAAACATGTTTGCGACACATTTGAGCGAAAACAACACAGTTTTGGTGGATAAAGAAAGGTTACGCCGATATGGTCACTTTTGGTCCGAAAATTTCAAGGAAAGCTTTTTGCGCAGACAGCTCCTATTATGACCTATACACTATATAAACATGTTTAGGACACATTTGAGTGAAAACAAAACAATTTTGGTGGATAAAGAAAAGTGACGCCGATATGGTCACTTTTGGTCCGAAAATTACATTGAAAGCATTTCGCGCAAAAAGCTCCTATTATGACTTGAAGAGAGAAAGCTCCGATTATGACCGATATGTCATATAAAAATGTGACGCCGATATGGTCACTTTTGGTCCGAAAATTACATTGAAAGCATTTCGCGCAAAAAGCTCCTATTATGACTTGAAGAGAGAAAGCTCCGATTATGACCTATATGTCATATAAAAATGTTTGGAACACATTTGAGCGAAAACAACAATTTTTTGGTGGACAAAGAAAGGTGACGCCGATTTGGTCACTTTTGGTCCGAAAATTTCAAGGAAAGCTTTTGGCGCAGAAAGCTCCTATTATGACCTATACACCATATAAACATGTTTGGGACACATTTGAGTGAAAACAAAACAATTTTGGTGGATAAAGAAAAGTGACGCCGATATGGTCACTTTTGGTCCCAAAATTTCATGGAAAGCTTTTGGCGCAGAAAGCTCCTATTATGACCGATACACCATATAAAATGTTTGGGACACATTTCAGCTAAAACAACACAGTTTTGGTGGATAAAGAAAGGTGACGCCGATATGGTTACTTTTGGTCTGAAAATTTCACGGAAAGCTTTTTGCGCAGAAAGCTCCTATTATGACCTATACACCATATAAACATGTTTTGGACACATTTGAGCGAAAACAACACAGTTTTGGTGGATAAAGAAGGGTGACGCCGATATGGTCACTTTTGGTCCGAAAATTACACGGAAAGCTATTCGCGCACAATGCTCCCATTATGACCTATAAACCATATAAACATGTTTGCGACACATTTGAGCGAAAACAACACAGTTTTGGTGGATAAAGAAATGTTACGCCGATATGGTCACTTTTGGTCCGAAAATTTCAAGGAAAGCTTTTTGCGCAGACAGCTCCTATTATGACCTATACACTATATAAACATGTTTAGGACACATTTGAGTGAAAACAAAACAATTTTGGTGGATAAAGAAAAGTGACGCCGATATGGTCACTTTTGGTCCGAAAATTACATTGAAAGCATTTCGCGCAAAAAGCTCCTATTATGACTTGAAGAGAGAAAGCTCCGATTATGACCGATATGTCATATAAAAATGTGACGCCGATATGGTCACTTTTGGTCCGAAAATTACATTGAAAGCATTTCGCGCAAAAAGCTCCTATTATGACTTGAAGAGAGAAAGCTCCGATTATGACCTATATGTCATATAAAAATGTTTGGAACACATTTGAGCGAAAACAACAATTTTTTGGTGGACAAAGAAAGGTGACGCCGATTTGGTCACTTTTGGTCCGAAAATTTCAAGGAAAGCTTTTGGCGCAGAAAGCTCCTATTATGACCTATAGACCATATAAACATGTTTGGGACACATTTGAGCAAAAACAACACAATTTTCGTGGATAAAGAAAGGTGACGCCGATATGGTTACTTTTGGTGCGAAAATTTCAAGAAATGCTTTTGGCGCAGAAAGCTCCTATTATGACCTATACACCATATAAACATCTTTGGGACACATTTGAGCGAAAACAACACAGTTTTAATGGATAAAGAAAGGTAAGGCCGATATGGTCACTTTTGGTCCGAAAATTTCAAGGAAAGCTTTTCGCGCAGAAAGCTCCTATTATGACCTATACACCATATAAACATGTTTGGGACACATTTGAGAGAAAACAACACAGTTTTGGTGGATAAAGAAAGGTGACGCCGATATGGTCACTTTTTTCCGAAAATTACACGGAAAGCATCACGCGCAGAAAGCTCCTATTATGACTTGAAGAGAGAAAGCTCCTATTATGACCTATACACCATATAAACATGTTTGGAACACATTTTAGCGAAAACAACACAATTTTGGTGGACAAAGAAAGGTGATGCCGATATGGTCACTTTTGGTCCGAAAATTTCACGAAAAGCTTTTCGCGCACAATGCTCCCATTATGACCTATAAACCATATAAACATGTTTGGGACACATTTGAGCGAAAACAAAATAGTTTTTGTGGATAAAGAATTGTGGCGTCGATATGGTTACTTTTGGTCCTAAAATTTCACGAAAATCTTTTTGCGCAGAAACCTTCTATTATGACCTATACACCATATAAACATGTTTGGGACACATTTGAGCGAAAACAACACAGTTTTGGTGGATAAAGAAAGGTGACGCCGATATGGTCACTTTTGGTCCGAAAATTACACGGAAAGCTTTTCGCGCACAATGCTCCAATTATGACCTATAAACCATATAAACATGTTTGCGACACATTTGAGCGAAAACAACACAGTTTTGGTGGATAAACAAAGGTGACACCGATATGGTCACTTTTGGTCCGAAAATTTCATGAAAAGCTTTTCATGCACAATGGTCCAATTTTGACCTATAAACCATATAAACATGTTTGGGACACATTTGAGCGAAATCAAAACAGTTTTGGTGGATAAAGAATGGTGACTTCGATATGGTTACTTTTGGTCCTAAAATTTCACGGAAATCTTTTTGCGCAGAAAGATCCTAATATGACCGATAAACCATATAAACATGCTTGGGACACATTTCAGCTAAAACAACATAGTTTTGGTGGATAAAGAAAGGTGACGCCGATATGGTTACTTTTGGTCTTAAAATTTCACGGAAAGCTTTTTGCGCAGAAAGCTCCTGTTATCACCTATACACCATAAAAACCTGTTTTGGACACATTTGAGCGAAAACAACACAGTTTTGGTGGATAAAGAAGGGTGACGCCGATATGGTCACTTTTGGTCCGAAAATTACACGGAAAGCTTTTCTCGCACAATGCTCCCATTATGACCTATAAACCATATAAACATATTTGCGACACATTTGAGCGAAAACAACACAGTCTTGGTGGATAAAGAAAGTGACGCCGATATGGTCACTTTTGGTCCGAAAATTTCAAGGAAAGCTTTTTGCGCAGACAGCTCCTATTATGACCTATACACCATATAAACATGTTTAGGACACATTTGAGTGAAAACAACACAATTTTGGGGGATAAAGAAAAGTGACGCCGATATGGTCACTTTTGGTCCGAAAATTACATTGAAAGCATTTCGCGCAGAAAGCTTCTATTATGACTTGATGAGAGAAAGCTCCTATTATGACCTATATACCATATAAACATGTTTGGAACACATTTGAGCGAAAACAACACAGTTTTGGTGGATAAAGAAAGGTGACGCCGATTTGGTCACTTTTGGTCCGAAAATTTCAAGGAAAGCTTTTGGCGCAGAAAGCTCCTATTATGACCTATACACCATATAAACATCTTTGGGACACATTTGAGCGAAAACAACACAGTTTTGGTGGATAAAGAAAGGTGACGCCGATATGGTTACTTTTGGTCCGAAAATTTCACGGAAATCTTTTTGCGCAGAAAGTTCCTATTATGACATATACCCCATCTAAACATGTTTTGGACACATTTGAACGAAAACAACACATATTTGGTGATAAAGAAAGGTGACGCCGATATTGTCACTTTTGGTCCGAAAATTTCACGGAAAGCTTTTCGTGCACAATTCTCCCATTATGACCTATAAACCATATAAACATGTTTGGGATACATTTGAGCGAAAACAACACAGTTTTAGTGGATAAAGAAAGGTAAGGCCGATATGGTCACTTTTGGTCCGAAAATTTCAAGGAAAGCTTTTCGCGCAGAAAGCTCCTATTATGACCTATACACCATATAAACATGTTTGGGATACATTTGAGAGAAAACAAAATAGTTTTGGTGGATAAAGAAAGGTGACGCCGATATGGTCACTTTTTTCCGAAAATTACACGGAAAGCATTAAGCGCAGAAAGCTCTTATTATGACTTGAAGAGAGAAAGCTCCTATTATGACCTATACACCATATAAACATGTTTGGAACATATTTTAGCGAAAACAACACAATTTTGGTGGACAAAGAAAGGTGATGCCGATACGGTCACTTTTGCTCCGAAATTTCACGAAAAGCTTGTCGCGCTTAATGCTCCAATTACGACCTATAAACTATAAAAACATGTTTGCGACACATTTGAGCGAAAACAACACAGTTTTGGTGGATAAACAAAGGTGACACCGATATGGTTACTTTTGGTCCGAAAATTTCACGGAAAGCTTTGTGCGCATAAACCTCCTATTATGACCTATACACCATATAAACATGTTTAGGACACATTTGAGAGAAAGCAACACAGTTTTGGTGGATAAAGAAAGGTGACGCCGATATGGTCACTTTTGTTCCGAAAATTACACGGAAAGCATTACGCGCAGAAAGCTCCTATTATGACTTGAAGAGAGAAAGCTCCTATTATGACCTATACACCATATAAACATGTTTGGAACACATTTGAGCGAAAACAACACAGTTTTGGTGGATAAAGAAAGGTGACGCCGATATGGTCACTTTTGGTCCGAAAATTTCATGGAAAGCTTTTGGCGCAGAAAGCTCCTATTATGACCGATACACCATGTAAACATGTTTTGGACACATTTCAGCTAAAACAACATAGTTTTGGTGGATAAAGAAAGGTGACGCCGATATGGTCACTTTTGGTCCGAAAATTACACGGAAAGCTTTTCGCGCACAATGCTCCAATTATGACCTATTAACCATATAAACATGTTTGCGACACATTTGAGCGAAAACAACACAGTTTTGGTGGATAAAGAAAGGTGACGCCGATATGGTCACTTTTGGTTTAAAAATTTCATGGAAAGCTTTTCGCGCACAACGCTCCCATTATGACCTATAAACCATATAAACTTGTTTGGGACACATTTGAGCGAAAACAACACAATTTTGGTGGATAAAGAAAGGTGACGCTGATATGGTTACTTTTGGTCCGAAAATTTCATGGAAAGCTTTTGGCGCAGAAAGCTCCTATTATGACCGATACACCATGTAAACATGTTTTGGACACATTTTCAGCTAAAACAACATAGTTTTGGTGGATAAAGAAAGGTGACGCCGATATGGTTACTTTTGGTCTGAAAATTTCACGGAAAGCTTTTTGCGCAGAAAGCTCCTATTATGACCTATTCACCATATAAACATGTTTGGAACACATTTGAGCGAAAACAACACAGTTTTGGTGGATAAAGAAAGGTGACGCCGATATGGTCACTTTTGGTCCGAAAATTTCATGGAAAGCTTTTCGCGCAGAAAGCTCCTATTATGACCGATACACCATGTAAACATGTTTTGGACACATTTTCAGCTAAAACAACATAGTTTTGGTGGATAAAGAAAGGTGACGCCGATATGGTTACTTTTGGTCTGAAAATTTCACGGAAAGCTTTTTGCGCAGAAAGCTCCTATTATGACCTATACACCATATAAACATGTTTAGGATACATTTGACCGAAAACAAAACAGTTTTGGTGGATAAAGAAAAGTGACGCCGATATGGTCACTTTTGGTCCGAAAATTTCAAGGAAAGCTTTTGGCGCAAAAAGCTCCTATTATGACCTATACACCATATAAACATGTTTAGGACACATTTGAGCGAAAACAACACAGTTTTGGTGGATAAAGAAAAGTGATGCCGATATGGTCACTTTTTATCCGAAAATTACATTGAAAGCATTTCGCGCAGAAAGCTCATATTATGACCTATACACCATATAAACATGTTTGGAACACATTTGAGCGAAAACAACACAGTTTTGGTGTATAAAGAAAGGTGACGCCGATTTGGTCACTTTTGGTCTGAAAATTTCAACGAAAGCTTTTGGCGCAGAAAGCTTCTATTATAACCTATACACCATATAAACATGTTTGGAACACATTTGAGCGATAACAACACGGTTTTTTTGAATAAAGAAAGGTGACGCCGATATGGTCACTTTTGGTCCGAAAATTACACGGAAAGCTTTTCGCGCACAATGCTCCAATTATGACCTATTAACCATATAAACATGTTTGCGACACATTTGAGCGAAAACAACACAGTTTTGGTGGATAAAGAAAGGTGACGCCGATATTGTCACTTTTGAATTAAAAATTTCATGGAAAGCTTTTCGCGCACAACGCTCCCATTATGACCTATAAACCATATAAACTTGTTTAGGACACATTTGAGCGAAACCTACACAATTTTGGTGGATAAAGAAAGGTGACGCTGATATGGTTACTTTTGGTCCGAAAATTTCACGGAAAGCTTTTTGCGCAGAAAGCTCCTATTATGACCTATACACCATATAAACATGTTTTGGACACATTTGAGCGAAAACAACACAATTTTGGTGGATAAAGAAAGGTGACGCCGATATGGTTACTTTTGTTCCGAAATTTCAAGGAAAGCTTTGGGCGCAGAAAGCATCTATTATGACCTATACACCACATAAACATGTTTGGAACACATTTGAGTGAAAACAACACAGTTTTGGTGGACAAAGAAAGGTGACGCCGATTTGGTCACTTTTGGTCTGAAAATTTCAACGAAAGCTTTTGGCGCAGAAAGCTGCTATTATAACCTATACACCATATAAACATGTTTGGAACACATTTGAGCGATAACAACACGGTTTTTTTTAATAAAGAAAGGTGACGCCGATATGGTCACTTTTGGTCCGAAAATTACACGGAAGGCTTTTCGCGCACAATGCTCCAATTATGACCTATTAACCATATAAACATGTTTGTGACACATTTGAGCGAAAACAACACAGTTTTGGTGGATAAAGAAAGGTGACGCCGATATGGTCACTTTTGGTTTAAAAATTTCATGGAAAGCTTTTCGCGCACAACGCTCCCATTATGACCTATAAACCATATAAACTTGTTTGGGACACATTTGAGCGAAAACTACACAATTTTGGTGGATAAAGAAAGGTGACGCTGATATGGTTACTTTTGGTCCGAAAATTTCACTGAAAGCTTTTTGCGCAGAAACCTCCTATTATAACATATACCCCATCTAAACATGTTTTGGCCATATTTTAGCGAAAACAACACAGTTTTGGTGGATAAAGAAAGGTGACGCCGATATTGTCACTTTTGGTCCGAAAATTTCACGGAAAGCTTTTCGTGCATAATTCTCCCATTATGACCTATAAACCATATAAACATGGTTAGGATACATTTGAGCGAAAACAAAACAGTTTTGGTGGATAAAGAAATGTGAGGCCGATATGGTCACTTTTGGTCCGAAAATTTCAACGAAAGTTTTTGGCGCAGAAAGATCCTATTATGACCTATACACCATATAAACATCTTTGGGACATATTTGAGCGAAAACAGCACAGTTTTGGTGGATAAAGAAAGGTGACGCCGATATTGTCACTTTTGGTCCGAAAATTTCACGGAAAGCTTTTTGAGCACAATGCTCCCATTATGACCTTTAAACCATATAAACATGGTTGGGATACATTTGAGCGAAAACAACATAGTTTTGGTGGATAAAGAAAGGTGAGGCCGATATGGTGACTTTTGGTCCGAAAATTTCAAGGAAAGTTGTTGGCGCAGAAAGCTCCTATTATGACCTATACACCATATAAACATCTTTGGGACGCATTTGAGCGAAAACAACACAGTTTTGGTGGATAAAGAAAGGTGACGCCGATATGGTTACTTTTGGTCCGAAAATTTCACGGAAAGCTTTTCGTGCACAATTCTCCCATTATGACCTACAAACCATATAAACATGGTTGGGATATATTTGAGCGAAAACAACATAGTTTTGGTGGATAAAGAAAGGTGAGGCCGATATGGTGACTTTTGGTCCGAAAATTTCAAGGAAAGTTGTTGGCGCAGAAAGCTCCTATTATGACCTACACACCATATAAACATCTTTGGGACACATTTGAGCGAAAACAACACAGTTTTGGTGGATAAAGAAAGGTGACGCCGATATGGTTACTTTTGGTCCGAAAATTTCACGGAAAGCTTTTTGCGCAGAAACCTCCTATTATGACATATACCCCATATAAACATGTTTTGGCCACATTTGAGCGAAAACAACACAATTTTGGTGGATAAAGAAAGGTGACGCCGATATAGTCACTTTTGGTCCGAAAATTTCAAGGAAAGCTTTTGGCGCAAAAAGCTCCTATTATGACCTATACACCATATAAACATCTTTGGGACACATTTGAGCGAAAACAGCACAGTTTTGGTGGATAAAGAAAGGTGACGCCGATATTGTCACTTTTGGTCCGAAAATTTCACGGAAAGCTTTTCGCGCACAGTGCTCCCATTATGACCTATACACCATATAAACATCTTTGGGACACATTTGAGCGAAAACAACACAGTTTTGGTGGATAAAGACACTACCACATTTCAAGGCCTAGTGTTACATTTTTTGTGTAACATTTTTACAAATTGTTACCATATGTATCTATTGTAACATATTTTAACTTTTATTAGAAAATTGTTACATTAGCAAAAAATATGTTACACTGGATGTAACATTATTTACACTGATGTAACACTTTTGCATATGCAACATATTTTCCGTTCTATTGTAACACATGCGAATAAAAATAAAAATAAAAGATTAGGAGCCTAAATAGTGGAATTTCATTTTTTTTAGGATGATTAATTGTGTCTACTAGCTACTCCAATCCACGCTACACAACAATATTTTATTTGTATACTTTTAAAATATAATTTGTAATTTTTTTAAAAAAATATTTATTTATTTTACTATCCCATTCGAGGATTTTTTGTCCCAATATATATTTAAGTATTTTTAGTTTTCATATTAGATTGCTCATTTTATTTATGGATCCAATCTATTATATTTATTACAAGCATTAAATTTTAAAATTTAAAAGAAAGATTTTTTCACATTTTTTCATTTATTTTTTTTACTTTCCCACTAATATATTTAAATGTCAAATTTAATCAATTTGATAAAGCAATAAATGGTGTAAAACTTAAAACAATTTTTGGTTTGCATATTGTTTCATCTATTTGTTTATTGAATAAAATTTATAATATTATTAATATTTTGAAATTTTGAAAGCAATATATTTTCAATATAGTTTTATCTATATTTTTTAATGTTACCACTGTTATATTAAATTTAAAATTTAATATTTTTAAAGTAATAAATGATCGAAATAAATTTTATCATATACTATTTCAATATAATTTTTTAAGCAATAAATAACCAAGAAATTTTTTAAGTAATAAATGATTGAAGTTTATTTTAAATAAAATAGATTCGAAATTATTGTATTTAAAGCATACTAAAATAGTTTTGAAAATTTTATGATGTTTTCAACATTAAATAAATTTGTTAGATTGGTTCTTATAAATTAGGGTGTGAAAAAGAAAAAAAATGGGATTTTATGAGGGAATTCAAATAAAATTTTAGGAGGGAGTTCAATATGAAGGAGCGAAAAACGTCGAAATTGGGGTCCGAAAACCCAACATTGGGGTCCGGTTTGGTAAACAAAAGAAAACTCACATCGGTCCTCCCAGACAGAGTCAAGACTCCCAGTTGCATCATCTTGTTCCCTCTCTCAACCCTTCTCTTTCTCGATCCATTGAATCAAAGTTCGAAGAATACGTCGAAGCATCCGTTGATGAAGAGGTGATCTCCTTCACTCTAGCATCTATTCCCAAGTGCAATCTTTAGCCACGATCTAGCTCCCATGGAGGATCTCTCTCTCTCTCTCTTCCCTGATCCTCTACTTCTCTTATGTATTTCTTCATTTTTGCAGGTCTCTACCTGTCGACATGGCTATCCAAGAGTTGAGCCTATCCCGGAGTCAGCGGCCGCCCTCCATCAACCAAGCTTTCTCACATTGAATTAAGGTGAGAACTCTAACCCTAGAAATCGATTTGGGGCTTTTGAATTCGATTGTGAAATTAGGTTAGGGGTTTTATTATTTATTGTTTGTATGTTTGAATTAAGGGGAATTTCTTGGGAAAACATAGAATTTGGGATGAAAAATAGGGATAGGTAGTTGCTGAATTTTAAGAAGATTTTTCAGTGAGAGTTTCTTTAAATTAAGGTGGATTTCTTTGAATTTTGGGTTTTTTTTAGGCTGACGGTAAAGAAGGTTAGAGGGAAGGAGGCTAAAGATCCAAACAAGCTGAAGAGGCCTCCAACTGCCTTCTTTGTTTTCATGCATGTTTCTTGTTGATTTGTTATTTTGTTGTTGTTTCTGTTTAGTTTGAGGCTGTGAGATCTGGATTTCAAGTTTCGGTCGATCTGCTTTTGAAGGCTGATTTCTAATGTTTTTCTCCTTCATTAGGGAGGAGTTTAGGAAAACATTCAAGGAAAAGCATCCTAACTATAAATCAGTTAATTGTGCAGATATCTTGTTGTGTTTGAAAATGACACTGTGGTTTTATGGCTCCTTTTCCTTCTTGAATCTGGGCTGGACAAGAGTACTCACGGTGTCATGGGCTGTTTGTCTCGAATAAATTAGCTGAGTGTGCCCTTTTCACCTTTTTTTCTTCATGTCTCAAACTATTTGTCTTGTATTCAATGTTTGTGTACCGGGGTTATCTCTTAGGGTTCTAGAAGATGGGAGGTGTCATGGGTTGCTTTGTATGTTGTTTCACATATTCTTGTTTTTTTTAGTAACTGTTTGATTAAAATTCATTAAGTGTTTTGATTTGGGTGGTTCCACTTTCTGCTTGACCGAATTTGTTTTCTTCTTTCAAGAGTTTACTTCAATTTGGGTGTTGATTTTTTTAAAATAAAATAAAATTCTAGTATAGTGTTATCTTTTGATAATTTGTGCTTATTTATAGGGTTATTTTTGAAATCATTCAGTTACCTCTTGTATTTTATTTGGTTAACTACAGGAAGACTCAACGGATGGACCTTCAGTTCACCTACCTCCTCCTTATTACTCCACCATTACCCACTTTTTCTTTTTCCTCCCCCCTCTCATCACTCATCAGATAGACATATATTGTTTTCAGATTGCCCCTGATTTGGAAGTTACTTGCAGTTTTCCTCAGATGCCCGGATTTTCATTTACTTCCCTGCTTCTTTTATCTACTTTCTTTTCAGTTTTCTTCACGATGATGAAATAGGTGTTTGTGCATCCCTCCCCTACCCCTTCCCCTTGTGATTGACTAACTTCATAAATGTAGGGTGTGCCAGGAGCATACAGTGAGGATGCTGCCTTGAAAGCATATCCCAAGTGTGAGACAGTTCCATTTGACGACTTTAAGGCCGTTTTCCAGGTTTGTTTTTATTCCTTGTATAGACAACCACTTCTTATGTTTCTGTTCTGGAAGTTACATATTTCCCCCTTTCCACATGCAGTTGAACTGTGGTTAGTGGACAAAGCAGTTTTACCTATCGAGAATACCTTAGGTGGAAGCATCCACAGAAACTATGAGTTACTCCAATTTGGCTAAACTTTCCCTTCATAAATATTTATAACATGTCATATGCTAGTGATCTTGAGAATTTACTCTTTAAAAAACATGTAAATGAGCTTTCATTAATGAACTTCCAATTTGACTGGACTTTTAATTGGAATTTTTGAGAGCAAGATTATATGGAAAACAATATCAAAAAAAAGATATTGAGGTTTGAATTCAAGAATTTTTACTTCTCTTTCTCTCACTCTACCAACTAAGGTAACGAAGTCCTTTGTTCTAAATTTTATGATGTTTACAAATTAGTAGTAACGGTTATCACACAAAGCTTATAGTGTTGGGACTAAAAGACCTATATAATTCGCTGGTAACATGCTATGTGTTTACTTATCTCTTTCTTTTTTTTTTATGCAGATGAGTGAGCTATAAGGAAGTGGCTTTATGAGTATGTAAACTTGATCAGATTGGATCATTTATACATGTTCTCATGTCCTTTACACATGGTTTTTTCATGTCCTTTATGGTGAGTTCAATGGTTGAGCGTTTTATCGAAGTAGGTAGCCCATAGGTATCCAGGTTTTCTCATTTTAATCTTATTTTGATTTTTTTAATAACTATCGGCAGTAATCTTCTTTCATCCTTTTGTTGTTATGACAATTACGTTTTGAAGCTCGAGAAGGCTGATTGTCTATCAGTGACCATATTTGTCAAGCAGTGCACTTGGATTTGTTTTTTTCTTTCCTCATTATTATTACAAACAGATTCCATTCAAAATATATGTTTTTTTCTATATCCTTCTCAATTTATCCATCAAATGAATGAAGTGGATGTTTCTTAACATGTGCATTATATTTTTATGTTGCAGCTCTGCTTGAAGCGGGTAGAAAAATTAACATTTGAGACATATCAACTCAAATAGCTACTGTTGTATCAAGAAGGTAATAGAGAACTTTGGTAAATGCTCTTAGTCTAGTAAAAACTATGTTAAATGATGATTTCTTATATACATACTGAGAGGATTCAGATTTAGAATCTAAAATCATATCACAATTGCAAGTTGCAAACCCTGGTGTACAACATCAAATTTTTGAACTTTTGGGTGATACAAGGGATACTTCTAATGCTAATGATTGTCAATCTATTGACCAAGCACATGAACCCGTCAATGGGGTAAGTTCTTAGTTTATGCCTTTGTTCTCTTATAGTGTTGATGATAGATGCATCTATCTCATTGGCTAGTAGAAATAGGATTAATTTTCTGAATTTTTAAAAATCTTAGCTATCTTTGAAATATGAAATCTGAATGCAAGTGAGGTATATTTGAAATCTGAAGGTATGTGTGTTTTTTACTGAATTGTTTTTGCTAGTTTAAAGCCTCTTAGCTCAAATTGGTAGAGCGTTGTGCTTGTAGAGCGTTGTGCTCAAGCACAAAGACGCGGGTTCAAATCCCGCATTGGCTACAAATTTAATTGAAATGTAATACTTGAAATTAAAAGTAACATTGTTCTTTAATGTAAAACTATTGTTTAGATGTAACATATATTTAGTTAAATGTAACAAATTCTATTAAGGTAACATTTATTCTAAAAGGTAACATTTAACTCAAAAGTAACAGTTTTGGTATCAAATGTAACATTTAGTATCATGAAAGAGACAATGTTACATTAGCTATTAAAAACTGTTACATTAGATCAAATGCAACGGCTGCAAATGTAATCCAAAAAAAATGTTACCTTTGCCCTAATGTAACATATTTAGGTGATAATGTAATATTTTTAGGTGTTACATTATGTGCTTATATGTAGTAGTGAGAAAGGTGACACCGATATGGTTACTTTTGGTCCGAAAATTTCACGAAAAGCTTTTTGCGCATACAGCTCCTATTATGACCTATACACCATATAAACATGTTTTGGACAAATTTGACCGAAAACAACACAGTTTTGGTGGATAAAGAAAGGTGACGCCGATATGGTTACTTTTGGTCCGAAATTTCAAGGAAAGCTTTCGGAGCAGAAAGCTTCTATTATGACCTATACACCATATAAACATGTTTGGGACACATTTGAGCGAAAACAACACAATTTTGGTGGATAAAGAAAGGTGACGCCGATATGGTCACTTTTGGTCCGAAAATTACACGGAAAGCATGTCGTGCAGAAAACTCCTATTATAACTTGAAGAGAGAAAGCTCCTATTATGACCTATACACCATATAAACATGTTTGGAACACATTTGAGCGAAAACAACACAGTTTTGGTGGACAAAGAAAGGTTACGCCGATACGGTCTCTTTTTGTCCGAAAATTTCACGGAAAGCTTTTCGCGCACAATTCTCCCCTTATGACCTATAAACCATATAAACATGGTTGGTATACATTCGAGCGAAAACAACACAGTTTTGGTGGATAAAGAAAGGTGACGCCGATATCGTCACTTTTGGTCCGAAAATTTCACGGAAAGCTTTTCGCGCACAATGCTCCCATTATGACCTATAAACCATATAAACATGTTTGGGACACATTTGAGCGAAAACAACACATTTTTGGTGGAAAAAGAAAGGTGACGCCGATATGGTTACTTTTGGTCCGAAAATTTCAAGGAATACTTTTGGCGCAGAAAGCTCCTATTATGACCTATACACCATATAAACATATTTGGGACGCATTTGAGCTAAAACAACACAGTTTTAGTGGATAAAGAAAGGTGACGCCAATATGGTTACTTTTGGTCCCAAAATTTCACGTAAAGCTTTTTGCGCAGAAACTTCCTATTATGACATATGCCCCATATAAACATGTTTTGGCCACATTTAAGCGAAAACAACACAGTTTTGGTGGATAAAGAAAGGTGACGCCGATATGGTTACTTTTGGTCCGAATATTTCACAGAAAGCTTTTTGCGCATACAGCTCCTATTATGACCTATACACCATATAAACATGTTTTGGACAAATTTGACCGAAAACAACACAGTTTTTGTGGATATAGAAAGGTGACGCCGATATGGTTACTTTTAGTCCGAAATTTCAAGGAAAGCTTTCGGAGCAGAAAGCTTCTATTATGACCTATACACCATATAAACATGTTTGGAACACATTTGAACGAAAACAACACAGTTTTGGTGGACAAAGAATGGTTACGCCGATATGGTCACTTTTGGTCCGAAAATTTCACAGAAAGCTTTTCGCGCACAATTCTCCCATTATGACCTATAAACCATATAAACATGGTTGGGTTACATTTGAGCGAAAACAACACAGTTTTGGTGGATAAAGAAAGATGAGGCCGATATTGTCACTTTTGGTCCGAAAATTTCAAGGAAAGTTTTTGGTGCAGAAAGCTCCTATTATGATCTATACACCATATAAACATGTTTGGGACACATTTGAAAGAAAACAACACATTTTTGGTGGTAAAAGAAAGGTGACGCCGATATGGTCACTTTTGGTCCGAAAATTTCAAGGAAAGCTTTTGTCGCAAAAACCTCCTATTATGACCTATACACCATATAAACATCTTTGGGACACATTTGAGCGAAAACAGCACAGTTTTGGTAGATAAAGAAAGGTGACGCCGATATTGCCACTTTTGGTTCGAAAATTTCATGGTAAGCTTTTCGCGCACAATGCTCCCATTATGACCTATAAACCATATAAACATCTTTGAGACACATTTGAGCGAAAACAACACAGTTTTGGTGCATAAAGAAAGGTGACGCCGATATGGTCACTTTTAGTCCGAAAATTACACGGAAAGCATTTCTGAGAAAGCTCCTATTATGACTTGAAGAGAGAAAGCTCCTATTATGACATATACACCATATAAACATGTTTGGAACACATTTCAGCGAAAACAACACACATTTGGTGGACAAAGAAAGGAGACGCCGATATGGTCACTTTTGGTCCGAAAATTTCACGGAAAGCTTTTTGCGCACAATGCTCCCATTATGACCTATAAATCATATAAACATGTTTGGGACACATTTGAGCGAAAACAACACAGTTTTGGTGGAAAAAGAAAGGTGACGGCGATATGGTTACTTTTGGTCCGAAAATTTCAAGGAATGCTTTTGGCGCAGAAAGCTCCTATTATGACCTATACACCATATAAACATATTTGCGACACATTTGAGCTATAATAACACAGTTTTGGTGGATAAAGAAAGGTGACGCCGATATGGTTAATTTTGGTCCCAAAATTTCACGGAAAGCTTTTTGCGCAGAAACCTCCTATTATGACATATGCCCCATATAAACATGTTTTGGCCACATTTGAGCGAAAACAACACAGTTTTGGTGGATAAAGAAAGGTGACGCCGATATTGTCACTTTTGGTCCGAAAATTTCACGGAAAGCTTTTCGTGCACAATTCTCCCATTATGACCTATAAAACCATATAAATATGGTTGGGATACATTTGAGCAAAAAACAACACAGTTTTGGTGGATAAAGAAAGGTGAGGCCGATATTGTCACTTTTGGGACGAAAATTTCAACGAAAGCTTTTGGCGCAGAAAGCTCCTATTATGACCTATGCACCATGTAAACATGTTTGGGACACATTTGAGAGAAAACAACACAGTTTTGGTGGTTAAAGAAAGGTGACGCCGATATGGTCACTTTTGGTCCGAAAATTTCAAGGAAAGCTTTTGGCGCAAAAAGCTCTTATTATGACCTATACACCATATAAACATCTTTGGGGCACATTTGAGCGAAAACAACACAATTTTGGTGGATAAAGAAAGGTGACGCCGATACTGTCACTTTTGGTCCGAAAATTTTACGGAAAGCTTTTCGTGCACAATGCTCCAATTATGACATATAAACCATATAAACATGTTTGGGACACATTTGAGCGAAAACAACAGAGTTTTTGTGGATAAAGAAAGGTGACGCCGATATGGTTACTTTTGGTCCGAAAATTTCACGGAAAGCTTTTTGCGCAGAAAGCTCCTATTATGACATATACCCCATATAAACATGTTTTGGACACATTTGAGCGAAAACAACACAGTTTTGGTGGATAAAGAAAGGTGACGCCGATATTGTCACTTTTGGTCCGAAAATTTCAAAGAAAGCTTTTGGCGTAGAAAGCTCCTATTATGACCTATACACCATATAAACATCTTTGGGACACATTTGAGCGAAAACAACACACTTTTGGTGGATAAAGAAAGGTGATGCGGATATGGTTACTTTTGGCCAGAAAATTTCACAGAAAGCTTTTTGCGCAGAAACTCCTATTATGACATATACCCCATATAAACTTGTTTTGGACACATTTGAGCGAAAACAACAAAGTTTTGGTGGATAAAGAAAGGTGACGCTGATATTGTCACTTTTTGTCCGAAAATTTCACGGAAAGCTTTTCGTGCACAATTCTCCCATTCTGACCTATAAACCATATAAACATGGTTGGGATACATTTGGGCGAAAACAACACAGTTTTGGTGGATAAAGAAAGGTGAGGCCGATATGGTCACTTTTGGTCCGAAAATTTCAAGGAAAGCTGTTGGCGTAGAAAGCTCCTATTATGACCTATACACCATATAAACATGTTTGGGACACATTTGAGAGAAAACAACACAGTTTTGGTGGATAAAGAAATGTGACGCCGATATGGTTACTTTTGGTCCGAAAATTTCAAGGAAATCTTTTGGCGCAGAAAGCTCCTTTTATGACCTATACACCATATAAACATCTTTGGGACACATTTGAGCGAAAAAAACACTGTTTTGGTGGATAAAGAAAGGTGACGCCGATATGGTTACTTTTGGTCCGAAAATTTCACGGAAAGCTTTTTGTGCATAAAGCTCCTATTATGACCTATACACCATATAAACTTGTTTTGGACAAATTTGACCGAAGACAACACAGTTTTGGTGGATAAAGAAAGGTGACGCCGATATGGTCACTTTTGGTCCGAAAATTTCAAGGAAAGCTTTTGGCACAAAAACCTCCTATTATGACCTATACACCATATAAACATCTTTGGGACACATTTGAGCGAAAAGAGCACAGTTTTGGTGGATAAAGAAAGGTGACGCCGATATGGTTACTTTTGGTCCCAAAATTTCACGGAAAGCTTTTTGCGCAGAAACCTCCTATTATGACATATGCCCCATATAAACATGTTTTGGCCACATTTGAGCGAAAACAACACAGTTTTGGTGGATAAAGAAAGGTGACGCCGATATTGTCACTTTTGGTCCGAAAATTTCACGGAAAGCTTTTCGTGCACAATTCTCCCATTATGACCTATAAAACCATATAAATATGGTTGGGATACATTTGAGCGAAAACAACACAGTTTTGTTGGATAAAGAAAGGTGACGGCGATATGGTTACTTTTGGTCCGAAAATTTCAAGGAATGCTTTTGGCGCAGAAAGCTCCTATTATGACCTATACACCATATAAACATATTTGCGACACATTTGAGCTATAATAACATAGTTTTGGTGGATAAAGAAAGGTGACGCCGATATGGTTACTTTTGGTCCCAAAATTTCACGGAAAGCTTTTTGCGCAGAAACCTCCTATCATGACATATGCCCCATATAAACATGTTTTGGCCACATTTGAGCGAAAACAGCACAATTTTGGTGGATAAAGAAAGGTGACGCCGATATTGTCACTTTTGGTCCGAAAATTTTACGGAAAGCTTTTCGTGCACAATGCTCCAATTATGACATATAAACCATATAAACATGTTTGGGACACATTTGAGCGAAAACAACAGAGTTTTTGTGGATAAAGAAAGGTGACGCCGATATGGTTACTTTTGGTCCGAAAATTTCACGAAAAGCTTTTTGCGCAGAAAGCTCCTATTATGACATATACCCCATATAAACATGTTTTGGACACATTTGAGCGAAAACAACACAGTTTTGGTGGATAAAGAAAGGTGACGCCGATATTGTCACTTTTGGTCCGAAAATTTCAAGGAAAGCTTTTGGCGTAGAAAGCTCCTATTATGACATATACACCATATAAACATCTTTGGGACACATTTGAGCGAAAACAAAACACTTTTGGTGGATAAGGAAAGGTGACGCGGAAATGGTTACTTTTGGCCAGAAAATTTCACAGAAAGCTTTTTGCGCAGAAACTCCTATTATGACATATACCCCATATAAACTTGTTTTGGACACATTTGAGCGAAAACAACAAAGTTTTGGTGGATAAAGAAAGGTGACGCCGATATTGTCACTTTTGGTCCGAAAATTTCACGGAAAGCTTTTCGTGCACAATTCTCCCATTCTGACCTATAAACCATATAAACATGGTTGGGATACATTTGGGCGAAAACAACACAGTTTTGGTGGATAAAGAAAGGTGAGGCCGATATGGTCACTTTTGGTCCGAAAATTTCAAGGAAAGCTGTTGGCGTAGAAAGCTCCTATTATGACCTATACACCATATAAACATGTTTGGGACACATTTGAGAGAAAACAACACAGTTTTGGTGGATAAAGAAATGTGACGCCGATATGGTTACTTTTGGTCCGAAAATTTCAAGGAAATCTTTTGGCGCAGAAAGCTCCTTTTATGACCTATACACCATATAAACATCTTTGGGACACATTTGAGCGAAAAAAACACTGTTTTGGTGGATAAAGAAAGGTGACGCCGATATGGTTACTTTTGGTCCGAAAATTTCACGGAAAGCTTTTTGTGCATAAAGCTCCTATTATGACCTATACACCATATAAACATGTTTTGGACAAATTTGACCGAAGTCAACACAGTTTTGGTGGATAAAGAAAGGTGACGCCGATATGGTCACTTTTGGTCCGAAAATTTCAAGGAAAGCTTTTGGCACAAAAACCTCCTATTATGACCTATGCACCATATAAACATCTTTGGGACACATTTGAGCGAAAAGAGCACAGTTTTGGTGGATAAACAAAGGTGACGCCGATATTGTCACTTTTGGTCCGAAAATTTGACGGTAAGCTTTTCGCGCACAATGCTCCCATTATGACTTATAAACCATATAAACATGTTTGGGACACATTTGAGCGAAAACAACACAGTTTTGGTGAATAAAGAAAGGTGACGCCGATATGGTCACTTTTGGTCCGAAAGTTTCAAGGAAAGCTTTTGGCGCAAAAAGCTCTTATTATGACCTATACACCATATAAACATCTTTGGGGCACATTTGAGCGAAAACAGGACAATTTTGGTGGATAAAGAAAGGTGACGCCGATATTGTCACTTTTGTTCCGAAAATTTTACGGAAAACTTTTCGTGCACAATGCTCCAATTATGACATATAAACCATATAAACATGTTTGGGACACATTTGAGCGAAAACAACAGAGTTTTTGTGGATAAAGAAAGGTGACGCCGATATGGTTACTTTTGGTCCAAAAATTTCACTGAAAGCTTTTTGCGTAGAAAGCTCCTATTATGACATATACCCCATATAAACATGTTTTGGACACATTTGAGCGAAAACAACACAGTTTTGGTGGATAAAGAAATGTGACGCCGATATTGTCACTTTTGGTCCGAAAATTTCAAGGAAAGCTTTTGGCGTAGAAAGCTCCTATTATGACCTATACACCATATAAACATCTTTGGGACACATTTTAGCGAAAACAACACACTTTTGGTGGATAAAGAAAGGTGACGCGGATATGGTTACTTTTGGCCAGAAAATTTCACAGAAAGCTTTTTGCGCAGAAACCTCCTATTATGACATATGCCCCATATAAACATGTTTTGGCCACATTTGAGCGAAAACAACACAGTTTTGGTGGAAAAAGAAAGGTGACGCCGATATTGTCACTTTTGGTCCGAAAATTTCACGGAAAGCTTTTCGTGCACAATTCTCCCATTATGACCTATAAAACCATATAAATATGGTTGGGATACATTTGAGCGAAAACAACACAGTTTTGGTGGATAAAGAAAGGTGAGGCCGATATTGTCACTTTTGGTCCGAAAATTTCAAGGAAAGCTTTTGGCGCAGAAAGCTCCTATTATGACCTATGCACCATGTAAACATGTTTGGGACACATTTGAGAGAAAACAACACAGTTTTGGTGGTTAAAGAAAGGTGACGCAGATATGGTCACTTTTGGTCCGAAAATTTCAAGAAAAGCTTTTGGCGCAAAAAGCTCTTATTATGACCTATACACCATATAAACATCTTTGGGGCACATTTGAGCGAAAACAGCACAATTTTGGTGGATAAAGAAAGGTGACGCCGATATTGTCACTTTTCGTCCGAAAATTTTACGGAAAGCTTTTCGTGCACAATGCTCTAATTATGACATATAAACCATATAAACATGTTTGGGACACATTTGAGCGAAAACAACAGAGTTTTTGTGGATAAAGAAAGGTGACGCCGATATGGTTACTTTTGGTCCGAAAATTTCACGGAAAGCTTTTTACGCAGAAAGCTCCTATTATGACATATACCCCATTTAAACATGTTTTGGACACATTTGAGCGAAAACAACACAGTTTTGGTGGATAAAGAATGGTGACGCCGATTTTGTCACTTTTGGTCCGAAAATTTCAAGGAATGCTTTTGGCGTAGAAAGTTCCTATTATGACCTATACACCATATAAACATGTTTGGGACACATTTGAGAGAAAACAACACAGTTTTGGTGGATAAAGAAATGTGACGCCGATATGGTTACTTTTGGTCCGAAAATTTCAAGGAAATCTTTTGGCGCAGAAAGCTCCTTTTATGACCTATACACCATATAAACATCTTTGGGACACATATGAGCGAAAAAAACACTGTTTTGGTGGATAAAGAAAGGTGACGCCGATATGGTTACTTTTGGTCCGAAAATTTCACGGAAAGCTTTTTGTGCATAAAGCTCCTATTATGGCCTATACACCATATAAACATGTTTTGGACAAATTTGACCGAAGACAACACAGTTTTGGTGGATAAAGAAAGGTGACGCCGATATGGTCACTTTTGGTCCGAAAATTTCACGGAAAGCTTTTGGCGCACAATTTTCCCATTATGACCTATAAACCATATAAACATGGTTGGGATACATTTGAGCGAAAACAACACAGTTTTGGTGGATAAAGAAAGGTGAGGCCGATATGGTCACTTTTGGTCCGAAAATTTCAAGGAAAGCTTTTGGCGCAAAAACCTCCTATTATGACCTATACACCATATAAACATCTTTGGGACACATTTGAGCGAAAACAGCACAGTTTTGGTATAGTTTTGGTAGATAAAGAAAGGTGACGCCGATATTGTCACTTTTGGTCCGAAAATTTCATGGTAAGCTTTTCGCGCACAATGCTCCCATAATGACCTATAAACCATATAAACATGTTTGGGACACATTTGAGCGAAAACAATATAGTTTTGGTGCATAAATAAAGGTGACACCGATATGGTCACTTTTGGTCCGAAAATTACACGGAAAGCATTTCATAGAAAGCTCTTATCATGACTTGAAGAGAGAAAGCTCCTATTATGACATATACACCATATAAACATGTTTGGAACAGATTTCAGCGAAAACAACACACATTTGGTGGACAAAGAAAGGTGACGCCGATATGGTCACTTTTGGTCCAAAAATTTCACGGAAAGCTTTTCGCGCACAATGCTCCCATTATGACCTATACACCATATAAACATGTTTGGGACACATTTGAGCGAAAACAACACAGTTTTGGTGGAAAAAGAAAGGTGACGGCGATATGGTTACTTTTGATCCGAAAATTTCAAGGAATGCTTTTGGCGCAGAAAGCTCTTATTATGACCTATACACCATATAAACATATTTGGAACACATTTGAGCTAAAATAACACAGTTTTGGTGGATAAAGAAAGGTGACGCCGATATGGTTACTTTCGGTCCCAAAATTTCACGGAAAGCTTTTTGCGCAGAAACCTCCTATTATGACATATGCCCCATAAAAACATGTTTTGGCCACATTTGAGCGAAAACAACACAGTTTTGGTGGATAAAGAAAGGTGATGCCGATATGGTCACTTTTGGTCCGAAAATTTCACGGAAAGCTTTTCGTGCACAATTCTCCCATTATGACCTGTAAACCATATAAACATGGTTGGGATAAATTTGAGCGAAAACAACACAGTTTTGGTGGATAAAGAAAGGTGAGGCCGATATGGTCACTTTTGGTCCGAAAATTTCAAGGAGAGCTGTTGGCGCAGAAAGCTCCTATTATGACCTATACTACCATATAAACATGTTTGGGACACATTTGAGAGAAAACAACACAGTTTTGGTGGATAAAGAAAGGTGACGCCGATATGGTTACTTTTGGTCCGAAAATTTCAAGGAAATCTTTTGGGGCAGAAAGCTCCTATTATGACCTATAAACCATATAAACATCTTTGGGACACATTTGAGCGAAAAAAACACAGTTTTAGTGGATAAAGAAAGGTGACGCCGATATGGTTACTTTTGGTCCGAATATTTCACGGAAAGCTTTTTGCGCATAAAGCTCCTATTATGACCTATACACCATATAAACATGTTTTGGACAAATTTGACCGAAGACAACACAGTTTTGGTGGATAAAGAAACGTGACGCCGATATGGTCACTTTTGGTCCGAAAATTTCAAGGAAAGCTTTTCGCGCATAATGCTCTCATTATGACCTATAAACCATATAAACATCATTGGGACACAATTGAGTGAAAACAACACAGTTTTGTTGGATAAAGAAAGGTGACGCCGACATTGTTACTTTTGGTCCGAAAATTTGACGGTAAGCTTTTCGCACACAATGCTCCCATTATGACCTATAAACCATATAAACATGTTTGGGACACATTTTAGCGAAAACAACACAGTTTTGGTGGATAAAGAAAGGTGACGCCGATATGGTCACTTTTTGTCCAAAAATTACATGGAAAGCATTTCGCGCAGAAAGCTCCTATTATAAATTGAAGAGAGAAAGCTCCTATTATGACCTATACACCAAATAAACATGTTTGGAACACATTTGAGCGAAAACAACACAGTTTTGGTGGATAAAGAAAGGTGACGCCGATATTGTCACTTTTGGTCTAAAAATTTCACGGAAAGCTTTTCGTGCACAATTCTCCCATTATGACCTATAAACCATATAAACATGTTTGGGACACATTTGAGAGAAAACAACACGGTTTTGGTGGATAAAGACAGGTGACGCCGATATGGTTACTTTTGGTCCGAAAATTTCAAGGAAAGTTTTTGGCGTAGAAAGCTCCTATTATGACCTATACACCATATAAACATGTTTTGGACAAATTTGACCGAAAAAAACACAGTTTTGGTGGATAAACAAAGGTGACGCCGATATGGTAACTTTTGGTCCGAAAATTTCACGGAAAGCTTTTCGCGCACAATGATCCCATTATGACCTATAAACCATATAAACATGTTTGGGACACATTTGAGCGAAAACAACACAGTTTTGGTTGATAAAGAAAGGTGACGCCGATATGGTTACTTTTGGTCCGAAAATTTCAAGGAATGCTTTTGGCGTAGAAAGCTCCTATTATGACCTATACACCATATAAACATCTTTGGGACACATTTGAGCTAAAACAAACCGTTTTGGTGGGTAAAGAAAGGTGACGCCGATATGGTTAATTTTGGTCTAAAAATTTCAAGGAAAGCTTTTTGCATAGAAACCTCCTATTATGACATATACCCCATATAAACATGTTTTGTCCACATTTGAGCGAAAACAACACAGTTTTGGTGGATAAAGAAAGGTGACGCCGATATTGTCACTTTTGGTCCGAAAATTTCACAGAAAGCTTTTCGCACACAATGCTCCCATTATGACCTATAAACCATATAACCATGTTTGGGACACATTGGAGCATAAACGACACAGTTTTGGTGGATAAAAAAAGGTGACGCAGATATGGTCACTGTTGGTCCGAAAATTTCAAGGAAAGCTTTTGGGGCAGAAAGCTCCTATAATGACCTATACACCATATAAACATCTTTGGGACACATTTGAGCGAAAACAACACAATTTTGGTGGATAAATAAATGTGACGCCGATATGGTTAATTTTGGTCCGAAAATTTCACGGAAAGCTTTTTGCGCATAAAGCTCCTATTATGTCCTATACACCATATAAACATGTTTTGGACAAATTTGACCGAAAACAACACAGTTTTGGTGGATAAAGAAAGGTGACACCGATATGGTTACTTTTGGTCCGAAATTTCAAGGAACGCTTTCGGAGCAGAAAGCTTCTATTATGACCTATACACCATATAAACATGTTTGGGACACATTTGAGCGAAAACAACACAATATTGGTGGACAAAGAAAGGTGACGCCGATATGGTCACTTTTGGTCCGAGAATTACACGGAAAGCATTTCGCGCAGAAAGCTCCTATTATGACTTGAAGAGAGAAAGCTCCTGTTATGACCTATACACCATATAAACATGTTTGGAACACATTTGAGCAAAAACAACACATTTTTGGTGGACAAAGAAAGGTTACGCCGATATGGTCACTTTTGGTCCAAAAATTTCACGAAAAGCTTTTCGTGCAATATGCTCCCATTATGACCTATAAACCATATAACATGTTTGGGACCCATTTGAGCAAAAACAACACAGTTTTGGTGGATAAAGAAAGGTGACGCCGATATGGTTACTTTTGGTCCGAAAATTTCAAGGAATGCTTTTGGTGCAAAAAACTCCTATTATGACCTATACACCATATAAACATCTTTGGGACACATTTGAGCTAAAACAACAAAGTTTTGGTGGATAAAGAAAGGTGACGCCGATATAGTCACTTTTGGTCCGAAAATTTCATGGAAAACTTTTCGTGCACAATTCTCCCATTATGACCTATACCCCATATAAACATGTTTTGGCCACATTTGAGCGAAAACAACACAGTTTTGGTGGATAAAGAAAGGTGAGGCCGATATTGTCACTTTTGGTCCGAAAATTTCAAGGAAAGTTTTTGGCGCAGAAAGCTCCTATTATGACCTATACACCATATAAACATGTTTGGGAGACATTTGAGAGAAAACAACATAGTTTTGGTGGATAAAGAAAGGTGACGCCGATATGGTCACTTTTGGTCCGAAAATTTAAAGGAAAGCTTTTGGCGCAAAAACCTCCTATTATGACCTATACACCATATAAACATCTTTGGGACACATTTGAGCGAAAACAACACAGTTTTGGTTGACAGTTTTGGTGGATAAAGAAAGGTGACGCGGATATTGTCACTTTTGGTCCGAAAATTTGACGGTAAGCTCTTCGCGCACAATGCTCCCATTATGACCTATAAACCATATAAACATGTTTGGGACACATTTGAGCGAAAACAACACAGTTTTGGTGGATAAAGAAAGGTGACGCCGATATGGTCACTTTTGGTCCGAAAATTACACGGAAAGCATTTCGCGCAGAAAGCTCCTATTATGACTTTAAGAGAGAAAGCTCCTATTATGACCTATACACCATATAAACATGTTTGGAACACATTTGAACGAAAACAACACAGTTTTGGTGGACAAAGAAAGGTGACGCCAATATGGTCACTTTTGATCCGAAAATTTCACGAAAAGCTTTTCGCGCACAATGCTCCCATTATGACCTATAAACCATATAAACATGTTTGCGACACATTTGAGCGAAAACAACACAGTTTTGGTGGATAAAGAAAGGTGACGCCGATATGGTTACTTTTGGTCCGAAAATTTCAAGGAATGCTTTTGGCGCAGAAAGCTCCTATTATGACCTATACACCATATAAACATCTTTGGGACACATTTGAGCGAAAACAACACAGTTTTGGTGGATAAAGAAAGGTGACGCCGATATGGTCACTTTTGGTCCGAAAATTACACGGAAAGCATTTCGCGCAGAAAGCTCCTATTATGACTTTAAGAGAGAAAGCTCCTATTATGACCTATACACCATATAAACATGTTTGGAACACATTTGAACGAAAACAACACAGTTTTGGTGGACAAAGAAAGGTGACGCCAATATGGTCACTTTTGATCCGAAAATTTCACGAAAAGCTTTTCGCGCACAATGCTCCCATTATGACCTATAAACCATATAAACATGTTTGGGACACATTTGAGCGAAAACAACACAGTTTTGGTGGATAAAGAAAGGTGACGCCGATATGGTCACTTTTGGTCCGAAAATTACACGGAAAGCATTTCGCGCAGAAAGCTCCTATTATGACTTTAAGAGAGAAAGCTCCTATTATGACCTATACACCATATAAACATGTTTGGAACACATTTGAACGAAAACAACACAGTTTTGGTGGACAAAGAAAGGTGACGCCGATATGGTTACTTTTGGTCCGAAAATTTCAAGGAATGCTTTTGGCGCAGAAAGCTCCTATTATGACCTATACACCATATAAACATCTTTGGGACACATTTGAGCTAAAACAACACAGTTTTGGTGGATAAAGAAAGGTGACGCCGATATGGTTACTTTTGGTCCGAAAATTTCACGGAAAGCTTTTTGCGCAGAAACCTCCTATTATGACATATACCCCATATAAACATGTTGTGGACACATTTGAGCGAAAACAACACAGTTTTGGTGGATAAAGAAATGTGTCGCCGATATTGTCACTTTTTGTTCGAAAATTTCAAGGAAAGGTTTTGGCGTAGAAAGCTCCTATTATTACCTATACACCATATAAACATCTTAGGGACACATTTGAGCGAAAACAACGCAGTTTTGGTGAATAATGAAAGGTGACGCAGATATGGTTACTTTTGGCCCGAAAATTTCACGGAAAGCTTTTTGCGCAGAAAGCTCCTATTATGACACATACCCCATATAAACATGTTTTGGACACATTTGAGCGAAAACAACACAGTTTTGGTGGATAAAGAAATGTGACTCCGATATGGTCACTTTTGGTCCGATAATTTCACGGAAAGCTTTTCACGCACAAAGCTCCCATTATGACCTATACACCATATAAACATTTTTGGGACGCATTTGAGCGAAAACTACACAGTTTTAGTGGATAAAGAAAGGTGACGCCGATATGTTCACTTTTGGACCGAAAATTTTACGGAAAGCTTTTCGCGCAGAAAGCTCCCATTATGACCAATACACCATATAAACATGTTTGGGACGCATTTGAGGGAAAACAACACAGTTTTAGTGGATAAAGAAAGGTGACGACGATATGGTCACTTTTGGTCCGAAAATTTCACAAAAAGCTTTTCGCGCAGAACGCTCCCATTATGAAATATACACGATATAAACATGTTTGGGACGCATTTGAGCGAAAACAACACAGCTTTGGTCGATAAAGAAAGGTGACGCCGATATGGTCACTTTTGGTCCGAAAATTTCACGGAAAGCTTTTCGCGCAGAAAGCTCTCATTATGACCTATACACCATATAAACATGTTTGGGACACATTTGAGCGAAAACAACACAGTTTTAGTGCATAAAGAAAGGTGAAGATGATATGGTCACTTTTGGTCCGAAAATTTCATAGAAAGCTTTTCGCGCAGAAATCTCCCATTATGACCTATACACCATATAAACATGTTTGGGACACATTTGAGCGAAAACAACACAGTTTTGGTGGATAATTATAGGTGACGCCGATATGGTCACTTTTGGCCCGAAAATTTCACAAAAAGCTCTTCGCTCAGAAAGCTCCCATTATGACCTATACACCATATAAACATTTTTGGGACGCATTTGATCGAAAATAACACAGTTTTAGTGGATAAAGAAAGGTGACGCCGATATGGACACTTTTGGTTCGAAAAATTCACGAAAGCTTTTCGCGCAGAAAGCTCCCATTATGACCTATACACCGTATAAACATGTTTGGGACGCATTTGAGCGAAAACAACACAGTTTTAGTGGATAAAGAAAGGTGACTCCGATATGGTCACTTTTGGTCCGAAAATTTCACGGAAAGCTTTTCACGCACAAAGCTCCCATTATGACCTATATACCATATAAACATTTTTGGGACGCATTTGAGCGAAAACTACACAGTTTTAGTGGATAAAGAAAGGTGACGCCGATATGTTCACTTTTGGTCCGAAAATTTCACGGAAAGCTTTTCGCGCAGAAAGCTCCCATTATGACCAATACACCATATAAACATGTTTGGGACGCATTTGAGGGAAAACAACACAGTTTTAGTGGATAAAGAAAGGTGACGACGATATGGTCACTTTTGGTCCGAAAATTTCACAGAAAGCTTTTCGCGCAGAAAGCTCCCATTATGAAATATACACGATATAAATTTGTTTGGGACGCATTTGAGCGAAAACAACACAGCTTTGGTCGATAAAGAAAGGTGACGCCGATATGGTCACTTTTGGTCCGAAAATTTCACGGAAAGCTTTTCGCGCAGAAAGCTCTCATTATGACCTATACACCATATAAACATGTTTGGGACACATTTGAGCGAAAACAACACAGTTTTAGTGCATAAAGAAAGGTGAAGATGATATGGTCACTTTTGGTCCGAAAATTTCATAGAAAGCTTTTCGCGCAGAAATCTCCCATTATGACCTATACACCATATAAACATGTTTGGGACACATTTGAGCGAAAACAACACAGTTTTGGTGGATAATTATAGGTGACGCCGATATGGTCACTTTTGGCCCGAAAATTTCACAAAAAGCTCTTCGCTCAGAAAGCTCCCATTATGACCTATACACCATATAAACATTTTTGGGACGCATTTGATCGAAAATAACACAGTTTTAGTGGATAAAGAAAGGTGACGCCGATATGGACACTTTTGGTCCGAAAAATTCACGAAAGCTTTTCGCGCAGAAAGCTCCCATTATGACCTATACACCGTATAAACATGTTTGGGACACATTTGAGCGAAAACAACACAGTTTCTGTGGATAAAGAAAGGTGACGCCGATATGGTTACTTTTGTTCCGAAAATTTCACGGAAAGCTTTTTGCGCAGAAAGATCCTATTATGACATATACCCAATAAAAACATGTTTTGGACACATTTGAGCGAAAACAACACAGTTTTGGTGGACAAAGAAAGGTGACGCCGATATGGTCACTTTTGGTCCGAAAATTTTCACGGAAAGCTTTTCGCGCACAATTCTCCCATTATGACCTATACACCATATAAACATGTTTGGGACACATTTGAGCGAAAACAACACAATTTTGGTTGATAAAGAAAGGTGACGCCGATATGGTTACTTTTGGTCCGAAAATTTCAAGGAATGCTTTTGGCGCAGAAAGCTCCTATTATGACCTATACACCATAGAAACATCTTTGGGACACATTTGAGAAAAACAACACAGTTTTGGAGGATAAAGAAAGGTGACGCCGATATGGTTACTTTTGGTCCGAAAATTTCACGGAAAGCTTTTTGCGCAGAAACCTCCTATTATGATATATACCCCATATAAACATGTTTTGGACACATTTGAGCCAAAACAACACAGTTTTGATGGATAAAGAATGGTGACATCGATATGGTTACTTTTGGTCCTAAAATTTCACGGAAATCTTTTCGCGCAGAATGCTCTCATTATGACGTATAAACCATATAAACATGTATGGGACACATTTGAGCGAAAACAATACAGTTTTGGTGGATAAAGAAAGGTGACGCCGATATGGTCACTTTTGGTCCGAAAATTTCAAGGAAAGCTTTTGGCGCAGAAAGCTCCTATTATAACCTATACACCATGTAAACATGTTTGGGACACATTTGAGCGATAACAACACAGTTTTGGTGGATAAAGAAAGGTGACGCCGATATGGTCACTTTTGGTCCGAAAATTTCAAGGAAAGCTTTTGGCACAAAAAGCTCCTATTATGACCTATACACCATATAAACATGTTTGGGACACATTTGAGCGAAAACAACACAATTTTGGTGGATAAAGAAAGGTGACGCAGATATTGTCACTTTTGTTCCGAAAATTACACGGAAAGCTTTACGCGCATAAAGCTCCTATTATGACCTATTCAACATATAAACATGTTTGGAACACATTTTAGCGATATCAACACAATTTTGGTGGACAAAGAAAGGTGATGCCGATAGGGTCACTTTTGGTCCGAAAATTTCACGAAAAGCTTTTCACGCACAATGCTCCCATTATGACCTATAAACCATATAAACATGTTTGGGACACATTTGAGCGAAAACAATACAGTTTTGGTGGATAAAGAAAGGTGACGCCGATATGGTCACTTTTGGACCGAAAATTTCAAGGAAAGCTTTTGGCACAGAAAGCTCCTATTATGACCTATACACCATATAAACATGTTTGGGACACATTTGAGCGAAAACAACACAATTTTGGTTGATAAAGAAAGGTGACGCCGATATGGTTACTTTTGGTCCGAAAATTTCAAGGAATGCTTTTAGCGCAGAAAGCTCCTATTATGACCTATACACCATAGAAACATCTTTGGGACCCATTTGAGAAAAACAACACAGTTTTGGTGGATAAAGAAAGGTGACGCCGATATGGTTACTTTTAGTCCGAAAATTTCACGGAAAGCTTTTTGCGCAGAAAGCTCCTTTTATGACATATACCCCATATAAACATGTTTTGGACACATTTGAGCCAAAACAACACAGTTTTGGTGGATAAAGAATGGTGACATCGATATGGTTACTTTTGGTCCTAAAATTTCACGGAAATCTTTTCGCGCAGAATGCTCTCATTATGACCTATAAACCATATAAACATGTATGGGACACAAGTGAGCGAAAACAATACAGTTTTGGTGGATAAAGAAAGGTGACGCCGATATGGTCACTTTTGGTCCGAAAATTTCAAGGAAAGCTTTTGGCGCAGAAAGCTCCTATTATAACCTATACACCATGTAAACATTTTTGGGAAACATTTGAGCGATAACAACACAGTTTTGGTGGATAAAGAAAGGTGACGCCGATATGGTCACTTTTGGTCCGAAAATTTCAAGGAAAGCTTTTGGCACAGAAAGCTCCTATTATGACCTATACACCATATAAACATGTTTGGGACACATTTGAGCGAAAACAACACAATTTTGGTGGATAAAGAAAGGTGACGCCGATATTGTCACTTTTGTTCCGAAAATTACACGGAAAGCTTTACGCGCATAAAGCTCCTATTATGACCTATTCAACATATAAACCATGTTTGGAACACATTTTAGCGATATCAACACAATTTTTGTGGACAAAGAAAGGTGATGCCGATAGTGTCACTTTTGGTCCGAAAATTTCACGAAAAGCTTTTCACGCACAATGCTCCCATTATGACCTATAAACCATATAAACATGTTTGGGACACATTTGAGCGAAAACAAAACAGTTTTGGTGGATAAAGAATGGTGACATCGATATGGTTACTTTTGGTCCTAAAATTTCACAGAAATCTTTTCGCGTAGAATGCTCTCATTATGACCTATAAACCATATAAACATGTATGGGACACATTTCAGCGAAAACAATACAGTTTTGGTGGATAAAGAAAGGTGACGCCGATATGGTCACTTTTGGTCCGAAAATTTCAAGGAAAGCTTTTGGCACAGAAAGCTCCTATTATGACCTATACACCATATAAACATGTTTGGGACACATTTGAGCGAAAACAACACAATTTTGGTTGATAAAGAAAGGTGACGCCGATATGGTTACTTTTGATCCGAAAATTTCAAGGAATGCTTTTGGCGCAGAAAGCTCCTATTATGACCTATACACCATAGAAACATCTTTGGGACACATTTGAGAAAAAACAACACACTTTTGGTGGATAAAGAAAGGTGACGCCGATATGGTTACTTTTGGTCCGAAAATTTCACGGAAAGCTTTTTGCGCAGAAAGCTCCTATTATGACATATACCCCATATAAACATGTTTTGGACACATTTGAGCGAAAAAAACACAATTTTGGTGGATAAAGAAAGGTGACGCCGATTTGGTCACTTTTGGTCCGAAAATTACACGGAAAGCTTTTCGCGCACAATGCTCCAATTACGACCAATAAACCATATAAACATGTTTGCGACACATTTGAGTGAAAACAACACAGTTTTGGTGGATAAAGAAAAGTGGTTCCGATATGGTCACTTTTGTTCCGAAAATTATACGGAAAGCTTTACGCGCAGAAAGCTCCTATTATGACCTATTAAACATATAAACATGTTTGGAACACATTTTAGCGAAATCAACAAAATTTTGGTGGACAAAGAAAGGTGATGCCGATATGGTCACTTTTGATCCGAAAATTTCACGAAAAGCTATTCACGCACAATGCTCCCATTATGACCTATAAACCATATAAACATGTTTGGGACACATTTGAGCGAAAACAATACAGTTTTGGTGGATAAAAAAAGGTGACCCCGATATGGTCACTTTTGGTCCGAAAATCTCAAGGAAAGCTTTTGGCGCAGAAAGCTCCTAATATAACCTATACACCATGGAAACATGTTTGGGACACATTTGAGCGATAACAACACAGTTTTGGTGGATAAAGAAAGGTGACACCGATATGGTCACTTTTGGTCCGAAAATTACACGGAAAGCTTTTCGCGCACAATGCTCCAATTACGACCAATAAACCATATAAACATGTTTGCGACACATTTGAGTGAAAACAACACAGTTTTGGTTGATAAAGAAAGGTGACGCCGATATGGTCACTTTTGGTCCGAAAATTTCAAGGAAAGCGTTTGGCACAGAAAGCTCCTATTATGACCTATACACCATATAAACATGTTTGGGACACATTTGAGCGAAAACAACACAATTTTGGTGGATAAAGAAAGGTGACGCCGATATGGTCACTTTTGTTCCGAAAATTACACGGAAAGCTTTCCGCGCAGAAAGCTCCTATTATGACCTATTCAACATATAAACATGTTTGGAACACATTTTAGCGAAATCAACACAATTTTGGTGGACAAAGAAAGGTGATGCCGATATGGTCACTTTTGGTCCGAAAATTTCACGAAAAGCTTTTCACGCACAATGCTCCCATTATGACCTATAAACCATATAAACATGTTTGGGACACATTTGAGCGAAAACAAAACAGTTTTGGTGGATAAAGAATGGTGACATCGATATGGTCACTTTTGGTCCGAAAATTTCACGAAAAGCTTTTCACGCACAATGCTCCCATTATGACCTATAAACCATATAAACGTGTTTGGGACACATTTGAGCGAAAACAAAACATTTTTGGTGGATAAAGAATGGTGACGTCGATATGGTTACTTTTGGTCCTAAAATTTCACGAACATCTTTTCGCGCAGAATGCTCCTATTATGACCTATAAACCATATAAACATGTATGGGACACATTTGAGCGAAAACAATACAGTTTTGGTGGATAAAGAAAGGTGACGCCGATATGGTCACTTTTGGTCCGAAAATTTCAAGGAAAGCTTTTGGCGCAGAAAGCTCCTAATATAACCTATACACCATGGAAACATGTTTGGGACATATTTGAGCGATAACAACACAGTTTTGGTGGATAAAAAAAGGTGACACCGATATGGTCACTTTTGGTCCGAAAATTACACGGAAAGCTTTTCGCGCACAATGCTCCAATTACGACCAATAAACCATATAAACATGTTTGCGACACATTTGAGTGAAAACAACACAGTTTTGGTGGATAAAGAAAGGTGACGCCGATATGGTCACTTTTGGTCCGAAAATTTCAAGGAAAGCTTTTGGCACAGAAAGCTCCTATTATGACCTATACACCATATAAACATGTTTGGGACACATTTGAGCGAAAACAACACAATTTTGGTGGATAAAGAAAGGTGACGACGATATGGTCACTTTTGTTCCGAAAATTAGACGGAAAGCTTTCCGCGCAGAAAGCTCCTATTATGACCTATTCAACATATAAACATGTTTGGAACACATTTTAGCGAAATCAACACAATTTTGGTGGACAAAGAAAGGTGATGCCGATATGGTCACTTTTGGTCCGAAAATTTCACGAAAAGCTTTTCACGCACAATGCTCCCATTATGACCTATAAACCATATAAACATGTTTGGGACACATTTGAGCGAAAACAAAACAGTTTTGGTGGATAAAGAATGGTGATGTCGATATGGTTACTTTTGGTCCTAAAATTTCTCGAAAATCTTTTCGCGCAGAATGCTCCCATTATGACCTATAAACCATATAAACATGTATGGGACACATTTGAGGGAAAACAATACAGTTTTGGTGGATAAAGAAAGGTGACGCCGATATGGTCACTTTTGGTCCGAAAATTTCAAGGAAAGCTTTTGGCGAAGAAAGCTCCTATTATAACCTATACACCATGTGAACATGTTTGGGACACATTTGAGCGAAAACAACACAGTTTTGGTGGATAAAGAAAGGTGACACCGATATGGTCACTTTTGGTCCGAAAATTACACGGAAAGCTTTACGCGCAGAAAGCTCCTATTATGACCTATTCAACATATAAACATGTTTGAAACACATTTTAGCGAAATCAACACAATTTTGGTGGACAAAGAAAGGTGATGCCGATATGGTCACTATTGGTCCGAAAATTTCACGAAAAGCTTTTCACGCACAATGCTCCCATTATGACCTATAAACCATATAAAGATGTTTCGGACACATTTGAGCGAAAACAAAACATTTTTGGTGGATAAAGAATGGTGACGTCGATATGGTTACTTTTGGCCCTAAAATTTCACGGAATTCTTTTCGCGCAGAATGCTCCTATTATGACCTATAAACCATATAAACATGTATGGGAAACATTTGAGCGAAAACAATACAGTTTTGGTGGATAAAGAAAGGTGATGCCGATATGGTCACTTTTGGTCCGAAAATTTCACGAAAAGCTTTTCACACACAATGCTCCCATTATGACCTATAAACCATATAAACATGTTTGGGACACATTTGAGCGAAAACAAAACAGTTTTGGTGGATAAAGAATGGTGACGTCGATATGGTTACTTTTGGTCCTAAAATTTCACGAAAATCTTTTCGCACAGAATGCTCCCATTATGACCTATAAACCATATAAACATGTATGGGACACATTTGAGCGAAAACAATACAATTTTGGTGGATAAAGAAAGGTGACGCCGATATGGTCACTTTTGGTCCGAAAATTTCAAGGAAATCTTTTGGCGCAGGAAGCTCTTATTATAACCTATACACCATCTAAACATGTTTGGGACACATTTGAGCGATAACAACACAGTTTTGGTGGATAAAGAAAGGTGACGCCGATATGGTCACTTTTGGTCCGAAAATTTAAAGGAAAGCTTTTGGCGCAGAAAGCTCCTATTATGACCTATACACCATATAAACATGTTTGGGACACATTTGAGCGAAAACAACACAATTTTGGTGGATAAAGAAAGGTGACGACGAGATGGTCACTTTTGTTCCGAAAATTTCAAGGAAAGCTTTTGGCGCAGGAAGCTCCTATTATAAGCTATACACCATGTAAACATGTTTGGGACACATTTGAGCGATAACAACACAGCTTTGGTGGATAATGAAATGTGACGCCGATATGGTCACTTTTGGTCCGAAAATTTCAAGGAAAGCTTTTGGCACAAATAGCTCTTATTATGACCTATACACTATATAAACATGTTTGGGACACATTTGAGCGAAAACAACACAATTTTGGTGGATAAAGAAAGGTGACGACGATATGGTCACTTTTGTTCCGAAAATTACATGGAAAGCTTTACGCGCAGAAAACTCCTATTATGACCTATTCAACATATAAACATGTTTGGAACACATTTTAGCGAAATCAACACAATTTTGGTGGACAAAGAAAGGTGATGCCGATATGGTCACTTTTGTTCCGAAAATTTCACGAAAAGCTTTTCACGCACAATGCTCTCATTATGACCTATAAACCATATAAACATGTTTGGGACACATTTGAGCGAAAACAAAACAGTTTTGGTGGATAAAGAATGGTGACATCGATATGATTACTTTTGGTCCTAAAATTTCACGAAAATCTTTTCGCGCAGAATGCTCCCATTATGACCTATAAACCATATAAACATGTATGGGACACATTTGAGCGAAAACAATACAGTTTTGGTGGATAAAGAAAGGTGACGCCGATATGGTCACTTTTGGTCCGAAAATTTCAAGGAAAGCTTTTGGCGCATGAAGCTCCTATTATAACCTATACACCATATAAACATGTTTGGGACACATTTGAGCGAAAACAACACAATTTTGGTGGATAAAGAAAGGTGACGACGAGATGGTCACTTTTGTTCCGAAAATTTCAAGGAAAGCTTTTGGCGAAGGAAGCTCCTATTATAAGCTATACACCATGTAAACATGTTTGGGAAACATTTGAGCGATAACAACACAGCTTTGGTGGATAATGAAATGTGACGCCGATATGGTCACTTTTGGTCCGAAAATTTCAAGGAAAGCTTTTGGCACAAATAGCTCTTATTATGACCTATACACTATATAAACATGTTTGGGACACATTTGAGCGAAAACAACACAATTTTGGTGGATAAAGAAAGGTGACGACGATATGGTCACTTTTGTTCCGAAAATTACATGGAAAGCTTTACGCGCAGAAAACTCCTATTATGACCTATTCAACATATAAACATGTTTGGAACACATTTTAGCGAATTCAACACAATTTTTGTGGACAAAGAAAGGTGATGCCGATATGGTCACTTTTGTTCCGAAAATTTAACGAAAAGCTTTTCACGCACAATGCTCTCATTATGACCTATAAACCATATAAACATGTTTGGGACACATTTGAGCGAAAACAAAACAGTTTTGGTGGATAAAGAATGGTGACGTCGATATGATTACTTTTGGTCCTAAAATTTCACGAAAATCTTTTCGCGCAGAATGCTCCCATTATGACCTATAAACCATATAAACATGTATGGGACACATTTGAGCGAAAACAATACAGTTTTGGTGGATAAAGAAAGGTGACGCCGATATGGTCACTTTTGGTCCGAAAATTTCAAGGAAAGCTTTTGGCGCATGAAGCTCCTATTATAACCTATACACCATATAAACATGTTTGGGACACATTTGAGCGAAAACAACACAATTTTGGTGGATAAAGAAAGGTGACGACGATATGGTCACTTTTGTTCCGAAAATTAGACGGAAAGCTTTCCGCGCAGAAAGCTCCTATTATGACCTATTCAACATATAAACATGTTTGGAACACATTTTAGCGATATCAACACAATTTTGGTGGACAAAGAAAGGTGATGCCGATATGGTCACTTTTGGTCCGAAAATTTCACGAAAAGCTTTTCACGCACAATGCTCCCATTATGACCTATAAACCATATAAACATGTTTGGGACACATTTGAGCGAAAACAAAACAGTTTTGGTGGATAAAGAATGGTGACGTCGATATGGTTACTTTTGGTCCTAAAATTTCACGAAAATCTTTTCGCGTAGAATGCTCCCATTATGACCTATAAACCATATCAACATGTATGGGACACATTTGAGCGAAAACAATACAGTTTTGGTGGATAAAGAAAGGTGACGCCGATATGGTCACTTTTGGTCCGAAAATTTCAAGGAAAGCTTTTGGCGCAGGAAGCTCCTATTATAACCTATACACCATGTAAACATGTTTGGGACACATTTGAGCGATAACAACACAGTTTTGGTGGATAAAGCAAGGTGACGCCGATATGGTCACTTTTGGTCTGAAAATTTCAAGGAAAGCTTTTGGCATAGAAAGCTCCTATTATGGCCTATACACCATATAAACATGTTTGGGACACATTTGAGCGAAAACAACACAATTTTGGTGGATAAAGAAAGGTGACGACGATATGGTCACTTTTGTTCCGAAAATTACACGGAAAGCTTTACGCGCAGAAAGCTCCTATTATGACCTATTCAACATATAAACATGTTTGGAACACATTTTAGCGATATCAACACAATTTTGGTGGACAAAGAAAGGTGATGCCGATATGGTCACTTTTGGTCCGAAAATTTCACGAAAAGCTTTTCACGCACAATGCTCCCATTATGACCTATAAACCATATAAACATGTTTGGGACACATTTGAGCGAAAACAAAACAGTTTTGGTGGATAAAGAATGGTGACATCGATATGGTTACTTTTGGTCCTAAAATTTCACGGAAATCTTTTCGCGCAGAATGCTCTCATTATGACCTATAAACCATATAAACATGTATGGGACAAATTTGAGCGAAAACAATACAGTTTTGGTGGATAAAGAAAGGTGACGCCGATATGGTCACTTTTGGTCCGAAAATTTCAAGGAAAGCTTTTGGCGCAGAAAGCTCCTATTATAACCTATACACCATGTAAACATGGTTGGGACACATTTGAGCGATAACAACACAGTTTTGGTGGATAAAGAAAGGTGACGCCGATATGGTCACTTTTGGTCCGAAAATTTCAAGGAAAGCTTTTGGCACAGAAAGCTCCGATTATGACCTATACACCATATAAACAGGTTTGGGACACATTTGAGCGATAACAACACAGTTTTGGTGGATAAAGAAAGGTGACGCCGATATGGTCACTTTTGGTCCGAAAATTTCAAGGAAAGCTTTTGGCGCAGGAAGCTCCTATTATAAGCTATACACCATGTAAACATGTTTGGGACACATTTGAGCGATAACAACACAGCTTTGGTGGATAATGAAAGGTGACGCCGATATGGTCACTTTTTGGTCCGAAAATTTCAAGGAAAGCTTTTGGCGCAGAAAGCTCCTATTATGACCTATACACCATATAAACATGTTTGGGACACATTTGAGCGAAAACAACACAATTTTTGTGGATAAAGAAAGGTGACGACGATATGGTCAGTTTTGTTCCGAAAATTACACGGAAAGCTTTACGCGCATAAAGCTCCTATTATGACCTATTCAACATATAAACATGTTTGGAACACATTTTAGCGAAATCAACACAATTTTGGTGGACAAAGAAAGGTGATGCCGATATGGTCACTTTTGGTCCGAAAATTTCACGAAAAGCTTTTCACGCACAATGCTCCCATTATGACCTATAAACCATATAAACATGGTTGGGACACATTTGAGCGAAAACAAAACCGTTTTGGTGGATAAAGAATGGTGACGTCGATATGATTACTTTTGGTCCTAAAATTTCACGAAAATCTTTTCGCGCAGAATGCTCCCATTATGACCTATAAATCATATAAACATGTATGGGACACATTTGAGCGAAAACAATACAGTTTTGGTGGATAAAGAAAGGTGACGCCGATATGGTCACTTTTGGTCCGAAAATTTTAAGGAAAGCTTTTGGCGCAGGAAGCTCCTATTATAACCTATACACCATATAAACATGTTTGGGACACATTTGAGCGAAAACAACACAATTTTGGTGGATAAAGAAAGGTGACGACGATATGGTCACTTTTGTTCCGAAAATTAGACGGAAAGCTTTCCGCGCAGAAAGCTCCTATTATGACCTATTCAACATATAAACATGTTTGGAACACATTTTAGCGAAATCAACACAATTTTGGTGGACAAAGAAAGGTGATGCCGATATGGCCACTTTTGGTACGAAAATTTCACGAAAAGCTTTTCACGCACAATGCTCCCATTATTACCTATAAACCATATAAACATGTTTGGGACACATTTGAGCGAAAACAAAACAGTTTCGTTGGATAAAGAATGGTTACGTCGATATGGTTACTTTTGGTCCTAAAATTTCACGAAAATCTTTTCGCACAGAATGCTCCCATTATGACCTATAAACCATATAAACATGTACGGTACACATTTGAGCGAAAACAATACAGTTTTGCTGGATAAAGAAAGGTGACGCCGATATGGTCACTTTTGGTCCGAAAATTTCAAGGAAAGCTTTTGGCGCAGAAAGCTCCTATTATAACCTATACACCATGTAAACATTTTTGGGAAACATTTGAGCGATAACAACACAGTTTTGGTGGATAAAGAAAGGTGACGCCGATATGGTCACTTTTGGTCCGAAAATTTCAAGGAAAGCTTTTGGCACAGAAAGCTCCTATTATGACCTATACACCAAATAAACATGTTTGGGACACATTTGAGCGAAAACAAAACAGTTTTGGTGGATAAAGAATGGTGACGTCGATATGGTTACTTTTGGTCCTAAAATTTCACGAAAATCTTTTCACGCACAATGCTCCCATTATGACCTATAAACCATATAAACATGTATGGGACACATTTGAGCGAAAACAATACAGTTTTGGTGGATAAAGAAAGGTGACGCCGATATGGTCACTTTTGGTCCGAAAATTTCAAGGAAAGCTTTTGGCGCAGAAAGCTCCTATTATAACCTATACACAATGTAAACATGTTTGGGACACATTTGAGCGATAACAACACAGTTTTGGTGGATAAAGAAAGGTGACGCCGATATGGTCACTTTTGGTCCGAAAATTTCAAGGAAATCTTTTGGCACAGAAAGCTCCTATTATGACCTATACACCATATAAACATGTTTGGGACACATTTGAGCGAAAACAACACAATTTTGGTGGACAAAGAAAGGTGACGACGATATGGTCACTTTTGTTCCGAAAATTACACGGAAAGCTTTACGCGCAGAAAGCTCCTATTATGACCTATTCAACATATAAACATGTTTGGAACACATTTTAGAGATATCAACACAATTTTGGTGGACAAAGAAAGGTGATGCCGATATGGTCACTTTTGGTCCGAAAATTTCACGAAAAGCTTTTCACGCACAATGCTCCCATTATGACCTATAAACCATATAAACATGTTTGGGACACATTTGAGCGATAACAACATAGTTTTGGTGGATAAAGAAAGGTGACACCGATATGGTCACTTTTGGTCCGAAAATTACACGGAAAGCTTTTCGCGCAGAATGCTCTCATTATGACCTATAAACCATATAAACATGTATGGGACAAATTTGAGCGAAAACAATATAGTTTTGGTGGATAAAGAAAGGTGACGCCGATATGGTCACTTTTGGTTCGAAAATTTCAAGGAAAGCTTTTGGCGCAGAAAGCTCCTATTATAACCTATACACCATGTAAACATGGTTGGGACACATTTGAGCGATAACAACACAGTTTTGGTGGATAAAGAAAGGTGACGCCGATATGGTCACTTTTGGTCCGAAAATTTCAAGGAAAGCTTTTGGCACAGAAAGCTCCGATTATGACCTATACACCATATAAACAGGTTTGGGACACATTTGAGCGATAACAACACAGTTTTGGTGGATAAAGAAAGGTGACGCCGATATGGTCACTTTTGGTCCGAAAATTTCAAGGAAAGCTTTTGGCGCAGGAAGCTCCTATTATAAGCTATACACCATGTAAACATGTTTGGGACACATTTGAGCGATAACAACACAGCTTTGGTGGATAATGAAAGGTGACGCCGATATGGTCACTTTTTGGTCCGAAAATTTCAAGGAAAGCTTTTGGCGCAGAAAGCTCCTATTATGACCTATACACCATATAAACATGTTTGGGACACATTTGAGCGAAAACAACACAATTTTTGTGGATAAAGAAAGGTGACGACGATATGGTCAGTTTTGTTCCGAAAATTACACGGAAAGCTTTACGCGCATAAAGCTCCTATTATGACCTATTCAACATATAAACATGTTTGGAACACATTTTAGCGAAATCAACACAATTTTGGTGGACAAAGAAAGGTGATGCCGATATGGTCACTTTTGGTCCGAAAATTTCACGAAAAGCTTTTCACGCACAATGCTCCCATTATGACCTATAAACCATATAAACATGGTTGGGACACATTTGAGCGAAAACAAAACCGTTTTGGTGGATAAAGAATGGTGACGTCGATATGATTACTTTTGGTCCTAAAATTTCACGAAAATCTTTTCGCGCAGAATGCTCCCATTATGACCTATAAACCATATAAACATGTATGGGACACATTTGAGCGAAAACAATACAGTTTTGGTGGATAAAGAAAGGTGACGCCGATATGGTCACTTTTGGTCCGAAAATTTTAAGGAAAGCTTTTGGCGCAGGAAGCTCCTATTATAACCTATACACCATATAAACATGTTTGGGACACATTTGAGCGAAAACAACACAATTTTGGTGGATAAAGAAAGGTGACGACGATATGGTCACTTTTGTTCCGAAAATTAGACGGAAAGCTTTCCGCGCAGAAAGCTCCTATTATGACCTATTCAACATATAAACATGTTTGGAACACATTTTAGCGAAATCAACACAATTTTGGTGGACAAAGAAAGGTGATGCCGATATGGCCACTTTTGGTACGAAAATTTCACGAAAAGCTTTTCACGCACAATGCTCCCATTATTACCTATAAACCATATAAACATGTTTGGGACACATTTGAGCGAAAACAAAACAGTTTCGTTGGATAAAGAATGGTTACGTCGATATGGTTACTTTTGGTCCTAAAATTTCACGAAAATCTTTTCGCACAGAATGCTCCCATTATGACCTATAAACCATATAAACATGTACGGTACACATTTGAGCGAAAACAATACAGTTTTGCTGGATAAAGAAAGGTGACGCCGATATGGTCACTTTTGGTCCGAAAATTTCAAGGAAAGCTTTTGGCGCAGAAAGCTCCTATTATAACCTATACACCATGTAAACATTTTTGGGAAACATTTGAGCGATAACAACACAGTTTTGGTGGATAAAGAAAGGTGACGCCGATATGGTCACTTTTGGTCCGAAAATTTCAAGGAAAGCTTTTGGCACAGAAAGCTCCTATTATGACCTATACACCAAATAAACATGTTTGGGACACATTTGAGCGAAAACAAAACAGTTTTGGTGGATAAAGAATGGTGACGTCGATATGGTTACTTTTGGTCCTAAAATTTCACGAAAATCTTTTCACGCACAATGCTCCCATTATGACCTATAAACCATATAAACATGTATGGGACACATTTGAGCGAAAACAATACAGTTTTGGTGGATAAAGAAAGGTGACGCCGATATGGTCACTTTTGGTCCGAAAATTTCAAGGAAAGCTTTTGGCGCAGAAAGCTCCTATTATAACCTATACACAATGTAAACATGTTTGGGACACATTTGAGCGATAACAACACAGTTTTGGTGGATAAAGAAAGGTGACGCCGATATGGTCACTTTTGGTCCGAAAATTTCAAGGAAATCTTTTGGCACAGAAAGCTCCTATTATGACCTATACACCATATAAACATGTTTGGGACACATTTGAGCGAAAACAACACAATTTTGGTGGACAAAGAAAGGTGACGACGATATGGTCACTTTTGTTCCGAAAATTACACGGAAAGCTTTACGCGCAGAAAGCTCCTATTATGACCTATTCAACATATAAACATGTTTGGAACACATTTTAGAGATATCAACACAATTTTGGTGGACAAAGAAAGGTGATGCCGATATGGTCACTTTTGGTCCGAAAATTTCACGAAAAGCTTTTCACGCACAATGCTCCCATTATGACCTATAAACCATATAAACATGTTTGGGACACATTTGAGCGATAACAACATAGTTTTGGTGGATAAAGAAAGGTGACACCGATATGGTCACTTTTGGTCCGAAAATTACACGGAAAGCTTTTCGCGCACAATGCTCCAATTACGACCAATAAACCATATAAACATGTTTGGGACACATTTGAGTGAAAACAACACAGTTTTGGTGGATAAAGAAAGGTGACGCCGATATGGTCACTTTTGGTCCGAAAATTTCAAGGAAAGCTTTTGGCACGGAAAGCTCCTATTATCACCTATACACCATATAAACATGTTTGGGACACATTTGAGCGAAAACAACACAATTTTGGTGGATAAAGAAAGGTGACGACGATATGGTCACTTTTGTTCCGAAAATTAGACGAAAAGCTTTACGCGCAGAAAGCTCCTATTATGACCTATTCAACATATAAACATGTTTGGAACACATTTTAGCGATATCAACACAATTTTGGTGGACAAAGAAAGGTGATGCCGATATGGTCACTTTTGGTCCAAAAATTTCACGAAAAGCTTTTCACGCACAATGCTCCCATTATGACCTATAAACCATATAAACATGTTTGGGACACATTTGATCGAAAACAAAACAGTTTTGGTGGATAAAGAATGGTGACGTCGATATGGTAACTTTTGGTCCTAAAATTTCACGAAAATCTTTTCGCGCAGAATGCTCCCATTATGACCTATAAACCATATAAACATGTATGGGACACATTTGAGCGAAAACAATACAGTTTTGGTGGATAAAGAAAGGTGACGCCGATATGGTCACTTTTGGTCCGAAAATTTCAAGGAAAGCTTTCGGCGCAGGAAGCTCCTATTATAACCTATACACCATGTAAACATGTTTGGGACACATTTGAGCGATAACAACACAGTTTTGGTGGTAAAGAAAGGTGACGCCGATATGGTCACTTTTGGTCAGAAAATTTCAAGGAAAGCTTTTGGCATAGAAAGCTTCTATTATGACCTATACACCATATAAACATGTTTGGGACTCATTTGAGCGAAAACAACACAATTTTGGTGGATAAAGAAAGGTGACAACGATATGGTCACTTTTGTTCCGAAAATTAGACGGAAAGCTTTACGCGCAGAAAGCTCCTATTATGACCTATTCAACATATAAACATGTTTGGAACACATTTTAGCGATATCAACACAATTTTGGTGGACAAAGAAAGGTGATGCCGATATGGTCACTTTTGGTCCGAAAATTTCACGAAAAGCTTTTCACGCACAATGCTCCCATTATGACCTATAAACCATATAAACATGTTTGGGACACATTTGAGCGAAAACAAAACAGTTTTGGTGGATAAAGAATGGTGACGTCGATATGGTTACTTTTGGTCCTAAAATTTCACGAAAATCTTTTCGCGCAGAATGCTCCCATTATGACCTATAAACCATATAAACATGTATGGGACACATTTGAGCGAAAACAATACAGTTTTGGTGGATAAAGAAAGGTGACGCCGATATGGTCACTTTTGGTCCGAAAATTTCAAGGAAAGCTTTTGGCGCAGGAAGCTCCTATTATAACCTATACACCATGTAAACATGTTTGGGACACATTTGAGCGATAACAACACAGTTTTGGTGGATAAAGAAAGGTGACGCCGATATGGTCACTTTTGGTCCGAAAATTTCAAGGAAAGCTTTTGGCACAGAAAGCTCCTATTATGACCTATACACCATACAAACATCTTTGGGACACATTTGAGCGAAAACAACACAATTTTGGTGGATAAAGAAAGGTGACGACGATATGGTCACTTTTGTTCCGAAAATTACACGGAAAGCTTTACGCGCAGAAAGCTCCTATTATGACCTATTCAACATATAAACATGTTTGGAACACATATTAGCGATATCAACACAATTTTGGTGGACGAAGAAAGGTGATGCCGATATGGTCACTTTTGGTCCTAAAATTTCACGGAAATCTTTTCACGCACAATGCTCCCATTATGACCTATAAACCATATAAACATGTTTGGGACACATTTGAGCGAAAACAATACAGTTTTGGTGGATAAAGAAAGGTGACGCCGATATGGTCACTTTTGGTCCGAAAATTTCAAGGAAAGCTTTTGGCGCAGGAAGCTCCTATTATAACCTATACACCATGTAAACATGTTTGGGACACATTTGAGCGATAACAACACAGTTTTGGTGGTAAAGAAAGGTGACGCCGATATGGTCACTTTTGGTCCGAAAATTTCAAGGAAAGCTTTTGGCATAGAAAGCTTCTATTATGACCTATACACCATATAAACATGTTTGGGACACATTTGAGCGAAAACAACACAATTTTGGTGGATAAAGAAAGGTGACGCCGATATGGTCACTTTTGTTCCGAAAATTACACGGAAAGCTTTACGCGCAGAAAGCTCCTATTATGACCTATTCAACATATAAACATGTTTGGAACACATTTTAGCGACAACACAATTTTGGTGGACAAAGAAAGGTGATGCCGATATGGTCACTTTTGGTCCGAAAATTTCACGAAAAGCTTTTCACGCACAATGCTCCCATTATGACCTATAAACCATATAAACATGTTTGGGACACATTTGAGCGAAAACAAAACAGTTTTGGGGGATAAACAATGGTGACGTCGATATGATTACTTTTGGTCCTAAAATTTCACGAAAATCTTTTCGCGCAGAATGCTCCCATTATGACCTATAAACCATATAAACATTTATTGGACACATTTGAGCGAAAACAATACAGTTTTGGTGGATAAAGAAAGGTGACGCCGATATGGTCACTTTTGGTCCGAAAATTTCAAGGAAAGCTTTTGGCGCAGGAAGCTCCTATTATAACCTATACACCATGTAAACATGTTTGGGACACATTTGAGCGATAACAACACAGTTTTGGTGGATAAAGAAAGGTGACGCCGATATGGTCACTTTTGGTCCGAAAATTTCAAGGAAAGCTTTTGGCACAGAAAGCTCCTATTATGACCTATACACCATCTAAACATGTTTGAGACACATTTGAGCGAAAACAACACAATTTTGGTGGATAAAGAAAGGTGACGAAGATATGGTCACATTTGTTTCGAAAATTACACGGAAAGCTTTACGCGCAGAAAGCTCTTATTATGACCTATTCAACATATAAACATGTTTGGAACACATTTTAGCGATATCAACACAATTTTGGTGGACAAAGAAAGGTGATGCCGATATGGTCACTTTTGGTCCGAAAATTTCACGAAAAGTTTTTCACGCACAATGCTCCCATTATGACCTATAAACCATATAAATTTGTTTGGGACACATTTGAGCGAAAACATAACAGTTTTGGTGGATAAAGAATGGTGACATCGATATGGTTACTCTTGGTCCTAACATTTCACGGAAATCTTTTCGCGCAGAATGCTCTCATTATGACCTATAAACCATATAAATATGTATGGAACACATTCGAGCGAAAACAATACAGTTTTGGTGGATAAAGAAAGGTGATGCCGATATGGTCACTTTTGGTCCGAAAATTTCAAGGAAAGCTTTTGGCGCAGAAAGTCCTATTATGACCTATGTACCACATAAACATGTTTGGGACACATTTGAGCGATAACAACACAGTTTTGGTGGATAAAGAAAGGTGGCGCCGATATGGTCACTTTTGGTCCGAAAATTTCAAGGAAAGATTTTGGCGCATGAAGCTCCTATTATAACCTATACACCATGTAAACATGTTTGGGACACATTTGAGCGATAACAACACAGTTTTGGTGGATAAAGAAAGGTGACGCCGATATGGTCACTTTTGGTCCGAAAATTTCAAGGAAAGCTTTTGGCACAGAAAGCTCCTATTATGACCTATACACCATATAAACATGTTTGGGTCACATTTGAGCGAAAACAACACAATTTTGGTGGATAAAGAAAGGTGACGACGATATGGTCACTTTTGTTCCGAAAATTAAACGGAAAGCTTTACGCGCAGAAAGCTCGTATTATGACCTATTCAACATATAAACATGTTTGGAACACATTTTAGCGATATCAACACAATTTTGGTGGACAAAGAAAGGTGATGCCGATATGGTCACTTTTGGTCCGAAAATTTCACGAAAAGCTTTTCACACACAATGCTTCCATTATGACCTACAAACCATATAAACATGTTTGGGACACATTTGAGCGAAAACAAAACAGTTTTGGTGGATAAAGAATGGTGACATCGATATGGTTACTTTTGGTCCTAAAATTTCACAGGAAATCTTTTCGCGCAGAATGCTCTCATTATGACCTATAAACCATATAAACATGTATGGGACACATTTGAGCGAAAACAATACAGTTTTGGTGGATAAAGAAAGGTGACGCCAAAATGGTCACTTTTGGTCTGAAAATTTCAAGGAAAGCTTATGGCGCAGGAAGCTCCTATTATAACCTATACACCATGTAAACATGTTTGGGACACATTTGAGCGATAACAACATAGTTTTGGTGGATAAAGAAAGGTGACGCCGATATGGTCACTTTTGGTCCGAAAATTTCAAGGAAAGCTTTTGGCATAGAAAGCTCCTATTATGACTTATACACCATATAAACATGTTTGGGACACATTTGAGCGAAAACAACTCAATTTTGGTGGATAAAGAAAGGTGACGACGATATGGTCACTTTTGTTCCGAAAATTACACGGAAAGCTTTACGCGCAGAAAGCTCCTATTATGACCTATTCAACATATAAACATGTTTGGAACACATTTTAGCTATATCAACACAATTTTGGTGGACAAAGAAAGGTGATGCCGATATGGTCACTTTTGGTCCGAAAATTACACAAAAAGCTTTTCACGCACAATGCTCCCATTATGACCTATAAACCATATAAACATGTTTGGGACACAATTGAGCGAAAACAAAACAGTTTTGGTGCATAAAGAATGGTGATGTCGATATGGTTACTTTTGGTCCTAAAATTTCACGAAAATCTTTTCGCGCAGAATGCTCCCATTATGACCTATAAACCATATAAACATGTATGGGACACATTTGAGCGAAAACAATACAGTTTTGGTGGATAAAGAAAGGTGACGCCGATATGGTCACTTTTGGTCCGAAAATTTTAAGGAAAGCTTTTGGCGCAGGAAGCTCCTATTATAACCTATACACCATATAAACATGTTTGGGACACATTTGAGCGAAAACAACACAATTTTGGTGGATAAAGAAAGGTGACGACGATATGGTCACTTTTGTTCCGAAAATTAGACGGAAAGCTTTACGCGCAGAAAGCTCCTATTATGACCTATTCAACATATAAACATGTTTGGAACACATTTTAGCGATATCAACACAATTTTGGTGGACAAAGAAAGGTGATGCCGATATGGTCACTTTTGGTCCGAAAATTTCACGAAAATCTTTTCGCGCAGAATGCTCCCATTATGACCTATAAACCATATAAACATGTATGGGACACATTTGAGCGAAAACAATACAGTTTTGGTGGATAAAGAAAGGTGACGCCGATATGGTCACTTTTGGTCCGAAAATTTCAAGGAAAGCTTTTGGCGCAGGAAGCTCCTATTATAACCTATACACCATGTAAACATGTTTGGGACACATTTGAGCGATAACAACACAGTTTTGGTGGATAAAGAAAGGTGACGCCGATATGGTCACTTTTGGTCCGAAAATTTCAAGGAAAGCTTTTGGCACAGAAAGCTCCTATTATGACCTATACACCATATAAACATCTTTGGGACACATTTGAGCGAAAACAACACAATTTTGGTGGATAAAGAAAGGTGACGACGATATGGTCACTTTTGTTCCGAAAATTACACGGAAAGCTTTACGCGCAGAAAGCTCCTATTATGACCTATTCAACATATAAACATGTTTGGAACACATTTTAGCGATATCAACACAATTTTGGTGGACGAAGAAAGGTGATGCCGATATGGTCACTTTTGGTCCTAAAATTTCACGGAAATCTTTTCACGCACAATGCTCCCATTATGACCTATAAACCATATAAACATGTTTGGGACACATTTGAGCGAAAACAATACAGTTTTGGTGGATAAAGAAAGGTGACGCCGATATGGTCACTTTTGGTCCGAAAATTTCAAGGAAAGCTTTTGGCGCAGGAAGCTCCTATTATAACCTATACACCATGTAAACATGTTTGGGACACATTTGAGCGATAACAACACAGTTTTGGTGGATAAAGAAAGGTGACACCGATATGGTCACTTTTGGTCCGAAAATTAAACGGAAAGCTTTTCGCGCACAATGCTCCAATTACGACCAATAAACCATATAAACATGTTTGCGACACATTTGAGTGAAAACAACACAGTTTTGGTGGATAAAGAAAGGTGATTCCGATACGGTCACTTTTGGTCCGAAAATTTCAAGGAAAGCTTTTGGCACAGAAAGCTCCTATTATGACCTATACACCATATAAACATCTTTGGGACACATTTGAGCGAAAACAACACAATTTTGGTGGATAAAGAAAGGTGACGACGATATGGTCACTTTTGTTCCGAAAATTACACGGAAAGCTTTACGCGCAGAAAGCTCCTATTATGACCTACTCAACATATAAACATGTTTGGGACACATTTGAGCGAAAACAAAACAGTTTTGGTGGATAAAGAATGGTGACGTCGATATGGTTACTTTTGGTCCTAAAATTTCACGAAAATCTTTTCGCGCAGAATGCTCCCATTATGACCTATAAACCATATAAACATGTATGGGACACATTTGAGCGAAAACAATACAGTTTTGGTGGATAAAGAAAGGTGACGCCGATATGGTCACTTTTGGTCCGAAAATTTCAAGGAAAGCTTTTGGCGCAGGAAGCTCCTATTATAACCTATACACCATGTAAACATGTTTGGGACACATTTGAGCGATAACAACACAGTTTTGGTGGATAAAGAAAGGTGACGCCGATATGGTCACTTTTGGTCCGAAAATTTCAAGGAAAGCTTTTGGCACAGAAAGCTCCTATTATGACCTATACACCATATAAACATCTTTGGGACACATTTGAGCGAAAACAACACAATTTTGGTGGATAAAGAAAGGTGACGACGATATGGTCACTTTTGTTCCGAAAATTACACGGAAAGCTTTACGCACAGAAAGCTCCTATTATGACCTATTCAACATATAAACATGTTTGGAACACATTTTAGCGATATCAACACAATTTTGGTGGACAAAGAAAGGTGATGCCGATATGGTCACTTTTGGTCCGAAAATTACACAAAAAGCTTTTCACGCACAATGCTCCCATTATGACCTATAAACCATATAAACATGTTTGGGACACAATTGAGCGAAAACAAAACAGTTTTGGTGGATAAAGAATGGTGATGTCGATATGGTTACTTTTGGTCCTAAAATTTCACGAAAATCTTTTCGCGCAGAATGCTCCCATTATGACCTATAAACCATATAAACATGTATGGGACACATTTGAGCGAAAACAATACAGTTTTGGTGGATAAAGAAAGGTGACGCCGATATGGTCACTTTTGGTCCGAAAATTTTAAGGAAAGCTTTTGGCGCAGGAAGCTCCTATTATAACCTATACACCATATAAACATGTTTGGGACACATTTGAGCGAAAACAACACAATTTTGGTGGATAAAGAAAGGTGACGACGATATGGTCACTTTTGTTCCGAAAATTAGACGGAAAGCTTTACGCGCAGAAAGCTCCTATTATGACCTATTCAACATATAAACATGTTTGGAACACATTTTAGCGATATCAACACAATTTTGGTGGACAAAGAAAGGTGATGCCGATATGGTCACTTTTGGTCCGAAAATTTCACGAAAAGCTTTTCACGCACAATGCTCCCATTATGACCTATAAACCATATAAACATGTTTGGGACACATTTGAGCGAAAACAAAACAGTTTTGGTGGATAAAGAATGGTGACGTCGATATGGTTACTTTTGGTCCTAAAATTTCACGAAAATCTTTTCGCGCAGAATGCTCCCATTATGACCTATAAACCATATAAACATGTATGGGACACATTTGAGCGAAAACAATACAGTTTTGGTGGATAAAGAAAGGTGACGCCGATATGGTCACTTTTGGTCCGAAAATTTCAAGGAAAGCTTTTGGCGCAGGAAGCTCCTATTATAACCTATACACCATGTAAACATGTTTGGGACACATTTGAGCGATAACAACACAGTTTTGGTGGATAAAGAAAGGTGACGCCGATATGGTCACTTTTGGTCCGAAAATTTCAAGGAAAGCTTTTGGCACAGAAAGCTCCTATTATGACCTATACACCATATAAACATCTTTGGGACACATTTGAGCGAAAACAACACAATTTTGGTGGATAAAGAAAGGTGACGACGATATGGTCACTTTTGTTCCGAAAATTACACGGAAAGCTTTACGCGCAGAAAGCTCCTATTATGACCTACTCAACATATAAACATGTTTGGAACACATTTTAGCGATATCAACACAATTTTGTTGGACGAAGAAAGGTGATGCCGATATGGTCACTTTTGGTCCTAAAATTTCACGGAAATCTTTTCACGCACAATGCTCCCATTATGACCTATAAACCATATAAACATGTTTGGGACACATTTGAGCGAAAACAATACAGTTTTGGTGGATAAAGAAAGGTGACGCCGATATGGTCACTTTTGGTCCGAAAATTTCAAGGAAAGCTTTTGGCGCAGGAAGCTCCTATTATAACCTATACACCATGTAAACATGTTTGGGACACATTTGAGCGATAACAACACAGTTTTGGTGGATAAAGAAAGGTGACACCGATATGGTCACTTTTGGTCCGAAAATTAAACGGAAAGCTTTTCGCGCACAATGCTCCAATTACGACCAATAAACCATATAAACATGTTTGCGACACATTTGAGTGAAAACAACACAGTTTTGGTGGATAAAGAAAGGTGATTCCGATACGGTCACTTTTGGTCCGAAAATTTCAAGGAAAGCTTTTGGGACAGAAAGCTCCTATTATGACCTATACACCATATAAACATGTTTGGGACACATTTGAGCGAAAACAACACAATTTTGGTGGATAAAGAAAGGTGACGCCGATATGGTCACTTTTGTTCCGAAAATTACACGGAAAGCTTTACGCGCAGAAAGCTCCTATTATGACCTATTCAACATATAAACATGTTTGGAACAGATTTTAGCGACAACACAATTTTGGTGGACAAAGAAAGGTGATGCCGATATGGTCACTTTTGGTCCGAAAATTTCACGAAAAGCTTTTCACGCATAATGCTCCCATTATAACCTATAAACCATATAAACATGTTTGGGACACATTTGAGCGAAAACAAAACAGTTTTGTGGGATAAACAATGGTGACGTCGATATGATTACTTTTGGTCCTAAAATTTCACGAAAATCTTTTCGCGCAGAATGCTCCCATTATGACCTATAAACCATATAAACATGTATTGGACACATTTGAGCGAAAACAATACAGTTTTGGTGGATAAAGAAAGGTGTCGCCGATATGGTCACTTTTGGTCCGAAAATTTCAAGGAAAGCTTTTGGCGCAGGAAGCTCCTATTATAACCTATACACCATGTAAACATGTTTGGGACACATTTGAGCGATAACAACACAGTTTTGGTGGATAAAGAAAGGTGACGCCGATATGGTCACTTTTGGTCTGAAAATTTCAAGGAAAGCTTTTGGCACAGAAAGCTCCTATTATGACCTATACACCATCTAAACATGTTTGGGACACATTTGAGCGAAAACAACACAATTTTGGTGGATAAAGAAAGGTGACGAAGATATGGTCACATTTGTTTCGAAAATTATACGGAAAGCTTTACGCGCAGAAAGCTCTTATTATGACCTATTCAACATATAAACATGTTTGGAACACATTTTAGCGATATCAACACAATTTTGGTGGACAAAGAAAGGTGATGCCGATATGGTCACTTTTGGTCCGAAAATTACACAAAAAGCTTTTCACGCACAATGCTCCCATTATTACCTATAAACCATATAAACATGTTTGGGACACATTTGAGCGAAAACAAAACAGTTTTGGTGGATAAAGAATGGTGATGTCGATATGGTTACTTTTGGTCCTAAAATTTCACGAAAATCTTTTCGCGCAGAATGCTCCCATTATGACCTATAAACCATATAAACATGTATGGGACACATTTGAGCGGAAACAATACAGTTTTGGTGGATAAAGAAAGGTGACGCCGATATGGTCACTTTTGGTTCGATAATTTCAAAGAAAGCTTTTGGCGCAGAAAGTCCTATTATGACCTATGTACCACATAAACATGTTTGGGACACATTTGAGCGATAACAACACAGTTTTGGTGGATAAAGAAAGGTGACGCCGATATGGTCACTTTTGGTCCGAAAATTTCAAGGAAAGCTTTTGGCGCAGAAAGCTCCTATTATAACCTATACACCATGTAAACATGTTTGGGACACATTTGAGCGATAACAACACAGTTTTGGTGGATAAAGAAAGGTGACGCCGATATGGTCACTTTTGGTCCGAAAATTTCAAGGAAAGCTTTTGGCGCAGGAAGCTCCTATTATAACCTATACACCATGTAAACATGTTTGGGACACATTTGAGCGATAACAACACAGTTTTGGTGGATAAAGAAAGGTGACGCCGATATGGTCACTTTTGGTTCGAAAATTTCAAGGATTGCTTTCGGCACAGAAAGCTCCTATTATGACCTATACACCATATAAACATGTTTGGGACACATTTGAGCGAAAACAACACAATTTTGGTGGATAAAGAAAGGTGACGACGATATGGTCACTTTTGTTCCGAAAATTACACGGAAAGCTTTACGCGCAGAAAGCTCCTATTATGACCTATTCAACATATAAACATGTTTGGAACACATTTTAGCGATATCAACACAATTTTGGTGGACAAAGAAAGGTGATGCCGATATGGTCACTTTTGGTCCGAAAATTTCACGAAAAGTTTTTCACGCACAATGCTCCCATTATGACCTATAAACCATATAAACATGTTTGGGACACATTTGAGCGAAAACAAAACAGTTTTGGTGGATAAAGAATGGTGACATCGATATGGTTACTTTTGGTCCTAAAATTTCACGGAAATCTTTTCGCGCAGAATGCTCTCATTATGACCTATAAACCATATAAACATGTATGGAACACATTTGAGCGAAAACAATACAGTTTTGGTGGATAAAGAAAGGTGACGCCGATATGGTCACTTTTGGTCCGAAAATTTCAAGGAAAGCTTTTGGCGCAGAAAGCTCCTATTATAACCTATACACCATGTAAACATGTTTGGGACACATTTGAGCGATAGCAACACATTTTTGGTGGATAAAGAAAGGTGGCGCCGATATGGTCACTTTTGGTCCGAAAATTTCAAGGAAAGCTTTTGGCGCAGGAAGCTCCTATTATAACCTATACACCATGTAAACATGTTTGGGACACATTTGAGCGATAACAACACAGTTTTGGTGGATAAAGAAAGGTGACGCCGATATGGTCACTTTTGGTTCGAAAATTTCAAGGAAAGCTTTTGGCACAGAAAGCTCCTATTATGACTTATACACCATATAAACATGTTTGGGACACAATTGAGCGAAAACAACACAATTTTGGTGGATAAAGAAAGGTGACGACGATATGGTCACTTTTGTTCCGAAAATTAAACGGAAAGCTTTACGCGCAGAAAGCTCCTATTATGACCTATTCAACATATAAACATGTTTGGAACACATTTTAGCGATAGCAACACAATTTTGGTGGACAAAGAAAGGTGATGCCGATATGGTCACTTTTGGTCCGAAAATTTCACGAAAAGCTTTTCACGCACAATGCTCCCATTATGACCTACAAACCATATAAACATGTTTGGGACACATTTGAGCGAAAACAAAACAGTTTTGGTGGATAAAGAATGGTGACATCGATATGGTTACTTTTAGTCCAAAAATTTCACGGAAATCTTTTCGCGCAGAATGCTCTCATTATGACCTATAAACCATATAAACATGTTTGGGACACATTTGAGCGATAGCAACACAGTTTTGGTGGATAAAGAAAGGTGGCGCCGATATGGTCACTTTTGGTCCGAAAATTTCAAGGAAAGCTTTTGGCGCAGGAAGCTCCTATTATAACCTATACACCATGTAAACATGTTTGGGACACATTTGAGCGATAACAACACAGTTTTGGTGGATAAAGAAAGGTGACGCCGATATGGTCACTTTTGGTTCGAAAATTTCAAGGAAAGCTTTCGGCACAGAAAGCTCCTATTATGACCTATACACCATATAAACATGTTTGGGACACATTTGAGCGAAAACAACACAATTTTGGTGGATAAAGAAAGGTGACGACGATATGGTCACTTTTGTTCCGAAAATTAAACGGAAAGCTTTACGCGCAGAAAGCTCCTATTATGACCTATTCAACATATAAACATGTTTGGAACACATTTTAGCGATATCAACACAATTTTGGTGGACAAAGAAAGGTGATGCCGATATGGTCACTTTTGGTCCGAAAATTTCACGAAAAGTTTTTCACGCACAATGCTCCCATTATGACCTATAAACCATATAAACATGTTTGGGACACATTTGAGCGAAAACAAAACAGTTTTGGTGGATAAAGAATGGTGACATCGATATGGTTACTTTTGGTCCTAAAATTTCACGGAAATCTTTTCGCGCAGAATGCTCTCATTATGACCTATAAACCATATAAACATGTATGGAACACATTTGAGCGAAAACAAAACAGTTTTGGTGGATAAAGAAAGGTGACGCCGATATGGTCACTTTTGGTCCGAAAATTTCAAGGAAAGCTTTTGGCGCAGAAAGCTCCTATTATAACCTATACACCATGTAAACATGTTTGGGACACATTTGAGCGATAGCAACACAGTTTTGGTGGATAAAGAAAGGTGGCGCCGATATGGTCACTTTTGGTCCGAAAATTTCAAGGAAAGCTTTTGGCGCAGGAAGCTCCTATTACAACCTATACACCATGTAAACATGTTTGGGACACATTTGAGCGATACCAACACAGTTTTGGTGGATAAAGAAAGGTGACGCCGATATGGTCACTTTTGGTTCGAAAATTTCAAGGAAAGCTTTTGGCACAGAAAGCTCCTATTATGACCTATACACCATGTAAACATGTTTGGGACACATTTGAGCGAAAACAACACAATTTTGGTGGATAAAGAAAGGTGACGCCGATATGGTCACTTTTGGTCCGAAAATTTCAAGGAAAGCTTTTGGCACAGAAAGCTCCTATTATGACCTATACACCATATAAACATGTTTGGGACACATTTGAGCAAAAACAACACAATTTTGGTGGATAAAGAAAGGTGACGACGATATGGTCGCTTTTGTTCCGAAAATTACACGGAAAGCTTTACGCGCAGAAAGCTCCTATTATGACCTATTCAACATATAAACATGTTTGGAACACATTTTAGCGATATCAACACAATTTTGGTGGACAAAGAAAGGTGATGCCGATATGGTCACTTTTGGTCCGAAAATTTCACGAAAAGCTTTTCACGCACAATGCTCCCATTATGACCTATAAACCATATAAACATGTTTGGGACACATTTGAGCGAAAACAAAACAGTTTTGGTGGATAAAGAATGGTGACATCGATATTGTTACTTTTGGTCCTAAAATTTCACGAAAATCTTTTCGCGCAGAATGCTCTCATTGTGACCTATAAACCATATAAACATGTATGGGACACATTTGAGCGAAAACAATACAGTTTTGGTGGATAAAGAAAGGTGACGCCGATATGGTCACTTTTGGTCCGAAAATTTCAAGGAAAGCTTTTCGCGTAGAAAGCTCCTATTATAACCTATACACCATGTAAACATGTTTGGGACACATTTGAGCGATAACAACACAGTTTTGGTGGATAAAGAAAGGTGATGCCGATATGGTCACTTTTGGTTCGAAAATTTCAAGGAAAGCTTTTGGCACATAAAGCTCCTATTATGACCTATACACCATGTAAACATGTTTGGGACACATTTGAGCGAAAACAACACAGTTTTGGTGGATAAAGAAAGGTGACGCCGATATGGTCACTTTTGGTCCGAAAATTTCAAGGAAAGCTTTTGGCACAGAAAGCTCCTATTATGACCTATACACCATATAAACATGTTTGGGACACATTTGAGCGAAAACAACACAATTTTGGTGGATAAAGAAAGGTGACGACGATATGGTCGCTTTTGTTCCGAAAATTACACGGAAAGCTTTACGCGCAGAAAGCTCCTATATTGACCTATTCAACATATAAACATGTTTGGAACACATTTTAGCGATATCAACACAATTTTGGTGGACAAAGAAAGGTGATGCCGATATGGTCACTTTTGGTCCGAAAATTTCACGAAAAGCTTTTCACGCACAATGCTCCCATTATGACCTATAAACCATATAAACATGTTTGGGACACATTTGAGCGAAAACAAAACAGTTTTGGTGGATAAAGAATGGTGACATCGATATTGTTACTTTTGGTCCTAAAATTTCACGAAAATCTTTTCGCGCAGAATGCTCTCATTATGACCTATAAACCATATAAACATGTATGGGACACATTTGAGCGAAAACAATACAGTTTTGGTGGATAAAGAAAGGTGACGCCGATATGGTCACTTTTGGTCCGAAAATTTCAAGGAAAGCTTTTGGCGTAGAAAGCTCCTATTATAACCTATACACCATGTAAACATGTTTGGGACACATTTGAGCGATAACAACACAGTTTTGGTGGATAAAGAAAGGTGACACCGATATGGTCACTTTTGGTCCGAAAATTACACGAAAAGCTTTTCGCGCACAATACTCCAATGACGACCAATAAACCATATAAACATGTTTGGGACACATTTGAGCGATAACAACACAGTTTTGGTGGATAAAGAAAGGTGACGCCGATATGGTCACTTTTGGTCCGAAAATTTCAAGGAAAGCTTTTGGCACAGAAAGCTCCTATTATGACCTATACACCATATAAACATGTTTGGGACACATTTGAGCGAAAACAACACAATTTTGGTGGATAAAGAAAGGTGACGCCGATATGGTCACTTTTGTTCCGAAAATTACACGGAAAGCTTTACGCGCAGAAAGCTCCTATTATGACCTATTCAACATATAAACATGTTTGGAACACATTTTAGCGAAATCAACACAATTTTGGTAGACAAAGAAAGGTGATGCCGATATGGTCACTTTTGGTCCGAAAATTTCACGAAAAGCTTTTCACGCAAAATGCTCCCATTATGACCTATAAACCATATAAACATGTTTGGGACTCATTTGAGCGAAAACAAAACAGTTTTGGTGGATAAAGAATGGTGACGTCGATATGGTTACTTTTGGTCCTAAAATTTCACGAAAATCTTTTCGCGCAGAATGCTCCCATTATGACCTATAAACCATATAAACATGTATGGGACACATTTGAGCGAAAACAATACAGTTTTGGTGGATAAAGAAAGGTGACGCCGATATGGTCACTTTTGGTCCGAAAATTTCAAGGAAAGCTTTTGGCGCAGGAAGCTCCTATTATAACCTATACACCATGTAAACATGTTTGGGACACATTTGAGCGATAACAACACAGTTTTGGTGGATAAAGAAAGGTGACGCCGATATGGTCACTTTTGGTCCGAAAATTTCAAGGAAAGCTTTTGGCACAGAAAGCTCCTATTATGACCTATACACCATATAAACATGTTTGGGACACATTTGAGCGGAAACAACACAATTTTGGTGGATAAAGAATGGTGACGCCGATATGGTCACTTTTGTTCCGAAAATTACACGGAAAGCTTTACGCGCAGAAAGCTCCTATTATGACCTATTCAACATATAAACATGTTTGGAACACATTTTAGCGAAATCAACACAATTTTGGTGGACAAAGAAAGGTGATGCCGATATGGTCACTTTTGGTCCGAAAATTTCACGAAAAGCTTTTCACGCACAATGCTCCCATTATGATCTATAAACCATATAAACATGTTTGGGACTCATTTGAGCGAAAACAAAACAGTTTTGGTGGATAAAGAATGGTGACGTCGATATGGTCACTTTTGGTCCTAAAATTTCACGGAAATCTTTTCGCGCATAATGCTCTCATTATGACCTATAAACCATATAAACATGTTTGGGACACATTTGGGCGAAAACAATACAGTTTTGGTGGATAAAGAATGGTGACGCCGATATGGTCACTTTTGGTCCTAAAATTTCACGGAAATCTTTTCGCACAGAATGCTCCTATTATAACCTATACACCATGTAAACATGTTTGGGACACATTTGAGCGATAACAACACAGTTTTGGTGGATAAAGAAAGGTGACGCCGATATGGTCACTTTTGGTCCGAAAATTTCAAGGAAAGCTTTTGGCACAGAAAGCTCCTATTATGACCTATACACCATATAAACATGTTTGGGACACATTTGAGCGAAAACAACACAATTTTGGTGGATAAAGAAAGGTGACGCCGATATGGTCACTTTTGTTCCGAAAATTACACGGAAAGCTTTACGCGCAGAAAGCTCCTATTATGACCTATTCAACATATAAACATGTTTGGAACACATTTTAGCGAAATCAACACAATTTTGGTAGACAAAGAAAGGTGATGCCGATATGGTCACTTTTGGTCCGAAAATTTCACGAAAAGCTTTTCACGCAAAATGCTCCCATTATGACCTATAAACCATATAAACATGTTTGGGACTCATTTGAGCGAAAACAAAACAGTTTTGGTGGATAAAGAATGGTGACGTCGATATGGTTACTTTTGGTCCTAAAATTTCACGAAAATCTTTTCGCGCAGAATGCTCCCATTATGACCTATAAACCATATAAACCTGTATGGGACACATTTGAGCGAAAACAATACAGTTTTGGTGGATAAAGAAAGGTGACGCCGATATGGTCACTTTTGGTCCGAAAATTTCAAGGAAAGCTTTTGGCGCAGGAAGCTCCTATTATAACCTATACACCATGTAAACATGTTTGGGACACATTTGAGCGAAAACAACACAATTTTGGTGGATAAAGACAGGTGACGCCGATATGGTCACTTTTGTTCCGAAAATTACACGGAAAGCTTTACGCGCAGAAAGCTCCTATTATGACCTATTCAACATATAAACATGTTTGGAACACATTTTAGCGAAATCAACACAATTTTGGTAGACAAAGAAAGGTGATGCCGATATGGTCACTTTTGGTCCGAAAATTTCACGAAAAGCTTTTCACGCAAAATGCTCCCATTATGACCTATAAACCATATAAACATGTTTGGGACTCATTTGAGCGAAAACAAAACAGTTTTGGTGGATAAAGAATGGTGACGTCGATATGGTTACTTTTGGTCCTAAAATTTCACGAAAATCTTTTCGCGCAGAATGCTCCCATTATGACCTATAAACCATATAAACATGTATGGGACACATTTGAGCGAAAACAATACAGTTTTGGTGGATAAAGAAAGGTGACGCCGATATGGTCACTTTTGGTCCGAAAATTTCAAGGAAAGCTTTTGGCGCAGGAAGCTCCTATTATAACCTATACACCATGTAAACATGTTTGGGACACATTTGAGCGATAACAACACAGTTTTGGTGGATAAAGAAAGGTGACGCCGATATGGTCACTTTTGGTCCGAAAATTTCAAGGAAAGCTTTTGGCACAGAAAGCTCCTATTATGACCTATACACCATATAAACATGTTTGGGACACATTTGAGCGGAAACAACACAATTTTGGTGGATAAAGAATGGTGACGCCGATATGGTCACTTTTGTTCCGAAAATTACACGGAAAGCTTTACGCGCAGAAAGCTCCTATTATGACCTATTCAACATATAAACATGTTTGGAACACATTTTAGCGAAATCAACACAATTTTGGTGGACAAAGAAAGGTGATGCCGATATGGTCACTTTTGGTCCGAAAATTTCACGAAAAGCTTTTCATGCACAATGCTCCCATTATGATCTATAAACCATATAAACATGTTTGGGACTCATTTGAGCGAAAACAAAACAGTTTTGGTGGATAAAGAATGGTGACGTCGATATGGTCACTTTTGGTCCTAAAATTTCACGGAAATCTTTTCGCGCATAATGCTCTCATTATGACCTATAAACCATATAAACATGTTTGGGACACATTTGAGCGAAAACAATACAGTTTTGGTGGATAAAGAATGGTGACGCCGATATGGTCACTTTTGGTCCTAAAATTTCACGGAAATCTTTTCGCACAGAATGCTCCTATTATAACCTATACACCATGTAAACATGTTTGGGACACATTTGAGCGATAACAACACAGTTTTGGTGGATAAAGAAAGGTGACGCCGATATGGTCACTTTTGGTCCGAAAATTTCAAGGAAAGCTTTTGGCACAGAAAGCTCCTATTATGACCTATACACCATATAAACATGTTTGGGACACATTTGAGCGAAAACAACACAATTTTGGTGGATAAAGAAAGGTGACGCCGATATGGTCACTTTTGTTCCGAAAATTACACGGAAAGCTTTACGCGCAGAAAGCTCCTATTATGACCTATTCAACATATAAACATGTTTGGAACACATTTTAGCGAAATCAACACAATTTTGGTAGACAAAGAAAGGTGATGCCGATATGGTCACTTTTGGTCCGAAAATTTCACGAAAAGCTTTTCACGCAAAATGCTCCCATTATGACCTATAAACCATATAAACATGTTTGGGACTCATTTGAGCGAAAACAAAACAGTTTTTGTGGATAAAGAATGGTGACGTCGATATGGTTACTTTTGGTCCTAAAATTTCACGAAAATCTTTTCGCGCAGAATGCTCCCATTATGACCTATAAACCATATAAACCTGTATGGGACACATTTGAGCGAAAACAATACAGTTTTGGTGGATAAAGAAAGGTGACGCCGATATGGTCACTTTTGGTCCGAAAATTTCAAGGAAAGCTTTTGGCGCAGGAAGCTCCTATTATAACCTATACACCATGTAAACATGTTTGGGACACATTTGAGCGAAAACAACACAATTTTGGTGGATAAAGAAAGGTGACGCCGATATGGTCACTTTTGTTCCGAAAATTACACGGAAAGCTTTACGCGCAGAAAGCTCCTATTATGACCTATTCAACATATAAACATGTTTGGAACACATTTTAGCGAAATCAACACAATTTTGGTAGACAAAGAAAGGTGATGCCGATATGGTCACTTTTGGTCCGAAAATTTCACGAAAAGCTTTTCACGCAAAATGCTCCCATTATGACCTATAAACCATATAAACATGTTTGGGACTCATTTGAGCGAAAACAAAACAGTTTTGGTGGATAAAGAATGGTGACGTCGATATGGTTACTTTTGGTCCTAAAATTTCACGAAAATCTTTTCGCGCAGAATGCTCCCATTATGACCTATAAACCATATAAACATGTATGGGACACATTTGAGCGAAAACAATACAGTTTTGGTGGATAAAGAAAGGTGACGCCGATATGGTCACTTTTGGTCCGAAAATTTCAAGGAAAGCTTTTGGCGCAGGAAGCTCCTATTATAACCTATACACCATGTAAACATGTTTGGGACACATTTGAGCGATAACAACACAGTTTTGGTGGATAAAGAAAGGTGACGCCGATATGGTCACTTTTGGTCCGAAAATTTCAAGGAAAGCTTTTGGCACAGAAAGCTCCTATTATGACCTATACACCATATAAACATGTTTGGGACACATTTGAGCGGAAACAACACAATTTTGGTGGATAAAGAATGGTGACGCCGATATGGTCACTTTTGTTCCGAAAATTACACGGAAAGCTTTACGCGCAGAAAGCTCCTATTATGACCTATTCAACATATAAACATGTTTGGAACACATTTTAGCGAAATCAACACAATTTTGGTGGACAAAGAAAGGTGATGCCGATATGGTCACTTTTGGTCCGAAAATTTCACGAAAAGCTTTTCACGCACAATGCTCCCATTATGATCTATAAACCATATAAACATGTTTGGGACTCATTTGAGCGAAAACAAAACAGTTTTGGTGGATAAAGAATGGTGACGTCGATATGGTCACTTTTGGTCCTAAAATTTCACGGAAATCTTTTCGCGCATAATGCTCTCATTATGACCTATAAACCATATAAACATGTTTGGGACACATTTGAGCGAAAACAATACAGTTTTGGTGGATAAAGAATGGTGACGCCGATATGGTCACTTTTGGTCCTAAAATTTCACGAAAATCTTTTCGCACAGAATGCTCCTATTATAACCTATACACCATGTAAACATGTTTGGGACACATTTGAGCGATAACAACACAGTTTTGGTGGATAAAGAAAGGTGACGCCGATATGGTCACTTTTGGTCCGAAAATTTCAAGGAAAGCTTTTGGCACAGAAAGCTCCTATTATGACCTATACACCATATAAACATGTTTGGGACACATTTGAGCGAAAACAACACAATTTTGGTGGATAAAGAAAGGTGACGCCGATATGGTCACTTTTGTTCCGAAAATTACACGGAAAGCTTTACGCGCAGAAAGCTCCTATTATGACCTATTCAACATATAAACATGTTTGGAACACATTTTAGCGAAATCAACACAATTTTGGTAGACAAAGAAAGGTGATGCCGATATGGTCACTTTTGGTCCGAAAATTTCACGAAAAGCTTTTCACGCAAAATGCTCCCATTATGACCTATAAACCATATAAACATGTTTGGGACTCATTTGAGCGAAAACAAAACAGTTTTGGTGGATAAAGAATGGTGACGTCGATATGGTTACTTTTGGTCCTAAAATTTCACGAAAATCTTTTCGCGCAGAATGCTCCCATTATGACCTATAAACCATATAAACATGTATGGGACACATTTGAGCGAAAACAATACAGTTTTGGTGGATAAAGAAAGGTGACGCCGATATGGTCACTTTTGGTCCGAAAATTTCAAGGAAAGCTTTTGGCGCAGGAAGCTCCTATTATAACCTATACACCATGTAAACATGTTTGGGACACATTTGAGCGATAACAACACAGTTTTGGTGGATAAAGAAAGGTGACGCCGATATGGTCACTTTTGGTCCGAAAATTTCAAGGAAAGCTTTTGGCACAGAAAGCTCCTATTATGACCTATACACCATATAAACATGTTTGGGACACATTTGAGCGGAAACAACACAATTTTGGTGGATAAAGAATGGTGACGCCGATATGGTCACTTTTGTTCCGAAAATTACACGGAAAGCTTTACGCGCAGAAAGCTCCTATTATGACCTATTCAACATATAAACATGTTTGGAACACATTTTAGCGAAATCAACACAATTTTGGTGGACAAAGAAAGGTGATGCCGATATGGTCACTTTTGGTCCGAAAATTTCACGAAAAGCTTTTCACGCACAATGCTCCCATTATGATCTATAAACCATATAAACATGTTTGGGACTCATTTGAGCGAAAACAAAACAGTTTTGGTGGATAAAGAATGGTGACGTCGATATGGTCACTTTTGGTCCTAAAATTTCACGGAAATCTTTTCGCGCATAATGCTCTCATTATGACCTATAAACCATATAAACATGTTTGGGACACATTTGAGCGAAAACAATACAGTTTTGGTGGATAAAGAATGGTGACGCCGATATGGTCACTTTTGGTCCTAAAATTTCACGGAAATCTTTTCGCACAGAATGCTCCTATTATAACCTATACACCATGTAAACATGTTTGGGACACATTTGAGCGATAACAACACTGTTTTGGTGGATAAAGAAAGGTGACGCCGATATGGTCCCTTTTGGTCCGAAAATTTCAAGGAAAGCTTTTGGCGCAGGAAGCTCCTATTATAACCTATACACCATGTAAACATGTTTGGGACACATTTGAGCGAAAACAACACAGTTTTGGTGGATAAAGAAAGGTGACGCCGATATGGTCACTTTTGGTCCGAAAATTTCAAGGACAGGTTTTGGCACAGAAAGCTCCTATTATGACCTATACACCATATAAACATGTTTGGGACACATTTGAGCGAAAACAACACAATTTTGGTGGATAAAGAAAGGTGACGCCGATATGGTCACTTTTGTTCCGAAAATTACACGAAAAGCTTTACGCGCAGAAAGCTCCTATTATGACCTATTCAACATATAAACATGTTTGGAACACATTTTAGCGAAATCAACACAATTTTGGTAGACAAAGAAAGGTGATGCCGATATGGTCACTTTTGGTCCGAAAATTTCACGAAAAGCTTTTCACGCACAATGCTCCCATTATGACCTATAAACCATATAAACATGTTTGGGACTCATTTGAGCGAAAACAAAACAGTTTTGGTGGATAAAGAATGGTGACGTCGATATGGTTACTTTTGGTCCTAAAATTTCACGAAAATCTTTTCGCGCAAAATGCTCCCATTATGACCTATAAACCATATAAACATGTATGGGACACATTTGAGCGAAAACAATACAGTTTTGGTGGATAAAGAAAGGTGACGCCGATATGGTCACTTTTGGTCCGAAAATTTCAAGGAAAGCTTTTGGAGCATGAAGCTCCTATTATAACCTATACACCATGTAAACATGTTTGGGACACATTTGAGCGATAACAACACAGTTTTGGTGGATAAAGAAAGGCGACGCCGATATGGTCACTTTTGGTCCGAAAATTTCAAGGAAAGCTTTTGGCACAGAAAGCTCCTATTATGACCTATACACCATATAACATGTTTGGGACACATTTGAGCGAAAACAACACAATTTTGGTGGATAAAGAAAGGTGACACCGATATGGTCACTTTTGTTCCGAAAATTACACGGAAAGCTTTACGCGCAGAAAGCTACTATTATGACCTATTCAACATATAAACATGTTTGGAACACATTTTAGCGAAATCAACACAATTTTGGTGGACAAAGAAAGGTGATGCCGATATGGTCACTTTTGGTCCGAAAATTTCACGAAAAGCTTTTCACGCACAATGCTCCCATTATGACCTATAAATAATATAAACATGTTTGGGACACATTTGAGCGAAAAAAAAAACAGTTTTGGTGGATAAAGAATGGTGACGTCGATATGGTTACTTTTGGTCCTAAAATTTCACGAAAATCTTTTCCCGCAGAATGCTGCCATTATGACCTATAAACCATATAAACATGTATGGGACATATTTGAGCGAAAACAATACAGTTTTGGTGGATAAAGAAAGGTGACGCCGATATGGTCACTTTTGGTCCGAAAATTTCCAGGAAAGCTTTTGGCACAGAAAGCTCCTATTATGACCTATACACCATATAAACATGTTTGGGACACATTTGAGCGAAAACAACACAATTTTGGTGCATAAAGAAAGGTGACGACGATATGGTCACTTTTGTTCCGAAAATTACACGGAAAGCTTTACGCGCAGAAAGCTCCTATTATGACCTATTCAACATATAAACATGTTTGGAACATATTTTAGCGATATCAACACAATTTTGGTGGACAAAGAAAGGTGATGCCGATATGGTCACTTTTGGTCCGAAAATTTCACGAAAAGTTTTTCACGCACAATGCTCCCATTATGACCTATAAACCATATAAACATGTTTGGGACACATTTGAGCGAAAACAAAACAGTTTTTGTGGATAAAGAAAGGTGATGCCGATATGGTCACTTTTGGTCCTAAAATTTCACGGAAATCTTTTCGCGCAGAATGCTCTCATTATGACCTATAAACCATATAAACATGTTTGGGACACATTTGAGCGAAAACAATACAGTTTTGGTGGATAAAGAATGGTGACGCCGATATGGTCACTTTTGGTCCTAAAATTTCACGGAAATCTTTTCGCACAGAATGCTCCTATTATAACCTATACACCATGTAAACATGTTTGGGAAACATTTGAGCGATAACAACACAGTTTTGGTGTATAAAGAAAGGTGACGCCGATATGGTCACTTTTGGTCCGAAAATTTCAAGGAAAGCTTTTGGCGCAGGAAGCTCCTATTATAACCTATATACCATGTAAACATGTTTGGGACACATTTGAGCGAAAACAACACAGTTTTGGTGGATAAAGAAAGGTGACGCCGATATGGTCACTTTTGGTCCGAAAATTTCAAGGAAAGCTTTTGGCACAGAAAGCTCCTATTATGACCTATACACCATATAAACATGTTTGGGACACATTTGAGCGAAAACAACACAATTTTGGTGGATAAAGAAAGGTGACGACGATATGGTCGCTTTTGTTCCGAAAATTACACGGAAAGCTTTACGCGCAGAAAGCTCCTATTATGACCTATTCCACATATAAACATGTTTGGAACACATTTTAGCGATATCAACACAATTTTGGTGGACAAAGAAAGGTGATGCCGATATGGTCACTTTTGGTCCGAAAATTTCACGAAAAGCTTTTCACGCACAATGCTCCTATTATGACCTATAAACCATATAAACATGTTTGGGACACATTTGAGCGAAAACAAAACAGTTTTGGTGGATAAAGTATGGTGACATCGATATTGTTACTTTTGGTCCTAAAATTTCACGAAAATCTTTTCGCGCAGAATGCTCTCATTATGACCTATAAACCATATAAACATGTATGGGACACATTTGAGCGAAAACAATACAGTTTTGGTGGATAAAGAAAGGTGACGCCGATATTGTCACTTTTGGTCCGAAAATTTCAAGGAAAGCTTTTGGCGCAGAAAGCTCCTATTATAACTTATACACCATGTAAACATGTTTGGGAAACATTTGAGCGATAACAACACAGTTTTGGTGGATAAAGAAAGGTGACACCGATATGGTCACTTTTGGTCCGAAAATTACACGAAAAGCTTTTCGCGCACAATGCTCCAATTACGACCAATAAACCATATAAACATGTTTGCGACACATTTGAGTGAAAACAACACAGTTTTGGTGGATAAAGAAAGGTGACGCCGATATGGTCACTTTTGGTCCGAAAATTTCAAGGAAAGGTTTTGGCACAGAAAGCTCCTATTATGACCTATACACCATATAAACATCTTTGGGACACATTTGAGCGAAAACAACACAATTTTGGTGGATAAAGAAAGGTGACGCCGATATGGTCACTTTTGTTCCGAAAATTACACGGAAAGCTTTACGCGCAGAAAGCTCCTATTATGACCTATTCAACATATAAACATGTTTGGAACACATTTTAGCGAAATCAACACAATTTTGGTAGACAAAGAAAGGTGATGCCGATATAGTCACTTTTGGTCCGAAAATTTCACGAAAAGCTTTTCACGCACAATGCTCCCATTATGACCTATAAACCATATAAACATGTTTGGGACACATTTGAGCGAAAACAAAACAGTTTTGGTGGATAAAGAATGGTGACGTCGATATGGTTACTTTTGGTCCTAAAATTTCACGGAAATCTTTTCGCGCAGAATGCTCCCATTATGACCTATAAACCATATAAACATGTATGGGACACATTTGAGCGAAAACAATACAGTTTTGGTGGATAAAGAATGGTGACGCCGATATGGTCATTTTTGGTCCTAAAATTTCACGGAAATCTTTTCGCACATAATGCTCCTATTATAACCTATACACCATGTAAACATGTTTGGGACACATTTGAGCGATAACAACACTGTTTTGGTGGATAAAGAAAGGTCACGCCGATATGGTCACTTTTGGTCCGAAAATTTCAAGGAAAGCTTTTGGCGCAGGAAGCTCCTATTATAACCTATACACCATGTAAACATGTTTGGGACACATTTGAGCGAAAACAACACAGTTTTGGTGGATAAAGAAAGGTGACGCCGATATGGTCACTTTTGGTCCGAAAATTTCAAGGACAGGTTTTGGCACAGAAAGCTCCTATTATGACCTATACACCATATAAACATGATTGGGACACATTTGAGCGAAAACAACACAATTTTGGTGGATAAAGAAAGGTGACGCCGATATGGTCACTTTTGTTCCGAAAATTACACGGAAAGCTTTACGCGCAGAAAGCTCCTATTATGACCTATTCAACATATAAACATGTTTGGAACACATTTTAGCGAAATCAACACAATTTTGGTAGACAAAGAAAGGTGATGCCGATATGGTCAATTTTGGTCCGAAAATTTCACGAAAAGCTTTTCCCGCACAATGCTCCCATTATGACCTATAAACCATATAAACATGTTTGGGACTCATTTGAGCGAAAACAAAACAGTTTTGGTGGATAAAGAATGGTGACGTCGATATGGTTACTTTTGGTCCTAAAATTTCACGAAAATCTTTTCGCGCAGAATGCTCCCATTATGACCTATAAACCATATAAACATGTATGGGACACATTTGAGCGAAAACAATACAGTTTTGGTGGATAAAGAAAGGTGACGCCGATATGGTCACTTTTGGTCCGAAAATTTCAAGGAAAGCTTTTGGCGCAGAAAGCTCCTATTATAACCTATACACCATGTAAACATGTTTGGGACACATTTGAGCGATAACAACACAGTTTTGGTGGATAAAGAAAGGTGACGCCGATATGGTCACTTTTGGTCCGAAAATTTCAAGGAAAGCTTTTGGCACAGAAAGCTCCTATTATGACCTATACACCATATAAACATGTTTGGGACACATTTGAGCGAAAACAACACAATTTTGGTGGATAAAGAAAGGTGACACCGATATGGTCACTTTTGTTCCGAAAATTACACGGAAAGCTTTACGCGCAGAAAGCTCCTATTATGACCTATTCAACATATAAACATGTTTGGAACACATTTTAGCGAAATCAACACAATTTTGGTAGACAAAGAAAGGTGATGCCGATATGGTCACTTTTGGTCCGAAAATTTCAAGGAAAGCTTTTGGCGCAGAAAGCTCCTATTATAACCTATACACCATGTAAACATGTTTGGGACACATTTGAGCGAAAACAATACAGTTTTGGTGGATAAAGAAAGGTGACGCCGATATGGTCACTTTTGGTCCGAAAATTTCAAGGAAAGCTTTTGGCACAGAAAGCTCCTATTATGACCTATACACCATATAAACATGTTTGGGACACATTTGAGCGAAAACAACACAATTTTGGTGGATAAAGAAAGGTGACGCCGATATGGTCACTTTTGTTCCGAAAATTACACGGAAAGCTTTACGCGCAGAAAGCTCCTATTATGACCTATTCAACATATAAACATGTTTGGAACACATTTTAGCGAAATCAACACAATTTTGGTAGACAAAGAAAGGTGATGCCGATATAGTCACTTTTGGTCCGAAAATTTCACGAAAAGCTTTTCACGCACAATGCTCCCATTATGACCTATAAACCATATAAACATGTTTGGGACACATTTGAGCGAAAACAAAACAGTTTTGGTGGATAAAGAATGGTGACGTCGATATGGTTACTTTTGGTCCTAAAATTTCACGGAAATCTTTTCGCGCAGAATGCTCCCATTATGACCTATAAACCATATAAACATGTATGGGACACATTTGAGCGAAAACAATACAGTTTTGGTGGATAAAGAATGGTGACGCCGATATGGTCATTTTTGGTCCTAAAATTTCACGGAAATCTTTTCGCACATAATGCTCCTATTATAACCTATACACGATGTAAACATGTTTGGGACACATTTGAGCGATAACAACACTGTTTTGGTGGATAAAGAAAGGTCACGCCGATATGGTCACTTTTGGTCCGAAAATTTCAAGGAAAGCTTTTGGCGCAGGAAGCTCCTATTATAACCTATACACCATGTAAACATGTTTGGGACACATTTGAGCGAAAACAACACAGTTTTGGTGGATAAAGAAAGGTGACGCCGATATGGTCACTTTTGGTCCGAAAATTTCAAGGACAGGTTTTGGCACAGAAAGCTCCTATTATGACCTATACACCATATAAACATGATTGGGACACATTTGAGCGAAAACAACACAATTTTGGTGGATAAAGAAAGGTGACGCCGATATGGTCACTTTTGTTCCGAAAATTACACGGAAAGCTTTACGCGCAGAAAGCTCCTATTATGACCTATTCAACATATAAACATGTTTGGAACACATTTTAGCGAAATCAACACAATTTTGGTAGACAAAGAAAGGTGATGCCGATATGGTCAATTTTGGTCCGAAAATTTCACGAAAAGCTTTTCCCGCACAATGCTCCCATTATGACCTATAAACCATATAAACATGTTTGGGACTCATTTGAGCGAAAACAAAACAGTTTTGGTGGATAAAGAATGGTGACGTCGATATGGTTACTTTTGGTCCTAAAATTTCACGAAAATCTTTTCGCGCAGAATGCTCCCATTATGACCTATAAACCATATAAACATGTATGGGACACATTTGAGCGAAAACAATACAGTTTTGGTGGATAAAGAAAGGTGACACCGATATGGTCACTTTTGGTCCGAAAATTTCAAGGAAAGCTTTTGGCGCAGAAAGCTCCTATTATAACCTATACACCATGTAAACATGTTTGGGACACATTTGAGCGATAACAACACAGTTTTGGTGGATAAAGAAAGGTGACGCCGATATGGTCACTTTTGGTCCGAAAATTTCAAGGAAAGCTTTTGGCACAGAAAGCTCCTATTATGACCTATACACCATATAAACATGTTTGGGACACATTTGAGCGAAAACAACACAATTTTGGTGGATAAAGAAAGGTGACACCGATATGGTCACTTTTGTTCCGAAAATTACACGGAAAGCTTTACGCGCAGAAAGCTCCTATTATGACCTATTCAACATATAAACATGTTTGGAACACATTTTAGCGAAATCAACACAATTTTGGTAGACAAAGAAAGGTGATGCCGATATGGTCACTTTTGGTCCGAAAATTTCAAGGAAAGCTTTTGGCGCAGAAAGCTCCTATTATAACCTATACACCATGTAAACATGTTTGGGACACATTTGAGCGAAAACAATACAGTTTTGGTGGATAAAGAAAGGTGACGCCGATATGGTCACTTTTGGTCCGAAAATTTCAAGGAAAGCTTTTGGCACAGAAAGCTCCTATTATGACCTATACACCATATAAACATGTTTGGGACACATTTGAGCGAAAACAACAAAATTTTGGTGCATAAAGAAAGGTGACGACGATATGGTCACTTTTGTTCCGAAAATTACACGGAAAGCTTTACGCGCAGAAAGCTCCTATTATGACCTATTCAACATATAAACATGTTTGGAACATATTTTAGCGATATCAACACAATTTTGGTGGACAAAGAAAGGTGATGCCGATATGGTCACTTTTGGTCCGAAAATTTCACGAAAAGTTTTTCACGCACAATGCTCCCATTATGACCTATAAACCATATAAACATGTTTGGGACACATTTGAGCGAAAACAAAACAGTTTTGGTGGATAAAGAAAGGTGATGCCGATATGGTAACTTTGGTCCTAAAATTTCACGGAAATCTTTTCGCGCAGAATGCTCTCATTATGACCTATAAACCATATAAACATGTTTGGGACACATTTGAGCGAAAACAATACAGTTTTGGTGGATAAAGAATGGTGACGCCGATATGGTCACTTTTGGTCCTAAAATTTCACGGAAATCTTTTCGCACAGAATGCTCCTATTATAACCTATACACCGTGTAAACATGTTTGGGACACATTTGAGCGATAACAACACAGTTTTGGTGGATAAAGAAAGGTGACGCCGATATGGTCACTTTTGGTCCGAAAATTTCAAGGAAAGCTTTTGGCGCAGGAAGCTCCTATTATAACCTATACACCATGTAAACATGTTTGGGACACATTTGAGCGAAAACAACACAGTTTGGGTGGATAAAGAAAGGTGACGCCGATATGGTCACTTTTGGTCCGAAAATTTCAAGGAAAGCTTTTGGCACAGAAAGCTCCTATTATGACCTATACACCATATAAACATGTTTGGGACACATTTGAGCGAAAACAACACAATTTTGGTGGATAAAGAAAGGTGACGACGATATGGTCGCTTTTGTTCCGAAAATTACACGGAAAGCTTTACGCGCAGAAAGCTCCTATTATGACCTATTCCACATATAAACATGTTTGGAACACATTTTAGCGATATCAACACAATTTTGGTGGACAAAGAAAGGTGATGCCGATATGGTCACTTTTGGTCCGAAAATTTCACGAAAAGCTTTTCACGCACAATGCTCCCATTATGACCTATAAACCATATAAACATGTTTGGGACACATTTGAGCGAAAACAAAACAGTTTTGGTGGATAAAGTATGGTGACATCGATATTGTTACTTTTGGTCCTAAAATTTCACGAAAATCTTTTCGCTCAGAATGCTCTCATTATGACCTATAAACCATATAAACATGTATGGGACACATTTGAGCGAAAACAATACAGTTTTGGTGGATAAAGAAAGGTGACGCCGATATGGTCACTTTTGGTCCGAAAATTTCAAGGAAAGCTTTTGGCGCAGAAAGCTCCTATTATAACTTATACACCATGTAAACATGTTTGGGACACATTTGAGCGATAACAACACAGTTTTGGTGGATAAAGAAAGGTGACACCGATATGGTCACTTTTGGTCCGAAAATTACACGAAAAGCTTTTCGCGCACAATGCTCCAATTACGACCAATAAACCATATAAACATGTTTGCGACACATTTGAGTGAAAACAACACAGTTTTGGTGGATAAAGAAAGGTGACGCCGATATGGTCACTTTTGGTCCGAAAATTTCAAGGAAAGGTTTTGGCACAGAAAGCTCCTATTATGACCTATACACCATATAAACATGTTTGGGACACATTTGAGCGAAAACAACACAATTTTGGTGGATAAAGAAAGGTGACGACGATATGGTCACTTTTGTTCCGAAAATTACACGGAAAGCTTTACGCGCAGAAAGCTCCTATTATGACCTATTCAACATATAAACATGTTTGGAACACATTTTAGCGATATCAACACAATTTTGGTGGACAAAGAAAGGTGATGCCGATATGGTCACTTTTGGTCCGAAAATTTCACGAAAAGCTTTTCACGCACAATGCTCCCATTATGACCTATAAACCATATAAACATGTTTGGGACACATTTGAGCGAAAACAAAACAGTTTTGGTGGATAAAGAATGGTGACGTCGATATGGTTACTTTTGGACCTAAAATTTCACGGAAATCTTTTCGCGCAGAATGCTCCCATTATGACCTATAAACCATATAAACATGTATGGGACACATTTGAGCGAAAACAATACAGTTTTGGTGGATAAAGAATGGTGACGCCGATATGGTCACTTTTGGTCCTAAAATTTCACGGAAATCTTTTCGCACATAATGCTCCTATTATAACCTATACACCATGTAAACATGTTTGGGACACATTTGAGCGATAACAACACAGTTTTGGTGGATAAAGAAAGGTGACGCCGATATGGTCACTTTTGGTCCGAAAATTTCAAGGAAAACTTTTGGCGCATGAAGCTCCTATTATAACCTATACACCATGTAAACATGTTTGGGACACATTTGAGCGAAAACAACACAGTTTTGGTGGATAAAGAAAGGTGACGCCGATATGGTCAATTTTGGTCCGAAAATTTCAAGGACAGGTTTTGGCACAGAAAGCTCCTATTATGACCTATACACCATATAAACATGTTTGGGACACATTTGAGCGAAAACAACACAATTTTGGTGGATAAAGAAAGGTGACGCCGATATGGTCACTTTTGTTCCGAAAATTACACGGAAAGCTTTACGCGCAGAAAGCTCCTATTATGACCTATTCAACATATAAACATGTTTGGAACACATTTTAGCGAAATCAACACAATTTTGGTAGACAATGAAAGGTGATGCCGATATGGTCAATTTTGGTCCGAAAATTTCACGAAAAGCTTTTCACGCACAATGCTCCCATTATGACCTATAAACCATATAAACATGTTTGGGACTCATTTGAGCGAAAACAAAATAGTTTTGGTGGATAAAGAATGGTGACGTCGATATGGTTACTTTTGGTCCTAAAATTTCACGAAAATCATTTCGCGCAGAATGCTCCCATTATGACCTATAAACCATATAAACATGTATGGGACACATTTGAGCGAAAACAATACAGTTTTGGTGGATAAAGAAAGGTGACGCCGATATGGTCACTTTTGGTCCGAAAATTTCAAGGAAAGCTTTTGGCGCAGGAAGCTCCTATTATAACCTATACACCATGTAAACATGTTTGGGACACATTTGAGCGATAACAACACAGTTTTGGTGGATAAAGAAAGGTGACGCCGATATGGTCACTTTTGGTCCGAAAATTTCAAGGAAAGCTTTTGGCACAGAAAGCTCCTATTATGACCTATACACCATATAAACATGTTTGGGACACATTTGAGCGAAAACAACACAATTTTGGTGGATAAAGAAAGGTGACACCGATATGGTCACTTTTGTTCCGAAAATTACACGGAAAGCTTTACGCGCAGAAAGCTCCTATTATTACCTATTCAACATATAAACATGTTTGGAACACATTTTAGCGAAATCAACACAATTTTGGTAGACAAAGAAAGGTGATGCCGATATGGTCACTTTTGGTCCGAAAATTTCAAAGAAAGCTTTTGGCGCAGAAAGCTCCTATTATAACCTATACACCATGTAAACATGTTTGGGACACATTTGAGCGATAACAACACAGTTTTGGTGGATAAAGAAAGGTGACACCGATATGGTCACTTTTGGTCCGAAAATTACACGAAAAGCTTTTCGCGCACAATGCTCCAATTACGACCAATAAACCATATAAACATGTTTGCGACACATTTGAGTGAAAACAACACAGTTTTGGTGGATAAAGAAAGGTGACGCCGATATGGTCACTTTTTTCCGAAAATTTCAAGGAAAGGTTTTGGCACAGAAAGCTCCTATTATGACCTATACACCATATAAACATGTTTGGGACACATTTGAGCGAAAACAACACAATTTTGGTGGATAAAGAAAGGCGACACCGATATGGTCACTTTTGTTCCGAAAATTACACGGAAAGCTTTACGCGCAGAAAGCTCCTATTATGACCTATTCAACATATAAACATGTTTGGAACACATTTTAGCGAAATCAACACAATTTTGGTAGACAAAGAAAGGTGATGCCGATATGGTCACTTTTGGTCCGAAAATTTCAAGGAAAGCTTTTGGCGTAGAAAGCTCCTATTATGACCTATACACCATGTAAACATGTTTGGGACACATTTGAGCGATAACAACACAGTTTTGGTGGATAAAGAAAGGTGACACCGATATGGTCACTTTTGGTCCGAAAATTACACGAAAAGCTTTTCGCGCACAATGCTCCAATTACGACCAATAAACCATATAAACATGTGTGCGACACATTTGAGTGAAAACAACACAGTTTTGGTGGATAAAGAAAGGTGACGCCGATATGGCCACTTTTGGTCCGAAAATTTCAAGGAAAGGTTTTGGCACAGAAAGCTCCTATTATGACCTATACACCATATAAACATGTTTGGGACACATTTGAGCGAAAACAACACAATTTCGGTGGATAAAAAAAGGTGACACCGATATGGTCACTTTTGTTCCGAAAATTACACGGAAAGCTTTACGCGCAGCAAGCTCCTATTATGACCTATTCAACATATAAACATGTTTGGAACACATTTTAGCGAAATCAACACAATTTTGGTAGACAAAGAAAGGTGATGCCGATATGGTCACTTTTGGTTCGAAAATTTCAAGGAAAGCTTTTGGCGCAGAAAGCTCCTATTATGACCTATACACCATATAAACATGTTTGGGACACATTTGAGCGAAAACAACACAACTTTGGTGGATAAAGAAAGGTGACACCGATATGGTCACTTTTGTTCCGAAAATTACACGGAAAGCTTTACGCGCAGAAAGCTCCTATTATGACCTATTCAACATATAAACATGTTTGGAACACATTTTAGCGAAATCAACACAATTTGGGTAGACAAAGAAAGGTGATGCCGATATGGTCACTTTTGGTCCGAAAATTTCAAGGAAAGGTTTTGGCACAGAAAGCTCCTATTATGACCTATACACCATATAAACATGTTTGGGACACATTTGAGCGAAAACAACACAATTTTGGTGGATAAAGAAAGGTGACGCCGATATGGTCACTTTTGTTCCGAAAATTACACGGAAAGCTTTACGCGCAGAAAGCTCCTATTATGACCTATTCAACATATAAACATGTTTGGAACACATTTTAGCGAAATCAACACAATTTTGGTAGACAAAGAAAGGTGATGCCGATATGGTCACTTTTGGTCCGAAAATTTCACGAAAAGCTTTTCACGCACAATGCTCCCATTATGACCTATAAACCATATAAACATGTTTGGGACACATTTGAGCGAAAACAATACAGTTTTGGTGGATAAAGAATGGTGACGTCGATATGGTCACTTTTGGTCCTAAAATTTCACGGAAATCTTTTCGCACAGAATGCTCCTATTATAACCTATACACCATGTAAACATGTTTGGGACACATTTGAGCGAAAACAAGACAATTTTGGTGGATAAAGAAAGGTGACGACGATATGGTCACTTTTGTTCAGAAAATTACACGGAAAGCTTTACGCGCAGAAAGCTCCTATTATGACCTATTCAACATATAAACATGTTTGGAACACATTTTAGCGATATCAACACAATTTTGGTGGACAAAGAAACGTGATGCCGATATGGTCACTTTTGGTCCGAAAATTTCACGAAAAGTTTTTCACGCACAATGCTCCCATTATGACCTATAAACCATATAAACATGTTTGGGACACATTTGAGCGAAAACAAAACAGTTTTGGTGGATAAAGAAAGGTGATGCCGATATGGTCACTTTTGGTCCTAAAATTTCACGGAAATCTTTTCGCGCAGAATGCTCTCATTATGACCTATAAACCATATAAACATGTTTGGGACACATTTGAGCGAAAACAATACTGTTTTGGTGGATACAGAATGGTGACGCCGATATGGTCACTTTTGGTCCTAAAATTTCATGGAAATCTGTTCGCACAGAATGCACCTATTATAACCTATACACCATGTAAACATGTTTGGGAAACATTTGAGCGATAACAACACAGTTTTGGTGGATAAAGAAAGGTGACGCCGATATGGTCACTTTTGGTCCGAAAATTTCAAGGAAAGCTTTTGGCGCAGGAAGCTCCTATTATAACCTATACACCATGTAAACATGTTTGGGACACATTTGAGCGAAAACAACACAGTTTTGGTGGATAAAGAAAGGTGACGACGATATGGTCACTTTTGTTCCGAAAATTGCACGGAAAGCTTTACGCGCAGAAAGCTCCTATTATGACCTATTCAACATATAAACATGTTTGGAACACATTTTAGCGATATCAACACAATTTTGGTGGACAAAGAAAGGTGATGCCGATATGGTCACTTTTGGTCCGAAAATTTCACGAAAAGTTTTTCACGCACAATGCTCCCATTATGACCTATAAACCATATAAACATGTTTGGGACACATTTGAGCGAAAACAAAACAGTTTTGGTGGATAAAGAATGGTGACATCGATATGGTTACTTTTGGTCCTAAAATTTCACGGAAATCTTTTCGCGCAGAATGCTCTCATTATGACCTATAAACGATATAAACCTGTATGAGACACATTTGAGCGAAAACAATACAGTTTTGGTGGATAAAGAAAGGTGACGCCTATATGGTCACTTTTGGTCCGAAAATTTCAAGGAAAGCTTTTGGCGCAGAAAGCTCCTATTATAACCTATACACCATGTAAACATGTTTGGGACACATTTGAGCGATAACAACACAGTTTTGGTGGACAAAGAAAGGTGACGCCGATATGGTCACTTTTGGTCCGAAAATTTCAAGGAAAGGTTTTGGCGCAGGAAGCTCCTATTATAACCTATACACCATGTAAAATGTTTTGGACACATTTGAGCGATAACAACACAGTTTTGGTGGATAATGAAAGGTGACGCCGATATGGTCACTTTTGGTCCGAAAATTTCAAGGAAAGCTTTTGGCACAGAAAGCTCCTATTATGACTTGTACACCATATAAACATGTTTGGGACACATTTGAGCGAAAACAACACAATTTTGGTGGATAAAGAAAGGTGACGACGATATGGTAACTTTTGTTCCGAAAATGACACGGAAAGCATTACGCGCAGAAAGCTCCTATTATGACCTATTCAACATATAAACATGTTTGGAACACATTTTAGCGATATCAACACAATTTCGGTGGACAAAGAAAGGTGATGCCGATATGGTCACTTTTGGTCCGAAAATTTCACGAAAAGCTTTTCACGCACAATGCTCCCATTATGACCTATAAACCATATAAACATGTTTGGGACTTATTTGAGCGAAAACAAAACAGTTTTGGTGGATAAAGAATGGTGACGTGGATATGGTTACTTTTGGTCCTAAAATTTCACGGAAATCTTTTCGCGCAGAATGCTCTCATTATGACCTATAAACCATATAAACATGTTTGGGACACATTTGAGCGAAAACAATACAGTTTTGGTGGATAAAGAATGGTGACGTCGATATGGTCACTTTTGGTCCTAAAATTTCACGGAAATCTTTTCGCACAGAATGCTCCTATTATAACCTATACACCATGTAAACATGTTTGGGACACATTTGAGCGAAAACAAGACAATTTTGGTGGATAAAGAAAGGTGACGACGATATGGTCACTTTTGTTCAGAAAATTACACGGAAAGCTTTACGCGCAGAAAGCTCCTATTATGACCTATTCAACATATAAACATGTTTGGAACACATTTTAGCGATATCAACACAATTTTGGTGGACAAAGAAACGTGATGCCGATATGGTCACTTTTGGTCCGAAAATTTCACGAAAAGTTTTTCACGCACAATGCTCCCATTATGACCTATAAACCATATAAACATGTTTGGGACACATTTGAGCGAAAACAAAACAGTTTTGGTGGATAAAGAAAGGTGATGCCGATATGGTCACTTTTGGTCCTAAAATTTCACGGAAATCTTTTCGCGCAGAATGCTCTCATTATGACCTATAAACCATATAAACATGTTTGGGACACATTTGAGCGAAAACAATACTGTTTTGGTGGATACAGAATGGTGACGCCGATATGGTCACTTTTGGTCCTAAAATTTCATGGAAATCTTTTCGCACAGAATGCACCTATTATAACCTATACACCATGTAAACATGTTTGGGAAACATTTGAGCGATAACAACACAGTTTTGGTGGATAAAGAAAGGTGACGCCGATATGGTCACTTTTGGTCCGAAAATTTCAAGGAAAGCTTTTGGCGCAGGAAGCTCCTATTATAACCTATACACCATGTAAACATGTTTGGGACACATTTGAGCGAAAACAACACAGTTTTGGTGGATAAAGAAAGGTGACGACGATATGGTCACTTTTGTTCCGAAAATTGCACGGAAAGCTTTACGCGCAGAAAGCTCCTATTATGACCTATTCAACATATAAACATGTTTGGAACACATTTTAGCGATATCAACACAATTTTGGTGGACAAAGAAAGGTGATGCCGATATGGTCACTTTTGGTCCGAAAATTTCACGAAAAGTTTTTCACGCACAATGCTCCCATTATGACCTATAAACCATATAAACATGTTTGGGACACATTTGAGCGAAAACAAAACAGTTTTGGTGGATAAAGAATGGTGACATCGATATGGTTACTTTTGGTCCTAAAATTTCACGGAAATCTTTTCGCGCAGAATGCTCTCATTATGACCTATAAACCATATAAACCTGTATGAGACACATTTGAGCGAAAACAATACAGTTTTGGTGGATAAAGAAAGGTGACGCCTATATGGTCACTTTTGGTCCGAAAATTTCAAGGAAAGCTTTTGGCGCAGAAAGCTCCTATTATAACCTATACACCATGTAAACATGTTTGGGACACATTTGAGCGATAACAACACAGTTTTGGTGGACAAAGAAAGGTGACGCCGATATGGTCACTTTTGGTCCGAAAATTTCAAGGAAAGCTTTTGGCGCAGGAAGCTCCTATTATAACCTATACACCATGTAAAATGTTTTGGACACATTTGAGCGATAACAACACAGTTTTGGTGGATAATGAAAGGTGACGCCGATATGGTCACTTTTGGGCCGAAAATTTCAAGGAAAGCTTTTGGCACAGAAAGCTCCTATTATGACTTGTACACCATATAAACATGTTTGGGACACATTTGAGCGAAAACAACACAATTTTGGTGGATAAAGAAAGGTGACGACGATATGGTAACTTTTGTTCCGAAAATGACACGGAAAGCATTACGCGCAGAAAGCTCCTATTATGACCTATTCAACATATAAACATGTTTGGAACACATTTTAGCGATATCAACACAATTTCGGTGGACAAAGAAAGGTGATGCCGATATGGTCACTTTTGGTCCGAAAATTTCACGAAAAGCTTTTCACGCACAATGCTCCCATTATGACCTATAAATCATATAAACATGTTTGGGACACATTTGAGCGAAAACAAAACAGTTTTGGTGGATAAAGAATGGTGACGTCGATATGGTTACTTTTGGTCCTAAAATTTCACGAAAATCTTTTCGCGCAGAATGCTCCCATTATGACCTATAAACCATATAATCATGTATGGGACACATTTGAGCGAAAACAATACAGTTTTGGTGGATAAAGAAAGGTGACGCCGATATGGTCACTTTTGGTCCGAAAATTTCAAGGAAAGCTTTTGGCACAGAAAGCTCCTATTATGACCTATACACCATATAAACATGTTTGGGACACATTTGAGCGAAAACAACACAATTTTGGTGGATAAAGAAAGGTGACGACGATATGGTCACTTTTGTTCCGAAAATTACACGGAAAGCTTTACGCGCAGAAAGCTCCTATTATGACCTATTCAACATATAAACATGTTTGGAACACATTTTAGCGATATCAACACAATTTTGGTGGACAAAGAAAGGTGATGCCGATATGGTCACTTTTGGTCCGAAAATTTCACGAAAAGTTTTTCACGCACAATGCTCCCATTATGACCTATAAACCATATAAACATGGTTGGGACACATTTGAGCGAAAACAAAACAGTTTTGGTGGAGAAAGAAAGGTGATGCCGATATGGTCACTTTTGGTCCTAAAATTTCACGGAAATCTTTTCGCGCAGAATGCTCTCATTATGACCTATAAACCATATAAACATGTTTGGGACACATTTGAGCGAAAACAATACAGTTTTGGTGGATAAAGAAAGGTGACGCCTATATGGTCACTTTTGGTCTGAAAATTTCAAGGAAAGCTTTTGGCGCAGAAAGCTCCTATTATAACCTATACACCATGTAAACATGTTTGGGACACATTTGAGCGATAACAACACAGTTTTGGTAGACAAAGAAAGGTGACGCCGATATGGTCACTTTTGGTCCGAAAATTTCAAGGAAAGCTTTTGGCGCAGGAAGCTCCTATTATAACCTATACACCATGTAAAATGTTTTGGACACATTTGAGCGATAACAACACAGTTTTGGTGGATAATGAAAGGTGACGCCGATATGGTCACTTTTGTTCCGAAAATTTCAAGGAAAGCTTTTGGCACAGAAAGCTCCTATTATGACCTATACACCATATAAACATGTTTGGGACACATTTGAGCGAAAACAACACAATTTTGGTGGATAAAGAAAGGTGACGACGATATGGTAACTTTTGTTCCGAAAATTACACGGAAAGCATTACGCGCAGAAAGCTCCTATTATGACCTATTCAACATATAAACATGTTTGGAACACATTTTAGCGATATCAACACAATTTCGGTGGACAAAGAAAGGTGATGCCGATATGGTCACTTTTAGTCCGAAAATTTCACGAAAAGCTTTTCACGCACAATGCTCCCATTATGACCTATAAATCATATAAACATGTTTGGGACACATTTGAGCGAAAACAAAACAGTTTTGGTGGATAAAGAATGGTGACGTCGATATGGTTACTTTTGGTCCTAAAATTTCACGAAAATCTTTTCGCGCAGAATGCTCCCATTATGACCTATAAACCATATAATCATGTATGGGACACATTTGAGCGAAAACAATACAGTTTTGGTGGATAAAGAAAGGTGACGCCGATATGGTCACTTTTGGTCCGAAAATTTCAAGGAAAGCTTTTGGCACAGAAAGCTCCTATTATGACCTATACACCATATAAACATGTTTGGGACACATTTGAGCGAAAACAACACAATTTTGGTGGATAAAGAAAGGTGACGACGATATGGTCACTTTTGTTCCGAAAATTACACGGAAAGCTTTACGCGCAGAAAGCTCCTATTATGACCTATTCAACATATAAACATGTTTGGAACACATTTTAGCGATATCAACACAATTTTGGTGGACAAAGAAAGGTGATGCCGATATGGTCACTTTTGGTCCGAAAATTTCACGAAAAGTTTTTCACGCACAATGCTCCCATTATGACCTATAAACCATATAAACATGGTTGGGACACATTTGAGCGAAAACAAAACAGTTTTGGTGGATAAAGAAAGGTGATGCCGATATGGTCACTTTTGGTCCTAAAATTTCACGGAAATCTTTTCGCGCAGAATGCTCTCATTATGACCTATAAACCATATAAACATGTTTGGGACACATTTGAGCGAAAACAATACAGTTTTGGTGGATAAAGAAAGGTGACGCCTATATGGTCACTTTTGGTCTGAAAATTTCAAGGAAAGCTTTTGGCGCAGAAAGCTCCTATTATAACCTATACACCATGTAAACATGTTTGGGACACATTTGAGCGATAACAACACAGTTTTGGTAGACAAAGAAAGGTGACGCCGATATGGTCACTTTTGGTCCGAAAATTTCAAGGAAAGCTTTTGGCGCAGGAAGCTCCTATTATAACCTATACACCATGTAAAATGTTTTGGACACATTTGAGCGATAACAACACAGTTTTGGTGGATAATGAAAGGTGACGCCGATATGGTCACTTTTGTTCCGAAAATTTCAAGGAAAGCTTTTGGCACAGAAAGCTCCTATTATGACCTATACACCATATAAACATGTTTGGGACACATTTGAGCGAAAACAACACAATTTTGGTGGATAAAGAAAGGTGACGACGATATGGTAACTTTTGTTCCGAAAATTACACGGAAAGCAATACGCGCAGAAAGCTCCTATTATGACCTATTCAACATATAAACATGTTTGGAACACATTTTAGCGATATCAACACAATTTCGGTGGACAAAGAAAGGTGATGCCGATATGGTCACTTTTGGTCCGAAAATTTCACGAAAAGCTTTTCACGCACAATGCTCCCATTATGACCTATAAATCATATAAACATGTTTGGGACACATTTGAGCGAAAACAAAACAGTTTTGGTGGATAAAGAATGGTGACGTCGATATGGTTACTTTTGGTCCTAAAATTTCACGGAAATCTTTTCGCGCAGAATGCTCCCATTATGACCTATAAACCATATAATCATGTATGGGACACATTTGAGCGAAAACAATACAGTTTTGGTGGATAAAGAAAGGTGACGCCGATATGGTCACTTTTGGTCCGAAAATTTCAAGGAAAGCTTTTGGCACAGAAAGCTCCTATTATGACCTATACACCATATAAACATGTTTGGGACACATTTGAGCGAAAACAACACAATTTTGGTGGATAAAGAAAGATGACGACGATATGGTCACTTTTGTTCCGAAAATTACACGGAAAGCTTTACGCGCAGAAAGCTCCTATTATGACCTATTCAACATATAAACATGTTTGGAACACATTTTAGCGATATCAACACAATTTTGGTGGACAAAGAAAGGTGATGCCGATATGGTCACTTTTGGTCCGAAAATTTCACGAAAAGTTTTTCACGCACAATGCTCCCATTATGACCTATAAACCATATAAACATGGTTGGGACACATTTGAGCGAAAACAAAACAGTTTTGGTGGATAAAGAAAGGTGATGCCGATATGGTCACTTTTGGTCCTAAAATTTCACGGAAATCTTTTCGCGCAGAATGCTCTCATTATGACCTATAAACCATATAAACATGTTTGGGACACATTTGAGCGAAAACAATACAGTTTTGGTGGATAAAGAAAGGTGACGCCTATATGGTCACTTTTGGTCTGAAAATTTCAAGGAAAGCTTTTGGCGCAGAAAGCTCCTATTATAACCTATACACCATGTAAACATGTTTGGGGCACATTTGAGCGATAACAACACAGTTTTGGTAGACAAAGAAAGGTGACGCCGATATGGTCACTTTTGGTCCGAAAATTTCAAGGAAAGCTTTTGGCGCAGGAAGCTCCTATTATAACCTATACACCATGTAAAATGTTTTGGACACATTTGAGCGATAACAACACAGTTTTGGTGGATAATGAAAGGTGACGCCGATATGGTCACTTTTGTTCCGAAAATTTCAAGGAAAGCTTTTGGCACAGAAAGCTCCTATTATGACCTATACACCATATAAACATGTTTGGGACACATTTGAGCGAAAACAACACAATTTTGGTGGATAAAGAAAGGTGACGACGATATGGTAACTTTTGTTCCGAAAATTACACGGAAAGCATTACGCGCAGAAAGTTCCTATTATGACCTATTCAACATATAAACATGTTTGGAACACATTTTAGCGATATCAACACAATTTCGGTGGACAAAGAAAGGCGATGCCGATATGGTCACTTTTGGTCCGAAAATTTCACGAAAAGCTTTTCACGCACAATGCTCCCATTATGACCTATAAATCATATAAACATGTTTGGGACACATTTGAGCGAAAACAAAACAGTTTTGGTGGATAAAGAAAGGTGATGCCGATATGGTCACTTTTGGTCCTAAAATTTCACGGAAATCTTCTCGCGCAGAATGCTCTCATTATGACCTATAAACCATATAAACATGTTTGGGACACATTTGAGCGAAAACAATACAGTTTTGGTGGATAAAGAATGGTGACGCCGATATGGTCACTTTTGGTCCTAAAATTTCACGGAAATCTTTTCGCACAGAATGCTCCTATTATAACCTATACACCATGTAAACATGTTTGGGACACATTTGAGCGATAACAACACAGTTTTGGTGGATAAAGAATGGTGACACCGATATGGTCACTTTTGGTCCGAAAATTACACGAAAAGCTTTTCGCGCACAATGCTCCAATTACGACCAATAAACCATATAAACATGTTTGCGACACATTTGAGTGAAAACAACACAGTTTTGGTGGATAAAGAAAGGTGACGCCGATATGGTCACTTTTGGTCCGAAAATTTCAAGGAAAGGTTTTGGCACAGAAAGCTCCTATTATGACCTATACACCATATAAACATGTTTGGGACACATTTGAGTGAAAACAACACAATTTTGGTGGATAAAGAAAGGTGACGCCGATATGGTCACTTTTGTTCCGAAAATTACACGGAAAGCTTTACGCGCAGAAAGCTCCTATTATGACCTATTCAACATATAAACATGTTTGGAACACATTTTAGCGAAATCAACACAATTTTGGTAGACAAAGAAAGGTGATGCCGATATGGTCACTTTTGGTCCGAAAATTTCACGAAAAGCTTTTCACGCACAATGCTCCCATTATGACCTATAAACCATATAAACATGTTTGGGACACATTTGAGCGAAAACAAAACAGTTTTGGTGGATAAAGAATGGTGACGTCGATATGGTTACTTTTGGTCCTAAAATTTCACGAAAATCTTTTCGCGCAGAATGCTCCCATTATGACCTATAAACCATATAAACATGTATGGGACACATTTGAGCGAAAACAATACAGTTTTGGTGGATAAAGAAAGGTGACGCCGATATGGTCACTTTTGGTCCGAAAATTTCAAGGAAAGCTTTTGGCACAAAAAGCTCCTATTATGACCTATACACCATATAAACATGTTTGGGACACATTTGAGCGAAAACAACACAATTTTGGTGGATAAAGAAAGGTGACGACGATATGGTCACTTTTGTTCCGAAAATTACACGGAAAGCTTTACGCGCAGAAAGCTCCTATTATGACCTATTCAACATATAAACATGTTTGGAACACATTTTAGCGATATCAACACAATTTTGGTGGACAAAGAAAGGTGATGCCGATATGGTCACTTTTGGTCCGAAAATTTCACGAAAAGTTTTTCACGCACAATGCTCCCATTATGACCTATAAACCATATAAACATGTTTGGGACACATTTGAGCGAAAACAAAACAGTTTTGGTGGATAAAGAAAGGTGATGCCGATATGGTCACTTTTGGTCCTAAAATTTCACGGAAATCTTTTCGCGCAGAATGCTCTCATTATGACCTATAAACCATATAAACATGTTTGGGACACATTTGAGCGAAAACAATACAGTTTTGGTGGATAAAGAATGGTGATGCCGATATGGTCACTTTTGGTCCTAAAATTTCACGGAAATCTTTCCGCACAGAATGCTCCTATTATAACCTATACACCATGTAAACATGTTTGGGACACATTTGAGTGATAACAACACAGTTTTGGTGGATAAAGAAAGGTGACGCCGATATGGTCACTTTTGGTCCGAAAATTTCAAGGAAAGCTTTTGGCGCAGGAAGCTCCTATTATAACCTATACACCATGTAAACATGTTTGGGACACATTTGAGCGAAAACAACACAGTTTTGGTGGATAAAGAAAGGTGACGCCGATATGGTCACTTTTGGTCCGAAAATTTCAAGGAAAGCTTTTGGCACAGAAAGCTCCTATTATGACCTATACACCATATAAACATGTTTGGGACACATTTGAGCGAAAACAACACATTTTTGGTGGATAAAGAAAGGTGACGACGATATGGTCACTTTTGTTCCGAAGATTACACGGAAAGCTTTACGCGCAGAAAGCTCCTATTATGACCTATTCAACATATAAACATGTTTGGAACACATTTTAGCGATATCAACACAATTTCGGTGGACAAAGAAAGGTGATGCCGATATGGTCACTTTTGGTCCGAAAATTTCACGAAAAGCTTTTCACGCACAATGCTCCCATTATGACCTATAAACCATATAAACATGTTTGGGACAAATTTGAGTGAAAACAGAACAGTTTTGGTGGATAAAGAATGGTGACGTCGATATGGTTACTTTTGGTCCTAAAATTTCACGAAAATCTTTTCGCGCTGAATGCTCCCATTATGACCTATAAACCATATAAACATGTATGGGACACATTTGAGCGAAAACAATACAGTTTTGGTGGATAAAGAAAGGTGACGCCGATATGGTCACTTTTGGTCCGAAAATTTCAAGGAAAGCTTTTGGCACAGAAAGCTCCTATTATGACCTATACACCATATAAACATGTTTGGGACACATTTGAGCGTAAACAACACAATTTTGGTGGATATAGAAAGGTGACGACGATATGGTCACTTTTGTTCCGAAAATTACACGGAAAGCTTTACGCGCAGAAAGCTCCTATTATGACCTATTCAACATATAAACATGTTTGGAACACATTTTAGCGATATCAACACAATTTCGGTGGACAAAGAAAGGTGATGCCGATATGGTCACTTTTGGTCCGAAAATTTCACGAAAAGCTTTTCACGCACAATGCTCCTATTATAACCTATACACCATGTAAACATGTTTGGGACACATTTGAGCGAAAACAACACAGTTTTGGTGGATAAAGAAAGGTGACGCCGATATGGTCACTTTTGGTCCGAAAATTTCAAGGAAAGCTTTTGGCACAGAAAGCTCCTATTATGACCTATACACCATATAAACATGTTTGGGACACATTTGAGCGAAAACAACACAATTTTGGTGGATAAAGAAAGGTGACGACGATATGGTCACTTTTGTTCCGAAAATTACACGGAAAGCTTTACGCGCAGAAAGCTCCTATTATGACCTATTCAACATATAAACATGTTTGGAACACATTTTAGCGATATCAACACAATTTTGGTGGACAAAGAAAGGTGATGCCGATATGGTCACTTTTGGTCCGAAAATTTCACGAAAAGTTTTTCACGCACAATGCTCCCATTATGACCTATAAACCATATAAACATGGTTGGGACACATTTGAGCGAAAACAAAACAGTTTTGGTGGATAAAGAAAGGTGATGCCGATATGGTCACTTTTGGTCCTAAAATTTCACGGAAATCTTTTCGCGCAGAATGCTCTCATTATGACCTATAAACCATATAAACATGTTTGGGACACATTTGAGCGAAAACAATACAGTTTTGGTGGATAAAGAAAGGTGACGCCTATATGGTCACTTTTGGTCTGAAAATTTCAAGGAAAGCTTTTGGCGCAGAAAGCTCCTATTATAACCTATACACCATGTAAACATGTTTGGGACACATTTGAGCGATAACAACACAGTTTTGGTAGACAAAGAAAGGTGACGCCGATATGGTCACTTTTGGTCCGAAAATTTCAAGGAAAGCTTTTGGCGCAGGAAGCTCCTATTATAACCTATACACCATGTCAAATGTTTTGGACACATTTGAGCGATAACAACACAGTTTTGGTGGATAATGAAAGGTGACGCCGATATGGTCACTTTTGTTCCGAAAATTTCAAGGAAAGCTTTTGGCACAGAAAGCTCCTATTATGACCTATACACCATATAAACATGTTTGGGACACATTTGAGCGAAAACAACACAATTTTGGTGGATAAAGAAAGGTGACGACGATATGGTAACTTTTGTTCCGAAAATTACACGGAAAGCAATACGCGCAGAAAGCTCCTATTATGACCTATTCAACATATAAACATGTTTGGAACACATTTTAGCGATATCAACACAATTTCGGTGGACAAAGAAAGGTGATGCCGATATGGTCACTTTTGGTCCGAAAATTTCACGAAAAGCTTTTCACGCACAATGCTCCCATTATGACCTATAAATCATATAAACATGTTTGGGACACATTTGAGCGAAAACAAAACAGTTTTGGTGGATAAAGAATGGTGACGTCGATATGGTTACTTTTGGTCCTAAAATTTCACGGAAATCTTTTCGCGCAGAATGCTCCCATTATGACCTATAAACCATATAATCATGTATGGGACACATTTGAGCGAAAACAATACAGTTTTGGTGGATAAAGAAAGGTGACGCCGATATGGTCACTTTTGGTCCGAAAATTTCAAGGAAAGCTTTTGGCACAGAAAGCTCCTATTATGACCTATACACCATATAAACATGTTTGGGACACATTTGAGCGAAAACAACACAATTTTGGTGGATAAAGAAAGGTGACGACGATATGGTCACTTTTGTTCCGAAAATTACACGGAAAGCTTTACGCGCAGAAAGCTCCTATTATGACCTATTCAACATATAAACATGTTTGGAACACATTTTAGCGATATCAACACAATTTTGGTGGACAAAGAAAGGTGATGCCGATATGGTCACTTTTGGTCCGAAAATTTCAAGGAAAGGTTTTGGCACAGAAAGCTCCTATTATGACCTATACACCATATAAACATGTTTGGGACACATTTGAGTGAAAACAACACAATTTTGGTGGATAAAGAAAGGTGACGCCGATATGGTCACTTTTGTTCCGAAAATTACACGGAAAGCTTTACGCGCAGAAAGCTCCTATTATGACCTATTCAACATATAAACATGTTTGGAACACATTTTAGCGAAATCAACACAATTTTGGTAGACAAAGAAAGGTGATGCCGATATGGTCACTTTTGGTCCGAAAATTTCACGAAAAGCTTTTCACGCACAATGCTCCCATTATGACCTATAAACCATATAAACATGTTTGGGACACATTTGAGCGAAAACAAAACAGTTTTGGTGGATAAAGAATGGTGACGTCGATATGGTTACTTTTGGTCCTAAAATTTCACGAAAATCTTTTCGCGCAGAATGCTCCCATTATGACCTATAAACCATATAAACATGTATGGAACACATTTGAGCGAAAACAATACAGTTTTGGTGGATAAAGAAAGGTGACGCCGATATGGTCACTTTTGGTCCGAAAATTTCAAGGAAAGCTTTTGGCACAAAAAGCTCCTATTATGACCTATACACCATATAAACATGTTTGGGACACATTTGAGCGAAAACAACACAATTTTGGTGGATAAAGAAAGGTGACGACGATATGGTCACTTTTGTTCCGAAAATTACACGGAAAGCTTTACGCGCAGAAAGCTCCTATTATGACCTATTCAACATATAAACATGTTTGGAACACATTTTAGCGATATCAACACAATTTTGGTGGACAAAGAAAGGTGATGCCGATATGGTCACTTTTGGTCCGAAAATTTCACGAAAAGTTTTTCACGCACAATGCTCCCATTATGACCTATAAACCATATAAACATGTTTGGGACACATTTGAGCGAAAACAAAACAGTTTTGGTGGATAAAGAAAGGTGATGCCGATATGGTCACTTTTGGTCCTAAAATTTCACGGAAATCTTTTCGCGCAGAATGCTCTCATTATGACCTATAAACCATATAAACATGTTTGGGACACATTTGAGCGAAAACAATACAGTTTTGGTGGATAAAGAATGGTGATGCCGATATGGTCACTTTTGGTCCTAAAATTTCACGGAAATCTTTCCGCACAGAATGCTCCTATTATAACCTATACACCATGTAAACATGTTTGGGACACATTTGAGTGATAACAACACAGTTTTTGTGGATAAAGAAAGGTGACGCCGATATGGTCACTTTTGGTCCGAAAATTTCAATGAAAGCTTTTGGCGCAGGAAGCTCCTATTATAACCTATACACCATGTAAACATGTTTGGGACACATTTGAGCGAAAACAACACAGTTTTGGTGGATAAAGAAAGGTGACGCCGATATGGTCACTTTTGGTCCGAAAATTTCAAGGAAAGCTTTTGGCACAGAAAGCTCCTATTATGACCTATACACCATATAAACATGTTTGGGACACATTTGAGCGAAAACAACACATTTTTGGTGGATAAAGAAAGGTGACGACGATATGGTCACTTTTGTTCCGAAGATTACACGGAAAGCTTTACGCGCAGAAAGCTCCTATTATGACCTATTCAACATATAAACATGTTTGGAACACATTTTAGCGATATCAACACAATTTCGGTGGACAAAGAAAGGTGATGCCGATATGGTCACTTTTGGTCCGAAAATTTCACGAAAAGCTTTTCACGCACAATGCTCCCATTATGACCTATAAACCATATAAACATGTTTGGGACAAATTTGAGTGAAAACAGAACAGTTTTGGTGGATAAAGAATGGTGACGTCGATATGGTTACTTTTGGTCCGAAAATTACACGAAAAGCTTTTCGCGCTGAATGCTCCCATTATGACCTATAAACCATATAAACATGTATGGGACACATTTGAGCGAAAACAATACAGTTTTGGTGGATAAAGAAAGGTGACGCCGATATGGTCACTTTTGGTCCGAAAATTTCAAGGAAAGCTTTTGGCACAGAAAGCTCCTATTATGACCTATACACCATATAAACATGTTTGGGACACATTTGAGCGAAAACAACACAATTTTGGTGGATATAGAAAGGTGACGACGATATGGTCACTTTTGTTCCGAAAATTACACGGAAAGCTTTACGCGCAGAAAGCTCCTATTATGACCTATTCAACATATAAACATGTTTGGAACACATTTTAGCGATATCAACACAATTTCGGTGGACAAAGAAAGGTGATGCCGATATGGTCACTTTTGGTCCGAAAATTTCACGAAAAGCTTTTCACGCACAATGCTCCCATTATGACCTATAAACCATATAAACATGTTTGGGACACATTTGAGCGAAAACAAAACAGTTTTGGTGGATAAAGAATGGTGACGTCGATATGGTTACTTTTGGTCCTAAAATTTCACGAAAATCTTTTCGCGCAGAATGCTCCCATTATGACCTATAAACCATATAAACATGTATGGGACACATTTGAGCAAAAACAATACAGTTTTGGTGGATAAAGAAAGGTGACGCCGATATGGTCACTTTTGGTCCGAAAATTTCAAGGAAAGCTTTTGGCCATAAAGCTCCTATTATGACCTATACACCATATAAACATGTTTGGGACACATTTGAGCGAAAACAACACAATTTTGGTGGATAAAGAAAGGTGACGACGATATGGTCACTTTTGTTCCGAAAATTACACGGAAAGCTTTACGCGCAGAAAGCTCCTATTATGACCTATTCAACATATAAACATGTTTGGAACACATTTTAGCGATATCAACACAATTTTGGTGGACAAAGAAAGGTGATGCCGATATGGTCACTTTTGGTCCGAAAATTTCACGAAAAGTTTTTCACGCACAATGCTCCCATTATGACCTATAAACCATATAAACATGTTTGGGACACATTTGAGCGAAAACAAAACAGTTTTGGTGGATAAAGAAAGGTGATGCCGATATGGTCACTTTTGGTCCTAAAATTTCACGGAAATCTTTTCGCGCAGAATGCTCTCATTATGACCTATAAACCATATAAACATGTTTGGGACACATTTGAGCGAAAACAATACAGTTTTGGTGGATAAAGAATGGTGATGCCGATATGGTCACTTTTGGTCCTAAAATTTCACGGAAATCTTTCCGCACAGAATGCTCCTATTATAACCTATACACCATGTAAACATGTTTGGGACACATTTGAGTGATAACAACACAGTTTTGGTGGATAAAGAAAGGTGACGCCGATATGGTCACTTTTGGTCCGAAAATTTCAATGAAAGCTTTTGGCGCAGGAAGCTCCTATTATAACCTATACACCATGTAAACATGTTTGGGATACATTTGAGCGAAAACAACACAGTTTTGGTGGATAAAGAAAGGTGACGCCGATATGGTCACTTTTGGTCCGAAAATTTCAAGGAAAGCTTTTGGCACAGAAAGCTCCTATTATGACCTATACACCATATAAACATGTTTGGGACACATTTGAGCGAAAACAACACATTTTTGGTGGATAAAGAAAGGTGACGACGATATGGTCACTTTTGTTCCGAAGATTACACGGAAAGCTTTACGCGCAGAAAGCTCCTATTATGACCTATTCAACATATAAACATGTTTGGAACACATTTTAGCGATATCAACACAATTTCGGTGGACAAAGAAAGGTGATGCCGATATGGTCACTTTTGGTCCGAAAATTTCACGAAAAGCTTTTCACGCACAATGCTCCCATTATGACCTATAAACCATATAAACATGTTTGGGACAAAATTGAGTGAAAACAGAACAGTTTTGGTGGATAAAGAATGGTGACGTCGATATGGTTACTTTTGGTCCTAAAATTTCACGAAAATCTTTTCGCGCTGAATGCTCCCATTATGACCTATAAACCATATAAACATGTATGGGACACATTTGAGCGAAAACAATACAGTTTTGGTGGATAAAGAAAGGTGACGCCGATATGGTCACTTTTGGTCCGAAAATTTCAAGGAAAGCTTTTGGCACAGAAAGCTCCTATTATGACCTATACACCATATAAACATGTTTGGGACACATTTGAGTGAAAACAACACAATTTTGGTGGATAAAGAAAGGTGACGACGATATGGTCACTTTTGTTCCGAAAATTACACGGAAAGCTTTACGCGCAGAAAGCTCCTATTATGACCTATTCAACATATAAACATGTTTGGAACACATTTTAGCGATATCAACACAATTTCGGTGGACAAAGAAAGGTGATGCCGATATGGTCACTTTTGGTCCGAAAATTTCACGAAAAGCTTTTCACGCACAATGCTCCCATTATGACCTATAAACCATATAAACATGTTTGGGACACATTTGAGCGAAAACAAAACAGTTTTGGTGGATAAAGAATGGTGACGTCGATATGGTTACTTTTGGTCCTAAAATTTCACGAAAATCTTTTCGCGCAGAATGCTTCCATTATGACCTATAAACCATATAAACATGTATGGGACACATTTGAGCAAAAACAATACAGTTTTGGTGGATAAAGAAAGGTGACGCCGATATGGTCACTTTTGGTCCGAAAATTTCAAGGAAAGCTTTTGGCACATAAAGCTCCTATTATGACCTATACACCATATAAACATGTTTGGGACACATTTGAGCGAAAACAACACAATTTTGGTGGATAAAGAAAGGTGACGACGATATGGTCACTTTTGTTCCGAAAATTACACGGAAAGCTTTACGCGCAGAAAGCTCCTATTATGACCTATTCAACATATAAACATGTTTGGAACACATTTTAGCGATATCAACACAATTTTGGTGGACAAAGAAAGGTGATGCCGATATGGTCACTTTTGGTCCGAAAATTTCACGAAAAGTTTTTCACGCACAATGCTCCCATTATGACCTATAAACCATATAAACATGTTTGGGACACATTTGTGCGAAAAGAAAACAGTTTTGGTGGATAAAGAAAGGTGATGCCGATATGGTCACTTTTGGTCCTAAAATTTCACGGAAATCTTTTCGCGCAGAATGCTCTCATTATGACCTATAAACCATATAAACATGTTTGGGACACATTTGAGCGAAAACAATACAGTTTTGGTGGATAAAGAATGGTGACGCCGATATGGTCACTTTTGGTCCTAAAATTTCACGGAAATCTTTTCGCACAGAATGCTCCTATTATAACCTATACACCATGTAAACATGTTTGGGACACATTTGAGCGATAACAACACAGTTTTGGTGGATAAAGAAAGGTGACGCCGATATGGTCACTTTTGGTCCGAAAATTTCAAGGAAAGCTTTTGGCGCAGGAAGCTCCTATTATAACCTATACACCATGTAAACATGTTTGGGACACATTTGAGCGAAAACAACACAGTTTTGGTGGATAAAGAAAGGTGACGCCGATATGGTCACTTTTGGTCCGAAAATTTCAAGGAAAGCTTTTGGCACAGAAAGCTCCTATTATGACCTATACACCATATAAACATGTTTGGGACACATTTGAGCGAAAACAACACAATTTTGGTGGATAAAGAAAGGTGACGACGATATGGTCACTTTTGTTCCGAAAATTACACGGAAAGCTTTACGCGCAGAAAGCTCCTATTATGACCTATTCAACATATAAACATGTTTGGAACACATTTTAGCGATATCAACACAATTTTGGTGGACAAAGAAAGGTGATGCCGATATGGTCACTTTTGGTCCAAAAATTTCACGAAAACTTTTTCACGCACTATGCTCCCATTATGACCTATAAACCATATAAACATGTTTGGGACACATTTGAGCGAAAACAAAACAGTTTTGGTGGATAAAGAAAGGTGATGCCGATATGGTCACTTTTGGTCCTAAAATTTCACGGAAATCTTTTCGCGCAGAATGCTCTCATTATGACCTATAAACCATATAAACATGTTTGGGACACATTTGAGCGAAAACAATACAGTTTTGGTGGATAAAGAATGGTGACGCCGATATGGTCACTTTTGGTCCTAAAATTTCCCGGAAATCTTTTCGCACAGAATGCTCCTATTATAACCTATACACCATGTAAACATGTTTGGGACACATTTGAGCGATAACAACACTATTTTGGTGGATAAAGAAAGGTGACGCCGATATGGTCAATTTTGGTCCGAAAATTTCAAGGAAAGCTTTTGGCACAGAAAGCTCCTATTATGACCTATACACCATATAAACATGTTTGGGACACATTTGAGCGAAAACAACACAATTTTGGTGGATAAAGAAAGGTGACGACGATATGGTCGCTTTTGTTCCTAAAATTACACGGAAAGCTTTACGCGCAGAAAGCTCCTATTATGACCTATTCAACATATAAACATGTTTGGAACACATTTTAGCGATATCAACACAATTTTTGTGGACAAAGAAAGGTGATGCCGATATGGTCACTTTTGGTCCGAAAATTTCACGAAAAGCTTTTCACGCACAATGCTCCCATTATGACCTATAAACCATATAAACATGTTTGGGACACATTTGAGCGAAAACAAAACAGTTTTGGTGGATAAACTATGGTGACATCGATATTGTTACTTTTGGTCCTAAAATTTCACGAAAATCTTTTCGCGCAGAATGCTCTCATTATGACCTATAAACCATATAAACATGTATGGGACACATTTGAGCGAAAACAATTCAGTTTTGGTGGATAAAGAAAGGTGACGCCGATATGGTCACTTTTGGTCCGAAAATTTCAAGGAAAGCTTTTGGCGCAGAAAGCTCCTATTATAACCTATACACCATGTAAACATGTTTGGGACACATTTGAGCGATAACAACACAGTTTTGGTGGACAAAGAAAGGTGACGCCGATATGGTCACTTTTGGTCCGAAAATTTCAAGGAAAGCTTTTGGCGCAGGAAGCTCCTATTATAACCTATACACCATGTAAACATGTTTTGGACACATTTGAGCGATAACAACACAGTTTTGGTGGATAATGAAAGGTGACGCCGATATGGTCACTTTTGGTCCGAAAATTTCAAGGAAAGCTTTTGGCACAGAAAGCTCCTATTATGACCTGTACACCATATAAACATGTTTGGGACAAATTTGAGCGAAAACAACTCAATTTTGGTGGATAAAGAAAGGTGACGACGATATGGTAACTTTTGTTCCGAAAATTACACGGAAAGCTTTACGCGCAGAAAGCTCCTATTATGACCTATTCAACATATAAACATGTTTGGAACACATTTTAGCGATATCAACACAATTTCGGTGGACAAAGAAAGGTGATGCCGATATGGTCACTTTTGGTCCGAAAATTTCACGAAAAGCTTTTCACGCACAATGCTCCCATTATGACCTATAAACCATATAAACATGTTTGGGACACATTTGAGCGAAAACAAAACAGTTTTGGTGGATAAAGAATGGTGACATTGATATGGTTACTTTTGGTCCTAAAATTTCACGAAAATCTTTTCGCGCAGAATGCTCTCATTATGACCTATAAACCATATAAACATGTATGAGACACATTTGAGCGAAAACAATACAGTTTTGGTGGATAAAGAAAGGTGACGCCGATATGGTCACTTTTGGTCCGAAAATTTCAAGGAAAGCTTTTGGCGCAGAAAGCTCCTATTATAACCTATACACCATGTAAACATGTTTGGGACACATTTGAGCGATACCAACACAGTTTTGGTGGATAAAGAAAGGTGACACCGATATGGTCACTTTTGGTCCGAAAATTACACGAAAAGCTTTTCGCGCACAATGCTCCAATTACGACCAATAAACCATATAAACATGTTTGCAACACATTTGAGTGAAAACAACACAGTTTTAGTGGATAAAGAAAGGTGACGCCGATATGGTCACTTTTGGTCCGAAAATTTCAAGGAAAGCTTTTGGCACAGAAAGCTCCTATTATGACCTATACACCATATAAACATGTTTGGGACACATTTGAGCGAAAACAACACAATTTTGGTGGATAAAGAAAGGTGACACCGATATGGTCACTTTTGTTACGAAAATTACACGGAAAGCTTTACGCGCAGAAAGCTCCTATTATGACCTATTCAACATATAAACATGTTTGGAACACATTTAGCTAAATCAACACAATTTTGGTGGACAAAGAAAGGTGATGCCGATATGGTCACTTTTGGTCCGAAAATTTCACGAAAAGCTTTTCACGCACAATGCTCCGATTATGACCTATAAACCATATAAACATGTTTGGGACACATTTGAGCGAAAACAAAACAGTTTTGGTGGATAAAGAATGGTGAGGTCGATATGGTTACTTTTGGTCCTAAAATTTCACGAAAATCTTTTCGCGCCGAATGCTCCCATTATGACCTATAAACCATATAAACATGTATGGGACACATTTGAGCGAAAACAATACAGTTTTGGTGGATAAAGAAAGGTGACGCCGATATGGTCACTTTTGGTCTAAAAAATTCAAGGAAAGCTTTTGGCGCAGGAAGCTCCTATTATAACATATACACCATGTAAACATGTTTGGGACACATTTGAGCGACAACAACACAGTTTTGGTGGATAAAGAAAGGTGACGCCGATATGGTCACTTTTGGTCCGAAAATTTCAAGGAAAGCTTTTGGCACAGAAAGCTCCTATTATGACCTATACACCATATAAACATGTTTGGGACACATTTGAGAGAAAACAACACAATTTTGGTGGATAAAGAAAGGTGACGACGATATGGTCACTTTTGTTCCGAAAATTACACGGAAAGCTTTACGCGCAAAAAGCTCCTATTATGACCTATTCAACATATAAACATGTTTGGAACACATTTTAGCGATATCAACACAATTTTGGTGGACAAAGAAAGGTGATGCCGATATGGTCACTTTTGGTCCGAAAATTTCACGAAAAGCTTTTCACGCACAATGCTCCCATTATGACCTATAAACCATATAAACATGTTTGGGACACATTTGAGCGATAACAACACAGTTTTGGTGGATAAAGAAAGGTGACACCGATATGGTCAATTTTGGTCCGAAAATTACACGAAAAGCTTTTTGCGCACAATGCTCCAATTACGACCAATAAACCATATAAACATGTTTGCGACACATTTAAGTGAAAACAACACAGTTTTAGTGGATAAAGAAAGGTGATGCCGATATGGTCACTTTTGGTCCGAAAATTTCACGAAAAGCTTTTCACGCACAATGCTCCCATTATGACCTATAAACCATATAAACATGTTTGGGACACATTTGAGCGAAAACAAAACAGTTTTGGTGGATAAAGAATGGTGAGGTCGATATGGTTACTTTTGGTCCTAAAATTTCAGGAAAATCTTTTCGCGCAGAATGCTCCCATTATGACCTATAAACCATATAAACATGTATGGGACACATTTGAGCGAAAACAATACAGTTTTGGTGGATAAAGAAAGGTGACGCCGATATGGTCACTTTTGGTCCGAAAATTTCAAGGAAAGCTTTTGGCGCAGGAAGCTCCTATTATAACCTATACACCATGTAAACATGTTTGGGACACATTTCAGCGATAACAACACAGTTTTGGTGGATAAAGAAAGGTGACGCCGATATGGTCACTTTTGGTCCGAAAATTTCAAGGAAAGCTTTTGGCACAGAAAGCTCCTATTATAACTTATACACCATATAAACATGTTTGGGACACATTTGAGCGAAAACAACACAATTTTGGTGGATAAAGAAAGGTGACGACGATATGGTCACTTTTGTTCCAAAAATTACACGGAAAGCTTTACGCGCAGAAAGCTCTTATTATGACCTATTCAACATATAAACATGTTTGGAACACATTTTAGCGATATCAACACAATTTTGGTGGACAAAGAAAGGTGATGCCGATATGGTCACTTTTGGTCCGAAAATTTCACGAAAAGCTTTTCACGCACAATGCTCCCATTATGACCTATAAACCATATAAACATGTTTGGGACACATTTGAGCGAAAACAAAACAGTTTTGGTGGATAAAGAATGGTGACATCAATATGGTTACTTTTGGTCCTAAAATTTCACGGAAATCTTTTCGCGCAGAATGCTCTCATTATGACCTATAAACCATATAAACACGTATGGGACACATTTGGGCGAAAACAATACAGTTTTGGTGGATAAAGAAAGGTGACGCCGATATGGTCACTTTTGGTCCGAAAATTTCAAGGAAAGCTTTTGGCGCAGAAAGCTCCTATTATAACCTATACACCATGTAAACATGTTTGGGACACATTTGAGCGATAACAACACAGTTTTGGTGGATAAAGAAAGGTTACGCCGATATGGTCACTTTTGGTCCGAAAATTTCAAGGAAAGCTTTTGGCGCAGGAAGCTCCTATTATAACCTATACACGAAGTAAACATGTTTGGGACACATTTGAGCGATAATTACACAGTTTTGGTGGATAAAGAAAGGTGACGCCGATATGGTCACTTTTGGTCCGAAAATTTCAAGGAAAGCTTTTGGCACAGAAAGCTCCTATTATGACCTATACACCATATAAACATGTTTGGGATACATTTGAGAGAAAACAACACAATTTTGGTGGATAAAGAAAGGTGACGACGATATGGTCACTTTTGTTCCGAAAATTACACGGAAAGCTTTACGCGCAGAAAGCTCCTATTATGACCTATTCAACATATAAACATGTTTGGAACACATTTTAGCGATATCAACACAATTTTGGTGGACAAAGAAAGGTGATGCCGATATGGTCACTTTTGGTCCGAAAATTTCACGAAAAGCTTTTCACGCACAATGCTCCCATTATGACCTATAAACCATATAAACATGTTTGGGACACATTTGAGCGAAAACAAAACAGTTTTGGTGGATAAAGAATGGTGACATCGATATGGTTACTTTTGGTCCTAAAATTTCACGGAAATCTTTTCGCGCAGAATGCTCTCATTATGACCTATAAACCATATAAACACGTATGGGACACATTTGGGCGAAAACAATACAGTTTTGGTGGATAAAGAAAGGTGACGCCGATATGGTCACATTTGGTCCGAAAATTTAAAGGAAAGCTTTTGGCGCAGAAAGCTCCTATTATAACCTATACACCATGTAAACATGTTTGGGACACATTTGAGCGATAACAACACAGTTTTGGTGGATAAAGAAAGGTGACACCGATATGGTCACTTTTGGTCCGAAAATTACACGAAAAGCTTTTCGCGCACAATGCTCCAATTACGACCAATAAACCATATAAACATGTTTGCGACACATTTGAGTGAAAACAACACAGTTTTAGTGGATAAAGAAAGGTGACGCCGATATGGTCACTTTTGGTCCGAAAATTTCAAGGAAAGCTTTTGGCACAGAAAGCTCCTATTATGGCCTATACACCATATAAACATGTTTGGGATACATTTGAGCGAAAACAAAACAGTTTTGGTGGATAAAGAATGGTGAGGTCGATATGGTTACTTTTGGTCCTAAAATTTCACGAAAATCTTTTCGCGCAGAATGCTCCCATTATGACCTATAAACCATATAAACATGTATGGGACACATTTGAGCGAAAACAATACAGTTTTGGTGGATAAAGAAAGGTGACGCCGATATGGTCACTTTTGGTCCGAAAATTTCAAGGAAAGCTTTTGGCGCAGGAAGCTCCTATTATAACCTATACACCATGTAAACATGTTTGGGACACATTTCAGCGATAACAACACAGTTTTGGTGGATAAAGAAAGGTGACGCCGATATGGTCACTTTTGGTCTGAAAATTTCAAGGAAAGCTTTTGGCACAGAAAGCTCCTATTATAACCTATACACCATATAAACATGTTTGGGACACATTTGAGAGAAAACAACACAATTTTGGTGGATAAAGAAAGGTGACGACGATATGGTCACTTTTGTTCCGAAAATTACACGGAAAGCTTTACGCGCAGAAAGCTCCTATTATGACCTATTCAACATATAAACATGTTTGGAACACATTTTAGCGATATCAACACAATTTCGGTGGACAAAGAAAGGTGATGCCGATATGGTCACTTTTGGTCCGAAAATTTCACGAAAAGCTTTTCACGCACAATGCTCCCATTATGACCTATAAACCATATAAACATGTTTGGGACACATTTGAGCGAAAAGAAAACAGTTTTGGTGGATAAAGAATGGTGACATTGATATGGTTACTTTTGGTCCTAAAATTTCACGAAAATCTTTTCGCGCAGAATGCTCTCATTATGACCTATAAACCATATAAACATGTATGGGACACATTTGAGCGAAAATAATACAGTTTTGGTGGATAAAGAAAGGTGACGCCGATATGGTCACTTTTGGTCCGAAAATTTCAAGGAAAGCTTTTGGCGCAGAAAGCTCCTATTATAACCTATACACCATGTAAACATGTTTGGGACACATTTGAGCGAAAACAATACAGTTTTGGTGGATAAAGAAATGTGACGCCGATATGGTCACTTTTGTTCCGAAAATTACACGGAAAGCTTTACGCGCAGAAAGCTCCTATTATGACCTATTCAACATATAAACATGTTTGGAACACATTTTAGCGATATCAACAAAATTTTGGTGGACAAAGAAAGGTGATGCCGATATGGTCACTTTTGGTCCGAAAATTTCACGAAAAGCTTTTCACGCACAATGCTCCCATTATGACCTATAAACCATATAAACATGTTTGGGACACATTTGAGCGAAAACAAAACTGTTTTGGTGGATAAAGAATGGTGACATCGATATGGTTACTTTTGGTCCTAAAATTTCACGGAAATCTTTTCGCGCAGAATGCTCTCATTATGACCTATAAACCATATAAACACGTATGGGACACATTTGGGCGAAAACAATACAGTTTTGGTGGATAAAGAAAGGTGACGCCGATATGGTCACTTTTGGTCCGAAAATTTCAAGGAAAGCTTTTGGCGCAGAAAGCTCCTATTATAACCTATACACCATGTAAACATGTTTGGGACACATTTGAGCGATAACAACACAGTTTTGGTGGATAAAGAAAGGTGACGCCGATATGGTCACTTTTGGTCCGAAAATTTCAAGGAAAGCTTTTGGCGCAGGAAGCGCCTATTATAACCTATACACCATGTAAACATGTTTGGGACACATTTGAGCGATAACAACACAGTTTTGGTGGATAAAGAAAGGTGACGCCGATATGGTCACTTTTGGTCCGAAAATTTCAAGGAAAGCTTTTGGCACAGAAAGCTCCTATTATGACCTATACACCATATAAACATGTTTGGGATACATTTGAGAGAAAACAACACAATTTTGGTGGTTAAAGAAAGGTGACGACGATATGGTCACTTTTGTTCCGAAAATTACACGGAAAGCTTTACGCGCAGAAAGCTCCTATTATGACCTATTCAACATATAAACATGTTTGGAACACATTTTAGCGATATCAACACAATTTTGGTGGACAAAGAAAGGTGATGCCGATATGGTCACTTTTGGTCCGAAAATTTCACGAAAAGCTTTTCACGCACAATGCTCCCATTATGACCTATAAACCATATAAACATGTTTGGGACACATTTGAGCGAAAACAAAACAATTTTGGTGGATAAAGAATGGTGACATCGATATGGTTACTTTTGCTCCTAAAATTTCACGGAAATCTTTTCGCGCAGAATGCTCTCATTATGACCTATAAACCATATAAACACGTATGGGACACATTTGAGCGAAAACAATACAGTTTTGGTGGATAAAGAAATGTGACGCCGATATGGTCACTTTTGTTCCGAAAATTACACGGAAAGCTTTACGCGCAGAAAGCTCCTATTATGACCTATTCAACATATAAACATGTTTGGAACACATTTTAGCGATATCAACAAAATTTTGGTGGACAAAGAAAGGTGATGCCGATATGGTCACTTTTGGTCCGAAAATTTCACGAAAAGCTTTTCACGCACAATGCTCCCATTATGACCTATAAACCATATAAACATGTTTGGGACACATTTGAGCGAAAACAAAACAGTTTTGGTGGATAAAGAATGGTGACATCGATATGGTTACTTTTGGTCCTAAAATTTCACGGAAATCTTTTCGCGCAGAATGCTCTCATTATGAACTATAAACCATATAAACACGTATGGGACACATTTGGGCGAAAACAATACAGTTTTGGTGGATAAAGAAAGGTGACGCCGATATTGTTACTTTTGGTCCGAAAATTTAAAGGAAAGCTTTTGGCGCAGAAAGCTCCTATTATAACCTATACACCATGTAAACATGTTTGGGACACATTTGAGCGATAACAACAAAGTTTTGGTGGATAAAGAAAGGTGACGCCGATATGGTCACTTTTGGTCCGAAAATTTCAAGGAAAGCTTTTGGCGCAGGAAGCTCCTATTATAACCTATACACCATGTAAACATGTTTGGGACACATTTGAGCGATAACAACACAGTTTTGGTGGATAAAGAAAGGTGACGCCGATATGGTCACTTTTGGTCCGAAAATTTCAAGGAAAGCTTTTGGCACAGAAAGCTCCTATTATGACCTGTACACCATATAAACATGTTTGGGATACATTTGAGAGAAAACAACACAATTTTGGTGGTTAAAGAAAGGTGACGACGATATGGTCACTTTTGTTCCGAAAATTACACGGAAAGCTTTACGCGCAGAAAGCTCCTATTATGACCTATTCAACATATAAACATGTTTGGAACACATTTTAGCGATATCAACACAATTTTGGTGGACAAAGAAAGGTGATGCCGATATGGTCACTTTTGGTCCGAAAATTTCACGAAAAGCTTTTCACGCACAATGCTCCCATTATGACCTATAAACCATATAAACATGTTTGGGACACATTTGAGCGAAAACAAAACAATTTTGGTGGATAAAGAATGGTGACATCGATATGGTTACTTTTGGTCCTAAAATTTCACGGAAATTTTTTCAAGCAGAATTCTCTCATTATGACCTATAAACCATATAAACACGTATGGGACACATTTGGGCGAAAACAATACAGTTTTGGTGGATAAAGAAAGGTGACGCCGATATGGTCACTTTTGGTCCGAAAATTTCAAGGAAAGCTTTTGGCGCAGAAAGCTCCTATTATAACCTATACACCATGTAAACATGTTTGGGACACATTTGAGCGATAACAACACAGTTTTGGTGGATAAAGAAAGGTGACGCCGATATGGTCACTTTTGGTCCGAAAATTTCAAGGAAAGCTTTTGGCGCAGGAAGCTCCTATTATAACCTATACACCATGTAAACATGTTTGGGACACATTTGAGCGATAACAACACAGTTTTGGTGGATAAAGAAAGGTGACGCCGATATGGTCACTTTTGGTCCGAAAATTTCAAGGAAAGCTTTTGGCACAGAAAGCTCCTATTATGACCTATACACCATATAAACATGTTTGGGATACATTTGAGAGAAAACAACACAATTTTGGTGGTTAAAGAAAGGTGACGACGATATGGTCACTTTTGTTCCGAAAATTACACGGAAAGCTTTACGCGCAGAAAGCTCCTATTATGACCTATTCAACATATAAACATGTTTGGAACACATTTTAGCGATATCAACACAATTTTGGTGGACAAAGAAAGGTGATGCCGATATGGTCACTTTTGGTCCGAAAATTTCACGAAAAGCTTTTCACGCACAATGCTCCCATTATGACCTATAAACAATATAAACATGTTTGGGACACATTTGAGCGAAAACAAAACAATTTTGGTGGATAAAGAATGGTGACATCGATATGGTTACTTTTGGTCCTAAAATTTCACGGAAATCTTTTCGCGCAGAATGCTCTCATTATGACCTATAAGCCATATAAACACGTATGGGACACATTTGAGCGAAAACAATACAGTTTTGGTGGATAAAGAAATGTGACGCCGATATGGTCACTTTTGGTCCGAAAATTTCAAGGAAAGCTTTTGGCGCAGGAAGCTCCTATTATAACCTATACACCATGTAAACATGTTTGGGACACATTTCAGCGATAACAACACAGTTTTGGTGGATAAAGAAAGGTGACGCCGATATGGTCACTTTTGGTCCAAAAATTTCAAGGAAAGCTTTTGGCACAGAAAGCTCCTATTATAACCTATACACCATATAAACATGTTTGGGACACATTTGAGAGAAAACAACACAATTTTGGTGGATAAAGAAAGGTGACGACGATATGGTCACTTTTGTTCCGAAAATTACACGGAAAGCTTTACGCGCAGAAAGCTCCTATTATGACCTATTCAACATATAAACATGTTTGGAACACATTTTAGCGATATCAACAAAATTTTGGTGGACAAAGAAAGGTGATGCCGATATGGTCACTTTTGGTCCGAAAATTTCACGAAAAGCTTTTCACGCACAATGCTCCCATTATGACCTATAAACCATATAAACATGTTTGGGACACATTTGAGCGAAAACAAAACAGTTTTGGTGGATAAAGAATGGTGACATCGATATGGTTACTTTTGGTCCTAAAATTTCACGGAAATCTTTTCGCGCAGAATGCTCTCATTATGACCTATAAACCATATAAACACGTATGGGACACATTTGGGCGAAAACAATACAGTTTTGGTGGATAAAGAAAGGTGACGCCGATATGGTCACTTTTGGTCCGAAATTTTAAAGGAAAGCTTTTGGCGCAGAAAGCTCCTATTATAACCTATACACCATGTAAACTTGTTTGGGATACATTTGAGCGATAACAACACAGTTTTGGTGGATAAAGAAAGGTGACGCCGATATGGTCACTTTTGGTCCGAAAATTTCAAGGAAAGCTTTTGGCGCAGGAAGCTCCTATTATAACCTATACACCATGTAAACATGTTTGGGACACATTTGAGCGATAACAACACAGTTTTGGTGGATAAAGAAAGGTGACGCCGATATGGTCACTTTTGGTCCGAAAATTTCAAGGAAAGCTTTTGGCACAGAAAGCTCCTATTATGACCTATACACCATATAAACATGTTTGGGATACATTTGAGAGAAAACAACACAATTTTGGTGGTTAAAGAAAGGTGACGACGATATGGTCACTTTTGTTCCGAAAATTACACGGAAAGCTTTACGCGCAGAAAGCTCCTATTATGACCTATTCAACATATAAACATGTTTGGAACACATTTTAGCGATATCAACACAATTTTGGTGGACAAAGAAAGGTGATGCCGATATGGTCACTTTTGGTCCGAAAATTTCACGAAAAGCTTTTCACGCACAATGCTCCCATTATGACCTATAAACCATATAAACATGTTTGGGACACATTTGAGCGAAAACAAAACAATTTTGGTGGATAAAGAATGGTGACATCGATATGGTTACTTTTGGTCCTAAAATTTCACGGAAATTTTTTCGCGCAGAATTCTCTCATTATGACCTATAAACCATATAAACACGTATGGGACACATTTGGGCGAAAACAATACAGTTTTGGTGGATAAAGAAAGGTGACGCCGATATGGTCACTTTTGGTCCGAAAATTTCAAGGAAAGCTTTTGGCGCAGAAAGCTCCTATTATAACCTATACACCATGTAAACATGTTTGGGACACATTTGAGCGATAACAACACAGTTTTGGTGGATAAAGAAAGGTGACACCGATATAGTCACTTTTGGTCCGAAAATTACACGAAAAGCTTTTCGCGCACAATGCTCCAATTACGACCAATAAACCATATAAACATGTTTGCGACACATTTGAGTGAAAACAACACAATTTTGGTGGATAAAGAAAGGTGACGCCGATATGGTCACTTTTGGTCCGAAAATTTCAAGGAAAGCTTTTGGCACAGAAAGCTCCTATTATGACCTATACACCATATAAACATGTTTGGGATACATTTGAGAGAAAACAACACAATTTTGGTGGTTAAAGAAAGGTGACGACGATATGGTCACTTTTGTTCCGAAAATTACACGGAAAGCTTTACGCGCAGAAAGCTCCTATTATGACCTATTCAACATATAAACATGTTTGGAACACATTTTAGCGATATCAACACAATTTTGGTGGACAAAGAAAGGTGATGCCGATATGGTCACTTTTGGTCCGAAAATTTCACGAAAAGCTTTTCACGCACAATGCTCCCATTATGACCTATAAACCATATAAACATGTTTGGGACACATTTGAGCGAAAACAAAACAGTTTTGGTGGATAAAGAATGGTGACATCGATATGGTTACTTTTGGTCCTAAAATTTCACGGAAATTTTTTCGCGCAGAATGCTCTCATTATGACCTATAAACCATATAAACACGTATGGGACACATTTGGGCGAAAACAATACAGTTTTGGTGGATAAAGAATGGTGACGCCGATATGGTCACTTTTGGTCCGAAAATTTCAAGGAAAGGTTTTGGCGCAGAAAGCTCCTATTATAACCTATACACCATGTAAACATGTTTGGGACACATTTGAGCGATAACAACACAGTTGTGGTGGATAAAGAAAGGTGACACCGATATGGTCACTTTTGGTCCGAAAATTACACGAAAAGCTTTTCGCGCACAATGCTCCAATTACGACCAATAAACCATATAAACATGTTTGCGACACATTTGAGTGAAAACAACACAGTTTTGGTGGATAAAGAAAGGTGACGCCGATATGGTCACTTTTGGTCCGAAAATTTCAAGGAAAGGCTTTGGCACAGAAAGCTCCTATTATGACCTATACACAATATAAACATGTTTGGGACACATTTGTGCGAAAACAACACAATTTTGGTGGATAAAGAATGGTGACGTCGATATGGTTACTTTTGGTCCTAAAATTTCACGAAAATCTTTTCGCGCAGAATGCTCCCATTATGACCTATAAACCATATAAACATGTATGGAACACATTTGAGCGAAAACAATACAGTTTTGGTGGATAAAGAAAGGTGACGCCGATATGGTCACTTTTGGACCGAAAATTTCAAGGAAAGCTTTTGGCGCAGGAAGCTCCTATTATAACCTATACACCATGTAAACATGTTTGGGACACATTTGAGCGATAACAACACAGTTTTGGTGGATAAAGAAAGGTGACGCCGATATGGTCACTTTTGGTCCGAAAATTTCAAGGAAAGCTTTTGGCACAGAAAGCTCCTATTATGACCTATACACCATATAAACATGTTTGGGACACATTTGAGCGAAAACAACACAATTTTGGTGGATAAAAAAGGTGACGACGATATGGTCACTTTTGTTCCGAAAATTACACGGAAAGCTTTACGCGCAGAAAGCTCCTATTATGACCTATTCAACATATAAACATGTTTGGAACACATTTTAGCGATATCAACACAATTTTGGTGGACAAAGAAAGGTGATGCCGATATGGTCACTTTTGGTCCGAAAATTTCACGAAAAGTTTTTCACGCACAATGCTCCCATTATGACCTATAAACCATATAAACATGTTTGGGACACATTTGAGCGAAAACAACACAATTTTGGTGGATAAAAAAGGTGACGACGATATGGTCACTTTTGTTCCGAAAATTACACGGAAAGCTTTACGCGCAGAAAGCTCCTATTATGACCTATTCAACATATAAACATGTTTGGAACACATTTTAGCGATATCAACACAATTTTGGTGGACAAAGAAAGGTGATGCCGATATGGTCACTTTTGGTCCGAAAATTTCACGAAAAGTTTTTCACGCACAATGCTCCCATTATGACCTATAAACCATATAAACATGTTTGGGACACATTTGAGCGAAAACAAAACAGTTTTGGTGGATAAAGAATGGTGACATCGATATGGTTACTTTTGGTCCTAAAATTTCACGGAAATCTTTTCGCGCAGAATGCTCTCATTATGACCTATAAACCATATAAACATGTATGGGACACATTTGAGCGAAAACAATACAGTTTTGGTGGACAAAGAAAGGTGACGCCGATATGGTCACTTTTGGTCCGAAAATTTCAAGGAAAGCTTTTGGCGCAGAAAGCTCCTATAATAACCTATACACCATGTAAACATGTTTGGGACACATTTGAGCGATAACAACACAGTTTTGGTGGATAAAGAAAGGTGACATCGATATGGTCACTTTTGGTCCGAAAATTTCAAGGAAAGCTTTTGGCACAGAAAGCTCTTATTATGACCTATACACCATATAAACATGTTTGGGACACATTTGAGCGAAAACAACACAATTTTTGTTGATAAAGAAAGGTGACGTCGATATGGTTACTTTTGGTCCGAAAATTTCAAGGAATGCTTTTGGCGCAGAAAGCTCCTATCACTACTAGAATTCTGTTATCAGACATCACCGTATTTACATCAGGCAAAAATACGCATGATGTTAAATAGATTTATAACATCAGTTTGTAATTTTTCGATGTCATTGAAATAATATACATTAGTTTATTTTTTCGGTCAATGTTAAAATTATTTTTAAAAAAATCTGAAAGGCACAATATACCTAATCGCGGTAAAGATGCCGCTTGACACCAACACTTACTCACTCAGCCAAAATATTTGAATTTTGAATTTTTGTCTTAAAAAAAAAATCAAACCCAACCCTTAACAAATTAAAATCCCCTCTTTCTTTTTGGATCTAAATTACCTTCTCCCATTTTCAGATACACTCCATTTCTCTCCCATTTCCAGATCTGGATCTCACACCCATTTTTCACCTCTAACCTCCCATCTGATGAACTTCACCTTCGATCGGATGAATGTACTCCATCTTTCACCTCACAATCCCGGATCTCCATCTCCACTTTCGAATCTGAAACACCTACAACCCATCTCATATTTTCCAATTTCCAAGCTCCCTCTGCTCTGTCGTTCAAATCGGTGGATCCAAGGCTGCGAGCTATTCTCCCATGGCGGACCGCTGGATCTCAGATCCATAGCTTGCCATCCTCGCTCCTCTTTGCATCCCTCTGGAACCGCTCTCGATCGAAGACAAAGCGTGGTTGTTCGTCTTTCATATGCTCTCTCTCTCTCCCTCTCTCTCTCTCTCATGGCTTAATCTTGAAATTTTGGTCTTTATCACGTTTAATGATTTCCCATGTGATGATTCGCTTGAAACCTAATGGGTTAAGGTTCATGCTTTTCTTTCAGCAAAGTCTTCGATGGTTCTCATCTTCGGCGGTTCGTCCCTCAACTCCGGCGCACGCATCTCATCTCGCTGTCGTTCTCGTCTTCCCTGTCCTGTCTTCGGGTGACTTCTGTTCGTGCTTCTCCTGTGAGTGGCTTCTTCGGCTGTTCTCAACAATCAACACCTTCGCCCCTTCCTGTAATTTCCCTTAACTCCAGCATCTATGGCTTCTCCGGCACCCCTCCTCTCTAGTGTTCCCGTTGCTGGTACTCTCTTGTAACTATTCTTCTTCTGCTTTAAATAGTTAATTATAATTTTTTATGTTTTAGGGATTATAGGTATAAAACAAATTTGGGGATTTTGTGCACTGTATTAGGGATTTCATCCTTTAGCCATTAGAGCAAAGTAAAAGCTTAGCCACTTTCTAACATAACTAATGACTAATTTTGTGCACATTTGAGTTAGTGTTTACATTTTATGTGTTTGTAATTTCCGTATAGGGTTCATTTAGGTGTAGAATTAGGGGTTTTCTTCTCTTCTTCACTGTCTAATTTATTCATTTAAGTCATCTATTAAAGTTCAAATTTTCGAGCTGATTCGCTGGTACTCTAGTTTTATGCACATCAAATTTTCTTTTCATTTTATACATGTTGCCATTTGATGGGGGGTTGTAGGGATTGATGTCTTGTGTAATGCTGGAGCAAGAAAAGGGCTTGTAGTTGTGTATTCAGCAGTTAAGATATCCTAGCCTGTGCGCCCGAGCCGCTCGAATGTGCAAACTATTTGAAGGTTGACCCTGGATTAGATCTTATGGAGTGCATGTAGCTTTTATCCCAACTTTGATATAAGCTATTTCTTCTCTCAGAAAGCTCTGATAGGACTTTCTGCTTTTCTATTATCTAGAAATAATTGATGATTCGAATCATGTATTGTTTGCAGGTTGTCTGGTTGAAGGTTGAGTTATGCAAATTGCTCGAGATGAAAAGATAAGCTAAATTGAGGTAATATTTTTCCATATAATCATTTTCAAAATATGTTATAGCTAACTATCAAATGTTGCTTTCATGATTTCAACTTTTGAATCTCTGGAGAAATACTCACAGAAGAGCTTGAGGTGCATCATCTGTCAAAATTTAACGTTTTATGTCATATCTTGTTTGAGCAAACTCCTTAAACAGTTCAATCTTTCTAAGCAAATTCGGTGTTATACAATGCAAATCATTGATTTGTTTCCTCCTATTGTTGATTATTGATCATTGCTGGGTGCTACATTGACATCACTCTCTCATGGCTATCCCCATCACTCATGTTGATGTTTTAACTGAATCTAACTTATAAATGGAGCTGCCTTTACTGATCCAGCTCACCGAAGAGTTGGTACATCATAGGGATTTTCCTAATCTGCAAGAACAAGTGAACATTTACCATTTATGGATCCATTGGGCCCAAGATGATTGCCAATTTCGATTATTATTATTATGTGCATTCATTTTTGCCTATTATCGTGTCAATAAGGTATATTAGGCTTTTTCTTGTTGCATGATACTGAGAACTCATGTATATGAATATAAATGTATCATGATTTTTGAAGGATTTACTAGAATTAGAACTACTCTCAAATACTAGGATTTTGGCATAGTTCACATGATGAGTGATTTTTTTATACTAGCTTAATCAGTATGATTTTTGAATTCTAAAAGAGGTAAAGAGTGTTTTTAGTGACAATTGGATAACTGAAAGCTCAAGTGGGACTCTCTGCTGACATGGCTTGTTTTGTTTCATGAATGACAATTTTTAAGACTCTCGTGGGTATATATTTTGGATGACTATTTTAGTGGTTATTACACAGAAGAGATGATTGAATCTCAGGTATAATATATTTTGGATGACTATTTTAGCGGTTATTACACAAGTGGTTATTATTTTTGTATGATTTTTGCCTCATGATAGTGTACACCTAAGTCCTACCAACAATTTGAATTCTTCTACTTTTTCTTTGACCTTTATAATAATATTCCTCCTTCCCTCGGCTAAGCTTGAATGAATCAGCTGCTAAGAATTAATGCACCATCCAAATGTAATTTGCTTTTATTGTAGGACATTGCTTGTAAATTGATGGCTTGAAGGTCGCCGTGGTGGATTTCAACTTCCCTTTCCTTAGAAGAAGCAGATTTGAGGTTGAAGCTCTTCTAGATGAATCTGCTTGACTCTGATTACATAGTTGCATCTGTTTCGGGCACACTTGGGAGTTTTCCATGTTGCCTCTCCTAATATTATTCATTACCTTTCAAATTTTGAGGTACTGTTTTTACTAGCTAGCAATTAGTTTTATTTTATTTGCATGCTTTGGTTTTTTCTGTTTGAGGTGTTAAATGTACATCGTGTTGACAGACAGAGTTGTTGGAACCAACAATCACAGGAGCAGAACACGTGTTGGCAGTAGCCATACTTTGTGTCCTTTGAATTGCGAGACAGTGCAACATCTCGAAAGATGGACATTAGCTAAGGTTTTCTTGTATATGCAAACAAACCTGACTGTTGATGTGTTTTAGAAGAATTAACACATATAGAGGTACCTTTAAATGTGTTTTAGTGTTATGTAAATTACTAGCAACTTAGAATATGTCCATTGATGTATTTTATCTTGTATTTGAAACTATTGTTCTCTTGTATTTGACTCTACTGTCAATATTTAATGTATATGTTTCTTTTCTATGTTTAATTTTCTATTAGCTAAGACAGGGGCCACAATATAGATAAATAACGGTATTCGATGAATGGTGTATTCGATGAAAAACATCGAACTCGAGAGAAAAAAACGATGTCTATCTTTATAGATACATCTATCATAAAGATATAAATTGATTTCTAAAACCCAGTGTATACCAAAACTGTAATATAAAACGAAGTTATAAAATGCCAAAACATCGTTTTTCATTAAAAAAATGATTTGAAAATATATAAATAACATCGACTTTTAAAATATTAAATATGGTTCATTATATTTATATAACCTAATACAAAAAATTAAACATGAAAAAAGAATATGCACAAATTGGATAATTCCTAACGGATATTTATATCAAAGTAAAACATCAGGTTTGTAAAAAATAACGATGTTAATGTGAACTTTTGTGCTGTACTGCATACCTTCAAATGGCTAGAAATGCAAAATAATAATGGTTTAACATTAGGTGAATAAATCAAAACGAAATTATATTCATGTATTCAAATCATTCTAAAAATGAAAAACGATGTTATAAATTATTAAAGACATCGGGTATAAACCGATGTGATAAAGTTGGGATCTTTAACACCACCCACTAACACGTCGAATTTTTTTTTGATTAACATCGGTTTATACCCGATGTCTATGAACGTTATTCTAGTAGTGTATTATGACCTATACACCATAGAAACATCTTTGGGACACATTTGAGAAAAAACAACACAGTTTTGGTGGATAAAGAAAGGTGACGCCGATATGGTTACTTTTTGTCCGAAAATTTCATGGAAAGCTTTTTGCGCAGAAAGCTCCTATTATGACATATACCCCATATAAACATGTTTTGGACACATTTGAGCGAAAACAACACAGTTTTGGTGGATAAAGAAAGGTGACGCCGATATTGTCACTTTTGTTCCGAAAATTTCACGGAAAGCTTTTCGTGCACAATTCTCCCATTATGACCTATAAACCATATAAACATGGTTGGGATACATTTGAGCGAAAACAACACAGTTTGGTGGATAAAGAAAGGTGAGGCCGATATGGTCACTTTTGGTCCGAAAATTTCACGAAAAGCTTTTCGCGCACAATGCTCCCATTATGACCTATAAACCATATAAACATGTTTGGGACACATTTGAGCAAAAACAAAACAGTTTTGGTGGATAAAGAATGGTGACGTCGATATGGTTACTTTTGGTCCCAAAATTTCACGGAAATCTATTTGCGCAGAAAGCTTCTATTATGACCTATACACCATATAAACATGTTTGGGACACATTTGAGCGAAAACAACACAGTTTTGGTGGAAAAAGAAAGGTGACGCCGATATGGGCACTTTTGGTCCGACAATTTCACGGAAAGCTTTTCGTGCACAATGCTCCCATTATGACCTATAAACCATATAAACATGTTTGGGACACATTTGAGCGAAAACAACACAGTTTTTATGGATAAAGAAAGGTGACGACGATATGGTCACTTTTGGTCCGAAAATTTCAAGGAATGCTTTTAGCGCAGAAAGCTCCTATTATGACTTGAAGAGAGAAAGCTCCTATTATGACTTATACACCATATAAACATGTTTGGAACACATTTGAGCGAAAACAACACAGTTTTGGTGGATAAAGAAAGGTGACGCCGATTTGGTCACTTTTGGTCCGAAAATTTCAAGGAAAGCTTTTGGCGCAGAAAGCTCCTATTATAACCTATACACCATATAAACATGTTTGGAACATATTTGAGCGAAAACAACACAGTTTTGGTGGATAAAGAAAGTTGACGCCGATTTGGTAACTTTTGGTCCGAAAATTTCAAGGAAAGCTTTTGGCGCAGAAAGCTCCTATTATAACCTATACACCATATAAACATGTTTGGGACACATTTGAGCGATAACATCACAGTTTTGGTGTATAAAGAAAGGTGACGCCGATATGGTCACTTTTGGTCCGAAAATTACACGGAAAGCTTTACGCGCATAAAGCTCCTATAATGACCTATTCACCATATAAACATGTTTGGAACACATTTTAGCGAAATCAACACAATTTTGGTGGACAAAGAAAGGTGATGCCGATATGGTCACTTTTGGTCCGAAAATTTCACGAAAAGCTTTTCACGCACAATGCTACTATTATGACCTATAAACCATATTAACATGTTTGGGACACATTTGAGCGAAAAAAAAATAGTTTTGGATGATAGAGAATGGTGACGTCGATATGGTTACTTTTGGTCCTAAAATTTCACGGAAATCTTTTTGCGCAGAAAGCTTCTATTATGACCTATACACCATATAAACATGTTTGGCAAACATTTGAGCGAAAACAACACAGTTTTGGTGGATAAAGAAAGGTGACGCCGATATGGTCACTTTTGGTTCGAAAATTTCATGGAAAGCTTTTGGCGCAGAAAGCTACTATTATGACCGATACACCATATAAACATGTTTGGGACTCATTTCAGCGAAAACAACACAGTTTTGGTGGATTAAGAAAGGTGACGCCGATATGGTTACTTTTGGTCCGAAAATTTCACGGAAAGCTTTTTGCGCAGAAAGCTCCTATTATGACCTATACACCATATAAACATTTTTTTGACACATTTGAGCGAAAACAACACAGTTTTGGTGGGTGAAGAAGTGTGACGCCGATATGGTCACTTTTGGTCCGAAAATTACACGGAAAGCTTTTCACGCACAATGCTCCCATTATGACCTATAAACCATATTAACTTGTTTGGGACACATTTGAGCGAAAACAAAACAGTTTTGGTGGATAAAGAATGGTGACATCGATATGGTTACTTTTGGTCCTAAAATTTCACGGAAATCTTCTTGCGCAGAAAGCTTCTATTATGACCTATACACCATATAAACGTGCATGGGACACATTTGAGCGAAAAAAAACACAGTTATGATGGATAAAGAAAGGTGACACCGATATGGTCACTTTTGGTCCGAAAATTTCATGGGAAGCTTTTGGCGTAGAAAGCTCATATTATGACCGATACACGATATAAACATGTTTGGGAAACATTTCAGCGAAAATAACACAGTTTTGGTGGATAAAGAAAGGTGACGCCGATATGTTTACTTTTGGTCTGAAAATTTAACGGAAAGCTTTTTGCGCAGAAAGCTGCTATTATGACCTATACACCATATAAACATGTTTTGGACACATTTGAGCGAAAACAACACAGTTTTGGTGGATAAAGAAGGTTGACGCCGATATGGTTACTTTTGGTCCGAAAATTACACGGAAAGTTTTTCGCGCACAATGCTCCCATTATGACCTATAAACCATATACACATGTTTGCGACACATTTGAGCGATAACAACACAGTTTTGGTGGATAAAGAAAGGTGACGCCGATATGGTCACTTTTGGTCCGAAAATTTCAAGGAAAGCTTTTGGCGCAGAAAGCTTTTATTATGACCTATACACCATATAAACATGTTTGGGACACATTTGAGAGAAAACAAAACAGTTTTGGTGGATAAAGAAAGGTGACGCCGATATGGTCACTTTTGTTCCGAAAATTACACGGAAAGCTTTACGCGTAGAAAGCTCCCATTATGACCTATTTACCATATAAACATGTTTTGGTGGACAAAGAAAGGTGATGCCGATATTGTCACTTTTGGTCCGAAAATTTCACGAAAAGCTTTTTACGCACAATGCTCCCATTATGACCAATAAACCATATAAACATGTTTGGGACACATTTGAGCGAAAACAAAACAGTTTTGGTGGATAAAGAATGGTGACGTCGATATGGTTACTTTTGGTCCTAAAATTTCACAGAAATCTTTTTGCGCATAAAGCTTCTATTATGACCTATACACCATATAAACATGTATGGGACACATTTGAGCGAAAACAACACAGTTTTGGTTGATAAAGAAAGGTGACGCCGATATGGTCACTTTTGGTCCGAAAATTTCATGGAAAGCTTTTGGCGCAGAAAGCTCCTATTATGACCGATACACCATATAAACATGTTTGGGACACATTTCAGCGAAAACAACCCAGTTTTGGTGGATAAAGAAAGGTGACGCCGATATGGTTACTTTTTGCGCAGAGAGCTCCTATTATGACCTATACACCATATAAACATGTTTTGGACACATTTAAGCGAAAACAACACAGTTTGGTGGATAAAGAAGGGTGACGCCGATATGTTTACTTTTGGTCTGAAAATTTAACGGAAAGCTTTTTGCGCAGAAAGCTGCTATTATGACCTATACACCATATAAACATGTTTTGGACACATTTGAGCGAAAACAACACAGTTTTGGTGGATAAAGAAGGTTGACGCCGATATGGTTACTTTTGGTCCGAAAATTACACGGAAAGTTTTTCGCGCACAATGCTCCCATTATGACCTATAAACCATATACACATGTTTGCGACACATTTGAGCGATAACAACACAGTTTTGGTGGATAAAGAAAGGTGACGCCGATATGGTCACTTTTGGTCCGAAAATTTCAAGGAAAGCTTTTGGAGCAGAAAGCTTTTATTATGACCTATACACCATATAAACATGTTTGGGACACATTTGAGAGAAAACAAAACAGTTTTGGTGGATAAAGAAAGGTGACGCCGATATGGTCACTTTTGTTCCGAAAATTACACGGAAAGCTTTTCGCGCAAAATGCTCCCATTATGACCTATAAACCATATAAACATGTTTGCGACACTTTTGAGCGAAAACAACCCAGTTTTGGTGGATAAAGAAAGGTGACGCCGATATGGTTACTTTTTGCGTAGAGAGCTCCTATTATGACCTATACACCATATAAACATGTACTTTTGGACACATTTGAGCGAAAGCAACACAGTTTTGGTGGATAAAGAAGGGTGACGCCGATATGGTCACTTTTGGTCCGAAAATTACACGGAAAGCTTTTCGCGCACAATGCTCCCATTATGACCTATAAACCATATAAACATGTTTGCGACACATTTGAGCGAAAAAAACAAAGTTTTGGTGGAAGAAGAAAAGTGACGCCGATATGGTCATTTTTGGTCCGAAAATTATATTTAAAGCATTTTGCGTAGAAAGCTCCTATTATGACATGAAGAGAGAAAGCTCCTATTATGACCTATACACCATATAAACATGTTTGGAATACATTTGAGGGAAAACAACACAGTTTTGGTGGATAAAGAAAGGTGACGCCGATTTGGTCACTTTTGATCCGAAAATTTCAAGGAAAGGTTTTGGCGCAGAAAGCTCCTATTATAACCTATACACCATATAAACATGTTTGGGACACAATTGAGCGATAACAACACAATTTTGGTGGATAAAGAAAGGTGACGCCGATATGGTTACTTTTGGTCCGAAATTTTCAAGGAAAGCTTTTCGCGCAGAAAGCTGCTATTATGACCTATACACCATATAAACATGTTTAGGACACATTTGAGTGAAAACAACACAGTTTTGGTGGATAAAGAAAAGTGATGCCGATATGGTCACTTTTGGTCCGAAAATTACATTGAAAGCATTTCGCGCAGAAAGCTCCTATTATGACTTGAAGAGAGAAAGCTCCTATTATGACCTATACACCATATAAACATCTTTTGAACACATTTGAGTTAAAACAACACAATTTTGGTGTATAAAGAAAGGTGACGCCGATTTGGTCACTTTTGGTCCGAAAATTTCAAGGAAAGCTTTTGGCGCAGAAAGCTTCTATTATAACCTATACACCATATAAACATGTTTGGGACACATTTGAGCGATAAGAACACAGTTTTGGTGGATAAAGAAAGGTGACGCCGATATTGTCACTTTTGGTCCGAAAATTACACGGAAAGCTTTTCGCGCACAGTGCTCCAATTATGACCTATAAACCATATAAACATGTTTGCGACACATTTGAGCGAAAACAACACAGTTTTGGTGGATAAAGAAAGGTGACGCCGGTATGGTCACTTCTGGTATGAAAATTTCACGGAAAGCTTTTCGCGCACAATGCTCTCATTATGACCTATAAACCATATAAACATGTTTGGGACACATTTGAGCGAAAACAACACAGTTTTTGGGGATAAAGAAAGGTGATGACGATATGGTCACTTTTGGTCCGAAAATTACACGGAAAGCATTTCGCATAGAAAGCTCCTATTATGACTTGAAGGGAGAAAGCTCCTATTATTACCTATACACCATATAAACATGTTTTAAACACATTTGAGCGAAAACAACACAGTTTTGGTGGACAAAGAAAGGTGACGCCGATATGGTCACTTTTGGTTTAAAAATTTCATGGAAAGCTTTTCGCGCACAATGCTCCCATTATGACCTATAAACCATATAAACATGTTTGGGACACATTTGAACAAAAACAACACAATTTTGGTGGATAAAGAAAGGTGACTCTGATATGGTTACTTTTGGTTCGAAAATTTCACGGAAAGCTTTTCGCACACAATGCTCCCATTATGACCTATAAACCATATATACATGTTTGGGACACAATTGAGCGAAAACAACACAGTTTTGGTGGACAACGAAAGGTGACGCCGATATGGTCACTTTTTATCCGAAAATTACATTGAAAGCATTTCGCGCAGAAAGCTCCTATTATGACTTGAAGAGAGAAAGCTCCTATTATGACCTATACACCATATAAACATGTTTGGAACACATTTGAGTGAAAACAACACAGTTTTGGAGGATAAAGAAAGGTGACGCCGATTTGGTCACTTTTGGTCCGAAAATTTCAAGGAGAGCTTTTGGCGTAGAAAGCTTCTATTATAACCTATACACCATATAAACATGTTTGGGACACATTTGAGCGATAACAACACAGTTTTGGTGGATAAAGAAAGGTGACGCCGATATGGTCACTTTTGGTCCGAAAATTTCAAGGAAAGCTTTTGGCGCAGAAAGGTTCTATTATGACCTATACACCATATAAACATGTTTGGGACACATTTGAGAGAAAAAAAAACAGTTTTGGTGGATAAAGAAAGGTGACACCGATATGGTCACTTTTGTTCCAAAAATTACACGGAAAGCTTTACGCGTAGAAAGCTCCCATTATGACCTATTTACCATATAAACATGTTTTGGTGGACAAAGAAAGGTGATGCCGATATTGTCACTTTTGGTCCGAAAATTTCACGAAAAGATTTTCACGCACAATGCTCCCATTATGACCAATAAACCATATAAACATGTTTGGGACACATTTGAGCGAAAACAAAACAGTTTTGGTGGATAAAGAATGGTGACGTCGATATGGTTACTTTTGGTCCTAAAATTTCACAGAAATCTTTTTGCGCATAAAGCTTCTATTATGACCTATACACCATATAAACATGTATGGGACACATTTGAGCAAAAACAACACAGTTTTGGTTGATAAAGAAAGGTGACGCCGATATGGTCACTTTTGGTCCGAAAATTTCATGGAAAGCTTTTGGCGCAGAAAGCTCCTATTATGACCGATACACCATATAAACATGTTTGGGACACATTTCAGCGAAAACAACCCAGTTTTGGTGGATAAAGAAAGGTGACGCCGATATGGTTACTTTTTGCGCAGAGAGCTCCTATTATGACCTATACACCATATAAACATGTACTTTTGGACACATTTGAGCGAAAACAACACAGTTTTGGTGGATAAAGAAGGGTGACGCCGATATGGTCACTTTTGGTCCGAAAATTACACGGAAAGCTTTTCGCGCACAATGCTCCCATTATGACCTATAAACCATATAAACATGTTTGCGACACATTTGAGCGAAAAAAACAAAGTTTTGGTGGAAGAAGAAAAGTGACGCCGATATGGTCATTTTTGGTCCGAAAATTATATTTAAAGCATTTTGCGTAGAAAGCTCCTATTATGACATGAAGAGAGAAAGCTCCTATTATGACCTATACACCATATAAACATGTTTGGAATACATTTGAGCGAAAACAACACAGTTTTGTTGGATAAAGAAAGGTGACGCCGATTTGGTCACTTTTGGTCCGAAAATTTCAAGGAAAGGTTTTGGCGCAGAAAGCTCCTATTATAACCTATACACCATATAAACATGTTTGGGACACAATTGAGCGATAACAACACAATTTTGGAGGATAAAGAAAGGTGACGCCGATATGGTTACTTTTGGTCCGAAATTTTCAAGGAAAGCTTTTCGCGCAGAAAGCTGCTATTATGACCTATACACCATATAAACATGTTTAGGACACATTTGAGTGAAAACAACACAGTTTTGATGGATAAAGAAAAGTGATGCCGATATGGTCACTTTTGGTCCGAAAATTACATTGAAAGCATTTCGCGCAGAAAGCTCCTATTATGACTTGAAGAGAGAAAGCTCCTATTATGACCTATACACCATATAAACATCTTTTGAACACATTTGAGTTAAAACAACACAATTTTGGTGTATAAAGAAAGGTGACGCCGATTTGGTCACTTTTGGTCCGAAAATTTCAAGGAAAGCTTTTGGCGCAGAAAGCTTCTATTATAACCTATACACCATATAAACATGTTTGGGACACATTTGAGCGATAAGAACACAGTTTTGGTGGATAAAGAAAGGTGACGCCGTTATTGTCACTTTTGGTCCGAAAATTACACGGAAAGCTTTTCGCGCACAGTGCTCCAATTATGACCTATAAACCATATAAACATGTTTGCGACACATTTGAGCGAAAACAACACAGTTTTGGTGGATAAAGAAAGGTGACGCCGGTATGGTCACTTCTGGTATGAAAATTTGACGGAAAGCTTTTCGCGCACAATGCTCTCATTATGACCTATAAACCATATAAACATGTTTGGGACACATTTGAGCGAAAACAACACAGTTTTTGGGGATAAAGAAAGGTGATGACGATATGGTCACTTTTGGTCCGAAAATTACACGGAAAGCATTTCGCATAGAAAGCTCCTATTATGACTTGAAGGGAGAAAGCTCCTATTATGACCTATACACCATATAAACATGTTTTAAACTCATTTGAGCGAAAACAACACAGTTTTGGTGGACAAAGAAAGGTGACGCCGATATGGTCACTTTTGGTTTAAATATTTCATGGAAAGCTTTTCGCGCACAATGCTCCCATTATGACCTATAAACCATATAAACATGTTTGGGACACATTTGAACAAAAACAACACAATTTTGGTGGATAAAGAAAGGTGACTCTGATATGGTTACTTTTGGTTCGAAAATTTCACGGAAAGCTTTTTGCACAGAAAGCTCCTATTATGACCTATACACCATATAAACATGTTTTGGACACATTTGAGCGAAAACAACACAGTTTTGATGGATAAAGAAAGGTGACGCAGATATGGTCACTTTTGGTCCGAAAATTTAATAGAATGCTTTTCGCACACAATGCTCCCATTATGACCTATAAACCATATAAACATGTTTGGGACACAATTGAGCGAAAACAACACAGTTTTGGTGGACAAAGAAAGGTAACGCCGATATGGTCACTTTTGGTCCGAAAATTACACGGAAACCTTTTCGCACACAATGCTCCCATTATGACCTATAAACCATATAAACATGTTTGCGACACATTTGAGCGAAAACAACACAGTTTTGGTGGATAAAGAAAGGTGATACCGATATGGTCACTTTTGGTCCGAAAATTTCAAGGAAAGCTTTTTGCGCAGACAGCTCCTATTATGACCTATACACCATATAAACATGTTTAGGACACATTTGAGCGAAAACAACACAGTTTTGGTGGATAAAGAAAAGTGATGCCGATATGGTCACTTTTTATCCGAAAATTACATTGAAAGAATTTCGCGCAGAAAGCTCCTATTATGACTTGAAGAGAGAAAGCTCCTATTATGACCTATACACGATATAAACATGTTTGGAACACATTTGAGTGAAAACAACACAGTTTTGGAGGATAAAGAAAGCTGACGCCGATTTGGTCACTTTTGGTCCGAAAATTTGAAGGAAAACTTTTGGCGCAGAAAGCTTCTATTATAACCTATACACCATATAAACATGTTTGGGAGACATTTGAGCGATAACAACACAGTTTTGGTGGATAAAAGAAAGGTGACGCCGATATGGTCACTTTTGGTCCGAAAATTACACGGAAAGCTTTTCGCGCACAATGCTCTCATTATGACCTACAAACCATATAAACATGTTTGGGACACATTTGAGCGAAAACAACACAGTTTTTGGGGATAAAGAAAGGTGATGACGATATGGTCACTTTTGGTCCGAAAATTACACGGAAAGCATTTCGCGTAGAAAGCTCCTATTATGACTTGAAGGGAGAAAACTCCTATTATGACCTATACACCATATAAACAAGTTTGGAACACATTTGAGCGAAAACAACACAATTTCGGTGGACAAAGAATGGTGATGCCGATATGGTCACTTTTGGTTTAAAAATTTCATGGAAAGCTTTTCGCGCACAATGCTCCATTATGACCTATAAACCATATAAACTTGTTTGGGACACATTTGTGCGAAAACAACACAATTTTGGTGGATAAAGAAAGGTGACGCTGATATGGTTACTTTTGGTCCGAAAATTTCACGGAAAGCTTTTCGCGCAGAAAGCTCCTATTATGACCTATACACCATATAAAAATGTTCTGGACACATTTGAGCGAAAACAACACAGTTTTGGTGGATAAAGAAAGGTGACGCCGATATGGTCACTTTTGTCCGAAAATTTTAGAGAAAGCTTTTTGCACACAATGCTCCCATTATGACCTATAAACCATATAAACATGTTTGGGACGCATTTGAGCATAAACAACATAGTTTTGGTGGATAAAAAAAGGTGACGCCGATATGGTCACTTTTGGTCCGAAAATTTTGAGGAAAGCTTTTGGCGCAGAAAGCTCCTATTATGACCTATACACCATATAAATATCTTTGGGACAAATTTGAGCGAAAACAACACAGTTTTGGTGGATAAATAAAGGTGACGCCGATATGGTCACTTTTGGTCCGAAAATTACACGGAAAGCTTTTCGCGCACAATGCTCCCATTATGACCTATAAACCATATAAACAAGTTTGCGACACGTTTGAGCGAAAACAACACATTTTTGGTGGATAAAAAAAGGTGACGCCGATATGGTCACTTTTGGTTCGAAAATTTCACGGAAAGCTTTTCGCGCATAATGCTCTCATTATGACCTATAAACCATATAAACATCTTTGGGACACAATTGAGGGAAAACAACACAGTTTTTGTGGATAAAGAAAGGTGATGACGATATGGTCACTTTTGGTCCGAAAATTACACGGAAAGCATTTCGCGTAGAAAGCTCCTATTATGACTTGAAGGGAGAAAGCTCCTATTATGACCTATAAACCATATAAACATGTTTGGAACACATTTGAGCGAAAACAACACAATTTCGGTGGACAAAGAAAGGTGATGCCGATATGGTCACTTTTGGTTTAAAAATTTCATGGAAAGCTTTTCGCACACAATGCTCCATTATGACCTATAAACCATATAAACTTGTTTGGGACACATTTGTGCGAAAACAACACAATTTTGGTGGATAAAGAAAGGTGACGCTGATATGGTTACTTTTGGTCCGAAAATTTCACGGAAAGCTTTTCGCGCAGAAAGCTCCTATTATGACCTATACACCATATAAAAATGTTCTGGACACATTTGAGCGAAAACAACACAGTTTTTGTGGATAAAGAAAGGTGACGCCGATATGGTCACTTTTGTCCGAAAATTTTAGAGAAAGCTTTTCGCACACAATGCTCCCATTATGACCTATAAACCATATAAACATGTTGGGGACGCATTTGAGCATAAACAACATAGTTTTGGTGGATAAAAAAAGGTGACGCCGATATGGTCACTTTTGGTCCGAAAATTTTGAGGAAAGCTTTTGGCGCAGAAAGCTCCTATTATGACCTATACACCATATAAACATGTTTGGAACACATTTAAGCGAAAACAACACAGTTTTGGTGGACAAACAAAGGTGACGCCGATATGGTCACTTTTGGTCCGAAAATTACACGGAAAACTTTTCGCTCACAATGCTCTCATTATGACCTATAAACCATATAAACATGTTTGCGACACATTTGAGCGAAAACAACACAATTTTGGTGGATAAAGAAAGGTGATGCCGATATGGTCACTTTTGGTCCGAAAATTTCATGGAAAGTTTTTTGTGCAGACAGCTCCTATTATGACCTATACACCATATAAACATGTTTAGGACACATTTGAGCGAAAACAACACAGTTTTGGTGGATAAATAGAAGTGATGCCGATATGGTCACTCTTTTTCCGAAAATTACATTGAAAGCATTTCGCGTAGAAAGCTCCTATTATGACTTGAAGAGAGAAAGCTCCTATTATGACCTATACACCATATAAACATGTTTGGAACACATTTGAGTGAAAACAACACAGTTTTGGTGGATAAAGAAAGGTGACGTCGATTTGGTCACTTTTGGTCCGAAAATTTCAAGGAAAGCTTTTGGCGCAGAAAGCTTCTATTATAACCTATACACCATATAAACATGTTTGGGACACATTTGAGCGATAACAACACAGTTTTGGTGGATAAAGAAAGGTGACGCCGATATGGTCACTTTTGGTCCGAAAATTACACGGAAAGCTTTTCGCACACAATGCTCCAATTATGACCTATAAACCATATAAACATGTTTGCGACACATTTGAGCGAAAACAACACAGTTTTTGTGGATAAAGAAAGGTGATGACGATATGGTCACTTTTGGTCCGAAAATTACACGGAAAGCATTTCGCGCAGAAAGCTCCTATTATGACTTGAAGGGAGAAAGCTCCTATTATGACCTATACACCATATAAACATGTTTGGAACACATTTGAGCAAAAACAACACAGTTTTAGTGGACAAAGAAAGGTGACGCCGATATGGTCACTTTTGGTTCGAAAATTACACGGAAACCTTTTCGCGCACAATGCTCCCATTATGACCTATAAACCATATAAACATGTTTGCGACATATTTGAGAGAAAACAACACAGTTTTGGTGGATAAAGAAAGGTGATGCCGATATGGTCACTTTTGGTCCGAAAATTTCATGGAAAGCTTTTTGCGCAGACAGCTCCTATTATGACCTATACACCATATAAACATGTTTAGGACACATTTGTGTGAAAACAACACAGTTTTGGTTGATAAAGAAAAGTGATGCCGATATGGTCACTTTTTATTCGAAAATTACATTGAAAGCATTTCGCGCAGAAAGCTCCTATTATGACTTGAAGAGAGAAAGCTCCTATTATGACCTATACACCATATAAACATGTTTGGAACACATTTGAGCGAAAACAACACAAATTTGGTGGACAAAGAAAGGTGACGCTGATATGGTTACTTTTGGTCCGAAAATTTCACGGAAACCTTTTTGTGCAGAAAGCTCCTATTATGACCTATACACCATATAAACATTTTTGGGACACATTTGAGCGAAAACAACACAGTTTTGGTGGATAAAGAAAGGTGACGCCGATATGGTTACTTTTGGTCCTAAAATTCCACGGATATCTTTTTGTGCAGAAAGCTTCTATTATGACCTATACACCACATAAACATGTTTGGGACACATTTCTGTGAAAACAACACAGTTTTGGTCGATAAAGAAAAGTGATGCCGATATGGTCACTTTTTATTCGAAAATTACATTGAAAGCATTTCGCGCAGAAAGCTCCTATTATAAATTGAAGAGAGAAAGCTCCTATTATGACCTATAGACCATATAAAAATGTTTGGAACACATTTGAGTGAAAACAACACAGTTTTGGTGGATAAAGAAAGGTGACGCCGATTTGGTCACTTTTGGTCCGAAAATTTAAAGGAAAACTTTTGGCGCAGAAAGCTTCTATTATAACCTATACACCATATAAACATGTTTGGGACACATTTGAGCGATAACAACACAGTTTTGGTGGATAAAGAAAGGTGACGCTGATATGGTCACTGTTGGTCCGAAAATTACACAGAAAGCTTTTCGTGTACAATGCTCCAATTATGACCTATAAACCATATAAACATGTTTGGGACACTTTTGAGCGAAAACAACACAGTTTTTGTGGATAAACAAAGGTGATGACGATATGGTCACTTTTGGTCCGAAAATTACACGAAAAGCATTTCGCGCAGAAAGCTCCTATTATGACTTGAAGGGAGAAAGCTCCTATTATGACCTATACACCAAATAAACATGTTTGGAACACATTTGAGTGAAAACAACACAATTTTGGTGGATAAAGAAAGGTGACGCTGATATGGTCACTTTTGGTCCGAAAATTACACGGGAACCTTTTCGCGCACAATGCTCCAATTATGACCTATAAACCATATAAACATGTTTGTGACACATTTGAGCGAAAACAACACAGTTTTGGTGGATAAAGAAAGGTGATGCCGATATGGTCACTTTTGGTCCGAAAATTTCAAGGAAAGCTTTTTGCGCAGACAGCTCTTATTATGACCTATACACCATATAAACATGTTTAGGACACATTTGAGTGAAAACAACACAGTTTTGGTTGATAAAGAAAATTGATGCCCATATGGTCACTTTTTATTCGAAAATTAAATTGAAAGCATTTCGCGCAGAAAGCTCCTATTATGACTTGAAGAGAGAAAGCTCCTATTATGACCTATACACCATATAAACATGTTTGGAACACATTTGAGTGAAAACAACACAGTTTTGGTGGATAAAGAAAGGTGACGCCGATTTGGTCACTTTTGGTCTGAAAATTTAAAGGAAAGCTTTTGGCGCAGAAAGCTTCTATTATAACCTATACACCATATAAACATGTTTGGGACACATTTGAGCGATAACAACACAGTTTTGGTGGATAAAGAAAGGTGACGCCGATATGGTCACTTTTGGTCCGAATATTATACGGAAAGCTTTTCGCGCACAATGCTCCAATTATGACCTATAAACCATATAAACATGTTTGCGACACATTTGAGCGAAAACAACAATGTTGTGGTGGACAAACAAAGGTGACGCCGATATGATCACTTTTGGTCCGAAAATTACATGGAAAACTTTTCGCTCACAATGCTCCCATTATGACCTATAAACCATATAAACATGTTTGCGACACATTTGAGCGAAAACAACACAGTTTTGGTGGATAAAGAAAGGTGATGCTGATATGGTCACTTTTGGTCCGAAAATTTCAAGGAAAGCTTTTTGCGCAGACAGCTCCTATTATGACCTATACACCATATAAACATGTATAGGACACATTTGAGCGAAAACAACACAGTTTTGGTGGATAAATAAAAGTGATGCCGATATGGTCACTTTTTATCCGAAAATTACATTGAAAGCATTTCGCGCAGAAACCTCCTATTATGACATGAAGAGAGAAATCTCCTATTATGACCTATACACCATATAAACATGTTTGGAACACATTTGAGTGAAAATAACACAGTTTTGGTGGATAAAGAAAGGTGACGTCGATTTGGTCACTTTTGGTCCGAAAATTTCAAGGAAAGCTTTTGGCGCAGAAAGCTTCTATTATAACCTATACACCATATAAACATGTTTGGGACACATTTGAGCGATAACAACACAGTTTTAGTGGATAAAGAAAGGTGACGCCGATATGGTCACTTTTGGTCCGAATATTACACGGAAAGCTTTTCGCGCACAATGCTCCAATTATGACCTATAAACCATATAAACATGTTTGCGACACATTTGAGCGAAAACAACACAGTTTTTGTGGATAAAGAAAGGTGATGACGACATGGTCACTTTTGGTCCGAAAATTACACGGAAAGCATTTCGCGCAGAAAGCTCCTATTATGACTTGAAGGGAGAAAGCTCCTATTATGACCTATACACCATATAAACATGTTTGGGACACATTTGAGCGATAACAACACAGTTTTGGTGGATAAAGAAAGGGGACGCCGATATGGTCACTTTTGGTCCGAATATTACACGGAAAGCATTTCGCGCAGAAAGCTCCTATTATGACTTGAAGGGAGAAAGCTCCTATTATGACCTATACACCATATAAACATGTTTGGAACACATTTGAGCGAAAACAACACAGTTTTGGTGGACAAAGAAAGGTGACGTTGATATGGTCACTTTTGGTCCGAAAATTACACGGAAACCTTTTCGCGCACAATGCTCCCATTATGACCTATAAACCATATAAACATGTTTGCGACACATTTGAGCGAAAACAACACAGTTTTGGAGGATAAAGAAAGGTGATGCCGATATGGTCAATTTTGGTCCGAAAATTTCAAGGAAAGCTTTTTGCGCAGACAGCTCCTATTATGACCTATACACCATATAAACATGTTTAGGACACATTTGTGTGAAAACAACACAGTTTTGGTTGATAAAGAAAAGTGATGCCGATATGGTCACTTTTTATTCGAAAATTACATCGAAAGGATTTCGCGCAGAAACCTCCTATTATGACTTGAAGAGAGAAAGCTCCTATTATGACCTATACACCATATAAACATGTTTGGAACACATTTGAGTGAAAACAACACAGTTTTGGTGGATAAAGAAAGGTGACGCCGATTTGGTCACTTTTGGTCCGAAAATTTAAAGGAAAACTTTTGCCGCAGAAAGCTTCTATTATAACCTATACACCATATAAACATGTTTGGGACACATTTGAGCGATAACAACACAGTTTTGGTGGATAAAGAAAGGTGACGCCGATATGGTCACTTTTGGTCCGAATATTATACGGAAAGCTTTTCGCGCACAATGCTCCAATTATGACCTATAAACCATATAAACATGTTTGCGACACATTTGAGCGAAAACAACAATGTTTTGGTGGACAAACAAAGGTGACGCCGATATGATCACTTTTGGTCCGAAAATTACATGGAAAACTTTTCGCTCACAATGCTCCCATTATGACCTATAAACCATATAAACATGTTTGCGACACATTTGAGCGAAAACAACACAGTTTTGGTGGATAAAGAAAGGTGATGCCGATATGGTCACTTTTGGTCCGAAAATTTCAAGGAAAGCTTTTTGCGCAGACAGCTCCTATTATGACCTATACACCATATAAACATGTATAGGACACATTTGAGCGAAAACAACACAGTTTTGGTGGATAAATAAAAGTGATGCCGATATGGTCACTTTTTATCCGAAAATTACATTGAAAGCATTTCGCGCAGAAACCTCCTATTATGACATGAAGAGAGAAATCTCCTATTATGACCTATACACCATATAAACATGTTTGGAACACATTTGAGTGAAAACAACACAGTTTTGGTGGATAAAGAAAGGTGACGTCGATTTGGTCACTTTTGGTCCGAAAATTTCAAGGAAAGCTTTTGGCGCAGAAAGCTTCTATTATAACCTATACACCATATAAACATGTTTGGGACACATTTGAGCGATAACAACACAGTTTTGGTGGATAAAGAAAGGTGACGCCGATATGGCCACTTTTGGTCCGAATATTACACGGAAAGCTTTTCGCGCACAATGCTCCAATTATGACCTATAAACCATATAAACATGTTTGCGACACATTTGAGCGAAAACAACACAGTTTTTGTGGATAAAGAAAGGTGATGACGACATGGTCACTTTTGGTCCGAAAATTACACGGAAAGCATTTCGCGCAGAAAGCTCCTATTATGACTTGAAGGGAGAAAGCTCCTATTATGACCTATACACCATATAAACATGTTTGGAACACATTTGAGCGAAAACAACACAGTTTTGGTGGACAAAGAAAGGTGACGTTGATATGGTCACTTTTGGTCCGAAAATTACACGGAAACCTTTTCGCGCACAATGCTCCCATTATGACCTATAAACCATATAAACATGTTTGCGACACATTTGAGCGAAAACAACACAGTTTTGGAGGATAAAGAAAGGTGATGCCGATATGGTCAATTTTGGTCCGAAAATTTCAAGGAAAGCTTTTTGCGCAGACAGCTCCTATTATGACCTATACACCATATAAACATGTTTAGGACACATTTGTGTGAAAACAACACAGTTTTGGTTGATAAAGAAAAGTGATGCCGATATGGTCACTTTTTATTCGAAAATTACATCGAAAGGATTTCGCGCAGAAACCTCCTATTATGACTTGAAGAGAGAAAGCTCCTATTATGACCTATACACCATATAAACATGTTTGGAACACATTTGAGTGAAAACAACACAGTTTTGGTGGATAAAGAAAGGTGACGCCGATTTGGTCACTTTTTGTCCGAAAATTTAAAGGAAAACTTTTGCCGCAGAAAGCTTCTATTATAACCTATACACCATATAAACATGTTTGGGACACATTTGAGCGATAACAACACAGTTTTGGTGGATAAAGAAAGGTGACGCCGATATGGTCACTTTTGGTCCGAAAATTACACAGAAAGCTTTTCGCGTACAATGCTCCAATTATGACCTATAAACCATATAAACATGTTTGGGACACATTTGAGCGAAAACAACACAGTTTTTGTGGATAAAGAAAGGTGATGACGATATGGTCACATTTGGTCCGAAAAATACACGAAAAGCATTTCGCGCAGAAAGCTCCTATTATGACTTGAAGGGAGAAAGCTCCTATTATGACCTATACACCATATAAACATGTTTGGAACACATTTGAGCGAAAATAACACAGTTTTGGTGGACAAAGAAAGGTGACGCCGATATTGTCACTTTTGGTTTAAAAATTTCATGGAAAGCTTTTCGCGCACAATGCTCCCATTATGACCTATAAACAATATAAACATGTTTGGGACACATTTGAGCGAAAACAACAAAGTTTTTGTGGATAAAGAAAGGTGACGACGATATGGTCAATTTTGGTCCGAAAATTACACGGAAAGCATTTCGCGCAGAAAGCTCCTATTACGACTTGAAGAGAGAAAGCTCCTATTATGACCTATACACCATATAAACATGTTGGGAACACATTTGAGCGAAAAAAACACAGTTTTGGTGGATAAAGAAAGGTGACGCCGATATGGTCACTTTTGGTCCGAAAATTTCAAGGAAACATTTTTGCGCAGAAAGCTCTTATTATGACCTATACACCATATAAATATGTTTGGGACACATTTGAGCGAAAACAACACAGTTTTGAAGGATAAAGAAAAGTGACGCCGATATGGTCACTTTTGGTCCGAAAATTACACGGAAAGCATTTCGCGCAGAAAGCTCCTATTATGACTTGAAGAGAGAAAGCTCCTATTATGACCTATACACCATATAAACATTTTTGGGACACATTTGAGCGAAAACAACACAGTTTTGGTGGATAAAGAAAGGTGACGCCGATATGGTTACTTTTGGTCCTAAAATTCCACGGAAATCTTTTTGTGCAGAAAGCTTCTATTATGACCTATACACCATATAAACATTTTTGGGACACATTTGAGCGAAAACAACACAATTTTGGTGGATAAAGAAAGGTGACGCCGATATGGTTACTTTTGGTCCTAAAATTCCACGGAAATCTTTTTGTGCAGAAAGCTTCTATTATGACCTATACACCATATAAACATGTTTGGGACACATTTGAGCGAAAACAACACAGTTTTGGAGGATAAAGAAAAGTGACGCCGATATGGTCACTTTTGGTCCGAAAATTACACGGAAAGCATTTCGCGCAGAAAGCTCCTCTTATGACTTGAAGAGAGAAAGCTCCTATTATAACCTATACACCATATAAACATGTTTGGAAAACATTTGAGCGAAAACAATACAGTTTTGGTGGATAAAGAAAGGTGACGCCGATATGGTTACTTTTGGTCCGAAAATTTCACGACAAGCTTTTTGCACAGAAAGCTCCTATTATGACCTATACACAATATAAACATGTTTTGGACAGATTTGAGCGAAAACAACACAGTTTTGGTGGATAAAGAAAGGTGACGCCGATATTGTCACTTTTGGTCCGAAAATTTGACGGAAAGCTTTTCGCGCACAATTCTCCCAATATGACCTATAAACCATATGAACATGGTTGGGATACATTCGAGCGAAAACAACACAGTTTTGGTGGATAAAGAAAGGTGACGCCGATATGGTCACTTTTGGTCTGAAATTTACACGGAAAGCATTTCGCGCAGAAAGCTCCTATTATGACCTATACACCATATAGACATGTTTGGGACACATTTGAGCGAAAACAACACAATTTTGGTGGATAAAGAAAGGTGACGCCGATATGGTCACTTTTGGTCCGAAAATTACACGGAAAACATTTCGCGCAGAAAGCTCCTATTATGACTTGAAGAGAGAAAGCTCCTATTATGACCTATACACCATATAAACATGTTTGGAACACATTTGAGCGAAAACAACACAGTTTTGGTGAACAAAGAAAGGTGACGCCGATATGGTCACTTTTGGTCCGAAAATTTCACGGAAAGCTTTTCGCGCACAATGCTCCCATTATGACCTATAAACCATATAAACATGTTTGGGACACATTTGAGCGAAAGCAACACAGTTGTGGTGGATAAAGAAAGGTGACGCCGATATGGTCACTTTTCGTCAGAAAATTTCAAGGAATGCTTTCGGCGCAGAAAGCTCCTATTATAACCTATACCACATATAAACATCTTTGGGACACATTTGAGCAAAAATAACACAGTTTTGGTGGATAAAGAAAGGTGACGCCGATATTGTCACTTTTGGTCCGAAAATTTGACGGAAAGCTTTTCGCGCACAATTCCCCCATTATGACCTATAAAGCATATAAACATGGTTGGGATACATTTGAGCGAAAACAACACAATTTTGGTGGATAAAGAAAGGTGACGCCGATATGGTCACTTTTGGTCCGAAAATTATACGGAAAGCATTTCGTGCAGAAAGCTCCTATTATGACTTGAAGAGAGAAACCTCCTAATATGACTTGAATAGGTAAATAGATAGATAGGTAGCATAAACGCCAAGAAGTTACAAAAAAAGTAAGACATAACACAGGGTCTTACGTAAAAAGTGGTTAAACATACTGCCAAACTCCCAAACACACCAACTAACTCAAACTCTCATACACATCCAACCACTCACAATACCAACTACTCCTACTAATCTCAACCTACGAAAGGAGCTTTGCAAAGGCAAGAAAGGCAAAAATTAAGGGGGTAGTATCAGGGTATAGAAGCCCGAGGTCCAATCATGCACTTGACCTACAAGTGTAGCTGAGTCACTCAAGAGCGAGTAGACAAAACCTAGGCAACAAACCACTACTACACTCCCCAACATCCATCAATCAGCCCCGCACAAGGCCGAAACACGTCCACATCTACTCGAACCAAACACTTTAACCCAACAAGCTTCCACCCAAACAGATTAAGAGCTGCCTGTGTGACCAAACTCGCAACGCAACCACACCCCAGTCCACACCAGCACAAACATAGCATTAAGCACAATAACAAGAGTAGCCTGCCGATGTGGGAGTATGGACCGTATTGCACCTCCATCAAACACACAACCCCCAAAACAGTAGGAGAGAGAAGCAGAAACTCCGAACCAAACACTCCTAACCATCAATCTTTGACCCAACAGAAATAGAGGATGACCGCAAGCCCAGACATGCAACACAAACACACCCCAGTCCACACCAGGGAAAACATAGCTTTAGGCACATACGCAAGAGTAGTCTGCCGATGTGGGAATACGGAGGGCAAAAACATCCACGGTAAGCAATCAGCCCCTAAATCAGAAAGGACAAAGCAAAACACCTATACCTCCACCCGTACAAGGCTTCAATAGTCCCCAAACAGCCAAGCCCCTCTTGGGAGGAGAGGGGAAAGAGCAACTAAGCCAAGAGAAATGGAAAAACCATAGTCCCGGTCCACACCAGGGCAGCCGTAACATGAAGCACTTACACAAAAGTAGCATGCCGATGTGGGGATTTAGGAGAAGATCACAAGTCCGGTTAGCACCCAATCCCCAACACTCCGAGAAGAGAGGAACACCAGTGCTCAAGACACGCCGAGACCCCACCAACCACCTACGAAACTCGCAGCCTCAACACCCAATTGCATCCCAAGCGTCTAGAGAACACATCCATCAAGAAGCGGAAACAAGAAAGTAGGCAATACAATGAACCACATGGAGCACTAACCCATACCTCGAAATTAGGCTCCGAAATAATAATAGTGATGCCCACTTTCAAGCTCCCAACAGCCAAATAAAATGGAAATCCGTGAACCTCAAAATACAATTAGCATCAAATTAAGGCAACAAGAACTAGGTGCAGCAGAAGAGGACAAAGCACGTATGCCAAAAGCACAAATACAAAGATGTCAAGCACCACCACATGCCTAGAAGCTGCGCACCAGCTAGGCACCTAAATAAAATTAAATTAAAATGCAAACCCCAGCTGTGCACCATCGTCACAACACTCACCACACCATGCTCAGACCAAGCAACCACCAAGGACGCTACAAACCAACACTGGAGCCGAGCAGCAAGGAGCAGCACCACCCACGCTGCTCGAACCCAAGCGACAAAGAAAGAGGCTAGGGGAGACGCACCCAGCACCTCATCAAGCCCTTTCGGGCACCCCACGTACTAAGCAGCACCCACCTTCTTACCCGCGGGTCCTAAAGACAAGCGGTGCCGGCAAAGCACCCAAGAGCAGTCACTCCACAAGAGCAAAAACCAGATCTGGGAGAAATGTAGGAACAAGAACTTACAGCCTAGATCTGGAGAAGACATCCACAACGGCAGAGTAGGAGACAAGGGGATAAGGTGACAGCAGCTCCAATAGGACTCCACCGAATCATTCCCAAAAATAATAACTCCTCATAACAATTTGTGATATAGATTTATGAGCACGACACTCCATCAGTATACACCCAAAGATTTGAGTTTTATAATCAAACCCATTTTTTAATTTGATAACCGTGGGTGGAGGTTTGGGCATATCCAAGAGAAGAGAAAAGTAAGAACCTCAAAAGAGAGTTTCTCTCACTAGACTCTCACTCATGCCTCCAAAACCTCCTCCTATTATGACCTATGTACCACATAAACATGTTTGGAACACATTTGAGCGAAAACAACACAGTTTTGGTGGACAAAGAAAGGTGACGCCGATATGGTCACTTTTCGTCCGAAAATTTCACGAAAAGCTTTTCGCGCACAATGCTCCCATTATGACATATAAACCATATAAACATGCTTTGGACACATTTGAGCGAAAACAACACAGTCCTGGTGGATAAAAAAAGGTGACGCCGATATGGTCACTTTTCGTCCGAAAATTTCAAGGAATGCTTTTGGCGCAGAATGCTCCTATTATGACCTATACACCATATAAACATCTTTGGGACACATTTGAGTGAAAACAACACAGTTTTGGTGGATAAAGAAAGGTGACGCCAATATGGTTACTTTTGGTCCGAAAATTTCACGGAAAGCTTTTTGCGCACAAAGCTCTTATTATGACATATACACCATATAAACATGTTTTGGACACATTTGAGAGAAAACAACACAGTTTTGATGGATAAAGAAAGGTTAGCCGATATTGTCTCTTTTGGTCCGAAAATTTGACGGAATGCATTTCGCGCTCAATTCTCCCATTATGACCTATACACCATATAAACATGTTTGGGACACATTTGAGCGAAAACAACACAATTTTGGTGGATAAAGAAAGGTGACGCCGATATGGTCACTTTTGGTCCGAAAATTACACGGAAAGCATTTCGCACAGAAAGCTCCTATTATGACTTGAAGAGAGAAAGCTCCTATTATGACCTATACACCATATAAACATGTTTGGAACACATTTGAGCGAAAACAACACAGTTTTGGTGGACAAAGAAAGTTAACGCCGATATGGTCACTTTTCGTCCGAAAATTTCAAGGAATGCTTTTGGCGCCGAAAGCTCCTATTATGACCTATACACCATATAAACATCTTAGGGAAACATTTGAGCGAAAACAACACAGGTCTGGTGGATAAAGAAAGGTGACGTCGATATGGTCACTTTTCGTCCGAAAATTTCAAGGGATGCTTTTAGCGCAGAAAGCTCCTATTATGACCTATACACCATATAAACATTGATAGAGCATATTAGTAGTGCATAATAGATTGCATTTAGTATAGTTTGGGTGTAAATATTGCATATTTTAGTTGCATTTACATGATTACTTGTTGAGTTGGAAGATGCGGAATCTACACAACATTATGGTTTATTTCAGAAATCGTGATTCAAGGTGGAATGAATTTGAGGGGAGTTAAAGAATTAAAGGAATTGCATTATCAGCTACAGCAAATCACGTGGAGAGAAGCGGAAGAAATCGTTGGCCGCCCCGTCGCCTGAGCCAGCCGCCCCGCGGCCTGTCCAGAAACGCCGATTCAGTTATTCAATTTAATTAGGGTTTTTAGTATTATTTTTGGCCGATCCTTTGTAGGCCTTTAAAAGACATTTTTAGGTTATTCTATTATTCACCTTATGCACTTTTGAGAATTGTTGAGAGCACGTTGAGCATGAGCAACTAAACTCTCGAAGGTTTCGCCTACAGTTTGGATCTTGATTGTTGAATTGTTAGTTTCTTAATCTAGTTCTTATTCCTATTTGAATGTTTTGACTTCTTTGCGCTTAATTCCTTGAATGTGTTTTATTCTCTCTGGCCTGATCAACTAGTTAGAGTAGATTCATTCAATTGCTAGGGTTTTGTAGATTCCTCGTAGCGAACCTTAACCCAAGTGGCAATCATATCCCTTTAGGACTCGTAGGACTAATTGGATGTGTAGGAAGTTGAATATATGTTAAATATCGACTCGTAGCTTGATATTGCATATACCTTGGTTAATTCATAGTCTTAATGCTATCTCTAGGTTAAATCTTAACCGTGTTAAGGTTATTTAGAGATAAGGATTGCTAGGACTCGTAGGACTAGTAATTTACCTAAGATCTGGACAAGGACATTGATAGGAAAAGAAGAGAACTAGAGGCTGAAACAAGGATCAAATTCATCAATTAAAGTGACAAATTGTAGGTGAACCTATTTCTCTCTATTGCATTCTAAAACTTTCATTGCCTTGTTTACTTGTTTCCGCTTTGACAAAAGGCGGATCTTTTTCCCATAAAAACTCTCTTTTTGTTTACTTGCGATTAGATAACCACTTGAACTTAATAGATTTCCCTGTGGATCGACCTCTTTCTTACCAACTATAATAGTTGTAGGTTTGAGTAATTCTTTGGCAGGAACAACGACAGGTTTTCCTCTTGTCAAATTTGGCGCTGTTGCCGGGGAAATCTTTTTAATTTCTTGTGTTGTTTAATCGCTACCCTTGGTGTGGCCACGTTTATGGTCCGCACCCGTGCTACTAATCCATCTTTACTTCCTTTTGATTCAGAGATTGAGAGGACTCTTTCCAACCTAAGGCGGGAGGTTCGCAACAACTCTAGCGAATTACCTTTTGATCAAGAAGCCGAAGGAACTGCAGAGATGGGTGACAACGCGTTAGATAACGCGAACCAAACCTTAAGCCAACTCACCGCACCGAATCTTCAAACACAACCATTGGCGGTGCAGTTTCCAGCGCTTGTTGATGGGACCAAGTTCGAGTTTAAGGCTCAATGGATCCACTTTCTACCTAAGTTCCATGGGTTAAGTGGCGAGGATCCCAACAAACATTTGGCGGAGTTCCATGCTATCATTGAGAGCATGAGACCCGCAGATGTCACAGAGGACCAAATCAAGCTGCGAGCTTTTCCTTTCACATTAAAAGATTCAGCTAATGATTGGTTTTATTATTTGCCTGCAGGGAGCATTACTACCTGGACAGAGATGAAAAGGTAGTTCTTAGAGAAGTACTTCCCTGCGACAAAGCTGAACTTTCTCAAAAAGGCCATCAGCAACATCGAGCAATTAGCAACTGAGACCCTGTATGAGTATGTGGAGCGATTCAAAAAGCTCTGCTCAAGTTGCCCCTACCATGGTTACTCACAACAGGATTTGGTACTTTATTTGCATGGAGGTTTGCTTGATGATGAGCGTCGAATGGTGAATGCCGCTAGTGGGGGTAACATTCTCAACAAGACCCCAAATGATGCTATGGATTTGTTCTCAGAGCTTGCTGAAGGGTCTAGACAATATAGCAAGAGGGCGAACCCCCGTGGAGTACTGGCTGTGGATTCTTCAAGCTCCAATTTACAAGCTGATATGATGGAGATGAAGGAGATGATGAGAAGGATGATGCTCAAAGGGACCCCTCAGGAACTCAAAGCATGTGGGCTATGTGCTGATCCTTTACATCTAAACGATATGTGCCCGCTGCTTCAGGATCCTAATGTTGAGCTCAACGCCATGGGAAACTTTGTCCCGCAGAAGTCTAGGTATGGTAACTATGGTAACCCAAATCAATTCAATAACAATTATAATGCAGGTTACCAGGGGTATGGCTATGGTAATAACCAAGCCCCTTACAATCCGCAAGGGGGACACCAACAAAGGCCTCAACAACAATTCGATTCGAGGCAGAGAGCACCCCCCGCAGGGGATCAATCAACTGAGGACCCTATCAAAACCCTCACTAGGATACTCATGAGCCACGTTGAGCACTCAAAGAATCTTGAGAAACAGGTAGGCCAATTGGCTCAATCGGTAAGTGAATTGCAGGCTAAGGACTCAGGAAAGCTACCATCTCAAACGATGGTGAATCCTAAGGAGAAGGTCAGCGCAATAACGCTAAGAAGTGGTAAGGAACTGATTAATACTCACCAGGATGACGAAAACTATGGAGAACCTGAGATGCATCAAGACAAAGGAGAAGGAGAGCTGCGTAATCGCGAGCCGCCCCGTCGCCCCCATAAGCCGCCCCGCGGCCAAGGCGATTCTGCAGATGCAGATTTCGGCGAGCCGCCCCGTCGCCCTCATGAGCCGCCCCGCGGCCAAGGCGATTCTGCAGATGCAGAGTTCGGCGAGCCGCCCCGTCGCCACCCTGAGCCGCCCCGCGGCCTTGCCCCTGACGAACTTGTCGACTCCTATGTAAGGCCTGAATTCCCTCCTTTAAATTCTTACAAACATGTTCCTCCTTTTCCTGAAGCTCTTAGAGATACAAGGAGGCCTGAGAATGACAAAGAGATCTTTGAGACATTTAGTAAGTGCGAGGTAAACATTCCCTTACTCAAATTGATTAAAAGTATTCCTCGTTATGCTAAATTTCTTAAGGAGCTTTGCACCATAAAGAGGAATCAGAAGTTGAAAGGGAAGCAGAAGATTAAGGTAAGCGAACATGTGTCTGCTGTGTTTCAAAAGCGTATGCCTAAGAAATGTAGCGACCCTGGCATGTTTACAATCCCATGTGTGATAGGTGAGACTAAGTTTGATAAAGCTTTGTTAGACTTAGGTGCATCTATTAATGTCTTGCCTTATTCTTTATATGAATCATTAGACTTAGGACCTTTGCATGAGACTAGAGTGGTGATCCAACTAGCGGACCGCTCAAATGCTTATCCTAGAGGTATAGTAGAGGATGTTTTGGTCATGGTTGACAACTTGATCTTTCCTGCTGACTTTTTTGTCTTAGACATGGAGCATGGTAAGCAAGAGTCCCCTATTATCTTAGGAAGACCCTTTTTGAAGACTGCTAAGACAAAAATTGATGTGTATTCTGGCTCATTAACTATGGAATTCGATGGTGAGAAGGTTGAATATAATATTTATGATGCAATGAAATTCCCTTCTGATGATCCTTCCTTATGCTTTGTAGATGCCATTGATACTTGTATGCAGGATACTTTTGACATGAGTTGTGTAGATGACCTGCATGTTGCTTTAGAAGCTCCTATTGAGGAGTTGTCATTGAATTATGCTTTGTCTACTAACCTGCAGGTGACTATAAGAGACTTGTCCACCCTTCCTACTCATTTGCAGGTAGGTACGCCTATGGAACTCACCGGTTCGAGCGAGAAGCTCTTACCTTCTATTGTGCAGGCACCCGTTGTTGAGCTCAAGCCACTTCCTGAGCATTTGAAGTATGCATTCGTGGGGGAAGGTGATACCTTGCCTGTCATTATCTCCAACAAGCTTACTAAGGAACAAGAGGATAGGTTGGTTGCGGTGATCAAAGAACATAAGACCGCTCTGGGATGGACCATAGCGGACATTAAGGGAATCAGCCCAGCTACTTGCATGCACAGAATCTTGTTAGAAGAGGGAGCCAAACCTTCCAGGCAACCTCAACGGAGACTCAACCCACCTATGATGGATGTAGTAAAGAAGGAGGTGCTGAAACTCCTTCAGGCAGGTATGATCTATCCCATCTCTGATAGTCAATGGGTTAGTCCAACGCAGGTAGTACCAAAGAAGGGAGGCATAACAGTGGTTGAGAACAAAGAAGGTGAGTTGGTCCCTACCAGAGTCCAATCAGGCTGGAGAGTTTGTATCGATTATCGCATGCTGAATGCGGTAACTCGAAAAGATCACTTTCCCTTACCTTTTATTGATTAGATGCTTGAACGGCTCACTGGTCATCCATATTATTGCTTTTTAGATGGATATTCAGGTTACTTTCAGATAGCCATCGCACCGGAGGATCAAGAAAAGACGACATTCACTTGTCCGTTTGGCACTTTTACATATCGCAGGATGCCTTTTGACTTGTGCAACGCTCCTGGGACATTCCAACGGTGTATGGTAAGCATTTTTTCTAAATATATAGAGCAATTCATTGAGGTTTTTATGGATGACTTTACTGTACATGGTGATAGTTTTGATGCTTGCTTAAACCATTTGGCACTTGTGCTTAGAAGGTGTGTGGACACTAACTTAGTGCTCAATTCAGAGAAGTGTCACTTTATGGTTGAGGAGGGCATTGTTTTAGGTCAAATTGTCTCACATAAAGGGATTGAGGTTGATAAGGCAAAGATAGACATCATTCAATCATTGCCTTATCCTACTAATGTGCGTGAAGTGCGTTCCTTTTTAGGCCATGCAGGATTCTATCGCAGGTTTATTAAGGATTTCTCAAAGATCACCTCACCCTTGTGCGAGCTACTGAACAAGGAGGTCACTTTTGCTTTTGATGAGAAGTGCAGGATGGCGTTTGATGAGTTGAAGACTTGTCTTACTAGTGCACCAATCATACAAGCGCCAAATTGGTCCCAACCCTTCGAATTGATGTGTGACGCTAGTGACTACGCCGTGGGAGCCGTTCTTGGACAAAAAGAGGGGAAGAGCTCTCATGTGATCTACTATGCATCTCTGACGTTGAATGGCGCCCAAAGGAACTACTCAACTACAGAGAAGGAACTCCTTGCTATTGTTTTTGCCCTTGAGAAATTTAGATCTTATTTGCTTGGTACAAAAGTTATTATGTATACTGACCATGCAGCGCATCGTTACCTTTTGACGAAGAAAGAGGCCAAGCCAAGATTGATTAGATGGATCTTGCTTTTAAGCGAGTTTGACATCGAAATCAGGGACAAAAAGGGTGCGGAGAACCTTGTTGCAGATCATCTAAGTCGTATATTGCAGGGGAAGAATGGGCAGGACGAGCAATCACATATCTTGGGGAGTTTTCCTGACGAAGAGTTGCTGCAGGTTTTCAGCGTCTCCAGCCGCCCCGTCGCCGGACTGGCCGCCCCGCGGCCACCTGTCGCCGGCCGCCCCGCGGCTGACCCTGGCCGCCCCGCGGCCTCTGCCGAATCTGATATTGAACTTCTTTTGAAGGTAAGTTCTATTCCCCGCCCTTGGTTCGCTAATTTGGTGAACTTTTTAGTTTCACAGGAGTTTCCACCCAACTTTTCCAAGGCTCAAAAGGACAAGATACGCCATGATGCTCGCTTCTACGTTTGGGATGATCCATACCTATGGAAGCATTGCGCTGATCAAGTAATACGTCGGTGTCTTCCCGACGATGAGGTACAATCTGTCCTTAATTTCTGTCATTCACATGAATGTGGTGGGCACTTTGGACCACAAAAGACAGCAAGAAAGGTACTTGAGGCAGGGTTCTTTTGGCCGCATATATTTCGTGATTCATATGCTTTTTGTAAATCCTGTGATCGCTGTCAGAGAGTTGGGAATCTTTCTAAGAGGAATGAGATGCCACAAACCCGCATGATATTTTGTGAGATTTTTGATGTTTGGGGCATTGACTTCATAGGACCATTCCCTAGCTCGTTTGGGAACTTGTATATTTTGCTTGCGGTAGACTACGTCTCCAAGTGGGTGGAGGCGAAGGCCACCAGGACTGAAGATTCAAAAGTTGTTGCAGGTTTCCTCAAAGAGCTATTCTCTAGATTCGGAGTGCCGAAAGCATTGATCAGTGATAAAGAGACTCATTTCTGCAATAAGACGGTAAGTGCTTTATTAAAGAAATATCATGTTACGCAGAGAGTGTTTACTGCATACCACCCCCAGACTAATGGGCAAGCTGAGGTGTCTAATCGCGAGATTAAGACGATCTTGGAGAAGACTGTTGCCCCAAACAGGAAGGATTGGAGTGTAAGACTTGATGATGCTCTGTGGGTTTATCGAACGGCTTACAAGACTCCCATTGAGATGTCTCCGTTTCGATTAGTTTATGGAAAGGCTTGCCATCTTCCTGTCGAGCTCGAACATAAGGCATACTGGGCGGTGAAACAATGCAATATGCAAATGGATGAAGTTGGGGAGTTCAGGAAACTTCAGCTGCAGGAGCTGGAAGAGTTGAGACTGGATGCCTATGACAACTCCGTCACTTATAAGGAGAAGACTAAGGCATGGCACGACAAGCATATTTTGCGAAAGGACCTCAAAGTTGGGGACAAGGTCCTTCTATTCCAATCGCGCCTTCAACTCTTCCCAGGTAAGCTTCGCTCTAGATGGGCAGGGCCATATGTGATTACTAATGTCTTTTCTCATGGTGCAATAGAGCTACTCAATGAGAGGAATGGAGACATCTTCAAAGTAAATGGTCATCGCGTGAAGCCATATTATGAGAACTTTGTCAAAGAGAATGGTGATGAGTTGGTTCTCCGTGAACCAAGCATTGAGGATCACTAGGGAGTAATGATGTCGAGCCAACGACGTTAACTAAAGGCGCTGCTTGGGAGGCAACCCAAGGTAAGTAGTTTAGATGTTATTTTCTTATTGCATTTAGTTACTTTCTTTTAGTTTAGTTGTGGTGTTTTCGGCATACTAACCCCGCAGGGTAAAAAGAAGTAGAGATGGTCAGAAAAGCGGCGGGCCGCCCCGTCACCAGCCAGGCCGCCCCGCGGCCGTGACAGCGAGCGAAATCTCTTCGCAATCGCTGGCCGCCCCGTCGCCAGCCCTGGCCGCCCCGCGGCCCCTGACGGATGACAAAAAAAATATTGGGACCCGTGTGGGCCCCATATCCCACCCCCTTTAACCCTATCCACCCCTTTATCACCATCCACTCACCCCAGCCGCCCCCACGCCCTCTCTCTTTACCTATCTTCTCTATCTTCATCTTCAACCTCACACCCACAACCCCAAAACCTCCATTAAACTCCTCCCTCAAGCTTCAATCTTCACAAACCTCACCCCTCTCTTCAATATCTTCTATTGTCCACTTACAACTTCCATTGTCCCCTCATTCTTCCTAGATCTAAACCAAAAACACCCGATTCGAAGGATCTTCAAGGTTTTGGGAGAAATCCACCAACGGAGGGAGGAATTTGAGACGTCGGAGCACAAATCGGAAGTCGGAGTTGCAGATCCGGCGGTTTTTTTGAGGCCGCCCCATCGCCGTAACAGCCGCCCCGTCGCCCACCGTCGCCGGCCACCCCGTCGCCAGCCTTGCCGCCCAGCGGCCACCTGTCGCCGGCCGCCCCGTCGCCTACCCTCGCCGCCCCGCGGCCACTGCAGAAACATCCATTTTCGTGAGTTTTTACTTCGAACTTTTTCTTGGGTTAATTTCATAGCTTTAAGCAAACATGTCTAGACCCCATGGAATGAGTAGGAGCCAGAAGGAGAGATGGAACGCGCTGAATACTAGGAATTTCTTTCAAACCATGTTTTTTCACGAACCTACCCTTCGGATGTTAGAAATGGATGTATGCACTAGACAGTTGTTAGTGCATGGAGGCCTAGGAAATTTCTTAGATAAGAATGCTCCGACCTATTCGGGTTTAGTTAAGGAATTCCTGGCTACGTTGAGTGTGCGGTCTACATCTATCGAGTTTCGGTTATTGGGACAAGAGTTCACGAGGACAAAGGAGAGAGTGGGTCAGCTTTTTGGAGTGACAGCCGCACCCACCGCAGGTTGGTTTGATGTGTCAAAGGGAGAGGGACCTGTTGCATTTTGGCTTGCGGCGACTAGGGTGCCGTTTGAGGCCAAGAAGGGCCAATACAACTCGAGTATTCGGCACCCTGCATTATGGCTGATCCATAAGGTTTTAGCCAACACCTTCTTTGCCCAGGCTGAGGTCAACAAGATCTCACTTCGGGATATGTCATATTTGTGGTGTCTTACGCCAGAGAGCCCAGTTATTCCAGGTTGGGTAGATTTGTTCCTTTTCAACTGCAAGGACATCATAGACAAGCGCAAGACAGCGACGATTAGCTTTGGGGGTCTTATCACTCTCATAGCACGGGATTGTATTGATTTGAGCGTTGTCCCTGATGCCCTGCATGGTTCATTTCTGTATGATGAGGCCCAGCTGAGGAAAGCTGGCCATTTGGAGGGGAGAGCACCGATGTGGGTCTGGAGGACAGGCCATCTTGGGGTGATTCAGCTTAGATTACCCCGACAGCTTCCCTTTGGTCCAACGACGGAGGATTTCTTCATGGGCAATGAGGATGAGGATGATGAGGATGAGGATGAGGATGGTGGAGATGATGATGATCAGGGCGATGATGGTGGTGTTCCTGAGATGCAGACGGATGTAGGAGGTGGAGATGCTGGACCTTCTGGCACATCTGGGGTAGGTGCTGGTCCAGGTTATTATGAGCTGCAGCAGAGGATGACGGCGATGTCTCTACGACAGGATACTATGTGGGAGCAGCAGCAGCAGATGGTTGTGCTCCAGGACACCATGTGGCAGCATCAGCAGATGATTTCCCGTCGTCAGGATGATATGTGGGATCATCAGCAGTAGCTTTATGTTGATATAGGAGACATCCGTCGCGATGTGCGTGGGCTGACGACTAGCATAGCGGATATGGTTGAGAGCCAGGCTGAGATGCGACGCTTACAGGAGCAGGTGCTCCAACGACAGCAGGCTGCATGGGAGGCTCAGGAGCTGCAGAGACAGAGACAGGAGGAGTTCTTCTGATTTGCATATCCTCAGTTCCCACCTTATCCACCACCACCTCCACAGTGATCATGTTAGTTTTTTCTTTTTCTGTTCTTTTCCCTTTCAGTTTATTTTGATGTTTTTGCCATTGAGGACAATGTCAGAATTAAGTGTGGGGGGAAGACTTGCATGACATGTACTTTATCTTTATGTTGCATTTTGACTTTAGATTGCATGTTGGAATATTTTAGTTGATGTTAGTCTATGTTATTCGCAAAAAAAAAATCCGAAAATTATATTATTTATGTTATTATATTTATGCATTAGCTAGGATTAGGTCTTATTTTCCCATATGGATGCCACTTGTCCTCTAATTTATTTATTGAGACTTATGCCCCATGACGTGCTTGGATTGTTGAAAACCTTTGATATCTGATTTCCACACTATTTGGTGACCATAGTTGGTTAATGATTGAGCACATAAGATATTTGATTTTGGGTGATCTTGAAGTTCTAGACATAACCTGGTGAGTTTATTTTGGCCTATGTTTGGACAAAATATATTATGTCCTCTTGCTTGTTGAGTGTGCTCTCTTTAATTGCTTCCTCTTTGGCTTGCATTTAGATATCTTATTCAAGGCTGCATATTATGATTTCTGCACATGACTTAAAAATGATTGAGGCACCTTTATTAGCCCTATTTGACTCTATTCCCACCTTGCATATTATCCTCTGCTTGAAGCCAATATTGAGCCTAATTGCCTATTCTTTTGAGCTCCACAAGATTTTTCCATAGCCAATTATAGCCTGACCCATCCGGGAATTAGGAATAGTTGGGGAATATTCATATTATGGATGATGGTTTGAGTGATGGATTGTATGTTGGGAGTACTTTTATGAGATGTTTTGATTCTTGCTAGTAGTTTACACATTACTTGGGACCTAAGGAGGATAAAATTCACTTAGGGGTAAAAGTCAAGGAAAATCATTTGATATAGCATGAAGAAGAGCATAAGAAAAAAAAAATTAAGAGAATGAGTTGAGTATGGTTTGTAAAGTTTGATGCTTGAGATTGGAGTTGTATACATTGTAGAGTTATGGTATGATCTTGTGAGTGGTATTGTAATTTGGTTGCATCCTTAGTTCCCGGATTATGAGCACCACATGGCCTAAATTGTTCCATACCTTATGTTTTCTACCTTGGCCCCATTACAACCCAATTGAAAGACCTCATGATTTTTGTTGTGTGTAGAGTCACCAGCGGTGGAGAGCTAGAACACTGGTGCAAGACTATTGTAGCTAAGTTTTTAAAGATTGATTTTGAGCGTAAATATTTAACCCTAAACACTTAAGTGAGAGTGAAACACATATTCCTTGTGAGGTCTAGAATGGATATGGTTGCTTGATTTCATTAATCATGAACATTATGTGCTATGATGTTATTAATCTATTGTGTTTGCTAGTTTTTCCTACACTTAAAGAATATTGAGGTTGACACATGAATGGCTATTCTGTGGGGTTGCAAGTTACTTTTTCTATTGCTTGAGGACAAGCAAAGGTTCAAGTGTGGGGGAATTTGATAGAGCATATTAGTAGTGCATAATAGATTGCATTTAGTATAGTTTGGGTGTAAATATTGCATATTTTAGTTGCATTTACATGATTACTTGTTGAGTTGGAAGATGCGGAATCTACACAACAGAAAGCATTTCGCACAGAAAGCTCCTATTATGACTTGAAGAGAGAAAGCTCCTATTATGACCTATACACCATATAAACATGTTTGGAACACATTTGAGCGAAAACAACACAGTTTTGGTGGACAAAGAAAGGTAACGCCGATATGGTCACTTTTCGTCCGAAAATTTCAAGGAATGCTTTTGGCGCCGAAAGCTCCTATTATGACCTATACACCATATAAACATCTTAGGGACACATTTGAGCGAAAACAACACAGGTCTGGTGGATAAAGAAAGGTGACGTCGATATGGTCACTTTTCGTCCGAAAATTTCAAGGGATGCTTTTAGCGCAGAAAGCTCCTATTATGACCTATACACCATATAAACATTGATAGAGCATATTAGTAGTGCATAATAGATTGCATTTAGTATAGTTTGGGTGTAAATATTGCATATTTTAGTTGCATTTACATGATTACTTGTTGAGTTGGAAGATGCGGAATCTACACAACATTATGGTTTATTTCAGAAATCGTGATTCAAGGTAGAATGAATTTGAGGGGAGTTAAAGAATTAAAGGAATTGCATTATCAGCTACAGCAAATCACGTGGAGAGAAGCGGAAGAAATCGTTGGCCGCCCCGTCGCCTGACCTGGCCGCCCCGCGGCCCGAAGACATCTCGAAGGATTTCGCTGATCGCCAGGCCGCCCCGTCGCCTGAGCCAGCCGCCCCGCGGCCTGTCCAGAAACGCCGATTCAGTTATTCAATTTAATTAGGGTTTTTAGTATTATTTTTGGCCGATCCTTTGTAGGCCTTTAAAAGACATTTTTAGGTTATTCTATTATTCACCTTATGCTATCTCTAGGTTAAATCTTAACCGTGTTAGGGTTATTTAGAGATAAGGATTGTTAGGACTCGTAGGACTAGTAATTTACCTAAGATCTGGACAAGGACATTGATAGGAAAAGAAGAGAACTAGAAGCTGAAACAAGGATCAAATTCATCAATTAAAGTGACAAATTGTAGGTGAACCTATTTCTCTCTATTGCATTCTAAAACTTTCATTGCCTTGTTTACTTGTTTCCGCTTTGACAAAAGGCGGATCTTTTTCCCATAAAAACTCTCTTTTTGTTTACTTGCGATTAGATAACCACTTGAACTTAATAGATTTCCCTGTGGATCGACCTCTTTCTTACCAACTATACTAGTTGTAGATTTGAGTAATTCTTTGGCAGGAACAACGACAGGTTTTCCTCTTGTCAAACATCTTTGGGACACATTTGAGCGAAAATAACACAGTTTTGGTGGATAAAGAAAGGTGACGCCGATATGGTTACTTTTGGTCCGAAAATTTCACGGAAAGCTTTTTGCGCACAAAGCTCTTATTATGACATATACACCATATAAACATGTTTTGGACACATTTGAGCGAAAACAACACAGTTTTGGTGGATAAAGAAAGGTTAGCCGATATTGTCACTTTTGGTCCGAAAATTTGACGGAATGCTTTTCAAGCTCAATTCTCCCATTATGACCTATAAACCATATAAACATAGTTGGGACACATTTGAGCGAAAACTACACAGTTTTGGTAGATAAAGAAAGGTGACGCCGATATGGTCACTTTTGGTCCAAAATTTCAATGAAAGCTTTTGGCGCAGAAACCTCCTATTATGACCTATACACCATATAAACATGTTTGGGACACATTTGAGCGAAAACAACACAATTTTGGTGGATAAAGAAAGGTGATGCCGATATGGTCACTTTTGGTCCGAAAATTACACGGAAAACATTTCACACAGAAAGCTCCTATTATGACTTGAAGAGAGAAAGCTCCTATTTTGACCTATACACCATATAAACATGTTTGGAACACATTTGAGCGAACACAACACAGTTTTGGTGGACAAAGAAAGGTAACGCCGATATGGTCACTTTTCGTCCGAAAATTTCAAGGAATGCTTTTGGCGCCGAAAGCTCCTATTATGACCTATACACCATATAAACATCTTTGGGACACATTTGAGCGAAAACAACACAGTTTTGGTGGATAAAGAAAGGTGACGCCGATATGGTTACTTTTGGTCCGAAAATTTCACGGAAAGCTTTTTGCGCATAAAGCTCTTATTATGACATATACCCCATATAAACATGTTTTGGACACATTTGAGCGAAAATAACACAGTTTTGGTGGATAAAGAAAGGTGATGCCGATATTGTCACTTTTGGTCCGAAAATTTCACGGAAAGCTTTTCGTGCACAATTCTCCCATTCTGACCTATAAACCATATAAACATGGTTGGGATACATTCGAGCAAAACAACACAGTTTTGGTGGATAAAGAAAGGTGAGGCCGATATGGTCACTTTTGGTCCGAAAATTTCAAGGAAAGCTTTTGGCGCAGAAAGCTCCTATTATGACCTATACACCATATAAACATGTTTGGGACGCATTTGAGAGAAAACAACACAGTTTTGGTGGATAAAGAAAGGTGACGCCGATATGGTCACTTTTGTTCCGAAAATTACACGGAAACCATTACGCGCAGAAAGCTCCTATTATGACTTGAAGAGAGAAAGCTCCAATTATGACTTATACACCATATAAACATGTTTGGAACACATTTGAGTGAAAACAACACAATTTTTGTGGACAAAGAAAGGTGACGCCGATATAGTCACTTTTGGTCCGATATTTTCACGAAAAGCTTTTCGCGCACAATGCTCACATTATGACCTATAAAACATATAAACGTGTTTAGGACACATTTGAGCGAAAACAAAACAGTTTTTGTGGATAAAGAATGGTGACGTCGATATGGTTACTTTTGGTCCTAAAATTTCACGGAAATCGTTTTGCGTAGAAAGCTTCAATTATGACCTATACACAATATAAACATGTTGGGGACACATTTGAGCGAAAACAGCACAATTTTGGTGGATAAAGAAAGGTGACACCGATATGGTCACTTTTTGTCCGAAAATTACACGGAAAGATTTCGCGCACAATGCTCCAATTATGACCTATAAACCATATAAACATGTTTGGGATGCATTTGAGAGAAAACAACACAGTTTTGGTGGATAAAGAAAGGTCACGCCGATATGGTCACTTTTGTTCCGAAAATTACACGGAAAGCATTACGCGCAGAAAGCTCCTATTATGACTTGAAGAGAGAAAGCTCCAATTATGACCTATACACCATATAAACATGTTTGGAACACATTTGAGCGAAAACAACACAATTTTGGTGGACAAAGAAAGGTGACGCCGATATAGTCACTTTTGGTCCGAAATTTTCACGAAAAGCTTTTCGCGCACAATGCTCACATTATGACCTATAAAACATATAAACATGTTTGGGACACATTTGAGCGAAAACAAAACAGTTTTGGTGGATAAAGAATGGTGACGTCGATATGGTTACTTTTAGTCCTAAAATTTCACGAAAATCCTTTTGGGTAGAAAGCTTCAATTATGACCTATACACAATATAAACATGTTGGGGACACATTTGAGCGAAAACAGCACAGTTTTGGTGGATAAAGAAAGGTGACGCCGATATGGTCACTATTTGACCGAAAATTACACGGAAAGATGTCGCGCACAATGCTCCAATTATGACCTATAAATCATATAAACATGTTTGCGACACATTTGAGCGAAAACAACACAGTTTTGGTGGGTAAAGAAAGGTGACGCCGATATGGTCACTTTTGATCCGAAAATTTCACGGAAAGCTTTTCGCGCACAATGCTCCCATTATGACCTATAAACCATATAAACATGTTTGGGACACATTTGAGCGAAAACAACACAGTTTTTGTGGATAAAGAAAGGTGACGCCGATATGGTCACTTTTGTTTCGAAAATTACACGGAAAGCATTACGCGCAAAAAGCTCCTATTATGACTTGAAGAGAGAAAGCTCATATTATGACCTATACACCATATAAACATGTTTGGAACACATTTGAGCGAAAACAACACAGTTTTGGTGGATAAAGAAAGGTGACGCCGATATGGTCACTTTTGGTCCGAAAATTTCATGGAAAGCTCTTGGCGCAGAAAGCTCCTATTATGACCTATACACCATATAAACATGTTTGGGACACATTTGAGCGAAAACAACACAGTTTTGGTGGATAAAGAAAGCTGACGCCGATATGGTTACTTTTGGTCTGAAAATTTCACGGAAAGCTTTTTGCGCAGAAAGCTCCTATTATGACCTATACACCATAGAAACATGTTTTGGATACATTTGAGCGAAAACAACACAGTTTTGGTGGATAAAGAAGGGTGACGCTGATATGGTCACTTTTGGTCCGAAAATTACACGGAAAGCTTTTCGCGCACAATGCTCCCATTATGACCTATAAACCATATAAACATGTTTGCGACACATTTGAGTGAAAACAACACAGTTTTGGTGGATAAAGAAAGGTGAGGACGATATGGTCACTTTTGGTCCGAAAATTTCAAGGAAATCTTTTTGCGTAGAAAGCTCCTATTATGACCTATACACCATATAATCATGTTTGGGACATATTTGAGCGAAAACAACATTGTTTTGGTTGATAAAAAAAAGTGACGCCGATATGGTCACTTTTGGTCCGAAAATTACACGGAAAGCATTTCGCGCAGAAAGCTCCTATTATGACTTGAAGAGAGAAAGCTCCTATTATGACCTATACACCATATATACATGTTTGGAACACCTTTGAGCGAAAACAACGCAGTTTTTGTGGATAAAGAAAGGTGACGCCGATTTGGTCACTTTTGGTCCGAAAATTTCAAGGAAAGCTTTTGGCGCAGAAAGCTCCTATTATGACCTATACACCATATAAACATGTTTGGGACACATTTGAGCGAAAACAACACAGTTTTGGTGGATAAAGAAAGGTGATGCCGATATGGTCACTTTTGGTCCGAAAATTACACGGAAAACATTTCACACAGAAAGCTCCTATTATGACTTGAAGAGAGAAAGCTCCTATTTTGACCTATACACCATATAAACATGTTTGGAACACATTTGAGCGAACACAACACAGTTTTGGTGGACAAAGAAAGGTAACGCCGATATGGTCACTTTTGGTCCGAAAATTTCAAGGAATGCTTTTGGCGCCGAAAGCTCCTATTATGACCTATACACCATATAAACATCTTTGGGACACATTTGAGCGAAAACAACACAGTTTTGGTGGATAAAGAAAGGTGACGCCGATATGGTTACTTTTGGTCCGAAAATTTCACGGAAAGCTTTTTGCGCATAAAGCTCTTATTATGACATATACCCCATATAAACATGTTTTGGACACATTTGAGCGAAAATAACACAGTTTTGGTGGATAAAGAAAGGTGATGCCGATATTGTCACTTTTGGTCCGAAAATTTCACGGAAAGCTTTTCGTGCACAATTCTCCCATTATGACCTATAAACCATATAAACATGGTTGGGATACATTCGAGCAAAACAACACAGTTTTGGTGGATAAAGAAAGGTGAGGCCGATATGGTCACTTTTGGTCCGAAAATGTCAAGGAAAGCTTTTGGCGCAGAAAGCTCCTATTATGACCTATACACCATATAAACATGTTTGGGACGCATTTGAGAGAAAACAACACAGTTTTGGTGGATAAAGAAAGGTGACGCCGATATGGTCACTTTTGTTCCGAAAATTACACGGAAACCATTACGCGCAGAAAGCTCCTATTATGACTTGAAGAGAGAAAGCTCCAATTATGACCTATACACCATATAAACATGTTTGGAACACATTTGAGTGAAAACAACACAATTTTTGTGGACAAAGAAAGGTGACGCCGATATAGTCACTTTTGGTCCGAAATTTTCACGAAAAGCTTTTCGCGCACAATGCTCACATTATGACCTATAAAACATATAAACGTGTTTAGGACACATTTGAGCGAAAACAAAACAGTTTTGGTGGATAAAGAATGGTGACGTCGATATGGTTACTTTTGGTCCTAAAATTTCACGGATATCGTTTTGCGTAGAAAGCTTCAATTATGACCTATACACAATATAAACATGTTGGGGACACATTTGAGCGAAAACAGCACAATTTTGGTGGATAAAGAAAGGTGACACCGATATGGTCACTTTTTGTCCGAAAATTACACGGAAAGATTTCGCGCACAATGCTCCAATTATGACCTATAAACCATATAAACATGTTTGGGATGCATTTGAGAGAAAACAACACAGTTTTGGTGGATAAAGAAAGGTCACGCCGATATGGTCACTTTTGTTCCGAAAATTACACGGAAAGCATTACGCGCAGAAAGCTCCTATTATGACTTGAAGAGAGAAAGCTCCAATTATGACCTATACACCATATAAACATGTTTGGAACACATTTGAGCGAAAACAACACAATTTTGGTGGACAAAGAAAGGTGACGCCGATATAGTCACTTTTGGTCCGAAATTTTCACGAAATGCTTTTCGCGCACAATGCTCACATTATGACCTATAAAACATATAAACATGTTTGGGACACATTTGAGCGAAAACAAAACAGTTTTGGTGGATAAAGAATGGTGACGTCGATATGGTTACTTTTAGTCCTAAAATTTCACGGAAATCCTTTTGGGTAGAAAGCTTCAATTATGACCTATACACAATATAAACATGTTGGGGACACATTTGAGCGAAAACAGCACAGTTTTGGTGGATAAAGAAAGGTGACGCCGATATGGTCACTATTTGACCGAAAATTACACGGAAAGATGTCGCGCACAATGCTCCAATTATGACCTATAAACCATATAAACATGTTTGCGACACATTTGAGCGAAAACAACACAGTTTTGGTGGGTAAAGAAAGGTGACGCCGATATGGTCACTTTTGATCCGAAAATTTCACGGAAAGCTTTTCGCGCACAATGCTCCCATTATGACCTATAAACCATATAAACATGTTTGGGACACATTTGAGCGAAAACAACACAGTTTTTGTGGATAAAGAAAGGTGACGCCGATATGGTCACTTTTGTTTCGAAAATTACACGGAAAGCATTTCGCGCAAAAAGCTCCTATTATGACTTGAAGAGAGAAAGCTCCTGTTATGACCTATACACCATATAAACATGTTTGGAACACATTTGAGCGAAAACAACACAGTTTTGGTGGATAAAGAAAGGTGACGCCGATATGGTCACTTTTGGTCCGAAAATTTCATGGAAAGCTCTTGGCGCAGAAAGCTCCTATTATGACCTATACACCATATAAACATGTTTGGGACACATTTGAGCGAAAACAACACAGTTTTGGTGGATAAAGAAAGCTGACGCCGATATGGTTACTTTTGGTCTGAAAATTTCACGGAAAGCATTTTGCGCAGAAAGCTCCTATTATGACCTATACACCATAGAAACATGTTTTGGATACATTTGAGCGAAAACAACACAGTTTTGGTGGATAAAGAAGGGTGACGCTGATATGGTCACTTTTGGTCCGAAAATTACACGGAAAGCTTTTCGCGCACAATGCTCCCATTATGACCTATAAACCATATAAACATGTTTGCGACACATTTGAGTGAAAACAACACAGTTTTGGTGGATAAAGAAAGGTGAGGACGATATGGTCACTTTTGGTCCGAAAATTTCAAGGAAATCTTTTTGCGTAGAAAGCTCCTATTATGACCTATACACCATATAATCATGTTTGGGACATATTTGAGCGAAAACAACATTGTTTTGGTTGATAAAAAAAAGTGACGCCGATATGGTCACTTTTGGTCCGAAAATTACACGGAAAGCATTTCGCGCAGAAAGCTCCTATTATGACTTGAAGAGAGAAAGCTCCTATTATGACCTATACACCATATATACATGTTTGGAACACCTTTGAGCGAAAACAACGCAGTTTTTGTGGATAAAGAAAGGTGACGCCGATTTGGTCACTTTTGGTCCGAAAATTTCAAGGAAAGCTTTTGGCGCAGAAAGCTCCTATTATGACCTATACACCATATAAACATGTTTGTGACACATTTGAGCGAAAACAACACAGTTTTGGTGGATAAAGAAAGGTGACGCCGATATGGTCACTTTTGGTCAATAAATTACACGGAAAGCTTTTCGCGCACAAAGCTGCTATTATGACCTATACACCATATAAACATATTTCGAACACATTTGATGGAAAACAACACAGTTTGGTGGATAAAGAAAGGTAACGCTGAAATGGTCACTTTTGTTCCGAAAATTTCACAGAATGCTTTTCGTGCACAAAGCTCCCATTATGACCTATAAACCTTATAAACATGTTTGGGACACATTTGAGCGCAAATGACATAGTTTTGGTGGATAAAGAAAGGTGACGCCGATATGGTCACTTTTGGTCCGAAAATTTCAAGGAAAGCTTTTTGCGCAGAAAGCTCCTATTATGACACACCATATAAACATGTGTGGGGCACAATTGAGCGAAAACAGCACAGTTTTGGTGGATAAAGAAAGGTGACGCCGATATTGTCACTTTTGTTCCGAAAATTTCACGTAAAGCTTTTCGCGCACAAAGCTCCAATTATGACATATAAACAATATAAACATGTTTGAGACACATTTGAGAGAAAACAACATAGTTTTGGTGGATAAAGAAAGGTGACGCCGATATGGTCACTTTTGGTCCGAAATTTTCACGAAAAGCTTTTCGCGCACAAAGCTCCAATTATGACATATAAACAATATAAACATGTTTGGGACACATTTGAGCGAAAACAACATAGTTTTGGTGGATAAAGTAAGGTGACGCCGATATGGTCACTTTTGGTCCGAAAATTTCAAGGAAAGCTTTTTGCGCAGAAAGCTCCTATTATGACACACCATATAAACATGTGTGGGGCACAATTGAGCGAAAACAGCACAGTTTTGGTGGATAAAGAAAGGTGACGCCGATATTGTCACTTTTGTTCCGAAAATTTCACGTAAAGCTTTTCGCGCACAAAGCTCCAATTATGACATATAAACAATTTAAACATGTTTGGGACACATTTGAGCGAAAACAACATAGTTTTGGTGGATAAAGAAAGGTGACGCCGATATAGTCACTTTTGGTCCGAAATTTTCACGAAAAGCTTTTCGCGCACAATGCTCACATTATGACCTATAAAACATATAAACGTGTTTAGGACACATTTGAGCGAAAACAAAATAGTTTTGGTGGATGAAGAATGGTGACGTCGATATGGTTACTTTTGGTTCTAAAATTTCACGGAAATCGTTTTGCGTAGAAAGCTTCAATTATGACCTATACACAATATAAACATGTTGGGGACACATTTGAGCGAAAACAGCACAATTTTGGTGGATAAAGAAAGGTGACGCCGATATGGTCACTTTTTGTCCGAAAATTACACGGAAAGATTTCGCGCACAATGCTCCAATTATGACCTATAAACCATATAAACATGTTTGGGATGTATTTGAGAGAAAACAACACAGTTTTGGTGGATAAAGAAAGGTCACGCCGATATGGTCACTTTTGTTCCGAAAATTACACGGAAAGCATTACGCGCAGAAAGCTCCTATTATGACTTGAAGAGAGAAAGCTCCAATTATGACCTATACACCATATAAACATGTTTGGAACACATTTGAGCGAAAACAACACAATTTTGGTGGACAAAGAAAGGTGACGCCGATATAGTCACTTTTGGTCCGAAATTTTCACGAAAAGCTTTTCGCCCACAATGCTCACATTATGACCTATAAAACATATACACATGTTTGGGACACATTTGAGCGAAAACAAAACAGTTTTGGTGGATAAAGAATGGTGACGTCGTAATGGTTACTTTTGGTCCTAAAATTTCACGGAAATCCTTTTGCGTAGAAAGCTTCAATTATGACCTATACACAATATAAACATGTTGGGGACACATTAGAGCGAAAACAGCACAGTTTTGTTGGATAAAGAAAGGTGACGCCGATATGGTCACTATTTGACCGAAAATTACACGGAAAGATTTCGCGCACAATGCTCCAATTATGACCTATAAACCATATAAACATGTTTGCGACACATTTGAGCGAAAACAACACAGTTTTGGTGGATAAAGAAAGGTGACGCCGATATGGTCACTTTTGATCCGAAAATTTCACGGAAAGTTTTTCGCGCACAATGCTCCCATTATGACCTATAAACCATATAAACATGTTTGGGACACATTTGAGCGAAAACAACACAGTTTTTGTGGATAAAGAAAGGTGACGCCGATATGGTCACTTTTGTTCCGAAAATTACACGGAAAGCATTTCGCGCAGAAAGCTCCTATTATGACTTGAAGAGAGAAAGCTCCTATTATGACCTATACACCATATAAACATGTTTGGAACACATTTGAGCGAAAACAACACAGTTTTGGTGGATAAAGAAAGGTGACGCCGATATGGTCACTTTTGGTCCGAAAATTTCATGGAAAGCTCTTGGCGCAGAAAGCTCCTATTATGACCTATACACCATATAAACATGTTTGGGATAAATATGAGCGAAAACAAAACATTTTTGGTGGATAAAGAAAGGTGACGCCGATATGGTTACTTTTGGTCTGAAAATTTAACGGAAAGCTTTTTGCGTAGAAAGCTCCTATTATGACCTATACACCATATAAACATGTTTTGGATACATTTGAGCGAAAACAACACAGTTTTTGTGGATAAAGAAGGGTGACGCTGATATGGTCACTTTTGGTCCGAAAATTACACGGAAAGCTTTTCGTGCACAATGCTCCCATTATGACCTATACACCTTATAAACATGTTTGGCACACATTTGAGCGAAAACAAAACTGTTTTCTTGGATAAAGAAAGGTGACACCGATCTGATCACTTTCAGTTCGAAAATTTCACGGAAAACTTTTCGCGCACAATGCTCCCATTATGACCTATAAACCATATAAACATGTTTGGGACACATTTGATCGAAAACAAAACAGTATTGTTTGATAAAGAAAGGTGACGCTGATATGGTCACTTTAGGTCCAAAAATTTCATGGAAAACTTTTCGCGCACAATGCTCCCATTATGAGCAATAAACCATATAAACATGTTTGGGACACATTTGAGCGAAAACAACACAATTTTGGTGGATAAAGAAAGGCTTAGCCGATATGGTCACTTTTGGTCCGAAAATTTCACGGAAAGCTTTTCGCTCACAAAGCTCCCATTATGACCTATAAACCATATAAACATGTTTTGGACAAATTTGAGTGAATACAACAAAGTTTTGGTGGATAAAGAAAGGTTACGCCGATATGGTCACTTTTGGTCCGAAAATTTCAAGGAAAGCTTTTTGCGCAGAAAGCTCCTATTGTGACCTATTCACGATATAAACATGTGGGGGGCACATTTGAGCGAAAACAACACAGTTTTGGTGGATCAAGAAAGGTGACGCCGATATGGTCACTTTTGTTCCGAAAATTTCACGTAAAGCTTTTCGCGCACAAAGCTCCCATTATGACTTATAAACAATATAAACATGTTTGGGACACATTTGAGCGAAAACAACATAGTTTTGGTGGATAAAGAAAGGTGACGCCGATATGGTCACTTTTGGTCCGAAAATTTCATGTTAAGCTTTTCGCGCACAATTCTCCCCGTATGACCTATAAACCATATAAACATGGTTGGGATACATTTGAGCGAAAACAACACAGTTTTGGTGGATAAAGAAAGGTGACGCCGATATGGTCACTTTTCGTCCGAAAATTTCAAGGAATGCTTTTGGCGCAGAAAGCTCTTATTATGACCTACACACCATATAAACATCTTTGGGACACATTTGAGCGAAAACAACACAGTTTTGGTGGATAAAGAAAGGTGACACAGAAAGCTTTTTGCGCTGAAAGCTCTTATTATGACATATACACCATATAAACATGTTTTGGACACATTTGATCGAAAACAACACAGTTTTGGTGGATAAAGAAAGGTGAGGCCGATATGGTCACTTTTGGTCCGAAAATTTCAAAGAATGCTTTTGGCGAAGAAAGCTCCTGTTATGACCTATACACCTATAAACATGTTTGGGACACATTTGAGAGAAAACAACACAGTTTTGGTAGATAAAGAAAGGTGACGCCGATATGGCCACTTTTGTTCCGAAAAATACACGGAAAGCATTACGCGCAGAAAGCTCCTATTCTGACTTGAAGAGAGAAAGCTCCTATTATGACCTATACACCATATAAACATGTTTGGAACACATTTGAGCGAAAACAATGCAATTTTGGTGGACAAAGAAAGGTGACGCCGATTTGGTCACTTTTGGTCCGAAAATTTCAAGGAAAGCTTTTGGCGCAGAAAGCTCCTATTATGACCTATACACCATATAAACATGTTTGTGACACATTTGAGCGAAAACAACACAGTTTTGGTGGATAAAGAAAGGTGACGCCGATATGGTCACTTTTGGTCCGAAAATTACACGGAAAGCATTTCGCGCAGAAAGCTCCTATTTTGACTTGAAGAGAGAAAGCTCCTATTATGACCTATACACCATATATACATGTTTGGAACACCTTTGAGCGAAAACAACGCAGTTTTTGTGGATAAAGAAAGGTGACGCCGATTTGGTCACTTTTGGTCCGAAAATTTCAAGGAAAGCTTTTGGCGCAGAAAGCTCCTATTATGACCTATACACCATATAAACATGTTTGTGACACATTTGAGCGAAAACAACACAGTTTTGGTGGATAAAGAAAGGTCACGCCGATATGGTCACTTTTGGTCCGAAAATTACACGGAAAGCATTTCGCGCAGAAAGCTCCTATTATGACTTGAAGAGAGAAAGCTCCTATTATGACCTATACACCATATATACATGTTTGGAACACCTTTGAGCGAAAACAACGCAGTTTTTGTGGATAAAGAAAGGTGACGCCGATTTGGTCACTTTTGGTCCGAAAATTTCAAGGAAAGCTTTTGGCGCAGAAAGCTCCTATTATGACCTATACACCATATAAACATGTTTGTGACACATTTGAGCGAAAACAACACAGTTTTGGTGGATAAAGAAAGGTGACGCCGATATGGTCACTTTTGGTCAATAAATTACACGGAAAGCTTTTCGCGCACAAAGCTGCTATTATGACCTATACACCATATAAACATATTTCGAACACATTTGATGGAAAACAACACAGTTTGGTGGATAAAGAAAGGTAACGCTGAAATGGTCACTTTTGTTCCGAAAATTTCACAGAATGCTTTTCGTGCACAAAGCTCCCATTATGACCTATAAACCTTATAAACATGTTTGGGACACATTTGAGCGCAAATGACATAGTTTTGGTGGATAAAGAAAGGTGACGCCGATATGGTCACTTTTGGTCCGAAAATTTCAAGGAAAGCTTTTTGCGCAGAAAGCTCCTATTATGACACACCATATAAACATGTGTGGGGCACAATTGAGCGAAAACAGCACAGTTTTGGTGGATAAAGAAAGGTGACGCCGATATTGTCACTTTTGTTCCGAAAATTTCACGTAAAGCTTTTCGCGCACAAAGCTCCAATTATGACATATAAACAATATAAACATGTTTGAGACACATTTGAGAGAAAACAACATAGTTTTGGTGGATAAAGAAAGGTGACGCCGATATGGTCACTTTTGGTCCGAAATTTTCACGAAAAGCTTTTCGCGCACAAAGCTCCAATTATGACATATAAACAATATAAACATGTTTGGGACACATTTGAGCGAAAACAACATAGTTTTGGTGGATAAAGTAAGGTGACGCCGATATGGTCACTTTTGGTCCGAAAATTTCAAGGAAAGCTTTTTGCGCAGAAAGCTCCTATTATGACACACCATATAAACATGTGTGGGGCACAATTGAGCGAAAACAGCACAGTTTTGGTGGATAAAGAAAGGTGACGCCGATATTGTCACTTTTGTTCCGAAAATTTCACGTAAAGCTTTTCGCGCACAAAGCTCCAATTATGACATATAAACAATTTAAACATGTTTGGGACACATTTGAGCGAAAACAACATAGTTTTGGTGGATAAAGAAAGGTGACGCCGATATAGTCACTTTTGGTCCGAAATTTTCACGAAAAGCTTTTCGCGCACAATGCTCACATTATGACCTATAAAACATATAAACGTGTTTAGGACACATTTGAGCGAAAACAAAATAGTTTTGGTGGATGAAGAATGGTGACGTCGATATGGTTACTTTTGGTTCTAAAATTTCACGGAAATCGTTTTGCGTAGAAAGCTTCAATTATGACCTATACACAATATAAACATGTTGGGGACACATTTGAGCGAAAACAGCACAATTTTGGTGGATAAAGAAAGGTGACGCCGATATGGTCACTTTTTGTCCGAAAATTACACGGAAAGATTTCGCGCACAATGCTCCAATTATGACCTATAAACCATATAAACATGTTTGGGATGTATTTGAGAGAAAACAACACAGTTTTGGTGGATAAAGAAAGGTCACGCCGATATGGTCACTTTTGTTCCGAAAATTACACGGAAAGCATTACGCGCAGAAAGCTCCTATTATGACTTGAAGAGAGAAAGCTCCAATTATGACCTATACACCATATAAACATGTTTGGAACACATTTGAGCGAAAACAACACAATTTTGGTGGACAAAGAAAGGTGACGCCGATATAGTCACTTTTGGTCCGAAATTTTCACGAAAAGCTTTTCGCCCACAATGCTCACATTATGACCTATAAAACATATAAACATGTTTGGGACACATTTGAGCGAAAACAAAACAGTTTTGGTGGATAAAGAATGGTGACGTCGTAATGGTTACTTTTGGTCCTAAAATTTCACGGAAATCCTTTTGCGTAGAAAGCTTCAATTATGACCTATACACAATATAAACATGTTGGGGACACATTAGAGCGAAAACAGCACAGTTTTGGTGGATAAAGAAAGGTGACGCCGATATGGTCACTATTTGACCGAAAATTACACGGAAAGATTTCGCGCACAATGCTCCAATTATGACCTATAAACCATATAAACATGTTTGCGACACATTTGAGCGAAAACAACACAGTTTTGGTGGATAAAGAAAGGTGACGCCGATATGGTCACTTTTGATCCGAAAATTTCACGGAAAGTTTTTCGCGCACAATGCTCCCATTATGACCTATAAACCATATAAACATGTTTGGGACACATTTGAGCGAAAACAACACAGTTTTTGTGGATAAAGAAAGGTGACGCCGATATGGTCACTTTTGTTCCGAAAATTACACGGAAAGCATTTCGCGCAGAAAGCTCCTATTATGACTTGAAGAGAGAAAGCTCCTATTATGACCTATACACCATATAAACATGTTTGGAACACATTTGAGCGAAAACAACACAGTTTTGGTGGATAAAGAAAGGTGACGCCGATATGGTCACTTTTGGTCCGAAAATTTCATGGAAAGCTCTTGGCGCAGAAAGCTCCTATTATGACCTATACACCATATAAACATGTTTGGGATAAATATGAGCGAAAACAACACATTTTTGGTGGATAAAGAAAGGTGACGCCGATATGGTTACTTTTGGTCTGAAAATTTAACGGAAAGCTTTTTGCGTAGAAAGCTCCTATTATGACCTATACACCATATAAACATGTTTTGGATACATTTGAGCGAAAACAACACAGTTTTGGTGGATAAAGAAGGGTGACGCTGATATGGTCACTTTTGGTCCGAAAATTACACGGAAAGCTTTTCGTGCACAATGCTCCCATTATGACCTATACACCTTATAAACATGTTTGGCACACATTTGAGCGAAAACAAAACTGTTTTCTTGGATAAAGAAAGGTGACACCGATCTGATCACTTTCAGTTCGAAAATTTCACGGAAAACTTTTCGCGCACAATGCTCCCATTATGACCTATAAACCATATAAACATGTTTGGGACACATTTGATCGAAAACAAAACAGTATTGTTTGATAAAGAAAGGTGACGCTGATATGGTCACTTTAGGTCCAAAAATTTCATGGAAAACTTTTCGCGCACAATGCTCCCATTATGAGCAATAAACCATATAAACATGTTTGGGACACATTTGAGCGAAAACAACACAATTTTGGTGGATAAAGAAAGGCTTAGCCGATATGGTCACTTTTGGTCCGAAAATTTCACGGAAAGCTTTTCGCTCACAAAGCTCCCATTATGACCTATAAACCATATAAACATGTTTTGGACAAATTTGAGTGAATACAACAAAGTTTTGGTGGATAAAGAAAGGTTACGCCGATATGGTCACTTTTGGTCCGAAAATTTCAAGGAAAGCTTTTTGCGCAGAAAGCTCCTATTGTGACCTATTCACGATATAAACATGTGTGGGGCACATTTGAGCGAAAACAACACAGTTTTGGTGGATCAAGAAAGGTGACGCCGATATGGTCTCTTTTGTTCCGAAAATTTCACGTAAAGCTTTTCGCGCACAAAGCTCCCATTATGACTTATAAACAATATAAACATGTTTGGGACACATTTGAGCGAAAACAACATAGTTTTGGTGGATAAAGAAAGGTGACGCCGATATGGTCACTTTTGGTCCGAAAATTTCATGTTAAGCTTTTCGCGCACAATTCTCCCCGTATGACCTATAAACCATATAAACATGGTTGGGATACATTTGAGCGAAAACAACACAGTTTTGGTGGATAAAGAAAGGTGACGCCGATATGGTCACTTTTCGTCCGAAAATTTCAAGGAATGCTTTTGGCGCAGAAAGCTCTTATTATGACCTACACACCATATAAACATCTTTGGGACACATTTGAGCGAAAACAACACAGTTTTGGTGGATAAAGAAAGGTGACACAGAAAGCTTTTTGCGCAGAAAGCTCTTATTATGACATATACACCATATAAACATGTTTTGGACACATTTGATCGAAAACAACACAGTTTTGGTGGATAAAGAAAGGTGAGGCCGATATGGTCACTTTTGGTCCGAAAATTTCAAAGAATGCTTTTGGCGAAGAAAGCTCCTGTTATGACCTATACACCTATAAACATGTTTGGGACACATTTGAGAGAAAACAACACAGTTTTGGTAGATAAAGAAAGGTGACGCCGATATGGCCACTTTTGTTCCGAAAAATACACGGAAAGCATTACGCGCAGAAAGCTCCTATTCTGACTTGAAGAGAGAAAGCTCCTATTATGACCTATACACCATATAAACATGTTTGGAACACATTTGAGCGAAAACAATGCAATTTTGGTGGACAAAGAAAGGTTACGCCGATATGGTCACTTTTGGTCCGAAAATTTTACGTAAAGCTTTTCGCTCATAATGCTCCCATTATGACCTATAAACCATATAAACATGTTTGGGACACATTTGAGCGAAAACAAAACAGTTTTGGTGGATAAAGAATTGTGACGTCGATATGGTTACTTTTGGTCCTAAAATTTCACGAAAATCTTTTTGCGTAGAAAGCTTCTATTATGACCTATACAACATATAAACATGTTTGGGGCACATTTGGGCGGAAACAACACAATTTTGGTGGATAAAGAAAGGTGACGCCGATATGGTCACTTTTGGTCCGAAAATTTCACGGAAAGCTTTTCGCTCACAAAGCTCCCATTATGACCTATAAACCTTATAAACATGTTTGGGACACATTTGAGCGCAAATAACACAGTTTTGGTGGATAAAGAAAGGTGACGCCGATATGGTCACTTTTGGTCCGAAAATTTCAAGGAAAGCTTTTTGCGCAGAAAGCTTCTATTTAACACACCATATAAGCATGTGTGGGGCACAATTGAGCGAAAACAGCACAGTTTTGGTGGATAAAGAAAGGTGACGCCGATATGGTCACTTTTCGTCCGAAAATTTCAAGGAATGCTTTTGGCGCAGAAAGCTCTTATTATGACCTACACACCATATAAACATCTTTGGGACACATTTGAGCGAAAACAACACAGTTTTGGTGGATAAAGAAAGGTGACACAGAAAGCTTTTTGCGCAGAAAGCTCTTATTATGACATATACACCATATAAACATGTTTTGGACACATTTGATCGAAAACAACACAGTTTTGGTGGATAAAGAAAGGTGAGGCCGATATGGTCACTTTTGGTCCGAAAATTTCAAAGAATGCTTTTGGCGAAGAAAGCTCCTGTTATGACCTATACACCTATAAACATGTTTGGGACACATTTGAGAGAAAACAACACAGTTTTGGTAGATAAAGAAAGGTGACGCCGATATGGCCACTTTTGTTCCGAAAAATACACGGAAAGCATTACGCGCAGAAAGCTCCTATTCTGACTTGAAGAGAGAAAGCTCCTATTATGACCTATACACCATATAAACATGTTTGGAACACATTTGAGCGAAAACAATGCAATTTTGGTGGACAAAGAAAGGTTACGCCGATATGGTCACTTTTGGTCCGAAAATTTTACGTAAAGCTTTTCGCTCATAATGCTCCCATTATGACCTATAAACCATATAAACATGTTTGGGACACATTTGAGCGAAAACAAAACAGTTTTCGTGGATAAAGAATTGTGACGTCGATATGGTTACTTTTGGTCCTAAAATTTCACGAAAATCTTTTTGCGTAGAAAGCTTCTATTATGACCTATACAACATATAAACATGTTTGGGGCACATTTGGGCGGAAACAACACAATTTTGGTGGATAAAGAAAGGTGACGCCGATATGGTCACTTTTGGTCCGAAAATTTCACGGAAAGCTTTTCGCTCACAAAGCTCCCATTATGACCTATAAACCTTATAAACATGTTTGGGACACATTTGAGCGCAAATAACACAGTTTTGGTGGATAAAGAAAGGTGACGCCGATATGGTCACTTTTGGTCCGAAAATTTCAAGGAAAGCTTTTTGCGCAGAAAGCTTCTATTTAACACACCATATAAGCATGTGTGGGGCACAATTGAGCGAAAACAGCACAGTTTTGGTGGATAAAGAAAGGTGACGCCGATATGGTCACTTTTGTTCCGAAAATTTCACGTAAAGCTTTTCGCGCACAAAGCTCCCATTATGACTTATAAACAATATAAACATGTTTGGGACACATTTGAGCGAAAAAAACATAGTTTTGGTGGATAAAGAAAGGAGACGCCGATATGGTCACTTTTGGTCCGAAAATTTCATGTTAAGCTTTTCGCGCACAATTCTCCCCGTATGACCTATAAACCATATAAACATGGTTGGGATACATTTGAGCGAAAACAACACAGTTTTGGTGGATAAAGAAAGGTGACCCCGATATGGTCACTTTTCGTCCGAAAATTTCAAGGAATGCTTTTGGTGCAGAAAGCTCCTATTATATGACCTACACACCATATAAACATCTTTGGGACACATTTGAGCGAAAACAACACAGTTTTGGTGGATAAAGAAAGGTGACACAGAAAGCTTTTTGCGCAGAAAGCTCCTATTATGACCTATACACCATATAAACATGTTTGGAACATATTTAAGCGAAAACAACACAATTTTGGTGGTCAAAGAAAGGTGACGCTGATATGGTCACTTTTGGTCCGAAAATTTCACGAAAAGCTTTTCGCGCACAATGCTCCCATTATGACATATAAACCATATAAACATGTTTAGGACACATTTGAGCGAAAACAAAACAGTTTTGGTGGATAAAGAATGGTGACGTCGATATGGTTACTTTTGGTCCTAAAATTTAATGGAAATCTTTTTGTGTAGAAAACTTCTATTATGACCTATACACCATATAAACATGTCTGGGACACATTTGAGCGAAAACAACACAGTTTTGGTGGATAAAGAAAGGTGACGCCGATATGGTCACTTTTGGTCCGAAAATTTCACGGAAAGCTTTTCGCGCACAATGCTCCCATTATGACCTACAAACCATATAAACATGTTTGGAAACATTTGAGCGAAAACAACACAATTTTTGTGGATAAAGAAAGGTGACTCCGATATGGTTACTTTTGGTCCAAAAATTACACGGAAAGCATTTCGCGCAGAAAGCTCTTATTATGACTTGAAGAGAAAAAGCTCCTATTATGACCTATACACCATATAAACATGTTTAAAACACATTTGAGCGAAAAGAACACAGTTTTGGTGGATAAAGATAGGTGACGCCCATATGGTCACTTTTGTTCCGAAAATTTCACGAAAAGCTTTTCGCGCACAATACTCCCATTATGACCTATAAACCATATAAACATGTTTGGGACACATTTGAGCGAAAACAAAACAGTTCTGGTGGATAAAGAATGGTGACGTCGATATGGTTATTTTTGGTCCTAAAATTTCACGGAAATCTTTTTGCGTAGAAAGCTTCTATTCTGACCTATACACCATATAAACATGTTTGGAAAACATTTGAGCGAAAACAACACAATTTTTGTGGACAAACAAATGTGACGCCGATATGGTCACTTTTGGTCCGAAAATTACACGGATAGCTTTTCGCGCACTATGCTCCAATTATGACCTATAAACCATATAAACATGTTTGCGACACATTTCGGCTAAAACAACACAGTTTTAGTGGATAAAGAAATGTGACGCCGATATAGTCACTTTTGGTCCGAAAATTTCACGGAAAGCTTTTCGGGCACAATGCTCCCATTATAAACAATAAACCATATAAACATGTTTGGAAAAGTTTGAGCGAAAACAACACAGTTTTTGTGGATAAAGAAAGGTGGCTCCGATATGGTCATTTTTGGTCCGAAAAATACACGGAAAGCATTTCACGCAGAAAGCTCCTATTATGACTTGAAGAGAGAAAGCTCCTATTATGACCTATACACCATATAAACATGTTTGGAACACATTTGAGCGAAAACAACACAATTTTGGTGGTCAAAGAAAGGTGACGCCGATGTGGTCACTTTTGGTCCGAAAATTTCACGAAAAGCTTTTCGCGCACAATGCTCCCATTATGACCTATAAACCATATAAACATGTTTGGGACACATTTGAGCGAAAACAAAACAGTTTTGGTGGATAAAGAATGGTGACGTCGATATGGTTACTTTTGGTCCTAAAATTTCACGGAAATCTTTTTGCGTAGAAACCTTCTATTATGACCTATACACCATATAAACATGTCTGGGACACATTTGAGCGAAAACAACACAGTTTTGGTGGATAAAGAAAGGTGACGCCGATATGGTCACTTTTGGTCCGAAAATTACACGGATAGCTTTTCGCGCACAATGCTCCAATTATGACCTATAAACCATATAAACATGTTTGCGACACATTTGAGCGAAAACAACACAGTTTTGGTGGATAAAGAAATGTGACGCCGATATGGTCACTTTTGATCCGAAAATTTCACGGAAAGCTTTTCGCGCACAATGCTCCCATTATGACCTATAAGCGATATAAACATGTTTGGAAACATTTGAGCAAAAACAACACAGCTTTTGTGGATAAAGAAAGGTGACTCCGATATGGTCACTTTTGGTCCAAAAATTACACGGAAAGCATTTCGCGCAGAAAGCTCCTATTATGACTTGAAGAGAAAAAGCTCCTATTATGACCTATACACCATATAAACATGTTTGGAACACATTTGAGCGAAAACAACACAGTTTTGGTGGATAAAGATAGGTGACGCCGATATGGTCACTTTTGGTCCGAAAATTTCACGGAAAGCTTTTCACGCACAATGCTCCCATTATGACCTATAAACCATATAAACATGTTTGGAAACATTTGACCGAAAACAACACAGTTTTTGTGGATAATGAAAGGTGACGCCGATATGGTCATTTTTTATCCGAAAATTACACGGAAAGCATTTCACGCAGAAAGCTCCTATTATTACTTGAAGAGAGAAAGCTCATATTATGACCTATACACCACATAAACATGTTTGGAACACATTTGAGCGAAAACAACACAATTTTTGTGGACAAAGAAATGTGACGCCGATATGGTCACTTTTGGTCCGAAAATTTCACGAAAAGCTTTTCGCGCACAATGCTCCTATTATGACCTATAAACCATATAAACATGTTAGGGACACATTTGAGCGAAAACAAAACAGTTTTGTTGGATAAAGAATGGTGACGTCGATATGGTTACTTTTGGTCCTAAAATTTCACGGAAATCTTTTTGCTTAGAAAGCTTCTATTATTTCCTACACACCATATAAACATGTTTGGAACACATTTGAGCGAAAATAACACAATTTTGGTGGATAAAGAAATGTGACGCCCGATATGGTCACTTTTGGTCCGAAAATTTCACGGAAAGGTTTTCGCGCACAATGCTCCCATTATGACCTATAAGCCATATAAACATGTTTGGAAACATTTGAGCGAAAACAACACAGTTTTTGTGGATAAAGAAAGGTGACTCCGATATGGTCACTTTTGGTCCAAAAATTACACGGAAAGCATTTCGCGCAGAAAGCTCCTATTATGACTTGAAGAGAAAAAGCTCCTATTATGACCTATACACCATATAAACATGTTTGGAACACATTTGAGCGAAAACAACACAATTTTTGTGGACAAAGAAATGTGACGCCGATATGGTCACTTTTGGTCCGAAAATTACACGGATAGCTTTTCGCGCACAATGCTCCAATTATGACCTATAAACCATATAAACATGTTTGCGACACATTTCAGCTAAAACAACACAATTTTAGTGGATAAAGAAATGTGACGCCGATATAGTCACTTTTGGTCCGAAAATTTCACGGAAAGCTTTTCGCGCACAATGCTCCCATTATAAACTATAAACCATATAAACATGTTTGGAAAAGTTTGAGCGAAAACAACACAGTTTTTGTGGATAAAGAAAGGTGGCTCCGATATGGTCATTTTTGGTCCGAAAATTACACGGAAAGCATTTCACGCAGAAAGCTCCTGTTATGACTTGAAGAGAGAAAGCTCCTATTATGACCTATACACCATATAAACATGTTTGGAACACATTTGAGCGAAAACAACACAATTTTGGTGGTCAAAGAAAGGTGACGCCGATGTGGTCAGTTTTGGTCCGAAATTTTCACGAAAAGCTTTTCGCGCACAATGCTCCCATTATGACCTATAAACCATATAAACATGTTTGGGACTGATGAGAGGGTTTCTCGACCAAATAAATTTGTAGTCAAGACCCCACTATAGTATAGGGAGTCAGGATCGTCCACAGGAGAGAGTCAGCGTTTCTCATTTAGTTGCTTTGTCGGGTTGAAACTAACAAAAGAGATGGAAGAGAGATGGGTGTTTATAAGAGAATAAAATAGGAATTTTAATTAATAAAAGAGAAAACTTCCAAGGGAAAGGATCGCCACAACAACAAACACATGGGAAAATCAATGAATCACATAAAAGGTCATGCTTTTATCATCAAACAATTGACTTTCATCAATCAACAAGTAAATCCATTCACTTTCGCATAAAAGACCTACTTTTTTCTACCTTCTCTTAATTAGGATCTTTTAACTTTCATTAGAAAACCCTAATTACTATCAAGTTAACAATTTCCTCTTTCAAGTTTAATTGCAACTATGAATTCCTTAAACTTTCATCAAAGGTTAAGCACATAGGTAGAAGACAATAAAAACATCACACAATTATAGATTCATCCATCACACACGTGCCTATTGTTGGGCACACCCCAACCCTAGAAGGAAGATAACTACTCAAATATGATAATGGAAAACATGAATTTAAGAGAAGAAAACATAAACCAAACTTGCAATAATATAAAACCTGGAAATAAGCGTTCAATCGCAACAACAAAGGCCCAAGCTTTCACCCAAACGCCAAACAAAAACCCTAAAACTCGTCCTACAGCTGCTGCGCGCAGCCCTGCGCTATGTCGTCCTCTCCTAAATCAGCCCCTAATAGCCTTTATTTAAAAGATAAAAATTAAGACTTAATCCCCAAGGAAAAGAGATTTTTATCTTAGGAAAATAATAAAATCTATCTAAGGAAGGATAAAATATCTCAAGTCTATCTAACTAAAAAATCCTAAAAGAAATTCAGATGAAAATCCTAATTAAAAAGCCCATTAAGTAATAAAATCAGCCCGTAAAATCTTCTCCTGTTCGCAGATACCTCGGCGCCGAGGTCTGAGGTGTCGGCGCCGAGGGTCTGTTTGAATGCAGTAACTTCTGTTTTTCTCCAGCTTTTCGACTCTGACTTCAAACGCACTTTTCCGAGTCCTCATTTATCCGATTGACGCATATGAATATGAGTTGGAAAGCTCTTTTCAAGGACTACAACTCTCATGAAGGCTCCAGAACATGAATCGAAGTGTTGGATGGCGAAAATAAGGCTTTTCTCCAGCTGCACCACTTTTTGCTTTTGCTTGGCATCTCCATTGCCTTCATGATTTTTCATTAAGCTCTAAAGTGCATCCAAACTCCTTCAAATCAGCTTCAAAACCTACAAAAACACCACCAAAGCTTGTGTAGACTCCATATCTTGAATAATACGAAAACTAACACAAACGACACACTTTCCCAACACAAAAGTAAATAAAATGACTTAAATGAGATGAAAACATGATGCAAAATATGACTAAAAATGCATACATCAAAACACCCCATACTTAGACTTGCTTGTCCTCAAGCAATAACCAAACTATGACCAAAACCCTTCACATGCCTTCAAGTCTTCGCCTTAGTCAAAAGCAACATCAATTTAGCATAATGCAAATAAGAACAAGCATTGAACCATCATCACATATATTTAGATAACCTTAGGCAAAGCAACTAGAATCCAACCACTCAAGGGGAATAATGTGTTTTCACTCCCTTTCAAATGTGTTTAGGCTTGAAGTACATCTCTCAACTCAATCCTTTATGACATTAAGCTACATAGAAATTGCAATTCATATCACTAATCGATTCACCGAGATGTCAAAACATGCATTAACCATCAAGAGGACTTTGGCTCAATGGCCTTCAAAGAAGGACTCATTCGGCCGGGTTGTAACTTGGCTTGGTAAGAACATAAAGGTAGGAATCATTTAGGCTATGTGGTGCTAGAAATCCGGGAACCAAGGACTCCTAAATTTCCAACTCAACTCATCCAAACAATTCCATCATATAATAACATTTCCAAACTCATCTAATATGGCACAACTCTTCAATAACCCCAAAATATCCACTATATCTCACATAAAATAAATAAAGATAAATTTGGCTCATGCACAATTTCTCATTTATTCCTTTTTTTCTCTTTTTTTCTTTTTCTTTTTTTTTTATTTTTTTTTATTTTTTTCGAACTCTCTTTTCTTTTTCATAATCTCATGTGCATTTATTTTAATATAAGAGCCAAAAATACCTTTTACAATAGATCAAGTGGCGAGAAAATAAAATACCCACCCAAAAATGTGTCCCACACTTAAACCAAATCATAGGTCTCTACTCCTCAAACATCAATCTCTACCAATCACTAAGTCCTAATTCCCGGATAAGGAGGCAAGGCTAATCATTAGCTAAGATAGATTTTGTGGAGTTACAAGAATAGGCTATAAGGCTCAAAGTGGTTACAAGCAAAGGAAACATATATAAGGTAGGTAAAAGAGGATAAAAAGTGGCTAATAATGAGTGCCTCTATCATTTCATCAAATTATGCAATGACTAGCTATCTCATATTGGTTTCAAGACTTAGATATACACCGCAATATCAAGAGATAATGTATAAGGAGAGTAATACACACATCAAAAAGAAGGGAAAAATATATAAAGTACAATTCCCAATAGGCCAAGTAACTCACTAGGACATGTTGGATTCCAATCACCTAAATCCTAAAGTCATATATGCTCAATTTCATTTGCAAGTCAAACTTGACATAAAAAACATTTTGTGCGACTTAGGCTAAACCATCCGAACTATGCCTTAGGATATTACATGGTCAAGCTCAATTATTAGATTTCATCATTGGACATCTAAGTTAGGTGTTCTTAAACTACACTAAAACATAAGACAAAATGAACATAAACATGCATTATTTTATCTTTTTTTTTTCCGACATTTTTTTTTAATTTTTTTCTTTTTATGAAACTAAAAGCATAACTAAAGACATGATAAAAGACTCAAATGCATAAATTTTAAACATGAATGCATAACATAATCCAAATAAAGTAAAATGCAACACATAAACATAAACATAATCGAAAACACATGAAACAAGTTTCTGAATCCCTCACCCCATACTTAAAAATAGACAGTGTCCCCACTGTCAAAAGAAAATCAAAGTAAAAGGGAAAGATTCTGAAACTCACAAAATCAAGATTCAGAAGCTGCTGAAGATCAATAAGCTCTCTATGGAAAGGGGGGCGGCGGGTCAAACCAATATATGTCCAGGCCACACCTAATAACCACGTAAACCAAGCAAAATAACAAGAATAGTATGCACTAAATAAATCATATAAGCATAGAAAGCAAGTGCAATAATATAAGTTCAAGGGCATTCTTAAAAATAGCAATAAGCTCAAATGCACCCAAACTCACCACCATATAAAATATAATACATCATCTATAAAAATATTCTTAATATAAACCATATAAGTAATGTAAATCAATATGAACAAGTCAACCACCATAACCCCATACTTAAGTTCAAAACAAGTAAGATAAATATGAAATATATACAACTTGTTTGCACATGTCAAATCTTGCAAGAATATAATTTTCATGCTAAAATAGAAGAAACTAATCAACTTAAAGCATAAAAATCAATTCACAAATCAAAGCCTCGAACGGATCGCAATGAAATCTTAAAATCTAATTAGCTCACAATCCATAAAGAATTTGACATTGCCATGAACATGAAAGTAGCTCTAAATCAACCCAACAACACAACCATGTCATCAATTTCGACCAATTTGGCTTTCGGCAAAAAGCCCCAAATTCCGCTCCTAAATCAAACCCTAGGTTTTCAATCTCAACCCAAATCATCAAATCAATCAAAATAATTGAAATAAACAAGTTTAGGGTAAGAAATCATACCACAACCGAGTTGAATGAAGAAGAAAAATCGGGATTTCGAAGGTATAACGACCCAAAAAGGCGGAACATGGCTGTCGGGCAAAAGTGGCTCGGTGGGGGTGTTGTGGGGCTCGAACCGGGGTGAGGTTGGGCTCAGGGGGTGCGCCAAGAAGGGGGGGTCGAGCTGTGGTGGTGGCTTGGCCGGAGGTGGGCTGTGGTGGCCGTGGGTGGCGCCGAGAGAAGAGTCGGGCTGGGCGCGGGCTTCGGAACCGAGGTGGAGGGTGAATAACGGGGGCTGGTCTGGGCTGCTGGGGCTCGGAACCGAGGTGCAGCTGCAGTGGCTTGGCCGGAGGTGGCTCGGGCTGGTGGTGGGTGGCGCCGAGAGAGGGAGGGGCTGGGCACCTAGGAGCGGAACCGATGGTGAGGGCTGGACAGGAACCGAGGCTGGATAGACAGTAAAGAGAAGGAAAGAGGGAAGAAAAGAAAAAAAGGAAAGAAAAAGAAAAGAAAGAAAAAGGAAGAAGAAAAAAAAAAGTTAAAAAATTTTTTTTTTTTTTCGATTTTCTTTTTTTTTTTTAGGGGGTCGGTACGCCTACTGGATTTTCTCTATTTTCCGAGATTCACTTACGTGTCCGTCAGGGGGGTCGGTACCGACCCTAGGTGCTTCGGTATGGCCTCGGTACAGCTACTCTTGAGCTTCTTTTTCCGTTTTTTGCCCGTTTTCGCAGTGGTTTCCTCCTAAGCCCTATATGGTTAGTGCAATATGCTCCACCCCAACTATCCTACCTATCCTAAAACATAAAAAAAATAAAAATAAAACTTAGAAAGAAAAGAAAATAAAGCGGGTTGCCTCCCGTAAGCGCTAGGTTTAAAGTCTCTAGCTTGACCTACTTCCCTCTTTTTCTTCAATCCGGGTCAGGAGGAGGTGGTGGATCCGGTGGTTCCGCTGGTGGAGACGGTGGGAGAACATCCTCCGGTGGTACATCGGGATAGATTGTCAAGTGATATGGCTCTTGCTCCTTGTACCTTTTTATGCCTCTCCTCCTTTCCTTATGAATGAGCTTGAACCTTCCCGAGTGAACACTCCAACATTCCACCCATTCATCTTTCCTTAGAAAGCACTCAGCAGGTGTGCTTCCCTCATGTATAATCCTCTTCCTCTTCATTGAATTGACTTTTTGAGCTTCCTCACCATCATACACAAATAGATGTATTTCATTGTTGAGTTCGGTGTACAATGGTGGAGGGGGAAGAGATCCCTCCACTTCTTCTTCTTCTGCCTCATCTTCAACATGCCACTTCGCGTGTACCCCATACTTAAATGCAAAAGTCGATTGTTTGAGATCGTCGGGAATCACCTTTCCCTGGAATGGTAAAGGTGGCGGGGTAATGCATCGAACATTGACTTTTAGCTCCTCCTTTATCACTTCTTCTTCTTCCTCCAGGGGTTCCTCACATGGCTTCTCCTGAAATGTCTCGATACCAACATGTTCATCATGAGAAAAGAGGTTGAAAACCATATCTAACCTTACCTGTAGCTCTGTAGGATCATGGCAACTCTCTTCTTCCTCATTAGGATACGCAATTGCGTTGTCAGGGGCCTGAGTAGAGTTAGCACAAGTGTATGTTGACTTGGTTGGGATAGGTACCAACTCCTCCTCAGGCTCTTCTTCACCTACCAACTCGCAAAAGATAATGTTATCAAATGAACCAACCTCGTACCTATATGACGTCTCTATTGGTTGTGAGGCTGCGTCTTGTGATGGTGATACTGACAGATCCTCCTTCCCTGCGGCCAAATCTCCCAATTGCACTTGGATACCCTTCAATTGGGAACTCATATCCTCGCAAAGCCCATTGAATTCCTCCTTGAGCTCTTGTACCCATGATGGTGGTTCCTGATGCTCAGGATACCAATATGATTCTTCCGGAGGCCGCTCCCATTGCTCATAAGGAGGAGGTGGTTCATGATAGAGATTCCATGGTTGGGAGGGCTCATACGAGTCCTTATAGTCAAGTTGAGGATAATACCTCTCCGTTGGTTGATAGGACCCATATGACTCTTGGGTTTTGGTTGAATCCTCGAAGGACTTCTTTGCTTTCCAACTATCAAAATCAATGAAATCTTCATCTTCCTCATCAACCTCGGCTAGATAGCTTGCATACTCCTTTTTCCTTGCTTGTCGTCTTTCTTGTTCAGCCCTTGTTTCAAAATAATCATATGTGTACTGCATCTTGTACCTAATCTTGAAAACTCAAACAAGTGCACAAATCAAATAGAAAGGGCTCGACACCAAGTCGGTACCGAGGAGGGGAGTGGTGGGAGGTGTGGTATTCTAAAAAATAAAAAATAAAAACTAAAAAAAAGAAAATAAAAGAAAATAAAATGATATTTACAAAATAAAGGAGGTGGGCTATTTCCAAACCCTAAAAACAACTAAACAAGGCGCGATTGAACTCTCCCCGGCAACGGCGCCAATTTGATGAGAGGGTTTCTCGACCAAATAAATTTGTAGTCAAGACCCCACTATAGTATAGGGAGTCAGGATCGTCCACAGGAGAGAGTCAACGTTTCTCATTTAGTTGCTTTGTCGGGTTGAAACTAACAAAAGAGATGGAAGAGAGATGGGTGTTGATAAGAGAATAAAATAGGAATTTTAATTAATAAAAGAGAAAACTTCCAAGGCAAAGGATCGCCACAACAACAAACACATGGGAAAATCAATGAATCACATAAAAGGTCATGCTTTTATCATCAAACAATTGACTTTCATCAATCAACAAGTAAATCCATTCACTTTCGCATAAAAGACCTACTTGTTTCTACCTTCTCTTAATTAGGATCTTTTAACTTTCATTAGAAAACCCTAATTACTATCAAGTTAACAATTTCCTCTTTCAAGTTTAATTGCAACTATGAATTCCTTAAACTTTCATCAAAGGTTAAGCACATAGGTAGAAGACAATAAAAACATCACACAATTATAGATTCATCCATCACACACGTGCCTATTGTTGGGCACACCCCAACCCTAGAAGGAAGATAACTACTCAAACATGATAATGGAAACCATGAATTTAAGAGAAGAAAACATAAACCAAACTTGCAATAATATAAAACCTGGAAATAAGCGTTCAATCGCAACAACAAAGGCCCAAGCTTTCACCCAAACGCCAAACAAAAACCCTAAAACTCGTCCTACAGCTGCTGCGCGCAGCCCTGCGCTATGTCGTCCTCTCCTAAATCAGCCCCTAATAGCCTTTATTTAAAAGATAAAAATTAAGACTTAATCCCCAAGGAAAAGAGATTTTTATCTTAGGAAAATAATAAAATCTATCTAAGGAAGGATAAAATATCTCAAGTCTATCTAACTAAAAAATCCTAAAAGAAATTCAGATGAAAATCCTAATTAAAAAGCCCATTAAGTAATAAAATCAGCCCGTAAAATCTTCTCCTGTTCGCAGATACCTCGGCGCCGAGGTCTGAGGTGTCGGCGCCGAGGGTCTGTTTGAATGCAGTAACTTCTGTTTTTCTCCAGCTTTTCGACTCTGACTTCAAACGCACTTTTCCGAGTCCTCATTTATCCGATTGACGCATATGAATATGCGTTGGAAAGATCTTTTCAAGGACTACAACTCTCATGAAGGCTCCAGAACTTGAATCGAAGTGTTGGATGGCGAAAATAAGGCTTTTCTCCAGCTGCACCACTTTTTGCTTTTGCTTGGCATCTCCATTGCCTTCATGATTTTTCATTAAGCTCTAAAGTGCATCCAAACTCCTTCAAATTAGCTTCAAAACCTACAAAAAAACCACCAAAGCTTGTGTAGACTCCATATCTTGAATAATACGAAAACTAACACAAACGACACACTTTCCCAACACAAAAGTAAATAAAATGACTTAAATGAGATGAAAACATGATGCAAAATATGACTAAAAATGCATACATCAGGGACACATTTGAGCGAAAACAAAACAGTTTTGGTGGATAAAGAATGGTGAGGTCGATATGGTTACTTTTGGTCCTAAAATTTCACGGAAATCTTTTTGCGTAGAAACCTTCTATTATGACCTATACACCATATAAACATGTCTGGGACACATTTGAGCGAAAACAACACAGTTTTGGTGGATAAAGAAAGGTGACGCCGATATGGTCACTTTTGGTCCGAAAATTACACGGATAGCTTTTCGCGCACAATGCTCCAATTATGACCTATAAACCATATAAACATGTTTGCGACACATTTGAGCGAAACACAACACAGTTTTAGTGGATAAAGAAACGTGACGCCGATATGGTCACTTTTGATCCGAAAATTTCACGGAAAGCTTTTCGCGCACAATGCTCCCATTATGACCTATAAGCGATATAAACATGTTTGGAAACATTTGAGCGAAAACAACACAGCTTTTGTGGATAAAGAAAGGTGACTCCGATATGGTCACTTTTGGTCAAAAAATTACACGGAAAGCATTTCGCGCAGAAAGCTCCTATTATTACTTGAAGAGAAAAAGCTCCTATTATGACCTATACACCATATAAACATGTTTGGAACACATTTGAGCGAAAACAACACAGTTTTGGTGGATAAAGATAGGTGACGCCGATATGGTCACTTTTGGTCCGAAAATTTCACGGAAAGCTTTTCACGCACAATGCTCCCATTATGACCTATAAACCATATAAACATGTTTGGAAACATTTGACCGAAAACAACACAGTTTTTGTGGATAAAGAAAGGTGACGCCGATATGGTCATTTTTTATCCGAAAATTACACGGAAAGCATTTCAGGCAGAAAGCTCCTATTATTACTTGAAGAGAGAAAGCTCATATTATGACCTATACACCACATAAACATGTTTGGAACACATTTGAGCGAAAACAACACAATTTTTGTGGACAAAGAAATGTGACGCCGATATGGTCAATTTTGGTCCGAAAATTTCACGAAAAGCTTTTCGCGCACAATGCTCCTATTATGACCTATAAACCATATAAACATGTTAGGGACACATTTGAGCGAAAACAAAACAGTTTTGGTCGATAAAGAATGGTGACGTCGATATGGTTACTTTTGGTCCTAAAATTTCACGGAAATCTTTTTGCTTAGAAAGCTTCTATTATGACCTATACACCATATAAACATGGTTGGGACACATTTCAGCTAAAACAACACAGTTTTAGTGGATAAAGAAATGTGACGCCGATATAGTCACTTTTGGTCCGAAAATTTCACGGAAAGTTTTTCGCGCACAATGCTCCCATTATAAACTATAAACCATATAAACATGTTTGGAAAAGTTTGAGCGAAAACAACCCAGTTTTTGTGGATAAAGAAAGGTGGCTCCGATATGGTCATTTTTTGTCCGAAAATTACACGGAAAGCATTTCACGCAGAAAGCTCCTATTATGACTTGAAGAGAGAAAGCTCCTATTATGACCTATACACCATATAAACATGTTTGGAACACATTTGAGCGAAAACAACACAATTTTGGTGGTCAAAGAAAGGTGACGCCGATGTGGTCACTTTTGGTCCGAAAATTTCACGAAAAGCTTTTCGCGCACAATGCTCCCATTATGACCTATAAATCGTATAAACATGTTTGGGACACATTTGAGCGAAAACAAAACAGTTTTGGTGGATAAAGAATGGTGAGGTCGATATGGTTACTTTTGGTCCTAAACTTTCACGGAAATCTTTTTGCGTAGAAACCTTCTATTATGACCTATACACCATATAAACATGTCTGGGACACATTTGAGCGAAAACAACACAGTTTTGGTGGATAAAGAGTGGTGACGCCGATATGGTCACTTTTGGTCCGAAAATTACACGGATTGCTTTTCGCGCACAATGCTCCAATTATGACCTATAAACCATATAAACATGTTTGCGACACATTTGAGCGAAAACAACACAGTTTTGGTGGATAAAGAAATGTGACGCCGATATGGTCACTTTTGATCCGAAAATTTCACGGAAAGCTTTTCGCGCACAATGCTCCCATTATGACCTATAAGCGATATAAACATGTTTGGAAACATTTGAGCGAAAACAACACAGCTTTTGTGGATAAAGAAAGGTGACTCCGATATGGTCACTTTTGGTCCAAAAATTACACGGAAAGCATTTCGCGCAGAAAGCTCCTATTATGACTTGAAGAGAAAAAGCTCCTATTATGACCTATACACCATATAAACATGTTTGGAACACATTTGAGCGAAAACAACACAGTTTTGGTGGATAAAGATATGTGACGCCGATATGGTCACTTTTGGTCCGAAAATTTCACGGAAAGCTTTTCACGCACAATGCTCCCATTATGACCTATAAACCATATAAACATGTTTGGAAACATTTGACCGAAAACAACACAATTTTGTGGATAAAGAAAGGTGACGCCAATATGGTCATTTTTTATCCGAAAATTACACGGAAAGCATTTCACGCAGAAAGCTCCTATTATTACTTGAAGAAAGAAAGCTCATATTATGACCTATACACCACATAAACATGTTTGGAACACATTTGAGCGAAAACAACACAATTTTTGTGGACAAAGAAATGTGACGCCGATATGGTCACTTTTGGTCCGAAAATGTCACGAAAAGCTTTTCGCGCACAATGCTCCTATTATGACTTATAAACCATATAAACATGTTAGGGACACATTTGAGCGAAAACAAAACAGTTTTGGTCGATAAAGAATGGTGACGTCGATATGGTTACTTTTGGTCCTAAAATTTCACGGAAATCTTTTTGCTTAGAAAGCTTCTATTATGACCTATACACCATATAAACATGGTTGGGACACATTTGAGCGAAAACAACACAGTTTTGGTGGATAAAGAAAGGTGACGCCGATATAGTCACTTTTGGTCCGAAAATTACACAGATAGCTTTTCGCGCACAATGCTCCAATTATGACCTATAAACCATATAAACATGTTTGCCACACATTTGAGCAAAAACAACACAGTTTAGGTGGATAAAGAAATGTGACGCCGATATGGTCACTTTTGGTCCGAAAATTTCACTGAAAGCTTTTCGCGCACAATGCTCCCATTATGACCTATAAACCATATAAACATGTTTGGAAACATTTGAGCGAAAACAACACAGTTTTTGTGGATAAAGAAAGGTGACGCCGATATGGTCACTTTTGGTCCGAAAATTACAAGGAAAGCATTTCGCGCAGAAAGCTCCTATTATGACTTGAAGAGAGAAACCTCCTATTATGACCTATACACCATATAAACATGTTTGGAACACATTTGAGCGAAAACAACACAGTTTTGGTGGATAAAGATAGGTGACGCCGATATGGTCACTTTTGGTCCGAAATTTTCACGGAAAGCTTTTCGCGCACAATGCTCCCATTATGACCTATAAGCGATATAAACATGTTTGGAAACATTTGAGCGAAAACAACACAGCTTTTGTGGATAAAGAAAGGTGACTCCGATATGGTCACTTTTGGTCCAAAAATTACACGGAAAGCATTTCGCGCAGAAAGCTCCTATTATTACTTGAAGAGAAAAAGCTCCTATTATGACCTATACACCATATAAACATGTTTGGAACACATTTGAGCGAAAACAACACAGTTTTGGTGGATAAAGATAGGTGACGCCGATATGGTCACTTTTGGTCCAAAAAATTTCACGGAAAGCTTTTCACGCACAATGCTCCCATTATGACCTATAAACCATATAAACATGTTTGGAAACATTTGACCGAAAACAACACAGTTTTTGTGGATAAAGAAAGGTGACGCCGATATGGTCAATTTTTATCCGAAAATTACACAGAAAGCATTTCAGGCAGAAAGCTCCTATTATTACTTGAAGAGAGAAAGCTCATATTATGACCTATACACCACATAAACATGTTTGGAACACATTTGAGCGAAAACAACACAATTTTTGTGGACAAAGAAATGTGACGCCGATATGGTCACTTTTGGTCCGAAAATTTCACGAAAAGCTTTTCGCGCACAATGCTCCTATTATGACCTATAAACCATATAAACATGTTAGGGCACATTTGAGCGAAAACAAAACAGTTTTGGTGGATAAAGAATGGTGACGTCGATATGGTTACTTTTGGTCCTAAAATTTCACGGAAATCTTTTTGCTTAGAAAGCTTCTATTATGACCTATACACCATATAAACATGTTTGGAACACATTTGAGAGAAAATAACACAATTTTGGTGGATAAAGAAATGTGACGCCCGATATGGTCACTTTTGGTCCGAAAATTTCACGGAAAGGTTTTCGCGCACAATGCTCCCATTATGACCTATAAGCCATATAAACATGTTTGGAAACATTTGAGCGAAAACAACACAGTTTTTGTGGATAAAGAAAGGTGACTCCGATATGGTCACTTTTGGTCCAAAAATTACACGGAAAGCATTTCGCGCAGCAAGCTCCTATTATGACTTGAAGAGAAAAAGCTCCTATTATGACCTATACAACATATAAACATGTTTGGAACACATTTGAGCGAAAACAACACAATTTTTGTGGACAAAGAAATGTGACGCCGATATGGTCACTTTTGGTCCGAAAATTACACGGATAGCTTTTCGCGCACAATGCTCCAATTATGACCTATAAACCATATAAACATGTTTGCGACACATTTCAGCTAAAACAACACAGTTTTAGTGGATAAAGAAATGTGACGCCGATATAGTCACTTTTGGTCCGAAAATTTCACGGAAAGTTTTTCGCGCACAATCCTCCCATTATAAACTATAAACCATATAAACATGTTTGGAAAAGTTTGAGCGAAAACAACACAGTTTTTGTGGATAAAGAAAGGTGGCTCCGATATGGTCATTTTTGGTCCGAAAATTACACGGAAAGCATTTCACGCAGAAAGCTCCTATTATGACTTGAAGAGAGAAAGCTCCTATTATGACCTATACACCATATAAACATATTTGGAACACATTTGAGCGAAAACAACACAATTTTGGTGGTCAAAGAAAGGTGACGCCGATGTGGTCACTTTTGGTCCGAAAATTTCACGAAAAGCTTTTCGCGCACAATGCTCCCATTATGACCTATAAACCATATAAACATGTTTGGGACACATTTGAGCGAAAACAAAACAATTTTGGTGGATAAAGAATGGTGAGGTCGATATGGTTACTTTTGGTCCTAAAATTTCACGGAAATCTTTTTGCGTAGAAACGTTCTATTATGACCTATACACCATATAAACATGTCTGGGACACATTTGAGCGAAAACAACACAGTTTTGGTGGATAAAGAAAGGTGACGCCGATATGGTCACTTTTGGACCGAAAATTACACGGATAGCTTTTCGCGCACAATGCTCCAATTATGACCTATAAACCATATAAACATGTTTGCGGCACATTTGAGCGAAAACAACACAGTTTTGGTGGATAAAGAAATGTGACGCCGATATGGTCACTTTTGATCCGAAAATTTCACGGAAAGCTTTTCGCGCACAATGCTCCCATTATGACCTATAAGCGATATAAACATGTTTGGAAACATTTGAGCGAAAACAACACAGCTTTTGTGGATAAAGAAAGGTGACTCCGATATGGTCACTTTTGGTCCAAAAATTACATAGAAAGCATTTCGCGCAGAAAGCTCCTATTATGACTTGAAGAGAAAAAGCTCCTATTATGACCTATACACCATATAAACATGTTTGGAACACATTTGAGCGAAAACAACACAGTTTTGGTGGATAAAGATAGGTGACGCCGATATGGTCACTTTTGGTCCGAAAATTTCACGGAAAGCTTTTCACGCACAATGCTCCCATTATGACCTATAAACCATATAAACATGTTTGGAAACATTTGACCGAAAACAACACAGTTTTTGTGGATAAAGAAAGGTGACGCCGATATGGTCATTTTTTATCCGAAAATAACACGGAAAGCATTTCAGGCAGAAAGCTCCTATTATTACTTGAAGAGAGAAAGCTCATATTATGACCTATACACCACATAAACATGTTTGGAACACATTTGAGCGAAAACAACACAATTTTTGTGGACAAAGAAATGTGACGCCGATATGGTCACTTTTGGTCCGAAAATTTCACGAAAAGCTTTTCGCGCACAATGCTCCTATTATGACCTATAAACCATATAAACATGTTAGGGACACATTTGAGCGAAAACAAAACAGTTTTGGTGGATAAAGAATGGTGACGTCGATATGGTTACTTTTGGTCCTAAAATTTCACGGAAATCTTTTTGCTTAGAAAGCTTCTATTATGACCTATACACCATATAAACATGTTTGGAACACATTTGAGCGAAAATAACACAATTTTGGTGGATAAAGAAATGTGACGCCCGATATGGTCACTTTTGGTCCGAAAATTTCACGGAAAGGTTTTCGCGCACAATGCTCCCATTATGACCTATAAGCCATATAAACATGTTTGGAAACATTTGAGCGAAAACAACACAGTTTTTGTGGATAAAGAAAGGTGACTCCGATATGGTCACTTTTGGTCCAAAAATTACACGGAAAGCATTTCGCGCAGAAAGCTCCTATTATGACTTGAAGAGAAAAAGCTCCTATTATGACCTATACACCATATAAATATGTTTGGAACACATTTGAGCGAAAACAACACAATTTTTGTGGACAAAGAAATGTGACGCCGATATGGTCACTTTTGGTCCGAAAATTACACGGATAGCTTTTCGCGCACAATGCTCCAATTATGACCTATAAACCATATAAACATGTTTGCGACACATTTCAGCTAAAACAACACAGTTTTAGTGGATAAAGAAATGTGACGCCGATATAGTCACTTTTGGTCCGAAAATTTCACGGAAAGTTTTTCGCGCACAATGCTCCCATTATAAACTATAAACCATATAAACATGTTTGGAAAAGTTTGAGCGAAAACAACACAGTTTTTGTGGATAAAGAAAGGTGGCTCCGATATGGTCATTTTTGGTCCGAAAATTACACGGAAAGCATTTCACGCAGAAAGCTCCTATTATGACTTGAAGAGAGAAAGCTCCTATTATGACCTATACACCATATAAACATGTTTGGAACACATTTGAGCGAAAACAACACATTTTGGTGGTCAAAGAAAGGTGACGCCGATGTGGTCACTTTTGGTCCGAAAATTTCACGAAAAGCTTTTCGCGCACAATGCTCCCATTATGACCTATAAACCATATAAACATGTTTGGGACACATTTGAGCGAAAACAAAACATTTTTGGTGGATAAAGAATGGTGAGGTCGATATGGTTACTTTTGGTCCTAAAATTTCACGGAAATCTTTTTGCGTAGAAACCTTCTATTATGACCTATACACCATATAAACATGTCTGGGACACATTTGAGCGAAAACAACACAGTTTTGGTGGATAAAGAAAGGTGACGCCGATATGGTCACTTTTGGTCCGAAAATTACACGGATAGCTTTTCGCGCACAATGCTCCAATTATGACCTATAAACCATATAAACATGTTTGCGACACATTTGAGCGAAAACAACACAGTTTTGGTGGATAAAGAAATGTGACGCCGATATGGTCACTTTTGATCCGAAAATTTCATGGAAAGCTTTTCGCGCACAATGCTCCCATTATGACCTATAAGCGATATAAACATGTTTGGAAACATTTGAGCGAAAACAACACAGCTTTTGTGGATAAAGAAAGGTGACTCCGATATGGTCACTTTTGGTCCAAAAATTACACGGAAAGCATTTCGCGCAGAAAGCTCCTATTATGACTTGAAGAGAAAAAGCACCTATTATGACCTATACACCATATAAACATGTTTGGAACACATTTGAGCGAAAACAACACAGTTTTGGTGGATAAAGATAGGTGACGCCGATATGGTCACTTTTGGTCCGAAAATTTCACGGAAAGCTTTTCACGCACAATGCTCCCATTATGACCTATAAACCATATAAACATGTTTGGAAACATTTGACCGAAAACAACACAGTTTTTGTGGATTAAAAAAGGTGACGCCGATATGGTCATTTTTTATCCGAAAATTACACGGAAAGCATTTCACGCAGAAAGCTCCTATTATTACTTGAAGAAAGAAAGCTCATATTATGACCTATACACCACATAAACATGTTTGGAACACATTTGAGCGAAAACAACACAATTTTTGTGGACAAAGAAATGTGACGCCGATATGGTCACTTTTGGTCCGAAAATTTCACGAAAACCTTTTCGCGCACAATGCTCCTATTATGACCTATAAACCATATAAACATGTTAGGGACACATTTGAGCGAAAACAAAACAGTTTTGGTGGATAAAGAATGGTGACGTCGATATGGTTACTTTTGGTCCTAAAATTTCACGGAAATCTTTTTGCTTAGAAAGCTTCTATTATGACCTATACACCATATAAACATGTTTGGAACACATTTGAGCGAAAATAAGACAATTTTGGTGGATAAAGAAATGTGACGCCCGATATGGTCACTTTTGGTCCGAAAATTTCACGGAAAGGTTTTCGCGCACAATGCTCCCATTATGACCTATAAGCCATATAAACATGTTTGGAAACATTTGAGCGAAAACAACACAGTTTTTGTGGATAAAGAAAGGTGACTCCGATATGGTCACTTTTGGTCCAAAAATTACACGGAAAGCATTTCGCGCAGAAAGCTCCTATTATGACTTGAAGAGAAAAAGCTCCTATTATGACCTATACACCATATAAACATGTTTGGAACACATATGAGCGAAAACAACACAGTTTTGGTGGATAAAGATAGGTGACGCCGATATGGTCACTTTTGGTCCGAAAATTTCACGGGAAGCTTTTCACGCACAATGCTCCCATTATGACCTATAAACAATATAAACATGTTTGGAAACATTTGACCGAAAACAACACAGTTTTTGTGGATAAAGAAAGGTGACGCCGATATGGTCATTTTTGGTCCGAAAATTACACGGAAAGCATTTCATGCAGAAAGCTCCTATTATTACTTGAAGAGAGAAAGCTCATATTATGACCTATACACCACATAAACATGTTTGGAACACATTTGAGCGAAAACAACACAATTTTGGTGGACAAAGAAATGTGACTTCGATATGGTCACTTTTGGTCCGAAAATTTCACGAAAAGCTTCTTGCGCACAATGCTCACATTATGACCTATAAACCATATAAACATGTTTGGGACACATTTGAGCGAAAACAAAACAATTTTGGTGGATAAAGAATGGTGACGTCGATATGGTTACTTTTGGTCCTAAAATTTCACGGAAATCTTTTTGCGTAGAGAGCTTCTATTATGACCTATACACCATATAAACATGGTTGGGACACATTTGAGCGAAAACAACACAGTTTTGGTGGATAAAGAAAGGTGACGCCGATATAGTCACTTTTGGTCCGAAAATTACACAGATAGCTTTTCGCGCACAATGCTCCAATTATGACCTATAAACCATATAAACATGTTTGCGACACATTTGAGAAAAAACAACACAGTTTAGGTGGATAAAGAAATGTGACGCCGATATGGTCACTTTTGGTCCGAAAATTTCACTGAAAGCTTTTCGCGCACAATGCTCCCATTATGACCTATAAACCATATAAACATGTTTGGAAACATTTGAGCAAAAACAACACAGTTTTTGTGGATAAAGAAAGGTGACGCCGATATGGTCACTTTTGGTCCGAAAATTACAAGGAAAGCATTTCGCGCAGAAAGCTCCTATTATGACTTGAAGAGAGAAACCTCCTATTATGACCTATACACCATATAAACATGTTTGGAACACATTTGAGCGAAAACAACACAGTTTTGGTGGATAAAGATAGGTGACGCCGATATGGTCACTTTTGGTCCGAAAATTTCACGAAAAGCTTTTCGCGCACAATGCTCCCATTATGACCTATAAACCATATAAACATGTTTGGGACACATTTGAGCGAAAACAAAACATTTTTGGTGGATAAAGAATGGTGAGGTCGATATGGTTACTTTTGGTCCTAAAATTTCACGGAAATCTTTTTGCGTAGAAACCTTCTATTATGACCTATACACCATATAAACATGTCTGGGACACATTTGAGCGAAAACAACACAGTTTTGGTGGATAAAGAAAGGTGACGCCGATATGGTCACTTTTGGTCCGAAAATTACACGGATAGCTTTTCGCGCACAATGCTCCAATTATGACCTATAAACCATATAAACATGTTTGCGACACATTTGAGCGAAAACAACACAGTTTTGGTGGATAAAGAAATGTGACGCCGATATGGTCACTTTTGATCCGAAAATTTCATGGAAAGCTTTTCGCGCACAATGCTCCCATTATGACCTATAAGCGATATAAACATGTTTGGAAACATTTGAGCGAAAACAACACAGCTTTTGTGGATAAAGAAAGGTGACTCCGATATGGTCACTTTTGGTCCGAAAATTACACGGAAAGCATTTCACGCAGAAAGCTCCTATTATGACTTGAAGAGAGAAAGCTCCTATTATGACCTATACACCATATAAACATGTTTGGAACACATTTGAGCGAAAACAACACATTTTGGTGGTCAAAGAAAGGTGACGCCGATGTGGTCACTTTTGGTCCGAAAATTTCACGAAAAGCTTTTCGCGCACAATGCTCCCATTATGACCTATAAACCATATAAACATGTTTGGGACACATTTGAGCGAAAACAAAACATTTTTGGTGGATAAAGAATGGTGAGGTCGATATGGTTACTTTTGGTCCTAAAATTTCACGGAAATCTTTTTGCGTAGAAACCTTCTATTATGACCTATACACCATATAAACATGTCTGGGACACATTTGAGCGAAAACAACACAGTTTTGGTGGATAAAGAAAGGTGACGCCGATATGGTCACTTTTGGTCCGAAAATTACACGGATAGCTTTTCGCGCACAATGCTCCAATTATGACCTATAAACCATATAAACATGTTTGCGACACATTTGAGCGAAAACAACACAGTTTTGGTGGATAAAGAAATGTGACGCCGATATGGTCACTTTTGATCCGAAAATTTCATGGAAAGCTTTTCGCGCACAATGCTCCCATTATGACCTATAAGCGATATAAACATGTTTGGAAACATTTGAGCGAAAACAACACAGCTTTTGTGGATAAAGAAAGGTGACTCCGATATGGTCACTTTTGGTCCAAAAATTACACGGAAAGCATTTCGCGCAGAAAGCTCCTATTATGACTTGAAGAGAAAAAGCACCTATTATGACCTATACACCATATAAACATGTTTGGAACACATTTGAGCGAAAACAACACAGTTTTGGTGGATAAAGATAGGTGACGCCGATATGGTCACTTTTGGTCCGAAAATTTCACGGAAAGCTTTTCACGCACAATGCTCCCATTATGACCTATAAACCATATAAACATGTTTGGAAACATTTGACCGAAAACAACACAGTTTTTGTGGATTAAAAAAGGTGACGCCGATATGGTCATTTTTTATCCGAAAATTACACGGAAAGCATTTCACGCAGAAAGCTCCTATTATTACTTGAAGAAAGAAAGCTCATATTATGACCTATACACCACATAAACATGTTTGGAACACATTTGAGCGAAAACAACACAATTTTTGTGGACAAAGAAATGTGACGCCGATATGGTCACTTTTGGTCCGAAAATTTCACGAAAACCTTTTCGCGCACAATGCTCCTATTATGACCTATAAACCATATAAACATGTTAGGGACACATTTGAGCGAAAACAAAACAGTTTTGGTGGATAAAGAATGGTGACGTCGATATGGTTACTTTTGGTCCTAAAATTTCACGGAAATCTTTTTGCTTAGAAAGCTTCTATTATGACCTATACACCATATAAACATGTTTGGAACACATTTGAGCGAAAATAAGACAATTTTGGTGGATAAAGAAATGTGACGCCCGATATGGTCACTTTTGGTCCGAAAATTTCACGGAAAGGTTTTCGCGCACAATGCTCCCATTATGACCTATAAGCCATATAAACATGTTTGGAAACATTTGAGCGAAAACAACACAGTTTTTGTGGATAAAGAAAGGTGACTCCGATATGGTCACTTTTGGTCCAAAAATTACACGGAAAGCATTTCGCGCAGAAAGCTCCTATTATGACTTGAAGAGAAAAAGCTCCTATTATGACCTATACACCATATAAACATGTTTGGAACACATATGAGCGAAAACAACACAGTTTTGGTGGATAAAGATAGGTGACGCCGATATGGTCACTTTTGGTCCGAAAATTTCACGGGAAGCTTTTCACGCACAATGCTCCCATTATGACCTATAAACAATATAAACATGTTTGGAAACATTTGACCGAAAACAACACAGTTTTTGTGGATAAAGAAAGGTGACGCCGATATGGTCATTTTTGGTCCGAAAATTACACGGAAAGCATTTCATGCAGAAAGCTCCTATTATTACTTGAAGAGAGAAAGCTCATATTATGACCTATACACCACATAAACATGTTTGGAACACATTTGAGCGAAAACAACACAATTTTGGTGGACAAAGAAATGTGACTTCGATATGGTCACTTTTGGTCCGAAAATTTCACGAAAAGCTTCTTGCGCACAATGCTCACATTATGACCTATAAACCATATAAACATGTTTGGGACACATTTGAGCGAAAACAAAACAATTTTGGTGGATAAAGAATGGTGACGTCGATATGGTTACTTTTGGTCCTAAAATTTCACGGAAATCTTTTTGCGTAGAGAGCTTCTATTATGACCTATACACCATATAAACATGGTTGGGACACATTTGAGCGAAAACAACACAGTTTTGGTGGATAAAGAAAGGTGACGCCGATATAGTCACTTTTGGTCCGAAAATTACACAGATAGCTTTTCGCGCACAATGCTCCAATTATGACCTATAAACCATATAAACATGTTTGCGACACATTTGAGAAAAAACAACACAGTTTAGGTGGATAAAGAAATGTGACGCCGATATGGTCACTTTTGGTCCGAAAATTTCACTGAAAGCTTTTCGCGCACAATGCTCCCATTATGACCTATAAACCATATAAACATGTTTGGAAACATTTGAGCAAAAACAACACAGTTTTTGTGGATAAAGAAAGGTGACGCCGATATGGTCACTTTTGGTCCGAAAATTACAAGGAAAGCATTTCGCGCAGAAAGCTCCTATTATGACTTGAAGAGAGAAACCTCCTATTATGACCTATACACCATATAAACATGTTTGGAACACATTTGAGCGAAAACAACACAGTTTTGGTGGATAAAGATAGGTGACGCCGATATGGTCACTTTTGGTCCGAAAATTTCACGGAAAGCTTTTCGCGCACAATGCTCCCATTATGACCTATAAGCGATATAAACATGTTTGGAAACATTTGAGCGAAAACAACACAGCTTTTGCGGATAAAGAAAGGTGACTCCGATATGGTCACTTTTGGTCCAAAAATTACACGGAAAGCATTTCGCGCAGAAAGCTCCTATTATTACTTGAAGAGAAAAAGCTCCTATTATGACCTATACACCATATAAACATGTTTGGAACACATTTGAGCGAAAACAACACAGTTTTGATGGATAAAGATAGGTGACGCCGATATGGTCACTTTTGGTCCGAAAATTTCACGGAAAGCTTTTCACGCACAATGCTCCCATTATGACCTATAAACCATATAAACATGTTTGGAAACATTTGACCGAAAACAACACAGTTTTTGTGGATAAAGAAAGGTGACGCCGATATGGTCATTTTTTATCCGAAAATTACACGGAAAGCATTTCAGGCAGAAAGCTCCTATTATTACTTGAAGAGAGAAAGCTCATATTATGACCTATACACCACATAAACATGTTTGGAACACATTTGAGCGAAAACAACACAATTTTTGTGGACAAAGAAATGTGACGCCGATATGGTCACTTTTGGTCCGAAAATTTCACGAAAAGCTTTTCGCGCACAATGCTCCTATTATGACCTATAAACCATATAAACATGTTAGGGACACATTTGAGCGAAAACAAAACAGTTTTGGTGGATAAAGAATGGTGACGTCGATATGGTTACTTTTGGTCCTAAAATTTCACGGAAATCTTTTTGCTTAGAAAGCTTCTATTATGACCTATACACCATATAAACATGTTTGGAACACATTTGAGCGAAAATAACACAATTTTGGTGGATAAAGAAATGTGACGCCCGATATGGTCACTTTTGGTCCGAAAATTTCACGGAAAGGTTTTCGCGCACAATGCTCCCATTATGACCTATAAGCCATATAAACATGTTTGGAAACATTTGAGCGAAAACAACACAGTTTTTGTGGATAAAGAAAGGTGACTCCGATATGGTCACTTTTGGTCCAAAAATTACACGGAAAGCATTTCGCACAGAAAGCTCCTATTATGACTTGAAGAGAAAAAGCTTCTATTATGACCTATACACCATATAAATATGTTTGGAACACATTTGAGCGAAAACAACACAATTTTTGTGGACAAAGAAATGTGACGCCGATATGGTCACTTTTGGTCCGAAAATTACACGGATAGCTTTTCGCGCACAATGCTCCAATTATGACCTATAAACCATATAAACATGTTTGCGACACATTTCAGCTAAAACAACACAGTTTTAGTGGATAAAGAAATGTGACGCCGATATAGTCACTTTTGGTCCGAAAATTTCACGGAAAGTTTTTCGCGCACAATGCTCCCATTATAAACTATAAACCATATAAACATGTTTGGAAAAGTTTGAGCGAAAACAACACAGTTTTTGTGGATAAAGAAAGGTGGCTCCGATATGGTCATTTTTGGTCCGAAAATTACACGGAAAGCATTTCACGCAGAAAGCTCCTATTATGACTTGAAGAGAGAAAGCTCCTATTATGACCTATACACCATATAAACATGTTTGGAACACATTTGAGCGAAAACAACACAATTTTGGTCGTCAAAGAAAGGTGACGCCGATGTGGTCACTTTTGGTCCGAAAATTTCACGAAAAGCTTTTCGCGCACAATGCTCCCATAATGACCTATAAACCATATAAACATGTTTGGGACACATTTGAGCGAAAACAAAACAGTTTTGGTGGATAAAGAATGGTGAGGTCGATATGGTTACTTTTGGTCCTAAAATTTCACGGAAATCTTTTTGCGTAGAAACCTTCTATTATGACCTATACACCATATAACTGGGACACATTTGAGCGAAAACAACACAGTTTTGGTGGATAAAGAAAGGTGACGCCGATATGGTCACTTTTGGTCCGAAAATTACACGGATAGCTTTTCGCGCACAATGCTCCAATTATGACCTATAAACCATATAAACATGTTTGCGACACATTTGAGCGAAAACAACACAGTTTTGGTGGATAAAGAAATGTGACGCTGATATGGTCACTTTTGATCCGAAAATTTCACGGAAAGCTTTTCGCGCACAATGCTCCCATTATGACCTATAAGCGATATAAACATGTTTGGAAACATTTGAGCGAAAACAACACAGCTTTTGTGGATAAAGAAAGGTGACTCCGATATGGTCACTTTTGGTCCAAAAATTACACGGAAAGCATTTCGCGCAGAAAGCTCCTATTATGACTTGAAGAGAAAAAGCTCCTATTATGACCTATACACCATATAAACATGTTTGGAACACATATGAGCGAAAACAACACAGTTTTGGTGGATAAAGATAGGTGACGCCGATATGGTCACTTTTGGTCCGAAAATTTCACGGAAAGCTTTTCACGCACAATGCTCCCATTATGACCTATAAACAATATAAACATGTTTGGAAACATTTGACCGAAAACAACACAGTTTTTGTGGATAAAGAAAGGTGACGCCGATATGGTCACTTTTGGTCCGAAAATTACACGGAAAGCATTTCACGCAGAAAGCTCCTATTATTACTTGAAGAAAGAAAGCTCATATTATGACCTATACACCACATAAACATGTTTGGAACACATTTGAGCGAAAACAACACAATTTTTGTGGACAAAGAAATGTGACGCCGATATGGTCACTTTTGGTCCGAAAATTTCACGAAAAGCTTTTCGCGCACAATGCTCCTATTATGACCTATAAACCATATAAACATGTTAGGGACACATTTGAGCGAAAACAAAACAGTTTTGGTGGATAAAGAATGGTGACGTCGATATGGTTACTTTTGGTCCTAAAATTTCACGGAAATCTTTTTGCATAGAAAGCTTCTATTATGACCTATACACCATATAAACATGTTTGGAACACATTTGAGCGAAAATAATACAATTTTGGTGGATAAAGAAATGTGACGCCCGATATGGTCACTTTTGGTCCGAAAATTTCACGGAAAGGTTTTCGCGCACAATGCTCCCATTATGACCTATAAGCCATATAAACATGTTTGGAAACATTTGAGCGAAAACAACACAGTTTTTGTGGATAAAGAAAGGTGACTCCGATATGGTCACTTTTGGTCCAAAAATTACACGGAAAGCATTTCGCGCAGAAAGCTCCTATTATGACTTGAAGAGAAAAAGCTCCTATTATGACCTATACACCATATAAACATGTTTGGAACACATATGAGCGAAAACAACACAGTTTTGGTGGATAAAGATAGGTGACGCCGATATGGTCACTTTTGGTCCGAAAATTTCACGGAAAGCTTTTCACGCACAATGCTCCCATTATGACCTATAAACAATATAAACATGTTTGGAAACATTTGACCGAAAACAACACAGTTTTTGTGGATAAAGAAAGGTGACGCCGATATGGTCACTTTTGGTCCGAAAATTACACGGAAAGCATTTCACGCAGAAAGCTCCTATTATTACTTGAAGAGAGAAAGCTCATATTATGACCTATACACCACATAAACATGTTTGGAACACATTTGAGCGAAAACAACACAATTTTGGTGGACAAAGAAATGTGACTTCGATATGGTCACTTTTGGTCCGAAAATTTCACGAAAAGCTTCTTGCGCACAATGCTCACATTATGACCTATAAACCATATAAACATGTTTGGGACACATTTGAGCGAAAACAAAACAATTTTGGTGGATAAAGAATGGTGACGTCGATATGGTTACTTTTGGTCCTAAAATTTCACGGAAATCTTTTTGCGTAGAGAGCTTCTATTATGACCTATACACCATATAAACATGGTTGGGACACATTTGAGCGAAAACAACACAATTTTGGTGGATAAAGAAAGGTGACGCCGATATAGTCACTTTTGGTCCGAAAATTACACAGATACCTTTTCGCGCACAATGCTCCAATTATGACCTATAAACCATATAAAATGTTTGCCACACATTTGAGCAAAAACAACACAGTTTAGGTGGATAAAGAAATGTGACGCCGATATGGTCACTTTTGGTCCGAAAATTTCAGTGAAAGCTTTTCGCGCACAATGCTCCCATTATGACCTATAAACCATATAAACATGTTTGGAAACATTTGAGCGAAAACAACACAGATTTTGTGGATAAAGAAAGGTGACGCCGATATGGTCACTTTTGGTCCGAAAATTACAAGGAAAGCATTTCGCGCACAAAGCTCCTATTATGACTTGAAGAGAGAAACCTCCTATTATGACCTATACACCATATAAACATGTTTGGAACACATTTGAGCGAAAACAACACAGTTTTGGTGGATAAAGATAAGTGACGCCGATATGGTCACTTTTGGTCCGAAAATTAAACGGATAGCTTTTTGCGCACAATGCTCAAATTATGACCTGTAAACCATATAAACATGTTTGCGACACATTTGAGCGAAAACAACACATTTTTGGTGGATAAAGAAATGTGACGCCGATATGGTCACTTTTGGTCCGAAAATTTCACTGAAAGCTTTTCGCGCACAATGCTCCCATTATGACCTATAAACCATATAAACATGTTTGGAAACATTTGAGCGAAAACAACACAGTTTTTGTGGATAAAAAAAGGTGACGCCGATATGGTCACTTTTGGTCCGAAAATTACACGGAAAGCATTTCGCGCAGAAAGCTCCTATTATGACTTGAAGAGAGAAAGCTCCTATTATGACCTATACACCATATAAACATGTTAGGAACACATTTGAGCGAAAACAACACAGTTTTGGTGGATAAAGATAGGTGACGCCGATATGGTCACTTTTGGTCCGAAAATTTCGCGGAAAGCTTTTCGCGCACAACGCTCCCATTATGACCTATAAACCATATAAACATGTTTGGAAACATTTGAGCGAAAACAACACAGTTTTTGTGGATAAAGAAAGGTGACGCCGATATGGTTATTTTTGGTCCGAAAATTACACGGAAAGCATTTCACGCAGAAAGCTCCTATTATTACTTGAAGAGAGAAAGCTCATATTATGACCTATACACCACATAAACATGTTTGGAACACATTTGAGCGAAAACAACACAATTTTGGTGGACAAAGAAATGTGACTTCGATATGGTCACTTTTGGTCCGAAAATTTCACGAAAAGCTTCTTGCGCACAGTGCTCACATTATGACCTATAAACCATATAAACATGTTTCGGACACATTTGAGCGAAAACAAAACAATTTTGGTGGATAAAGAATGGTGACGTCGATATGGTTACTTTTGGTCCTAAAATTTCACGGAAATCTTTTTGCGTAGAGAGCTTCTATTATGACCTATACACCATATAAACATGGTTGGGACACATTTGAGCGAAAACAACACAGTTTTGGTAGATAAAGAAAGGTGACGCCGATATAGTCACTTTTGGTCCGAAAATTACACAGATAGCTTTTCGCGCACAATGCTCCAATTATGACCTATAAACCATATAAACATGTTTGCCACACATTTGAGCAAAAACAACACAGTTTAGGTGGATAAAGAAATGTGACGCCGATATGGTCACTTTTGGTCCGAAAATTTCACTGAAAGCTTTTCGCGCACAATGCTCCCATTATGACCTATAAACCATATAAACATGTTTGGAAACATTTGAGCGAAAACAACACAGTTTTTGTGGATAAAGAAAGGTGACGCCGATATGGTCACTTTTGGTCCGAAAATTACAAGGAAAGCATTTCGCGCAGAAAGCTCCTATTATGACTTGAAGAGAGAAACCTCCTATTATGACCTATACACCATATAAACATGTTTGAAACACATTTGAGCGAAAACAACACAGTTTTGGTGGATAAAGATAGGTGACGCCGATATGGTCACTTTTGGTCCGAAAATTAAACGGATAGCTTTTTGCGCACAATGCTCAAATTATGACCTGTAAACCATATAAACATGTTTGCGACACATTTGAGCGAAAACAACACATTTTTGGTGGATAAAGAAATGTGACGCCGATATGGTCACTTTTGGTCCGAAAATTTCACTGAAAGCTTTTCGCGCACAATGCTCCCATTATGACCTATAAACCATATAAACATGTTTGGAAACATTTGAGCGAAAACAACACAGTTTTTGTGGATAAAAAAAGGTGACGCCGATATGGTCACTTTTGGTCCGAAAATTACACGGAAAGCATTTCGCGCAGAAAGCTCCTATTATGACTTGAAGAGAGAAAGCTCCTATTATGACCTATACACCATATAAACATGTTAGGAACACATTTGAGCGAAAACAACACAGTTTTGGTGGATAAAGATAGGTGACGCCGATATGGTCACTTTTGGTCCGAAAATTTCGCGGAAAGCTTTTCGCGCACAACGCTCCCATTATGACCTATAAACCATATAAACATGTTTGGAAACATTTGAGCGAAAACAACACAGTTTTTGTGGATAAAGAAAGGTGACGCCGATATGGTTATTTTTGGTCCGAAAATTACACGGAAAGCATTTCACGCAGAAAGCTCCTATTATTACTTGAAGAGAGAAAGCTCATATTATGACCTATACACCACATAAACATGTTTGGAACACATTTGAGCGAAAACAACACAATTTTGGTGGACAAAGAAATGTGACTTCGATATGGTCACTTTTGGTCCGAAAATTTCACGAAAAGCTTCTTGCGCACAATGCTCACATTATGACCTATAAACCATATAAACATGTTTCGGACACATTTGAGCGAAAACAAAACAATTTTGGTGGATAAAGAATGGTGACGTCGATATGGTTACTTTTGGTCCTAAAATTTCACGGAAATCTTTTTGCGTAGAGAGCTTCTATTATGACCTATACACCATATAAACATGGTTGGGACACATTTGAGCGAAAACAACACAGTTTTGGTAGATAAAGAAAGGTGACGCCGATATAGTCACTTTTGGTCCGAAAATTACACAGATAGCTTTTCGCGCACAATGCTCCAATTATGACCTATAAACCATATAAACATGTTTGCCACACATTTGAGCAAAAACAACACAGTTTAGGTGGATAAAGAAATGTGACGCCGATATGGTCACTTTTGGTCCGAAAATTTCACTGAAAGCTTTTCGCGCACAATGCTCCCATTATGACCAATAAACCATATAAACATGTTTGGAAACATTTGAGCGAAAACAACACAGTTTTTGTGGATAAAGAAAGGTGACGCCGATATGGTCACTTTTGGTCCGAAAATTACAAGGAAAGCATTTCGCGCAGAAAGCTCCTATTATGACTTGAAGAGAGAAACCTCCTATTATGACCTATACACCATATAAACATGTTTGAAACACATTTGAGCGAAAACAACACAGTTTTGGTGGATAAAGATAGGTGACGCCGATATGGTCACTTTTGGTCCGAAAATTAAACGGATAGCTTTTTGCGCACAATGCTCAAATTATGACCTGTAAACCATATAAACATGTTTGCGACACATTTGAGCGAAAACAACACATTTTTGGTGGATAAAGAAATGTGACGCCGATATGGTCACTTTTGGTCCGAAAATTTCACTGAAAGCTTTTCGCGCACAATGCTCCCATTATGACCTATAAACCATATAAACATGTTTGGAAACATTTGAGCGAAAACAACACAGTTTTTGTGGATAAAAAAAGGTGACGCCGATATGGTCACTTTTGGTCCGAAAATTACACGGAAAGCATTTCACGCAGAAAGCTCCTATTATTACTTGAAGAGAGAAAGCTCATATTATGACCTATACACCACATAAACATGTTTGGAACACATTTGAGCGAAAACAACACATTTTGGTGGAAAGAGAAATGTGACTTCGATATGGTCACTTTTGGTCCGAAAATTTCACGAAAAGCTTCTTGCGCACAATGCTCACATTATGACCTATAAACCATATAAACATGTTTGGGACACATTTGAGCGAAAACAAAACAATTTTGGTGGATAAAGAATGGTGACGTCGATATGGTTACTTTTGGTCCTAAAATTTCACGGAAATCTTTTTGCGTAGAGAGCTTCTATTATGACCTATACACCATATAAACATGGTTGGGACACATTTGAGCGAAAACAACACAGTTTTGGTGGATAAAGAAAGGTGACGCCGATATAGTCACTTTTGGTCTGAAAATTACACAGATAGCTTTTCGCGCACAATGCTCCAATTATGACCTATAAACCATATAAACATGTTTGCGACACATTTGAGCGAAAACAACACATTTTTGGTGGATAAAGAAATGTGACGCCGATATGGTCACTTTTGGTCCGAAAATTTCACTGAAAGCTTTTCGCGCACAATGCTCCCATTACGACCTATAAACCATATAAACATGTTTGGAAACATTTGAGCGAAAACAACACAGTTTTTGTGGATAAAAAAAGGTGACGCCGATATGGTCACTTTTGGTCCGAAAATTACACGGAAAGCATTTCGCGCAGAATGCTCCTATTATGACTTGAAGAGAGAAAGCTCCTATTATGACCTATACACCATATAAACATGTTAGGAACACATTTGAGCGAAAACAACACAGTTTTGGTGGATAAAGATAGGTGACGCCGATATGGTCACTTTTGGTCCGAAAATTTCGCGGAAAGCTTTTCGCGCACAACGCTCCCATTATGACCTATAAACCATATAAACATGTTTGGAAACATTTGAGCGAAAACAACACAGTTTTTGTGGATAACGAAAGGTGACGCCGATATGGTCATTTTTGGTCCGAAAATTACACGGAAAGCATTTCACGCAGAAAGCTCCTATTATTACTTGAAGAGAGAAAGCTCATATTATGACCTATACACCACATAAACATGTTTGGAACACATTTGAGCGAAAACAACACATTTTGGTGGAAAAATAAATGTGACTTCGATATGGTCACTTTTGGTCCGAAAATTTCACGAAAAGCTTCTTGCGCACAATGCTCACATTATGACCTATAAACCATATAAACATGTTTGGGACACATTTGAGCGAAAACAAAACAATTTTGGTGGATAAAGAATGGTGACGTCGATATGGTTACTTTTGGTCCTAAAATTTCACGGAAATCTTTTTGCGTAGAGAGCTTCTATTATGACCTATACACCATATAAACATGGTTGGGACACATTTGAGCGAAAACAACACAGTTTTGGTGGATAAAGAAAGGTGACGCCGATATAGTCACTTTTGGTCTGAAAATTACACAGATAGCTTTTCGCGCACAATGCTCCAATTATGACCTATAAACCATATAAACATGTTTGCGACACATTTGAGCGAAAACAACACATTTTTGGTGGATAAAGAAATGTGACGCCGATATGGTCACTTTTGGTCCGAAAATTTCACTGAAAGCTTTTCGCGCACAATGCTCCCATTACGACCTATAAACCATATAAACATGTTTGGAAACATTTGAGCGAAAACAACACAGTTTTTGTGGATAAAAAAAGGTGACGCCGATATGGTCACTTTTGGTCCGAAAATTACACGGAAAGCATTTCGCGCAGAATGCTCCTATTATGACTTGAAGAGAGAAAGCTCCTATTATGACCTATACACCATATAAACATGTTAGGAACACATTTGAGCGAAAACAACACAGTTTTGGTGGATAAAGATAGGTGACGCCGATATGGTCACTTTTGGTCCGAAAATTTCGCGGAAAGCTTTTCGCGCACAACGCTCCCATTATGACCTATAAACCATATAAACATGTTTGGAAACATTTGAGCGAAAACAACACAGTTTTTGTGGATAAAGAAAGGTGACGCCGATATGGTCATTTTTGGTCCGAAAATTACACGGAAAGCATTTCACGCAGAAAGCTCCTATTATTACTTGAAGAGAGAAAGCTCATATTATGACCTATACACCACATAAACATGTTTGGAACACATTTGAGCGAAAACAACACATTTTGGTGGAAAAAGAAATGTGACTTCGATATGGTCACTTTTGGTCCGAAAATTTCACGAAAAGCTTCTTGCGCACAATGCTCACATTATGACCTATAAACCATATAAACATGTTTGGGACACATTTGAGCGAAAACAAAACAATTTTGGTGGATAAAGAATGGTGACGTCGATATGGTTACTTTTGGTCCTAAAATTTCACGGAAATCTTTTTGCGTAGAGAGCTTCTATTATGACCTATACACCATATAAACATGGTTGGGACACATTTGAGCGAAAACAACACAGTTTTGGTGGATAAAGAAAGGTGACGCCGATATAGTCACTTTTGGTCTGAAAATTACACAGATAGCTTTTCGCGCACAATGCTCCAATTATGACCTATAAACCATATAAACATGTTTGCGACACATTTGAGCGAAAACAACACATTTTTGGTGGATAAAGAAATGTGACGCCGATATGGTCACTTTTGGTCCGAAAATTTCACTGAAAGCTTTTCGCGCACAATGCTCCCATTACGACCTATAAACCATATAAACATGTTTGGAAACATTTGAGCGAAAACAACACAGTTTTTGTGGATAAAAAAAGGTGACGCCGATATGGTCACTTTTGGTCCGAAAATTACACGGAAAGCATTTCGCGCAGAATGCTCCTATTATGACTTGAAGAGAGAAAGCTCCTATTATGACCTATACACCATATAAACATGTTAGGAACACATTTGAGCGAAAACAACACAGTTTTGGTGGATAAAGATAGGTGACGCCGATATGGTCACTTTTGGTCCGAAAATTTCGCGGAAAGCTTTTCGCGCACAACGCTCCCATTATGACCTATAAACCATATAAACATGTTTGGAAACATTTGAGCGAAAACAACACAGTTTTTGTGGATAAAGAAAGGTGATGCCGATATGGTCATTTTTTGTCCGAAAATTACACGGAAAGCATTTCGCGAAGAAAGCTCCTATTATGACTTTAGGAGAGAAAGCTCCTATTATGACCTATACACCATATAAACATGTTTGGAACACATTTGAGCGAAAACAACGCAATTTTGGTGGACAAAGAAATGTGACGCCGATATGGTCACTTTTCGTCCGAAAATTTCAAGGAATGCTTTTGGCGCCGAAAGCTCCTATTATGACCTATAAACCATATGAACATGTTTGGGACACATTTGAGCGAAAACAACACAATTTTGGTGGACAAAGAAATGTGACGTCGATATGGTTACTTTTGGTCCTAAAATTTCACGGAAATCTTTTCGCGCACAATGCTCCCATTATGACCTATAAACCATATAAACATGTTTGGAAACATTTGAGCGAAAACAATACAGTTTTTGTGGATAAAGAAAGGTGACGTCGATATGGTCATTTTTGGTCCGAAAATTACACGGAAAGCATTTCGCGCAGAAAGCTCCTATTATGACTTGAAGAGAGATAGCTCCTATTATGACCTATACACCATATAAACATGTTTGGAATACATTTGAGTGAAAACAACACAGTTTTGGTGGACAAAGAAAGGTGACGCCTATATGGTCACTTTTGGTTCCAAAATTTCACGGAAAGCTTTTCGCGCACAATGCTCCCATTATGACCTATAAACCATATAAACATGTTTGGAAACATTTGAGCGAAAACAACACAGTTTTTGTGGATAAAGAAAGGTGACGTCGATATGGTCATTTTTGGTCCGAAAATTACACGGAAAGCATTTCGCGCAGAATGCTCCTATTATGACTTGAAGAGAGATAGCTCCTATTATGACCTATACACCATATAAACATGTTTGGAATACATTTGAGTGAAAACAACACAGTTTTGGTGGACAAAGAAAGGTGACGCCGATATGGTCACTTTTGGTCCGAAAATTACACGGAAAGCATTTCGCGCAGAAAGCTCCTATTATGACTTGAAGAGAGATAGCTCCTATTATGACCTATACACCATATAAACATGTTTGGAATACATTTGAGTGAAAACAACACAGTTTTATTGGACAAAGAAAGGTGACGCCGATATGGTCACTTTTGGTCCGAAAATTTCACGAAAAGCTTTCCGCGCACAATGCTCCCATTATGACCTATAAACCATATAAACATGTTTTGGTTACATTTGAGCGAAAACAAAACAGTTTTGGTGGATAAAGAATGGTGACGTCGATATGGTTACTTTTGGTCCTAAAATTTCACGGAAATCTTTTTGCGTAGAAAGCTTCTATTATTACCTATACACCATATAAAAATGTTTGGGACACATTTGAGCGAAAAAAACACAGTTTTGGTGGATAAAGAAAGTTGACGCCGATATGGTCACTTTTCGTCCGAAAATTTCACGGAAAGCTTTTCGCGCACAATGCTCACATTATGACCTATAAACCATATAAACATGTTTGGAAACGTTTGAGCGAAAACAACACAGTTTTTGTGGATAAGCAAAGGTGACGCCGATATGGTCACTTTTGGTCCGAAAATTACACGGAAAGCATTATGCGCAGAAAGCTCCTATTATAACATGAAGAGAGAAAGCTCCTATTATGACCTATACACCATATAAACATGTTTGGAACACATTTGAGCAAAAAGAACACAATTTTGGTGGACAAAGAAAGGTGACGCCGATATGGTCACTTTTGGTCCGAAAATTTCGCGGAAGCTTTTCGCGCACAACGCTCCCATTATGACCTATAAACCATATAAACATTTTTGGAAACATTTGAGCGAAAACAACACAGTTTTTGTGGATAAAGAAAGGTGACGCCGATATGGTCATTTTTGGTCCGAAAATTACACGGAGAGCATTTCACGCAGAAAGCTCCTATTATTACTTGAAGAGAGAAAGCTCATATTATGACCTATACACCACATAAACATGTTTGGAACACATTTGAGCGAAAACAACACAATTTTGGTGGACAAAGAAATGTGACTTCGATATGGTCACTTTTGGTCCGAAAATTTCACGAAAAGCTTCTTGCGCACAATGCTCACATTATGACCTATAAACCATATAAACATGTTTGGGACACATTTGAGCGAAAACAAAACAATTTTGGTGGATAAAGAATGGTGACGTCGATATGGTTACTTTTGGTCCTAAAATTTCACGGAAATCTTTTTGCGTAGAGAGCTTCTATTATGACCTATACACCATATAAACATGGTTGGGACACATTTGAGCGAAAACAACACAGTTTTGGTGGATAAAGAAAGGTGACGCCGATATAGTCACTTTTGGTCCGAAAATTACACAGATAGCTTTTCGCGCACAATGCTCCAATTATGACCTATAAACCATATAAACATGTTTGCCACACATTTGAGCAAAAACAACACAGTTTAGGTGGATAAAGAAATGTGATGCCGATATGGTCACTTTTGGTCCGAAAATTTCACTAAAAGCTTTTCGCGCACAATGCTCCCATTATGACCTATAAACCATATAAACATGTTTGGAAACATTTGAGCGAAAACAACACAGTTTTTGTGGATAAAGAAAGGTGACGCCGATATGGTCACTTTTGGTCCGAAAATTACAAGGAAAGCATTTCGCGCAGAAAGCTCCTATTATGACTTGAAGAGAGAAACCTCCTATTATGACCTATACACCATATAAACATGTTTGGAACACATTTGAGCGAAAACAACACAGTTTTGGTGGATAAAGATAGGTGACGCCGATATGGTCACTTTTGGTCCGAAAATTAAACGGATAGCTTTTTGCGCACAATGCTCAAATTATGACTTGTAAACCATATAAACATGTTTGCGACACATTTGAGCGAAAACAACACATTTTTGGTGGATAAAGAAATGTGACGCCGATATGGTCACTTTTGGTCCGAAAATTTCACTGAAAGCTTTTCGCGCACAATGCTCCCATTATGAACTATAAACCATATAAACATGTTTGGAAACATTTGAGCGAAAACAACACAGTTTTTGTGGATAAAAAAAGGTGACGCCGATATGGTCACTTTTGGTCCGAAAATTACACGGAAAGCATTTCGCGCAGAAAGCTCCTATTATGACTTGAAGAGAGAAAGCTCCTATTATGACCTATACACCATATAAACATGTTAGGAACACATTTGAGCGAAAACAACACAGTTTTGGTGGATAAAGATAGGTGACGCCGATATGGTCACTTTTGGTCCGAAAATTTCGCGGAAAGCTTTTCGCGCACAACGCTCCCATTATGACCTATAAACCATATAAACATGTTTGGAAACATTTGAGCGAAAACAACACAGTTTTTGTGGATAAAGAAAGGTGACGCCGATATGGTCATTTTTGGTCCGAAAATTACACGGAAAGCATTTCGCGAAGAAAGCTCCTATTATGACTTTAGGAGAGAAAGCTCCTATTATGACCTATACACCATATAAACATGTTTGGAACACATTTGAGCGAAAACAACGCAATTTTGGTGGACAAAGAAATGTGACGCCGATATGGTCACTTTTCGTCCGAAAATTTCAAGGAATGCTTTTGGCGCCGAAAGCTCCTACTATGACCTATTAACCATATGAACATGTTTGGGACACATTTGAGCGAAAACAACACAATTTTGGTGGACAAAGAAATGTGACGTCGATATGGTTACTTTTGGTCCTAAAATTTCACGGAAATCTTTTCGCGCACAATGCTCCCATTATGACCTATAAACCATATAAACATGTTTGGAAACATTTGAGCGAAAACAATACAGTTTTTGTGGATAAAGAATGGTGACGTCGATATGGTCATTTTTGGTCCGAAAATTACACGGAAAGCATTTCGCGCAGAAAGCTCCTATTATGACTTGAAGAGAGATAGCTCCTATTATGACCTATACACCATATAAACATGTTTGGAATACATTTGAGTGAAAACAACACAGTTTTGGTGGACAAAGAAAGGTGACGCCTATATGGTCACTTTTGGTTCCAAAATTTCACGGAAAGCTTTTCGCGCACAATGCTCCCATTATGACCTATAAACCATATAAACATGTTTGGAAACATTTGAGCGAAAACAACACAGTTTTTGTGGATAAAGAAAGGTGACGTCGATATGGTCATTTTTGGTCCGAAAATTACACGGAAAGCATTTCGCGCAGAAAGCTCCTATTATGACTTGAAGAGAGATAGCTCCTATTATGACCTATACACCATATAAACATGTTTGGAATACATTTGAGTGAAAACAACACAGTTTTGGTGGACAAAGAAAGGTGACGCCGATATGGTCACTTTTGGTTCGAAAATTACACGGAAAGCATTTCGCGCAGAAAGCTCCTATTATAACTTGAAGAGAGATAGCTCCTATTATGACCTATACACCATATAAACATGTTTGGAATACATTTGAGTGAAAACAACACAGTTTTGGTGGACAAAGAAAGGTGACGCCGATATGGTCACTTTTGGTCCGAAAATTTCACGAAAAGCTTTCCGCGCACAATGCTCCCATTATGACCTATAAACCATATAAACATGTTTTGGTTACATTTGAGCGAAAACAAAACAGTTTTGGTGGATAAAGAATGGTGACGTCGATATGGTTACTTTTGGTCCTAAAATTTCACGGTAATCTTTTTGCGTAGAAAGCTTCTATTATTACCTATACACCATATAAAAATGTTTGGGACACATTTGAGCGAAAAAAACACAGTTTTGGTGGATAAAGAAAGTTGACGCCGATATGGTCACTTTTCGTCCGAAAATTTCACGGAAAGCTTTTCGCGCACAATGCTCACATTATGACCTATAAACCATATAAACATGTTTGGAAACGTTTGAGCGAAAACAACACAGTTTTTGTGGATAAACAAAGGTGACGCCGATATGGTCACTTTTGGTCCGAAAATTACACGGAAAGCATTATGCGCAGAAAGCTCCTATTATAACTTGAAGAGAGAAAGCTCCTATTATGACCTATACACCATATAAACATGTTTGGAACACATTTGAGCAAAAAGAACACAATTTTGGTGGACAAAGAAAGGTGACGCCGATATGGTCACTTTTGGTCCGAAAATTTCACGTAAAGCTTTTCGCGCACAATGCTCCCATTATGACCTATAAACCATATAAACATGTTTGGGACACATTTGAGCGAAAACAACACAGTTTTTGTGGATAAAGAAAGGTGACGCCGATATGGTTACTTTTGGCCCTAAAATTTCACGGAAATATTTTTTCGTAGAAAGCTTCTATTATTACCTATACACCATATAAAAATGTTTGGGACACATTTGAGCGAAAAAAACACAGTTTTGGTGGATAAAGAAAGTTGACGCCGATATGGTCACTTTTGGTCCGAAAAATTACACGGATAACTTTTCGCGCACAATGCTCCAATTTTGACCTATAAACAATTTAAACATGTTTGCCACACATTTGAGCGAAAACAACACAGTTTTGGTGGATAAAGAAATGTGACGCCGATATGGTCACTTTTGGTCCGAAAATTTCACTGAAAGCTTTTCGCGCACAGTGCTCCCATTATGACCTATAAACCATATAAACATGTTTGGAAACATTTGAGCGAAAACAACACAGTTTTTGTGGATAAAGAAAGGTGACGCCGATATGGTCACTTTTGGTCCGAAAATTACACGGAAAGCATTTCGCGCAGAAAGCTCCTATTTTGACTTGAAGAGAGATAGCTCCTATTATGACCTATACACCATATAAACATGTTAGGAACACATTTGAGTGAAAACAACACAGTTTTGTTGGAGAAAGAAAGGTGACGCCGATATGGTCACTTTTGGTCCGAAAATTTCACGGAAAGCTTTTCGCGCACAATGCTCCCATTATGACCTATAAACCATATAAACATGTTTGGAAACATTTGAGCGAAAACAACACAGTTTTTGTGGATAAAGAAAGGTGACGCCGATATGGTCACTTTTGGTCCGAAAATTCCACGGAAAGCATTTCGCGCAGAAAGCTCCTATTATGACTTGAAGAGAGATAGCTCCTATTATGACCTATACACCATATAAACATGTTAGGAACACATTTGAGTGAAAACAACACAGTTTTGTTGGAGAAAGAAAGGTGACGCCGATATGGTCACTTTTGGTCCGAAAATTTCACGGAAAGCTTTTCACGCACAATGCTCCCATTAAGACCTATAAACCATATAAACATGTTTGGAAACATTTGAGCGAAAACAACACAGTTTTTGTGGATAAAGAAAGGTGACGCCGATATGGTCACTTTTGGTCCGAAAATTACACGGAAAGCATTTCGCGCAGAAAGCTCCTATTATGACTTGAAGAGAGATAGCTCCTATTATGACCTATACACCATATAAACATGTTAGGAACACATTTGAGTGAAAACAACACAGTTTTGTTGGAGAAAGAAAGGTGACGCCGATATGGTCACTTTTGGTCCGAAAATTTCGCGGAAAGCTTTTCACGCACAATGCTCCCATTATGACCTATAAACCATATAAACATGTTTGGAAACATTTGAGCGAAAACAACACAGTTTTTGTGGATAAAGAAAGGTGACGTCGATATGGTCATTTTTTGTCCGAAAATTAAACGGAAAGCATTTCGCGCAGAAAGCTCCTATTATGACTTGAAGAGAGATAGCTCCTATTATGACCTATACACCATATAAACATGTTTGGAATACATTTGAGTGAAAACAACACAGTTTTGGTGGACAAAGAAAGGTGACACCGATATGGTCACTTTTGGTCCGAAAATTACACGGAAAGCATTTCGCGCAGAAAGCTCCTATTATGACTTGAAGAGAGATAGCTCCTATTATGACCTATACACCATATAAACATGTTTGGAATACATTTGAGTGAAAACAACACAGTTTTGGTGGACAAAGAAAGGTGACGCCGATATGGTCACTTTTGGTCCGAAAATTTCACGAAAAGCTTTACGCGCACAATGCTCCCATTATGACCTATAAACCATATAAACATGTTTTGGTTACATTTGAGCGAAAACAAAACAGTTTTGGTGGATAAAGAATGGTGACGTCGATATGGTTACTTTTGGTCCTAAAATTTCACGGAAATCTTTTTGCGTAGAAAGCTTCTATTATTACCTATACACCATATAAAAATGTTTGGGACACATTTGAGCGAAAAAAACACAGTTTTGGTGGATAAAGAAAGTTGACGCCGATATGGTCACTTTTGGTCCGAAAAATTACATGGATAACTTTTCGCGCACAATGCTCCAATTTTGACCTATAAATCATTTAAACATGTTTGCCACACATTTGAGCGAAAAAAACACAGTTTTGGTGGATAAAGAAATGTGACGCCGATATGGTCACTTTTGGTCCGAAAATTTCACTGAAAGCTTTTCGCGCACAGTGCTCCCATTATGACCTATAAACCATATAAACATGTTTGGAAACATTTGAGCGAAAACAACACAGTTTTTGTGGATAAAGAAAGGTGACGCCGATATGGTCACTTTTGGTCCGAAAATTACACGGAAAGCATTTCGCGCAGAAAGCTCCTATTTTGACTTGAAGAGAGATAGCTCCTATTATGACCTATACACCATATAAACATGTTAGGAACACATTTGAGTGAAAACAACACAGTTTTTGTGGATAAAGAAAGGTGACGCCGATATGGTCACTTTTGTTCAGAAAATTACATGGAAAGCATTTCGCGCAGAAAGCTCCTATTATAACTTGAAGAGAGAAAGCTCCTATTATGACCTATACACCATATAAACATGTTTGGAACACATTTGAGCGAAAACAACACAGTTTTGGTGGATAAAGAAATGGGACGCCGATATGGTCACTTTTGGTCCGAAAATTTCACTGAAAGCTTTTCGTGCACAATGCTCCCATTATGACCTATAAACCATATAAACATGTTTGGAAACATTTGAGCGAAAACAACACAGTTTTTGTGGATAAAGAAAGGTGACGCCGATATGGTCACTTTTTGTCCGAAAATTACACAGAAAGCATTTCGCGCAGAAAGCTCCTATTATGACTTGAAGAGAGAAAGCTCCTATTATGACCTATACACCATATAAACATGTTTGGAACACATTTGAGTGAAAACAACACAGTTTTGGTGGATAAAGATAGGTGACGCCGATATAGTCACTTTTGGTCCGAAGATTTCACGGAAAGCTTTTCGCGCACAATGCTCCCATTATGACCTATAAACCATATAAACATGTTTGGAAACATTTGAGCGAAAACAACACAGTTTTTGTGGATAAAGAAAGGTGACGCCGATAAGGTCATTTTTGGTCCGAAAATTACACGGAAAGCATTTCGCGCAGAAAGCTCCTATTATGACTTTAGGAGAGAAAGCTCTTATTATGACCTATACACCATATAAACATGTTTTGAACACATTTGAGCGAAAACAACACAATTTTGGTGGACAAAGAAATGTGACGCCGATATGGTCACTTTTAGTCCGAAAATATCACGAAAAGCTTTTCGCGCACAATGCTCCCATTATGACCTATAAACCATATAAACATGTTTGGGACACATTTGAGCGAAAACAAAACAGTTTTGGTGGATAAAGAATGGTGACGTTGATATGGTTACTTTTGGTCCTAAAATTTCACGGAAATCTTTTTGCGTAGAGAGCTTCTATTATGACCTATACACCATATAAACATGTTTGGGACACATTTGAGCGAAAACAACACATTTTTGGTGGATAAAGAAAGGTGACGCCGATATGGTCACTTTTGGTCCGAAAATTACACGGATAGCTTTTCGCGCACAATGCTCCAATTATGACCTATAAACCATATAAACATGTTTGCCACACATTTGAGCGAAAACAACACAGGTTAGGTGTATAAAGAAATGTGACGCCAATATGGTCACTTTTGGTCTGAAAATTTCACTGAAAGCTTTTCGCGCACAGTGCTCCCATTATGTCCTATAAACCATATAAACATGTTTGGAAACATTTGAGCGAAAACAACACAGTTTTTGTGGATAAAGAAAGGTGACGCCGATATGGTCACTTTTGGTCCGAAAATTACACGGAAAGCATTTCGCGCAGAAACCTCCTATTATGACTTGAAGAGAGAAAGCTCCTATTATGACCTATACACCATATAAACATGTTTGGAACACATTTGAGTGAAAACAACACAGCTTTGGTGGATAAAGATAGGTGACGCCGATATGGTCACTTTTGGTCCGAAAATTTCACGAAAAGCTTTTCGCGCACAATGCTCCCATTACGACCTATAAACCATATAAACATGTTTGGGACACATTTGAGCGAAAACAAAACAGTTTTGGTGGATAAAGAATGGTGACGTTGATATGGTTACTTTTGGTCCTAAAATTTCACGGAAATTTTTTTGCGTAGAAAACTTCTATTATGACCTATAAATCAGATAAACATGTTTGGGACACATTTGAGCGAAAACAACACAGTTTTGGTGGATAAAGAAAGGTGATGCCGATATGGTCACTTTTCGTCCGAAAATTTCACGGAAAGCTTTTCGCGCACAATGCTCACATTATGACCTATAAACCATATAAACATGTTTGGAAACGTTTGAACGAAAACAACACAGTTTTTGTGGATAAACAAAGGTGACGCCGATATGGTCACTTTTGGTCCGAAAATTACACGGAAAGCATTACGCATAGAAAGCTCCTATTATAACGTGAAGAGAGAAAGCTCCTATTATGACCTATACACCATATAAACATGTTTGGAACACATTTGAGCGAAAACAACACAATTTTGGTGGACAAAGAAAGGTTACGCCGATATGGTCACTTTTGGTCCGAAAATTTCACGGAAAGCTTTTCGCGCAGAAAACTCACATTATGCCCTATAACCATATAAGCATGCTTGGGACACATTTGAGCGAAAACAAAAGTTTTGGTGGATAAAGAATGGTGACGTCCATATGGTTTGGTGGATAAAGAAAGGTGACGTCGATATGGTTACTTTTGTTCCGAAAATTTCACGGAAAGATTTTCACGCAGAAAGCTGACATTATGACCTATACACCATATAAACATGTTTGGCACACATTTGAGCGAAAACAACACAGTTTTGGTGGATAAAGAAAGGTGACGCCGATATGGTCACTTTTGGTCCGAAAATTACACGGATAACTTTTCGCGCACAATGCTCCAATTTTGACCTATAAACCATATAAACATGTTTGCGACACATTAGAGCGAAAACAACACAGTTTTGTTGGATAAATAAAGGTGACGCCGATATGGTCACTTTTGGTCCGAAAATTTTACGGAAAGCTTTTTGCGCACAATGTTCCCATTATGACCTATAAACCATATAAACATGTTTGGAAACATTTGAGCGACAACAACACAATTTTTGTGGATAAAGAAAGGCGACGCCGATATGGTCACTTTTGGTCCGAAAATTACACGGAAAGCATTTCGCGCCGAAAGCTCCTATTATGACTTGAAGAGAGAAAGCTCCTATTATGAACTATACACCATATAAACATGTTTGGAACACATTTGAGCGAAAACAACACAGTTTTGGTGGATAAAGAAAGGTGACGCCGATATGGTCACTTTTGGTCCGAAAATTTCATGGAAAGCTTTTGGCGCAGAAAGCTCCTATTATGACCTATACACCATATATACATGTTTAGGACACATTTGAGCGAAAACAACACAGTTTTGGTGGATAAAGTAAGGTGACGCCGATATGGTCACTTTTGGTCCGAAAATTTCATGGAAAGCTTTTGGCGCAGAAAGCTCCTATTATGACCTATACACCATATAAACATGTTTAGGACACATTTGAGCGAAAACAACACAGTTTTTGTGGATAAAGAAAGGTGACGCCGATATGGTTACTTTTCGTCCGAAAATTTCACGGAAAGCTTTTCGCGCACAATGCTCACATTATGACCTATAAACCATATAAACATGTTTGGAAATATTTGAGCGAAAACAACACAGTTTTTGTGGATAAAGAAAGGTGACGCCGATATGGTCACTTTTGGTCCGAAAATTACACGGAAAGCAATTTACGCAGAAAGCTCCTATTATGACTTGAAGAGAGAAAGCTCCTATTATGACCTTAACACCATATAAACATGTTTGGAACACATTTGAACGAAAACAACACATTTTTGGTGGATAAAGAAAGTTGACGCCGATATGGTCACTTTTGGTCCGAAAATTACAGGGATAGCTTTTCGCGCAAAATGCTCCAATTATGACCTAAAAACCATATAAACATGTTTGCGACACATTTGAGTGAAAACAACACAGTTTTGGTGGATAAAGAAATGTGACGCCGATATGGTCACTTTTGGTCCGAAAATTACACGGAAAGCATTTTGCGCAGAAAGCTCCTATTATGACTTGAAGAGAGAAAGCTCCTATTATGACCTATACACCATATAAACATGTTTGGAACACATTTGAACGAAAACAACACATTTTTGGTGGATAAAGAAAGTTGACGCCGATATGGTCACTTTTGGTCCGAAAATTACACGGATAGCTTTTCATGTTCAATGCTCCAATTATGACCTATAAAACATATAAACATGTTTGCGACACATTTGAGCGAAAACAACACAGTTTTGGTGGATAAAGAAATGTGACGCCGATATGGTCACTTTTGGTCCGAAAATTTCACGGAAATCTTTTCGCGCACAATGCTCCCATTATGACCTATAAACCATATAAACATGTTTGGAAACATTTAAGCGAAAACAAAACAGTTTTTGTGGATAAAGAAAGGTGACGCCGATATGGTCACTTTTGGTCCGAAAATTACACGGAAAGCATTTCGAGCAGAAAGCTCCTATTATGACTTGAAGAGAGAAAGCTCCTATTATGACCTATACACCATATAAACATGTTTGGAACACATTTGAGCGAAAACAACACAGTTTTGGTGGATAAAGAAATGTGACGCCGATATGGTCACTTTTGGTCCGAAAATTTCACTGAAAGCTTTTCGCGCACAATGCTCCCATTATGACCTATAAACCATATAAACATGTTTGGAAACATTTGAGCGAAAACAACACAGTTTATGTGGATAAAGAAAGGTGACGCCGATATGGTGACTTTTGGTCCGAAATTACACTGAAAGCATTTCGCGCAGAAAGCTCTTATTATGACTTGAAGAGAGAAAGCTCCTATTATGACCTATACACCATATAAACATGTTTGGAACACTTTTGAGCGAAAACAACACAGTTTTGGTGGATAAAGAAATGTGACGCCGATATGGTCACTTTTGGTCCGAAAATTTCACGAAAAGCTTTTTGCGCACAATGCTCCCATTATGACCTATAAACCGTATAAACATGTTTGGGACACATTTGAGCGAAAACAAAACAGTTTTGGTGGATAAAGAATGGTGACGTCGATATGGTTACTTTTGGTCCTAAAATTTCACGGAAATCTTTTTGCGTAGAAAGCTTCTATTATGACCTATACACCATATAAACATGTTTGGGACACATTTGAGCGAAAACAACACAGTTTTGGTGGATAAAGAAAGGTGATGCCGATATGGTCACTTTTCGTCCGAAAATTTCACGGAAAGCTTTTCACGCACAATGCTCACATTATGACCTATAAACCATATAACATGTTTGGAAACATTTGAGCGAAAACAACACAGTTTTTGTGGATAAAGAAAGGTGACGCCGTTATGGTCACTTTTGGTCCGAAAATTACACGGAAAGCATTTTGCGCAGAAAGCTCCTATTATCACTTGAAGAGAGAAAGCTCCAATTATGACCTATACACCATATAAACATGTTTGGAACACATTTGAGCGAAAACAACAACGTTTTAGTGGATAAAGAAATGTGACGCCGATATGGTTAATTTTGGTCCGAAAATTTTACAAAAAGCTTTTCGCGCACAATGCTCCCATTATGACCTATAAACCATATAAACATGTTTGGGACACATTTGAGCGAAAACAAAACAGTTTTGGTGGATAAAGAATGGTGACGTCGATATGGTTACTTTTGGTCCTAAAATTTAACGGAAATCTTTTTGCGTAGAAAGCTTCTATTATGACCTATACACCATATAAACATGTTTGGGACACATTTGAGCGAAAACATCACAGTTTAGGTGGATAAAGAAAGGTGACGCCGATATGGTCACTTTTGGTCCGAAAATAACACGGATAGCTTTTCGCGCACAATGCTCCAATTATGACCTATAAACCATATAAACATGTTAGCCACACATTTGAGCGAAAACAACATAGTTTTGGTGAATTAAGAAATGTGATGCCGATATGGCCACTTTTGGTCCGAAAATTTCACTGAATGCTTTTCGCGCACAATGCTCCCATTATGACCTATAAACCTTATAAACATGTTTGGAAACATTTGAGCGAAAACAACACAGTTTTTGTGGATAAAGAAAGGTGACGTCGATATGGTCACTTTTGGTCCGTAAATTACAGGGAAAGCATTTCGCGCAGAAAGCTCCTATTATGAATTGAAGAGAGATAGCTCCTATTATGACCTATACACCATATAAACATGTTTGGAACACATTTGAGTGAAAACAACACAGTTTTGGTGGACAAAGAAAGGTGACGCCGATATGGTCACTTTTGGTCTGAAAATTTCACGAAAAGCTTTTCGCTCACAATGCTCCCATTATGACCTATAAACCATATAAACATGTTGGGGACACATTGGAGCAAAAACAACACAGTTTTGGTGGATAAAGAAAGGTGACGCCGATATGTTCACTTTTCGCCCGAAAATTTCAAGGAATGCTTTTGCCGCAGAAAGCTCCTATTATGACCTATACACCATATAAACATCTTTGGTATACATTCGAGCGAAAACAACACAGTTTTGGTGGATAAAGAAAGGTGACACCGATATGGTTACTTTAGGTCCGAAAATTTCAAGGAAAGCTTTTTGCGCAGAAAGCTCCTATTATGACCTATACAACATATAAACATGTTTGGGACACATTTGAGAGAAAACAACACAGTTTTGGTGGATAAAGAAAGGTGACGCCGATATGGTCACTTTTGTTCCGAAAATTACACGGAAAGCATTACGCGCAGAAAGCTCCTATTATAACTTGAAGAGAGAAACCTCCTATTATGACCTATACACCATATAAACATGTTTGGAACACATTTGAGCGAAAACAACACAGTTTTGGTGGATAAAGAAAGGTGAGGCCGATATGGTCACTTTTGGTCCGAAAATTTCAAGGAAAGCTTTTGGCGCAAAAAGCTCCTATTATGACCTATACACCATATAAACATGTTTGGGACCCATTTGAGAGAAAACAACACAGTTTTGGTAGATAAAGAAAGGTGACGCCGATATGGTCACTTTTGTTCCGAAAATTACACGGAAAGCATTACGCGCAGAAAGCTCCTATTATAACTTGAAGAGAGAAAGCTCCTATTATGACAAATACACCATATAAACATGTTTGGAACACATTTGAGCGAAAACAACACAATTTTGGTGGACAAAGAAAGGTTACGCCGATATGGTCACTTTTGGTCCGAAAATTTCACGGAAAGCTTTTCGCGCAGAAAACTCACATTATGCCCTATAACCATATAAGCATTCTTGGGACACATTTGAGCGAAAACAAGAGTTTTGGTGGATAAAGAATGGTGACGCCCATATGGTTTGGTGGATAAAGAAAGGTGACGTCGATATGGTCACTTTTGTTCCGAAAATTTCACGGAAAGATTTTCTCGCAGAAAGCTGACATTATGACCTATACACCATATAAACATGTATGGCACACATTTGTGCGAAAAGAACACAGTTTTGGTGGATAAAGAAAGGTGACGCCGATATGGTCACTTTTGGTCCGAAAATTACACGGATAACTTTTCGCGCACAATGCTCCAATTTTGACCTATAAACCATATAAACATGTTTGCGACACATTAGAGCGAAAACAACACAGTTTTGTTGGATAAATAAAGGTGACGCCGATATGGTCACTTTTGGTCCGAAAATTTCACGGAAAGCTTTTCGCGCAAAATGTTCCCATTATGACCTATAAACCATATAAACATGTTTGGAAACAATTGAGCGAAAACAACACAATTTTTGTGGATAAAGAAAGGTGACGCCGATATGGTCACTTTTGGTCCGAAAATTACACGGAAAGCATTTCGCGCCGAAAGCTCCTATTATGACTTGAACAGAGAAAGCTCCTATTATTAACTATACACCATATAAACATGTTTGGAACACATTTGAGCGAAAACAACACAGTTTTTGAGGATAAAGAAAGGTGACGCCGATATGGTCACTTTTGGTCCGAAAATTTCATGGAAAGCTTTTGGCGCAGAAAGCTCCTCTTATGACCTATATACCATATAAACATGTTTAGGACACATTTGAGCAAAAACAACATAGTTTTGGTGGATAAAGAAAGGTGACGCCGATATGGTCACTTTTGGTCCGAAAATATCACGAAAAGCTTTTCGCTCACAATGCTCCCATTATGACCTATAAACCATATAAACATGTTGGGGACACATTGGAGCGAAAACAACACAGTTTTGGTGGAGAAAGAAAGGTGACGCCGATATGTTCACTTTTCGCCCGAAAATTTCAAGGAATGCTTTTGGCGCAGAAAGCTCCTATTATGACCTATACACCATATAAACATCTTTGGTATACATTCGAGCGAAAACAACACAGTTTTGGTGGATAAAGAAAGGTGACGCCGATATGGTTACTTTAGGTCCGAAAATTTCAAGGAAAGCTTTTTGCGCAGAAAGCTCCTATTATGACCTATACACCATATAAACATGTTTGGGACACATTTGAGAGAAAACAACACAGTTTTGGTGGATAAAGAAAGGTGACGCCGATATGGTCACTTTTGTTCCGAAAATTACACGGAAAGCATTACGCGCAGAAAGCTCCTATTATAACTTGAAGAGAGAAACCTCCTATTATGACCTATACACCATATAAACATGTTTGGAACACATTTGAGCGAAAACAACACAGTTTTGGTGGATAAAGAAAGGTGAGGCCGATATGGTCACTTTTGCTCCGAAAATTTCAAGGAAAGCTTTTGGCGCAAAAAGCTCCTATTATGACCTATACACCATATAAACATGTTTGGGACCCATTTGAGAGAAAACAACACAGTTTTGGTGGATAAAGAAAGGTGACGCCGATATGGTCACTTTTGTTCCGAAAATTACACGGAAAGCATTACGCGCAGAAAGCTCCTATTATAACTTGAAGAGAGAAAGCTCCTATTATGACAAATACACCATATAAACATGTTTGGAACACATTTGAGCGAAAACAACACAATTTTGCTGGACAAAGAAAGGTTACGCCGATATGGTCACTTTTGGTCCGAAAATTTCACGGAAAGCTTTTCGCGCAGAAAACTCACATTATGCCCTATAACCATATAAGCATTCTTGGGACACATTTGAGCGAAAACAAGAGTTTTGGTGGATAAAGAATGGTGACGCCCATATGGTTTGGTGGATAAAGAAAGGTGACGTCGATATGGTCACTTTTGTTCCGAAAATTTCACGGAATGATTTTCTCGCAGAAAGCTGACATTATGACCTATACACCATATAAACATGTTTGCGACACATTAGAGCGAAATCAACACAGTTTTGTTGGATAAATAAAGGTGACGCCGATATGGTCACTTTTGGTCAGAAAATTTCACGGAAAGCTTTTCGCGCACAATGTTCCCATTATGACCTATAAACCATATAAACATGTTTGGAAACATTTGAGCGAAAACAACACAATTTTTGTGGATAAAGAAAGGTGACGCCGATATGGTCACTTTTGGTCCGAAAATTACACGGAAAGCATTTCACGCCGAAAGCTCCTATTATGACTTGAACAGAGAAAGCTCCTATTATTAACTATACACCATATAAACATGTTTGGAACACATTTGAGCGAAAACAACACAGTTTTTGTGGATAAAGAAAGGTGACGCCGATATGGTCACTTTTGGTCCGAAAATTTCATGGAAAGCTTTTGGCGCAGAAAGCTCCTATTATGACCTATACACCATATAAACATGTTTAGGACACATTTGAGCGAAAACAACATAGTTTTGGTGGATAAAGAAAGGTGACGCCGATATGGTTACTTTTGGTCTGAAAATTTCAAGGAAAGCTTTTTGCGCAGAGAGCTCCTATTATGACCTATACACCATATAAACATGTTTTGGATACATTTGAGCGAGAACAACACAGTTTTGGTGGATAAAGAAGGGTGATGCCGATATGGTCACTTTTGATCCGAAAATTACACGGAAAGCTTTTCTCGCACAATGCTCCCATTATGACCTATAAACCATATAAACATTTTTGCGACACATTTGAGCGAAAACAACACAGTTTTGGTGGATAAAGAAAAGTGACGCCGATATGGTCACTTTTGGTCCGAAAATTACACGGAAAGCTTTTCGCGCACAATGCTCCCATTATGACTTGAAGAGAGAAAGCTCCTATTATGACCTATACACCATATAAACATGTTTGGAACACATTTGAATGAAAACCACACAGTTTTGTGGATAAAGAAAGGTGACGCCAATTTGGTCAATTTTGGTCCAAAAATTTCAAGGAAAGCTTTTGGCGCATAAAGCTCCTATTATGACCTATACACCATATAAAGATGTTTGGGACACATTTGAGAGAAAACAACACAGTTTTGGTGGATAAAGAAAGGTGATGCCGATATGGTTACTTTTGGTCCGAAAATTTCACGGATAGATTTTTGCGCAGAAAGCTCTTATTATGACTTATACACCATATAAACATGTTTGGGACACATTTGAGTGAAAACAACACAGTTTTGGTGGATAAAGAAAGGTGACGCCGATATGGTCACTTTTGGTCCGAAAATTACACGGAAAGCTTTTCGCGCACAAAGCTCCTATTATGACCTATTCACCATATAAACATTTTTCGGATACATTTGAGGGAAAACAACAGAGTTTTTGTGGATAAAGAAAGGTAACGCTATATGGTCACTTTTGTTCCGAAAATTTCACGGTAAGCTTTTCGCGCACAAAGCTCCCATTATGACCTATAAACCTTATTAACATGTTTGGGACACATTTGAGCGCAAATAACACAGTTTTGGTGGATAAAGAAAGGTGACGCAGATATGGTCATTTTTGGTCCGAAAATTTCAAGGAAAGCTTTTTGCGCAGAAAGCTCCTATTATGACCTATACACCATATAAACATGTGTGGGGCATATTTGAGCAAAAACAACACAGTTTTGGTGGATAAAGAAAGGTGACGCGGATATGGTCACTTTTGTTCCGAAAATTTCACGTAAAGCTTTTTGCGCACAAAGCTCCAATTATGAACTATAAACAATATAAACATGTTTGGGACACATTTGAGCGAAAAGAACATAGTTTTGGTGGTTAAAGAAAGGTGACGCCGATATGGTCACTTTTGGTCCGAAAATTTCACGGAAAGCTTTTCGCGCACAATGCTCCAATTTTGACCTATAAACCATATAAACATGTTTGGGACGAATTTGAGTGAATACAACACAGGTTTGTTGGATAAATAAAGGTGACGCCGATATGGTCACTTTTGGTCCGAAAATTTCACGGAAAGTTTTTCGCGCAGAAAACTCACATCATGCGCTATAACCATATAAAAATGTTTGGGACACATTTGAGCGAAAACAAGAGTTTTGGTAGATAAAGAATGGTGACGCCGATATGGTTTGGTGGATAAAGAAAGATGACGTCGATATGTTCAGTTTTGGTCCGAAAATTTCAAGGAAAGCTTTTCGCGCAGAAAGCTGACATTATTACCTATACACCATATAAACATGTTTGGCACACATTTGAGCGAAAACAAAATTGTTTTGTTGGATAAAGAAAGGTGACGCCGATCTGGTCACTTTTGGTTCGAAAATTTCACGGAAAACTTTTCGCGCACAATGCTCCCGTTATGACCTATAAACCATATAAACATGTTTGGGATACATTTGATCGGAAAAAAAACAGTTTTGTTGGATAAAGAAAGGTGACGACGATATGGTCACTTTTGGTCCAAAAATTTCACGGAAAACTTTTCGCGCACAATGCTCCCATTATGACCTATAAACCATATAAACATGATTGGATTACATTTGAGCGAAAACAACACAGTTTTGGTGGATGAAGAAAGGCGACGCCGATATGGTCACTTTTGGTCCCAAAATTTCACGGAAAGCTTTTCGCGCAGAAAGCTCACATTATGACCTATACCCATATAAACATGTTTGGGACACTTTTGAGTGAAAACAAGTGTTTTGGTGGATAAAGAATGGTGACGCCGATATGATCACTTTTGGTCCGAAAATTTCACGGAAACATTTTCGCGCACAATGCTCCCATTATGACCTATAAATCATATAAACATGTTTGGGACACATTTGAGCGAAAACAACAGAGTTTTGGTGGATAAAGAAAGGTGACGCCAAAAAGGTCACTATTGGTCAGAAAATTTCACGGAAAGCTTTACTTGGTAAAGCTGCATCTTCTGGATGCTAATCGGCTCACAAGCAAACCAAGCCAGCCAGTCCTCCAGGGTTGCAAACCTACACCCAATTCCAGCCCAAGCAAAGACTGATCGTTGAACCTCCTGGATTGTAGGGCAGCTGAACCAAAAGTGCTTTTTCGTTTCCTCTTCCCTCTAAAAAGGACACAAGTAGCAGCCTCCTCTCCCCTCCAATGCTTCACTTTCTCACCAGTTTAAAGTCGACGATGAGTAGCAAGCCAAACAATAAAGGATCATTTCTTGCATTGCAATCGGTCCCAAATCAGCTCACCCCAACAAACTACGTCTGCTCTCTGTCGTAACAGTTGGTTGATCCTTACACAGGACAGCCCTCCCTCCAGTCTGAGCAGCTACTGTACTCCTCTACCTGGGCTTCCTTCAACATCAAGCGCCTCTTTCAGTTCATCTTTGACAGCTAGGACATTGGCCAGATCCATGTTTCATGGGTCCTTGGCGTCATCTCCCACACATTACCCTCCCTAATATGGTTGCTTACACACCACCTATACTAAATACTCGGCCTTCTCAAAACCAAGTCCCCCAAAAGTTTAGCTAGGATGCTCTTATTCCATGTCAATAGCTCATGGAAATCCAATCCCCCTTCCTTATGTGGTTTTGTGACCACCTCCCAAGCAACAAGGTGTTTTCTTCCTTCATCCATTCCATTCCAAAGAAATCGCTTGCACATCCCCTCTATTTTATATACAACTCCCTTCAGCATTAGCAGCACTTGGCACCAGAAATTATGAACCCCTGCAAAGACTGTTTTGAGTAATTTCATCCGTCCAGCATATGACAGCTTACGACTCGCCCACGTATTAATCCGTTTCCCCACCTTTTGATACAGCTGCGAGTACTCATGGACCCCTATCTTCCTAGTTTGGAGAGGAAGGCCTAAGTATCTAACGGGAAAAACTCCTTTAGCAAAGCCCAGTTGGTTCATAATTTCATCTTCTACATCATCACTGATTCCAACAGTAAACACAATGCTTTAGAAGCTGTTTACTCTCAGCCCCGACATCATGAAGAACTCATCCAAACAATCTTTGACGACCCTAACGGACTGGATGTCAGCATGACAGAAAATCAACAGATCATCCGCAAAGGCGAGGTGGGTGAGCTTCAAGTCCTTACATTTCGGGTGATACTTGAACTGAGTATTCTCTGCAGCCTGTTGTAGTAATCTGCTCCACATTTCCATACATAACACAAAAATGTACGGGGACAAAGGATCACCTTGGCGGATCCCACGCTTGCCCGGAAAGAAACCCTCGGGTTCTCCATTAATCAGAATAGAGAAAGATGTAGAGGAGATACATTCCATTATCACATTCACAAGATTCGTCGGGAAGCACATATACAACAAGGTCGATCGGATAAAATCCCAACTCAAATAATCGTAAGCCTTTTGGAGATCAACTTTAATAGTGCACCGAGGAGAGACTCTCTTAGTCCCGTAACCATTCACGATCTCAAGTGCCACATCACTGTTATGCGCTAACGATCTGCCCGGAATAAATGCTCCTTGACAGTCCGAGATGATACTTGCCAGATCACCCTTGATTCTGCTAGCTATTATCTTTGTCAAAACATTCATAACTGTATTACATCATGAAATAGGGTGGAGCTCAGTAACAAAGGAAGGGTTAGCAACTTTGGTAATTAAGGAAATGAATGTTGCATTCAACTGCTTAAGAACTAGCCCATTCCGAAAGATTTCTCTAATGGCCTCACAAGTATCCACCCCTACAATACTCTAAGCATCGCGGAAGAATTTGCTCCCAAAGCCATCTGTCCGGGAAATTTATTAATCCCCACTGCCCACATATGTTTTCGTATCTCATCATAGCTAGGGAGAGTCATCAGCTCTTCACATCTATTAGAATCAAGCGTCGGGCCAACTGGAACACAGAAGGAGCCCAAATTCGACTCAGAACTGGATAGCAGCTCTTAGAAGAACTTTACAACATGCTCTTTAATGGCATTTTCATCTTCTAGCAACCTACCATTCCCATCTTGCATCATCAAAATGGCATTCCTTGAGTTTCTTTCTTTCAAGTTCCTAAAGAACATCTAGGAGGTTTCTTCTCCCATAGTTAGCCAGTGCAACTTAGCTTGCTGCATCGTCAGACTGACCAAACGATTCACACATTTGCGCAGCTCCTGTTCTGCCTTAGTAATCTGCTCAGCAAGCGCCAAATTGTCTCTCTCAGTTCTGACTCTAATCTGCAGCTCACGGAGTATGCCTTTGTGCAGTTTGATTTGAGTTTGTAACTCCGGAAAACGAGCCTTATCCCAGGGCTTCAAAGCATCTTTGACATTCTTAAGCCTCTGGACAAGCTTATACTGTCTGGAACCAGTCACTTCCAAGCTCCAAGCGGCAGAAACTAACGATAGAAACTCTTCCTCCTTCCCCCAAAAACTCTTGTATCTAAAAGGATATCTCCTTCTCCCATCTCTAGAGAATAAAGTAGCAATCCCAGGAGAGTGGTCTGAGATACTTGGGGTGTCAAAGAAAGCCCTCGTATTAGCAAAGTTTTCCATCCAACTATCATTCACAAGGATCCTGTCCAGTTTGCGCTCAATTCTGTTGTCTCCCATCTGCCTATTACTCCATGTCAGATCAGCCCCTATGCATGATAAATAAGTAATACCACACTCCTTAATCACAGACATCAATTTCGAAAATTCATCCCTACACGCTCTATTCATGGGCCACTTTTCTTCAATGCTAAACACACAGTTAAAATCACCCATCACTATCCACGGTGAATCCATGTTCTCAGCAATACTTCTCAATTCAGTCCAAAGAGGGTCACGAGCAGATTTGGAATTATATGCATATATGAAAGTGGCAGCAAAGTAGAATTTACCATCGTTGGATTTAACCCAGCAATGGATTAACTAATCACGTACCAATTCAATGGTAACATCATACATAAATGGTTTCCAAGTCCCCCAAATTCGACCTTTAGCAGTAGCACTTCCATTTTCACAGTAGCCCCAGCTATACATTAGTCTTCTCCTCACTTCCTCAACGTTACAATGCAAAAGCATAGTTTCCAAGAGACCAGTTAGTCCTATATCATTCTCGAAGCAGTAACTAGTAATCAAACTAGTTTTAACTGGGTCCTTAAGCCCAGTTCCATTCTGCCAGTTTGAGTCTATCCATCAGCATTGCAAACGTGAGTGCTACCCTCACCTTGTTCAGCACAATAACCATTTTCTCGAGCCGATTTTTTACTGTCCTGTACCCAAGTATCCCCCACACTTGTAGTATCAACATCTTCTAGAGCAGTAAAGCATGAGCTGTGAATAAGAACATCCTTCTCCACGACAGACTTTCATTTCGGGCTGAGATTCTTAGCTACCTTTCTTCTCCTAACCCCTGACCAGGAGTCATCCAGATCGCAATGCTCACTACCACTGGCAATCTGTAACATAGGTTGCTTGTCCTGACGAGGCCTCAAAAAATTAGCTGCCCTTCCTGCTCCCTCCATCTGACTATTAGGGAGAGAAATGATGGAGCAGTCAATACCCCCACCAGGTGTTCCCTCTTTGTCCCCTTGCTTCTCCAAATGCTGCTTAACTCCAAGCTCTGAAGCAGCTGCATTACCTTCTTCATTCTCCTTTACTGTCATAGGAGTCTCCAAATGAATGTAATTTTCTTTAGGTTTCCGAACCACCCTCCACCCTCCTGGATGGCTATTAGCTACATAGCCAGATCGTCTTTGAGCACGAACTGGACAAGAATACGGTGCCACAAAGACAGAAGAGCAAGCAGAGGAACGGTGTCCAAATTTCTTACAAACACTACACATTGGAGGGAGTCACTCGAACACTACCCTCTGATTATACTTAGTCCCGTCCAAATTCTCGATTTCGATAAACCTCAGCCCCGCTTCCTCTACTGAAACCTCCACCAGCAGCCTAGCATACGAGATTCGCTCACCCAGGGCGGTCCTTTCATCAATGCACACCGGAGTGCCAATAGCACACTCCAATCTACTAAGGATGGTATTTGTGAAGAGGGTGGGCTCAAGATTCGAGAGACAGACCCAGCAAGGAATTTTGTCAAACGAGCGAGTTCCAAGAGATATGCATACCTAGGGACCATCGTTTAAGGATGAAAGGCCTCGGCCCTTGAACATGCCAAGGCCTTGACCCAGAACCCAGTTCAGGTCCTCTTCAGCTCGGAAACGGATAACAAAAACCCCATTATGTTTCTGGAAAACCTTAGGGGACTCAATGCTCCATTCCTCCTCTCCCCTCCAATGCTTCACTTTCTCACCAGTTTAAAGTCGACGATGAGTATCAAGCCAAACAATAAAGGATCATTTCTTGCATTGCAATCGGTCCCAAATCAGCTCACCCCAACAAACTACGTCTGCTCTCTATCGTAACAGCTGGTTGATCCTTACACAGGACAACCCTCCCTCCAGTCTGAGCAGCTGTTGTACTCTACCTTGGCTTCCTTCAACATCAAGCGCCTCTTTCAGTTCATCTTTGACAGCTAGGACATTGGCCAGATCCATGTTTCATGGGTCGTTGGCGTCATCTCCCACACATTACCCTCCCTAAAATGGTTGCTTACACACCACCTATACTAAATACTCGGCCTTCTCAAAACCAAGTCCCCCAAAAGTTTAGCTATGATGCTCTTATTCCATGCCAACAGCTCATGGAAATCCAATCCCCCTTCCTTATGTGGTTTTGTGACCACCTCCCAAGCAACAAGGTGTTTTCTTCCTTCATCCATTCCATTCCAAAGAAATCGCTTGCACATCCCCTCTATTTTATATACAACTCTCTTCGGCATTAGCAGCACTTGGCACCAGAAATTATGAACCCCCGCAAAGACTGTTTTGAGTAATTTCATCCGTCCAGCATATGATAGCTTACGACTCGCCCACGTATTAATCAGTTTCCCCACCTTTTGATACAGCTGTGAGTACTTATGGACCTCTATCTTCCTATCTTGGAGAGGAAGGCCTAAGTATCTCATGGGAAAAACTCCTTTAGCAAAGCCCAGTTGGTTCATAATTTCATCTTCTACATCATCACTGATTCCAACAGTAAACACAGTGCTTTAGAAGCTGTTTACTCTCAGCCCAGACATCATGAAGAACTCATCCAAACAATCTTTGACGACCCTAACGGACTGGATGTCAGCATGATAGAAAATCAACAGATCATCCGCAAAGGCGAGGTGGGTGAGCTTCAAGTCCTTACATTTCGGGTGATACTTGAACTGAGTATTCTGTGCAGCCTGCTGGAGTAATCTGCTCAACATTTCCATACATAACACAAAAATGTACGGGGACAATGGATCACCTTGGCGGATCCCACGCTTGCCCGGAAAGAAACCCTCGGGTTCTCCATTAATCAGAATAGAGAAAGATGTAGAGGAGATACATTCCATTATCACATTCACAAGATTCGTCGGGAAGCACATATACAACAAGGTCGATCGGATAAAATCCCAACTCAAATAATCGTATGCCTTTTGGAGATCAACTTTAATAGTGCACCGAGGAGAGACTCTCTTAGTCCCGTAACCATTCACGATCTCAAGTGCCGCAGCACTGTTATGCGCTAACGATCTGCCCGAAATAAATGCTCCTTGACAGTCCGAGATGATACTTGCCAGATCACCCTTGATTCTGCTAGCTATTATCTTTGTCAAAACATTCATAACTGTATTACATCATGAAATAGGGCGGAGCTCAGTGACAAAGGAAGGGTTAGCAACTTTGGGAATTAAGGAAATGAATGTTGCATTCAACTGCTTAAGAACTAGCCCATTCCGAAAGATTTCTCTAATGGCCTCACAAGTATCCACCCCTACAATACTCCAAGCATCGCGGAAGAATTTTCTCCCAAAGCCATCTGTCCGGGAAATTTATTAATCCCCACTGCCCACATATGTTTTCGTATCTCATCATAGCTAGGGAGAGTCATCAGCTCTTCACATCTATTAGAATCAAGCGTCGGGCCAACTGGAACACAGAAGGAGCCCAAATTCGACTCAGAACTGGATAGCAGCTCCTAGAAGAACTTTACAACATGCTCTTTAACGGCATTTTCATCTTCTAGCAACCTACCATTCCCATCTTGCATCATCAAAATGGCATTCCTTGAGTTTCTTTCTTTCAAGTTCCTAAAGAACATCGAGGAGGTTTCTTCTCCCATAGTTAGCCAGTGCAACTTAGCTTGCTGCATCGTCAGACTGACCAAACGATTCACACATTTGCGCAGCTCCTGTTCTGCCTTAGTAATCTGCTCAGCATGCGCCAAATTGTCTCTCTCAGTTCTGACTCTAATCTGCAGCTCACGGAGTATGCCTTTGTGCAGTTTGATTTGAGTTTGTAACTCCGGTAAACGAGCCTTATCCCAGGGCTTCAAAGCATCTTTGACATTCTTAAGCCTCTGGACAAGCTTATACTGTCTGGAACCAGTCACTTCCAAGCTCCAAGCGACAGAAACTAACGATAGAAACTCTTCCTCCTTCCCCCAAAAACTCTTGTATCTAAAAGGATATCTCCTTCTCCCATCTCTAGAGAATAAAGTAGCAATCCCAGGAGAGTGGTCTGAGATACTTGGGGTGTCAAAGAAAGCCCTCGTATTAGCAAAGTTTTCCATCCAACTATCATTCACAAGGATCCTGTCCAGTTTGCGCTCAATTCTGTTGTCTCCCATCTGCCTATTACTCCATGTCAGATCAGCCCCTATGCATGATAAATAAGTAATACCACACTCCTTAATCACAGACATCAATTCCGAAAATTCATCCCTACACGCTCTATTCATGGGCCACTTTTCTTCAATGCTAAACACACAGTTAAAATCACCCATCACTATCCACGGTGAATCCATGTTCTCAGCAATACTTCTCAATTCAGTCCAAAGAGGGTCACGAGCAGATTTGGAATTATATGCATATATGAAAGTGGCAGCAAAGTAGAATTCACCATCCTTGGATTTAACCCAGCAATGGATTAACTAATCACGTACCAATTAAATGGTAACATCATACATAAATGGGTTCCAAGTCCCCCAAATTCGACCTTTAGCAGTAGCACTTCCATTTTCATAGTAGCCCCAGCTATACATTAGTCTTCTCCTCACTTCCTCAACGTTACAATGCAAAAGCATAGTTTCCAAGAGACCAGTTAGTCCTATATCATTCTCGAAGTAGTAACTAGTAATCAAACTAGTTTTAACTGGGTCCTTAAGCCCAGTTCCATGTTGCCAGTTTGAGTCTATCCATCAGCATTGCAAACGTGAGTGCTACCCTCACCTTGTTCAGCACAATAACCATTTTCTCGAGCCGATTTTTGACTGTCCTGTACCCAAGTATCCCCCACACTTGTAGTATCAACATCTTCTATAGCAGTAAAGCATGAGCTGTGAATAAGAACATCCTTCTCCACGACAGACTTTCTTTTCTGGCTGAGATTCTTAGCTACCTTTCTTCTCCTAACCCCTGACCAGGAGTCATCCAGATCGCAATGCTCACTACCACTGGCAATCTGTAACATAGGTTGCTTGTCCTGACGAGGCCTCAAAAAATTAGCTGCCCTTCCTGCTGCCTCCATCTAACTATTAGGGAGAGAAATGATGGAGCAGTCAATGCCCCCACCAGGTGTTCCCTCTATGTCCCCTTGCTTCTCCAAATGCTGCGTAACTCCAAGCTCTGAAGCAGCTGCATTACCTTCTTCATTCTCCTTTACTGTCATAGCAGTCTCCAAATGAATGTAATTTTCTTTAGGTTTCAAAACCACCCTCTACCCTCCTGGATGGCTATTAGCTACATAGCCAGATCGTCTTTGAGCACGAACTGGAGAAGAATACGGTGCCACAAAGACAGAAGAGCAAGCAGAGGAACGGTGTCCAAATTTCTTACAAACACTACACATATGAGGGAGCCACTTGAACACTACCCTCTGATTATACTTATTCCCGTCCAAATTCTCGATTTCGATAAACCTCAGCCCCGCTTCCTCTACTGAAACCTCCACCAGCAGCCTAGCATACGAGATTCGCTCACCCAGGGTGGACCTTTCATCAATGCACACCGGAGTGCCAATAGCACACCCCAATCTGCTAAGGATGGTATTTGTGAAAAGGGTGGGCTCAAGATCCGGGAGACAGACCCAGCAAGGAATTTAGTCAAACGAGCGAGTTCCAAGAGATATGCATACCTAGGGACCATCGTTTAAGGATGAAAGGCCTCGGCCCTTGAACATGCCATGGCCTTGACCCAGCACCTAGTTCAGGTCCTCTTCAGCTCGGAAACAGATAACAAAAACCCCCATTATGTTTCTGGAAAACCTTAGGGTACTCAATGCTCCATTCCTCCTCGATGAACCCCTTGACCACCTCAAATGGAGCTTTTCCACCAGCAACAACCCCAATAAGAGTAGCCTTCCACAGCTGTTGCGACTCAAGTACATCTTCCTGATGAATTTTGAGCTTACCTTTCTGAACATCCGTGAACATAGTCAGCTTCTCCGCTCTGGAAATATTCCTGTTGTCCCTGATGGACTTTTCTCCAGGGTTCCCCACCGACTTAGGATGAGGGTCAAAGGAGCGCTTTAAAGAAGAAAATTTAAAGCTTCAGATCTGCCTTTTTCCTGCGAAGGTCCGACATTAATGACCTCGTCGACATTTATGGCATTCACCAAACCTCCCCCATTGGGCCCCTCAGACAAGTCAACGACATCCCTCTTAGGTTCAGAGTTCAGAGGGGCATTCAAAGCTCCACAACCACCAACCTGGGACGACGCCACATCCTTCGATTGCAACACCTCAGCTCAAAGTAACCTCCTCGGTTGAGTAAGAGGACCACCCCTACCAGTAGAACCCCCCTTCTTCTTCATCTTTTGACAACCGCAGGCACGGCCACCGTGAGGGTGAAGCCGGTGGCAGAGCACACACACCCTAACCGCGATCTGTATGGAAATCGCCCTAATCACCCTACTCACTACAACACACCACACAACTTTACAAAACTGTGTGGAGCCATGCAGTTACAACACAGTTTTGGTGGATAAAGAAAGGTGACGCTGATATGGTCACTTTGGGTCCGAAAATTTCACGGAAAGCATTTGGCGCAGAAAGCTGCTACACCATATAAACATGTTTGTGACACATTTGAGCGAAAATTACACAGTTTTGGTGAATAAAGAAAGGTGACGCCGATATGGTCACTTTTTGTCAGAAAATTTCACGAAAAGCTTTTCGCGCACAATACTCCCATTATGACCTATAAACGATATAAACATGTTTGGGACACATTTGAGCGAAAACAGCACAGTTTTGGTGGATAAAGAAAGGTGACGTCGATATGGTCACTTTTGGTCCGAAAATTTCACGGAAAGCTTTTCGCGGAAAAAGCTCATATTATGACCTATACACCATATAAACATGTTTGAGACAAATTTGAGCGAAAACAACAGAGTTTTGGTGTATAATGAAAGGTGACGCCGATATGGTCACTATTGGTGCGAAAATTTCACGGAAAGCTTTTCAAAAACTAAGCTCCCATTATGACTTATACACCATATAAACATATTTGGAACACATTTGAGTGAAAACAACACAGGTTTGGTGGATAAAAAAAGGTGACGCCGATATGGTTACTTTTGGTCCAAAAATTTCACGGAAAGCTTTTTGTGCAGAAAGCTCACATTATGACCTATACACCATATAAACATGTTTGGGACACATTTGAGCGAAAACAACAGAGTTTTGGTGGATAAAGAATGGTGACGCCGATATGGGCACTTTTGGTCCGAAAATTTCACGGAAAGCTTTTCGCGCACAATGCTCCCATTATGACTTGAATAGGTAAATATATAGATGGTGGCATAAAGCCAAGGAGTAACAAAAAAGTAAGACCAAACCAAGAGTCTTACGAAAAAAGATGATACTACCCACAAATGTCCTACCCACAAATGTCCTACTACATAGTACTACCGCTCATCACACACTCGACCCACAAAAAGATGCAAGGGGAACCGCTTGACCGAAACCGCAACACAACCACATCCAACTCCACACCAGGATAACCGTAGCTTTCAGCATAAATCTAAATTAGCTTGCCCATTTGGGAATGAAGGGCTATTGTAGAACCGACAACCGGTTACACCCAAACCATCAAATAGGACAAGTCAAATGGGCACTTAGAAGTCAAACGACACTATTTGCCACACCACCCCACTAATAATAAATCACTAAAACTCATCACCACTTGGGATACTAAGGCCGTGTTTGACGGTAGATGTTGTTTTGGAGATGATTTGAGATGTTGGTAGATGTTATGAGATGGAGATGGTTTTGGTAGATTAATGAGATTATTGTAGATGGAGATTTTATTTGTAAAAAATCTCGTTTTGGTGTTTGGTGTTTAGAAGATGGTAAAAGATGATTTTTACACAAAATGACCAATATGCCCTCGGGTATTTAAAAGAAAATACCCCTTTCTTTCCCATTTCTGTCGGTGGTGCCTCTCCAATTGGAAGCCTGCATCTACACTCGACTCCAAGGGCGATTGAAGAAGGTGGAAGCTCCCGGCGGTTGCTGTAAAGAATCACCATCCCCGGTTGAAGGTCGGCGTCCTTTCCTAGAACGCAGCTACAGGCCGACGTCACTCACCTTCCGCCCACATGGAACGACGATGAGAGGAGAGGAGATGCTTACACTGAAACGGAGAGGAGAGGAGATGCGTACACATAAACGGAGATGCTTACCTTCAATGGTGGTTGGGGATCTTCGGTGCGGCCGACGGTGGTCTTCTCTCCTCCAGATCTGAAATGCTGCACTTGACTTTGCAAAGGGGCAAAAGAGGATGATTATATGGGAAATCTCCTCCCATCTCCCAGCATCGACCAAAGGGTAGATGAATTTTCCAGCGATTTTCATCTCCGCCCATCTCCACCCATCTGCAGTCGGTATCTCCAACCAGCTTGCGCCAAACACCACTTGGAGGAGATGAAATTTTTTTTCCATCTGCTACCATCCAGCACCATCTAGTCCCAGCTTGCGGCAAACACGCGCTAATACACTCAAGCTCCTGCTACCATTAAATGCAAGGCAGGCCACCACTTCACGCCACAAATAAACCCCACAAATAATTTTATAATAGCACTACAACGGTTCAAAAGGGCACTTCATGACTCATTGGTCAAACCATCACTAAAGTACCTTTTTAAAAGACGCAAAAGGTGCAACTTTCAAAAAGGCAAAAGGAATGCAGCACCAACACGCCACATTCTGCAGGAACCAACCATCTCACATCATCCTCACGCACAGACCACGCAAGGAGCCCTCACGCGCCACCCAACAGCCCCATCGCCAAAACCTTCATACTTTCAGCCCATCACCTACAAATGGGCAGTCCAGGACGATGAAAGAGAAGTGCAGCATCCAAAGGACAAACCACAAGCAACCACCGAGCCATCATCGAGCCATCGACGAACCACTCCGAGCACCCAACAAGCAACCACACCGGAAACATACAAAGGAGAGATCACACCTATCAAATAGCACCGCTCACAGCCCATGAATCGTTCAGCTCCATTTAAAAGTAGACACCATGAGAAAGGGAAGATAAAAAGACCCCACACTCGAACTCGCTGGAGAGCCACCAAAGGAGGACACTCAGAGCAACTAACACAGCAGCCCACACCCTCTCCAGTGCTACAAACCCGCACCACAGCCCCCAAAAGAAACCAGGGAAAAGCCAAGGAAAAGAAACTCATCGGGGAAGAAAACCTCCAACCACCAGGGACCCCGGGGATGCCATTGTCGCCGCATCCAACTCACCGAAGTCACATCGCACCCTCAGTCGATGGAGCATCCAACCCAGCCCTCGCCAAGCCCCCAAAGCGGACAAACACGCACGGACAGGAGCAGCAAAAAGCTAGACATGCGAAGGGAGCCCCAAAAGCTCACACGAAGAAAACAACTCCACAGTCTCTTCAAACCCTCAAATGTCCAGCCATATTAATCTAATCAAAACCCCCAATAATTAGATTAAGAAAACCCACCAGATTTGTGAAGAAAAATGATACAACAAACCCAATGACAAATCCAAGATGGGGAGGCAAGGATGGTGCAAACAAGAGAAAAATCCAAGAGGAAAGGGAAGTCCTTGAGAGTTTCTCTCTCTAGAATTCTCTCTCCATCCAAAACCTATCCTCCCATTATTACCTATAAACCATATAAACATGTTTTGAACACATTTAAGCGAAAAAACACAGTTTTGGTGGATAAAGAAAGGTGACATCGATATGGTCACTATTGGTCCGAAAATTTCACGGAAAGCTTTTCGCACACAAAGCTCCCATTATCACCTATAAACAATATCAACATGTTTGGGACACATTTAAGCGAAAACAACACAATTTTGGTTGATAAAGAAAAATGACGCCGATATGGTTACATTTGGTCCGAAAATTTCACGGAAAGCATTTGGCGCAGAAAGCTCCTATTATGACCTATACACCATATAAACATATTTGTGACACATTTGAGCGAAAACAACACAGTTTTGGAGGATAAAGAAAGGTGACGCCGATATGGTCACTCTTGGTTCGAAAATTTCACGAAAAGCTTTTCGCGCACAAAGCTCACATTATGACCTATAAACCATATAAACATATTTGGGACACATTTAAGCCAAAACAACACAGTTTTGGTGGATAGAGAAAGGTAAAACCGATATGGTCACTTTTGGTCCGAAAATTTCAAAGAAAGCTTTTCGCGCAGAAAGCGCCCGTTATGACCTATACACCATATAAACATGTTTGGGACATATTTGAGAGAAAACAACAGAGTTTTGGTGGATAAAGAAAGGTGACGCCGATATGGTCACTATTGGTCCGAAAATTTCACGGAAAGCTTTTCAAACACAAAGCTCCCATTATGACCTATACACCATATAAACATGTTTGGGACACATTATAGCGAAAACAACACAGGTTTGTTGGATAAAGAAAGGAGACGCCGATATTGTCACTTTTGGTCCGAAAATTTCACGAAAAGCTTTTCGCCAGAAAGCTCACATTATGACTTATACACCATGTAAACATATTTGGGAAATATTTGAGCGAAAACAACAGAGTTTTGGTGGATAAAAAATGGTGACGCCGATATGGTCACTTTTGGTCCGAAAATTTCACGGAAAGCTTTTCGCGCACAATGCTCACATTATGACCTATAAACCATATAAACATGTTTGAGACACATTTAAGCGAAAAAAAAAAAACACAGTTTGGGTGGATAAAGAAAGGTAACGCCGATATGGTCACTTTTGGTACGAAAATTTCACGGAAAGCTTTTCAAACACTAAGCTCCCATTATGACCTATACACCATATAAACATGTTTGGGACACATTTGAGCGAAAACAACACAGGTTTGGTGAATAAAGAAAGGTGACGCCGATATAGTTCCTTTTTGACCGAAAATTTCACGGAAATATTTTCGCGCAGAAAGCTCACATTATGACGTATAAACAATATAAACATGCTTGGGACAAATTTGAGTGAAAATAACACAGTTTTGGTGGATAAAGAAAGGCGACGCTGATATGGTCACTTTTGGTCCGAAAATTTCACGGAAATCTTTTTGCGCAAAAAGCTCCTATTATGACCTATACACCATATAAACATGTTTGGGAAATATTTGAGCGAAAACAACAGAGTTTGGTGGATAAAGAAAGGTGACGTTGATATGGTCAATTTTGGTCCGAAAATTTCACTGAAAGCTTTTGGGGCAGAAAGCTTCCATTATGACCAATAAGTCGTATAAAAATGTTTGGGATAAATTTTAGCGAAAACAACACAGTTTTGGTGGATAAAGAAAGGTGACGCCGATATGGTCACTTTTGGTCCTAAAATTTCACGGAAAGCTTTTCGCGTAGAAAGCTCACATTATGACCTATACACCATATAAAAATGTTTGGGACATATTTTAGCGAAAACAACAGAATTTTGGTAGATAATGAAAGGTGATGCTTATATGGTCACTTTTGGTCCGAAAATTTCACGTAATGCTTTTCAAACACTAAGCTTCCATTATGACTTATAAAACACATAAACATGTTTGGGACACATTTGAGCGAAAACAACACAGTTTTGGTGGATAAAGAAAGGTGACGCCGATATGATCACTTTTGGTCCGAAAATTTCACAGAATGCTTTTTGCGCAGAAAGCTCCTATTATGACTTATACATCATATAAACATGTTTGAGACACATTTGAGTGAAAACAACAGAGTTTTGGTGGATAATGAATGGTTACGCCGATATGGTCACTATTGGTCCGAAAATTTTACGGAAAGCTTTTCAAACACTAGGCTCCCATTATGACCTATACACCATATAAACATGTTTGGAACATATTTGAGCGAAAACAACACAGGTTTGGTGTGGATAAAGAAAGGTGACGCCGATATGGTCAATTTTGATCTGAAAATTTCAAGGAAAGCTTTTGGGGCAGAAAGCTACTATTATGACCTATACACCATATAAAAATGTTTGGGACACATTTGAGCGATAACAACACAGTTTTGGTGGATAAAGAAAGGTGACGCCGTTATGGTCACTTTTGGTCCGAAAATTTCACAGAAAGCTTTTCGCAAATAAAGTTCATATTATGACATATAAACAATATAAAAATGTTTGGGACACATTTGAGCGAAAACAACACAGTTTTGGTGGATAAAGAAAGGCGACGCCAATATGATCACTTTTGGTCCGAAAATTTCACGGAAAGCTTTTCGCGCAGAAAGCTCCCATTACGACCTCTACGCTATATAAAAATGCTTAGGACATATTTGAGCGAAAACAACAGAGTTTTGGTAGATAAAGAAAGGTGACGCCGATATGGTCACTTTTGGTCCAAAAATTTCACGAAATGCTTTTCAAACACTAAGCTTCCATTATGACCTATAAAACATATAAACATGTTTAGGACACATTTGAGCGAAAACAACACAATTTTGGTGGATAATGAAAGGTGACGCAGATATGGTCACTTTTGGTCCGAAAATTTCACAGAATGCTTTTTGCGCAGAAAGCTCCTATTTGACCTATACATCATATAAACATGTTTGAGAAACATTTGAGTGAAAACAACAGAGTTTTGGTGGATAATGAAAGGTGACACCGATATGGTCACTATTGATCCAAAAATTTCACGGAAAGCTTTTCCAACACTAAGCTCCCATTATGACCTATACACCATATAAACATGTTTGGAACACATTTGAGCGAAAACAACACAGGTTTGGTGTGGATAAAGAAAGGTGACGCCGATATGGTCACTTTTGATCTGAAAATTTCACGGAAAGCTTTTGGGCAGAAAGCTACTATTATGACCTATACACCATGTAAAAAATTTTGAGACACATTTGAGCGTTAACAACACAGTTTTGGTGGATAAAGAAAGGTGACGCCGATATGGTCACTTTTGGTCCGAAAATTTCATTGAAAGCTTTTCGCGCACAAAGCTTCCATTATGACCTATAAACAATATAAAAATGTATGGGACACATTTGAGCGAAAACAACACAGTTTTTGTGGATAAAGGAAGGCGACGCCAATATGGTCACTTTTGGTCCGAAAATTTCACGGAAAGCTTTTCGCGAAGAAAGCTCCCATTACAACCTATACGCTATATAAAAATGTTAAGGACATATTTGAGCGAAAACAATAGAGTTTTGGAGGATAAAGAAAGGTGACGCCGATATGGTCACTTTTGGTCCAAAAAATTCACGGAATGCTTTTCAAACACTAAGCTTCCATTATGACCTATAAAAGATATAAACATGTTTGGGACACATTTAAGCGAAAACAACACAGTTTTTGTGGATAAAGAAAGGTGACGCCGATATGGTAACTTTTGGTCCGAAAATTTTACCGAATGCTTTTTCGCAGAAAGCTCCTATTTTGACCTATACATGATATAAACATGTTTGAGACACATTTGAGTGAAAACAATAGAGTTTTGGTGGATAATGAAAGGTGACACCGATATGGTAACTATTGGTCCGAAAATTTCACGGAAAGCTTTTCAAACACTAAGCTCCTATTATGACCTATACACCATATAAACATGTTTGGGACACATTTGAGTGAAAACAACACAGGTTTGGTGTGGATAAAGAAAGGTGGCGCCGATATGGTCACTTTTGATCTGAAAATTTCACAGAAAGCTTTTGGGGCAGAAAGCTACTATTATGACCTATACACATATAAAAATGTTTTGGACACATTTGAGCGATAACAACACAGTTTTGGTGACTAAAGAAAGGTGACGCCGATATAGTCAATTTTGGTCCAAAAATTTCACGGAAAGCTTTTCCCGCACAAAGCTCCCATTATGACCTATAAACAATATAAAAATGTTTAGGACACATTTGAGCGAAAGCAAAACAGTTTTAGTGGATAAAGAAAGGTGATGCCGATAAAGTCACTTTTGGTCCAAAAATTTCACGGAATGCTTTTCAAACACTAAGCTTCCATTATGACATATAAAACATATAAACATGTTTGGGACACATTTGAGCGAAAACAACACAGTTTTGGTGGATAAAAAAAGGTGACGTTGATATGGTCACTTTTGGTTCGAAAATTTAACCGAATGCTTTTTTGGTAGAAAGCTCCTATTATGACCTATACATCATATAAACATGTTTGAGACATGTTTGAGAAACATTTGAGTGAAAACAATATAGTTTTGGTTGATAATGAAAGGTGAAGCCGATATAGTTACTATTGGTCCGAAAATTTCACGGAACGCTTTTCAAACACTAAGCTCCCATAATGACCTATACACCATATAAACATGTTTGGGACATATTTGAGCGAAAACAACACAGGTTTGGTGTGGATAAAGAAAGGTGACGCCGATATGGTCACTTTTAATCTGAAAATTTCACGGAAAGCTTTTGGGGCAGAAAGCTACTATTATGACCTATACACCATATAAAAATGTTTGGGACACATTTGAGAGATAACAACACATTTTTGGTGGATAAAGAAAGGCGACGCCGATATGGTCACTTTTGGTCCGAAAATTTCACGGAAAGCTTTTCGCGTACAAAGCTCCCATTATGACCTATAAACAATATAAAAATGTTTGGGACACATTTCAGCGAAAACAACACAGTTTTAGTAGATAAAGATAGGCGACGCCGATATGGTAGCTTTCGGTCCGAAAATTTCACGGAAAGCTTTTCGCGCAGAATGCTCCCATTACCACTTATACGCTATATAAAAATGTTTAAGTCATATTTGAGCGAAAACAACAGAGTTTTCGTGGATAAAGAAAGGTGACGCCGATATGGTCACTTTTGGTCCAAAAATTTCACGGAATGCTTTTCGAACACTAAGCTTCCATTATGACCTATAAAACATATAAACATGTTTGGGACACATTTGAGCGAAAACAACACAGTTTGTGTGGATAAAGAAAGGTGACGCCTAATTGGTAACTTTTGGTCCGAAAATTTCACCGAATGCTTTTTCGCATAAAGCTCCTATTATGACCTATACATCATATAAACATGTTTGAGACACATTTGAGTGAAAACGACAGAGTTTTATTGCATAATGAAAGGTAAAGCCGATATGGTCACTATTGGTCCGAAAATTTCACGGAAAGCTTTTCAAACACTAAGTTTTCATTATGACCTATACACCATATAAACATGTTTGGGACACATTTAAGCGAAAACAACACATGTTTGGTGTGGATAAAGAAAGTTGACGCCGATATAGTCATTTTTGATTGAAAATTTCACAGAAAGCTTTTGGGGCAGAAAGCTACTATTATGACCTATACACCATATAAAAATGTTTGGGACACATTTGAGCGATAACAACACAGTTTTAGTGGATAAAGAAAGGTGACGCCGATATGGTCACTTTTGGTCCAAAAATTTTACCGAATTCTTTTTCGCAGAAAGCTCCTATTAGGACCTATACATGACATAAACATGTTTGAGACACATTTGAGTGAAAACAACAGAGTTTTGGTGGATAATGAAAGGTGACGCCGATATGGTCACTATTGGTCCGAAAATTTCACGGAAAGCTTTTCAAACACTAAGCTCCTATTATGACCTCTACACCATATAAACATGTTTGGGACACATTTGAGCGAAAACAACACAGGTTTGGTGTGGATAAAGAAAGTTGACGCCGATATGGTCACTTTTGATCTGAAAATTTCACCGAAAGCTTTTGGGGCAGAAAGCTACTATTATGACCTATACACATATAAAAATGTTTGGGACACATTTGAGCGATAACAACACAGTTTTGGTGGCTAAAGAAAGGTGACGCCGATATGGTCAATTTTGGTCCGAAAATTTCACGGAAAGCTTTTCGCGTACAAAGCTCCCATTATGACCTATAAACAATATAAAAATGTTTGGGATACATATGAGCGAAAACAACACAGTTTTAGTGGATAAAGATAGGCGATGCCGATATGGTAGCTTTCGGTCCGAAAATTTCACGGAAAGCTTTTCGCGCAGAAAGCTCCCATTACCACTTATACGCTATATAAAAAATTTTAAGTCATATTTGAGCGAAAACAATAGAGTTTTCGTGGATAAAGAAAGGTGACGCCGATATGGTCACTTTTGGTCCAAAAATTTCACGGAATGCTTTTCGAACACTAAGTTTCCATTAAGACCTATAAAACATATAAACATGTTTGGGACACATTTGAGCGAAAACAACACAGTTTTGGTGGATAAAGAAAGGTGACGCCTAATTGGTAACTTTTGGTCCTAAAATTTCACCGAATGCTTTTTCGCAGAAAGCTCCTATTATGACCTATACATCATATAAACATGTTTGAGACACATTTGAGTGAAAACAACAGAGTTTTATTGGATAATGAAAGGTAAAGCCGATATGGTCACTATTGGTCCGAAAATTTCACGGAAAGCTTTTCAAACACAAAGCTACTATTATGACCTATACACATATAAAAATGTTTGGGACACATTTGAGCGATAACAACACAGTTTTGGTGGCTAAAGAAAGGTGACGCCGATATGGTCAATTTTGGTCCGAAAATTTCACGGAAAGCTTTTCCCGCACAAAGCTCCCATTATGACCTGTAAACAATATAAAAATGTTTAGGACACATTTGAGCGAAAGAAACACAGTTTTGGTGGATACAGAAAGGCGACGCCGATATGGTCAATTTTGGTCCAAAAATTTCACGGAAAGCTTTTCGCGCAGAAAGCTCCCATTATGACCTATACACCGTATAAAAATGTTTAGGACATATTTGAGCGAAAACAACATAGTTTTGGTGGATAAAGAAACGTGATGCCGATAAAGTCACTTTTGCTCCAAAAATTTCACGGAATGCTTTTCTAACACTAAGCTTCCATTATGACATATAAAACATATAAACATGTTTGGGACACATTTGAGCGAAAACAACACACTTTTGGTGGATAAAAAAAGGTGACGCTGATATGGTCACTTTTGGTTCGAAAATTTAACCGAATGCTTTTTGTGCAGAAAGCTCCTATTATGACCTATACATCATATACACATGTTTGAGACATGTTTGAGAAACATTTGAGTGAAGACAACATAGTTTTGGTGGATAATGAAAGGTGAAACCGATATAGTTACTATTGGTCCGAAAATTTCACGGAAAGCTTTTCAAACACTAAGCTCCAATAATGACATATACACCATATAAACATGTTTGGGACATATTTGAGCGAAAACAACACATATTTGGTGTGGATAAAGAAAGGTGACGCCGATATGGTCACTTTTGATCTGAAAATTTCATGGAAAGCTTTTGGGGCAGAAAGCTACTATTATGACCTATACACCATATAAAAATGTTTGGGACACATTTGAGCGATAACAACACATTTTTGGTGGATAAAGAAAGGCAACGCCGATATGGTCACTTTTGGTCCGAAAATTTCACGGAAAGCTTTTCGTGCACAAAGCTCCCATTATGACCTATAAACAATATAAAAATGTTTGGGACACATTTGAGCGAAAACAACATAGTTTTAGTGGATAAAGAAAGGCGACGCCGATATGGTAGCTTTTGGTCCGAAAATTTCACGGAAAGCTTTTCGCGCAGAAAGCTCCCATTACGACCTATACGCTATATAAAAATGTTTAAGTCATATTTGAGCAAAAACAACAGAGTTTTCGTGGATAAAGAAAGGTGACGCCGATATGGTCACTTTTGGTCAAAAAATTTCACGGAATGCTTTTCAAACACTAAGCTTCCATTATGACCTATCAAACATATAAACATGTTTGGGAAATATTTGAGCGAAAACAACACAGTTTTTGTGGATAAAGAAAGGTGACGCCGAATTGGTAACTTTTGGTCCGAAAATTTCACCGAATGCTTTTTCGAAGAAAGCTCCTATTATGACATATACATCATATAAACATGTTTGAGACACATTTGAGTGAAAACAACTTAGTTTTATTGGATAATGAAAGGTAAAGCCGACATGGTCACTATTGGTCCGAAAATTTCAAAGAAAGCTTTTCAAACACTAAGCTTTCATTATGACCTATACACCATATAAACATGTTTGGGACACATTTGAGCGAAAACAACACATGTTTGGTGTGGATAAAGAAAGTTGACGCCGATATGGTCACTTTTGATTGAAAATTTCACAGAAAGCTTTTGGGGCAGAAAGCTACTATTATGACCTATACACCATATAAAAATGTTTGGGACACATTTGAGCGATAACAACACAGTTTTAGTGGATAAAGAAAGGTGACGCCGATATGGTCTCTTTTGGTCCGAAAATTTCACGGAAAGCTTTTCGCGCACAAAGCTTCCATTATGACCTATAAACAATATAAAAATGTATGGGACACATTTTAGCGAAAACAACACAGTTTTGGTGGATAAAGAAAGGCGACACCGATATGGTCAATTTTGGTTCGAAAATTTCACAGAAAGCTTTTCGCGCAGAAAGGTCCCATTGTGACCTATACACCATATAAAAATGTTTTGGACATAATTGAGCAAAAACAACAGAGTTTTGGTGGATAAAAAAAGGTGGCGCCGATATGGTCACCTTTGGTCCAAAAATTTCATGGAATGCTTTTCAAACACTAATCTTCCATTATGACCTATAAAACATATAAACATGTTTGGGACACATTTGAGCGAAAACAACACAGTTTTGGTGGATAAAGAAAGGTGACGCCGATATGGTCACTTTTGGTCCGAAAATTTCACCGAATGCTTTTTGCGCAGAAAGCTCCTATTATGACCTATACATCATATAAACATGTTTGAGACATGTTTGAGACACATTTGAGTGAAAACAAAAGAGTTTAAGTGGATAATGAAAAGTGACGCCGATATTGTCACTATTGGTCCAAAAATTTCACGGAAAGCTTTTCAAACAGTAAGCTCCCATTATGGTCTAAACACCATATAAACCTGTTTGGGACACATTTGAGCGAAAACAACACAGGTTTGGTGTGGATAAAGAAAGTTGACGCCGATATGGTCACTTTTGATCTGAAAATTTCACCGAAAGCTTTTGGGGCAGAAAGCTACTATTATGACCTATACACATATAAAAATGTTTGGGACACATTTGAGCAATAACAACACAGTTTTCTTGGCCAAAGAAAGGTGACGCCGATATGGTCAATTTTGGTCCGAAAATTTCACGGAAAGCTTTTCCCGCACAAAGCTCCCATTATGACCTGTAAACAATATAAAAATGTTTAGGACACATTTGAGCGAAAGCATCACAATTTTGGTGGATAAAGAAAGGCGACGCCGATATGGTCAATTTTGGTCCGAAAATTTCACGGAAAGCTTTTCGCGCAGAAAGCTCCCATTATGACCTATACACCATATAAAAATGTTTAGGACATATTTGAGCGAAAACAACATAGTTTTGGTGGATAAAGAAACGTGATGCCGATAAAGTCACTTTTGGTCCAAAAATTGAACGGAATGCTTTTCTAAAACTAAGCTTCCATTATGACATATAAAACATATAAACATGTTTGGGACACATTTGAACGAAAACAACACACTTTTGGTGGATAAAAAAAGGTGACGCTGATATGGTCACTTTTGGTTCGAAAATTTAACCGAATGCTTTTTGTGCAGAAAGCTCCTATTATGACCTATACATCATATACACATGTTTGAGACATGTTTGAGAAACATTTGAGTGAAAACAACATAGTTTTGGTGGATAATGAAAGGTGAAACCGATATAGTTACTATTGGTCCAAAAATTTCACGGAAAGCTTTTCAAACACTAAGCTCCCATAATGACCTATACACCATATAAACATGTTTGGGACATATTTGAGCGAAAATAACACATATTTGGTGTGGATAAAGAAAGGTGACGCCGATATGGTCACTTTTGATCTGAAAATTTCATGGAAAGCTTTTGGGGCAGAAAGCTACTATTATGACCTATACACCATATAAAAATGTTTGGGACACATTTGAGCGATAACAACACATTTTTGGTGGATAAAGAAAGGTGACGCCGATATGGTCACTTTTGGTCCGAAAATTTCAAGGAAAGCTTTTCGTGCACAAAGCTCCCATTATGACCTATAAACAATATAAAAATGTTTGGGACACATTTGAGCGAAAACAACACAGTTTTAGTGGATAAAGAAAGGCGACGCCGATATGGTAGCTTTTGGTCCGAAAATTTCACGGAAAGCTTTTCGCGCAGAAAGCTCCCATTACGACCTATACGCTATATAAAAATGTTTAAGTCATATTTGAGCAAAAACATCAGAGTTTTCGTGGATAAAGAAAGGTGACGCCGATATGGTCACTTTTGGTCAAAAAATTTCACGGAATGCTTTTCAAACACTAAGCTTCCATTATGACCTATCAAACATATAAACATGTTTGGGAAATATTTGAGCGAAAACAACACAGTTTTGGTGGATAAAGAAAGGTGACGCCGAATTGGTAACTTTTGGTCCGAAAATTTCACCGAATGCTTTTTCGCAGAAAGCTCCTATTATGACCTATACATTATATAAACATGTTTGAGACACATTTGAGTGAAAACAACAGAGTTTTATAGGACAATGAAAGGTAAAGCCGATATGGTCACTATTGGTCCGAAAACTTCAAAGAAAGCTTTTCAAACACTAAGCTTTCATTATGACCTATACACCACATAAACATGTTTGGGACACATTTGAGCGAAAACAACATATGTTTGGTGTGGATAAAGAAAGGTGACGCCGATATGGTCACTTTTGATTGAAAATTTCACAGAAAGCTTTTGGGGCAGAAAGCTACTATTATGACCTAGACACCATATAAAAATGTTTGGGACACATTTGAGCGATAACAACACAGTTTTAGTGGATAAAGAAAGGTGACGCCGATATGGTCACTTTTGATCCGAAAATTTCACGGAAAGCTTTTCGCGCACAAAGCTTCCATTATGACCTATAAACAATATAAAAATGTATGGGACACATTTGAGCGAAAACAACACAGTTTTGGTGGATAAAGAAAGGCGACGCCGATATGGTCACTTTTGGTCCGAAAATTTCACGGAAAGCTTTTCGCGCAGAAAGCTCCCATTACGACCTATACGCTATATAAAAATGTTTAGGACATATATGAGCGAAAACAATAGAGTTTTGGTGGATAAAGAAAGGTGACGCCGATATGGTCACTTTTCGTCCAAAAATTTCACGGAATGCTTTTCAAACACTAAGCTTCCATTATGACCTATAAAACATATAAACATGTTTGGGACACATTTATGCGAAAACAACACAGTTTTGGTGGATAAAGAAAGGTGACGCCGATATGGTAACTTTTGGTCCGAAAATTTTACCGAATGCCTTTTCGCAGAAAGCTCCTATTAGGACCTATACATGATATAAACATGTTTGAGACACATTTGAGTGAAAACAACAGAGTTTTGGTGGATAATGAAAGGTGACGCCGATATGGTCACTATTGGTCCGAAAATTTCACGGAAAGCTTTTCAAACACTAAGCTCCTATTATGACCTATACACCATATAAAAATGGTTTGGACATAATTGAGCAAAAACAACAGAGTTTTGGTGGATAAAGAAAGGTGGCGCCGATATGGTCACTTTTGGTCCAAAAATTTCATGGAATGCTTTTCAAACACTAAGCTTCCATTATGACCTATAAAATATATAAACATGTTTGGGACACATTTGAGCGAAAACAACACAGTTTTGGTGGATAAAGAAAGGTGACGTGGATATTGTCACTTTTGATCCGAAAAATTCACCGAATGCTTTTTGCGCAGAAAGCTCATATTATGACCTATACATCATATAAACATTTTTGAGATATGTTTGAGACACATTTGAGTGACAACAACAAAGTTTTGGTGGATAATGAAAGGTGACGCCGATATGGTCTATACACCATATAAACCTGTTTGGGACACATTTGAGCGACAACAACACAGGTTTGGTGTGGATAAAGAAAGGTGACGCCGACATGGTCACTTTTGGTCCGAAAATTTCACAGAATGCTAATTGCGCAGAAAGCTTCTATTATGACCTATACATCATATAAACATGTTTGAGACACATTTGAGTGAAAACAACAGAGTTTTGGTGGATAAAGAAAGGTGACGCTGATATGGTCACTATTGGTTCGAAAATTTCACGAAAAGCTTTTCAAACACTAAGCTCCCATTATGACCTATACACTATATAAACATGTTTGGGACACATTTGAGCGAAAACAACACAGGTTTGGTGTGGATAAAGAAAGGTGACGCCGATATGGTCACCTTTGATGTGAAAATTTCACGGAAAGCTTTTGGGGGGGCAGAAAGCTACTATTATGACCAATACACCATATAAACATGTTTGGGACACATTTGAGCGATAACAACACAGTTTTGGTTGATAAAGAAAGGTGACGCCGATATGGTCACTTTTGGTCCGAAAATTTCACGGTAAGCTTTTCGCGCACAAAGCTCCCATTATGACATGTAAACAATATAAAAATGTTTGGGACACATTTGAACGCAACACAGTTTTGGTGGATAAAGAAAGGCGACGCCGATATGGTCACTTTTGGTCCGAAAATTACACGGAAAGCTTTTCGCACAGAATGCTCCCGTTATGACCTATACACCATATAAAAATGTTTGGGATATATTTGAGCGAAAACAACAGAGTTTTGGTGGATAAAGAAATGTTACGCCGATATGGTCACTTTTGGTCCACAAATTTCACGGAATGCTTTTCAAACACTAAGTTGCCATTACGACCTATAAAACATATAAACATGTTTGGGACACATTTGAGCGAAAACAACAGAGTTTTGGTGGATAAAGAAAGGTGACGCCGATATGGTCACTTTTGGTCCGAAAATTTCACGGAATGCTTTTTGCAGAAAGCTCCTATTATGACCTATACATCATATAAACATGTTTGAGACACATTTGAGTGAAAACAACAGAGTTTTGGTGGATAATGAAAGGTGACGCCGATATGGTCACTATTGGTCCGAAAATTTCACGGAAAGCTTTTCAAACACTAAGCTCCCATTATGGTCTATACACCATATAAACCTGTTTGGGACACATTTGAGCGAAAACAACACAGGTTTGTTGTGGATAAAGAAAGGTGACGCCGATATGGTCACTTTTGATCTGAAAATTTCACGGAAAGGTTTTGGGGCCGAAAGGTCCTATTATGACCTATACACCATATAAAAATGTTTGGGACACATTATAGCGAAAACAACACAGTTTTGGTGGATAAAGAAAGGTGACGCCGATATGGTCACTTTTGGTCCGAAAATTTCATGGAAAGCTTTACGCGCACAATGTTCCCATTATCACCTATACACCATATAAACATGTTTGGGACATATTTGAGCAAAAAAAAAGAGTTTTGGTGGATAAAGAACGGTGATGTCGATATGGTCTCTTTTGGTCCGAAAATTTCACGGAATGCTTTTCGTGTATAAAGCTCCTATTATGACTTATACACCATATAAACATGTTTGGAACTCATTTGAGCGAAAACAACACAGGTTTGGTGGATAAAGAAAGGTGACGCCGATATGGTCACTTTTGGTCCGAAAATTTCACGGAAAGCTTTTCGCACACAATGCTCCCATTATGACCTATAAACCATATAAACATGTTTGGGACACATTTGAGCGAAAACAAAACAGTTTTGGTGGATAAAGAAAGGTGACGCCGATATGGTCACTTTTGGTCCGAAAATTTCACGGAAAGCTTTTCGCGCACAAAGCTCCCATTATGACCTATAAACCATGTAAACATGTTTGGAACTCCCTTAACGCACCGAATAAGGAGAGAATGAACTCATACACCTCCTATCTGTACATAGAGCTTACACCTATGGAGGCCTGGGACATAATTGAGAGGCTTGTCAACTTGGACAACACATATGGAGCTGCTACGGCCTATGACTCAAGGCCTGCCCCATCTATGCCACATCATGAGCCTCCAAAAGAGATCGATCCGGACATAAGGTAACAATTCAACAATGATCAGACACGCCGCCTGCAAAAGCAAGTTAGGTTCCTCTCCAACAACCAAGATTGCCGGGAATGTGGGTCTACTAGTGATGCGTTGCTATTCCTGATCCTTCGCCTGTGGGCTCGGAATCAAGAACAACGACTTAGATTTGTCCCGATCTTGCAATTATCCTTGCTATATTCTCGATGTTTACAATCAATTACAATAATTCAAATCTAATTCCAATCTAATCCTATAAAGGTTTCTTCAATATTAATTCCAATATTAATTCCAATCATTGACTATAAAGGTTTCTTCAATATTAATTCCCATCTAATTAATTCAATGAATGAAAAGTGTTTAAATAGACAAGCTATGCCAATTCTACCTTGCAAGGGATAGAGGTTTGGCTAGATAAAAGATAGATAAAAATTCCTAAAGATAGATAAATCCTAAGTAAGATAAATCAATCTAGCTAAAGATAGATAAACAATAGTTTGGTGCGAAAGGAATTTACCTAGATGAGATATTTTCCTCCCACACTTTATTTTCCTGATTACATAAAATAATTATATCTAAATAATATAGGTAAAAAAACCGGAAAATAATTAAATAAATATATAGAAATTCGTCCAAACATTGACAGCTGCAAATATGATGAATTTCGGCAAATTTTGAGTTTGATTATGGAAAAACCTTCAACATAAACTTGTAGATCTTTTCGTCGTCGTTCCGACAAGGTATGACATGATCCAATCCGATAAATATAGACTCCGAACGACCCATTTTACTGAGACATCGAAATGCTGTCAAACAATTCTGAACGTACCAAAACGTGACCAAGCTTGCACCTTTGGACCTTCTTCCATGGTGGAGCCTTCTTCTTTCTTTTGAGAACAATACACTTCTCTTCCAATAGCCCTCAAATTGATCTTGATAGCTCGCCTGGATCAAGGTCATTGTTTGACCCAAAGAAGCTCATCCTTGATTGCATCAACTAGGCACAACACCAACGCCTGCCCACATCTTGAGCAATTCAGCATTGCAGAGACACATGAGGAAGCTAAGTGGATGAGAGGCCCCTATGGTGGGGGCAATCAGCAATATTGGAGGGGTCAAATATTCTTCCAACCTCATCATCAACAAAGGGATCCCCCGCCTTATAGGGCACCTGGACACCCCGAGCAGGAAACAAAGAAGGATGACCTGCAGATCATCCTTGATGAGATGCGGAGAAACCATGCGGAGTTTAAACAAGCCAACAACTCAGTCCATATTCAGCTGCATGGCATCAACTCTAGGCTCGGGGAGATCAACGTTTGGAAGAAGAACATGGAGACCCAAATGGGTTAATTGGCTGAACAAATTCTCAAACCGTCAGGATCGCTGCCAGGATCTACTGTGCCCAATCTTAAGGGAAAAACTACTGGTCACATAGCAGATATGAATCTAAGGAGTGGGCGTCAGCTGCGAACGCCCGAGCAAAAAGCGGAGGAAAAGGCCACTGGAGAGGACTCGATATCGACTAATCCAGTCGATATCGACCGAGAGGCCGTCGACATCGAGTCCCCTTTACTCGATGTCGATCCAGAAGCTGAGCATCACCAAAAATCGACTCCTCTTGTCGATATCGACCAAACCCTACTCAATATCGACTCAACTCCAGCCGCAGTGAAGAAGAAGGTGATGCCATTCCCTAAGGAAACTTTAAAGGACCCGACGAAAAAGAAGTTCCAGCGCTTTGTGAAGATGCTTCAAGGGCTCAATGTTACCATTCCATTCACTGAAGCTCTTCATGAGATGACATCTTATGTAAGGTTTCTCAAAGACATAATGTGTAAGAAGCGATCAATTGCTGAGATCGCAGAGGAATGCAGCAAGCTGGAGCTACCAGAAAAGAGGCCAGACCAAGGTAGGTTTTCTATCACTATAGGCTTAGGTCAACACCGATTTAATGCATTATGTGATTTAGGGGCTAGTGTTAGCATTATGCCACTAACAATATGGTCAAAGGTAAAGATTGGTGCCCTAGAGCCTGTGGATGCTAAACTCTATATGGAGAACAACACAGTGGTCATTCCAACAAGCCTGGTAGATGATGTGCCAGTGCAAGTAGGTAAGTTCTTTGTCCCCACTGATTTTCTAGTTGTTGATATGGAAGAGGACCCTGCTTGTCCAATTATTTTAGGAAGGCCCTCCTTGGCAACCGTTGATGCAAACATAAGCGTAAGGAAAGGATTGCTCTCATTCACCATAAGCGATGAAGTAATAGAGTACGCCTTCAACAAGACGGTGAAGAAGAATAAAGGTCATATGGAGGTAAAATCAATCAAACATGTTTACATCGCCTACGGGGAACCAAAGGTAAGAAATATGACCCCCGAAGAGTTAGAAAGGAGGGCTATAGAAGCCCAAGTGGAGGAAATCGTGGAAATCTTGAACGAAGGCACTAAAGCACCACTCGAAATCGACCCAGGTAAGTCGATATCGACTAACAATTTTCAAGATTCTGTGCCAGGTTTTAAGTATGGGGTCGATGTCGAAGCAGACAACTCGAAATCGAGTGTAGCACTTGAAATCGACAAAAATTTAAAGCCGACATCGACTGAACCAAAAGCTGAAGGAGAAAAGAATCACTCGATATCGAGTCCACCTAGTCGATATCGAGTAGATCAGATCGAGTCGAAATCCCCCACGTCGACAAGACCATCAGGAGTGGAAGACAAGTCGATATCGAGTGACAATAGTCGATATCGACTGGACTCTCAGACAGAAAAGAAAAGCTCCGAAAAGGTAAGCCGAGGTATGGATTCCTTTTCCTCAATTTTAATAAAGGATTTATCTCTATTTGGGAGAGGTTTGCCTTGGTATGTGCGCTTGTGCAGGATATCCAATGATGATCCAAGCAATTACGAAGTAGGAGATAAGGTGTATATATCCAAATCAAAGGATCATTAGTTTCCGAGCAAGTTCAAAACAAAGAAGATGGGTCCCTTTTATAATGAACAAGATCCATCCAGGCGGGATGCAGCTGCGAGACAAGAACGGAGTGCTATTGGAGGCCCAGGCTACATGGGCTCTGCAGATGCCGCCTTAGGAGCATGAAAGAAGAAGTCAGCCTAGCGACTATAAAGTCTAGAGCTTGTAACAAGACAATTAGTTTTTAGGGTTTCGATATGTTGTTTTGAGACTTTATGTTTTGTTTTGGTTTTGCTTTTTTGTCTATTTGTCTAACGAATTTCAGGAAAAAGAAGCAGCGAGAAAGATGACTCGATATCAAGTATAGTACTCGATATCCACTCAGAAAGTCGATTTGGAGAAGCTGTGGTTGAACTCGGATCACCCTGAAGCTTAGAATCACCAGGAATCGAGTGACACTAGTCGATATCGACTGGATCACCCGATATCGACTAGCTTTGCAGACGTTTTCTGCACCTGATTTTTGCTAATTTTTAGTAAGTTTCTTTCTTAATCCTAGTTCTTATACAGTGTGGACACTGTAATATTTAAGTATGGGGTGGTGGAAAGGCTTACTTGCATATTTTACACATTTTTGTGCACATATTTCACATTTTTTCATATTTTTGCATACTTCTCAAATTGCATTATACATAGTTACTTTAGAAATGTTTATTTATCTTTATGCATCATATTTATTTTACAAAAAAAATCACCCCTATTGGAAAATTTTGAAAAGTGTCATGGAAGCTTTTATTGAACTCGACGATGCAAAAGTAGATTCATTAGAGATATAACATGAAATTGCCTGGTAAAGGGAAGTCACAAGGAAGTGCGATTTTTTAGAGAAAACCATGAAAGAGAGGTAAAATTTGAAGTTTCTTTTGACATATTTATGATAAGATGATGGAAGACTTGATATTTTTCCATACATGTGCTCAATTTCATATCCTAGCCTTACCTATGCATATTTGTCTTACACAAGCCATATATGAGCCTTACATTATTACTGCTCTACATACATTACATATTACCCATTTTATATACCTTGTACCCTATCAGGGGATCATGTTGAGAATGGATGTCATCATTGGAGTTCTTATATGGAGTTTGTGCATATTATTATTGAAGTGGTTGGCAGGAATGAAATAAAATTTGAAATATGGAAAATTTAATGAGTGAGAAAAAATCCGATCACCTTAGGAGATAAAGGTAGATCAACCCTGCTCGTTGAGATGTTAGTTCGGTGAGATGGGACACAAGGTGAGGAGTCCAAAGTACTAACTATCCGGGGCCATTCATGACACCCATGTTTGCGACTCATGAGAAGGCATTGCTAAGGTTAGAGAGGTAAAAGCATTATAATGAAAAAAACATTAAGCGAAGAGTGAAAGGTGAGAAATATTATGAAGAAGGAATGTGGAATGGAATTTTGGAAAGAAAGTTTATTTCCCCAGATTTAACACCACATGGCCAAAAATTAGCCCACCTTTAGCCTGTTCGCTAACGGGGGGTATGTAGGGATTCAAATAATTCAAATAAACAATGCACAACTAGGCTAACTCCCTGTCCCAAACAAATAATACAAGAATCCCCTCCCTTGTAGTAGTAGGGTAATTCAGGATCGAATCCACGAGGAGGTATGTCAGCGCTTCCCTTATTGTACTCACGATCAAAGCATTCGACCTCAGAAGACACTCGATATCGAGTAATCTGGTCGATATCGGCCTCAGTTCTGGTCGATTTCTAGTACAGTTCCTGCAGCAGACAAAAGCAGCAAAGTCGATGTCGAGCAGAGACCTCGATATCTACGTTAGTCCTCGATATCAACCCTTACAGTCGATTTCGATGTTTGTCACAGAAACTGTTTTCATAACCAATTTGTCGGAAAAGAGTCCGAAGAACGTAGAATGGGAAAGAAGGATGATCAGAAATAAAACTAAAACTTTTATATGTAAATTCAATAAACTAAAAAGCTTCCAAAGTCGGGGTTTCATGCCACAACGATAACAATACAAGTTTTATGCTAAAAGTATGAATTTTAATGCCTTTCCGTCAAATAACTTTCGTTATCAACACTTAGGTGATTAGAGGCTCTCGCATAGTTCCTAAGAGTTACTATCCAATTCATGAGCAATTCAAGTTCACAATATGAGTGGCTTTCGCTTCAATAATGCAAATAATGAATCTCCCTAACTTACGCAAAGGATCATGCATGGGATAGAAGACGGAATCGCATAAAAGTCATACCTTTGATGCACTTACCCTACATCATTATCGTCGGGCTCACCCCGACCCTAGAAGTGAGTTGACTACTCGCTCCTCATCATGCACATCATCATCATCATTGTTGAAAGAAAACTACTTTGAATTAAACTTTGCAAAAGAGAAAGTACAACCGAATAAGCCACTCTGCTCTCGCTTCACAAACTCCACTCGGCCTTCCCTCTCTCTCTACTAATTCTCTGCGTGTATATGTGTTTGAATAACTGAAATTGAATCTGATTGAATGCCTAAACTCAGCCCTATTGACCTCTATATATAGATGTCGAACTTTGCTATCCAGACGTCGATATCGACCTCTCTATGTCGACATGCTCTGTTTCATTTCCTGCTCGATTCCTATGTCTCTGATGCACTCGATGTCGAGGTCCCTAGTCGATTTTGACCTCTTCAGAAGACTTCATGTTCCTTTTCCGCTCTTCCAAATCCGTCCATTTTTATCCTGTTTTTTGTGAAATCACATAGAAACTCGTGCAGACCCATATATTTGACAATTAAGCGTAAACTACACTAATCCCATGTTTTCCCATTAATATGCATGCAAAAAGACGATAAAATGGACTTTTATGTGCATAGAAAATATGGTAATTTGCGCGCACATCAAACACCCCATACTTAAGCTTGCTTGTCCCCAAGCAATACCTTTAACGGTCATTCAGGGGAAGAAAGTAAACCCTCAACATCATAGATTCATTTTTCATATATCCCTACAATCCATTGCCATCCTCGATAAGGTAATTACGTCAACATAGTCCATGCATGTGCATAAAAGCGATTTCATACTCATAAAAGGAGGTAATATGCAAAAACAATTTTAGCGACATAGCATTAATAATCAAGAGGACTTTTGCAAGCTTGTGAGAAGTAGATTGGTAAACGGCTAAAGGTGGGCTAATATTTGGCCATGTGGTGTTAAATCCCGGGAAACATACTTACTTTCCAAACATTCCACATTCCTTCTTCATAATGTTTCACCTTTCACTCATCGCTCAATGCTTTTATTCAATATAATGCTTTTACCTCTCTAACCTTAGCACTGCCTTCTCGCGAGTCGCAAACATGGGTGTCATGAATGGCCCCGGATACTTAGTACTTTGGACTCCTCACCTTGTGTCCCATCTCGCTGAACTAACATCTCAACCAGCAGGGTCGACCTACCTTTATCTCCTGAGGTGATCGGATTTTTTCTCGCTCATTTAATTTTTCATATTTCATAAATCCTGCCAACAACTTCATAAATAATGCACAACTCCATATAACTCCAAAAATGACTTCCATTCTCAAACTTGTCCCCGGATAGGGTATAAGGTATAAAATGGGCAATATGTGTATATGTGGAGCAATAATTGATCATGATAAGGCTCGTATATGGCTTGTGACTTTTGCAAATATGCATAGGTAAGGCTAGGATATGAACTTGTATATGTAAGCACTTGTATGGAATTTTCATAAAAAGTCCTCCATCATCTTATCATTCATAGGTCAAAAGCAACTTCAAATTTTCATCTCCTTTATTTTTTTCTTTTTGCACTTCATTGGGACTTCCCTTAACTAGGCAATTTCATGTTATATATCTAATGAATCTATTTTTGCATCATAGAGCTCTTTTTTATACTTCCATGACTCTTCTTTTTTTTTTCAAATTTTTGATGGGGGTCATTTTTTTCTTTTTTTTTCGAAATAAAAACTAAATATGCATTAAGATAAATATGCAAATCTAAACTAAGTATGAATATGCAAGTAAGCCTTTCCCCCACCCCGTACTTAGAATTTACAGTGTCTTCACTGTTTTAGAACTAGGGTTAAGAAGAAAACTTACTAAAACATCAGAAATTTCAGGGGTCGAAGAAGACAGCAGGCATGGTCGATATCGACCCTTAACATCGATATCGATGTCTCTCCTCGATTTCTGGCTCAGGCTTCAGGGTGATCCGGCCTCGACCACAAACCCATCTATGTCGACCTTAAGGTCGATGTCGATCTTGGACATCGATTTCGATGTGTTTTCTGCGTGCTTTTCTCTTTCCTGTAACTTTTTAACAAACATAAAACTAAATATGCAAAACAATAAAATCTCTAAAACCAAAGAAAAAGCTGTCTAAAAATCAAAACAAAGTCTTTGTTACAAGCTCTAGACTTTTAAGTCGCTAGGCCGACTTCTTCCTTTGCGCTTCTCAAGGCGGCATCTGCAGAGCCCATGTGGGTTGGGCCTCAAATATGACTCCTTTCTTGTCCCGCAGCTGCATTCCGCCAGGATGGATCTGTTTCACCATGAATGGTCCCAGATTTTTATCCTTGAATCTTGTAGGGAACCAATTGTCCTTAGATTTGGCAACATAGACCTTGTCTCCTATCTCATATTGGTTGAATCATCATCGGATACCCTACATAAGCGCACATGCCAAGGCACACCTCTTCCAAATAATGATAAATCCTTAATTGAAATGGAACAAGAGGAATCCGTACCTTGACTTACCTTTTTCTCATTCGGTGGCTCAGGTCGATGTCGATGTTGAGAGGTCGATATCGACCCCTATTGTACTCCTGGAGGGTGAGTCGATGTCTGCTCGATATGATCAGGTCGATTTCGACCCACGGAGATCGATATCGAGGTCTCCTTTCCTCCCTTTTCAGCGCTGATGGTTGTCGATTTCGGCTGGGTATGGTCGATATCGACCCTAGACCCCGATTTCGATATTTCTTTTCCTCCTCCGTCGACCCCATACTTATGACCTGGCACAGAATCTTGAACATTTTTAGTCGATATCGACTTACCTGGGTCGATTTCGATGTTCTGTTGGGCTCCTTCGTTCAAGATTGCCACAACTTCCGCCACTTGGGCTTCTATGGCCCTTTTCTCAAGCTCCTCTGGTGTCATACTCCTTACTTTGGCTTCCCCACATGCAATGTAGACACCATTGATGGCTTTTATCTCCATTGGCCCTTGATTTTTCACCGTCTTGTTGAAGGCATATTCTATCACCTCATCACTAATTTTGAATGAGAGCAATCCTTTTTTCACGCTGATGTTGGCATCGACGATTGCTAGGAATGGCCTACCTAAAATAATTGGACAAGCAGGGTCCTTCGCTATATCAACAACTAGGAAATCAGCAGGGACAAAGAATTTACCTACTTGTACTGGCACATCCGTCACTATCCCCGTTGGAATAACTACCGTATTGTTGGCCATGTACAATCTTGCATCCACGGGCTCCAGAGGACCTATCTTTACCTTGTGTCAGATGGTTAGATGCATCATGCTAACGCTAGCGCCCAAGTCAACTAAAGCATTAAATTTGAATTGACCTAGACCTATAGCGATAGAAAACTTACCTGGGTCCGCCCGCTTTTGTGGTAGCTCCAACCTATTGCACTCCTCTGCGATCTCAGAGAGTGATCGCTTCTTACCTAAGATGTCTTTAAGGAACCTTACATAGGATGACATCTCATGAAGTGCCTCTGTGAATGGTATAGAGACATTAAGTCCTTGGAGCATCTTCACGAACCGCTGGAACTTCTTTTCCGCTGGATCTTTAATCATCTTTCTAGTTGGGAATGGCAACACCTTCTTCCTTCTTGCGGCTGTAGTTGTGTCGACATTGACATCAGTAGGGTCGACATCAACTGGAGGAGTTGATTTTTGTGGTGACTCAGCTTCAGGGTCGACATCGATGTCACCTTGGTCGATATCGACAGGGGGGATCGATATCGACGTTTCTTCTGGCTCCTTCTCCTCCGCTTTTTGCTCGGGCATTTGTAATTGACGCCTACTCCTTAGGTTCACCGCCATAATATGACCAGTGGTTTTGCCCTTTTGGTTGGGCATAGTGGATCCAGGGAATGATCCTGACGCTTTGGGTATTGCTTCCGCCAATTGACTCATTTGAGTCTCCATGTTGCGCTTCCAAACGTCGATCTCCCCAAGTCTAGAATTGATGCCCTGCAGCTGAGTATGGACAAAGTTGTTGGCTTGTTTGAACTCAGCATGATTCCTCCGCATCTCATCAAGAATGATTTGCAAGTCATCTTTCCTTGTCTCCCGCTCAGGGTGCCCTCGTGATCTATATGGTGGGGGATCCCTTTGATAGAACCTTTGATCACCCCAATATTGTTGATTGCCCCCTCCATAGGAGCCTCTCGTCCACTTGACCTCCTCGTGTTGTTCCGCCATGGATACTTGCTCAGTATGTGGACAGGCACTAGTGTTATGCCTTGTTGAGCCACACTCCTGATAAGTTTGATTGTTGCTCAGGAACCTGACTTGCTTTTGAAGGCGGCGTGTCTGATCGTTATGGAATTGTTGCCGCACATCGGGATCTATCACCCTTGAAGGCTCATATTGTGGCATTAATGGGGCAGGCCTTGCATCATAGTCCGCAGTAGCCCCATAAGTGTTATCAAAGGTCACGAGCCTCTCAATGGTCTCCCATGCCTCCGTTGGTGTAAGCTCAATGTACCGATAGGAGGTATATGAATTTATCCTCTCCTTATTCGGCGCATCAAGGGCGTTGTAGAAGATCTCCTGGATGACATATGGAAGTTGTCCATGCGTTGGGCATGATCTCAGCAAGTCCTTAAATCGCTCCCACGCCTGTGCTAGGGTTTCAACTGGCTTTTGTTTGAAAGTCGTGATCCTTTGTCGCAGCATCGCCGTTTTAGAAGGTGGAAAGAACTTATTCAAGAATGCATCTTTCACCTCCACCCATGTCCTCAGTGAGCGTGGAGCCAAACTTTCATACCATTGTAATGCCTTCCCTACCAAAGACCATCGAAAAGATTTTAATCGCACATACTCTAAATTTACTCCATCAGCAACTGTTTCACATAAGTCCATAAAAGTAGAGATGTGTTGCAGGGGGCATTTATTAGGTCTTCCTTCAAAAGTATTTCTATTTATCTCAGATAAGAAATTAATTTTTATTTCATAGTTGGAGTGAGGAATTAAAATAGTGGATTCAGGAACATGAAGCGGCGGATGCATGTATTGCATCACCGTCTGTGGATACTGATTTAGCTGCTCTTGGGCTTGTCTCCGCGCATCCTCCTCCCTATCAGCACGGGCTCGCTCTGCAGCAGCGGCGGCCCTCTCAGCGACGATTGTAGTGTTGTGGTCCTCGATCTCCTTCCTCAATCGCTCTATGGTTTCGGACTGCGTCTCGTTATCAGCCATGATGCGAATTGCTTTGTTGCAAAGATGGTAGAAATGTTCAGGCTCGTTGATTGGTTCTAGGATAGGTCCGTGATCAGAACGTCGCATAAACCTGCAAAATAAGCTCCAAAAAAGATCGTGATTAAACTTAAGTGGCGATTGATTGCCTCCCCGGCAACGGCGCCAATTTTTTCGCTAACGGGGGGTATGTAGGGATTCAAATAATTCAAATAAACAATGCACAACTAGGCTAACTCCCTGTCCCAAACAAATAATACAAGAATCCCCTCCCTTGTAGTAGTAGGGTAATTCAGGATCGAATCCACGAGGAGGTATGTCAGCGCTTCCCTTTTTGTACTCACGATCAAAGCATTCGACCTCAGAAGACACTCGATATCGAGTAATCTGGTCGATATCGACCTCAGTTCTGGTCGATTTCCAGTACAGTTCTTGCAGAAGACAAAAGTAGTAAAGTCGACGTCGAGTAGAGACCTCGATATCGACGTTAGTCCTCGATATCAACCCTTACAATCGATTTCGATGTTTAGAACATAAACTATTTTTGTAACCAATTTGTCGGAAAAGAGTCCAAAGAACGTAGAATGGGAAAGAAGGATGATCAGAAACAAAACTAAAACTTTTATATGTAAATTTAATAAACTAAAAAGCTTCCAAAGTCGGGGTTTCATGCCACAACGATAACAATGCATGTTTTATGCTAAAAGTATGAATTTTAATGCCTTTCCGTCAAATAACTTTCGTTATCAACACTTAGGTGATTAGAGGCTCTCGCATAGTTCCTAAGAGTTACTATCCAATTCATGAGCAATTCAAGTTCACAATATGAGTGGCTTTCGCTTCAATAATGGGAATAATGAATCTCCCTAACTTTCGCAAAGGATCATGCATGGGATAGAAGACGGAATCGCATAAAAGTCATACCTTTGTTGCACTTACCCTACATCGTTATCGTCGGGCTCACCCCAACCCTAGAAGTGGGTTGACTACTTGCTCCTCATCACGCACATCATCATCATCATTGTTGAAAGAAAACTACTTTGAATTAAACTTTGCAAAAGAGAAAGTACAACCAAATAAGCCACTCCGCTCTCGCTTCACAAACTCCACTCGGCCTTCCCTCTCTCTCTACTAATTCTCTGCGTGTATATGTGTTTGAATAACTGAAATTGAATCTGATTGAATGCCTAAACTCAGCCCTATTGGCCTCTATATATAGATGTCGAACTTTGTTATCCAAAGACTCGAAACTTTATCTTTATTCTCTAAGATAAAACTTAAATAAAGTAAAAACTAAAAGTTCTATGGTAAATCAGCCCTCATATGGTAGAACTGGTGTTGAAGATAAGAAATCTCGACTTTTGGATGGACGTGCAAGCTTCGGATATTATTCTATCAAAATCTGAGTTGGATTCTTCTGTTGGCATGGTCGCTATCGACCTTGAACATCGATATCGACCCATGTGAAACTTTATCTCGAGCTCTCCTTCTCCTACTCGAACTGGCACTCAACTTCTATCATTTAGCTCGATCTGGAAACATCGATATCGACCTCCAAACGTCGATATCGACCTCTCTGTGTTGACATACTGTGTTTCATTTCCTGCTCGATTCTTATGTCTCTGATGCACTCGATGTCGAGGTCCCTGGTCGATTTCGACCTCTTCAGAGGACTTCGAGTTCCTTTTCCGCTCTTCCAAATCCGTCCATTTTTATCCTGTTTTTTGTGAAATCACATAGAAACTCGTGCAGACCCATATATTTGACATTTAAGCGTAAACTACACTAATCCCATATTTTCCCATTAATATGCATGCAAAAAGACGATAAAATGGACTTTTATGTGCATAGAAAATATGGTAATTTGCGCGCACATCATAGCCTTTTACCAATCTACTTCTTTATAAGCTTATAAAAAAGTCTTGTTGATTATTAATGCTTTGTCTCACGAAATTGTTTTATGCATAATCCTCCTTTTTAGAGTATGATGTTGCTTTTATTCACAGGCATGGATTTTTTGACATTAATACCTTTTCAAAGATGGCAGTTGATTGTAGGGACATATAACAATGAATCTATGATGTTGAGGGTTTAGTTTCTTCCCCTGAATGACCGCTAAAAGTATTTTTTGAGGACAATCAAGCTTAAGTATGGGGTGTTTGATGTGAGCTCAATTTACCATGTCTTTCATCTACTTTTATGTCCATTTCTGTCGATATTTTCATGCATATTGGTTGGGAAAGCATAAGAATTGTGTAGTTTATGTTTATTTTCTAATTATGGAGGTCTACACGAGTTCTTGTGTTATTTCGCAGAAATCAAGGTAAAATTGGAGCAATTTGGAGAAGAGAAGAGAAGCTGGAAATCACTCGAAGTCTACTAAGGAGTCGAAATCGACCAAGTGACTCGACATCGAGTGCAACTCAGACCAGAAATCGAGCAAGGAAGAAGAACAACTCTACCCGATACAGACTAGTCGATATCGACTAAAGCTAGTCGATATCGAGTGCCAAAAATCGAGTGAAGTGCTAGAGATCGAGTGCAAATCCGAGGTCGAGTAGAGTCGGCTCAAGATAGAAGAGAAGTGGTCGATATCGACTGAAGCTAGTCGATATCGAGTGACGCTGCAGAAAAATCCAACGGTTTTGATAAAATCTTATCCGAAGTGGTTTACTTCTACATTATGTCGAAGATCTTTTATCTTTTTATCAAAATTTATATCCTTTATGGTGAATTCATATTTACCTAAAGTGATTTTATTTATTTACTTTAGCTAGTTTTATCTTAGGAATAAGATAGATTTTCTTATCTTTGGATAGCGAGGTTTTGAAATCTATAATTAGAGCCATTAGAGCTGAGTTTTTCATCATTCAATAATCCATAATCATTCAAGCAATAGAGAAAACACTTACAATTCAGTAGAGAGAGAGAGAGAAGGTCGAGTGGAGTAGAGAGAAGCGAGAGCGGGTTTTTGCTTTGTTCGGTTGTAATCTTTCGATAATTTCAATTCAAGTTGTTTATTTTCCAACAATGATGATGATGTCTATGGCTATGAAGTGCGAGTAGTTCCCTTACTTCTAGGGCCAGGGTGAGCCCGACGATAGCCATGTAATTTTATGCATCAAAGGTATAAATTTTATGCGATTTCGTCTTCTATCCTATATGCATGATTCTTCTACGAAAGTAGTAGGCAATCGTTATATGCATTATTGAAGCGAAAGCCATCTTATTATGAATTTGGATTAATTATGAAATTGGATAGTAACACTTAGGGTTTATGCGAGAGCCTCTAAATTACCTAATTGTTAGTAACGAAAGTTATTTGACAAAAAGGCATAATCTTTCATGAATTTGGCATAAAGCTTATATGGTTATCGTTGTGGCATGAGATCCCCGATCTTGGAGGTTTTTAAGTTTATTGAGTTTATGAAAATCAGCGTTTTTATTCTGTTCATCCTTCCTACATCATCCTCATACTCTTCGGACACTTTTCCGACAAAAATTGGTTACGTTTACAGTTTCTACGAAGACTCAAAATCGACTGCAGAGGTCGATATCGTGTGGCTGACCCGATATCGAGTGCTCTACTTGATGTCGACTGTCTTTTTCTGTTTTGTAGGAATTTGCTGGAAATCGACTGGAACTATAGTCGATATCGACTGATCTACTCAATATCGAGTGATATTTTGGAGTCGAAATTGAACGTGATTGCGAGCTTAGGAACCGTTGACATACCTCCTCGTGGATTCGATCCTGAATACCCTACTACTACATCGGGAGGGATTCTTGTAATTTATTTGCTTGGACAGGGAGTTGGTTTAATTCATATTTATATTTATTCGATCCAGTATCCCTCCCTTAACAACCAGCAACCAAGAGAAGAAGAATTGTGAGAAAGAGGCTAGACATCCTCCATCCGAGTCTAGCATCAAACATGCCTCTACAGAACATGCGGTACTAAATTTTTGTTTCTCTGAAGCTCGCGATCTCAAGATGCCACATTCGGATCATGTGGTCATCCATGTGCAGCTAGGAATGAAGAAAGTCAAATGCATTTTGATTGACATCGGGTCTTCAGTGGACGTCTTATACTGGAACGCTTTTCAACAACCGGGCATCGTAGAAAGCGCCTTGTGCTGCTACTCAGGAAAACTCATCTCCTTCTTAGAGGATAAAGTCGTGGTAACTGGAACCATCGAGCTCGCCTTGACCCTAGGAACTCATCCCGGCCGAAGAACCCACATGGTAGAATTCACAGTCGTTCACCTACCGTCCATCTACAATGTCCTCATGGGCTGTGTTAGCCTTTTCAAATTCCAAGTGGCTTGCTCCATCTACCATTTTAGCATCATATTCCCCTACGCAAATGGAAAGATGGGAGAAGTTCGCGGGGAACAGTCAAAGAGCAGAGTTTTCTACTTAGCCTCACTATAAAAGGGTCACGGTCGAGTATTCACAATTGAAAACCAAGGTCAAGAATCATTAAAATCAGAAATGGCCGGGAACCACGGCCAAGAAACTATGTCGGACAACATCGAAGCAGAATTAGAAGTACGACCCAAAAAAATCGCGGATAAAATCATTGAAGAAAAAGTGGTTTTCTTCCCATTCACAAATGACACGAAGGCTCTCTATCACGGGCACAGCTTGGAAACCCCCATCTTAGATCGCATTAAAGAAATTCTGAAAGATTCACGAGATGTCTTTGCTTGGTCACCTCAAGACCTGAAGGGTCTCCCTCGCGACATTACGGAACAACTATTCAACATGGCTGTCAAATGTGGTACTTTTAAAGAAGAGCAGTGGCAAGTGGAGAATGTGCGCCGATTTCAAAGATTTAAACAAGGGATACCCCAAGGACAGCTACCCCCTTCCATCCATCGATGAATTAGTAGATGCTACTGCGGGCCATGCCACACTAAGCTTCCTCGATGCTTATTTAGGATACAACCAGATCAAAATGAGTTCGCGCGATGAGAAAAGCATAGCTTTCATCACCAATCAAGGCACCTTTTGCTACAAAGTAATGCCCTTCGGACTAAAAAACGATGACGCCACTTTCCAGCAAATCATCGAGAGAGTCTTCCAACCCCAAATCGGAAGAAACATCACGGTATATGTTGATGACATCGTAATCAAAAGTCTGACCAAGGAAAATCATCTGGCTGACCTCAAGGAGACCATCGACGCTCTCAGACTGAATCGTGTCTATTTAAACCCAGAAAAATGCGTGTTTGGAGTTCATTCAGGAAAATTCTTGGGTTTCATGATTAGCCACACGGATGACAAGCCTCAAAGGATAATAAAATTTAGCAATCGCGTGTCTTTTGAACACGGATGTGCAAACAAGCCTCCAAGGAGAATAAAATTTAGCAATCGCGTGTCTTTTGAACACGGATGTGCAAACAAGCCTATAAGGAGAATAAAATTTAGCAATCGCGTGTCTTTTGAACACAGATGTGCAAACAAGCCTCTAACGAGAATAAAATTTACCAATCGCGTGTCTTTTGAACACGGATGTGCAAACAAGCCTCCAAGGATAATAAAATTTAGCAATCACGTGTCTTTTCAACACGGATGTGTAAACAAGCCTATAAGGAGAATAAAATTTAGCAATCATGTGTATTTTGAACACGGATGTGCAAACAAACCTCTAAGGTGAGGCAATCGAGGATGAGCTTCTGTGGCTCAAACAATGAACTCGATCCAGGCGAGCTATCAAGATCGATTCGAGGGCTATTTGAGGAAGAGTATGTCCTCCTCAAGAGAAAGAAAAAGGCTCCACCATTGAAGAAGGTCAAAGTGTGCAAGGTGAGCTTATGTCCAAGTTTTGGTTCGTTCATGAGGGTTTGACAGCTTTTCGATGTCTCAGTAAAATGGCTAGTTCGGAGTCCAAATTTATCGGATTGAGTCGTGCCATAGCTTGTTGAAACGAGGACGAATAGATCTACAACTTTGCTGTTGAAGATTTTTCCAGAGTCAACCTCGAGCATGGCCGAAAATCGCCATCTTTGCAGCTGTCATTGTGTGGACGAATTTCCATATATTTCTATAATTAATGTATTATTTAAATATTGTATTTATTTAGGAATAATGTAAATTAGAATAATATCTATTAGTTGACTTTTTAATTAATTGATATTATTTCTAATTAGTTTGCTTTTATATTTTCTAGTAGATAAATGAGGTGGAAAAAGGAAAGTCTATCTAGTTAGATATTTTCCTTAGCCACTAAGTAGTAATTTTATGAGATATATTTTATCTAGGATTTATTTATGTTATTTAAATTATTTTCTCAGCCATGATTCTATCATTTTGCAAGGGATAGAGCTGGCCACATTTAGGGTTTCTAGGTTAAGTTTTGTTATTTAAACTCTTTACATCATTCAATAAAATAAGATTGGAAACAGAATTGAAGAAACCCTTTGGCTAAATGATGCAATCAAGGATGAGCTTCTGTGGCTCAAACAACGACCTCGATCCAAGCGAGCTATCAAGATCGATTCGAGGGCTATTTGAGGAAGAGTATGTCCTCCTCAAGAGTAAGAAAAAGACTCCACCATGGAAGAAGGTCAAAGGGTGCAAGATGAGCTTATGTCCAACTTTTGGTTCGTTCATGAGGGTTTGACAGCTTTTCGACGTCTCAGTAAAATGGGTCGTTCTGAGTCCATATTTATCGGATGGAGTCGTGTCATATCTTGTTGGAACGAGGATGAAAATATATACAACTTTGGTGTTGAAGGGTTTTCCAGAATCAACCTCGATCATGGCCGAAAATTACCATCTTTACAGCTGTCACTGTGTGGACGAATTTCCATATATTTCTATAATTAATTTATTATTTAAATATTATATTTATTTAGTAATAATTTAAATTAGAATAATATCTATTAGTTGACTTTTTAATTAATTGATATTATTTCTAATTAGTTTTCTTTTATATTTTCTACTAGATAAATAAGGTGGAAAAAGGAAAGTCTATCTAGTTAGATATTTTCCTTAGCCACCAAGTAGTAATTTTAGGAGATCTTTTATCTAGGATTTATTTATGTTATTTTAATTATTTTCTCAGCCATGATTCTTTCCTTTTGCAAGGGATAGAGCTGGCCACATTTAGGGTTTCTAGGTTAAGTTTTGTTATTTAAACTCTTTTCATCATTCAATAAAATAAGATTGGAAATAGAATTAAAGAAACCCTTTGGCTAAAGGGTTCTTCGATTACCAATCCAAAACCTTTGCTTCCTAATGTTCATGTTCTTGTTCTTAGTTTCATTCATTCATCCAAACAAACATCCAAACCCAAGATCAAATACAAGTCCCAAATCCAAAGAGAAACAACCAGAATTCTATCACCATAACCCAGGAAGAAACCGTCGCTGCAGCAGAACCCAGAAACCATCACTGTTCTCTCGGTGAACAGTAGCCGCGCCCGTTGCTTCCGTGGCCGCGCCCGCGGACTCTCCAGTGTCCGTGGCTATTGTGTTGTAGGGCTTGATCCGTGAGGGTTCCGTGGATTCCGTCGCTTAATCACCTTTCATACCTTTAAGACCTTGTTCCGCATCAAGAGAAATCAAGGAGTATTGCAAGATTGGGCCGTCAACAAGTTGGTGTTCTTGATTCGAAGCTGACATGCGAAGGATCGGGAATAGTAACATATCAAGTCCTATTGGATTCAGGTTGCGCAATTTCTCTTTGACCTTTGGTTCTACTAATGTTTTGATTCAATGGCTTGCACCATCTATGGAGATTGGGATGATAATCCTGACCCTTTGGAGGGATTCTTCACCCTCGAAAGGGCAGCCCAGCAGTGTCAGCGACAAAGAGAGGCTCAAAGGCGTCGCCTTTGGCTTCAACGACAAGCGGAGATCGAAGAGGAGAGGCGTACACAACAACTACAACGTCGCCGTCAGATTTGGCTTCTCCAACAACGAGAGGCTGAGGAGGCACGACAACGAGAGGAGAAGGCACAACTTCAAGCCGACCTTGATGCCCTTTTGGCAAAATTGAGGGTCGAGTTGAAGGAGGGCATAAAGGAGGCCATCTCGGATAGCTTTCATCAAGCTTTTGATTCGGCCTTCCCCACTTCCGTGGAGGTTGTTGTTGCCTCATCAAACGAAGAGATCTTGGAAGAAATCGTGGTTGTTATGCCTAATAAGGAGGTCATTGCCTAGAAAACAGCACTGCACGATGATTTTCTTTCGCAGATTCCCGTTGACTCCGACTCGGATTCACCTCCTCTCAGTCTTTCTATGAAGCTGACTGGACAAGCTTTCCAATGGTGGGTCACAAGCTGCAAGATTCCCTAGGGAAGACATCCAAAACTGCTCTGCAAAAGGACTGCAGTGTTGCGTAGGATATTTTGATCGTTTCCGACGACAACAATGAGAACGTTGGGGACACTTCTCTCGAGTTAGCTATTGTACCTCTTGATAATGTTCCTAATGTTGATGATTATGAAGTTCATGGGGTGATTGAGCCTATTGATATTGTTTATTTTGATTGTTCAATGACCACTATGATAGGTGTTGTTTTTGGGGTTCCTATACCTCGAATTCTTCTGGCACCCCTTCCACCCACCCCTCCATCATCCTATTTGAGGGTTGTTGTTTCTTTCCCGCTGCTCATCAATGACTCAATTCGAGGACGAATCGAAGCTAAGAGGGGGAGAATGATGCAATCAAGGATGAGCTTCTGTGGCTCAAACAATGACATCGATCTAGGCGAGCTATCAAGATCGATTCGAGGGCTATTTGAGGAAGAGTATGTCCTCCTCAAGAGAAAGAAAAAGGATCCACCATGGAAGAAGGTCAAAGAGTGCAAGGTGAGCTTATATCCAAGTTTTGGTTCGTTCATGAGGGTTTGACAGCTTTTTGACGTCCTAGTAAAATGGATCTTTCGGAGTCCATGTTTATCGGATTGAGTCGTGTCATACCTTGCTGGAACGAGAACAAAAAGATCTACAACTTTGATGTTGAAGGTTTTTCCATAATCAACCTCGATCACGGCTGAAAATCACCATCTTTGCAACTGTCATTGTGTGGACGAATTTCCATATATTTCTACAATTAATTTATTATTTAAACATTATATTTATTTAGGAATAATGTAAATTAGAATAATATCTATTAGTTGACTTTTAAATTAATTGATATTATATCTAATTAGTTTTCTTTTATATTTCCTACTACCTCCGTTCGGCAAAACTTGTCGTTTACTATTCACGCACGCTTTTTTAGAATGATAAAAACTATATAAAATATTCACTTAAAAAAATTTTTTTTAACAAGTTTGTATTTATTAATAATAACTACAAAATTGTTAAAAATATTATTAAAAAAACTATATATTTTATATAGTTTTTATCTCCTAAAAAAGCGTGCGTGAATAGTAAAACGTCAAGTTTTGCCGAACGGAGGTAGTACTAGATAAATAAGGTGGAAAAAGGAAAGTCCATCTAGTTATATAGTTTCCTTAGCCACTAAGTAGTAATTTTAGGAGATCTTTTATCTACGATTTATTTATGTTATTTTAATTATTTTCTCAGCCATGATTCTATCCTTTTGCGAGGGATAAAGCTGGCAACATTTAGGGTTTCTAGGTTAAGTTTTCTTATTTAAACTCTTTTCATCATTCAATAAAATAAGATTGGAAATAGAGTTGAAGAAACCCTTTGGCTAAAGGGATCTTCAATTACCAATCTAAAACCTTTGCTTCCTAACATTCAAGTTCTTGTTCTTAGTTAACTAATAGAAAAATGCGAATTTAGCATACTATATAAGAGGCCGGATGTGTTATATCCGGGCTTTAATATGCTTCAAAGGTATTAATTTTTTTTTTAAAAAAATATCTACAGTATATAACCCTGATATGAAGCACGCCCGGGCTATTATGTGGTGAGAGTTTCACTTTAACACAAATCAAATAACCCCGAGCTAAAAAATCCGGGTTATAATGTAATTCTAATAACCCGGGCGTATCACCACCCTTTTACCTCCGGGTTTTTTAATACCAACTCCACCAGTCCAAAAAAACCCATAATAAGGTCCGTGATATAAAATAATGGCGTGAAATTACTGTAATCCTAGAATAGCTCGCCCAAATAGAAATTGAGATTTTGCTGTCCAGAGAGGGAGGAGAGTTTCCGCCTTCACTCTTCATCATCTCTGCCTGCAGCCGTCGAAATTGAAATCACCGTCTTCACCTTCTTCGCCGTTCGAAGCTTTCGCCATCCATTCTTCGCCTGCAGCTGCCAAAGCTAGCTTGCTCAGAGAAGGGAGCTTCTGATCTCTCCACCTCCCACCGACTCTCCGTCTTTGCAACCTCGTCGTCTTCGCCATTCACCCTCTCGCCTGTCGCCATCTTCGCCTCTCGTTGTCTCATCGAGGTAAGGGTTTGTGGTTCTTCGATTAATATGGATTGTTTTTTTTTAATTTGGGTTTTAGGGTTTGTGATTCTTCGATTAATATGGATTGTTTTGTGGTTCTTCATAAAAGTTTAGCCCCTGAATCCGAAATTAGGGCTTCGTGTAGCTCGATTTGGGACAGAGATTGAGCAATTTGAGAACCTCATCCTTGGATCGACAAAAACCTACAAAAAAATATTGAGCGTTTTTTATTTGATTTTGGGCATCATGCTCGTCCATGGAGATCCTCTCATTCTTCCACGACCTCATATCTCTGAGTAACTATCTCTCAAATGTGTGTGTTTTGCAGATCTCTAAATCTGTTCTTCAATGACTTATGATACTAATTTCTTGCTAATTTTTTTTTTTGATTCAGTTATGTAGATGACAGTTGTTGCAGCCTGTTTGTTGGTTGTATTGGTTCCATAGTAATGAATTTCCTATTTGTGAGTTTTGGAATGAAACTAGCGTTATGGTACATTCCTTGTTTCCACTCTGAATTCTTCTTTTGTTACATAAGTATAGACTTTAACTTGTCTGTTGTGTGGGAAGTTAACCTTGGGTCCTAATGTTTGTTAATTGATTATTTGTCTTTGCTCCTAAATGCAATTACAGGGTTTATAAAAGCAGGTGGATGAATTTTAAAAGTTCCATCTCCCGAGTAAGGCTGTGTCTATCCATCCCCGGGTGTGTTCATTCTGTGTTATATAAATCATTGCTGAGGATAAGCGTTGCAACTTCTGGGAATAGAATCATTGATACTAGTGTTTTCCCCTCTACCCCCTCTTTTAATTCTCTATATACCTTTTATGTTATATTCTTTTTTTTCTGTTTTCTTATTTATTTTGGCTGAAACAACCAATCTTTTATATGCAGCTCCTCCATCAGTATCCATTGTGCAGATAATTGGAGACCTTGTTGAAGCTAACATAATTAAAGGACTTGGAACTTACTTTGGAGGGAGAGAAGGCCCTAGCAAGTTTGAGTGGCTACGTGAAAATATGGACACAGGGTAAGTGAGTGCATTATCCTTTAAGTTCAAAATGGATTATGTTTCATATATTCTTAATATTATGTCACAATAACATTGTTCACTGCCGATTCTATTTTCCCAACTTCAAACTTTATGAATTAGTGTAAAGATTTTGCATGACATTCAAATCGTCGTCTGAAATATTGGTTGATACTATTTCACATTTATTAAATATGTCCAGTTATGGATTCTGAATGCAAATTTTCTATTTTCCCTCAAATCTCGAGTCCATCCACCGTTTTTTTTTTTGTCTCAAATCTTGTGTCCATCTACCGTTGTTATTGCATTTGGCTTTTTCTTGGCAGAGATTTTGTACCGGTTCTTGCCGGTGCTACTGAGTATACTTTAACTAGGAACATGTGGGACGGCGCATTGTCTTTGTATATATACCTACCAATTTTGAGGGTATGTTTGCTGCCAGCATTTGAAGAAACTCTTAAGACACATTTATGTGTTAAAAAGATCAGAGAGATCCTTGTTTTTCTTTTACAAGGAAGGTGAATCTACATTAGTCGTCTCTGATGTTGTAAAGCAAGGTAACTCTCAAGTTCAAACAGGCCTTTGCTAAGTAATGATGAAGCTGAACCAACCTTTTCTGGAAAAATGTGTTTAAGTTAAAAAGACCTACCTCATATGGCTTCCTGATTTTTCTAAGGGTTTTGGCCAGTTCTGTACTTTTGGCAAATGTCCTATTTAGTTTTTATACATAGAAATTGTGCTAACTTGATCACAAGCATTTGAAAGTGCTTATGGGGATTCTGTTATTAGGTGCTTGTATAATGTGCAAACCTATTTTTTTTATCAGTCCTACTTGTACTAGTATGGTATGCTAATATTTTCTTTTTGTGGACTCCTTTACATAATGCATACTGATGGACCAATCTCTCTTTTGGTTTGTATGAACAATTGCACCTCCAAAAGTGGCTAACTTGAAAATCAGTGTTTCAAATCAAGTTGTGCTGCTGTTGATGGGGAGGATGATCTTGCAGCTTTGAGTTGAGCACACTGAAAATTGCAAAGGTGATCAATGTTTGAGAAAATTGGTATTATGTGATTGGTAGCTTGTTTATTGAGTTGTCTTCTCATGATCTCATGTCCTCAAAATATTTTTTTTATTATTATTATTTGTGTGTATTCCACTAGGGACAGTTGGTCAATATATAATTGCAAAGTACATCCCTATGACTTCAGATGGGGAAGCTGGTCAACCGGCCTATACCATATGTGACAACTGTTGAGAGTGAGTAGTGATTTATATAAGCCAAGTTATTTTCATTATTGCATGCTTCCCTTGAATGATTTTTTTAGGATCTAGTACAGTATTTCAGCTTTCAATTTTTTGCTTCTATTTAGGATGTCTCATCTAACTTAAGTAGTAAATCACGTGACTTTCATCAATATAGGAGTTATATCCTTATGTTAGGAAATTAAGTAAAAGGTATATAGAAAATATTTTTATATGAGGTAAGAAATGATATTGCATCGTTTCACCCTCAGTATGGACTGGATTAGATCAAATGTTGTGCCTTTCTTTAATACTGAGGTATATATAATTTACTATTATTATAGGCTTGGAACTTACAGAGAATTTCAAAACATGCTTGAAATTTGATCTTTGGTACTTATTGCCTAGCAATTTGGATTGTGAGAATGAGAAGGAAGAAAGAGAAGAGAATATGAGATTAGACTATACTTCTCGTTTTTTATTTGACATCATTCAAAACTTAATGGTTGAAGGGAGGGTAAAAGAAATATATGGAGTATATCTTAATTTGATGCATTTCTTTGTAAAGAAATGAATGAGTCCATCTTTTAACATTTTCCATGCTTACTTATCGTTTCCCTTTAATTTGTCTGAAAAGAGTATATGAAATTGATCACCGTGACAACTCAATGATTTCAATTCTCCTTCCTTTCTCAAAATTACCTAAGTGGTGCTTTAACCTTTCTTGCCTTTACTCACTCTGGAGTGAAGTGAAGCTAGGCTAAGATATTGAATCCATCGCTGGCTAGGACTTCATTTTTTTCATGGAGGACAATGCTTCAACATTGTACCAGCACACAGAATCAACTCCTTTTCATGAAGACAATGACAATGAAGCCTTGCACTTAAATTTTCTAGTAACTTCTGAATCTCTCATACCTAGCCTATTATATATTTTCTAGTTCAAAATGAGTTTATATATGTATGTAAATTTCTTTTTTGTCTTTTTGTTGATGTTTTAGAACCAACTGGGCTTCTATCTTCTATTATCTATATAATTACTTAAAACCAAAGACTTTCGCTGATGTGTCGCCTCCTCCTTAACCCACTCCTCCTTATCCAATGAGATTTTTTTCTTCTAATTATTCCTTTTGCCTTTTTTTTCTTCCCATTTTCCCCCTTTTATTTTTTAACCCATTATTAACCATTGGGTTTAATTCAAAACATTGAATTAAATTAATGTCTACTATTAATATATATATATATATCTTTATATATTATAATAATAATTTGTATCAATATAATATCTTGATTTAAAAACTTTTTTGATGAAGCCTAACTTTATCGTAAATATTTTTACCATTATCTTAAAGATTTCAAGTCTACCTTCATTATTTTATCATAACTTTTATTAATATTTTATAATATTAATCTATATAACTATTTAAAACCAAAGACTTTCGATGATGTGTCACCTCCTCCTTAACCCACTCCTCCTTATCCAATGGGATTTTTTTCTTCTAATTATTCCTTTTGCCTTTTTTCTTCCCATTTTCCCCTTTTATGTTTTTTACCCATTTACTAACCATTGAGTTTAATTCAAAACATTGAATTAAATCTAATGTCTACTATTAATATTTATATATCTTTATATATTATAATAATAATTTATATCCATATAATATCTTAATTTAAAAAACTTTTTGATGAAGCCTAACTTTATGGTAAATATTTTTACCAATTTCTTAAAGATTTCAAGTCTACCTTCATTATTTTATCCTAACTTTTATTAATATTTTAAAAAATTAATTTATTATGTTGTTAAAATTTTATTTATTAAATATCGCGCCATGGCGCGGGGATTATACTAGTTTAGTTTAATTTAATTCTTGCAAAAGAGAAATAATTTTACAATTACGTTTGTTTGTGTCGGCAACTTGTTTCTATGTTCATATGTTCTGCAGGATCGTGAGGCCTACAAAGATCAGTGAGCAGAGAATAGATGAGTATATTCAGTTCATAGCTTAGATGTTTTTGTTCAACCTCTCTTCATCTTTAGATGAGTATAATCAATAGGATATTACTATCTTTAGTTTTATTCGGGTTCCAGTAGATTGTTTATGATGTATGAATATGAACATGTGAATTGGAGTAGAATTATGGTTATGTATGTAATTTTAAAGCAGGTGATGTAATTGGAAATTTGTTCATTGGCCCTAATGGATGCTGGTGGGGAGCACCATGAATGTATTTTTTTTTTGAAAAAAAAGTTACTTTTTAGCCCGGATCTATCCATATCCGGGCTAAAAGACTGTTTTTTTTTTAATTTTAAAGGGACATAATGTCCCGGATTTGATATATTCGGGCTATTTGTATTAGTATATAGCCCGGGCGTATAAATGACATCCGGGTTATTTTGTCTATTCAAATTTGAGCCAAAATCAAAAAACAAAACAAAGCATAAGATGAACCGTGTAGGGAAACATTACCTCCACACCTATATATACCACAGGATAACGACGATAAAGAGAATCTAGTCAACTTTAGCATTAATTGCATATATTGTACGGGAAAGATAGCCCAAATCCAAACCTTCCTGAGATACCCTGCATGTGATACACATGGAAGGAATCCAATCAAACCACTGCAACCCTATCCGCAAACCTCAAATTAGGGAACCCCCTTGAGTCACAGGTGGCCTTAGCATATCCCAGAGTTATCAAATCTCTTCCTAAAACCACTGCTCCCCACTAAAAACAAAATTACATCAAAGATCGTGCCACGCAATGAACCCATTACCGGTATAAAAAGACCTATTCGCCCATCATCCCACCACCCCCAATGCCAAACTTTAAGTCATGGCAGATCCAAACCCTCCTCAGAACCAATATTCTTTCTCACTAAACTTAGACTTCGAAGAGCAAATGTTGGGCATGATGCTACCATATAGTTTCGGAGAGGAGTTCGAAACCCACGTACCAGAGCAAATCTTGTCACTACTAGAAATTTGTTATTTAACATCGGGTAATAGCCGATGTCTTTAAAAAAATCGATGTCTATGTGGGGGATGTAAAAAGTCAAAAGTTTTTCACATCGGCTAGAACCCGATGTCGTTGTAAGTTATAACATTGTTAATATTTTTAAATCCGATGTCTTTGTTATCCTATAACATCAATTGTAAAATATAACCGATGTTATAACATAGAAAGACATCGGGTTATGGCCGGTGTGAAAAACTTTTTACTTTTTGCATCCCCATATAGACATCGATTTTTTTTTGAAAGACATCGGCTATTACCCGATGTGAAATGACATCTTTGTGGTTTTTTTTATTATCGTAGCCTATACGAGATTTGAACCCGCATCTTTGTGTTTAAACACAATGCTCTACCATTTGAGCTAATAGGCTTTCAATTAGATAGAATGTTCTTACATGTATGTAAGAAGTGCAAGCAAATTCATGACAAGATTTTAGCACTCACTCAAGTCTAAGAATCAATTAGACAATGACTAAAAAGCAAAGCCAAAGAGAGGCAAGGGTCGCAAGGCATTTCATTTGACCACAGTTCCTCATAATATATTGCTATATTTTGGAGGCAACACACTAGTCTATAATTGGAGAACAGAGAAGATTCATGCCGCTCAAAAAACAAAAAAGAAGATCCACTACCATTCTTTTGTTTGCAGTAAATTACCATGATGAACTACAGTTATCAAAAGAAAAACAGGTCCCTAATTCAACTTCATATACATGGCATTAATTAGACATGTCATTCAATCCACTCAATCTTCATCATCTTGATAAATCAACTGGCTACAAATTAAACATATTCCCAGCACCAAGGAAATTTTTTATTATTTCTTTTAAGAGCAAGTAAAATACACCTGCTACAATCATGGTCTACATATTACCTTCCTTGAAAGAGCAAATTGAGCAATGATAATCTTTAAATATAATACTTTACATATATAGTGATTTAAATCTGTTAAACTTGCTAAAGAGAGAGTAGAGAAAATTGGGTGAGAACCTAATCTTAACTCGTGGATGTCTAGGAAGGGGATTAGCAACTGCAGTTCCAACACTGCATGCCCTGCTTCATGACGCGCAATAACAACCTTCTCATTTCCTTTTAATCTGGAAGTCTGCTTCTCAAACCCTTTTAACGGTGGAAATTCACATTAGTATAGAGGTTTTACTACAAACCTCTTATCTTATAAAGGTAATCCATAAAAGTATAACTCTCTCACTCTCTTTGAATTACAAAAAATCAAACAACATTATAAATTTATAATTATATGTATTATCATATCAACTGAAAACCTTCTGCATGATTGTCCAAGCAGTGTCACTAAAAGTAAAAGGTTCACAATCTCAAATTTCTTCTTCATTCGCACTCCGAGTCCTAATTTCGTGAAACAAATCAAATAGATCCAGATACTTGGATCGAAATATACTAAAACTAAACTAACAACTTGAGATTCAAATACTCAATGTAACAACTTGAGATTCTACATATTCACCACAAACAGATTAAGTTTTTCAAACCTAGGTGAAGCATTTCACAATAATGTAGACATGGGACTATAAAAAAGTGACAAATCTTACTCCTCAACTACCTTTCGACTGAAGGAGCGAGAGAGAGAAGACCTCCAGCAGCTGCAATCATTTTAAGTGCAAACAGAGACAAAGTCAGCCTCTATTCATTTCAAAAAAAAAAAATAACTCGTGACCAATGATTATCAGGCAAAACTTTATTATGCTAAAACTTCACCGATAATTTCAAAACTCTTCATAGTAAAAGAAACAATTTGATTAATTATAACTGGAATTTCTTTATAGCAGAATCGGATTTCTAATTAAAAAAACCCTAGCATATATGATATAATCCCCTACTCATACTACAAGCCAATCAATTCTACCAATTGAATACACAAACAAATCTCAAGAAGAAATTCAAAATGAACATGAAAAATTATACAACTTATCATCATCCATTTCTCCATAAAGTCCACAATGCTTCCACTTTCAAGTATATAAAAGGGAAAAAAATTAAGAAACAATAGAAGTATAACATATAGCAGCTAAATAAAAAGATACTAAAGCCAAAAAAAAAAAAAGAACAGGAGCAAATCATATCCATGACAATAAAAACATCCACATTCCACAACCAAGTATTATAAGCGTCATTTAAAAAAAAGGAACTCATTACCATTTGTTGGGCAAGAAAAATAGTATGCAAGCATACCGAAAAGTAACTTTATCTGCAATAAAAAAAATTAAAAGCTAGTATATTTTTCAGAAGCATTATCCAAAAACCACATTTAATCTAAGGAAAGCGAGAAAAATAGTCTCTTTATTCGTATCAATGGCATTGACTAATAGCCTTCAGTATGCACAAAACACAGGTAAGGAGGAGGTGCTAGAATGATTGCAAGCAGATATTTTGGGGCCACAAAGAATACTTACATCATGAGCAATTAAGTTGGACATACATTTCTTTCTGTTCTTCCACCTTCCAATCCAAGCTCTCTAGTCGTTTTGATAGATGCCTCTTTGTTGACTGCATAACATCAAAGTGAAGTGGATCTATTTAGCATCTACAAACACAACAAAGAAAATCCAAATCAGTAACCACATAGCAACTGGCCGCTAAAGCTTCGGACACACCATCTAACGGTTTTGAAAACCCTAACCAAAAGCCTAAAATTGAGAAAATCCAAATCAGTAACCACAAAGCGGATCTGTTAGAGATGGAGAAGTAACAAGTGAAAACCCTAACAAAAAAAACCTAAAATTGAACAATTAAAGGTGGGGCTGAAGTCGGCGACAAAAATCATTGATTCGAACGAACAAGGAGGTGCGACACCAATCTACTCACTAGATCTGAAAGGGGAAAGAGCAAGAGAGACTGACCAGAACTGGGGAAGGAAGAGAGAGTTGTGATTTTGGGTTCATGGTAGTAGATCTAGATAAGAATCGTGTCGCCCCATATTTGTGGTAGTTTTCCATTGACAGGGAGAAGCACAAAAATGTCAGTCTCATCTCAGATCCTAGATTGGGAGAAGAGGCACAAGAGGAAGAAGCTCACCAGTGGAGATGTGTTGCACTCCTCTTTTGAGGGCCATTGACATAAGTAGAAGCTAAAGGAGAGCATACAAAGGTTGTGTTTTTAGATCTAATTTTGGAGAAGAAAGGCTAGAGAGAGGGAGGAGAGAGATAGGTTTCACGTATGTTAACCCTTTGTCTAAATAAGGGAGAGAGTGAAAACGAAGAAGCACCTTCTAAAATGGTTGAGCGGGTGTTCAAATTCATTTTAGAAGCGCCTTCTAAAATGGTTCCGCGCTTTCTAAATTTTTTTTAAAACACATATGTAACATCGGTCAAATAAGTTAGACGATGTCTATGCTTTTATTTACATCACAAATTTAGAAACTGATGTTAAAAAACTGTTTAACATGGCAGGTTTTTCTGACAGATGTTAATGAGCCGATGTTAAATAACAGAATTCTAGTAGTGTGTTGTCACACCGCACGCTGTAAAACTTCCCGGTCCATATCTCAAAGGGTCACTACCACTCTTTATGGGTGAAAGAGGGTTGGAATGATTTCGTTGAATCTCACGGACTCACCCTTGGCTCAACCATAACTTTCCTACAGAAAGGGAATGCGCGATTCGAGGTCCACATGCTGGATTCCGAACACTACGACGTAGAAAGCCAGCTAGATACTACTCAACACAATGGATCACCATGTAATGGTTTTTAAGGATTTTTTTCGTGTAATATCGTATTTTAAGAATGAATGTTAAAACCCCTAGTATGGAATGGATGCTTGATCACAGAATGAATGTTAAAACCCCTTCGGATTTGATTAAATCTCCATCACGTTTATTACGATGGAGATTACTATTGCGTTTGATTAAATCTCTATCGCGTTTAATACGCTGGAGATTATCTTTATCATCAATAATTCTCCATTGCGTTAAGTACGCTCGAGATTACCTTCGGGTTCAATAATTCTCCATTGTGTTAAGTACGCTGGAGATTACCTTTGAGTTTTCATAAATCTTCATCGCGTTTATTATGCTAGAGATTACCCTTGTATTTGGTTAATTCTCCATCACGCTCATTACGCTGGCGATTACCTTCCGGTTTTCATAAATCTCCATCGCGTTTATTACGCTAGAGATTACCTTTGCGTTTGTTTAAATCTCTATCGCGTTTACTACGCTGGAGATTATCTTATCATCAATAATTCTCCATTGCGTTAAGTACGGTGGAGATTACCTTCGGGTTCAATAATTCTCCATTGCATTAAGTACGCTTGAGATTACCTTCGAGTTTTCATAAATCTCCATCACGTTTATTACGCTGGAGATTACCTTTGCATTTGGTTAATTCTCCGTCGCGCTCATTATGCTGGAGATTACCTTCGGGTTTTCATAAATCTCCATCACGTTTATTACGTTTGAGATTACCTTTGCATTTGATTGAATCTCTATCGCGTTTACTATACTGGAGATTAGATTTATCATCAATAATTCTTCATTGCGCTAAGTATGCTGGAGATTACCTTCGTGTTCAATAATTCTCTATTGCGTTAAGTACGCTGGAGATTACCTTCGGGTTTTCAAGGAGGATCATGGCCAACGAGGAAACAATGCAACAAGAGCTTGAAAGGCTCCGCCAACAAGTGGAGGGTTTTGAAACCGAGTGTACACAACATACCTAGGCTTAGCAAAGATTAGCCGCTTGTTACGAATAAGAAGCCCAAGAGCTACTTCGCCAGATCCCCCATAATGCAAATGAATATATGCACCCTACCGTGGCAGTGCCTGAGTCTCCTATTATTCTCCCTAACGTTGCTTTTGAAATTAAAACTACTTTTATTGCGGAGATTAGGAGACATGCCTTTGAGGGAAAGGGCTCTCAATGCCCTATGGCGCACATTACTACATATATTGATCTTTGCGACACCATTGTTGATGGTGTCAATCTTGAATATGTGGGCCTAAAAGCTTTTCGATGGTCTCTTGCAGGAAAGGCGCTACATTCGCTGGATAGCTTGCCGCCACGATCTATCCGCACATGGGCTGAACTTAAGGACATCTTCCTCAATAAGTTCTTTCCACCATCAAAGACGGCACAGATCCACCAAAAGATCATGTCCTACAAGCAGAGACTAGGGGAGACGCTAGCACAAGTCTGGGAGCGCTACAAGGATTTGCTGAGGTCCTGCCCTACTAATTGGCAACCACCATATGTCATCCTGGAGATCATCTTTAATGCCCTGGACGTGCCAACACGCGAGTAGATCAACACCTACACCACCTATCGTTACTGGAGCTTACCCCTTCTCAAGCCTGGGATACGATTGAAAGGCTAGTGGAGTTCAACAATACCTTTAAGACTCTTGCAACACCTGATGCTAGGACGCCCCCATCCATGCCACTATTTGAGCCTTCTAAGGAGGTGGATCCTGAGGTGAAGGACCCATTCATGACAGACCAGGTAAGGCGACTTCAAAAACAAGTTAGGTTTCTATCTAACAACCAAGCTTGTTTAGAATGTGGGTGATGTACATATTTGCACCTCTTTTATTGCATCGTTTGACTTCATATTTCATTCGATTTCCAAAGAAAAGGTTCAAAAGAATATAAACTTGTGTAAGAATGGGCTAAAATGCAAGAAATAGGGTCTGCACGAGTTTTGAGCTAAACATGCAGGAATTCGAGCGAAATCGGAGTCAAAACGGAGAAGCCAAGTGAAGTTGAGCAGAGGTAGAAATCGACCTCTGACATAAATATCGACCTCTGGTGTCGATATCGACCCCCATATCGACCTCAACATAGAAATCGACCAGAGCTGAACAAGTTGAACAGGAACAGAGACCTCGATATCGACCCCCTGGTGTCGATATCGACCCCTTACCTCGACAGAAGATAGACTCGATTTCGAATGCGGATTGGAACTATATCTTCAAGGAGGCACGGAATTATCTCACACTTTCAAGATAGATGTCAGCTGAAGAGTTATTTATCTTTTTACCTTTAAGTTATTTAAGTTTTATCAAAATAAAAGATCTATCCTAATTGTTTGGATAGAGTTCATAGTTTAGATAGGAGTTACAATCCTTGGATAGCGAGGATTAGTAGCCTATAAATAAATCCCTAGGGGGCTGGCATTCAATCCAATCCATCGAACAATCCAAGAATCCAAGAAACAATCATCAATCAAGACAATAGAGTTAGAGTTAGAGAGAAGTTTTAGGGTTTGACGTTTGCGAAAGTTGACGTTGAGTTGTAAAGCTTCGGAGTTTATTTTAATGCAAGAGTCTTCCTTTAAAACAACAATGAATTCCATGATGAGAAGCGAGTATTTCCCCAAAGCTCTTAGGGTCGGGGTGAGCCCGACGTTAGCCATGCGCGCTTGAGGTAAGTATTTGATGTTGATATCGTTGTGTCTATCTCTCCTCCTACGATTCTATGTTTAGTCCTAATCGAAAGAAAAGGGATTCATGCTAACAACTTGAGTTATAAACATAAAATTGGTAGAGACAATTAGGTTTATTTGCAAGAGTAATCCTAAGAGTTGGTGTACGGCGAAAGCTTATCCCTCGGGTGAAATAGCGCAATTGTCCGTCTTATTTATCTTATCGCATGCATTGGTTAACGTTGTGGTAAACCTTAATCCTAGGAGTTGTTTCTTTTACATAGTTTAATTCAACAAAACCCACTATTTTATTTTTGTTCATCGCTTCTCCTTCCCATTCTTAAATCTTCGGCCTTTCTTTGCCGACGAAGAACTAACACACTGCCGGGAGACATCGATATCGACCCCAGACGTCGATATCGACCACTGAGTTCGTCGACTGTTTTCTGAGTCGACGACGAACATCGCTGCGGAGTTTGCTGAGCATCGATATCGACCCCTAGCATCGATATCGACCCTTCTGTATCGATTGGCAGTCTTCTGAGCCAGTCGATTTCGTGGACTAACATCGATATCGACCCCTTCCAGTCGATATCGACTACATTTTTTGTTTCTGCAGGTCTTCTGTTGCAGAGAACATCGACAGCCGAGGTCGACATCGAGCTCCAAGGTCGAAATCGAGGCTTCTGGTCAACGCAGACTTGAGATTTCCAACGCTACTAGGATCCCGCTGACACGCCTCCTCGTGGATCGATCCTGACTACCCTTCCACTACAACGGGAGGAAGTCTTGTAATTATTTTCATACGCTAGGAGTTGGTTTACGTTTATTACATCTTTATTATTTGTAATTACTCGACATATCATCCTCCTGCAACAACAAATTGGCGCCGTTGCCGGGGAGGCAATCAATTGTGCCCTAGTAGTCTATCTCACGTCTCTACCTAGTTATTTCCATCTAAGGGACCAAGCTCAAAGAATCATGGCGGACAACATGAACCAGACTGAACTTATTGAGCAACTAAGGAAGCAGGTTGAGAACCTAACGACTAGAGAGGCGGCACTTAAGGAGCGTGTGGATAGGGAGGAGGAAGGCCGGAGGAAAATAGAAGCCCAAATCAATGCCCTCCCTAGGAATGCCAAGGAATATATGCACCCCGCTCTCACCATGCCTGAATCGGCAATTCTTATCCCTGCCTCTAATTTTGAAATAAAACCTAACTTCCTAACTGAGATTAGAAGGCACTAATATGAAGGAAAACCTAACGAATGCCCTATGGCACATATTTCAACCTTCTTAGACCTTTGTGATACTATTGCTGATGGACGAAGTCTTGAATATGTCCAACTAAAAGCCTTTCGATGGTCTCTTACAGGAAAAGCATTACAGTGGTTGGAGAGCTTAGCCCCAAGATCGCTCCGCACCTGGAATGAAGTCAAGGACGCGTTCCTCAACAAGTTCTTTCCTCCTTCTAAGACGGCGTTGATCCGACAGAAAATCACGGCTTTCAAACAAAAGCCTAGTGAGGCTCTGACGACTGTTTGGGAAAGGTTTAAGGACCTACTACGATCATGCCCGATGCATGGCCAACCACCGTACGTAATTCAGGAGATCATATACAATGCTCTTGACGCTGCAACTAAGGAGAGGATCAACACCTACACCGCCTATGGCTACCTTGAACTCACTCCACAAGAGGCTTGGGAGACCATAGAGAGGTTGGTGGAGTTCGATAATACATATGGGACTCCTGAGGCTTTTGACACACCATCATCGTTGAGGCCTGCCCCATCTATGCCCTTATATGAACCCTCCAATGTAATCGATCCGGACGTGAAGGAGCAATTCCATAGAGATCAACTTCGAAAGCTCCAAAAGCAAGTGAGGTTCCTTTCAGCGAACCAAGATTGCATTGAATGCGGATCGCAGCGGCACACCACCATCGAGTGCCCCCATGCTGAACAAGTACACCTATGAGAGACTCACCAGGAGGCGCACTACATGAGGGGTCCCAATCACCAATATTGGGGAGACCAAAGGTTCCATCAACCACAAAGGAACCCGGTTAACCCTAGGGACCCTCCGCCCTATAGAGCTCCTGGGCACCCAGAGAGAGACCAAAAGAAGGATGATCTTCAACTTGTGCTAGATGAGATAAGGAGGAATCAAGCTAAGAATGATCAATCCAACAATGCCATCCATTCTCAACTCAATCACCTTACCACAAGGATTGGGGAGATGGATATATGGAAAAGGAACGTAGAGACCCAACTGGGTCAATTGGCGGCACAAATCCCTATACCGTCCGGAACACTCCCTGGGCAACCCATCACCAATCCTAAAGGGCAATCCGGGATGGGCCATGTCGCAGCCATGCAATTGAGGAGTGGCACCAAAGTACATAAGCCACGAACGGAATCGGAGGAGAAAGCAGCAGACCCAGTCGACATCGACAGACCAGTCGATGTCGACCCAGAGGTCGATATCGACCCCCAGGTCAACCCACAGGTCGATATCGAGGACACTGCAGAGCCATCAGAGCCACAAAAGAGGTCGAAATCGACCATCCCAGTCGATATCGACCATATCCCAGTCGATGTCGATGTCTAGCAGGCCCCTCCGACCACCGTTTTGGCCCCTCCACCAAAGAAGACGTTGCCCTTTCCATACAAAGCATTGGAGGATCCCACCAAAGGTATGTTTAGGCGCTTTGTAAAAATACTTCAAGGACTTAACGTTACTATCCCTCTTACAGAAGCCCTAAGCGAGATGCCTGCCTATGTGCGATTCCTCAAAGACATCCTTAGCAAGAAGAGATCCATGGCAGAGATCGCAGAGGAGTGCTCAAAGATGGACTTCCCTGAGAAGAAGAGTGATCCAAGGAAGTTTGCAATCACCGTGGGACTTGGCCAACATCGTTATAAAGCCCTATGTGACCTAGGGGCAAGTGTAAGTCTCATGCCTCTTTCTATTTGGCAAAAGGTGACCATTGGCGCCCTTGAACCTGTGGACATGAAACTTTATATGGCTGACAACTCATTCGTCAGACCCACAAGTATAGTTGATGACGTTCCGGTAAAGGTAGGTAAGTTCTTTGTGCCTACTGATTTCATTGTATTGGAGATGCCTGAAGATCCTGTAGTGCCTATTATACTTGGTAGGCCTTTCTTAGCTACTGTAGATGCCAATATCAATGTACGTCGAGGGTTACTAACCTTTACTATAGGGAACGAAGTGATAAAATTCTCTTTCAACCCGACCATGAGCGAAACAAAGCACCTGGAGCAAGTAGTCCTCTCGCCGGCTAAAGAAAAGCTTAGAAAATTTTTGTTGGCGAGGACGGAAACAGCAAACAGGGTCGACATCGACTGGAACCAGTCGATATCGACTAAAAACATCGAAATCGACCCCCCTTTGTCGAAATCGAGTATGCCAGATCGCTGCCAGGAGCTTAAGTATGGGGTCACAGAGGTCGATATCGACCCCCACATGTCAACATCGACCAAAGCTCTCGACATCGACCCACCACGGTCGAAATCGACCACCCCTCAGCCCGAAGATTTCTGTTGCGGGCCCAAACAGGTAAGCCCAGGTATGACTCCTAACCCTCCTCTGTCCCTTATTGATGAATCAATTAAGCTAATTATTGATAATTCTACTAAAGAGAGGGTCAAAGCTCCATGGTTTGCCTATATTGCTAAAGTTAGGTCAAGAAAGAGAAGGAAAGCGCCCAAAGAAGAACCAAACGATGAAAAAGCCTTGGTCGACGAACTTCGCTACTACCAAAAGGACCTAGATGATCTAGGAGAAGGCTCACGCTTGAAGGGTCCCTACATAAAAGGGTCGTGAAGAATTGACGAAGAAGTCGGCCTAGCGACTCAAAAATCTAGAGCGTGTACATAAAACCTTTAAATTTTTTCGCATAGATGGTTTTTAGGATTTAACTTTTGGATTTTGAACTTTTAAAACTGAGATAATTCGTGCTTTATCTATATTTCTAACAAATATTTCAGGTTTCTAAGCAAAAAGGAATGACGAAGAAGAAAAGAAGCTTCTGCAGAGGCAGTCGAAATCGACCAGGCCAGTCGAAATCGACCCCCCAGGGTCAAGCCACCTCCTGGAGTCGACATCGAGGACTCAAGAACGAAAAACAGAGGTTGATATCAACCCTAATACTCGATATCGACCCCAATCTGGCAGCCCTTGTCTTCATTTTCTTCCTCGCCTTCGACAGATGTAGTCGACATCGACCTCTGACCTAGATATCGACTTCTGGCATCGACCTAATCTGAAATCGACCTGAATCCGCAGGTTGCGCTGTGAGTTTCTCTCTACCCTTGTTCTTCTTTTTAATACAGTGAGGACACTGTATATTTTAAGTATGGGGTGGGGGAAAAACATGTCTTATGGTCATAACTTGGTTTTCTTCTTCGCATTGCATTCATGTTTAAATTTCTTAGTTTTACTTTTATAAAATGAAAAAAAAAACAAAAAATGCATGTTTATTTTTAAGTTTGTTTTTTTACCCTACTTAGATGTCCTATGATGAAAACTCAATAGCTTACTTGATCATGTAAATCCTCTGGCATATTTGGATGGTTTAGTTTAAGTCCTTAAAAATTTTATGTAGATTGTGAACTTGTGATGAAATTTAGCACATATGATCCTAGGCTAAAAAGCAAATCCAACAAAAATTGTCCTTGTGAGAATTTTGGCCTATAGGGAGAACATAAAAAAAAATCCCTCCGCTTTCTTGAGTGAATTACTCTTCCTATGCATCTCTAAATGTTGTGATAGTTATTCAAAACCAATGCATATATATGTCTATGTTTACGAGAATTAAATGATGGAGGCATCTTTTAAGCCATTTTTATCCTCTCTTTACCTACCCTGCATTATCCCTGCTTGAAGCCAGGACATTAGCCTGAGCCTGAAATTACAAACTCCACAAAATTATCCCTAGCCGAATTGAGCCTGACCCCCATTTGGGAATTGAGACTTAGATTGGCTGGACTAATGCCTTGTGGAAAGAAAAGAGCATAATGTCCAGTTTTGAGCAAGGAAATTATGGGTTGGTGCATATTTACATTTTGTCATATTTTGTAAAAGGATTTATGGCTCAACATATAAATGCACATATTTAGTTATTATTTTCGAAAAAAAAAATTCCGAAAAAAAAGATATATATATATATATATATATATATATATATATATATATATATATATATATATATAGTGCATGAGCCAAAATCCTTAAGTCTTTTATTCATACAAGTGTTATATTTTTGAGAAGTATATAAGAGTTCAAAAGAAGGGTTGATAGAATGGTTTACATCTTTTAGTGCATCTTTAGAGCATATTATATAAAGATGAGTTGGGAAAGAGCATTATAGGAGATTGAGCTTGGAAAGTGCAACATTGAAGAGTTATGGTTTGGATATTGCAAGTGTTGAAATTTAGGAGTCTTGATTCCCGAATTATAAAAGCACCACATAGCCAAATAATTCCATACCCTTTATTTCATACCAAGCCCCATTACAACCCCGCCGAATGGAGTCTTCTTTGAAGTCTTCCATTGAGCGAAAGTCCTCCTGATGATTCTTATTGCATTTTCATAATTGGTTGCGAAGTGGATTGTTCTAAATTGCAATGTTTATGAGATTGTATATGGAATTGAGTTGAGAGTTGATCTTCATAGCCTAAACACATGAGAGTTGAGTGCAAACACATTATCCCTATGAGGTTGGATCAAAATTGCATATGCCTATGGATCGCCAAAATATGTGCTATGACGTTAAATTCACTTGCTTTGCTTTGCTACCGCTTATGATGTTGCTTTTGACAAGGGCGAAGACTTGAAGGGTGTGTTGTAGGTATTGGTTACTGCTTGGTTATTGCTTGAGGACAAGCAAGTCTAAGTATGGGGTGTTTTGATGTACATATTTGCACCTCTTTTATTGCATCGTTTGACTTCATATTTCATTCGATTTCCAAAGAAAAGGTTCAAAAGAATATAAACTTGTGTAAGAATGGGCTAAAATGCAAGAAATAGGGTCTGCACGAGTTTTGAGCTAACCATGCAAGAATTCGAGCGAAATCGGAGTCAAAACGGAGAAGCCAAGTGAAGCTGAGCAGAGGTAGAAATCGACCTCTGACATAGATATCGACCTCTGGTGTCGATATCGACCCCCATATAGACCTTAACATAGAAATCGACCTGAGCTGAACAAGTCGATCAGGAACAGAGACCTCGATATCGACCCCCTGGTGTCGATATCGAACCCTTACCTCGACAGAAGATAGACTCGATTTCGAATGTGGATTGGAACTATATCTTCAAGGAGGCACGGAATTATCTCACACTTTCAAGATAGATGACAGCTGAAGAGTTATTTATCTTTTTACCTTTAAGTTATTTAAGTTTTATCAAAATAAAAGATCTATCCTAATTGTTTGGATAGAGTTCATAGTTTAGATAAGAGTTACAATCCTTGGATAGCGAGGATTAGTAGCCTATAAATAAAGCCCTCGGGGGCTGGCATTCAATCCAATCCATCGAACAATCCAAGAATCCAAGAAACAATCATCAATCAAGACAATAGAGTTAGAGTTAGAGAGAAGTTTTAGGGTTTGACGTTTGCGAAAGTTGACGTTGAGTTGTAAAGCTTCGGAGTTTATTTTAATGCAAGTTTCTTCCTTTAAAACAACAATGAATTCCATGATGAGAAGCGAGTAGTTCCCCAAAGCTCTTAGGGTCGAGGTGAGCCCGACGTTAGCCATGCGCGCTTGAGGTAAGTATTTGATGTTGATATCGTTGTGTCTATCTCTCCTCCTACGATTCTATGTTTAGTCCTAATCGAAAGAAAAGGGATTCATGCTAACAACTTGAGTTATAAACATAAAATTGGTAGATACAATTAGGTTTATTTGCAAGAGTAATCCTAAGAGTTGGTGTACGGCGAAAGCTTGTCCCTTGGGTGAAATAGCGCAATTGTCCGTCTTATTTATCTTATCGCATGCATTGGTTAACGTTGTGGTAAACCCTAATCCTAGGAGTTGTTTCTTTTACATAGTTTAATTCAACAAAACCCACTGTTTTATTTCTGTTCATCGCTTCTCCTTCCCATTCTTAAATCTTCGGCCTTTCTTTGCCGATGAAGAACTAACACACTGCAGGGAGACATCGATATCGACCACCGAGTTCATCGACAGTTTTCTGAGTCGACGACGAACATCGCTGCAGAGTTTGCTGAGCATCGATATCGACCCCTAACATCTATATCGACCCTTCTGTATCGACTGGCAGTCTTCTGAGCCAGTCGATTTCGTGGACTAACATCGATATCGACCCTTTCCAGCGATATCGACTACAATTTTCGTTTCTGCAGGTCTTCTGTTGCAGAGAACATCGACAACCGAGGTCGACATCGAGCTCCAAGGTCGAAATCGAGGCTTCTGGTCAACGCAGACTTGAGATTTCCAACGCTACTAGGATCCCGCTGACACGCCTCCTCGTGGATCGATCATGACTACCCTTCCACCACAACGGGAGGAAGTCTTTTAATTATTTGCATACTCTAGGAGTTGGTTTACGTTTATTACATCTTTATTATTTGTAATTACTCGACATATCATCCTCCTGCAACAACAGTGGGTCACATAAACACAACACGACGGATTGTCCTCACACAGAGCGAATTCAATTGGCGGATACCCACGATGAAGTCATGTATGCACGGGGGCCTAACTATGGAGGCAACCAAGGGAATTGGGGTTATCAACAACCCCATTACCAACAACATTAGAAACGCCGCCATAGAGAGCACCTGGCCATCCCGACAGAGAAAGGAGGGATGATCTACAACTCATCTTAGACGAGATGAGGCGGAACCAAGCAGAGACAAAGAAATCCAACAATGCCATCCAAACATCATTACATAGCATTAACTCTAGGCTTGGCAAAATTGATACATGGAGGAAAGGCGTTGAGACCCAACTGGGTCAATTGGCAGCATTTATTCCACGACAACCCGGAGGGCTCCCTGGCTAACCACAGGCCAATCCAAAGGGGCAGCCATCGGGCCACATCACCGCCATTCGTCTAAGGAATTGCAAGGAGATACCTATCAACGTCAGAGAAGCAGAGAAAATCCTTGGAGAGCGAGTCAATATCGACCACCCCCAGTCGATATCGATTGACCCACTCGATGTCAACCCACCTGTCAACGTTGACCTTGTCTAGATGCCCCCGAGATCGATCACTGCAGTCGATATCGACACCCCCCCAGTCGATATCGACCATTCATCAGCACCACCTCGGGCCAATCCCGCTTCGCCCCTTAAACTAGAAAGAAAGAAACTGGCAACAAAGAAGAAGCCATTGCCCTATCCCTCCAAATCATCAAAGGATTCAGTGGACGCAAAATTCCAACGCTTTATAAAGGTTCTCCAAGGCCTTAATGTTACAATTCTATTCACGGAGGCCCTTAATGAGATGCCATCATATATACGTCCGCTTCCTTAAAGATATCTTGAGCAGGAAGCGATCAATTGCTGAGATCGCAGAGGAGTGCAGCAAGGTGGACTACCTAGAGAAGAGGAGTGATCTTGGTAGATTAGCCATCACCATTGGGCTTAGCCAAAATCGTTACAAGGCTTTGTGCGACCTAGAGGCTAGCGTGAGCCACATGCCTTTGTCCATCTGGTCGAAGGTCAACATTGGAACCTTGGAGCCAGTTGTATATGAAGTTATACATGGCCGATAACAATTTTGGAAGGCCCACATGCATCATCAATGACGTCCCAGTCAAGGTGGGTTGATGTGCGCGCAAATTGCCATATTTTCTAAGCACATTTATGTCCATTTTGACGTTATTTGCATGCATATTTGTTGGGAAAACATAAGATTAGTGTAGTTTATGCTTATTTGTCAAATATAGAGGTATACACGAGTTTTTATGATATTTCGCAGAAATCTCAGAAAAAGAACTCGAAGTCTACTAAGAGGTCGAAATCGATGATGAACGTCGACATCGAGTGAAATAGAGCAACCAGGAATCGAGCAGAGCAGAAACAGAGTATGTCGACATAGAAGAGGTCGATATCGATGTCTGGAGGTCGATATCGAGTGGCCTAGATCGAGGATATTGATAGAAGTCGAGTGCCAATCCAGGGTCGAGAAGGTTTGCTCGAGATAGAGATAGAGAAGGCCGATATCGAGGTCTGGAGGTAGATATCGATGTTGGCTGCAGAAAGATTCGACTCAGTTTTTGATAGAATTCTATCCGAAGCGTTCGAGATAATCCTAAAGTTGAGATCTTCTATCTTCTACCACCAGACTTATCAGTTTATGAGTTTTACCTAAATAATTTAGTTGTTTTACTTTCTTAAGTTTTATCTTAGAGAATAAAGATAGGTTTTCGAATCCTTGGATAGCGAGGTTCGATATCTATAATTAGATGACATTAGGGCTGGGTTAGGCATTCAGTTTTCAAGCATTCAAACACATAGAACGCATAGAATAGTTAGAGAGAGAGAGAGGCCTAGTGGGGTGGTGAAGCGAGAGCGGAGTGGCTTTGTTCGGTGTACTTTCTTTCTTAAGTTCAATACAAAGTAGTTTCTTTTACATGATGATGATGAGTTCAATAATGAAGCGTGAGTAGTCAACCCACTTCTAGGGTCGGGGTGAGCCCGACGATAGCAATGTAGGGTAAGCGCATCAAAGGTATGATTTTTATACGGTTCCGTCTTCTATCCTATGAATGATCCTTTGCGAAAGTTAAGGAGATTCATCCTTTGCATTATTGAAGTGAAAGCCAATCATATTGTGAACTTGGATTTCTCATGAATTGGATAGTAAGTCTTAGGTTTTATGCAAGAGCCTCTAATCACCTAAAAGTTGGTAACGAAAGTTATTTGACGGAAAGACATTAAAGTTCATAACTTAAGCATCATACTTGTATGATTATCGTTGTGGCATGAATCCCCAACCTTGGAAGCTTTAAGTTTATTGAATTCATATAAAAGTTTGAGTTTTTATTTCTGTCCACAATTCCCTCACCATTCTAAGTTCTTCGGACTACTTTTCCGACACATTTGGTTACGTTTACAGTTTCTGTTGCTGACATCGAAATCGACTGACAAGGTCGATATCGAGCACTAACATCGATATCGAGGTTCCATCTCGACGTCGGCTGCTTTGCTTTTGTCTTCTGCAGGAAACTCATTGGAAATCGACTAGAAGTGAGGTCGATATCTACCAGACAGCTCGATATCGAGTGTCTCCTGGAGTCGGAACTTGATCGTGATTGCAACTTAGGAAGCGCTGACATACCTCCTCGTGGATTCGATCCTGAATTACCCTACCACTACGTCGAGAGGGATTCTTGTATTTTATTTGCTTGGATAAGGTAGTTAGCTTCGTTTGAATTTGAATATATTTTATATCTGAGCGAATCACCTCCCCCTACGAACCAATTGGCGCCGTTGCCGGGGAGGCAATCAATCGCCACCTAAGTTTTCTCAAGATCGTTTTCTTAGTGCTTATTTTGCAGGTTTATGCGACGCTCTAATCGCGAACCTATCCTAGCATGCATTGACGAGCCTGAACATTTCTTCCATCTTCGCAACAGAGCTATTCAAATCATGGCGGATAACGAGACACAGGCTGAGACCATTGAGCGGGTGAGGAAAGAAATTGAGGATCACAATGCTACAATCGATGCTGAGAGGGCCGCCGCTGCTGCAGAGCGAGCCCGTGCTGATAGAGAGGAGGATGGGCGCAGACAATCCCAAGAGCTGCTCCATCAGTATTCACATACGGCGATGCAACACATGCATCCGTCACTACATGTTTCTGAATCCGCTATTTTAATTCCTCCTTCAAATTATGAAATAAAAATAAACTTCCTGTCTGAGATAAAAAGAAACACTTTTGAAGGAAGACCTAATGAATGCCCTTTGCAACATATCTCTACTTTCATGGACTTATATGAAACTATTGCTGATGGTGTGAATTTAGAGTATGTGAGACTAAAATCCTTTCGATGGTCTTTGGCAGGGAAGGCATTACAATGGCTAGAGAGTTTGGCTCTACGCTCACTGAGGACATGAGCAGAGGTGAAGGATGCATTCCTAAACAAATTCTTTCCTCCTCTAAAACGACGATGCTGCAGCAAAGGATCACGGCTTTCAAACAAAAGCCAGGTGAAACATTGGCACAGGCATGGGAGCGTTTTAAGGACTTGCTGAGATCATGCCCGACGCATGGGCAATTACCATATGTCATCCAGGAGATATTCTACAACTCCCTTGATGCGCCGAATAAGGAGAGAATCAATTCATACACCTCCTATCGGTACATTGAGCTCATACCAACGGAGGCCTGGGAGACAATTAAGAGGCTGGTGAACTTTGACAACACATATGGGACTGCTACGGCCTATGACTCAAGGTCTGCCCCATCTATGCCACTTGATGAGCCTCCAAAGGAGATTGATCCTGATGAGCGGCAATAATTCCATAACGATCAGACACGCCGCCTTCAAAAGCAAGTAAGGTTCCTGAGCAACAATAAACCTTGTTAGGAATGTGGCTCAATAAGGCACAACACTAGTGCATGCCCACATCTTGAGCAAGTATCTATGGCATAACAACATGAGGAAGCCAAATGGAGGAGAGGCCCCTATGGAGGGGGCAATCAGCAGTATTGGGAAGATCAACGGTTCTATCAATCACATCAACAAAGGGATCCCCCACCATATAGAGCACCATGGCACCCTAAGCGGGAAACAAGGAAGGATGACCTGCAGATCATTCTTGATGAGATGCGGAAGAACCATGCTGAGTTCAAACAAGCCAATAACTCCGTGCATACTCAGCTGCAGGGCATCAACTCTAGGCTTGGGGAGATAGATGTTTGGAAGTGGATCATGGAGACCCAAATGGGTCAATTGGCTGAACAAATACCCAAACCGTCAAGATCGTTGCCTGGATCCACTATACCCAACCAAAAGGGCAAAACAACTAGACATATAGCGGCCATGAACTTAGGGAGTGGGCGTCAATTGCAAACGCTCGAGCAAAAAGCAGAGGAGAAAAGGCCAGAACAGACGTCGATATCGACCCCCTGTCGATATCGACCAAGGTGACATCGATGTCGACCCCTATCCAGTCGATGTCAACACAGAATCTGAATCACCACAGAAATCGACTCCTCCAGTCGATATCGACCCCTATCCAGTCAATGTCGACCTAACTCCAACCGCAGGGAAGAAGAAGGTGTTGCCATTCCCATCGAAAAAGGTGATTAAGGACCCAGCGGAAAAGAAGTTTCAGTGATTCGTAAAGATGCTTCAAGGGCTCAATGTCTCAATTCCGTTCACAAAAGCACTTCATGAGATGTCATCATATGTGAGGTTGCTTAAGGACATCCTAGGTAAGAAGCGTTCAATTGCTGAGATCACAGAGGAGTGCAATAGATTGGAGCTACCAGAGAAGCGAGTGGACCCAGGTAAGTTTTCTATCGTTATAGGCTTAGGTCGATATCACTTTAATGCTTTAGTTGATTTGGGCGCTAGCGTTAGCATGATGCCACTAACCATATTGCACAAGGTAAAGATAGGTCCCCTGGAGCCTGCAGATGCAAAGTTATACATGGCAAACAACACGGTAGTTATTCCAACAAGGATGGTAGATGATGTGCCAGTGCAAGTAGGTAAGTTCTTTGTCCCTGTTGACTTCTTAGTTGTTGATATGGCAGAGGACCCTGCTTGTCCCATTATTTTAGGTAGGCCACTCTTAGCAACCGTCGATGCCAACATAAGCGTGAAGAAAGGATTGCTCTCATTCACCATCAATGATGAAGTGATAGAGTACGCCTTCAACAAGACGGTGAGGAATAATGAAGGGCAAATGGAGATTATGGTCATCAATGGTGTCTACATCACATGCGGGGAAGCAAAGGTAAGGAGTATGACACCAGAAGAGCTTGAAAAGAGGGTCATAGAAGCCCAAGTTGAGGAAGTCGTGACAATCTTGAAAGAAGGAGCCAAAAAGCCACTCGAAATCGACCCAGGTAAGTCGATATCGACTAACATAGTTCAAGATTCTGTGCCAGGTTATAAGTATGGGTCGACGGAGGAGAAGGAACCTCGAAATCGAGCATAAAAGTCGATATTGACTATAAGCCAAAGCCGAAATCGACTGCTCCAAAAGCTGAGAAAGAAGGAGGAGGAACCTCGATATCGAGGTCTGAAGGTCGAAATCGACCTGACCATATCGAGCAGAACAACTCCAAATCGACAGAACCTCCAGGAGCACAACAAAGCTCGATATCGAGTACTGCTGATCGATATCGACCCGACCCTGAGACAGAAAAAAGCTCCGAAAAGGTGAGCCAAGGTACGGATTCCTCTTTTTCCATCTTAATTAAGGATTTATCACTTTTTGGAAGAGGTTTGCCTTGGTATGTGCGCTTGTGCAAGGTATCTGATGATGATTCGAGCCATTATGAAGTAGGAGATAAGGTGTATGTCTCCAAATCAAAAGATCATTGGTTACCTAGTAGATTCAAAGACAAGAGGATGGGACCATTCACGGTGAATCAAATCCATCCAGGTGGGATGCAGCTGAGAGATAAGAAAGGAGTACTATTTGAGGCCCTAGCTACATGGGCTCTGCAGATGCCGCCTTGAGGAGCGTGAAAGGAGAAGTCGGCCTAGCGACTTTAAAGTCTAGAGCTTGTAACAGACAATTAGTTTTTGGTTTTGAACAACTTTTGATTTTGTTTTTAAGACATTATGCTTTGTTTGGTTTTATTTTTTAATTTTCTAACAAGTTTCAGGAAGAAGAAGGAGCACATAACAGACATCGAAATCAAGTAGTAAGCTCGATATCGACCTAAAGGTCGATTCAGAGGAGCTTGTGGTCGAGGTCGGATCACCCTGAAGCTTGAACCAGAAATCGATGAAACTAGTCAATGTCGACTGGTATGCCCGATATCGTCCACCACTGCAGACGCCTTTGACCCCTGAAATTCGTGAATTTTTAGTAAGTTTCTTTCTTAACCTTAGTTCTAATACAGTGAGGACACTGTAATCTTTAAGTATGGGGTGGGGGAAAGGCTTACTCGCATATTTTATCATATTTTGGCTTACTCACAAATTTTAGCATATTTTGGCTTACTCGCATATTTTAGCATATTTTGAAATTTTTCATAAGTTATTGCATAGTTTTTACATGTTTATGCGTATAGTCATACATAGTTAGCCATTTTTATCTTTAAGCATCATATTTATCTTTAAGCATGTTTTTATTTTAAAAAAATGACCCCCATCAAAAATTTTGAAAATAAAGAAAAGAGTCATGGAAGCTTATAAGGAACTCGACAATGCAAAAATAGATTCATTAGAGATATAACATGAAATTGCCTAGTTAAGGGAAGTCAAAATGAAGTGCGATTTTTTAGAGAAAACCATGAAAGAGAGGTAAAATTTGAAGTTGCTTTTGACATGTGCATGATAAGATTATGGAGGACTTTATATTTTCCATACATGTGCTTACAAAAGATCATATCCTAGCCTTACCTATGCATATTTGCAAAAGTCACAAGCCATATATGAGCCTCATTATCATTATTGCTCCACATATATTACATATTGCCCAATTTTTATACCTTATACCCTATCCAGGGACAAGTTTGAGAATGGATGTCATCTTTGGAGTTATTATATGGAGTTTGTGCAGTTGTTGACAGGAATGAAAGAAATTTGAATTATGGAAAATTTAATGAGTGAAAAAAAATCCGATCACCTCAGGAGATAAAGGTAGGTCGACCCTGCTCGTTGAGATATTAGTTCAACGAGATGGGACACAAGGTGAGGAGTCCGAAGTACTAAGGATCCAGGGCCATTCATGACACCCATGTTTGTGACTTGCGAGAAGGCAGTACTAAGGTTAGAGAGGTAAAAACAATATAGTGGAAAAAGCATTGAGCGATGAGTGAAAGGTGAGAAATATTATGAAGAAAGAATGTGGAAATTTTGGAAAGAAAGTTTATTTCCTCGGATTTAACACCACATGGCCAAAAATTAGCCCACCTTTAGCCTTTTACCAATCTACTTCTCTAAAGCTTGCAAAAATCCTCTTGATTATTAATGCTAAGTTGCGAAATTGTTTTTATGCATATAACCCTCCTTTTGAGTGTATGATGTTGCTTTTATTCACAGGCATGGATTTGGTCGACATTAGTACCTTATCGAGGATTGCAATTGATTGTAGGGACATATGAGAATGAATCTATGATGTTGAGGGTTTACTTTTTTCCCCTGAATGACCATTAAAAGTATTGCTTGGGGACAAGCAAGCTTAAGTATGGGGTGTTTGATGTGCGCGCAAATTGCCATATTTTCTATGCACATTTATGTCCATTTCGACGTTATTTGCATGCATATTGGTTGGGAAAACATAAGATTAGTGTAGTTTATGCTTATTTGTCAAATATAGAGGTATACACGAGTTTTTATGATATTTCGCAGAAATCAAGACGAAAATGGATAGAATATGGACAAGTGAAGAAGAGCGGAAAAAGAACTCAAAGTCTTCTGAGAGGTCGAAATCGATGATGAATCTCGACATCGAGTGAAACAGAGCAACCAGGAATCGAGCAGAGCAGAAACAGAGCATGTCGACACAGAAGAGGTCGATATCGATGTCCGGAGGCCGATATCGAGTGGCCTAGATAAGGACTGCTCGAGATAGAGATAGAGAAGGTCGATATCGAGGTCTGGAGGTCGATATCGATGTTGGCTGCAGAAAGATTCGACTCAGTTTTTTATAGAATTCTATCTGAAGCGTTCGAGATAATCCTAAAGTCGAGATCTTCTATCTTCTACCACCAGACTTATCAGTTTATGAGTTTTACCTAAACTAGTACGATTCCCGCGCCATGGCGCGTTTTTTTTTAAAACTAAAATATTATATATAAAAATAATATAAAATATAAATAAATGTTAAGATAAAATCATAAAAAACTTTACAATAAATGTATCTTATAATTATCTCATAAAATTATTTTTTAAAAATCTTATGTAAAGTATAATACATAAATATAGATATTTTAAACTATTCAGTAATAATAATACCAATTATAACATTGTTTAAATGTGATGTGTCATAATCAATAGTTATATTCAATATTTTGAATTAAGCGCAATAGTTAGTCAATAAATTTGAATTACACCCAATAGTTATATTAGATTGAATTCAATGTTTTGAATTAAGCCCAATAGTTAGTAAAATTAAATAAAAAAGAGAATTAAAGGAAAAAGAAGAAAAAAAATGAGAATTAAAGAAAATCAAAGAAAAATGGCAAAAAAAAATATGATTGGTCAAGACTCCTAAAATGCCTCTAAGATTGACACATCATCCTAAACTCTTCTAAATTAAGAGTTTATATAGATATATAGAAGTTAGTAAAATTAAATAAAAAAGAGAATTAAAGGAAAAAGAAGAAAAAAATGAGAATTAAAGAAAATCAAAGAAAAATGGCAAAAAAAAAATGATTGGTCAAGACTCCTAAAATACCTCTAAGATTGACACATCATCCTAAACTCTTCTAAATTAAGAGTTTATATAGATAGTTATATTAGATTGAATTCAATCTTTTGAATTAAGCCCAATAGTTAGTAAAATTAAATAAAAAAGAGAATTAAAGGAAAAATAAAAAAAATGAGAATTAAAGAAAATCAAAGAAAAATGGAAAAAAAAATATGATTGGTCAAGACTCCTAAAATGCCTCTAAGATTGACACATCATCCTAAACTCTTCTAAATTAAGAGTTTATATAGATATAGATAGTTAGTAAAATTAAAGAAAAAATAGAATTAAAGGAAAAAAAGGAGAATTAAAGAAAATAAAAGAAAAATGGCAAATAAAAAATGATTGGTGAAAACTCCTAAAATGCCTCTAAGGTTGACACATCATTCTAAACTCTTCTAAATTAAGAGTTTATATAGATATAGATATAGATATAGATAGTTAGTAAAATTAAATAAAAAAAGAGAATTAAAGGAAAAAAGAAAAAAAATGAGAATTAAAGAAAATCAAAGAATAATGGCAAAAAAAAAAGATTGGTCAAGACTCCTAAAATGCCTCTAAGATTGACACATCATCCTAAACTCTTCTAAATTAAGAGTTTACTAGTACAATTCCCGCGCCATGGCGCGTTTTTTTTAAAACTAAAAGATTAATAATAGATATAATATTATAAAATATTAATAAATGTTAAGATAAAAATCATAAAAAAAACTTTACCATAAATGTATCTTATATTTCTTTCAAAATTTTTTTTAAATCTTAAGCAAAGTCGAATACATAAATATAACTATTTTAAATCACTCAGTAAAAATAATATCAATATCATTATAACATTGTTTAGATCTCATGTGTCATAATCAATAGTTATATTCAATATTTTGAATTAAGCCCAATAGTTAGTAATAAATTTGAGTTAAGCCCAATAGTTATATTAGATTGAATTTAATGTTTTGAATTTAGCCAAATAGTTAGTAAATTAAGAGTAGATAGATAGATTAAAAAAATTAAAGAAAAAAAAGAATTAAAGGAAAAAGAAGAAGAAAAAGAGAATTAAAGAAAATTAAAGAAAAATGGGAAAAAATATGATTGGTTAAGACTCCTAAAATGCCTCTAAGATAGACACATCATCCTAAACTCTTCTAAATTAAGAGTTTATATAGATAGTTAGTAAATTAAGAGTAGATATATAGATTAAAAAAATTAAAGAAAAAAAAGAATTAAAGAAAAAAGAAGAAGAAAAAGACAATTAAAGAAAATTAAAGAAAAATGGGAAAAAATATGATTGGTTAAGACTCCTAAAATTCCTCTAAGATAGACACATCATCCTAAACTCTTCTAAATTAAGAGTTTATATAGATAATTTAGTTGTTTTACTTTATTAAGTTTTATCTTAGAAAATAAAGATAGGTTTCCGAATCCTTGGATAGCGAGGTTCGATATCTATAATTAGAGGCCAATAGGGCTGAGTTAGGCATTCAGTTTTCAAGCTTTCAAACACATAGAACACATAGAATAGTTAGAGAGAGAGAGAGAGAGAGGCCGAGTGGGGTGGTGAAACGAGAGCGGAGTGGCTTTGTTCGGTGTACTTTCTTTCTTAAGTTCAATAAAAAGTAGTTTCTTTTACATGATGATGATGAGTTCAATGATGAAGCGCGAGTAGTCAACCCACTTCTAGGGTCGGGGTGAGCCCGACGATAGCAATGTAGTGTAAGTGCATCAAATGTATGATTTTTATACGATTCCGTCTTCTATCCTATGCATGATCCTTTGTGAAAGTTGAGGAGATTCATCCTTTGCATTATTGAAGCGAAAGCCAATCATATTGTGAACTTGGATTTCTCATGAATTGGATAGTAACTCTTAGGTTTTATGCGAGAGCCTCTAATCACCTAAAAGTTGGTAACGAAAGTTATTTGACGGAAAGACATTAAATTTCATAACTTTAGCATCATACTTGCATGATTATCGTTGTGGCATGAATCCCCGACCTGGGAAGCTTTAAGTTTATTGAATTCATATAAAAGTTTGAGTTTTTATTTCTGTTCACAATTCCCTCACCATTCTAAGTTCTTCGGACTACTTTTCCGACACATTAGGTTACGTTTACAGTTTCTGTTGCTGACATCAAAATCGACTGACAAGGTCGATCTCGAGCACTAACATCGATATCGAGGTTCCATCTCGACGTCGACTGCTCTGCTTTGCTTGTGTCTCCCGGAGTCGGAACTTGATCGTGATTGCAACTTAGGAAGCGCTAACATAACTTCTCGTGGATTCGATCCTGAATTACCCTACCACTACATCGGGAGGGATTCTTGTATTTTTTTTGCTTGGATAAGGGAGTTAGCTTAGTTTTAATTTGAATATATTTTATATCTGAGCGAATCACGACCCCCTACGAACATGGGTAAGTTCTTTATACCCACTGATTTTATTGTGCTTGATATGGCAGAGGATCCTACTTGTCCCATCATCTTAGGGAGGCCGTTCCTAGCTACGGTCGACGCCAATATTAGCGTGCGGAAGTGACTCTTGTCATTCACCATTGGCAATGAGGTAATCGAATTCTCCTTCAACCCTACAATGAAGGAGGTGAACCAAATGGAAGTCAAGGAGATGCATATAGGGAGAGTAATCCCTTGCGATGAATCGACGGAGAGAGCCTTGACTGACGAAGAGCTAGAGGAAAGGGCCATGGAGGCCCAAATGGAGGAGCTTTTGGAGATTTGGCACCAAGCCGACGACGGAGAAGAGCTTGACAGAGCACTTGAAATCGACACAACCCAGTCGATATCGAGTGAACATCCAAATCGACTACCAGAGGCTAAGTATGGGGTCGACACAGCACCCAAAATTGACCAGGGCCAGTCGATATCGACTGGGCCCACTTGAGATCGACTCCCCCTACTCGACCTGCCTTCATCGACTGAGAAGAAGGAAGTCGATATGAACCCCTCTACTCGATATCGACTGATCCCTGAGAGCAGTACTAACTCCAAGGTAAGTCCAGGTAAGAATCCTCCACCCTTAGTAATAAATTCTAATATCACTTTAAAGCGAGTATCCTTGTTTGTATGCCTAACTAACATGATAGGTAAGCCGATAAGAGAATACAAGGCAGGCGACAAGGTGCTTATTGAGCAATCTAATACCCTAGGATGCAAAAGAAAGGATGGAAGGAAGGGATCTATCATGACGATCTATAAGGTCTATCTAGGAAGGTTGAAGCTCAAAGAAAAGAAAGGGACGGTGTTCAAAGTAGAGCTTGAACGCCCTGAAGAGGACATGAGAGTGATATGGTCCCTATATGTGCCACCTTGGATAGAAGCGCGAAAGAAGTCGGCCTAGCGACTCTAAAATCTAGAGCTTGTACATAAAACTTTTAAATTTCCGCATAGATGATTTTTAGGTTTCAAATTTCAAATTTTGGATTTGGAGACTTTGATATACTGTGGTTTTATCTATTATGCACTAACGATTTCAGGTTTCAAGAAAAAGGAACGACGAAGAAGAAAAGAAGCTTCTACAGAGGCAGTCGAAATCGACCAAACCAGTCAAAATCGACCAACTAGGGTCGAGCCATCTCCTGGATTCGACATCGATGACTCAGAAGACTAAAGGAGCACTCGATATCGACCAACATAGTCGATATCGACCAAGTTCTGGCAGCCCTCGACTTCAACTTCTTCCTCGACTTCGATAGATGCAGTCGACATCGACCATTTTACTCGACATCGACTACTGGCATCGACTAACCTAAAATGGACCTGAATCCGCAGGTTGCTCTGTGAGTTTCTCTCAACCCTTGTTCTTGTTTTAATACAGTGAGGACACTGTACATTTTAAGTATGGGGTGGGGTAGAAACATGTCTTATGGTTATAATTTGGCTTTCTTTTGCATTGCATTCATGTTTATGTTTTTCTTAGTCTTTATTTTCATAAAATATACAAAAATACAAGAAAATAAAAAAATGTCAAAAATACAAAAAAATGCATGTTCACCTTTTTAGTTTGTTTTTAAACCCTACTTAGATATCCTATGATGAGAACTCAATAGCTGACTTGACTATGTAAATCCTATGGCATATTTGGATGGTTTAGCCTAAGTCCTTAAAATGGTTTTTACGTAGATTGTCCACTTGTAATGAAATTGAGCACATATGATCATAGGCTAAAAAGCAAATCAAACAAAAATTGTCCTAGTGAGAATTTTGGCCTATAGGGAGAACATTAAAAATTCCTCTGCTTTCTTGAGTGTATTTACTCTTCCTATGCATCTCTAAATGTTGTGATAGTTATTCAAAACCAATACATGTATATGTTTATGTTTACGAGAATTAAATGATGGGGACATCTTTTAAGCCCTTTTTAACCTCTCTTTACCTACCCTGCATTATCTCAGCTTGAAGCCAGAATATTAGCCTGAGCCTTATGTTGCAAACTCCACAAAATTATCCCTAGCCGAAATGAGTCTGACCCCCATTTGGGAATTGAGACTTAGATTGGTTAGATTAATGCATTGTGGAAAGAAAAGTGCATATTGTCTAATTTTGAGCAAAGAGAATTATGGGATGGTACACATTTGCATCTTGTCATACATTGTAAAAGGATTTTTGGCTCCCCATATAAATGCACATTCTTATTTTAAAAAAAATCGAAAAAATAAAAAAGGGAATATATATTATATAGTGCATGAGCCAATTATTCTTTAAGTTCTTTTATCTTATACAAGATTTATCTTTTTGAGAGCATAAAAGGGTTTGAAAGAAGGTTGATAAGCATTATAGAAAATAAGTTTGGAAAGTACATCATTGTAGAGATATGGTTTGGATATAGTAGTAATAAAGTTTAGGAGTCTTGATTCCCGAATTTCGTAAGCATCACATAGCCAAATAATTCCATACCCTTTATTTCATACCAAGCCCCATTACAACCCCGCCGAATGGAGTCTTCTTTGAAGTCTTCCATTGAGCGAAAGTCCTCCTGATGGCTCTTATTTCATTTTCATAATTGGTTGCGAAGCGGATTTTTATAAATTGCAATGTTTATGAGATTGTATATGGAATTGAGTTAAGTGTTGATCTTCATAGCCTAAACACATGAGAGTTGAGTGCAAACACATTATCCCTGTAAGTTTGGATTAAAAATTGCATATGCCTATGGATCACTCAAATATGTGCTATGACATTAAATTCACTTGCTTTTCTTTGCTACCACTTACTCCCTCTTTTAATTAAAACTTGTCGTTTACTATTCGTGCATGCTTTTTTAGAATGATAAAAACTATATATAATGTTAACTTTTTTTAACATTTGTTTTTATAAATTCATATTAAATAGTAATAAGTATGAAATTATTAAAAAAAATTTATTAAAAAAGTAAATATTTTATATAGTTTTCAATACCTAAAAACGCATGCGTGAATAGTAAAACGTCAAGTTTTAATTAACGGAGGGAGTATGATGTTGCTTTTGAAAAGGGTGAAGACTTGAAGGATGTGTTGTAGGTGTTTGTTATTGCTTGGTTATTGCTTGAGGACAAGCAAGTCTAAGTATGGAGTGTTTTGATTTACAAGTGTCCTTTTTATCGCATCTTTTGACTTCGTATTTCATTAAATTTCCAAAGAAAAGGTTGAAAAATAATGTAAATTTGTTTAGAATGAGCTAACGTGCAAGAAATAGAGTCTGCACAAGTTTTGGTCTAAATATGTAGGAATTGGAGTGAAATTGGAGTCAAAATGAAGAAGCCAAGAGAAGATGAAAATAGGTCGATTTCGACTAGAATGGTCGATATCGACTGAAGACCTTGACATAGACTCTGAGTGTCCAGACAGAACAAGAAGACCAGAAAAAGAGAGTACTCGATATCGACTGAGACATCTATCGACTAAGCCCTAGAGATCGAGTGGAACTGAGCTCGTTGAGCAGAAACAAAGAGGTGGATTTCGACTGAACTGGTCGATATCGACTGGATTTCGACACGGGTTGAACGTGCTTTTCGAGACGCGGATTGCAAGTCTATCAACTAAAGCAATGGTTTATCCTCTATTTTAGATAAGATTATGTCTTAAGGGTGATTTCCTTTTTACCCTAAGATCTTTATTAGTTATTTTAGATAATTACCTAAATAAAAGATTTATCCTACTTGTTTGGATAGATTTTAGATAGAAGATAAGATCTACTTTCCTTGGATAGCAAGGATTAGTAGCCTATATATAAAGCCCTGGGGGCTGGTTTTTATTCATTCAACCACAGAGATCATATCCCACAATAACAATAGAGTTAGAGAGAAGTTTTAGGGTTTGACGTTTGCGAGAGCCGACGTTGAGTTGTAAAGCTTCGAAGGTTTAAGTTTAACGTAAGTTTTCTTCTTTCAATCAATGATGTGTGTTGCGATGAAGAGCGAGTAGTCGTCCCACTTCTAGGGTCGGGGTGAGCCCAACGGTAGCCATGTAAGTACGCTTATTCTATACTTGATTATGCGATCTCTTCTTCTACTCCGCGCTCAATCCTTTGTGCAAGTTTAGAATCATTCCTTATTTACCTTATATGAAGAGAAAGTGGATTATATATGTGAATTTGGATAGTAATTAGGTTTTGCCTGCGAAAGTTGCCATAAACCCTAATTATGAAAAGGTAGAAACAATTAGGCTTTTATGCGAAAGCCTCTATATTCCTAATTGGTATTGAGAAAAGCTTAATCCTTTATGCGAATTGAGTCCTAATACATGCATGGTTACCATCGTGGTGAATCCCTATCCTAGTAGCCCTTTAGTTTATTGAGTTAAAACTTTAAAAACTGTTGTCTTTTATTTCCTTTTCTTTATTTATTTATTTTTCTGCAAATCGACATCGTCTAAGGAGCCACTCGATATCGACCACATCAGTCGATATCGACCACATTAGTCGATATTGACCACCCTGCATCGAGCACTTCATCGTCGACAGTTTTCTGAGTCGACAGAACTACTGATCCACTCGATTTCGACCATTCCAGTCGATATCGAGTTCTTCTGTTGTTTTCTCTTTTTCGCAGGTTTCTCTCCAAATCGACGTCATCACTAGGAATCGACTGCCCCTGTTGATGTCGACCACCCAACTCGATATCGAGACTTTAGGTCGACTTGCGCAGAGTTCGCAGAGACTATCCAGGCATCGCTGACCGGCCTCCTCGTGGATCGATCTTGATTCTCTTCCACTACAATGGGAGGAAGTTTTGTAATTTATTTGCGCGGACTAGGATTCGGTTTGATATCTATCTATATTTATTAGACTCGATTTCCTCCTACATCACCTGTCGATATCGAGGCTACTGGTCGACATACACAGGAATTCTAGAGACTATTCAGGAAACCGCTGACTCGCCTCCTCGAGGATTGATCCTGATTCCCTTCCACTACAGCGGGAGGAAGTTTTGTATTTTATTTGCGTGGACTAGGATCCGGTTTGATTTATATTTCATATTTATTATACTCGAAAACCAAAAAATATTCAGTTTTTATTTTATTTCTTTATTATTTCTGTTCTTCGTTTCTTTTTTCTGTTTATGAAGCTAGTTGATCTCGACCTACCCACTCGATATCGAGTGCACTGCATCAAGAGAATCCACGTCGACGGTTTTTTGAGTCGACCGAAGCACACTGACCCACTCAAGATCGACCTACCTAGTCGATATCGAGTGCCTCTGTTCTCTGTTCTTATTTGCAGGTTTCACAGATCGACACAAAGCACTAGGAATCGAATGCCCCTGTCGATATCGACATAACTGGTCGATATCGAGGCTACTAGTCGACATACATAGAAATTCTAGAGACTATTCAGGAAACTGCTGACTCGCCTCCTCGAGGATTGATCCTGATTTCCTTCCACTACAGCGGGAGGAAGTCTTTTATTTTATTTGCGTGAACTAGGATTTGGTTTGATTTATATTTCATATTTATTAGACTTGATTTCCTCCTAACATAGACAAATGCATATTTAATCCAAATTGGAAATAAGATTGTGACAAAATTCCTTTAAGCAAGTAGTTCATATCAATGCCGTGGAAGATTCATTTTTATTCTATTGTATCATGGCCATGGTTGAGCTGGTCAGCTGGATGTGTAATTTGCCTGAGATTGCTCACTGATTATTCCTTCTTTTTTTTCAAAGAAGTTTTGATCAAATCTGTAAAAAGGAAAAAAAAATATATGGGTCGGATGGATCCCATTGTGACATACTGGCATATGATGAGTAAAAATGATACATGCTTAGCGTTGGCATTGATAGATTTGTCATCATTCAAATCATTACTCATTCACTTCTATGGCTTATAATGAGGTATTTTAATAAATGTACGTTTGAGGAGGTTCTCAGTTATCTGACTAGTGGAACAAATATAATCTAATTATTCCAATTAGGAGGTTATTAGCTATTGTAAGGCTATTTGATTTCTTGTTCTATGTTATTGTAATACCAATATAAATTATGCGCCTTGATGCAGACAGAATTCCTTGTGTGACTCCTTGGCCAAGCCAACTACTCCATATGAACCGTGCGGCAAACTGGCCAATTCGATCTCAAGGAATAATGAATAGACACAGGCAGAGTTGATTACCTGTTCTTATGTTGCATAATGTCGACAAGTGGTCATCAAAGCTGCAAATCTTGTTTTTTGCGGTAAGATTGCGGGTAATTTTCGCCATTATCCGTAATTAGTAGTTGATTTGGGGACCTTGTCATGTTTCCCTTGCAGATTTGCGATTCAAGCCACGGATAATCAAAATAGGATCAAACACTTCAAATTCCAACTCATGTAAATGAAATTGGATCAATTGGATGGTTACCTACCAACGAAATTGCAAAAATTCGGAAAACCTAGATTAGGAATTCGGAAATTTGCTCACCTGAGTAGTCAAAACGATGAAGAAGCCGCAGAGGAACCTAGGGTAAGCCGAGAGACCTGAAGAGATAGTGCGAGGTCGGGATAGGGATAAAGGGTGGATTGAGAAAGACCCAAAGTCCAAATATACAGGTTTATTGGAGGAAGAGGTTTCAGATCAGCGAGGGATGACGGAGGAGTGCTGGATGGCGACTCGGCGAGGGCTTCGTATCGGTGACACTGAGAGACCAGAACACTGTTGCAGTTGATCAACGAAACAAACGAGCGGTGGAAACGAAAGAAGATGTTAGGACAACTGGGATTGAAGAAAAGCATGAGCTGCCTGTATTAACAAAGCAGAGTGACGAGAACCACAGGCGCCGCCTTTGCAAGGTAAGGGATGAAAATATGGAAAGGCTAATACACCTAGACATGGCCACGGGTCCGACCCGCCGGGTCGATGGGTCGGACCCGTCGGGTCGGCAACCCGGGGGGTACGACCCTAACCCTGACCCGGGATTCCCACGGGTCGACGGGTTCGGGTCACCCGCCGGGTCGGCAGGTTGGCGGGTCGGAGTCCCGGGTCGGCCATGTGGCGTTGAAGGGTTGACCCGACGGGTCGACCCGCCGGGTCAAAGCCGGATTGGGTTATTTTTTTGAAGTTTTCGTGATGTTTTGTGAATTTGTGAAATAAGGTTTCGTGTTTAATGGTGTTTGGGTCAACAAGGCCGGGTCGACCCGCCGGTTGCTCGTCGGCGTCTTCGGGAGTGGCGTCGGGATCGGCCTCCAACCCGGACTCCTGAGTCGGGATGGTGGAGGGCATGGAGGGAACTCCCAGATCGGCAACTTCATCTTCCTCAATTCCCGGATGCTCATCGAGTAGCGCCAGATCCCGACGTCGTCGGGATCCTCTCGCTCCAGCTCCGGAAACGGAGGCGCTACGTCAAAGGCTAGGCTCGGGTTGGTGACCCGATCCCGATCCGCTCCCCTTGCTTGAAGACGGGGTTCCGCTAACACTCCTTCGACCTCGGGAAAACATTTTCAAAAAAAGTGGATTAGAAATTTGTTAAAATAATATGAATATGTAATTAAGAGAAATGACGGAATAATGAAGAAAAGAAAGAGATGATAGAAGTAGGATTTGGTGATGCGAAGCGCCGAATTCTCGGAATTCTTGACTCGTGAACCACCGACTTCCGCCTTCCTCGATTCTCGAGCGATTAGAGAGCGATTAGAGAGTAGGAGATGTGATGAGATGGTGTGATGAAAATGGGAGGGAAGGGGTAGTATTTATAGTGCAAATGGGAGGGTTTTAATGCCAAAGGAAGGCCGGGTCCAACGGTCGACCCGGCGGGTCCAACGGTCGACCCGGCGGGTCGGCCGTTGATTTTAAAAAAACTAGCTGTTGGACCCGGCCGTTGGCTATTTTTTTTTCACTTTTCCACATTGTAAATTTATAATAGGTTGTGTTGTTATTTATTTGTTTGATGGTCAAAACTATTTATTTAGGTTTATTAATTTATATGTTGGATTATTTAAAAAAACCAAATAATACACACATAAAACCCAATTTTATTACAAACCGAACAACGATTACAAACTCGTACCGGATTCATTGCCTCGGTCGATATCGCGCTCGGCGCTTCATGCATGACATTACAACATAAAACACTTACTTCCTAGTTCCTACTTTATTTACATAACATCATAAACTTCACAAAACACAACACTAAAATACTAATTACCCGACGATCCCGATGCTTCGTCGACTTTTTCAGGATGCTTCTTGGCTAGATGATTCTTCAAGTTGCCATAACCCAAGTTGTTCTTTACCTTGTACTTATGACCACAATAACGACACTCCGTTTCGAACTTCCCCGGGCCTTAGTCGACCTTGTTGAAATGATTGAACAATGAGGAGGAGCTCGAGGATCCGCTTTTACCGCCGGCCATTACGACAATTGACGGAACGACGGGAATGAATGAAATGTAAGTTATTTGATTGATGGGATGTGTAAGTAAAATGAATTGGGGAAGAGGGGATGCTATTTATAGAGTCGAGCCTACGTTCAACCCGAGCAACGGCTAGTTTTTTTTTTTAAAAAAATAAACGTTCACGTGGGACCCACCTAACGGCTAGTTTTTTAAATGCACAACCCGTGTGAAAACCCTCAACCCGACCCAACCCTTCGACCCTTGGACCCGGACCCGCTGGGTCACCAACCCGACGGGTCACCGACCCGGCGGGTCACGGGTTGACCCGCCCGACCCGTGACCCGTGGCCATGTCTAAATACACCCACCGAAAAAAAAAATTTATTTCAAATGCAAACTCTTAAGGACAAATTAGCCATTACACACAAATTAAGATCCAAGCCCTTGATTTGTTTCGGTAAAAATAAATGAACGGCTAATTTTATAAAATTTACAAGGCGAAAATGCATAAAACCACCCTTTATTCAAAGTTGTTTGCAAATAACCACCTCTTATTCAAAAATTTGCAAATAACTACCCATTATATACAAATTGGTTGCAACTAACCACCCATACCCACTTTTCTTGTTAAATCTAATTAAGTTTTCTCCAATTCTAAACAAAAAGGGTGATGAATGTCTAGTCTCCTGCTGTTCATCGCCTCCACCAATGACGACCTCTGGTGGAACCTCTTGGTGGTCATCGGGTCTTGTTCGTGGACCTCTATTTGGCTAATTAGATTGGAAATTTGATTTAGTTAAGACTAATATAAAGAAATATGTAAAACATTAAAAAGTTATAGGTATAATTTAGACCTGTCAAAACACGACCCGACACGAACGCCCGAAAAATTTTGGGTCAAGACACGAAAATTTTAACCTGGAAATTTTTTCCGACCCAAACCCGAAAACCCGATAATTTTCTGGGTCATCTGGGTTTGGACCCGTACCCGATTGACCTAGTGACCAGATTGATTTATAATTATATATGATTAAATTTTTTTATGGAGATTCCAATTTATTACTTTTGATACTTACAATCACTTGATCTTTCATTTTCAAATCAACTTTTTTATTTTTTTGTATTGTGAAATACTCCTTCCAATCGATAGTATTTGATTTTTTAATTTTCATCACATTTTTTAAGAAGATGAAAACACTAAAAAATATTAAAATAATTATATGCTTATTACTAATTGCGTGAAATTATTTTTAAAAAAAATTATTTAAATTATTTATATTTATATATTTTAAAATTTTGTTAAAAATTACGAGAAATAATAAAAATAAAATATTTTAGATTGATATATTATATAATTACAAGCTCTAGAACTTATGAACCACGTCTTTAATTTTAGCATTTTAAAATTATCGCAAAATTACTAAATCATGATTTTTTTAATATAAAAAGGAAAAAATTGACAAACCCATAATCGACCCGATTTGACTAGAAACTGAGTCAAACCCGAGTTCGAGTCAACTCGAATCCACCCGGGACCCGTTTTCCCCGGAAGCCGTTTTAGCCGAAATCCGAAACGACCCGACCCGAATGACCCGATTGACAAGTGTAGTATAATTGTCTTCTCCTATTAAATTAAGTGAGGTTTAACAAGAAAAGTGGGTATGGTTGGTTAGTTGCAACCAATATGTATATAATGGGTGGTTACTTGCAAATTTTTGAATAAGGGGTGGTTATTTGCAAACAAACCTGAATAAAGGGTGGTTTTATGCATTTTCACCAATTTATAAAGAACAGTAGCTTAGCACTTGCTACTTCATGGAAGTAGTGTATATATATATATATATATATATATATATATATATATATATATATATAGATCAAATGTACACAACTCTTATTGTGTATCATGTTAACAAATCTGGTCCGTTGAATTAAGAAGATCAACGGATGAGATTAAAAGTAACTTCTAATTATTCGATGGTATTGGGAGATTATTCGGTGAAATGAAATTATTCGGTGGTATTGGACGATTATTCATTAAAATAAAATTTACACTTTTTACACTCTTTTTACGGATGAATAATTATGTGAAAACAGATGAATAATCATGAACAAATAGACGAATAATTTCTGAGTACATGATACACGATAAGGGCTGTGTACACCGGAACTAACCTCTCTATATGTATATATGTATGTATATATGTACATGTATATATATATATATATATGTATATATATATATATATATGTATGTATATATGTACATATATATATGTGTATATATGTATGTATATATGTATATATATATATATGTATACATATACATATATATATGTATATATATACATATATATATATATATGTATATATGTATATGTATATATATGTGTATATATATATATATGTGTGTGTATATATATGTATATATATATGTTATACCTTTGAAAATCACAAAATATATGGGACGGTCAGGTCCGGTCCCGTGAGGGATAAGGCCCGTGCGGAATTGAAAAAAAGTAGTAATCCCATCCCGGTCTCATCCCGTAAAAATACGTGGAACGACCCCCATCCTGTCTCCTCCCGTCCGGCACACACTACTCTTATCTAACTATGTTATCTAATCTAATCTAATCTAATTAACTATCTATCTATTTATCTAATCTAACTTCTAATCTGACTATCTATCTAATCTAATCTAATCTAATCTAACTATCTAATTATTTATATCTATATCTATAATCTGTAATACATAAAAAGTTGTGTTCAACTCCAATTTAATGCTCATTCATTTAATAATTCTTCTTTTATATATATTTTTATTTATATTCCATACAATATTTGTTCGGATAGGGAATTAAGTAAGCAAATATATAAATAAAAATTAACCCAATTCTCATTCCCGTCAAATAAAATACAAGACTCCCTCCCGTTGTAGTGGTAGAGAATCAGGATCGATCTACAAGAAGACGAGTCAGTGGTTCCTGAATAGTCTTTAAAAGTTCCTGTGAATGTCGACCAGAAGTCTCGATATTGACTGGATAGGTCGATATCGACAAGGGTTGTCGATCTCTAGTGTTTCTCACAACTTGCACACACAAACGATAGGTTGACGTCAACTGCAAAGGTCGATGTCGAGTGAACTTAAATGCGTAGGTCGACTTAGAAAACTGTCGACTTCAATTCTTCAGTTGCAAGGTCGGTCGATATGGACTGAGGGTGTCGATATCGAGTGCAGTAACAGATCGTAAACAATGAACAGAAAATAAACAATTTGTGTTCAACAAAGTAGGTCGAAGGAAAATAGAATGGATAAGAGAATATGATCATAAACAATAGAAAGCAATGTTTTTTTGAATTGTAAACTTAGTTAACTAAAGCTTCCAAGGTAGAGATTCACCACAACAATAACCTTGCACGCATCACACTTCAATCATATAAAAGTTTATGCCTTTATCATCACATGACAACTCTCGTAATCATCAAATAAGAATATTGAGGCTCTCGCAGAAAAACCTATTTGTTTCTATCCTTTTCATAATTAGGGTTTAGTCAACTCGTGCAAACAAATCCTAATTAATATCCGAATTTACAAACAATTTACTCTCGTTTCATAGAATGCAAATAAGGAATGATCCTAAACTCTCGCAAAGGATTAAGCACGGGATAGAAGATGATAACACATAAGTAAATCAGGGATTTAAATGCACATAGATGGCTATTGTCGGGCTCGCCCCGACCGTAGAAGTAGGGCGACTACTCACTCATCATTATGGTAGCACAAGAAGTAATAAAAATAAAACCTTGCAAAAAAACCTAAACTTTAGAGTTTACAACCGTCGTCTTCTTCTTCTCTCTCCACTCTGCAGTCTATTTCTCTATTGGGTTGCTTGATTGCTCAAGAATGGGATGATTAAACCCTAGTTAAATAAAACTCTATCTAATTTATAGTGAACTAAACTTGCCTACTAAGAAATAAAACTCTATCTAATTTAGAAAATATAAATCCTACTTGAATTAAAAACTATCTAAATAATATTCCCTAGGGTAAATAGGAATATACCAATAAGGATAAAAGTATCTGAGGAAGATGATAGAAAATTAACGTGGCTAAGCAATCCTCCAAAGATCCTACTAAGAAATAAAACTCTATCTAATTTAGAATATATAAATCCTACTTGACTTTAAACTATCTAAATAATATTGCTTAGGGTAAATAGGAATATACCAATAAGGATAAAAGTATCTAAGGAAGATGATAAAAAATTAACGTGGCTATGCAATCCTCCAAAGATCCGGCCCAATCTGCGTCTGCAACGCGTCTGGCGTCCAGTCGATGTCGAGTGGTCTTGTCGACATCGAGTGCTCTGAATCGGGCGACTTTGGTTGGTAGTGGTCGAAGATATCGATTGCTCTCTGTCGATGTCGATCACTTCTCGTCGAAGTCGAGTGCATGGCTCGAAATTGAGTGCTTTTCCAGTTGTCTTGAATTTGCATAAAAATGTTCCAAATCCTGCGAAATTAAACCAAAACTTGTGTAGACCTCTATATCTTGCAAATCAGCATAAACTACACAAATAGGCGCACATCAAACACCCCATACTTAAGCTTGCTTGTCCTCAAGCAATACTTTTAATGGTCACGCAGGGGAAGGACTAAACTCTCAAAATCATAGATTCATTCTTATATAACCCTAACAATAAATTACCATCCTCGCAAAGGTACTAAATCCTTCAAATTCGTGCCTATGAATGAAAAGCAGCATATCACACAAAAGGAGGGTTATTCAAAATTTTTTTTGGAACATAGCAACAATAACCCTGGACTTTTAAAGCGCATGGTGAAGTGAAGGTAAAAGGTATAGTGGTGGGCTATATTTGGCAATGTGGTGTTTAATCCGGGGAGAAACATTCAAACTTTCTTTATTCTTTGATGTACTTTCTTCTTTGTGATATTTCCACATTCCTCTTCCTCTTATAATGCTTTCTTTGCTTTTTTTTTCACTTTTATGCTTTTACCTCTCTGACCTTAACGCTGCCTTCTTGTGAGTCGCAAACATGGGTGTCATGAATGGTCTCGGATACTTAGGGCTTCAGACTCCTCACCTTGGTGTCCCATCTCGCACGAATATTTTATCCTTCGCAAGCAGGGTCGATTCACCTAACTCCTAGGTTATTGGATTTTCTTTCTCTCATTAAATTTTCCATTAAAAATCTCTTGTCATCAAACTTCATAATAATCTCACAACATACAAACCATATAACATCTCCATAATATGACTTCCATTTCGCAACATGTTCCTCGGATGGGTAGAAACGTATGAAAATGGGCAATTTAAGAACTATTGGAGCAATATATGATATAAAGCACATGGCTTAGGATACGATGTAAGGTTTATACGCATCGGTAATGATTGGCTAGGGCAAATAATGCTCGAATGGAAAATAAAGTCCTCCATCCTTTTATAATGCATATGTTAAAAGCAACTTCCATTTTTACCTCTGTTAGAAGGAAGAATAGACTTAAACAAATATAAATATAGATGAAAACCAATCCCTTATCCACACAAATAATTTACAACACTTACTCCCGCTGTAGTGGTAGGGAGTCAGGATTGATCCATGAGGAAGCGTGTCAGTGGGATCCTAGATAGTCTGAAATCACACGTCTGATATCCACCAGAAGCCTCCATATCGAGTAGGGTACTCGACGTTGATAGGGGTTGTCAATTTCTACTGCAACAGAAGACCTGCAGAGACAAAAACAAGAAGTAGATATCGACCAGGGGTGTCAATATCGAGTAGTCAATAGCAATGTCGACCAACCTAGAAGACTGTCGGTCCATCCAGGGGCACTTGATGTCGAGTTATGTACTCGATATCAAGCTCAGATGTAGGCAGAATAGGCATCGACACATAAGACCATCGACGTACACCAAGTATGTCAATATCAACCTTCGTGGTCGATCTCGAGTGGTTCCTGCAATGGTAAGTAACTAATCGGCAAAGATGGCCGAAGACAATAAGATGGTAATAGAAAGATGAACAGAAAAGACACGGTTTTTAGAGGAATAAAATATATAAAGAAAGGCAATTGCTAAGGCTAGGGTTTACCACAACGTTAACCAAACATGCATAAGGTAAATAAGACGGACAATTGCGCTATCTGACCCAAGGAACATGCTTTCGCCGTACACCAACGATTAGGAATACTCTCACAAATAAACCTAATTGTCTCTACCAATTTTATGTTTATAACTCAAGTTGTTAACATGAATCCTTTTTCTTACGATAAGGATTAAACAGAGAATAATAGGAGATGATATAGACACAATGATATCAACATCAAGTACTTACCTCAGGCACGCATGGCTAACGTCGGGCTCACCCCAACACTAGAAGCTTTGGGGAACTACTCGCACTTCATCGCAACAAACACCATAATTGGAAAGAAAAGAACTTGCATTAAATAAACCTTCGAAATATTACACTCCAATGTCGGCTTTCGCAAACGTCAAACCCTAAAGCTTCTCCTAAACCCTAAACTACTTTGTATTGTGAGATATGAGTCTCTTGCTTGAATGAATAAAAACTAGCCCCCTAGGGCTTTATTTATAACCTACTAATCCTTGCTAGCCAAGGAAAGTAGTTCTAATCCTACTAAAACTACTATTCTAAATTCTATCCTTAACAAGTAGGATAAATCTTTATTCTGGTAAATAACCAAAATAACTAATAAATATCCAAGGGTAAAAAGGAAACAACCCTATAACATAATCTATTTTAAAAGATGTGATAAACCGTGGCCACAAGATAGATCTTCAAATCCGCGTCTCAAAACTGCGTCTCATCCGCGTTAGTTTCTACTCGATATCGACCTGGTCACTCGATATCGAGTTCTTCATCTCGGCTCGATCTGTCGCATTTCACTCCAGATCTGGTGGCTAGTCGATGTCGAGGTCTCCAATTGAGACAAGGTTATGTCGAGTGGTCTTTAGTGGCTCTGTTGTTTGAATGTCGACTCTCAGGTATCTATGTCGAATCTGGTAGTCAATCTCGACCTCTTTGGTCGATGTCGACCTCTTTCCTGCTTCACTTGGCTTTCTCGTTTTGACTCCGATTCTGCTCCAATTCTTGTACATTTAGATCAAAACATGTGCAGACTCTATTTCTTGCATGTTAGCTCATTCTACATAAATTTGTATTATTCTTAACCTTTATGTTAGGAATCGAATGAAATATGATGTCAAAATATGCAAATAAAAAGACACTAAATATGTACATCAAAATACCTCATACTTAGACTTGCTTGTCCTTAAGCAATAACAAAGCAATAACAAAACACCTACAACACACCCTTCAAGTCTTCGCCATTGTCAAAAGCAACATCATAAGTGGTTGCAAAGCAAAGCAAAGCAAGTGAATTTAATGTCATCACACATATATGAGCGATCCATAGGCATATGCAATATTGAATCCAACCTCACAGGGATAATGTGTTTTCACTCAACTCTCTATGTGTTTAGGCTTTGAAGATCAACTCTCAACTCAATTCCATATACAAACTCCTAAACATTGCAATTTGTAATAATCCACTTCACAACCAATTATGTAAATGCAACAAGAACCATCAGGAGGACTTTCATTCAATGGAAGACTTCAAAGAAGACTCCATTCGGCGGGGTTATAATGGGGCTGGTAAGAAATAAAGGGTATGAAATTATTTGGCTATGTGGTGTTTTTATAAAATTTGGGAATCAAGACTCCTAAACTTCAACACAACTCGTCCAAACCATATCGTCCAAACCATATCTCCCAAAATAATGCACTTTCCAGACTTACTTCTTCATGAAGAACTTCAACCTTCTTTCAAACCCTAATATGCTCTCAAAAATATAAATCTTGCAATAAATAAAAGAACTTAGAAATAATTGGCTCATGCACTAAATATAATATATTAGCTCTTTTTTTTCTTTTCATATTTTTTTAAATAGATAATAAATATGTACATTTATAAGGTGAGCAAAAAAATCCTTTTATAATTTGTGACAAGATGCAAATATGTATCAACCCATAAATTTTCTTTCCTTACAACTAATCATATGCACTTTCTTTCCACAATGCATTATTTTAACCATTCTAAGTCTCAATTCCCAAATGGGGGACAGACTCAATTTAGCTAATGATAATTTTGTGGAGTTTGCAATATAAGGCTCAGGCTAATGTTCTGGCTTCCAGCAAAGACAATGCAAGATAGGTAAAGAGACGATAAAAATGACTTAAAAGATGCCTCCATCATTTAATTCTTATAAACACAAACATATCTATGCATTGGCTTTGAATAACTATCACAACATTTAGAGATGCATAGGAAGGGTAAATATACTCAAGAAAGTAGAGGGATTTTTAATGTTCTCCCTATAGGCCAAAATTCTCACTAGGACAATTTTGTTGGATTTTACTTTTCAGCCTAGGATCATATGTGCTCAATTTCATCACAAGTTCACACTCTACATAAAAACAATTTCAAGGACTTAGGCTAAATTAACCAAATATGTCATAGGATTTATATGATCAAGTCAGCTATTGAGTTTTCATCATTGCACATCTAAGTAGGGTTTAAAACAAACTAATAAGATAAATATGCATTTTTTTGTTCTTTTTGACATTTTCTAATTTTTTTTTTTGTGTTTTTATCGAAGTAATAAACTAAGAACATAAACTTTAAACATGAATGCAATAAAAATTTAAAAAGAAGCCAAGTTAGACATGAGACATATTTCATCCCCACCTTATACTTAAAATATACAGTGTCCTCACTGTATTAAAAGAAAAACAAGGGTCAAGAGAGAAACTCACAGAGCAACCTATGGATGGAGGTCGATTTCAAGTTAAGTCGATGCCAGTAGTCGATGTCGAGTCAGGGTGTTGATGTCGATTGCATCAGTGAGTGTTGATGACGAAGTTAAAGTCGAGGGTCGCTAGGGTGGTGTCGATATCGAAGGGCCTACTCGATATCGAGTGCATTCTTTTGGCTCCTGAGTGATCGATCTCAATCACAGGTGATGGCTCGACACTAAGCAGTCAATGTCGACTGGCCTAGTTGATCTCAAGTGCCTCTGCAGGGACTTCTTTTCTTCTTCATCCTTTTTTGTGCTTTGTAATCTGAAATTCTTGTTAGATCATAACAGATGAAGCCACAATTATCAAAGTCTCCAAAACCAAAATCCAAAATTTAAAATCCTAAAAATCATCTAAGCGGAAAATTTAAAGGTTTTATGTACATACGCTAGATTTTTGAGTCGCTAGGGCGATTTCTCCGTCAATACATCATGACCCTTTAAAGTAGGGTCCCTTCAAGCTTCTTCCTTCTCCTGGATCGTCTAGGTCCTTTCGATAGTATCCAAGCTCGGCAACCAAGCCTTCTTCTTCATTTGGCTCTTTATTTGGTGCTTTCCTTCTCTTTCTTGACCTAACTTTGGAAATATGAGCAAACCATGGAGCTTTGACCCTCCCATTAGTTGAATTATCAGTAATGGACAGATGAGGGTTAGGGATCATACTTGAGCTTACCTTTTCGGGGCCAAAATAGCGATATTCGGGTTGAGGGTCAGTCGATCTCGACAGGGTAGTGTCGATATCGAGCTCTGCAGTCGACATCGAGTGGGTGTGGTCGACGTCGCAGTGGGGACCCTATACTTAAGCTCCTGGCAACTCGGTTGATCATCAGTGGCACTCGACATCGAGTCAGGGGGGGTTGACATCGAGTATCTTGGTCGATTTCGATTAGGTGAAGTTGATCTCGACTCTCTTTGCAGCTTCGATCTTTGTCAACAAGAACATCCAAAGCTTCTCTCTCACAGGTGTGAGCCCAACTTCTTCTAGTCTCTTTGTCTCGCTCATCGTGGGGTTGAAGTGGAACTCGACGACTTCGTTGTTGATTGTGAATGTAAGGGTGCCATTCCTCACATTGATATTGGCATCCGTTGTTGCTATGAATAGTCTACCAAGGATGATAGGCACTATGGAATCTTTTGGCATGTCCAACACGATGAAGTTTGTGGGTATGAAGAACTTTCCCACCTTGACAGGGACATCATTCACAACCCTTGTTGGTCTCCCAAAAGAGTTGTCCGCCATGTATAGCTTCATGTCGATGGGCTCCTGTGCTCCTACACCTACTTGTTTCCATATCGATAGGGGCATCAAACTAATAGTAGCCACAAGGTCACAAAAGGCTTTGCATTGACGCTAACCTCCCCCTACCGTCACAGAAAACTTGCCTGGATCGCAGCGCTTTTCAGGGAACTCTATGGAATTGCATTGGCTGGTGATCTCTAGGTTAAACCTTTTCTTGGATAAGATGTCCTTCAGGAACCTCATATAGGCCGACATCTCGTTAAGCACTTCCGTGAGTGGGATGGTGAGGTTGAGTCCTTGTAGGATCTTCACGAAGTGCCTAAACTTGGTGTCCGTAGGGTCTTGCAGCGCCTTGGAGGGAAAAAGGAGTGCTTTGTATTTCTTTGGAGCCAAAGTGGTCGACTTTTGTTTTCTTGGCTGTTCAACATCGACATCATAGGTTCGATATCGATTGGATTAGTCAACCTTGGGAGAGTCTGAAGCTGTGGTCGATCTGCAGAGGCCTCGACATTGACAAGGGGTGTCGATATCGAATGGGGTACTCGATGTCGAGTGGCTTTCCGACTCTATTGTGGGCTTCGAAGTGGGATCGACATCGATAGTGTGGTTGACTTTGACAGGACCCTCGACACCGAATGAGGTGTTGACATCGACTACTTCTTCAACGACTTCTCCTTTGCTTCGTGGCTTATGCAATTGGCTTCCACTCCGTAGATTGACATCGGCTATGTGCCCGGCTTGCCCCTTAGAATTTTCTCGTGGTTGACCTAGGAGCTTGCCGGGTGGCTTTGGAATTTGTGCCGCCAATTGACCCAGTTGGGACTCCATGCTCTTCCTCTAAGTATCCATCTCCCCCATGTGGGCGTTGAGCCCTTGCAATTGGTTCTAGATGGCGTTGCTAGATTGTTGACTCACTGCTTGGTTCCTCCTTAACTCATCAAGGATGAGTTAAACATCACCTCTTCTTAGCTCTCTTTCCGGATGGCCTGGAGCTCGGTAAGGCGAAGGATTCGTAGGGTTGTATTGGTGTGGTTGATTTCCCCAGTTTTGGTATCCCTGCGATTGGGATTCCTCATGTACCTCACCTCCTATTGAGTCTCCGCGAGAACAAATTGCTCCGCGTCGGGGCAAGCGGTGGTGATGTGCCTGTCGAAGCCGCATTCTGCGCTGGGGTGGTTGGCGGAGAGGAATTTTACTTGTTTCTGAAGCCTCCTGAGCTGATCTTTCATGAATTGCTCCTTGACGTCCGGATCAATCTCCACGGAGGGTTCATAGAGTGCCATCGATGGGACAGGCCTTGAGTCAGAGGCCGCAGATGTCCCATATGTGTTGTCAAATTCTATCAGCCTCTCTATAGTATCCCAAGCTTGTTGCGGTAGGAGCTCAAGATGCCCATAGGAGGTGTAAGTGTTGATTCTCTCCTTAGTATCTACGTACAGGGCATTGTAGATGATCTCCTGGATGATGTAGAGTGGTTGCCCATGCATAGGGCAGGACCTCAGAAGCTCCTTGAATCGCTCCCACACTTGCGCCAAGGTTTCATGAGGCTTTTATTTCAAAGCCATGATCTTCTGACGAATCGCCACCGTCTTGGATGATGGAAAGAATTTGTTTATAAAGACATCCTTGACTTCATCCCACGTGCGGGGTGATCTCGGGGCTAGGCTCTTCAACCATGCTAGTACTTTCCCTGCAAGAGACCAACGAAAAGCCTTTAGCTTTACATATTCAAGGCTTTGTCCATCAACAATAGTATCACACAAATCAAAGTGTGTAGTTATGTGCTCCAGAGGGCAATCATTAGGTTTCCCCTCAAATTAATGTCACAAAATTTCAGTTAAGAAGCTAGGTTTAATCTCAAAATTAGAGTGAGGGATAAGAATGGTCGATTCAGGCACTGAGAGCACAGGGTGCATGTATTGCTTGACGTTATGAGGGAGGGCATTGATTTGGGATTTATATCGCCTCCTTGCCTCCTCTTCCCTGTCACCTCGCTCCCTTTGTGCAGCCTCTCTAGCGGTGAAGTCCTCGACTTGCTTCTTTAAACGCTCAATCTGATGAGCCTGGGTCTCCTGGTCTGCCATGATTCTTTGTACTCTAGACCTTAGACGGAGATACGTTCAGGGTCTTCTACTCCTTCGAATTCAGGCGTGCGATCAGCGCGTCGCATACACCTATAAAGAAAAACTAGAAAAAGACGTGACATAGACTACTAGGGCGCAATTGATTACTTCCCCGGCAACGGCACCAATTTTTGTTAGGAGGAAGAATTGACTTAAACAAATATAAATATAGATGCAAACCAATCCCTTATCAACGAAAAAAATTTACAAGACTTCTTCCCGCTGTAGTGGTAGGAAGTCATGCATAAGGTAAATAAGACAGACAATTGCGCTATCTCACCCGAGGGACAAGCTTTCGCCGTACACCAAAGATTAGGAATAATCTCGCAAATAAACCTAATTGTCTCTACCAATTTTATGTTTATAACTCAAGTTGTTAACATAGGAGATGATATAGTCACAACGATATCAACATCAAGTCCTCACCTCAGGCATGCATGGCTAATGTCAGGCTCACCCCGACCCTAGAAGCTTTGGGGAACTACTCGCACTTCATCGCAACAAACACCATAATTGGAAAGAAAAGAACTTGCATTAAATAAACCTTCAAAACTTTACACTCCAACGTCGGCTTTCACAAACGCCAAACCCTAAAGCTTCTCCTAAACCCTAAACTACTTTGCATTGTGAGATATGAGTCTCTCGCTTGAATGAATAAAAACCAGCCCCTAGGGCTTTATTTATAGCCTACTAATCCTTGCTAGCCAAGGAAAGTAGTTCTAATCCTACTAAAACTACTATTCTAAAATCTATCCTTAACAAGTAGGATAAATCTTTATTCTAGTAAATAATCAAAATAGCTAATAAATATCCTAGGGTAAAAAGGAAACAAACCTAAGACATAATCTATCTTAAAAGATGTGATAAACCATGGCCACAAGATAGATCTTCAAATCCGCGTCTCAAAACCGCGTCTCATCCACGTCAGTTTCTACTCAATATCGACCTGGTCACTCGATATCGATCAGAAACATCTCGCCTCGATCTGTCGCACTTCACTCGAGCTCTGGTAGCCAGTCGAGGTGTCCACTCGACACAAGGTTATGTCGAGTGGTCTTCAGTGGCTATGTTGTCTGAATGTCGACTCTCAGATGTCTATGTCGAATCTGGTAGTCGATCTCGACCTGTCTAGTCGATGTCGACCTCTTTCTTGCTTCACTTGGCTTTCTTGTTTTGACTTCCATTCCGCTCCAATTCCTATACATTTAGACCAAAACTTGTGCAAACTCTATTTCTTGCACGTTAGCTCATTCTACACAAATTTGCATTATTCTTAACCTTTACGTTAGGAACCGAATGAAATATGAAGTCAAAATATGCAAATAAAAAGACACTAAATATGTACATCAACCTCCTTTCATGATTTTTCTCTAAAAATCGCACTTCATTGAGACTTCTCTTGACTAGGAAATTTAATTGCAATATCTCTAACATATATATTTTTGCATCATCGAGTCTTATTAAAATTTCCATGACACTTTTTCAATTTTTCAATGGGGGTGATTTTTTTAAAAATTTCTTTGGAGTATGAACTTTAAGCACATAAGAAAAACATGTATCCAAAGATGATGCCTAAGATATATAATAACTAACCATGTATTGCAATGCAAGACTTAAAAAACTAATTAATAAACTAACAATTTTGAATCGAGCATGAACATGTAAGCAAGCTTTTCCCCCACCTCATACTTAAATCCTACAGTGTCCTCACTGTAAAAAGAAAATAAGAAGTGGAGTCAAAAGAAAACTTACTAGAAATTAGTGTAACGGCTCGAAACAGGTGCTTCTGTAGGAGTAGTTGGTCTCAAGTAAGTCAGTCAACATCGACTGGGATGATCGACTTCAAGTGTTTTCATACAGCTCAGGGTAATCCGAGATCGATCAAAGCTATTTCTCTCGACATGGCTTGGTCGACATCAACAGCTTAAGTCAATGTCGAAAGCCTTCTCAGCTTCTTTTTGCACCTGAAAATCTGTTAGTTTTTCACGAAAACTCAAAAATAAAGTCTCAAAACCACAATCCAAAAACCAAAATTTCAAAACCCTAAAAATATTCAAAAATAAGTCTATGTACATGATCTAGATTTTATAGTCGCTAGGCCGCCTTCTTCCGCTCTTTAATCCAAGTTGAAACATATAGGGACCATATAGCTCGGACCTCCTCTTCGGGGCTTTCGAGCTCAACCTTAAAAATTATGCCCTTTTTGTCTTTAAGCTCCAACCTTCCTTGATATACCTTGTGGATAGTCACTACTCCGCTTTTTCTTCCATCCTTCCTTTTGCATCCCTTGATGTTGCATTGGTCCATGTATACCTTGTCGCCCGCCTTGTATTCTCTTGTTTTCTCACCTACAGTGTTAGTAAGGCATACACACAAAGGTACTTTTCTCATAGGGATATTTTCTATAAGTTCCGAAGGATAGGGGTCTTTACCTGGGCTTACCGTTGATATTTTATGCTTCTGAGGAGGTGGTCGACACAACTGAGGTCACTCGAAGTCGAGTGCAATTATTCTTCAGAATTTGTCGATGGAGGCAAGTCGATTTAAGGGTGTCAACATCGACTGGGGTTAGTCGACATCGACTGCAGTTGATCGACCTCGATGGAGTCATCTGCGTCGACCCCATACTTAGCTTCTGGCACAAGTAATGGTTCTTCTGTGGTCGACATCGGCAAGGTGCTGTTGACATCGACTGCTATCTCAGTCTCTTCTTCATTAGCTTGGTGCCAAATTGCTAGAAGTTCCTCCATTTGGGCCTCCATGGCCCCCCAATTCTTGTTCTTCTGAATTCATGGTTCTCTTCGTTGGTTCTTCACAAGGAATGACTCTCCCCGTCGCATGTAAGGACTTGACTTCCATTCGTTTACCTCCTTCATGGTGGGATTGAAGAATTACTCAATTAACTCATTGCATATTGTAAATGATAGTAGCCCCTTTCGTACGCTGATATTGGCGTCGACCATAGCTAGGAATGGCCTACCTAGGATGATAGGACAAATTGGATCTTCCACCATATCAAGTAAAATGAAGTCCGTGTGCACATAGAACTTGCCCACCTAGACCTGGACATCGTCCATGATTCCTATGGGGTTGACAAAGTTGTTGTTGTTGGCCATGTATAACTTCATATCCATAGGCTCCAAGGCTCTAATACTCACCTTTGACCATATGGAAAATGGCATGAGGCTCACGCTAGCCTCTAGATCGCACAAAGCCTTGTAGCGGCGTTGGCGTAGCCCGATCGTTATGGCAAATCTTCATGGGTCACTTCTCTTCTCCGTGTAGTCTATTTTATTGCACTCTTCCGCAATCTCAGCAATCGATCACTTCTTGCTTAATATGTCTTTAATGAACTGGACATATGATGGCATCTCATGAAGAGCCTCCGTGAATGGTATGGTAACATTGAGGCCTTGGAGCATCTTCATGAACCATTGGAAGTTCTAGTCCGCAGGGTCCCTTAGAGCTTCGGAGGGGTAAGGAAGCGGCTTCTCTAATTTCGGAGCGGGAATGGGCCACGGAGTCGAAGAAGAGTGGTCGACGTCGACAGAGGAAGGGTCGTCATTGACTGTTATGGTTGACTTTGGGGCAGGCGACTGGACTTAATCAAAATCGACTGGGTGGTCAACATCGGGCACTTGAGTCTGGTCGACATCGACTGGTATGGTGTCAACTTCGACTGCTTCTCTAGAAGCTTTGTCTTCTTTCTCCGTTTCTTTATTGTGGATATCCTTGCCACTTCACAAATGGATAGCAGTGATGTAGCCCAACGATTTCCCTTCAGGATTGGCCTCAGGTTGGCCTAGGAGCAATCCGGCTTGCCTTGGGATATTGGCCGCCAATTGACCCAGTTGGGTCTCTATGCTTTTCCTCCACGTGTCAATTTCTCCAAGCCTTGAATTGATCCCATGTAGTTGAGTGTGGATGGCATTGTTGGATTGCTTGTTTTCAGCTTGGGTTTTCCTCATTTCGTCTAGGATGAGTTGTAAGTTATCCCTTCTTTCTCTCTCCGGATGGCCAGGTGCTCTATAAGGCGGGGGTCCCTTTGACATTGCTAGGGTTGATGGTATCCCCAGTAGCCTTGATAGCCTCCATAACTAGGGCCCCTCACGAACTTTGCCTCTTTGTGGGTCTCTGCTGTTTGCACTTACTTTCTATAGGGGCAAGCATATGTGTTGTGTTTCTGTGACCCACATTCTAAACAAGCTTGATTGTTAGTTAAAAATTTAACTTGCTTTTGAAGACGCCTTACGTGGTCCTTCATCAATTGATCCTTTACCTCAGGATCCACCTCCTTCGATGGCTCACACAATGGCATGGATGGGGCTGGCCTCGCATCGGGGGCCACATGAGTCCTATATGTGTTATCGAACTCTATGATCCTTTCGATTGTTTCCCAAACTTGGTGTGGTGTGAGCTTGAGATAGCGGTAGGTGGTGTAGGCGTTGATCCGCTCTCTTGTAGGCACGTCCAGGGCATTGTAAATTATCACTTAAATAACATAAGGTGGTTGCCCATTAGTAGGGCAAGATCTCAACAAGTCTTTATAGTGCTCCCAGGCTTGCGCTAGAATCTCTCATGGCTTCTACTTGAAAGACAGTATCTTTTAGCGAATCTGCGCCGTCTTCGATAGTGGAAAGAACTTGTTGAGAAATAGGTCTCTAAGTGCACCCAACGTGCGGATGGATCGTGGGGGCAAGCTTTCCAACCAATGCAGGGCCTTTCCTGTAAGTGAACATCTAAAAGCTTTTAAACGCAGATATTCTAAATTTACACCATCAGCAATGGTATCACATAAGTGAATATAAGTTGTCATATGTGATGCGCCATGGGGCATTCGGGACCCTTTCTCTCCAAAGTGTGTCTCCTTATCTCCAGTATAAAACTAGTTGTGATTTCAAAGGATACAACAGGGAGGATATAGAAGACTCCGACACCTCCAGTGTTGGGTGCAAGTATTCTTTAGCGTTTTGTGGGATATGGCTTAGTAGCTCATGGGCTTCTCTTCGGGCTTGGACCTCTCGGTCAAATCTAGAATCCATTCTTTGTTGTGCCCGAGTGCACTCGGTGTTAAACTCTTCAACTTGCTTTCTAAGCCTCTCGAGCTCTTCTTGCATGGTTTCTTCATTCACTATGATCCTTTTCGCTCTTTCTTGTAGACAAAGGAAACGCTCCGGTTCGTCGAAGGCTGGGAATTCGGGTGTGCGATCAGTGTGTCGCATACACCTTCTAAACAACACTAAGATTTGTTAGAAGGGGGAATTGAATAAGCAAATATATAAATAAAAATTAAAGCAATTGTCGTTCCCGGCAAATAAAATACAAGACTCCTTCCCGTTGTAGTGGTAGAGAATCAGGATCGATCCACGAGAAGGAGAGTCAGCGGTTCTTGAATAGTCTTTAAAAGTTCCTGTGAATGTCGACCAGAAGCCTCGATATTGACTGGATAGGTCGATATCGACAGCCCCTGTCGATCTCTAGTGTTTCTCACAACCTGCACACACAAACAGATAGGTCGACGTTGACTGCAAAGGTCGATGTCGAGTGAGCTTAAACTCGTCGGTCGACTTAGAAAACTGTTGACTTCAATTCTTCATTTGTAGGGTCAGTTGATATCAACTGAGGGTGTCGATATCGAGTGCAGTAATAGAGCGCAAATAGTGAACAGAAAATAAACAATTTGTGTTCGACAAAGTAGGTCGAAAGAAAATAGAATGGATAACAGAATATGATCAGAAACAATAGAAAGCAATGTTTTTTTTTTGAATTGTAAACTTAATTAATTAACTAAAGCTTCCAAGGTAGGGATTCAGCAGAACAATAACCATGCATGTATCACACTTAAATCGCATAAAAGTTTATGCCTTTATCATCACATGACAAATCTCGTAATCACCAAATAGGAATACAGAGGCTCTCACATAAAAACCTATTTGTTTCTATCCTTTTCATAATTAGGGTTTAGTCAACTCACGCAAACAAATCCTAATTACTATTCGAATTCACAAATAATCAATTCACGTTTCATAGAATGCAAATAAGGAATGATCCTAAACTCTTGCAAAGGATTAAGCACGAGCTAGAAGATGATAACACATAAGAAAATAAGGGATTTAAATGCACATAGATGGCTATTGTCGGGCTCACCCTGACCCTAGAAGTAGGACGACTACTCACTCATCATTATGACAGCACAAGAAGTAATAAAAATAAAACCTTGCATAAAAACTTAAAGTTTATAGTTTACAACCGTCGTCTTCTTCTTCTCTCTCCACTCAGCTGTCTCTTTCTCTATTGGGTTGCTTAATTGCTCAAGAATTGGATGATTGAACTCTAGGTCTAATGCCTTTATTTATAGTGAACTAAACTAAGAAATAAAAATCTATCTAATTTACAAAATATAAATCCTACTTGAATTTAAAACTATCTAAATAATATTCCCTAGGATAAATAGGAATTTACCCATAAGGATAAAAGTATCTAAGGAAGATGATAGAAAATTGACGTGGCTAAGAAATCCTCCAATGATCCGTCCCAGTCCGCGTCTACAATGCATCTGGCGTCCAGTCGATGTCGAGTGATCTTGTCGACATCGAGTTCTCTGAATCGGTCGACTTCGGTTGGTAGTGGTCGACACCTTCTCTTCATGCCTTAGTCTCTGAATTACTTCATTTCTTCAGTCGACATTGATTGCTCTCTCTTGATGTCGATCACTTCTTGTCGAAGTCGAGTGCATGGCTCAAAATCGAGTGCTTTTCTAGTTGTCTTGAATATGCATAAAAACATTCCAAATCCTGCGAAATTAAACCAAAACTTGTGTAGACCTCTATATCTTCCAAATAAGCATAAACTACATAAATTCTCTACTTTCCCAACCCAAAAGTATGAAATATGCATAAGAAATGGAATAAATATAAGCGTAAAACATGGTAAAATAGGCGCACATCAATATCAAAAACACTTCTATAGCTCAATGGTTAAATGAGATCTTTCTTATATGTAAGGTCTTGAGTTCAAATCCTATCAATTATGCTTTGACCATATTTTATTTAAACTCTTTATACATAGTTTATACTATATAAAATCGGAGAAATTGTTACACATAACATTGATTTGTTTTGTTATTATTTATCTTCAACTAATTTAAAATAAATTTTTATCACGATTATTTTAATTATTTTCTATGTTGTGAGAGATTAAGGTTTGATTTTCTTCGGTTTTACTTTTTGTAAACTATCGTATTTGTAAATATTCCTTAAACAATTATGATATTATTGATACACAATCCCTTATTTAAATTTTACTAAATTTTGTTTATCTTACACATCGATCGTAAAATTTCTTATAGCCCTACATAGTTTAGAAACCAATGTTTCTCTCACATATTGATGGTATAATTTCTTTTATCCCTACATAGTTTAGAAATCATTGTAATATTTCACCAAAATGTATCATTTCCTTTATGTCAAATTAAAGTTTAATTTGTTGATAAAAAAAATGAAAGTTGAATTTCAAATCTAATTTACTTCTAATTACACATTTAACACACACAGTTACACACACACGCACAAACACATATTCATCATCTAAATGATCTAAAATATATTTATCTATAAGACATAAAAAGTTGTGTTTAAGGGCAATTCAATGTCTATTTATTTAGTGATTAATATATTCTTTTAAAATTTTATACAAAATGTTATTTTTTTTCTTTATTTACCACGTATGATCTCACTATAATGTTTGAAACAAAATCACATGTCTCGGGCGTAGCAGGGGTCTACCTACCGAGTATACATATATAATTTTGGGGTTTTTCCAATTTAATACCCATCATTAAAAAAAGGCAACCCTAATCTATATGGTTGATTTGTTTATGTAATCTATATAACTACTTAATTCAGTATTCTTTTTGCTTACGTGGCGTCCTCCCCACATTTCACTCACTTTCGCCCAATCATATTCTTTTTTTTCCTTTCAATTTTTTCCCCTTTTTAACAATTTGGAAAGAACGCTTTCTTAGGGTTATTTCCTCCTCCCCCGACTTCGATCATGGCGTCCTTCGTGCCTCAAGCCTTTGTCTTTCTCCTTCGTTGTAGTTATCCCGCCTCAGGACTTCTCTTCTTCCTCCGCCGAGGTTAGACCGCCTCCCCATCTTCATCTTCCTCCATTGAGTTTCAATTTCATTAATTATTTCCCCATCCATATTTTTCTAGGTTTGGCTATGAAATGTCAATTTTTTCCCCTTCTTCACAATTTGGAATGAATGCTTTCTTAGGGTTCATTCCTCCTCCGCCGAATTCGATTATGGCATCTTTCGTGCCTCAGATGTGGGTTATGCTACTCAGGTTTATCGACTTTTAGATTGGGGATTCGCAATTGCTACCGAGGTATATATTGCAATTCTTGCAATTATCGATTCTTCTTTTTTAGATTTTACTTTCTTTTTTTATCTCTATGCTTCATGAAGATCTTTTTAATGCGATCGACTCTGTTGTTGGTTGGTTTAATCATACTCTGGATTGCATTTCCGTGCTAAATTCAGCATGTTCTAAAACAGATGAATGGCCATATTAGGTTGGAACCAATCAAAGATTCCATTTGGGCTTGGGTTCAAGAGGTGGTGTAATAGACAATTGAATTCATTGTAAAGTAGGTGAATGCCATTTTCTTTCTTTTACAAATTGTACTGTGGGGTTTCATTGTAACGGCCCGAGTTAAGGAACCCGGGTTATGTTTCGAAGGATTGGATACTTTCATTCGGATCTTGCAATTCGAGTACGGGTTGAGTTTCAAAATAAAGTGTTAGTACTAAAAGAAGGGATTTCGCACCCTAAATTCGCGATATGTCCATTGGGGACCATAACGTGTCCTACTTCTAAGTCGCATAAAACAAGTTTTGTCAAAAACAACAACTAACATAAAATGATACATAGTTGCCACGACAGAGCCGGGTAAAAACCAAAATACGAAGAAAATATAAAGTAGCAAAAGTGTGGAGTCCATAGCCAGTCTCTCTCTCTCCAACTGCACCATAGGGAATCCCCTCCATAACAGCACAAAATCAAGCAAGGGAATGGGTACGGGAAACTATACCACAAGTGAAAGTCGAGCCACTCATGTGGGTCTTGAAGAACTCGCTGAGGGCATATATCATACTAAACCTAAATAAATGTGCTCTAATGCAGTGTGGAAATATTAAACACATAAAGATGCTGGCAATTTATATATGCAAAAAGCGATTAAATGGGATCCTGCACAGAATGCCAAGTGACATGTCCCTCTCCTGCTCCTGCACCCATTGTCGTTAGTGCAGGAACCAGCCACGTTCAATGCTATTGATGTGCGCTTCACCATGTTTCATGCTTACATTTAGTCTATTTTTATGCATATTTTACACTTTTGGGTTGGGAAAGTAGTAAATTTATGTAGTTTGAGTTTATTTGCAAGATATAGAAATCTACACAAGTTATGGTTTGATTTTGCAGGAAACGGAACATTTTAGAGTGAAAACAAGACACTGAAGCAGCGCTCGATCTCGATCAGAGGCGCTCGATCTCGATCAGAGGCACTCGATCTCGACCATGTGACTCGATATCGACTGATGCACCCAAGGTCGATGATGTAGGGAGAATTGAATTGAATAATAAAATATAAAATAATGCAACCTTTAGCCTCTTCAAATAAATTCAATACTCCCCGCTGTAGTGGTGGAGAATCAGGATCGATCCACGAGGAAGCGTTTCAGTGGAATCCTAGAAAGTGTTTGAAATGTGATGTCTTGATCGACTAGAAGCCTCTAATTTAAGTAGGGTACTCGACGTCGACAGGGGCTATCGATTTCTACTACAACAGAAAACCTACAGAGACAAAAACAAACAGTCGATATCGACCAGGGGTGTCGATATCGATGTCAGTAGCACACGTCGACCTGGCTCAGAAGACTGCCAGTCGACTTCAGGGGCACTCGATGTCGAGTTGTTCACTCGATATCGAGCCCAGTAGCAGGAAGAAGGTGTGTCAATAAAAAAGACCATCGGAGTAGAGCAAAGGTGTCGATATCGACCTGGTTGGTCGATCTCGAGTCGTTCCTACGGCGTTAGTTGTCGGAAAAGATGGCCGAAGACAAATAGGATGGATATAGTAAATATTGATAGGAAAGATCACATTTTTGTGATTGAATAAAATATATAAAAGGAAACTCCTAAGTCTAGAGTTTACCACAACGTTAACCAATGCATGCATAAGGCAAATAAGACGGACAATTGCGTTATTTCACCCGAGAGACAAGCTTTCGCCGTACACCAACGATTAGGAATACTCTTGCAAATAAACCTAATTGTCTCTACCAATTTTATGTTTATACCCCAAGTTAATAACATGAATCACTTTTCTCGCGATAAGGACTAAACATAGAATCGTAGAAGATGATATAGACACAATGATATCAACATCAAGTACTTACCTTAAACACGCATGGCTAACGTCGGGCTCACCCCGACTCTAGAAGCTTTGGAAAACTACTTGCACTTCATCGCAATAAACACCTGGTGGGGGGCAAAGGTCGTTGGCACTTTCTCCCTTTGCCAAATAGTAATAATATCCTAACTCAAAGCTCAAAACCAATAGATTAGTAAATCAATGAATTAATAAACCAAACAACTACTAGTATAGCGATGAAGTCCGGAGTCGAACCCACAGAGAGAAGCGGATTACTATACAATATCTCTAAAAATGACTCTTATGACAAAAGCAATGACTTGTGACAAATTGATAACAAAGTAAAGTGAATAAAACTAATGATTGCAAAGTGATTGATAATAAAGATAGAATAAACATTTCACCTGTAATTCTCTAACAATGGTTGAGATTTATGGTCCTAGGATTGATTAATCAATTATTCATAAGCATATGTCTACTTGACTAAAGTTGAAGGATCCGCAGGGATACAATCACCTTATTCAATATCACTAAAGAATAGCATTAAACACTCAAGCTTTTAGACCAATTGGCATATCGATTCAATGCAATTAAGACACAATTCGAACAACCCGAATCGGCATAATCAACATCTAACCAGTATAGATCAATCGAAATCATCCACTACAAAGACAAGGAAATATCACTACTTCAATACCTTTTTTGCTATCGAGAAAACAATAACGAATTCATAGCCTAGATGCAATTCCTAACATGGTGATCAATCATAGAAAGGAACACAAATATAATCTATAAACACAAGATGATAAATAAACTCATAAATAATTAAATAGAATCAAATCCTCATAATCTATGTAACCATTTTTTCGAATCACAGGCGAAACTATGAGTTTAGCAACTTATAGGCCAAAAACCTCTCTTCTCTCTCAAAGCGTTCATTGTCTCTATGCCACACACACACCCACCACCACACCACACGGCTGGAATAACAAAAATTAACCTTATAAAGAGTCGTGGAAAACCCTAGAAATATAATAATAATATAATAGAAAATAGAATATTCGGATCCAAATCAGGATTGCTGAACACGACATCACGGCGGGCGCCCCCTAAGGCACGGAGGGCGCCGCCTACGCAGTGACGACTTTCTTCTTCTCTTCAATGTTGTGCTTCCTTGCTCCTTCGTAGCCTCTTCTTCAGCCTTCATATGCTCCAAAACATGTCTCCTAAGCTCTTCCAAGATCCCATCCAAGGTCGGAATGTAAAACTGTAGAATAAATACTAAAAAGCATAGATTCCAAACTCGAATACTTGACAAGCAAGATATGAAACTAGACTAAAACATATGCAAAACTCATGTCTAAATGCAATAAGAAATACCTATAATGCCTATATGAAATATGCATTATCAAATCCCCCCAAACTTAACTCTTGCTTGTCCTCAAGCAACCATAAGACAAAAACATCATCTATGCATCCCACAGAAGATCCTTTCACAATTTTACTCATAAAAAACAACATCATCAATAGTGCAAATATAATCAAGGCATATAAACATCATAACATGTATATATGGGATCAAGTTTCTTGCATGCTCAAAAATCCAACCTCACCAAGGATAATGTGTATATCTCACTCTCATGTGTTTAGGCTTTAAGCATACACTCACCTCAATTCCATATACAAGCATCAAATCAAATACTGACATTTATATTGATAAAATCTCCACCGGATACATCAAAGCCGAAATAAGGAAATCAAGAGGACTTTCGCTCAATGGAAACCTTCATGGAAGATTCCATTCAGCGGGGTTGAAATGGGGCTTGGTAAGAAACATAAGGGCAAGGAATTATATTTGGTCATGTGGTACTAAAAATTCCGAGAAAATAAGATTCCAAAAACTCCCAACATAACACAAACTAACTCAATAGTCTCTCATAAACACAACATCTTAAAATATATCAATAAAGCCCAAAATCCTCTATAAATCACCAACTCTCAAAATATATGAATGAACTCCATAGTCATCTCTCAAATCATCATCTTATACTCATCTTATAATCATCTCATCATCATGCATAATATGCATCTACAACACCCAACCGATCTTTCTTTCAACCAACATAAATCCAATCCTCTTCGTATGCAAAAATAAACACACTTGGCTCTTATTCTCTTTTTTTTTCTTTTTTTTTCTCGAATGCCGTTTTTTTTCTTTTTTTTTTCTCTTTTTTTCTTTCGGCATTTATTTTTTTTCTTGAGCCATATACATGAAATAAAACTATGAGGGAAAATAAAGCACATAACATTACATCTTCTCAAAACCATAAACCATAAAACTCACACTTTAGCTTCTTTCCTCCACCACTCCAAAATAGATTCATAACCTACTCAAAATCTGAATTTCCTCGGAAAAGGGTAAGGCTTATCATAGGCTTGAAAATAGATAACCATGTCAATACTCAAAGATAAATGCATAGGAAGAGTAAATCACACAAGAAAAGCAAAAGGAATATAGATGTATCCCTTATAAGGCCAAAACTATCTCACAAGGACAAATTTTTTTATGAATATCAAGCATGCTCACAAACTTAGATCATACATGCTCAATTACCTATGCCTAACCATACTTCACATAAAACCAATTTTAGAGACAAGGACATCATTCTAGATTCCATGGGATTTATAAGATCATGCCAGCATAAAGTCAATAGGACAAACTCAAATTACATGGGTATATTTTGATAACACAAATATGCAATGCATTAGACTCTTCTTATTTATGGATTTTTCGATATTTTTCACATTTTTTTCATTTTTGACATTTTATATAACAAATAAAATAAACATGATGCATGAATTAGAAGAATATCAAAAACAAAATAAAATCAAATACTAGAAATCTAAATATGAAAAAAAACAAACATGAACTAATCTAACTAATTTACTTCACTTCCCCCCCCCCCCCCCCCCCACGCTTAAATGTTGCATTGTCCTCAATGCATAAACATATAGAAAAAGGAACAATGAAAAAGAAAATAAAGGGTTGAATGAAGCAAATCGACTTACCAATTACTGTGAAGGAGGGGTCTGGGAACCAAACTTATCTAGTAGACTCAAACAAATGTGATGGAGCTGATCAATCTTCCTAGCCAGGTTCTCATGAGACTTAGTTAATTCTTCTAGCTCAGTCGTCTGTCGTATCTCAAAATCCGTCAAACTCTTCTCTAGGCAGGCTAAGCGTAAGGTGTCATGAACCACAGGTGGTGTCATCTCAATCTACATCTCCTCGATGTCACTCGCGGGGGTCATAGGATCATCAGATTTCCATAAATCAGTGTCAATAGGAACATGGCTTCAGCGAAAATCGGCTAAAGTGGGACCCACAGGTAAAATAGTAGGCAGATACTAATGATGAGTCTGCTTAGGCCCAGAAATCCAGCGAAATCTCTCAATAGCATACGACAACTACAACCTCTCAACCATCCAAGCAGACACAAGTGAATTAATGTCCCAAGTATATGAAGTACTCATAGGCTGTAGGGAATCTAAATCGATGCCATGATAGATTTCCAAGAGTGTGATCATGTCGCTAAAAGAAATGACCGTAGGAAGATTCTCACGGTGATGAGTACGGGCCATGTCACACACCCTAAAAAACTTAAGCACCCAATCTGGCACTATAGTAGACTCAGGAGTCAAGTAATATATGAAATCGACCATGCAAGGTCTGACAACAACGGTATCCTCAACGCCATAAAAAGTATAACCTAGAATTCGCAGACGGAGACGGAGAGCGGGGTGTGTAATCATATCATCAGGTCGATAGTTACCTCAAGCCTCAGGCATCTTTGACAGCTTCCTCTAATTTTCTGTAGAGTCGAGAGCGAGCACGGCCAGCTCCCACTTCCTACAGCACCTCTTCAAAATACCAAAAGCAGCACCAATCGAAGCATACGACGCATAACAATTTCTTCCCCTCAATTTGAAACGAACATCCTTAAACGAAATTACCTCCAACGTAGTAAGGAATTCCTTGACCAAGCAGGGGTAAGTCAGAGCCTTTCTCCAAACAAAATCACGCAGCCCTCCATGTTCCATCAAAGTCATCACCGAATCAAGCAAACCCAACCTCTTCAATGGATCCTCATCAAAGAACTTAGTCGACATGTAATCACGCTTCCCAAGCTCATTCCAACACTTCACCTCAGTGTCATCGAAGTAGGTTGGCACATCTCTCTTACAATATCCACTCATGATTGATGAGGAGAAAGAAAATCGCAAGATAACCTCATAAAAACGACCAAAAACAACCTCTCTACAGGTGGCGGTGGGCGCCGTGTATGGGGTGGCGAGCACCGGTCTCTACAGAACACGAATCCGAGCATGACGTTGAAGAATCAACGTCCACAACTCCTCCAAACTTGAAACTTGACGACCAAACTTGGTTTCAAAGGCTTTCTTTGGTGGTAGATATGAGAATGGTGTGGAAAAGATTGAATTTGATGGATAAAGGTAGTGATGAACGTGTTTGATGGGTAAGAACTTGATTGAAACACAAGGCTATTAGGTTTTTGGAATGGATTCAAGTAGGATCTATTGGGGTTTATGTATTTCCTTGGAGACAAAGCTTTGATTGATCCAAATTAGGGAGTGGGATTATATGGTGGTTTGGAAATGGGAATTTCCATCTATAAAAAAGAAAAGAAAATATTAGAAATAGACAAAAATAATAAAAGAAAATAAAATAGATAAAAGATTAAATTCTACTCCTAAAACAAATGGAAACTAATCCTAGATAGAACAATCTAATCCTAAGATAGATAAAATAGATAGAAGATAGATAAACTAACCTAACCAAATAAATTCAGAAACCCCATACTTAGTTTCAAAGACTATCCTTAAATAATAAAGATCAAACCCAAGCTAATCCTTAGTGCTAAATCATGCAAATACTAAATCCCAATGTTCATGCAAATACTAGATCCATCAAATCCCAACTCGGTACTGATTCTCAACCCTAAATCATCACATATGCTCAATAATCAGTAAACAATATCAAAGGGAAGAGATCCATACCACAAGAGTTGCAAAGAAAGGGATTTAAAGAGAAAGAAAGTCCTGATCGAGCGGGTTTGACTACCAAAAAAATTGGGGGCGTGGGTTGTTCACAACCGCTGCTACTGTTGTGCACGGGAGGGGCTATCGGATTGCTACTGGTGGCTGTGGTGGAGCAAGGGTAGTGGCACTGGTGAAGGGAGAACGGAGTGAGAGAGAGAGAGAGAGAGAGAAGCTAGGGCTCGATGTTGGGGAAAGAATGAAGAAAGAAAAGAGAGAGGGAGTCGGGGTTTTAAAAGAAAGAAAGAAAACGCACATGACGATTTTTTTTAAACTTACCATGCTAATGCTGCCATCGACGTTGACCGGAGTGGTCGACGTCGAGCATCTTGCATCAGTAATTGACGTCAATTGCTCTGGTCAACGTCGAGCAGCAATTGGCTCCTCCTCCTTTTGACAATATGTCCAGTCGACATCAACTAGAGTAGTCCACGTCAACTACTTTCCTCTGTTGACTGCATCCTCACTGTGTCGCAATCTCTTATTTATGCAGTATGTCAGTCGAGATCGATTAGGTGAGTCAACATCGACTGCTTCTCAAGACTCTAGTTCCCCTGTTTAAAAATAAACTATACCACGAAATATATATATATATATATATATAAACTAAAAATTCCTAACCAAGAAATATAAGAATAAAATAACGGGTTGCCTCCTGGAAGCGCTGGATTTTAATTCGCTAGATTAACATACTTCCCTTTGGTGCTTAGTTCAACGCCAGGGTGGCGCGAATCTTTTCTTCCGGGTCTTCTCTATCATAGTATTTCTTTACCCTATTACCATTTACTTTGAAGGTTGTGCCATCATCACAAAGTAACTCCACCGCTCCATGGGGGAATATATGGTGAACCTTGAAGAGTCCACTCCATCTTGTCCTTAGATTCCCTGGAAACAAGCGAAATCTATAGTTAAATAACAAAACTTTGTCACCTACCTCATAGCTCTTGGGCACCAACTTCTTATCATGTCATTTCTTCGTGTGCTATTTGCAAATTTCGGCAGTCTCATATGCCATAAGCTTCAACTCCTCTAGTGCATGTAAGTCAAGGAAGCTTCAACTCCTCTAGTGCCTGTAAGTCAAGGAAGCTTCAACTGCTCTAGTGCCTTGTGCTCCAGTTCAATGGGCAAGTGGCATGACTTGCCATAAACCAAGTTATAAGAAGTTGTGCACAACGATGTCTTGTAGGTCATTGAGTAGGCCTAGAGCGCAACGTCTAGCATGGACGATCAATCTTTCCTCGAACGTGAGACTGTCTTCTTCAGGATGGCTTTAATTTTGACGGTTAGAGACTTATACTTAGCCACTAGTTTAGGGATGATAAGGTGTTTCCACTCTGTGCGTCACCCCATACTTGGCTAAAAGGGCTTCAAAGCCTCTCTCGATAAAGTGTGAACCGCCATCTGAAATAAGAATTCTAGGAACACCAAAGCGAGGGAAAATGTTAGTTTTCATAAACTTTGAAACTAATTTTGCATCATTGGTCCTAGTTCCAAAATCCTCCACCCACTCAGAGATGTAACCCACCGCTACTAAGATGTATTTGTAGGGGCTAGAAGCAGGGAATGGTCACATGAAGTCTATGCCCTATACATCGAAAAGCTCTACCTCCAGGATTCTTGTGAGCAGTGTGTCATTCCTCCAAGTGATATTTCCTGCATGCTGACACTCATCACAAGATGTTATGAAAGCTTGCACATCTCTAAAAAGGTTAGGCCAATAAAAACCATATTGAAGAATCTTCGCCGCAGTTTTGAATTCTTTAGTGTGGCCTTCAGTAGGGAGAGTGTGACAATGGCGAATGACACTCTTAACTTCCTCTTTCGGTATACAATGTCAAAAGATCTGGTCCTTCCCCTACTTGAACAAGTATGGCTCATCCCAAGAGTATTGATTGATGTCGTGTCAGAACTTCTTCTTTGCTTGTGAAGTTAGTCCTTATGGTATTTCACCTCCTACAAGGTAGTTAGCAAAATCCGCATACGAAGGCACCTTCACCCCTCTAACAGTAAATAATTCATGTATAGGGCTGGATGGAGGAGTAAATAACATGTCATCACCGGGATTTACCTTTTTGCGAGATTCACCTTCGATATGATTGGAAGAAGGACGACGTCAGGTAGGGACAATCGATGTCGATTGATGTGCTTCAGCCTTTAGACTTTCTATGGTCGATGTTTCCTTTAGAGTCGACCAAATGTGGTCGATATCGACCTCTCTCTGCGGGTATATTAGTGGAATTCTGGTCGAAATAGGATTAGTATTAGTCGACTGGGTGTAGTCAACGTCGAGCACTCCCTGTGCTTGCCTAGCTTCTTGTCTCATAAGGTGCTCATTGGGGTGGGAGTCATTGATTTGTGTGTTGCCCTTAGACTCTTCAAGTAGCCCCATAGAGTTCTCAGCTTCCTTTTTGTCTTTAAGCTCTATGTCGAACTCTTGGAGTATGAGCACCAATCGTAGGAGCCTAGATTTTGCATCCTTCTTCGTCATCAAATACCTTAAAGTTGCATGGTTAGTATGAATAATTACCTTAGAGCCCACTAAATTTGAGCAGACCTTCTCAAATGCAAAAACCACTGCCATGAACATTTTCTCCATCGTGGTGTATTTTGCCTGGACCATGTTAAGAGTCTTGCTTGCATAATAGATGGCCTGAAGCTTCTTGTCCTTTCGTTGTCCTAGGACTACTTCTACGACATAATTGCTTGCGTCGCACATGATCTCAAAAGGTAGCAACCAATCAAGCGATTGTATGATGGGGGCAAACACTAGAGCTTCTTTTAGCCTATTAAAAGCACCAAGACATGCTGCAGAAAACTGAAACTTAACATCCTTCATTAGTAGGTTAGTTAAGGGATTCAGAATCTTAAAAAAGTCTTGAATGAAACGTCTATAAAAACCAGCACGACGAAGGAAACTCCTCGATCACATCCTTTATGCTTGAAGGTGGTGGCAATATCTCCACTAGTTCAATCTTTGCCCTGTCCACCTCAATGCCCTGCTTTGATACCTTATGGCCTAGAACAATTCCTTCTCTTACCATGAAATGACACTTTTTGCAATTGAGAACCAAGTTTGTCTCTTCGTATCTCTTGAGCACCCTACGAAGGTTAGCACGACAAGCATCGAAGGTAGTGCCATAGACAAAAAAATCATACATAAATACCTCAACAATGTCCTCTATCATGTCAGAGAAGATGGTCATCATGCACCTCTAAAATATGGCACGGGTGTTGCAGAGCTCAAATGGCATCCTCCTGTATGCAAATGTTCTATAGGGACACGTGAAGGTTATCTTCTCATAATCTTTAGGATAAATGGGAACCTACTAGAAGCCAGAATATCCATCAAGGTAACAAAAATAATCATGTTCCGCTAATATTTCTAATACTAGTCAATGAATGGAAAGGGAAAATTGTCCTTCTTAGTGGCGGTGTTGAGCTTTCTGTAGTTGATGCATATCCGCCAACTAGTTGTGATCCTTTTGGGCACTAGCTCTCCCTTCTTATTCTCATCCACTGTCATTCTGCCCTTCTTAGGAACCACATGAACTGGGCTCACCCATTTGTTGTTGGAGATGGCATAGATGGTTCCTGCATCCAGCATACGCAGGATCTCCTTCTTCACTTACTCTTTCATGTTAGGGTTGAGCTTTCGCTGATGCTCGATGGTTGCCTTGTGATCATCCTCTAAAAGGATTCTATGCATGTAAGTAGCGGGCGAAATACCTTTATTATCCTCCAAGGAGTACCCAATTGTCTTTATATCGACATGAAGCACCTCCATGGGCTTGTCAACCGCCTTCGTAGTTAGTGAAGAATTGATAATCACATGATAAGTAGAATTGGGACCGGAAAATTCATACCTTAGTGTTTCGGGTAATGGCTTCAGCACCAGAGAAGGTCCTTGTGGTATGGAAATAGGCTCTACCTTCTTTGTCTTCATGATTTCACTAAGGTAATCAGTCTCAATCCTCATGATGATAGTGACTAGGAGTCATCGTAGGAATTCTGCAAAAAAGTAGTCAACATCGAGTAATAGTGGTCGACGTCCACATGAAATTTTATGCATAAATGGGCCTCTGAGATGGTCAACGTCGACTGGTGGTGCTCGACCTCGACCACATCTGAATATACCTGGGCCTCTATGTGGGTCGATTTCGACTGGTGGGGCTTGATGTCGACTGCTTTGAAAGTAGTCGACATCGACTGCTCGTGGTCGATGTCGATTGTATCCTCAAACTCCATTGATAAAGCATCATCGAAGACTTCCTCCACGCTTGAATAAGTACCCAGGATCTCTTCAATATCCTCCTCTGTTAGCTTGGCCACAACTTTAGCGAAGGCTTCATCAGAAGTCAGGGCCCTTTCCATCGGTTCTTCGCAATCAATGATGTTAATTCTAGCATAGACCGACTTGATCTCAATTCCATTGATTTCCTTCATTGTGTGATTGAATGAGAACTCAATCACTTCATTTTCTATGGTGAAGGTAAGAAGGCCTTTTCTTACGTTGATGTTGGCATTCGTAGTAGCAAGAAAAGGCCTACCAAGGATGATAGGCACAATAGGATCATCGGGCATTTCCAACACTATTAAATCCGTGGGTACAAAGAACTTTCCCACCTTGACAAGAACATCATCAACTATACATGTGGGTTTTACCCATGAGTTATTCGCCATGTATAGCTTCATGTCCATGGGTTCTAACACTCTAATGTTCACCCATGAACAAATAGATAAGGGCATAAGACTCACGCTTGCCCCAGATTCACATAGGGCTTTGTAGTGATGTTGGCTAAGTTCCACAGTGATAGCGAACTTCCTTGGGTCACTCTTCTTTTCTGGGAAGTCCATCTTGCTACATTCCTCTGCGATCTCAGCCATCGATCACTTGTTGCTCATAATCTCTTTGAGGAATCTTACATATATAAGTATCTCGTTGAGAGCTTATGTGAATGGAATTATGACGTTTAAGCCTTGAAGCATGATAATGCATATTTTAGATAGGCATTATAGATAGGTCTTATTGCATTTAGATATTCATATTGCATATGTTTTGTGTTATTTGCATTGTTTTGCATTTGGAGTATTCAAGTTCAGAATCTACGCTATTTTGTGTTTATTTTGAACTTTTACATTTCGAGCTAGAATGGAGGTTTGGGACATTCAGAAAGGATGATTTTGGAGAATTAGAGAGTCCAAATGAAAAGCATCAAGGGAGCTATGGAGCATAACATTGAAGACATAATAAGAAGAATCAAGATATTGTAAAAGCGGTGCCTGCCGCTATTTCACCGGCGCCCACTGGTCGTGCGCGATTTGAAGATTCGATTTGTCCGAAGATCTTATTATTCGTTTATTGTTATTTTATTTTCTAGGGTTTTGCACAATGGTATATTAGGTTATTTTATAGAACTATTCATTGTAGTTGAACAATTAGAGAGATTGAGAGAGAGAGAGAGAATTAGGTTTACTTTGGCTAGAGTTGCTAAACTCATAGTTTCGCCTGCAATTCGAAGACATGGTTGGATGAATTATGAGGATTTGATTTCAAATTAGTTATTCTTTGGTTATTTATCATATTTGTTCTTTATTGCTTGATATTTGCACATGTTCTTAATTAATGAACTAAACATGCTATTAGGTCAAGTACGTAGTTAATTAAGGCTATTCTTGTAATGTTACATGAATAAGTGATTGATCATGCGGGTTTAATCTACCAAAACAAAGTTAGGCATAACTTTAGGAATACTAATGAAATCAATCCGAGGATCATGAGCTCCAAACCATTGTCAATATTTGCAGGTGAAGCACTTTTCCCATATTATTATCAACTTACAATCATTATTCCTTTGCATCTTTATTTATTTCAATTGCTTCCTACAATCTTATTGCCATTAGTTTAAAGAATGTTCTTAAGAATTACGAATCAGTCTTCTCTGTGGGATCGATTCCTTACTTGTCTACTATACTAATATTTTGTTTAGCATTGAGTTAGGATATTTTGTATTTGGGAGATCCGGACCAACGACACAATTACACATGGTAAAAAAAGCTCACCAAATCTTGGCGTCGTTGTCGGTGAAGTCTAGTATTCGTGTTCTTGTGTTGATTTTCTTTTTTCTATCTTTTGTTTATTTTTTTTTATTTTTAGTTCTTATTTTCTTTTAGGTCTGACCTACTCTGTATGGTCAAAACCCGTGCTACTAATTCATCGCCTTTGTCTTTTGGTCCAGAGATTGAGAAGTCTCTATCCAGGTTGAGAAGAAAACTTGATTTTAATCACGTAGAGACGATGGATAACAATAACAACAATAACGAAAACATTGAAAATGCACCAAGAAGAACCTTGAGAAGATTGAAGGAGCCAAATCTGAATGCACAACCGCTTGCAATCAGACTTCCTATTCTCTTTGAAGGTTCCGGGTTTTAATATAAATCCAATTGGTCTAATGATCCACCCCTAATACATATAAATTCAGAAGCAAGGTCTTAAACAAAAATTGAGCCACGTGTCCATCTTTTTACAAAAATAAGAAACCGTCTCTTCACCACGTTCTTCTTTGCACCCTCCCCTTTACTCTCTCAGAAATCATCTATGTGGCTATGGAAATTGCCCTTCTACAGAGCGAGGATTTCGCCGACGAGATGAAGGATAAAGGATCACGCCTAGGTCGTCGATTGCTTCAACTGATGTCGTCGATTGCTTAAACCGATGTCATCGATTGCTTCAAGGGTCAGAAATCACGCCGAGGTCGTCGATTGCTTCAACCACTGCAGTTTCATCCTTTTCCTTGAATGTCGTCTGATTCACACTCCTTTGGATTTCGCCGATGAGCTCACGAAGAAAGGATCACACTCCTTTGGAGATTCGTAATTGCTGCCGAGGTATATATTGCAATTCTTGCGGTTATCGATTCTTCTTTTTTAGATTTTACTTTCTTTTTTATCTCTATGCTTCATGAAGATCCTGGTAATGTGACCGACTCTGCTGTTGGTGGATTTTTTTTGTTAATTTTCCGATCAATTACCCATTTTTAATAGATTTTTAAAAGCTTGCATATTGGGGTTTTGAAGGTAGAGTTCATCCAATTTCCAAAAACAATTCCAATCTTTGGTAATTGATGTGGGGAATTGAGCATTTCTCCCATAATTTTTTCTGGATTCGACGTTTTTAGTAGGATTGCATAGGGCTAATTGGGGTTCTTTCATCTTTCATGTCAGCTCACAGTTTTTTTGTGTAGTTTGATTTGCAAATATTGAATTTTTTAATCCAGTATTGATACCATTTCTAATTGGTTTGCAGAAAAATTTTTGTTTGTGGTGTACTGTGGAGTAGTTCGATTATTTTGAGATGTCATTCCTTTTCCTTGATTACTATGGATTTATATAGTTTAATCATGTTTTGGATGGCATTTCCGTGCTAAATCCAACATGTTCTAGAATAGATGAATAGTCATATAGGTTGGAACCAAGCAAAGATTCCATTTGGGTTTTGCTTTAGGAGGTGGTGTATTAGACAATTGATTTCATTGTAAAGTAGGTGAATGTCATTTTCTTTCGTTTACAAATTTTACTGTGGGGTTTTATTGCTTCTTTCAACAATAATAAATTCAGCAGTTTTAAGAATTTTTATATGATAATTAAGGTATTGTCTCTCGGCTGATTTAAAAGGAGGCTAAAAGAAAGTTATATGTCACTGCAGGCTCAGACACCTCCTGCTCAAACAGATTGTTTAAAACCTACACTATGGGATTTGACTTTATCTTGATCAAGCTATTAGCTTATTACTTTTTTCCATGGCTGCTTGCTTATAAGTCTCAGAAGGATCAATTCCATATAGCTTAGTTTGTTACTCTCTATTTTCTGACAATAGCTCCCAATATCTGCATGTTTCTTCTCACTATACTGGTAGCTTGATTTTAAATCTTTCATATAGGTAGATATTCGTCACTTTGTATTCTTAGGTCTTTGTATTTTATAGATTTCAGATTTCAGAAAAATGTAAACTTGCCTTCATATTCCAGATATAGCTAACTTGCATTCAATTGTCATGATAGACATTTACTTGCCTTTATATTTCATAATTTAGAGATATCTAGGATTTTCATATATTAAAAAATAGTTAAGTTGGCTTCATATTTTTAGATTGAACAGATGCATAGGATTATTATATTTTAGAGCTGATAGATGGCTAAATTGACCCTTAGATTTCAGATATAGATAAATTGCATTAGGATTTCATAGTTGAAAGATTACACCCACTAAAAGAACAGACTAAGAATTTATAATTTGACAAAACCAACTGATTAAACTTAGCAAAGAAAAAGAAAGCAGTTCAACACCATGAAACAGAAAATCGAACCTAACCAAACCATGATAAGTGGACACGATTGACATATTTTATATAACCGAGAATTATGGTGTGATGAGGCAGTATACTACAAGTATCAAGCATTATAATAGAGTACGAATTTTAGAAAATCAAGCATTGCCTTAAGAAAAACGGATATACTGGACAGAGGCCGAATAACTTTCCAGGTAGCATGGCCTTGAGTTGTAAATACGTATGGATTAAAGAGAAAATAAACATAGAACCTTAGGAGTTCTGTTTGACAGATTTCAGATTTCAGAAAAATCAGTCATATAGGTAGATATTAAATCTGTCATGTAGGTAGATATGAAATCTATGAAATTGTTAGCTTGATTTAAATCTGTCATATAGGTAGATATTCATCACTTTGTATTCTTAGATCTTTGTATTTTATAGATTTCAGATTTCAATCAAATCTAAACTTACCTTCATATTCCAAACATTGTATTTTATAGATTTCAGATTTCAGAAAAATCTAAACTTACCTTCATATTCCAGATATAGCTAACTTGCATTAAATTGTCATGATAGACATTTACTTGACTCTATAGGGTAATCCTACCAACTCCATGGAGTTCAACTCCACGTTCCACGGGATCTTTACCCGTCTAATATGAGCTTTTCCCTTTTATAAGGATCATGAAGATTTGCAGGATCTATATTTCCTTTCTTGGTTAGATGCTCTAAATTGTGAAATGTGAACTTAGCAGTGGTGGTTACATCATATATTCATTTGTATAACCCCTCATCACACATACATATATGTTTTTGTGCTACAAAAAATGGCACTGAATTTTATCAATTCAAATGACAAGTTTGATTTGATATGTTTAGACCTCTTCATGTTTTACTGTGATGGGATTGGGAATTTAGGATGAGAGGATGAAGGTTTTGCAGTACTATTGGAGGCAAATTAAAGGCGTCAAGCTTAAGTCTCCAACCCATTTTCGTGTACCCTAGCTCATTCTGACATATCAAATTAAACTCAACCAGCTCATCTTACAGTGGATTCACTCTTCTTGATTTTGTGTAACATAAGTAATTAAACATATTCGTATGCAGAGCTGTTATATTTTTACAATAATGCATACCATATTGGTATTTCATAGCCATACTAAGAGAATAACTAGGGACATGTCTCGAATGCATAAGGAGGATTGATGATAATCTTAAACAACACAATGGAAAAATACAGGGACTGAAAAGAAATGTCAACTAACTCTTTTCCATTCTCACAAGATAATGATCAGATATGAGGCTCTTCCTGATGTTTTTCTCTGCATTGTCCCTTGCTTTCGCTTCCCGTTCTCTGTGACTTGGCTGATTATGAACATACCACTACTCATAAATGCAACAATTTAAGTTTTGAAAACTCAAACAAAAGCAAATCTGATAACATAAATAGAAGCAACACTTATGTTATGAAAACTCAAACAAAAGCAACTTTGATGTATGTTCATCGTTTGGTTTGATTGAGTGCCAAATTCATTGTGCAATTTGTCACAGTTGGCTTGACCATCTTTTTTAAGTCTATTAGCTCAATTGGTAGAGCGATGTGTTAATATACACATGATGTGGGTTCGAATCCCATATAGGCTTTCTCTAAATTGTAGATCTAAGAAACATAAATGCAACAATTTGAACAGAAATTTGAACACAAATGCAACAATTTGTGTTTCAGATTGCTTCTGTTACATGTTATCTCAGATTTCAGCTACTGTTATGTCGTTATCATAATGTTTCTCAGAAATCTTTCATATTTCAGACGTTTGCTGTCTATTTGTTTCTTAGATCTGATGTGTAGAGAAAGTCTATATGGGATTCGAACCCATATCATGTGTATAATACCACATTGCTCTTCCATTGAGCTAATAGACTTAAAAAATATTCATAAACAGACAACTAAGCTTGCACTTCTGAAATAGCATAATATTCAAGTCAAAGAAGCAACAGTCTAATATATTCATTGCTTGATAAATGAAAGCAACACTTAGCTTAATATATTCAAGTCTAATATATTCATTGCTACATAAAGTGAAATAAGCAACAACCTAATACATTCAATTCAAGTCAAACATAAACTTAGCTTAATTTATTTTCAGCAGATACATTGATCATATCTTGAACCATAGCAGCAAAAAAAAATTCAACCAGGGCATCGCAACATTAGACATACAGCTCCATCATTTACAGTAGTACTAATATGACCTGTATATTAGACATACAACTCCAATTCAGACCAAATCTAGAATTCTAATTCACATTTACTAATCTAGAACTCCAATTTTTACATTGCACTTCTTAGTCATACCAAATCTGGAGCTCCAATTCACATTTAATAAGATAAGAAACCCCATACCATAATTAATCTCCCATGAATTGATCGACTCAAACATGATTGGAATCGTATGACAGAACTAGGGAAGGAGGCGGAGAGCGACCGAGGTAGAGGTGGAGAGCGACATCGACCGAAGGGAAGAGGCAGAGAGTGAGAGAAGAGGCGACATGGGAGGTTTGCAGCGGCAATTTCATGGGTTGACCTCGAATCAGACCAAAAAATCGAAATCAAAATCGAAAGGAAGCAGACCAAAAATCAAAATCGGATCAGACCACTCATACCTTGACAGAATGATAGATCTATTGCGAAATCGGAGGGGAAGACTCGGAGGCGGCGACAGTAGCAATCACGAGCGAGGCACCAGCAAAATCAAGGGGCAATCGGAGGGGAGGACTCGGAGGCGGCGACGGATGTATTCACAGACAAGGCACCGGCGAAATCGAGGGGAAATCGAATGGGAGGAGTCGGAGGCGGCAACGACGGCAATCACGGACAACGTAACAGTGAAATCAAGGGGAAATCGGAGGGGAAGAGTCGGAGGCGCACCATTGAGAATCTGAGACAAGGGAAAGCCGTTAAGGGTTTTACCGTCTGAGAGGGGGGAGTTTCTTAAGCCTTTTTAATGATTTTTAAAAAAGGCCTGAACTTCACATAAATTTCCAAATTGCCACCGTTTTATAAAGGGAAATTCACAGAAAACCACCCCTTAAATATGAGTGTTTTCACTTAACCACCTCTTAAATTCAAAATTATAGAAAACCACCCTTTAAATGGTTTTTACTTACAACTCACCACCCCTTCATCTATTTTCATTAATTTATCATTAAATATATTATATTTTAATATTTTTAAACTTAAATTTGATTATAAATATATTCAAAATTTTAATTTAAGGGCTCGATTATATTTTATGGATAATTTTATTTTTTAAAAAAAAACAATAATGAATATAGCCTACAATTATCATCTTAATAATTATATTTAATTTATATGATTAATTGATAACCTATTTTTTCAAAAAAATTTAGGTAAATTTAAAGAAAAAAGTTACATATAACAAATAAAATGGATCAAACTCATATTTTAAGTTGAAAATTATTAACTATTAGTATTATTTTTTAAAAATAAATAAAATGATCACTAAAATATAATCGAGCCCTTAAATTCAAATTTTGAATATATTTATAATCAAATGTGAGTTTAAAGACATTAAAATATAATATATTTAATGATAAATTAATAAAAATAGATGAAGGGGTGGTGAGTTGTAAGTAAAAACCATTTAAAGGGTGGTTTTCTGTAATTTTGAATTTAAGGGGTGGTTAAGTGAAAACACCCATATTTAATGGGTGGTTTTATGTAAATTTCCCTTTTATAAATGACCATTGATCTAAAAGGAACGACTCAGATTTTTCAAGTAGAGCGCGTGTCGGGAAAAGTGTGGAATCAGTCAATCTACTATTTTTTTTTTGTCAAATTTAAAGTATCGATTGTCTAGATAAAAGAATTCACCATGACAACCAAATATTTCGAAGAACAACAAGGTAAGGAGTATGGGCAAATTTAAAGTATTGATGAAATTTGTGAAAATTGAAGGTTATAAAGTGTTGATCAAATTTCATCATAAGATATTGGGGTTAGTTGAAGTTGCAGATTATAAATTTGTGGTTTTTTGGGTTTAGTCCTTGCTCGAGAGGTGTTCGATAAAATATTTAGACTAATGTAATAGGTAGAAGTATTGAAATTGATTTATAATTTAGACTAATTTAAGAGGTACAATATATATTTTTAATATTTTGGTATCTTAGAATTCATGCATTTAAACATAGGGTATTAAATACTTCATCCGTTCGGCAACATGTCGTTTACTATTAACGAACGCTTTTTTAGAATGATAAAAAACTATATAAAATATTTATTTTTTATAATAATTTTTAAACAAGTTTGTACTTATTAATAATAACTACGAAATTGTTAAAAAATTATTAAAAAACTAGATATTTTATATAGTTTTTATCTCCTAAAAAATGTGCGTAAATAGTAAAGTGACATGCTTTTCCGAACGGAGGGAGTATCATTTTTTAACTCCTTAGGGTTTATACGTTTTTTTTAGAAAAACGGAAAGCAATTAGAACGAACTAGACATGATCGGTAGTCCATCCTAGAGCATCCTGGCCTTTCGGATGAGAGCATGAAGTTCTAAATCTGTGATAGGGTTGGGGATAGTGGATGAGTGACCCAAACAGGCCAATTTGTCCGCTATTGTTAACTTTGTTGAACACATGGCGAATATGGACCGTTTGAAAGCGACAGAGATCCATCAAGGAGTCAGAAATGATCATTTCGACTTTCCAATGACATTTCCAAATTCATTTAAGTGCATTTATAATGCCAATGTTATCTCCCTCTATTTCGATATTTTGGATATTCAACTGCAGTGCTTTATGGATTCCTTCTCTCGACGTTGTTGCCTCAACTTTGATAACCGAGCAAGAAGGGATACTACCTCCCTTCATATAGACCCAACTTGCTTCATGATCGCAAATCACAAATCCAATTGCAGAGTTTCCATTATCGTAAGGATCCGTAAAAATTTAGTTTAAAGCATGATCTTTTTTGTTTTCCCCATTTGATAACTTTTTTCTTTCAATTTTCACGGCTCGGTGGATGGTTCGATAAATGACTTCATCATAACAACCAAAGATTTCAAAAAATGGCATGGTGAGAACGGATTAATTATGAGACTTTTGTTTGTGCTTGTAAGTGTTATTGTATTATAATAGGAGTTGTAATTGATAGCTTAACAACAATTCAAATGAAATATATTCATGGTATAGGGGAACTAAAGCGGTAAATTTCATGAAAAATACTTACCCGTACAAGGTACAGGAAAAGTACTAGTTTACCTAATTTTCATGGAAGGTTTGGAGATGAGCCAAACGAACATCTCATAGAGTTTGCTAATAACTGTGAGAGACTAAGACCTCAAGGCTTGATGGATGACCAACTGATGCTTAGAGTGTTTCCCTTCACTCTAAAAGATGCAGCAAGTGATTGTCTATATTATCTTTTGCCCGAAAGCATCACTACTTGGGATGGATTGAAGAAGGCTTTCCTTCGAAAGTTCTTTCCTGCTACTCACCTCAGCAAACTCAAGAATGAATTGTCTAGTATTGAGCAATCACTTACTGGGAGCCTGTATGAGTATGTTGAGAGATTCAAGAAGCTTAAAGGAAGTTGCCCACAACATAGTATACCAGAGGATGATGTTGTCCTCTATCTCTATGAAGGCTTGCTTGATAGAGAGCGCAATTTCATCAATGCTACAAGCAGAGGAGATGTCCTAATCAAGATGCATGAGGAAGCAATGCAAATTTTTAAAGACTTAGTCAATGCTTCAGAACAATATGGGAGACACCAAGGTGTTAGAGGAGTACATAGATTGGACAACTCTAGAGACAATCGTAGAGATGATCTGGATAGGCATGCTGAGATAGTCAAGAACATGGCTGTGAAGATGAATCAGGCACAACAGCCTAAACCCTGCGGAGATTGTGGAGATCCAAATCACCCTAATGATAAGTGCACATTGATTCAAGAGGAGGTTGTTGATGTCAATGCAATAAATTATGGAACTCACCCAAACATTGGTAACAATTTCCTCAATTTAAATTACAATTCAAATTATCCAAGTGGTTTTAATAGTAGGGATCAGCAGTGATGTGCGCGCAAATTGCCATATTTTCCATATACATTTATGTCTATTTTGTCGATATTTTCATGCATATTGGTTGGGAAAGCATAAGATTAGTGTAGTTTTTGCTTGTTTGCCAAATATAGAGGTCTACATGAGTTTCTATGTTATTTCGCATAAATTGAGACAAAAATGGAGCAATTTGGAGAAGAGAAGAAAAGATGAAAAAGAACTCGAAGTCTACTGAGGAGTCGAAATCGACCTAAAGACTCGACATCAAGTGGAAAGAGCACCAGAAATCAAGCAGAGGAAGAACAAAGCGTGTCTACACAGACTGGTCGATATCGACATAAGTGGTCGATATCGAGTGCCCTAGCTCGAGTGAATTGATAGATTGCGAGTGCTAATTCGAGGTCGAGTAGAGCTGGCTCAAGATAGAAGAGATGAGGTCGATATCGGCATGTCCTGGTCGATATCGAGTGCTGCTGCAGACAGATCCGACATTGTTTTTGATAGAATTCTATCCGAAGAGTTTACATCTATCCTAAAGTCAAGATCTTTTATCCATTCTTAACAGACTTGTTATCCTTTATGGTGAATTGCTATTTACCTAAAGCGATTTAGTTATTTACTTTATTTAAGTTTTATCTTAGGAATAAAGATAGATTTTCTTATCCTTGGATAGCGAGGTTTGAGATCTATAATTAGAGGCCATGGGCTGAGTTTAATCATTCAAAAATTGAATCCAGAAAAGCATTCAGAAAACATTCAATTTCAGTTCATAGTTACAATAGAGAGAGAGAGAGAGAGAGCCGAGTGGGGTTGAGAGGAAGCGAGAGCGGAGAATTGGCTTTGATCGGTGTACTCTTTCTTTTGCAATTTCAATTCAAAGTAGTTTCTTTTCAATGATGATGATGTCCATGATGACGAGGCATGAGTAGTTCCCTTACTTCTAGGGTCGGGGTATGATTTTTGTGCATCAAAGGTATGATTTTTATGCGATTCTGTCTTCTATCCCTTATGCATGATCCTTTGCGAGAGTTGAGTAGATTCATTATTTGCATTATTGAAGCGAAAGCCAATCATATTGTGAATTTGGATTTGTCATGAAATTGGATAGTAACTCTTAGGTTTTATGCGAGAGCCTCTAATCACTTAATTGTTGGTAATGAAAGTTATATGACGGAAAGGCATCATCTTTCATGAATTTCGCATAAGTCTTATATGGATATCGTTGTGGCATGAATCCCCGATCTTAGAAGCTTTTTAGTTTATTGAAGTATACAAAATCTGTGTTTTTATTCTGTCCACCCTTCCATCATCATTCTTACTTTCTTTGGACTCTTTTCCAACAAAATTTGGTTACTTTACAGTTTCTGTTGAAGACTCGAAATCGATTGCAGAGGTCGATATCGAGTAGCTGACCCAATATCGAGTGAACAACTCAACATCGACTGTGCTTTTGTCTTCTGCAGGAATTTGCTGGAAATCGACTGGATCTGTAGTCGATATCGACTGGCTGAATCGATATCGAGTGGTCTTCTGGAGTCGAAATTTGATTGTGATTGCAAGCTTAGGAAGCGCTGACATACCTCCTCGTGGATTCAATCCTGAATTACCCTACCACTACATCGGGAGGGATTCTTGTATTTTATTTGCTTGGACAAGGGAGTTGGTTTAGTTTGATATTTTATTTGATATTTTATCAGTGATCCCTCCCCCCTACGAACAAGCAGTAACAAGCACCTTACCAAGGAAGGGGCCAATTTGAGAATCGCTTTAAGAAATCCTCAACAGGAGGATAGAGAAGATACTTTGAGGTTGTTGTTGGACAAGATGAGTGTCCAAGAAAAGATATTGCGTCAAATAGTTAAAGAGATTGGAGAACTCAAAGTTAAGGATTCAGGCAAGCTACCATCGCAAGTAGTAGTTAATCCAAAGGAGAATGTAAGTGTCATGATCCTTAGAGGAGGAAAGGAGATTCAATTTCCAACACAAAGCATTCAAGAAAGGCCTAAGGAAGTCATAGGCATGGAGAAAGAGGAGCAAGGAATCTCGGATTTCAAAACACCGTTAACCGGCGCCCGCCGCCCTGACCGGCGCCTGCCGCTCCTTGTAGAAGTGTATCCGATTGTTGATCCTCATCCTACCACAAAGCAATCATCGAAAGAGTGGTCCCTTGAGGTTTCTAAACATGAAACACCCTTTCCCCATGCCTTGAAAGCTGATAGGAAGTGGGAAGATGAGCAAATTTTATATGATATCCTTGCACATTGTGAGGTAAATATTCCACTTTTGAATTTAATTAAATTTGTGCCTCACTATGCTATGTTTTTGAAGGAATTATGCACTATGAAAAGAAAGAAAAGGTCGAGGAATAAAGAAAAGGTAAGCATAAATGAAAATGTTTCTGCCATGCTACAAAGGAGATTGCCTGAGAAATGCAAAGACCCAGGTATGTTCATTATCCCATGTGCGATTGGAAACATTAGATTCACTAGAGCTATGTTGGATTTAGGTGCTTCAATCAATATGATGTCTTATAGCTTATATATGTTTTTGGGTCTAAATGCTATGACAGAAACATGTGTAACAGTACAACTCGCTGATCGATCTCAGATCAAGCCTAAAGGAGTTATTGAGGATGTTTTAGTAAAAGGTGATGAATTAATATTTCCTACTGATTTCTTGGTATTAGATATGGAACAAAGAATGTCGGATATTTCAATCATCTTAGGAATGTCATTCCTTCGAACGACTAAGAGAAAGATTGATTGTTGCGAAGGCTCCCTAACCATGGAGTTTGACGGTAGAAAAATTGAGTTTTCTATTTACGATCCTAAAAAACATTGTCCTGAGAATTCTTTGGATGCTTCTAATACTAATAATGTTGAGTGTAGGGATGAATCTAAAGAGTTTTTGCATGTCCTAAGGGAAAAGAATTATTTAATGTTGAATCTTCTAATAATTTGAACTCTTTTGTAAGGAAAGAAGAGCTTAAGATGCAATTTAAAAGTGTGATTAGTCCACATGAACCTATCATTCTACCATACGAAAAGTTAGTTTCTAAGAATGTGGAGGTATTTGCAATTTCAGGATAACCTCCAGGAAGGATTCAAGTTAAGGAGAAGAAGTTGATGGAGGAAATGGATGAATGTTTGGATAGGGCATTACATCTTCCCAAGGTGCCATAACTTGTCAAAATAAGGGCAAGTGTAGAGGACCCTAGTGAAGTCACTTGATCCAACGAGAGCAACACGTCGAGCCAAAGATATGAAACAAATGCGCTTCTTGGGAAGCAACCCAAGGTAAGTAGGTAGTTTATTTGATTTTTGCAATTGTTTTTCAATTCAATAAAGTAGGACAAGTCTATTTTCTGCATTGTTGCAAGTAAAACACTGACAGTTTGAACGAAGAAAAGAAAATGAAAGTAAAACACTGACAGACTGGTGCCCGCCGCTCAAAAACCGGCGCCCGCTGCCCCATTGATGTGGGACGCGGATTCTATTTTGGAAAAGGCATGGGATCTTTTGGGATTAGATCTATCTTTTATATGTTGTCCTTACTTTTCATCTAGACACTTTTTATCTTCTATCTTTTACACTAGCTTAAACTTTTTCCCCAAGAAACACAAGAAACCCTAAGACCCTCCTACACAAATTCAAATTCCGAATCCTAAACCCTTGAGTTTCAATTCAAAAAGCCTAATTTTCCCCATTCACCATGAACCATCCATATCATCTTCATTCCCAAATCCCAAATTCAATCAACTACCACCCTTCATCTATCAATTCTAAACCCAAATCCTAAGCTTCCATCAAATTCAAGTTCTTTCCACCACCACTACCATCTTTTTCATACAAGAAGGCTTTGGAGCCATGTTGTGCACCTCAAGAAGTCAATTGGAAGGAGTTTCAATATCCGGACAGTGACATTTGAAATTCGGATTTCAAGATCACTGTTTAATGGCGCCCACCGCTCTAATACCGATGCCCGTCGTCGTTGCAGAGAGGTCGTTTTTCTTGGTTTTTTGTGAGTTCTCTCATGTGCTTTGCTTGTTTTGTTCATTATGGAAGTGTGATTTGCTAGGATAATGCCCCAATACTTGGATGATGTGGAGAGAGCCTGTTGGAATAAGCATAGCAATCGAATTAATGTACAAACCAAGTTCTTTGATTTAGAAGCTTTAGGACATCATGTTTGTTGAACATAATTGTAGAATTACTTGAGCATTGTGGTTTAGGAGGTTTGGTGAGAAGGATTGCACCAACCTACCCATACCTAGTTAAGGAATTTTTGAGAACATTAGAGGTGCGGTCCTCCAAGGATATTCGGTTCAAGTTAATGGGAAGAGAATGCTATGCTATGAAGCAGTCTTTTATGGAAGCTTTTGGGGTGAGTAAGAAGTGCTCTCCAAAGTGGGAATCCACCATGAACGTGCTCAAATTCGTTGAAATTTGGAGAAGTTTGACGAGGAGGCCCAAGGAGTTTGAGTGTCATGAGTTTAATTGTATGCTCACACATCCGGCTCTTCGTTTGTGCATGCTGGTACTACGCTCAGCATTCTTCGATTTTGAGGATTCTAGAGTGGTAAGGATAGGCATGGTTGATTTGCTATATTGCTTCACCCCAAAGGCTATCGTTGTTTGTTGTTGCAGGAGGCTGATATGTCGAGTAATTACAAATATAAAGATGTAAATAAATGTAAACCAACTCCTGGCCTAAGCAAATAATTATAAGACTTCCTCCCGTTGTAGTGGAAGGGTAGTCAGGATCGATCCACGAGGAGGCGTGTCAGCGGGATCCTAGTAGCGTTGGAAATCTCACGTCTGCGTCGACCAGTAGCCTCGATTTCGACCTTGGGCCTCGATGTCGACCTCAGCTGTCGATGTTCTCTGCAACAGAAGACCTGCAAAGACAAAAACAAGTGGTCGATATCGAATGGTGGGGGTCGATATCGATGTTAGTCCACGAAATCGACTGGCTCAGAAGACTGCCAGTCGATACAGAAGGGTCGATATCGATGTCTGGTGTCGATATCGATGCTTGCAAAAGTTTCTCAGGAGTCTCGAGATCGAATCAGAAAACCGTCGATCTATCAGTTTTGGTCGATATCGACCTCTGCTGTCGATATCGATGTCTCCCTGCAGTGGCTTAGTTCTTTGTCGGCAAAGAAAAGGCCGAAGAATTAAGGATGGAAAGAGAAGCAATGAATAGAAATAACAGAGGGTTTTTGTGTGTATTAACTATGTAAAAAGGCAACTCCTAGGATTAGAGTTTACCACAATGTTAACCAATGCATGCGATGAGATAAATAAGACGGACAATTGCGCTATTTCATCCGAGGGACAAGCTTTCTCCGTACACCAACTCTTAGGATTATTCTTGCAAATAAACCTAATTGTCTCTACCAATTTTATGTTTATAACTCAAGTTGTTAGCATGAATCCCTTTTCTTTCGATTAGGACTAAACATAGAATCGTAGGAGGAGAGATAGACACAACGATATTAACATCAATACTTACCTCAAGCGCGCATGGCTAACGTCGGGCTCACCCCGACCCTAAGAGCTTTGGGGAACTACTCGCTTCTCATCATGGGATTCATTATTGATTGAAAGGGAGAAACTTGCATTAAACTAAACTTCGAAGCTTTACAACTCAACGTCAACTTTCGCAAACGTCAAACCCTAAAACTTCTCTCTAACTCTAACTCTATTGTCTATGTCTTGTTAATTGATTGTATGAAAGATGATCTAACAAATCAGCCCTAGGGCTTTATTTATAGGCTACTAATCCTCGCTATCCAAGGACTGTAACTCCTATCTAAACTAATAACTCTATCCGAACAATTAGGATAGGTCTTTTATTTTGATAAAACTTAAATAACTTAAAGGTAAAGGATAGATAAACTTCAGTTGTCCTCTATCTTGAAAGTATGAGATAATCCCGTGCCTTCTTGAAGATATAGTTCCAATCCGCATTCGAAATCGAGTCTATCTTCTGTCGAGATAAGGGGTCGATATCGACACCAGAGGTCGATATCGAGGTCTCTGTTCCTGCTCGACTTGTTCAGCTCTGGTCGATTTCTATGTTGAGGTCAATATGGGGGTCGATATCGACACTGGGGGTCGATATCTGGGTCTAAGGTCGATATCTACCTCTTCTCAGCTTCACTTGATGTCTATGTTGAGGTCGATATCTATGTTGAAGGTCGATATCTACCCCAGAGGTCGATATCTGGGTCTAGGGTCGATATCTACCTCTTCTTAGCTTCACTTGGCTTCTTCGTTTTGACTCCGTTTTCGCTCGAATTCCTGCATGGTTAGCTCAAAACTTGTGCAGACCCTATTTCTTGCATTTTAGCCCATTCTTACACAAGTTTATATTCTTTTGAAACTTTTCTTTGGAGATCGAATGAAATATGAAGTCAAAAAGATGCAATAAAAGAAGGTGCAAATGTGTACATCAAAACACCCCATACTTAGACTTGCTTGTCCTCAAGCAATAACCAAGCAATAACCAACACCTACAACACACCCTTCACGTCTTCGCCCTTGTCAAAAGCAACATCATAAGCGGTAGCAAAGCAAAGCAAGTGAATTTAACGTCATAGCACATATTTTGGTGATCCATAGGCATATGCAATTTTGATCCAACCTCACAGGGATAATGTGTTTGCACTCAACTCTCATGTGTTTAGGCTATGAAGATCAACTCTCAACTCAATTCCATATACAATCTCATAAACATTGCAATTTATAATAATCCACTTCGCAACCAATTATGAAAATGCAATAAGAACCATCAGGAGGACTTTCGCTCAATGGAAGACTTCATAGAAGACTCCATTCGGCGGGGTTGTAATGGGGCTTGGTATGAAATAAAGGGTATGGAATTATTTGGCTATGTGGTGCTTTTATAATTCGGGAATCAAGACTCCTAAATCTCAACACTTGCAATACCCAAACCATAACTCTTCAATGTAAACTCAATCTCTATAATGCTCTTTCCCAACTCATCTTTCCATTATATGCTCTCAAAAATATAACACCTGTATGAATAAAGGACTCAAGGATTTTGGCTCATGCACTATATATATATATATATATATATATATATATATATATATATATATATATATATATATATATATATATATATATATATATATATATATATATTTTTTTTTTCGGATTTTTTTTCGGATTTTTTTTTTCGGAAATAATACTAAAGCTATGTGCATTTATATGGTGAGCCAAAAAATCCTTTTACAAAATATGACAAAGTGTAAATATGTACTATCCTATAATTTCCTTGCTCAAAACTAGACATTATGCTCTTTTCTTTCCACAAGGCATTAGTCCAACCAATCTAAGTCTCAATTCCCAAATGGGGGTCAGGCTCAATTCGGCTAGGGATAATTTTGTGGAGTTTGCAATTTCGGGCTCAGGCTAATGTTCTGGCTTCAAGCAGGGATAATGCAGGGTAGGTAAAGAGAGGATAAAAATGACTTAAAAGATGCCTCCATCATTTAATTCTCGTTAACATAAACATATATATGCATTGGTTTTGAATAACTATCACAACGTTTAGAGATGCATAGGAAGAGTAAATTCACTCAAGAAAGCGGAGGGATTTTTGATGTTCTCCCTATAGGTCAAAATTCTCACAAGGACAATTTTTGTTGGATTTGCTTTTTAGCCTAGGATCATATGTGCTCAATTTCATCACAAGTTCACAATCTACATAAAAATTTTAAAGGCTTAGGCTAAACCATCCAAATATGCCATAGGATTTACATGATCAAGTCAGCTATTGAGTTTTCATCATAGGACATCTAAGTAGGGTTTAAAAACAAAAATAAACATGCATTTTTTTGTATTTTTGATATATATATATATATATATATATATATATTTTTTTTGAATTTTCTGACATTTTATAAAAGTAAAACTAAGAACAAAAATTTAAACATGAATGCAATGCGAAGAAGAAACCAAGTTATGACCATAAGACATGTCTTTCCCCCACCCCATACTTAAAATATACAGTGTCCTCACTGTATTAAAAAGAAGAACAAGGTTAGAGAGAAACTCACAGCGCAACCTGCGGATTTAGGTCGATTTCAGGTTTGGTCGATGCCAGAAGTCGATATCTAGGTCAGAGGTCGATGTCGACTGCATCTGTCGAAGTCGAGGAAGAAGATGAAGACAAGGGTTGCCTGATTGAGGTCGATATCGAGTATTAGGGTCGATATCGACCTCTCTTTTTTGCTCCTGAGTCCTCGATGTCGACTCCAGGAGATGGCTTGACCCTGGGGGGTCGATTTCGACTGGCCTGGTCGATTTCGACTGCCTCTGCAGAAGCTTCTTTCCTTCTTCATCGTTCCTTTTGCTTCATAACCTGAAATCTTTGTTAGTAATATAGATAAAGCACGAATTATCTCAGTTTTAAAAGTTTCAAACAGCCAAAAATTTAATCCTAAAAACCGTCTATGCGAAATTTAAATGTTTTATGTACATGCTCTAGATTTTTGAGTCGCTAGGCCGACTTCTCCATCAATTCTTCATGACCCTTTTATGTAGGGACCCTTCGAGCGTGAGCCTTCTCCTGGATCATCTAGGTCCTTTTGGTAGTAGCGAAGTTCGGCGACCAAGGCTTCTTTGATGTTAGGTTCTTCTTTGGGCGCTTTTCTTCTCTTTCTTGACCTAACTTTAGCAATATAGGCAAACCATGGAGCTTTGACCCTCTCTTTAGTAGATTTGTCAATAATTGGCTTAATTGATTCATCAATAAGGGACAGAGGAGGGTTAGGAGTCATACCTGGGCTTACCTGTTTGGGCCCGAAACAGAAATCTTCGGGCTGAGGGGTGGTCGATTTCGACCAAGAAGGGTCGATTTCGAGTGCTGAGGTCGATATCGACATGTGGGGGTCGATATCGACCTCTGTGACCCCATACTTAAGCTCCTGGCAGTGATCTGGCATACTCGATTTCGACCAAGGGGGGTCGATTTCGATGTTTTTAGTCGATATCGACTGGTCCAGTCGATGTCGACCCTGCTTGTTGTTTCCGTCCTTGCCAACAAAAATTTTCTAAGCTTCTCCTTAGCTGGCGAGAGGACTACTTGCTCCAGGTGCTTTGTTTCGCTCATGGTTGGGTTGAAAGAGAATTCTATCACCTCGTTCCCTATAGTAAAGGTTAGTAACCCTCGACGTACATTGATATTGGCATCTGCAGTAGCGAAGAAAGGCCTACCAAGTATAATAGGCACTACAGAATCTTCAGGCATCTCCAATACAATGAAATCAGTAGGTACAAAGAACTTACCTACCTTTACCGGAACATCATCAACTATACCTGTGGGCCTGACGAATGAGTTGTCAGCCATATAAAGTTTCATGTCCACAGGTTCAAGGGCACCAATGTTTACCTTTTGCCAAATAGAAAGAGGCATGAGACTTACACTTGCCCCTAGGTCACATAGGGCTTTATAACGATGTTGGCCAAGTCCCACGGTGATTGCAAACTTCCCTGGATCACTCTTCTTCTCAGGGAAGTCCATCTTTGAGCACTCCTCTGCGATCTCTGCCATGGATCTCTTCTTGCTCAGGATGTCTTTGAGGAATCGTACATAGGCGGGCATCTCGCTTAGGGCTTCTGTTAGAGGGATAGTGATGTTGAGTCCTTGAAGTATCTTTATGAAGCGCCTAAACTTACCTTTGGTGGGATCCTCCAATGCTCTGGAAGGGAATGGCAACGTCTTCTTTGGTGGAGGGGCCAAAACGGTGGTCGGAGGAGCCTGCTGGACATCGATGTCGACTGGGCTTTGGTCGATATCGACTGGGATGGTCGATTTCGACCCCTGTTGTGGCTCTGATGGCTCTAAAGTGGCCTCGATATCGACCTGTGGGTCGACATGGGGGTCGATATCGACCTCATCCTCGACATCGACTGGTCTGTCGATGTCGACTGGATCTGCTGCTTCCTCCGATTCCGTTCGTGGCTTTTCTACTTTGGTGCCACTCCTTAGTTGTATGGCTGCGATATGGCCCATCCCGGATTATCCCTTAGGATTTGTAGTGGGTTGCCCAGGGAGTGTTCCGGACGGCCTAGGGATTTGTGCCGCCAATTGACCCAGTTGGGTCTCTACGTTCTTCTTCCATATATCTACCTCCCCAATCCTTGTGGTAAGGTGATTGAGTTGAGAATGGATAGCATTGTTGGATTGATCGTTCTTAGCTTGGTTCCGCCTGATTTCATCCAGCACAAGTTGAAGATCATCCTTCTTTTGGTCTCTCTCCGGGTGCCCAGGAGCTCTATAAGGCGGAGGGTCCCTAGGGTTAACCTGGTTCCTTTGTGGTTGATGGAACCTTTGGTCTCCCCAATATTGGTGATTGGGACCCCTCATGTAGCGCGCCTCTTGGTGAGTCTCCGCTAGGTGTACTTGTTCGGCATGTGGGCACTCGATGGTGGTGTGCCGCTGCGATCCGCATTCGATGCAATCTTGGCTCGCTGAAAGGAACCTCACTTTCTTTTTGAGCCTTCTAAGTTGATCTCTGTGGAATTGCTCCTTCACATCCGGATCGATTACATTGGAGGGTTCATATAAGGGCATAGATGGGGCAGGCCTCGACGATGATGGTGCGTCGGAAGCCTCAGGAGTCCCATATGTGTTGTCGAACTCCACCAACCTCTCTATGGTCTCCCAAGCCTCTTGTGGAGCGAGTTCAAGGTAGCCATAGGCGGTGTAGGTGTTGATCCTCTCCTTAGTTGCAGCGTCAAGAGCATTGTATATGATCTCCTGAATTACATAGGGTGGTTGGCCATGCGTCGGGCATGATCGTAGTAGGTCCTTAAACCTTTCCCAAACAGTCGCCAGAGCCTCACCAGGCTTTTGTTTGAAAGCCGTGATTTTCTGTCGGATCAGCGCCGTCTTAGAAGGAGGAAAGAACTTGTTGAGGAACGCGTCCTTGACTTCATTCCAGGTGCGGAGCGATCTTGGGGCTAAGCTTTCCCACCACTGCAATGCTTTCCCTGTAAGAGACCATCGAAAGGCTTTTAGTTGGACATATTCAAGACTTCGTCCATCAGCAATAGTATCACAAAGGTCTAAGAAGGTAGAAATATGTGCCATAGGGCACTCGTTAGGTTTTCCTTCATGTTGATGCCTTCTTATTTCAGTCAGGAAGTTAGGTTTAATTTCGAAATTAGAGGCAGGGATAAGAGTTGCCGATTCAGGCACTGTGAGAGCGGGGTGCATATATTGCTTGGCATTCCTAGGGAGGGCATTGATTTGGGCTTCTAATTGCCTCTGGCCTTCCTCCTCCCTATCCGCACGCTCCTTAAGTGCCGCCTCTCTAGTCGTTAAGTCCTCAACCTGCTTCCTTCGTTGTTCAATAAGTTCTGCTTGGTTCGCGTTTTCCGCCATGATTCTTTGAGCTTGGGCCCTTAGATGGAAATAACGCTCAGGGTCGTCTACTCCTTCACATTCAGGTGGGCGATCAGCGCGTCGTATACACCTGCAAAACCAAACAAGGTAGAGACGTGAGATAGACTACTAGGGCGCGATTGATTGCCTCCCCGGCAACGGCGCCAATTTGTTGTTGCAGGAGGCTGATATGTCGAGTAATTACAAATATAAAGATGTAAATAAATGTAAACCAACTCCTAGCCTAAGCAAATAATTACAAGACTTCATCCCGTTGTAGTGGAAGGGTAGTCAGGATCGATCCACGAGGAGGCGTGTCAGCGGGATCCTAGTAGCGTTGGAAATCTCACGTCTGCGTCGACCAGTAGCCTCGATTTCGACCTTGGGCCTCGATGTCGACCTCAGCTGTCGATGTTCTCTGCAACAGAAGACCTGCAAAGACAAAAACAAGTGGTCGATATCGACTGGTGGGGGTCGATATCGATGTTAGTCCACGAAATCGACTGGCTCAGAAGACTGCCAGTCGATACAGAAGGGTCGATATCGATGTCTGGTGTCGATATCGATGCTTGCAGAAGTTTCCCAGGAGTCTCGAGATCGACTCAGAAAACCGTCGATCTATCAGTTTTGGTCGATATCGACCTCTGCTGTCGATATCGATGTCTCCCTGCAGTGGCTTAGTGCTTTGTCGGCAAAGAAAAGGCCGAAGAATTAAGGATTGAAAGAGAAGCAATGAATAGAAATAACAGAGGGTTTTTGTGTGTATAAACTATGTAAAAAGGCAACTCCTAAGATTAGAGTTTACCACAACGTTAACCAATGCATGCGATGAGATAAATAAGACGGACAATTGCGCTATTTCATCCGAGGGACAAGCTTTCGCCGTACACCAACTCTTAGGATTATTCTTGCAAATAAACCTAATTGTCTCTACCAATTTTATGTTTATAACTCAAGTTGTTAGCATGAATCCCTTTTCTTTCGATTAGGACTAAACATAGAATCGTAGGAGGAGAGATAGACACAACAATATCAACATCAATACTTACCTCAAGCGCGCATGGCTAACGTCGGGCTCACCCCGACCCTAAGAGCTTTGGGGAACTACTCGCTTCTCATCATGGGATTCATTATTGATTGAAAGGGAGAAACTTGCATTAAACTAAACTTCGAAGCTTTAATCCTCAACGTCAACTTTCGCAAACGTCAAACCCTAAAACTTCTCTCTAACTCTAACTCTATTGTCTATGTCTTGTTAATTGATTGTATGAAAGATGATCTAACAAATCAGCCCTAGGGCTTTATTTATAGGCTACTAATCCTCACTATCCAAGGACTGTAACTCCTATCTAAACTAATAACTCTATCCGAACAATTAGGATAGGTCTTTTATTTTGATAAAACTTAAATAACTTAAAGGTAAAGGATAGATAAACTTCAGCTGTCCTCTATCTTGAAAGTATGAGATAATCCCGTGCCTCCTTGAAGATATAGTTCCAATCCGCATTCGAAATCGAGTCTATCTTCTGTCGAGATAAGGGGTCGATATCGACATCAGAGGTCGATATCGAGGTCTCTGTTCCTGCTCGACTTGTTCAGCTCTGGTCGATTTCTATGTTGAGGTCGATATGGGGGTCGATATCGACACTGGGGGTCGATATCTGGGTCTAAGGTCGATATCTACCTCTTCTCAGCTTCACTTGATGTCTATGTTGAGGTCGATATCTATGTTGAAGGTCGATATCTACCCCAGAGGTCGATATCTGGGTCTAGGGTCGATATCTACCTCTTCTTAGCTTCACTTGGCTTCTTCGTTTTGACTCCGTTTTCGCTCGAATTCCTGCATGGTTAGCTCAAAACTTGTGCAGACCCTATTTCTTGCATTTTAGCCCATTCTTACACAAGTTTATATTCTTTTGAAACTTTTCTTTGGAGATCGAATGAAATATGAAGTCAAAAAGATGCAATAAAAGAAGGTGCAAATGTGTACATCATTATTCCTGACTGGGTGCAGCTTTTCCTTGGAGCTTGTGAGAGGGTTCGTACGAACCACTATGAGGATCACCCTGTGATTGTTTCATTTGGAGGCATGGTTACCTTATTAGCACACTATTTTGGAGTTGATGTTAGTTCCCTATGATCGGAGAGATCTTCCCACAAATTTGATATGGATACATTGATTGTTGAGTGTATGGTTGAGAGAGTGCAGCAGCCTCATCCCCCAGAGAGATTATGTTGGCTATCTAGGCCACATAAGACACACCGCAGACACCTCCTTTCCATCTTGCCGATGGGCCCTACTTAGGGCTTTATTCGAGCTGAATGGTCCGAGTATCGCTGGTTCATATTAAGTTCATTTAGGATATGAATGAGATCGAGCCAAGCCTAAATTTTGACTCGAGCTGAAAAATGTGTTCATACTCGCCTCATTTAGGAAATGAATGTAACGGCCCGGATATAAATATCCGAGATACGTTTCGAAGGTTGGATACCTTCGTTCGGATGTTGCAATTCAGGTACGGGTCGAGGTTTCAAATCTCTAATGAACAGTCAGTATTCAAAGCGGGGATTTTGAACCCCAGTCAATCTTAGTTACAGAAATTCAATATAAATGAAAGTAGAGCGGAAGTAAGATTTAGATACAAAAGCCACGGCAGAGCCGGGTCAAAACCAAAACATATATTCTAAGTCGTATAGCCAAATTAGCAGGGTTAGACATATTTCTTTGCAATCGCCCGGGGGACTTTCCCACGCCATAGAGACAGGGAGCAATCAAACCTAAAAACAATTGGTGCGAGCGGGATCAGACCGAGGCCCCAACACACCCTATCCCGCAAGCGAATATACACATACACTAATAATAAAGATGATGCAGATGCGAAAATTAAATCACACTAACATGATCCTAATTTACAATATGCGGAAAAGAACTGTAAAGGCGCCCAAAGAATGCCAAGTGGCATGTACCTCTCCTACCTCTGCACCCCTTCCCGTTATTGCAGAGACTGGCCAGTTCGGTGCTATAGCATAGCAATATCCTCGTGGAGGTGCACTCACCCACGGTATCATCATATCATATCATATCATCTCATATCTTGCCCGATGGTGCTGGGCTATCATATCATATCATATCGACTCGATAGACTGAGGGCACCCGATGGGGCTGGGCTACCCTATGACCCTAACAGAGACTCTAGGACTATCACAGATAACGGCCGTTCTGTTTCATACGCATAAAGAAATAGAATGCTCAATCACAGGTGCAATCCTAGCATGATACTACATGGCATGCTTTAATGCTTATGCAACACCTAGTATGTCATATATTCACAAGCAGGTAATCTCTTTCGAATCTGAGTAAGCCCATAAAGGAACTTACCTGAATAAGCCGAACAGCAGAGAACAAGGCAGAAGCAGAATCCAAGTAATGAGTCACCAATAGCAAGCAATGTCCAACATATCACAATCACCTAATAACATACAAATGCATAAGTCTATCTAATTCACACAAGGCGCCCCTAACTATCATACATCTCTTCTCATATCTCATTTCAGATTATTCCATCTTATCTCATCATAATTCAAATATCATTCCATGTTCATCTCATCTCATCATCTCATTCCCAAAACAATTCTCTCAAAGAACTTAACTTAGAAAGTCAAACAATTCTTTTAAAATCGTTTATTCAATTTCCGACATTAACACTTCTTAAAACCAATTTCCAAAAATCATATTATAAAACAATTCCGGCATGTTTCTTGTTTCAAAACATTATATAAATAAATTCCAATATTAAATCATCAAATTAATCCTATGCTCACAAATCATTTTATAAATCAAAACCAACAATTCACTTTAAAATTCTTAACTCACATAGTTAAATCCTCATAAAATGCATCATATATCAATAATCCAATTAACGCTATTTTAAAACAAATAAACCATATATAACAATTTATTTCCTGGTTTTACAATTAAAACCAAAATCCAAAATAATAATAATATTCAATTAAGGATATGACATATCATATAATCAACATATAACAATTTAAATCCTTAACCAATTTATAAGATCATACCATTTAAAATAATTCCGGCATAACTTTCTTTAAAATCCATATCTTAAAATCACCCTTATAAACATAATATAATAACTTATCTCAATTACAATTACTTTTAAAATCCTTTAAAATTTATAAATTAATAAAACACAGAACATATAAATATATACATATACATTTTCTACAATCGGAAATAACAGACAAATATAACACATAAATATATATAACCGAATCCAAATGTAAACACAGCTCTAAACAACCCCCAACCCAATAGAAGAAGTCCTGCCCACAACCCGAAAGGCAAACCCGGATCCGAGCCCAGACCCGCCAGCCTATCCGGATCCCACCCCATTTGAGTTTAATGAACCGGAACTGAACTGGCTAAAAGTGAAAGAAAGAGAAGGGTGTTGAACCGGCATTGAACCCGTCTTCCCCAAAGCGATGGAACAGAGCTCCTGCTACGCTGAAACGGAGGAAGAAGAAAAGAAGAGCCCAGGCCACCTGCGGCAGCCTTTCAACCCAACTCTCACCTATCCAGATCAACCACCAATTCCGACTGTCCCCCTCCCAAAGAAACTCAAACGTGAGGGAAGGAGAGGAAGGAGAGAGGGATTACCGAGAGTAGATTTTCCGACGACGAGAGGCTCCGAGAGTGGCTCCGGCTGCTCTGGCTTCAAGTGGAGTGGAAGGAACCTTGCTCCGGCCTAGGATGAGTGAGGAAAGATGAGGAAAAATGGATTTTGACAAGAGGGAACCAAAATCTAATAAGAAACGGAATCGACCTTTCTTTAAACGAAACAGGGGTAGAAGAAGGGTGTTGTGTTCGGCGGCGGCTCCGGCTCTTCTGGGCGGTTTCTCTGGGTTCGTCGGCGTCGAAGGAAAGGGAGGAGGAGCTGGTGTCGCCTGCTGCTTCTGCTCGTCAAAAGAGAAGGGAGGAGTAGGGGATTTGGAGCTGCTTTGCTAGGCTCCTTGGGTTACGAAGACAGGGGCTTCGAAAGCCAAAGGAAAAGGGGTGCGGTGGTGCCGTGGAGGCTGGAAGGTGAGGACATGGTGGCTGCTGGTGGTGCTTCCTGGCGGCTGGAAGTCGAACAAAATGAGGAGGTTGAACAGGGTGAATCAAATGAAAGGTAAGGTGGTGGTTTATAGAGCCGGAAGAGGGAGAGACAGAGAGAGGAGATAGGTGTGGTGCTGGTTTGGGATTCCAATTGAAGGGGACCATTTTCTGAATTTTGGGCGTGGGAGAGGAGAGAGTATGAGGCAGAGGGAGGCGTGGTGCTGGTTTGGAAGAGGACAAGGTGAAGGAGGGGGACCATCAACATTGCAACAGGAATCCGAGAGTGGGAGGGAGGGAGGGAGAGAGAGAGAGAGAGAAATAGAGAAAATAAAATAGAAATTAAAAGAGGTCCCACAATACCAATTCAAATTAGCGAAATAGGTTCAAAACCCGCTCGCTCGATCGAATCCCGACGCTCGACAATTTAAATCGAATTATAAAATCATTACGGGAATTAATAAAAATTTTTCGATAATCATACTCGAGAACGGAAATAAAAAAATCCGCTACAACCCAAATTTTAAAACGATGCCGGAATCTACTTCGAAAGGATTAAAACACGTTGCTCGAGGACAGAATATTCAAAATTTTCTGAATTTTGAAATCTAGTCAAATATAGTTAATTACCCTTCCGAAATAAATATATATAATAATAATATGAATATATTCAGTTTTTACATTTATCCACCTCTAAAAACAAGTCTCGTCCCCGAGACTAAAATCATTTAAAACAATGGGATGAAGTTCTAAATCGGTGAGTCCGAGGGCCGTGTCCAAGGATCTTGCAATCATCTCGGTTCCATCTTCCGGGATTTTCACAACATCCCGGTCACGATCGTGACATCTCCAATTGGTCTTGTCAAGTGTGTAATAAGCGCCCTTATCACATCCTCGCTTCGACTTTTCGGAAGTATCACAACTCTAAAAGTATTATGGCGCCCGACTAGGTCTTAGCAAGCAATCTATAAGCGACCCTACAAAATGCTTGTATCCACTTTGTGAGACGTCATAATGTAAATCCAGTCCGTAAAACCTCGAAGCGTTTTGTAAAAGGAAACATTGTCATCTAAATCATTGAAACTCTCGACTTCTTTAAAACCCCATGTTGGCCATTTTCAAAACTGCTCAAAATTTTCAAATTCAACGTTTAATCAAGCAACTTTACACCAAAACAAGTCAAATCCTTTCAAATCAAGATTTCATCAAAACCTCCCAAAACCAAATCAATCAAATTCAGAATGTAGGAGGTGGAATCATCCACCTCTAAGGGCTAATCCCGTATTCTCTTCCTAGTTTCCAGAATTGAATCAATCTATCAGTCTCAATTCAAGCAAGATGCATAAGCCATAAGAAATGCATAACTGTATAACCATCCAATCTCTAATCCACACATCACACAATAAGTCTCAACATATACCAGAGTAGTGCGACAAAGTCACATCAACATCTCCAGATCATGCCAAAGGTCATAATATGCATCTCAATGACATAACAAAATCATCACAACGTCTCAACATCACACCAGAAGTCATAAAAGTATCCCTCATCACCGAATCAATGAACCAAAATCCATTGTCAACACATCAACACAATAAGGTCAAGCTATTAAGGTTCAGCAGAGGGGAAGTTCAATCAATATATATCAATCACAAAAATATCCGCATAGTCATAAACATCATCTCAACTCATACAATGTCATATAACGATCAATTAGCAATCACGCACCACTATCTCATATATATATACAAGTCATATTCATGCTTCAAGTCATATTCATTACTTACCTATTCATAATCATGCTTATCAACCATGTAGTATAACATCAGGTTTTCACATAATCAACATATCATCATCTCATGATTCATACAACACATCATAACATGCTTCTAGAACAATATAGTAAGATAGCAATGTATCGTTATATCATGATTATAGTTGTCGCTACCAATTATGATTCAGTATTGTATATCAACATGTAATATCATGCCACAATAGGTTTATCATGGTCGCTATCTAATATCATGCCAGGTCATTTTAATAAATCACATAATCAAGAAAGCTTTCACATCACCACCAGGCAAAATAAACGCAAACCCCGCTCGCTCGATTTCAATTCCTACATCAAAACCAGCCTCATCTAGATTCACCAACATCAGCTAAGGTAGCATCCTCAAAAGATGTCCTAATTCATTTCAATACCCTAATCTCGCCCCTCATTCCACCAAGAACTCTTACTAGCAATCCACCGCTAAGAATCCACTACTATCGCTAACCTCACACTCGAGGGCTCTCTCATACTATATCCTTCATACTCTTAAAAGCCATTTCTTACACTTCCACACTTCCCAAGATTTCACAAGCATCATGCCCTACTAACCGCACATTCTCTAGTGAAATTCCTCGATCACCGCCTAGCCGACCTATTCCTAACCATACTCTCACCCAAGATTCACCTAGGAGCTCATTGAAAATCATCAAGCATTACCTCTTAAAATTTCCGAACCCACTCGGTCCAACCTAAGTCAAAACCTCTCTTCGGCAACTTCCCCTTACCGCTGTCAGTCCTTCTAATCACTCAAAACCTTTCTCCACTCTCTGACCACTCTACCAAAAAGGACCCCACTCACATGTTCAAAGAAGAAGCAATCATGGACATTATTACACATAAGAACTACATCATATCAACTAACATTTATATCAATAGCATCATTAGTTCATCATTAAGCATTGCAATTGTAACACAAGTCTCAATTTACCATCATGCTCAACGAGTATTATAAAACATCATATATGAATATGGTCAATTCAAGCTAGCAAGTTTCACCATAATCTTATCAAGTAAACAGTTCAGGTTCTCAGCATTTGCAGTTCATACTTATAGACAAGGAATTTAGATCATGCTTAGCAACTCGGAATAGCATCACATCAAGTCATCATGGCACATTAGCACTGTCAGGCATCGAGTCATATATATCATCATAGACAACGGATAATCAGGCATTAGTCATCACCAAGTCATCACATCAACACGCAATTTTCAACATCAAGTTAGTGCAATATCACCATCAATAAGTTTAGAAAAGAGTAGCAATCCGAATGGAGGGCACTCCCACTTGCAAATCATATCGCGCTCAGTTACCGCAATCTCAGAAGCAAGCTTGTTCCATCGACATCATCGATCCTGAGGCCCGTGGGTTATGGGCCCACGCTTCCGCTGCGTTGCTCTATCGTTATCTAACTCTCCATCCCCTCTTCCATGCGATCGCTCGTCCAACGTAACGCGTAGGAGTCTAAGTTAGCGAAGCTAGGGGAGTGACAAGGGCCGACGACCCAATGTTCCTTTCGGATACGGAATAAACCAAAGCTAAAGACGACATGACTAGAGATAAGACTCTGACTCAGGAATAGTAACGATGCCCTTAAGGAGGTCTATTAGGTTACAATTATGACAAACAAGCACGCTATCATCATGGGGCATATCAACCACAATAATCCACACGAACATGTACCTATCTTCAAGGAACGATGAAATACACATTCATTCTAAAGATGCGACCGAGTCCCACACTGATGCACGTGAAACAAGCTAGTAGTCTATGATTCTACGGAAGCAGATATGCCTAGCAACTTCAAGCAAGCTATGCGGATCTAACAATGGTCATGTATGATTCGAAGTCATGCGGAATTTAATTGAAGATAACGAGCATCGTGTATATGATCAATGTAAGAGCATGGTATACACATCAACAATGAGTCCAAATATATCAAGACGAGGTTTATCATAACAACCAACTAAGTGTCATACAAGAATAAATAAGGGCGGCATAGTAACTATCGCATCTAACAGCAATGATCATATAGTAGGTTAAGAATGACATGTAATCATATGACGAGATACATTTAGAAACATAGGTCCTACGTGATGCTAGTGATACATGATAAGACAAGGGCATAGTCAAGAGTTGTCTAAAAGAATTCAACATAATGTTCCTAGAGCATGAGTCATCATTACAGGGAGTGACAAGGAGGGCATCACCAGCGATAGATTATAAGTATGCTAGGAGCCACTATCATAGTGCACATAAAATGGAATAACAACTATCACATTATAGGACAAGCATGTTCTCGTAATATAATAAGTATAACAAGTCACTATTTTGCGAGTCATATTGGAATCATACGCCTTACAGGATACTAATAGCACATATCGAACATGAATACAATAAAGGTAATTCAACTAAATTCATTCTAATATTCATGCGTCATGCGTATGCAAAATCATGATATAGGGTGGTGTGTGATCATGCGAGGTGTCAAGTCATACATTCATGCAAGCACGAGAGAATATCATAGAGTAATAGAGGGATACCACCGAGCGAAAACATGTGAACATGCTAGAATTAACCATCACTGAAAGCAAGTTGATCATCGAATTCAACATCAATTTAATCGGGGCGAGTGGAACATTTTAAGATGAGAGAAAAGGGAAGAGTCACACTATCATGGGCCTAGCTCGAGAGAGAATCAACAATAACGTAGGCAATGTAGAATTTGCACAAGTCACAACCAAGGTCCCGACATGTTACTAAGGGCTCAATATAACATATGATACATACATGCACTTGATTGATAACTCGATACTAAGTAAGACTTCAATTCAATCACATTCCAATGATATAGAAGCATGAGCAAGTTTAACGATGTATAACACAAGTTTAAATAATGGGCAACATAATTTGAATACAGGGCATGAGTACAATCAACACATACTAGGGTAAACATGCATTCACCAAGACTCCATTATGCCACATAATCTCCGTTCAACACAACTAACACACACAATATTAACTTGCAAAATAATCAACAATAGTTAATCTGACGAATACGAAATAGATGGGCATGATATAGATTCTTGTCACAAGATGAATGATAAGCATAGAGGCATCATCGGCGAGCACGCTAATGAGCACATCTTATGAGGCATTCATACAAAGAAGAGTCGATCACACTATCATGGACCTAATTCAGAAGAAGAAACAATCATATCGACTCATATCATGTGGTTCATGCTTCCAATCAATCATACGAGCAATACAATAGGCCAAGTAGACATGCTATGACAACATATAACCATGATAGAAAGTAAGGTATAACACGAGGCTAAGCAATGCAACTAATCACAGGTGTAATAACATGAGCAGCATTTTACTAAGAAGCATTCGCAAGGTACATGCAAGATGTTACAAAATCATGTCATGAAATTCAGAGAGAGTCACCATTACAACCGGACAGAGGTCCCTAAGGGCAACCATTGACTCTTCCTTACTGACTCATCATTCATCTTTCCCGTGAGACTCGGATATGACTTTTATGGCAAGGTGACACCGGTCGATCGTCATAAGAATCAAGAAAGACAACCTCGGAAACACTTACTTTCTAACTTGGAATTACATCAAAAGCCAACTTTCAATACTCTCCCCAAGCAACCCTCATATCCAACCATGATTTCCGAAACACTATGTTTACCAACCCGATTTCCCGTGGAGTAGACCGATATTCGAAGGGAGGACTCGATTGAACTATCAAAGGGTTCATAAGGAAAGGGGCGGTTCCGCAAAACTGAGCTTAATCATATAAGAAGAAGAAGGGTACTCCCGCTATCCCGTTCGCACAGATCGTCCAATATTCATTCAACAGTTAGAACATAACAATCAAATCTTTAGCATATCAAGCACTCAATCATATAATCAGTTAATGACAATTACAATGATCTCCTTGGAGTCTTCCCGACCCATCTGTAAAGAACAAGCTGGTATTTCGCCTACCCATTCCCGACTACATCCAATAGGGACGGTCTATCGCCGAAACTACCCTCTCGATCCCCTTTTAGTTGGCTCTCCTCTTTTATCATAAGTCAAGTTCATATTCAGTCCAATTCAGTTAGACATATTAAGTTCATTTTGCCCCTTTAAAACGCTTTCAAATCTTTTGAAATCCATGGGCGGTTTTCCAAAACATACACCCGACCCTTGTGTACCCGAATTGCACAACCTGGCTCTGATACCAACTTTGTAACGGCCCAGATATAAATATCCGAGATACGTTTCGAAGGTTGGATACCTTCGTTCGAATGTTGCAATTCAGGTACGGGTCGAGGTTTCAAACCTCTAATGAACAGTCAGTATTCAAAGCGGGGATTTCGAACCCCAGTCAATCTTAGTTACAGAAATTCAATATAAATGAAAGTAGAGCGGATGTAAGATTTAGATACAAAAGCCACGGCAGAGCCGGGTCAAAACCAAAACATATATTCTAAGTCGTATAACCAAATTAGCAGGGTTAGACAGATTTCTTTGCAATCACCCGGGGGACTTTCCCACGCCATAGAGACAGGGAGCAATCAAACCTAAAAACAATTGGCTTAGCAATCGAATTAATGTACAAACCAAGTTCTTTAATTTAGAAGCTTTGGGACATCATGTTTGTTGAACATAATTGTAGAATGACTTGAGCATTGTGGTTTAGGAGGTTTGGTGAGAAGGATTGCACCAACCTACCCATACCTAGTTAAGGAATTTTTGACAACATTAGAGGTGCGGTCCTCCAAGGATATTCGGTTCAAGTTCATGGGAAGAGAATGCTATGCTATGAAGCAGTCTTTTATGGAAGCTTTTGGGGTGAGTAAGAAGTGCTCTCCAAAGTGGGAATCCACCATGAACGCGCTCAAATTCGTTGAAATTTGGAGAAGTTTGACGAGGAGGCCCAATGAGTTTAAGTGTCATGAGTTTAATTATATGCTCATACATCCGGCTCTTCGCTTGTGCATGCTGGTACTACGCTCGACATTCTTCGATTTTGAGGATTCTAGAGTGGTAAGGATAGGCATGGTTGATTTGCTATATTGCTTCACCCCAGAGGCTATCGTTGTTCCTGACTGGGTGCAACTTTTCCTTGGAGCGTGTGAGAGGGTTCGTACGAACCACTATGAGGATCACCCTGTGATTGTTTCATTTGGAGGCTTTGTTACCTTATTAGCACACTATTTTGGAGTTGATGTTAGTTCCCTGTGATCGGAGAGATCTTCCCACAAATTTGATATGGATACATTGATTGTTGAGTGTATGGTTGAGAGAGTGCAGCAGCCTCATCCCCCAGAGAGATTATGTTGGCTATCTAGGACACATAAGACACACCGCAGACACCTCCTTTCCATCTTGCCGATGGGCCCTACTTAGGGCTTTATTTGAGCCGAATGATCCGAGTATCGCTGGTTCATATTAAGTTCATTTAGGATATGAACGAGCTCGAGCCAAGCCTAAATTTTGACTCGAGCTGAAAAATGTGTTCGTACTCGGCTCATTTAGGAAGTGAATGTAACGGCCCGGATATAAATATCCGAGATACGTTTCGAAGGTTGGATACCTTCGTTCGGATGTTGCAATTCAAGTACGGGTCGAGGTTTTAAACCTCTAATGAACAGTCAGTATTCAAAGCGGGGATTTCGAACCCCAGTCAATCTTAATTATAGAAATTCAATATAAATGAAAGTAGAGCGGAAGTAAGATTTAGATACAAAAGCCACGACAGAGCCGGGTCAAAACCAAAACATATATTCTAAGTCGTATAGCCAAATTAGCAGGGTTAGAAAGATTTCTTTGTAATCGCCCGGGGGACTTTCCCACGCCATAGAGACAAGGAGCAATCAAACCTAAAAACAATTGGTGCGAGCGGGATCAGACCGAGGCCCCAACAGACCCTGTCCCGCAAGTGAATATACACATACGCTAATAATAAAGATGATGTAGATGCGGAAATTAAATCACACTAACATGATCCTAATTTACAATATGCGGAAAAGAACTGTAAAGGCGCCCAAAGAATGCCAAGTGGCATGTACCTCTCCTACCTCTGCACCCCTTCCCGTTAGTGCAGAGACTGGCCAGTTCGGTGCTATAGCATAGCAATATCCTCGTGGTGGTGCACTTACCCACGGTATCATCATATCATATCATATCATCTCATATCTTGCCCGATGGTGCTGGGCTATCATATCATATCATATCGACTCGATAGACTGAGGGCACCCGATGGGGCTGGGCTACCCTATGACCCTAACAGAGACTCTAGGACTATCACAGATAACGGCCGTTCTGTTTCATACGCATAAAGAAATAGAATGCTCAATCACAGGTGCAATCCTAGCATGATACTACATGGCATGCTTTAATGCTTATGCAACACCTAGTATGTCATATATTCACAAGCAGGTAATCTCTTTCGAATCTGAGTAAGCCCATAAAGGAACTTACCTGAATAAGCCGAACAGCAGAGAACAAGGCAGAAGCAGAATCCAAGTAATGAGTCACCAATAGCAAGCAATGTCCAACATATCAAAATCACCTAATAACATACAAATGCATAAGTCTATCTAATTCACACAAGGCGCCCCTAACTATCATACATCTCTTCTCATATCTCATTTCAGATTATTCCATCTTATCTCATCATAATTCAAATATCATTCCATGTTCGAAAATCTCAAGGAAAGCTTTTCGCGCAGAAAGCTCCTATTATACCTTATACACCATATAAACATGTTTCAAACACATTTGAGCGAAAACAACACAGTTTTGGTGCATAAAGAAAGGTGACGCCGATATGGTCACTTTTGGTCCGAAAATTTAACGAAAAGCTTTTTGCACACAAAGCTCCTATTATGACCTATAAACCATATAAACATGTTTTGGACACATTTGAGCAAAAACAACACAATTTTGGTGGATAAAGAAAAGTGACGCCGATATGGTCACTTTTGGTCCGAAAATTTAACGGAAAGTTTTTCGCGCAAAAAGCTCCCATTATGACCTATAAACCATATTAACATATTTTGGACACATTTGAGCAAAGAAAACACAGTTTTGGTGGATAGAGAAAGGTTAAGCCGATATGGTCACTTTCAGTCCAAAAATCTCAAGGAAAGCTTTTCGCGCAGAAAGCTCCTATTATACCTTATACACCATATAAACATGTTTCAAACACATTTGAACGAAAACAACACAGTTATGGTGGATAAAGAAAGGAACACCGATATTGTCACTTTTGGTCCGAAAATTTCACGGAAATCTTTTCGCGCACAAAGATCCCATTATGACCTATAAACCATATAAACATGTTTGGGACACATTTGAGCGAAAACAACATAGTTTTGGTGGATAAAGAAAGGTGACGCCGATATGGTCACTTTTGGTCCGAAAATTTAAAGGAAAACTTTACGCGCACAAAGCACCCATTATTACCTATAAACCATATAAACATGTTTGGGACACATTTGAGCGAAAACAACACAGTTTTGGTGGATAAAGAAAGGTGACACCAATATGGTCACTTTCGGTCTGAAAATTTCAAGGAAAGCTCTTCACTCATAAAGCTCGTATTATAACCTATACACCATATAAACATGTTTGAAACACATTTGAGCGAAAATAACACAGTTTTGGTGGAAAAAGAAAGGTGACGCCGATATGGTCACTTTTGGTCCGAAAATTTCACGGAAAGCTTTTCGCGCACAAAGCTCCCATTATTACCTATAAACCATATAAACATCATATAAACATGTTTGGGATACATTTGAGCGAAAACAATACAGTTTTGGTGGATAAAGAAAGGCGACGTCGATATGGTCACTTTTGGTCCGAAAATTTCACAGAAAGCTTTTCGTGCACAAAGCTCCCATTATGACCTATAAACCATATAAACATGTTTGGGACACATTTGAGCGAAAATAACACAGTTTTGGTGGATAAAGAAAGGTGATGCCGATATGGTCACTTTTGGTCCGAAAATTTCACGGAAAGCTTTTCGCGCACAATGCTCCCATTATGACCTATAAACCATATAAACATGTTTTGGACACATTTGAGTGAAAACAACACAGTTTTGGTGGATAAAGAAAGGTGACGCCGATATGGAAACTTTTGGTCTGAAAATTTCACGGAAAGCTTTTCGCGCACAAAGATCCCATTATGACCTATAAACCATATAAACATGTTTTGGACACATTTGAGTGAAAACAACACAGTTTTGGTGGATAAAGAAAGGTGACGCCGATATGGTCACTTTTGGTCCGAAAATTTCACGGAAAGCTTTTCGCGCACAAAGATCCCATTATGACCTATAAACCATATAAACATGTTTTGGACACATTTGAGTGAAAAAAACACAGTTTTGGTGGATAAAGAAAGGTGACGCCGATATGGTCACTTTTGGTCCGAAAATTTCACGGAAAGCTTTTCGCGCACAAAGCTCCCATTATGACCGATAAACCATATAAACATGTTTAGGACACATTTGAGCGAAAAATAACACAGTTTTGGTGGATAAAGAAGGCGACGCCGATATAGTCACTTTTGGTCCGAAAATTTCACGAAAAGCTTTTGGCGCACAATGCTCCCATTATGACCTATAAACCATATAAACATGTTTGTGACACATTTGAGCGAAAACAACACAGTTTTGGTGGATAAAGAAAGGTGACGCGGATATGGTAACTTTTGGTCCGAAAATTTCACGTAAAGCTTTTTGCGCAGAAAGCTCCTATTATGACCTATACACCATATAAACATGTTTGGGACAAATTTGAGCGAAAATAACACAGTTTTGGTGGATAAAGAAAGGCAACGCCGATATGGTCACTTTTTGTCCGAAAATTTGACGGAAAGCATTTCGCGCACAAAGCTCTCATTATGACCGACAAACCATATAAACATGTTTGGGACACATTTGACCGAAAACAACATAGTTTTGGTGGATAAAGAAAGGTGACGCAGATATGGTCACTTTTGGTCCGAAAATTTAACGTAAAGCTTTTCGCGCACAAAGATCCCATTATGACCTATGAACCATATAAACATGTTTTGGACACATTTGAGCGAAAACAACACAGTTTTGGTGGATAAAGAAAGGTGACGCCGATATGGTCACTTTCGGTCCGAAAATTTCAAGGAAAGCTTTTCGCTCAGAAAGCTCCTATTATAACCTATACACCATATAAACATGTTTGAAACACATTTGAGCGAAACAACACAGTTTTGGTGGATAAAGAAAGGTGATACCGATATGGTCACTTTTACTCCGAAAATTTCACGGAAAGCATTTCGCGCACAAAGCACTCATTATGACCTACAAAGCATATAAACATGTTTGGGACACATTTGACCGAAAACAACATAGTTTTGGTGGATAAAGAAAGGTGACGCAGAGATGGTCACTTTTGTTCCGAAAATTTAACGGAAAGCTTTTCGCGCACAAAGATCCCATTATGACCTATAAACCATATAAACATGTTTTGGACACATTTGAGCGAAAACAACACAGTTTTGGTGGATAAAGAAAGGTGACGCCGATATGGTCACTTTCGGTCCGAAAATTTCAAGGAAAGCTTTTCGCTCAGAAGGCTCCTATTATAACCTATACACCATATAAACATGTTTGAAACACATTTGAGCGAAACAACACAGTTTTGGTGGATAAAGAAAGGTGATGCCGATATGGTCACTTTTGGTCCGAAAATTTCACGGAAAGTTTTTCCCGCACAATGCTCCCATTATGACCTATAAACCATATAAACATGTTTGGCACACATTTGAGCGAAAACAATACAGTTTTGGTGGATAAATAAAGGTGACGCCGATATGGTCACTTTTGGTCCGAAAATTTCACGGAAAGCTTTTCGCGCACAAAGGTCCCATTATGACCTATAAACCATATAAACATGTTTTGGACACATTTGAGTGAAAACAACACAGTTTTGGTGGATAAAAAAAGGTGACGCCGATATGGTCACTTTTGGTCCGAAAATTTCACGGAAAGCTTTTCGCGCACAAAGATCCCATTATGACCTATAAACCATATAACCATGTTTTGGACACATTTGAGTGAAAAAAACACAGTTTTGGTGGATAAAGAAAGGTGACGCCGATATGGTAACTTTTGGTCCAAAAATTTCACGTAAAGCTTTTTGCGCAGAAAGCTCCTATTATGACCTATACACCATATAAACATGTTTGGGACAAATTTGAGCGAAAATAACACAGTTTTGGTGGATAAAGAAAGGCAACGCAGATATGGTCACTTTTTGTCCGGAAATTTCACGGAAAGCATTTCGCGCACAAAGCTCTCATTATGACCGACAAACCATATAAACATGTTTGGGACACATTTGACCGAAAACAACATAGTTTTGGTGGATAAAGAAAGGTGACGCAGATATGGTCACTTTTGGTCCGAAAATTTAACGTAAAGCTTTTCGCGCACAAAGATCCCATTATGATCTATGAACCATATAAACATGTTTTGGACACATTTGAGCGAAAACAACACAGTTTTGGTGGATAAAGAAAGGTGACGCCGATATGGTCACTTTCGGTCCGAAAATTTCAAGGAAAGCTTTTCGCTCAGAAAGCTCCTATTATAACCTATACACCATATAAACATGTTTGAAACACATTTGAGCGAAACAACACAGTTTTGGTGGATAAAGAAAGGTGATGCCGATATGGTCACTTTTGGTCCGAAAATTTCACGGAAAGCTTTTCCCGCACAATGCTCCCATTATGACCTATAAACCATATAAACATGTTTGGCACACATTTAAGCGAAAACAATACAGTTTTGGTGGATAAATAAAGGTGACGCCGATATGGTCACTTTTGGTCCGAAAATTTCACGGAAAGCTTTTCGCGCACAAAGATCCCATTATGACCTATAAACCATATAAACATGTTTTGGACACATTTGAGTGAAAACAACACAGTTTTGGTGGATAAAGAAAGGTGACGCCGATATGGTCACTTTTGGTCCAAAAATTTCATGGAAAGCTTTTCACGCACAAAGATCCCATTATGACCTATAAACCATATAAACATGTTTTGGACACATTTGAGCGAAAACAACACAGTTTTGGTGGATAAAGAAAGGTGACGCCGATATGGTCACTTTCGGTCCGAAAATTTCAAGGAAAGCTTTTCGCTCAGAAGGCTCCTATTATAACCTATACACCATATAAACATGTTTGAAACACATTTGAGCGAAACAACACAGTTTTGGTGGATAAAGATAGGTGATGCCGATATGGTCACTTTTGGTCCGAAAATTTCACGGAAAGTTTTTCCCGCACAATGCTCCCATTATGACCTATAAACCATATAAACATGTTTGGCACACATTTGAGCGAAAACAATACAGTTTTGGTGGATAAATAAAGGTGACGCCGATATGGTCACTTTTGGTCCGAAAATTTCACGGAAAGCTTTTCGCGCACAAAGATCGCATTATGACCTATATACCATATAAACATGTTTTGGACACATTTGAGTGAAAACAACACAGTTTTGGTGGATAAAGAAAGGTGACGCCGATATGGTCACTTTTGGTCCAAAAATTTCACGGAAAGCTTTTCACGCACAAAGATCCCATTATGACATATAAACCATATAAACATGTTTTGGACACATTTGAGTGAAAACAACACAGTTTTGGTGGATAAAGAAAGGTGACGCCGATATGGTCACTTTTGGTCCGAAAATTTCACGGAAAGCTTTTCGCGCACAAAGCTCCCATTATGACCTATAAACCATATAAACATGTTTAGGACACATTTGAGCGAAAAATAACACAGTTTTGGTGGATAAAGAAGGCGATGCCGATATAGTCACTTTTGGTCCGAAAATTTCAGGAAAAGCTTTTGGCGCACAATGCTCCCATTATGACCTATAAACCATATAAACATGTTTGTGACACATTTGAGCGAAAACAACACAGTTTTGGTGGATAAAGAAAGGTGACGCCGATATGGTCACTTTTGTTCCGAAAATTTCACGTAAAGCTTTTTGCGCAGAACGCTCCTATTATGACCTATACACCATATAAACATGTTTGGGACAAATTTGAGCGAAAATAACACAGTTTTGGTGGATAAAGAAATGCAACGCCGATATGGTCACTTTTTGTCCGAAAATTTCACGGAAAGCATTTGGCGCACAAAGCTCTCATTATGACCTACAAACCATATAAACATGTTTGGGACACATTTGAGCGAAAACAACACAGTTTTGGTGGATAAAGAAAGGCGACGCCGATATGGTCACTTTTGGCCGAAAATTTCACGGAAAGCTTTTCGCGCACAAAGCTCCCATTATGACCTATAAACAATATAAACATGTTTGGGACACATTTGAGCGAAAACAACATAGTTTTGGTGGATAAAGAAAGGTGACGCCGATATGGTCACTTTTGGTCCGAAAATTTCACGGAAAGCTCTTCGCGCACAAAGCTCCCATTATGACCTATAAACCATATAAACATGTTTGGGACACATTTGAGCGAAAACAACACAGTTTTGGTGGATAAAGAAAGGTGACGCCGATACGATCACTTTTGGTCCGAAAATTTCACGTAAAGCTTTTTGCGCAGAAAGCTCCTATTATGACTTGAAGAGGTAAATCAATAGAATGGTAAACATAGTTACAAAAAGACAGGGCCAAGAAAAACCCCGCCACAAAAGTGGTTGTGTCCTAGGACTACCTAACCAGCCGGTATCCACTCCAAAATGAGGCGTAATACTCTATTCCCCCTACTCACTCTAAACCCCAACTCTCCCCTGCTCCTAACTGTCTACACTACTCCCCTGTACTTAGGATCCTATGTAACCATCGAATTTGTCTAGGTGACTGGCCTTTGCACCTTAGAGAAATACGAAGCATACATGAATCAATGATCCTAGCCGCCCAAAAAGTGGGCTTACATCCTTCACCTCCAAAAACTACTTTTTTCCTATCCATCCAAGTATAATAAACAAAAGCGTTAAAAACAAGAAGTTTCACTTGGAACATGACCTTCTTGCGTGTCCTTGCATCCTCTCTAGCGAACCAAGTGAGCCATTGCCTCAAGTCACCATTCTAAGCTGGAAGCCCCACCCAAGCCCAAACGATGTCTCTAACCTCCATAATCTTGATGCACCCAAACCATAGATGCTGTTCTGACTCCTCTTCAAACCGACAAAGAGGGCACAAAGCAGCAGAAGGACCCTTCCAGTGCTTAATAAACCTACCTGTCTGGAGTCTTTCAAGCGTAGCCACCCAAGTGACAAATCCTCATTTCCGGGATTGAGCTCCGCTCCAAAGCATATCACCCCAGTCCACAAGTTGGCTTCGGGCGCGCACAACTTCATATCGCTTCCCCCCTGACAGCCCACCATTAGTCTTAAACGAATGCGAGAGATCCATGCCTTTCACAATAAATTCTTGCTGCATAAATCATCCCGTATAGACAATACCCTTTTCCAGACCCAAGTGTCATAGACACGTTCAGTAACAGACCAAATGGATCCCCTGCGCAGATGATTTACCTCCACCCAACGAGTCCAGATGCTCCATCTCTACAGGATAATATCACCAAGCAACGAGGCAAACATGCTGCAATTCCAAGCTTGTAATTGCTTAATACCAAGACCACCTTCAGCGTGAGGAAGGGTGACAATGTCTTAAGCAACACGACTTGCTTTGCCACCAGCTTGTCCAGTCCACAAAAAGCTTCTACACATGCCATTCAACCTCTTAACAACAGCCTTGGGGAGGATCAACGATTGTCCCCAAAAACTGAACAGCCCTCCCAAAACAGATTTTATAATTTGCACTCTCCCCGCGTAAGAAAGTTTATTAGATGTCCACCCTACCATTCTGCTATTCACTTTATCAAACAGAGGACCATATTCTGCAACTACAATTCATCTTGAATGCAGTGGCATGCCAATGTAAGTAACGGGGAACTTACCTCTTTTGAAGCCAAGTCGTTGTTCAAGTGCAACAACTTCAGAGGCACTGATCCCAGCTAGATAGCATGTGCTCTTACTTTCATTTATCCGCAGCCCAGCAGCAGCAAGAAATTGGTTGACACACCCCATTAAAATGGTGATAGAACCTTCATCCGCACGAAAAAATAACAACAAGTCATCCGCAAAGGACAAACTAGTGAGTTGTAGCTCCTTGCACCTCATATGGTAGTTGAAATTAGGACTGGCAGTTGACGTATCTAGCATTCTGTTAAGGACCTCCATGCAGATGACGAAAAGGTACGGGGACAATGGATCCCATTGCCTAAGTCCCCTGCGTCCTTTAAAGAAGCCCTCGGGTGATCCATTGATGATAATGGAGAATGAGGTTATTGACACACATTGCATAATGACATCAACCAGCAGCTGAGGGAATCGCAAATACTCTAGAGAAAATCTAACAAAATCCCAACGAATGAAATCGTAGGCTATTTGTAGATCAACTTTAAGCATACACCTCGGGGACACTCTTTTCGTACCATATCCATTAACAATCTCAAGGGCTACTGCACAATTATGGGCAATGGATCTTCCTAGAACAAAAGCACCTTAAGTGTCTCCAATAAGATCCGGCAGCAGAGATTTAATCCTCCCTACAATTACATTGCTGATAACCTTCATGATGGTGTTACAACACGAAATCGGGCGAATGTCCTTAACATGGATAGGATTCTTAACTTTCGGAATAAGAGACACGAACGTGGTATTGAGCTGGCTAAGTACTTTCCTGCTGGTGAAAACCTCTCTGATAGCTCGGCAAATATCCCTTCCAAGGAACCCCCAACATTGCTTGAAGAAAAGGCTACCAAAACCGTCAGGCCCGGGAGACTTGTTGTGTCCAATGGACCATGGCTGTTTTAATCTCCTCATCAGTGGGTATAGCATTGAGCGCAGGGACAGCTTCTTCGTCCACACTAGCACCCCCAAGGACATCCGGGAAAGGGACACTCGGAGAATCAGTGGCCAACAGCTTCTCAAAGTAGCTAGCAACATGCTTTCTGATCATCTCCTCATCCTCAATCAACTCCCCCTTGTCGTCCTTCATCAATACTATGGCATTGGAAGCCCGACGAGCCATAATATTTCTAAAGAACATAGAAGAAGACTCCTCCCCCATCGTGAGCCAGTGCATCTTCGCTCTCTGAGCAATAAGGTTAAGAAGTCTACCCACATTCTCACGCAGCTCCTTTTTAATCCTATGCACATCATCAACCAATCGGGGATTGAGTTTTTCTGTCATTAACTGAATCTTTGCTTCCTTAAGACATTCCTTATTGACTTTGATTTGACTCTGCAGATCCGGAAAGGAAGATCTGTCACACGTTCGGAGGGCATCCTTGACATTCTTCAACTTCTGGGCAATAATGAATTGTTTTGAGCCTTCCACATGACCTATCCAAGCACTCAAAGCCAATGCCTTAAACGCCTCTTCTTTGCACCAGAAATTTTTAAACTTGAAAGGATATCTACGTCGGCAACCCTCACTCTTAATAGTAATTACAGCAGGAGAATGATCAGAACATCCAGGAACATCGAAGAGCGCTTTGGCAATCGGGAATTTTTCCAACCACAAATCATTCACAAGTACCCGATCTATCTTTCTTTCTATACGATCCTCTCCATGCTTTCTATTGTTGCAAGTATGCCTAGCCCCTATATATTCCAAATCTGTCAGTTGAAAATCCCCCATCAAATTCAGTAATTCAGCAAAGCTGTCATGACTGGAGGCAATAGGAGGCCATTTATCCTCAACTTCACATATACAATTGAAATCTCCCACAAGCGCCCAAGGAGCATTTATGTGGTCAGCAATGCTGCATACAGCAGCCTACAATTTAGTCCTATCTTTCTTGTAGTTCTCTGCATAAACGAAGGTGACCTCAAATTCAATCCCAGCATCCCTAGTCTGTACTCTGCAGTGCATAAACTGAGAATGTTTTATCAAAAGAGAGACATCATATACATCTGGATTCCATGTCACCCATATTCTGCCGTTTCTACTCAAGCTGCTATTTTCCTCTACTTCCCACTTGTACATCAAGCTACTCCTCACTGTGTTAATATTTTTCTGCATTACTTTAGTTTCTAAGAAGGCCATAAGGGCAATCTCATTATCCCAACAATAGCTTGTGAGGATATTATTCTTTATGTGATCATTTAGACCACATATATTCCAAGCTCCGAATTTGATTCTATTCATCAAAAACCTCCTCGTGAGTGCTACCCTCACCATTAAAGTTTCTACCATATAACTTATCAAATATATATTTCTCTTCATCAATGGATTCATAAGCTACAAGAGGCACAAAACAATTAGCAGACACTGCCTTAGCTATGACAGCAGAGCTCCCTTGCAATTCTTTTTTACCTTTCCTCCCCTTCTTGCTATTTTGTGTCTTCCATCCTTCATTGTTTTCTTTGCTGTCATGTTCAACTTCTTTGCCTTTGGAAGGCCCAGCAGTAGGAGTACAAAACGTCAGATCAGTGCCCTTGACAGGGGGGCCAAAGCTTGAGCCCTCCCCCAAATTTTGGTTCACCTCACTGTCCTTTTGAGGATCACCATTGAAAGCCTGCTCAAGCTGTGTTTCCTGATCACCATTCTGATCATTCTAATCATCAGTCACCATAGGTGCATTAAACCCACCTGTTAGCTCCCTTCTCCCTCTCCTTGATTTCCTGCTTTGCCACATTGCAATTGCTAATCAAATGACCAAATTTCAAACACTCCCGGCAGATTTTAGGCAGCCACTCAAACACAACGTCCTGCATAGCAGGTTTCCCTTTAGTATCAGTGTGACACATCATTACATCGATATACTCATTGATTCCTATTGCGGCTGTGAAATGACAAAGGTGATCCTCCGGGTCCGTGGTGCCATCATACTTCATTAGATTCACATCCCTCCATCGTTTTGGCACTAGGGCCTTATAGATGTCAGGTGTGAACGCGAATGTGATAGAATCTGCACTATCAATCTTCATTTGTGCCGACCCTGACTTTGTGGATGTGGACATATCAGACGATTGTTCTCCGCGGTAGTCTATTCTTGTGCAAGGCTGCTCTTCCATGGGCCATTGATCAGGATGAAAGGGTGGCCCCAATTAATAATAATTGTAATGGGGATGACCATATGGGTTCTCGGAGATTCCATGGTACGCGGCTTCTTGCGGTGGATAGCGGTAATCGATAAAACCATAATTACAGTGTTGGCCGTAATCGTACTAGTAGAACAGATAATCTCCATAGGCAGTCTCTAGATGGCCATACTAGCGGTTCGTAAGACGGGCAACACCCTGCTCGTGGGTCTTCAGGGTAGTAGGTCGTGGCGTCTTACATACTAGACGCGTCATGGTCACGGGCCTGACTCTGACTCATCTCGTCAGAAGCTTCTCCTTGGTAACTACTCATTCTTTCTGAAACACAGGTGAAAAGGGGAAACTTTTTAAATTGTGATTGCAAGAATTTCAAAAGCTTTTCTGTTTGGAACCTTCGTGAAGGGGTGACCAGTTTGACAGTTTTTGAGATTGAGGTCCCTATGAGGGACCTTTGTTCTTAATGTAAAGATGGAACCTCTTAGCGTGAAGAGGTTCCCACAGACGGCGCCAGTGACGAAACAACCATTTGAAAAATGGTCCACAAACGAGGGGGCCCAAGGGGAACAAAAGAGAAAAATTGGTGCGCCCATCACGGTCTTACCTAACCCGCTGTTGTTTTAAGTATGCGACCTAACGTGAGCAGTGATGCGACACCGGTCAACCAATAATCCTCCCAGTTCCTATTTTATAGGGGTTACGTCCATGACTTTATGGTTTTGAGTTAATCTTACCTCACTCGCGCACGTACTTTATGGCACAATTCGGTCCGCGGACAGGATACACCTTATGAGCACTACGAGATGGACTTGCACCTTGACGATACTAGGGGTAAGTTTAAAAATTCCCTAGTGGAGCCTTAGAGGGATCAATTAATCTATCTACTTGATTTCCCTCAGACGATCCTCCTGGAAAGGGGCTTATGTGTGCAATTATGTTCCCTTTCTGGCTCTTCTCTCTCTTTAGCTGCTCTCTTTTTTCTTTCGCCAAAAAGTCTCTTTTCTCTATTCTCCCTTGTCTTTTTATAGTAGACGGGATGCATGGATTCGTTGATGACACGTGTCTTAATTGTGTAGACACATGTGCCCCTCATGGATGGTGGGCATGTTAGACACATGTCCCAGTCCTCACATTCTGTGTTGTCCGCGTCACCTATTTTCATCCGCATACATCTTTTCTTCCTAGGAAAGTTTATTTATTTTTGTTCTTTCTCCCGTGGTCATTCTCGGTGGTTGGGCTTTCTCTCAGAGTTTCATCATAGTCGAGTATTGATTTGTTTAATAGCCTGATTGCTGTGAATAGCATGACAACTTAATAGCTTCAAATCAAGGTGAATAACATGTGATGTTTAATAGTTCCAAATCAAAGTGAATTTGATAACTTTTTTCTTTAAGGTAAACTCATTAGCTTTTGATCTAAAGTGAATAGCGTTGACCTGTTTAATAGCTTTTCATCGAAAGGGAACATAGTAGCCTTAGATTGAGAGTGAATTTACTAGCTTTGGTTTGAGAGTGAATAACACTGGTTTACTAGTTAATAGCCTAAAATGAATAACGAGAGTTTAATAGCTTTTAGATGAATATGAGCAACTGGATGAATTTGATACTTGACATGATATTAACGTGATATCCAGACCCTTAGATATCTTTTATCTCTATTTTATATTAGTTTGAGTCGTTGGTTAGTTTTTGTTATATATTTTTCTCAACTTTCTCTTCTTAGTTCTTAATTAATGGTTTATCTTAATTAGATTAATTGATATTTATCCTTAGGTCGTTTAGGAAGAACGATCATTTTATTACTTGATACTACAATCGATCTCGTATACTTGCGGGTAGGTTTTTAACCTATAAAGTATTTGGCGCCGTTGTCGAAGACCTTCGTTTAATCAATGTTAATTATTTCTTTTAGTTAAACTAGTAATTGTTAATTTCTTTTGTATATATTTATATATAAAAAGAAACAAAAAAAATGGTTAATGATGATTTGTACGACTGACTAGTTCGAGATGGAGTAAATTTTCTCCATCGAGAAACTAATGGCTTGTTTGGTGGTTTCGATTCAAGATTGGACAAGCTCTACGACCAGAAATTAGGACCGATCCAAGCAATTAGAGAGATGATGATCCCCTGATCGGGTATCTTGAAGGAGAGGAAGGTCAAGCTAAAAGACTATAAATAAGCGCTTATTGGGAGGCAACCCATGGTATATTTTTTTATTTTTAATTTTTAGTTAGGATTATTGTTTACATTTTTTTAAAAAAAATGAGAGAGACGGAGCAGGAAGTACACTGGTGGCGCGCGAGCCAACCCACACTTTATATATATATATATATAATACGGATCAAATGTTAATAACTCTTACGGTGTTAAATGTTAACAAATCAATATTCGGCAAAATTTATCAAATATTCATCACAGTCACTCAATTATTCATCAAAGCTTTTCGACAACATTTAAGAGATTCATTTCAATTAATAATTATTGCCAATTAAAAAAAATATCACCCAAAAAACTCAAACCCTTGCGCGTGTATCCACCCCCAATCCCGTAATTGTGTTACTATGATGAATATTTCTTAAATGTTGCCGAATATTGATGAATATTTGGGAAATTGTGAATAATTGAGTGACTGTGGTGAATATTTGGGTGACTGTGATGAATATTTGATTGATTTTAACAAAAGCTTTGATGAATAATTGAGTGACTTTGATGAATATTTGATAAATTTTGACGAATATTGATTTGTTAACATTTAACACCGTAAGAGTTATTAACACATGACCCAACCTCTCTCTCTCTCTCTCTCTCTCTCTCTCTATATATATATATATATATATATATATACGGATTGCCTCCGGTGAAAACCTCAAATTATGGTAAAAACCAATGAGGACTACTTTATTGCTTGGTTTATTTTAAACCTGTACTAAAAACCTCAATTAAACAGTGAATTTACAACTCAGTTCAACCTAAAAACCGTGCTAAAAACTCCAGTTTTAAAAAAAGACATGACTTTATATAGGGGTTATAAAGCTAGTGAATCGGGCTAAAAACCCCGTCGAGAGTGAATCGGGCTAAAAACGGGCTAAAAACACATGACTTTATATAGGGGCTATAAAACCTGTGCTAAAAACCTCTATTTAGAACCGGGATATAAAGCTAGTGAACCGGGCTAAAAAGCCGATCCTCACAGGTTTTTACCGCAATTTTGGTTTTCAGCGGAGCGCACCCCTATATATATATAGGGTGTGGTTAAAATGAAAATGGTCCTTAAAATGAAAATGGCTTAAAAATGGGCCTGATTTAAAATAAAAACTTTGAGCCCGGCCTAACTGAACACCCTAACCCTCTTCCCCTCTCTCCTTCCAATCAGCCGACACTTCTAGCCATGAACTTGGATCCATGGTCGAAGCAGCGTCCCTTCTAGCCTCGCAGCCCTGGCGGTGCCGTCCTCAAGCCGAAGCAACGTCCCTTCTATCCGAAAACTTGGATCCATGGTCGCCTCTCTCTCTCGGTCTGCTCTCGCGCACGCCCCTCAGGTCGACCCGTCGAGCTCGTCGCTGGAGCCCGACGATCTGCCTCTCCTCCTTCCTTAAATCCGACGCCGGTGATTCCTTAAATCCGACCAGGTTCGTCTTCCTCTTCCTTCCTTCATGTTCGTCCCGGTTCACGTTCAAGCGGTGTTTCTTCCTGCTCTCTCCTCTTTGTCGTTTCTGTAACGGTGTGTCGGTGTTGCTCCCCGGCAAGGTTCGTCTTCCACTACTTGAGCAACGGCGACTTCAGTAACCTCTCCTAGAGGCAATTCTCGTAGGGTAGAAGAACAAGGTCTACCAATTTTGATTTGGGGTACTACTGATTGTAGACATTCTAGATTTTTTTTGTTATTATAGACTGCAGTTCAAGAGATAATCATGCAATTAGTGACTTAAATTGCATTCAGGCTTGTGCTTGGGTTGCTACTGTAATTGCATTTAGGCTTTCACACGACTTTGTAATTGCAATTGCAACTTAGTTAATTTTTTTCAAATGCAGATGAATGTTAATTGTTAATTTTTTGCAATTGTAATTGAATGGTAATTTTGCAATTTAGTCTTTGTGTTGGTAGCTTTTACTTATACAGGTTTTGCTATTTGTAGGCAACGAGCTTATCGAGCCCGAACAAACGAGCTCGGGTAACGAGCTCGAATGAGCTTAAGCTCGTTCGCTCGGCTCGATTGGTTAATCAAGCCCGAGCTCGAATCTGATGTTGGGCTCGCGAGCCGAGCTTGAGCACAAAAAGAAAGCTCGTATAAATTTTAGGCTCGAGCTCGGCTCGGCTCGTATCCCGTTCGAGCCAAGCTTGAACATCCAAGCTCGGCTCGTTCGGCTCGAATAACGCCCCTATCTCACTCTCTCTCTTCAATTGGGGTCTTCCTCCTTGAGGATTATTATACACTGTGCACTCCCTGCAGTGAAGTTGCACATTGCCTGTTTCTCCTCTAAGCTTTCAAATTACAGTATCTCTCCATATTCAAAGTACGTGAAGGAGAAATTAATATATATATATATATATATATATATATATATATATATATATATAAGAAAAGGTAAACTACTGGTAGCTAACTTGCAGCTGGATTAGCTTGATTTGGAGTTTGGATTCACTCATACAACTTTCATCAAAAAACACTAGATCAACAAACAGGTAAAATTGTAAAAAGGTTGGATTTTTTTTATCTTCATTATCTGTATTAATTGTCTGTATTAATCGAAAGCTCGAGGACGCCAATCGCCAGCTCTAGAAGAAGATTCGGTTTGATCCGATTACCCTTCATCCATACTAATTGACTTATTTTGTTCTATATACTATGATTATGATTTATGATTATATCTCCGAAAACTCGGATCTAGGTCGTTCCTTTATTCTTTGTCTTGTACTCTCTCTGAGTTCTTCTCTGCCTTATTTTAGACTAGTTTATCCAGTTTTGAATTGTGTTTGATTAATTTCCCCTGTGAATAAAAATGTAGGCTTTGAGTTGCTTGTAAAGATGTGTTCCTTGTTTGGGTTATCTTTTTACTTGCATTAAGATCCATCAGCTCAATTAGGGAAGAGCGTCTGAACAATTGTTGTTCAAGAGGTTGGTGGTTCGATTCCACCTGGATCTATAATTTTAATTGTGCACTTTATAATCTTAATTGTGCACTTCATCCTTTTATTCTTGTACTTAATCATTTTATTTATGCACTTTATAATCTTAATTATGCACTCCATAATCTTATTGATTCACTTCATATTATTATTCATAGACTTCATCATTTTATTTATGCACTTTATAATCTTAATTGTCCACTTCACAATCTTATTCATGCACTTCATATTATTATTATTCTTACACCATCATTTTATTCTTACACTTTATTATTTTATTTGCACAACATAATATTATATTTGCACAACTTAAAGTTACATTTGCACAACATCATGTTATATGTGCACAACGTAATATTATATTATTAGATATGCACAACATAATATTATCTTTGCACAATTTAAAGTTATATTTGCACATCATAATGTTATATATGCACTTTATCATCTTATTTATGCACGTTATCATTTTATTATTGCACTTTATAATCTTATTCATGAACGGGAACAAAGAGAAAACAACCATAAATAGCTTATGCGGTATTTTGAACTCGAACCTTTGTGCATGGGCACATCGTTATACCATTTTTGAGCTAATAGGCTTTTAATGACACATGTCGCATTAAAGTGCAAAACCGCCATAAAAATAGCAACCCATAAAGAAAAATTTTGGTAGGAAACTTATTTTACATTATGAAAATGCACATTTATTAATAATAACCTTTATTGTATTATTTGTTCCCTTTATATTTTGTAATCTCATATTTTTCACTTTTTAAAATAAAGACAAAAAATGTGATGTAACATATTTTGTTGCATTTTGTAATCTTATAGTTGCACCTTATAATATTATTTCAAATAAAAATTACGGGCTAAAAGCTGTAATTTTTATAATTGAAATAAGGGCAATATTGGCAAAAATAGAAAGTATGGGAGAGGTGGTGACATTTACCTCATAATTAGGATCATTTACCCATTCACCCATTTACCCCATAAAATTAGGTCCATTTACACAGAAATTAGGCCCATTTATCTATTACTCATTTAATTAGGCCCATTTACCTTTAAATTAGGCCCATTTACCTTCAAATTAGACCATTTTCATTTTAAGAACCATTTTTCATTTGAACCAAATCCTTTATATATATATATATAGGGTGTGGTTCGGGTGTGCACACCCCTTAAGGTGTGCACTCTGCACAAATATTATTCGGTGAAATGTGAAACATTATTCGGTGAAATTTGAAGCATTATTCGGTGAAATGTGAAACATTCTACCAAATACTGTTATGTTTTTTTTCCATTTAGTTCAGATGAAAACGTCTCAATTCCACTGAATAATTTATAACATTGTACCGAATAATATTTAGTTTTTTTATTCATCCATTTCAAATAAAAGAAACCTCAATTCCCTAAACAATACTTACAATTTATATGAAATGTTTTAAATTTTACCAAATAATGTTTCACATTCCCCTAAACAATACTCACATTTCACCGAATAATGCTTCAAATTTCACCGAATAATGTTTCACATTTCACCGAATAATATTTGTGCACAGTGCACACCCTAAGACATGTGCACAAATGATCCATACACTATATATATATATATATATATATATATATATATATATATATATATATATATAGAGAGAGAGAGAGAGAGAGGTTGGGTCATGTGTTAACAACTCTTACGGTGTTAAATGTTAACAAATCAATATTCGGCAAAATTTATCAAATATTCATCACAGTCACTCAATTATTCATCAAAGCTTTTGTTAAAATTAATCAAATATTCATCACAGTCACTCAAATATTCATCACAGTCACTCAATTATTCACAATTTCCCAAATATTCATCACAGTCACTCAATTATTCACAATTATTCACAATATCCACCTCCAATCCTGTAATTGTGTTACTGTGATGAATATTTCTTAAATGTTGCCGAATATTGATGAATATTTGGGAAATTGTGAATAATTGAGTGACTGTGATGAATATTTGAGTGACTGTGATGAATATTTGATTAATTTTAACAAAAGCTTTGATGAATAATTGAGTGACTGTGATGAATATTTGATAAATTTTGCCGAATATTGATTTGTTAACATTTAACACCGTAAGAGCTGTTAACATTTGATCCGCATTCTATATATATATATATATATATATATATATATATATATATATATATATATATATATATATATATATATATAGGGGTGCGCTCCGGTGAAAACCAAAATTGCGGTAAAAACCTGTGAGGACCGGATTTTTAGCCCGGTTCACTAGCTTTATAGTCCGGTTTTGAATAGAACCGATCTATAAAGTCACATATTTTAACCCGGTTCTGAATAAAACCAAGTTATAAAGCCACTAATGTAATTTTAAAACATGAGTTTTTAGCACGGTTTTTAGGTTTAACTGAGGTATAAAGTCATGTGTTGTTTTAAAACTGGAGTTTTTAGCACGGTTTTTAAGTTGAACTGAGTTGTAATGTCACTGTGTAATTGAGGTTTTTATCACAAGTTTCAAATAAACCAAGCTATAAATTAGTCCTCACGATTTTTACCACAATTTGAGGTTTTAATCGAAGTCAATCCCTATATATATATAAGGCAGGGTTTGCCACAAAGTTGATTTACGAATTTGCCTTCGCTCTTAACTTGTGAGTTTTGATAATTACTAAATTGCCACTATTTCACCACAATTTCAATTTCTCAATACTTCTCCTTCAACTTTGGTGCGTTCGACTTCGGAACCCTTACCTTCACCAACCTCAAGTTTTTCGGTGAGGCACACCTTTGCAACAGCAGCGTGTGCTTCTGGCGCGACCTCCGCATTTCCAACTATGGGTTGGGTCGGGTGCTGTACTTCCGCCCGGTGTGATTCCGACGACCCGGAACATCTTTCCCGGTGAGCTTCTCCACGTTCTGCTCCTTCTCTGTCATGAATCATAATCCCTCCTCAATTGGTGATTTCGACACAATTGGCTGATTTGGATGTGATTGAGGTCGATTTGAAGAGCGGCGATGTAACACCGCCTCATTTTCATCTTCTTTGCTCTTGCCCCTCTGTCTCTCTTGTTCATCTCAACTGTTTGATTCTCCGCTCCCTAGCCACCGTATCTCGACTTGTCGCCTTCGTTTTGTTGGCATTGCTGGCAGCGCAAGTGCACTCTGATGCTTTCGATCACAGCTTTAAATTCGGGTATCTGGTTAAGTTGGCTTCTTCAACAATCCAAGGTATGCTTGCTTAAGATTTTTTTATGAGTGCTTGATTGCACTGGAAAATAAGATATTAGGTGCTTAATTTGCTGATTCAAGTGAAGAAAGTTAGGTTCGGAAATCGGATGTGAGATTGTTTTAGTTTTGATTTTTTACGTGCAATTCGGGCTCAAGTTGATTTCTTTCTATATGAATCATTGATTGATTAAGTAAATTGATATTATTTGTGGAAGATTTAATTCTTTACATGAGTTCTTTTTGCAGATTCAGCTACCTTTTTCACATACTCAAGCAAATTGAATTTGATTACAAGTATTATATACAGTCAGAAGCACATAAAACTCCATGTATAAACCCTTCAAATATTCATTTAAAACTGGTTTTATAGTCAAACCCTAGATACCATAAAAAAATAAAATTTACAATAACTCGGCATTCTTCAACCTGGGTGCCCAAATTTAGCTCCATTTCCTCTTCTATTCAACCAAATTCACCAAATTTAATAATTGAAATGGATCAAAGGTAGAGATAGAGAACATTAAATGAGGAGATAATCGTCGAACTGGGACAAAGGAACGAACTAGATTTGATTCCTCTTGATAGAACAAGAAGTACGCAATTTGTGAGATTTGTTTGCCACAAAGTTGAGTTACCGTTTTACCCTCCCTCTTAACTTGTGAGTTTTGATAATTACTAAATTGCCACTGTTTCACCACAATTTCAATTTCTTAATTCTTCTTCTTCAACTCTGGTGCGTTCAACTTCGAAACCCTAACCTTCACCAGCCTCAAGTTGTTCAGCAAGGCACACCTCTACAACAACCGCATGTGCTTCTAGCGCGACTTCCCCATTTCCAACTCTCGGCTGGGTCGGGTGCTGTACTCTTGCCTGATGTGGTTCCGTCGACCCGGAACATCATTCCCGGCGAGCTTCTCCACGTTCTGCTCCTTCTCCGTCATGAATCGCAATCTCTCCTCAATCGGTGATTTCGACACAATCAGCTGATTTAGATGCGATTGAGGTCGATTTGAAGAGCGGCGATGTAACACCACCTCATTTTCATCTTCCTTGCCCTCGCCTCTCTGTCTCTCTTGTTCATCTCAACTCTTTGATTCTCCGCTCCCTAGCCACCCTATCTTGACTTGTCGCCTTTGTTTTGTTGGCATTGCTGGCAGCGCAAGTGCACTCTGATGCTTCCGATCACAGCTTTAAATCCGGGAATCTGGTTAAGTTGGCTTTTTCAACAATCCAAGGTATGCATGCTTATGATTTTTTTGAGTCCTTGATTGGACTGGAAAATGAGATATTAGGTGCTTACTTTGCTGATTCAAGTGAAGAAAGTTTGGTTCAAAAATCGGATGCGAGATTGTTTTAGTTTTGATTTTTTAAGTGCAATTCGGGCTCAAGTTGATTTCTTGATATATGAATCATTGATTGATTAAGCAAATTGATATTATTTATGGAAGATTTGATTCTTCACATGAGTTCTTTTTGCAGATTCAGCTACCCTTTTCACATACTCAAGCAAATTGAATTTGATTACAAGTATTATATACAGTCAGAAGCACATAAACTGCAAGTATAAACCCTTCAAATATTCATTTAAAACTGGTTTAATAGTCAAACCCTAGATACCATAAAAAAAAATTACAATAACTCGGCAATCTTCAACCTGGGTGCCCAAATTTAGCTCCATTTCCACTTCTATTCAGCCAAATTCACCAAATTTAACAATTGAAATGGAAGAAAGGTAGAGATAGAAAACATGAAAGGAGAAGATAATCATCGAATTGGGACAAAGGAATGAACTGGATTTGATTCCTCTTGCTAGAACAAGAAGTTCGCAATTTATGAAATTTGTTTGCCACAAAGTTGAGTTACCAATTTGCCGTCCCTCTTAACTTGTGAGTTTTGATAATTACTAAATTGCCACTATTTCACCACAATTTCAATTTCTCAATACTTCTCCTTCAACTCTCGTGCGTTTGACTTCGGAACCCTAACCTTCATCAGCCTCAAGCTGTTCGGCGAGGCGAACCTCTACAATAGCAGCGTGTGCTTTTGGTGCGACCTCCCCATTTCCAACTCTGGATTCACTCCTCAGGAGGCGGCGGTGGAGGAAGAAGCAGGGGCCAGTCCTATGAAGATAACGACCTAGGATGGTAGGAAGGGCTACCCTGATAGAAAGTGGAGCTGCCAGGATTGTGCTGCTAGCCAAAGCTAGAGCTGAATCTCTAAAAGATCTTGCTGAATCATCACTGTTCATCGTGAACCTCGTGCATGAACTGATAAATCCTGCCACTCTCCAACTCTAGTCTAGAGAGGCGTGCAGTCACATCCTACTGCCACTCAGTAGAGTAGGCGGGCTGAACCGGCGGAGTGTGTGGAATGTAGCTGTGGTGTGACCCTTGCGGGCCATCACCACCACCAACAACATCATCAGCAGCAGCATCATCATCATCATAGCCTCCCTGATAGGCTGGGGGTTGTTGTGCCCCAGCGGAGTGTGGGTCGGCGTCCCAAGACATAGCTTTCACCTCTGGCTCATGGTTGTAGAGCGGTGGCCTCCTCCTTAGTGTCGGGTCGGGTGTAGGATCTATGTCCGCCTGATATGGTTGACCAGTCCAAGATTGGAACCAATCAGGGACATACAATAGATCCATATAGTCTTAGCGAATAGGCATCCCCATTTGGGGGTGCCTCCATCCGTCTGCTTCAGATCTAATGACCCCGCTCAATGATGTGCTCGAGCCATGCATATAAGAGAGGCAATGGTTCATCCTCAAACAGCATCCTCCGCAGCGTCTCCGTCTCGCAATATGTAGGGCGGCGGAGCTCAGGTCTCGCCCAGATAGTACTCACTAGAATACGGAGGAAGACTCTGAAATGTGGGCTGGCGACCCTGCTGTTGAGTAAATTAGTGGGAGCAGGGTCGGGGATCCCTGAAACGTAGCTCCATATGACATTCAGATCCTCGATCCTGAAGTGTGCAGGGGTGTAGGCAAATGCAAAGAGGTTGCTGATCTCCTCTGTGGTGAAGCGGCTTGCCCTGTTGCAGAGTCAGAAAGAGACTCGACGGGTAGATGACGCATGATCGGTATCTCCAGTGTTGCCATAAACTCCCCAGTCAGAACGGGGTAGTGTGCGTTGAGGTCGCCTTGAGCCTCTTCAAAGAGACATACTCAAATGCCTCCTGGACTCCAGTATGGAAGCCCAACTACATCATGTCCGCGAAGTGGTACCATCAGGCTTTGTGAGCTCGCACCATTTTCTGCAAAGAAAAAAGTGTCCAAGGTAATGACCTATTTCAAGCAATGTAAAGCAACCCCATACTTAGTTTCAGAACCTAGCCTAAAAATTTTGCAATATCAACATAGGCTAATTTTAGTGCTAAATCTTGAAATATTAAATTTAATGCTCAAAGTAAAGATTAATAATCAACTTTTAAACATAAAAAATAAGGATTATGTAAAGAACTTCAAGAAATTCCATAAACTTAACAAATTCATAAACCTAATTTCTTGAATATTTAGCACAATTACAAACCTAATCAATTTCATGAAGACCCATCATATCCAAAAAAATTCAGGTCCAACACATGCTCAAAGTTATACAATTGCAATTTCCCGTGCAAAAATATTCAAACCCTTAAACCGTTCATAACACTCAATATGAAATTTTAATCCTAAATTCAACATTCATGCACCAAGAACTGTAAATAAAGGTAAAAACGGTCAAAATAGAGTCCCTGGTTCCAAATCGACCGGATCTAGGCAAGGGTCGGGTTATTGTCGCTACTGCAGGCGCCGAAAGAGTTGGAGGTGGCCGGATCTGGTGAGACGGCGCCGGTTTCCGAGTTCTGGGCAATGGATGGACAGAGAACGAGCAAGGGGGAGCGAGAGAGAGAAATGAGAGGACTTGGGGTCTTGCTGTCGGGATGTGGTTGCCGGATCTGGGCAAATCAAGGGGGCGACAAAAGGAGGAAGGTGACAGATGGGGGGCGGCACCGGCGAGGGTTGCTCAGAGAGAGAAAGAGGCAAGAGAGAGAAGCGGCTGAGAGAGATGAAGAGGGCTTAGGGTTATGTCGATGTGAGGGTAAAGGGGCAAGTGGAGTCAAGGTCGGGTATTTAATATAAAAAAATGAATTTTCTTAAAAAAATAACTGACCTGTCATAAACTATCCTGTTCGCGAGCGGCGTCGATATCGACTAGTGTAGTCGATATCAAGTCACCTACTCGATCTCGGTTTGTGTGCTTGATATCGACTCTGCCTGTAGCTAATGTTTTGCGCTTCGTCGATATCGACTTCTCGTGTCGATATCGACCCTTCCTTTTTTAGTCGACTGAGTGTAGTCGACCTGTGGGCTCTCGTGTCGATATCGACCCTTCCTTCTCTCAGCCCGTCGACATCGACTTCTCATGTCAATATCAAACTCTCTTCTGGGCTCTCGATCACCTGGTTTACTTAGATAGAAATAGCCGAGAAGAAAAATAAAATAATCTAAAGAAAAATTAGAAAAAGAAAGTAACGGGTTGCCTCCCGGAAGCGCTTGAGTTTAAGTCGCTAGCTCGACATACTTCCCTTTTTGCGCTAGTTCAATTCCAGGGTGGCACGAATCTCTTCATCCGGGTCCTCCTTGTCATAGTACTTCTTTACTCGGTGACCATTTACCTTAAAGGTTGAGCCATCGTCACTAGGTAACTCCACCGCTCCATGAGGGAAAATTTGATGAACAGTGAAGGGTCCGCTCCATCTTGTCTTTAGTTTCCCTGGAAATAAGCGAAGTTTAGAGTTAAAAAGAAGGACTTTATCACCTACCTCATATGTCTTTGGCACATATTTCCTATCGTGCCACTTTTTTGTGCACTCTTTGTAGATTTTGGCATTCTCATATGTCTTTAGGCGCAACTCCTCTAAGGCTTGCAAGTCAAGGAACCTTCTTTTTCCGTCTTCGACGAAATCCATGTTGAGCTCTTTGAGAGCCCATATTGCCTTATGCTCAAGTTCGACGTGTAAATAACATGACTTACCATACACCAAGTTATAGGGAGTTGTGCGAATTGATGTCTTATAGGCCGTTTGGTAGGCCCAGAGCGCATCATCTAGCTTGGATGACCAATCCTTCCTCGAGCGGAGGACCTTCTTCTCTAGGATGGCTTTGATTTGGCGATTGGAGACTTCCACTTGAGCACTGGTTTGGGGATGATAGGGCGTTGCCACCCTATGTGTCACCCCATACTTGGCTAAAAGTGCTTCAAAGCCTCTCTCAATGAAGTGGGAGCCACCATCTGAAATAAGAACTCTAAGAACACCAAAGGGAGGAAAGATGCTAGTTTTCATAAATTTATAGACTACCTTGGCATCATTGGTCCTAGCTACAACGACCTCAACCCATTTTGAGACATAATCCAACGCTACTAGAATGTATTTGTAGGGGCCTGAGGCAGGGAATGGTCTCATGAAGACAATACCCCAATCATCAAAGAGATCTACTTCCAGAATTCCTGTGAGCGGTGTCTCATTCCTTCATGTGATATTTCCTACACGTTGACACTCATCACAAGAGGTTACATAGTTTTGCACGTCTTTAATAAGGTTAGGCCAATAAAAACCACATTGAAGAATTTTCGCCGCGGTCTTGGATCCTCTAGCATGGCCTCCTATAGGGAGAGAATGACAATGGCGAATCACGCTCTCTACCTCTTCCTCCGGGATACAAAGTCGAAAGATATGGTCTTTTCCCTGCTTGAACAAGTAGGGTTTATCCCAATAGTATTCCTTGACGTCGTGCAAAAACTTCTACTTCGCCTGCGAAGTTAAGCCTGATAGTATCTCGCCTCCTACAAGGTAGTTAGCAAAATCCGCAAACCAAGGTACCTTCGCGCCTCTTACAATAAATAGATCATGAATAGGACTAGAGGGAAGAGTAAAGAAGAAATCCTCACCGGAGCTTACCTTTTCATCACCTTCGGAGTCACTAGAAGGTGGTCGATTTCGACCTAGTGTAGTCGATTTCGATTGGTGTGTATCGACATGGTCAGTCGATATGGGCTGCTCGAGATAGGTACTCGATGTCAATATGTGGTGGTCGATTTTGAGCTCGTCCATCGTCAACCTACCGTCAAAGTTAGTCGACATCGAGATAAAACTCACCTTATGAGCAGTCGATATTGATTGGCTTGTTGTCCTTTGACTCAACTAGAAGCCCTTTGGGTAGCCATGAGAGATGATTGGCTATGGAGTTCTCCATCCCTTTCTTGTCCTTAAGCTCAACGTCAAACTCTTGGAGTAGGAGCACCCATCGTAGGAGCCTAGGTTTAGCATCCTTCTTCGCCGTCAAGTACCTAAGAGCTGCATGGTCAGTATGAACAATTACCTTAGAGCCCACTAGGTATGAGCGGAACTTCTCAAAAGTGAAGACCACTTCCAATAGATGGCGTCAAGTACTTTGTTTGAACGACATTAAGAGTCTTGCTTGCATAGTAGATGGCGTGAAGCTTCTTGTCTCTCCTTTGTCCTAGGGCAGCTCCTACGACACAATCGCTTGCGTCGCACATGATCTCAAATGGTTGCGACCAATCTGGCAATTGAATGATAGGGGCGGATATAAGAGCTTCCTTCAACCTGTTCAAAGTTTCAAGACATTCACTAGAAAACACACACTTAACATCCTTCATTAGTAGGTTAGTTAAAGGTTTGGCAATCTTTGAAAAATCTTGAATAAACCTCCTATAGAAACCTGCATGACCAAGGAAGCTCCTTATGTCCTTAATAGATGAAGGTGGTGGCAACTTCTCAATAAGCTCTATCTTTGACCTGTCCACCTCAATTCCCCTTTTTGAAACCATATGGCCTAGCACAATCCCTTCTCTTACCATAAAGTGGCACTTTTTCCAATTGAGAACCAAATTTGTCTCCTCACTTCGCGCAAGTACCCTGCGAAGGTTAGCAAGACAAATATCAAAAGTAGTGCCATAGACAGAGAAATCATCTATAAATACCTCCACAATGTCCTTTATCATGTCAGAGAAGATGGCCATCATACACCTTTGGAAGGTAGCGGGGGCATTGCTCAGCTTAAATGGCATCCTCCTATATGCAAAAGTCTCATAGGGACATGTGAAAGTGGTCTTCTCTTGATCATCAGGATGAATAGGGACCTGCCAAAAGCCAGAATTTCCATCCAGGTAAAAAAAATAATCATGTTCAGCAAGTCTTTCCAATACCTGGTCAATGAATGGAAGGGGAAAATGATCCTTCCTAGTGGCGTTCTTGAGCTTTCTATAATCAATGCACATTCGCCAACTAGTTGTGATTCGCTTTGGCACAAGCTCTCCCTTCTCATTCTCCTCAACGGTCTTTCCACCCTTTTTAGGCACCACATGGACTGGGCTCACCCATTCACTATCGAAGATGGCATAGATGATTCCTGCATCCAGCATGCACATGATCTCCTTCTTCACCACCTCTCTCATGTTGGGGTTGAGCTTCCTCTGGTGTTCTATAGATGCCTTATGATCATCCTCTAGGAGGATTCTATGCATACATGTAGCGGGTGAAATACCTTTGATATCCTCAAGAGAATACCCAATTGCCTTTCGATGAGTGCAAAGCACTTCCATAAGCTTGTCTACTTCCTGCGTGGTTATTGTAGCATTGATAATCACAAAAAAAAGTAGAATCGGGACCAAGAAACTCATACCTAAGCATGTCGGGTAAAGGCTTCAGCACCGGAGAAGATCCTTGTGGTATTAGGATTGGCTCTACTTCCTCCATGTTCATGATTTCACCTAGGTAATCCGTTTCAATTCTCTTGATTGAAGCTCCTAAATCAGCAACGAGAGTTGGCGTGGACCAAGCATACATCGATGCCAACGTTGATTGGGACTCTTCGTAGTAACTCTGCAGAAAAGAAGTCAAGGTCGAGTAGGATAAATCGATATCGATTGAGAGTTCAGCACATACCTTGGCCTCCGAGATGTCCGACATCGAGGGGAACTGGTCGATCTCGACTTCTGATGTCGATGTAGACTGGTCGATTTTAACCTCTTCTATCGATATGGGGTGGTCGATTTTGACCTCTTCTGTCGACGGAAGTACCTCGATATTGCCAGAAAAAGAAGAACATACCTAACTTACTGAGTGTGACGATGTCGACAAGGGGTACTCGACATCGAGTGGACGGATCAATTTCGACAGGTCCTGGTCGATTTCGAATTCCTCTTCGAACTCCATGAATAGAGCATCGTCGAAGATCTCCTCATCACTCGTGCATATAGCCAGGAACTCCTCAATTTCCTCATCGGTGAGCTCTTCAGCAGCTATGGCCAGGGCTTCCTCGTGAGTTAGGGCCCTTTCCATCGGTTCTTTGCAATCCATGACATTGGTGTGCATGTAGACCGACTTGATCTCCATTCCATTGACCTCCTTCATTGTGGGGTTGAAGGAGAACTCTATTACTTTGTTACCTATAGTAAAGGGTAGTAGTCCTCGTTGCACATTGATATTGGCATCTGCAATAGCTAAGAAAGGCCTGCCAAGGATGATAGTTACAATAGGATTGATGTGAGCTCAATTTGCCATGTTTTTCTCTTACATCTATTTCGATTTTTGTCCATATTTTATGTTTTTGGGTTGGGAAAGCATGAGATTTGCGTAGTTTATGTTCATTTGCAATATATGGAGGTCTACACAAGTTTCTGTTTAATTTTGCAGAAATCGGATGCACTTTGGAGCTTAAAGGAAAGTCATGAAGACGTTAGAGAAGCTAAGGAAGAGCACAGGATGGTGCAGCTGGAGAAAACGCCACTTTTACCCATTCAACATTTTGAATCAAGTTCTGATGTCTTCATGAGAGTTGTGTCCCTCGAAAAGATCTTTCCAACGCATACTCATATGCATCAATCGGACAAACGAGGACTCGGAAAAGTGCGTTTCAAGATGGGTGCAGAATGCTGAGAACTGTCAAGGAGGTCGATATCGACCTTACTTGGTCGATATCGAGTGGATCACGTCGACCAGAAATGCCAGAAATCGACTCAGCACTTGGAAGTTGCACAGAAGAGGTCGATATCGACCAACTTTGGTCGATATCGAGTCAAGACATGGTCGAAATCACCTTCAGAGGCTGAGATCGAGTGAAGCTGAGAAGACAGGTCGATATCGACTGAACATGGTCGATATCGAGTGAACCCCAGAAGCCGATTTCGAGCCATACCGAGTCCTAATCCGAGTGGAGGAAACTTGCACATGAAGTAAAAGATTTTATCAATTTTATCTACTTTCTATCCTAAAGGGTTGAACAATTAATTACTCTATGGATTTATCTACTTTTACCAATTTAGATTTATTTCTTTTTATCTAGAATTATACCTTTAGATAGATTTAGATAGATTGCTCTCTTAGAATAGCTAGGATTGAGCCCTATAAATAAAGCCATAGGGGATGGTTTTTCAATCATTCAAGCCAAGTCGTCTTCGGGCGCAATAGTTAGGAGGAAGAGAGGAGAGAGGAGAGAGAGAGAGAAGGAGGAGGAACGTTTGGAAGGTTTTGTAAGTTTTAGATTTTATGATAAAGTTAGTTTCTTTTATTATGTCTTGTTTCTAATTTCCATCTTCTAGGGTTGGCGTGATCCCAATATAGATATATGTGTTCGATATATGAATTTATGAATTTGTATGTCTTTATCATCATCTACCTATGTGCTTAATCCTTTGCAAGAGTTGAGGAAATTCCTTATTTATGATATTAAAGCGAAAGCGATCTTATTATGAATTTGGATAGTAATTAGGTTTTGCCTGCGAGAGCCGACTAATCCTAATTAAGAAAAGGTAGTAACAATTAGGGTTTATTTGCGAAAGCCTCTATATTCCTATTTGTTAATAACGAAAGTTATTTGATATAAAGCATGCATCTTTATGTGATTTATAGTCTACACATATGTTTATTGTTGTGGTGATCCCTAACCTTGGAAGTTTGCTCTTTTATTATTCTATTTTTGTTATTTTAAAGCTTTTGCGCAGCCACACGACACCAACCACCATCCCCTGTCCATCCCTCGACATCGACCAGTCTAAGTCGATATCGACAGCAACCGACCGCCACCTTTTCCCGCTACTCCCGAACCCCAAAACCAACTAAACCTAGAATAGCTGACTTCTCTCCTGAGGACGAACCTGACTCCCTTATACTATAGCGGGGGTCTTGACTATAAATTTATTTGGTCGAGAAACCCTCTCGTCAAGGATCCTCGGGCATATTCAATACAATAAAGTCAGTAGGCACAAAGAACTTACCTACCTTTACAGGAACGTCATCAAATATACATGTGGGCCTGACGAATGAGTTGTCAGCCATGTAGAGCTTCATGTCCACAGGTTCAAGTGCTTCGATGTTCACCCTTTGCCAAATAGAGAGGGGCATAAGACTTACGCTCACCCCTAGGTCACATAGGGCCTTGTAGCGATGTTGGCCAAGTCCCATGGTGATTGCAAACTTCCCTGGATTTCTCTTCTTCTCCGGGAAGTCCATCTTTGAGCACTCCTCTGCGATCTCTGCCATGGACCACTTCTTGCTAAGGATGTCCTTAAGGAATCAGACATAGGTGAGCATCTCGCTTAAGGCCTCCGTGAGTGGGATAGTGATGTTAAGACCTTTGGAAGATCTTCATGAAGCGCCTAAAATTACCGTGAGTGGGGTCCTTAAATGCTTTAGAAGGGAAGGGCAACGTCTTCTTTGGTTTAGGAGCCAAAACGGTCGTCGGAGGTGCCTTTGGGGTGTCGATATCCACACAGATATCAACTGGAGGTGTGTCGATATCGACTGAAACACTCGATATCGAGTGGGGTTGTGGCTCCGAATGTTCTGTAGTGGCCTCGACGTCGACTAGGGGGTCGATATCGACTGGTGACTCGACATCGACTAGGCTATTGATGTCGACTGGTTCTGCAATCTCCTCCTCCACTTCCGTTCATGGCTTTTGTAGCTTGTTGCTACTCTTTGGTTGCATGGCTGCGATGTGGCCCGACCCGGATTGCCACTTAGGATTTGTAATTGGTTGCCGAGGGAACGTTCCAAATGGTCTTGGGATTTGTGCCGTCAATTGACCCAGTTGGGTCTCTACATTATTTTTCCATATATCCATCTCCCAACTCCTTGTGGTAAGGTGATTGAGTTGAGAGTGGATTGCATTGTTGGATTGATCATTCTTCGCTTGATTCCACCTTATTTTGTCTAGCACAAGTTATAGATCATCCTTCCATTGGTCTCTCTTCGGGTGCCCATGTGCTCTATAGAGTGGGGCGTCCCTAGGGTTAACCAGGTTCCTTTGTGGTTGTTGGAACATTTGGTCTCCCCAATATTGGCGATTGGGACCCCTCATGTAGTTGACTTCCGCATGAGTCTCTCCTAGTTGCACTTGTTCCGTATGAGGGCACTCGGTAGTGGTGTGCCCCTGTGATTCGCATTCGATGCAATCTTGGTTCGCTGAAAGGAACCTCACTTGCTTTTAGAGCTTTCGAAGTTGATCTTTATGAAATTGATCCTCCACCAACCTCTCTATGATGTCCCAAGCCTTATGTGGAGCGAGTTCAAGGTAGTCATAGGAGGTATAGGTGTTGATCCTCTCCTTGTTTGCAGCATCAAGAGCATTGGAAATAATTTCCTGAATCATGTACGGTGGTTGGCCATGCGTCGGGCATGATCATAGTAGATCCTTAAACCTTTCCCAAACAGTCTCCAGAGCTTCACCAGGCTTTTGCTTAAAAGTCGTGATCTTCAGTCAGATCAACGCCGTCTTGGATGGAGGGAAGAACTTGTTGAGGAACGCGTCCTTGACTTCATTCCAAGGGCGGAGCGATCTTGGGGCTAAGCTTTCCAACCACTGCAATGCATTACCTGCAAGGGACCAACGAAAAGCCTTTAGCTTGACATATTCAAGGCTCTCTCCATCAACAATAGTATCGCAGAGATCTAAGAAGGTTGTTATATGTGCCATAGGGCACTCATTAGGTTTCCCTTCATATTGGTGTCTCCTAATCTCAGCAAGGAAAATAGGCTTAATTTCAAATTAGAAGTAGGGATAAGAATCGCCGATTCAGGCACTGTGAGCAAGGGATGCATGTATTGCTTTGCGTTCCGTGGGAGTGCGTTGATTTGAGCTTCATATTATCTCCTAGCTTGCTCCTCCCTATAACCACGCTACCTTTGTGCCGCTTCTCTAGCGGTGAAATCCTCTACTTGTTTTTTTAAGCGTTCAATCTGTTGAGCCTGGGTCTCTTGGTCCGGCATTGCTCTTTGAATTCTAGCATGAAGATGAAGATAGCTTTCAGGATTGTCTAAACCTTCGAACTCAGGTGGGCGATCAGCACGTCGCATACACCTATAAAGCAAAACTTCAAAAGAACGTGAGGATAGACTACTAGGGCACGATTGATGGCTTCCCCGGCAACGGCACCAAAATTTAATGTAGGGAGAATTGAATTGAATAATATAATAAAATGCAACCCTTATCCTGTTCAAAGATACTCGAGACTCCCCGCTGTAGTGGTAGGGAATCAGGTTCGATCCTCGAGGAAGCAAGTCAGCGGGATCCTAGTAAAGCCTGAAAGTCACATTCTGAATGTCTACCAGAAGCCTCGATCTCGAGTAGTGGACTCGACATCGACCTGGGCTATCGATTTCTACAGAAAACCTGCAAGGACAAAAACAAGTAGTCGATATCGACTAGGGGGGTCGATATCAATGTCAGCAAATGAGGTCGACCTGGCTCAGAACATTGCCAGTCGACACAGGGTAGTCGATATCGAGTAAAGTACTCGAAATCGACCTCAGCAACATGAAGAAAGGGAAGTCGACATAGCAAACATCAACCTAGATCAGCGATGTCGATATCGACTGGTTCGGTCGATTTAGACTGGTTCCTGCAGAAAGGTTAGTTTTTATCGGCAAAGAAAGGTCAAAGAAAGTAGGATGGAGAAGGAGCAATGAACAGCAAATAACAGTAGGTTGTTGGGTTTTTAGATAACTTAATGAACGGTAGGCAATAACGATGTAAAAAAAGAAAGAAAAGATCTTCCAAAGCTAGGAATTACCATGACGACAACCATGAAAGTAGAAGTAAGGAATCAATAAAGATGCATAATTTTATCGTAAAGGAGAAGGCTTTCACCTAAACCCAACAAATAGGAAAAGATATCTTGTAATAAATTAACCTAATTTGCGTCTACCTTTGTCATAATTGAGTTTATAATCTTTCGAATAGAAACCCTAATTAAAACCAAGTTTTACAACATGAGTTCCTTAAATTCGCATTTAAAGATTAAGCACATGGTAGAGCGAGATAAAATCTACCTTCTTCAGCGACAGACAAACCTTACCACCATGGCTATCGTTGGGTTCACCCCGACCCTAGAAGAAAGGGCGACTACTCGCTCATGTTGAATGATGACATACTTGAACTTGAAAGGAAATAACTTTGCATTGAATGGAAAACCTAAATCTTTACAATCTCAACGCCAACTATCGTAAGCGCCGAAACCCTAAAGCTTAATGCTATGTGTCTTGCTTGCTTGAATGAATAAAAATCAGCCCCCTAGGGCTTTATTTATAGACTACTAATCCTTCCTAGCCAAGGAAAGTAGTCCTAATTCTACTAAATCTTCTATCTAGAATTCTATCCTATCATAGATAGGATGAAACATTATTATGGTAAATATCTAAAATAACAAATAAACAAATTAAGGTAAAAAGGAAATAACCCTAAGACATATCCTATCTAATTAAGAAGATAAACAGTTGCCTTGTTGATAGAACTTGTAATTCGCGTCTCGAAAAGCGCATCCAATCCGCGTCAATTTCCAGTCGATATCGACCAGTCATGTCGATATCGAGGTCTTCGTTTTGGCTCGACAGATCTTTATTTCACTCGATCTCTGGATCAAAGTCGACTCGATGTCTCCACTCGATGTCGACCAAGTGGCTCAATGTCAAGTGCTTCTATAGTGGTCTTGTGTGGTCTGTCTCGACGCGCGCAAAGGTCTACGTCGATCCCTTGAGTCGATATCGACCAGTTATGTCGATTTTGACTTCTCTTCAGCTTCACTTGGCGTCTTCGTTTTGACTCCGATTCCGCTCCAATTACTACATATTTAGACCAAAACTTGTGCAGACTCTATTTCTTGCACGTTAGCTCATTCCACACAGATTTACATTATTTTTAACCTTTACTTTAGGAATCGAATGGAATATGAAGTCAAAACTTACAAATAAAAAGGCTACCAATATGTACATCATTTTCCTCAAAACATACTCTTTTAGTGTTCTAATAAGAATTTATTAGTTAATATAAGGTTTTATTAAACATTTGTTCGTTACTTATATGAGTTTTCCACAAAACATACTCTTATAATATTCTAATAAGAATTTAGTAGTTAATATAAGGTCTTATAACATTTTATTAGATAATATAAGATTTTATCCCACATTAATCATTAGGTACTTATATGATTTTCCCCCAAAACACACACTTATAGTATTCTTATAACACTTTATTAGATAATACAAGGTTTTATTCCACAATTATTAGCTACTTATATGATTTTTCCTCAAAACACACACTTACAGTATTCTTATAACAACTTATTAGTTAATATATGGATTTATTCAACATTTATTAGTTAATTATATGATTTTACCTCAAAACACAAACTTATAGTATTCTTATAACATTTTATTATATAAGATAAGGTTTTATTCTACAATTATTAGGTACATATATGATATTTCCTCAAAACACACACTTATAGTATTTTATTAGATAATACAAGATTTTTTTCCACAATCATTAGGTACTTATATGATTTTCCCCCAAAATACACATAGTATTCTTATACTCCCTCTCTTAATTAAAACTTGTTGTTTACTATTCATGCACATTTTTTTAGAATGATAAAAACTATATAAAATATTAACATTTTTTTATATTTATTTTTATAAATTCATACTTAATTGTATTAAGTATGAAATTATTAAAAAAATATATTAAAAAGGTTAATATTTTATATAGTTTTTAACACCTAAAAAACCGTGCGTGAATAGTAAAACGTCAAGTTTTAATTAACGGAGGGAGTAACATTTTATTAGATAATATAAGGTTTTATTCCACAATTATTAGCTACTTACATCATTTTTCCTCAAAACACACACTTATAGTATTCTTATAACAACTTATTAGTTAATATATGGATTTATTCAACAGTTATTAGTTACTCATATGATTTCACCTCAAATGAATTTATTAGATAATATAAGGTTTTATTCCACAATTGTTAGCTACTTATATGATTTTTCCTCAAAACACAAACTTAAAGTATTCTTATAACATTTTATTAGATAATATAAGGTTTTATTCAACAATTATTAGGTACATATATGATTTTCCCTCAAAACACACACTTATAGTATTCTAATAAGAATTTATTATATAATATAAAGTTTTATTCCATAATCATTAGCTACTTATATGATTTTTCCTCAAAATAAACTCTCTTAATATTCTCATATGAATTTATTAGTTAATATAAGGTTTTATTCAACGATTATTAGTTACTTACATAATTTTTTTTCCTCAAAACACTTTTTATTGAACAATTATTAGTTTTCTTTGTATTTGAGTATTTATTTACATATAACCCATTAATGGGCCCATTGGCGGAAAATGTAGCCATATTTGGGCCCATAATTAATTAAAGGCCATTAGAAATTGAAGTGTGTCATTTGAGGTTAACTGTAAATAGCCACGACATTAGTCACAAATATGACCGTGGCTATTAATTGGACTTCTTAATGCATCGAGATCTATTAATTGGGCTTTCATATTCAACGGGCTTTGACTAACACTAACGGGTTGACCATCTTTGGGCTTTGACTATCTTTGGTATTGGGCTTGACCGCCTTTGGGCTCTAATATTTTTTTGCGTGAGATTTTGGGCTTTAAAATTATTATTTGCTTTAATTTGTGTGAAGAATTACCCAAATTTGGATACAACAACGGACAATGGGCATGGCCATATTAGCGTCAAATCCAGCAACGGATATTCCAACAGTGGCTAAATTCGTGGCTGTTGGCCAAGAAATCAGGTCATGCTTGCCAATTGCCACTTCTTCTTAGCCATGGGTACATCCACGATAATTTTTTGCGGACTTATTGGTGTAGAAATCAGCCATGGATATTTCAATAGTGGCTAAAGTCGTGGCTAACAGCCGTGAATTTAGATATGACATTCATGATCGTGGCTAATAGTCACGACATTCTGGACACGAATTTACGTCAACACCCCTAGCCACAGATTTAGCCACGAAAATTTTCACGCGACGCTTATTTAGCGATGACATGTCAGATCATGGCTACGTTCGTAGCTATCGGCCATGAATATGACGTTGCTAAAAATCCGTGGCTATTTCTTGTTTTTTTGGTAGTGTTAGTCTATCGCAAACACTGGTGAACTCTACGAGATTTTTGTTAGGCTGTTCTCCTACCATCCCTTGGAAAACTAACAACAGAGTAAACTCGTTGGGCTTGTATTCAAATTTTGACCCCTCATGGTTTGCTGGGAACCTGATTGCTAGCGGTTTCTATGTCAGATTTATATTCTTCAAGTTCCTCAATGTTCTCTTAGGAGGAGCTACGATTTCTCCCCCCATTATTATTATTATTGATGTCGTCATTTTTGGTGTTCTGTGCCTGGTTCCCCCCCCCCCCCCCCCCCACCACCACCACCACCATAGGGAGATCTATGTTAACGTTCCTGTCTCTTGAACCTTCCGAGTTGACGGTAAACTTTCTCCTCAACCTAGAGAGTGACCTTTAAATCTCTGAATTAAAAGGCAAAAGAGATGAATCAATAGCACGAGTGCGGACCATCCAAAGTGGTCCACACACAAGTTAACAATAAAAACACACAAGACTCTAAAGTATATCTCCCCAACAATGGTGTCAAAATTTGTCGGCGTGAAAAGTCACTAGGTCCATGTGAAAGATAATCTAAACCTACTAGCTAGTGAAGTCGACAAGTTCGGAATCGATCCAAGAGGAGAATTACCATTCCTATGAACTTTTGTTGCTAACCAAAAGTAACTAATTCAAGATATTGTAGATTAGAAAGTAAACAAAAATAATAAAGAGAGTAATGTTGACAGATTTGATAACAATAGGAATGAATGGTTTCACCTACCACTTCTCAACATTGGTTTGTATCTTTCATCCTCGACTCAGTTTCTAGTTATTCTATCTCAGACGATTATTCTGACATCGGTTTAAATAGATTGTCATTCCTTTTGAATATGACAATCCTTTAAATTCATATACAACCCTATCCCTCCAAGATTTAGCATATAAACAACACAAATTCCCAATGTACCTGGCAAAATTCTAGTACCAAGCCTCCTAAGAAACTAGCACATGTCGATAATTTTCATCTCATCAACCCTAGAATCTTATAAACTGCTATTTAACCAATCTATCACTATCTTAGACAATGAAGTTCCTCGTTGCGGATTCACTCAATTATAATCGCTATAAAAGGTTCGATTATTCCTTCGAAGGAATCAAAATGCTAGCAAGATGCAATTCTATCAAGGTGATCAATCAAGAGAGAATTAATAACATAAAATCAACACAAGGATAATGAAATAAATGTCGGAATAACATAAAAATCAGCCTCATAATTCAACAAACCATGTCTATGAATCATAGGCAAAATTAATGAGTTTAGTTACTCATATCGAGAGAAAACTTTAATTCTTTAATCCTAAAGGACATGATGATAAAACTACTGTAAAAATGTCATAATATAAGCTGAAAACCATCTCTAACAAACCCTAGAGGTTTCGGATAAACATTCCATAAAATAAAGATTTGGGAAAGATTTCGCTGATTTTGTAACAACATCCATGGCAGGCGCCGCCCTTCGCATGACGGGCGTCGTGTTTCTGGCTACGGGTGCCTTGAATTTGGGGCTTCCTCTTCATCTTCTCTTCTACTTTCTTTCTTCTTATACGTCTTCCACCTTCTTCTCCAACTCCATCCTAGCACGCCCATAGCTTCCGCAAGCTATCATTCACCCCACTTCAAGCTCAGAATATAAATCTCCATATATAAGCACGAAAATGCATGGATTTCAAACTCGAATGCCTAATTAATAAGAATGCATTTTCACAACTAATCATGCGATTTGAATACCCAAATTCACCTAAAACTATCTATAATGCATATCTAAAATATGCATTGTCAACTATCTTTGCTCATCATGAGCAGAATAAGGTGAAGACTAGCGAGTTGAAGAATTTAGACAACCTCATCAGTGGGTGGCCTATCAACTTCATCTATGACTTGGCTTGTCATCTTCTATAATTTGTCAAAAACCTCTCCAACCATCTTGTCATAGGAGGTATGATTACAACCATTGATATTCAATTTCAGGTTGACCTAACTCGATATACACATATTGCTCCTAGTCTTGTAGAGACAACCCATTTGACATCTATGAGGATGATTAAAATAATTGTTTCTCTATCTCACATTGCGTTGAAGATTGTGGATTGTTGAATTTGCTGGTTTAATCTGCAGTACATGTGTTTCCTAGACCCTAGAAACTGGTTTGAGAGTTGGATTAGTGAACTTGTACCGTATATTGAGGGTATGGATTATGAGGAGTCTAGAGAAGATAAGGAAGGCGATGATGAGTATGAAGTCGATGGATATTATTAGGAGGGACAGGCTCGGATGGATACAAATGATTGGCATCAGCCCACCTATACACCCTTTCAACAAGCTAATGAGTTTCGGGCACTGGGGGGGTATTTCGAGCTAATCAAGTAGGATGGGCTCTTTGGCACTTGCTCACAAGCAGATACAATAGAAGCAATATGATATTCTAAACCAATTGAGGCCTTCTAGGTAGTTTTAGGGTAGTTTAGGTTGCATTTGGTTTGAGTTTATAATTAAGTTGTATCTTTATCAATTTCTATTCGGAGATCGGATTCTACGCTTTTCTATATTAATTTTGCAAATTCCAGAATATGAGTTCAAAGAGATGGTGATGCTGAACCATAAAGGTGAGAAGACACTTAGGATGTTTGAAGATGAAAAAAAAGACCCGAAAAGAAGCTAAAGTGAATCCAATTAAAGAGAAGAAGAAAACATGTTGGACGCTGAGGCGGCATCCGTGGGAAGTGATGTAGAGCCCGCCAAGCCTGGAGCCCTCGTGAAGAACTTTAGTACCCGCTAGGAGTGGCATCCGCCGAAGAAGATAATGACACTCATTCAAGAGCTTATCCGAAGAAGATTAATTCATGTCTTTTGAAGATTCTTTTCTTGGAGATTAAGCATGACTCTCTAGGATTTTTAGCTGATTTTGAATCCAATAAATACCCCATTTGACTAGATTTTTTGACATTATTGAAACACACAAGAAGACATAATAGTTTGAATCTTTTATTAGTTTTCCGAGGTAAGTCATGCTCGGTTAACCTCTTCTTTATAGTTTTGCTTGTGTTTGAACACAATGATTAAGGACATGTGAGGTTTGTATTTTATAATGTTTTTATATGAGTTATGCATTATGATTATTTAAATTCTGTTTGTGCTAATATTGCTAAAGTGTTGTTTATTTGTGTTAATTGGCAATTACGACAGATTTGCAGCGTGTTAGGATTATAGCTTCATTCTGCTATTGTGGGGCTTAATACATTAGTAGCCAGCATGTCATGTAGCGAAGGATATGGACTCATGATATTGTAGGAGAATTGACTAGTAAAAGTTATTTCTTTTAGTGTAAGCGATAGCTGGGGTTGACAACCAGGTGAGAAGTCGATGACATGGGAGAAATAATGTTTATTTGCTAGGGGTTAGAGACTTATTGCTACTCGCCCCAATATGCTAGAGTTAAGGGATTTAGATGGTGTTATCGACAAGTTTGGCTTATCTATTTCTGTGCTTAAACCAACCCTAGGATAATTGCATAATCACTACTGCATAACAGCTCGATGATCAAGGAATCACCACTGTTGTAAATGTACGTAAAACTATATCATCATATTGTTATCTGCTATTTAATCATTTCTAGTTTAGTTTACTTATTTCTCCCATTTATATTGTTACTCTACATTGTTCCTTTGCTTTACAAACACATTAAAAAGTCATACGTGTTCTTCGTGGGATCAACCCATTAATTGTTCTATACTACATGTTAGTTAGTTACTGGGATTGAGTATTTTATTCGGGGATTTGAAACCACAACATTTGATAATCCACCAAATTTGTGGCATCGTTACCAAGGAACATTGAATTTTCTTAAGTACGTTTGTTAGCAATTGTGTGATCCATCTTGTAGGTTCATACCCATTCTACTAATCAATCTACAGTGCCTTATGATCTAGAAATTGAATTGACTTTCTCCAAGTTATAATAATAGCAGTCAAGCAGAATGACACTCGAAGGTGGAGAAGCAAAAAGAACACTACGAGATCTCAAGGAGGCCAATGTCAGTACACAACCATTAGCAATCAATCTCTTGTATCTCATAACGGATTAAAATTTTAAATTGAAATCAAATTGCACATCGCTTTTTCCTAGTTTCCATGGAAGAAGTGGAGAATATCTAAACAAACATCTAGCGGAGTTCACAGTAATATGCCATCGCTTTTGACCTATAGGTATGACAGATGAACAAATGATGCTTAGGGTGTTTCGTTTCACCCTCAAGGACGCTGCAAATGACTGGCTCTACTACTTGCCTGTGGAAAGTATTAAGGCGTGGGTAAAGATGAAGAAAGCATTTCTCAACAAGTATTTCCACTACTAGAATTCTGTCATTTAACACCGGCTGATTAACATCAGTCAGACAGACGCGTAATGTTAAATAACTTTTTAACATCGCTTTTTAAATTTTAGATGTCAAAAATAAAACAAACACCAACTTGTTTTTCTGACCGAGGTTAAATACGGAGAATTTTTTTTTAAAAAAAAAAGACTTCAAAGCGCGGAATTGAAATGTGAGTCATTTAAAAACCCGCTCGTTAAATTAATTGGCTCAACCCTTAGAAAAATCCCAAACCCTTCTTCCCTGATTTCGTCCGACTTGGCGACTTCTTCTCAGATCCCATCCCTGCGGCGAATTGGCGACCCGGTGAACTCTCTCTTTTCCTTCCTTTGATCTTCGCCTCTCACCTGATCCCTCGGAGATCTATCTGCCACTCTCGTCTCTATTCACTTGCCCTTTTCTTCAATTTCTCTCTCATGGAGCCTCACAACACCGATAGCAGGAGGACTAGTGTTCTTCGATGCGAAGGAGAGCGGGATGACCTATCTCTGTCGACTGTGCGTGATGTCCTCCCCGGTGACGACCACCTTCCTCGCTGCTATGCCCTCCTCCTCCCTCGGTCCTCAGTCATCTTTTCTGAATCTCTGGTAAGTACATGCCCTTCATCTCTCTCTTTCTCTACCTTGTGTCCTCAAGACATCGAGTTCTACTCTAATAGTCAAATCTAGGGTTTTCGTGTTCTGAATTCATGCTCTAATTCCCAGTTTGTGTTTGAATCAAGGCTATATTAATCCATTGAGGTTACATGAAAATTAGGTTTTCAAGATGAATGAGGCTTTCAAATCCATTGAGATCTATTTCAAAAGTTTAATAGACTTTTATGCAGAGAAAGCACTCTTTCGATGCTTTCGTTAGGGAGATATCTCCCTTAAGAAGGTTACATAAGTTTTTTAGATGCTTATGTATATTCTTTCATTGTATGCAATTTAAACTCTATTTCAATGTTTTGTTTGATATGTCCCTGAAAAACCTTAGTAATGGTATAAGCTTTTTAAAAGAGAGATATCAGTCTGAACATTTAAGGTGTAAGGAACTAAATTGAAAAACATATCTATTTTTGTCACTGAACTACCATTTTGACAAGTAAAGTATATACTTTTAGCATATTAGGTGTCTGAGCTAGAAAGCCAACTTTTATACCACTTACGCAGTTCCTCGAAGGAAATGAGAGGTTCACCTTCTGTTTTGATGAGGCGGATTTTACCTGGTGTGCCAAAGTAAATAGAGAACAATATAAGACAATATCGTTGAAAAAATGATATCAAAATTCTTTTATTGGTAATATCTTGATAAGCTTTTCGCTCAGTTGACATGTCCTACACATAGTATGTGGATGACAGGACGTACAACAGATGAGTATTCAGTTATTATATTTCATTCATCATAGAGTTTATGCCATTGAGGCATTGATCAGGTGCGAATCTGGGAACAGCTGAAACAACTAGCTAGTTCTTCAATAAACCGTTCCATAATACTCCGTAACATGTAAGGAATTACTAGACCACAGAATAGCTAAATAGAAAACAAGGCCAATGTTGGCACATATTTAGCATATTATTTGTGTCAGAAAATCAATTACCATGTCTTTTTCAAAAATCAATCTTAAGAAAACTTAAACCTAATTGTCCAAAGGAATTCAGCAGTGCATTTGCTTGGTAATTGTTATCATCGTTCCTGCTTTATCTTCTTTTCAGTCCCCAGGTCTGTCATGGTTGCTAATGGTGATTGGTGATATCAATAACGACTTTTTACCCATTGAAGTAAGACTCTGAGCAAGAGACATCAACAAGCCTACGAATATGTCTTTGATGAGTAGGAAATTCAACGATGTCCATTCCTTAGAAACATAAAAAAGCCTACGAATTTCAGCTTCTTGTCTATGAATATGCCAATTTCAGTGAGTGGCCTTTCCCTTTATTGACATGGGATGTCTACAGCTTCTTATTTAGTTTCTGCTCAATTTTTTCCATGCTGATCATCTGAGCGGTTTTCTAATGAATCTAATATATGCTTCTTGGCTCCTGCAGCATTCTGAATCCAGAGGTCCGATTTTGTTAGACAGTGCTAATTTTGATTTATCGTTCTAGCTCTTCCATGGTAAGAACGGTGCGGTTCCTCTTGGGAATAGGTCTTATCTTCATGATGCTTACCATCCAGAACCCGAGCCTACTCCGAAGTCTAACCCCTTAGCAGCAAGAGCTGCCACAATCAGCTTCTCAACATTTGGACCTGGAGGGCCATTTGGTTTTGATGCATTTCACGAAAAATGGAAGAACCAGAAGAAGAAAGCTGAACCATCCAAGAAAAAAGATCACTTGTCTCAGGTAGTGTTCAAATTTTGATATAAATTTTATAACTGCTAAAGTGTAATAATTCGAGTGTTGCAACAAGTTTGCTTCATAAGGTTGGTGTTTCACTCAGTATCTCATATGACTAACATGATTTGTTTTCCTCATATTAGGGTGAAGGCTCCCCAGCAGGAGATGAGGCACTTGGAAATGAATGGTTACAAAATGGAAATTGCCCAATCGCAAAGACGTACAGGGCTGTGAACCGTGTTCTTCCCCTGGTTGCCAAGGCCTTTGAGCCTCCCCCGGGCATGAAATTCCTTTGTCCTGCAGCTGTTGTAGCTGCCAGGGCAGCTCTGTCCAAGACTGAACTTGCCAAAACACTGCACCCCCAGCCACTGCCAGCAAAGAATCTGTATACTATCGAGTTTATACCCTTTCACTTGAAACACTTCATTGTGACATTGATTGATAATGAGAATGATGGACTTGGGAGGACGAAGTAAGCTGGATACATATTAGAGATTTAACCTATCTCATTGATTTATAGCTATTGCACAAAATTTTCCTTTTCCTTTCTAAGGTGTTTTCCTAATATATTGATGTGTTATCTGAACTGAGTGTTATCTGAACCGAATGTTGTGTTATCTGAACTGAATGTTCTCCACTTGATAGAGTAGTGGATGCTTTACTTGGAGCTTTTGTAGTTGATTGTTGTTACTTAAATATGTGCGGTCTTCTTAGTTCTGTCATTAGCATAATTACATCTAGCTAAATGGTTGTTGTTTCTCTGTGCAGAAGGTACATTGCTCTGAATCGCCTAGTCCTCAAAGGGTATATTACTTTTCTTGTTCATTTTACACTTAACATGAAAATAGCGGAGTTTTTTGCCGTTTCTTTCTACCCAATGACAGCGAAGCACATGCAATTTCTTTGCCTACAAAACCCTTCATTTAGCTTCAACTTTCCTCTATATCCTGCTGCAGTGTTGCTTATTGTTATTTTTTTCTTTTCGCAGAAGGTTAGCAAGGGAAATAAACCCGTTAACATCGATCTTACACCATGAGCAAAAAACAGTGCCTCACAGCATTGTTTTCTTTTCTCTGGATAACCTACATCAATTGCAGGCACTATCTCATTATTTCAGCAGTGACAAATTTATTGGTGAATCTAATTGGAGTTTGGTTCTTTAGAAATTATGCGTAAGCCTTCTTCACCAGATCATGTTTTTTAACCTCTTATATTTTATGCTTGCTATCCAACTGCTAATTTGAGTTGGCTGGGAGTGTTGTTATAATTTGATTTAAGGGATTTGTACATCCACATCGTATATTTGGGTTATTAGTTTCCCTTTTCAATATTTTGTTAGTTTGCTGTACAGGAGTAAACCTATCAGCAAATATTGCTTTATTGTTTTCAGCGTATAAAAATTCTAACGACTTGAATAATTACTCCCTCTGCCTACATGTTCTTTCATATTCCCTTCGCAGGTTCAAGTTTCTATCAACCCTCCCTTATTCTCCTATCCTTCCTTACCTCTTTTTGCTTGGACTTAATCAGTTTCTCAATCAATTATCAGTGCAGGGTTAATCCTGGCATCCTGGTCATGAGCCAGGAAGTGTATACAAACAGTGCCTCACAGCTTGGCTGCCTCCAAGTCCGAGCAGGCAACACAAAGGTTATGCTTTAGTTGTCTCTGGGTGTAATGCAGTTGTACTTTTCTTTGGATCATTTCGTTTACTATCGATTATTTCACCTCGTTGATATATCCTTTATCTTCCTCTAAGAACCTGTTTGAGCTTGGGAATTACTGTTTGAGAAGTGTCCCCTTCTTGGTTGAAGCGTGAGTTTTGGAGAGAGACGTCACTAGTAAGTATACTATTTCTCTATTTCCTCACAAATGTATCTATAATTATTTGGTACTGCAATGTTGGTCACAATTTATCATCGGTTTCACTAATGCACACTTATACAAGTTTCGGTTATGTACTCTTATGTCATACCAATATGTCATGGCATAAGATGTGTTGATTTTGGCATGTAGTTTTAATTTTAGTATATATGTGTTTCGATAAAACAAGCCTCCAAGTATTAATGGTTAAACTTTTAACCATTGATTCTCCCTGCATTCTTGTTCTTCAAGGCTTGTATCATTGCAATTTGTCATTGTTTTGGGTATTTTTATTTGAGTTCGATCAATTTTATTAGAGTCGTGCATTTTTGTTTACTCCTGCCTTGTTATTTTTATTTGAAACTTTAGAAGGGATTTTTATATTAATGTTTTGATCTTTATTATTGCTAATTTAAAGCCTATTAGCTCAAATTGGTAGAGCGACGTGTTCAAGCACAAAGGTGCGGGTTCAAATCCCGTATAGGCTACAACTAGGGTTGTGCATCGGTCTAAAACCGAACCGAACCGGGCCGAATCGAACCGAACCGAAACCGAAAATCTTAAAATTTCAAAACCGAAAGCATTAGGTTCGGTTCGGTTATTTGCCGGTTCGGTTTGTGTTCGGTTCGGTTTTAACATAGTTGAACCGAATTTCCATAAAAAGAAATTTAAAAAAATCTTTTAAAAAAATTCGATTTAACACAAACCGAACAAAAAAATAATAAATGTATTAGTGTATATATGTGTGTATATACACTTTATATATGTGTATATATACACACTACACACACAAGACAATATGTGTATTAGTGTATATATACACAGTATAGTGTATATATATTTTATAAAGTGTATAAATACATATATATATATATAATTTATGTAGTGTATAAAAAGTAATATATATAATTTATGTAGTGTATAAAAAGTAATATATTTATATATATTGGAATATTTAAAAAAAAATCGGTTTAACACAAACCGAACCGAAACCGAACACAAACCGAACCGAAACCGAAAAATGAAAATTCTCGAACCGAAAGCCGAACCGAAAAACTTCGGTTAGGTTCGGTTCGGTTCGGTTTGTGTTGGTTCGGCCCAAAAATTCGGTTTGGACCGAATCATGCACACCCCTAGCTACAACAACAAAAAAAACTAATATTTTATTTAACATCGGCTAAAAACCGATGTTAATCAAAATTAAAAATCGATGTCTATGTGGGTGATTTAAAAAGTCAAAACTTTTTAACATCGGGTAGTAGCCGATGTTTTTGTATGTTATAACATCGGATTTAAAAATATAAACGATGTTATAAAATACAAAGACATCGGATACTACCCGATATTAAAATGTTTTGACTTTTCTAGAGAAAACTTGTGTTTTGTGTGTGCGTTGATCATTTACAAGGTATTGGCTTCAAGAAAAAGAGGAAGAAAAAGAATGTCTACAAGACCGGCTCCCACCACAGGAGCCTCGATACTCACCACTAAGAAATGCAGAGAACAAAACCCAAGAGCGACGCCCACCTAAGGAACCTCGGTGCCCGCCGCCTGAGCCCACAAGTGTAAATTCGTGGCACCGGCCGGAAGAGTCTAAGCGCCCATCGCTTACCCAAATCTTTTAAAAATCACAAGTTTTGATGATGGAGATGGATGTGGTTCACACCCTAATCTGATTTGGAGTTGATTTTTGATGTCTGATAAAATGAACATGTTTTATGCCTACTTTTATGCCAATTTCTATGTTATATTTGCATTATGGTCTGAGAATGTTTTGAATTCGTGTAGTATATGCATATTTATAAGATATAGAGTTCTACACAAGTTTTAGGCTTAATTGCGCAAAAATTGGAGCGGAAGCGAAGCCGAAACGAGAAGTGAAGTACTAACACAAAGCAGTCGATCTCGACCTACCCTCTCAACATCGACTGGAGAAATCGATCAGAGACTAAGTATAAAACAATAGGAAAGACATTGTTAGGAGGAGAATTGATTATCAAAATAAATATGTAAATAAGCTCAAACCAAAGCAATTTCGTTTCTTAGCAAATAAATTCAAGACTCCTTCCCGATGCAGTAGTAGGGAATAAGGATCGATCCTCGAGGAGGCGAGTTAGCAGTTCTTGAATAGTCTTGTGAAGTTCCTATGTTACGTCGACCAGTAGCCTCGATGTTGACTAGTTTGGTCGATATCGAGAGGGGCTGTTGATTCCTAGTGCCTTCAATAGATCTACAAAGCCTGCAAAAGAAACGGAGAACTAGATATCGACTAAATAGGTCGATCTCGAGTAGGTCAGTGCTTGCCTGTCGACACATAATACCGTCAACTTGATTCTTCCAATTGCAGTGTACTCGATATCGAGTGGTAGTGTCGACGTCGAGTGGTCTTGCAGATTCGTAACAGAAAAATCATGAAAACAAAAGGTAAAGAAATAAAATAAAAGCAGGAATGTTTTTGGGTTTTTTTGCAAATAGAAACTAAAAGCTCCTAAGGTAGGGATTTACCACGACAATAATCATGCATGCATAAACATTTAAATCACATAAAAGATTATGTTTTTTTATCATCATATGACAACTTTCATTAATCAACAAATTAGAAATAGAGAGGCTTTCGCATAAATACCTAATTGTTTCTATCCTTTTCATAATTAGGGTTTTGTCAACTTTTGCAGGAAAAACCTAATTACTATCCAAATTCACATATATAATCCACGTTCGCTTCATATAAGGTAAACAAGGAATGATCCTAAATTCTCATGAAGGATTGAATGTGGGATAGAAGATGAAATCACATAATTAATTTAGGAGTTCGAGCATACTTACATGGCTATTGCCAGGCTCACCCCGACCCTAGAAGTAGGACGACTAATCACGCGGCATCATTGTGGACATTGTTGAATAAAAGAAATAAACTTGCATTAAACTTTAAAAGAGCTTTAATCGCACAACCAAACACCGCCTTCTCTCCGCTATCTCTATCTACTCACCTCTCCTTCTCTCTTCTTATGGGTGGTATTTATAGCCTCACAACCCTTGCTAGCCAAGGATAGGAGTCCTAATCCTACTTAGATTGATAAAGGAAATTCTATCTAAAACTAAATTATATCCTAAAATAAATATATCTAAAGGTAATAGTACCTAGCATAATTGGAATATTGCCATAATGATAAAAGATCTTGGTAGATGATAGATGTTGACGTTACTAAGCAATCTCCCAAGGATCCGACCCATCACGCATCTCTTAGGCGTCTGTTGGTCTAATCGATGTCGAGTGCTCTATGTCAGTTGACATGGGTGGATTTTGGTCGACATCGCTTCTTCACTTTTCCTTCAGTCGATCTCGAGTGCTTCAGTCAATATCAATGCATTAGGTCGAGGTCGAGTGGCATGGCTCGAGATCGAGCTTCTCTCCAGTGTCTTGTAATCGCTCTAAAATGTTATGTTTCCTACGAAATCAAACCAAAACTTGTGTAGACCTCTATATCTTGCAAATAAACTCAGACTACACAAATTCACTACTTTCCCAACCCAAAAGTATAAAATATGCATAAGAAATAGAATAAATATAAGTATGAAACATTGTGAAATAAGCGCACATCAAACACCCTATACTTAAGCTTGCTTGTCCTTAAGCAATACTTTTCATGGTCACACAACGGATGAATTAAACTCTCAACATCATAGATCCATTATTATATAACCCTAACAATAAATTATCATCCTCGCAAAGGTACTATTACCTTCAAATTCGTGCCTGTGAATGAAAAGCAACATCTCACACAAAAGGAGGGTAATGCAAAAACACAATTTGTAACATAACATTAATAATCAAGACGACTTTTAAGCGCATTGGTGAAGGGAAGGTAAAAGGTATAGTGGTGGGCTATATTTGGTATTGTGGTGCTTATCCAGGGAGAAACTTTCAGACTTTCTTTCTTTGATGCACTTCTCCTTTATGATTTCCACATTCCTCTCCTCATAATGATTTTTGCTTTTTTCACTAATATTGCTTTTACCTCTCTGACCTCAACGCTGCCTTCTCGCGAGTCGCAAAAATAGGTGTCATGAATGGCCCCGGATACTTAGCGCTTCAGACTCCTCACCTTATGTCCCATCTCGCGTGAATTTTATCCTCCGCAAGCAGAGTCAATCCACCTAACTCCTAGGTGGCCGGATTTTCTTTTCACTCATTAAATTTTCCATTAAAAATTCTCCTGCCATCAAATTTATAATATTCTCACAACATATCAAACCATACAACAACTCCATAATATAACATCCATTTCATAACATAATCTCCTGGATGGGTAAAAAGGTATAAAAATGGGCAATTTAAGAACTTGTGGAGCAAATATGATGTTAAGCACATATGGCTTAGAATATGATGTAAGGCAATAAGCATGGGTAATGGAGGGCAAATAATGATCGAATGGAAAATAAAGTCCTCCGTCCTCCTATCATGCATATGTCAAAAGTAACTTCAACTTTTTACTCCTTTCATGGTTTTTCCTAAAAATAGCACTTTATTGAGACTTCCCTTTACTAGGCAATTTAATTGTTATATCTCTAACGGATCCTTGCATCGTCGAGTATTGTTACTACTTCCATGAAACTTTTCAATTTTTTTTTCAATAGGGTTTATTTTTTCTCAAAAATTCCTTTGGATTATAAACATTATCCTCATGAGAAAAATATGTGTATATGATGCCTAATATGTATAAGAATTAACCATGTATGCAAAAATAAGACTTTAATAATGTAAATAAAGATGAAATAACAAAGATGCATTGAGCAAAATATTGTAAGCATGGTTTTCCCTCACCACATACTTAAATCCTACAGTGTCCTCAATGTAAAAATAAAATTAGAAGTGAAATCAAAGAGAACTTACTAGAAATCATCACAACGGCTCAAAACAGGTACGTCTACATGAGAGGTCGAGATCGAGTGATGTAGTCGATGTCGACTCAATTGGTCGACTTCGATCTCTTGCTTCAACTCAGGGTGATTAGGGCAATCACAGTTGCTCCTCGATCGATATGCCCTGGTCGACATCTACCTACTGGGTCGACATCGAGGGCTTTTGCAGCTCCGTCGTACCTGCAATTGTTAGTTTCTCATGAAATACTTAAAATAAAAACATAAAAGTTTCAAAACCTAAAATCCAAAAAAATCAACACCCTAAAAACAAAACTATTAAAAAAAAATAAAAATAAAGTCTATGTACAAGCTATAGATTTTATAGTCGCTAGGCCGACTTCTTCCGCTCTTCTATCTAGGTTGGGACATATCGGGACCATATGGCTCGCATGTCCTCTTCAGGGCTTTTGAGTTCTACTTTGAAGATCGTCCCCTTTTTATCTCTAAGCTCCAACCTTTCTGGATAGACTTTATGGATGGTCACTAATCCTCTTTTTCTTCCATCCTTTTTCTTGCACCCCATCATGTTGCATTCCTCCATAAACAACTTGTCGCCCGTCTTGTATTCGCTTATCGGCTTTCCTATCATGTTAGTAAGGCATACAAACAAGGGTACTCTTTTCATAGGGATATTAGTTTTATGCTCTAAAGGATTTTTACCTGGACTTACCATCAAGTTATTATTCGTCATAGGGAGTGCTTGACATCGAGTAGAAGTATCGACATCGAGTGGATTCTTTTTCTGGAGGTGCAGTCAATGGAGGTAGATCGATTAGGGGGAGTCGATCTCGAGTAGGTCCAGTCGATATCAACGGACCTTGGTCGATCTCGAGGCTTTTTTCAACGTTGACCTCATACTTAGCTTCTGGCATTAGATCTGACTCCATTGTGGTCAACATCGACTGGTGGGTGTCGACATCGATTGCTTTCCCAGTCTCTTGTTCCCCGTCAGCTTGGTGCCAAATTGCCAAAAGCTCATCCATTTGGGCCTCTATGGCCCTCTTCTTTTGTTCTTTAATGGTCAAGGTCCTCTCCGTTGGTTCTTCATAAGGGATTACTCTCCCTATTGTATGTAAGGACTTGACTTCCATTCAATTCACCTCCTTTATAGTAAGGTTGAAGGAGAATTCTATGACTTTATTGCCAATGTTAAAAGATAGAAGTCCCTTTCTCACGCTAAATTGGCGTTGATCGTAGCTAGGAATGGCCTCCCTAAGATAATGAGGCATGTAGGATCTTCCGCCATATCAAGCATAATAAAAATATGTCGGCACATGGAACTTACCCACCTTGACTGGGACATCATCAATGATTCTCGTGGGCTTCATGAAGTTGTTGTCGTCCATGTATAGCTTCATATCCATATGCACCAAGGCTCCAATGTTTACCTTTGATCATATGGAAAAAGGCATGAGGCTCACGTTATCCCCTGGGTTGCACAATGCCTTGTAGTGATGTTGGCCAGGCCCAATTGTTATTGCAAATCTTCCCGGATCGCTTCTCTTCTCCGGGTAGTCTATCTTGCTGCACTCCTCCGCGATCTCAGCGATAGATCGCTTCTTACTTAAAATATCCTTTAGGAACCGGACATATGATGGCATCTCATGAAGGGCCTTCGTGAATGGTATGGTGACGTTTAGGCCTTGGAGTACCTTCACAAACCTTTGAAACTTCACGTCCGAGGGGTCCCTTAGTGCTTTGGAAGGAAAAGGTAGTGGCTTCTTCTTTATTGGAGCGGGATCGGCCCGAGGTGTCGTAGATGACTGGTCGACATCGACAGGGGCATCGACATCGAGCGTTGTGGTCGATCTCAATGGTGCCTAGAAAGGGTCAACATCGACAGTGGGCTCGACATCGAGTGGAGCATTCGATCTCGACATGGGTTGGTCGATATCGACTGGCCCTTCAGTAGATTTCTCTGTTTGCTCCATTTTATCATGGTTAATTTGTATTTCTTTGCCACTCCTTAAGCGTATGGCGATGATATGGATGGATGGTTGCCCCTTTGGATTGGCCTCAGGTTGGCCTGGGAGCGCTCCAAATTGTTGTGGAATGTTGACCGCTAATTGAACCAATTGGGTCTCTACGCTCTTCCTCTATGTGTCGATTTCGCCAAGCCTTGCATTAATGCCATGTAGTTGTGTGGATGGCATTATTAGATTGTTTATTCTCTGCTTGATTCCTTCTCATTTCATCCATGATGAGTTGTAAGTCATCTCTTCTTTCCCTCCCTGGATGGCCAGATGCTCTATAGGGTGGAGGGTTTCCTTGATATTGTTGTTGGGGTTGTTGGAATCTCTAGTGTTCTAAAAAGTGCTAGGCGGATCCTAGGTGGTGAGGGGCCGCCTAGCGCCTAGGCGGTAAAGGTGGGCGTTTGGGCGGGATTTTTAGAACAGTGGGTATCCCCAATTTCCTTGGTAGCTTCCTCCATAGTTAGGCCCCTGTGCAAATTTGACTTCCTCGTGGGTCTCCGCCATTCGTACTTGCTCCATAAAGGGACAAGCCATCGTGTTGTGCTTTTGTGACCCACATTCTAAACAAGCTTGGTTATTAGTCAAAAACCTAACTTGTTTTTCGAGACGCTTTACCTGGTCTTTCATGAATTGATCTTTCACCTCATGATCGCCCTCCTTTCATGGCTCAAATAGTGGCATGGATGGAGGAGACCTCGTATCAGGGGCCGCAGGAGTCCCATATGTGTTGTCAAACTCCACGAGCCTTTCAATCATCTCCCGGGCTTAATTAGGTGTAAGCTCTAGGTAGTTGTAGGTGGTATAGGTGTTGATCCGCTCTCTTATATGCACGTCAAGTGCATTGTAGTTGATCTCGTGGATAACATATGGTGGTTGCCCATGCGTAGGGCAGGATCTCAATAAATCTTTATAGCGCTCCTAAACTTGCACTAGCGTCTCTCCTGGCCTTTGCTTGAAGGCCATAATGATTTGGTGAATCTGCGCCATCTTGGATGGTGGAAAGAACTTGTTGAAGAAGATGTCTCTAAGTTCACCCCAGGTGTGGATAGATTGTAGGGGCAAGCTTTTCCACCAATGCAGAGCCTTTCCTGCAAGTGACCATCTAAAAGCTTTTAGGCGTACATATTATAAATTAACACCGTCAGCAATGGTGTCACATAAATCGATATAGGTAGTAATATGTGCCATGGGGCATTCAGAGCCCTTTCTCTCAAAGGTATGTCTCCAAATCTCTGCTATAAAGGTAGTTTTAATTTCAAACGATACGTTAGGGAGAACTATAGGAGATTCAGGCACCGCCAGTATTGGGTGCAAATATTCCTTGGCATTCTGCGGGATCTGGTTTAGTAGCTCCTGGGCTTCTCGACGGGCTTGTACCTTACGATCATATTTAGCCGCCATTCTTTGTTGCTCCTATGTATGTTGAATGCGCTCAGTGTCAAACTCCCCAACTTGCTTTTTAAGCCTCTCGAGCTCTTGTTGCATGGTCTCTTCGTTAGCCATGATCCTTCTTGCTCTTTCAAGTATACGAAGGTAGCGTTCCGGTTCATCTAATGTAGCGAATTCAGGTGTGTGATCAGCGCGTCGCATACATCTGCAAGAAAACACTAGATAGAAGGATTAGAAAGACGAAACAGGGCATGATTGATGCCTCCCCGGCAACGACGCCAAAATTTATTAGGAGGGGAATTGATTATCTAAATAAATATGTAAATAAGCTCAAACCAAAGCAACTCCCTTGATTAGAAAATAAATCCAAGACTCCCTCTCGATGCAATAGTAGGAAATCAAGATCGATCCACGATGAGGCGAGCCAGCGATTCCTGAATAGTCTTGTGAAGTTCCTATGTTCAATCGACCATTAGCCTTGATATCGACTATTTTGGTCGATATCAGCAGAGGCTGTCGATTCCTAGTGACTTCAATCGATCTACAAAGCCTGCAAAAGAAATAGAGAACTCGATATTGACTAAATAGGTCGATGTCGAGTAGGTCAGTGCTTCCCTGTCAACACAGAATACCATCGACTTGATTCTTCCCGTTGAAGTGTACTCAATATCGAGCGGTAATGTCGATGTCGAGTGGTCTCGCAAATTCGTAACAGAAAAATAACGAAAACATAAAGTAAAAAAATGAAATAAAAGCACGAATGTTTTTGGGGGGTTTTGCAAATATAAACTAAAAGCTCCTAAGGTAGGAATTTACTACGACAATAACCATGCATGCATAAACACTTAAATAACATAAAAAGATTATGTTTTTATCATCATATGACAACTTTTGTTAATCAACAAATTAGAAATATATAGGCTTTCGCATGAATACCTAATTATTTCTATCCTTTTCATAATTAGGGTTTAGTCAACTTTCGTAGGCAAAACCTAATTACTATCCAAATTCACATATATAATCCACTTTCGCTTCATATAAGGTAAATAAGGAATGGTCCTAAATTCTCATGAAAGATTGAGCGCGGGATAGAAGATGAAATCACATAATCAATTTAGGAGTTCAAGCATACTTACATGGCTATTGCTGGGCTCACCCCGACCCTAGAAGTGGGATGACTACTCACGCACTATCATTGTGGACATTGTTGAATAAAAGAAATAAACTTGCATTAAACTTCAAAAGAGCTTTAATCGTACAACCAAACACCATCTTCTCTTCGCTATCTCTCTCTATACTCGGCGCTCCTTCTTTCTCCTTATGGTTGCTTGACTACTCAAGAATAGAATGAATAAAACCATACCTATGGGTGGTATTTATAGCCTCACAACCCTTGCTAGCCAAGGATAGGAGTCCTAATCCTACTTAGATTGATAAAGGAAATTCTATCTAAAACTAAATTATATCCTCAAATAAATATATCTAAAGGTAATATTCCCTAGCATAATTGGAATATACCCATAATCATAAAAGATCTTGGTAGATGATAGATTTTGACGTGGCTAAGCAATCTCCCAAGGATCCGGCCCATCACGCGTCTCTTACGCATCTGTTGCTCCAAATCGATGTCGAGTGGACTACTCGATGTCGAGTGCTCTATGTCGGTCGACATGGGTGGATTTTGGTCGACGTCGCTTCTTCACTTTTCCTTCAGTCAACCTCGAGTGCTTCAGTCAATATCGATGCATTAGATTGAGGTCGAGTGGCATGGCTTGAGATCGAGCTCCTCTCCAGTGTCTTGTAATCGCTCTAAAACGTTCCATTTCCTACGAAATCAAACCAGAACTTGTGTAGACCTCTATATCTTGGAAATAAACTCAAACTACACAAATTCACTACTTTCCCAACCTATGAAACATGGTGAAATAAGCACACATCAAAAGACAAGCTACTGGAGGAGTGCTCAACATGATATTAGACCGACCAAAGAGGTCGACATCGACCGAAGTGATCGACATCGAGGAACTGATCGATGTTGAAAGAGATAAAGTGTACCCGAGGTCAAGTGAGGTCGAGCGAAATCAACAGAAACTGAGTAGACTCAGAACACTAGACATCGAGAGCAGCAGTCGATGTCGACTGAACCTGTGCGCAGTAATTGATGCGATCGAGCAATCCGAGTCCAAGGAGAAGATAGCTTAGCCACATTTTTATTTCTTTTCTAGATAAGATTTAATCCTTATGGGTATTTCATATCTACCCTATGGATTTAGTTTATTTTCTCATTACGTTTAGATCCTTTACATTATTAGATAAAGATTTTGATTTACAAGCTTCACTAGGATTAGGACTCCATCTTCAAGGCTAGCTATGAGTGGTGAGGATATAAATAAAGCCCTTAGAGGATGGCTTTAGGATATAACAGCAACCACAATACAATCAATAGCAAAGTAGTAGTCTAGGTTTTAGTTTTAAGAAGCTTTAGGGTTTTGGCATTTGCGATAGCCGACGTCAGTATTGTGAAGACTTCAAGTTTCCATCTTTCAATGCAAGTTTGTTTCTTTCAAGTACTGTTCTAAAAATCGCGCCTAGGCGCCGCCTGGGCACCGCCTAGGCGCTAGGCGACCCCCTCCGTCTAGAGCTAAATGGCCGCCTAAGCACGCCTAGGCGTCCACCTTGACCGCCTGGGCGCCGCCTAGACGCTAGGCGGCCCCTCACCGCCTAGGATCCGCCTAGCGCTTTTTAGAACACTGTTTCAACAATGTCAACTTCCACCATGAGCGATTAGTCGCTTAGCTTTTAGGGTCGGGGTGAGCCCGACGTTAGCCATGCATGCTTGAGGTAAGTTTTGATGTTGATATTGTTATGTTTTGATTATTTCCTACCTTTTTGTGTTTAGTCCTTATCGAAAGGAAAGCAATTCATGTTAACAACTTGGATTATAAAAAAGAATTGGTAGTGACAGTTAGGTTTATTTGCGAGAGTATTCTTACTTGTTGGTGTACAGCGAAAGCTTGTCCCTTTGATGAGATAGCGTAATTTTCCGTCTTACTTATCTTATGCATGTGTGGTTAACGTTGTGGTGATCCTTTTCCTTAGGAGTTCTTTTTATTATTTGTTTACATCTATTTTATCATCGCTTTACCCCCTGGATTTTTTATTGAAAGTTTCTTATTCATCTTATGATTCTTCGACCATCTTTGCCGACAAATTTAGCTTATGTTGGAGTGGTCGATATCGACTGCCTCTGTTTGATCGACGGTCTTCTGTATCAATTGATTTTCTGCAGTAACTCGATGTCAAGTGAACTGGTACGTCGATTTCTTTGCCTTCTGTCCATGCAAGTTTCAACACTTGAGATGGACTGCCTAGATTGAGATCGACTGACCTAGTCGACGTCGAGAGCTTCAAGTCGACTTCTGCAAAACATTTCTGCAAATTACTTCGGATCCGCTGACACGCTTCCTCGTGGATCGATCCTGACCCTTCCACTACAGCGGGGGAGTCTTGAATTTATTTAAGAGGCTAGGGTTAAGTATATTATTTACTCCCTACATTAATTAAAACTTAACGTTTTACTATTCACGCACGCTTTTTGAGGTGTTAAAAACTATATAAAATATTAACTTTTTTAACATATTTTTTAAATAATTTCATACTTGTTACTATTAATTATGAATTTATAAAAACATATTTAAAAAAATGTTAATATTTCATATAATTATTATCATTCTAAAAAAGCGTGCATGAATAGTAAACGACAAGTTTTAATTAACAGATGGAGTATATTTTATATCAATTCTCCCCTACATCAAATTTTGGAGTCGTTGCCGGGGTAGCGATCATTCACGCCCTATGTAGTTTGTTTTAACGTTCTCTTTTAGTGTTGTTTTATAGGTGTTTGTGATGCGCTGATCGCACGCCTGAATTCAAAGGCTTATATGACCCCAAGAGATTTCTACATATACAATCAAGCTTCCAAAGAATCATGCCCGATCAAGAAGCCTGAGCTCAAGAGATCGAGCGTCTAACGAAACAACTCGAGGACCATGTCGCTAGAGAAGCGGTACAAGGGGCACGCGCCGATAGATAGGAGGAAGCAAGAAGGCGATATGAAGCCCCACTCAATCAACTCCCTCAAATGGCAAAGCAATAAATGCATCCATCGCTAGTTGTGCCCGAATCGGCTATTTTTATCCCTTCCTCTAATTTTCAAATTAAAACAAGTTTCCAAACTGAAATTAGGAGACACACTTTCGAAGGGAAACCTAACGAATGCCCTCTAGCGCATATAACTACTTTCTTAGACCTTTTTGATACAATTGTCGAAGGACAAAACTTAGAATATGTCAAACTAAAGGCATTCCGTTGGTCTCTCGTAGGGAAAGCACTTCAATGGTTGGAGAGCCTAACACCAAGATCGCTTCGCACATGGAATGAAGTCAAGGATGCGTTCCTCAAAAAATTCTTCCCTCCATCTAAGACGGCGGTAATTCGTCAAAAGATCATGGCTTTCAAGCAAAAGCCTAATGAGACATTAGTGCAAGTGTCGGAGTGATTCAAAGAGCTATTGAGGTCTTGTCCTACGCATGGGCAACCACCCTACATCATCCAATAAATCATCTACAATGCTCTTGACGTAGCAACCAAGGAGAGAATCAACACCTACACCTCCTATGGGTATCTTGGTCTCCCACCGGAACATGCTTGGGATACCATAGAGAGGTTGATGGAATTTAACAACACATATGGGACTCATGTGGCCTCCGACTCAAGGCCCGCCCCATCGATGCCCTTATATAAGCCATCCCAAGGGATAGATCCCGATGTCAAAGACCAATTCATGAAGGATCAACTTAGGAGGCTACAAAAACAAGTCAAGTTCCTCTCCGCCAACCAACCATGCGTCGAGTGCGGCTCCGAGAAGCACATCACACCCGCTTGCCCCTACACGGAGCAAATAGATATAGCGGAGACTCATCAAGAGGTGAGATTTATGAAGAATCCCAACAGCCAAGGATATTAAAATTAGGGTAATCCACCACCCCAATACAACGCAAGGGACCCTCCACCTTACTAAGCTCCAGGTCACCCGAAGAGAGAACCAGGGAAGGATGATCTTCAACTCATCCTTGATGAGATAAGGAAGAACCAAGCAAAATCACAGCATGCCAACAACGTCATCCAAACAAAATTGTACAGGCTTAGTGCCCGCTTTGGAGAGATGGACATATGGAGGAAGAACGTGGAGACCCAATTGGTTCAACTAGCGGCATAAGTTCTAAGGCCATTCAGAAAGCTCCCGGTCAACCACAAGCAAATCCAAAGGGGCAATCCGGCCACATCACCACTGTAAACCTAAGGAGTGGGCGATCATTTCAAGAGCCAAGGAACAAAGCGAAAGAAGAAGTTACTGGAGAAGGAGTCGACATCGACCAACCCTCTGTTGATGTCGAGGGCCCTATCGACATCGACCACCCAGTCGTAGTCGAGCCCACTGTGAAGCCAACAGAGCCTTAGATGCACCCGAGATTGAGTGCCCCAGTCGACGTCAACCACCAGATCGATGTCGAGGCCTCTATAGAGCACACGGGATAATAAACTCCTTCAAGGTCGAGTGCTCCAGTCGATGTCGACCCCTCTGTCGATGTCGACCAACCTAAAGTGCCCTAGTCGACCACTTTGGCTTTGAAGCAAACAAAGAAGCTACCTTTCCCCTCCAATGCATTGAAAGACCCGATGGATACCAACTTTAGGCGCTTCATGAAAGTGTTACAAGGCTTGAACATCACCATACCACTCACGGGAGCCCTCAATGAGATACCGGCATACATGAGGTTCTTAAAAGACATCTTTTCCAAAAAGAGATCCATCGCCGAGATCGTCGAAGAGTGCCATGCGATGCAATTTCCTGAGAAGAGGGGCGATCTGATAAAGTTTGTTGTCACGGTAGGGGTAGGAAAGCATCAATGCAAGGCCCTTTGTGACCTAGGGGCAAGTGTGAGTTTGATGCCCTTATCCATATGGCAACAAGTTGGAGTAGGACCATTGGAGCCCGTCGACATGAAGCTTTACATGGCGGACAACTCATTTGTGAGACCCACGAGGATTATGGATGATGTCCCCGTCAAGGTGGGCAAGTTCTTTGTGCCCACGGACTTCATCGTGTTGGACATACAGGAGGATCCAATTATGCCTATCTTCCTTGGTAGGTCATTCTTAGCAACTGCTGATGCCAACATCAATGTTAAGAGTAGCATCCTTTCGTTCACAATCGGCAACGAAGTCATTGAGTTTCGCTTCAACCCGACGATGAAGGAGACCAAAAGACTTGAGGTAAAGAGCATCAGCTTTAGCAAGGACTATTTCCCTTTTGAGGAGGCAATACAAAGAGCTCCTATATTTACAATCCATGGAGAAAGTGGGCTCACACCCGAAGAAGAGCAGTCGCGCGATTACTTGTTGATGGAGCTAGGCGTTGGAAAGAAGGTTGAGCTCGACTGCAAGCAGTCGACCAAAGTTCTCGAGATCAACCACCCATGCTCGATGTTGACCACCACAAAAGCCTACCAGAGTTGCCAAGAGCTTATGTATGGGATCCCCTCTGTCAGGGCACTCGATGTTGACTATACCCTGTGAAAGTCGACTACTTTCATCGATGTCGACCATCCCCTGTCGATGTCAACTGACCCCCAACCCGAAGATCACTATTTTGGGTTCGAAAAGGTAAGCTCGGGTATGATCTCTAACCCCCTCCCCTCTGTCCATTAATGATGATTTTACTAATAGGAGGGTTAAAGCTCCATGGTATGCCAATATTTGCAAGGTAAGGTCTAGGAAAAACAAAGAGTATGATCTGAAAAAAGAGCCATATGAAGATGACGCCATATTCACTGAGCTTGGGTATTATGACAAAGACCTTGATGATCCAGGAGAAGGGTCTAGCACTAAGGGGCCCCACCTTAAAGGGTCGTGAGCATTATTGAAGAAGTCGGCCTAACGACTGAAAAGTCTAGAGCGTGTATATAAACTTTATTGAATTTTAGATTTTTAGGTTTTGGATTTTGGTTTTGAAAACTCTTGTAAAACGTGGTTTAGATATTATGAACTAACAAAATTTCAGGTTGAAAAGCATACGAATGCAACGAGGAATAAACAAAGTCCCTACAGAAGCCATCAAAATCGACCTGATCAGTTGACATCGAGCCACACAGTGATCGAAATCCATCACATTGGAGCTACATAATGTCATCGACATTGACCAAATCAATTGATATCGACCACCTAGGCAACCCTCGACTTCGACCATTCTTGACAGCAAAAGTTGTTGTCGACATCGACTACTCTAATCGATGTCGAGCTGGCAACTTGGTCCACTTCACTTAAAATGGACTTCTTTTGCGCGTTAATTGGTGAGTTCCTTTCTTCACCCTTGTTTTTCTTTGATTTTGATATAGCGAGGACATTGTATATTCTAAGTATGGGGTGGGGGAAGAGCTTATTTGCATACCATTGATATCTTTGCTTAGTTATTTCTTGCATTGCTTTATATTCTCGCTTTTCGGTAAAATTTTAAATTTTTTATGGCTAAAATTTCTGAATGGTCTAGTATTTTATGATCTTTGGATATTATATATGTTTATATTTGGTCTTTAATGAATGATCCAAAGAAGTTTTGGAAGAATTTAAGGATTCATACCCCCCGAAAACAAAGAAAATGTCATGGAAGTTTTATCAAAACTCGACAATGCAAAAGTAGATCCGTTAGAGATATACCATTTAAATTGCCTAGTAAAGGGAAGTCTCAATGAAGTGCGATTTTTAGAGAAAACCATGAAAGAAGGTAAAATTTGATGTTGCTTTTGACATATGCATGATAAGAGGACGGAGGACTTTATTTTCCATTCGATTATTATTTGCCTTATCCATTACCTATGCTTATTAGCCTTACATCATATTCTAAGCCATATGTGCTTATTTGTTCCACAAGTTCTTAAATTGTCCATTTTTATACCCTTTTTACCCATCCGGGAGATTATGTTATAGAATGGAAGTCATGTTATGGAGTTGTTGTATGGTATGGTATGTTGTGAAGTTATTATAAAGTTGATGGCATGATATTTTTTTATGGAAAATTTAATGAGTGAAAGAAAATCCGATCACCCAGTAGTTAGGTGGATTGACCCTGCTTGTGGAGGATAAAATTCACGCGAGATGGGACACCAAGGTGAGGAGTCTGGAGCGCTAAGTATCCGGGGCCATTCATGACACCCATGTTTGCGCCTCACGAGAAGGCAACGTTAATGTTAGAGAGGTAAAAGTAATATAAGTGAAAAAAAAAAGCAAAAAGCATTATGAGGAAGAAGAATGTGGAAATCATAAAGGAGAAAGTACAATAAAGGAAAGAAAGTTTGGAAGTTTCTCCCCGAATTAGCACCACATTGCCAAATATTGCCCACCACTATACCTTTCACCATGCACATAAAAGTTCTCTTGATTATTAATGTTATGTTACAAATTGTTTTTGCATAACTCTCCTTTTGTGTGAGATGTTGCTTTTCATTCACAGGCATGAATTCGAAGGCAGTAATACCTTTGAGAGGATGGTAATTGATTGTAGGGTTATATAAAAATAGATCGATGATGTTGAGAGTTTCGTCTTTCCGCTTTGTGACCATTAAATGTATTACTTGAGGACAAACAAGCTTCAGTATAGGGTGATTTGATGTCTGCTAAAATGTCCATATTTTATGCCTATCTTTTATGCCAATTCTATGTTATATTTGCATTATGGTTTGATAATGCTTTGAATTTGTGTAGTATATGCGCATTTACAAGATATAGAGGTCTACACAAGTTTTGGTTTAATTGCGCGGAAATTAGGGCGGAATCGTAGCCGAAACAAGAAGTAAAGGACCAACACAGAGCAGTCGATCTCGACCAACCCTCTTGACATCGACTGAAGAAATCGATCAGAGACTAACTATAAGACAAGAGGAAAGGCAAGATATTAGAGGAGTGCTCGACATGATATTATATCAATCAAAGAGGCCGACATCGATCGAAGTGATCAACATCAAGGAACTGTTCGATGTCGATAGAGATAAAGTGTACCCGAGGTCAAGTGAGGTCGAGCGAAATCAACAGAAATCGAGCAGACTTAGAGCACTCGACATCAAGAGCAGCATTCGATGTCGACTGAATCTGTGCGCAGTTATAGATGCGATCAAGCAATCCGAGTCCAAGGAGAAGATAGATTAGCCACGTTTTTATTTCTTTTCTAGATAAGATTTCATCTTTATGGGTATTTCCTATCTACCCTAGGGATATAGTTTATTTTCTCATTAAGTTTATATCCTTTACATTATTAGATAGAGATTTAGATTTACAAGTTTCACTAAGATTAGGACTCCATCTTCTAGGCTAGCTAGGAGTTGTGAGGCTATAAATAAAACCCATGGGGGCTGGCTTTAGGATATACCAGCAACAATAATATAATCAATAGCAAAGCAGTAGTCTAGGTTTTAGTTTTAAGAAACTTTAGGGTTTTGACGTTTGCGAGAGCCAACGTCGGGATTGTGAAGACTTCAAGTTTCCATCTTTCGATGCAAGTTTGTTTCTTTCAACGATGTCTACTTCCACCATGAGCGAGTAGTCGCTTAGCTCTTAGGGTCGGGGTGAGCTCGACGTCAGTCATGTATGCTTGAGATAAGTTTTTGATGTTGATATTTGATGTGCGCGCAAATTGCCATATTTTCTATGCACCTTTATGTCCATTTTGTCGATATTTGCATGCATATTGGGTGGGAAAGCATAATATTAATGTAGTTTATGCTTATTTGTCAAATATAGAGGTCTACACGAGTTTTTATGTGATTTTGCAGAAATCGAGACAAAAATGGATCAATTTGGACAAGAGAAGAAGAGCGGAAAAAGAACTCGAAGTCTACTGAGGAGTCGAAATCGACCTATAGACTCGACATCGAGTGGAAACAGAGCACCAGAAATCGAGCAAAGGAAGAACAGAGCATGTCGACAGAGAGAGGTCGATATCGACTGAACATGGTCGATATCGAGTGCCCTAAATCAAGCATATTGATAGAAGTCGAGTGCCAATCCGAGGTCGAGTAGGACTGCTCGAGATAGAGAAAAGAAGAGGTCGATATCGATGTCCCCTGGTCGATATCGACTATTGCTGCAGACAGATCCGATGTTGTTTTTGATAGAATTCTATCCGAGCCAGTGCATCTATCCTAAAGTCGAGATCTTCTATCCATTAAACACTAGACTTGTTATCCCTTATGGTGAATTTGATATTTACCTAAGGAGTTTTAGTTTTTTTACTTATTTAAGTTTTATCTTAGAAATAAAGATAGAGTTTCTTATCCTTGGATAGGGAGGTTAGAGGTCTATAATTAGAGGCCATTAGGGCTGAGTTAGGATCCATCCACAATCCAAGTTCAGTCATTCAAACACATTCATATGCAGAGAATAGGTAGAGAGAGAGAGCCGAGTGGGGTGTAGGACGCGAGAGCGGAGTGGCTTTGTTCGGTGTACTTTCTTTCTTTGCAAATTTCATTCAAAGTAGTTTCTTTTCCATGATGATGAGTTCAATGATGATGAAGCGCAAGTAGTCACCTTACTTCTAGGGTCGGGGTGAGCCCGACGATAGCAATGTAAGTTTGTGCATCAAAGGTATGATTTTTATGAGATTCCGTCTTCTATCCTATGCATGATCCTTTGCGAATATTGAAGAGATTCATTATTTGCATTATTGAAGCGAAATCCAATCATATTGTGAAGTTGGATTTGTCATGAAATTGGATAGTAACTCTTAGGTTTTATACGAGAGCCTCTAATCACCCTAAGTGTTTGTTGGTAACGAAAGTTATTTGATGGAAAGGCATCATCTTTCATGAATTCGGCATAATACTTACATGGTTAGCATTATGGCATGAATCCCCGACCTTGAAAGCTTTTAGTTTATAGAAGTTATATAAAAATCAGTGTTTTTATTCTGTCCACCCTTCCATTATCATTCTACTTTCTTCGGACATCTTTTTTGGCCCAAATAGGTTCGTTTACAATTGTTGTTGAAGACGCAATTTCGACTGCAGAGGTCGATATCGAGTGCTGACATCGATATCGAGTGAAAATCTCGACATTGACTTTGCTTTTGTCTTCTGCAGGAAACTACTGGAAATCGACCAGAACTGAGGTCGATATCGACTAGTCTACTCAATATCGAGTGGTCTTCTGGAGTTGAAACCTGATCGTGATTGCAAGCTTAGGAAGCGCTGACATACCTCCTCGTGGATTCGATCCTGAATTACCCTACCACTACATCGGGAAGGATTCTTGTATTTTATTTGCTTGGACAAAGGAGTCGGTTTAGTTTTATATTTTATATTTTATTTAGTGATCCCTCCCCCTAACTAAGAACTTGGCGCCGTTTTCGGGGAGGCAATCAATCGCGCCCTAAGTTTAATTCATGATCTTCTTTAGTGCTGATTTTGCATGTTTATGCGACGCTCTGATCGCGAACCTATCTTGGAAAGTATTGACGAGCCAGAACATTTTCTCCATCTTTGCAACAAAGGTATCAAAATTATGGCAGATAAAGAGAAACAGGCTCAAATCATTGAGCGGTTGTGGAAGGAGATAGAGGACCACAATGCTACAATCGCTAATGAAAGGGCCGCAGCTACTGCAGAGCGAGCCCGCGCTGATAGAGAGGAGGATGCGCACAGACAAGCCCAGGAAAGGCTCAATCAGTATCTACAGACGGCGATGCAATACATGCATCCTCCGCTTCATGTTCCTGAATATGCAATTCTTATTCCTGCCTCTAATTATGAGATTATGATTAACTTCCTGTCTGAAATTAAAAGAAATACTTTTGAAGGAAGAACTAATGAATGCCCCTTGCAACATATTTCTACTTTCATGGATTTTTGTGAGACTATTGCTGATGGTGCAAACTTGGAATATGTTAGACTAAAGTCTTTTCGATGGTCTCTTGCAGGGAAGGCTTTACAATGGCTAGAGAGCTTGGCTCCACGCTCGCTGAGGACATGGGAAGAGGTGAAGGATGTGTTCCTAAATAAATTCTTTCCTCCATCTAAAATGGCGATGTTGCAGCAAAGGATCACGGCTTTCAAACAAAAGCCTGGTGAGACCTTGGCACAGGCGTGGGAGCGCTTTAAGGACTTACTGAGATCATGCCCTACGCATGGGCAATTACCATATGTCATCCAGGAGATCTTCTACAACTCCCTTGATGCGCCGAATAAGGAGAGAATCAACTCTTACACCTCCTATCGATACATTGAGCTTACCCCAATGGAGGCCTTGGACACAATTGAGAGGCTAGTTAACTTTGATAACACATATGGGACTGCTGCAGCCTATGACTCAAGGCCTGCCCCATCTATACCACTTTATGAGCCTCCAAAAGATGATTGATCCTGATGTGCCACAACAATTCCACAACGATCAGACACGCCACCTTCAAAAGCAAGTTAGGTTCCTCTCAAACAACCAAGCTTGTCAGGAGTGTGGCTCAGCAAGGCACAACACTAGTGCCTGCCCACATCTTGAATAAGTCAGCATGGCGGAGCAACATGAGGAAGTTAAGTGGACGAGAGGCCCCATTGGAGGGGGCAATCAGCAGTATTGGGGGGGATCAACGGTTCAATCAACCTCAACATCAACAAAGGGATCCCCTACCTTATAGAGCATCGGGGCACCCTGAGTGCGAACCAAGGAAGGATGACCTGCAGATCATTCTTGATGAGATGCGGAGGAACCATGTTGAGTTCAAACAAGCCAATAACTCCATTCATACTCAGCTGTAGGGCATCAACTCCATGGTTGGGGAGATCGACATTTGGAAGCGGAACATGGAGAACCAAAATGGGTCAATTGGCGGAACAAATTCCCAAACCGTCAGGATCGCTACCTGGATCTACTGTGCCCAACCTTAAGGGCAAAACTACTGGACATATAGCGGCTATGAATCTAAGGAGTGGGCGTCAATTGCAAATGCCCGAGCAAAAAGCGGAGGAGAAAGCACCAAAAGAGACATCGATATCAACCATACATGTCGATATCGACCATGGTGAAGTCGATGTCGAGTCTCCTTTACTCAATGTTGACATTGAAGTAGAGATTCACCAGAAATCGACTTCTCCAGTCGATATCGACCACCCTCTACTCGATGTCGACTCAACTCCAGCCGCAATGAAGAAGAAGGTGTTGCCATTCCCAAAGAAAGTTGTTAAGGACCCGGCGGAAAAGAAGTTTCAGCGCTTTGTGAAGATGCTTCAAGGACTCAACGTTTCAATACCATTCACCGAAGCACTTCATGAGATGCCATCATATGTGAGGTTCCTTAAAGACATACTAGGTAAGAAGCAATCAATTGCTGAGATCGCAGAAGAGTGTAACAAGTTGGAACTACCGGAGAAGAGAGCAGACCCAGGTAAGTTTTCTATCGCTATAGGCTTAGGTCAATATCGCTTTAATGCTTTATGTGATTTAGGTGCTAGTGTTAGCATGATGCCACTAACCATATGGCAAAAGATAAAGATAGGTCCCCTAGAGCCTGTGGATGCAAAGCTTTTCATGGCCAACAATACGGTAGTTATTCCAACAGGGATGGTGGATGATGTGCCAGTGCAAGTAGGTAAGTTCTTTGTCCCTGCTGATTTTCTAGTTGTTGATATGGTAGAGGACCCTACTTGTCCCATTATTTTAGGAATGCCATTCTTAGCAACCGTCGATGCCAACATAAGTGTGAGGAAAAGATTGCTCTCATTCACCATTAGTGATGAAGTGATAGAGTACGCCTTCAACAAGACGGTAAGGAAGAATGAAGGGCCAATGGAGGTAAAGTCAATCAAGGGTGTCTACATCACATGCGGGGAAGCAAAAGTAAGAAATATGACACCTGAGGAGCTTGAAAAGAGGGCCATAGAAGCCAAGTGGAGGAAGTCATGGCTGGCTATTGTTTCGGCAATTTATCGTAACAGAAAGAAACCACTCGAAATCGACCCAGGTAAGTCGATATCGACTAATATTGTTCAAGATTTTGTGCCATGTTATAAGTATTGGGTGGACGTAGGAGAGGAGACCTCGAAATCGAGCACAGAGGTCGATATCGACCATAACCCTGAGCCGAAATCGACTGCCCCAGAAGCTAAAAGAGGAAAAAGCAACTCGATATCGAGTCCACCATGTCGAAATCGACTAGACCAAATCGAGCAGAAATCCTCCACATCGACAGGACCTCCAGCAGCTGAACAGAGGTCGATATCGAGTAATGCTGATCGATATCGACTAGACTCAGAGGCAGAAAAGGTAAGCCAAGGTACGGATTCCTCTTTTTCTATTTCAATTAAAGATTTATCTCTTTTTGGAAGAGGTTTGCCTTGGTATGTGCGCTTGTGCAGGGTATCCAATGATGATCCAAGGAATTATGACGTAGGAGATAAGGTGTATGTCTCCAAATCAAAAGATCATTGGTTCCCGAATAGATTCAAAACGAAGAGGATGGGTCCCTTTACTGTGAACCAAATCCATCCAGGCGGGATGCATTTGAGAGATAAGAATGGAGTGTTATTTGAGTTCCAGGCTACATGGGCTCTACAGATGCCGCCTTGAGAGCATAAAGGAAGAAGTTGGCCTAGCGACTATAAAGTCTAGAGCTTGTAAAAGACAATTAGTTTTAAGTTTTTGGACACTTTTTGGTTTGTTTTGAGACTCATTATTATTTGTTTTGGTTTTTGTTTTTATTTTCTAACGAGTTTCAGGAGAGAAGGAGCGCAAAAGAGACATCGAAATCAAGCAAAGTGCTCGATATCGACCTAAAGGGTCGATTTAGATAGAAGTGGTCGACCTGAGATCACCCTGAAGCTAAGAATCACCAGGAATCGAGTGAAACTGGTCGATATCAACTGGTCCACCCGATATCGACCTCACCTGCACACATCTTCGACTCCTGATTTTCGCGAATTTTTAGTAAGTTTCTTTCTTAACCCTAGCTCTTATATAGTGAAGACATTGTAATCTTTAAGTATGGGGTGGGGGAAAGGCTTACTTGCATATTTTTAGCATTTTTGAGCATTTTTTGAAATTTTTCATAGTTATTGCATAGTTCTTTTTAATGTTTATGCATACTTAGCATATTTAGAATTATTTAAGCATTGCATTATTTATTTTATGCAGCATATTTTTATTTTCGAAAAATATTTAGCATATTTTTTTTCATACTTAGCATATTTAGAATTATTTAAGCATTTCATTATTTATTTTATGCAGCATATTTTTATTTTCGAAAAAAATATGACCCCCATCAAAAATTTTGAAAAATAAAGAAAAAGAGTCATGGAAGCTATTATTAAACTCGACGATGCAAAAGTAGATTCATTAGAGATATAACATGAAATTGCCTAGTTAAGGAAAGTCACAATGAAGTGCAATTTTTTAGAAAAAACCATGAAAGAGAGGTAAAATTTGAAGTTGCTTTTGACATATGCATGATAAGAGGATGGAGGACTTTATAATTTCCATACATGTGCTAAATTTCATACCCTAGCCTTACCTATGCATATTTGCAATTACAGAAGCCATATATGAGCCTTATATTATTATTGCTCCACATATATTACATATTTCCCATTTTTTATACCTTATACCCTATTCGGGGACAATGTTGAGAATGGATGTCATCTTTGGAGTTGTTATATGGAGTTTGTGCATTATATTGAAGTTGTTGGCGGGAATGAAAGAAATTTTGAAATATGGAAAATTTAATGAGTGAGAAAAAATCCGATCACCTAAGGAGATAAAGGTAGGTCGACCCTGCACATTGAGATGTTAGTTCGGCGAGATGGGACACAAGGTGAGGAATCCGAAGTACTAAATATCTGGGGCCATTCATGATACCCATGTTTGGGACTCGCGAGAAGGCAGTACTAAGGTTAAAGAGGTAAAAGCATTATAGTGAAAAAAGCATTGAGCGAAGAGCGAAATGTGAGAAATATTATGAAGAAGGAATGTGGAATGAAAGTTTGGAAAGAAAGTTTATTTCCCCGGATTTAACACCACATGGCCAAAAATTAGCCCACCTTTAGCCTTTTACCAATCTACATCTCATAAGCTTGCAAAAAGTCCTCTTGATTATCAATGTTATGTTACACAAAATTTGTTTTATGCATATAACGCTCCTTTTGTGAGTATGATGTTGCTTTTTTTCACAGGCATGGATATTGTTGACATTAGTACCTTTTCGAGGATGGCAATTGATTGTAGGGACATATAACAATGAATCTATGATGTTGAGGGTTTAGTTTCTTCTCCTGAATGACCATTAAAAGTATTGCTTGGGGACAAGCAAGCTTAAGTATGGGGTGTTTGATGTGCGCGCAAATTGCCATATTTTCTATGCACATTTATGTCCATTTTGTCGATATTTGCATGCATATTGGGTGGGAAAGCATAAGATTAATGTAGTTTATCCTTATTTGTCAAATATAGAGGTCTACACGAGTTTTTATGTGATTTCGCAGAAATTGAGACAAAAATGGATCAATTTAGACAAGAGAAGAAGAGCAGAAAAAGAACTCGAAGTCTACTGAGGAGTCAAAATCGACCTATAGACTCGACATCGAGTGGAAACAGAGCACCAGAAATCGAGCAGAGGAAGAACAGAGCATGTCGACAGAGAGAGGTCGATATCGACTAAACATGGTCGATAACGAGTGCCCTAAATTGAGCATATTGATAGAAGTCGAGTGCCAATCCGAGGTCGAGTAGGACTGCTTGAGATAGAGAAAAGAAGAGGTCAATATCGATGTCCCCTGGTCGATATCGACTGCTGTTGCAGACAGATCCGACGCGGATTTTGATAGAATTCTATCCAAAGCCAATGCATCTATCCTAAAGTCGAGATCTTCTATCCATTAAACACTAGACTTGTTATCCCTTATGGTGAATTTGATATTTACCTAAGGAGTTTTAGTTTTTTTACTTATTTAAGTTTTATCTTAGGAATAAAGATAGAGTTTCTTATCCTTGGATAGCGAGGTTAGAAGTCTATAATTAGAGGCCATTAGGGCTGAGTTAGGATCCATCCACAATCCAAGTTCAGTCATTCAAACACATTCATACGTAGAGAATAGGTAGAGAGAGAGAGCCGAGTGGGGTGTAGGAAGCGAGAGCGGAGTGGCTTTGTTCGGTGTACTTTCTTTCTTTGCAAGTTTAATTCAACGTAGTTTCTTTTCCATGATGATGAGTTCAATGATGATGAAGCGCGAGTAGTCACCTTACTTCTAGGGTCGGGGTGAGCCTGAAGATAGCAATGTAAGTTCGTGCATTGAAGGTATGATTTTTATGCGATTCCGTCTTCTATCCTATGCATGATCCTTTGCGAAAGTTGAGGAGATTCATTATTTGCTTTATTGAAGCGAAAGCCAATCATATTGTGAATTTGGATTTGTCATGTAATTGGATTGTAACTCTTAAGTTTTATGCGAGAGCCTCTAATCACCTAAGTGTTGGTAACGAAAGTTATTTGACGGAAAGGCATCATCTTTTATGAATTTGGCATAATACTTGCATGGTTAGCGTTGTGGCATGAATCCCCGACCTTGGAAGCTTTTAGTTTATAGAAGTTATATAAAAATCTATGTTTTTATTCTGTCCACCCTTCAATCATCATTCTACTTTCTTCGGACATCTTTTCCGACCCAAATAGGTTCGTTTACAGTTGCTGTTGAAGACTCGATTTCCAATGCAGAGGTCGATATCGAGTGCTGACATCGATATTGAGTGGAAATCTCGACGTCAACTTTGCTTTTGTCTTCTGCAGGAAACTACTGGAAATCGACCAGAATTGAGGTCGATATCGACCAGTCTACTCGATATCGAGTGGTCTTCTGGAGTCAAAACTTGATCGTGATTGCAAGCTTAGGAAGCGCTGACATACCTCCTCGTGGATTCGATCCTGAATTACCCTACCACTACATCGGGAGGGATTCTTGTATTTTATTTGCTTGTACAAGGGAATCGGTTTAGTTTTATATTTGATATTTTATTTAGCGATCCCTCCCCTTAACAAAAATTATTGTTATGTCTTGATCATCTCCTACCTTTTTGTGTTTAACCCTTATCGAAAGAAAAGGGATTTATGTTAACAACTTGGATTATAAACATAAAATCGGTAGAGACAATTAGGTTTATTTGCGAGAGTATTCCTACTTGTTGGTGTACGGCGAAAGCTTGTCTCTTTGATGAGATAATGTAATTGTCCATCTTACATATCTTATGCATATGTGGTTAACGTTGTGGTGATCATTCACCTTAGGAGTTCTTTTTATTATTTGTTTACATCTATTTTATCATCGCTTTACCCCCTGGATTTTCTGTTCAAAGCTTCTTATTCATCCTACGATTCTTCGGCCATATTTGCCGACAAATTTAGCTTCTGTTGGAGTGGTCAATATCGACTGCACAGGTCGATATCAACTGCCTTTGTTCGATCGACAGTCTTTTGTGTCGATTGATTTTCTGGACTAACTCGACGTCGAGTGAACTGGTCGACGTCGATTGCTTTGCCTTCTGTCTGTGCAAGTTTCAACACTTGAGATCGACTGCCTTGATCGAGATCGACTGACCTAGTCGACGTTGAGAGTTTTTGGTCGACTTCTGCAGAAAGTTTATGCAAATTACATCGGATCTGCTGACACGCTTCCTCGTGGATCGATCCTGACCCTTCCACTACAGCGGGGGAGTTTTGAATTTATTTGAGAAGCTAGGGTTGAGTATATTATTTATATTTTATATCAATTCTCCTCTACATCAATTTTATCTTTCTATGTTGCTTTGGTTGAACATCTATCTATGGTAAGTGTGTTCTATCGTTTCTTCTATAATTTGATCTTTCCATCTTAAAATTCTATCTTTTTCCCTCTTAGTTCTATCTTATATTCACTATATATATTATTCCATCCATTCAAAATCTTTTTTGTGCATAAATTTTAACCCTAATTTTGGAGATTTCACAACCAAAATATAGCCTTTTCGTGTTATATTTTCTGTCTTTACAGGGAAATTCAATGTTTCATTATTTGATCATCGAGTTTCAAAGAATTTTGAAGACAGTAGCAACAAACAGCACATCTGGCGCATGCCGAAAAAACCCTAGCACCCACCGAATCCAACCCGATGTCCGTCTCGCATTATTTTTCGCCCGCCGACGTAGCAGAGGAGGACTTCGGGCGATTTTTGCTTGGAATTCTTTGTGAGTTTGTTCCAAGTTTTAACTTTCTCTTTCTCTCTAAATCATGTCTATGGTTTTGAAAATGGTTATGCCACCCAATTTGACACATGATGAGAAAATTAAATGGAATAGTTTGGAAGCATGCAATTACTCCACAACCCGATTTTTCGATCTGCATGCTTTACGCACTTTAGGTTTGCTTAAGAATGTGCAAGGTTTAATCAAGAAATGAGGACTCCAGAGTTTTCTCCACAAGGATGCTCCTACTTATCCCGATCTAACTCAGGAGCTTTTTGCTACATGGAAGCTTTTTTGATGTTTCGAGTTTAACTTCATGCTTCAAGAAGAGTGCTTCGAGCATACAGTAGATAATGTGAGTCAAGATTTTAGAATCACTGCTTCCCCCTTTTGTTGAATGTCAAAGGAGCATGAAAAGCCCGACTCCTACTAAAACATAGAAGCTAGCTACCAAGAAAGATGCAAAGACTGGACAAAGAAACTACAACAACAGGATCACTCACCTGCCACTGAGACTTTGCCTCAAGGTGTTCAATAACCCTTTCTTCGGGCATGGTGACACGACCAAGTTCTACATGCAAGATAGGAGTCAACTATACTATTTGACCCAAGAGACGATTGTGGTCCCAGAATGGCTAGAAATGTCCGTTCATAATTGCATAGAGGTGATGTTTGAAGATATAGCCCTGACCATCGAAGTTGGAGGCTTGATCACCCTGCTAGCCGACTAGTCACAATTGGATTGTGATGAACTCATTCCTGCAGGGGATGGGTTTTGCTTAATAAGTTTGGCTTACAAAGGAATTCCAATGTTCTAAAGGGGCCCAAAGCACCTTATATCTGGAAAGCGGAGGCATGTCACACTCTACACCTATCTATCTTGATCCATAAGTCCCTAATGATCATAGATTTCTATCTACCTCCATCGATAGGGGCACCACTCGTTCAAGAAGAAAAGGAAGAGTATGTCTCAAATGATGAGTTTGAGAAACAGGAGGATAATAAAGAGGAGCCTAGCACTGCCCGCCTGGACTGTATCGAGAGGAAGCTAAAAAAACTGGAGAAGATCAAAAAGAAGCTGGCATTAGAAGGCAAGAAACTCCATGAAGAGAACCAGCGAGCGGAGAGGAATTATGATACACTCGTGGCATCAACACTAGCTGGTATCGAAGGTTTACATAAAAAGATTGAAAATCTAGAGCGACCATCTCCACACCATGCTACACAGAGATGAGGCGGTTAGTTACCTTATTCCACCTTGTGTTTTTATTATTATTCGTTTTGGTTTTGTTTTCCTTTTTTTTATCTTTTCGTTGTTCTTTCATGAATGACAATGAAACGTTTAAATGGGGGGGTTAGGTTTAGTTTTCATTTTTAGTTTAAATTTTTCATTTTTAGTAACGTTTTTCATTGCATTTAGAGCATATTTAATTTTCATTAGATTGCATTCATGTTTATTGCTTTTATTTCATAATAGAAAATCAAATAAAAAAGTAAAAAATGTCAAAATCCACAAATACCATGCATTTGCATAAAGTATGAATTATCTAAACAACCATTTATCCTAGTTAGTTCTCAAAATATTTTTGCGAAATATGATCATATAAGTCACATGGCATGTTTGGATTATTTAGCCTTATCCTATATTTTTGGTTTTTATGTGAAACATATTAGGTGAACATAATTGAGCATGTATGATACAAGTTCCTAGACATGACTGAAATCTAACAAATCTTTGTCCTAGTGAGAATCTTTGGCCTTATAGGGATGATTTTAAATATTCCATCTCTTTTTGTTGTGTGATTTACTCGTCTTATGCAATTATCTCCGAGTATTGACATGGTTATCTATTTATTAGGCCAATTTATATACATGTTCATTGCTTATGAGTTTCATGTGATAGAGGCAAATATATTTCTTAGCCCATATTTATCCATATCTACCCTACGTTATACTTTTGCTTGAAGCCAAAATTTTTAGCCTTTAACCTTTTTTCTTTTTAATCTCTTTTTAATCTCCACAAAATAAAAATATCCCTAGCTGATAATAAGACTGACTCATCGAAAAATTAGGATTAGAGTTGGTGGTGGTGAATCATTTTGAGTAAAGAAGAAAAGTGATGGTTTATGCTAAATGTTGAAAGCGTTGAGAAATATGTAATGTTATGTGCTTATTTTCCTCAAATTGAACATCATTAGGTTGCTTTAAAAAGAAAAAAAATATTAAAAATATTATGCATGTATATATTGGAGCATAGCCAAAATAAGGTAATCTTTCTTGCCAATAAAGAGGATTAGTTTTCATTTATATGTGAGAGTTGGATGAAATGTTGGTTAAGAAACTTTTGCACTTTATTGCATGGAAGCTTGGTGTATCTTTTTAAGTTTTTTATTGATGGTGGAATTTTAGAAATCTTAGTTCCCAGATTTGGAAGCACCATATAGCTAAATTAACTTCATGCCCTTAGTTTCATACCAAGCCCGATTACAACCAAATAAAAAGATCTCTTGATGTTTCTTCTTTTTTTTGACATATTTGGTGGATATTATGTGATATAAATGTCAAGGTTTATGTAGCTTTTGTATAACGAATGAGTTGAGAGTTGTATTTTATAGCCTAAAACACACGAGAGCGAGAGAAACACATATTTTCCTGTGAGGTTGGATGAATGACATGTGAGCTACTTGATTGCTCATATACATGCTAGGACATTTGTTTACCTTATTCATGTTTACATTTACTTAAGATTTTTCTTTTGATGAGACTAATGCATGAAAATTTTGTTTGTGGGATAAATGATTCATATTTATAGTTGTTTTGCTTGAGGACTAGCAAAAGGTAAGTGAGGGGGAATTTAATAATGCATATTTTGTATAGGCATTCTAGGTATTTTTAAGGTAGTTTGGTTTCCTTTGGTTTAAGTTTATATTTAAGTAGCATCTTTATCATTTTCTATTCGAAGTTCGAAATTTATGCTTTTCTATGTTAATTCTACATATTTCGGAATCCGAGTTCGAAGAGATGGTGATGCCAGAGTCCTAAAGTTGATAAGACACTTAGGATGGCTTGAAGATGGAAAGAAGAAGACCAAAAAAGGAGCTAAAGAGAATCCAACCAAAGAGGAGAATAGAACATGTTGGACACTGAGGCGGCACCCGCGGAAAGTTATCTGCCGGCCATCGAGTATGGCACCTGCACGAAGAATTTCAGCACCGGCTAGGAGCGGCGCCTGTTGGAGTTGATGCGGTGCCCACCGAAGAAGATAATAACACTGATTCAAGAGCTTATATCAAGGAGATGTACTCTTATCTTTTGAAGATTCTTTGCTTGGAGATTAAGCACGATTCTCTAGGGTTTTTAGCTTATTTTGAGGCATATAAATACCCCATTTGATGAGGGTTTTCGACACGATTGAAACACAGATGCAGACATTATAATTTGCATCTTTTATTAGTTTTTCGAGGTAAGGCATGCTCGTTTAAGCTTTTTTTCATAGTTTTGCTTACATTTCAATATAATGATTAAGGACATGTGAGGATTGTGTTTTATGATGTTTTGATATGAGTTATACATTATGATTATTTAAATTCTCTTTGTGCTGATATTGCTTAAGTTTTCTTTGTTTATTTTAATTGGCCATTACGATAGATTTGCATCATGTTAGGAATATAGCTTCATTCTGCTATTGTGGGTGTTACGGACTTATTGACAAGTAAAGATTATTTCTTCTAGTGGAAGGGTCATCTAGGGCTTACAAATAGGTGAGAAGTCGACGAGACAGGAGAAATAATGTTTATTTGCTAGGTGTTAGGGACTTATTGATACTCGCCCCAATATGTAATAGTTTAGGGATTTAGATGGTGTTATCGACAAGTTCGGTCTATCTATTTTTGTGCTTGAATCGACCCTAGGATAATTGCATATAACCATTAATGTATAATAGCCAGATGATCATGGAATTACCATTGATGCATATGTAAGTGAAACTATATCATCATCATATTGCTATCTGTTATTGAATCATATCTAGTTTAGTTTACTTATTTCTCCCTTTGATATTGTTACTCTACATTGTAACTTTGATTTACAAACGCATTTAAGAGTCGTGTGTGTTCTTCGTGGAATCGACCTTTAACTTTGTTTGTTCTATACTACCTGTTAGTTTGTTTGTGAGCTTGGGTATTTTAAACCACGACATTTAACAATCCATCAAATTTGTGGTGCCATTATCGGGGAACGCCGATTTTTCTTAAGTACGTTTGTTAGCATTTGTTTGATTTATCTTGTATGGTTCACACCCGTTCTAATAATCAATCTACAATGCCCTGTGATCCAGAAATTGAAAAGATTTTCTCTAAGTTAAGAAGACAACATTCAAGCAGAATATATGACACTCGAAGGAGGACGAACAAGAAGAACACTGCGAGATCTCAAGGAGCCCGATCTTAGTATACAACCATTAGCAATCAAGCTCCTGGATCTTCCAGCAGGTTCAAAGTTTGAGTTCAAATCAAATTGAGCATTGCTTTTGCCTAGTTTCCATGGAAGAAGTGGAGAAGATCCAAACAAACATCCGGCGATGTTCATAGCAATATTAATATGTCATTACAATGCATCCTTAATGGAACAAATAGATTACTATAATCGACATCGTATACTTGTGAGGTATTGGTTTTAGGTCGATCACTCACTAAAAAGGATTCATATTGATCCAAAAAGGATTGATGAGGCTTGCTAGCTTCAATATCAATTAAATATTTAGATGCGCCTATTTTCCAAAATATTATGCATATAATTCAACCTATAAGAAAAACATCAGTTTTGTTATACCAGGTTATATGCCAAAAACTTGAGCAATCGATACTGCTGAAAGCTTTTGTTTTCGGCTTAAGGGGGGAGAAAAGCATCAAAGTGGAAGATGCAAACTATGTGCAGACAAAGGAAGGGGCTTTTAATTCAAAGTTCATCACCAAGAAAAAAAAGCACATTATTCCTTCTGATCCCTTTATGCTCATTTTGACAAAAGATAGCCAACTGGGGAATTTTGATTTGGATAATGGGTTTTTTGAAAATATAATATTGGAGAAAACAAAAAGCACAAGATTCAGCATCAAAAGGAGAAGCACAAATGCTTCCGTGAACAGGACGATCGAGTTGGGATTGACTTGCAAACTATGGAACTGTATTACGAGTTCTATTTGTATTTGTCTGGTAACGAGGACCGTACGAGCTAAATAAGTTTAGGGTGGCTTGTAGTAAGTGGGGGAGCCACAACCCGAAAAGGGTGGGGCACACACCGGTAATAAATCATAATGAATAACACGAATTCGTACAACACATAACGTATTCAATACTACAAAATAGTAATAAAAATAAAAGAGTTAACTAGTACAAAAAATTCGTCATTGTTAATTAGAGTTTTATAATAAAATAATTCAATTGGACAGAGGGTAAATCCATTTTATGGATTTTCATACCCTAAAAATGTTAAATGATACCTTCATTAATTATCAATGCGTTTGAAAACATTTTTTTCAACCTAGCACACAAAACTCTTTTTTATCTTGTTGCGCATATATGACTTGATAATACCCATAGCAGAGAAGCTCTTTCCACTATAGTTTTTGCAACCGGTAACACGATGAGACGATATATCAAATCGAAAGCTTTTTGAATTCCTATCTCAATCATCTTTTTAGAAATATCACTAATAGTAGAAAATCTGATATTTATCCTCATTTAAACTTCCGATTTTTTACCTAATTATCGAAATATAACCTCTCATTTCAATGATGTCAAGATAAATTTTAGAAAGAAATGTCAATCTAAATAAAATATAAAGCATTGTGAGTTATTTAAATAAGATTTAAAGTGATTAATATACCTTCAATTTTCAAAACATTCATAAATTTTTACTTAGATATCGGTTTAATGCGCAATATATATCAAAACGAAGTTATCAACGAGTAGAATACATATAGGGGTTCGTCAAATGAGGGTGGGGCACATGCCTCCACATCCCTTCGTTTGGATCTGCCTCTTCTTGTATTTATATGGGCTCAATTGCAAAATTCTGAAGTAAGAAGGGGGTCCCATTCGAGTCACCACTTCCTAAAGTCACTAGCAAGAATTAAAGAGTTTCCTAGAAGTAGAGCAGGTAAAATCTGACCCGACCCGACTCACCCGAACCCGAACCCGACCGAAACCCGAAAATCTGGAGTCATCCGTAACCCGAACCAGAGACCGAACCCGACCCGACTCGAAACAGACCCGAACACAGATAAACCCGATCCGACCCAAATGCGACCCGACTTTGAACCCGACCCGACTCTGAACCCGACCCGACTTTGAATCCATATTCCATAATTTGTATAAATTATGATACATGATTATTTTTTAAGTGGAAAGAATTATTTATATCCAAATCAATAATTTTGTAGTTGTTATTTTATGTTTATCTATATTATTATATTTTGATAGAATTAATTATTTATATCTAGATTTGTTAAAAACTAATAATAATAATGAAAAAAAAACTAATGGGCCAAAAGCTAAAAATGAAATGGGCATTGAAAATGATATGGGTCAATAATATAGTCAAACCACAAATAAGCCCATTTGCAACTTGCTAGTTAAAATAAGGTTAAATCCTAAATGTACAATTAATTTGATTACCGATCAATTGGTTTAAATGTTTAAAAAAAGACGATGTTGCCGAATACCGAATTTCCGATTATGACTTTTTTGAAAATCGGTCCACAACCTATGAGTCAATGACAATGAGTGTATTCAACCGAGTCAAAATTACATATTCAAGTATTCAACCGAGTCAAAATCATTTAATTTAAATAAATTACATATTTAAGTATTCAACCGAGTCAAAATCATTTATTTTAGGCGAAAATGCATCAAACCACCCTTTATTCAAGGTTATTTGCAAATAACCACCCCTTATTCAAAAATTTGCAAATAACCACCCATTATATACAAATTGGTTGCAACTAACCACCCATACCCACTTTTCTTGTTAAATCTAATTAAGTTTTCTCCAATTCTAAACAAAAAGGGTGATGAATGTCTAGTCTCCTGCTGTTCATCGCCTCCACCAATGACGACCTCTGATGGAACCTCCTGGTGGTCATCGGGTCTTGTTCGTAGACCTCTATTTGGCTAATTAGATTGGAAATTTGATTTAGTTGAGACTAATATAAAGAAATATGTAAAACATTAAAAAGTTATGGGTATAATTTAGACCTGTCAAAACACGACCCGACACGAACGCCCGGATAATTTTGGGTCAAGACCCGAAAATTTTAACCTGGAAATTTTTTCCGACCCGAACCCGAAAACTCGGTAATTTTCTGGGTCATCTGGGTTTGGACCCGTACCCGATTGACCTAGTGACCAGATTGATTTATAATTATATATGATTAAATTTTTTTATGGAGATTCCAATTTATTACTTTTGATACTTACAATCACTTGATCTTTCATTTTCAAATCAACTTTTTTATTTTTTTTGTATTGTGAAATACTCCTTCCAATCGATAGTATTTGATTTTTTATTTTTCATCACATTTTTTAAGAAGATGAAAATTCTAAAAAATATTAAAATAATTATATGCTTATTACTAATTGCATGAAATTATTTTTTAAAAAATTATTTAAATTTTTTATATTTATATATTTTAAAATTTTGTTAAAAATTACGAAAAATAATAAAAATTAAATATTTTAGATTGATATATTATATAATTACAATCTCTAGAACTTATGAACTACGTCTTTAATTTTAGCATTTTAAAATTATCGCAAAATTACTAAATCATGATTTTTTTAATTTAAAAAGGAAAAAATTGACAAACCCATAATCGACCCGATTTGACTAGAAACTGAGTCAAACCCGAGTTCGAGTCAACTCGGATCCACCCGGGACCCGTTTTCCCCGGAACCCGTTTTACCCGAAATCCGAAACGACCCGACCCGAATGACCCGATTGACAAGTGTAGTATAATTGTCTTCTCCTATTAACGTAAGTGAGGTTTAACAAGAAAAGTGGGTATGGGTGGTTAGTTGCAACCAATTTGTATATAATGGGTGGTTATTTGCAAATTTTGGAATAAGGGGTGGTTATTTGCAAACAAACCTAAATAAAGAGTGGTTTTATGCATTTTCGCCTTTATTTTAAGTAAATTACATATTTAAGTATTCAACCGAGTCAAAATCAACCTAATTATCGAAACGGGTCGAATATGATTCAACCGAAAACTCAAACCAACTATACGGCTATACCCACTTTGATTCAAGACTCAAATGAGATCGACCGGCCTCTTGACCCGAAACCCGAACGAGCCCGACCCGCTTTGACCCGAACCCGAATGGGCATGACCCGATTTAACCCGAAACCCGACCAATCTAAAATTCATTATGACCGAACCCGACCCGAACCCGACCCGACCAGTACCCGACCATAAATTTTACCCGAACTGACCCGACCCGTCTGTGACCCGACCCGAGCAAGCCTGACCTGAACCCGACCCGAACGACCGAATTGCCAGCTCTACCTAGAAGCCCGTTTTCTTAATATTTTTTTGGGAAGTTTCGTTGAAAGTTATAAGGTTTGACTTTTATCGCATGGTACCCACACTTTTTAAAAATTTTGTATGGTAACCACGAGGATTCTACTAATTTTGTGTGGTAACCACGACATTTAGACAAATTTCTTATGTTAATCAAATTGGTTAAAAATCTTTTAGAATATAGGTAAAATTACAAACTAATCATAAAAAAAATTCACACAACAACCCAATTTTGGTTTTTTATTTTTAAAAAGTTAACTAAAATCATTTAAATATTTTACATTGCTATACATTAATTGCATGATAAATGAATAAATTATACAAAAATAAAATAAAAAATAATGGTAGTTTTTTTTTAAAAAAAATTAAATTTGGAAAAAGTATACATAATTACCCAATGTAGTTGGTTGTTTTCAAAGAGTCATTAATAACCTTTCTAATATTTTAAAAAGATGACATATTAGATATAGGAAAAACTAATCAAAATACCCCCACCTTTGGGGGTATGGTAAAAATATATCCTTAACTTTCAAAAGTAATAAAAATGTCCCGACCTTTAAGGGTAGTGGTAATATATTACCACGAGTTTTCAACGGATCAAAAATGTTGACAAGACAGCCTACGTGGATTTTTTTGACAAGGGTTTTCTTGAACGGTTTCCTTAGAAAAAAAAATAAAGAGTTGGATCGGATTATACCCCACGTCTTTTCCTCCCTTCTATCTTCATCCATGGTTGTCTCTTGAATTGTCTTCTAGGTCTTCCAGGCAGCTTATTGTTCCTCTTCATTGGCCGTCTTCCTCCCAATCTTGAGCTGTCTCTCTCACATCTTCTTCCTCTTTGATTCGTTCACGGACTTGGCTGAGTAAGTTTTGTTTTTTTCTCTCTTTGTTCTTGTTGTTATTGTTGGTTTAGTGTTGTTGTCGGTTTGGTGTTAGGAATAGGTCATGTTATATTAATTTGAGGAAATTTTGACCGGAGTAGTTGCTTGGTTGAATCAATTTCGTTTTTTGGGTTTAATTTTGTTGTCGGTTTATTTTTATACTAAGGAAACTAGTGATGGGCGTGGGAAGGGACGGGATGGGGGTCGTCCCGCGTCCCGTCCCGCATAATTTTTACAGGACGGGATCGGGACGGGATTCACTACTTTTTTTTCAATCCCACGTGGGCCTTGTCCCTCACGGGACGGGACGGGACCGGGACGGGACGGGCCCTGTCCCTCAAATAGAAAAACATTATGAAAAAAATCTAAAATTCCTATATATTTTGCGGTTTTCAAAAGCGTAACCTATAAATTTATAATATTTTAATATTTTCTTATATATATATAAATACGGGGCACATTATACATATAATTACACATAATATAAAAAATATATACAGTGTGCATATATGTAGATATACACTGTAATACACGTAAGTGTATGTATAGAGTGAGTATATTAAGACCACCCAAAAAAAACAGTGAGTATATACAATACACTGACAGTGTATTATATATATATATAGGTAATGGTTCAAATGAAAATGGTTCTTAAAATGAAAATCCCTCTTAAAATGAAAATAGTCTAATTTGGATGTAAATGGGCATAATTTAAAGGTAAATGGGCCAAATTAAATGATTAATAGATAAAAGGGCCTAAATTATGTGTAAATGGGCCTAATTTTATGTGGTAAATGGGTAAATGGGTAAATGACCCTAATTATGAGGTAAATGTCACCATCTCTCCCATACTTTCTATTTCTACCAATATTTCTCTTATTTTAATTATAAAAATTACAGATTTTATCCCATAATTTTTATTTGAAATAATATTATAAGGTGCAACTATAACATTACAAAAATGCAACAAAATATGCTACATCACATTTTTTGTCTTTATTTTAAAAAGTGAAAAATATGAGATTAGAAAATATAAAGTGAACAAATAACAAAATAAAGGTTATTATTAATAAATGTGCACTTTCATAATGTAAAGTTTACTACCAAAATTTTTCTTTATAAGTTGCTATTTTCATGGCAGTTTTGCATTTTAATGCGACATGTGCCATTAAAAAGCCTATTAGCTCAAAAATGGTACAACGATGGGCAAAATACCGCATGTGCTATTTATGGTTGTTTTCTCTTTGTTCCCGTTCATGCATAAGATTATAAAGTGCAATAATAAAACGATAATGTGCACAAATAAGATGATAAAGTGTATATATAACATTATGGTGTGCAAACACAACTTTAAGTTGTGCAAATATAATATTATGTTGTGCAAATAAAATAATAAAGTGCCAGAGTAAAATGATGGTGTATGAATACAAAATATGAAGTGCATGAATAAGATTGTGAAGTGCACAATTAAGATTATAAAGTGCATAAATAAAATGATGAAGTCTATGAATAATAGCATGAAGTGCATGAATAAGATTATGAAGTGCACGATTAAGATTATTAAGTGTATAAATAAACTAACAAAGTGCAAGAATAAAATTATGAAGTGCCCAATTAAAAATTACAGGTTAAAATATGCAATTTTTACTATTGTAATAGGGTAATATTTATACAAATAGAAAGTATGGGGAGGTTTTTTGTAATTTTCGCATCTCCTTCCTCTTCCGTGCGTTGCTACAGAACAGACTGGTTTCTCGTTGACGGGACAGCACAACTCCGATTCCCGGCGATGGCACAATGGCACCGCTTCAGTGGGTGGTGGATCCGGCAACGAGGGCACAACACAACGACGGCGCGCGCTTCAGTGGGTGATGGATCCGACGGCGGCACAACACAACGGCGCGCTTCAGTGGGTGTGAACCATGGATCCGACGGCGGCACAACACAACGCCGATTGGTTGAATCTTCGAGGGCTTCCTGATTGGTCTAATCTCTGAGGTCTTCTCGGCGATGAGGGCTTCCGATTGGTCGAATCTCCAAGGTCGGATTGGTCGAATTCAAGCGAGGAATCAAACAAATTAGTCGGAGTCGGAGGTCTGATTGGCATTGAATTCGGAGGTCTAATTGGATTCGCCTAGATTCAGCCTCGAGGCGCTTAATTGTAGGCGGCAAAGCTCCATGGTTGGCGTCGGCGTCGAGGAGGGATGCGCCATTGGGAGAGGCGTCTGGGCTAGAGAGGAAGCAATGTCGGGAGAGAGCTCGGGCTCAAGATCGGGAAAAAAGAAAGCTAGATTGAGAGTGGGAGAAGAGGACGGGAGCCATGGGAGCCCTGCGAGGCCGCTCTGTTCAAAAAGACGAAAGAGGGGAAGAAGAGACGGGAAGAAAGGAGGTGACTTAGGGCTATTGGACCCGTTCTGTTCAATTATTTTTTAAAAATCAGGCCCATTTTCATTTTAAGTAATTTTCATTTTAGGTACCATTTTCATTTTAACCACACCCTATATATATATATATATATATATATATATATATATATATATATATATATATATAGAGGATAGATCATGTGTAAGAAAGTGTTACTGTGTAATTTGTGAGCAAATCTAGAGCGTCGGATTAAGAAGATCAAACGGATGAGATTAAAAGTAACTTGTGAACAGTAACATTATTCGTAGGTACGAAGTGATTATTCGTATGTACATACATATGAATAATCTTTTGTTACTTACAAATAATTACATTTGTTCATACATACGAATAATTACATTATTATACACGAATAATCGCTTGGTACCTGCGAATAATTTCTCTGCTCACAAATTACACCGTAAGGGTTGCTTACACGGGATCCAACCTCTCTCTCTCTCTCTCTCTATATATATATATATGGAGAGCTTGACCTCTTGTTCCAAAAAAAAACAGTGTGTATATATAAAGTATATAATAATAATAATAATAATAATAATAATAATAATAATAATAATACTAATAATAATAATAATAATAATAATAATAATAATAATAATAATAATAATAATAATAATATGCGGGACGGGACAGGATTTGCGGGATAAGGAATTCTCGTCCCGCGTCCCGTCCCGCATAATTTTTGCGGGATGGGACCGGGACGGGATTCATTATTTTTTTTCAAATCCCACCGGGATCGGGACGGGACCGGGACGTGCTCGGAATTTGTGGGATTTATGCCCACCCCTAAAGGAAACCGTTCAAGAAAACTTAATTTTAGTGTTAACATGTAAAAAGGCTTCCACGTAGGCTGCCTTGTCAAAAAAAATTCATGTAGGCTGCCTTGTCAACATTTTGATCCGTGAGAAAACCTGTGGTAATATATTACCACTACTCTCAAAGGTCGGGATATTTTTATTACATTTAAAAGTTGATGATATATTTTTACCATAGCCCCAAAGGTGGGGTATTTTAATTAGTTTTCCCTTAGATATTTTATACAATCTTTATTTTAACCAAAATATTTTAGTATAGTTTAGAACAAATATGAATGAATGGTAATTTAAAATATGTATTTATTTTATGGATTTGAAAATAAATTAAGTACATATTTTAAATAATTTACTCATTTTTTATGTACTTATTTTTTTTAATTTTAGGTGAATTTTTTTTATAATTTAGTCATTCTTTGGGTAAATAATTTAGTCTCTTTAACTATTAAAAGGGTTGTTGATGGTTTTTAAAAGTAAAACACCAAAAATGAGTGATTAAGTGAATGAATTATAATATGTTTGTTATTTTATATAAATTTTTTATGATTTTTAATAAGTTTGGTTATCACACAAAATTTGTCAAAACCTCATGGCTACAATGAGAAATTCTTGCAACGTTCAGACACCATACGAAAAAGACCAAACCTCGTGGTTACGCGGCCAGCTTTGTCTTTTTTTTTTCAAGAGACCATTGTTTTATATTGAGGAACTATGAAGTTTTGAGCATTTCAGATCAGTATCATTCAATATCCACAAGGATTCCACATGCAATATGAAACATATCCAAAGCCTCATATACAAATTCTATCTTGAAATTTTGATGTAATAGATAGTATCCCCAAGTTTCCAACCACATATTTTTAGGGGTTAACAAATACATTTGTAATTTTTACACGGTACACCAATAATCTTCGCAAGTCGTTGCGAAAATGGGTTCGCATTAGGTTGCGGAATACAGTGGACGTCGTGCCAAACAGCCAATATGACAAACTTCCAATCTGCAATTACTTTTGGAGTGCATGGCTGATTTCTATTTTTTTTAAAGGCACACACATAAATTTTTTTAAAAAATAGAAAGTAAAAAAAATCTGCAACCATTTGCGGACTATTGAGAGTTATTTTTTTATTTGATTTGTTTTTTAAATATATGTATGGGACTCTGCTATTACTTGCGGAACTGGGACTCTGCAACTCGTTGCGGAGTATTTTGAAATTCCCACAATGACATGTTTGGCACGACCTATAAAGTAGTCCGCGATCGATAGTGAACCCATTTCCGCAATGAGTTGCGAAGATTAACGGCTAAGAAATGCATATATTCCACTTAAAGTTAAAAGAAGTCCAGCAAGGAAACAAAGGGGTAGTTAAATAGACTGAGGTGCCACCTGTCCCCTCCAAATCTATCTAGAGCCAAGGGTATCTTTGTAAGTTCAAGCAATTTCAAGAGCTATATATCCACTGGGGAGAACAGATCAAAGCTCCTGCCTTTAACCTTTCCATTTGACAAAACCAACCCAAAGGGCCTCTTTAGATCAACCATTTGAAGGTCCAAACATCAGTAACAAAGCCAAGGTTTCACACTCTTTATATGTATTTCCATCCCAAATCTCATACGTTTAAGGAGAGGGCGAAAGAGAAGGAAAGCTAGGAAGAGAGGAGAAAATCATGGGTCCTAGTTACAGGCATAGTCCACAAACTAGCAGAAAAGATACGAGCCATAAGACATATGAGTTTGCAATGAAACTTAGCAAATTCATCATGTGGTTTTCAGTATTCACCTTCTTCCTCTCCAACCCATCTTGGCTGTCTTTGTTCCTCAATTCATTCATCTCCCATGTCTCCAGTTTCCCCTCCCAACTCCTATCCCACATCAACGACAAACATTACATATTTCTCTTGTGCAATGGAATCCTGGTGATCCTTGCAAATTCATCAAGGAGACTGATGAATGGAAACTCACAGAGCTTGCAGCCACCAGAGGTGGTTACCACCACCAACGACGCACCGCAAGTAACTGAAGCAGCAGAAGAAAAGGAAATCCCGGTGTTGCAAAATCATGGACTGGTAGAGATGGAGCCAGAAGTCTCAGAAAACGAATTCCTGATGGAGGAAGCTGAATACAGCAGTGATACAGATGAAGATTGCGACAACTGCTATGTTAAGGTCGGGAAAGATCCAGCTGATGCAGCATCGATTGCCAGGATGAGCACAGAAGATCTGAACAGAAAGTTCGAAGAGTTTATAAGGAGGATGAAAGAAGAGATTAGGATTGAAGCTCAACAACAGCTTATCATGGTATAAGGCTCCGGTTACAAATTAATCGACATATTAATCCATGTGTATTGTGTCCAGACACAATACAGTTCACAAATGGCCGTTTAGATGATCATACAAACTATATGATCAGATATATGATGGGATCTCAATTCCAAATTTGGCATTAGTTTTTCTGTTTTCTGTAAAAATAATAAAATGTATGAAAATACACCTTTAGATGTTTACCTTAGATATGTTGTTCAGATATTTCAAAAACATGGTAGATACTGTATATATTCTACTCTTGGAATGCTATAGAATCTTCTAGGTCTTATGTTAACACTTAACAGCAGCTATTAGGAAAACTATGGATTATCCTTGGATGTGTCTGAACTAGACTTCCTCATCACAGCTTCTGCATCTTCTTTCTTCGATCCAAAGAAGAGCTCTTTTGCAGCCTGCTCAGCGGAAAGTATTGCATTCTTGATCTGCATTCATTAAAACATGGCATCGTAAATGAAAACTGGGATGAGAAAGCTTAAACATGACCATTTAAGCATTACAGAGAAGATGAAGGAGAAACCCACTCTAAGCCAACAGTTTGAAATTTTCTCTTGTCACTCAAGTCCTAACAACTGATTTGTTTAAAGTAAAAACTGATGGTTTCCAACTTTCCATCATTTTAGAACTCAGTTGAACATTAGGGATGTCATTTGAGCAATTACAATTTTTTATCAAGCTTAATACTTTCAGCAAGACATAAAAATTAAGGTTGAAACCTGAAACGAAGAACATCACAACAACTCGATCAAGGACCCATAAATTATTGTCAGCCCAGTAAAGCAAATGTATTTGCATACTTTCTGTAAGCCAAACTCAAATAATCTAGATATTTCTTGCATTGCATTCTCTGAGCTGAGAAGCAAACAAAGTACACAAAATGCTAGTCCAAATTTCCTTTTTCACGCCAATTTTTAGTATTCCATAACCTTCAACTATAAGTCAGGATCTTCATCCTTCCTCCCCCTCAAAGGGAAAAAAGGGAAAGTAGTTTAAGAATCAAGATCTACCATGTTGGAACAAAAACAAGCGTTATAGGAATTCTTAAAATAGTGGTTTATTCCAGCTTCAAACCTTCTAACCCTCTTCCCTCCCAAAATACTATCCCAACAGTAACAGTATCAATGAGTTTGATGAACCGAATCACATACTGTAATTTAAGGCTTAACTTAGGAATCAAATTGATAGACCTAAAATCTGGATTAGGGTATCAGGGAGAAGACACGAACACAGAGAATTCAAAGAAACCAGTGAGGTCTAGCCTCTTTGGATTGAACTTTAAATAAGGAAGAACAATAGAAAATAGGGAATATACTCCCGCCAAAGCCAGATATGCCTGGCCAAAAGCAGATACGCCTTTCACTCTAAACAAAGTAATTCTCTGGGTACCTAATCAGGGTTGAAACCGCTCCATAATTTCCATTTATACTGCTTAGTACTCATTAAAGTGTATGACTGTGGTGTAACAAAGAAGCCACTTTGACATCCTCTATCAGAGCCCGAACGGCTTCACACGCTGGACATGGTCCCCCTCTTCTAGATCTTTCTATTAAGTTCAAGAGCCCTCTCATGTTTGCACGTAATAGAAATGAAGAAGCATCACAAGTACAAAACAAGGATAGAATTCAAAAGAAAGAAGAACTTACTAATAAGATGCCGTGATTTGCATATTTAACAATCACTCATAAGACCTCCCTCAACCAGACCAGAAGAAAACAAAATGCTAGTCCAAATGGATTTACTATGCCAATTTTTAGTATCCATAAGTCATCATAACCTTTACTTATAATCAGGATCTTTTTCCTCAAAAGGACAAAAGGGAAGTAGTTCAAGAACCAAATTCTAGCAGTTATTTCCACTCTAAAGTTTTAACCCACTTCCCTCCCTCAAAGGGAAAAGACTATCCCAACAGTATCAGATTCCAAGAATTCGAAACTGAATCAACTGCAGCAATTCAAGGATAAACATACACATGAAATGAGATTTACAATTTGTATGATAGCGCTATTAGCTTGTAGGTCACTTCTTCGGTAGAAGCATAATCTTCTCAAATGAACCTATTCATATGCAGATCCTGAAATTGTGTATAAACAAATTGAAGGTTCATTCGGCTGATGGCCACAGAGATGTCTTTTTGTGAGTATCCTAAAAAGTAATGGCAGCCAACAGTAGTCCATGACCATGTGAATTTACCCTAATTGCGTGATAGATTCCATATGATGTGCAACTTGTTACCATTAAATGACCATTCTAAACCAGATGAAGCACACTACTGAGCCCAAAGTATCACTTCCCAGGCAGTAAATTAGAAGTGTTATCAAAACAACATGCAATCGACTTTCCTAGCAATTTATCTGTTTGATTGTAGTGTTCTTATGCTTTGAATGACAGCTGAAAACGGTATTAGACCTATTCAAGCATCACAACTACAACACACACAGTGACTGTTTTCAAAAGACAGAGGAAAACATCATTATTAGTTGAAATCCAGCCTAAATCTAAACAAATTGCATAAAAACCCTAAGCATTCCCTTTAAATCAGCTTTCTACAATCCTCAAAATAAAAATGGCCCCTAATATTTATGCATCTTGATCAAAATACCTATTTATCTAGTGGAATTAACGCCCAACACAAATTACCTAATCGTAAAGTCAGAAAAACACGATTGCCTCAGAAAAATTACTTTGATTTGTGAGATTTTTCAAGGAAATGGAGCAAATGCAAGCAAGAAGAGAAATTAGAGAAGAACATACAGGGTCGAGAGCATTGGGTTGAGGACCGTAATCAGCGGTCAAGAGGAAGTAAGCAGCAACAGCAGTAACCCCCATAGTAGTCCTTCTCACAAGCTTGTCGGTACTAGCGTTTATCATCCTTTATCGCTCTTCTTCTCTTCGTCGTCGTCTTCGCGCTTGCAGTCGAAACAAATGGAAATTCGTGGAACCGCCTAAAAGCCAAAGCCTCCCCTCTTTCCTACTAGCTTTCTTCAGTTTGGTCACACAGTACGTAGCTTGTTGATAATTTAGAGCAGGCAAGACCCGATCCGAACCCGAAAACCCGACCCGGTCGACCCAAAACCGATTGTTCTGAACACTGATCCAACTCGATCCATTTTGGACCCGAAACCCAAATAACCGATCACCATAACTCACCCAAATCCGAATGAACCGAACCCGATTCAACCGAAACCCATCAAGACCCGAACTCGTTATAACCGAAACCCGAAATAACCCAAACTTTAAGATACATTCTAGTAAATTTTTAAAAAATGAATACTGAAATAATGAAAACTTGAGACAATCCAAACCCGAAATAACTGAAACCCGAGACAACCGAACCTCGAAATACTCGAAATCCGAGACAATCGAAACCCGAATAACCGAAACCCGATACAACCAAAACCTGAACCCGACCCAACCGAATGACCAAATTATTAGACATTACCCGAAACCCGAATGAACCCAAACCCGACTAACCGAACCCGAACCCGACCCGACTCGCGCGATTGCCACCTCTAGTTGATATTGCAACTCTTGTTTGTTAGTCTAACGGTGTGTTTGGCACGGGGTAGAAAGGGTGGACGATTTTTTTGGGGGAAGTGGGTTGGGATGTTTGGGACGGGGTGGAGGAGGTGGTGGAGGTGGGGTGGATGGGGTGGCGGGGGATGGGAAAGTGGACGATTCTCCCATCTTCAATTTCGGGATTCCATAGATGGGAAAATTTTTCCACCCCTACTGGGCTTTTTTGCCCCTCTCGACCCTTCAGTCCCTCCCTCACATTTCCCTCTCCCTCACCTTCATAGCTGGATTTCCGAAGGTCCCCGTACCCACAAGCTCCTTCTACAACTCCCAAAAAAAAACCACACCTTCAGTCTTCATCATCACTTGCATTTCTGAAATATGGTTTTCTTATGAAAGAGAAAAAAGAAAACAACTTTTTTTTTCTAATTGCATACCTATAATGATGGAGCCATTTGTTTCTTTGGTGAAGGTGGTCATGCCGGATCTCCATCCTTGATCTCAAAATTCCCAATCATCATCATCTCTACCATCACTTGCATTTGTCAAGGAGGTTGTGAAGAGTGAGACTATGAAATTAAAGCCAGTGGTGACATCTCCGTCGAAACCATGGACCCCGACTCCGGGGACCATCCATTGGTGACTGGATCTCGGAGAACTCTCAAAAGCACCATGCCCTCCGAATCATCCTCCTTAAGCGGCAATTCGCCCCAATTTGTTTGCAATCGTTTGCAATCGCCCCAATTTTTCCCACAATTTTTTTGCAATCGCCCTAATTTGCCTCGATTTATTTGCAATCATCCTCCGAAAAGCACCATTTTGGAGAACTCCTTGAGCGGCAATTTGTTTGTCGGCTCCGGCAATCGGTTTCAATTCCCCGATTAGGGTTGTGTTATCGGATTCACCGAGCAAGTATTGTCCTCATACTGAATAAGCTAGATTAAGATTTTGAAGTTTATTGATTCAATTTCAGATTTTTTTTCAAGTGTTGGAGTGGATGAACACTGTCAAATTTCTCTGCTTTCATGGATAGACATGGTAGAAGACGGGGAGGGAGGGTGTGTTGAATTTTTGGTGTTTTATTTATTAAGGGGCATATACGTCTTTTTACTTTAGTCTAAAAAAACATATCCCCATTCAACCAAACACGCAAGATATTATTTTTCACAAATAATCTCCACCTCGTTCACCCCCAAAAAGTATCTACACCTCCTAAAAAAATCTCCTCGCAAACACGCCCTAAGTATTAGTTGGTATCCAGATACATTTTTCATGTGAAATTCTTTATCTTGGGCTCCACATCCATTTAGTATTATCTTGTTCATAATTGATATATCTCAATGCATTGGTTTTGGAGAACCATCTAGTTTTTCGGCATAACTTGTCCTTAGATGGGTTATCATGTATATGAACATTTTCAATTTTTGTGATTATGTCCCTGGGTAGGTAGAGTGCTTGTTATCTGGTATTTTATTTTTTTTATTTTTTATTAATAAATTTATCTACTTTAGTGTTCTAGTCTATTTGAACGTTGGGTAATTGTCTTTCTACTAAGGGATCTTCGTCCAACCATCTATTCTTTCATAAATTAATTGTTCTACCATTTTTTATGTGTTAGATGAGTCATTAGCGAAATTCATCTTTTAATGTTATAAGTTTAGAACATGGCCATGAGGTATTGTCTTTCTTTTGATATTCGATTATGTTTTCACCCTTTAAGTACTTGTGCTTAATTGTTTGTACCCAAGGGATTTTTCAGTTCAGCTAGAATTTTCCATATTAGTTTTATTTGGAGTGTTTTATTCATATATTTCATTTTATGTATTTCTGTTGCACCGCCATCTTTTCTTTTGCATATCCTGTCCCATCCAATAAGCGGTTTATATAAATTATCTTTGTTCTAGCAGAAAGATCTATTTATCTAGTATAGTTTGTTGTGTATTTCATTTGGAAGTATGAAGTTTTGCATAATGAAGTTTGGCTTTATATCTATGTTCGATCTCATGAGCGTCACTCTTCCTTCTTGTGAGAGAGAATTTGCTCGTCATTTTGTAAGTTGGCTCTTTCTTTTGCATACTATTTCCTCAAATGTTGACTTGTTAATTCTACCATTGATGATAGGGCATCCATGTATTTATCGTGTTTGTTCTAATAAGTAATGCTAATTGTGTTTTGTATAATCTGTTTTTGTTCTATTGGAACCCTTGGTGTTGTTTGGAAGGCTGATTTATGGAAGTTTACTTTCTATCCCGATGTTTCACAATATTCATCTATGATTTTCTTGATTGTGTTTGCATCCTATTCATTTGCTTGTTAAATATCATCATATCATTCACAAATGATACGTGAGAGATTTTAGGTCCAGTTCTTGTGACATTGAATCCTATACCATCTTCTATACTTTTACTCATTTTTTGAAGTTCTTCTAGAATAAAAAGAAGAGGTGAGAGCGGATCACCTTGTTTTAATCCTTTACCTGGCTTGAAAGGGTCTGATAACCATTCATTGACCCTAAATGAGAAGGAAACTGTTTTGACACATTGCTCTATCCAGTTTTGGATTTTTGTGTAGAAACCAAAATTATTAAGTACTCTAAAAAGGAAGTCTCATTCGACTCTGTCATATGTCTTATCCATATCCAATTTCATTGTCATCCAACCAATTTTCCTTTTCTTACTTATGAACAAGTGAAATATTTCGTGGGCTATAAGGATGTTGTCTCGTATTTCTATTTTCAAAATGAACGCTCCTTGAAATGGATGTATAAGTTTTTGGACAAATAGTTTTAATCTATCTGTAATAATTTTTTTCAATTGTCTTGTATATAGTTGTATAGAGGCTATATAATTAATCATAAATAATTTGATGTTCTTGGATTGTCTATTTCTGTGATTAGCGTGATAAATGTTTGGTTTATCTATTAATGTTCTTTCAAAAAGGAAAAACCCTTCAATTGATTTATTGATTGTGGGAACAACTATGGGCCAATATTCATGGAAGAATTCTATTATCATACCATCTAGTCTTGGTAATTTGTCTTTTTCTATATTAAATATAGTGTTTTTATTTAACTGTTCATGATGGGTCTTCTAATATTTTCATTGTCCTCATCATTGACCTCACTATGTATTAGATTTAAATAGGTGTTAAGTAAATCCTCATTGATTGTTTCTTTTCTACATCTTTCGATAAAACTTTCCTTGATTTCTGTTTTAATGTTCTCTTCTCCGGTTACGGTTTGTCCTTCCTCATCGATAATTTCCTTGATCCTTTTTCTATTTGTCCTACCTGTTGCTACCCAGTGAAAGTAGTCATTGTTTATGTCAGATAGTTTTAGATGCTTTGTCCGTACTCTTTGACTCCAATATTATGTATAGTAGTTTAATATGCTTTTTTTACTCCAATATTATGTATAGTAGTTTCTGTGTTATTCTATTTTGTTAGTATTTTGTGTCGTGGTTGTGTCATTTGTCTTGACCTTTGCATTGTTATCAGATGCTCATCAAACTCCTTTAATCGTCTAAAGATACTCCCAAAAGTTTTTTTATTCCATTCTTTTGATTTTTAAGTTTCGTGTCTTTCTAACGAGATTAAACATTTGGGATCCTGGGTATTGCGGTTGCCATGCTTGCTTTACTATATTCCTATAATCTTCTCTTTCGAGCCACATTTTTTTGAATTTGAATGGATGTGCTTTGTTTTATTATTGGTTATCAAGTTTTGTCACTATTGGGTAGTGATCCAATGATGTAAATGCATGGTTTTTTGTTACAATGTTGGGGATCCAGTTAAGGATTTTGTCTTCAATTAAAGTTCTATTTAGTGTTTTAAGGATGTTGTTTTCAGATCTATTTTTCCTCCAAGTGAATATGTCTCCTATGGTTGGTACTTCCATTAATTAAGAAGCAATTGTTTTTAAATCCTAATAGTTAGGGTGTGGATCCACCTCACCTTCCTTTTCAGTTCTATTTTGGATTTCATTCAAGTCCTTCATAATCATACATGGGTAGTCCATGCTATGTATATATTTTTGTAATTTTGTCTCGGTGTTTAGTTTGTCTACCTCACTAGGGGGCCATAAGCAAATATAATTATCAACACATTATTCCTGTGTTTGTTTTCATATTTAATTTCCATGAATTTTGATATTTTTGAATCACGATGAGTGTTTCATTCCGTAGATGATGACTTTTCCAAAGAACACATAACCCATCTACTCTTCCTATTGTTGGGGCCAAAATCATATGAGTGAACCCTACTTTTTCCATAATGTTTCATGTGGTTGTCTTTTTGTTTTAGTTTCCATGACTGCATTTAAATTTTCTCAATTTTATAAAATGAGTCTATATCTATCCATAGGTTCTTCCCACCTATATTGCATATATTCCAAGAGCAAAATCTCATACTGACACACTAGGGTTGGGGCTTTAAGTTCTTTTATGGTTTTTTAGTGTTCTTGGTTGTTTTTGTTATCTCTCTTTTTATTCTTGCCCAATATGAAATTTGGGTTCCATTCGTATCTTTGTACTTGTGAAATTCGTCTCCTTTGTTTCCTTTGTTCGATTTTTTTTCTAGGTCAGTTGGGGCCAAAATCATATGAGCGAACCCTACTTTTTTCCATAATGTTTCATGTGGTTGTCTTTTTGTTTTAGTTTCCATGACTGCATTTCAATTTTCTCAATTTTATAAAATGAGTCTATATCTATCCATAGGTTCTTCCCGCCTATATTGCATATATTCCATGAGCAAAATCTCATACTAACACACTTGGGTTGGGGCTTTAAGTTCTTTTATGGTTTCTTAGTCGATTTTTTATGGTTCTATTCTTTGAGTCACATAAATTGAAGGAAAGGATTGAAACTTAGATGTGCGTGTTCCTAAGAGGAGGAAAAGAAGTTAAAGTTCCTACCATAAGCATAGAGGAAGAGCCTAAAGGTATCATAGAGTTAGAAGAACAAGGCGAAAAACAAGCTGAAGGGTCGACTATCAACATCGGCACCCGCCGCTCAGAAAACCAGTGCCTGCCGTTGTTGCAATCAGAAAACTGGCTCCCAACGTTCTTTGCAGTGCCTGAACCAGTCGCTTTTCCCGACTCTAATTCAAGACAATTGCCAAAGCAATGGTATCTCGATGACTATAAACCGGAACCACCCTTTCCAGAGGCTCTGAAATTAGACAAGAAGTGGGAGAATAAGAAGGATCTATTCGATACATTCACAAATTGGGAGGTAAACATTCCACTTTTGAATTTAATTAAGTTTGTGCCTCGCTATGCTAAATTTTTTATGGACATATGCACTATAAAGAGAAAGCAGAGAATGAAGACTAAAGAAAAAGTAAATTTAAGTGAGAATATCTATGCTTTTTTGCAAAAGAGATTGGCTGAAAAGTGTGGAGATTCAAGTATGTTTACAATTCCATGTACAATTGGAAATACTAGATTTAAACAAGCTATGTTAGATCTAGGAGCTTCAATCAATGTGATGTCTTATAATTTGTACAAGTTTTTGGGTCTTGATGTCCGCTAAAATGACCATATTTTATGCCTACTTTTACTTCAATTTGTGTCCTATATTTGCATTTACGGTTTGGGAATGCCTTGATTTTTTTTTTGTAGTATATGCTTATTTGCAAGAAATAGAGAACTACATAAGTTTTGGTTTAATTGTGCAGAAATTGGAGCAGAATCGAAGCAAAAACGAGAAGTGGAGAACCGATGCAGAGGAGTCGACATCGATTGAAGTTCTCAACATCGACCGAGATAAAGGCTCAAGAGACTAAGTACAGAAGAGTGAAGAAAGACGAGCTACTAGTGAAGAGGTCGACATGCACCAAGGTCGACCGAGCCACTCGGCATCGACTGAGCCAACTGATGCCCGAGGTCTAGTGAAGATAGAGTGCTCGACGTCGACTACTTTGGTCGACGTCGATTGGATCTATCTGCAGAATGTGATGTGTACAAGGAATCCGAGTTGAAGGAGTGTTGCTAAGCCACGATTTGTTATCTTTTTTTAGATAGATCTATTCCTTATGGATATTTTCCTATTTACCCTAGAGATATATTTTCTTTTCCTATTTAGTTTATATCTTCTATTTTAGTTTTATCTTCTAGTTTATATAGAATTACCTTTCCTTGGCTAGCAAGGATTGATAGCTATAAATAAAGCCCTTGGGGATGAGTTTTATTCATCCAATTTTACACACACAAAGAAAAACAATTACATTCAGTTTAGAGTTTTAGGTTTAGGAAACTTTAGGGTTTTGACGCTTGCGAGAGCCGGTGTCGGGGTTGTGAAGTCTTTGTTTGTTTATTCAATTCAATTCAAGTTTGTTTCTTTTATTTCGATTATGTCTACTTCTACTATGAGCGAGTAGTCGCTTTTCTCTTAGGGTCGGGGTGAGCCCGACGTTAGCCATGCATGCTTAATTGAGTTTGATGTTGATATTTGTTGTGTCTTGATCATCTCCTACCTTTTTGTGTTTAGCCCTTATCTAAAGAAAAGGAATTCATGCGAACAACTTGGATCATAAACATAAAATCGGTAGAAACAAATTAGGTTTATTTGCGAGAGCTAATATATCTATTTGTTGGAAAAGGCAAAAGGTTGGTCCATTGATGTGATAGCATAATTGTCTGTCTTACTTTATCTGGTGCATGTGTGGTTAACGTTGTGGTGAACTTTATCCTTAGGAGTTTCTTTTATATTGTTTTAAACCCCTTTAATTGTTACCTTAAACCTTTGTCTTTTTTGTTCATCGCTTCCTATTCATCCTTTTATTCTTCGGCCACCTTTGCCGACTTTTTTCTGTTTCTGTAAGAGTGCTCGATATCGACTACCCAGGTCGACATCGAATGCCTTATATCGATCAACGGTCTTCTGAGTCGATCAATCGTTGCTACTGATATCGACATCGACTGCCCCCAGTCGACGTCGACTGCTAGTTTTTGTGTGTGCAGGAATCCACCCGACGTTGAGGTCTTCTGATTGACATCGAGAGCACACAAGATGAGAGACATCACTCGAGATAGACAGCCCTGATCGACATCGACTGTTCCAGTCGACATCAAGGCTTCTGGTCGACTTCTACAGAACGTGACTGAGAACTACTTTGGATCTGCTAACACGCTTCCTCGTGGGTCGAACCTGACTTCTCTACTACAGCGGGGAAGTCTTGAATTTATTTGAGAGGTTAGGGTTGATTACTCGGTTCATATTTTATATATTTTTATAATCAATTCCCCCCTACATCAGGTCTGGATGCTTTGACAGAGACAGGAGTCACAGTGCAACTTGTTGATCGTTCAAAGATTAAGCCAAGAGGCATTGTTGAAGATGTTATAGTTATGGTCGATGACTTGATATTTTCTACAGATTTCTTTGTTTTAGATATGGAATAGGGAACACCTAAGACGTCAATCATCTTAGGACGACCATTCCTAAGGACGACGAAGACAAAAATTGATTGTTGTGAAGGTTCATTGATTATGGAGTTTGATGGAAGAAAGATTGAGTGTTCTCTTTTTAATCCTATTAAACTTTCGCCTAAAAATTCTTTTAATGTGTGATGTCTGCATAATTGACCATGTTTTATGCCTATTTTTACATCCAATTTTTGTCATTTTTTTACATTTTGGGTTGAGAGCACTATGAATTTGTGTAGAATATTGTTATTTGCTAGATATGGAGGTCTACACAAGTTTTGGTTTAATTTTGCAAAAATTGGAGCTGAATTGAAGCAAAGCCAAAAAAAGGACACCCGGAGAATAGCACTAGACGTCCAATAGGAGCTCTTGACGTTGACCAAAGAAAGTGAGAAAAATTCTAAGTATGGAGAAGGCAAGCTACAGGAATTGCAACAAGAGTGATTGATATTTGTCCCTTACATCGACCACTGATCGGCATCAACTTGCCAAGTAAAGCACTCTAACTTGACGAAACTGCTCAATGTCGACTGAACCAAGACATTGACCGAGATCGAGTAAAGTTGAAGAGCGCTCGATGTCGACTACTTTGGTCGACGTCGACTGAAGATTTTTGCGCAGCAGACGCGGTTTGAGAGATCCGAATCTAAGGAGGATAATTTTCCACAGTTTTTATCATATCTTTTTCAGTTATAGATAAACTCTTTCCTTATGGGTAATTTCCTATTTACCCAAGAGATTTTTATATTTAGATAATATTTTAGATAGAGGATTTTATCTTCTAGTTTAGATAGAATTTAGTATTTCTTGGAGATCAAGGATTAGTCTACTATAAATAAAGTCTCTAGGGCATGTTTTTTATTCATTCCAACACACAACTACAATCAAGAGCAATAGAGAGTTTTAGGTTTTTGAATATTAAGGGTTTTGGCGTTCTTGCGAAAGTTGAGCGCTATGATTGTGAAGACTTCGAAGGTTTTATTTTCAATGCAAGTTAGTTTTTTTCTTATTTCAATCCTGCTTTCTTCTACCATGAGCGAGTAGTCGCTTTTCTTCTAGGGTCGGGGTGAGCCCGACAATAGCCATGTTTGTGTGATTGATGGATTACTGAAGAAATTGTTTTATCTTGTTCTACCTTGTGCTTAATCTTTGAATGCGAATTTGAAGAGCTCATGTTGCAAAACTTGAGTAGTAATTAGGGTTTCTATTCAAAAGTTTATAAACTCTATTTATGAAACGGTAGACATTAATTAGGTTAATTTATCATGAGATTTATGGATCTATTTGTTGGATATCATGAAAGTCATTTCTTTTGTTGATAAAGCATGCTTCTTTAATGATTTGTTGATTATACTTACATGGTTGTTGTCATGGTAAACCTTGGCTTTGGAAGATCTTTTCTCATATTGTTTACATTCGTTACTTGAGCCTTTCGTGTGTGTGAAACAAAACCCCTTCCTTTTCTGACCATTGCATCTCTACTCATCGTATTATTCTTCGGCTACGCTTTTCGACATTTTTGAGTTTTTGTTTTAGCTCTCGATATCGACTGCCCTTGGCCAATATTGACTGCTTTATATCGATCGACAGTTTTTTGAGTTGATCGCTCAATTTGCTTACTCGACATCGACTAGCCTTAGTTGACGTCAATTGCTTTTGGTTTGCTATTTCCCTACTGTGCAGGCTGTACTTGACATCGATCACTTTTGCTCGACATTGAGGACTTCTCGAACCTGCTGCTGATTTATTGAGATCGAGATCGACTATACCCGATCGTCGTTGACTGCCACCAGTCGACATCGAGTGACTTTTGGTCGACCACATAACATTTTTTGAAGGATACTTTGGATCACTAAGATACTTCCTCATGGATCGAATCTGATTCCTTTACTCTACAACGGATGAGTCTTGAATTTATTTGATAGGCTAGGAGTTGTTTTGCTATTCAATTATCCTCTACCGTCAAAATTTGGCACCGTTGTCGGAGAAGCAATCAATCGTGCCCTTAGTAGTCTATCTAACATTATTTTTAGTGATGTTTTATAGGTGTATGCGACACACTGATCGCACATCAGAGTTTGAAGCTTTGGACAAACCAGAACGCTACTTTAGGCTAAGAGAAAGGCTACAAAGAGCAATGGCAAATCAAGAAACCGCCCAACAAGAGCTCGAAAGGCTTCGAAAGCAGGTCGAGGACCATGCTACAACCGATGCTGCAAACATTTGGGCTCGAGAATTGGCTGAAGCAAGGTCTGAACGAGAAGCATAATCTAGGAGGGAAATTCAAGCCCAACTGAATTGTATTCTTTAGTCGGCGAAGGATTATCTACATCCTACACTAACCATGCCAAAATCTGCTACTATCATTCCTGAGTCTAGTTTTGGGATTGAATTTTGTTTATGAAATTAGACGCCATGCTTTTGAGGGGAAACCCACTGAATGCCCTATAACAAATATTTCCACTTATTTAGATTTATGTGATACCATTGCTGATGGGGCTAATTTAGAATATGTTAAACTAAAAGCGTTTTGATGGTCTCTTGCAAGGAAGGCGCTACAATGGTTAGAGAGCTTGACCCCACGAATGCACCCCAAATCCCCAATTGGAGATAACAAAGTTGAAACACAAGGGTGCATGTCATTAAAACAAAGGAATATAGAAGCATACAATTATTCTGATTAGTTAAACAAAGCTCAAATAAGAGTTTAGCTAAATAAAAAAGCAAATTTTCATCCAGTTCCAGTAAATACATCTCATTCATTTATCCATTTTGATGAAAACCACTAGAAGCATGGATCTCGCTCTTAGGAAATAGATATCTCAAATAAGTATCTCACAAATCAGCCAATTTGTGAGGATTCCTCAATTGTATTTAATTCAATTTAATTTTGTCTGAATACAATATTTCAGCAACCTCCTTTTTAAAATAAAAAGCAAATAGTGTACGCCTAATCCTAAGATAACCCTTCATGAATAAAATTCAGCATCATGGAAAACAACATGGAGAAAGTGGGGGAAATGCCAAAAAGCAAAGTGGCAATGCAAAAGTAAAAACATTAAAATAGAAATCTCACTGGAAAATAAGATAATAACTAATAAAATTAATAATTAAGGTTTGTATCAAATTGTTTTGAAGTAGATTGATGCAACTATACTAATTAGAGCTTGGTATTCTAGCTTCCAAATTCATGAACTAGGGCTTCTCATTTTAGGGCAATTAAAGGGAAAAAAAAGAGGAAAAAGATCAAATGTACCTATCTTATGATCAATTCTCAGCCATATTTGCGAAGCTTAATGAGCTTATTATCCCTCCACAAGGCTGCACAACGAATTTAGTTCATCATCATCTTGAATGCCAATAGTATCTTATAAAACATAAACAAGCAAATGAATGGACAAGAACTATGAATCATGCCAGTCATATGAATGCCATTCATACGGTGATGAGAAGCTTCCAAAATTAAACCAGGAAACATGCAGAAACAGAACAAGTAAGAAATGGAAAACTAAAGTGGTACTATCATTTACCTGAAAGTTGTAAAGGTAATTAAAATGTTTGTGTTTCACAATAGTTACAAATACGAGCTAGTGTTGCTTCTATATGTTCACAAAACCAAAACAAAGTAGAAATAACTAGTTGATATATTAAAACTCATGGCCTAATGTGCAAATACTTACAATATGTTCTAGTTCTTGATCTTTTTCTGAAGCACCGTCAAGTCAATATATTATAATCCTCAACCTAGAAGAAAATCATACAATCATGTTACTAATCTGCCTAAAAATCATTATAAATCAAACCATATAAATTTCCTAAAGCTCTACATATTTTACCTTTAAGAAAACTTAGAATAAGCAAATAAGGTTGTCCTCCTTGTAACGACTATAGCAAATAGACCCTGAAACAAAGAAGTCTTCATATGTCCAACTAAGGGAATGAGAATATTAGCTAGGAAATTGAAACGGATGAAATAAACACTTTAAATAAAATAGAGGGTTAAGGAGACAAATCACATTTACATTGGAATATAACTTAAGCGCGACTATAATCCCTACCGAAAACGAAGTGCTTTGTCCAATCAGAAATCACCAGAAGTCGAGGCTGGTTGTACCATTAATGAATATCATTTGTATAATCAATAATTATTTGGTAAAGTCTCCCTTAAGATGATGAAGTTTCTTGGCACTTGGCAGGTCTCAATGACCGATTCATTGCATTTGGTCTTATTAGGTAGTTGCATGTTTTTCTTTCTTTATTTCTTCCTCTTATTGCCCTTTTAATCTCTCTATCATAGATTAGAGATTTGGAAAGTTTTTGGATGTGCACTAAACTAAAATACTGAAACATATTTTACATGCTGAATTGCAGGTTCATTTCTAGTCTTCAACTTAAGGGCCTAACATTGAGGCATTGACTTTCAATTATTGAATCATTGTCGGCTCATTTGTGCTAGTATCTGCATCATCCATGGTAAGGCATAACAATGTCATCATTTATGTCTCCCGTGCCCGTCCGAACATTAGTAGACACGAAAATACTGGATTTCTCCCTACTGACACGCTGACCCGAGGCTATACAGAATCTCTCCACCACTCTCATGATGATCTGCATCTGTTGGGACGAGGCTTCGGCGCAAAGAATGATGTCATCCGCAAATAACATGTGCGATATAAGCGGACCTCCTCTAGATATCCGAATCGGTTTCCATTCCCCTGACTCTACAGCTTGGATAATTAAGTGACTGAGTCTCTCGATGCAAAGAACAAAAAGGTAGGGCGAAAGGGGGTCCCCCTGTCTGATTCCCCGGTACGGTTTAAACTCAGTCGAGACCTCCCCATTCCAGAGAATATGCATCCTCGGCGAGCTAACGCATTCCCCAATCCAATCAATCCAGTCTTTCGGGAACCCCGCAACCTTTAGAGTATCTTCTATGAAATCCCATCTAAGCCTGTCATAAGCTTTCTCGAGATCAAGCTTCAAAATCATCCATCTCTTACCCGTTTTCTTCTTTTTCATCGAGTGGACGATCTCTTGTACAAGGACAATATTGTCCTATATCCATCTCCCCGGGATAAAGCTCCCTTGAGTAGGACCGATCAGTTCAGCAATCACCTTCTGAAGTCTCATCACAAGGGTTTTGGATAGACTTTATACAAAACATTGCACAAAGCAATCGGTCGGAATTGGCTAACGACCTCCGGTTTACCCACCTTAGCCAGCAGGACTAAGAGCGTGTCATTTAGGCCTTTCGGAAGCCTTTTCTCATGAAGAAACCTCCTGACTTCAGCCTCTACAGATTTACCAACAATGCTCCAACATTTCTGATAAAAAACAGGCTGGAACCCATCGAGACCTGGCGATTTATAGGGTCCCATCTCTCTAGTCGCTTTCCAGATATCCTCACTGCTGAACGGTTCCTCTAAAAAATCCCAGTATCTCTGATCAATCTGCGGGAACCCCTCCGAGCCGATCTCACAGCTCTGCAACTGCATAATATCATCAAGGCTGTACAACTTCTTAAAATATCACAGAGCAATCCTCTCCATCTTGTTGTTGTCTTCAACCCACCTTTTATTCTCATCGAAGAGCCCTTCGATTTTGTTTTTCTTCCGGCGTATGATGGTCAACAAATGGAAGAATTTCATGTTACGATCTCCGTTACTCAGCCAGGTTTCTCTGGATTTTTGAAACCACATTAATTCCTCCTGTTCAAGGGTTCTTTCAAGCTCTGTTTGAAGCAAGATCTCTCTAGCTATGATATTATCCGAAACCTGCCCCTGTTGTCCTTGTTGTAAGCTCTCAATCTCTTTGATGATCTCCCTTTTTCTCGTGTTTATGTTTTCAAATACATTGCGGTTCCAACTGATCAGATCCTTTTGCAGTTCCGCCGTCGCCTCACACACCTATTGACTGATATCCCATCGCTTTTTCACCACTTCCATAAACTCGGGGTGGGTTAACCAAGCCGCCTCAAACCTAAAGGGTCTTTTGCTTCTCTTGCCCTCCTGCCCGGACTCCATACAGATGAGCAGTGGGCTGTGATCCGAAGAAAACCTCATGAGATGTCTAACACAAGCCTCTGGCCACTTCAATCTCGCTTCACAATTCAAGAACGCTCGATCAAGCCGTTTTGGAACACGATGTTTAGCTTCGTTCCCTCTAGCCCACGTGAAAGCCGGCCCTGTAAACCCCATGTCGATGAGCTGATTATTATTGATCACCCGTCGAAAAATGTCCGAGTCTTTATGCAATCCTCCCGACCCACCTTCTCTTTCATGAACATCCAAGATGCAGTTAAAATCTCCTCCGACCAGAACCGGCCCATTCATCTTGTTGATGGTCTCATCGAACAGCCCCCAGAAATCCCTTCTGTCAGTCCAGTTCGCCGGCGCATACACCGCTAGGATGTCCATATTTCTGCCTTTAGTCTGAACTCTGACGTGGATGATGTTCTTGTGATTGCTGATCAAAGAAAGCTTCACCTTCTCCTCCTTCCAGAGTAACCAAATACCTCCCGACTTGCCCACGGCTTCCACATGGATGCACTTATTAAAATCCAATTTAGCACAAACCTCATCCGCTCTATCCCTACGATCTTAGTCTCAAAAATGGTCGCAATATCAATCTTATGATGTTTGCAGATGTATCTCATAGCTCTCCGGAACCTGTCTTTACCGGCTCCGTAACAATTCCAGAAAATAAGATTCATGTCTAACAACACAAGCAGAAAACGACACAAAGAACTCAACATTCCATAACAAAATTATTCTCTTCCTTGTTCTCCATCCCCTTCTCTACCAAATCTTCTGAATATACACCCCTCGAACTAACATCCCCTTCATGCTCACCCTTTTCCTTCACGTTTTCAGCTCCTAAATGGCTACCCTCCATCTCTATGTTCACCTCCGGCTGCATGTTTAATAATCCTAGAGGGTTAGGCTCATTACAATTAGCCGCACTACATATCACAGTCCAGTTCACCCCAGCTGAAGATCCCTCCTCCTGAGATTTACCAAATACTTCCATCTCTTCGATATCTTGTCGTCTTCTCTTCCCTGTTCCTCCGCCCTCTTTTATGCATGACACCTCCCCAATCATAAGCGCTTTCTTCCTAGCTAGGCTCCGGAGTTTGTTACATTTTTTCTTGGCTACTTTGATTTCAGCCTCCTTCGATGTTGATGGATCTTCCTGGCTAGAGAAAACTGCCACCACCTCCATCATAGATGCTGTCCCACTGCCCCCTGCCAACACCTCCTTCCCCTTCGTCCTGTCAGCGCCCCCCTCTTTTCCTCACGTCTTTTTTCCCCCTAGTTTGTCTCCTCTTCCCCTCTCCCCTCTTCGCTATTAACAGTTTTGCCCAAAACTTCAAAGCCATTCCCCATCTGCACACTCTTCCCTCCTTCTTTCATTTGACTTCTATATTTATCTTTTGCCGAGGTATTCTTCGTGTAGGTAGCTCCTACCACCCTTCTGTTTTGTGCTTCAGTTCCACGGTCTTTCATATTGTATACTCCTTTCACCACCCAAGTATTCTTAGCAGGGAACATAGATGGTCCGAAGTTGCTGCCCGCTTCCTGTCTAGTTTCTTCTCCTCTACTTTGCTTTTGCTCTCCACCTGATGATCCTTCTACACCCCTGCCTTTGTTGCTGCCCCCGACCTGTTCGTCCTTTCCAGTAGCCTCCCCCTTCTCATCCACCCTCATAGTAGTCGACTTCGGAAGATGCGGACAGTGCGATGCATAGTGACCATACCTACCACATCTAAAGCAAATTATCTGGAGTCCCTCGTACTCTATAGGACACCCTTTCCCATTTATTATCACTCTTTTCTTCAGCGGGGATGTAAGATCAATCTCTACACACACGCGGGCGAACCTCCCACGATTGGTGTGAAGGGTTTTCGGGTCCACCATGATAGGTCTTCCCACTCCCGCCGCCATTTTCCAATGAATCGTTTCATCTTACCACTGCATAGGCACATCTGTTATTCGTATCCATGTCGGCGCTGAATTTATGACATCCGATATCGAGAAATCCGGGGCCCACCTCTTCATCACTAAGCATCTCCCAAACACAAACCATGGACCTCCCGCCATAATCTGTTGGAGATCGCTCTCTCTGTCGAAGCGAGATAAGAACTAGCCATTCGCGAGATCAATCACCTGCATACCTTGCCAGTTCCTCCACATCTCCCGAATTTTTCTTTCCATCACCGGAAACGCCACCGGGTATCCCAAAACCTTGAACACAATGGCGTTCGTCCATTTGGATTCAAGGGTCTCCGCAATTTCTCTAGCCACCGTAATGACCGGATCACCTTCGGGTCCATCTGGTTATGGTGATCTTACCCTCCAAATATGTCCTATCCCAATCGACATGTATACCGTTATCCGACGCTCTTCCCTGTAGCGCTTGCACCCAAGATCCCTTCTCTGTCGAGTTGACCTCCTTTCTCGCATCACCCTGGGCATCCTTCTGTTCACCCTCCTTCTCGCCCCTTCCAACTGTGAAACTACATGGAGTACCGTCCGGCAGTCTGAACGATCCACTCCCTGCCTCTCTTGAGTCTTCTTGCAAACCCTTCGATCCGCTTTCTGTATCCATCATCGGTTCATCTCTTTGCTGCTCCCCTTTAGACCCAGTATCCGGCACAATGGGAGGCGCAGCCCCCACCGGGTTAGTCTCCATGACCAACAAGCCTCAATCCCGGCGAACGGCGCCGGCCGTGATACGAAAACAAGGGCGGCACAAAAAGTCAACGCACGCTCTAGAGCTCTTTCTCACCCTAGAGATCTGTGAATAATCTCATCTATCATCTATGGGTGTAAGATTAATATAATTCTTTTATACGGATCCGAGTATAATACTCCGTATTATTTAGCAAATGCCTACAATTCCCAAATATTAATATATCTATCTGTAACTATATATATACACTTAATTTAGTATATCTATCTATAACTATATACTCCTTACAGGTTATCGTTATAATGTTATTGATATATTCAAAATAACAAATGATATAGCATTTATGAAATGAAGTTAAATAAAACTAGTATTTTTCAGGGCCGTCCAATCAATTTTAGAGGTCCGAGTCATAATTTCATTAATTATAAATTTTATATGTAATTTTTAAAATTTTTATATATTAAGGAGGTGTATGTTAAAAATTTTAGATTTTTTTTTATATTTAAGGAAAATTATAGAAAACTAACATTAACATAAGAATTTTAGATCAAATAATCTATCCAATATTATTTTTATTTGTAAAATATTATTTAACTTTGTAATCTAAAACAAATATAATATTTAATTATTAATCTACATCTATGTTGCTGATTTTTTTTAGATATTAATATTTTACTTTATCCATTTAAACTAAATTTATGGTTTAACCAACTTATAAAAAGACCATGTAGATAATTTTTTTAAAAGTAACGTGTAAAACTATAAATTTGTTTAGATAATTTTTTTAGATATTAATATTCAACCTTATATTTTAATTAGTTAGAAAACTTATTTTTTTAGATCAAATAATCTATCTAATATTTGGTCAATTAGTCTATGTTTTAGATCAAATTGAGTATAATATCAATTTGCGCTTGAAATTCCAACAACTGTTTATCAAATAATATGATTAATCTAGATTCAAACATGTTTACATTCTCAAAAACATAACACAATTGAAAACTATATATTTACTTTATATGGAGTAGTAATTTATATTGATTTAAAGATGATTTATATAATAAAATTTATTAAAAAATCGCACAACGGACGATTAATAAAACTAGTAAAATACTAAAATAGAGGCCTGAAACGGCCTCTGGTGCGATTTCGCGTCCATGGAATTTTCTGGATTAAAACGGGATTATTTTTGCTTACGTGTCATTTTCTGAATTAAATTGGTATTACATTTTTGGTCCACATCAATTAATAAGCCAATATAATTTTATCATCTCAATTAATGGTCCAACTTATTTGTATAAATATTTAACATTATATCTTAATTAGTTAAAAAAATAATTTTTTTATATCAAATAACATATTCAATATTTGGTCAAAGTAGCACTCTCATATATAGTGTTTACCAAGATTTGATTTTACAATTCTAAAGATCCATCAAAATGACGAATTGATTCTACCGAGATTAAGATTATTAAAATAAAGGATATTTGATCCTTTATTATTTTTTGATTATTTTTTTAATAACAATTTTATTTTAGAAGGTAATCTTTTAGAAGGTAACGATTAAGATCCAAAATGCCGAAACCCCTAAAAATTTTAAATACACAAAAATATTACATAATTTGCTTATAACATTTATGTTTACTTTAATTCCATAATCGATTATTAAAATCTTCTAAAAGTACTATTATTGTAACGGCCCGGGATTATGATTTCCGAGTTACGTTTCGAGGGATGAGACCCCTCATTGGGATCTTATGCCCCGAGTACAGGTTGAAGGTTTGAAACCGAAGATTTGTAGTTTAAAGTGGGAATTCGCACCCAAATCTGGAAGGTCAGCTGGAGACCCCGGGGTAAACCCTTGTACCTGTCCTAAGTCTACAACGCGCAAAACCTTTATCATGCAAAGGGTATAAGTTCTGAAAACGATACCACCAGTGTCGCGGCAGAGCCGGGTCAAAACAGAGTATAAGTAGGAAGAAATCTCAAAAGTATCAATTTGGTGAAGTTATGGTTCAAACACTCACTCTCCGCCATATGAATGGACCCCGTCATAACAGCACGAAATCAAGCAGTGGAACGGGTACCTAAAACTATACCACAAAGTCAGGCCAAGTGTTCGCCTGCGGGTCATCTAACCGCGCTGAGGGCATATAATACGCCTATACCTAGAATAAAGGATGCCTTCATGCAATACTGAAATATTAACCACTCTATCATGCTTCTAATTCATATATGCAGAATATGAAGTAAGGCCTTAACAAAGAATACCAAGTGGTATATCCCTCTTCTACCACCACCCCCTTTCCAGATAGGGTGGAGACTGGCCAGTTCGATGCTATAGCATATCACATCTCATCATCATATCGTATCTCAGCTCATCTCGTATCTCATGATATATATATATATATATATAAATGACTCAAGGAGGACAACGCCTGATGAAGCTGGGCTGTCCTAAGACCCTAACAACGACTCTAGGACTCACAGATAACGACCATTCTACATTCAAACGCATACAGAATAAGAATGCTCATTCGTAAGTGCAATTCCTAAGCATGATACTACATGACATGCTTTTATGCATATGCAACACCTACATACTATATGACACATCAGGCAGGAGATCCTGGTTACTGAGTAAGCCCCGGAGGTACTTACCTGGCTAGAAGATCAGCAAAAGAAGAATCCAACACATAGTAGTCACGATCTCACCTAATTACATAACGGGAATATATTGAGTATACGTCTATAGTCACTCTGAATACATATATCACACATTCATACAAGCAGATAATTAACAAGCTCGCATCAACCATACTTCCAATTCATCATGATCAACCATCTCTTATCTCATACCATTCGCCATAACTTGTCAACTCATCAGCTTAAAACAACCACCATATCATACTTATACTTTTCATAAAGATATATATATCGTCATCATCATAAGTATCGAATATTTAATCTCTTCTAAAAATCACCACAATATCATGCCATTAGTCACACATATCATATCGTTAGTCAAACGATCATATTATCATGCTAGTTAGTCATCGAATAAGTCTTACTCTCAGGTTAGTTTCAAAACCGTTTCAAATCCGAATTAAACAGTTAAGAATTCCGACCCTTGAAAATACTCGCAAAATTCCTTTTCAATTTATTTATTAAATCATTTTGTAACTCTGAATTATTTTCTAAATTTCCTTTTTACAACTTCAAGTCTCAAATAATATATTTTAAATCCCAATTAATATTATATAATATTTAAATACCACTGATTAATTACTTTTAAAAAAAATATATCCAAATCCTTTAAAGTCCCAACCATTTTTATTAAATAAAACCGACCTCTTTATAAAATATCCGAAATAATATTTTATATTTTAATCCTCAAATAATATGATAATATTTTAAATACCGTTAAATAATTAAATAAATAAACGAATAAACCCGAACCGAACCAAACCCATTTAAACCCAACCAAATCGAACCGAACCGAACCCGTAATTATATACTCCCAACCGGTTCACAAACAAATAAATAATATGGCAAAACGTGGGCTCCACTACCAAGTCTTCTTCTTCGTTCAAACTGGAGGTTCCCGCCCGCCATGGCACCGAAGCTTCCTCGCGCTGCTCGACGTCGACGCACTGCTCGACCTTGCTCGCAGTCGGCTCCTCGGCCTTTGCTCATCCTAGCCTGCTCGCTCGCCTCCGCTCGCACTTGCTGCTCCTGGCCTCGCACCCTCGTTACACAGCTTACCTCGACCTCGCTCGTTGCCGAACACTCACTCACCTCGCTGGACCTCTCCCGAGCTCACCGGAGCTCTCTAGCTTGCCCAATCGTCCCGCACTCAGCCCTCACTCACTCCCGACTAATCTAACCATTGAAAAAGTCTCAGAAACGAATCGAAACGAGGATAAATTCGGAGCTCACCGAGATGGATTTTTCGCGACTTCGGAGCTCTCGATCGGAGTTCTGGGCTTCGTCAGTGGCTCGCGATGACTTATCGGACCTACATCGGATGTGGGTGAGTGTGATGGTGAAGACCGCAAGCAATTTCGATCGAAAACGAAGGAGGGACGCTTACCGGAAGTTAGCTTCGCGATTGATCGAAGATTAGAAAGGAATGGGCTGCGGTGGCTCCGTGGGTGCTCCGATGGTGTCCGTTGTTGCTGCTGGTGGCTCCGAGTGATACCGCGGTTGCTGCAGGTTGCTCTGAGGAGGTGTCAAAGGAGCCGCGGCAGTGATGGAAGGTGATGAATGGAGGTGACGATGTTGGATGGAAGGTATGGTGATGGTGATGGAGATGAAATGGTGATGGTAAGGAGGTGATGGTGACGATGAGTGATGGTGAGGGTGATGGGGTAAAGGGTGGGTTGAATTTGAAGGGTATGGTGAGGTGAGGGAGTGGGTGAAGATTGAGTGTGGAAATGGGTAACCAAATACCCGGAAATAAACCCCGGATACGCGAATTTCGAATCCCGAAATTAGTTTCCAAGTGTTAGTTTCCCCGACTCTCGCTTTCTCGATCAATTAGATTTTTAAAATCGACAAGGATATCGCCATCCGATAATTATTTTAAATTTTCGAGGTAAAAGGATGGAAATTATTCGTCAAATTTTATATTCCGGTCGGAATCCTCTAAACGAGTTTTAAAACCGATTTAATTTTATTTTTAATTCTCTTTTTCTGACAAAATTAGGATTTAAAAATCCGAGCCTTTACATCATCCACCTCTAAAAACAAGTCTCGTCCCCGAGACTAAAATCAATTTAAAACAGGGGATGAAGTTTGAAATCGGTGAGTCCAAGGATCATGCCATTGGTCCCGTAAACACCTCATAAGTGCCCTTATGAGGTCCTCACAGTACCGTTGCCATGATCATAATATCGCCAATAGATCGTAGCAAGAATGTAATATGGGCCCCTACCACATCCTTATTCCGACTTCTCGGTCATATCATAACTCGAAAAGCATCACAGCATCTCCCCTAGGTCTTAGCAAGCAGTCTATAAGGGCCCCTATAAAATGCATGTATCCACTTCGGGGGGCGTTATAATGCAAGCTCGGTCAGAAAAAATCAAGAGGGTTCCTCAGTTTGAAAAGGTTTGGTCTCAAAATCATTGAAGTTCTCGATCGCGTTAAATTTCTCAGAATCCAAGTTAGTCAAGCAATTTCAGAACTCAAGAGGTGGAATCATCCACCTCTAAGGCTAATCCCATATTTCCTTCCTAGGTTCCAAGTCAGAGTCAAATTTCACCAGTTCGGTTCTAGCATCTTAGCAATTCCAATTCAAGGCATCATATAACATAGCAATTGCATCACGCATTCCTAACCAGGTCATACTCATGACACGGGCAGTCACATACCATAACATATCTAGCATCGTATCATATATGGTAGGATTTATCACATCATCTCACGGAAGGTACACACCATATCAATCAGATAAGCACGTTATATCAATTAGATAAGTACATCATACTCATTCTAACAACCAAGCGTCATCGCATTAGAGGCAAACAAATGCTTCCGTACAGTAGCATTCCATCGAGTTCAAGGATAACTATGTTAGTACTAATAGTTCCCTATTGTCAACGGCAACACATCAGAGAATCAACATCGTCTATTGCATAGAATTCGCACAACATTCGGCCCCAAGTAAAGTATACACTAGATCACTACCTCAGGAGAATCTGCCTACACTATCAATCACGACGAGACACGACCACTACTCACCATCCCTTGCACTAAGATCACTTCACCGAGGTCTACCAACTCAATCAACTACCAGTTCTAGGCACCATTGTATCCCGCTCACATACAACCTTTCTAGCCTCATAACTATTCGCAATCAAGGCCGAATACCCAAACCAACTACTAGGTATACCAACTTCTATGCCATCAAGCCATCTAAGGGCCAATCCACTTCGACATCCCGATCTCAAGTCCTACCTTCCACTCGACCATCTAAACTATTTCTCGAGCTCCCAATCACACGATTTCCTGGTCCGACAAGCTTAACAACTCGACCATCTACCAAGACTCCTTATCAAGCGCACCCTCGTCCTAGGGGTCCTCTACCGGTCCCATCTTCGCCTTCTCATAGAGATCCCAAGTCCCTAACTGAACCTCCCTCACGATCGATCTAGACACTTCTTAACAATCTCGCTTACTCTTCCTAGGCTCTCAAGACTCCGCCCGACCATCATCTCCTAAAGAGACATCTCGAATCACCTTGCTAACCTGATCATACTTCCCACGCCACTAACCACTCTCACTAACCATCCACCTCTAAGGACCCAACTCATGCTGACCATCTCACACCTGACACTCCTGACCAATTCTAACGCAGAAACCCAACTAGTGGTACTCCCAACCACGAATCACGATGACCCTCAAGCCGACCCACTCTAGATCCTCTTCCCAGCATACTCTACCTGGACTAGTTCCCTCAACTCCGCATGTTTCCCCAAATTGCCTCAAATCACGCTTCCTCAACTTTGAAATCTCTACCGCTTAAACACTTATGCACCGATCACCATTTTCACCGAATTCATATGACATCCTCGTCCGAATTTCCTAAGTACCGCAACTTCACCAACCTTCTAAAATCTCTTATCCTCTAGCGTCCTCAATACCTTCTGCTTTGCCTAGTTCCCAAATCCATACTCATAATCTCCCTATCTCAACCTTAAGCCCACAGTCTTACTAAGAATCTCAACTACATCCTTGCCTAGCTACCAGCCTTTCCTCGAAGATTCATCTCACATCCTCAAATACCTCAATAGCCACAATAACCTCCACTCATAAATCCCGATTTATTCCCTATGCCAAATAATAAAGACATTCAATATAACATTATATCTTAATTAATTTTTTTAATAAATATTCAACCTTACATCTTAATTAGGTAGAAAACTTATCGTTTTAGATAAATCTATCTAATATTATTCCCACCCACACAATATTAGTTCGCAACGTACCTAATTAGGATGGATTGCTAAATAATAAAGACATTCAAGTTTACGTCAATTTGGTTTTTTTAGCCACGTCAATTGATAATCTAATATAATATTTTAATATAATTAATATAATAAAATATAATTTATTAAAAAAACGCGCAACCACGCGGGTACCGATACTAGTATAAAATAAAATTCACATTTATAAGAGAAAAGGTTTTTTCTAATCTATCATTAATTAAATCTCATAAATTGTGGATACATATTATGGCTACATAATATTTTCATAATTTATTTTGGCCTCAAAAAATAATGTAGATATAGATAAAATAATAATAATTAAATAATTAATCAAAAAAATCTAGATATAAATAAAATATCACTTATCAAATACTACATATTTATCTATTAATATTTTTGGTAAGTATGACAATGAAATTTTTTTATTTACATTTTTGTCAATTAATATATATAGATAGATAAATAGATAGATTGTGGCTTATATAACTTTCTATAAACTATGACAACCTATTATCTTTTTTTTTTTTTCCTACAATCAACTACAACGTGTCACATATGACGTTTTTTCCTAGAACAATCACAATGCGCTAAATATGACGTTATGCATTGATTTTAGTATATGTATATAGATATATGGATAGATATAGAAGATTATACTTACCTTGAAATGCGAAATATGGAGGAATTACGGTCTATATATAATATAGCATTGAATTAACGAGAAGACGAAGAAGGAAAATATTAAAATTAAATTAGAGGTCATGCGTCAATATTTATGTTAACCTTGTTAGGGATGGATTTCGCTATGACATCATCAACGGATATAAGGATGAATTTAGCGACGTCATCAACAACAGATGTATGGACAAATTTTGTGACCGAATTAAGGTTGTTGCTATCACCCACAAATATTGCAACACTTTTATATTTCGTTGATGAATCTGCGTCGAACTCTCATTTATCCCTACATTCATCGGTATATAGGGATGAATTTAGCTACAAATTTGGATTCATCTCTATATAGAGATGAAACATAGAGTGGTTGTTATATCCATTACTATATAGGGACGAATTCCGGAACGACATTTCACCTCATCCCAATCAAGTAGGGATTCAGGGACCACATGTGAGGCAACATAATTGGCAACGAAATTAGTAACACTAAATTAGTTTTTCCCTAATTAGCAATGACTATTGCATTCCGTGGCGAATTCTATCCCTAATAGGAACAAATTTAGGTACAGACGAAATCCATCCCTAAATTCCGTCCCTATATCAACTTATTTTAGTAGTGGAGGCTAGTTGTACCATTAATGAATATCATTTGTATAATCAATAATTATTTGGTAAAGTCTCCCTTAAGATGATGAAGTTTCTTGGCACTTGGCAGGTCTCAATGACCGATTCATTGCATTTGGTCTTATTGGGTAGTTGCATGTTTTTCTTTCTTTATTTTTTCCTCTTATTGCCCTTTTAATCTCTCTATCATAGATTAGAGATTTGGAAAGTTTTTGGATGTGCACTAAACTAAAATACTGAAACATGTTTTACATGCTGAATTGCAGGTTCATTTATAGTCTTCAACTTAAGGGCCTAACATTGAGGCATTGAATTTCAATTATTGACTCATTGTCGGCTCATTTGTGCTAGTATCTGCATTATCCATGGTAAGGGATAACAATGTCATCATTTATGTCTCCCGTGCCCGTCCGAACATTAGTAGACACGAAAATACTGGATTTCTCCCAACTGACACGCTGACCCGAGGCTGTACAGAATCTCTCCACCACTCTCATGATGATCTGCATCTGTTGGGACGAGTCTTCGACGCAAAGAATGATGTCATCCGCAAACAACATGTGCGATATAAGCGGACCTCCTCTAGATATCCGAATCGGTTTCCATTCCCCTGACTCTACAGCTTGGATAATTAAGTGATTGAGTCTCTCGATGCATAGAACAAAAAGGTAGGGCGAAAGGGGGTCCCCCTGTCTGATTCCCCGGTACGGTTTAAACTCAGTTGAGACCTCCCCATTCCAGAGAATATGCATCCTCGGCGAGCTAACGCATTCCCCAATCCAATCAATCCAGTCTTTCGGTAACCCCGCAACCTTTAGAGTATCTTCTATGAAATCCCATCTAAGCCTGTCATAAGCTTTCTTGAGATCAAGCTTCAAAATCATCCATCTCTTACCCGTTTTCTTCTTTTTCATCGAGTGGACGATCTCTTGTACAAGGACATTATTGTCCTATATCCATCTCCCCGGGATAAAGCTCCCCTGAGTAGGACCGATCAGTTCACCAATCACCTTCTGAAGTCTTATCACAAGGGTTTCGGATATGACTTCATACAAAACATTGCACAAAGCAATCGGTCGGAATTGGCTAACGACCTCCAGTTTACCCAGCTTAGCCAGTAGGACTAAATGCATGTCATTTAGGCCTTTCGGAAGCCTTTTCTCATGAAGAAACCTCCTGACTTCAGCCTCTACAGATTTACCAGCAATGCTCCAACATTTCTGATAAAATCAGTCTGGAACCCATCGAGACCTAGCAATTTATAGGGTCCCATCTCTCTAGTCGCTTTCCAGATATCCTCACTGCTGAACGGTTCCTCTAAACAATCCCAATATCTCTGATCAATCTGTGGGAACACCTCTGAGCCGATCTCACAGCTCTGCAACGGCATAATATCATTAAGGCTGTACAACTTTTTGAAATATCGCAGAGCAATCCTCTCCATCTTGTTGTTGTCTTCAACCCACCTTTTATTCTCATCGAAGAGCCCTTCGATTTTGTTTTTCTTCCGGCGTATGATGGTCGACAAATGGAAGAATTTCGTGTTACGATCTCCGTTACTCAGCCAGGTTTCTCTGGATTTTTTAAACCACATTAAATCCTCCTGTTCAAGGGTTCTTTCAAGCTCCGTTTGAAGCAAGATCTCCCTAGCTATGATATTATCCGAAACCTGCCCCTGCTGTCCTTGTTGTAAGCTCTCAATCTCTTTGATGATCTCCCTTTATCTCGTGTTTATGTTTCCAAATACATTGCGGTTCCAAATGATCAGATCCTTTTGCAGTTCCGCCGTCGCCTCACACACCTGTTGACTGATATCCCATCGCTTTTTAACCACTTCCATAAACTCGGGGTGGGTTAACCAAGCCACCCTAAACCTAAAGGGTCTTTTGCTTCTCTTGCCCTCATGCCCCGACTCCATACAGATGAGCAGTTGGTTGTGATCCGAAGAAAACCTCGTGAGATGTTTAACACAAGCCTCCGGCCACTTCAATCTCGCTTCACAATTCAAGAACGCTCGATCAAGCCGTTTTGCAACACGGTGTTTAGCTTCGTTCCCTCTAGCCCACGTGAAAGCTGGCCCTGTAAACCCCATGTCGATGAGCTGATTATTATTGATCACCCGTCGAAAATTGTCCGAGTCTTTATGCAATCCTCCCGACCCACCTTCTCTTTCATGAACATCCAAGATGCAGTTAAAATCTCCTCCGACCAGAACCGGCCCATTCGTCTTGTTGATGGTCTCATCGAGCAGCCCCCAGAAATCCCTTCTGTCAGTCCAGTTCGCCGGCGCATACACAGCTAGGATGTCCATATTTCTGCCTTTAGTCTGAACTCTGACGTGGATGATGTTCTTGTGATTGCTGATCAAAGAAAGCTTCACCTTCTCCTCCTTCCAGAGTAACCAAATACCTCCCGACTTGCCCACGGCTTCCACACGGATGCACTTATTAAAATCCAATTTAGCAAAAACCTCATCCGCTCTATCCCCTGCGATCTTAGTCTCAAAATGGCCGCAATATCAATCTTATGATGTCTGCAGATGTATCTCATGGCTCTCCGGAACCCGTCTCCGTAACAATTCCAGAAAATAAGATTCATGTCTAACAACACAGGCAGAAAACGACACAAGGAACTCAACATTCCATAACAAAATTATTCTCTTCCTTGTTCTCCATCCCCTTCGCTACCAAATCTTCTGAATATACACCCCTCGAACTAACATCCCCTTCATGCTCACCCTTTTCCTTCACGTTTTCAGCTCCTAAATGGCTACCCTCCATCTCTATGTTCACCTCCGGCTGCATGTTTAATAATCCTAGAGGGTTAGGCTCATTACAATTAGCCGCACTACATATCACAGTCCAGTTCACCCCAGCTGAAGATCCCTGCTCCTGAGATTTACCAAATACTTCCATCTCTTCGATATCTTGTCGTCTTCTCTTCCCTGTTCCTCCGCCCTCTTTTATGCATGACACCTCCCCAATCATAAGCGCTTTCTTCCTAGCTAGGCTCCGAAGTTTGTTACGTTTTTTCTTGGCTACTTTGATTTCAGCCTCCTTCGATGTTGATGGATCTTCCTGGCTAGAGAAAACTGCCACCACCTCCATCATAGATGCTGTCCCACTGCCCCCTGCCAACACCTCCTTCCCCTTTGTCCTGTCAGCGCCCCCCCTCTTTTCCTCACGTCTTTTTTCCCCCTAGTTTGTCCCCTCTTCCCCTCTCCCCTCTTCGCTATTAACAGTTCTGCCCAAAACTTCAAAGCCATTCCCCATCTGCACACTCTTCCCTCCTTCTTTCATTTGGCTTCTATATTTATCTTTTGCCGAGGTATTCTTCGTGTAGGTAGCTCCTACCACCCTTCTGTTTTATGCTTCAGTTCCACGGTCCTTCATATGGTATGCTCCTTTCACCACCCAAGTTTTCTTAGCAGGGAACATAGATGGTTCGAACTTGCTGCCCGCTTCCTGTCTAGTTTCTTCTCCTCTACTTTGCTTTTGCTCTCCACCTGATGATCCTTCTTCACCCCTCCCTTTTTTGATGCCCCCGACCTGTTCGTCCTTTCCAGTAGCCTCCCCCTTCTCATCTACCCTGGTAGTAGTCGGCTTCGGAAGATGCGGACAGTGCGACGCATAGTGACCATACCTACCACATCTAAAGCAAATTATCTGGAGTCCCTCGTACTCTATAGGACACCTTTTCCCATTTATTATCACTCTTTTCTTCAGCGGGGATGTAAGATCAATCTCTACGCACACACGGGCGAACCTCCCACGATTGGTGTGAAGGGTTTTCGGGTCCACCATGATAGGTCTTCCCACTCTCGCCGCCATTTTCCAAAGAATCGTTTCATCGTACCACTGCATAGGCACATTTGTTATTCGTATCCATGTCGGTGCTGAATTTATGACATCCGATGTCGAGAAATCTGGGGCCCACCTCTTCATCACTAAGCATCTCCCAAACACAAACCATGGACCTCCCGCCATAATCTGTTGGAGATCGCTCTCTCTGTCGAAGCGAGATAAGAAATAGCCATTCGCGAGATCAATCACCTGCATACCTTTCCCAATCCTCCACATCTCCCGGATTTTTCTTTCCATCACCGAAAACGCCACCGGGTATCCCAAAACCTTGTACACAATGGCGTTCGTCCATTTGGATTCAAGGGTCTCCGCAATTTCTCTAGCCACCGTAATGACCGGATCACCTTCGGGTCCATATGGAAAAGTTGTGGTGATCTTACCCTCCAAATATGTCCTATCCCAATCGACATATTTACCGTTATCCGACGCTCTTCCCTGTAGCGCTTGCACCCAAGATCCCTTCTCTGTCGAGTTGACCTCCTTTCTCGCATCACCCTGGGCGTCCTTCTGTTCACTCTCCTTCTCGCCCCTTCCAACTGTGAAACTACAGGGAGTACCGTCCGACAGTCTGAACGATCCACTCCCTGCCTCTCTTGAGCCTTCTTGCAAACCCTTCGATCCGCTTTCTGTATCCATCATCGGTTCATCTCTTTGCTGCTCCCCTTTAGACCCAGTATCCGGCACAATGGGAGGCGCAGCCCCCACCGGGTTAGTCTCCATGACCAACAAGCCTCAATCCCGGCGAACGGCGCCAGCCGTGAAACGAAAACAAGGACAGCACAAAAAGTCAACGCACGCTCTAGAGCTCTTTCTCACCCTAGAGATCTCTGAATAATCTCATCTATCATCTATGGATGTAAGATTAATGTAATTCTTTTATACGGATCCGAGTATAATACTCCGTATTATTTAGCAAATGCCTACAATTCCCAAATATTAATATATCTATCTATAACTATAACTATATATATATATATACACTTAATTTAGTATATCTATCTATAACTATATACTCCTTACAGGTTATCGTTATAATGTTATTGATATATTCAAAATAACAAATGATATAGCATTTATGAAATGAAGTTAAATAAAACTAGTATTTTTCAGGGCCGTCCAATCAATTTTAGAGGCCCGGGTCATAATTTCATTAATTTATAAATTTTATATGTAATTTTTAAAATTTTTATATATTAAGGAGGAGTATGTTAAAAGTTTTAGATTTTTTTTATATTTAAGGAAAATTATAGAAAACTAACATTAACATAAGAATTTTTGATCAAATAATCTATCCAATATTATTTTTATTTGTAAAATATTATTGAACTTTGTAATCCAAAACAAATATAATATTTAATTATTAATCTACATCTACGTTGCTGATTTTTTTTAGATATTAATATTTTACTTTAGCCATTTAAACTAAATTTAAGGTTTAACCAACTTATAAAAAGACCATGTAGATAATTTTTTTAAAAGTAACGTGTAAAACTATAAATTTGTTTAGATAATTTTTTTAGATATTAATATTCAACCTTATATTTTAATTAGTTAGAAAACATATTTTTTTAGATCAAATAATCTATCTAATATTTAGTCAATTAGTCTATGTTTTAGATCAAATTGAGTATAATATCAATTTGCGCTTGAAATTCCAACAACTGTTTATCAAATAATATGATTAATCTAGATTCAAACATGTTTACATTCTCAAAAACATAACACAATTGAAAACTATATATTTACTTTATATGGAGTAGTAATTTATATTTATTTAAAGATGATTTATATAATAAAATTTATTAAAAAATCGCACAACGGACGATTAATAAAACTAGTAAAATACTAAAGTAGAGGCCTGAAACGGCCTCTGGTGCGATTTCGCGTCCATGGAATTTTCTGGATTAAAACGGGATTATTTTTGCTTACGTGTCATTTTCTGAATTAAATTGGTATTATATTTTTGGTCCACATCAATTAATAAGCCAATATAATTTTACGCGTTCCCTATATACACCGCAAATATTTCATCGGATTGGACGTTGTAGCAACATTGGATTAGACGTTGTAGCAACGTTCAATCCGACGTTATTTTTGATGGTGAATTTTGCAAAGAGGACGGGATCCGACGTTGTAACAACGTCGGATCCGACGTTGTAGCAACGTCGGATCCGACGTTGTAGCAACGTCGGTTTGAACGTTGCACCTTGGAATCCAAGCGGGCTCCGTCGGGGTTAGCAACGTCCATTGGAACGTTGTTACAACGTCCATTGGAACGTTGTTATAACATCCAAGTTTCTCCAAGTATTTTCTTAGCAACGTCTATTTGAACGTTGTAACAACGTCAGATTTGACGTTGTTACTTCATCCAAATTTCCCACATTCACCCACCTTATAAAAGGGGATGAGGACCGCATTTGAAAATGCAACACAACAATTCCACATTTTCATTCCTGTCATGGAGCCGGTTACATCTGAAATAGAAGGCTCAACCTCCCGCATTGATTTTGTAATCAAAAGGGTTCGGTACTCAATGCCCCCGGAGGAGTCCAACTGTGCTTGCCGCAGTCCAGAATACAATGGCATGCATCCATGCGCGCTCTTTCGGGTCGTGTGTGAAAATGAGAATCACATTTCCGCACCCTTGCAGTTCGGGTGTATGTACTGTAATGATTTTCATCCGGGCATTCGTGGAGCGTATGAGTGGAGGGTTGGAGACCTTCTTCTTCAACATATTCAGTCATTCTTCCCCGATATAAATAGAGAGGACCACACTGATGTAGCTCAAACAGCAGGGATACTTGTGAGGGCCGAAAATATGGAGGTTGGAAGCTTTGCATTCAACGAGTTAAAGATTAAACTCATTCCGAAGACGAATCATGTATAGGCTGGTCGATTGTTAAAAACAAATTATGCTGTTATCCAGTGTATTTGTTAGTTTTAGTAATGTCTCGATGTGTAATCTAATCGTTACCTAATCGTTCTCTATGAAGTGAAGCGTTTGCATGTGATTGTTTGTTGTTGTGAACGGGTAGAAACCATCGAAAATAATAACACAAGTAACACGAAATACACAAATATAGTATACCCACAAAAGACGAAATGTATGTCATAAACAAACAGAATATAATGTCTCTACTGCAGAGATCGAATGTAGCCCATGAAATGCTCATACATATACTTTAACTGGGGATGGTCGACCAATGCCTGAATAGACTGGGTCATCTCGTCGACCCGGGCCTGTCGCGCAACAGCCTCATCCTTAGCTGCTCTGATGACGTCGTCTGGGTGGGTAGGCGCAGCCGGAGGAGCATCAGGTAGTACCACTGTCGTGGGCAACACATGACCTCAACTCTGGGACTGGAACCAAGCGAGGTAGTCAGCTGAGACACCTCCCTGACAGCTCTCGACCGTCCTCCGGTGATCGGTGACAGGGTAGAATCTCTCAGGGTCCTGATCTGCCCAACGGTGGTGCTGCAGATCGAACGTCACGATGTAACGCCTCTGCAAGCGAAATGGTCGCTGCGCGAAGGTCGGAGGAATGACGGCCAATGGGGGCTCCTGCACGCGGCCGAACTGTCGGAGCACCCTGTCTGCATGTACGGCTCGAAGACGCTACCGAATCTGAGGGTGCCTCGATAGGTGGAGGAGCGAAACTGACCTGCAAAATCCAGGTCTCTGCCAAAAGGCATCCAATCGACCTAGGTTGAAAAACTTATATAAGGGAAACAATGTTACTCGACATATGCAGTTAAAATCAAAGAAAGTGAGAAATAGGTTACCTGATCGATGGTCATGCACTCAAGCTGTGCTCGAAGCCTCTTCTCACGATTGCGCATCTCCCTGTCATTCCCCCTCTTGGCGGCCTTCGACGGGTCGAATCGCGCCATGTATCGGGGATCATCCGACGGACCAGCTACTGACGGAACAGCTACCGACGAACTCCTCTCCCTGTCAATTGCACTCAAGGGTTCTTATATTAAACGGAACAGCTACCGACGGACTCCTCATGACTGTTTAGGTATATCCGAATCTGCACCTGTTGGAACGCATATGTCGTCATCTCATCTTGGGCAGGGCGCGCTGCCATATCAATTGCATACTGGGCAAGGCTGCGACAACGCGTGAGAGACACGTCGCCGTAAAAAACGGCCGGCATATCCGTTATCTGCTCGGTGAGCCGCATATAGTACGACGCAGGGTCGTCGTCACACTCTTTACACCCGAATTGCAACTTTGGTGACCTCTCGAGGATGCGGCAACCCTGCACAGAAAATAGATTGCATAGAAAAAAATGCTTATAGTTCTTGTGCTTGCAGTTGCAAGCATCATATTCAGGTGGACGACGGTGTCTCTCCACTTCAACACTGAAACGGGTCCCATCACGAAACATGCCATGTTTAACAAAGCTATTTGGGTTTGATGCCATGATGTGTGTTTAGTGTTTGGTAGGGGATGTGCCTCGGGCAACAAGTGTTGCGGTATTTATGATGGCCTAACTAACAACGTCCGATTGGACGTAGTTATGGGATATCACAACGTCGAATATGACGTTATTACAACGTCAAATATGACGTTGCTATGTGGCCCGCCCAGGCCCACTTTACAACGTCTAATTTGACGTTGTAAAGTGCCCGACCCGCCCCGTCGTCCTCCAATTCACAACGTCGTGTATGGCATATGACAACGTCGGATTAGACGTTGTAACAACGTGACATTCAACGTTGCTGCAACGTTATATCTGACGTTGTATTAGTAGCGCTAACCGCGGATTTGCGGTGTATATAGGGAGACCCATAATTTTATTATCTCAATTAATGGTCCAACTTATTTGTATAAATATTTAACATTATATCTTAATTAGTTAAAACAATTTTTTTTTATATCAAATAACCTATTCAATATTTGGTCAAAGTAGTACTCTCATATATAGTGTTTACCAAGATTTGATTTTACAATTCTAAAGATCGATCAAAATGACGAATTGATTCTACCGAGATTAAGATTAGGGGGAATTGGTGAAATGTCCAAAAAAGTTGTCCTAATTAGTGAAACGTCCACATTTTGGGACAAATTGGTGGAGTGTCCATCTTGTCCGTAGCAATTTTATCATCTTGCCAATAGCAATTTTATCATCTTAAAAATAACCGCATGATGAGCAAATTAGACCCAAGTCTAGTTTTTTTTTTACATTTTGTCGTGCAAAAATAAGAGTATGTTGTGCATGTGCAAAAATAACCGTATGTTGAGCAAATATGACCCAAGTCTAGTTTTTTTGTTTTTTTTTAATATTTTGTCGTGCAAAAATAAGAGTATGTTGTGCATGTGCAAATATAGCCGTATGTTGAGCAAATAAGACCCAAGGCTAGTTTTTTATTAAAAAAAAATTTAAACATTTTGTCGTGCAAATATAAGAGTACGATGTGCAAATATAACTGTATGTTGAGCAAATATGACCCAAATCTAGTTTTTTTTTTGTTTTTTTTAAACATTTTGTCGTGCAAATATAAGAGTACGTTGTGCAAATTTAACCGTAAGTTGGGCAAATATGACCCAAGTCTAGTTTTAATTTTTTTTTAAACATTTTGTCGTGCAAATATAAGAGTATGTTGTGCAAATTTAACCGTAAGTTGTGCAAATATGACCAAAGTCTAGTTTTTATTTTATTTTATTTTTTTACATTTTGTCGTGCAAATATAAGAGTGCAATGTGCAAATATAATCGTATCGTATGTTGTGCAAATATAACATTTTGTTGTGCAAAATGTAATATATTTTTTTCCCGCTTTTTTTTCGTCTGGGCACTTTTTGTTGTGCGAAAATAACTTTACGTTGTGCACATATAACAATTTGTTGTGCAAATATAAATTTTGTGCAAATGTAAAAATAAAAATATAGTAGATGTGAATGACATAATAAAATATAGATATTTTTTGTAATTCCCGTATTTATGGGGTCGTTTTTGTAATTTCCCAAAAGTTCTTCTTCAACCTCCCTCCCCGTCGTCCCGGCCCCGATCTGGAATCAGACGCGGCTCCTTCGCTCCGGCCTCGCTCCGGCCTCCTTCGCTCCGGCCTCGCTCCGGCCTCGCTCCCTCATTCCCTCTCTCCCTCGCTCTGCCGCTTGCTCCCTCCCTCGCTCCGCCGCTCGCTCGCCACCGCTCGCTCGAATTCCATTTTCGATTGAATTAGATCTGAAGCCGATTGAATTCCAGTTAAAGATCTGAAGTCAAATTCCTTCAATCGCCTTTCTTCAGATCGAGACATCGAAGCTTCCGATCCGGTCGCCCTTGCCGAAGTTCTGCACGCAGCCATGGCTGCTGTCGAGGGAAGCCACAGACGAGGACTGGATGCCGTCGACTTGCTCGCTCGCTCGCTCCCTTGCTCTCGGATCGCTCGCTCGCTCTCGATCTGGAACCGAAACTCAATCGGATGTCGTCGACCTAATTCAATCGGATTGCTCTCGATTTGCTGGGAGGAGGAAGCCGGGAGGACAGACCAGGAGGAGGAAGTCGGGACAGAAGAGCGCAAGAGAGATCGAGAGAGCAGGACAGAATTTAGGGTATAAATAATGGACATTTTGCTAATTTGTCCAAAAAGGTGGACAATTCCCCAATTTGTCCAAATAAAGTGCCTGTTTTACAAATTTTTTCTTAAGATTATCAAAATCTTATCATAATTTTCGTGTATATTACAATCCAAAATGATGAACTGATCCAAAATCTTATCATAATTATTAAAATCTTATAAAATAAAGGATATTTGATCCTTTATTATTTTTTGATTATTTTTTTAATAACAATTTTATTTTAGAAGGTAATCTTTTAGAAGGTAACGATTAAGATTCAAAATGCCGAAACCCCTAAAAATTTTAAATACACAAAAATATTACATAATTTTCTTATAACATTTATGTTTACTTTAATTCCATAATCGATTATTAAAATCTTCTAAAAGTATTATTATAAGAAAATTCTATTCTGTATACTAAAAAAGAAGTCTAAAATGGGATCTGGTGCGATTCGTTTACGTGTCATATCTATATCTATATCTATATTCTATATAAAATACCAAAACAGAGATCTGAAGTGGCCTCTGGTGGAATTCACATACGTGACATTTTCTGAATTAAAGTGATGTTATTTTTGCATACGCGTCATATTATGGATTAATACGGTATTATCTTTTTTATCTACATCAATTAATAAGCCAATATATATCCAACCTTATATTTTAATTAGTTGAAAAAAACTTATCATTTTATATCAAATAATCTATCCAATATAACATTATATCTTAATTAATTTTTTTTAATAAATATTCAACCTTACATCTTAATTAGGTAGAAAACTTATCGTTTTAGATAAATCTATCTAATATTATTCCCACCCACACAATATTAGTTCGCAACGTACCTAATTAGGATGGATTGCTAAATAATAAAGACATTCAAGTTTACGTCAATTTGGTTTTTTTAGCCACGTCAATTGATAATCTAATATAATATTTTAATATAATAAAATATAATTTATTAACAAAACGCGCAACCGCGCGGGTACCGATACTAGTATAAAATAAAATTCACATTTATAAGATAAAAGGTTTTTTCTAATCTATCGTTAATTAAATCTCATAAATTGTGGATACATATTATGGCTACATAATATTTTAATAATTTATTTTGGCCTCAAAAAATAATGTAGATATAGATAAAATAATAATTATTAAATAATTAATAAAAAAAATCTAGATATAAATAAAATATCACTGATCAAATACTACATATTTATATATTAATATTTTTGGTAAGTATGACAATGAAATTTTTTTATTTACATTTTTGTCAATTAATATATATAGATAGATAAATAGATAGATTATGGCTTATATAACTTTCTATAAACTATGACAACCTATTATCTTATTATTTTTTTTCCTACAATCAACCACAACGTGTCACATATGACGTTTTTTTCCTAGAACAATCGCAATGCGCTAAATATGATGTTATGCATCGATTTTAGTATATGTATATAGATATATGGATAGATATAGAAGATTATACTTACCTTGAAATGCGAAATATGGAGGAATTACGGTCTATATATAATATAGCATTGAATTAATGAGAAGACGAAGAAGGAAAACATTAAAATTAAATTAGAGGTCATACGTCAATATTTATGTTAACCTTGTTAGGGATGGATTTCGGTATGACATCATCAACGGATATAGGGATGAATTTAGCGACGGCATCAACAACGGGTGTATGGACAAATTTTGTGACCGAATTAAGGCTGTTGCTATCACCCACAAATATTGCAACACTTTTATATTTCGTTGATAAATCTGCGTCGAACTCTCATTTATCCCTACATTCATCGGTACATAGGGATGAATTTAGCAACAAATTTGGATTCATCTCTATATAGAGACGAAACATAGAGTGGTTGTTATATCCATTGCTATATAGGGACGAATTCCGGAACCACATTTCACCTCATCCCAATTAAGTAGGGATTCAGGGACCACATGTGAGGCAACACAATTGGCAACGAAATTAGTAACACTAAATTAGTTTTTCCCTAATTAGCAATGACTATTGCATTCCGTGGCGAATTCTATCCCTAATAGGGACAAATTTAGGTACAGACGAAATCCATCCCTAAATTCCGTCCCTATATCAACTTATTTTAGTAGTGGAGGCAGGTTGTACCATTAATGAATATCATTGAGGGAATTTGGTGATTTAGACTATTTAGCATGTTTACTTAGGTAGTTAGGCCCATTAATTATTTTTTTAACTAGCGTAAACCCTATTAATTGTTTATTGGGTATCCAACCTATTTCCACTCTTCTCCTTCCTTTTGCCCGTAGATCTGAATAATTAGAAATTACCATCACCTGCATCGGTGCAGCCATGGGAGGCCTCATCTTCGGATACAATATCGGAATCTCAAGTGGTGTGACTTCGATGTCGATGTTCCTGAGGAGGTTCTTCCCGTCGCTGGTGGCCTCCACCGTCACCCGCAAGCCGCCTCCCACCAAGGACTGCGCTGCCCCGAAGCCGCCTCCCACCAATCGGCTCTTGTCATGCCCAAGGATCCCGATGCGCTCTTCATCGGTAGTGGAATCAAGCTCCAATGGCAGCCGACGCCCCGATGTGCAATTTGACCCGCCGCCGCCATCTCTGCAATTTTCCAACGGGGAAGAAAGGTTTGTGTTGTAATTTCTAATAAATCACGAAACCGGCCCGAAATTTTTAAAAATTACTGATTGGCCCTATATTTTATATAACTACAGAAATCGGTCTAAAACTTTTAGGGATGCATATTTTGCCCCTGTGAAGTATTCACATATCCTGAAGATGATATGTAACCCCCGAAGTAGTTGGCCCTATATTTTATTGATTCCACATTATATTACTTACATTGATGCATTTTTTTTTTGTTGATGACATGTTATAATAGGTGTTTTTACGTATACAACCAATATTAATGTCGTAGTTTCAAAGACTTTGTATTTTTATATGTGCAATAAGGTGACAATATTTTGATTCCACGTTTTAAGCTCTTATGTCATCAATTATATAAAATTGTCACCATAAATAATTGTGATTAATGAAGCGTAATAACAAATGTCATCCATGAATAAAAATTTAATGAATATGTCACCACAAGTGATTGCATCAATGAAGTGTAATCACAAATGTGTCATCAATGAATGAAAGTATAATCGATGAAAATAAATCGATATACAATTGATTAAATTAAAAACATGTGGCATCAATCGATTTGATTAAAAAAATGGCATCAAATAATTATATTATAAAAATGACATCAAAATACCATTTTGAAAAATTTGTATCACATTAAAGAAAAAAATGTCATCAAAATACTACTTCGAAAAAATATCATAAAAAATATGGCATCATGGTAAAAAAAATATCATCAAAAAATTGACATAAAAAAAAGTGGCATCAGTCGTTAACAGTAAAAAAAATGGCATCAATGATCAACGTGATATTACTGTAAACAAAAAATGTCATCAAGGTTTAAAAAAAGTGACATTAAAAAAGTGTCATCCAATCATTTTCATTAGAAAAGTGGCATCAAAGTGAAAATAAAATATAGTAAAATTTTGGCATCAAAACGGTAAAATATGGCATCACTAAAAAAAAAAAAATTGGCATCAAAATGGGTTGGTCAACGTTGACCGGTCAACGGTCAACATTGACCGGTCAATGATCAAACGGTTGACCATTGACCAACCCACTCTATTGGGAAGAGGTCTACATCAAAATAATTAAATTGATTTAGGGCCCAAGTGCCCAATTGAATATTCAAAAAAGGCCATCTACCAAAATCACCCAATATCATTTGTATAATCAATAATTATTTGGTAAAGTCTCCCTTAAGATGATGAAGTTTCTTGGCACTTGGCAGGTCTCAATGACCGATTCATTGCATTTGGTCTTATTGGGTAGTTGCATGTTTTTCTTTCTTTATTTTTTCCTCTTATTACCCTTTTAATCTCTCTATCATAGATTAGAGATATGGAAAGTTTTTGGATGTGCACTGAACTAAAATACTGAAACATATTTTACATGCTGAATTGCAGGTTCTTTTCTAGTCTTCAACTTAAGGGCCTAACATTGAGGCATTGACTTTCAATTATTTACTCATTGTCGGCTCATTTGTGCTAGTATATGCATCATCCATGGTAAGGCATAACAATGTCATCATTTACTCACTGTTGGAAACTGGTTTTGAAATTCGAGATCATACAGGAGTATGTTTCGTTATTTGCTTAGTGTAGGTGAAGACAACCTTTTGCTTAACTCATCTCTTTTTTAAATCTACCTAAACCTATGCAAGGTTTAAATCTACCTAAAAATTGGGAGTCCTACATTTTCGTAACAGAAGCTTAACTCATCTCTCTCCACACAGCAAATAAGAAAGTTGGAGGACAAGGCGCCTACAAGTGATAGTGCATTATGAATTAGATAACACACATTAAAGTTGAAACAAAACCAAACATGTCAAAAGTTTTATGACACAACAACCCACCTTTAAATATACAAACAACAATCAACTCAATTAGAAGATTTTCTCTCCCTTTCAAGGAATCCACTCACCTGTTTTGCTCAAAATAGAAATTAAGCAAGCTAAGGATCATCAGATGAGCAGAAATTACTAACAAAATCATCTCAGTTAGAAGCCTTTAACAAGCAAAATAACACTACCTGTGACTTATAAGCATCCCAATCAACTTCGTATCTATTCAAAGCAATAAAACCCTAATAAGTATCATACGTAGGCGATTATGACAAAGGTGAGAACAACGTCCAGTAAAAGAAGAGCGGAAGCAAAAACCACTCTAGGGTTTATCTGAACCCTAGAAATCAAATCATTGGGGCTTTGCGTGGAATCATCGTCCAACACTTAATTTCAATACATTAGACATCTAATTAAGAAATAAAAACACTCAAACTAAAATCTCTCATCAAGCTTTCCGAAACCTAAACAAAATTTCAGGATGTCGCAATACCAAGAAATCTAATCGGCAAGGGAACCGATATGGATAACCACACAAGGTTAGACAATGCAACTTAATTCTCCAGATCTGTGGAATTTTCGTAGGGTTTCGAAAGAGATTGTGAAAACACTTACCTTTGGAGACGCGGTGGAATGTTTGGCGTGTGCAGCTGTAGCCAGAGAATGGCTTGGGAAGAGATAGAGATTTGTTGAGAGAGGCAAGATAGATCTGTTAAAGGATCTATGGCGAAAGAGTTCTGTAGAGAGGTATCGATCTAGAGAAAGAGCCAGAGAGGTGCGAGTCTGCGAGAGCTTCTTCAATGAATCGCTTAGGAGAGACTGCGAGAGAGAGATATATCTAGAGGTGGTGGTTTTAGGGTTTTTAGAACCAGAGCCTTATTTCACAAGCCGGGAATTATACTCGCCCAAACAATAATAAAATTTTCAATTCTTCAAAAAAAAAAAAAATTAACGTTTTTTTTAACAAGGAAAGAACTAAAAAAAATTAAAGTGGAATATAGCACGTAGTATATGTTTTCCTTTTTTTTTTATTTCTGTTTTTCTTTCTAAATTTATTCAATTTAGCCACGGCATCACCATGGGTCGCATGCCGTAGCAAATGTCATCCAATTATGCCATATTTAAAAATCAAACCAATTGCCAAGACAAATGCATGTCGTTGCTACGTGTATGGCTATTTCATGTTTTTGGTATTTAATGGCCACGGCAAACCCTGCCGTTGCTACCATCCGTGAATAATTTGTTTTTTGTTACTTATTGGCCACGACAAAATCCTTGCCGTTGCTACCATGCATGGCAAATTTTTTTTTTTTTTTGTAGTGGGCGGCGCCTATGGCACTATGCAGTAGCTACCCCTTTCGTGCGACCTTTCCTAAAAACTTTGTCTATCCAAAACTAAAAGCAACTATCTAATGCCTAATGGAAAACCTAATTTATTGAAAAGAAAACTAGCTAACTAGGAATTAAAATAACTAAATTAGAAAACTTACCTAAGCGCCTTTCTTTAATGTCATTGGCTTGACTTTATTCTCAATCTCAAGATCTTACCTATCAGACATCGTCAAGGCCCTCAGTAGCCTATCATATTCCTGTGCACACATCTTACAAAGAATATCATAGCACAATAAATTGAAAGCATAAAATATGGCATTAAAAAACCCTATCAATCTATCAAAGAGTCTAGCATGGCTCTCTCCTGAAGGAATATGATACCACCAACACAGTTCCACTGATGGCTTCTTAAAATAGCAATCAAAAGGATCAACATAATCACCATTACCTTCAAAATTGCAAAAGTTTACCTTTATTACCTCTTGAGCCTCAGCTGATGGCTCTAGACCTGGTTCATCAATGGGCGAGCTCAGAATGGATATTGTAGATGGAGTAGGAGACACATCATATGTAACGACATGCGTCAACTCATGCTATTCCAAGTCAGGAGGCACTAGATCCTCTCCTCCATCATCCAAGAAACTATCGTTGTCTGCAACCAATTCCTCCTCATTCGGCATGTCATTGTGTTCGCTTATGGGATGTGTGTAGGGATTCAAATAATTAAAATAAACAATTCTCAAGTAGACTACTCCCTGTCCCAAACAAATAGTAGTAGTAGGGTAATTCAGGATCGAATCCACGAGGAGGTATGTCAGCGCTTCCCTTGTTGTACTTACGATCAAAGCTTTCGACCTCAGAAGACACTCGATATCGATGTGTCTGGTCGATATCGACCTCAGTTCTGGTCGATTTCTAGTCCAGTTCCTGCAGAAGACAAAAGCAGCAAAGTCGACGTCGAGCAGAGACCTCGATATCGATGTTAGACCTCGATATCGACCTTTACGGTCGATTCCGATGTTTGTCACAGAAACTGTAATTCGTAACCAATTGTCGGAAAAGAGTCCGAAGAAAGTAAAATGGTAAAGAAGGATGATCAGAAACACAACTAAAACTTTTATATTGATTTCAATAAACTTAAAAGCTTCCAAAGTCGGGGTTTCATGCCACAATGATAACAATGCAAGTTTTATGCTAAAGTTATGAAATTTAATGCCTTTCCGTCAAATAACTTTCGTTATCAACACTTAGGTGATTAGAGGCTCTCGCATAGTTCCTAAGAGTTACAATCCAATTTATGAGCAATTCAAATTCACAATATGAGTGGCTTTCGCTTCAATAATGCAAATAATGAATCTCCCTAACTTTCGCAAAGAATCATGCATAGGATAGAAGACGGAATCGCAAAAAAGTCATACCTTTGATGCACTTACCCTACATTGCTATCGTTGGGCTCACCCCGACCCTAGTAGTGGGTTGACTACTCGCTTCACATCATGCACATCATCATCATTATTGAAAGAAAACTACTTTGAATTAAACTTATGATAGAAAGTACAACCGAACAAGCCAAATCTCCGCTCTCGCTTCTCTCCAACTCACTCGGCCCTCTCTCTCTCTCTCTAACTCGTTACTCTCTATTGAAACTGAAATTCTCTGCGTAATTGGATGCCTAAACTCAGCCCTACTGGCCTCTAGATATAGATATCGAACTTTGCTATCCAAAGACTCGAAACTTTATCTTTATTCTCTAAGATAAAACTTAAATAAAGTAAAAACTAAAACTCCTATGGTAAATCAGCTCATATGATAGCTCTAGTGTTGAAGATAAGAAATCTCGACTTTAGGATAGACGTGCAAGCTTCGGATAGAATTCTATCAAAATCTGAGTCGGATTCCTCTGCTGGGAAACATAGATATCGACCATGAACATCGATATCGACCTCTGTGAAACTCTATCTCGAGCTCTCCTCCTCCTACTCGGATTAGCACTCGACTTCTATCTTTTAGCTCGATCTGGCAACATCGATATCGACCTTCGGACGTCGATATCGACCTCTTTGTGTCGACATGCTCTGCTTCATTTCATGCTTGATTCCTATATCTCTGCTGCACTCGATGTCGAGGTCCCCAGTTGATTTCGACCTCTTCAGAAGACTTCGAGTTCTTTTTCCGCTCTTTCAAATCTGTCCATTTTTATCCTGTTTTCTGCGAAATCACATAGAAACTCGTGGAGACCCATATATTTGACATTTAAGCGTAAAATACACTAATCCCATGTTTTCCCACTAATATGCATGCAAATGATTGATAAAATGGACTTTTATGTGCATAGAAAATATGGAAATTTGCGCGCACATCAAACACCCCATACTTGAGCTTGCTTGTCCCCAAGCAATACCTTTAATGGTCATTCAGGGGAAGAAAGTAAACCCTCAACATCATAGATTCATTTTTCATATGTCCCTACAATCAATTGTCATTCTCGATAAGGTACTTATGTCAACCAAGTCCATGCATGTGCATAAAAGCAATTTCAGACTCATAAAAGGAGGTAATATGCAAAAAACAATTTAGCGACATAGCATTAATAATCAAGAGGACTTTTGCAAGCTTGTGAGAAGTAGATTGGTAAAAGGCTAGAGGTGGGCTAATATTTGGCCATGTGGTGTTAAATCCGGGGAAACATACTTTCTTTCCAAAACATTCCACATTCCTTCTTCATAATATCTCACCTTTCACTCATCGCTCAATGCTTTTATTCAATATAATGCTTTTACCTCTCTAACCTTAGCATTGCCTTCTCGCGAGTCGCAAACATGGGTGTCATGAATGGCCCCGGATACTTAGTACTTTGGTCTCCTCATGAAGGTTCGATAATGTATAATTAAGTAGAATAAAGATACTCTAGAAGGGGGGGGGGGTTGAATAGAGTATGCCAACTTTTCGCTGACAATCTCAAGACTTTTGAAACGCTTTCCAAACCTTTGGGAGTAAACTCAATTCTTTCAATTGGGATACCTGAAGCACAACAAAGTTATACAATTCGAAACAAGTGCGGAAATAATGGTAAAGCAATAAGTAAAGAACACGATGAATTGTTAACGAGGTTCGGCTCCTTTAAGGCTTAGTCCCGCCTAGTGTTCTTCCACAACCCTAGGATTCAACAAGCTTTATTGATTCACAAAACATAGGATCCTAATAGCTCACCGAGAAGCCTCTCTCCTATACAATTGCAATCTAGTCAACTCTCGTTCCCTTGGAGTCCTAGACCAATCTAGAAGAGCCCCACCTCTCTCAGCTATCTAGTACAATCCTCTTACACTCGTGAATCAATAACCTAGTGCACACTTCCTGAGTTATAAACTCTCGAGTATAACACTATCTCAAAATATATCCTATAAGCTCACTGTACAACTCTCAAATGCTTTGAAATAAAAGATAAGACTCTTAGCACCTAGTAGAGAGTACACGTAGAAGAAAGATTGACTTGAGGGCTGAGTGTGCGTTGTAAATCAATGTTCGTCAGAGTTCAACTCTCTCTTTCTTCTTTCTTCTTCATCTCCTTTTATACTTGATCAAATCGGCGCCAAGAATCTTCACCCAACGGCTACTTGAAATCATGGCTTCGGAGGGATCTTCGCAATCTTCTATATTGGGAAACTGCGAAGCCACCATCCACCTGATTTGATCTTCATATCTTTCAGCTTTAAGGAAGGAGATTTCTTCGAAATCTTTGCTGTATGGTTAGTATAACATATGTATAATAATATTTGGAAACCATACATAGATAATATATATAAGATAATAACTAAAATACAGGTTTTGAATTTCATCAATACAGCTTTGGCTTCAAGACCTTTGACACAAGCTTTGTGTCAAAGCCTTTGAAACCATTTCTGATTTTCATCAAGGGAGTGGAGTTATCAATCTCCCCCTTGATGAAAGAGAAAACCTGTGCATCCCTATAACTTAGTCAAGCAAATATATTATATAAAAAATCGGACTAAGTACCTGCAGGGGTTAGACAAATGTTGGATCATATAAGTTCAAAACCAATGATAAACGCATGCAACAAAATAAGGCAAAATAAGGTCTTCCAAGACCCTATACTTCAAAGCGGTTTAACGTCTAACCATGTTCTTAAAGTCTAACCAATCTCCCCCTTTTTGTCTTTCAACAAAGGGAGGAGTATGACAACAGTCACCAAAAGTTTTGAAAACAGGGCCAGCAGTGTTAGAGAGTTAGATAAAGGGTTAGGTAGGGGTTCAGGGTTCTTGAGCACCATCCTTGATCAGCATCTTCAACTCGTTTAACAGCTTGGCCATCTCTCTCATCTCAACCATCAACTCGTGGCGTAACTCCTTGACGTCCAGGCGAACTTCCTCCAAACCCAACTCCAGGTTCTCTATGCATTCATCGATGGCAGAGCTAGTGGGAAGAGCTTTTGAGGAAGAAGAGGCAAGGCTCCAAGTCCCTTGAGGGGTCTGAGTTATGCCGATCTTCTCAAAGCTCTTGGAGTCAGATTTTCCCGTATGATGTTGTAGTTCTTCATTTTCAAAATCAATTTTTGAAGCTTTGAAGACACGGGTCAAGAGGTTTGCGAATGGGAGGGGAGTTCCTTTTCTGGCTTTTCGGGTGTGAGCAATGGATCCTAAAATGGTATTGGCCAGATCAAGATCATGGCCATTCAATATGCGGTACAGGAGGACCATAGCATTGTCAGTGAGGAGGGAGCCAGAGTTGATTCGGGGTAAAAGACATCTCACAATAATGTTAAAGATGATTTTGGCTTCAAGTGTGAGGGACGAGTGGGTGAGTTGTTTGGTGGTGCTGCTTGATGCTTCGGGAAGCAGGTATTTGGCATGGGCAAGAGTAACACACTGGTCTTTTGTGGGGGTTTGAGGGGAGGGTGGACTTGGTTTGGGAAGACCAAAGAGTTCAGCGAAGTCAAGGGAGTTGAACATGATTCTAACCCCTTAGACGACTGACTCTAGAGTCCAGCCTTCATCTGTGTGCTTGGCTTTGAGGTTTATATAGAAGAGACGGGTGAGTTGGGGGTAGTACTCGGATTCAAAGATCAGCAGGGTCCATGCAGGGGTTTGTTTGAGAAGGGAGATGCAGGGTAGGTTCAAAGCTTCTAAAAAACTAAAATCGATAAAATCAGAACAACAAATCCTACGAGTTTTGAACTCGTCTACCCATTTGCCAGCCATCTCAGCATTCTCAAACCAGGAGGAGGGTAAGGATTGGTTTACCTGGATAAGTGCAGGGGGATCGACGGCAGGCTCAGCGTTCTTTCTTCGGGCTTTTGTTGGAGCGGTCGACTTGACGGGCGCTTCAAACCTTTTGAGAGTGGCTTTCCTGGGGCGCTTGGGAGGTGGAGACATCTTGGCTTTAGTGGCCTTGCGCTTCTTCGGGGACGGGGGAGGAGGAGGAGGAGTAAGAGAGGGAACAGGTTCCGGCTCCTCTTCCTCTTCTTCCTCAGACCCCGAGCCCTCAGCAGACTCCTCAGCCTCATCTCCCTCGGTCTCCTCGTCATCATCAACCTCGTCGTCCTCCTCAGCTTCCTCTTCCTCTGGTTCCTCTTCTGCGGGAACCTCCTTCTCCGCTTCTCTCTTGGCCTCTTCCTCGGCCTTTTTCTTTTCTTTCACATCCTCTTCCTCTGCCTTTTTCTTTTTCTGGGCCTCTTCCTCGACCTCTTTTTCAGCATCTCTCTCTAGAACCTCCTCAAGATCTTCCTCTTCCTCCTCTTCCTCAGCAAAGACCTTTTTCTTTCCATTAAGCTTCCTACCGAAGGGCGTCTTTTTCAGGCGCTTCGTGGACTGTTTGATTTCGGCAAGGGTGCTCTTAGGGACGGTGCTTGGGACAGTGGTCTCAGGGGTAGGTTCAGGTTGAGGGGAAGTCACGAGGGGGATCTGATGACCTTTGGAGGTAGCGCCAAGTCTTTTGGGGGTGGAGGTTTTCTTGGATTTGGGTGCCATGGATATGAACGGTAAAAAATTTCAGAGAAAGGATGAAGAAGATGGTTTAAAGGTCAGAGAGAATAGAGAGAATCGGTGGGCTCTAAAGATGTGAATAGTGGGGGTAAAGATTGTATGGTTTAAAAAGGGAGCGGGTGAGGTAAGTTGATGGGACAAGGTGGTAGTTTCCAAGGTAATAACTCTAACTCATCATATCACTGCCATATTTTCCAAATCAGTTTTACCAAAACAATTTCAAAATTTAAACAAAGAGCCGTTTGAATCTTAATGATTAAGGCAAGATGTTTATCCGATTTAAAAAAATTTCCACAAATAAAAATATAATCGGATAACATGCAATAAAAAAGATTTTCCTGAAGGGAACAATGAAGTAAAGATATTTAAACTTCATTTTTTAAAAAATATTTGATCAAATATCTAAAAAGATACCAACCAAATATATGATCCGTTATATGTGCTCTACTGTTCAGTTCACACCCTTTGAAATGAGGTTCAAAGGTCTTGACACTGAGTAGAAGTTTTCTTTCGTAAAGGGAAAGCTCCCCCTACGAAAGTGCATCCCTGTTAAGCATTCCGATTTCACGTCTAATGAAGGTGAACCTGTCCTCTGCCAATGGCTTAGTAAAAATGTCAGCCCATTGATAATCAGTTGATATAAATGATATTGACACATCACCTTTTTCCACATGGTCTCTAATGAAATAATGCCTCACATCAATATGTTTGGTCCTTGAATGCTGAACGAGATTCTTTGTAATGGAGATGGCACTTGTGTTGTCACACTTAATGGGAATGTTTTTGAGATCGATGCCAAGATCTCTCATTTGTTGAGCAATCCAAAGGATTTGGGAGCAGCATGCTCCAGCGGCTATGTATTCGGCTTCGGCAGTGGAAAGAGCAATTGAGTTTTGTTTCTTTGAGTGCCAACTAATCAAGGATGCCCCTAAGAATTGGCAACATCCCGACGTGCTCTTCCTATCCACCTTATAGCCTACAAAGTCTGCATCAGAATACCCAATTAGTGTAAATCTCTTTGCTTTGGGTACCACAAGCCAAGCTCCTTGGTGTCATTTAGATATCGAAAGATCCTCTTCACAGCCACGAGGTAAGATTCTTTAGGGTCAGCTTGTAACCTAGCACACATGCAAACACTAAACATGATGTTAGGTCTACTAGCAGTAAGATATAATAAAGATCCAATCATCCCTCGATACTCCTTTTGATTGACACTCTTCCCGGTCTTGTCTTGATCTAAGGACAAGGTTGAGCTCATGGGTGTCTTGGCTGCTTTGGATTGATCCATCTTAAACTTCTTCAAGAGATCCTTAGTATACTTGCTTTTGTTGACAAAGATCCCTCTCTTAGATTGATGAACTTGCAACCCCAAAAAGAAGTTGAGTTCTCCCATTAAGCTCATCTTAAATTCACTACACATTATATCGGAAAATTCCTTACACAAAGATGTGTTAGTAGCACCAAACAATATATCATCAACATATATTTGGATAACCAATATGTCATTTCCTTTGGTCTTCATGAAAAGAGTCTTGTCGATCAACCCCCTTTTAAAATCATTTTCTAAAAGATATTTTGACAAGTGCTCATACCAAGCTCTTGGGGCTTGTTTCAAACCATATAGCGCTTTGTCTAGTTTGTAAACATGATTAGGAAATTCCGAACATTCAAAACCTGAGGGTTGAGCCACATAAACTTCTTCTTCTAAGAAACCATTAAGAAATTCACACTTGACATCCATTTGATATAATTTTATGCCCATAAAAGATGCAAATGCTAATAAAATGCGAATGGCTTCAAGCCTAGATACGGGAGCAAAAGTTTCCTCGTAGTCTATACCTTCCTCTTGATTGTAGCCTTGAGCAATAAGCCTTGCTTTATTCCTCACGACCTTACCATTCTCATCTAGCTTGTTCCGAAATACCCAACGTGTGCCAATGACTGATTGATGCTTTGGCCTAGGCTTCAAGGTCCAGACTTTGTTCCTTTCAAATTCGTTAAGCTCACTTTGCATAGAAATGATCCAGTCTGGCTCTTGAAGGGCCTCATCCACCTTCTTTGGTTCTACAAGTGAAACAAAAGCGTGAAAAGCACAGAGATTTTTAAGTTTAGAACGAGTTTGAACACTAGATGTAGGGTCAGAGATGATATCCTGCAATGGGTGTGACGAGGAGTATTTGAACTTTCTCTTGCTAGTCTCAGCTCCCTGGTTTGTCACATCAACAGGATTTGTTTGAGGTCCATCTGACTCCATGGATACATTATGCTCAGTTACTGTGGTATCTGACATCTCAATAGCTTTGGAATGAGCTTCAAGACCTTGAGCCAACTCCTCAGTGTTAAGAATCTGATCCTGCATGTTCCTCTTCTCTGTGTTCTTAGTAGCAATATCATCACCATCCTTATTCTCTGTATGGCTGTTAAGATCTAAATCTGCAACACTTTCACTTAAAGAACCGTCATTGCATTCATCAAATATAACATGAATACTTTCCTCAACCATCTTGGTCCTTTTTTTTGAAGATTCTATATGCTTTGCTACTTGTGGAGTAGCCAAGAAATATACCTTCATCACTACGCGCATCAAATTTCCCAAGGTTATCTTTTCCATTGTTATGAACAAAACAAGTACAGCCAAAGGGTTTGAAATACGATATATGGGGTTTGCGGCCTTTGAAAAGTTCACAAGGAGTTTTCTTTAAGATGGAATGAATAAGACAACGATTCAAAATATAGTTAGCTATGTTAACAGCTTCAGCCCAATAGGTTTTAGGTAGTGCATTTTCTAAAAGCATAGTCCTGGCCATGTCCTCTAGGGTGCAGTTCTTTCGTTCCACAACCCCATTCTGTTGAGGTGTCCTAGGAGCAGAAAAATTATGGGAGATGCCATATTTAGCACAAAACAAATCAAACTGAAGTTGATCAAACTCCCTACCATGATCACTTCGAATTGACACTATGGGCTCGTTTCTTAAAGTTTGCAACTCCTTACAAAGTTTTGAAAACTCAAATAAAGCCTCTGATTTTTCTTTTAAAAATGCAACCCAAGTATATCTCGAAAAATCATCAACAACAACAAGCATGTACTTTTTACCATTGGGAGATTTGACTCGCATAGGACCACATAAATCCATATGTAAAAGTTCAAGGGGTCTAGAAGTACTTACAACCTTTTTGGGTTTGAAAGAGCTGCGTGTTTGTTTACCTCGTGTTTATGCTTTGCACATCTCAATACCTTTGAAGTCCATCTCAGGTAGTCCTCTTACAAGCCCTTTGGACACAAGCTTTTGTAGTGTATATGGGCTTACATGACCGAGTCTCCTGTGCCAGAGCTTTGGATCGTCCGTCAAAGCCTTTAGGCAGGTTAAGCTTCCTTGTGCCACTTGCTCAGCATTCACGACATAGATGTTGTTATAACGATAGGCAATTAGAACTATTTCACCTGTATCTTCTCTGCGCACTAAACATCTTTTCTTGTTAAATCCAACATCATTACCATTATCACATAGTTGAGAAAAACTAAGCAAATTATACTTCAAACCATCAACAAGATAAACATTTTTAATACTATGGTTAGGATCACTCCCAACACTACCGATACCAACGATGTCACACTTTTCTTTGTCACCAAGAGTGATTGTTCCAGTGGATTGCTTCTTTAGTTCATGAAAGAGAGACCTCTTCCCACTCATATGTCTAGAGCATCCACTATCAATAATCCATTTTGCTCTTTCACCTTGGTGATCTCCTGCAAAACAAAAATCAACCTTTGTGGCTAGACCAATAAGCAAATTTAGATCCTTTATTGGGATAAACCATATTTGGTAAAATAGTGCCTTTGGGGACCCAAACTTGCGTTATCCGTTCTTTTCTCAAGTGAACAGGAAATGTATTGTGAATAATATGAGGATCCTTTCTTCTATAGGGGCAGGTCTCTCTTACATGTCCCTTTCTTGCACAGTGGTGACATATAGGAGAGGTTCTGCTTCCTTTTGCCTTTACAAAAGTGGTAATGTGTTGCTTCTTTAAAAACCTCGGGTTGTAACCAATACCACTTTTGTTTAGAGAACTTTGTTGCTCACCCAACATCCTATCAAGAGTGCCCTTGGACTTGGTAAAACTTATGAGGGCTGTCTGTTGGTCTTAAATCTTCTTATTCAGGGAGATCTTCTCGCTCTCTAAGTCATGATGTTCACTTCTTAGAGACGAGAGATCTTGCTTGAGTTCAGATTTCTCTGAGTCAAGAGTCTTGACTTTAACGTCAAGACCCGAATAAGAGGTTTCAAGACTTTTGACCCTCATTGACAGTTCCTCAATAGTTCTTTCCTGGTCCACGGTTTTCTTAATAAGAGTGTTGGTTTGGGCAATAAGCTTCTCTTCATTGGCAATCATATTAGAAAGGAATTCCGATAGTACCTCTTTTGGACTTGCCTTAAGTTCTCTTACAGTTACCTCAAGTTGCTCATCGTGGGATTCATCTCCTGAGGCCATGAGACAAATGTTGGCCTTCTCATCATTTGAATCTGAGTCACCTGAGTCAGAATCACTCCAAGCTGCCACCATGGCTTTCTTTTTCCATCTATCACCTTTCTTGAACTGGCTCTTCTTCTTTTGAGGGCAATCTTTCACTAGATGGTCTGTTTCACCACATTCAAAACAAGACAAAGGTTTAGTCTTCTTGTCATATTTGTTGTATTGAGGCTTACCTCAAAATTTAGAAGACTCTGATCCATCTTTGTTGTTGAATTGCTTCTTCATCTTGAGGATTCGAGAAAGACCCTTGTAATGAGAGCAAAGGGATCATCCTCATCATCATCCTTATCTTCAGAATCAGACACATCTTTGGGTTCATCCTTCTTAGACTTGAGTGCCAAGTTCTTAGTGCTTGTTGGGATTTCTCCATCGTCTTCATTGAGAATCATCTCATGTGTGATCAACTTCCCAAGCAAGTCATCAAGAGGTAGAGTGGTGAGATTTTGGGCTTTCTCTATGGCTGTCACTTTAGGGCCCCATTTGTCTTTTGGGAGGCACCTCAATATCTTCCTTACTTTCTCAACATTTTCAAAGGTCTTGCCGAGAGAGTCAAGGTTGTTCGTGATGTCCGTGAATCGTGTGAACATGGCCTTGATAGACTCATCAGGCTTCATTTTGAAAAGTTCATACTTTCGAAGGAAGATACTGATCTTGGTGTCCTTCACTTGATTGGTTCCTTCGTAAGTGACAACCAACTTGTCCCAAATCTCTTTAGCCGACCTACAAGATAAAATACGATTAAACTCATCAGTACTAAGACCACAATATAGTAAGTTAATGGCCTTATAGTTCTTGGAAATGAGTTCAAGATCCGCTTGGATGTATTCGTCCTCAGTCTTCGCGACTTTGCTTCCATTAGGTCCTTCTTTCTCAGGAATCTTTGGACCATTCTCTATAATGTTCCAAAGTTCCAGATCTTGATCTATAATGAACATTTTCATCAAGAACCTCCAGTGGACAAAGTTGTTTCCCACAAAGAGCGGTGGTCTATTGGTAGACCTCCCTTGTGCAAATCCTCCGCTTGCTTCACCAAACATGATCAAAACTCACAAGATTGTTAGATCAAAAGCAGTGAGTAAGGCTCTGATACCAATTGAAGGTTCGATAATGTATAACTAAGTAGAATAAAGATACTCTAGAAGGGGGGGTTGAATATAATATGCCAACTTTTCGCTGACAATCTCAAGACTTTTGAAACGCTTTCCAAACCTTTGGGAGTAAACTTAATTCTTTCAATTGGGATACCTGAAGCACAACAAAGTTATACAATTCGAAATAAGTGCGGAAATAAGGGTAAAGCAATAAGTAAAGAACACGATGAATTGTTAACGAGGTTCGGCTCCTTTAAGGCTTAGTCCCCGCCTAGGGTTCTTCCACAACCCTAGGATTCAACAGGCTTTATTGATTCACAAAACTTAGGATCCTAATAGCTCACCGAGAAGCCTCTCTCCTATACAATTGCAATCTAGTCAACTCTCGTTCCCTTGGAGTCCTAGATCAATCTAGAAGAGCTCCACCACTCTCAGCTATCTAGTACAATCCTCTTACACTCGTGAATCAATAACCTAGTGCACACTTCCTGAGTTATAAACTCTTGAGTATAACACTCTCTCAGAATATATCCTATAAGCTCACTGTGTAACTCTCAAATGCTTTGAAACAAAAGATATGACTCTTAACACCTAGCAGAGAGTACACGTAGAAGAAAGATTGACTTGAGGGCTGAGTGTGCGTTGTAAATCAATGTTCGTCAGAGTTCAACTCTCTCTTTCTTCTTTCTTCTTCATCTCCTTTTATACTTGATCAAATCAGCGCCAAGAATCTTCACCCAACGGCTACTTGAAATCATGGCTTAGGAGGGATCTTCGCAATCTTCTATATTGGGAAATTGCGAAGCCACCATCCACCTGATTTGATCTTCATATCTTTCAGCTTTAAGGAAGGAGATTTCTTCGAAATCTTTGCTGTATGGTTAGTATAACATATGTATAATAATATTTGGAAACCATACGTAGATAATATATATAAGATAATAACTAAAATACATGTTTTGAATTTCATCAATACAGTTTTGGCTTCAAGACCTTTGACACAAGCTTTGTGTCAAAGCCTTTGAAACCATTTCCGATTTTCATCAAGGGAGTGGAGTTATCACCTCACCTTGTGTCCCATCTCGCTGAACTAACATCTCAACGAGCAGGGTCGACCTACCTTTATCTCCTGAGGTGATCGGATTTTCTCTCGCTCATTAAATTTTCCATATTTCATAAATTTTTTCATTCCTGCCAACAACTTCATGCACAACTCCATATAACAACTCCAAAAATGACTTCCATTCTCAAACTTGTCCCCGGATAGGGTATAAGGTATAAAATGGGAAATGTGATATATGTATGTGGAGCAATAATGATCATGATAAGGCTCATATATGGCTTTGTGACTTTTGCAAATATGCATAGGTAAGGCTAGGATATGAACTTGTATATGTAAGCACTTGTATGGAAATTTTCATAAAAAGTCCTCCATCATCTTATCATGCACATGTCAAAAGCAACTTCAAATTTTCATCTCCTTTATTTTTTTTCTTTTTGCACTTCATTGGGACTTCCCTTAACTAGGCAATTTCATGTTATATCTCTAATGAATCTAATTTTGCATCATATAGCTCTTTTTTATACTTCCATGACTCTTTCTCTTTTTCAAATTTTTGATGGGGGTCATCATTTTTTTTTCTTTTCAAAATATATAAAATAAGTATGCATTAAGATAAATATGCAAATCTAAACTAAGTATGAATATGCAAGTAAGCCTTTCCCCCACCCCATACTTAAAATTTACAGTGTCCTCACTGTACTAGAACTAGGGTTAAGAAGAAAACTTACTAAACCGTCACAAATTTCAGGAGTCGAAGAAGACAGCAGCCATGGTCGATATCGACCTTTAACATTGATATCGATGTCTCTCATCGTTTTCTGGCTCCCGGTTCAGGGTGATCTGGCCTCGACCACAAGCCCATCTAAGTCGACCTTAAGGTCGATGTCGATCTTGGACATCGATTTCGATGTCTTTTCTGTGTGCTTTTCTCTTTCCTGCAACTTGTTAAAAAATGCAAAATAATAAAGTGTCTCAAGCCAAAGTAAAAGCTGTCTAAAACCAAAACTAAGTCTTTATTACAAGCTCTAGACTTTTAAGTCGCTAGGCCGACCTCTTTCTTTGTGCTTCTTAAGGCGGCATCTGCAGAGCCCATGTGGCTTGGGCCTCAAATATGACTCCTTTCTTGTCACGCATCTGCATTCTGCCAGGATGGATTTAATTCACCGTAAATGGTCCCAAAATTTTATCCTTGAATCTCGTAGGGAACCAATGGTCCTTAGATTTGGCAACATAAACTTTGTCTCCTATCTCATATTGGCTCGAATCATCATCGGATACCCTACATAAGCGCACATGCCAAGGCACACCTCTTCCAAATAATGATAAATCTTTAATTATAATGGAACAGGAGGAATTCGTACCTTGACTTACCTTCGTATCTGTCTGTGGCTCAGGTCGATTTCGATGTTCAGAGGTCGATATCGGCCTCTGTTGTAGTCCTAGAGGATCAGTCGATTTGGAGAGTTTCGGCTCGATATGATCAGGTCGATTTCGACCCTCAGAGATCGATATCGAGGTCTATTATCCTCCCTTCTCAGTGCTGATGGTGGTCGATTTCGGCTGGGTATGGTCGATATCGACCTTTAACCCCGATTTCGATGTTCCTCTTTCTCCTCCGTCGACCCCATACTTATGACCTGACATAGAATCTTGAACATTATTAGTCGATATCGACTTACCTGGGTCGATTTCGATGTTCTGTTGGGCTCCTTCGATCACGATTGCCACAACGACCGCCACTTGAGCTTCTATGGCCCTCTTCTCAAGCTCCTCCGGTGTCATACTTCTTACTTTGGCTTCTCCACATGCAATGTAGACACCATTTATGGCTTTTATCTCTATTGGCCCTTGATTGTTCAGTGTCTTGTTGAAGGCATACTCTATCACCTCGTTACTAATTGTGAATGACAGCAATCCTTTCTTCACACTAATGTTGGCATCGACGGTTGCTAGGAATGTCCTACCTAAAATAATGGGACAAGCAGGGTCCTCCGCTATATCAACAACTAAGAAATCAACAGGGACAAAGAATTTACCTACTTGTACTGGCACATCCGTCACTATCCCAGTTGGAATCACTACCGTATTGTTAGCCATGTACAACCTTTCATCCACGGGCGACAGAGGATCTATCTTTACCTTGTGCCAAATGGTTAGTGGCCTCGTGCTAACGCTAGTGCCCAAGTCAACTAAAGCATTAAATTTAAATTGACCTAAACCTATAGCGATAGAAAACTTACCTGGGTCCGCCCGCTTTTGTGGTAGCTCCAACTTGTTGCACTCCTCTGCGATCTCAGAAAGGGATCGCTTCTTACCCAAGATGTCTTGAAGGAACCTTACATAGGATGGCATCTCATGAAGTGCTTCTATGAATGGTATAGAGACGTTAAGTCCTTGGAGCATCTTCACGAACCGCTGGAACTTCTTTTCCGCTGGGTCCTTAATCATCTTTCTAGTTGGGAATGGCAACACCTTCTTCCTTCCTGCGGCTGTAGTGAGGTCGACATTGACATCAGTAGGGTCGACATCGAATGGAGGTGTTGATTTCTATGGTGACGCTACATCAGTGTCGACATCGACTGGAAGGTCGACATCGATGTCACCTTGGTCGATATCGACAGGGGGGGTCGATATCGACGTCTGTTCTGGCTCCTTCTCCTCCGCTTTTTGCTCGGGCGTTTGTAATTGACGCCCACTCCTTAGGTTCACCGCTGCAATATGACCAGTGGTTTTGCCCTTTTGGTTGGGCACAGTGGACCCAGGGAATGATCCTTACGTTTTGGGTATTGCTTCCGCCAATTGACTCATTCGAGTCTCCATGTTGCGCTTCCAAACGTCGATCTCCCCAAGCCTAGAATTGATGCCCTGCAACTGAGTATGGACGGATTTGTTGGCTTGTTTGAAATCAGCATGGTTCCTCCGTATCTCATCAAGAATGATTTGCAGGTCATCTTTCCTTGTCTCCCGCTCAAGGTGCCCTGGTTCTCTATAGGGTGGGGGATCCCTTTGTTGATAGAACCTTTGATCGCCCCAATATTGTTGATTGCCCCCTCCATAGGAGCCTCTCGTCCACTTGACCTCCTCATGTTGTTCAACCATGGATACTTGCTCAGTATGTGGACAGGCACTAGTGTTATGCCTTGTTGAGCCACACTCCTGACAAGTTTGATTGTTGCTCAGGAACCTGACTTGCTTTTGAAGGCGGCGTGTCTGATCGTTGTGGAATTGTTGCCGCACATCAGGATCTATCTCCCTTGGAGGCTCATATAGTGGCATTGATGGGGCAGGCCTTGTATCATAGGTCGCAGCAGCCACATAAGTGTTGTCAAAGTTCACGAGCCTCTCAATGGTCTCCCATGCCTCCATTGGTGTAAGCTCAATGTACCGATAGGCGGTATATGAATTTATCCTCTCCTTATTCGGCGCATCAAGGGCATTGTAGAATAGCTCCTGGATGACATATGGAAGTTGCCCATGCGTCGGGCATGATCTCAGCAAGTCCTTAAATTGCTCCCACGCTTGTGTTGCAGGGGGCATTCATTAGGTCTTCCTTCAAAAGTATTTCTTTTTATCTCAGATAGGAAGTTAATTTTTATTTCATAATTGGAGTGAGGAATTAAAATAGCGGATTTAGGAACATGAAGCGGCGGATGCATGTATTGCATCGCCGTCTGTGGATACTGATTTAGCCGCTCTTGGGCTTGTCTGCGCGCATCCTCCTCCCTATCAGCACGGACTTGCTCTGCAGCAGCGGCGGCCCTCTCAGCGGCTATTGTAGCATTGTGGTCCTCGATCTCCTTCCTCAACCGCTCTATGGTCTTAGCTTGCGTCTCATTGTTAGCCATGATGCGTATTGCCTTGTTGCGAAGATGGTAGAAACGTTCAGGCTCGTTGATTGGTTCCAGGATAGGTCTGCGATCAGAACATCACATAAACCTGCAAAATAAGCTTAAAAAAGATCGTGCTTAAACTCCGGTGGCGATTGATTGCCTCCCCGGCAACGGCGCCAATTTGTTTGCTTTATGGGATGTGTGTAGGGATTCAAATAATTAAAATAAACAATTCTCAACTAGACTACTCCCTGTCCCAAACAAATAATACAAGAGTCCCCTCCCAATGTAGTAGTAGGGTAATTCAGGATCGAATCCACGAGGAGGTATGTCAGCGCTTCCCTTGTTGTACTTACGATCAAAGCTTTTGACCTCAGAAGACACTCGATATTAATGTGTTTGGTCGATATCGACCTCAGTTCTGGTTGATTTCCAGAGTAGTTCCTACAGAAGACAAAAGTAGCAAAGTCGACGTCGAGCAGAGACCTCGATATCGACGTTAGACCTCGATATCGACCTTTACAGTCGATTCCGATGTTTGTCACAGAAACTGTAATTCGTAACCAATTGTCAGAAAAGAGTCCGAAGAATGTAAAATGGTAAAGATGATGATCATAAACAAAACTAAAACTTTTATATTGATTTCAATAAACTTAAAAGCTTCCAAAGTCGGCGTTTCATGCCACAACGATAACAATGCAAGTTTTATGCTAAAGTTATGAAATTTAATGCCTTTCCGTCAAATAACTTTCGTTATCAACACTTAGGTGATTAGAGGCTCTCGCATAGTTTATAAGAGTTACTATCCAATTCATGAGCAATTCAAGTTCACAATATGAGTGGCTTTCGCTTCAATAATGCAAATAATGAATCTCCCTAACTTTCACAAAGAATCATGCATATGATAGAAGACGGAATCGCAAAAAAGTCATTGCTACATTGAATTATTGAAAGAAAACTACTTTGAAAGAAAGTACAACTGAACAAGCCAAATCTCCGCTCTCGCTTCTCTCCAACTCACTCGGCCCTCTCTCTCTAACTCCTTACTCTCTATTGAAACTGAAATTCTCTGCGTAATTGGATGCCTAAACTCAGCCCTACTGGCCTGTAGATATAGATATCGAACTTTGCTATCCAAAGACTCGAAACTTTATCTTTATTCTCTAAGATAAAACTTAAATAAAGTAAAAACTAAAACTCCTATGGTAAATCAGCTCATATGATAGCTCTGGTGTTGAAGATAAGAAATCTTGACTTTAGGATAGACGTGCAAGCTTCGGATAGAATTCTATCAAAATCTGAGTCGGATTCCTCTGCTGGGCAACATAGATATCGACCATGAACATCGATATCGACCTCTGTAAAACTCTATCTCGAGCTCTTCTTCTCCTACTCAGATTAGCACTCGACTTCTATCTTTTAGCTAGATCTGACAACATCGATATCGACCTTCGGACATCGATATCGACCTCACTGTGTCGACATGCTCTGCTTCATTTCCTGCTCGATTTCTATATCTATGCTGCACTCGATGTCGAGGTCCCCATTCGATTTCGACCTCTTCAGAAGACTTCGAGTTCTTTTTCCGCTCTTCCAAATCTGTCCATTTTTATCCTGTTTTCTGCGAAGTCACATAGAAACTCGTGCAGACCCATATATTTGACATTTAAGCATAAAATACACTAATCCCATGTTTTCCCACTAATATGCATGCAAATGATTGATAAAATGGACTTTTATGTGCATAGAAAATATGGCAATTTGCGCGCACATCACATTGTCATGTTGAAACCACATATGAGGGAATGAACTAAGCGTAATGACTTCGATAGGATCTTCCATTATTGTATCCTTCAATTCTTCAAGGGGTAGTGAGATGGGTTTCTCATAATCAAGAGAAGAAGACGGCAGAGGTTCATCAGCAACAGTGCGGCGGCCGCCGCCCTCCTGCGGCAGTCGCCGCTCCTCAGAATTTTCACCCTCCATTACGACTTCAACTCCTTCTTCTTCTAAGCCCCTTTCCTTCTTGGTGCTTCAAATTTGAATGAGTTGGTTCATTTGATTCTTCAAGTTCTTACTACTCTCAGCTTGCTCTTGCAACACTTGTGCAAGGCTCTGGAATGGATCCTCTAGGTATGTGACTGAGTCCTCCATTAGAGGAGAAGACATGGCGAGCAATTCTTCCTGTGCAGCATGGTAATCCATATAACAGAAAAAATCCCACAACCCCGATAATCCTCCTAACCGCTTCAGGCCTCCGTTACTCATGTACTCAACAAGCGCTCGCGTCTCAACAGTCATCCTATCAATTATGCAAATAATCATATGGATGCTGAATTGATAACGCCATGAACCAAGGTCGTCAACATACTTATGCAATCTAGTGAAGTATTGGTGAAAGCTCTCACCTTCAAACTTTGCTAATCTCAACATCTTGCAAAAGTTAGTAGCAAGGGCATCATGAGCCGTAAGATAGGTTCACAACGGGTTAGATATATTCACTAAAATCAATAAATATATAAAACAAAGAAATAAACTCGATTCCCCAGCAACGGCGCAAAAATTTGACGGGAGGAAATCGTTGTGTCTCCTATCATAAGTAAAACTCAAACCTACAAACTAGTATAGCAAGTAAGTAAGAGGTCGATCCCACATAGAATCAAGTATTCCCAAGCAATGTGTATTTATCAATTAGTATAAATGGGGGTTTTGGTTGATTGAAATAAGAAAGAAAACAAAATAAACTTTAAACAAGTTGATGCATAAAAATTTAGAAAAAATCGCTCTACCTACAACTATCCACTTTATTTCTTCAAGGTGATGTTGTAACTTCCTCTTGTCCTTTTAGTCTTCCTATGAATGCCCTTTTCCCGACCTAATATAGTTACCAGTCCAATCAGTCCTAGAAACCCTTATCTCATGAGCAGTCCCTCAGAAAAGGATTTAACCCAATCGACAGCTTTCAGTTCAGAGATTAACCAATGTATTAGCAGTCCCTAAAGAGGGATTTAACAACACATCCAAATTCCTACCTATCCTATTAGTTCAATCAGCCCTAAAGGGATAAGTTTGCTACTTGGGTTAAGGTTCGCAATCAGGAATCTACAAAACCCTAGCAATTAAATTGATTCTACCAAGTTGATCAGGCAAGATAAAATAAAACAATCAACAATCAAGCAAAAAGAAGTCAAAACATTCAATATAGGAAATAAGGAACAAGATTCAGAAACTCACAACTCAATCCAAACAAAGCATCAAATTGCAAGTAGAACGAAGAGAGTTTAGTCGCCTATAGCGAACATCGTTGTCAATCTAAACCAAATTGTGAATGATGAATGTTAATGAATGAATGAAAACCTAGGGCTAAGCCCTCTCTAAAATCATGCCCAAGAGCCGGCCTTCCAAAAGATAGATAAATAGGTCTAGCATAGAACAAAAAGTTGCTGCACACAAAACCCTAAAAGCGCCGTGATGTACATATTTAGTATACCTTTTAGTGCATCTTTTGACTTCATATTTCATTCGATTCCTAAAATAAAGGTTGAAAATAATGTAAATTTGTGTAGAATGGGCTAACGTGCAAGAAATAGAGTCTGCACAAGTTTTGGTCTAATTATGTAGGAATTAGAGCGAAATTGGAGTCAAAACAAAGAAACCAAGGAAAGCAGAAAAGTGGTCGAAATTGACCTATCTAGTCGATATTGACTGAAGTATCGACAACAGACCCTGAGTGTCGAGACCGACCAAGAAAAACCAGTAGAAGAAAAGCACTCGATATCCCTACCTGAGGTCGATATCGACCAAGACCCAGAAATCGAGTGGAGTTGAGCCCGTCGAGCAGAAACGAAGAGGTCGAAATCGACCTGGCTGGTCGATATCGACTGGATTTCAACACGGGTTAGACACGCTTTTCGGGACGCAGATTGCCATTCTATCAACAAGAGCCACGGTTTATCCTTTGTAATTTAGATAGATTATACCTTGGGGATATTTCCTTTTTACCCTAAAGGTTTATTTAGTTATTTAGATATTTACTTAAATAAAAGATCTATCCTACTTGTTTGGATAGAGATTAGATAGAGGATAGAAGATACTATCCTTGGATAGCAAGGATTAGTAGCCTATAAATAAAGCCCTAGGGGGCTGGCATTCATTCATTCAATCATACAACCCACAATAGCAATAGAGTAGAGATAGAGAGAAGTTTTAGGGCTTGGCATTTGCGAGAGCCGACGTTGGATTGTAAAGTTTCGGAATTATTAATGCAAGTTTTCTTTTTCAAATCAATGTTGTTTCCTACGATGAAGAGCGAGTAGTTTCCCAAAGCTTCTAGGGTCGGAGTGAGCCCGACGTTAGCCCTGCGTGCCTGAGGTAAGTATTTGATGTTGATATCGTTGTGTTTATATCATCTCCTACGATTCTATGTTTAGTCCTTATCGAAAAAAAAGGGATTCATGCTAACAACTTAAGTTATAAACATAAAATTGGTAGAGACAATTAGGTTTATTTACAAGAGTAATCCTAAGAGTTGGTGTACAGCTAAATCTTGTCCCTCGGGTGAAATAGCGCAATTGTCCATCTTATTTGCCTTATCGCATGCATTGGTTAACGTTGTGGTAAACCCTAGCCTTAGGAGTTACCTTTTATATCTTCTATTCACACTAAATATCTTGTCTTTATTCTGTCCATTGCTCCCTTCTTCATCCTTATTTATTCGACCTTTCTTCGTCGACAAAAACTAACGTTTCTGCAGGAAGCACTCGATATTGACCCTACTAGTCGATATCAACCACTTTGCCTTCGTCGATGGTTTTCTGTGTTGACGTCGATCCTCCTGCACGAACTTGATGAGGTCGATTTCGAGTAACCCACTCGATATCGACTGCCCCTTGTCGACTGCCAGTTTTCTGAGCCAGCCGATTTCTGCCACTAACATTGATACCGACCACCCCTAGTCGATATCAACTGCTGTTTTTATCTCTACAGGTCTTCTGTTGTAGTAGAAATCGACAGCCAAGGTCGACATCGAGCTTTTAGGTCGAGATCGAGGCTTCTTGTCGTCAAAAGACGTGAGCTTTCAAGGCTATCTAGGACCTCGCTAACCTGCTTCCTCGTGGATCGATCCTGACTACCCTTTTACTACAACGGGAGGAAGTCTTGTAATTATTTGCATAGGCTAGGATTCGATTCGCATCTATATCTTTATATTTGTTTAAGAACTCGATTTCCTCCTATCAACAAATTGGCATCGTTGCCAGGGAAGCAATCAATCGCGCCCTAGTAGTTTATATCACGTCTCTTTCTAGTTTTGCTTTGCAGGTGTATTAGACGTGTTGATTGCACGCCTGAATTCGAAGGAGTATACGACCTTGAACGCTATCTCCATCTAATGTCCCGAGCTCAAAGAATCATGGAAGACAACGAGACCCAGGCTGAGCTGATTGAGCAACTTAGGAAGCAAGTCGAGGACTTCACAACTAGAGAGGCGGCACTCAAAGAGCGTGCAGACAGGGAGGAGGAAGCAAGGAGGCAAATAGAAGGCCAAATCAACACCCTCCATCAGAATGCCAAGCAATACATGCACCCTGTGCTCTCAGTGCCTGAATAGGCTATTCTTATCCCTCCTTCTACTTTTGAGATTAAACCTAATTTTTTGAATGAGATTAGGCGACGTCAATTTGAAGGGAAACCTAACGATTTTCCTCTAGATCATATCTCTTTATTCATCGACTTGTGTGATACTATTGCTGATGGACAAAGCCTTGAATATGTAAAATTAAAGGCTTTTCATTGGTCTCTCGCAGGGAAAGCTCTAGCATGGTTGGAGAGCCTAGCCCCCAGATCGCTCCGCACGTGGGATGATACGCCAGAAGATCATGACTTTCAAACAAAGGCCACATAAAACCCTGGCGCAAGTGTGGGAGCGGTTTAAGGAGCTGCTGAGGTCTTGCCCTACGCATGGGCAACCACCCTACATCATCCAGGAAATCATCTACAACGCCCTGAACGTAGCTAATAAGGAGATAATCAACACTTTTACCTCGTATGGGTATCTTGAGCTCCTACCACAATAATCTTGGGATACTATAGAGAGGTTGCTAGAATTTGACAACACCTATGGGACTCATGCGGCCTCCGACTCAAGGCCTGCCCCATCTATGCCACTCTGTGAGCCCTCCAAGGAGATTGATCCTGATGTCAGAGATCAATTCATGCAAGATCAACTCAGGAGGTTGCAAAAACAAGTCAAATTCCTCTCCGCTAACCAACCATGCGCCAAATGTGGCTCCATCAGGCATATCACCACTAAATGCCCCCATACGGAGCAAGTACAACTAGCGGAGACCCACCAAGAGGCACGCTACATGAGGAATCCCAATCGCCAGGGGTACCACAATTGGGGAAATCAACCACCCCAATATAACCCCAGGGATCTTCCACCTTATAGAGCTCCAGGCCATCCGGAGAGAGAACCATGATGAGATGATGTCCAACTCATTCTCGAAGAGTTAAGGAGGAACCAAGCGACAAGTCAACAATCCAGCAACGCTATCCAAAACCAGCTTCAGGGCCTCAACGCCCGAATGGGGGAGATGGATACTTGGAAGAAGACGATTGAGACCCAACTGGGACAATTGGCGGCCCAAATCCAAAAGCCACCCGGAAAATGATATGCGCGCAAATTGCCATATTTTCTATGCACATTTATGTCCATTTTGTCATTATTTGCATGCATATTGGTTGGGAAAGCATGAGATTAGTGTAGTTTATGCTTATTTGCAAAATATAGAGTTCTACATGAGTTTTTATGTGATTTCACAGAAATCGAGACGAAAATGGATCAATTTGTACGAGAGGACAAGAGTGGAAAAAGAACTCGAATTCTACTGATGAGTAAAAATCGACCTATAGACTCGACATCGAGTGAAAGAGAGCACCAGAAATCTAGCAGAGGAGAGAACAGAGCATGTCGACACAGAGAGGTCGATATCTACTGAACCTGATCGATATCGAGTGCCCCAAATTGAGTGAATAGATAGAAGTCGAGTGCTAATCCGAGGTCGAGTAGAACTGCTCAAGATAAAGAAAAGAAGAGGTCGATATCGATGTATGATGGTCGATATCGCCACGGCCAAGTACTTATTACTTCTTGGGTTGTAATTGCTATCTTATTAAGCTCAGCCGCCATAGCTGTTCAGAATCCACAAACCATTCCGACTGGCGGTCTGTCGAGCCGTATGCAATGCGCAAAAGATGCACGTACGGTTGTTCAAGTTTATTGTTATTCGTGCGGGAATTCTTTGAAAGATACAAAAGAAAAAAGAGTGGTATTTGCTAGCAACAACATAATGGAGGCAGTGACAGATCCGATGATGTTTTTGATAGAATTCTATCCGAAGCAATGCATCTTAGGAATAAAGATAGAGTTTCTTATCCTTGGATAGCGAGGTTAGAGAACTATAATTAGAGGCCATTAGGGATGATTTTAATCATCCAAGCACACAGAATTTCAGTTTTCAATATGGTAGCGAGAGAGTAGAGAGAGAGAGAGAGCCGAGTGAGTTGGAGGGAAGCGAGAGCGGAGATTTGGCTTTGTTCGGTGTACTCTTTCTTTTGCTAGTTTAATACAAGTATTTTCTTCTCCATGATGATGAGTTCAATGATGAAGCACAAGTAGTTCACCCACTTTTAGGGTCGGGGTGAGCCCGACGATAGCAATGTAAGTTTGTGCGTCAAAGGTATGATTTTATGCGATTCCGTCTTCTATCCTATGCATGATCCTTTGAGAGAGTTGAGGAGATTCATTATTTGCATTATTGAAGCGAAAGCCAATCATATTGTGAATTTGGATTTGTCATGAAATTGGATAGTAACTCTTAGGTTTTATGCGAGAGCCTCTAATCACCTAATAGTAGGTAACGAAAGTTATTTGACGGAAAGGCATCATCTTTCATGAATTTGGCGTAATACTTGCATGGTTATCATTATGGCATGAATCCCCGACATTGGAAGCTTTTAGTTTATTGAAGTTAACAAAATCTATGTTTTTATTCTGTCCACCCTTCCATCATCATTCTTACGTTCTTCGGACATCTTTTCCGACGCAATTTGGTGATATTTTCTATTTCTATTGAAGACTCGATTTCCACTGCAGAGGTCGATATTGAGTGCTGACATCGATATCGAGTGAAAATCTCAACGTAGACTTTGCTTTCTGTCTTCTGCAGGAAACTACTGGAAATCGACCAGAACTGAGGTCTATATCGACCAGTCTACTCGATATCGAGTGGTCTTCTGGAGTCGAAACTTGATCATGATTGCAAGCTTAGGAAGCGCTGATATACCTCCTCGTGGATTCGATCCTGAATTACCCTACCACTACATCGGGAGGGATTCTTGTATTTTATTTGCTTGGACAAGGGAGTCGGTTTAGTGTGATATTATATTGATATTTTATTTTAGCGATCCCTCCCCCTACGAACAGCAAATTCCCTGGACAACCACAAGAAAATCCAAGGGGGCAAGCCGGGCACATTGCCTCTATCAATCTAAGGAGTGGACGCACATTGCCCGAGCCAAGGAGCGAAGGAGAAGTCACTAGAGACACAGTCGATGTTGACCCCTAGTCGATATCGAGGGCCCTGTCGACGTCGGACCTACAGTCGATATCGAGCCTACTGTGAAGCACAGAACGAAGCCAGAGGGGCACTCGATATTGATATCGACCACCCTACCGATGTCGACCCCTCTGGAAATCGACCACAGCTTTAGACTCCCTCAAGGTCGACCAAACCAGTCAATATCGACCACCCTGATGTCGATGTTGACCTGTCCAGAAAGTAGAAATCGACCACTTCACCTCCAAAGCCATCCAAAACTCTACCGTATCCTTCCAAGGCGCTGCGGGATTCAAGAGACACTAAATTCAAACGCTTCGTGAAAATCCTACAAGGTCTAAATCTCGCCATACTACTCACGGAAGCGCTCAATGAGATGCCCACATACATGAGGTTCCTAAAGGACATCTTGTCCAAAAAGAGGTCCATCCTAGAGATCGCCGGCGAATGCAATTCAATTGAGTTCTCTAAAAAGCGCGGCGATCCAGGCAAGTTCGCGATAACGGTAGGGGTTGGTAACCATCAATTCAAAGCCCTTTGTGATCTTGGGGCTAGTGTTAGTTTGATGCCCTTGTCGATATGGCAGCAAGTGGGCGTAGGAGCATTGGAGCCCTTCGACATGAAGCTTTACATGGCGGACAACTCCTATGTGAGACCAACTGGGGTTGTGGATGATGTCCTTGTCAAGGTGGGGAAGTTCTTCATACCCATGGACTTCATCGTTTTGGACATGCTGGAGGATCTTATTGTGCCTATCATTCTTGGTAAGCCATTCTTAGCAACAGCGGATGCCAACATCAATGTGGGGAATGGCACCCTTACATTCACAATCGGCAACGAGGTCTTGGAGTTTCGCTTCAACCCTACAATGAGAGAAACAAAGCCACTAGAACAAGATGTCCTCTCACCGGCTATGAAGAAGCTTTGCAAGTTTTTATTGGCGAGGACGGAGACAGGAAGAAAAGTCGACATCAACTGCAACCAGTCGATATTGACTAAATCACTTGGAATCGACCATAACAACTCGATATCGAGTGAGCCAGATGATTTCCCGGAGCTTAAATATTGGGTCCCCAACGTTGACATCGACCATCACCAGTAAACATCGACTTCTGCATTCGATATCGACCCTTCTTTGTCGAAATCGACTGGCCCTCAGCCCGAAGATCACTGTTTTAGGCCCGAACAGGTAAGCCCAGGTATGATCCCTAACCCTCCTCTGTCCTTTACTGATAATTCAACTAATGGGAGGGTTATAGCTCCATGGTTTGCCCATCTTGCAAAAGTTAGGTCAAGGAAGAGAAGAAAAGAATTCAATAAAGAGCCTAACGAAGAAGAAGCCTTGGTTGCCGAACTTAGCTACTATCAAAAGGACCTAGATAATCCAGGAGAAGGCACAAGATTGAAGGGTCCCTACCTTAAAGGTTCATGAAGCATTGACGGAGAAGTCGGCCTAGCGACTCAAAAATCTAGAGCTTGTGAATAAAACTTTGATTTTTTTTTCATAGATGGTTTTTAGGGATTTGAATTTTGGATTTTTAAACTTTTAAAACTGTGATAATTCATTGTTTTATCTATTATTCTAACAAAGATTTCAGGTTGCCAAGCAAAAGGAACGACGAGAAAGAAAAGAAGCTTCTGCAGAGGCAGTCGAAATCGACCAAGCTAGTCGAAATCGACCACCCTAGGGTCGAGCCATCTCCTGGAGTCAACATCGATGACTCAGGAGCGAAATACATCATTCGATATCGACCAACATAGTCGATATCGACCAGATCCAGGCGGCCCTCGACTTCACCTTCTTCCTCGACTTCGACAGATGTAGTCGACATCGACCACTGTCCTCGACATCGACTACTGGCATCGACCAACTTGAAATCGACCTGAATCCGCAGGTTGCGCTGTAAGTTTGTCTCTACCCTTGTTCTTCTTTTAATACAGTGAGGAATCTGTATATTTTAAGTATGGGGTGGGGGTGAAACATGTCTTATGGTCACAACTTGGCTTTCTTTTTTGCATTGCATTGCATGTTTAAGTTTTTGTTCTTAGTTTTACTTTCATAAAAAAATGTCAAAAAATCCAAAAAAAATTAGAAAATGTCAAAAAAGAAAAAATGCATGTTTACTTTTTATGTTTGTTTTTAAACCCTACTTAGACGTCCAATGATAAGAACTCAATAGCTGACTTGATCATGTAAATCCAATGGCATATTTGGATGGTTTAGCCTAAGTCCTTAAAATGGTTTTTATATTGACTGTGAACTTGTGATGAAATTGAGCACATATGATCCTAGGCTAAAAACAAATCCAACAAAAATTGTCCTCGTGAGAATTTTAGCCTATAGGGAGAATATCAAAAAATCCCTCTGCTTTCTTGAGTGCATTTACTCTTCCTATGCATCTCTAAATGTTGTGATAGTTATTCAAAGCCAATACATATATATGTTTATGTTTACGAGAATTAAATGATGGAGGCATCTTTTGAGCCATTTTTATCCTCTCTTTACCTACCATGCATTATCTCTGCTTGAAGCCAGAATATTAGCCTGAGCCTTATATTGCAAACTCCACAAAATTATCCCTAGCCGAATTGAGCCTGACCCCCATTTGGGAATTGAGATTTAGATTGGTTAGAATAATGCATCGTGGAAAGAAAAGTGCATAGATTTAGTTTTGAGCAAAGAAAATTATGGGATGGTACATATTTGCATCTTGTCATATTTTGTAAAAGGATTTTTGGCTCACCATATAAAAGCACCTTTATTTTATTATTTTCGAAAAAAAACCCGAAAAAAAGAAAAGAATATATTGTTATATGTTGTGCATGAGCACAATTCCTTAGTTTCTTTTATCTTTAATACAAGCTCTATACTTTTGAGAGCATATTAAGGTTTGAAAGAAGGTTGATGAGCATTTTTGAAAGATAAGGTTGGAAAGTGCAACATTGTAAGAGATATGGTTTGGATATAGTAGTGATAAGGTTTAGGAGTCTTGATTCCCGAATTTTATAAGCACCACATAGCCAAATAATTCCATACCCTCTATTTGATACCAAGCGCCATTACAACCCCGCCGAATGGAGTCTTCTTTGAAGTCTTCCATACCCTTCGGATGGTTCTTATTGCATTTACATGATTGGTTGCGAAGTGGATTATTATAAATTGCAATGTTTATGAGATTGTATATGGAATTGAGTTGAGCGTTGATCTTCATAGCCTAAAAACATTGAGAGTTGAGTGAAAACACATTATCTCTGTGAGGTTGGATCAAAAATTGCACATGCCTATGGATCGCCTAAATATGTGCTATGACGTTAAATTCACTTGCTTTGCTTTGCTACCATTATGATGTTGCTTTTGACAAGGGCAAAGACTTGAAGGGTGTGTTGTAGGTGTTGGTTATTGCTTGATTATTGCTTGAGGACAAGCAAGTCTATGTATGGGGTGTTTTGATGTACATATTTAGTATACTTTTTAGTGCATCTTTTGACTTCATATTTCATTCGATTCCTAAAATAAAGGTTGAAAATAATGTAAATTTGTGTAGAATGGGCTAACGTGCAAGAAATAGAGTCTGCACAAGTTTTGGTCTAATTATGTAGGAATTGGAGCAAAATTGGAGTCAAAAACGAAGAAACCAAGGAAAGCAGAAAAGTGGTCGAAATCGACTTATCTAGTCGATATCGACTGAAGCATCGACAACAGACCCTGAGTGTCGAGACCGACCAAGAAAAACCAGCAATAGAAAAGCACTCGATATCGACTACCTGAGGTCGATATCGACCAAGACGCAGAAATCGAGTGGAGTTGAGCATGTCGAGCAGAAACGAAGAGGTCGAAATCGACCTGTCTGATCGATATCGACTGGATTTCTACACGAGTTGGACACGCTTCTCAGGACGCAGATTGCCATTCTTCAACAAGAGCCACGGTTTATCCTTTGTAATTTGGATAGATTATACCTTGGGGATATTTCCTTTTTACGCTAAACGTTTATTTAGTTATTTAGATATTTACTTAAATAAAAGATCTATCCTACTTGTTTGGATAGAGATCAGATAGAAGATAGAAGATACTATCGTTGGATAGCAAGGATTAGTAGCCTATAAATAAAGCCCTATGAGGCTGGCATTCATTCATTCAATCATACAACCACAATAGCAATAGAGTAGAGTTAGAGAGAAGCTTTAGGGCTTGGCGTTTGCGAGAGCCGACATTGGATTGTAAAGTTTCGGAGTTATTAATGCAAGTTTTCCTTTTCAAATCAATGTTGTTTCCTACGATGAAGAGCGAGTAGTTTCCCAAAGCTTCTAGGGTCGGAGTGAGCCCGACGTTAGCCTTGCGTGCCTGAGGTAAGTATTTGATGTTGATATCGTTGTGTCTATATCATCTCATACGATTCTATGTTTAGTCCTTATCGAAAGAAAATAGATTCATGCTAACAACTTGAGTTATAAACATAAAATTGGGAGAGACAATTAGGTTTATTTGCAAGAGTAATCCTAAGAGTTGGTGTATAGCGAAAGCTTGTCCCTCGGGTTAAATAGCGCAATTGTCCGTCTTATTTGCGTTATCGCATGCATTGGTTAACGTTGTGGTAAACCCTATCCCTAGGAGTTACCTTTTATATCTTTTATTCACACTAAAAATTTTGTCTTTATTCTGTCCATTGCTCCCTTCTTCATCCTTTCTTCGTAGACAAAAACTAACGTTTCTGCAGGAAGCACTCGATATCGACCCTACTTGTCGATATCGACCACTTTGCCTTCGTCGATGGTTTTCTGTGTCGATGTCGATCCTCCTGCATGAACTTGCTGAGGATGATTTCGAGTAACCCACTCGATATCGACTGCCCCTTGTCGACTTGTAGTTTTCTGAGCTAGTCGATTTCTGCCACTAACAGCGATATCGACCACCCCTAGTCGATATCGACTGCCGTTTTTGTCTCTGCAGGTCATCTGTTGCAGTAGAAATCAAAAGCCAAGGTCGACATCGAGCATTTAGGTCGAGATCGAGGCTTCTGGTCGACAAAAGACATGAGCTTTCAAGACTACCTAGGACCCCGCTGACCTACTTCCTCGTGGATCGATCCTGACTATCTTTCTACTACAACGGGAGGAAGTCTTGTAATTATTTGCATAGGCTAGGATTCGATTCGCATCTATATCTTTATATTTGTCTAAGAACTCGATTTCCTCCTATCAACACGTCGCTGCTAGAACATGCAGCGGCCGCTGCTTGAGTTTTATGTGGCAATTGTGCGGCAGTCGCTGCATCCGTCCTTTACATCTCATGCAATTTGAATCAGCTCTCGTCGTCAATAGAAAAGTCGTATCTCTCTGAAAGAGCTTTCCAACGTATGGTCATAATAGTCTATCTGATAACCGAGGCCTCCAGAAAGTGCAAAACAAGTTCAGCATGTCTGGCGACAACTTTGCAAACTTGTTCTTCGTTTAGGCCTGCTCTTCTTCTCAGGACCTCTTTAGATATTCATGTAAGCTTTTTCGATCAACTAGACATCCTCGGCCAATGCGTTATCAACCCATGTCTCCTCCTCGGATTCACAGTTACCTGAAATAATCAATAAAAGCGTGTAGATTCCGACCCCACCAACATAAAAAGCAAATATGCAAATTGTACTTAAACCATGCATGGTATGCATCTTAACTAAGCTAAATGAAACCTATTATGCCCATCTAAATGAATGCTATCAACGAGTCTGCTGCATCTCCAAGGACAGTTTTGGTCCTACGGCCAAAGAAGACGCTCCCATTTTCTTCCAAAGAGTTGAAGGATCCCACAAAAGGGAAATTCAGACGTTTTGTGAAGATGCTTTGGTAGGCTGTTTTTAGTAGATGTAATTGTGTCATTGGTACTGGTCCCCAAAATACAGAATATCCTAACTCAATTCTAAACAAAAGATTAGTATAACATACAAGTAAGCAGTCAATCCCACAGAGAAGACTGATTCGTAATTCTTAAGAAGATTCTGTAAACTAATGGCAACAAGATTGTAGTAAGCAATTGAAATAAATAAAGATGCAAAGGAATAATGATTGTAAGTTGATAATAGTATGGGAAGAACGCTTCACCTACAACTCTTGACCATGGTTTGGAGTTCATGGTCCTCGGATTGATTTCATTAGTATTCCTAGAGTTATGCCTGACTTGGCTTTGGTAGATTAAACCCGCATGAGCAATCACTTATTGAAGTAACATTACAAGAATAGCATTAATTAGCTAAGTACTTGACCTAATAGCAATATTAGCTACCATCCTGGAGAGCAATCGATAGACTTACGTAATCAATTCCCCCGCTTGCTACAAAGAAACCAATCTAAAGATAGGAATCACTAGTAGAGATGTAGTTTCCTTCTAGATGATTATTCATAGAGAGAACATGTGAAAATATCAAGCAATAAAGAACAAGGACGATAAATAAACAAAGAATAACTAATATGAAATCAAATCCTCACATGTTATCCAACCATGTCTTTGAATTGCAGGCGAAACTATGAGTTTAGCAACTCATTGCCAAAGTAAACCTAATTGTCTCTCTCTCTCTCTCTCAATCTCTCTAATTGTTCAACCAAAATGAATAGTTCTGTAAAATAACCTAATATACCGTCGTACAAAACCCTAGAAAATAAAATAATAATAAACTAATAACAAGATATTCGGATGAATCGAATCTTTTGATTGTGCACGACTGGCGGGCGCCGGTGAAATAGCGGTGGGCGCTGCTTTTATAGTAGCTCGATTCTTCTTATGTCTTCAATATTATGCTCCATAGCTCACTTGATGCTCTTCCCTTGGACTCTCTAATCCTCCAAAATCATCCTTTCTAAATCTCCCAAACCTCCATTCAAGCTCGAAATGTAAAACTGCGGAATAAACACAAAATAGCGTAGATTCCGAACTCGAATAAGACTTATCTATAATGCCTATCTAAAATATGCATTATCAAATCCCCCTCACACTTAAGCTCTTGCTTGTCATTAAGCAAATGAAGAATAGACATAAATTAATGCATCCCACAGGAGATTCCTTCATAAATCAACCTCATCAAAAGCAATATCAAATCAAAGCGCAAATATGAACAAAGCACATAAACATCATAACATGTATATATATATAATCAAGTAGCCTGCATGCTTATCAATCCAACCTCACAAGGGAAAATATGGGTTTCTCTCACTCTCATGTGTTTAGGCTTTTAAGCATAAACTCAACTCAATTCTATATGCAAACATCAACTTGAATATTGACACTTATATCACAAAATCTCCATCGGATACATCAAAGCAAAATAAGAAACATCAAGAGGAATTTCCCTGAATGGAAATCTTCAAAGAAGACTCCATTCGATGAGATTGTAATGAGGCTTGGAAGAAACATAAGGGCAAGGAATTGTATTTAGTCATGTGATGCTTTCAATTCCAGAAACTAAGATTCCTAAAACTTTCAACATAACTCAAACCAACTCAAAAATAACATCAAGCTCTCTTAACAACATAACTTTAAAAAATATAAACATTAAGCTCTAAAAATATATAAACTCTCAAAATCTAAACTAAACATTTACCAAACTCTCATATGCAACTGAATAAACAAGGCTCCTATTTCATCATCATTTTTTTTCTTGTCTTTTCTTTCTTTCTTTTTTCTTTTTCTTTTCATGAGTCATAAACATGAAGTACCAATATGAGGACCATAAGCACATAACATTACATATCACTCAAAACCATGACAATATGCACTCACTTTAGCTTTTCCCTTAAAACTCAAAATATCGTTCTTAACCAACTCTAAATCCTAATTCTCGGATGGGTAAGGCTTATCACAGGCTAAGAAACATGAATTTTGTGGAGCTTTAAAGAAAATGGCTAAAGGCTCAAACTGGCTTCAAACAAAGATATAACATAGGGTAGGTATGGATAAAATGTGGCTAAGAAATATGCCTCTACCATATGCAACATATAAGTAATGATCATGTATATAATCGGTCTCAAAAATAGATAACCATGTCAATACTCATATATAGATGCATAGGAAGAGTAAATCACACCACAAAAGTGAAAGGGAAAATATAATTGCAATTCCTTATAAGGCTAAAAATTCTCACAAGGACGATTCTTGTTGGATCTAAATCATGCCTAGGAACTTATATCATACATGCTTAATTACATATGCCTAGTCATATCTCATAAAATAAATTTCCAAGACAAGGTCAAATCATCCAGAATTCCATGGGATTTTTGTATAATCATGCCAAAATGAAAAAGAGGATAAAATAAGCTAGATGGGTATTTGCATAACACATATGTATCCAATGCATGATATTTTTGGGTTTTTCGACATTTTTTAATTTTTTTTTCAACTTTAATAAGAACAATAAACAACGTAAACAAAACATGAAACAACAAGCTCAAATTAAATATAATTCAAACAACTTAAACAAAACATGAAACTAAAAACATAAACATGAACTAAAATAGGGTCAGATGGTCTCCTCACATCCTCATCGGCGGCCACATGATGTATATCAAAGTCTGCAATAGTAGGGCTAGGGGTGTTATGTGAACATGAGTAGCTCGAATTCGACTCGTACTCGCTCGATAAAAACTCGAGCTCGAGCTCGTTCATTTTCTAAAGGAGCCGAGTATGAGCACATTTTTAAGCTCGATCGAAAACTCGGCTCGTTCAAATTAAACCTGAATAGCTCGAATTTTATAGAATTTCTAAAATTCCCTTTAAGTTACTATATAATGAGCAAGTAAAACTGCTTAAAGCTCGAAAAAAGCTCGGCTCAAGCTCATTCATTGTAAAGACTGAATATATTCATATTATTATTATATATATTTATTTCGGAAGGGTAATTGACTATATTTGAGTAGATTTGAAAATTCGGAAAATTTTGAATATTCCGTCCTCGAGCAACGTGTTTTAATCCTTTCGAAGTAGATTCCGGCATCGTTTTAAAATTTGGGTTGTAGTGGATTTTTTTATATCCGTTCTTGAGTATGATTATCGAAAATTTTTTATTAATTCCCGTAATGATTTTATAATTCGATTAAAATTGTCGAGCGTCGGGATTCGATTGGGCGAGCGGGTTTTGAACCTATTCCGCTAATTTGAATTGGTATTGTGGGACCTCTTTTAATTTCTCTATTTCTCTCTCTGTCTCTCTCCTTCCCTCCCACTCTCGGATTCCTGTTGCAATGTTGATGGTCCCCCTCCTTCACCTTGTCCTCTTCCAAACCAGCACCACACCTTCCTCTGCCTCATACTCTCTCCTCTCCCACACCCAAAATTCAGAAAATGGTCCCCTTCAATTGGAATCCCAAACCAGCACCACACCTATCTCCTCTCTCTCTCTCCCTCTTCTGGCTCTGTAAACCACCACCTTACCTTTCATCTGATTCACCTTGTTCAACCTCCTCGTTTTGTTCGACTTTCAGCCGCCAGGAAGCACCACCAGCAGCCACCATGTCCTCACCTTCCAGCCTCCACGGCACCACCACACCCCTTTTCCTCTAGCTTTCGAAGCCCCTGTCTTCGTAACCCAAGGAGCCTAGCAACGCAGCTCCGAATCCCCTACTCCTCCCTTCTCTTTTGACGAGCAGAAGCAGCAGGCGACACCAGCTTCTCCTCCCTTTCCTTCGACGCCGACGAACCCAAGGAAACCGCCCAGAAGAGGTGGAGCCGCCGCCGAACACAACACTCTTCTTCTACCCCTGTTTCGTTTAAAGAAAGGTCGATTCCGTTTCTTATTAGATTTCGGTTCCCTCTTGTCAAAATCCATTTTTGCTCATCTTTCCTCACTCATCCTAGGCCGGAGCAAGGTTCCTTCCACTCCACTTGAAGCCAGAGCAGCCGGAGTCACCCTCGGAGCCTCTCGTTGTCGGAAAATCTACTCTCGGCAATCCCTCTCTCCTTCCTCTCCTTCCCTCGGGTTTGAGTTTCTTTGGGTGGGGGACAATCGAAATTGGTGGTTGATCTGGATGGGTGAGAGTTCGGTTGAAAGGCTGCTGCCGGTGGCCTGGGCTCTTCTTTTCTTCTTCCTCCATTTCAGCGTAGCAGGAGCTCTGTTCCATCGCTTTGGGGAAGACGGGTTCAATGCCGGTTCAACACCCTTCTCTTTCTTTTACTTTTAGCCGATTCAGTTCCGGTTCATTATACTCAAATGGGGTGGGATCCGGATAGGCTTGCGGGTCTGGGCTTGGATCCGGGTTTGCCTTTCGGGTTGTGGGCTGGACTTCTTCTATTGGGTTGGGGGTTGTTTAGAGCTGTGTTTACATTTGGATTCGGTTATATATGTTATGTTTATAAGGGTGATTTTAAGATATGGATTTTAAAGAAAGTTATGCCGGAATTATTTTAAATGGTATGATCTTATAAATTGGTTAAGAATTTAAATTGTTATATGTTGATTATATGATATGTTATATCCTTAATTGAATATTATTATTATTTTGGATTTTGGTTATAATTGTAAAACTTGGAAATAAATTGTTATGTATTGTTTATTTGTTTTAAAATAGCGTTAATTGGATTATTGATATGTGATGCATTTTATGAGGATTTAACTATGTGAGTTAAAAATTTTAAAGTGAATTGTTGGTTTTGATTTATAAACATGATTTGTGAGCATAGGATTAATTTGATGATTTAATATTGGAATTTATTTATATAATGTTTTGAAACAATAAACATGCCGGAATTGTTTTATAATATGATTTTTGGAAATTGGTTTTAAGGCTTAAGTGTTAATGTCGGAAATTGAATAAACGATTTTAAAAGAATTGTCTGACTTTCTAAGTTAAGTTCTTTGAGAGAATTGTTTTGGGAATGAGATGATGAGATGAGATGAACATGGAATGATATTTTAATTATGATGAGATAAGATGGAATAATCTGAAATGAGATATGAGAAGAGATGTATGATAGTTAGGGGCGCCTTGTGTGAATTAGATAGACTTATGCATTTGTATGTTATTAGGTGATTGTGATATGTTGGACATTGCTTGCTATTGGTGACTCATTACTTGGATTCTGCTTCTGCCTTGTTCTTTGCTGTTCGGCTTATTCAGGTAAGTTCCTTTATGGGCTTACTCAGATTCGAAAGAGATTACCTGCTTGTGAATATATGACATACTAGGTGTTGCATAAGCATTAAAGCATGCCATGTAGTATCATGCTAGGATTGCACCTGTGATTGAGTATTCTATTTCTTTATGCGTATGAAACAGAACGGCTGTTATCTGTGATAGTCCTAGAGTCTCTGTTAGGGTCATAGGGTAGCCCAGCCCCATCGGGTGCCCTCAGTCTATCGAGTCGATATGATATGATATGATATGATAGCCCAGCACCATCGGGCAAGATATGAGATGATATGATATGATGATACCGTGGGTAAGTGCACTACCACGAGGATATTGCTATGCTATAGCACCGAACTGGCCAGTCTCTGCACTAACGGGAAGGGGTGCAGAGGTAGGAGAGGTACATGCCACTTGGCATTCTTTGGGCGCCTTTACAGTTCTTTTCCGCATATTGTAAATTAGGATCATGTTAGTGTGATTCAATTTCCGCATCTACATCATCTTTATTATTAGCGTATGTGTATATTCGCTTGCGGGACAGGGTCTGTTGGGGCCTCGGTCTGATCCCGCTCGCACCAATTGTTTTTAGGTTTGATTGCTCCCTGTCTCTATGGCGTGGGAAAGTCCCCCGGGCGATTACAAAGAAATCTGTCTAACCCTGCTAATTTGGCTATACAACTTAGAATATATGTTTTGGTTTTGACCCGGCTCTGTCGTGGCTTTTGTATCTAAATCTTACTTCCGCTCTACTTTCATTTATATTGAATTTCTATAACTAAGATTGACTGGGGTTCGAAATCCCCGCTTTGAATACTGACTGTTCATTAGAGGTTTAAAACCTCGACCCGTACTTGAATTGCAACATCCGAACGAAGGTATCCAACCTTCGAAACGTATCTCGGATATTTATATCCGGGCCGTTACATTCACTTCCTAAATGAGCCGAGTACGAACACATTTTTCAGCTCGAGTCAAAATTTAGGCTTGGCTCGAGCTCGTTCATATCGTAAATGAACTTAATATGAACCAGCGATACTCGGATCATTCGGCTCGAATAAAGCCCTAAGTAGGGCCCATCGGCAAGATGGAAAGGAGGTGTCTGCGGTGTGTCTTATGTGTCCTAGATAGCCAACATAATCTCTCTGGGGGATGAGGCTGCTGCACTCTCTCAACCATACACTCAACAATCAATGTATCCATATCAAATTTGTGGGAAGATCTCTCCGATCACAGGGAACTAACATCAACTCCAAAATAGTGTGCTAATAAGGTAACCAAGCCTCCAAATGAAACAATCACAGGGTGATCCTCATAGTGGTTCGTACGAACCCTCTCACACGCTCCAAGGAAAGGTTGCACCCAGTCAGGAACAACGATAGCCTCTGGGGTGAAGCAATATAGCAAATCAACCATGCCTATCCTTACCACTCTAGAATCCTCAAAATCGAAGAATGTCGAGCGTAGTACCAGCATGCACAAGCGAAGAGCCGGATGTATGAGCATATAATTAAACTCATGACACTTAAACTCATTGGGCCTCCTCGTCAAACTTCTCCAAATTTCAACGAATTTGAGCGCGTTCATGGTGGATTCCCACTTTGGAGAGCACTTCTTACTCACCCCAAAAGCTTCCATAAAAGACTGCTTCATAGCATAGCATTCTCTTCCCATTAACTTGAACCGAATATCCTTGGAGGACCGCACCTCTAATGTTGTCAAAAATTCCTTAACTAGGTATGGGTAGGTTGGTGCAATCCTTCTCACCAAACCTCCTAAACCACAATGCTCAAGTCATTCTACAATTATGTTCAACAAACATGATGTCCCAAAGCTTCTAAATTAAAGAACTTGGTTTGTACATTAATTCGATTGCTAAGCCAATTGTTTTTAGGTTTGATTGCTCCCTGTCTCTATGGCGTGGGAAAGTCCCCCGGGTGATTGCAAAGAAATCTGTCTAACCCTGCTAATTTGGTTATACGACTTAGAATATATGTTTTGGTTTTGACCCGGCTGTGCCGTGGCTTTTGTATCTAAATCTTACTTCCGCTCTACTTTCATTTATATTGAATTTCTGTAACTAAGATTGACTGGGGTTCGAAATCCCCGCTTTGAATACTGACTGTTCATTAGAGGTTTGAAACCTCGACCCGTACCTGAATTGCAACATTCGAACGAAGGTATCCAACCTTCGAAACGTATCTCGGATATTTATATCTGGGCCGTTACAAAGTTGGTATCAGAGCCAGGTTGTGCAATTCGGGTACACAAGGGTCGGGTGTATGTTTTGGAAAACCGCCCATGGATTTCAAAAGATTTGAAAGCGTTTTAAAGGGGCAAAATGAACTTAATATGTCTAACTCAATTGGACTGAATATGAACTTGACTTATGATAAAAGAGGAGAGCCAACTAAAAGGGGATCGAGAGGGTAGTTTCGGCGATAGACCGTCCCTATTGGATGTAGTCGGGGATGGGTAGGCGAAATACCAGCTTGTTCTTTACAGATGGGTCGGGAAGACTCCAAGGAGATCATTGTAATTGTCATTAACTGATTCTATGATTGAGTGCTTGATATGCTAAAGATTTGATTGTTATGTTCTAACTGTTGAATGAATATTGGACGATCTGTGCGAACGGGATAGCGGGAGTACCCTTCTTCTTCTTATATGATTAAGCTCAGTTTTGCGGAACCGCCCCTTTCCTTATGAACCCTTTGATAGTTCAATCGAGTCCTCCCTTCGAATATCGGTCTACTCCATGGGAAATCGGGTTGGTAAACATAGTGTTTCGGAAATCATGGTTGGATATGAGGGTTTCTTGGGGAGAGTATTGAAAGTTGGCTTTTGATGTAATTCCATGTTAGAAAGTAAGTGTTTCCGAGGTTGTCTTTCTTGATTCTTATGACGATCGACCGGTGTCACCTTGCCATAAAAGTCATATCCGAGTCTCACGGGAAAGATGAATGATGAGTCAGTAAGGAAGAGTCAATGGTTGCCCTTAGGGACCTCTGTCCGGTTGTAATGGTGACTCTCTCTGAATTTTATGACATGATTTTGTAACATCTTGCATGTACCTTGCGAATGCTTCTTAGTAAAATGCTGCTCATGTTATTACACCTGTGATTAGTTGCATTGCTTAGCCTCGTGTTATACCTTACTTTCTATCATGGTTATATGTTGTCATAGCATGTCTACTTGGCCTATTGTATTGCTCGTATGATTGATTGGAAGCATGAACCACATGATATGAGTCGATATGATTGTTTCTTCTTCTGAATTAGGTCCATGATAGTGTGATCGACTCTTCTTTGTATGAATGCCTCATAAGATGTGCTCATTAGCGTGCTCGCCGATGATGCCTCTATGCTTATCATTCATCTTGTGACAAGAATCTATATCATGCCCATCTATTTCGTATTCGTCAGATTAACTATTGTTGATTATTTTGCAAGTTAATATTGTGTGTGTTAGTTGTGTTGAACGGAGATTATGTGGCATAATGGAGTCTTGGTGAATGCATGTTTACCCTAGTATGTGTTGATTGTACTCATGCCCTGTATTCAAATTATGTTGCCCATTATTTAAACTTGTGTTATACATCGTTAAACTTGCTCATGCTTCTATATCATTGGAATGTGATTGAATTGAAGTCTTACTTAGTATCGAGTTATCAATCAAGTGCATGTATGTATCATATGTTATATTGAGCCCTTAGTAACATGTCGGGACCTTGGTTGTGACTTGTGCAAATTCTACATTGCCTACGTTATTGTTGATTCTCTCTCGAGCTAGGCCCATGATAGTGTGACTCTTCCCTTTTCTCTCATCTTAAAATGTTCCACTCGGCCCGATTAAATTGATGTTGAATTCGATGATCAACTTGCTTTCAGTGATGGTTAATTCTAGCATGTTCACATGTTTTCGCTCGGTGGTATCCCTCTATTACTCTATGATATTCTCTCGTGCTTGCATGAATGTATGACTTGACACCTCGCATGATCACACACCACCCTATATCATGATTTTGCATACGCATGACGCATGAATATTAGAATGAATTTAGTTGAATTACCTTTATTGTATTCATGTTCGATATGTGCTATTAGTATCCTGTAAGGCGTATGATTCCAATATGACTCGTGAAATAGTGACTTGTCATACTTATTATATTACGAGAACATGCTTGTCCTATAATGTGATAGTTGTTATTCCATTTTATGTGCACTATGATAGTGGCTCCTAGCATACTTATAATCTATCGCTGGTGATGCCCTCCTTGTCACTCCCTGTAATGATGACTCATGCTCTAGGAACATTATGTTGAATTCTTTTAGACAACTCTTGACTATGCCCTTGTCTTATCATGTATCACTAGCATCACGTAGGACCTATGTTTCTAAATGTATCTCGTCATATGATTACATGTCATTCTTAACCTACTATATGATCATTGCTGTTAGATGCGATAGTTACTATGCCGCCCTTATATATTCTTGTATGACACTTAGTTGGTTGTTATGATAAACCTCGTCTTGATATATTTGGACTCATTGTTGATGTGTATACCATGCTCTTACATTGATCATATACATGATGCTCGTTATCTTCAATTAAATTCCGCATGACTTCGAATCATACATGACCATTGTTAGATCCGCATAGCTTGCTTGAAGTTGCTAGGCATATCTGCTTTCGTGGAATCATAGACTACTAGCTTGTTTCACGTGCATCAGTGTGGGACTCGGTCGCATCTTTAGAATGAATGTGTATTTCGTCGTTCCTTGAAGATAGGTACATGTTAGTGTGGATTATTGTGGTTGATATGCCCCATGATGATAGCGTGCTTGTTTGTCATAATTGTAACCTAATAGACCTCCTTAAGGGCATCGTTACTATTCCTGAGTCAGAGTCTTATCTCTAGTCATGTCGTCTTTAGCTTTGGTCTATTCCGTATCCGAAAGGAACATTGGGTCGTCGGCCCTTGTCACTCCCCTAGCTTTGCTAACTTAGACTCCTACGCGTTACGTTGGACGAGCGATCGCATGGAAGAGGGGATGGAGAGTTAGATAACGATAGAGCAACGCAGCGGAAGCGTGGGCCCATAACCCACGGGCCTCAGGATCGATGATGTCGATGGAACAAGCTTGCTTCTGAGATTGCGGTAACTGAGCGCGATATGATTTGCAAGTGGGAGTGCCCTCCATTCGGATTGCTACTCTTTTCTAAACTTATTGATGGTGATATTGCACTAACTTGATGTTGAAAATTGCGTGTTGATGTGATAACTTGGTGATGACTAATGCCTGATTATCCGTTGTCTATGATGAGATATATGACTCGATGCCTGACAGTGCTAATGTGCCATGATGACTTGATGTGATGCTATTCCGAGTTGCTAAGCATGATCTAAATTCCTTGTCTATAAGTATGAACTGCAAATGCTGAGAACCTGAACTGTTTACTTGATAAGATTATGGTGAAACTTGCTAGCTTGAATTGACCATATTCATATATGATGTTTTATAATACTCGTTGAGCATGATGGTAAATTGAGACTTGTGTTACAATTGCAATGCTTAATGATGAACTAATGATGCTATTGATATAAATGTTAGTTGATATGATGTAGTTCTTATGTGTAATAATGTCCATGATTGCTTCTTCTTTGAACATGTGAGTGGGGTCCTTTTTGGTAGAGTGGTCAGAGAGTGGAGAAAGGTTTTGAGTGATTAGAAGGACTGACAGCGGTAAGGGGAAGTTGCCGAAGAGAGGTTTTGACTTAGGTTGGACCGAGTGGGTTCGGAAATTTTAAGAGGTAATGCTTGATGATTTTCAATGAGCTCCTAGGTGAATCTTGGGTGAGAGTATGGTTAGGAATAGGTCGGCTAGGCGGTGATCGAGGAATTTCACTAGAGAATGTGCGGTTAGTAGGGCATGATGCTTGTGAAATCTTGGGAAGTGTGGAAGTGTAAGAAATGGCTTTTAAGAGTATGAAGGATATAGTATGAGAGAGCCCTCGAGTGTGAGGTTAGCGATAGTAGTGGATTCTTAGCGGTGGATTGCTAGTAAGAGTTCTTGGTGGAATGAGGGGCGAGATTAGGGTATTGAAATGAATTAGGACATCTTTTGAGGATGCTACCTTAGCTGATGTTGGTGAATCTAGATGAGGCTGGTTTTGATGTAGGAATTGAAATCGAGCGAGCGGGGTTTGCGTTTATTTTGCCTGGTGGTGATGTGAAAGCTTTCTTAATTATGTGATTTATTAAAATGACCTGGCATGATATTAGATAGCGACCATGATAAACCTATTGTGGCATGATATTACATGTTGATATACAATACTGAATCATAATTGGTAGCGACAACTATAATCATGATATAACGATACATTGCTATCTTACTATATTGTTCTAGAAGCATGTTATGATGTGTTGTATGAATCATGAGATGATGATATGTTGATTATGTGAAAACCTGATGTTATACTACATGGTTGATAAGCATGATTATGAATAGGTAAGTAATGAATATGACTTGAAGCATGAATATGACTTGTATATATATATGAGATAGTGGTGCGTGATTGCTAAGTGATCGTTATATGACATTGTATGAGTTGAGATGATGTTTATGACTATGCGGATATTTTTGTGATTGATATATATTGATTGAACTTCCCCTCTGCTGAACCTTAATAGCTTGACCTTATTGTGTTGATGTGTTGACAATGGATTTTGGTTCATTGATTCGGTGATGAGGGATACTTTTATGACTTCTGGTGTGATGTTGAGACGTTGTGATGATTTTGTTATGTCATTGAGATGCATATTATGACCTTTGGCATGATCTGGAGATGTTGATGTGACCTTGTCGCACTACTCTGGTATATGTTGAGACTTATTGTGTGATGTGTGGATTAGAGATTGGATGGTTATACAGTTATGCATTTCTTATGGCTTATGCATCTTGCTTGAATTGAGACTGATAGATTGATTCAATTCTGGAAACTAGGAAGAGAATACGGGATTAGCCCTTAGAGGTGGATGATTCCACCTCCTACATTCTGAATTTGATTGATTTGGTTTTGGGAGGTTTTGACGAAATCTTGATTTGAAAGGATTTGACTTGTTTTGGTGTAAAGTTGCTTGATTAAACGTTGAATTTGAAAATTTTGAGCAGTTTTGAAAATGGCCAACATAGGGTTTCAAAGAAGTCGAGAGTTTCAATGATTTAGATGACAATGTTTCCTTTTACAAAACGCTTCGAGGTTTTACGGACTGGATTTACATTATGACGTCTCACAAAGTGGATACAAGCATTTTATAGGGCCGCTTATGGATTGCTTGCTAAGACCTAGTCGGGCGCCATAATACTTTTAGAGTTGTGATACTTCCGAAAAGTCGAAGCGAGGATGTGATAAGGGCGCTTATTACACACTTGACAAGACCAATTGGAGATGTCACGATCGTGACCGGGATGTTGTGAAAATCCCGGAAGATGGAACCGAGATGATTGCAAGATCCTTGGACACGGCCCTCGAACTCACCGATTTAGAACTTCATCCCATTGTTTTAAATGATTTTAGTCTCGGGGACGAGACTTGTTTTTAGAGGTGGATAAATGTAAAAACTGAATATATTCATATTATTATTATATATATTTATTTCGGAAGGGTAATTGACTATATTTGAGTAGATTTCAAAATTCAGAAAATTTTGAATATTCTGTCCTCGAGCAACGTGTTTTAATCCTTTCGAAGTAGATTCCGGCATCGTTTTAAAATTTGGGTTGTAGCGAATTTTTTTATTTCCGTTCTCGAGTATGATTATCGAAAAAAATTTATTAATTCCCGTAATGATTTTATAATTCGATTTAAATTGTCGAGCGTCGGGATTCGATCGAGCGAGCGGGTTTTGAACCTATTTCGCTAATTTGAATTGGTATTGTGGGACCTCTTTTAATTTCTATTTTATTTTCTCTATTTCTCTCTCTCTCTCTCTCCCTCCCTCCCTCCCTCCCTCCCACTCTCGGATTCCTGTTGCAATGTTGATGGTCCCCCTTCTTCACCTTGTCCTCTTCCAAACCAGCACCACGCCTCCCTCTGCCTCATACTCTCTCCTCTCCTACACCCAAAATTCAGAAAATGGTCCCCTTCAATTGGAATCCCAAACCAGCACCACACCTATCTCCTCTCTCTGTCTCTCCCTCTTCCGGCTCTGTAAACCACCACCTTACCTTTCATCTGTTTTACCCTGTTCAACCTCCTCATTTTGTTCGACTTCCAGCCGCCAGGAAGCACCACCAGCAGCCACCATGTCCTCACCTTCCAGCCTCCACGGCACCACCGCACCCCTTTTCCTCTGGCTTTCGAAGCCCCTGTCTTCGTAACCCAAGGAGCCTAGCAAAGCAGCTCCAAATCCCCTACTCCTCCCTTCTCTTTTGACGAGCAGAAGCAGCAGGCGACACCAGCTCCTCCTCCCTTTCCTTCGACGCCGACGAACCCAGGAAAACCGCCCAGAAGAGCCGGAGCCGTCGCAAAACACAACACCCTTCTTCTACCCCTGTTTCGTTTAAAGAAAGGTCGATTCCGTTTCTTATTAGATTTTGGTTCCCTCTTGTCAAAATCCATTTTTCCTCATCTTTCCTCACTCATCCTAGGCCGGAGCAAGGTTCCTTCCACTCCACTTGAAGCCAGAGCAGCCGGAGCCACTCTCGGAGCCTCTCGTCGTCGGAAAATCTACTCTCGGTAATCCCTCTCTCCTTCCTCTCCTTCCCTCACATTTGAGTTTCTTTGGGAGGGGGACAGTCGGAATTGGTGGTTGATCTGGATAGGTGAGAGTTGGGTTGAAAGGCTGCCGCCGGTGGCCTGGGCTCTTCTTTTCTTCTTCCTCCGTTTCAGCGTAGCAGGAGCTCTGTTCCATCGCTTTGGGGAAGACGGGTTCAATGCCGGTTCAACACCCTTCTCTTTCTTTCACTTTTAGTCAGTTCAGTTCCGATTCATTAAACTCAAATGGGGTGGGATCCGGATAGGCTGGCGGGTCTAGGCTCGGATCCGGGTTTGCCTTTCGGGTTGTGGGCTGGACTTCTTCTATTGGGTTGGGGGTTGTTTAGAGCTGTGTTTACATTTGGATTCGGTTATATATATTTATGTGTTATATTTGTTTGTTATTTCCGATTGTAGAAAATGTATATGTATATATTTATATGTTCTGTGTTTTATTAATTTATAAATTTTAAAGGATTTTAAAAGTAATTGTAATTGAGATAAGTTATTATATTATGTTTATAAGGATGATTTTAAGATATGGATTTTAGCTCGAGTTATTTTTCAGCTCGAGTCAAAATTTAGGCTTGGCTCGAGCTCATTCATATCCTAAATGAACTTAATATGAACCAGCGATACTCGGATCATTCAGCTCGAATAAAGCCCTAAGTAGGGCCCATCGGCAAGATGGAAAGGAGGTGTTTGCGGTGTGTCTTATGTGGCCTAGATAGCCAACATAATCTCTCTGGGGGATGAGGCTGCTGCACTCTCTCAACCATACACTCAACAATCAATGTATCCATATCAAATTTGTGGGAAGATCTCTCCGATCATAGGGAACTAACATCAACTCCAAAATAGTGTGCTAATAAGGTAACCATGCCTCCAAATGAAACAATCACAGGGTGATCCTCATAGTGGTTCGTACGAACCCTCTCACAAGCTCCAAGGAAAAGCTGCACCCAGTCAGGAATAATGATGTACACATTTGCACCTTCTTTTATTGCATCTTTTTGACTTCATATTTCATTCGATCTCCAAAGAAAAGTTTCAAAAGAATATAAACTTGTGTAAGAATGGGCTAAAATGCAAGAAATAGGGTCTGCACAAGTTTTGAGCTAACCATGCAGGAATTCGAGCAAAAACGGAGTCAAAACGAAGAAGCCAAGTGAAGCTAAGAAGAGGTAGATATCGACCCTAGACCCAGATATCGACCTCTGGGGTAGATATCGACCTTCAACATAGATATCGACCTCAACATAGACATCAAGTGAAGCTGAGAAGAGGTAGATATCGACCTTAGACCCAGATATCGACCCCCATATCGACCTCAACATAGAAATCGACCAGAGCTGAACAAGTCGAGCAGGAACAGAGACCTCGATATCGACCTCTGGTGTCGATATCGACCCCTTATCTCGACAGAAGATAGACTCGATTTCGAATGTGGATTGGAACTATATCTTCAAGGAGGCACGGGATTATCTCATACTTTCAAGATAGAGGACAGCTGAAGTTTATCTATCCTTTACCTTTAAGTTATTTAAGTTTTATCAAAATAAAAGACATATCCTAATTGTTCGGATAGAGTTATTAGTTTAGATAGGAGTTACAGTCCTTGGATAGTGAGGATTAGTAGCCTATAAATAAAGCCCTAGGGGTGATTTTTTAGATCATCTTTCATACAATCAATTAAATAGACATAGACAATAGAGTTAGAGTTAGAGAGAAGTTTTAGGGTTTGACGTTTGCGAAAGTTGACGTTGAGTTGTAAAGCTTCGAAGTTTAGTTTAATGCAAGTTTCTCCCTTTCAATCAATAATGAATCCCATGATGAGAAGCGAGTAGTTCCCCAAAGCTCTCAGGGTCGGGGTGAGCCCGACGTTAGCCATGCGCGCTTGAGGTAAGTATTGATGTTGATATTGTTGTGTCTATCTCTCCTCCTACGATTCTATGTTTAGTCCTAATCGAAAGAAAAGGGATTCATGCTAACAACTTGAGTTATAAACATAAAATTGGTAGAGACAATTAGGTTTATTTGCAAGAATAATCCTAAGAGTTGGTGTACGGCGAAAGCTTGTCCCTCGGATGAAATAGCGCAATTGTCCGTCTTATTTATCTCATCGCATGCATTGGTTAACGTTGTGGTAAACTCTAATCCTAGGAGTTGCCTTTTTACATAGTTTATACACACAAAAACCCTCTGTTATTTCTATTCATTGCTTCTCTTTCCATCCTTAATTCTTCGGCCTTTTCTTTGCCGACAAAGAACTAAGCCACTGCAGGGAGACATCGATATCGACAGCAGAGGTCGATATCGACCAAAACTGATAGATCGACGGTTTTCTGAGTCGATCTCGAGACTCCTGGGAAACTTCTGCAAGCATCGATATCGACACCAGACATCGATATCGACCCTTCTGTATCGACTGGCAGTCTTCTGAGCCAGTCGATTTCGTGGACTAACATCGATATCGACCCCCACCAGTCGATATCGACCACTTGTTTTTGTCTTTGCAGGTCTTCTGTTGCAGAGAACATCGACAGCTGAGGTCGACATCGAGGCCCAAGGTCGAAATCGAGGCTACTGGTCGACGCAGACGTGAGATTTCCAACGCTACTAGGATCCCGCTGACACGCCTCCTCGTGGATCGATCCTGACTACCCTTCCACTACAACGGGAGGAAGTCTTGTAATTATTTGCTTAGGCCAGGAGTTGGTTTACATTTATTTACATCTTTATATTTGTAATTACTCGACATATCAGCCTCCTGCAACAACAAATTGGCGCCGTTGTCGGGGAGGCAATCAATCGCGCCCTAGTAGTCTATCTCACGTCTCTACCTTGTTTGGTTTTGCAGGTGTATGCGACGCCCTGATTGCCCACCTGAATTTGAAGGAGTAGACGACCCTGAGCGTTATTTCCATCTAAGGGCCCAAGCTCAAAGAATCATGGCGGAAAACGCGAACCAAGCAGAACTTATTGAACAACGAAGGAAGCAGGTTGAGGACTTAACGACTAGAGAGGCGGCACTTAAGGAGCGTGCGGATAGGGAGGAGGAAGGCCGGAGGCAAATAGAAGCCCAAATCAATGCCCTCCCTAGGAATGCCAAGCAATATATGCACCCCGCTCTCACAGTGCCTGAATCGGCAATTCTTATCCCTGCCTCTAATTTCGAAATTAAACCTAACTTCCTAACTGAAATTAGAAGGCATCAATATGAAGGAAAACCTAACGAGTGCCCTATGGCACATATTTCTACCTTCTTAGACCTTTGTGATACTATTGCTGATGGACGAAGTCTTGAATATGTCCAACTAAAAGCCTTTCGATGGTCTCTTACAGGGAAAGCATTGCAGTGGTGGGAAAGCTTAGCCCCAAGATCGCTCCGCACCTGGAATGAAGTCAAGGACGCGTTCCTCAACAAGTTCTTTCCTCCTTCTAAGACGGCGCTGATCCGACAGAAAATCACGGCTTTCAAACAAAAGCCTGGTGAGGCTCTGGCGACTGTTTGGGAAAGGTTTAAGGACCTACTACGATCATGCCCGACGCATGGCCAACCACCCTATGTAATTCAGGAGATCATATACAATGCTCTTGACGCTGCAACTAAGGAGAGGATCAACACCTACACCGCCTATGGCTACCTTGAACTCGCTCCACAAGAGGCTTGGGAGACCATAGAGAGGTTGGTGGAGTTCGACAACACATATGGGACTCCTGAGGCTTCCGACGCACCATCATCATCGAGGCCTGCCCCATCTATGCCCTTATATGAACCCTCCAATGTAATCGATCCGGATGTGAAGGAGCAATTCCATAGAGATCAACTTAGAAAGCTCCAAAAGCAAGTAAGGTTCCTTTCAGTGAACCAAGATTGCATTGAATGCGGATCGCAGCGGCACACCACCATCGAGTGCCCACATGCCGAACAAGTACACCTAGCGGAGACTCACCAAGAGGCGCGCTACATGAGGGGTCCCAATCACCAATATTGGGGAGACCAAAGGTTCCATCAACCACAAAGGAACCAGGTTAACCCTAGGGACCCTCCGCCTTATAGAGCTCCTGGGCACCCGGAGAGAGACCAAAAGAAGGATGATCTTCAACTTGTGCTGGATGAAATCAGGCGGAACCAAGCTAAGAACGATCAATCCAACAATGCTATCCACTCTCAACTCAATCACCTTACCACAAGGATTGGGGAGGTGGATATATGGAAGAAGAACGTAGAGACCCAACTGGGTCAATTGGCGGCACAAATCCCTAGGCCGTCCGGAACACTCCCTGGGCAACCCACTACAAATCCTAAGGGATAATCTGGGATGGGCCATATCGCAGCCATACAACTAAGGAGTGGCACCAAAGTACAAAAGCCACGAACGGATCGGAGGAAGCAGCAGATCCAGTCGACATCGACAGACCAGTCGATGTCGAGGATGAGGTCGATATCGACCCCCATGTCGACCCACAGGTCGATATCGAGGCCACTTTAGAGCCATCAGAGCCACAACAGGGGTCGAAATCGACCATCCCAGTCGATATCGACCAAAGCCCAGTCGACATCGATGTCCAGCAGGCTCCTCCGACCACCGTTTTGGCCCCTCCACCAAAGAAGACGTTGCCATTCCCTTCTAGAGCATTGGAGGATCCCACCAAAGGTAAGTTTAGGCGCTTCATAAAGATACTTCAAGGACTCAACATCACTATCCCTCTAACAGAAGCCCTAAGCGAGATGCCCGCCTATGTACGATTCCTCAAAGACATCTTGAGCAAGAAGAGATCCATGGCAGAGATCGTAGAGGAGTGCTCAAAGATGGACTTCCCTGAGAAGAAGAGTGATCCAGGGAAGTTTGCAATCACCGTGGGACTTGACCAACATCGTTATAAAGCCCTATGTGACCTAGGGGCAAGTGTAAGTCTCATGCCTCTTTCTATTTGGCAAAAGGTAAACATTGGTGCCCTTGAACCTGTGGACATGAAACTTTATATGGCTGACAACTCATTCGTCAGGCCCACAGGTATAGCTGATGATGTTCCGGTAAAGGTAGGTAAGTTCTTTGTACCTACTGATTTCATTGTATTGGAGATGCCTGAAGATCCTGTAGTGCCTATTATACTTGGTAGGCCTTTCTTCGCTACTGCAGATGCCAATATCAATGTACGTCGAGGGTTACTAACCTTTACTATAGGGAACGAGGTGATAGAATTCTCTTTCAATCCAACCATGAGCGAAATAAAGCACCTGGAGCAAGTAGTCCTCTCGCCAGCTAAGGAGAAGCTTAGAAAATTTTCGTTGGCAAGGACGGAAACAACAAGCAGGGTCGACATCGACTGGAACCAGTCGATATCGACTAAAAACATCGAAATCGACCCCCCTTGGTCGAAATCGAGTATGCCAGATCGCTGCCAGGAGCTTAAGTATGGGGTCACAGAGGTCGATATCGACCCCCACATGTCGATATCGACCTCAGCACTCGAAATCGACCCTTCTTGGTCGAAATCGACCACCCCTCAGCCCGAAGATTTCTGTTTCGGGCCCAAACAAGTAAGCCCAGGTATGACTCCTAACCCTCCTCTGTCCCTTATTGATGAATCAATTAAGCCAATTATTGACAAATCTACTAAAGAGAGGGTCAAAGCTCCATGGTTTGCCTATATTGCTAAAGTTAGGTCAAGAAAGAGAAGAAAAGCGCCCAAAGAAGAACCTAACATCAAAGAAGCCTTGGTCGCCGAACTTCGCTACTACCAAAAGGACCTAGATGATCCAGGAGAAGGCTCACGCTCGAAGGGTCCCTACATAAAAGGGTCATGAAGAATTGATGGAGAAGTCGGCCTAGCGACTCAAAAATCTAGAGCATGTACATAAAACATTTAAATTTCGCATAGACGGTTTTTAGGATTAAATTTTTGGCTGTTTGAAACTTTTAAAACTGAGATAATTCGTGCTTTATCTATATTACTAACAAAGATTTCAGGTTATGAAGCAAAAGGAACGATGAAGAAGGAAAGAAGCTTCTGCAGAGGCAGTCGAAATCGACCAGGCCAGTCGAAATCGACCCCCCGGGGTCAAGCCATCTCCTGGAGTCGACATCGAGGACTCAGGAGCGAAAAAGAGAGGTCGATATTGACCCTAATACTCGATATCGACCTCAATCAGGCAACCCTTGTCTTCATCTTCTTCCTCGACTTCGACAGATGCAGTCGATATCGACCTCTGACCTAGATATCGACTTCTGGCATCGACCAAACCTGAAATCGACCTAAATCCGCAGGTTGCGCTGTGAGTTTCTCTCTAACCTTGTTCTTCTTTTTAATACAGTGAGGACACTGTATATTTTAAGTATGGGGTGGGGGAAAGACATGTCTTATGGTCATAACTTGGTTTCTTCTTCGCATTGCATTCATGTTTAAATTTTTGTTCTTAGTTTTACTTTTATAAAATGTCAGAAAATCCAAAAATATATATATATATATATATATATCAAAAATACAAAAAAATGCATGTTTATTTTTGTTTTTAAACCCTACTTAGATGTCCTATGATGAAAACTCAATAGCTGACTTGATCATGTAAATCCTATGGCATATTTGGATGGTTTAGCCTAAGCCTTTAAAATTTTTATGTAGATTGTGAACTTGTGATGAAATTGAGCACATATGATCCTAGGCTAAAAAGCAAATCCAACAAAAATTGTCCTTGTGAGAATTTTGACCTATAGGGAGAACATCAAAAATCCCTCCGCTTTCTTGAGTGAATTTACTCTTCCTATGCATCTCTAAACGTTGTGATAGTTATTCAAAACCAATGCATATATATGTTTATGTTTACGAGAATCAAATGATGGAGGCATCTTTTAAGCCATTTTTATCCTCTCTTTACCTACCCTGCATTATCCCTGCTTGAAGCCAGAACATTAGCCTGAGCCCGAAATTGCAAACTCCACAAAATTATCCCTAGCCGAATTGAGCCTGACCCCCATTTGGGAATTGAGACTTAGATTGGTTGGACTAATGCCTTGTGGAAAGAAAAGAGCATAATGTCTAGTTTTGAGCAAGGAAATTATAGGATAGTACATATTTACACTTTGTCATATTTTGTAAAAGGATTTTTTGGCTCACCATATAAATGCACATAGCTTTAGTATTATTTCCGAAGAAAAAAATCCGAAAAAAAAAATCCGAAAAAAAATATATATATATATATATATATATAGTGCATGAGCCAAAATCCTTGAGTCCTTTATTCATACAGGTGTTATATTTTTGAGAGCATATAATGGAAAGATGAGTTGGGAAAGTGCATTATAGAGATTGAGTTTACATTGAAGAGTTATGGTTTGGGTATTGCAAGTGTTGAGATTTAGGAGTCTTGATTCCCGAATTATAAAAGCACCACATAGCCAAATAATTCCATACCCTTTATTTCATACCAAGCCCCATTACAACCCCGCCGAATGGAGTCTTCTATGAAGTCTTCCATTGAGCGAAAGTCCTCCTGATGGTTCTTATTGCATTTTCATAATTGGTTGCGAAGTGGATTATTATAAATTGCAATGTTTATGAGATTGTATATGGAATTGAGTTGAGAGTTGATCTTCATAGCCTAAACACATGAGAGTTGAGTGCAAACACATTATCCCTGTGAGGTTGGATCAAAATTGCATATGCCTATGGATCACCAAAATATGTGCTATGACGTTAAATTCACTTGCTTTGCTTTGCTACCGCTTATGATGTTGCTTTTGACAAGGGCGAAGACGTGAAGGGTGTGTTGTAGGTGTTGGTTATTGCTTGGTTATTGCTTGAGGACAAGCAAGTCTAAGTATGGGGTGTTTTGATGTACACATTTGCACCTTCTTTTATTGCATCTTTTTGACTTCATATTTCATTCGATCTCCAAAGAAAAGTTTCAAAAGAATATAAACTTGTGTAAGAATGGGCTAAAATGCAAGAAATAGGGTCTGCACAAGTTTTGAGCTAACCATGCAGGAATTCGAGCGAAAACGGAGTCAAAACGAAGAAGCCAAGTGAAGCTGAGAAGAGGTAGATATCGACCCTAGACCCAGATATCGACCTCTGGGGTAGATATCGACCTTCAACATATATATCGACCTCAACATAGACATCAAGTGAAGCTGAGAAGAGGTAGATATCGACCTTAGACCCAGATATCGACCCCCAGTGTCGATATCGACCCCCATATTGACCTCAACATAGAAATCGACCAGAGCTGAACAAGTCGAGCAGGAACAGAGACCTCGATATCGACCTCTGGTGTCGATATCGACCCCTTATCTCGACAGAAGATAGACTCGATTTCGAATGCAGATTGGAACTATATCTTCAAGGAGGCACGGGATTATCTCATACTTTCAAGATAGAGGACAGCTGAAGTTTATCTATCCTTTACCTTTAAGTTATTTAAGTTTTATCAAAATAAAAGACCTATCCTAATTGTTCGGATAGAGTTATTAGTTTAGATAGGAGTTACAGTCCTTGGATAGTGAGGATTAGTAGCCTATAAATAAAGCCCTAGGGCTGATTTGTTAGATCATCTTTCATACAATCAATTAACAAGACATAGACAATAGAGTTAGAGTTAGAGAGAAGTTTTAGGGTTTGACGTTTGCGAAAGTTGACGTTGAGTTGTAACGTTGAGTTGTAAAGCTTCGAAGTTTAGTTTAATGCAAGTTTCTCCCTTTCAATCAATAATGAATCCCATGATGAGAAGCGAGTAGTTCCCCAAAGCTCTTAGGGTCGGGGTGAGCCCGACGTTAGCCATGCGCGCTTGAGGTAAGTATTGATGTTGATATCGTTGTGTCTATCTCTCCTCCTACGATTCTATGTTTAGTCCTAATCGAAAGAAAAGGGATTCATGCTAACAACTTGAGTTATAAACATAAAATTGGTAGAGACAATTAGGTTTATTTGCAAGAATAATCCTAAGAGTTGGTGTACGGAGAAAGCTTGTCCCTCGGATGAAATAGTGCAATTGTCCGTCTTATTTATCTCATCGCATGCATTGGTTAACATTGTGGTAAACTCTAATCCTAGGAGTTGCCTTTTTACATAGTTTATACACACAAAAACCCTCTGTTATTTCTATTCATTGCTTCTCTTTCCATCCTTAATTCTTCGGCCTTTTCTTTGCCGACAAAGAACTAAGCCACTGCAGGGAGACATCGATATCGACAGCAGAGGTCGATATCGACCAAAACTGATAGATCGACGGTTTTCTGAGTCGATCTCGAGACTCCTGGGAAACTTCTGCAAGCATCGATATCGACACCAGACATCAATATCGACCCTTCTGTATCGACTGGCAGTCTTCTGAGCTAGTCGATTTCGTGGACTAACATCGATATCGACCCCCATTAGTCGATATCGACCACTTGTTTTTGTCTTTGCAGGTCTTCTGTTGCAGAGAACATCGACAACTGAGGTCGACATCGAGGCCCAAGGTCGAAATCGAGGCTACTGGTCGACGCAGACGTGAGATTTCCAACGCTACTAGGATCCCACTGACACGCCTCCTCGTGGATCGATCCTGACTACCCTTCCACTACAATGGGAGGAAGTCTTATAATTATTTGCTTAGGCCAGGAGTTGGTTTACATTTATTTACATCTTTATATTTGTAATTACTCGACATATCAGCCTCCTGCAACAACAAACAACGATAGCCTTTGGGGTGAAGCAATATAGCAAATCAACCATGCCTATCCTTACCACTCTAGAATCCTCAAAATCGAAGAATGCTGAGCGTAGTACCAGCATGCACAAGCGAAGAGCCGGATGTGTGAGCATACAATTAAACTCATGACACTCAAACTCCTTGGGCCTCCTCGTCAAACTTCTCCAAATTTCAACGAATTTGAGCGCGTTCATGGTGGATTCCCACTTTGGAGAGCACTTCTTACTCACCCCAAAAGCTTCCATAAAAGACTGCTTCATAGCATAGCATTCTCTTCCCATTAACTTGAACCGAATATCCTTGGAGGACCGCACCTCTAATGTTGTCAAAAATTCCTTAACTAGGTATGGGTAGGTTGGTGCAATCCTTCTCACCAAACCTCCTAAACCACAATGCTCAAGTAATTCTACAATTATGTTCAACAAACATGATGTCCTAAAGCTTCTAAATCAAAGAACTTGGTTTGTACATTAATTCGATTGCTATGCCTATTCCAACAGGCTCTCTCCACATCATCCAAGTATTGGGGCATTATCCTAGCAAATCACACTTCCATAATGAACAAAACAAGCAAAGCACATGAGAGAACTCACAAAAAACCAAGAAAAACGACCTCTCTGCAACGACGACGGGCATCGGTATTAGAGCGGTGGGCGCCATTAAACAGTGATCTTGAAATCCGAATTTCAAATGTCACTGTCCGGATATTGAAACTCCTTCCAATTGACTTCTTGAGGTGCACAACATGGCTCCAAAGCCTTCTTGTATGAAAAAGATGGTAGTGGTGGTGGAAAGAACTTGAATTTGATGGAAGCTTAGGATTTGGGTTTAGAATTGATAGATGAAGGGTGGTAGTTGATTGAATTTGGGATTTGGGAATGAAGATGATATGGATGGTTCATGGTGAATGGGGAAAATTAGGCTTTTTGAATTGAAACTCAAGGGTTTAGGATTCGGAATTTGAATTTGTGTAGGAGGGTCTTAGGGTTTCTTGTGTTTCTTGGGGAAAAAGTTTAAGCTAGTGTAAAAGATAGAAGATAAAAAGTGTCCAGATGAAAAGTAAGGACAACATATAAAAGATAGATCGAATCCCAAAAGATCCCATGCCTTTTCCAAAATAGAATCCGCGTCCCACATCAATGGGGCGGCGGGCGCCGGTTTTTGAGCGGCGGGCACCAGTCTGTCAGTGTTTTACTTTCATTTTCTTTTCTTCGTTCAAACTGTCAGTGTTTTACTTGCAACAATGCAGAAAATAGACTTGTCCTACTTTATTGAATTGAAAACAATTGCAAAAATCAAATAAACTACCTACTTACCTTGGGTTGCTTCCCAAGAAGCGCATTTGTTTCATATCTTTGGCTCGACGTGTTGCTCTCGTTGGATCAAGTGACTTCACTAGGGTCCTCTACACTTGCCCTTATTTTGACAAGTTATGGCACCTTGGGAAGATGTAATGCCCTATCCAAACATTCATCCATTTCCTCCATCAACTTCTTCTCCTTAACTAGAATCCTTCCTGGAGGTTATCCTGAAATTGCAAATACCTCCACATTCTTAGAAACTAACTTTTCGTATGGTAGAATGATAGGTTCATGTGGACTAATCACACTTTTAAATTGCATCTTAAGCTCTTCTTTCCTTACAAAAGAGTTAAAATTATTAGAAGATTCAACATTAAATAATTCTTTTCCCTTAGGACATGCAAAAACTCTTTAGATTCATCCCTACACTCAACATTATTAGTATTAGAAGCATCCAAAGAATTCTCAGGACAATGTTTTTTAGGATCGTAAATAGAAAACTCAATTTTTCTACCGTCAAACTCCATGGTTAGGGAACCTTCGCAACAATCAATCTTTCTCTTAGTCGTTCGAAGGAATGGCATTCCTAAGATGATTGAAATATCCGACATTCTTTGTTCCATATCTAATACCAAGAAATCAGTAGGAAATATTAATTCATCACCTTTTACTAAAACATCCTCAATAACTCCTTTAGGCTTGATCTGAGATCGATCAGCGAGTTGTACTGTTACACATGTTTCTGTCATAGCATTTAGACCCAAAAACATATATAAGCTATAAGACATCATATTGATTGAAGCACCTAAATCCAACATAGCTCTAGTGAATCTAATGTTTCCAATCGCACATGGGATAATGAACATACCTGGGTCTTTGCATTTCTCAAGCAATCTCCTTTGTAGCATGGCAGAAACATTTTCATTTATGCTTACCTTTTCTTTATTCCTAGACCTTTTCTTTCTTTTCATAGTGCATAATTCCTTCAAAAACATAGCATAGTGAGGCACAAATTTAATTAAATTCAAAAGTGGAATATTTACCTCACAGTGTGCAAGGATATCATCTAAAATTTGCTCATCTTCCCACTTCCTATCAGCTTTCAAGGCATGGGGAAAGGGTGTTTCATGTTTAGAAACCTCAAGGGACCACTCTTTCGATGATTGCTTTGTGGTAGGATGAGGATCAACAATCGGATACACTTCTACAAGGAGCGGCAGGTGCCGGTCAGGGCGGCGGGCGCCGGTTAACGGTGTTTTGAAATCCGAGATTCCTTGCTCCTCTTTCTTCATGCCTATGACTTCCTTAGGCCTTTCTTGAATGTTTTGTGTGGGAAATTGAATCTCCTTTCCTCCTCTAAGGATCATGACACTTACATTCTCCTTTGGATTAACTACTACTTGCGATGGTAGCTTGCTTGAATCCTTAACTTTGAGTTCTCCAATCTCTTTAACTATTTGACTCAATATCTTTTCTTGGACACTCATCTTGTCCAACAACAACCTCAAAGTATCTTCTCTATCCTCCTGTTGAGGATTTCTTAAAGCGGTTCTCAAATTGGCCCCTTCCTTGGTAAGGTGCTTGTTACTGCTTGTTCGTAGGGGGGAGGGATCACTGATAAAATATCAAATAAAATATCAAACTAAACCAACTCCCTTGTCCAAGCAAATAAAATACAAGAATCCCTCCCGATGTAGTGGTAGGGTAATTCAGGATTGAATCCACGAGGAGGTATGTCAGCGCTTCCTAAGCTTGCAATCACAATCAAATTTCGACTCCAGAAGACCACTCGATATCGATTCAGCCAGTCGATATCGACTACAGATCCAGTCGATTTCCAGCAAATTCCTGCAGAAGACAAAAGCACAGTCGATGTTGAGTTGTTCACTCGATATTGGGTCAGCTACTCGATATCGACCTCTGCAATCGATTTCGAGTCTTCAACAGAAACTGTAAAGTAACCAAATTTTGTTGGAAAAGAGTCCAAAGAAAGTAAGAATGATGATGGAAGGGTGGACAGAATAAAAACACAGATTTTGTATACTTCAATAAACTAAAAAGCTTCTAAGATCGGGGATTCATGCCACAACGATATCCATATAAGACTTATGTGAAATTCATGAAAGATGATGCCTTTCCGTCATATAACTTTCATTACCAACAATTAAGTGATTAGAGGCTCTCGCATAAAACCTAAGAGTTACTATCCAATTTCATGACAAATCCAAATTCACAATATGATTGGCTTTCGCTTCAATAATGCAAATAATGAATCTACTCAACTCTCGCAAAGGATCATGCATAAGGGATAGAAGACAGAATCGCATAAAAATCATACCTTTGATGCACAAAAATCATACCCCGACCCTAGAAGTAAGGGAACTACTCGTGCCTCGTCATCATGGACATCATCATCATTGAAAAGAAACTACTTTGAATTGAAATTGCAAAAGAAAGAGTACACCGATCAAAGCCAATTCTCCGCTCTCGCTTCCTCTCAACCTCACTCGGCTCTCTCTCTCTCTATTGTAACTATGAACTGAAATTGAATGTTTTCTGAATGCTTTTCTGGATTTAATTTTTGAATGATTAAACTCAGCCCATGGCCTCTAATTATAGATCTCAAACCTCGCTATCCAAGGATAAGAAAATCTATCTTTATTCCTAAGATAAAACTTAAATAAAGTAAATAACTAAATCGCTTTAGGTAAATAGCAATTCACCATAAAGGATAACAAGTCTGTTAAGAATGGATAAAAGATCTTGACTTTAGGATAGATGTAAACTCTTCGGATAGAATTCTATCAAAAACAATGTCGGATCTGTCTGCAGCAGCACTCGATATCGACCAGGACATGCCGATATCGACCTCATCTCTTCTATCTTGAGCCAGCTCTACTCGACCTCGAATTAGCACTCGCAATCTATCAATTCACTCGAGCTAGGGCACTCGATATCGACCACTTATGTCGATATCGACCAGTCTGTGTAGACACGCTCTGTTCTTCCTCTGCTTGATTTCTGGTGCTCTGTTTCCACTTGATGTCGAGTCTTTAGGTCGATTTCGACTCCTCAGTAGACTTCGAGTTCTTTTTCAGCTTTTCTTCTCTTCTCCAAATTGCTCCATTTTTGTCTCAATTTATGCGAAATAACATAGAAACTCGTGTAGACCTCTATATTTGGCAAACAAGCAAAAACTACACTAATCTTATGCTTTCCCAACCAATATGCATGAAAATATCGACAAAATAGACATAAATGTATATGGAAAATATGGCAATTTGCGCGCACATCACTGCTGATCCCTACTATTAAAACCACTTGGATAATTTGAATTGTAATTTAAATTGAGGAAATTGTTACCAATGTTTGGGTGAGTTCCATAATTTATTGCATTGACATCAACAACCTCCTCTTGAATCAATGTGCACTTATCATTAGGGTGATTTGGATCTCCACAATCTCCGCAGGGTTTAGGCTGTTGTGCCTGATTCATCTTCACAGCCATGTTCTTGACTATCTCAGCATGCCTATCCAGATCATCTCTACGATTGTCTCTGGAGTTGTCCAATCTATGTACTCCTCTAACACCTTGGTGTCTCCCATATTGTTCTGAAGCATTGACTAAGTCTTTAAAAATTTGCATTGCTTCCTCATGCATCTTGATTAGGACATCTCCTCTGCTTGTAGCATTGATGAAATTGCGCTCTCTATCAAGCAAGCCTTCATAGAGATAGAGGACAACATCATCCTCTGGTATACTATGTTGTGGGCAACTTCCTTTAAGCTTCTTGAATCTCTCAACATACTCATACATGCTCCCAGTAAGTGATTGCTCAATACTAGACAATTCATTCTTGAGTTTGCTGAGGTGAGTAGCAGGAAAGAACTTTCGAAGGAAAGCCTTCTTCAATCCATCCCAAGTAGTGATGCTTTCGGGCAAACGATAATATAGACAATCACTTGCTGCATCTTTTAGAGTGAAGGGAAACACTCTAAGCATCAGTTGGTCATCCATCAAGCCTTGAGGTCTTAGTCTCTCACAGTTATTAGCAAACTCTATGAGATGTTCGTTTGGCTCATCTCCAAACCTTCCATGAAAATTAGGTAAACTAGTACTTTTCCCGTACCTTGTACGGGTAAGTATTTTTCATGAAATTTACCGCTTTAGTTCCCCTATACCATGAATATATTTCATTTGAATTGTTGTTAAGCTATCAATTACAACTCCTATTATAATACAATAACACTTACAAGCACAAAGAAAAGTCTCATAATTAATCCGTTCTCACCATGCCATTTTTTGAAATCTTTGGTTGTTATGATGAAGTCATTTATCGAACCATCCACCGAGCCGTGAAAATTGAAAGAAAAAAGTTATCAAATGGGGAAAACAAAAAAGATCATGCTTTAAACTAAATTTTTACGGATCCTTACGATAATGGAAACTCTGCAATTGGATTTGTGATTTGCGATCATGAAGCAAGTTGGGTCTATATGAAGGGAGGTAGTATCCCTTCTTGCTCGGTTATCAAAGTTGAGGCAACAACGTCGAGAGAAGGAATCCATAAAGCACTACAGTTGAAAATCCAAAATATCGAAATAGAGGGAGATAACATTGGCATTATAAATGCACTTAAATGAATTTGGAAATGTCATTGGAAAGTCGAAATGATCATTTCTGACTCCTTGATGGATCTCTGTCGCTTTCAAACGGTCCATATTCGCCATGTGTTCAACAAAGTTAACAATAGCGGACAAATTGGCCTGTTTGGGTCACTCATCCACTATCCCCAACCCTATCACAGATTTAGAACTTCATGCTCTCATCCGAAAGGCCAGGATGCTCTAGGATGGACTACCGATCATGTCTAGTTCGTTCTAATTGCTTTCCGTTTTTCTAAAAAAAACGTATAAACCCTAAGGAGTTAAAAAATGATACTCCCTCCGTTCGGAAAAGCATGTCACTTTACTATTTACGCACATTTTTTAGGAGATAAAAACTATATAAAATATCTAGTTTTTTAATAATTTTTTAACAATTTCGTAGTTATTATTAATAAGTACAAACTTGTTTAAAAATTATTATAAAAAATAAATATTTTATATAGTTTTTTATCATTCTAAAAAAGCGTTCGTTAATAGTAAACGACATGTTGCCGAACGGATGAAGTATTTAATACCCTATGTTTAAATGCATGAATTCTAAGATACCAAAATATTAAAAATATATATTGTACCTCTTAAATTAGTCTAAATTATAAATCAATTTCAATACTTCTACCTATTACATTAGTCTAAATATTTTATCGAACACCTCTCGAGCAAGGACTAAACCCAAAAAACCACAAATTTATAATCTGCAACTTCAACTAACCCCAATATCTTATGATGAAATTTGATCAACACTTTATAACCTTCAATTTTCACAAATTTCATCAATACTTTAAATTTGCCCATACTCCTTACCTTGTTGTTCTTCGAAATATTTGGTTGCCATGGTGAATTCTTTTATCTAGACAATCGATACTTTAAATTTGACAAAAAAAATAGTAGATTGACTGATTCCACACTTTTCCCGACACGCGCTCTACTTGAAAAATCTGAGTCGTTCCTTTTAGATCAATGGTCATTTATAAAAGGGAAATTTACATAAAACCACCCATTAAATATGGGTGTTTTCACTTAACCACCCCTTAAATTCAAAATTACAGAAAACCACCCTTTAAATGGTTTTTACTTACAACTCACCACCCCTTCATCTATTTTTATTAATTTATCATTAAATATATTATATTTTAATGTCTTTAAACTCACATTTGATTATAAATATATTCAAAATTTGAATTTAAGGGCTCGATTATATTTTAGTGATCATTTTATTTATTTTTAAAAAATAATACTAATAGTTAATAATTTTCAACTTAAAATATGAGTTTGATCCATTTTATTTGTTATATGTAACTTTTTTCTTTAAATTTACCTAAATTTTTTAAAAAAATAGGTTATCAATTAATCATATAAATTAAATATAATTATTAAGATGATAATTGTAGGCTATATTCATTATTGTTTTTTAAAAATAAATAAAATTATCCATAAAATATAATCGAGCCCTTAAATTAAAATTTTGAATATATTTATAATCAAATTTAAGTTTAAAAATATTAAAATATAATATATTTAATGATAAATTAATGAAAATAGATGAAGGGGTGGTGAGTTGTAAGTAAAAACCATTTAAAGGGTGGTTTTCTATAATTTTGAATTTAAGAGGTGGTTAAGTGAAAACACTCATATTTAAGGGGTGGTTTTCTGTGAATTTTCCTTTATAAAACGGTGGCAATTTGGAAATTTATGTGAAGTTCAGGCCTTTTTTAAAAATCATTAAAAAGGCTTAAGAAACTCCCCCCTCTCAGACGGTAAAACCCTTAACGGCTTTCCCTTGTCTCAGATTCTCAATGGTGCGCCTCCGACTCTTCCCCTCCGATTTCCCCTTGATTTCACTGTTACGTTGTCCGTGATTGCCGTCGTTGCCGCCTCCGACTCCTCCCATTCGATTTCCCCTCGATTTCGCCGGTGCCTTGTCTGTGAATACATCCGTCGCCGCCTCCGAGTCCTCCCCTCCGATTGCCCCTTGATTTTGCTGGTGCCTCGCTCGTGATTGCTACTGTCGCCGCCTCCGAGTCTTCCCCTCCGATTTCGCAATAGATCTATCATTCTGTCAAGGTATGAGTGGTCTGATCCGATTTTGATTTTTGGTCTGCTTCCTTTCGATTTTGATTTCGATTTTTTGGTCTGATTCGAGGTCAACCCATGAAATTGCCGCTGCAAACCTCCCATGTCGCCTCTTCTCTCACTCTCTGCCTCTTCCCTTCGGTCGATGTCGCTCTCCACCTCTACCTCGGTCGCTCTCCGCCTCCTTCCCTAGTTCTGTCATACGATTCCAATCATGTTTGAGTCGATCAATTCATGGGAGATTAATTATGGTATGGGGTTTCTTATCTTATTAAATGTGAATTGGAGCTCCAGATTTGGTATGACTAAGAAGTGCAATGTAAAAATTGGAGTTCTAGATTAGTAAATGTGAATTAGAATTCTAGATTTGGTCTGAATTGGAGTTGTATGTCTAATATACAGGTCATATTAGTACTACTGTAAATGATGGAGCTGTATGTCTAATGTTGCGATGCCCTGGTTGAATTTTTTTTTGCTGCTATGGTTCAAGATATGATCAATGTATCTGCTGAAAATAAATTAAGCTAAGTTTATGTTTGACTTGAATTGAATGTATTAGGTTGTTGCTTATTTCACTTTATGTAGCAATGAATATATTAGACTTGAATATATTAAGCTAAGTGTTGCTTTCATTTATCAAGCAATGAATATATTAGACTGTTGCTTCTTTGACTTGAATATTATGCTATTTCAGAAGTGCAAGCTTAGTTGTCTGTTTATGAATATTTTTTAAGTCTATTAGCTCAATGGAAGAGCAATGTGGTATTATACACATGATATGGGTTCGAATCCCATATAGACTTTCTCTACACATCAGATCTAAGAAACAAATAGACAGCAAACGTCTGAAATATGAAAGATTTCTGAGAAACATTATGATAACGACATAACAGTAGCTGAAATCTGAGATAACATGTAACAGAAGCAATCTGAAACACAAATTGTTGCATTTGTGTTCAAATTTCTGTTCAAATTGTTGCATTTATGTTTCTTAGATCTACAATTTAGAGAAAGCCTATATGGGATTCGAACCCACATCATGTGTATATTAACACATCGCTCTACCAATTGAGCTAATAAACTTAAAAAAGATAGTCAAGCCAACTGTGACAAATTGCACAATGAATTTGGCACTCAATCAAACCAAACGATGAACATACATCAAAGTTGCTTTTGTTTGAGTTTTCATAACATAAGTGTTGCTTCTATTTATGTTATCAGATTTGCTTTTGTTTGAGTTTTCAAAACTTAAATTGTTGCATTTATGAGTAGTGGTATGTTCATAATCAGCCAAGTCACAGAGAACGGGAAGCGAAAGCAAGGGACAATGCAGAGAAAAACATCAGGAAGAGCCTCATATCTGATCATTATCTTGTGAGAATGGAAAAGAGTTAGTTGACATTTCTTTTCAGTCCCTGTATTTTTCCATTGTGTTGTTTAAGATTATCATCAATCCTCCTTATGCATTCGAGACATGTCCCTAGTTATTCTCTTAGTATGGCTATGAAATACCAATATGGTATGCATTATTGTAAAAATATAACAGCTCTGCATACGAATATGTTTAATTACTTATGTTACACAAAATCAAGAAGAGTGAATCCACTGTAAGATGAGCTGGTTGAGTTTAATTTGATATGTCAGAATGAGCTAGGGTACACGAAAATGGGTTGGAGACTTAAGCTTGACGCCTTTAATTTGCCTCCAATAGTACTGCAAAACCTTCATCCTCTCATCCTAAATTCCCAATCCCATCACAGTAAAACATGAAGAGGTCTAAACATATCAAATCAAACTTGTCATTTGAATTGATAAAATTCAGTGCCATTTTTTGTAGCACAAAAACATATATGTATGTGTGATGAGGGGTTATACAAATGAATATATGATGTAACCACCACTGCTAAGTTCACATTTCACAATTTAGAGCATCTAACCAACAAAGGAAATATAGATCCTGCAAATCTTCATGATCCTTATAAAAGGGAAAAGCTCATATTAGACGGGTAAAGATCCCGTGGAACGTGGAGTTGAACTCCATGGAGTTGGTAGGATTACCCTATAGAGTCAAGTAAATGTCTATCATGACAATTTAATGCAAGTTAGCTATATCTGGAATACGAAGGTAAGTTTAGATTTTTCTGAAATCTGAAATCTATAAAATACAATGTTTGGAATATGAAGGTAAGTTTAGATTTGATTGAAATCTGAAATCTATAAAATACAAAGATCTAAGAATACAAAGTGATGAATATCTACCTATATGACAGATTTAAATCAAGCTAACAATTTCATAGATTTCATATCTACCTACATGACAGATTTAATATCTACCTATATGACTGATTTTTCTGAAATCTGAAATCTGTCAAACAGAACTCCTAAGGTTCTATGTTTATTTTCTCTTTAATCCATACGTATTTACAACTCAAGGCCATGCTACCTGGAAAGTTATTCGGCCTCTGTCCAGTATATCCGTTTTTCTTAAGGCAATGCTTGATTTTCTAAAATTCGTACTCTATTATAATGCTTGATACTTGTAGTATACTGCCTCATCACACCATAATTCTCGGTTATATAAAATATGTCAATCGTGTCCACTTATCATGGTTTGGTTAGGTTCGATTTTCTGTTTCATGGTGTTGAACTGCTTTCTTTTTCTTTGCTAAGTTTAATCAGTTGGTTTTGTCAAATTATAAATTCTTAGTCTGTTCTTTTAGTGGGTGTAATCTTTCAACTATGAAATCCTAATGCAATTTATCTATATCTGAAATCTAAGGGTCAATTTAGCCATCTATCAGCTCTAAAATATAATAATCCTATGCATCTGTTCAATCTAAAAATATGAAGCCAACTTAACTATTTTTTAATATATGAAAATCCTAGATATCTCTAAATTATGAAATATAAAGGCAAGTAAATGTCTATCATGACAATTGAATGCAAGTTAGCTATATCTGGAATATGAAGGCAAGTTTACATTTTTCTGAAATCTGAAATCTATAAAATACAAAGACCTAAGAATACAAAGTGACGAATATCTACCTATATGAAAGATTTAAAATCAAGCTACCAGTATAGTGAGAAGAAACATGCAGATATTGGGAGCTATTGTCAGAAAATAGAGAGTAACAAACTAAGCTATATGGAATTGATCCTTCTGAGACTTATAAGCAAGCAGCCATGGAAAAAAGTAATAAGCTAATAGCTTGATCAAGATAAAGTCAAATCCCATAGTGTAGGTTTTAAACAATCTGTTTGAGCAGGAGGTGCCTGAGCCTGCAGTGACATATAACTTTCTTTTAGCCTCCTTTTAAATCAGCCGAGAGACAATACCTTAATTATCATATAAAAATTCTTAAAACTGCTGAATTTATTATTGTTGAAAGAAGCAATAAAACCCCACAGTAAAATTTGTAAACGAAAGAAAATGACATTCACCTACTTTACAATGAAATCAATTGTCTAATACACCACCTCCTAAACCAAAACCCAAATGGAATCTTTGCTTGGTTCCAACCTATATGACTATTCATCTATTCTAGAACATGTTGGATTTAGCACGGAAATGCCATCCAAAACATGATTAAACTATATAAATCCATAGTAATCAAGGAAAAGGAATGACGTCTCAAAATAATCGAACTACTCCACAGTACACCACAAACAAAAATTTTTCTGCAAACCAATTAGAAATGGTATCAATACTGGATTAAAAAATTCAATATTTGCAAATCAAACTACACAAAAAAACTGTGAGCTGACATGAAAGATGAAAGAACCCCAATTAGCCCTATGCAATCCTACTAAAAACGTCGAATCCAGAAAAAATTATGGGAGAAATGCTCAATTCCCCACATCAATTACCAAAGATTGGAATTGTTTTTGGAAATTGGATGAACTCTACCTTCAAAACCCCAATATGCAAGCTTTTAAAAATCTATTAAAAATGGGTAATTGATCGGAAAATTAACAAAAAAAATCCACCAACAGCAGAGTCGGTCACATTACCAGGATCTTCATGAAGCATAGAGATAAAAAAGAAAGTAAAATCTAAAAAAGAAGAATCGATAACCGCAAGAATTGCAATATATACCTCGGCAGCAATTACGAATCTCCAAAGGAGTGTGATCCTTTCTTCGTGAGCTCATCGGCGAAATCCAAAGGAGTGTGAATCAGACGACATTCAAGGAAAAGGATGAAACTGCAGTGGTTGAAGCAATCGACGACCTCGGCGTGATTTCTGACCCTTGAAGCAATCGATGACATCGGTTGAAGCAATCGACGACATCAGTTGAAGCAATCGACGACCTAGGCGTGATCCTTTATCCTTCATCTCGTCGGCGAAATCCTCGCTCTGTAGAAGGGCAATTTCCATAGCCACATAGATGATTTCTGAGAGAGTAAAGGGGAGGGTGCAAAGAAGAACGTGGTGAAGAGACGGTTTCTTATTTTTGTAAAAAGATGGACACGTGGCTCAATTTTTGTTTAAGACCTTGCTTCTGAATTTATATGTATTAGGGGTGGATCATTAGACCAATTGGATTTATATTAAAACCCGGAACCTTCAAAGAGAATAGGAAGTCTGATTGCAAGCGGTTGTGCATTCAGATTTGGCTCCTTCAATCTTCTCAAGGTTCTTCTTGGTGCATTTTCAATGTTTTCGTTATTGTTGTTATTGTTATCCATCGTCTCTACGTGATTAAAATCAAGTTTTCTTCTCAACCTGGATAGAGACTTCTCAATCTCTGGACCAAAAGACAAAGGCGATGAATTAGTAGCACGGGTTTTGACCATACAGAGTAGGTCAGACCTAAAAGAAAATAAGAACTAAAAATAAAAAAAATAAACAAAAGATAGAAAAAAGAAAATCAACACAAGAACACGAATACTAGACTTCACCGACAACGACGCCAAGATTTGGTGAGCTTTTTTTACCATGTGTAATTGTGTCGTTGGTCCGGATCTCCCAAATACAAAATATCCTAACTCAATGCTAAACAAAATATTAGTATAGTAGACAAGTAAGGAATCGATCCCACAGAGAAGACTGATTCGTAATTCTTAAGAACATTCTTTAAACTAATGGCAATAAGATTGTAGGAAGCAATTGAAATAAATAAAGATGCAAAGGAATAATGATTGTAAGTTGATAATAATATGGGAAAAGTGCTTCACCTGCAAATATTGACAATGGTTTGGAGCTCATGGTCCTCGGATTGATTTCATTAGTATTCCTAAAGTTATGCCTAACTTTGTTTTGGTAGATTAAACCCGCATGATCAATCACTTATTCATGTAACATTACAAGAATAGCCTTAATTAACTACGTACTTGACCTAATAGCATGTTTAGTTCATTAATTAAGAACATGTGCAAATATCAAGCAATAAAGAACAAATATGATAAATAACCAAAGAATAACTAATTTGAAATCAAATCCTCATAATTCATCCAACCATGTCTTCGAATTGCAGGCGAAACTATGAGTTTAGCAACTCTAGCCAAAGTAAACCTAATTCTCTCTCTCTCTCTCTCAATCTCTCTAATTGTTCAACTACAATGAATAGTTCTATAAAATAACCTAATATACCATTGTGCAAAACCCTAGAAAATAAAATAACAATAAACGAATAATAAGATCTTCGGACAAATCGAATCTTCAAATCGCGCACGACCAGTGGGCGCCGGTGAAATAGCGGCAGGCACCGCTTTTACAATATCTTGATTCTTCTTATTATGTCTTCAATGTTATGCTCCATAGCTCCCTTGATGCTTTTCATTTGGACTCTCTAATTCTCCAAAATCATCCTTTCTGAATGTCCCAAACCTCCATTCTAGCTCGAAATGTAAAAGTTCAAAATAAACACAAAATAGCGTAGATTCTGAACTTGAATACTCCAAATGCAAAACAATGCAAATAACACAAAACATATGCAATATGAATATCTAAATGAAATAAGACCTATCTATAATGCCTATCTAAAATATGCATTATCATGCTTCAAGGCTTAAACGTCATAATTCCATTCACATAAGCTCTCAACGAGATACTTATATATGTAAGATTCCTCAAAGAGATTATGAGCAACAAGTGATCGATGGCTGAGATCGCAGAGGAATGTAGCAAGATGGACTTCCCAGAAAAGAAGAGTGACCCAAGGAAGTTCGCTATCACTGTGGAACTTAGCCAACATCACTACAAAGCCCTATGTGAATCTGGGGCAAGCGTGAGTCTTATGCCCTTATCTATTTGTTCATGGGTGAACATTAGAGTGTTAGAACCCATGGACATGAAGCTATACATGGCGAATAACTCATGGGTAAAACCCACATGTATAGTTGATGATGTTCTTGTCAAGGTGGGAAAGTTCTTTGTACCCACGGATTTAATAGTGTTGGAAATGCCCGATGATCCTATTGTGCCTATCATCCTTGGTAGGCCTTTTCTTGCTACTACGAATGCCAACATCAACGTAAGAAAAAGCCTTCTTACCTTCACCATAGAAAATGAAGTGATTGAGTTCTCATTCAATCACACAATGAAGGAAATCAATGGAATTGAGATCAAGTCGGTCTATGCTAGAATTAACATCATTGATTGCGAAGAACCGATGGAAAGGGCCCTGACTTCTGATGAAGCCTTCGCTAAAGTTGTGGCCGAGCTAACAGAGGAGGATATTGAAGAGATCCTGGGTACTTATTCAAGCGTGGAGGAAGTCTTCGATGATGCTTTATCAATGGAGTTTGAGGATACAATCGACATCGACCACGAGCAGTCGATGTCGACTACTTTCAAAGCAGTCGACATCAAGCCCCACCAGTCGAAATCGACCCACATATAGGCCCAGGTATATTCAGATGTGGTCGAGGTCGAGCACCACCAGTCGACGTTGACCATCTCAGAGGCCCATTTATGCATAAAATTTCATGTGGACGTCGACCACTATTACTCGATGTTGACTACTTTTTTGCAGAATTCCTACGATGACTCCTAGTCACTATCATCATGAGGATTGAGACTGATTACCTTAGTGAAATCATGAAGACGAAGAAGGTAGAGCCTATTTCCATACCACAAGGACCTTCTCTGGTGCTGAAGCCATTACCCGAAACACTAAGGTATGAATTTTCCGGTCCCAATTCTACTTATCATGTGATTATCAATTCTTCACTAACTACGAAGGCGGTTGACAAGCCCATGGAGGTGCTTCATGTCGATATAAAGACAATTGGGTACTCCTTGGAGGATAATAAAGGTATTTCGCCCGCTACTTACATGCATAGAATCCTTTTAGAGGATGATCACAAGGCAACCATCGAGCATCAGCGAAAGCTCAACCCTAACATGAAAGAGTAAGTGAAGAAGGAGATCCTGCGTATGCTGGATGCAGGAACCATCTACGCCATCTCCAACAACAAATGGGTGAGCCCAGTTCATGTGGTTCCTAAGAAGGGCAGAATGACAGTGGATGAGAATAAGAAGGGAGAGCTAGTGCCCAAAAGGATCACAACTAGTTGGCGGATATGCATCAACTACAGAAAGCTCAACACCGCCACTAAGAAGGACAATTTTCCCTTTCCATTCATTGACTAGTATTAGAAATATTAGCGGAACATGATTATTTTTGTTACCTTGATGGATATTCTGGCTTCTAGTAGGTTCCCATTTATCCTAAAGATTATGAGAAGACAACCTTCACGTGTCCCTATAGAACATTTGCATACAGGAGGATGCCATTTGAGCTCTGCAACACCCGTGCCATATTTTAGAGGTGCATGATGACCATCTTCTCTGACATGATAGAGGACATTGTTGAGGTATTTATGTATGATTTTTTTGTCTATGGCACTACCTTCGATGCTTGTCGTGCTAACCTTCGTAGGGTGCTCAAGAGATACGAAGAGACAAACTTGGTTCTCAATTGCAAAAAGTGTCATTTCATGGTAAGAGAAGGAATTGTTCTAGGCCATAAGGTATCAAAGCGGGGCATTGAGGTGGACAGGGCAAAGATTGAACTAGTGGAGATATTGCCACCACCTTCAAGCATAAAGGATGTGATCGAGGAGTTTCCTTCGTCGTGCTGGTTTTTATAGACGTTTCATTCAAGACTTTTTTAAGATTCTGAATCCCTTAACTAACCTACTAATGAAGGATGTTAAGTTTCAGTTTTCTGCAGCATGTCTTGGTGCTTTTAATAGGCTAAAAGAAGCTCTAGTGTTTGCCCCCATCATACAATCGCTTGATTGGTTGCTACCTTTTGAGATCATGTGCGACGCAAGCAATTATGTCGTAGAAGTACTCCTAGGACAACGAAAGGACAAGAAGCTTCAGGCCATCTATTATGCAAGCAAGACTCTTAACATGGTCCAGGCAAAATACACCACGATGGAGAAAATGTTCATGGCAGTGGTTTTTGCATTTGAGAAGGTCTGCTCAAATTTAGTGGGCTCTAAGGTAATTATTCATACTAACCATGCAACTTTAAGGTATTTGATGACGAAGAAGGATGCAAAATCTAGGCTCCTACGATTGGTGCTCATGCTCCAAGAGTTCGACATAGAGCTTAAAGACAAAAAGGAAGCTGAGAACTCTATGGCCGACCATATCTCTCGGCTACCAAAGGGGCTACTTGAAGAGTCTAAGGGCAACACACAAATCAATGACTCCCACCCCAATGAGCACCTTATGAGACAAGAAGCTAGGCAAGCACAGGGAGTGCTCGACGTTGACTACACCCAGTCGACTAATACTAATCCTATTTCGACCAGAATTCCACTAATATACCCGCAGAGAGAGGTCGATATCGACCACATTTGGTCGACTCTAAAGGAAACATCGACCATAGAAAGTCTAAAGGCTGAAGCACATCAATCGACATCGATTGTCCCTACCTGACGTCGTCCTTCTTCCAATCATATCGAAGGTGAATCTCGCAAAAAGGTAAATCCCGGTGATGACATGTTATTTACTCCTCCATCCAGCCCTATACATGAATTATTTACTGTTAGAGGGGTGAAGGTGCCTTCGTATGCGGATTTTGCTAACTACCTTGTAGGAGGTGAAATACCATAAGGACTAACTTCACAAGCAAAGAAGAAGTTCTGACACGGCATCAATCAATACTCTTGGGATGAGCCATACTTGTTCAAGTAGGGGAAGGACCAGATCTTTTGACATTGTATACCGAAAGAGGAAGTTAAGAGTGTCATTCACCATTGTCACACTCTCCCTACTGAAGGCCACACTAAAGAATTCAAAACTGCGGCGAAGATTCTTCAATATGGTTTTTATTGGCCTAACCTTTTTAAAGATGTGCAAGCTTTCATAACATCTTGTGATGAGTGTCAGCATGCAGGAAATATCACTTGGAGGAATGACACACTGCTCACAAGAATCCTGGAGGTAGAGCTTTTCGATGTATAGGGCATAGACTTCATGTGACCATTCCCTGCTTCTAGCCCCTACAAATACATCTTAGTAGCGGTGGGTTACATCTCTGAGTGGGTGGAGGATTTTGGAACTAGGACCAATGATGCAAAATTAGTTTCAAAGTTTATGAAAACTAACATTTTCCCTCGCTTTGGTGTTCCTAGAATTCTTATTTCAGATGGCGGTTCACACTTTATCGAGAGAGGCTTTGAAGCCCTTTTAGCCAAGTATGGGGTGACGCACAGAGTGGAAACACCTTATCATCCCTAAACTAGTGGCTAAGTATAAGTCTCTAACCGTCAAAATTAAAGCCATCTTGAAGAAGACAGTCTCACGTTCGAGGAAAGATTGATCGTCCATGCTAGACGTTGCGCTCTAGGCCTACTCAATGACCTACAAGACATCATTGTGCACAACTTCTTATAACTTGGTTTATGGCAAGTCATGCCACTTGCCCATTGAACTGGAGCACAAGGCACTAGAGCAGTTGAAGCTTCCTTGACTTACAGGCACTAGAGGAGTTGAAGCTTCCTTGACTTACATGCACTAGAGGAGTTGAAGCTTATGGCATATGAGAATGCCGAAATTTGCAAATAGCACACGAAGAAATGACATGATAAGAAGTTGGTGCCCAAGAGCTATGAGGTAGGTGACAAAGTTTTGTTATTTAACTATAGATTTCGCTTGTTTCCAGGGAATCTAAGGACAAGATGGAGTGGACTCTTCAAGGTTCACCATATATTCCCCCATGGAGCGGTGGAGTTACTTTGTGATGATGGCACAACCTTCAAAGTAAATGGTAATAGGGTAAAGAAATACTATGATAGAGAAGACCCGGAAGAAAAGATTCGCGCCACCCTGGCGTTGAACTAAGCACCAAAGGGAAGTATGTTAATCTAGCGAATTAAAATCCAGCGCTTCCAGGAGGCAACCCGTTATTTTATTCTTATATTTCTTGGTTAGGAATTTTTAGTTTATATATATATATATATATATATATATATATATATATATTTCGTGGTATAGTTTATTTTTAAACAGGGGAACTAGAGTCTTGAGAAGCAGTCGATGTTGACTCACCTAATCGATCTCGACTGACATAGTGCATAAATAAGAGATTGCGACACAGTGAGGATGCAGTCAACAGAGGAAAGTAGTTGACGTGGACTACTCTAGTTGATGTCGACTGGACATATTGTCAAAAGGAGGAGGAGCCAATTGCTGCTCGACGTTGACCAGAGCAATTGACGTCAATTACTGATGCAAGATGCTCGACGTCGACCACTCCGGTCAACGTCGATGGCAGCATTAGCATGGTAAGTTTAAAAAAAATCGTCATGTGCGTTTTCTTTCTTTCTTTTAAAACCCCGACTCCCTCTCTCTTTTCTTTCTTCATTCTTTCCCCAACATCGAGCCCTAGCTTCTCTCTCTCTCTCTCTCTCTCACTCCGTTCTCCCTTCACCAGTGCCACTACCCTTGCTCCACCACAGCCACCAGTAGCAATCCGATAGCCCCTCCCGTGCACAACAGTAGCAGCGGTTGTGAACAACCCACGCCCCCAATTTTTTTGGTAGTCAAACCCGCTCGATCAGGACTTTCTTTCTCTTTAAATCCCTTTCTTTGCAACTCTTGTGGTATGGATCTCTTCCCTTTGATATTGTTTACTGATTATTGAGCATATGTGATGATTTAGGGTTGAGAATCAGTACCGAGTTGGGATTTGATGGATCTAGTATTTGCATGAACATTGGGATTTAGTATTTGCATGATTTAGCACTAAGGATTAGCTTGGGTTTGATCTTTATTATTTAAGGATAGTCTTTGAAACTAAGTATGGGGTTTCTGAATTTATTTGGTTAGGTTAGTTTATCTATCTTCTATCTATTTTATCTATCTTAGGATTAGATTGTTCTATCTAGGATTAGTTTCCATTTGTTTTAGGAGTAGAATTTAATCTTTTATCTATTTTATTTTCTTTTATTATTTTTGTCTATTTCTAATATTTTCTTTTCTTTTTTATAGATGGAAATTCCCATTTCCAAACCACCATATAATCCCACTCCCTAATTTGGATCAATCAAAGCTTTGTCTCCAAGGAAATACATAAACCCCAATAGATCCTACTTGAATCCATTCCAAAAACCTAATAGCCTTGTGTTTCAATCAAGTTCTTACCCATCAAACACGTTCATCACTACCTTTATCCATCAAATTCAATCTTTTCCACACCATTCTCATATCTACCACCAAAGAAAGCCTTTGAAACCAAGTTTGGTCGTCAAGTTTCAAGTTTGGAGGAGTTGTGGACGTTGATTCTTCAACGTCATGCTCGGATTCGTGTTCTGTAGAGACCGGTGCTCGCCACCCCATACACGGCGCCCACCGCCACCTGTAGAGAGGTTGTTTTTGGTCGTTTTTATGAGGTTCTCTTGCGATTTTCTTTCTCCTCATCAATCATGAGTGGATATTGTAAGAGAGATGTGCCAACCTACTTCGATGACACTGAGGTGAAGTGTTGGAATGAGCTTGGGAAGCGTGATTACATGTCGACTAAGTTCTTTGATGAGGATCCATTGAAGAGGTTGGGTTTGCTTGATTCGGTGATGACTTTGATGGCACATGGAGGGCTGCGTGATTTTGTTTGGAGAAAGGCTCTGACTTACCCCTGCTTGGTCAAGGAATTCCTTACTACGTTGGAGGTAATTTCGTTTAAGGATGTTCGTTTCAAATTGAGGGGAAGAAATTGTTATGCGTCGTATGCTTCGATTGGTGCTGCTTTTGGTATTTTGAAGAGGTGCTGTAGGAAGTGGGAGCTGGCCGTGCTCGCTCTCGACTCTACAGAAAATTAGAGGAAGCTGTCAAAGATGCCTGAGGCTTGAGGTAACTATCGACCTGATGATATGATTACACACCCCGCTCTCCGTCTCCGTCTGCGAATTCTAGGTTATACTTTTTATGGCGTTGAGGATACCGTTGTTGTCAGACCTTGCATGGTCGATTTCATATATTACTTGACTCCTGAGTCTACTATAGTGCCAGATTGGGTGCTTAAGTTTTTTAGGGTGTGTGACATGGCCCGTACTCATCACCGTGAGAATCTTCCTACGGTCATTTCTTTTAGCGACATGATCACACTCTTGGAAATCTATCATGGCATCGATTTAGATTCCCTACAGCCTATGAGTACTTCATATACTTGGGATATTAATTCACTTGTGTCTGCTTGGATGGTTGAGAGGTTGTAGTTGTCGTATGCTATTGAGAGATTTCGCTGGATTTCTGGGCCTAAGCAGACTCATCATTAGTATCTGCCTACTATTTTACCTGTGGGTCCCACTTTAGCCGATTTTCGCTGAAGCCATGTTCCTATTGACACTGATTTATGGAAATCTGATGATCCTATGACCCCCGCGAGTGACATCGAGGAGATGTAGATTGAGATGACACCACCTGTGGTTCATGACACCTTACGCTTAGCCTGCCTAGAGAAGAGTTTGACGGATTTTGAGATACGACAGACGACTGAGCTAGAAGAATTAACTAAGTCTCATGAGAACCTGGCTAGGAAGATTGATCAGCTCCATCACATTTGTTTGAGTCTACTAGATAAGTTTGGTTCCCAGACCCCTCCTTCACAGTAATTGGTAAGTCGATTTGCTTCATTCAACCCTTTATTTTCTTTTTCATTGTTCCTTTTTCTATATGTTTATGCATTGAGGACAATGCAACATTTAAGCGTGGGGGGGGGGGGAAGTGAAGTAAATTAGTTAGATTAGTTCATGTTTGTTTTTTTTCATATTTAGATTTCTAGTATTTGATTTTATTTTGTTTTTGATATTCTTCTAATTCATGCATCATGTTTATTTTATTTGTTATATAAAATGTCAAAAATGAAAAAAATGTGAAAAATATCGAAAAATCCATAAATAAGAAGAGTCTAATGCATTGCATATTTGTGTTATCAAAATATACCCATGTAATTTGAGTTTGTCCTATTGACTTTATGCTGGCATGATCTTATAAATCCCATGGAATCTAGAATGATGTCCTTGTCTCTAAAATTGGTTTTATGTGAAGTAGGGTTAGGCATAGGTAATTGAGCATGTATGATCTAAGTTTGTGAGCATGCTTGATATTCATAAAAAAATTTGTCCTTGTGAGATAGTTTTGGCCTTATAAGGGATACATCTATATTCCTTTTGCTTTTCTTGTGTGATTTACTCTTCCTATGCATTTATCTTTGAGTATTGACATGGTTATCTATTTTCAAGCCTATGATAAGCCTTACCCTTTTCCGAGGAAATTCAGATTTTGAGTAGGTTATGAATCTATTTTGGAGTGGTGGAGGAAAGAAGCTAAAGTGTGAGTTTTATGGTTTATGGTTTTGAGAAGATGTAATGTTATGTGCTTTATTTTCCCTCATAGTTTTATTTCGTGTATATGGCTCAAGAAAAAAAAATAAATGCCGAAAGAAAAAAAGAGAAAAAAAAAAGAAAAAAAACGGCATTCGAGAAAAAAAAAAGAAAAAAAAAGAGAATAAGAGCCAAGTGTGTTTATTTTTGCATACGAAGAGGATTGGATTTATGTTGGTTGAAAGAAAGATTGGTTGGGTGTTGTAGATGCATATTATGCATGATGATGAGATGATTATAAGATGAGTATAAGATGATGATTTGAGAGATGACTATGGAGTTCATTCATATATTTTGAGAGTTGGTGATTTATAGAGGATTTTGGGCTTTATTGATATATTTTAAGATGTTGTGTTTATGAGAGACTATTGAGTTAGTTTGTGTTATGTTGGGAGTTTTTGGAATCTTATTTTCTCGGAATTTATAGTACCACATGACCAAATATAATTCCTTGCCCTTATGTTTCTTACCAAGCCCCATTTCAACCCCGCTGAATGGAATCTTCCATGAAGGTTTCCATTGAGCGAAAGTCCTCTTGATTTCCTTATTTCGGCTTTGATGTATCCGGTGGAGATTTTATCAATATAAATGTCAGTATTTGATTTGATGCTTGTATATGGAATTGAGGTGAGTGTATGCTTAAAGCCTAAACACATGAGAGTGAGATATACACATTATCCTTGGTGAGGTTGGATTTTTGAGCATGCAAGAAACTTGATCCCATATATACATGTTATGATGTTTATATGCCTTGATTATATTTGCACTATTGATGATGTTGTTTTTTATGAGTAAAATTGTGAAAGGATCTTCTGTGGGATGCATAGATGATGTTTTTGTCTTATGGTTGCTTGAGGACAAGCAAGAGTTAAGTTTGGGGGGATTTGATAATGCATATTTCATATAGGCATTATAGGTATTTCTTATTGCATTTAGACATGAGTTTTGCATATGTTTTAGTCTAGTTTCATATCTTGCTTGTCAAGTATTCGAGTTTGGAATCTATGCTTTTTAGTATTTATTCTACAGTTTTACATTCCAACCTTGGATGGGATCTTGGAAGAGCTTAGGAGACATGTTTTGGAGCATATGAAGGCTGAAGAAGAGGCTACGAAGGAGCAAGGAAGCACAACATTGAAGAGAAGAAGAAAGTCGTCACTGCGTAGGCGGCGCCCTCCGTGCCTTAGGGGGCGCCCGCCGTGATGTCGTGTTCAGCAATCCTGATTTGGATCCGAATATTCTATTTTCTATTATATTATTATTATATTTCTAGGGTTTTCCACGACTCTTTATAAGGTTAATTTTTGTTATTCCAGCCGTGTGGTGTGGTGGTGGGTGTGTGTGTGGCATAGAGACAATGAACGCTTTGAGAGAGAAGAGAGGTTTTTGGCCTATAAGTTGCTAAACTCATAGTTTCGCCTGTGATTCGAAAAAATGGTTACATAGATTATGAGGATTTGATTCTATTTAATTATTTATGAGTTTATTTATCATCTTGTGTTTATAGATTATATTTGTGTTCATTTCTATGATTGATCACCATGTTAGGAATTGCATCTAGGATATGAATTCGTTATTGTTTTCTCGATAGCAAAAAAGGTATTGAAGTAGTGATATTTCTTTGTCTTTGTAGTGGATGATTTCGATTGATCTATACTGGTTAGAAGTTGATTATGCCGATTCGGGTTGTTCGAATTGTGTCTTAATTGCATTGAATCGATATGCCAATTGGTCTAAAAGCTTGAGTGTTTAATGCTATTCTTTAGTGATATTGAATAAGGTGATTGTATCCCTGCGGATCCTTCAACTTTAGTCAAGTAGACATATGCTTATGAATAATTGATTAATCAATCCTAGGACCATAAATCTCAACCATTGTTAGAGAATTACAGGTGAAATGTTTATTCTATCTTTATTATCAATCACTTTGCAATCATTAGTTTTATTCACTTTACTTTGTTATCAATTTGTCACAAGTCATTGCTTTTGTCATAAGAGTCATTTTTAGAGATATTGCATAGTAATCCGCTTCTCTCTGTGGGTTCGACTCCGGACTTCATCGCTATACTAGTAGTTGTTTGGTTTATTAATTCATTGATTTACTAATCTATTGGTTTTGAGCTTTGAGTTAGGATATTATTACTATTTGGCAAAGGGAGAAAGTGCCAACGACCTTTGCCCCCCACCAGGTGTTTATTGCGATGAAGTGCAAGTAGTTTTCCAAAGCTTCTAGGGTCGGGGTGAGCCCGACGTTAGCCATGCGTGTTTAAGGTAAGTACTTGATGTTGATATCATTGTGTCTATATCATCTTCTACGATTCTATGTTTAGTCCTTATCGCGAGAAAAGTGATTCATGTTATTAACTTGGGGTATAAACATAAAATTGGTAGAGACAATTAGGTTTATTTGCAAGAGTATTCCTAATCGTTGGTGTACGGCGAAAGCTTGTCTCTCGGGTGAAATAACGCAATTGTCCGTCTTATTTGCCTTATGCATGCATTGGTTAACGTTGTGGTAAACTCTAGACTTAGGAGTTTCCTTTTATATATTTTATTCAATCACAAAAATGTGATCTTTCCTATCAATATTTACTATATCCATCCTATTTGTCTTCGGCCATCTTTTCCGACAACTAACGCCGCAGGAACGACTCGAGATCGACCAACCAGGTCGATATCGATACCTTTGCTCTACTCCGATGGTCTTTTTTATTGACATACCTTCTTCCTGCTACTGGGCTCGATATCGAGTGAACAACTCGACATCGAGTGCCCCTGAAGTCGACTGGCAGTCTTCTGAGCCAGGTCGACGTGTGCTACTGACATCGATATCGACACCCCTGGTCGATATCGACTGTTTGTTTTTGTCTCTGTAGGTTTTCTGTTGTAGTAGAAATCGATAGCCCCTGTCGACGTCGAGTACCCTACTTAAATTAGAGGCTTCTAGTCGATCAAGACATCACATTTCAAACACTTTCTAGGATTCCACTGAAACGCTTCCTCGTGGATCGATCCTGATTCTCCACCACTACAGCGGGGAGTATTGAATTTATTTGAAGAGGCTAAAGGTTGCATTGTTTTATATTTTATTATTCAATTCAATTCTCCCTACATCATCGACCTTGGGTGCATCAGTCGATATCGAGTCACATGGTCGAGATCGAGCGCCTCTGATCGAGATCGAGCGCCTCTGATCGAGATCAAGCGCTGCTTCAGTGTCTTGTTTTCACTCTAAAATGTTCCGTTTCCTGCAAAATCAAACCATAACTTGTGTAGATTTCTATATCTTGCAAATAAACTCAAACTACATAAATTTACTACTTTCCCAACCCAAAAGTGTAAAATATGCATAAAAATAGACTAAATGTAAGCATGAAACATGGTGAAGCGCACATCAATAGCATTGAACGTGGCTGGTTCCTGCACTAACGACAATGGGTGCAGGAGCAGGAGAGGGACATGTCACTTGGCATTCTGTGCAGGATCCCATTTAATCGCTTTCTGCATATATAAATTGCCAGCATCTTTATGTGTTTAATATTTCCACACTGCATTAGAGCATCATTTATTTAGGTTTAGTATGATATATGCCCTCAGCGAGTTCTTCAAGACCCACATGAGTGGCTCGACTTTCACTTGTGGTATAGTTTCCCGTACCCATTCCCTTGCTTGATTTTGTGCTGTTATGGAGGGGATTCCCTATGGTGCAGTTGGAGAGAGAGAGACTGGCTATGGACTCCACACTTTTGCTACTTTATATTTTCTTCGTATTTTGGTTTTTACCCGACTCTGTCGTGGCAACTATGTATCATTTTATGTTAGTTGTTGTTTTTGACAAAACTTGTTTTATGCGACTTAGAAGTAGGACACGTTATGGTCCCCAATGGACATATCGCGAATTTAGGGTGCGAAATCCCTTCTTTTAGTACTAACACTTTATTTTGAAACTCAACCCGTACTCGAATTGCAAGATCCGAATGAAAGTATCCAATCCTTCGAAACATAACCCGGGTTCCTTAACTCGGGCCGTTACAATGAAACCCCACAGTACAATTTGTAAAAGAAAGAAAATGGCATTCACCTACTTTACAATGAATTCAATTGCCTATTACACCACCTCTTAAACCCAAGCCCAAATGGAATCTTTGATTGGTTCCAACCTAATATGGCCATTCATCTGTTTTAGAACATGCTGAATTTAGCACGGAAATGCAATCCAGAACATGATTAAACCAACCAACAACAGAGTCGATCGCATTAAAAAGATCTTCATGAAGCATAGAGATAAAAAAAGAAAGTAAAATCTAAAAAAGAAGAATCGATAATTGCAAGAATTGCAATATATACCTCGGTAGCAATTGTGAATCCTCAATCTAAAAGTCGATAAACCTGAGTAGCATAACCCACATCTGAGGCACGAAAGATGCCATAATCGAATTCGGCGGAGGAGGAATGAACCCTAAGAAAGCATTCATTCCAAATTTTGAAGAAGGGGAAAAAATTGACATTTCATAGCCAAACCTAGAAAAATATGGATGGGGAAATAATTAATGAAATTGAAACTCAATGGAGGAAGATGAAGATGGGGAGGCGGTCTAACCTCGGCAGAGGAAGAAGAGAAGTCCTGAGGCGGGATAACTACAACGAAGGAGAAAGACAAAGGCTTGAGGCACGAAGGACGCCATGATCGAAGTCGGGGGAGGAGGAAATAACCCTAAGAAAGCGTTCTTTCCAAATTGTTAAAAAGGGGAAAAAATTGAAAGGAAAAAAAAGAATATGATTGGGCGAAAGTGAGTGAAATGTGGGGAGGACGCCACGTAAGCAAAAAGAATACTGAATTAAGTAGTTATATAGATTACATAAACAAATCAACCATATAGATTAGGGTTGCCTTTTTTTAATGATGGGTATTAAATTGGAAAAACCCCAAAATTATATATGTATACTCGGTAGGTAGACCCCCTGCTACGCTCGAGACATGTGATTTTGTTTCAAACATTATAGTGAGATCATACGTGGTAAATAAAGAAAAAAAATAACATTTTGTATAAAATTTTAAAAGAATATATTAATCACTAAATAAATAGACATTGAATTGCCCTTAAACACAACTTTTTATGTCTTATAGATAAATATATTTTAGATCATTTAGATGATGAATATGTGTTTGTGCGTGTGTGTGTAACTGTGTGTGTTAAATGTGTAATTAGAAGTAAATTAGATTTGAAATTCAACTTTCATTTTTTTATCAACAAATTAAACTTTAATTTGACATAAAGGAAATGATACATTTTGGTGAAATATTACAATGATTTCTAAACTATGTAGGGATAAAAGAAATTATACCATCAATATGTGAGATAAACAAAATTTAATAAATTTAAATAAGGGATTTTGTATCAATAAGATCATAATTGTAAAAGAAATGACACATTTTGGTGAGATATTACATTGGTTTCTAAACTATGTAGGGCTATAAGAAATTTTACGATCGATGTGTAAGATAAACAAAATTTAGTAAAATTTAAATAAGGGATTGTGTATCAATAATATCATAATTGTTTAAGGAATATTTACAAATACGATAGTTTACAAAAAGTAAAACCGAAGAAAATCAAACCTTAATCTCTCACAACATAGAAAATAATTAAAATAATCGTGATAAAAATTTATTTTAAATTAGTTGAAGATAAATAATAACAAAACAAATCAATGTTATGTGTAACAATTTCTCCGATTTTATATAGTATAAACTATGTATAAAGAGTTTAAATAAAATATGGTCAAAGCATAATTGATAGGATTTGAACTCAAGACCTTACATATAAGAAAGATCTCATTTAACCATTGAGCTATAGAAGTGTTTTTGATATTGATGTGCGCCTATTTTACCATGTTTTACGCTTATATTTATTCCATTTCTTATGCATATTTCATACTTTTGGGTTGGGAAAGTAGAGAATTTATGTAGTTTATGCTTATTTGGAAGATATAGAGGTCTACACAAGTTTTGGTTTAATTTCGCAGGATTTGGAATGTTTTTATGCATATTCAAGACAACTAGAAAAGCACTCGATTTTGAGCCATGCACTCGACTTCGACAAGAAGTGATCGACATCAAGAGAGAGCAATCAATGTCGACTGAAGAAATGAAGTAATTCAGAGACTAAGGCATGAAGAGAAGGTGTCGACCACTACCAACCGAAGTCGACCGATTCAGAGAACTCGATGTCGACAAGACCACTCGACATCGACTGGACGCCAAATGCATTGTAGACGCGGACTGGGACGGATCATTGGAGGATTTCTTAGCCACGTCAATTTTCTATCATCTTCCTTAGATACTTTTATCCTTATGGGTAAATTCCTATTTATCCTAGGGAATATTATTTAGATAGTTTTAAATTCAAGTAGGATTTATATTTTCTAAATTAGATAGATTTTTATTTCTTAGTTTAGTTCACTATAAATAAAGGCATTAGACCTAGAGTTCAATCATCCAATTCTTGAGCAATTAAGCAACCCAATAGAGAAAGAGACAGCTGAGTGGAGAGAGAAGAAGAAGACGACGGTTGTAAACTATAAACTTTAAGTTTTTATGCAAGGTTTTATTTTTATTACTTCTTGTGCTGTCATAATGATGAGTGAGTAGTCGTCCTACTTCTAGGGTCAGGGTGAGCCCGACAATAGCCATCTATGTGCATTTAAATCCCTTATTTTCTTATGTGTTATCATCTTCTAGCTCGTGCTTAATCCTTTGCAAGAGTTTAGGATCATTCCTTATTTGCATTCTATGAAACGTGAATTGATTATTTGTGAATTCGGATAGTAATTAGGATTTGTTTGCGTGAGTTGACTAAACCCTAATTATGAAAAGGATAGAAACAAATAGGTTTTTATGCGAGAGCCTCTGTATTCCTATTTGGTGATTACGAGATTTGTCATGTGATGATAAAGGCATAGACTTTTATGCGATTTAAGTGTGATACATGCATGGTTATTGTTCTGCTGAATCCCTACCTTGGAAGCTTTAGTTAATTAATTAAGTTTACAATTCAAAAAAAAACATTGCTTTCTATTGTTTCTGATCATATTCTGTTATCCATTCTATTTTCTTTCGACCTACTTTGTCGAACACAAATTGTTTATTTTCTGTTCACTATTTGCGCTCTATTACTGCACTCGATATCGACACCCTCAGTTGATATCAACTGACCCTACAAATGAAGAATTGAAGTCGACAGTTTTCTAAGTCGACCGACGAGTTTAAGCTCACTCGACATCGACCTTTGCAGTCAACGTCGACCTATCTGTTTGTGTGTGCAGGTTGTGAGAAACACTAGAGATCGACAGGGGCTGTCGATATCGACCTATCCAGTCAATATCGAGCCTTCTGGTCGACATTCACAGGAACTTTTAAAGACTATTCAAGAACCACTGACTCTCCTTCTCGTGGATCGATCCTGATTCTCTACCACTACAACGGGAAGGAGTCTTGTATTTTATTTGCCGGGAACGACAATTGCTTTAATTTTTATTTATATATTTGCTTATTCAATTCCCCCTTCTAACAAATCTTAGTGTTGTTTAGAAGGTGTATGCGACACACTGATCGCACACCCGAATTCCCAGCCTTCGACGAACCGGAGCGTTTCCTTTGTCTACAAGAAAGAGCGAAAAGGATCATAGTGAATGAAGAAACCATGCAAAAAGAGCTCGAGAGGCTTAGAAAGCAAGTTGAAGAGTTTAACACCGAGTGCACTCGGGCACAACAAAGAATGGATTCTAGATACGACCGAGAGGTCCAAGCCCGAAGAGAAGCCCATGAGCTACTAAGCCATATCCCACAAAACGCTAAAGAATACTTGCACCCAACGCTGGAGGTGTCGGAGTCTTCTATATCCTCCCTGTTGTATCCTTTGAAATCACAACTAGTTTTATACCGGAGATAAGGAGACACACTTTGGAGAGAAAGGGTCCCGAATGCCCCATGGCGCATCACATATGACAACTTATATTCACTTATGTGATACCATTGCTGATGGTGTAAATTTAGAATATCTGCGTTTAAAAGCTTTTAGATGTTCACTTACAGGAAAGGCCCTGCATTGGTTGGAAAGCTTGCCCCCACGATCCATCCGCACGTTGGGTGCACTTAGAGACCTATTTCTCAACAAGTTCTTTCCACTATCGAAGACGGCGCAGATTCGCCAAAAGATACTGTCTTTCAAGTAGAAGCCATGAGAGATTCTAGCGCAAGCCTGGGAGCACTATAAAGACTTGTTGAGATCTTGCCCTACTGATGGGCAACCACCTTATGTTATTTAAGTGATAATTTACAATGCCCTGGACGTGCCTACAAGAGAACGGATCAACGCCTACACCACCTACCGCTATCTCAAGCTCACACCACACCAAGTTTGGGAAACAATCGAAAGGATCATAGAGTTCGATAACACATATAGGACTCATGTGGCCCCCGATGCGAGGCCAGCCCCATCCATGCCATTGTGTGAGCCATCGAAGGAGGTGGATCCTGAGGTAAAGGATCAATTGATGAAGGACCACGTAAGGCGTCTTCAAAAGCAAGTTAAATTTTTAACTAACAATCAAGCTTGTTTAGAATGTGGGTCACAGAAACACAACACATACGCTTGCCCCTATAGAAAGTAAGTGCAAACAGCAGAGACCCACAAAGAGGCAAAGTTCGTGAGGGGCCCTAGTTATGGAGGCTATCAAGGCTACTGGGGATACCATCAACCCTAGCAATGTCAAAGGGACCCCCACCTTATAGAGCAGCTGGCCATCCGGAGAGAGAAAGAAGGGATAACTTACAACTCATCCTAGACGAAATGAGGAAAACCCAAGCTGAAAACAAGCAATCCAACAATGCCATCCACACTCAACTACATGGCATCAATTCAAGGCTTGGAGAAATTGACACGTGGAGGAAGAGCATAGAGACCCAACTGGGTCAATTGGCGGCCAATATCCCAAGGCAAGCCGGATTGCTCCTAGGCCAACCTGAGGCCAATCCTGAAGGGAAATCGTTGGGCTACATCACTGCTATCCATTTGTGAAGTGGCAAGGATATCCACAATAAAGAAACGGAGCAAGAAGACAAAGCTTCTAGAGAAGCAGTCGAAGTTGACACCATACCAGTCGATGTCGACCAGACTCAAGTGCCCGATGTTGACCACCCAGTCGATTTTGATTAAGTCCAGTCGCCTGCCCCAAAGTCGACCATAACAGTCAATGACGACCCTTCCCCTGTCGACGTCGACCACTCTTCTTCGACTTCGTGGCCCATTCCCGCTCTGAAATTAGAGAAGCCGCTTCCTTACCCCTCCGAAGCTCTAAGGGACCCTGCGGACTAGAACTTCCAATGGTTCATGAAGATGCTCCAAGGCCTCAATGTTACCATACCATTCACGGAGGCTCTTCATGAGATGCCATCATATGTCCAGTTCATTAAAGACATATTAAGCAAGAAGTGATCGATTGCTGAGATTGCGGAAGAGTGCAATAAAATAGACTACACGGAGAAGAGAAGTGACCCATGAAGATTTGCCATAACGATCGGGCTACGCCAACGCCGCTACAAGGCTTTGTGCGATCTAGAGGCTAGCGTGAGCCTCATGCCATTTTCCATATGGTCAAAGGTGAGTATTAGAGCCTTGGAGCCTATGGATATGAAGTTATACATGGCCAACAACAACTTTGTCAACCCCATAGGAATCATGGACGATGTCCAGGTCTAGGTGGGCAAGTTCTATGTGCACACGGACTTCATTTTACTTGATATGGTGGAAGATCCAATTTGTCCTATCATCCTAGGTAGGCCATTCCTAGCTATGGTCGACGCCAATATCAGCGTACGAAAGGGGCTACTATCATTTACAATATGCAATGAGTTAATTGAGTAATTCTTCAATCCCACCATGAAGGAGGTAAACGAATGGAAGTCAAGTCCTTACATGCGACGGGGAGAGTCATTCCTTGTGAAGAACCAACGAAGAGAACCATGAATTCAGAAGAACAAGAATTGGGGGGCCATGGAGGCCCAAATGGAGGAACTTCTAGCAATTTGGCACCAAGCTAATGAAGAAGAGACTGAGATAGCAGTCGATGTCAATAGCACCTTGCCGATGTCGACCACAGAAGAACCATTACTTGTGCCAGAAGCTAAGTATGGGGTCGACGCAGATGACTCCATCAAGGTCGATCAACTGCAGTCGATGTCGACTAACCCCAGTCGATGTTGACACCCTTAAATCGACTTGCCTCCATCGACAAATTCTGAAGAATAATTGCACTCGACTTCGAGTGACCTCAGTTGTGTCGACCACCTCCTCAAAAGCATAAAATATCAACGGTAAGCCCAGGTAAAGACCCCTATCCTTCGGAACTTATAGAAAATATCCCTATGAGAAAAGTACCTTTGTGTGTATGCCTTACTAACACTGTAGGTGAGAAAACAAGAGAATACAAGGCGGGCGATAAGGTATACATGGACCAATGCAACATCAAGGGATGCAAAAGGAAGGATGGAAGAAAAAGCGGAGTAGTGACTATCCACAAGGTATATCCAGGAAGGTTGGAGCTTAAAGACAAAAAGGGCATAATTTTTAAGGTTGAGCTCGAAAGCCCCGAAGAGGAGGTCCGAGCTATATGGTCCCTATATGTTTCAACTTGGATTAAAGAGCGGAAGAAGGCGGCCTAGCGACTATAAAATCTAGATCATGTACATAGACTTATTTTTGAATATTTTTAGGGTTTTGAAATTTTGGTTTTTGGATTGTGGTTTTGAGACTTTATTTTTGAGTTTTCATGAAAAACTAACAGATTTTCAGGTGCAAAAAGAAGCTGAGAAGGCTTTCGACATTGACCTAAGCTGTTGATGTCGACCAAGCCATGTCGAGAGAAATAGCTTTGATCAATCTCGGATTACCCTGAGCTGTATGAAAACACTTGAAGTCGATCATCCCAGTCGATGTTGACTGACTTACTCGAGACCAACTACTCCTACAGAAGCACCTGTTTCGAGCCGTTACACTAATTTCTAGTAAGTTTTCTTTTGACTCCACTTCTTATTTTCTTTTTACAGTGAGGACACTGTAGGATTTAAGTATGAGGTGGGGGAAAAGCTTGCTTACATGTTCATGCTCGATTCAAAATTGTTAGTTTATTAATTAGTTTTTTAAGTCTTGCATTGCAATACATGGTTAGTTATTATATATCTTAGGCATCATCTTTGGATACATGTTTTTCTTATGTGCTTAAAGTTCATACTCCAAAGAAATTTTTAAAAAAATCACCCCCATTGAAAAATTGAAAAAGTGTCATGGAAATTTTAATAAGACTCGATGATGCAAAAATATATATGTTAGAGATATTGCAATTAAATTTCCTAGTCAAGAGAAGTCTCAATGAAGTGCGATTTTTAGAGAAAAACCATGAAAGGAGGTTGATGTACATATTTAGTGTCTTTTTATTTGCATATTTTGACTTCATATTTCATTCGGTTCCTAACGTAAAGTTTAAGAATAATGCAAATTTGTGTAGAATGAGCTAACGTGCAAGAAATAGAGTTTGCACAAGTTTTGGTCTAAATGTATAGGAATTGGAGCGGAATGGAAGTCAAAACAAGAAAGCCAAGTGAAGCAAGAAAGAGGTCGACATCGACTAGATAGGTCGAGATCGACTACCAGATTCGACATAGACATCTGAGAGTCGACATTCAGACAACATAGCCACTGAAGACCACTCGACATAACCTTGTGTCGAGTGGACACCTCGACTGGCTACCAGAGCTCGAGTGAAGTGCGACAGATCGAGGCGAGATGTTTCTGATCGATATCGAGTGACCAGGTCGATATTGAGTAGAAACTGACGTGGATGAGACGCGGTTTTGAGACGCGGATTTGAAGATCTATCTTGTGGCCATGGTTTATCACATCTTTTAAGATAGATTATGTCTTAGGTTTTTTTCTTTTTTACCCTAGGATATTTATTAGCTATTTTGATTATTTACTAGAATAAAGATTTATCCTACTTGTTAAGGATAGATTTTAGAATAGTAGTTTTAGTAGGATTAGAACTACTTTCCTTGGCTAGCAAGGATTAGTAGGCTATAAATAAAGCCCTAGGGGCTGGTTTTTATTCATTCAAGCGAGAGACTCATATCTCACAATGCAAAGTAGTTTAGGGTTTAGGAGAAGCTTTAGGGTTTGGCGTTTGTGAAAGCCGACGTTGGAGTGTAAAGTTTTGAAGGTTTATTTAATGCAAGTTCTTTTCTTTCCAATTATGGTGTTTGTTGCGATGAAGTGCGAGTAGTTCCCCAAAGCTTCTAGGGTCGGGGTGAGCCTGACATTAGCCATGCATGCCTGAGGTGAGGACTTGATGTTGATATCGTTGTGACTATATCATCTCCTATGTTAACAACTTGAGTTATAAACATAAAATTGGTAGAGACAATTAGGTTTATTTGCGAGATTATTCCTAATCTTTGGTGTACGGCGAAAGCTTGTCCCTCGGGTGAGATAGCGCAATTGTCTGTCTTATTTACCTTATGCATGACTTCCTACCACTACAGCGGGAAGAAGTCTTGTAAATTTTTTTTTCGTTGATAAGGGATTGGTTTGCATCTATATTTATATTTGTTTAAGTCAATTCTTCCTCCTAACAAAAATTGGTGCCGTTGCCGGGGAAGTAATCAATTGCGCCCTAGTAGTCTATGTCACGTCTTTTTCTAGTTTTTCTTTATAGGTGTATGCGACGCGCTGATCGCACGTCTGAATTCGAAGGAGTAGAAGACCCTGAACGTATCTCCATCTAAGGTCTAGAGTACAAAGAATCATGGCAGACCAGGAGACCCAGGCTCATCAGATTGAGCGTTTAAAGAAGCAAGTCGAGGACTTCACCGCTAGAGAGGCTGCACAAAGGGAGCGAGGTGACAGGGAAGAGGAGGCAAGGAGGCGATATAAATCCCAAATCAATGCCCTCCCTCATAACGTCAAGCAATACATGCACCCTGTGCTCTCAGTGCCTGAATCGGCCATTCTTATCCCTCACTCTAATTTTGAGATTAAACCTAGCTTCTTAACTGAAATTTTGTGACATCAATTTGAGGGGAAACCTAATGATTGCCCTCTGGAGCACATAACTACACACTTTGATTTGTGTGATACTATTGTTGATGGACAAAGCCTTGAATATGTAAAGCTAAAGGCTTTTCGTTGGTCTCTTGCAGGGAAAGTACTAGCATGGTTGAAGAGCCTAGCCCCGAGATCACCCCGCAAGTGGGATGAAGTCAAGGATGTCTTTATAAACAAATTCTTTCCATCATCCAAGACGGTGGCGATTCGTCAGAAGATCATGGCTTTGAAATAAAAGCCTCATGAAACCTTGGCGCAAGTGTGGGAGCGATTCAAGGAGCTTCTGAGGTCCTGCCCTATGCATGGGCAACCACTCTACATCATCCAGGAGATCATCTACAATGCCCTGTACGTAGATACTAAGGAGAGAATCAACACTTACACCTCCCATGGGCATCTTGAGCTCCTACCGCAACAAGCTTGGGATACTATAGAGAGGTTGATAGAATTTGACAACACATATGGGACATCTGCGGCCTCTGACTCAAGGCCTGTCCCATCGATGGCACTCTATGAACCCTCCGTGGAGATTGATCCGGACGTCAAGGAGCAATTCATGAAAGGTCAGCTCAGGAGGCTTTAGAAACAAGTAAAATTCCTCTCCGCCAACCACCCCAGCGCAGAATGCGGCTTCGACAGGCACATCACCACCGCTTGCCCCGACGCGGAGCAATTTGTTCTCGCGGAGACTCAATAGGAGGTGAGGTACATGAGGAATCCCAATCGCAGGGATACCAAAACTGGGGAAATCAACCACACCAATACAACCCTACGAATCCTTCGCCTTACCGAGCTCCAGGCCATCCGGAAAGAGAGCTAAGAAGAGGTGATGTTTAACTCATCCTTGATGAGTTAAGGAGGAACCAAGCAGTGAGTCAACAATCTAGCAACGCCATCTAGAACCAATTGCAAGGGCTCAACGCCCACATGGGGGAGATGGATACTTAGAGGAAGAGCATGGAGTCCCAACTGGGTCAATTGGCGGCACAAATTCCAAAGCCACCCGGCAAGCTCCTAGGTCAACCACGAGAAAATTCTAAGGGGCAAGCCGGGCACATAGCCGATGTCAATCTACGGAGTGGAAGCCAATTGCATAAGCCACGAAGCAAAGGAGAAGTCGTTGAAGAAGTAGTCGATGTCAACACCTCATTCGATGTCGAGGGTCCTGTCAAAGTCGACCACACTATCGATGTCGATCCCACTTCGAAGCCCACAATAGAGTCGGAAAGCCACTCGACATCGAGTACCCCATTCGATATCGACACCCCTTGTCAATGTCGAGACCTCTGCAGATCGACCACAGCTTCAGACTCTCCCAAGGTTGACTAATCCAATCGATATCGAACCTATGATGTCGATGTTGAACAGCCAAGAAAACAAAAGTCGACCACTTTGGCTCCAAAGAAATACAAAGCACTCCTTTTTCCCTCCAAGGCGCTGCAAGACCCTGCGGACACCAAGTTTAGGCACTTCGTGAAGATCCTACAAGGACTCAACGTCACCATCCCACTCACGGAAGTGCTTAACGAGATGTCGGCCTATATGAGGTTCCTGAAGGGCATCTTATCCAAGAAAAGGTTTAACCTAGAGATCACCAGCCAATGCAATTCCATAGAGTTCCCTGAAAAGCGCTGCGATCCAGGCAAGTTTTCTGTGACGGTAGGGGTAGGTTAGCGTCAATGCAAAGCCCTTTGTGACCTTGTGGCTACTATTAGTTTGATGCCCCTATCGATATGGAAACAAGTAGGTGTAGGAGCACTAGAGCCCATCGACATGAAGCTATACATGGCGAACAACTCTTTTGGGAGACCAACAAGGGTTGTGAATGATGTCCCTGTCAAGGTGGGAAAGTTCTTCATACCCACAAACTTCATCGTGTTGGACATGCCAGAAGATTCCATAGTGCCTATCATCCTTGGTAGACTATTCATAGCAACAACGGATGCCAATATCAATGTGAGGAATGGCACCCTTACATTCACAATCAACAACGAAGTCGTCGAGTTCCACTTCAACCCCACGATGAGCGAGACAAAGAGACTAGAAGAAGTTGGGCTCACACCTGTGAGAGAGAAGCTTTGGATGTTCTTGTTGACAAAGATCGAAGCTGCAAAGAGAGTCGAGATCAACTTCACCTAATCGAAATCGACCAAGATACTCGATGTCAACCCCCCTGACTCGATGTCGAGTGCCACTGATGATCAACCGAGTTGCCAGGAGCTTAAGTATAGGGTCCCCACTGCGACGTCGACCACACCCACTCGATGTCGACTGCAGAGCTCGATATCGACACTACCCTGTCGAGATCGACTGACCCTTAGCCCGAATATCGCTATTTTGGCCCCGAAAAGGTAAGCTCAAGTATGATCCCTAACCCTCATCTGTCCATTACTGATAATTCAACTAATGGGAGGGTCAAAGCTCCATGGTTTGCTCATATTTCCAAAGTTAGGTCAAGAAAGAGAAGGAAAGCACCAAATAAAGAGCCAAATGAAGAAGAAGGCTTGGTTGCCGAGCTTGGATACTATCGAAAGGACCTAGACGATCCAGGAGAAGGAAGAAGCTTGAAGGGACCCTACTTTAAAGGGTCATGATGTATTGACGGAGAAATCGCCCTAGCGACTCAAAAATCTAGCGTATGTACATAAAACCTTTAAATTTTCCGCTTAGATGATTTTTAGGATTTTAAATTTTGGATTTTGGTTTTGGAGACTTTGATAATTGTGGCTTCATCTGTTATGATCTAACAAGAATTTCAGATTACAAAGCACAAAAAAGGATGAAGAAGAAAAGAAGTCCCTGCAGAGGCACTTGAGATCAACTAGGCCAGTCGACATTGACTGCTTAGTGTCGAGCCATCACCTGTGATTGAGATCAATCACTCAGGAGCCAAAAGAATGCACTCGATATCGAGTAGGCCCTTCGATATCGACACCACCCTAGCGACCCTCGACTTTAACTTCGTCATCAACACTCACTGATGCAATCGACATCAACACCCTGACTCGACATCGACTACTGGCATCGACTTAACTTGAAATCGACCTCCATCCGTAGGTTGCTCTGTGAGTTTCTCTCTTGACCCTTGTTTTTCTTTTAATACAGTGAGGACACTGTATATTTTAAGTATAAGGTGGGGATGAAACATGTCTCATGTCTAACTTGGCTTCTTTTTAAATTTTTATTGCATTCATGTTTAAAGTTTATGTTCTTAGTTTATTACTTCGATAAAAACACAAAAAAAAATTAGAAAATGTCAAAAAGAACAAAAAAATGCATATTTATCTTATTAGTTTGTTTTAAACCCTACTTAGATGTGCAATGATGAAAACTCAATAGCTGACTTGATCATATAAATCCTATGACATATATGGTTAATTTAGCCTAAGTCCTTGAAATTGTTTTTATGTAGAGTGTGAACTTGTGATGAAATTGAGCACATATGATCCTAGGCTGAAAAGTAAAATCCAACAAAATTGTCCTAGTGAGAATTTTGGCCTATAGGGAGAACATTAAAAATCCCTCTACTTTCTTGAGTATATTTACCCTTCCTATGCATCTCTAAATGTTGTGATAGTTATTCAAAGCCAATGCATAGATATGTTTGTGTTTATAAGAATTAAATGATGGAGGCATCTTTTAAGTCATTTTTATCGTCTCTTTACCTATCCTGCATTGTCTTTGCTGGAAGCCAGAACATTAGCCTGAGCCTTATATTGCAAACTCCACAAAATTATCATTAGCTAAATTGAGTCTGTCCCCCATTTGGGAATTGAGACTTAGAATGGTTAAAATAATGCATTGTGGAAAGAAAGTGCATATGATTAGTTGTAAGGAAAGAAAATTTATGGGTTGATACATATTTGCATCTTGTCACAAATTATAAAACGATTTTTTTGCTCACCTTATAAATGTACATATTTATTATCTATTTAAAAAAATCTGAAAAGAAAAAAAGAGCTAATATATTATATTTAGTGCATGAGCCAATTATTTCTAAGTTCTTTTATTTATTGCAAGATTTATATTTTTGAGAGCATATTAGGGTTTGAAAGAAGGTTGAAGTTCTTCATGAAGAAGTAAGTCTGGAAAGTGCATTATTTTGGGAGATATGGTTTGGACGATATGGTTTGGACGAGTTGTGTTGAAGTTTAGGAGTCTTGATTCCCAAATTTTATAAAAACACCACATAGCCAAATAATTTCATACCCTTTATTTCTTACCAGCCCCATTATAACCCCGCCGAATGGAGTCTTCTTTGAAGTCTTCCATTGAATGAAAGTCCTCCTGATGGTTCTTGTTGCATTTACATAATTGGTTGTGAAGTGGATTATTACAAATTGCAATGTTTAGGAGTTTGTATATGGAATTGAGTTGAGAGTTGATCTTCAAAGCCTAAACACATAGAGAGTTGAGTGAAAACACATTATCCCTGTGAGGTTGGATTCAATATTGCATATGCCTATGGATCGCTCATATATGTGTGATGACATTAAATTCACTTGCTTTGCTTTGAAACCACTTATGATGTTGCTTTTGACAATGGCGAAGACTTGAAGGGTGTGTTGTAGGTGTTGGTTATTGCTTTGTTATTGCTTAAGGACAAGCAAGTCTAAGTATGAGGTATTTTGATGTACATATTTAGTGTCTTTTTATTTGCATATTTTGACATCATATTTCATTCGATTCCTAACATAAAGGTTAAGAATAATACAAATTTATGTAGAATGAGCTAACATGCAAGAAATAGAGTCTGTACATGTTTTGATCTAAATGTACAAGAATTGGAGCAGAATCGGAGTCAAAACGAGAAAGCCAAGTGAAGCAGGAAAGAGGTCGACATCGACCAAAGAGGTCGAGATCGACTACCAGATTCGACATAGATACCTGAGAGTCGACATTCAAACAACAGAGCCACTAAAGACCACTCGACATAACCTTGTCTCAATTGGAGACCTCGACATCGACTAGCCACCAGATCTGGAGTGAAATGCGACAGATCGAGCCGAGATGAAGAACTCGATATCGAGTGACCAGGTCGATATCGAGTAGAAACTAACGCATATGAGACGCAGTTTTGAGACGCGGATTTGAAGATCTATCTTGTGGCCACGGTTTATCACATCTTTTAAAATAGATTATGTTATAGGGTTGTTTCCTTTTTACCCTTGGATATTTATTAGTTATTTTGGTTATTTACCAGAATAAAGATTTATCCTACTTGTTAAGGATAGAATTTAGAATAGTAGTTTTAGTAGGATTAGAACTACTTTCCTTGGCTAGCAAGGATTAGTAGGTTATAAATAAAGCCCTAGGGGGCTAGTTTTTATTCATTCAAGCAAGAGACTCATATCTCACAATACAAAGTAGTTTAGGGTTTAGGAGAAGCTTTAGGGTTTGACGTTTGCGAAAGCCGACATTGGAGTGTAATATTTCGAAGGTTTATTTAATGCAAGTTCTTTTCTTTCCAATTATGGTGTTTGTTGCGATGAAGTGCGAGTAGTTCCCCAAAGCTTCTAGTGTTGGGGTGAGCCCGACATTAGCCATGCGTGCCTGAGGTAAGTACTTGATGTTGATATCATTGTGTCTATATCATCTCCTATTATTCTCTGTTTAATCCTTATCGTAAGAAAAAGGATTCATGTTAACAACTTGAGTTATAAACATAAAATTGGTAGAGACAATTAGGTTTATTTGTGAGAGTATTCCTAATCGTTGGTGTACGGCGAAAGCATGTTCCTTGGGTCAGATAGCGCAATTGTCCGTCTTATTTACCTTATGCATGTTTGGTTAACGTTGTGGTAAACCCTAGCCTTAGCAATTTCCTTTCTTTATATATTTTATTCCTCTAAAAACCGTGTCTTTTCTGTTCATCTTTCTATTACCATCTTATTGTCTTCGGCCATCTTTGCCGATTTGTTACTTACCATTGCAGGAACCACTCGAGATCGACCACGAAGGTCGATATTGACATACTTGGTGTACGTCGATGGTCTTATGTGTCGATGCCTATTCTGCCTACATCTGAGCTTGATATCGAGTACATAACTCGACATCAAGTGCCCCTGGATGGACCGACAGTCTTCTAGGTTGGTCGACATTGCTATTGACTACTCGATATTGACACCCCTGGTCGATATCTACTTCTTGTTTTTGTCTCTGCAGGTCTTCTGTTGCAGTAGAAATTGACAACCCCTATCAACGTCGAGTACCCTACTCGATATGGAGGCTTCTGGTGGACATCAAACGTGTGATTTCAGACTATCTAGGATCCCACTGACACGCTTCCTCATGGATCAATCCTGACTCCCTACCACTACAGCGGGAGTAAGTGTTGTAAATTATTTGTGTGGATAAGGGATTGGTTTTCATCTATATTTATATTTGTTTAAGTCTATTCTTCCTTCTAACAGAGTTAAAAATGGAAGTTGCTTTTAACATATGCATTATAAAAGGATGGAGGACTTTATTTTCCATTCGAGCATTATTTGCCCTAGCCAATCATTACCGATGCGTATAAACCTTACATCGTATCCTAAGCCATGTGCTTTATATCATATATTGCTCCAATAGTTCTTAAATTGCCCATTTTCATACGTTTCTACCCATCCGAGGAACATGTTGCGAAATGGAAGTCATATTATGGAGATGTTATATGGTTTGTATGTTGTGAGATAATTATGAAGTTTGATGACAAGAGATTTTTAATGGAAAATTTAATGAGAGAAAGAAAATCCAATAACCTAGGAGTTAGGTGAATCGACCCTGCTTGCGAAGGATAAAATATTCGTGCGAGATGGGACACCAAGGTGAGGAGTCTGAAGCGCTAAGTATCCGAGACCATTCATGACACCCATGTTTGCGACTCACAAGAAGGCAGCGTTAAGGTCAGAGAGGTAAAAGCATAAAAGTGAAAAAAAAAAGCAAAGAAAGCATTATAAGAGGAAGAGGAATGTGGAAATATCACAAAGAAGAAAGTACATCAAAGAATAAAGAAAGTTTGAATGTTTCTCCCCGGATTAAACACCACATTGCCAAATATAGCCCACCACTATACCTTTTACCTTCACTTCACCATGCGCTTTAAAAGTCCAGGGTTATTGTTGCTATGTTCCAAAAAAATTTTTGAATAACCCTCCTTTTGTGTGATATGCTGCTTTTCATTCATAGGCACGAATTTGAAGGATTTAGTACCTTTGCGAGGATGGTAATTTATTGTTAGGGTTATATAAGAATGAATCTATGATTTTGAGAGTTTAGTCCTTCCCCTGCGTGACCATTAAAAGTATTGCTTGAGGACAAGCAAGCTTAAGTATGGGGTGTTTGATGTGCGCCTATTTTACCATGTTTTACGCTTATATTTATTCCATTTCTTATGCATATTTCATAATTTTGGGTTGGGAAAGTAGAGAATTTGTGTAGTTTATGCTTATTTGCAAGATATAGAGGTCTACACAAGTTTTGGTTTAATTTCGCAGGATTTGGAACATTTTTATGCAAATTCAAGACAACTGGAAAAGCACTCAATTTCGAGCCATGCACTCGACTTCGACGAGAAGTGATCGACATCGACAGAGAGCAATCGATATCGACTGAAGAAATAAAGCAATTCAGAGACTAAGCCATGAAGAGAAGGTGTCGACCACTACCAACCAAAGTCGCCCGATTCAGAGCACTCGATGTCGACAAGACCACTCGACATCGACTGGACGCCAGACGCGTTGCAGACGCAGATTGGGCCGGATCTTTGGAGGATTGCATAGCCACGTTAATTTTTTATCATCTTCCTTAGATACTTTTATCCTTATTGGTATATTCCTATTTACCCTAAGCAATATTATTTAGATAGTTTAAAGTCAAGTAGGATTTATATATTCTAAATTAGATAGAGTTTTATTTCTTAGTAGGATCTTTGGAGGATTGCTTAGCCACGTTAATTTTCTATCATCTTCCTCAGATACTTTTATGCTTATTGGTATATTCCTATTTACCCTAGGGAATATTATTTAGATAGTTTTTAATTCAAGTAGGATTTATATTTTCTAAATTAGATAGAGTTTTATTTCTTAGTAGGCAAGTTTAGTTCACTATAAATTAGATAGAGTTTTATTTAACTAGGGTTTAATCATCCCATTCTTGAGCAATCAAGCAACCCAATAGAGAAATAGACTGCAGAGTGGAGAGAGAAGAAGAAGACGACGGTTGTAAACTCTAAAGTTTAGGTTTTTTTGCAAGGTTTTATTTTTATTACTTCTTGTTCTACCATAATGATGAGTGAGTAGTCGCCCTACTTCTACGGTCGGGGCGAGCCCGACAATAGCCATCTATGTGCATTTAAATCCCTGATTTACTTATGTGTTATCATCTTCTATCCCGTGCTTAATCCTTTGCGAGAGTTTAGGATCATTCCTTATTTGCATTCTATGAAACGAGAGTAAATTGTTTGTAAATTCGGATATTAATTAGGATTTGTTTGCACGAGTTGACTAAACCCTAATTATGAAAAGGATAGAAACAAATAGGTTTTTCTGCGAGAGCCTCAATATTCTTATTTGATGATTACGAGAGTTGTCATGTGATGATAAAGGCATAAACTTTTATATGATTGAAGTGTGATGCGTGCAAGGTTATTGTTGTGGTGAATCTCTACCTTGGAAGCTTTAGTTAACTAAGTTTACAATTCAAAAAAACATTGCTTTCTATTGTTTATGATCATATTCTCTTATCCATTCTATTTTCCTTCGACCTACTTTGTTGAACACAAATTGTTTATTTTCTGTTCATTGTTTACGATCTGTTACTGCACTCGATATCGACACCCTCAGTCCATATCGACCGACCTTGCAACTGAAGAATTGAAGTCGACAGTTTTCTAAGTCGACCTACGCATTTAAGTTCACTCGACATCGACCTTTGCAGTTGACGTCAACCTATCGTTTGTGTGTGCAAGTTGTGAGAAACACTAGAGATCGACAACCCTTGTCGATATCGACCTATCCAGTCAATATCGAGACTTCTGGTCGACATTCACAGGAACTTTTAAAGACTATTCAGGAACTACTGACTCGTCTTCTTGTGGATCGATCCTGATTCTCTACCACTACAACGGGAGGGAGTCTTGTATTTTATTTGACGGGAATGAGAATTGGGTTAATTTTTATTTATATATTTGCTTACTTAATTCCCTATCCGAACAAATATTGTATGGAATATAAATAAAAATATATATATAAGAAGAATTATTAAATGAATGAGCATTAAATTGGAGTTGAACACAACTTTTTATGTATTACAGATTATAGATATAGATATAAATAATTAGATAGTTAGATTAGATTAGATTAGATAGATAGTCAGATTAGAAGTTAGATTAGATAAATAGATAGATAGTTAATTAGATTAGATTAGATTAGATAACATAGTTAGATAAGAGTAGTGTGTGCCGGACGGGACGAGATAGGATGGGGGTCGTTCCACGTATTTTTACGGGATGAGATCGGGATGGGATTACTACTTTTTTTCAATTCCATACGGGCCTTATCCCTCACGGGACCGGACCTGACCGTCCCATATATTTTGTGATTTTCAAAGGTATAACATATATATATACATATATACACACACACACACATATATATATATATATATACATATATATACATATACATATATATATGTATGTATATATATACATATACATATATACATACATATATACACATATATATATGTACATATATACATACATATATATATATATATATATACATATATATATATATATACATGTACATATATACATACATATATACATATAGAGAGGTTAGTTCCGGTGTACACAGCCCTTATCGTGTATCATGTACTCAGAAATTATTCGTCTATTTGTTCATGATTATTCATCTGTTTTCACATAATTATTCATCCGTAAAAAGAGTGTAAAAAGTGTAAATTTTATTTTAATGAATAATCGCCCAATACCACCGAATAATTTCATTTCACCGAATAATCTCCCAATACCATCGAATAATTAGAAGTTACTTTTAATCTCATCCGTTGATCTTCTTAATTCAACGGACCAGATTTGTTAACATGATACACAATAAGAGTTGTGTACATTTGATCTATATATATATATATATATATATATATATATATATATATATATATATCACTACTTCCATGAAGTAGCAAGTACTAAGCTACTGTTCTTTATAAATTGGTGAAAATGCATAAAACCACCCTTTATTCAGGTTTGTTTGCAAATAACCACCCCTTATTCAAAAATTTGCAAGTAACCACCCATTATATACAAATTGGTTGCAACTAACCAACCATACCCACTTTTCTTGTTAAACCTCACTTAAGTTAATAGGAGAAGACAATTATACTACACTTGTCAATCGGGTCATTCGGGTCGGGTCGTTTCGGATTTCGGGTAAAACGGCTTCCGGGAAAAACGGGTCCCGGGTGGATTCGAGTTGACTCGAACTCGGGTTTGACTCAGTTTCTAGTCAAATCGGGTCGATTATGGGTTTGTCAATTTTTTCCTTTTTATATTAAAAAAATCATGATTTAGTAATTTTGCGATAATTTTAAAATGCTAAAATTAAAGACGTAGTTCATAAGTTCTAGAGCTTGTAATTATATAATATATCAATCTAAAATATTTTATTTTTATTATTTCTCGTAATTTTTAACAAAATTTTAAAATATATAAATATAAAAAATTTAAATAATTTTTTTTAAAAATAATTTCACACAATTAGTAATAAGCATATAATTATTTTAATATTTTTTAGTGTTTTCATCTTCTTAAAAAATGTGATGAAAATTAAAAAATCAAATACTATCGATTGGAAGGAGTATTTCACAATACAAAAAAATAAAAAAGTTGATTTGAAAATGAAAGATCAAGTGATTGTAAGTATCAAAAGTAATAAATTGGAATCTCCATAAAAAAATTTAATCATATATAATTATAAATCAATCTGGTCACTAGGTCAATCGGGTACGGGTCCAAACCCAGATGACCCAGAAAATTATCGGGTTTTCGGGTTTGGGTCGGAAAAAATTTCCAGGTTAAAATTTTCGTGTCTTGACCCAAAATTTTTCGGGCGTTCGTGTCGGGTCGTGTTTTGACAGGTCTAAATTATACCTATAACTTTTTAATGTTTTACATATTTCTTTATATTAGTCTTAACTAAATCAAATTTCCAATCTAATTAGCCAAATAGAGGTCCACGAACAAGACCCGATGACCACCAAGAGGTTCCACCAGAGGTCGTCATTGGTGGAGGCGATGAACAGCAGGAGACTAGACATTCATCACCCTTTTTGTTTAGAATTGGAGAAAACTTAATTAGATTTAACAAGAAAAGTGGGTATGGGTGGTTAGTTGCAACCAATTTGTATATAATGGGTAGTTATTTGCAAATTTTTGAATAAGAGGTGGTTATTTGCAAACAACTTTGAATAAAGGGTGGTTTTATGCATTTTCGCCTTGTAAATTTTATAAAATTAGCCGTTCATTTATTTTTACCGAAACAAATCAAGGGCTTGGATCTTAATTTGTGTGTAATGGCTAATTTGTCCTTAAGAGTTTGCATTTGAAATAAATTTTTTTTTTCGGTGGGTGTATTTAGACATGGCCACGGGTCACGGGTCGGGCGGGTCGATCCGTGACCCGCCGGGTCGGTGACCCGTCGGGTTGGTGACCCACCGGGTCCGGGTCCAAGGGTCGAAGGGTTGGGTCGGGTTGAGGGTTTTCACACGGGTTGTGCATTTAAAAAACTAGCCGTTAGGTGGGTCCCACGTGAACGTTTATTTTTTTTTAAAAAAAAACTAGCCGTTGCTCGGGTTGAACGTAGGCTCGACTCTATAAATAGCATCCCCTCTTCCCCAATTCATTTTACTTACACATCCCATCAATCAAATAACTTACATTTCATTCATTCCCGTCGTTCCGTCAATTGTCGTAATGGCCGGCGGTAAAAGCGGATCCTCGAGCTCCTCCTCATTGTTCAATCATTTCAACAAGGTCGACCAAGGTCCGGGGAAGTTCGAAACGGAGTGTCGTTATTGTGGTCATAAGTACAAGGTAACGAACAACTTGGGTTATGGCAACTTGAAGAATCATCTAGCCAAGAAGCATCCTGAAAAAGTCGACGAAGCATCGGGATCGTCGGGTAATTAGTATTTTAGTGTTGTGTTTTGTGAAGTTTATGATGTTATGTAAATAAAGTAGGAACTAGGAAGTAAGTGTTTTATGTTGTAATGTCATGCATGAAGCGCCGAGCGCGATATCGACCGAGGCAATGAATCCGGTACGAGTTTGTAATCGTTGTTCGGTTTGTAATAAAATTGGGTTTTATGTGTGTATTATTTGGTTTTTTTAAATAATCCAACATATAAATTAATAAACCTAAATAAATAGTTTTGACCATCAAACAAATAAATAACAACACAACCTATTATAAATTTACAATGTGGAAAAGTGAAAAAAAAAATAGCCAACGGCCGGGTCCAACGGCTAGTTTTTTTAAAATCAACGGCCGACCCGCCGGGTCGACCGTTGGACCCGCCGGGTCGACCGTTAGACCCGCCGGGTCGACCGTTGGACCCGGCCTTCCTTTGGCACTAAAACCCTCCCATTTGCACTATAAATACTACCCCTTCCCTCCCATTTTCATCACACCATCTCATCACATCTCCTACTCTCTAATCGCTCTCTAATCGCTCGAGAATCGAGGAAGGCGGAAGTCGGTGGTTCACGAGTCAAGAATTCCGAGAATTCGGCGCTTCGCATCACCAAATCCTACTTCTATCATCTCTTTCTTTTCTTCATTATTCCGTCATTTCTCTTAATTACATATTCATATTATTTTAACAAATTTCTAATCCACTTTTTTTGAAAATGTTTTCCCGAGGTCGAAGGAGTGTTAGCGGAACCCCGTCTTCAAGCAAGGGGAGCGGATCGGGATCGGGTCACCAACCCGAGCCTAGCCTTCGACGTAGCGCCTCCGTTTCCGGAGCTGGAGCGAGAGGAGCCCGACGACGTCGGGATCTGGCGCTACTCGATGAGCATCCGGGAATTGAGGAAGATGAAGTTGCCGATCTGGGAGTTCCCTCCATGCCCTCCACCATCCCGACTCAGGAGTCCGGGTTGGAGGCCGATCCCGACGCCACTCCCGAAGACGCCGACGAGCAACCGGCGGGTCGACCCGGCCTTGTTGACCCAAACACCATTAAACACGAAACCTTATTTCACAAATTCACAAAACATCACGAAAACGTCAAAAAAATAACCCAATCCGGCTTTGACCCGGCGGGTCGACCCGTCGGGTCAACCCTTCAACGCCACGTGGCCGACCCGGGACTCCGACCCGCCAACCTGCCGACCCGGCGGGTGACCCGAACCCGTCGACCCGTGGGAATCCCGGGTCAGGGTTAGGGTCGTACCCCCCGGGTTGCCGACCCGACGGGTCCGACCCGTCGACCCGGCGGGTCGGACCCGTGGCCATGTCTAGGTGTATTAGCCTTTCCATATTTTCATCCCTTACCTTGCAAAGGCGGCGCCTGTGGTTCTCGTCACTCTGCTTTGTTAATACAGGCAGCTCATGCTTTTCTTCAATCCCAGTTGTCCTAACATCTTCTTTCGTTTCCACCGCTCGTTTGTTTCGTTGATCAACTGCAACAGTGTTCTGGTCTCTCAGTGTCACCGATACGAAGCCCTCGCCGAGTCGCCATCCAGCACTCCTCCGTCATCCCTCGCTGATCTGAAACCTCTTCCTCCAATAAACCTGTATATTTGGACTTTGGGTCTTTCTCAATCCACCCTTTGTCCCTATCCCGACCTCTCACTATCTCTTCAGGTCTCTCGGCTTACCCTAGGTTCATCTGCGGCTTCTTCATCGTTTTGACTACTCAGGTGAGCAAATTTCCGAATTCCTAATCTAGGTTTTCCGAATTTTTGCAATTTCGTTGGTAGGTAACCATCCAATTGATCCAATTTCATTTACATGAGTTGGAATTTGAAGTGTTTGATCCTATTTTGATTATCCGTGGCTTGAATCGCAAATCTGCAAGGGAAACATGACAAGGTCCCCAAATCAACTACTAATTACGGATAATGGCGAAAATTACCCGCAATCTTACCGCAAAAAACAAGATTTGCAGCTTTGATGACCACTTGTCGACATTATGCAACATAAGAACAGGTAATCAACTCTGCCTGTGTCTATTCATTATTCCTTGAGATCGAATTGGCCAGTTTGCCGCACGGTTCATATGGAGTAGTTGGCTTGGCCAAGGAGTCACACAAGGAATTCTGTCTGCATCAAGGCGCATAATTTATATTGGTATTACAATAACATAGAACAAGAAATCAAATAGCCTTACAATAGCTAATAACCTCCTAATTGGAATAATTAGATTATATTTGTTCCACTAGTCAGATAACTGAGAACCTCCTCAAACGTACATTTATTAAAATACCTCATTATAAGCCATAGAAGTGAATGAGTAATGATTTGAATGATGACAAATCTATCAATGCCAACGCTAAGCATGTATCATTTTTACTCATCATATGCCAGTATGTCACAATGGGATCCATCCGGCCCATATATTTTTTTTTCCTTTTTACAGATTTGATCAAAACTCCTTTGAAAAAAAAGAAGGAATAATCAGTGAGCAATCTCAGGCAAATTACACATCCAGCTGACCAGCTCAACCATGGCCATGATACAATAGAATAAAAATGAATCTTCCACGGCATTGATATGAACTACTTGCTTAAAGGAATTTTGTCACAATCTTATTTCCAATTTGGATTAAATATGCATTTGTCTATGTTAGGAGGAAATCAAGTCTAATAAATATGAAATATAAATCAAACCAAATTTTAGTTCACGCAAATAAAATAAAAGACTTCCTCCCGCTATAGTGGAAGGAAATCAGGATCAATCCTCGAGGAGGCGAGTCAGCAGTTTCCTGAATAGTCTCTAGAATTTCTATGTATGTCGACTAGTAGCCTCGATATCGACCAGTTATGTCGATATCGACAAGGGCATTCGATTCCTAGTGCTTTGTGTCGATCTGTGAAACCTGCAAATAAGAACAGAGAACAGAGGCACTCGATATCGACTAGGTAGGTCGATCTTGAGTGGGTCAGTGTGCTTCGGTCGACTCAAAAAACCGTCGACGTGGATTCTCTTGATGCAGTGCACTCGATATCGAGTGGGTAGGTCGAGATCAACTAGCTTCATAAACAGAAAAAAGAAACGAAGAACAGAAATAATAAAGAAATAAAATAAAAACTGAATATTTTTTGGTTTTCGAGTATAATAAATATGAAATATAAATCAAACCGGATCCTAGTCCACGCAAATAAAATACAAAACTTCCTCCCGCTGTAGTGGAAGGGAATCAGGATCAATCCTCGAGGAGGCGAGTCAGCGGTTTCCTGAATAGTCTCTAGAATTTCTGTGTATGTCGACCAGTAGCCTCGATATCGACAGGTGATGTAGGAGGAAATCGAGTCTAATAAATATAGATAGATATCAAACCGAATCCTAGTCCGCGCAAATAAATTACAAGACTTCCTCCCATTGTAGTGGAAGAGAATCAAGATCGGTCCACGAGGAGGCCGGTCAGCGATGCCTGGATAGTCTCTGCGAACTCTGCGCAAGTCGACCTAAAGTCTCGATATCGAGTTGGGTGGTCGACATCAACAGGGGCAGTCGATTCCTAGTGATGACGTCGATTTGGAGAGAAACCTGCGAAAAAGAGAAAACAACAGAAGAACTCGATATCGACTGGAATGGTCGAAATCGAGTGGATCAGTAGTTCTGTCGACTCAGAAAACTGTCGACGATGAAGTGCTCGATGCAGGGTGGTCGATATCGACTAATGTGGTCGATATCGACTAATGTGGTCGATATCGACTGATGTGGTCGATATCGAGTGGCTCCTTAGACGATGTCGATTTGCAGAAAAATAAATAAATAAAGAAAAGGAAATAAAAGACAACAATTTTTAAAGTTTTAACTCAATAAACTAAAGGGCTCCTAGGATAGGGATTCACCACGATGGTAACCATGCATGTATTAGGACTCAATTCGCATAAAGGATTAAGCTTTTCTCAATACCAATTAGGAATATAGAGGCTTTCGCATAAAAGCCTAATTGTTTCTACCTTTTCATAATTAGGGTTTATGGCAACTTTCGCAGGCAAAACCTAATTACTATCCAAATTCACATATATAATCCACTTTCTCTTCATATAAGGTAAATAAGGAATGATTCTAAACTTGCACAAAGGATTGAGCGCGGAGTAGAAGAAGAGATCGCATAATCAAGTATAGAATAAGCGTACTTACATGGCTACCGTTCGGCTCACCCCGACCCTAGAAGTGGGACGACTACTCGCTCTTCATCGCAACACACATCATTGATTGAAAGAAGAAAACTTACGTTAAACTTAAACCTTCGAAGCTTTACAACTCAACGTCGGCTCTCGCAAACGCCAAACCCTAAAACTTCTCTCTAACTCTATTGTTATTGTGAGATATGATCTCTGTGGTTGAATGAATAAAAACCAGCCCCCAGGGCTTTATATATAGGCTACTAATCCTTGCTATCCAAGGAAAGTAGATCTTATCTTCTATCTAAAATCTATCCAAACAAGTAGGATAAATCTTTTATTTAGGTAATTATCTAAAATAACTAATAAAGATCTTAGGGTAAAAAGGAAATCACCCTTAAGACATAATCTTATCTAAAATAGAGGATAAACCATTGCTTTAGTTGATAGACTTGCAATCCGCGTCTCGAAAAGCACGTTCAACCAGTGTCGAAATCCAGTCGATATCGACCAGTTCAGTCGAAATCCACCTCTTCGTTTCTGCTCAACGAGCTCAGTTCCACTCGATCTCTAGGGCTTAGTTGATAGATGTCTCAGTCGATATCGAGTACTCTCTTTTTCTGGTCTTCTTGTTCTGTCTGGACACTCAGAGTCTATGTCAAGGTCTTCAGTCGATATCGACCATTCTAGTCGAAATCGACCTATTTTCATCTTCTCTTGGCTTCTTCATTTTGACTCCAATTTCACTCCAATTCCTACATATTTAGACCAAAACTTGTGCAGACTCTTTTTCTTGCACGTTAGCTCATTCTAAACAAATTTACATTATTTTTCAACCTTTTCTTTGGAAATTTAATGAAATACGAAGTCAAAAGATGCGATAAAAAGGACACTTGTAAATCAAAACACTCCATACTTAGACTTGCTTGTCCTCAAGCAATAACCAAGCAATAACCAACACCTACAACACATCCTTCAAGTCTTCACCCTTTTCAAAAGCAACATCATACTCCCTCCGTTAATTAAAACTTGACGTTTTACTATTCACGCATGCGTTTTTAGGTATTGAAAACTATATAAAATATTTACTTTTTTAATAAATTTTTTTTAATAATTTCATACTTATTACTATTTAGTATGAATTTATAAAAACAAATGTTAAAAAAAGTTAACATTATATATAGTTTTTATCATTCTAAAAAAGCATGCATGAATAGTAAACGACAAGTTTTAATTAAAAGAGGGAGTAAGTGGTAGCAAAGAAAAGCAAGTGAATTTAACGTCATAGCACATATTTGAGTGATCCATAGGCATATGCAATTTTTAATCCAAACTTACAGGGATAATGTGTTTGCACTCAACTCTCATGTGTTTAGGCTATGAAGATCAACACTTAACACAATTCCATATACAATCTCATAAACATTGCAATTTATAAAAATCCGCTTCGCAACCAATTATGAAAATGCAATAAGAGCCATCAGGAGGACTTTCGCTCAATGGAAGACTTCAAAGAAGACTCCATTCGGCGGGGTTGTAATGGGGCTTGGTATGAAATAAAGGGTATGGAATTATTTGGCTATGTGATGCTTACGAAATTCGGGAATCAAGACTCCTAAACTTTATTACTACTATATCCAAACCATATCTCTACAATGATGTACTTTCCAAACTTATTTTCTATAATGCTTATCAACCTTCTTTCAAACCCTTTTATGCTCTCAAAAAGATAAATCTTGTATAAGATAAAAGAACTTAAAGAATAATTGGCTCATGCACTATATAATATATATTCCCTTTTTTATTTTTTCGATTTTTTTTAAAATAAGAATGTGCATTTATATGGGGAGCCAAAAATCCTTTTACAATGTATGACAAGATGCAAATGTGTACCATCCCATAATTCTCTTTGCTCAAAATTAGACAATATGCACTTTTCTTTCCACAATGCATTAATCTAACCAATCTAAGTCTCAATTCCCAAATGGGGGTCAGACTCATTTCGGCTAGGGATAATTTTGTGGAGTTTGCAACATAAGGCTCAGGCTAATATTCTGGCTTCAAGCTGAGATAATGCAGGGTAGGTAAAGAGAGGATAAAAAGGGCTTAAAAGATGTCCCCATCATTTAATTCTCGTAAACATAAACATATATATGTATTGGTTTTGAATAACTATCACAACATTTAGAGATGCATAGGAAGAGTAAATACACTCAAGAAAGCAGAGGAATTTTTAATGTTCTCCCTATAGGCCAAAATTCTCACTAGGACAATTTTTGTTTGATTTGCTTTTTAGCCTATGATCATATGTGCTCAATTTCATTACAAGTGGACAATCTACGTAAAAACCATTTTAAGGACTTAGGCTAAACCATCCAAATATGCCATAGGATTTACATAATCAAGTCAGCTATTGAGTTCTCATCATAGGATATCTAAGTAGGGTTTAAAAACAAACTAAAAAGGTGAACATGCATTTTTTTGTATGTTTGACATTTTTTTATTTTCTTGTATTTTTGTATATTTTATGAAAATAAAGACTAAGAAAAACATAAACATGAATGCAATGCAAAAGAAAGCCAAATTATAACCATAAGACATGTTTCTACCCCACCCCATACTTAAAATGTACAGTGTCCTCACTGTATTAAAACAAGAACAAGGGTTGAGAGAAACTCACAGAGCAACCTGCGGATTCAGGTCCATTTTAGGTTAGTCGATGCCAGTAGTCGATGTCGAGTAAAATGGTCGATGTCGACTGCATCTATCGAAGTCGAGGAAGAAGTTGAAGTCGAGGGCTGCCAGAACTTGGTCGATATCGACTATGTTGGTCGATATCGAGTGCTCCTTTAGTCTTCTGAGTCATCGATGTCGAATCCAGGAGATGGCTCGACCCTAGTTGGTCGATTTCGACTGGTTTGGTCGATTTCGACTGCCTCTGTAGAAGCTTCTTTTCTTCTTCGTCGTTCCTTTTTCTTGAAACCTGAAATCGTTAGTGCATAATAGATAAAACCACAGTATATCAAAGTCTCCAAATCCAAAATTTGAAATTTGAAACCTAAAAATCATCTATGCGGAAATTTAAAAGTTTTATGTACAAGCTCTAGATTTTAGAGTCGCTAGGCCGACTTCTTTCGCGCTTCTATCCAAGGTGGCACATATAGGGACCATATCACTCTCATGTCCTCTTCAGGGCGTTCAAGCTCTACTTTGAACACCGTCCCTTTCTTTTCTTTGAGCTTCAACCTTCCTAGATAGACCATATAGATCGTCATGATAGATCCCTTCCTTCCATCCTTTCTTTTGCATCCTAGGGTATTACATTGCTCAATAAGCACCTTGTCGCCTGCCTTGTATTCTCTTATCGGCTTACCTATCATGTTAGTTAGGCATACAAACAAGGATACTCGCTTTAAAGTGATATTAGAATTTATTACTAAGGGTGGAGGATTCTTACCTGGACTTACCTTGGAGTTAGTACTGCTCTCAAGGATCAGTCGATATCGAGTAGAGGGGTTCATATCGACTTCCTTCTTCTCAGTCGATGAAGGCAGGTCGAGTAGGGGGAGTCGATCTCGAGTGGGCCCAGTCGATATCGACTGGCCCTGGTCAATTTTGGGTGCTGTGTCGACCCCATACTTAGCCTCTGGTAGTCGATTTGGATGTTCACTCGATATCGACTGGGTTGTGTCGATTTCAAGTGCTCTGTCAAGCTCTTCTTCGTCGTCGGCTTGGTGCCAAATCTCCAAAAGCTCCTCCATTTGGGCCTCCATGGCCCTTTCCTCTAGCTCTTCGTCAGTCAAGGCTCTCTCCGTCGATTCATCGCAAGGGATTACTCTCCCTATATGCATCGCCTTGACTTCCATTTGGTTCACCTCCTTCATTGTAGGGTTGAAGGAGAATTCGATTACCTCATTGCCAATGGTGAATGACAAGAGTCACTTCCGCACGCTAATATTGGCGTCGACCGTAGCTAGGAAAGGCCTCCCTAAGATGATGGGACAAGTAGGATCCTCTGCCATATCAAGCACAATAAAATCAGTGGGTATAAAGAACTTACCCATGTTCGTAGGGGGTCGTGATTCGCTCAGATATAAAATATATTCAAATTAAAACTAAGCTAACTCCCTTATCCAAGCAAAAAAAATACAAGAATCCCTCCCGATGTAGTGGTAGGGTAATTCAGGATCGAATCCACGAGAAGTTATGTTAGCGCTTCCTAAGTTGCAATCACGATCAAGTTCCGACTCCGGGAGACACAAGCAAAGTAGAGCAGTCGACGTCGAGATGGAACCTCGATATCGATGTTAGTGCTCGAGATCGACCTTGTCAGTCGATTTTGATGTCAGCAACAGAAACTGTAAACGTAACCTAATGTGTCGGAAAAGTAGTCCGAAGAACATAGAATGGTGAGGGAATTGTGAACAGAAATAAAAACTCAAAATTTTATATGAATTCAATAAACTTAAAGCTTCCCAGGTCGGGGATTCATGCCACAACGATAATCATGAAAGTATGATGCTAAAGTTATGAAATTTAATGTCTTTCCGTCAAATAACTTTCGTTACCAACTTTTAGGTGATTAGAGGCTCTCGCATAAAACCTAAGAGTTACTATCCAATTCATGAGAAATCCAAGTTCACAATATGATTGGCTTTCGCTTCAATAATGCAAAGGATGAATCTCCTCAACTTTCACAAAGGATCATGCATAGGATAGAAGACGAAATCGCATAAAAATCATACATTTGATGCACTTACACTACATTGCTATCGTCGGGCTCACCCCGACCCTAGAAGTGGGTTGACTACTCGCGCTTCATCATTGAACTCATCATCATCATGTAAAAGAAACTACTTTTTATTGAACTTAAGAAAGAAAGTACACCGAACAAAGCCACTCCGCTCTCGTTTCACCACCCCACTCGGCCTCTCTCTCTCTCTCTCTCTAACTATTCTATGTGTTCTATGTGTTTGAAAGCTTGAAAACTGAATGCCTAACTCAGCCCTATTGGCCTCTAATTATAGATATCGAACCTCGCTATCCAAGGATTCGGAAACCTATCTTTATTTTCTAAGATAAAACTTAATAAAGTAAAACAACTAAATTATCTATATAAACTCTTAATTTAGAAGAGTTTAGGATGATGTGTCTATCTTAGAGGAATTTTAGGAGTCTTAACCAATCATATTTTTTCCCATTTTTCTTTAATTTTCTTTAATTGTCTTTTTCTTCTTCTTTTTTCTTTAATTCTTTTTTTTCTTTAATTTTTTTAATCTATATATCTACTCTTAATTTACTAACTATCTATATAAACTCTTAATTTAGAAGAGTTTAGGATGATGTGTCTATCTTAGAGGCATTTTAGGAGTCTTAACCAATCATATTTTTTCCCATTTTTCTTTAATTTTCTTTAATTCTCTTTTTCTTCTTCTTTTTCCTTTAATTCTTTTTTTTCTTTAATTTTTTTAATCTATCTATCTACTCTTAATTTACTAACTATTTGGCTAAATTCAAAACATTAAATTCAATCTAATATAACTATTGGGCTTAACTCAAATTTATTACTAACTATTGGGCTTAATTCAAAATATTGAATATAACTATTGATTATGACACATGAGATCTAAACAATGTTATAATGATATTGATATTATTTTTATTGAGTGATTTAAAATAGTTATATTTATGTATTCTACTTTGCTTAAGATTTAAAAAACATTTTGAAAGAAATATAAGATACATTTATGGTAAAGTTTTTTTTATGATTTTTATCTTAACATTTATTAATATTTTATAATATTATATCTATTATTAATCTTTTAGTTTTAAAAAAAAAACGCGCCATGGCGTGGGAATTGTACTAGTAAACTCTTAATTTAGAAGAGTTTAGGATGATGTGTCAATCTTAGAGGCATTTTAGGAGTCTTGACCAATCTTTTTTTTTGCCATTATTCTTTGATTTTCTTTAATTCTCATTTTTTTCTTTTTTCCTTTAATTCTCTTTTTTTTATTTAATTTTACTAACTATCTATATCTATATCTATATCTATATAAACTCTTAATTTAGAAGAGTTTAGAATGATGTGTCAACCTTAGAGGCATTTTAGGAGTTTTCACCAATCATTTTTTATTTGCCATTTTTCTTTTATTTTCTTTAATTCTCCTTTTTTCCTTTAATTCTATTTTTTCTTTAATTTTACTAACTATCTATATCTATATAAACTCTTAATTTAGAAGAGTTTAGGATGATGTGTCAATCTTAGAGGCATTTTAGGAGTCTTGACCAATCATATTTTTTTTCCATTTTTCTTTGATTTTCTTTAATTCTCATTTTTTTTATTTTTCCTTTAATTCTCTTTTTTATTTAATTTTACTAACTATTGGGCTTAATTCAAAAGATTGAATTCAATCTAATATAACTATCTATATAAACTCTTAATTTAGAAGAGTTTAGGATGATGTGTCAATCTTAGAGGCATTTTAGGAGTCTTGACCAATCATTTTTTTTTGCCATTTTTCTTTGATTTTCTTTAATTCTCATTTTTTTCTTCTTTTTCCTTTAATTCTCTTTTTTATTTAATTTTACTAACTTCTATATATCTATATAAACTCTTAATTTAGAAGAGTTTAGGATGATGTGTCAATCTTAGAGGCATTTTAGAAGTCTTGACCAATCATATTTTTTTTGCCATTTTTCTTTGATTTTCTTTAATTCTCATTTTTTTTCTTCTTTTTCCTTTAATTCTCTTTTTTATTTAATTTTACTAACTATTGGGCTTAATTCAAAACATTGAATTCAATCTAATATAACTATTGGGTGTAATTCAAATTTATTGACTAACTATTGTGCTTAATTCAAAATATTGAATATAACTATTGATTATGACACATCACATTTAAACAATGTTATAATTGGTATTATTATTACTGAATAGTTTAAAATATCTATATTTATGTATTATACTTTACATAAGATTTTTAAAAAATAATTTTATGAGATAATTATAAGATACATTTATTGTAAAGTTTTTTATGATTTTATCTTAACATTTATTTATATTTTATATTATTTTTATATATAATATTTTAGTTTTAAAAAAAAACGCGCCATGGCGCGGGAATCGTACTAGTTTAGGTAAAACTCATAAACTGATAAGTCTGGTGGTAGAAGATAGAAGATCTCGACTTTAGGATTATCTCGAACGCTTCAGATAGAATTCTATAAAAAAACTGAGTCGAATCTTTCTGCAGCCAACATCGATATCGACCTCCAGACCTCGATATCGACCTTCTCTATCTCTATCTCGAGCAGTCCTTCTCGACCTCGGATTGGCACTCGACTTTTATCAATATCCTCGATCTAGGCCACTCGATATCGGCCTCCGGACATCGATATCGACCTCTTCTGTGTCGACATGCTCTGTTTCTGCTCTGCTCGATTCCTGGTTGCTCTGTTTCACTCGATGTCGAGATTCATCATCGATTTCGACCTCTCAGAAGACTTTGAGTTCTTTTTCCGCTCTTTTTCACTTGTCCATATTCTGTCCATTTTCGTCTTGATTTCTGCGAAATATCATAAAAACTCGTGTATACCTCTATATTTGACAAATAAGCATAAACTACACTAATCTTATGTTTTCCCAACCAATATGCATGCAAATAACGTCAAAATGGACATAAATTTGCATAGAAAATATGGCAATTTGCGCGCACATCAAACACCCCATACTTAAGCTTGCTTGTCCCCAAGCAATACTTTTAATGGTCATTCAGGGGAAAAAAGTAAACCCTCAACATCATAGATTCATTCTCATATGTCCCTACAATCAATTGCAATCCTCGATAAGGTACTAATGTCGACCAAATCCATGGCTGTGAATAAAAGCAACATCATACACACAAAAGGAGGGTTATATGCATAAAAACAATTTCGCAACATAGCATTAATAATCAAGAGGATTTTTGCAAGCTTTAGAGAAGTAGATTGGTAAAAGGCTAAAGGTGGGCTAATTTTTGGCCATGTGGTGTTAAATCCGAGGAAATAAACTTTCTTTCCAAAATTTCCACATTCTTTCTTCATAATATTTCTCACCTTTCACTCATCGCTCAATGCTTTTTCCACTATATTGTTTTTACCTCTCTAACCTTAGTACTGCCTTCTCGCAAGTCACAAACATGGGTGTCATGAATGGCCCTGGATCCTTAGTACTTCGGACTCCTCACCTTGTGTCCCATCTCGTTGAACTAATATCTCAACGAGCAGGGTCGACCTACCTTTATCTCCTGAGGTGATCGGATTTTTTTTCACTCATTAAATTTTCCATAATTCAAATTTCTTTCATTCCTGTCAACAACTGCACAAACTCCATATAATAACTCCAAAGATGACATCCATTCTCAAACTTGTCCCCGGATAGGGTATAAGGTATAAAAAATGGGCAATATGTAATATATGTGGAGCAATAATGATAATGAGGCTCATATATGGCTTGTGACTTTTGCAAATATGCATAGGTAAGGCTAGGATATGATCTTTTGTAAGCACATGTATGGAAAATATAAAGTCCTCCATAATCTTATCATGCACATGTCAAAAGCAACTTCAAATTTTACCTCTCTTTCATGGTTTTCTCTAAAAAATCGCACTTCATTTTGACTTCCCTTAACTAGGCAATTTCATGTTATATCTCTAATGAATCTATTTTTGCATTGTCGAGTTCCTTATAAGCTTCCATGACTCTTTTCTTTATTTTCAAAATTTTTGATGGGGGTCATTTTTTTAAAATAAAAACATGCTTAAAGATAAATATGAACGGAATTGAGACATTGAGCCCTTGAAGCATCTTTACGAATCACTGAAACTTCTTTTCCGCTGGGTCCTTAATCACCTTTTTCGATGGGAATGGCAACACCTTCTTCTTCCCTGCGGTTGGAGTTAGGTCGACATTGACTGGATAGGGGTCGATATCGACTGGAGGAGTCGATTTCTGTGGTGATTCAGATTCTGTGTCGACATCGACTGGATAGGGGTCGACATCGATGTCACCTTGGTCGATATCGACAGGGGGTCGATATCGACGTCTGTTTTGGCCTTTTCTCCTCTGCTTTTTGCTCGGGCGTTTGCAATTGACGCCCACTCCCTAAGTTCATGGCCGCTATATGTCTAGTTGTTTTGCCCTTTTGGTTGGGTATAGTGGATCCAGGCAACGATCTTGACGGTTTGGGTATTTGTTCAGCCAATTGACCCATTTGGGTCTCCATGATCCACTTCCAAACATCTATCTCCCCAAGCCTAGAGTTGATGCCCTGCAGCTGAGTATGCACGGAGTTATTGGCTTGTTTGAACTCAGCATGGTTCTTCCGCATCTCATCAAGAATGATCTGCAGGTCATCCTTCCTTGTTTCCCGCTTAGGGTGCCCTGGTGCTCTATATGGTGGGGGATCCCTTTGTTGATGTGATTGATAGAACCGTTGATCTTCCCAATACTGCTGATTGCCCCCTCCATAGGGGCCTCTCCTCCATTTGGCTTCCTCATATTGTTATGCCATAGATACTTGCTCAAGATGTGGGCATGCACTAGTGTTGTGCCTTATTGAGCCACATTCCTAACAAGGTTTATTGTTGCTCAGGAACCTTACTTGCTTTTGAAGGCGGCGTGTCTGATCGTTATGGAATTATTGCCGCTCATCAGGATCAATCTCCTTTGGAGGCTCATCAAGTGGCATAGATGGGGCAGACCTTGAGTCATAGGCCGTAGCAGTCCCATATGTGTTGTCAAAGTTCACCAGCCTCTTAATTGTCTCCCAAGCCTCCGTTGGTGTGAGCTCAATGTACCGATAGGAGGTGTATGAATTGATTCTCTCCTTATTCGGCGCATCAAGGGAGTTGTAGAATATCTCCTGGATGACATATGGTAATTGCCCATGCGTCGAGCATGATCTCAGCAAGTCCTTAAAACGCTCCCATGCTTGTGCCAATGTTTCACCTGGCTTTTGTTTGAAAGTCGTGATCCTTTGCTGCAGCATCGTCGTTTTAGAGGAGGAAAGAATTTGTTTAGGAATGCATCCTTCACCTCTGCTCATGTCCTCAGTGAGCGTAGAGCCAAACTCTCTAGCCATTGTAATGCCTTCCCTGCCAAAGACCATCGAAAGGATTTTAGTCTCACATACTCTAAATTCACACCATCAGCAATAGTTTCATATAAGTCCATGAAAGTAGAGATATGTTGCAAAGGGCATTCATTAGGTCTTCCTTCAAAAGTGTTTCTTTTTATCTCAGACAGGAAGTTTATTTTTATTTCATAATTTGAAGGAGGAATTAAAATAGCGGATTCAGAAACATGTAGTGACGAATGCATGTGTTGCATCGCCGTATGTGAATACTGATGGAGCAGCTCTTGGGATTGTTTGCGCCCATCCTCCTCTCTATCAGCACGGGCTCGCTCTGCAGCAGCGGCGGCCCTCTCAGCATCGATTGTAGCATTGTGATCCTCAATTTCTTTCCTCACCCGCTCAATGGTCTCAACCTGTGTCTCGTTATCCGCCATGATTTGAATAGCTCTGTTGCGAAGATGGAAGAAATGTTCAGGCTCGTCAATGCATGCTAGGATAGGTTCGCGATTAGAGCGTCGCATAAACCTGCAAAATAAGCACTAAGAAAACGATCTTGAGAAAACTTAGGTGGCGATTGATTGCCTCCCCGGCAACGGCACCAATTGGTTCATAGGGGGAGGTGATTCGCTCAGATATAAAATATATTCAAATTCAAACTAAGCTAACTACCTTATCCAAGCAAATAAAATACAAGAATCCCTCTCGATGTAGTGGTAGGGTAATTCAGGATCGAATCCACGAGGAGGTATGTCAGCGCTTCCTAAGTTGCAATCACGATCAAGTTCCGACTCCAGGAGACACTCGATATCGAGCTGTCTGGTAGATATCGACCTCACTTCTAGTCGATTTCCAATGAGTTTCCTGCAGAAGACAAAAGCAAAGCAGCCGACGTCGAGATGGAACCTCGATATCGATGTTAGTGCTCGATATCGACCTTGTCAGTCGATTTCGATGTCAGCAACAGAAACTGTAAACGTAACCAAATGTGTTGGAAAAGTAGTCCGAAGAACTTAGAATGGTGAGGGAATTGTGGACAGAAATAAAAACTCAAACTTTTATATGAATTCAATAAACTTAAAGCTTCCAAGGTTGGGGATTCATGCCACAACGATAATCATACAAGTATGATGCTTAAGTTATGAACTTTAATGTCTTTCCGTCAAATAACTTTCGTTACCAACTTTTAGGTGATTAGAGGCTCTTGCATAAAACCTAAGAGTTACTATCCAATTCATGAGAAATCCAAGTTCACAATATGATTGGCTTTCACTTCAATAATGCAAAGGATGAATCTCCTCAACTTTCGCAAAGGATCATTCATAGGATAGAAGACGGAACCGTATAAAAATCATACCTTTGATGCGCTTACCCTACATTGCTATCGTCGGGCTCACCCCGACCCTAGAAGTGGGTTGACTACTCACGCTTCATTATTGAACTCATCATCATCATGTAAAAGAAACTACTTTGTATTGAACTTAAGAAAGAAAGTACACCGAACAAAGCCACTCCGCTCTCGCTTCACCACCCCACTAGGCCTCTCCCTCTCTCTAACTATTCTATGCGTTCTATGTGTTTGAATGCTTGAAAACTGAATGCCTAACCCAGCCCTAATGTCATCTAATTATAGATATCGAACCTCGCTACCCAAGGATTCGAAAACCTATCTTTATTCTCTAAGATAAAACTTAAGAAAGTAAAACAACTAAATTATTTAGGTAAAACTCATAAACTGATAAGTCCGGTGGTAGAAGATAGAAGATCTCAACTTTAGGATTATCTCGAACGCTTCGGATAGAATTCTATCAAAAACTGAGTCGAATCTTTCTGCAGCCAACATCGATATCTACCTCCAGACCTCGATATCGGCCTTCTCTATCTCTATCTCGAGCAAACCTTCTCGACCCTGGATTGGCACTCGACTTCTATCAATATCCTCGATCTAGGCCACTCGATATCGACCTCCAGACATCGATATCGACCTCTTCTATGTCGACATACTCTGTTTCTGCTCTGCTCGATTCCTGGTTGCTCTATTTCACTCGATGTCGACGTTCATCATCGATTTCGACCTCTTAGTAGACTTCGAGTTCTTTTTCTGAGATTTCTACGAAATATCATAAAAACTCGTGTATACCTCTATATTTGACAAATAAGCATAAACTACACTAATCTTATGTTTTCCCAACAAATATGCATGCAAATAACGTCAAAATGGACATAAATGTGCTTAGAAAATATGGCAATTTGCGCGCACATCAACCCACCTTGACTGGGACGTCATTGATGATGCATGTGGGCCTTCCAAAATTGTTATCGGCCATGTATAACTTCGTATACAACTGGCTCCAAGGTTCCAATGTTGACCTTCGACCAGATGGACAAAGGCATGAGGCTCACGCTAGCCTCTAGGTCGCACAAAGCCTTGTAACGATGTTGGCTAAGCCCAATGGTGATGGCTAATCTACCAAGATCACTCCTCTTCTCTAGGTAGTCCACCTTGCTGCACTCCTCTGCGATCTCAGCAATTGATCGCTTCTTGCTCAAGATATCTTTAAGGAAGCGGACGTATATATGATGGCATCTCATTAAGGGCCTCCGTGAATGGAATTGTAACATTAAGGCCTTGGAGAACCTTTATAAAGCGTTGGAATTTTGCGTCCACTGAATCCTTTGATGATTTGGAGGGATAGGGCAATGGCTTCTTCTTCGTTGCCAGTTTCTTTCTTTCTAGTTTAAGGGGCGAAGCGGGATTGGCCCGAGGTGGTGCTGATGAATGGTCGATATCGACTGGGGGGTGTCGATATCGACTGCAGTGATCGATCTCGGGGGCATCTAGACAAGGTCAACGTTGACACGTGGGTTGACATCGAGTGGGTCAATCGATATCGACTTGGGGTGGTCGATATCGACTCGCTCTCCAAGGATTTTCTCTGCTTCTCTGACGTTGATAGGTATCTCCTTGCAATTCCTTAGACGAATGGCGGTGATGTGGCCCGATGGCTGCCCCTTTGGATTGGCCTGTGGTTGGCCAGGGAGCCCTCCGGGTTGTCGTGGAATAAATGCTGCCAATTGACCCAGTTGGGTCTCAACGCCTTTCCTCCATGTATCAATTTTGCCAAGCCTAGAGTTAATGCTATGTAATGATGTTTGGATGGCATTGTTGGATTTCTTTGTCTCTGCTTGGTTCCGCCTCATCTCGTCTAAGATGAGTTGTAGATCATCCCTCCTTTCTCTGTCGGGATGGCCAGGTGCTCTCTATGGCGGCGTTTCTAATGTTGTTGGTAATGGGGTTGTTGATAACCCCAATTCCCTTGGTTGCCTCCATAGTTAGGCCCCCGTGCATACATGACTTCATCGTGGGTATCCGCCAATTGAATTTGCTCTGTATGAGGACAATCCGTCGTGTTGTGTTTATGTGACCCAGTGTTGTTGCAGGAGGATGATATGTCGAGTAATTACAAATAATAAAGATGTAATAAACGTAAACCAACTCCTAGAGTATGCAAATAATTAAAAGACTTCCTCCCGTTGTAGTGGAAGGGTAGTCATGATCGATCCACGAGGAGGCGTGTCAGCGGGATCCTAGTAGCGTTGGAAATCTCAAGTCTGCGTCGACCAGAAGCCTCGATTTCGACCTTGGAGCTCGATGTCGACCTCGGCTGTCGATGTTCTCTGCAACAGAAGACCTGCAGAAACAAAAATTGTAGTCGATATCGCTGGAAAGGGTCGATATCGATGTTAGTCCACGAAATCGACTGGCTCAGAAGACTGCCAGTCGATACAGAAGGGTCGATATAGATGTTAGGGGTCGATATCGATGCTCAGCAAACTCTGCAGCGATGTTCGTCGTCGACTCAGAAAACTGTCGATGAACTCAGTGGTCGATATCGACGTCTAGGGTCGATATCGATGTCTCCCTGCAGTGTGTTAGTTCTTCATCGGCAAAGAAAGGCCGAAGATTTAAGAATGGGAAGGAGAAGCGATGAACAGAAATAAAACAGTGGGTTTTGTTGAATTAAACTATGTAAAAGAAACAACTCCTAGGATTAGGGTTTACCACAACGTTAACCAATGCATGCGATAAGATAAATAAGACGGACAATTGCGCTATTTCACCCGAGGGACAAGCTTTCGCCGTACACCAACTCTTAGGATTACTCTTGCAAATAAACCTAATTGTCTCTACCAATTTTATGTTTATAACTCAAGTTGTTAGCATGAATCCCTTTTCTTTCGATTAGGACTAAACATAGAATCGTAGGAGGAGAGATAGACACAACGATATCAACATCAAATACTTACCTCAAGCGCGCATGGCTAACGCCGGGCTCACCCCGACCCTAAGAGCTTTGGGGAACTACTCGCTTCTCATCATGGAATTCATTGTTGTTTTAAAGGAAGAAACTTGCATTAAAATAAACTCCGAAGCTTTACAACTCAACGTCAACTTTCGCAAACGTCAAACCCTAAAACTTCTCTCTAACTCTAACTCTATTGTCTTGATTGATGATTGTTTCTTGGATTCTTGGATTGTTCGATGGATTGGATTGAATGCCAGCCCCCGAGGGCTTTATTTATAGGCTACTAATCCTCGCTATCCAAGGATTGTAACTCTTATCTAAACTATGAACTCTATCCAAACAATTAGGATAGATCTTTTATTTTGATAAAACTTAAATAACTTAAAGGTAAAAAGATAAATAACTCTTCAGCTGTCATCTATCTTGAAAGTGTGAGATAATTCCGTGCCTCCTTGAAGATATAGTTCCAATCCACATTCGAAATCGAGTCTATCTTCTGTCGAGGTAAGGGGTCGATATCGACACCAGGGGGTCGATATCGAGGTCTCTGTTCCTGATCGACTTGGTCAACTCAGGTCGATTTCTATGTTAAGGTCGATATGGGGGTCGATATCGACACCAGAGGTCGATATCTATGTCAGAGGTCGATTTCTACCTCTGCTCAGCTTCACTTGGCTTCTCCGTTTTGACTCCGATTTCGCTCGAATTCTTGCATGGTTAGCTCAAAACTCGTGCAGACCCTATTTCTTGCATTTTAGCCCATTCTTACACAAGTTTATATTCTTTTGAACCTTTTCTTTGGAAATCGAATGAAATATGAAGTCAAACGATGCAATAAAAGAGGTGCAAATATGTACATCAAAACACCCCATACTTAGACTTGCTTGTCCTCAAGCAATAACCAAGCAGTAACCAATACCTACAACACACCCTTCAAGTCTTCGCCCTTGTCAAAAGCAACATCATAAGCGGTAGCAAAGCAAAGCAAGTGAATTTAACGTCATAGCACATATTTTGGCGATCCATAGGCATATGCAATTTTGATCCAACCTCATAGGGATAATGTGTTTGCACTCAACTCTCATGTGTTTAGGCTATGAAGATCAACTCTCAACTCAATTCCATATACAATCTCATAAACATTGCAATTTATAACAATCCACTTCGCAACCAATTATGAAAATGCAATAAGAATCATCAGGAGGACTTTCGCTCAATGGAAGACTTCAAAGAAGACTCCATTCGGCGGGGTTGTAATGGGGCTTGGTATGAAATAAGGGGTATGGAATTATTTGGCTATGTGGTGCTTTTATAATTCGGGAATCAAGACTCCTAAATTTCAACAATTGCAATATCCAAACCATAACTCTTCAATGTTGCACTTTCCAAGCTCAATCTCCTATAATGCTCTTTCCCAACTCATCTTTATATAATATGCTCTAAAGATGCACTAAAAGATGTAAACCATTCTATCAACCCTTCTTTTGAACTCTTATATACTTCTCAAAAATATAACACTTGTATGAATAAAAGACTTAAGGATTTTGGCTCATGCACTATATATATATATATATATATATACATCTTTTTTTTCGGAATTTTTTTTTTCGAAAATAATAACTAAATATGTGCATTTATATGTTGAGCCATAAATCCTTTTACAAAATATGACAAAATGTAAATATGCACCAACCCATAATTTCCTTGCTCAAAACTGGACATTATGCTCTTTTCTTTCCACAAGGCATTAGTCCAGCCAATCTAAGTCTCAATTCCCAAATGGGGGTCAGGCTCAATTCGGCTAGGGATAATTTTGTGGAGTTTGTAATTTCAGGCTCAGGCTAATGTCCTGGCTTCAAGCAGGGATAATGCAGGGTAGGTAAAGAGAGGATAAAAATGGCTTAAAAGATGCCTCCATCATTTAATTCTCGTAAACATAGACATATATATGCATTGGTTTTGAATAACTATCACAACATTTAGAGATGCATAGGAAGAGTAATTCACTCAAGAAAGCGGAGGGATTTTTTTTTATGTTCTCCCTATAGGCCAAAATTCTCACAAGGACAATTTTTGTTGGATTTGCTTTTTAGCCTAGGATCATATGTGCTAAATTTCATCATAAGTTCACAATTTACATAAAAATTTTAAGGACTTAAACTAAACCATCCAAATATGCCAGAGGATTTACATGATCAAGTCAGCTATTGAGTTTTCATCATAGGACATCTAAGTAGGGTAAAAAAACAAACTTAAAAATAAACATGCATTTTTTGTTTTTTTTTCATTTTATAAAAGTAAAACTAAGAAATTTAAACATGAATGCAATGCGAAGAAGAAAACCAAGTTATGACCATAAGACATGTTTTTCCCCCACCCCATACTTAAAATATACAGTGTCCTCACTATATTAAAAAGAAGAACAAGGGTAGAGAGAAACTCACAGCGCAACCTGCGGATTCAGGTCGATTTCAGATTAGGTCGATGCCAGAAGTCGATATCTAGGTCAGAGGTCGATGTCGACTGCATCTGTCGAAGTCGAGGAAGAAAATGAAGACAAGGGCTGCCAGATTGGGGTCGATATCGAGTATTAGGGTCGATATCAACCTCTCTTTTTCGTTCTTGAGTCCTCGATGTCGACTCCAGGAGGTGGCTTGACCCTGGGGGGGTCGATTTCGACTGGCCTGGTCGATTTCGACTGCCTCTGCAGAAGCTTCTTTTCTTCTTCGTCATTCCTTTTTGCTTAGAAACCTGAAATATTTGTTAGAAATATAGATAAAGCACGAATTATCTCAGTTTTAAAAGTTCAAAATCCAAAAGTTAAATCCTAAAAACCATCTATGTGAAAAAATTTAAAGGTTTTATGTACACGCTCTAGATTTTTGAGTCGCTAGGCCGACTTCTTCGTCAATTCTTCACGACCCTTTTATGTAGGGACCCTTCAAGCGTGAGCCTTCTCCTAGATCATCTAGGTCCTTTTGGTAGTAGCGAAGTTCGTCGACCAAGGCTTTTTCATCGTTTGGTTCTTCTTTGGGCGCTTTCCTTCTCTTTCTTGACCTAACTTTAGCAATATAGGCAAACCATGGAGCTTTGACCCTCTCTTTAGTAGAATTATCAATAATTAGCTTAATTGATTCATCAATAAGGGACAGAGGAGGGTTAGGAGTCATACCTGGGCTTACCTGTTTGGGCCCGCAACAGAAATCTTCGGGCTGAGGGGTGGTCGATTTCGACCGTGGTGGGTCGATGTCGAGAGCTTTGGTCGATGTTGACATGTGGGGGTCGATATCGACCTCTGTGACCCCATACTTAAGCTCCTGGCAACGATCTGGCATACTCGATTTCGACAAAGGGGGGTCGATTTCGATGTTTTTAGTCGATATCGACTGGTTCCAGTCGATGTCGACCCTGTTTGTTGTTTCCGTCCTCGCCAACAAAAATTTTCTAAGCTTTTCTTTAGCCGGCGAGAGGACTACTTGCTCCAGGTGCTTTGTTTCGCTCATGGTCGGGTTGAAAGAGAATTTTATCACTTCGTTCCCTATAGTAAAGGTTAGTAACCCTCGACGTACATTGATATTGGCATCTACAGTAGCTAAGAAAGGCCTACCAAGTATAATAGGCACTACAGGATCTTCAGGCATCTCCAATACAATGAAATCAGTAGGCACAAAGAACTTACCTACCTTTACCGGAACGTCATCAACTATACCTGTGGGTCTGACGAATGAGTTGTCAGCCATATAAAGTTTCATGTCCACAGGTTCAAGGGCGCCAATGGTCACCTTTTGCCAAATAGAAAGAGGCATGAGACTTACACTTGCCCCTAGGTCACATAGGGCTTTATAACGATGTTGGCCAAGTCCCACGGTGATTGCAAACTTCCTTGGATCACTCTTCTTCTCAGGGAAGTCCATCTTTGAGCACTCCTCTGCGATCTCTGTCATGGATCTCTTCTTGCTAAGGATGTCTTTGAGGAATCGCACATAGGCAGGCATCTCGCTTAGGGCTTCTGTAAGAGGGATAGTAACGTTAAGTCCTTGAAGTATTTTTACAAAGCGCCTAAACATACCTTTGGTGGGATCCTCCAATGCTTTGTATGGAAAGGGCAACGTCTTCTTTGGTGGAGGGGCCAAAACGGTGGTCGGAGGGGCCTGCTAGACATCGACATCGACTGGGATATGGTCGATATCGACTGGGATGGTCGATTTCGACCTCTTTTGTGGCTCTGATGGCTCTGCAGTGTCCTCGATATCGACCTGTGGGTTGACCTGGGGGTCGATATCGACCTCTGGGTCGACATCGACTGGTCTGTCGATGTCGACTGGGTCTGGTGCTTTCTCCTCCGATTCCGTTCGTGGCTTATGTACTTTGGTGCCACTCCTCAATTGCATGGCTGCGACATGGCCCATCCCGGATTGCCCTTTAGGATTGGTGATGGGTTGCCCAGGGAGTGTTCCGGACGGTATAGGGATTTGTGCCGCCAATTGACCCAGTTGGGTCTCTACGTTCCTTTTCCATATATCCATCTCCCCAATCCTTGTGGTAAGGTGATTGAGTTGAGAATGGATGGCATTGTTGGATTGATCATTCTTAGCTTGATTCCTCCTTATCTCATCTAGCACAAGTTGAAGATCATCCTTCTTTTGGTCTCTCTCTGGGTGCCCAGGAGCTCTATAGGGCGGAGGGTCCCTAGGGTTAACCGGGTTCCTTTGTGGTTGATGGAACCTTTGGTCTCCCCAATATTGGTGATTGGGACCCCTCATGTAGTGCGCCTCCTGGTGAGTCTCTGATAGGTGTACTTGTTCAGCATGGGGGCACTCGATGGTGGTGTGCTGCTGCGATCCGCATTCAATGCAATCTTGGTTCGCTGAAAGGAACCTCACTTGCTTTTGGAGCTTTCGAAGTTGATCTCTATGGAATTGCTCCTTCACGTCCGGATCGATTACATTGGAGGGTTCATATAAGAGCATAGATGGGGCAGGCCTCAACGATGATGGTGTGTCAAAAGCCTCAGGAGTCCCATATGTATTATCGAACTCCACCAACCTCTCTATGGTCTCCCAAGCCTCTTGTGGAGTGAGTTCAAGGTAGCCATAGGCGGTGTAGGTGTTGATCCTCTCCTTAGTTGCAGCGTCAAGAGCATTGTATATGATCTCCTGAATTACGTACGGTGGTTGGCCATGCGTCGGGCATGATCGTAGTAGGTCCTTAAACCTTTCCCAAACAGTCGCCAGAGCCTCACTAGGCTTTTGTTTGAAATCCGTGATTTTCTGTCGGATCAACGCCGTCTTAGAAGGAGGAAAGAACTTGTTGAGGAACGCGTCCTTGACTTCATTCCAGGTGCGGAGCGATCTTGGGGCTAAGCTCTCCAACCACTGTAATGCTTTTCCTGTAAGAGACCATCGAAAGGCTTTTAGTTGGACATATTCAAGACTTCGTCCATCAGCAATAGTATCACAAAGGTCTAAGAAGGTTGAAATATGTGCCATAGGGCATTCGTTAGGTTTTCCTTCATATTGGTGCCTTCTAATCTCAGTTAGGAAGTTAGGTTTTATTTCAAAATTAGAGGCAGGGATAAGAATTGCCGATTCAGGGATGGTGAGAGCGGGGTGCATATATTCCTTGGCATTCCTAGGGAGGACATTGATTTGGGCTTCTATTTTCCTCAAGCCTTCCTCCTCCCTATCCGCACGCTCCTTAAGTGCCGCCTCTCTAGTCGTTAGGTTCTCAACCTGCTTCCTTAGTTGCTCAATAAATTCAGTCTGGTTCATGTTGTCCGCCATGATTCTTTGAGCTTGGTCCCTTAGATGGAAATAACTAGGTAGAGACGTGAGATAGACTACTAGGGCACAATTGATTGCCTCCCCGGCAACGGCGCCAATTTGTTGTTGCAGGAGGATGATATATCGAGTAATTACAAATAATAAAGATGTAATAAACGTAAACCAACTCCTAGCGTATGAAAATAATTACAAGACTTCCTCCCGTTGTAGTGGAAGGGTAGTCAGGATCGATCCACGAGGAGGCGTGTCAACGGGATCCTAGTAGCGTTGGAAATCTCAAGTCTGCGTTGACCAGAAGCCTCGATTTCGACCTTGGAGCTCGATGTCGACCTCGGCTGTCGATGTTCTCTGCAACAGAAGACCTGCAGAAATAAAAAATGTAGTCGATATCGACTGAAAGGGGTCGATATCGATGTTAGTCCACGAAATCGACTGGCTCAGAAGATTGCCAGTCGATACAGAAGGGTCGATATCGATGCTAGGGGTCGATATCGATGCTCAGCAAACTCCGCAGCGATGTTCGTCGTCGACTCAGAAAACAGTCGACGAACTCAGTGGTCGATATCGACGTCTGGGGTCGATATCGATGTCTCCCTGCAGTGTGTTAGTTCTTCGTCGGCAAAGAAAGGCCGAAGATTTAAGAATGGGAAGGAGAAGCGATGAACAAAAATAAAATAGTGGGTTTTGTTGAATTAAACTATGTAAAAGAAACAACTCCTAGGATTAAGGTTTACCACAACGTTAACCAATGCATGCGATAAGATAAATAAGACGGACAATTGCGCTATTTCACCCGAGGGATAAGCTTTCGCCGTACACCAACTCTTAGGATTACTCTTGCAAATAAACCTAATTGTCTCTACCAATTTTATGTTTATAACTCAAGTTGTTAGCATGAATCCCTTTTCTTTCGATTAGGACTAAACATAGAATCGTAGGAGGAGAGATAGACACAACGATATCAACATCAAATACTTACCTCAAGCGCGCATGGCTAACGTCGGGCTCACCCCGACCCTAAGAGCTTTGGGGAAATACTCACTTCTCATCATGGAATTCATTGTTGTTTCAAAGGAAGACTCTTGCATTAAAATAAACTCCGAAGCTTTACAACTCAACGTCAACTTTCGCAAACGTCAAACCCTAAAACTTCTCTCTAACTCTAACTCTATTGTCTTGATTGATGATTGTTTCTTGGATTCTTGGATTGTTCGATGGATTGGATTGAATGCCAGCCCCCTAGGGATTTATTTATAGGCTACTAATCCTCGCTATCCAAGGATTGTAACTCCTATCTAAACTATGAACTCTATCCAAACAATTAGGATAGATCTTTTATTTTGATAAAACTTAAATAACTTAAAGGTAAAAAGATAAATCACTCTTCAGCTGACATCTATCTTGAAAGTGTGAGATAATTCCGTGCCTCCTTGAAGATATAGTTCCAATCCACATTCGAAATCGAGTCTATCTTCTGTCGAGGTAAGGGGTCGATATCGACACCAGGGGGTCGATATCGAGGTCTCTGTTCCTGTTCGACTTGTTCAGCTCTGGTCGATTTCTATGTTGAGGTCGATATGGGGGTCGATATCGACACCAGAGGTCGATATTTATGTCAGAGGTCGATTTCTACCTCTGCTCAACTTCACTTGGCTTCTCCGTTTTGACTCCGATTTCGCTCGAATTCCTGCATGTTTAGCTCAAAACTCGTGCAGACCCTATTTCTTGCATTTTAGCCCATTCTTACACAAGTTTATATTCTTTTGAACCTTTTCTTTGGAAATCGAATGAAATATGAAGTCAAACGATGCAATAAAAGAGGTGCAAATATGTACATCACCCACATTCTAAACAAGCTTGGTTGTTATATAGAAACCTAACTTGTTTTTGAAGTCGCCTTACCTGGTCTTTCATGAATGGGTCCTTCACCTCAGGATCCACCTCCTTAGAAGGCTCAAATAGTGGCATGGATGGGGGCGTCCTAGCATCAGGTGCCGCAAGAGTCTTAAAGGTATTGTTGAACTCCACTAACCTTTCAATCGTATCCCAGGCTTGAGAAGGGGTAAGCTCCAGTAACGATAGGTGGTGTAGGTGTTGATCTACTCGCGTGTTGGCACGTCCAGGGCATTAAAGATGATCTCCAGGATAACATATGGTGGTTGCCAATTAGTAGGGCAGGACCTCAGCAAATCCTTGTAGCGCTCCCAGACTTGTGCTAGCGTCTCCCCTAGTCTCTGCTTGTAGGACATGATCTTTTGGTGGATCTGTGCCGTCTTTGATGGTGGAAAGAACTTATTGAGGAAGATGTCCTTAAGTTCAGCCCATGTGCGGATAGATCGTGGCGGCAAGCTATCCAGCGAATGTAGCGCCTTTCCTGCAAGAGACCATCGAAAAGCTTTTAGGCCCACATATTCAAGATTGACACCATCAACAATGGTGTCGCAAAGATCAATATATGTAGTAATGTGCGCCATAGGGCATTGAGAGCCCTTTCCCTCAAAGGCATGTCTCCTAATCTCCGCAATAAAAGTAGTTTTAATTTCAAAAGCAACGTTAGGGAGAATAATAGGAGACTCAGGCACTGCCACAGTAGGGTGCATATATTCATTTGCATTATGGGGGATCTGGCGAAGTAGCTCTTGGGCTTCTTATTCGTAACAAGCGGCTAATCTTTGCTAAGCCTAGGTATGTTGTGTACGCTCGGTTTCAAAACCCTCCACTTGTTGGCGGAGCCTTTCAAGCTCTTGTTGCATTGTTTCCTCGTTGGCCATGATCCTCCTTGAAAACCCGAAGGTAATCTCCAGCATACTTAACACAATAGAGAATTATTGAACACGAAGGTAATCTTCAGCATACTTAGCGCAATGAAGAATTATTGATGATAAATCTAATCTCCAGTATAGTAAACGCGATAGAGATTCAATCAAATGCAAAGGTAATCTCAAACGTAATAAACGTGATGGAGATTTATGAAAACCCGAAGGTAATCTCCAGTGTAATGAGCGCGAAGGAGAATTAACCAAATGCAAAGGTAATCTCCAGCGTAATAAACGTGATGGAGATTTATGAAAACTCGAAGGTAATCTCAAGCGTACTTAATGCAATGGAGAATTATTGAACCCGAAGGTAATCTCCACCGTACTTAACGCAATGGAGAATTATTGATGATAAGATAATCTCCAGCGTAGTAAACGCGATAGAGATTTAAACAAACGCAAAGGTAATCTCTAGTGTAATAAACGCGATGGAGATTTATGAAAACCGGAAGGTAATCTCCAGCGTAATGAGCGTGATGGAGAATTAACCAAATACAAGGGTAATCTCTAGCATAATAAACGCGATGAAGATTTATGAAAACTCAAAGGTAATCTCCAGCGTACTTAACACAATGGAGAATTATTGAACCCGAAGGTAATCTCGAGCGTACTTAACGCAATGGAGAATTATTGATGATAAAGATAATCTCCAGCGTATTAAACGCGATAGAGATTTAATCAAACGCAATAGTAATCTCCATCGTAATAAACGTGATGGAGATTTAATCAAATCCGAAGGGGTTTTAACATTCATTCTGTGATCAAGCATCCATTCCATACTAGGGGTTTTAACATTCATTCTTAAAATACGATATTACACGAAAAAAATCCTTAAAAACCATTACATGGTGATCCATTGTGTTGAGTAGTATCTAGCTGGCTTTCTACGTCGTAGTGTTCGGAATCCAGCATGTGGACCTCGAATCGCGCATTCCCTTTCTGTAGGAAAGTTATGGTTGAGCCAAGGGTGAGTCCGTGAGATTCAACGAAATAATTCCAACCCTCTTTCACCCATAAAGAGTGGTAGTGACCCTTTGAGATATGGACCGGGAAGTTTTACAGCGTGCGGTATGACAACACACTACTAGAATTCTGTTATTTAACATCGGCTCATTAACATCTGTCAGAAAAACCTGCCATGTTAAACAGTTTTTTAACATCGGTTTCTAAATTTGTGATGTAAATAAAAGCATAGACATCGTCTAACTTATTTGACCGATGTTAAATATGTGTTTTAAAAAAAATTTAGAAAGCGCGGAACCATTTTAGAAGGCGCTTCTAAAATGAATTTGAACACCCGCTCAACCATTTTAGAAGGTGCTTCTTCGTTTTCACTCTCTCCCTTATTTAGACAAAGGGTTAACATACGTGAAACCTATCTCTCTCCTCCCTCTCTCTAGCCTTTCTTCTCCAAAATTAGATCTAAAAACACAACCTTTGTATGCTCTCCTTTAGCTTCTACTTATGTCAATGGCCCTCAAAAGAGGAGTGCAACACATCTCCACTGGTGAGCTTCTTCCTCTTGTGCCTCTTCTCCCAATCTAGGATCTGAGATGAGACTGACATTTTTGTGCTTCTCCCTGTCAATGGAAAACTACCACAAATATGGGGCGACACGATTCTTATCTAGATCTACTACCATGAACCCAAAATCACAACTCTCTCTTCCTTCCCCAGTTCTGGTCAGTCTCTCTTGCTCTTTCCCCTTTCAGATCTAGTGAGTAGATTGGTGTCGCACCTCCTTGTTCGTTCGAATCAATGATTTTTGTCGCCGACTTCAGCCCCACCTTTAATTGTTCAATTTTAGGTTTTTTTGGTTAGGGTTTTCACTTGTTACTTCTCCATCTCTAACAGATCCGCTTTGTGGTTACTGATTTGGATTTTCTCAATTTTAGGCTTTTGGTTAGGGTTTTCAAAACCGTTAGATGGTGTGTCCGAAGCTTTAGCGGCCAGTTGCTATGTGGTTACTGATTTGGATTTTCTTTGTTGTGTTTGTAGATGCTAAATAGATCCACTTCACTTTGATGTTATGCAGTCAACAAAGAGGCATCTATCAAAACGACTAGAGAGCTTGGATTGGAAGGTGGAAGAACAGAAAGAAATGTATGTCCAACTTAATTGCTCATGATGTAAGTATTCTTTGTGGCCCCAAAATATCTGCTTGCAATCATTCTAGCACCTCCTCCTTACCTGTGTTTTGTGCATACTGAAGGCTATTAGTCAATGCCATTGATACGAATAAAGAGACTATTTTTCTCGCTTTCCTTAGATTAAATGTGGTTTTTGGATAATGCTTCTGAAAAATATACTAGCTTTTAATTTTTTTATTGCAGATAAAGTTACTTTTCGGTATGCTTGCATACTATTTTTCTTGCCCAACAAATGGTAATGAGTTCCTTTTTTTTAAATGACGCTTATAATACTTGGTTGTGGAATGTGGATGTTTTTATTGTCATGGATATGATTTGCTCCTGTTCTTTTTTTTTTGGCTTTAGTATCTTTTTATTTAGCTGCTATATGTTATACTTCTATTGTTTCTTAATTTTTTTCCCTTTTATATACTTGAAAGTGGAAGCATTGTGGACTTTATGGAGAAATGGATGATGATAAGTTGTATAATTTTTCATGTTCATTTTGAATTTCTTCTTGAGATTTGTTTGTGTATTCAATTGGTAGAATTGATTGGCTTGTAGTATGAGTAGGGGATTATATCATATATGCTAGGGTTTTTTTAATTAGAAATCCGATTCTGCTATAAAGAAATTCCAGTTATAATTAATCAAATTGTTTCTTTTACTATGAAGAGTTTTGAAATTATCGGTGAAGTTTTAGCATAATAAAGTTTTGCCTGATAATCATTGGTCACGAGTTATTTTTTTTTTGAAATGAATAGAGGCTGACTTTGTCTCTGTTTGCACTTAAAATGATTGCAGCTGCTGGAGGTCTTCTCTCTCTCGCTCCTTCAGTCGAAAGGTAGTTGAGGAGTAAGATTTGTCACTTTTTTATAGTCCCATGTCTACATTATTGTGAAATGCTTCACCTAGGTTTGAAAAACTTAATCTGTTTGTGGTGAATATGTAGAATCTCAAGTTGTTACATTGAGTATTTGAATCTCAAGTTGTTAGTTTAGTTTTAGTATATTTCGATCCAAGTATCTGGATCTATTTGATTTGTTTCACGAAATTAGGACTCGGAGTGCGAATGAAGAAGAAATTTGAGATTGTGAACCTTTTACTTTTAGTGACACTGCTTGGACAATCATGCAGAAGGTTTTCAGTTGATATGCTAATACATATAATTATAAATTTATAATGTTGTTTGATTTTTTGTAATTCAAAGAGAGTGAGAGAGTTATACTTTTATGGATTACCTTTATAAGATAAGAGGTTTGTAGTAAAACCTCTATACTAATGTGAATTTCCACCGTTAAAAGGGTTTGAGAAGCAGACTTCCAGATTAAAAGGAAATGAGAAGGTTGTTATTGCGCGTCATGAAGCAGGGCATGCAGTGTTGGAACTGCAGTTGCTAATCCCCTTCCTAGACATCCACGAGTTAAGATTAGGTTCTCACCCAATTTTCTCTACTCTCTCTTTAGCAAGTTTAACAGATTTAAATCACTATATATGTAAAGTATTATATTTAAAGATTATCATTGCTCAATTTGCTCTTTCAAGGAAGGTAATATGTAGACCATGATTGTAGCAGGTGTATTTTACTTGCTCTTAAAAGAAATAATAAAAAATTTCCTTGGTGCTGGGAATATGTTTAATTTGTAGCCAGTTGATTTATCAAGATGATGAAGATTGAGTGGATTGAATGACATGTCTAATTAATGCCATGTATATGAAGTTGAATTAGGGACCTGTTTTTCTTTTGATAACTGTAGTTCATCATGGTAGTTTACTGCAAACAAAAGAATGGTAGTGGATCTTCTTTTTTGTTTTTTGAGCGGCATGAATCTTCTCTGTTCTCCAATTATAGACTAGTGTGTTGCCTCCAAAATATAGCAATATATTATGAGGAACTGTGGTCAAATGAAATGCCTTGCGACCCTTGCCTCTCTTTGGCTTTGCTTTTTAGTCATTGTCTAATTGATTCTTAGACTTGAGTGAGTGCTGAAATCTTGTCATGAATTTGCTTGCACTTCTTACATACATGTAAGAACATTCTATCTAATTGAAAGCCTATTAGCTCAAATGGTAGAGCATTGTGTTTAAACACAAAGATGCGGGTTCAAATCCCGTATAGGCTACGATAATAAAAAAAACCACAAAGATGTCATTTCACATCGGGTAATAGCCGATGTCTTTCAAAAAAAAATCGATGTCTATATGGGGATGCAAAAAGTAAAAAGTTTTTCACACCGGCCATAACCCGATGTCTTTCTATGTTATAACATCGGTTATATTTTACAATTGATGTTATAGGATAACAAAGACATCGGATTTAAAAATATAAACGATGTTATAACTTACAACGACATCGGGTTCTAGCCGATGTGAAAAACTTTTGACTTTTTACATCCCCCACATAGACATCGATTTTTTTAAAGACATCGGCTATTACCCGATGTTAAATAACAAATTTCTAGTAGTGACAAGATTTGCTCTGGTACGTGGGTTTCGAACTCCTCTCCGAAACTATATGGTAGCATCATGCCCAACATTTGCTCTTCGAAGTCTAAGTTTAGTGAGAAAGAATATTGGTTCTGAGGAGGGTTTGGATCTGCCATGACTTAAAGTTTGGCATTGGGGGTGGTGGGATGATGGGCGAATAGGACTTTTTATACCGGTAATGGGTTCGTTGCGTGGCACGATCTTTGATGTAATTTTGTTTTTAGTGGGGAGCAGTGGTTTTAGGAAGAGATTTGATAACTCTGGGATATGCTAAGGCCACCTGTGACTCAAGGGGGTTCCCTAATTTGAGGTTTGCAGATAGGGTTGCAGTGGTTTGATTGGATTCCTTCCATGTGTATCACATGCAGGGTATCTCAGGAAGGTTTGGATTTGGGCTATCTTTCCCGTACAATATATGCAATTAATGCTAAAGTTGACTAGATTCTCTTTATCGTCGTTATCCTGTGGTATATATAGGTGTGGAGGTAATGTTTCCCTACACGGTTCATCTTATGCTTTGTTTTGTTTTTTGATTTTGGCTCAAATTTGAATAGACAAAATAACCCGGATGTCATTTATACACCCGGGCTATATACTAATACAAATAGCCCGAATATATCAAATCCGGGACATTATGTCCCTTTAAAATAAAAAAAAACAGCATCCATTAGGGCCAATGAACAAATTTCCAATTACATCACCTGCTTTAAAATTACATACATAACCATAATTCTACTCCAATTCACATGTTCATATTCATACATCATAAACAATCTACTGGAACCCGAATAAAACTAAAGATAGTAATATCCTATTGATTATACTCATTTAAAGATGAAGAGAGGTTGAACAAAAACATCTAAGCTATGAACTGAATATACTCATCTATTCTCTGCTCACTGATCTTTGTAGGCCTCACGATCCTGCAGAACATATGAACATAGAAACAAGTTGCCGACACAAACAAACGTAATTGTAAAATTATTTCTCTTTTGCAAGAATTAAATTAAACTAAACTAGTATAATCCCCGCGCCATGGCGCGATATTTAATAAATAAAATTTTAACAACATAATAAATTAATTTTTTAAAATATTAATAAAAGTTAGGATAAAATAATGAAGGTAGACTTGAAATCTTTAAGAAATTGGTAAAAATATTTACCATAAAGTTAGGCTTCATCAAAAAGTTTTTTAAATTAAGATATTATATGGATATAAATTATTATTATAATATATAAAGATATATAAATATTAATAGTAGACATTAGATTTAATTCAATATTTTGAATTAAACTCAATGGTTAGTAAATGGGTAAAAAACATAAAAGGGGAAAATGGGAAGAAAAAAGGCAAAAGGAATAATTAGAAGAAAAAAATCCCATTGGATAAGGAGGAGTGGGTTAAGGAGGAGGTGACACATCATCGAAAGTCTTTGGTTTTAAATAGTTATATAGATTAATATTATAAAATATTAATAAAAGTTATGATAAAATAATGAAGGTAGACTTGAAATCTTTAAGATAATGGTAAAAATATTTACGATAAAGTTAGGCTTCATCAAAAAAGTTTTTAAATCAAGATATTATATTGATACAAATTATTATTATAATATATAAAGATATATATATATATATTAATAGTAGACATTAATTTAATTCAATGTTTTGAATTAAACCCAATGGTTAATAATGGGTTAAAAAATAAAAGGGGGAAAATGGGAAGAAAAAAAAGGCAAAAGGAATAATTAGAAGAAAAAAATCTCATTGGATAAGGAGGAGTGGGTTAAGGAGGAGGCGACACATCAGCGAAAGTCTTTGGTTTTAAGTAATTATATAGATAATAGAAGATAGAAGCCCAGTTGGTTCTAAAACATCAACAAAAAGACAAAAAAGAAATTTACATACATATATAAACTCATTTTGAACTAGAAAATATATAATAGGCTAGGTATGAGAGATTCAGAAGTTACTAGAAAATTTAAGTGCAAGGCTTCATTGTCATTGTCTTCATGAAAAGGAGTTGATTCTGTGTGCTGGTACAATGTTGAAGCATTGTCCTCCATGAAAAAAATGAAGTCCTAGCCAGCGATGGATTCAATATCTTAGCCTAGCTTCACTTCACTCCAGAGTGAGTAAAGGCAAGAAAGGTTAAAGCACCACTTAGGCAATTTTGAGAAAGGAAGGAGAATTGAAATCATTGAGTTGTCACGGTGATCAATTTCATATACTCTTTTCAGACAAATTAAAGGGAAACGATAAGTAAGCATGGAAAATGTTAAAAGATGGACTCATTCATTTCTTTACAAAGAAATGCATCAAATTAAGATATACTCCATATATTTCTTTTACCCTCCCTTCAACCATTAAGTTTTGAATGATGTCAAATAAAAAACGAGAAGTATAGTCTAATCTCATATTCTCTTCTCTTTCTTCCTTCTCATTCTCACAATCCAAATTGCTAGGCAATAAGTACCAAAGATCAAATTTCAAGCATGTTTTGAAATTCTCTGTAAGTTCCAAGCCTATAATAATAGTAAATTATATATACCTCAGTATTAAAGAAAGGCACAACATTTGATCTAATCGAGTCCATACTGAGGGTGAAACGATGCAATATCATTTCTTACCTCATATAAAAATATTTTCTATATACCTTTTACTTAATTTCCTAACATAAGGATATAACTCCTATATTGATGAAAGTCACGTGATTTACTACTTAAGTTAGATGAGACATCCTAAATAGAAGCAAAAAATTGAAAGCTGAAATACTGTACTAGATCCTAAAAAAATCATTCAAGGGAAGCATGCAATAATGAAAATAACTTGGCTTATATAAATCACTACTCACTCTCAACAGTTGTCACATATGGTATAGGCCGGTTGACCAGCTTCCCCATCTGAAGTCATAGGGATGTACTTTGCAATTATATATTGACCAACTGTCCCTAGTGGAATACACACAAATAATAATAATAAAAAAAATATTTTGAGGACATGAGATCATGAGAAGACAACTCAATAAACAAGCTACCAATCACATAATACCAATTTTCTCAAACATTGATCACCTTTGCAATTTTCAGTGTGCTCAACTCAAAGCTGCAAGATCATCCTCCCCATCAACAGCAGCACAACTTGATTTGAAACACTGATTTTCAAGTTAGCCACTTTTGGAGGTGCAATTGTTTATACAAACCAAAAGAGAGATTGGTCCATCAGTATGCATTATGTAAAGGAGTCCACAAAAAGAAAATATTAGCATACCATACTAGTACAAGTAGGACTGATAAAAAAAATAGGTTTGCACATTATACAAGCACCTAATAACAGAATCCCCATAAGCACTTTCAAATGCTTGTGATCAAGTTAGCACAATTTCTATGTATAAAAACTAAATAGGACATTTGCCAAAAGTACAGAACTGGCCAAAACCCTTAGAAAAATCAGGAAGCCATATGAGGTAGGTCTTTTTAACTTAAACACATTTTTCCAGAAAAGGTTGGTTCAGCTTCATCATTACTTAGCAAAGGCCTGTTTGAACTTGAGAGTTACCTTGCTTTACAACATCAGAGACGACTAATGTAGATTCACCTTCCTTGTAAAAGAAAAACAAGGATCTCTCTGATCTTTTTAACACATAAATGTGTCTTAAGAGTTTCTTCAAATGCTGGCAGCAAACATACCCTCAAAATTGGTAGGTATATATACAAAGACAATGCGCCGTCCCACATGTTCCTAGTTAAAGTATACTCAGTAGCACCGGCAAGAACCGGTACAAAATCTCTGCCAAGAAAAAGCCAAATGCAATAACAACGGTAGATGGACACAAGATTTGAGACAAAAAAAAAAACGGTGGATGGACTCGAGATTTGAGGGAAAATAGAAAATTTGCATTCAGAATCCATAACTGGACATATTTAATAAATGTGAAATAGTATCAACCAATATTTCAGACGACGATTTGAATGTCATGCAAAATCTTTACACTAATTCATAAAGTTTGAAGTTGGGAAAATAGAATCGGCAGTGAACAATGTTATTGTGACATAATATTAAGAATATATGAAACATAATCCATTTTGAACTTAAAGGATAATGCACTCACTTACCCTGTGTCCATATTTTCACGTAGCCACTCAAACTTGCTAGGGCCTTCTCTCCCTCCAAAGTAAGTTCCAATCCTTTAATTATGTTAGCTTCAACAAGGTCTCCAATTATCTGCACAATGGATACTGATGGAGGAGCTGCATATAAAAGATTGGTTGTTTCAGCCAAAATAAATAAGAAAACAGAAAAAAAAAGAATATAACATAAAAAGTATATAGAGAATTAAAAGAGGGGGTAGAGGGGAAAACACTAGTATCAATGATTCTATTCCCAGAAGTTGCAACGCTTATCCTCAGCAATGATTTATATAACACAGAATGAACACACCCGGGGATGGATAGACACAGCCTTACTCGGGAGATGGAACTTTTAAAATTCATCCACCTGCTTTTATAAACCCTGTAATTGCATTTAGGAGCAAAGACAAATAATCAATTAACAAACATTAGGACCCAAGGTTAACTTCCCACACAACAGACAAGTTAAAATCTATACTTATGTAACAAAAGAAGAATTCAGAGTGGAAACAAGGAATGTACCATAACGCTAGTTTCATTGCAAAACTCACAAATAGGAAATTCATTACTATGGAACCAATACAACCAACAAACAGGCTGCAACAACTGTCATCTACATAACTGAATCAAAAAAAAAAATAGCAAGAAATTAGTATCATAAGTCATTGAAGAACAGATTTAGAGATCTGCAAAACACACACATTTGAGAGATAGTTACTCAGAGATATGAGGTCGTGGAAGAATGAGAGGATCTCCATGGACGAGCATGATGCCCAAAATCAAATAAAAAACGCTCAATTTTTTTTTGTAGGTTTTTGTCGATCCAAGGATGAGGTTCTCAAATTGCTCAATCTCTGTCCCAAATCGAGCTACACGAAGCCCTAATTTCGGATTCAGGGGCTAAACTTTTATGAAGAACCACAAAACAATCCATATTAATCGAAGAATCACAAACCCTAAAACCCAAATTAAAAAAAAAACAATCCATATTAATCGAAGAACCACAAACCCTTACCTCGATGAGACAACGAGAGGCGAAGATGGCGACAGGCGAGAGGGTGAATGGCGAAGACGACGAGGTTGCAAAGACGGAGAGTCGGTGGGAGGTGGAGAGATCAGAAGCTCCCTTCTCTGAGCAAGCTAGCTTTGGCAGCTGCAGGCGAAGAATGGATGGCGAAAGCTTCGAACGGCGAAGAAGGTGAAGACGGTGATTTCAATTTCGACGGCTGCAGGCAGAGATGATGAAGAGTGAAGGCGGAAACTCTCCTCCCTCTCTGGACAGCAAAATCTCAATTTCTATTTGGGCGAGCTATTCTAGGATTACAGTAATTTCACGCCATTATTTTATATCACGGACCTTATTATGGGTTTTTTTGGACTGGTGGAGTTGGTATTAAAAAACCCGGAGGTAAAAGGGTGGTGATACGCCCGGGTTATTAGAATTACATTATAACCCGGATTTTTTAGCTCCGGGTTATTTGATTTGTGTTAAAGTGAAACTCTCACTACATAATAGCCCGGGCGTGCTTCATATCAGGGTTATATACTGTAGATATTTTTATAAAAAAAAAATTAATACCTTTGAAGCATATTAAAGCCCGGATATAACACATCCGGCCTCTTATATAGTATGCTAAATTCGCATTTTTCTATTAGTTAACTAAGAACAAGAACTTGAATGTTAGGAAGCAAAGTTTTAGATTGGTAATTGAAGATCCCTTTAGCCAAAGGGTTTCTTCAACTCTATTTCCAATCTTATTTTATTGAATGATGAAAAGAGTTTAAATAAGAAAACTTAACCTAGAAACCCTAAATGTTGCCAGCTTTATCCCTCGCAAAAGGATAGAATCATGGCTGAGAAAATAATTATAATAACATAAATAAATCGTAGATAAAAGATCTCCTAAAATTACTACTTAGTGGCTAAGGAAACTATATAACTAGATGGACTTTCCTTTTTCCACCTTATTTATCTAGTACTACCTCCGTTCGGCAAAACTTGACGTTTTACTATTCACGCACGCTTTTTTAGGAGATAAAAACTATATAAAATATATAGTTTTTTTAATAATATTTTTAACAATTTTGTAGTTATTATTAATAAATACAAACTTGTTAAAAAATTTTTTTTTAAGTGAATATTTTATATAGTTTTTATCATTCTAAAAAAGCGTGCGTGAATAGTAAACGACAAGTTTTGCCGAACGGAGGTAGTAGGAAATATAAAAGAAAACTAATTAGATATAATATCAATTAATTTAAAAGTCAACTAATAGATATTATTCTAATTTACATTATTCCTAAATAAATATAATGTTTAAATAATAAATTAATTGTAGAAATATATGGAAATTCGTCCACACAATGACAGTTGCAAAGATGGTGATTTTCAGCCGTGATCGAGGTTGATTATGGAAAAACCTTCAACATCAAAGTTGTAGATCTTTTTGTTCTCGTTCCAGCAAGGTATGACACGACTCAATCCAATAAACATGGACTCCGAAAGATCCATTTTACTAGGACGTCAAAAAGCTGTCAAACCCTCATGAACGAACCAAAACTTGGATATAAGCTCACCTTGCACTCTTTGACCTTCTTCCATGGTGGATCCTTTTTCTTTCTCTTGAGGAGGACATACTCTTCCTCAAATAGCCCTCGAATCGATCTTGATAGCTCGCCTAGATCGATGTCATTGTTTGAGCCACATAAGCTCATCCTTGATTGCATCATTCTCCCCCTCTTAGCTTCGATTCGTCCTCGAATTGAGTCATTGATGAGCAGCGGGAAAGAAACAACAACCCTCAAATAGGATGATGGAGGGGTGGGTGGAAGGGGTGCCAGAAGAATTCGAGGTATAGGAACCCCAAAAACAACACCTATCATAGTGGTCATTGAACAATCAAAATAAACAATATCAATAGGCTCAATCACCCCATGAACTTCATAATCATCAACATTAGGAACATTATCAAGAGGTACAATAGCTAACTCGAGAGAAGTGTCCCCAACGTTCTCATTGTTGTCGTCGGAAACGATCAAAATATCCTACGCAACACTGCAGTCCTTTTGCAGAGCAGTTTTGGATGTCTTCCCTGGGGAATCTTGCAGCTTGTGACCCACCATTGGAAAGCTTGTCCAGTCAGCTTCATAGAAAGACTGAGAGGAGGTGAATCCGAGTCGGAGTCAACGGGAATCTGCGAAAGAAAATCATCGTGCAGTGCTGTTTTCTAGGCAACGACCTCCTTATTAGGCATAACAACCACGATTTCTTCCAAGATCTCTTCGTTTGATGAGGCAACAACAACCTCCACGGAAGTGGGGAAGGCCGAATCAAAAGCTTGATGAAAGCTATCCGAGATGGCCTCCTTTATGCCCTCCTTCAACTCGACCCTCAATTTTGCCAAAAGGGCATCAAGGTCGGCTTGAAGTTGTGCCTTCTCCTCTCGTCGTCGTGCCTCCTCAGCCTCTCGTTGTTGGAGAAGCCAAATCTGACGGCGACGTTGTAGTTGTTGTGTACGCCTCTCCTATTCGATCTCTGCTTGTCGTTGAAGCCAAAGGCGACGCCTTTGAGCCTCTCTTTGTCGCTGACACTGCTGGGCTGCCCTTTCGAGGGTGAAGAATCCCTCCAAAGGGTCAGGATTATCATCCCAATCTCCATAGATGGTGCAAGCCATTGAATCAAAACATTAGTAGAACCAAAGGTCAAAGAGAAATTGCGCAACCTGAATCCAATAGGACTTGATATGTTACTATTCCCGATCCTTCGCATGTCAGCTTCGAATCAAGAACACCAACTTGTTGACGGCCCAATCTTGCAATACTCCTTGATTTCTCTTGATGCGGAACAAGGTCTTGAAGGTATGAAAGGTGATTAAGCGACGGAATCCACGGAACCCTCACGGATCAAGCCCTACAACACAATAGCCACGGACACTGGAGAGTCCGCGGGCGCGGCCACGGAAGCAACGGGCGCGGCTACTGTTCACCGAGAGAACAGCGACGGTTTCTGGGTTCTGCTGCAGCGACGGTTTCTTCCTGGGTTATGGTGATAGAATTCTGGTTGTTTCTCTTTGGATTTGGGACTTGTATTTGATCTTGGGTTTGGATGTTTGTTTGGATGAATGAATGAAACTAAGAACAAGAACATGAACATTAGGAAGCAAAGGTTTTGGATTGGTAATCGAAGAACCCTTTAGCCAAAGGGTTTCTTTAATTCTATTTCCAATCTTATTTTATTGAATGATGAAAAGAGTTTAAATAACAAAACTTAACCTAGAAACCCTAAATGTGGCCAGCTCTATCCCTTGCAAAAGGATAGAATCATGGCTGAGAAAATAATTAAAATAACATAAATAAATCCTAGATAAAAGATCTCCTAAAATTACTACTTGGTGGCTAAGGAAAATATCTAACTAGATAGACTTTCCTTTTTCCACCTTATTTATCTAGTAGAAAATATAAAAGAAAACTAATTAGAAATAATATCAATTAATTAAAAAGTCAACTAATAGATATTATTCTACTTTACATTATTACTAAATAAATATAATATTTAAATAATAAATTAATTATAGAAATATATGGAAATTCGTCCACACAGTGACAGCTGCAAAGATGGTAATTTTCGGCCATGATCGAGGTTGATTCTGGAAAACCCTTCAACACCAAAGTTGTATATATTTTCATCCTCGTTCCAACAAGATATGACACGACTCCATCCGATAAATATGGACTCAGAACAACCCATTTTACTGAGACGTCGAAAAGCTGTCAAACCCTCATGAACGAACCAAAAGATGGACATAAGCTCATCTTGCACCCTTTGACCTTCTTCCATGGTGGAGTCTTTTTCTTACTCTTGAGGAGGACATACTCTTCCTCAAATAGCCCTCGAATCGATCTTGATAGCTCGCTTGGATCGAGGTCGTTGTTTGAGCCACAGAAGCTCATCCTTGATTGCATCATTTAGCCAAAGGGTTTCTTCAATTCTGTTTCCAATCTTATTTTATTGAATGATGTAAAGAGTTTAAATAACAAAACTTAACCTAGAAACCCTAAATGTGGCCAGCTCTATCCCTTGCAAAATGATAGAATCATGGCTGAGAAAATAATTTAAATAACATAAATAAATCCAAGATAAAATATATCTCATAAAATTACTACTTAGTGGCTAAGGAAAATATCTAACTAGATAGACTTTCCTTTTTCCACCTCATTTATCTACTAGAAAATATAAAAGCAAACTAATTAGAAATAATATCAATTAATTAAAAAGTCAACTAATAGATATTATTCTAATTTACATTATTCCTAAATAAATACAATATTTAAATAATAAATTAATTATAGAAATATATGGAAATTCGTCCACACAATGACAGCTGCAAAGATGGCGATTTTCGGCCATGCTCGAGGTTGACTCTGGAAAAATCTTCAACAGCAAAGTTGTAGATCTATTCGTCCTCGTTTCAACAAGCTATGGCACGACTCAATCCGATAAATTTGGACTCCGAACTAGCCATTTTACTGAGACATCGAAAAGTTGTCAAACCCTCATGAACGAACCAAAACTTGGACATAAGCTCACCTTGCACACTTTGACCTTCTTCAATGGTGGAGCCTTTTTCTTTCTCTTGAGGAGGACATACTCTTCCTCAAATAGCCCTCGAATCGATCTTGATAGCTCGCCTGGATCGAGTTCATTGTTTGAGCCACAGAAGCTCATCCTCGATTGCCTCACCTTAGAGGTTTGTTTGCACATCCGTGTTCAAAATACACATGATTGCTAAATTTTATTCTCCTTATAGGCTTGTTTACACATCCGTGTTCAAAAGACATGTGATTGCTAAATTTTATTATCCTTGGAGGCTTGTTTGCACATCCGTGTTCAAAAGACACGCGATTGGTAAATTTTATTCTCGTTAGAGGCTTGTTTGCACATCTGTGTTCAAAAGACACGCGATTGCTAAATTTTATTCTCCTTAGAGGCTTGTTTGCACATCCGTGTTCAAAAGACACGCGATTGCTAAATTTTATTCTCCTTGGAGGCTTGTTTGCACATCCGTGTTCAAAAGACACGCGATTGCTAAATTTTATTATCCTTTGAGGCTTGTTTGCACATCCGTGTGGCTAATCATGAAACCCAAGAATTTTCCTGAATGAACTCCAAACACGCATTTTTCTGGGTTTAAATAGACACGATTCAGTCTGAGAGCGTCGATGGTCTCCTTGAGGTCAGCCAGATGATTTTCCTTGGTCAGACTTTTGATTACGATGTCATCAACATATACCGTGATGTTTCTTCCGATTTGGGGTTGGAAGACTCTCTCGATGATTTGCTGGAAAGTGGCGCCATCGTTTTTTAGTCCGAAGGGCATTACTTTGTAGCAAAAGGTGCCTTGATTGGTGATGAAAGCTATGCTTTTCTCATCGCGCGAACTCATTTTGATCTGGTTGTATCCTAAATAAGCATCGAGGAAGCTTAGTATGGCATGGCCCGCAGTAGCATCTACTAATTCATCGATGGATGTAAGGGGGTAGCTGTCCTTGGGGTATCCCTTGTTTAAATCTTTGAAATCGGCGCACATTCTCCACTTGCCATTGCTCTTCTTTAAAAGTACCACATTTGACAGCCATGTTGAATAGTTGTTCCGTAATGTCGCGAGGGAGACCCTTCAGGTCTTGAGGTGACCAAGAAAAGACATCTCGTGAATCTTTCAGAATTTCTTTAATGCGATCTAAGATGGGGGTTTCCAAGCTGTGCCCGTGATAGAGAGCCTTCGTGTCATTTGTGAATGGGAAGAAAACCACTTTTTCTTCAATGATTTTATCCGCGATTTTTTTGGGTCGTACTTCTAATTCTGCTTCGATGTTGTCCCACATAGTTTCTTGGCCGTGGTTCCCGGCCATTTCTGATTTTAAAGATTCTTGGCCTTGGTTTTCAATTGTGAATACTCGACCGTGACCCTTTTATAGTGAGGCTAAGTAGAAAACTCTGCTCTCTGACTGTTCCCTGCGAACTTCTCCCATCTTTCCATTTGCGTAGGGGAATATGATGCTAAAATGGTAGATGGAGCAAGCCACTTGGAATTTGAAAAGGCTAACACAGCCCATGAGGACATTGTAGATGGACGGTAGGTGAACGACTGTGAATTCTACCATGTGGGTTCTTCGGCCGGGATGAGTTCCTAGGGTCAAGGCGAGCTCGATGGTTCCAGTTACCACGACTTTATCCTCTAAGAAGGAGATGAGTTTTCCTGAGTAGCAGCACAAGGCGCTTTCTACGATGCCCGGTTGTTGAAAAGCGTTCCAGTATAAGACGTCCACTGAAGACCCGATGTCAATCAAAATGCATTTGACTTTCTTCATTCCTAGCTGCACATGGATGACCACATGATCCGAATGTGGCATCTTGAGATCGCGAGCGTCAGAGAAACAAAAATTTAGTACCGCATGTTCTGTAGAGGCATGTTTGATGCTAGACTCGGATGGAGGATGTCTAGCCTCTTTCTCACAATTCTTCTTCTCTTGGTTGCTGGTTGTTAAGGGAGGGATACTGGATCGAATAAATATAAATATGAATTAAACCAACTCCCTGTCCAAGCAAATAAATTACAAGAATCCCTCCCGATGTAGTAGTAGGGTATTCAGGATCGAATCCACGAGGAGGTATGTCAACGGTTCCTAAGCTCGCAATCACGTTCAATTTCGACTCCAAAATATCACTCGATATTGAGTAGATCAGTCGATATCGACTATAGTTCCAGTCGATTTCCAGCAAATTCCTACAAAACAGAAAAAGACAGTCGACATCAAGTAGAGCACTCGATATCGGGTCAGCCACACGATATCGACCTCTGCAGTCGATTTTGAGTCTTCGTAGAAACTGTAAACGTAACCAATTTTTGTCGGAAAAGTGTCCGAAGAGTATGAGGATGATGTAGGAAGGATGAACAGAATAAAAACGCTGATTTTCATAAACTCAATAAACTTAAAAACCTCCAAGATCGGGGATCTCATGCCACAACGATAACCATATAAGCTTTATGCCAAATTCATGAAAGATTATGCCTTTTCGTCAAATAACTTTCGTTACTAACAATTAGGTAATTTAGAGGCTCTCGCATAAACCCTAAGTGTTACTATCCAATTTCATAATTAATCCAAATTCACAATAAGATGGCTTTCGCTTCAATAATGCAAATAACGATTGCCTACTACTTTCGTAGAAGAATCATGCATATAGGATAGAAGACGGAATCGCATAAAATTTATACCTTTGATGCATAAACTTACATGGCTATCGTCGGGCTCACCCTGGCCCTAGAAGTAAGGGAACTACTCGCACTTCATAGCCATAGACATCATCATCATTGTTGGAAAATAAACAACTTGAATTGAAATTATCGAAAGATTACAACCGAACAAAGCAAAAACCCGCTCTCGCTTCTCTCTACTCCACTCGACCTTCTCTCTCTCTCTACTGAATTGTAAGTGTTTTCTCTATTGCTTGAATGATTATGGATTATTGAATGATGAAAAACTCAGCTCTAATGGCTATAATTATAGATTTCAAAACCTCGCTATCCAAAGATAAGAAAATCTATCTTATTCCTAAGATAAAACTAGCTAAAGTAAATAAATAAAATCACTTTAGGTAAATATGAATTCACCATAAAGGATAAAAATTTTGATAAAAAGATAAAAGATCTTCGACATAATGTAGAAGTAAACCACTTCGGATAAGATTTTATCAAAACCGTTGGATTTGTCTGCAGCGTCACTCGATATCGACTAGCTTCAGTCGATATCGACCACTTCTCTTCTATCTTGAGCCGACTCTACTCGACCTCGGATTTGCACTCGATCTCTAGCACTTCACTCGATTTTTGGCACTCGATATCGACTAGCTTTAGTCGATATCGACTAGTCTGTATCGGGTAGAGTTGTTCTTCTTCCTTGCTCGATTTCTGGTCTGAGTTGCACTCGATGTCGAGTCACTTGGTCGATTTCGACTCCTTAGTAGACTTCGAGTGATTTTCCAGCTTCTCTTCTCTTCTCCAAATTGCTCCAATTTTACCTTGATTTTTGCGAAATAACACAAGAACTCGTGTAGACCTCCATAATTAGAAAATAAACATAAACTACACAATTCTTATGCTTTCCCAACCAATATGCATGAAAATATCGACAGAAATGGACATAAAAGTAGATGAAAGACATGGTAAATTGAGCTCACATCAAACACCCCATACTTAAGCTTGATTGTCCTCAAAAAATACTTTTAGCAGTCATTCAGGGGAAGAAACTAAACCCTCAACATCATAGATTCATTGTTATATGTCCCTACAATCAACTGCCATCTTTGAAAAGGTACTAATGTCAAAAAATCCATGCCTGTGAATAAAAGCAACATCATACTCTGAAAAGGAGGATTATGCATAAAACAATTTCGTGAGACAAAGCATTAATAATCAACAAGACTTTTTTATAAGCTTATAAAGAAGTAGATTGGTAAAAGGCTATGATGTGCGCGCAAATTACCATATTTTCTATGCACATAAAAGTCCATTTTATCGTCTTTTTGCATGCATATTAATGGGAAAACATGGGATTAGTGTAGTTTACGCTTAAATGTCAAATATATGGGTCTGCACGAGTTTCTATGTGATTTCACAAAAAACAGGATAAAAATGGACGGATTTGGAAGAGCGGAAAAGGAACTCGAAGTCCTCTGAAGAGGTCAAAATCGACCAGGGACCTCGACATCGAGTGCATCAGAGACATAAGAATCGAGCAGGAAATGAAACACAGCATGTCAATACAGAGAGGTCGATATCGACGTTTGGAGGTCGATATCGATGTTGCCAGATCGAGCTAAATGATAGAAGTTGAGTGCCAGTTCGAGTAGGAGAGGGAGAGCTCGAGATAAAGTTTCACATGGGTCGATATCGATGTTCAAGGTCGATAGCGACCATGCCAACAGAAGAATCCAACTCAGATTTTGATAGAATAATATCCGAAGCTTACACGTCCATCCAAAAGTCGAGATTTCTTATCTTCAACACCAGTTCTACCATATGAGGGCTGATTTACCATAGAACTTTTAGTTTTTACTTTATTTAAGTTTTATCTTAGAGAATAAAGATAAAGTTTCGAGTCTTTGGATAGCAAAGTTCGACATCTATATATAGAGGCCAATAGGGCTGAGTTTAGGCATTCAATCAGATTCAATTTCAGTTATTCAAACACATATACACGCAGAGAATTAGTAGAGAGAGAGGGAAGGCCGAGTGGAGTTTGTGAAGCGAGAGCGGAGTGGCTTATTTGGTTGTACTTTCTCTTTTGCAAAGTTTAATTCAAAGTAGTTTTCTTTCAACAATGATGATGATGATGTGCGTGATGAGGAGCAAGTAGTCAACCCACTTCTAGGGTCGGGGTGAGCCCGACGATAACGATGTAGGGTAAGTGCAACAAAGGTATGACTTTTATGTGATTCCGTCTTCTATCCCATGCATGATCCTTTGCGAAAGTTAGGGAGATTCATTATTCCCATTATTGAAGCGAAAGCCACTCATATTGTGAACTTGAATTGCTCATGAATTGGATAGTAACTCTTAGGAACTATGCGAGAGCCTCTAATCACCTAAGTGTTGATAACGAAAGTTATTTGACGGAAAGGCATTAAAATTCATACTTTTAGCATAAAACATGCATTGTTATCGTTGTGGCATGAAACCCCGACATTGGAAGCTTTTTAGTTTATTAAATTTACATATAAAAGTTTTAGTTTTGTTTCTGATCATCCTTCTTTCCCATTCTACGTTCTTTGGACTCTTTTCCGACAAATTGGTTACGAAAATAGTTTATGTTCTAAACATCGAAATCGATTGTAAGGGTTGATATCGAGGACTAACGTCGATATCGAGGTCTCTACTCGACGTCGACTTTACTGCTTTTGTCTTCTGCAAGAACTGTACTGGAAATCGACCAGAACTGAGGTCGATATCGACCAGATTACTCGATATCGAGTGTCTTCTGAGGTCGAATGCTTTGATCGTGAGTACAAAAAGGGAAGCGCTAACATACCTCCTCGTGGATTTGATCCTGAATTACCCTACTACTACAAGGGAGGGGATTCTTGTATTATTTGTTTGGGACAGGGAGTTAGCCTAGTTGTGCATTGTTTATTTGAATTATTTGAATCCCTACATACCCCCCGTTAGCGAAAATATTGGCGCCGTTGCCGGGGAGGCAATCAATCGCCACCTAAGTTTAATCACGATCTTTTTTGGAGCTTATTTTGCAGGTTTATGCGACGTTCTGATCACGGACCTATCCTAGAACCAATCAACGAGCCTGAACATTTCTACCATCTTTGCAACAAAGCAATTCGCATCATGGCTGATAACGAGACGCAGTCCGAAACCATAGAGCGATTGAGGAAGGAGATCGAGGACCACAACACTACAATCGTCGCTGCGAGGACCGCCGCTGCTGCAGAGCGAGCCCGTGCTGATAGGGAGGAGGATGCGCGGAGACAAGCCCAAGAGCAGCTAAATCAGTATCCACAGACGGTGATGCAATACATGCATCCGCCGCTTCATGTTCCTGAATCCACTATTTTAATTCCTCACTCCAACTATGAAATAAAAATTAATTTCTTATCTGAGATAAATAGAAATACTTTTGAAGGAAGACCTAATGAATGCCCCCTGTAACACATCTCTACTTTTATGGACTTATGTGAAACAGTTGCTGATGGAGTAAATTTAGAGTATGTGCGATTAAAATCTTTTCGATGGTCTTTGGCAGGGAAGGCATTACAATGGTATGAAAGTTTGGCTCCACGCTCACTGAGGACATGGGTGGAGGTGAAAGATGCATTCTTGAATAAGTTCTTTCCACCTTCTAAAACGGCGATGCTGCGACAAAGGATCACGGCTTTCAAACAAAAGCCAGTTGAAACCCTAGCACAGGCGTGGGAGCGATTTAAGGACTTGCTGAGATCATGCCCAACGCATGGGCAACTTCCATATGTCATCCAGGAGATCTTCTACAACGCCCTTGATGCGCCGAATAAGGAGAGGATAAATTCATATACCTCCTATCGGTACATTGAGCTTACACCAACGGAGGCATGGGAGACCATTGAGAGGCTCGTGACCTTTGATAACACTTATGGGGCTGCTGCGGCCTATGATGCAAGGCCTGCCCCATTAATGCCACAATATGAGCCTTCAAGGGTGATAGATCCCGATGTGCGGCAACAATTCCATAACGATCAGACACGCCGCCTTCAAAAGCAAGTCAGGTTCTTGAGCAACAATCAAACTTGTCAGGAGTGTGGCTCAACAAGGCATAACACTAGTGCCTGTCCACATACTGAGCAAGTATCCATGGCGGAACAACACGAGGAGGTCAAGTGGACGAGAGGCTCCTATGGAGGGGGCAATCAACAATATTGGGGTGATCAAAGGTTCTATCAAAGGGATCCCCCACCATATAGAGCACGAGGGCACCCTGAGCGGGAGACAAGGAAAGATGACTTGCAAATCATTCTTGATGAGATGCGGAGGAATCATGCTGAGTTCAAACAAGCCAACAACTTTGTCCATACTCAGCTGCAGGGCATCAATTCTAGACTTGGGGAGATCGACGTTTGGAAGCGCAACATGGAGACTCAAATGAGTCAATTGGCGGAAGCAATACCCAAAGCGTCAGGATCATTCCCTGGATCCACTGTGCCCAACCAAAAGGGCAAAACCACTGGTCATATTATGGCGGTGAACCTAAGGAGTAGGCGTCAATTACAAACGCCCGAGCAAAAAGCGGAGGAGAAGGAGCCAGAACAAACGTCGATATCGATCCCCCCTGTCGATATCGACCAAGGTGACATCGATGTCGACCCTGAAGCTGAGTCACCACAAAAATCAACTCCTCCAGTTGATGTCGACCCTACTGATGTCAATGTCGACACAACTACAGCCGCAAGAAGGAAGAAGGTGTTGCCATTCCCAACTAGAAAGATGATTAAAGATCAAGCGGAAAAGAAGTTCCAGCGGTTCGTGAAGATGCTCCAAGGACTTAATGTCTCTATACCATTCACAGAGGCACTTCATGAGATGTCATCCTATGTAAGGTTCCTTAAAGACATCTTAGGTAAGAAGCGATCACTCTCTGAGATCGCAGAGGAGTGCAATAGGTTGGAGCTACCACAAAAGCGGGCGGACCCAGGTAAGTTTTCTATCGCTATAGGTCTAGGTCAATTCAAATTTAATGCTTTAGTTGACTTGGGCGCTAGCGTTAGCATGATGCATCTAACCATCTGGCACAAGGTAAAGATAGGTCCTCTGGAGCCCGTGGATGCAAGATTGTACATGGCCAACAATACGGTAGTTATTCCAACGGGGATAGTGACGGATGTGCCAGTACAAGTAGGTAAATTCTTTGTCCCTGTTGATTTCCTAGTTGTTGATATAGCGGAGGACCCTGCTTGTCCAATTATTTTAGGTAGGCCATTCCTAGCAATCGTCGATGCCAACATCAGCGTGAAAAAAAGATTGCTCTCATTCAAAATTAGTGATGAGGTGATAGAATATGCCTTCAACAAGACGGTGAAAAATCAAGGGCCAATGGAGATAAAAGCCATCAATGGTGTCTACATTGCATGTGGGGAAGCCAAAGTAAGGAGTATGACACCAGAGGAGCTTGAGAAAAGGGCCATAGAAGCCCAAGTGGCGGAAGTTGTGGCAATCTTGAACGAAGGAGCCCAACAGAACATCGAAATCAACCCAGGTAAGTCGATATCGACTAAAAATGTTCAAGATTCTGTGCCAGGTCATAAGTATGGGGTCGACGGAGGAGGAAAAGAAATATCGAAATCGGGGTCTAGGGTCGATATCGACCATACCCAGCCGAAATCGACAACCATCAGCGCTGAAAAGGGAGGAAAGGAGACCTCGATATCGATCTCCGTGGGTCGAAATCGACCTGATCATATCGAGCAGAAATCGACTCACCCTCCAGGAGTACAATAGGGGTCGATATCGACCTCTCAACATCGACATCGACCTGAGCCACCGAATGAGAAAAAGGTAAGTCAAGGTACGGATTCCTCTTGTTCCATTTCAATTAAGGATTTATCATTATTTGGAAGAGGTGTGCCTTGGCATGTGCGCTTATGTAGGGTATCCGATGATGATTCAACCAATATGAGATAGGAGACAAGGTCTATGTTGCCAAATCTAAGGACAATTGGTTCCCTACAAGATTCAAGGATAAAAATCTGGGACCATTCATGGTGAAACAGATCCATCCTGGCGGAATGCAGCTGCGGGACAAGAAAGGAGTAATATTTGAGGCCCAAGCCACATGGGCTCTGCAGATGCCACCTTGAGAAGCGCAAAGGAAGAAGTCGGCCTAGCGACTTAAAAGTCTAGAGCTTGTAACAAAGACTTAGTTTTGATTTTTAGACAGCTTTTTCTTTCGTTTTAGACATTTTATTGTTTTGCATATTTGGTTTTATGTTTGTTAAAAAGTTACAGGAAAGAGAAAAGCACGCAGAAAACACATCGAAATCGATGTCCAAGATCGACATCGACCTTAAGGTCGACATAGATGGGTTTGTGGTCGAGGCCGGATCACCCTGAAGCCTGAGCCAGAAATCGAGGAGAGACATCGATATCGATGTTAAGGGTCGATATCGACCATGCCTGCTGTCTTCTTCGACCCCTGAAATTTCTGATGTTTTAGTAAGTTTTCTTCTTAACCCTAGTTCTAAAACAGTGAAGACACTGTAAATTCTAAGTATGGGGTGGGGGAAAGGCTTACTTGCATATTCATACTTAGTTTAGATTTGCATATTTATCTTAATGCATATTTAGTTTTTATTTCGAAAAAAAAAGAAAAAAATGACCCCCATCAAAAATTTGAAAAAAAAAAAAAAAAAGTCATGGAAGTATAAAAAAGAGCTCTATGATGCAAAAATAGATTCATTAGATATATAACATGAAATTGCCTAGTTAAGGGAAGTCCCAATGAAGTGCAAAAAGAAAAAAATAAAGGAGATGAAAATTTGAAGTTGCTTTTGACCTATGAATGATAAGATGATGGAGGACTTTTTATGAAAATTCCATACAAGTGCTTACATATACAAGTTCATATCCTAGCCTTACCTATGCATATTTGCAAAAGTCACAAGCCATATACGAGCCTTATCATGATCAATTATTGCTCCACATATACACATATTGCCCATTTTATACCTTATACCCTATCCGGGGACAAGTTTGAGAATGGAAGTCATTTTTGGAGTTATATGGAGTTGTGCATTATTTATGAAGTTGTTGGCAGGATTTATGAAATATGAAAAATTAAATGAGCGAGAAAAAATTCGATCACCTCATGAGATAAAGGTAGGTCGACCCTGCTCGTTGAGATGTTAGTTCAGCGAGATGGGACACAAGGTGAGGAGTCCAAAGTACTAAGTATCCGGGGCCATTCATGACACCCATGTTTGCGACTCGCGAGAAGGCAGTGCTAAGGTTAGAGAGGTAAAAGCATTATATTGAATAAAAGCATTGAGCGATGAGTGAAAGGTGAAACATTATGAAGAAGGAATGTGGAATGTTTGGAAAGTAAGTATGTTTCCCGGGATTTAACACCACATGGCCAAATATTAGCCCACCTTTAGCCGTTTACCAATCTACTTCTCACAAGCTTGCAAAAGTCCTCTTGATTATTAATGCTATGTCGCTAAAATTGTTTTTGCATATTACCTCCTTTTATGAGTATGAAATCGCTTTTATGCACATGCATGGACTATGTTGACATAATTACCTTATCGAGGATGGCAATGGATTGTAGGGATATATGAAAAATGAATCTATGATGTTGAGGGTTTACTTTCTTCCCCTGAATGACCGTTAAAGGTATTGCTTGGGGACAAGCAAGCTTAAGTATGAGGTGTTTGATGTGCGCGCAAATTACCATATTTTCTATGCACATAAAAGTCCATTTTATCGTCTTTTTGCATGCATATTAATGGGAAAACATGGGATTAGTGTAGTTTACGCTTAATTGTCAAATATATGGGTCTGCACGAGTTTCTATGTGATTTCACAAAAAACAGGATAAAAATGGACGGATTTGGAGACATAGGAATCGAGCAGGGACCTCGACATCGAGTGCATCAGAGACATAGGAATCGAGCAGGAAATGAAACAGAGCATGTCGACATAGAGAGGTCGATATCGACGTCTGGATAGCAAAGTTCGACATCTATATATAGAGGCCAATAGGGCTGAGTTTAGGCATTCAATCAGATTCAATTTCAGTTATTCAAACACATATACACGCAGAGAATTAGTAGAGAGAGAGGGAAGGCCGAGTGGAGTTTGTGAAGCGAGAGCAGAGTGGCTTATTCGGTTGTACTTTCTCTTTTGCAAAGTTTAATTCAAAGTAGTTTTCTTTCAACAATGATGATGATGATGTGCATGATGAGGAGCGAGTAGTCAACCCACTTCTAGGGTCGGGGTGAGCCCGACGATAATGATGTAGGGTAAGTGCATCAAAGGTATGACTTTTATGCGATTCCGTCTTCTATCCCATGCATGATCCTTTGCGTAAGTTAGGGAGATTCATTATTTGCATTATTGAAGCGAAAGCCACTCATATTGTGAACTTGAATTGCTCATGAATTGGATAGTAACTCTTAGGAACTATGCGAGAGCCTCTAATCACCTAAGTGTTGATAACGAAAGTTATTTGACGGAAAGGCATTAAAATTCATACTTTTAGCATAAAACTTGTATTGTTATCATTGTGGCATGAAACCCCGACTTTGGAAGCTTTTTAGTTTATTGAATTTACATATAAAAGTTTTAGTTTTGTTTCTGATCATCCTTCTTTCCCATTCTACGTTCTTCGGACTCTTTTCCGACAAATTGGTTATGAAAACAGTTTCTGTGACAAACATCGAAATCGACTGTAAGGGTTGATATCGAGGACTAACGTCGATATCGAGGTCTCTGCTCGACGTTGACTTTGCTGCTTTTGTCTGCTGCAGGAACTGTACTAGAAATCGACCAGAATTGAGGTCGATATTGACCAGATTACTCGATATCGAGTGTCTTCTGAGGTCAAATGCTTTGATCGTGAGTACAATAAGGGAAGCGCTGACATACCTCCTCGTGGATTCGATCCTGAATTACCCTACTACTACAAGGGAGGGGATTCTTGTATTATTTGTTTGGGACAGGGAGTTAGCCTAGTTGTGCATTGTTTATTTGAATTATTTGAATCCCTACATACCCCCCGTTAGCGAACAGGCTAAAAAAGGTGGGCTAATTTTTGGCCATGTGGTGTTAAATCTGGGGAAATAAACTTTCTTTCCAAAATTCCATTCCACATTCCTTCTTCATAATATTTCTCACCTTTCACTCTTCGCTTAATGTTTTTTTCATTATAATGCTTTTACCTCTCTAACCTTAGCAATGCCTTCTCATGAGTCGCAAACATGGGTGTCATGAATGGCCCCGGATAGTTAGTACTTTGGACTCCTCACCTTGTGTCCCATCTCACCGAACTAACATCTCAACGAGCAGGGTTGATCTACCTTTATCTCCTAAGGTGATCGGATTTTTTCTCACTCATTAAATTTTCCATATTTCAAATTTTATTTCATTCCTGCCAACCACTTCAATAATAATATGCACAAACTCCATATAAGAACTCCAATGATGACATCCATTCTCAACATGATCCCCTGATAGGGTACAAGGTATATAAAATGGGTAATATGTAATGTATGTAGAGCAGTAATAATGTAAGGCTCATATATGGCTTGTGTAAGACAAATATGCATAGGTAAGGCTAGGATATGAAATTGAGCACATGTATGGAAAAATATCAAGTCTTCCATCATCTTATCATAAATATGTCAAAAGAAACTTCAAATTTTACCTCTCTTTCATGGTTTTCTCTAAAAAATCGCACTTCCTTGTGACTTCCCTTTACCAGGCAATTTCATGTTATATCTCTAATGAATCTACTTTTGCATCGTCGAGTTCAATAAAAGCTTCCATGACACTTTTCAAAATTTTCCAATAGGGGTGATTTTTTTTGTAAAATAAATATGATGCATAAAGATAAATAAACATTTCTAAAGTAACTATGTATAATGCAATTTGAGAAGTATGCAAAAATATGAAAAAATGTGAAATATGCGCACAAAAATGTGTAAAATATGCAAGTAAGCCTTTCCACCACCCCATACTTAAATATTACAGTGTCCACACTGTATAAGAACTAGGATTAAGAAAGAAACTTAATAAAATTTGGAAAAATCAGGTGCAGAAAACGTCTGCAAAGCTAGTCGATATCGGGTGATCCAGTCGATATCGACTAGTGTCACTCGATTCCTGGTGATTCTAAGCTTCAGGGTGATCCGAGTTCAACCACAGCTTCTCCAAATCGACTTTCTGAGTGGATATCGAGTACTATACTTGATATCGAGTCATCTTTCTCGCTTCTTCTTTTTCCTGAAATTCGTTAGACAAATAGACAAAAAAGCAAAACCAAAACAAAACATAAAGTCTCAAAACAACATATCGAAACCCTAAAAACTAATTGTCTTGTTACAAGCTCTAGACTTTATAGTCGCTAGGCCGACTTCTTCTTTCATGCTCCTAAGGCGGCATCTGCAGAGCCCATGTAGCCTGGGCCTCCAATAGCACTCCGTTCTTGTCTCGCAGCTGCATCCCGCCTGGATGGATCTTGTTCATTATAAAAGGGACCCATCTTCTTTGTTTTGAACTTGCTCGGAAACTAATGATCCTTTGATTTGGATATATACACCTTATCTCCTACTTCGTAATTGCTTGGATCATCATTGGATATCCTGCACAAGCGCACATACCAAGGCAAACCTCTCCCAAATAGAGATAAATCCTTTATTAAAATTGAGGAAAAGGAATCCATACCTCGGCTTACCTTTTCGGAGCTTTTCTTTTCTGTCTGAGAGTCCAGTCGATATCGACTATTGTCACTCGATATCGACTTGTCTTCCACTCCTGATGGTCTTGTCGACGTGGGGGATTTCGACTCGATCTGATCTACTCGATATCGACTAGGTGGACTCGATATCGAGTGATTCTTTTCTCCTTCAGCTTTTGGTTCAGTCGATGTCGGCTTTAGATTTTTGTCGATTTCAAGTGCTACACTCGATTTCGAGTTGTCTGCTTCGACATCGACCCCATACTTAAAACCTGGCACAGAATCTTGAAAATTGTTAGTCGATATCGACTTACCTGGGTCGATTTCGAGTGGTGCTTTAGTGCCTTCGTTCAAGATTGCCACGATTTCCTCCACTTGGGCTTCTATAGCCCTCCTTTCTAACTCTTCGGGGGTCATATTTCTTACCTTTGGTTCCCCGTAGGCGATGTAAACATGTTTGATTGATTTTACTTCCATATGACCTTTATTCTTCTTCACCGTCTTGTTGAAGGCGTACTCTATTACTTCATCGCTTATGGTGAATGAGAGCAATCCTTTCCTTACGCTTATGTTTGCATCAACGATTGCCAAGGAGGGCCTTCCTAAAATAATTGGACAAGCAGGGTCCTCTTCCATATCAACAACTAGAAAATCAGTGGGGACAAAGAACTTACCTACTTGCACTGGCACATCATCTACCAGGCCTGTTGGAATGACCACTGTGTTGTTCTTCATATAGAGTTTAGCATCCACAGGCTCTAGGGCACCAATCTTTACCTTTGACCATATTGTTAGTGGCATAATACTAACACTAGCCCCTAAATCACATAATGCATTAAATCGGTGTTGACCTAAGCCTATAGTGATAGAAAACCTACCTTGGTCTGGCCTCTTTTCTGGTAGCTCCAACTTGCTGCATTCCTCTGCGATCTCAGCAATTGATCGCTTCTTACACATTATGTCTTTGAGAAACCTTACATAAGATGTCATCTCATGAAGAGCTTCAGTGAATGGAATGGTAACATTGAGCCCTTGAAGCATCTTCACAAAGCGCTGGAACTTCTTTTTCGTCGGGTCCTTTAAAGTTTCCTTAGGGAATGGCATCACCTTCTTCTTCACTGCGGCTGGAGTTGAGTCGATATTGAGTAGGGTTTGGTCGATATCGACAAGAGGAGTCGATTTTTGGTGATGCTCAGCTTCTGGATCGACATCGAGTAAAGGGGACTCGATGTCGACGGCCTCTCGGTCGATATCGACTGGATTAGTCGATATCGAGTCCTCTCCAGTGGCCTTTTCCTCCGCTTTTTGCTCGGGCGTTCGCAGCTGAAGCCCACTCCTTAGATTCATATCCGCTATGTGACCAGTAGTTTTTCCCTTAAGATTGGGCACAGTAGATCCTGGCAGCGATCCTGACGGTTTGAGAATTTGTTCAGCCAATTAACCCATTTGGGTCTCCATGTTCTTCTTCCAAACGTTGATCTCCCCGAGCCTAGAGTTGATGCCATGCAGCTGAATATGGACTGAGTTGTTGGCTTGTTTAAACTCCGCATGGTTTCTCCGCATCTCATCAAGGATGATCTGCAGGTCATCCTTCTTTGTTTCCTGCTCGGGGTGTCCAGGTGCCCTATAAGGCGGGGGATCCCTTTGTTGATGATGAGGTTGGAAGAATATTTGACCCCTCCAATATTGCTGATTGCCCCCACCATAGGGGCCTCTCATCCACTTAGCTTCCTCATGTGTCTCTGCAATGCTGAATTGCTCAAGATGTGGGCAGGCGTTGGTGTTGTGCCTAGTTGATGCAATCAAGGATGAGCTTCTTTGGGTCAAACAATGACCTTGATCCAGGCGAGCTATCAAGATCAATTTGAGGGCTATTGGAAGAGAAGTGTATTGTTCTCAAAAGAAAGAAGAAGGCTCCACCATGGAAGAAGGTCCAAAGGTGCAAGCTTGGTCACGTTTTGGTACGTTCAGAATTGTTTGACAGCATTTCGATGTCTCAGTAAAATGGGTCGTTCGGAGTCTATATTTATCGGATTGGATCGTGTCATACCTTGTTGGAACGAGGACGAAAAGATCTACAAGTTTATGTTGAAGGTTTTTCCATAATCAAACTCAAAATTTGCCGAAATTCATCATCTTTGCAGCTGTCAATGTTTGGACGAATTTCTATATATTTATTTAATTATTTTCCGGTTTTTTTACCTATATTATTTAGATGTAATTATTTTATGTAATCAGGAAAATAAAGTGTGGGAGGAAAATATCTCATCTAGGTAAATTCCTTTCGCACCAAACTATTGTTTATCTATCTTTAGCTAGATTGATTTATCTTACTTAGGATTTATCTATCTTTAGGAATTTTTATCTATCTTTTATCTAGCCAAACCTCTATCCCTTGCAAGTTAGAATTGGCATAGCTTGTCTATTTAAACACTTTTCATTCATTGAATTAATTAGATTGGAATTAATATTGAAGAAACCTTTATAGTCAATGATTGGAATTAATATTGGAATTAATATTGAAGAAACCTTTATAGGATTAGATTGGAATTAGATTTGAATTATTGTAATTGATTGTAAACATCGAGAATATAGCTAGGATAATTGCAAGATCGGGACAAATCTAAGTCGTTGTTCTTGATTCCGAGCCCACAGGCGAAGGATCAGGAATAGCAACACATCACTAGTAGACCCACATTCCCGACAATCTTGGTTGTTGGAGAGGAACCTAACTTGCTTTTGCAGGCGGCGTGTCTGATCATTGTTGAATTGTTACCTTATGTCCGGATCGATCTCTTTTGGAGGCTCATGATGTGGCATAGATGTGGCAGGCCTTGAGTCATAGGCCGTAGCAGCTCCATATGTGTTGTCCAAGTTGACAAGCCTCTCAATTATGTCCCAGGCCTCCATAGGTGTAAGCTCTATGTACAGATAGGAGGTGTATGAGTTCATTCTCTCCTTATTCGGTGCGTCAAGGGAGTTCCAAACATGTTTACATGGTTTATAGGTCATAATGGGAGCTTTGTGCGCGAAAAGCTTTCCGTGAAATTTTCGGACCAAAAGTGACCATATCGGCGTCACCTTTCTTTATCCACCAAAACTGTTTTGTTTTCGCTCAAATGTGTCCCAAACATGTTTATATGGTTTATAGGTCATAATGGGAGCATTGTGTGTGAAAAGCTTTCCGTGAAATTTTCGGACCAAAAGTGACCATATCGGCGTCACCTTTCTTTATCCACCAAACCTGTGTTGTTTTCGCGTAAATGAGTTCCAAACATGTTTATATGGTGTATAAGTCATAATAGGAGCTTTATACACGAAAAGCATTCCGTGAAATTTTCGGACCAAAAGAGACCATATCGACGTCACCGTTCTTTATCCACCAAAACTCTTTTTTTTTTTTATTAATATGTCCCAAACATGTTTATATGGTGTATAGGTGAGAATGGGAACATTGTGCGCGTAAAGCTTTCCATGAAATTTTCGGACCAAAAGTGACCATATCGGCGTCACCTTTCTTTATCCACCAAAACTGTGTTGTTTTCGCTATAATGTGTCCCAAACATTTTTATATGGTGTATAGGTCATAATAGGACCTTTCGGCCCCAAAACCTTTCCGTGAAATTTTCAGATCAAAAGTGACCATATCGGCGTCACCTTTCTTTATCCACAACAAACCTGTGTTGTTTTCGCTCAAATGTGTCCCAAACAGGTTTATATGGTGTATAGACCATAATGGGAGCTTAGTGTTTGAAAAGCTTTCCGTGAAATTTTCGGACCAATAGTGACCATATCGGCGTCACCTTTCATTATCCACCAAAACTCTGTTGTTTTCACTCAAATGTGTCTCAAACATGTTTATATGATGTATAGGTCATAATAGGAGCTTTCTGCAAAAAGCATTCCGTGAAATTTTCGGACCAAAAGTGACCATATCGGCGTCACCTTTCTTTATCTACCAAAACTCTGTTGTTTTCGCTCAAATGTGTCCCAAACATGTTTATATGTTTTATAGGTCGTAATGGAAACTTAGTGTTTGAAAAGCATTCCGTGAAATTTGTGGACCAAAAGTGACCATATCGGCGTAACATTTCTTTATCCACCAAAACTCTGTTGTTTTCGCTCAAATATATCCCAAACATTTTTATATGGTGTATAGGTCATAACGGGAGCATTCTGTGCGAAAAGCTTTTCGTGTAATTTTCGGACCAAAAGTGACCATATCGACGTCGCCTTTCTTTATCCACCAAAACTGTGTTGCGCTCAAATGTGTCCCAAACATTTTTATATTGTTTACATGTCATAATGGGAGCTTTGTGCGCGAAAAGCTTACCGTGAAATTTTCGGACCAAAAGTGACCATATCGGCGTCACCTTTCTTTATCCACCAAAACTGTGTTGTTATCGCTCAAATGTGTCCCAAACATGTTTATATGGTGTATTGGTCATAACAGTAGCTTTCTGCCCCCCAAAAGCTTTCCGTGAAATTTTCACATCAAAGGTGACCATATCGGCGTCACCTTTCTTTATCCACACCAAACCTGTGTTGTTTTCGCTCAAATGTGTCCCAAACATGTTTATATGGTGTATAGGTCATAATAGGAGCTTAGTGTTTGAAAAGCTTTCCGTGAAATTTTAGGACCAATAGTGACCATATTGGCGTCACCTTTCATTATCCACCAATACTCTGTTGTTTTCACTCAAATGTGTCTCAAACATGTTTATATGATGTATAGGTCATAATAGAAGCTTTCTGCGCAAAAAGCATTCCGTGAAATTTTCGGACCAAAAGTGACCATGTCGGCGTCACCTTTCTTTATCCATCAAAACTGTGTTGTATTCGCTCAAATGTGTCCCAAACATGTTTATATGTTTTACAGGTCATAATGGAAGCGTAGTGTTTAAAAAGCATTCCGTGAAATTTGTGGACCAAAAGTGACCATATCGGCGTAACCTTTCTTTTTCCACCAAAACTCTGTTTTTTTCGCTCAAATATATCCCAAACATTTTTATATGGTGTATAGGTCAAAACGGGAGCTTTCTGTGCGAAAAGCTTTCCGTGTAACTTTCGGACCAAAAGTGACCGTATCGACGTCGCCTTTCTTTATCCACCAAAACTGTGTTGCGCTCAAATGTGTCCCAAACATTTTTATATTGTTACAGGTCATAATGGGAGCTTTGTGCGCGAAAAGCTTTCTGTGAAATTTTCGGACCAAAAGTGACCATATCGGCGTCACCTTTCTTTATTCACCAAAACTGTGTTGTTATCGCTCAAATGTGTCCCAAACTTGTTTATATAGTGTATTGGTCATAGTAGTAGCTTTCTGCCCCCAAAAGCTTTCCGTGAAATTTTCAGATCAAAGGTGACCATATCGGCGTCACCTTTCTTTATCCACACCAAACCTTTGTTGTTTTCACTCAAATGTGTCCCAAACATGTTTATATAGTGTACAGGTCATAATGGGAGCTTAGTGTTTGAAAAGCTTTCCGTGAAATTTTCGGACCAATAGTGACCATATCAGCGTCACCTTTCTTTATCCACCAAAACTCTGTTGTTTTCACTCAAATGTGTTTCAAACATGTTTATATGATGTATAGGTCATAATAGAAGCTTTCTGCGCAAAAAGCATTCCGTGAAATTTTCGGACCAAAAGTGACCATATCGGCGTCACCTTTCTTTATCCATCAAAACTGTGTTGTATTCGCTCAAATGTGTCCCAAACATGTTTATATGTTTTATAGGTCATAATGGAAGCGTAGTGTTTAAAAAGCATTCCGTTAAATTTTTGGACCAAAAGTGACCATATCGGCGTAACCTTTCGTTATCCACCAAAACTCTGTTGTTATCGCTCAATTGTGTCCCAAACATTTTTATATGGTGTATAGGTCATAATAGTAGCTTTCTTCCCCAAAAGCTTTCCGTGAAATTTTCAGATCAAAAGTGACCATATCGGCGTCACCTTTCTTTATCCACACCAAACCTGTGTTGTTTTCGCTCAAATGTATCCCAAACATGTTTATATGGTGTATAGGTCATAATGGGAGCTTAGTGTTTGAAAAGCTTTCCGTGAAATTTTAGGACCAATAGTGACCATATTGGCGTCACCTTTCATTATCCACCAATACTCTGTTGTTTTCACTCAAATGTGTCTCAAACATGTCTCAAACATGTTTATATGATGTATAGGTCATAATAGGAGCTTTCTGCGTAAAAAGCATTCGGTGAAATTTTCGGACCAAAAGTTACCAAATCGGCGTCTCCTTTCTTTATCCACCAAAACCGTGTTGTTTTCACTCAAATGTGTCCCAAACATGTTTATATGTTTTATAGGTCATAATGGAAGCTTAGTGTTTGAAAAACATTCCGTGAAATTTTTGGACCAAAAGTGACTATATCGGCGTCACCTTTCTTTATCCACCAAAACACTGTCGTTTTCGCTCAAATATGTCCTAAACATTTTTATATGGTGTATAGGTCATAATGGTAGCTTTCTGCGCGAAAAGCTTTCCGTGAAATTTTCGGACCAAAAGCGACCATACTGGCGTCGCCTTTCTTTATCCACCAAAATTGTGTTGTTTTCGCTCAAATTTGTCCCAAACATTTTTATATTGTTACAGGTCATAATGGGAGCTTTGTGCGCGAAAAGCTTTCTGTGAAATTTTCGGACCAAAAGTGACCATATCGGCGTCACCTTTCTTTATCCACAAAAACTGTGTTGTTATCGCTCAAATGTCTCCCAAACATTTTTATATGGTGTATAGGTCATAATAAGAGCTTTCTTCCGCAAAAGCTTTCCGTGAAATTTTCAGATCAAAAGTGACCATATCGGCGTCACCTTTCCTTATCCACACCAAACCTGTGTTGTTTTCGCTCAAATGTGTCCCAAACATGTTTATATGGTGTATATGTCATAATGGGAGCTTAGTGTTTCAAAAGCTTTCCGTAAAATTTTCAGAGCAATAGTGACCATTTCGGCGTCACCTTTCATTATCCACCAAAACTCTGTTGTTTTCACTCAAATGTGTCTCAAACATGTCTCAAACATGTTTATATGAAGTATAGGTCATAATAGGAGCTTTCTGCGCAAAAAGCATTCGGTGAAATTTTAGGAACAAAAGTTACCATATCGGCGTAACCTCTCTTTATCCACCAAAACTCTGTTGTTTTCGCTCAAATATGTCCTAATCATTTTTATATGGTGTATAGGTCATAATGAGAGCTTTCTGCGCGAAAAGCTTTCCGTGAAATTTTCGGCTCAAAATTGACCATATCGGCGTCGCCTTTCTTCATCCACCAAAACTGTGTTGTTTTCGCTCAAATGTGTCCCATACATTTTTATATTGTTTATAGGTCATAATGGAAGCTTTGTGCGCGAAAAGCTTTCCGTGAAATTTTCGGACGAAAAGTGACCATATCGGCGTCACCTTTCATTATCCACTAAAACTGTGTTGTTATCGCTCAAATGTGTCCCAAGCATTTTTATATGGTGTATATGTCATAATAGTAGCTTTCTGCCCCAAAAGCTTTCTGTGAAATTTTCAATCAAAAGTGACCATATCGGCGTCAACTTTCTTTATCCACACCAAACATGTGTTGTTTTCGCTCAAATGTGTCCCAAACATGTTTATATGGTGTATAGGTCATAATGAAAACTTTGTGTTTGAAAAGCTTTCCGTGAAATTTTCGGACCAATAGTGACCATATCGGCTTTACCTTTCATTATCCAATAAAACTCTGTTGTTTTCACTCAAATGTGTCTCAAACATGTTTATATGATGTATAGGTCATAATAGGAGCTTTCTGCGAAAAAGCATTCGGTGAAATTTTCGGACCAAAAGTTACCAATTAGGCGTCACCTTTCTTTATCCACCAAAACTGTGTTGTTTTCGATCAAATGTGTCCCAAACATGTTTATATGTTTTATAGGTCTTAATGGAAACTTAGTGTTCGAAAAGCATTCCGTGAAATTTTTGGACCAAAAGTGACCATATCGGCGTCACCTTTCTTTATCCACGAAAACTCTATTGTTTTCGCTCAAATATGACTTAAACATTTTTATATAGCGTATAAGTGGTAATGGGAGCTTTCTGCGCGAAAAGCTTTCCGTGAAATTTTCGGACCGAAAGCTACCATATCGGCATCGCCTATCTTTATCCACTAAAACTGTGTTGTTTTCGCTCAAATGTATCCCAAACATTTTTATATTGTTTATAGGTCATAATGGGAGCTTTGTACGCGAAAAGCTTTCCGTGAAATTTTCGGACCAAAATTGACCATATCGGCGTCACCTTTCTTTAGCCACCAAAACTGTGTTGTTATCGCTCAAATGTGTCCCAAACATTTTTATATGTGTATAGGTCATAATAGTAGCTTTCTGCCCCAAAAGCTTTCGGTGAAATTTTCAGATCAAAAGTGACCATATCGGCGTCAACTTTCTTTATCCACACCAAACCTGTGTTGTTTTCGCTCAAATGTGTCCCAAACATGTTTATATGGTGTATAGGTCATAATAGGAGCTTAGTGTTTGAAAAGCTTTCCGTGAAATTTTTCGGACCAATGGTGACCATATCGGCGTCACCTTTCATTATCCACCAAAACTCTGTTGTTTTCACTCAAATGTGTCTCAAACATGTTTATGTCATGTATAGGTCCTAATAGGAGCTTTCTGCGAAAAAGAATTCGGTAAAATTTTCGGACCAAAAGTGACCATATCGTCGTCACCTTTCTTTATCCACTAAAACTGTGTTGTTATCGCTCAAATGTGTCCCAAACATTTTTATATGGTGTATAGGTCATAATAGTAGCTTTCTGCCCCAAAAGCTTTCTGTGAAATTTTCAATCAAAAGTGACCATATCGGCGTCAACTTTCTTTATCCACAACAAACATGTGTTGTTTTCGCTCAAATGTGTCCCAAACATGTTTATATGGTGTATAGGTCATAATGAAAACTTAGTGTTTGAAAAGCTTTCCGTGAAATTTTCGGACCAATAGTGACCATATCGGCTTTACCTTTCATTATCCAATAAAACTCTGTTGTTTTCACTCAAATGTGTCTCAAACATGTTTATATGATGTATAGGTCATAATAGGAGCTTTATGCGAAAAAGCATTCGGTGAAATTTTCGGACCAAAAGTTACCAATTAGGCGTCACCTTTCTTTATCCACACAAACTGTGTTGTTTTCGCTCAAATGTGTCCCAAACATGTTTATATGTTTTATAGGTCATAATGGAAGCTTAGTGTTCGAAAAGCATTCCGTGAAATTTTTGGACCAAAAGTGACCATATCGGCGTGACCTTTCTTTATCCACGAAAACTCTGTTGTTTTCGCTCAAATATGACTTAAACATTTTTATATAGCGTATAAGTGGTAATGGGAGCTTTCTGCGCGAAAAGCTTTCCATGAAATTTTCGGACCGAAAGCTACCATATCGGCGTCGCCTATCTTTATCTACTAAAACTGTGTTGTTTTCGCTCAAATGTGTCCCAAACATTTTTATATTGTTTATAGGTCATAATGGGAGCTTTGTACGCGAAAAGCTTTCCGTGAAATTTTCGGACCAAAAGTGACCATATCGGCGTCGCCTTTCTTTATCCACCAAAAATGTGTTGTTATCGCTCAAATGTGTCCCAAACATTTTTATATGGTGTATAGGTCATAATAGTAGCTTTCTGCCCCAAAAGCTTTCCGTGAAATTTTCAGATCAAAAGTGACCATATCGGCGTCACCTTTCTTTATCCACACCAAACCTGTGTTGTTTTCGCTCAAATATGTCCCAAACATGTTTATATGGTGTATAGGTCATTATGGGAGCTTAGTGTTTGAAAAGCGTTCCGTGAAATTTTCGGACCAATAGTAACTATATCGGCTTCACCTTTCATTATCAACCAAAACTATGTTGTTTTCACTCAAATGTTTCTCAAACATGTCTCAAACATGTTTATATGATGTATAGGTCATAATAAGAGCTTTCTGCACAAAAAGCATTCGGTTAAATTTTCGAACCAAAAGTGACCATATCAACGTCACCTTTTTTTATCCACCAAAACTGTGTTGTTTTCGCTCAAATGTGTCCCAAACATGTTTATATGGTTTATAGGTCATAATAGGAGCTTTCTGCGAAAAAGCATTCGGTAAAATTTTCGGACCAAAAGTTACCATATCGGCGTCACCTTTCTTCATCCACAAAAACTGTGTTGTTTTCGCTTAAATGTGTCCCAAACATGTTTATATCTTTTATAGGTCATAATGGAAGCTTAGTGTTTGAAAAGCATTCCGTGAATTTTTTGGACCAAAAGTGACCATATCGGCGTCACCTTTCTTTATCCTCCAAAACTCTATTGTTTTCGCTCAAATATGTCCTTAACATTTTTATATAGCGTATAGGTCGTAATGGGAGCTTTCTGCGCGAAAAGCTTTCCGTGAAATTTTCGGACCAAAAGTGACCATATTGGCGTCGCCTTCCTTTATCCACCAAAACTGTGTTGTTTTCGCTCAAATGTGTCCCATACATTTTTATATTGTTTATAGGTCATAATGGAAGCTTTGTGCGCGAAAAACTTTCAATGAAATTTTCGGACCAAAAGTGACCATATCGGCGTCACCTTTCTTTATCCACCAAAACTGTGTTGTTAACGCTCAAATGTGTCTCAAAATTTTTTATATGGTGTATAGGTCATAATAGTAGCTTTCTGCCCAAAAGCTTTCCGTGAAATTTTCAGATCAAAAGTGACCATATCGGCGTCACCTTTCTTTATCCACACCAAACCTGTGTTGTTTTCTCTCAAATGTGTTCCAAACATGTTTATATGGTGTATAGGTCATAATGGGAGCTTAGTGTTGGAAAAGCTTTCCGAGAAATTTTCGGATCAATAGTGACCATATCGGTGTCACCTTTCATTATCCACCAAAACTCTGTTGTTTTCACTCAAATGTTTCTCAAACATGTTTATATGATGTATAGGTCAAATAGGAGCTTTCTGCGCAAAAAGCATTTTGTGAAATTTTCGGACCAAAAGTGACCATATCTGCGTCACCTTTCTTTATCCACCAAAATTGTGTTGTTTTCGCTCAAATGTGTCCTAAACATGTTTATATGTTTTATAGGTCATAATGGAAGCTTAGTGTTTGAAAAGCATTCCGTGAAATTTTTGGACCAAAAGTGACCATATCGGCGTCACCTTTCTTTATCTACCAAAACTCTGTTGTTTTCGCTCAAATATGTCTTAAGCATTTTTATATAGCGTAGAGGTCGTAATGGGAGCTTTCTGCGCGAAAAGCTTTCCGTGAAATTTTCGGACCAAAAGTGATCATATTGGCGTCGCCTTTCTTTATCCACCAAAACTGTGTTGTTTTCGCTCAAATGTGTCCCAAACATTTTTATATTGTTTATATGTCATAATATGAACTTTATTTGCGAAAAGCTTTCGGTGAAATTTTCGGCCCAAAAGTGACCATATCGGAGTCACCTTTCTTTATCCACCAAAACTGTGTTGTTATCGCTCAAATGTATCCCAAACATTTTTATATGGTGTATAGGTCATAATAGTAGCTTTCTGCCCCAAAAGCTTTCCTTGAAATTTTCAGATCAAAATTGACAATATCGGCGTCACCTTTCTTTATCCACACCAAACCTGTGTTGTTTTCGCTCAAATATGTTCCAAACATGTTTATATGGTGTATAGGTCATAATGGGAGCTTAGTGTTTGAAAAGCTTTCCGTGAAATTTTCGTACCAATAGTGACCATATCGGCGTAACCATTCATTATCCACCAAAACTCTGTTGTTTTCACTCAAATGTGTCTCAAACATGTTTATATGATGTATAAGTCATAATAGGAGCTTTCTGCGCAAAGAGCATTCTGTGAAATTTTCGGACCAAAAGTGATCATATCGGCGTCACCTTTCTTTATCCACCAAAACTGTGTTGTTTTCGCTCAAATGTGTCCCAAACATGTTTATGTGTTTTATAAGTCATAATGGAAGCTTAGTGTTTGAAAAGCATTACGTGAAATTTTCGGACCAAAAGTGACCATATCAGCATCACCTTTCTTTATCTACCAAAATTCTGTTGTTTTCGCTAAAATAGGTCCCAAACATTTTTATATGGTGTATAGGTCATAATGTGAGCTTTCTACGCGAAAAGCTTTCCGTGAAATTTTCGGACCAAAAGTGACCATATCGGCGTCACCTTTCTTTATCCACCAAAACTGTGTTGTTTTCGCTAAAATTTATCCCAAACATTTTTATACGACTTATTGGTCATAATGGAAGTTTTCTGCCCCAAAAGCTTTCAGTGAAATTTTCGGACCAAAATTGACCATATCAACGTCACCTTTCTTTATCCACCAAACTCTGTTGTTTTCGCTCAAATATTTCCCAAACATGTTTATATGGTGTATAGGTCATAATAGGAGCTTTTTGCGCAAAAAGATTTCCGTGAAATTTTCGGACCAAAAGTGACCATATCAGCGTCGCCTTTCTTTATCTACCAAAATTGTGTTATTTTCACTCAAATTTGTCCCAAACATGTTTATATTGTTTATACGTCATAATGTGAGCTTTTTGCGCGAAAATATTTCCGTGAAATTTTCGGTCAAAAAGGAACCATATCGGCGTCACCTTTCTTTATTCACCAAACCTGTGTTGTTTTCGCTCAAATGTGTCCCAAACATGTTTATATGGTGTATAGGTCATAATGGGAGCTTAGTGTTTGAAAAGCTTTCCGTGAAATTTTCGTACCAAAAGTGACCATATCGGCGTTACCTTTCTTTATCCACCCAAACTGTGTTTTTTTTTCCGCTTAAATGTGTCTCAAACATGTTTATATGGTTTATAGGTCATAATGTGAGCATTGTGCGCGAAAAGCTTTCCGTGAAATTTTCGGACCAAAAGTGACCATATCGGCGTCACCATTTTTTATCCACCAAAACTCTGTTGTTTTCGCTCAAATATTTTCCAAATATGTTTACATGGTGTATAGGTCATAATGTGAGCTTTCTGGCGAAAAGCTTTTCGTGAAATTTTCGGACCAAAAGTGACAATATCGGCGTCTCCTTTCTTTATCAAACAAACCTGTGTTGTTTTCGCTATAATGTGTCCCAAACATGTTTATATGGTGTATAGGTCATAATGGGAGCTTTGTGTTTGAAAAGCTTTCCGTGAAATTTTCGGACCAATAGTGACCATATCGGCGTCACCTTTCTTTATCCACCAAAACTCTGTTGTTTTCTCTCAAATATGTCCCAAACATGTTTATATGGTGTATAGGTCATAACGGGCGCTTTCTGCGCGAAAAGCTTTCTTTGAAATTTTCGGACCAAAAGTGACCATATCGGCTTTACCTTTCTCTATCCACGAAAACTGTGTTGTTTTGGCTTAAATGTGTCCCAAATATGTTTATATGGTTTATAGGTCATAATGTGAGCTTTGTGCGCGAAAAACTTTTCGTGAAATTTTCGAACCAAGAGTGACCATATCGGCGTCACCTTTCTTTATCCTCCAAAACTGTGTTGTTTTCGCTCAAATGTGTCCCAAATATGTTTATATGGTGTATAGGTCATAATAGGAGCTTTCTGCGCCAAATGCTTTCCGTGAAATTTTCGGACCAAATGTAACCATATCGGCGTCATTTTTCTTTATCAACCAAAATTGTGTTGTTTTCGCTTAAATGTGTCCCAAACATGTTGATATTGTTTATAGGTGATAATGGGAGCTTTGTGTGCGAAAAGCTTTCCGTGAAATTTTCGGACCAATAGTGACCATATCGATGTCACCTTTCTTTATCCACCAAAACTGTGTTTTTTCGCTTAAATGTGTTCAAAACATGTTTATATGGTTTATAGGTAATAATGGGAGGATAGGTTTTGGATGGAGAGAGAATTCTAGAGAGAGAAACTCTCAAGGACTTCCCTTTCCTCTTGGATTTTTCTCTTGTTTGCACCATCCTTGCCTCCCCATCTTGGATTTGTCATTGGGTTTGTTGTATCATTTTTCTTCACAAATCTGGTGGGTTTTCTTAATCTAATTATTGGGGGTTTTGATTAGATTAATATGGCTGGACATTTGAGGGTTTGAAGAGACTGTGGAGTTGTCTTCTTCGTGTGAGCTTTTGGGGCTCCCTTCGCATGTCTAGCTTTTTGCTGCTCCTGTCCGTGCGTGTTTGTCCGCTTTGGGGGCTTGGCGAGGGCTGGGTTGGATGCTCCATCGACTGAGGGTGCGATGTGACTTCGGTGAGTTGGATGCGGCGACAATGGCATCCCCGGGGTCCCTGGTGGTTGGAGGTTTTCTTCCCCGATGAGTTTCTTTTCCTTGGCTTTTCCCTGGTTTCTTTTGGGGGCTGTGGTGCGGGTTTGTAGCACTGGAGAGGGTGTGGGCTGCTGTGTTAGTTGCTCTGAGTGTCCTCCTTTGGTGGCTCTCCAGCGAGTTCGAGTGTGGGGTCTTTTTATCTTCCCTTTCTCATGGTGTCTACTTTTAAATGGAGTTGAACGATTCATGGGCTGTGAGTGGTGTTATTTGATAGGTGTGATCTCTCCTTTGTATGTTTCCGGTGTGGTTGCTTGTTGGGTGCTCGGAGTGGTTCGTCGATGGCTCGATGATGGCTCGGTGGTTGCTTGTGGTTTGTCCTTTGGATGCTGCACTTCTCTTTCATCGTCCTGGACTGCCCATTTGTAGGTGATGGGCTGAAAGTATGAAGGTTTTGGCGATGGGGCTGTTGGGTGGCGCGTGAGGGCTCCTTGCGTGGTCTGTGCGTGAGGATGATGTGAGATGGTTGGTTCCTGCAGAATGTGGCGTGTTGGTGCTGCATTCCTTTTGCCTTTTTGAAAGTTGCACCTTTTGCGTCTTTTAAAAAGGTACTTTAGTGATGGTTTGACCAATGAGTCATGAAGTGCCCTTTTGAACCGTTGTAGTGCTATTATAAAATTATTTGTGGGGTTTATTTGTGGCGTGAAGTGGTGGCCTGCCTTGCATTTAATGGTAGCAGGAGCTTAAGTGTATTAGCGCGTGTTTGGCGCAAGCTGGGACTAGATGGTGCTGGATGGTAGCAGATGGAAAAAAAATTTCATCTCCTCCAAGTGGTGTTTGGCGCAAGCTGGTTGGAGATACCGACTGCAGATGGGTGGAGATGGGCGGAGATGAAAATCGCTGGAAAATTCATCTACCCTTTGGTCGATGCTGGGAGATGGGAGGAGATTTCCCATATAATCATCCTCTTTTGCCCCTTTGCAAAGTCAAGTGCAGCATTTCAGATCTGGAGGAGAGAAGACCACCGTCGGCCGCACCGAAGATCCCCAACCACCATTGAAGGTAAGCATCTCCGTTTATGTGTACGCATCTCCTCTCCTCTCCGTTTCAGTGTAAGCATCTCCTCTCCTCTCATCGTCGTTCCATGTGGGCGGAAGGTGAGTGACGTCGGCCTGTAGCTGCGTTCTAGGCAAGGACGCCGATGGTTCCAGGTCCACCAGTTGTTGTAGCTTCGGTGTCGACGGCGCCAACCTTCAACCGGGGATGGTGATTCTTTACAGCAACCGCCGGGAGCTTCCACCTTCTTCAATCGCCCTTGGAGTCGAGTGTAGATGCAGGCTTCCAATTGGAGAGGCACCACCGACAGAAATGGGAAAGAAAGGGGTATTTTCTTTTAAATACCCGAGGGCATATTGGTCATTTTGTGTAAAAATCATCTTTTACCATCTTCTAAACACCAAACACCAAAACGAGATTTTTTACAAATAAAATCTCCATCTACAATAATCTCATTAATCTACCAAAACCATCTCCATCTCATAACATCTACCAACATCTCAAATCATCTCCAAAACAACATCTACCGTCAAACACGGCCTTAGTATCCCAAGTGGTGATGAGTTTTAGTGATTTATTATTAGTGGGGTGGTGTGGCAAATAGTGTCGTTTGACTTCTAAGTGCCCATTTGACTTGTCCTATTTGATGGTTTGGGTGTAACCGGTTGTCGGTTCTACAATAGCCCTTCATTCCCATATGGGCAAGCTAATTTAGATTTGTGCTGAAAGCTACGGTTATCCTGGTGTGGAGTTGGATGTGGTTGTGTTGCGGTTTCGGTAAAGCGGTTCCCCTTGCATCTTTTTGTGGGTCGAGTGTGTGATGAGCGGTAGTACTATGTAGTAGGACATTTGTGGGTAGGACATTTGTGGGTAGTATCATCTTTTTTCATAAGACTCTTGGTTTGGTCTTACTTTTTTGTTACTCCTTGGCTTTATGCCACCATCTATATATTTACCTATTCAAGTCATAATGGGAGCATTGTGCGCGAAAAGCTTTCCGTGAAAATTTCGGACCAAAAGTGCCCATATCGGCGTCACCATTCTTTATCCACCAAAACTCTGTTGTTTTCGCTCAAATGTGTCCCAAACATGTTTATATGGTGTATAGGTCATAATGTGAGCTTTCTGCACAAAAAGCTTTCCGTGAAATTTTCGGACCAAAAGTAACCATATCGGCGTCACCTTTTTTTATGCACCAAACCTGTGTTGTTTTCACTCAAATGTGTTCCAAATATGTTTATATGGTGTATAAGTCATAATGGGAGCTTAGTGTTTGAAAAGCTTTCCGTGAAATTTTCGCACCAATAGTGACCATATCGGCGTCAGCTTTCATTATACACCAAAACTCTGTTGTTTTCGCTCAAATTTGTCTCAAACATGTTTATATGGTGTATAGGTCATAATATGAGCTTTCTGCGCGAAAAGCTTTCCGTGAAATTTTCGGACCAAAAGTGACCATATCGACGTCACCTTTCTTTATCCACCAAAACTGTGCTGTTTTCGCTCAAATGTGTCCCAAACATGTTTATATCGTTTATAGGTCATAATGGGAGTATTGTGCGCGAAAAGATTTTCGTGAAATTTTCTGACAAAAAGTGACCATATCGGCGTCACCTTTCTTTATTCACCAAAACTGTGTTATTTTCGCTCAAATGTGTCACAAACATGTTTATATGGTGTAGCAGCTTTCTGCGCCAAATGCTTTCCGTGAAATTTTCGGACCAAAAGTGACCATATCGGCGTCACCTTTTTTTATCCACCAAAACTGTGTTGTAACTGCATGGCTCCACACAGTTTTGTAAAGTTGTGTGGTGTGTTGTAGTGAGTAGGGTGATTAGGGCGATTTCCATACAGATCGCGGTTAGGGTGTGTGTACTCTGCCACCGGCTTCACCCTCACGGTGGCCATGCCTGCGGTTGTCAAAAGATGAAGAAGAAGGGGGGTTCTACTGGTAGGGGTGGTCCTCTTACTCAACCGAGGAGGTTACTTTGAGCTGAGGTGTTGCAATCGAAGGATGTGGCGTCGTCCCAGGTTGGTGGTTGTGGAGCTTTGAATGCCCCTCTGAACTCTGAACCTAAGAGGGATGTCGTTGACTTGTCTGAGGGGCCCAATGGGGGAGCTTTGGTGAATGCCATAAATGTCGACGAGGTCATTAATGTCGGACCTTCGCAGGAAAAAGGCAGATCTGAAGCTTTAAATTTTCTTCTTTTAAGCGCTCCTTTGACCCTCATCCTAAGTCATTGGGGAACCCTGGAGAAAAGTCCATCAGGGACAACAGGAATATTTCCAGAGCGGAGAAGCTGACTATGTTCACGGATGTTCAGAAAGGTAAGCTCAAAATTCATCAGGAAGATGTACTTGAGTCGCAACAGCTGTGGAAGGCTACTCTTATTGGGGTTGTTGCTGGTGGAAAAGCTCCATTTGAGGTGGTCAAGGGGTTCATCGAGGAGGAATGGAGCATTGAGTACCCTAAGGTTTTCCAGAAACATAATGGGGGTTTTTGTTATCCGTTTCCGAGCTAAAAAGGACCTGAACTAGGTGCTGGGTCAAGGCCTTGGCATGTTCAAGGGCCGAGGCCTTTCATCCTTAAATGATGGTCCCTAGGTATGCATATCTCTTGGAACTCGCTCGTTTGACTAAATTCCTTGCTGGGTCTGTCTCCCGGATCTTGAGCCCACCCTTTTCACAAATACCATCCTTAGCAGATTGGGGTGTGCTATTGGCACTCCGGTGTGCATTGATGAAAGGTCCACCCTGGGTGAGCGAATCTCGTATGCTAGGCTGCTGGTGGAGGTTTCAGTAGAGGAAGCGGGGCTGAGGTTTATCGAAATCGAGAATTTGGACGGGAATAAGTATAATCAGAGGGTAGTGTTCGAGTGGCTCCCTCATATGTGTAGTGTTTGTAAGAAATTTGGACACCGTTCCTCTGCTTGCTCTTCTGTCTTTGTGGCACCGTATTCTTCTCCAGTTCGTGCTCAAAGACGATCTGGCTATGTAGCTAATAGCCATCCAGGAGGGTGGAGGGTGGTTTGGAAACCTAAAGAAAATTACATTCATTTGGAGACTGCTATGATAGTAAAGGAGAATGAAGAAGGTAATGCAGCTGCTTCAGAGCTTGGAGTTACGCAGCATTTGGAGAAGCAAGGGGACATAGAGGGAACACCTGGTGGGGGCATTGACTGCTCCATCATTTCTCTCCCTAATAGTCAGATGGAGGCAGCAGGAAGGGCAGCTAATTTTTTGAGGCCTCGTCAGGACAAGCAACCTATGTTACAGATTGCCAGTGGTAGTGAGCATTGCGATCTGGATGACTCCTGGTCAGGGGTTAGGAGAAGAAAGGTAGCTAAGAATCTCAGCCAGAAAAGAAAGTCTGTCGTGGAGAAGGATGTTCTTATTCACAGCTCATGCTTTACTGCTATAGAAGATGTTGATACTACAAGTGTGGGGGATACTTGGGTACAGGACAGTCAAAAATCGGCTCGAGAAAATGGTTGTTGTGCTGAACAAGGTGAGGGTAGCACTCACGTTTGCAATGCTGATGGATAGACTCAAACTGGCAACATGGAACTGGGCTTAAGGACCCAGTTAAAACTAGTTTGATTACTAGTTACTACTTCGAGAATGATATAGGACTAACTGGTCTCTTGGAAACTATGCTTTTGCATTGTAACGTTGAGGAAGTGAAGAGAAGACTAATGTATAGCTGGGGCTACTATGAAAATGGAAGTGCTACTGTTAAAGGTCGAATTTGGGGGACTTGGAACCCATTTATGTATGATGTTATTGGTACGTGATTAGTTAATCCATTGCTGGGTTAAATCCAAGGATGGTGAATTCTACTTTGCTACCACTTTCATATATGCATATAATTCCAAATCTGCTCGTGACCCTCTTTGGACTGAATTGAGAAGTATTGCTGAGAACATGGATTCACCGTGGATAGTGATGGGTGATTTTAACTATGTGTTTAGCATTGAAGAAAAGTGGCCCATGAATAGAGCGTGTAGGGATGAATTTTCGGAATTGATGTCTGTGATTAAGGAGTGTGGTATTACTTATTTATCATGCATAGGGGCTGATCTGACATGGAGTAATAGGCAGATGGGAGACAACAGAATTGAGCGCAAACTGGACAGGATCCTTATGAATGATAGTTGGATGGAAAACTTTGCTAATACGAGGGCTTTCTTTGACACCCCAAGTATCTCAGACCACTCTCCTGGGATTGCTACTTTATTCTCTAGAGATGGGAGAAGGAGATATCCTTTTAGATACAAGAGTTTTTGGGGGAAGGAGGAAGAGTTTCTATCGTTAGTTTCTGTCGCTTGGAGCTTGGAAGTGACTGGTTCCAGACAGTATAAGCTTGTCCAGAGGCTTAAGAATGTCAAAGATGCTTTGAAGCCCTGGGATAAGGCTCGTTTACCTGAGTTACAAACTCAAATCAAACTGCACAAAGGCATACTCCGTGAGCTGCAGATTAGAGTCAGAACTGAGAGAGACAATTTGGCACATGCTGAGCAGATTACTAAGGCAGAACAGGAGCTGCGCAAATGTGTGAATCGTTTGGTCAGTCTGACGATGCAGCAAGCTAAGTTGCACTGGCTAACTATGGGAGAAGAAACCTCCTCGATGTTCTTTAGGAACTTGAAAGAAAGAAACTCAAGGAATGCCATTTTGATGATGCAAGATGGGAATGGTAGGTTGCTAGAAGATGAAAATGCCATTAAAGAGCATGTTGTAAAGTTCTTCTAGGAGCTGCTATCCAGTTCTGAGTCGAATTTGGGCTCCTTCTGTGTTCCAGTTGGCCCGACGCTTGATTCTAATAGATGTGAAGAGCTGATGACTCTCCCTAGCTATGATGAGATACGAAAACATATGTGGGCAGTGGGGATTAATAAATTTCCCGGACAGATGGCTTTGGGAGAAAATTCTTCCGCGATGCTTGGAGTATTGTAGGGGTGGATACTTGTGAGGCCATTAGAGAAATCTTTCGGAATGGGCTAGTTATTAAGCAGTTGAATGCAACATTCATTTCCTTAATTCCCAAAGTTGCTAACCATTCCTTTGTCACTGAGCTCCGCCCTATTTCATGATGTAATACAGTTATGAATGTTTTGACAAAGATAATAGCTAGCAGAATCAAGGGTGATCTGGCAAGTATCATCTCGGACTGTCAAGGAGCATTTATTTCGGGCAGATCGTTAGCGCATAACAGTGCTGTGGCACTTGAGATCGTGAATGGTTACGGGACTAAGAGAGTCTCTCCTCGGTGCACTATTAAAGTTGATCTTCAAAAGGCATACGATTATTTGAGTTGGGATTTTATCCGATCGACCTTGTTGTATATGTGCTTCCCGACGAATCTTGTGAATGTGATAATGGAATGTATCTCCTCTACATCTTTCTCTATTCTGATTGATGGAGAACCCGAGGGTTTCTTTCCGTGCAAGCGTAGGATCCGCCAAGGTGATCCATTGTCCCCGTACATTTTTGTGTTATGTATGGAAATGTTGAGCAGATTACTCCAGCAGGCTGCACAGAATACTCAGTTCAAGTATCACCCAAAATGTAAGGACTTGAAGCTCACCCACCTCGCCTTTGCGGATGATCTGTTGATTTTCTGTCATGCTGACATCCAGTCCGTTAGGGTCGTCAAAGATTGTTTGGATGAGTTCTTCATGATGTCTGGGCTGAGAGTAAACAACTTCTAAAGCATTGTGTTTACTGTTGGAATCAGTGATGATGTAGAAGATGAAATTATGAACCAACTGGGCTTTGCTAAAGGAGTTTTTCCCATGAGATACTTAGGCCTTCCTCTCAAAGCTAGGAAGATAGAGGTCCATAAGTACTCACAGCTGTATCAAAAGGTGGGGTAACTGATTAATACGTGGGCGAGTCGTATGCTATCATATGCTGGACGGATGAAATTACTCAAAACAGTCTTTGCGGGGGTTCATAATTTCTGGTGCCAAGTGCTGCTAATGCCGAAGGGAGTTGTATATAAAATAGAGGGGATGTGCAAGCGATTTCTTTGGAATGGAATGGATGAAGGAAGAAAACACCTTGTTGCTTGGGAGGTGGTCACAAAACCACATAAGGAAGGGGGATTGGATTTCCATGAGCTGTTGGCATGGAATAAGAGCATCATAGCTAAACTTTTGGGGGACTTGGTTTTGAGAAGGCCGAGTATTTAGTATAGGTGGTGTGTAAGCAACCATTTTAGGGAGGGTAATGTGTGGGAGATGACGCCAACGACCCATGAAACATGGATCTGGCCAATGTGCTAGCTGTCAAAGATGAACTGAAAGAGGCGCTTGATGTTGAAGGAAGCCAAGGTAGAGTACAACAGCTGCTCAGACTGGAGGGAGGGTTGTCCTGTGTAAGGATCAACCAGCTGTTACGACAAAGAGCAGTCGTAGTTTGTTGGGGTGAGCTGATTTGGGACCGATTGCAATGCAAGAAATGATCCTTTATTGTTTGGCTTGCTACTCATCGTCGACTTTAAACTGGTGAGAAAGTGAAGCATTGGAGGGGAGAGGAGGAATGGAGCATTGAGTCCCCTAAGGTTTTCCAGAAACATAATGGGGTTTTTGTTATCCGTTTCTGAGCTGAAGAGGACCTGAACTGGGTTCTGGGTCAAGGCCTTGGCATGTTCAAGGGCCGAGGCCTTTCATCCTTAAACGATGGTCCCTAGGTATGCATATCTCTTGGAACTCGCTCGTTTGACAAAATTCCTTGCTGGGTCTGTCTCTCGAATCTTGAGCCCACCCTCTTCACAAATACCATCCTTAGTAGATTGGAGTGTGCTATTGGCACTCCGGTGTGCATTGATGAAAGGACCGCCCTGGGTGAGCGAATCTCGTATGCTAGGCTGCTGGTGGAGGTTTCAGTAGAGGAAGCGGGGCTGAGGTTTATCGAAATCGAGAATTTGGACGGGACTAAGTATAATCAGAGGGTAGTGTTCGAGTGGCTCCCTCCAATGTGTAGTGTTTGTAAGAAATTTGGACACCGTTCCTCTGCTTGCTCTTCTGTCTTTGTGGCACCGTATTCTTGTCCAGTTCGTGCTCAAAGACGATCTGGCTATGTAGCTAATAGCCATCCAGGAGGGTGGAGGGTGGTTTGGAAACCTAAAGAAAATTACATTCATTTGGAGACTCCTATGACAGTAAAGGAGAATGAAGAAGGTAATGCAGCTGCTTCAAAGCTTGGAGTTAAGCAGCATTAGGAGAAGCAAGGGGACATAGAGGGAACACCTGGTGGTGGTATTGACTGCTCCATCATTTCTCTCCCTAATAGTCAGATGGAGGGAGCAGGAAGGGCAGCTAATTTTTTGAGGCCTCGTCAGGACAAGCAACCTATGTTACAGATTGCCAGTGGTAGTGAGCATTGCGATTTGGATGACTCCTGGTCAGGGGTTAGGAGAAGAAAGGTAGCTAAGAATCTCAGCCCGAAAAGAAAGTGTGTCGTGGAGAAGGATGTTCTTATTCACAGCTCATGCTTTACTGCTCTAGAAGATGTTGATACTACAAGTGTGGGGGATACTTGGGTACAGGACAGTAAAAAATCGGCTCGAGAAAATGGTTATTGTGCTAAACAAGGTGAGGGTAGCACTCACGTTTGCAATGCTGATGGATAGACTCAAACTGGCAGAATGGAACTGGGCTTAAGGACCCAGTTAAAACTAGTTTGATTACTAGTTACTGCTTCGAGAATGATATAGGACTAACTGGTCTCTTGGAAACTATGCTTTTGCATTGTAACGTTGAGGAAGTGAGGAGAAGACTAATGTATAGCTGGGGCTACTGTGAAAATGGAAGTGCTACTGCTAAAGATCGAATTTGGGGGACTTGGAAACCATTTATGTATGATGTTACCATTGAATTGGTACATGATTAGTTAATCCATTGCTGGGTTAAATCCAAGGATGGTAAATTCTACTTTGCTGCCACTTTCATATATGCATATAATTCCAAATCTGCTCGTGACCCTCTTTGGACTGAATTGAGAAGTATTGCTGAGAACATGGATTCACCGTGGATAGTGATGGGTGATTTTAACTGTGTGTTTAGCATTGAAGAAAAGTGGCCCATGAATAGAGCGTGTAGGGATGAATTTTCGGAATTGATGTCTGTGATTAAGGAGTGTGGTATTACTTATTTATCATGCATAGGGGCTGATCTGACATGGAGTAATAGGCAGATGGGAGACAACAGAATTGAGCGCAAACTGGACAGGATCCTTGTGAATGATAGTTGGATGGAAAACTTTGCTAATACGAGGGCTTTCTTTGACACCCCAAGTATCTCAGACCACTCTCCTGGGATTGCTACTTTATTCTCTAGAGATGGGAGAAGGACATATCCTTTTAGATACAAGAGTTTTTGGGGGAAGGAGGAAGAGTTTCTATCGTTAGTTTCTGCCGCTTGGAGCTTGGAAGTGACTGGTTCCAGACAGTATAAGCTTGTCCAGAGGCTTAAGAATGTCAAATATGCTTTGAAGCCCTGGGATAAGGCTCGTTTTCCGAAGTTAGAAACTCAAATCAAACTGCACAAAGGCATACTCCGTGAGCTGCAGATTAGAGTCAGAACTGAGAGAGACAATTTGGCGCTTGCTGAGCAGATTACTAAGGCAGAACAGGAGCTGCGCAAATGTGTGAATCGTTTGGTCAGTCTGACGATGCAACAAGCTAAGTTGCACTGGCTAACTATGGGAGAAGAAACCTCCTCGATGTTCTTTAGGAACTTGAAAGAAAGAAACTCAAGGAATGCCATTTTGATGATGCAAGATGGGAATGGTAGGTTGCTAGAAGATGAAAATGCCATTAAAGAGCATGTTGTAAAGTTCTTCTAGGAGCTGCTATCCAGTTCTGAGTCGAATTTGGACTCCTTCTGTGTTCCAGTTGGCCCGACGCTTGATTCTAATAGATGTGAAGAGCTGATGACTCTCCCTAGCTATGATGAGATACGAAAACATATGTGGGCAGTGGGGATTAATAAATTTCCCGGACAGATGGCTTTGGGAGCAAATTCTTCCGCGATGCTTAGAGTATTGTAGGGGTGGATACTTGTGAGGCCATTAGAGAAATCTTTCGGAATGGGCTAGTTCTTAAGCAGTTGAATGCAACATTCATTTCCTTAATTTCCAAAGTTGCTAACCCTTCCTTTGTCACTGAGCTCCGCCCTATTTCATGATGTAATACAGTTATGAATGTTTTGACAAAGATAATAGCTAGCAGAATCAAGGGTGATCTGGCAAGTATCATCTCGGACTGTCAAGGAGCATTTATGCCGGGCAGATCGTTAGCGCATAACAGTGATATGGCACTTGAGATCGTGAATGGTTACGGGACTAAGAGAGTCTCTCCTCGGTGCAATATTAAAGTTGATCTCCAAAAGGCTTACGATTATTTGAGTTGGGATTTTATCCGATCGACCTTGTTGTATATGTGCTTCCCGACGAATCTTGTGAATGTGATAATGGAATGTATCTCCTCTACATCTTTCTCTATTCTGATTAATGGAGAACCCGAGGGTTTCTTTCCGGGCAAGCGTGGGATCCGCCAAGGTGATCCTTTGTCCCCGTACATTTTTGTGTTATGTATGGAAATGTGGAGCAGATTACTACAGCAGGCTGCAGAGAATACTCAGTTCAAGTATCACCCGAAATGTAAGGACTTGAAGCTCACCCACCTCGCCTTTGCGGATGATCTGTGTATTTTCTGTCATGCTGACATCCAGTCCGTTAGGGTCGTCAAAGATTGTTTGGATGAGTTCTTCATGATGTCGGGGCTGAGAGTAAACAGCTTCTAAAGCACTGTGTTTACAGTTGGAATCAGTGATGATGTAGAAGATGAAATTATGAACCAACTGGGCTTTGCTAAAGGAGTTTTTCCCGTGAGATACTTAGGCCTTCCTCTCCAAACTAGGAAGATAGGGGTCCATGAGTACTCGCAGCTATATCAAAAGGTGGGGAAACTGATTAATACGTGGGCGAGTCGTAAGTTGTCATATGCTGGACGGATGAAATTACTCAAAACAGTCTTTGCGGGGGTTCATAATTTCTGGTGCCAAGTGCTGCTAATGCTGAAGGGAGTTGTATATAAAATAGAGGGGATGTGCAAGCGATTTCTTTGGAATGGAATGGATGAAGGAAGAAAACACCTTGTTGCTTGGGAGGTGGTCACAAAACCACATAAGGAAGGGGGATTGGATTTCCATGAGCTGTTGACATGGAATAAGAGCATCCTAGCTAAACTTTTGGGGGACTTGGTTTTGAGAAGGCCGAGTATTTAGTATAAGTGGTGTGTAAGCAACCATATTAGGGAGGGTAATGTGTGGGAGATGACGCCAAGGACCCATGAAACATGGATCTGGCCAATGTCCTAGCTGTCAAAGATGAACTAAAAGAGGCGCTTGATGTTGAAGGAAGCCCAGGTAGAGGAGTACAGCAGCTGCTCAGACTGGAGGGAGGGCTGTCCTGTGTAAGGATCAACCAGCTGTTACGACAGAGAGCAGACGTAGTTTGTTGGGGTGAGCTGATTTGGGACCGATTGCAATGCAAGAAATGATCCTTTATTGTTTGGCTTGCTACTCATCGTCGACTTTAAACTGGTGAGAAAGTGAAGCATTGGAGGGGAGAGGAGGCTGCTACTTGTGTCCTTTTAAGAGGGAAGAGGAAACGAAAAAGCACTTTTGGTTCAGCTGCCCTGCAATCCAGGAGGTTCAACGATCAGTCTTTGCTTGGCTGGAATTGGGTGTAGGTTTGCAACCCTGGAGGACTGGCTGGCTTGGTTTGCTTGTGAGTCGATTAGCATCCAGAAGATGCAGCTTTACCAAGTAAAGCTTTCCGTCAAATTTTCGGACCAATAGTGACCTTTTTGGCGTCACCTTTCTTTATCCACCAAAACTCTGTTGTTTTCGCTCAAATGTGTCCCAAACATGTTTATATGATTTATAGGTCATAATGTGAGCATTGTGCGCGAAAAGGTTTCCGTGAAATTTTAGGACCAAAAGTGATCATATCGGCGTCACCATTCTTTATCCACCAAAACTCTTGTTTTCACTCAAAAGTGTCCCAAACATGTTTATATGGGTATAGGTCATAATGTGAGCTTTCTGCGCGAAAAGCTTTCCGTGAAATTTTGGGACCAAAAGTGACCATATCGGCGTCGCCTTTCTTTATCCACCAAAACTGTGTTGTTTTCGCTCAAATGTAATCCAATCATGTTTATATGGTTTATAGGTCATAATGGGAGCATTGTGCGCGAAAAGTTTTCCGTGAAATTTTTGGACTAAAAGTGACCATATCGTCGTCACCTTTCTTTATCCAACAAAACTGTTTTTTTTTTCGATCAAATGTATCCCAAACATGTTTATATGGTTTATAGGTCATAACGGGAGCATTGTGCGCGAAAAGTTTTCCGTGAAATTTTCGAACCAAAAGTGACCAGATCGACGTCACCTTTCTTTATCCAACAAAACAATTTTGTTTTCGCTCAAATGTGTGCCAAACATGTTTATATGGTGTATAGGTCATAATGTCAGCTTTCTGCGCGAAAATCTTTCCTTGAAATTTTCGGACCAAAAGTGAACATATCGACGTCACCTTTCTTTATCCACCAAACCATATCGGCGTCACCATTCTTTATCTACCAAAACTCTTGTTTTCGCTCAAATGTGTCCCAAACATTTTTATATGGTTATAGCGCATGATGTGAGTTTTCTGCGCGAAAAACTTTCCGTGAAATTTTCGGACCAAAAGTGACCATATCGGCGTCACCTTTATTTATCCAACAAACCTGTGTTGTATTCACTCAAATTCGTCCCAAACATGTTTATATGGTTTATAGGTCAAAATTGGAGCATTGTGCGCGAAAAGCTTTCCGTGAAATTTTCGGACCAAAAGTGACCATATCGGCGTCACCTTTCTTTAACCACCAAAACTATGTTGTTTTCGCTCAAATGTGTCCCAAACATGTTTATATTGTTTATAGTTCATAATTGGAGCTTTGTGCGCAAAAAGCTTTACGTGAAATTTTCGGAACAAAAGTGACCATATCCGCGTCACCTTTCTTTATCCACCAAAACTGTGTTGTTTTTGCTCAAATATGCCCCACACATGTTTATATGGTGTATAGGTCATAATAGGAGCTTTCTGCGCAAAAAGCTTTCCTTGAAATTTTCGGACCAAAAATGACCATACCGGCGTCACCTTTCTTTATCCACCAAAACTGTGTTATTTGCGCTCAAATGTGTCCCAAACATGTTAATAAGGTTTATAGGTCATAATGGGAGCTTTGTGCGCGAAAAGCTTACCGTGAAATTTTCGGAACAAAAGTGACCATATAGCGTTACCTTTCTTTATCCACAAAAACTCTGTTGTTTTCCCTCAAATGTATCCGAAACATGTTTATATGGTGAATAGGTCATAATAGGAGCTTTGTGCGTGAAAAGCTTTCCGTGTAATTTTCGGACCAAAAGTGACCATATCGGCGTCACCTTTCTTTATCCACCAAAACTGTGTTGTTTTCACTCAAATGTGTCCCAAACATGTTTATATGGTGTATAAGTCATAATAATAGCTTTCTGCGCAAAAATCTATCCGTGAATTTTCGGACCAAAAGTAACCATATCGGCATCACCTTTCTTTATCCACCAAAACTGTGTTGTTTTCGCTCAAATGTGTCCCAAACATGTTTATATGGTGTATAGGTCATAATAGGAGCTTTATGCGCCAAAAGCTTTCCTTGAAATTTTCGGACCAAAAGTGACCAAATTGACGTCACCTTTCTTTATCCACAAAACTGTGTGGTTTTCATTCAAATGTGTTCCAAACATGTTTATATGGTGTATAGGTCATAATAGGAGCTTTCTCTCTTCAAGTCATAATGGGAGCATTGTGCGCGAAAAGCTTTCCGTGTAATTTTCGGACCAAAAGTGACCATATCGGCGTCACTTTTCTTTATCCACCAAAACTGTGTTGTTTTCGCTCAAATGTGTCGCAAAAATGTTTATATGGTTTATAAGTCATAATGGGAGCATTGTGCGAGAAAAGCTTTCCGTGTAATTTTCGGATCAAAAGTGATCATATCGGCATCACCCTTCTTTATCCACCAAAACTGTGTTGTTTTCGCTCAAATGTATCCAAAACATGTTTATATGGTGTATAGGTCATAATAGGAGCTTTCTGCGCAAAAAGCTTTCCGTGAAATTTTCAGACCAAAAGTAACCATATCGGCGTCACCTTTCTTTATCCACCAAAACTATGTTGTTTTCGCTCAAATGTGTCCTAAACATGTTTATATGGTGTATAGGTCATAATAGGAGCTTTCTGCGCCAATAGCTTTCCATGAAATTTTCGGACCAAAAGTGACCATATCGGCGTCACCTTTCTTTATCCACCAAAACTGTGTTGTTTTCGCTCAAATGTGTTCCAAACATGTTTATATGGTGTATAGTTAATAATAGGAGCTTTCTCTGTTCAAGTCATAATAGGAGCTTTCGGCGCGAAATGCTTTCCGTGTAATTTTCGGACCAAAAGTGACCATATCGACGTCACCTTTCTTTATCCACAAAAATTGTGTTGTTTTCGCTCAAATGTTTCCAAACATGTTTATATGGTTTATAGGTCATAATTGGAACATTGTGCGCGAAAAGCTTTCTGTGAAATTTTCGGACCAAAAGTGACCATATCGGCGTCACTTTTATTTATCCAACAAAACTGTGTTGTTTTCGCTCTAATGTGTCGCAAACATGTTTATATGGTTTATAGGTCAAAATTGGAGCATTGTGCGCGAAAAGTTATCTGTGTAATTTTCGGACCAAAAGTGACCATATCGGCGTCACCTTTCTTTATCCACCAAAACTGTGTTCTTTTCGCACAAATGTGTGCCAAACATGTTTATATGGTGTATAGGTCATAATGTCAGCTTTCTGCGCGAAAATCTTTCCGTGAAATTTTCGGAACAAAAGTGACCATATCGACGTCACCTTTCTTTATCCACCAAACCATATGGGCGTCACCATTCTTTATCCACCAAAACTCTTGTTTTCGCTCAAATGTGTCCCAAGAATGCTTATATGGTTATAGGGCATAATGTGAGTTTTCTGCGCGAAAAGCTTTCCGTGAAATTTTCGGACCAAAAGTGACCATATCGGCGTAACCTTTCTTTGTCCACCAAAATTGTGTTGTTTTCGCTCAAATGTGTTCCAAACATGTTTATATGGTGTATTTGTCATAATAGGAGCTTTCTCTCTTCAAGTTATAATAGGAGCTTTCTGCGCCTAATGCTTTCCGTGTAATTTTCGGAACAAAAGTGACCATATCGGCGTCACCTTTCTTTATCCACCAAAACCGTGTTGTTTTCTCTCAAATGGGTCCCAAACATGTTTATATGGTGTATAGGTCATAAAAGGAGCTTTTTGCGCCAAAAGCTTTCCTTGAAATTTTCGGACCAAAAGTGACCATATCGGCCTCACCTTTCTTTATCCACCAAAACTGTGTTGTTTTCGCTCAAATGTGTTCCAAACATGTTTATATGCTGTATAGGTCATAATAGGAGGTTTCTCTCTTCAAGTTATAATAGGAGCTTTCTGCGCGTAATGCTTTTCGTGTAATTTTCGGAACAAAAGTGACCATATCGGCGTCACCTTTCTTTATCCACCAAAACTGTGTTGTTTTCTCTCAAATGTGTCCCAAACATGTTTATATGGTGTATAGGTTATAATAGGAGCTTTCTGCGCAAAAAGCTTTCCTTGAAATTTTCGGACCAAAAGTAACCATATCGGCGTCACCTTTCTCTATCCACTAAAACTGTGTTGTTTTCGCTCGAATGTATACCAAAGATGTTTATATGGTGTATAGGTCATAATAGGAGCTTTCTGCGCCAAAAGCATTCCTTGAAATTTTCGGGCGAAAAGTGAACATATCAGCGTCACCTTTCTTTATCCTCCAAAACTGTGTTGTTTTCGCTCCAATGTGTCCCCAACATGTTTATATGGTTTATAGGTCATAATGGGAGCATTGTGAGCTAAAAGCTTTTCGTGAAATTTTCGGACCAAAAGTGACCATATCGGCGTCACCTTTCTTTGTCCACCAAAACTGTGTTGTTTTCACTCATATGTGTTCCAAACATGTTTATATGGTGTATAGGTCATAATAGGAGCTATCTCTCTTCAATTCATAATAGGAGCTTTCTGCGCGAAATGCTTTCCCTGTAATTTACGGACCAAAAGTGACCATATCGACGTCACCTTTCTTTATCCACAAAAACTGTGTTGTTTTCGCTCAAATGTTTCCAAACATGTTTATAAGGTTTATAGGTCATAATGGGAGCATTGTGCGCGAAAAGCATTCAGTGAAATTTTCGGACCAAAAGTGGCCATATCGGCGTCACATTTCTTTATTCACCAAAACTATGTTGTTTTCGGTCAAATGTGTGGCTAACATGTTTATATGGTTTATAGGTCATAATTGGAGCATTGTGCGCGAAAAGCTATCCGTGTTATTTTCGGACCAAAAGTGACCATATCGGCGTCACCTTTCTTTATCCACCTAAACTGTGATGTTTCCGCTCAAATGTGTCCCAAACATGTTTATATGGTGTATAGGTCATAATAGAAGCTTTCTACGCAAAAAGATTTCCGTTAAATTTTAGGACCAAAAGTAACCATATCGACGTCACCATTCTTTATCCACCAAAACTTTGTTGTTTTCGCTCAAATGTGTTCCAAACATGTTTATACGGTTTATAGGTCATAATGGGAGCATTGTGCGCAAAAAGCTTTTCGTGAAATTTTCGGACCAAAAGTGACCATATCGGCGTCACATTTCTTTATCCACCAAAACTGTGTTGTTTTCGCTCAAATGTGTTCCAAACATGTTTATATGGTGTATAGGTCATAATAGGAGCTTTCTACGCAAAAAGATTTCCGTGAAATTTTAGGACCAAAAGTAACCATATCGACGTCACCATTCTTTATCCACCAAAACTGTTTTGTCTTCGCTCAAATGTGTCCCAAACATGTTTATACGGTTTATAGGTCATAATGGGAGCATTGTGCGCAAAAAGCTTTTCGTGAAATTTTCGGACCAAAAGTGACCATATCGGCGTCACATTTCTTTATCCACCAAAACTGTGTTGTTTTCGCTCAAATGTGTTCCAAACATGTTTATATGGTGTATAGGTCATAATAGGAGCTTTCTCTCTTCAAGTCATAATAGGAGCTTTCTGCGCGAAATGCTTTCAGTGTAATTTCGGACCAAAAGTGACCATATCGGCGTCACCTTTCTTTATCCACAAAAACTGTGTTGTTTTCGCTCAAATGTTTCCAAACATGTTTATATGGTTTATAGGTCATAATGGGAGCATTGTGCGCGAAAAGCTTTCAGTGAAATTTTCGGACCAAAAGTGACCATATCGGCGTCACATTTCTTTATCCACCAAAACTGTGTTGTTTTCGCTCAAATGTGTTCCAAACATGTTTATATGGTGTATAGGTCATAATATAAGCTTTCTCTCTTCAAGTCATAATAGGAGCTTTCTGCTCGAAATGCTTTCCGTGTAATTTTCGGACCAAAAGTGACCATATCGGCGTCACCTTTCTTTATCCACAAAAACTGTTTTGTTTTCGCTCAAATGTTTCCAAACATGTTTATATGGTTTATAGGTCATAATGGGAGCATTGTGCGCGAAAAGATTTCCGTGAAATTTTCGGACCAAAAGTGACCATATCGGCGTCACATTTCTTTATCCACCAAAACTGTGTTGTTTTTGCTCAAATGTGTCGCAAACATGTTTATATGGTTTATAGGTCATAATTGGAGCATTGAGCGTGAAAAGCTATCCGTGTAATTTTCGGACCAAAAGTGACCATATCGGCGTCAACTTTCTTTATCCACCAAAAATGTGTTGTTTTCGTTCAAATGTGTTCCAAACATGTTTATATGGTGTATAGGTCATAATATGACCTTTCTCTCTTCAAGTCATAATAGGAGCTTTCTGCGCAAAATGCTTTCCGTGTAATTTTCGGAACAAAACTGACCATACCGGCGTCACATTTCTTTATCCACCAAAACTGTGTTGTTTTCACTCAAATGTGTCGCAAACATGTTTATATGGTTTATAGGTCGAAATTGGAGCATTGTGCGCGAAAAGCTATCCGTGTAATTTTCGGACCAAAAGTGACCATATCGGCGTCAACTTTCTTTATCCACCAAAAATGTGTTGTTTTCGTTCAAGTTCCAAACATGTTTATATGGTGTATAGGTCATAATAGGAGCTTTCTCTCTTCAAGTCATAATAGGAGCTTTCTGCGTAAAATGCTTTCCGTGTAATTTTCGGACCAAAAGTGACCATATCGGCGTCACCTTTCTTTATCCACAAAAACTGTGTTGTTTTCGCTCAAATATTTCCAAACATGTTTATATGGTTTATAGGTCATAATGTGAGCATTGTGCGCGAAAAGCTTTTCGTGAAATTTTCGGACGAAAAGTAACCATATCGGCGTCACCTTTCTTTATCCACCAAAACTGTGTTGTTTTCGCTCAAATGTGTCCTAAACATGTTTATATGGTGTATAGGTCATAATAGGAGCTTTCTGCGCCAAAAGCTTTCCATGAAATTTTCGGACCAAAAGTGACCATATCGGCGTCACCTTACTTTATCCACCAAAACTGTGTTGTTTTCGCTCAAATGTGTCCTAAACATGTTTATATGGTGTATAGGTCATAATAGGAGCTTTCTGCGCCAAAAGCTTTCCATGAAATTTTCGGACCAAAAGTGACCATATCGGCGTCACCTTTCTTTATCCACCAAAACTGTGTTGTTTTCGCTCAAATGTGTTCCAAACATGTTTATATGGTGTATAGTTCATAATAGGAGCTTTCTCTCTTCAAGTCATAATAGGATCTTTCGGCGCGAAATGCTTTCCGTGTAATTTTCGGACCAAAAGTGACCATATCGGCGTCACCTTTCTTTATCCACAAAAATTGTGTTGTTGTCGCTCAAATGTTTCCAAACATGTTTATATGGTTTATAGGTCATAATGGGAACATTGTGCGCAAAAAGCTTTCCGTGAAATTTTCGGACCAAAAGTGACCATATCGGCGTCACCGTTCTTTATCCACCAAAACTGTGTTGTTTTCGCTCAAATGTGTGCCAAACATGTTTATATGGTGTATAGGTCATAATGTCAGCTTTCTGCGTGAAAATCTTTCCGTGAAATTTTCGGAACAAAAGTAACCATATCGACGTCACCTTACTTTATCCACCAAACTATATGGACGTCACCATTCTTTATCCACCAAAACTCTTGTTTTCGCTCAAATGTGTCCCAAGCATGCTTATATGGTTATAGGGCATAATGTGAGTTTTCTGCGCGAAAAGCTTTCCGTGAAATTTTCGGACCAAAAGTGACCATATCGGCGTAACCTTTCTTTATCCACCAAAATTGTGTTGTTTTCGCTCAAATGTGTTCCAAACATGTTTATATGGTGTATAGGTCATAATAGGAGCTTTCTCTCTTCAAGTTATAATAGGAGCTTTCTGCGCGTAATGCTTTCCGTGTAATTTTCGGACCAAAAGTGACCATATCGGCGTCACCTTTGTTTATCCACAAAAACTGTGTTGTTTTCGCTCAAACGTTTCCAAACATGTTTATATGGTTCATAGGTCATAATGTGGGCATTGTGCGCGAAAAGCTTTCCGTGAAATTTTCGGACGAAAAGTGACCATATTGGCTTCACATTTCTTTATCCACCTAACCTGTGTTGTTTTCGCTCAAATGTGTGGCAAACATGTTTATATGGTTTATAGGTCATAATTGGAGCATTGTGCGCGAAAAGCTATCCGTGTAATTTTCGGACCAAAAGTGACCATATCGGCGTCACCTTTCTTTATCCACCAAAACTGTGTTGTTTTCGCTCAAATGTGTCCCAAACATGTTTATATGGTGTATAGGTCATAATAGAAGCTCTCTACGCAAAAAGATTTCCGTGAAATTTTAGGACCAAAAGTAACCATATCGACGTCACCATTCTTTATCCACCAAAACTGTTTTGTTTTCGCTCAAATGTGTCCCAAACATGTTTATATGGTTTATAGGTCATAATGGGAGCATTGTGCGCGAAAAGCTTTTCGTGATATTTTCGGACCAAAAGTGACCATATCGGCGTCACATTTCTTTGTCCACCAAAATTGTGTTGTTTTCGCTCAAATGTGTTCAAAACATGTTTATATGGTGTATAGGTCATAATAGGAGCTTTCTCTCCTAAAGTCATAATAGGAGCTTTCTGCGCGAAATGCTTTCCGTGTAATTTTCGGACCAAAAATGACCTTATCGGCGTCACCTTTCTTTATCCACAAAAACTGTGTTGTTTTCGCTCAAATGTTTCCAAACATGTTTATACGGTTTATAGGTCATAATGGGAGCATTGTGCGCAAAAAGCTTTTCGTGAAATTTTCGGACCAAAAGTGACCATATCGGCGTCACATTTCTTTATCCACCAAAACTGTGTTGTTTTCGCTCAAATGTGTTCCAAACATGTTTATATGGTGTATAGGTCATAATAGGAGCTTTCTCTCTTCAAGTCATAATAGGAGCTTTCTGCGCGAAATGCTTTCAGTGTAATTTCGGACCAAAAGTGACCATATCGGCGTCACCTTTCTTTATCCACAAAAACTGTGTTGTTTTCGCTCAAATGTTTCCAAACATGTTTATATGGTTTATAGGTCATAATGGGAGCATTGTGCGCGAAAAGCTTTCAGTGAAATTTTCGGACCAAAAGTGACCATATCGGCGTCACATTTCTTTATCCACCAAAACTGTGTTGTTTTCGCTCAAATGTGTTCCAAACATGTTTATATGGTGTATAGGTCATAATATAAGCTTTCTCTCTTCAAGTCATAATAGGAGCTTTCTGCTCGAAATGCTTTCCGTGTAATTTTCGGAGCAAAAGTGACCATATCGGCGTCACCTTTCTTTATCCACAAAAACTGTTTTGTTTTCGCTCAAATGTTTCCAAACATGTTTATATGGTTTATAGGTCATAATGGGAGCATTGTGCGCGAAAAGATTTCCGTGAAATTTTCGGACCAAAAGTGACCATATCGGCGTCACATTTCTTTATCCACCAAAACTGTGTTGTTTTTGCTCAAATGTGTCGCAAACATGTTTATATGGTTTATAGGTCATAATTGGAGCATTGAGCGTGAAAAGCTATCCGTGTAATTTTCGGACCAAAAGTGACCATATCGGCGTCAACTTTCTTTATCCACCAAAAATGTGTTGTTTTCATTCAAATGTGTTCCAAACATGTTTATATGGTGTATAGGTCATAATATGACCTTTCTCTCTTCAAGTCATAATAGGAGCTTTCTGCGCAAAATGCTTTCCGTGTAATTTTCGGACCAAAACTGACCATACCGGCGTCACATTTCTTTATCCAACAAAACTGTGTTGTTTTCACTCAAATGTGTCGCAAACATGTTTATATGGTTTATAGGTCATAATTGGAGCATTGTGCGCGAAAAGCTATCCGTGTAATTTTCGGACCAAAAGTGACCATATCGGCGTCAACTTTCTTTATCCACCAAAAATGTGTTGTTTTCGTTCAAGTTCCAAACATGTTTATATGGTGTATAGGTCATAATAGGAGCTTTCTCTCTTCAAGTCATAATAGGAGCTTTCTGCGTAAAATGCTTTCCGTGTAATTTTCGGACCAAAAGGGACCATATCGGCGTCACCTTTCTTTATCCACAAAAACTGTGTTGTTTTCGCTCAAAAATTTCCAAACATGTTTATATGGTTTATAGGTCATAATGTGAGCATTGTGCGCGAAAAGCTTTTCGTGAAATTTTTGGACGAAAAGTAACCATATTGGCGTCACCTTTCTTTATCCACCAAAACTGTGTTGTTTTCGCTCAAATGTGTCCTAAACATGTTTATATGGTGTATAGGTCATAATAGGAGCTTTCTGCGCCAAAAGCTTTCCATGAAATTTTCGGACCAAAAGTGACCATATCGGCGTCACCTTACTTTATCCACCAAAACTGTGTTGTTTTCGCTCAAATGTGTCCTAAACATGTTTATATGGTGTATAGGTCATAATAGGAGCTTTCTGCGCCAAAAGCTTTCCATGAAATTTTCGGACCAAAAGTGACCATATCGGCGTCACCTTTCTTTATCCACCAAAACTGTGTTGTTTTCGCTCAAATGTGTTCCAAACATGTTTATATGGTGTATAGTTCATAATAGGAGCTTTCTCTCTTCAAGTCATAATAGGAGCTTTCGGCGCGAAATGCTTTCCGTGTAATTTTCGGACCAAAAGTGACCATATCGGCGTCACCTTTCTTTATCCACAAAAATTGTGTTGTTGTCACTCAAATGTTTCCAAACATGTTTATATGGTTTATAGGTCATAATGGGAACATTGTGCGCAAAAAGCTTTCCGTGAAATTTTCGGACCAAAAGTGACCATATCGGCGTCACCGTTCTTTATCCACCAAAACTGTGTTGTTTTCGCTCAAATGTGTGCCAAACATGTTTATATGGTGTATAGGTCATAATGTCAGCTTTCTGCGTGAAAATCTTTCCGTGAAATTTTCGGAACAAAAGTAACCATATCGACGTCACCTTACTTTATCCACCAAACTATATGGACGTCACCATTCTTTATCCACCAAAACTCTTGTTTTCGCTCAAATGTGTCCCAAGCATGCTTATATGGTTATAGGGCATAATGTGAGTTTTCTGCGCGAAAAGCTTTCCGTGAAATTTTCGGACCAAAAGTGACCATATCGGCGTAACCTTTCTTTATCCACCAAAATTGTGTTGTTTTCGCTCAAATGTGTTCCAAACATGTTTATATGGTGTATAGGTCATAATAGGAGCTTTCTCTCTTCAAGTTATAATAGGAGCTTTCTGCGCGTAATGCTTTCCGTGTAATTTTCGGACCAAAAGTGACCATATCGGCGTCACCTTTGTTTATCCACAAAAACTGTGTTGTTTTCGCTCAAACGTTTCCAAACATGTTTATATGGTTCATAGGTCATAATGTGGGCATTGTGCGCGAAAAGCTTTCCGTGAAATTTTCGGACGAAAAGTGACCATATTGGCTTCACATTTCTTTATCCACCTAACCTGTGTTGTTTTCGCTCAAATGTGTGGCAAACATGTTTATATGGTTTATAGGTCATAATTGGAGCATTGTGCGCGAAAAGCTATCCGTGTAATTTTCGGACCAAAAGTGACCATATCGGCGTCACCTTTCTTTATCCACCAAAACTGTGTTGTTTTCGCTCAAATGTGTCCCAAACATGTTTATATGGTGTATAGGTCATAATAGAAGCTCTCTACGCAAAAAGATTTCCGTGAAATTTTAGGACCAAAAGTAACCATATCGACGTCACCATTCTTTATCCACCAAAACTGTTTTGTTTTCGCTCAAATGTGTCCCAAACATGTTTATATGGTTTATAGGTCATAATGGGAGCATTGTGCGCGAAAAGCTTTTCGTGATATTTTCGGACCAAAAGTGACCATATCGGCGTCACATTTCTTTGTCCACCAAAATTGTGTTGTTTTCGCTCAAATGTGTTCAAAACATATTTATATGGTGTATAGGTCATAATAGGAGCTTTCTCTCCTAAAGTCATAATAGGAGCTTTCTGCGCGAAATGCTTTCCGTGTAATTTTCGGACCAAAAATGACCTTATCGGCGTCACCTTTCTTTATCCACAAAAACTGTGTTGTTTTCGCTCAAATGTTTCCAAACATGTTTATCTGGTTTATAGGTCATAATGGGAGCATTGTGCGAGAAAAGCTTTCCGTGAAATCTTCGGACCAAAAGTGACCATATCGGCGTCACCTATCTTTATCCACCAAAACTGTGTTGTTTTCGCTCAAATGTGTTCCAAACATGTTTATATGGTGTATAGGTCATAATAGGAGCTTTCTCTCTTCAAGTCATAATAGGAGCTTTCTGCGCGAAATGCTTTCTGTGTAATTTTCGGACAAAAAGTGACCATATCCGCGTCACCTTTCTTTATCCACAAAAACTATGTTGTTTTCGCTCAAATGTTTCCAAACATGTTTATATGGTTTATAGGTCATAATGGGAGCATTGTGCGCGAAAAGCTTTCAGTGAAATTTTCGGACCAAAAGTGACCATATCGGCGTCCCATTTCTTTATCCACCAAAACTGTGTTGTTTTCGCTCAAATGTGTTCCAAACATGTTTATATGGTGTATAGGTCATAATAGGAGCTTTCTCTCTTCAAGTCATAATAGGAGCTTTCTGCGCGAAATGCTTTCCATGTAATTTTCGGAACAAAAGTGACCATATCGGCGTCACCTTTCTTTATCCACAAAAACTGTGTTGTTTTCACTCAAATGTGTTCCTAACATGTTTATATAGTGTATAGGTCATAATAGGAGCTATCTCTCTTCAAGTCAAAATAGGAGCTTTCTGCGCGAAATGCTTTCCGTGTAATTTTCGGACCAAAAGTGACCATATCGGCGTCACCTTTCTTTATCCACAAAAACTGTGTTGTTTTCGCTCAAATGTTTCCAAACATGTTTATATGGTTTATAGGTCATAATGGGAGCACTGTGCGCGAAAAGCTTTCAGTGAAATTTTCGGACCAAAAGTGACCATATCGGCGTCACATTTCTTTATCCACCAAAACTGTGTTGTTTTCGCTCAAATGTGTGGCAAACATGTTTAAATGGTTTATAGGTCAAAATTGGAGCATTGTGCGCGAAAAGTTATCCGTGTAATTTTTCGGACCAAAAGTGACCATATCGGCGTCAACTTTCTTTATCCACCAAAACTGTGTTTTTTTTGCTCAAATGTGTCCCAAACATTTTTATATGGTGTATAGGTAATAATAGAAGCTTTCTACGAAAAATTATTTCCGTGAAATTTTAGGGCCAAAAGTAAGCATATCGACGTCAGGATTCTTTATCCACCAAAACTATTTTGTTTTCGCTCAAATGTGTCCCAAACATGTTTATATGGTTTATAGGTCATAATGGGAGCATTGTGCGCGAAAAGCTTTACGTGAAATTTTCGGACCAAAAGTGACCATATCGGCGTCACCTTTCTTTGTCCACCAAAACTGTGTTGTTTTCACTCAAATGTATTCCAAACATGTTTATATGGTGTATAGGTCATAATAGGAGCTATCTCTCTTCAAGTCATAATAGGAGCTTTCTGCGCGAAATGCTTTCCGTGTAATTTTCGGGCCAAAAGTGACCATATCGGCGTCACCTTTCTTTGTCCACCAAAACTGTGTTGTTTTCACTCAAATGTATTCCAAACATGTTTATATGGTGTATAGGTCATAATAGGAGCTATCTCTCTTCAAGTCATAATAGGAGCTTTCTGGGCGAAATGCTTTCCGTGTAATTTTCGGACCAAAAATGACCATATCGACGTCACCTTTCTTTATCCACAAAAACTGTGTTGTTTTCGCTCAAATGTTTCCAAACATGTTTATATGGTTTATAGGTCATAATGGGAGCATTGTGCGTGAAAAGCTTTCCGCGAAATTTTCGGACGAAAAGTGACCATATCGGCGTCACCTTTCTTTCTCCAACAAAACTGTGTTGTTTTCACTCAAATGTGTTCCTAACATGTTTATATGGTGTATAGGTCATAATAGGAGCTATCTCTCTTCAAGTCATAATAGGAGCTTTCTGCGCGAAATGCTTTCCGTGTAATTTTCGGACCAAAAGTGACCATATCGGTGTCACCTTTCTTTATCCACAAAAACTGTGTTGTTTTCGCTCAAATGTTTCCAAACATGTTTATATGGTTTATAGGTCATAATGGGAGCATTGTGTGCGAAAAGCTTTCCGTGAAATTTTCGGACCAAAAGTGACCATATCGGCGTCACCTATCATTATCCACCAAAACTGTGTTATTTTCGCTCAAATGTGTTCCAAACATGATTATATGGTGTATAGGTCATAATAAGAGTTATCTCTCTTCAAGTCATAATAGGAGCTTTCTGCGCGAAATGCTTTCCGTGTAATTTTCGGACCAAAAATGACCATATCGACGTCACTTTTCTTTATCCACAAAAACTGTGTTGTTTTCGCTCAAATGTTTCCAAACATGTTTATATGGTTTATAGGTCATAATGGGAGCATTGTGCGTGAAAAGCTTTCCGTGAAATTTTCGGACCAAAAGTGACCATATCGGCGTCACCTTTCTTTATCCACCAAAACTGTGTTTTTTTCGCTCAAATGTGTCCCAAACATTTTTATATGGTGTATAGGTCATAATAGAAGCTTTCTACGAAAAAAGATTTCCGTGAAATTTTAGGACCAAAAGTAACCATATCGACGTCACCATTCTTTATCCACCAAAACTGTTTTATTTTCGCTCAAATTAAACCAAAACATGTTTATATGGTTTATAGGTCATAATGGGAGCATTGTGCGCGGAAAGCTTTTTGTGAAATTTTCGGACCAAAAGTGACCATATCGGCGTCACCTTTCTTTGTCCACCAAAACTGTGTTGTTTTCACTCAAATGTATTCCAAACATGTTTATATGGTGTATAGGTCATAATAGGAGCTATCTCTCTTCAAGTCATAATAGGAGCTTTCTGCGCGAAATGCTTTCCGTGTAATTTTCGGACCAAAAATGACCATATCGACGTCACCTTTCTTTATCCACAAAAACTGTGTTGTTTTCGCTCAAATGTTTCCAAACATGTTTATATGATTTATAGGTCATAATGGGAGCATTGTGCGTGAAAAGTTTTCCGTGAAATTTTGGAACCAAAAGTGACCATATAGGCGTCACCTTTCTTTGTCCACCAAAACTGTGTTGTTTTCACTCAAATGTATTCCAAACATGTTTATATGGTGTATAGGTCATAATAGGAGCTATCTCTCTTCAAGTCATAATAGGAGCTTTCTACGCGAAATGCTTTCCGTGTAATTTTCGGACCAAAAATGACCATATCGACGTCACCTTTCTTTATCCACAAAAACTGTGTTGTTTTCGCTCAAATGTTTCCAAACATGTTTATATGGTTTATAGGTCATAATGGAAGCATTGTGCGCGAAAAGATTTCCGTGAAATTTTAGGACCAAAAGTAACCATATCGACGTCACATTTCTTTGTCCACCAAAATTGTGTTGTTTTCGCTCAAATGTGTCCCAAACATGTTCATATGGTTTATAGGTCATAATAGGAGCTTTCGGCGCCAAAAGCATTCCTTGAAATTTTTGGACGAAAAGCGACCATATCGGCGTCACATTTCTTTGTCCACCAAAATTGCGTTGTTTTCGCCCAAATGTGTTCCAAACATGTTTATATGGTGTAAAGGTCATAATAGGAGCTTTCTCTCCTAAAGTCATAATAGGAGCTTTCTTTGCGAAATGCTTTCCGTGTAATTTTCGGACCAAAAATGACCATATCGGCGTCACCTTTCTTTATCCACAAAAACTGTGTTGTTTTCGCTCAAATGTTTCCAAACATGTTTATATGGTTTATAGGTCATAATGGGAGCGTTGTGCGCGAAAAGCTATCCGTGAAATCTTTGGACCAAAAGTGACCATATCGGCGTCACCTATCTTTATCCACCAAAACTGTGTTGTTTTCGCTCAAATGTGTTCCAAATATGTTTATATGGTGTATAGGTCATAATAGGAGCTTTCTCTCTTCAAGTCATAATAGGAGCTTTCTGCACGAAATGCTTTCCGTGTAATTTTCGGACAAAAAGTGACCATATCGGCGTCACCATTCTTTATCCACCAAAACTGTTTTATTTTCGCTCAAATTAAACCAAAACATGTTTATATGGTTTATAGGTCATAATGGGAGCATTGTGCGCGGAAAGCTTTTTGTGAAATTTTCGGACCAAAAGTGACCATATCGGCGTCACCTTTCTTTGTCCACCAAAACTGTGTTGTTTTCACTCAAATGTATTCCAAACATGTTTATATGGTGTATAGGTCATAATAGGAGCTATCTCTTTTCAAGTCATAATAGGAGCTTTCTGCGCGAAATGCTTTCCGTGTAATTTTCGGACAAAAAGTGACCATATCGGCGTCACCATTCTTTATCCACCAAAACTGTTTTATTTTCGCTCAAATTAAACCAAAACATGTTTATATGGTTTATAGGTCATAATGGGAGCATTGTGCGCGGAAAGCTTTTTGTGAAATTTTCGGACCAAAAGTGACCATATCGGCGTCACCTTTCTTTGTCCACCAAAACTGTGTTGTTTTCACTCAAATGTATTCCAAACATGTTTATATGGTGTATAGGTCATAATAGGAGCTATCTCTCTTTAAGTCATAATAGGAGCTTTCTGCGCGAAATGCTTTCCGTGTAATTTTCGGACCAAAAATGACCATATCGACGTCACCTTTCTTTATCCACAAAAACTGTGTTGTTTTCGCTCAAATGTTTCCAAACATGTTTATATGGTTTATAGGTCATAATGGGAGCATTGTGCGTGAAAAGTTTTCCGTGAAATTTTGGAACCAAAAGTGACCATATAGGCGTCACCTTTCTTTGTCCACCAAAACTGTGTTGTTTTCACTCAAATGTATTCCAAACATGTTTATATGGTGTATAGGTCATAATAGGAGCTATCTCTCTTCAAGTCATAATAGGAGCTTTCTACGCGAAATGCTTTCCGTGTAATTTTCGGACCAAAAATGACCATATCGACGTCACCTTTCTTTATCCCCAAAAACTGTGTTGTTTTCGCTCAAATGTTTCCAAACATGTTTATATGGTTTATAGGTCATAATGGAAGCATTGTGCGCGAAAAGATTTCCGTGAAATTTTAGGACCAAAAGTAACCATATCGACGTCACATTTCTTTGTCCACCAAAATTGTGTTGTTTTCGCTCAAATGTGTCCCAAACATGTTCATATGGTTTATAGGTCATAATAGGAGCTTTCGGCGCCAAAAGCATTCCTTGAAATTTTTGGACGAAAAGTGACCATATCGGCGTCACATTTCTTTGTCCATCAAAATTGCGTTGTTTTCGCTCAAATGTGTTCCAAACATGTTTATATGGTGTAAAGGTCATAATAGGAGCTTTCTCTCCTAAAGTCATAATAGGAGCTTTCTTCGCGAAATGCTTTCCGTGTAATTTTCGGACCAAAAATGACCATATCGGCGTCACCTTTCTTTATCCACAAAAACTGTGTTGTTTTCGCTCAAATGTTTTCAAACATGTTTATATGGTTTATAGGTCATAATGGGAGCGTTGTGCGCGAAAAGCTATCCGTGAAATCTTTGGACCAAAAGTGACCATATCGGCGTCACCTATCTTTATCCACCAAAACTGTGTTGTTTTCGCTCAAATGTGTTCCAAATATGTTTATATGGTGTATAGGTCATAATAGGAGCTTTCTCTCTTCAAGTCATAATAGGAGCTTTCTGCACGAAATGCTTTCCGTGTAATTTTCGGACAAAAAGTGACCATATCGGCGTCACCTTTTTTTATCCACAAAAACTGTGTTGTTTTCGCTCAAATGTTTCCAAACATGTTTATATGGTTTATAGGTCATAATGGGAGCATTGTGCGCGAAAAGCTTTCAGTGAAATTTTCGGACCAAAAGTGACCATATCTGCGTCACATTTCTTTATCCACCAAAAATGTGTTGTTTTCGCTCAAATGTGTCGCAAACATGTTTATATGGTTTACAGGTCATAATTTGAGCATTGTGCGCAAAAAGCTATCCGTTAAATTTTCGGACCAAAAGTGACCATATCGGCGTCACCTATCTTTATCCACCAAAACTGTGTTGTTTTCGCTCAAATGTGTTCCAAACATGTTTATATGGTGTATAGGTCATAATAGGAGGTTTCTCTCTTCAAGTCATAATAGGAGCTTTCTGCGCGAAATGCTTTCCTTGTAATTTTCGGACCAAAAGTGACCATATCGGCGTCACCTTTCTTTATCCACAAAAACTGTGTTGTTTTCGCTCAAATGTTTCCAAACATGTTTATATGGTTTATAGGTCATAATGGGAGCATTGTGCGCGAAAAGCTTTCAGTGAAATTTTCGGACCAAAAGTGACTATAACGGCGTCACCTTTCTTTATCCACCAAAACTGTGTTGTTTTCGCTCAAATGTGTCCCAAACATGTTTATATGGTGTATAGGTCATAATAGAAGCTCTCTATGCAAAAACATTTCCGTGAAATTTTAGGACCAAAAGTAACCATATCGACGTCACCATTCTTTATCCACCAAAATTGTTTTGTTTTCGCTCAAATGTGTTCCAAACATGTTTATATGGTTTATAGGTCATAATGGGAGCATTGTGCGCAAGAAGCTTTTCGTGAAATTTTCGGACCAAAAGTGACCATATCGAAGTCACATTTCTTTGTCCACCTAAATTGTGTTGTTTTCGCTCAAATGTGTTCCAAACATGTTTATATGATAGAAGCTTTCTAAGCAAAAAGATTTCCGTGAAATTTTAGGACCAAAAGTAACCATATCGACGTCACCATTCTTTATCCACCAAAACTGTTTTGTTTTCGCTCAAATGTGTCTCAAACATGTTTATATGGTTTATAGGTCATAATGGGAGCATTGTGCGCGAAAAGCTTTTCGTGAAATTTTCGGACCAAAAGTGACCATATCGGCGTCACATTTCTTTATCCACCTAAATTGTGTTGTTTTCGCTCAAATGTGTGGCAAACATGTTTATATGGTTTATAGGTCATAATTGGAGCAATGTGCGCGAAAAGCTATCCGTGTAATTTTCGGACCAAAAGTGACCATATCGGCGTCACCTTTCTTTATCCACCAAAACTGTGTTGTTTTCGCTCAAATGTGTCCCGAACATGTTTATATGGTGTATAGGTCATAATAGAAGCTCTCTACGCAAAAAGATTTCCGTGAAATTTTAGGACCAAAAGTAACCATATCGACGTCACCATTCTTTATCCACCAAAACTATTTTGTTTTCGCTCAAATGTGTCCCAAACATGTTTATATGGTTTATAGGTCATAATGGGAGCATTGTGCGCGAAAAGATTTTCGTGAAATTTTCGGACCAAAAGTGACCATATCGGCGTCACATTTCTTTGTCCACCAAAATTGTGTTGTTTTCGCTCAAATGTGTTCCAAACATGTTTATGTGGTGTATAGGTCATAGTATGAGCTTTCTCTCTTCAAGTAATAATAGGAGCTTTCTGCGTGAAATGCTTTCCGTGTAATTTTCGGACCAAAAATGACCATATCGGCGTCATCTTTCTTTATCCACAAAAACTGTGTTGTTTTCGGTCAAATGTTTCCAAACATGTTTATATGGTTTATAGGTCATAATTGGAGCATTGTGCGTGAAAAGCTTTCCGTGAAATTTTCGGACCAAAAGTGACCATATCGGCGTCACCTATCTTTATCCACCAAAACTGTGTTGTTTTCGCTCAAATGTGTTCCAAACATGTTTATATGGTGTATAGGTCATAATAGGAGCTTTTTCTCTTCAAGTCATAATAGGAGCTTTCTGCGCGAAATGCTTTCCGTGTAATTTTTGGACCAAAAGTGACCATATCGGAGTCACCTTTCTTTATCCACAAAAACTGTGTTGTTTTCGCTCAAATGTTTCCAAACATGTTTATATCGCTTATAGGTCATAATGGGAGCATTGTGCGCGAAAAGCTTTCCGTGAAATTTTCGGATCAAAAGTGACCATATCGGCGTCACATTTCTTTATCCACCAAAACTGTGTTGCTTTCGCTCAAATGTGTCGCAAACATGTTTATAGGTCATAATTGGAGCATTGTGCGCGAAAAGCTATCCGTGTAATTTTCGGACCAAAAGTGACCATATCGGCGTCACCTTTCTTTATCCACCAAAACTGTGTTGTTTTCGCTCAAATGTGTCCCAGACATGTTTATATGGTGTATAGGTCATAATAGAAGGTTTCTACGCAAAAAGATTTCCGTGAAATTTTAGGACCAAAAGTAACCATATCGACGTCACCATTCTTTATCCACCAAAACTGTTTTGTTTTCGCTCAAATGTGTCTCAAAGATGTTTATATGGTTTATAGGTCATAATGGGAGCATTGTGCGCGAAAAGCTTTTCGTGAAATTTTCGGACCAAAAGTGACCACATCGGCGTCACCTTTCTTTGACCACCAAAATTGTGTTGTTTTCGCTCAAATGTGTTCCAAACATGTTTATATGGTGTATAGGTCATAATAGGAGCTTTCTCTCTTCAAGTAATAATAGGAGCTTTCTGCGTGAAATGCTTTCCGTGTAATTTTCGGACCAAAAATGACCATATCGGAGCCACCATTCTTTATCCACAAAAACTGTGTTTTTTTCGCTCAAACTTTTCCAAACATGTTTATATGGTTTATAGTTTATAATGGGAGCATTGTGCGCGAAAAGCTTTCAGTGAAATTTTCGGACCAAAAGTGACTATATCGGCGTCACATTTCTTTATCAACTAAAACTGTGTTGTTTTAGCTGAAATGTGTCGCAAACATGTTTATATGGTTTATAGGTCATAATTGGAGCATTGTGCGCGAAAAGCTATCCGTGTAATTTTCGGACCAAAAGTGACCATATCGGCGTCACATTTCTTTGTCCACAGAAATTGTGTTGTTTTCGCTCAAATGTGTTCCTAACATGTTTATATGGTGTATAGGTCATAATAGGAGCTTTCTCTCCTAAAGTCATAATAGGAGCTTTCTGCGCGAAATGCTTTCCGTCTAATTTTCGGACAAAAAATGACCATATCGGCGTCACCTTTCTTTATCCACAAAAACTGTGTTGTTTTCGCTCAAATGTTTCCAAACATGTTTATATGGTTTATAGGTCATAATGGGAGCGTTGTGCGCGAAAAGCTTTCCGTGAAATCTTCGGACCAAAAGTGACCATATCGGCGTCACCTATCTTTATCCACCAAAACTGTGTTGTTTTCCCTCAAATGTGTTCCAAACATGTTTATATGGTGTATAGGTCATAATAGGAGCTTTCTCTCTTCAAGTCATAATAGGAGCTTTCTGCGCGAAATGCTTTCCGTGTAATTTTCGGACCAAAAGTCACCATATCGGCGTCACCTTTCTTTATCCACAAAAACTGTGTTGTTTTCGCTCAAATGTTTCCAAACATGTTTATATGGTTTATAGGTCATAATGTAAGCATTGTGCGCGAAAAGCTTTCAGTGAAATTTTCGGACCAAAAGTGACCATATCGGCGTGACATTTCTTTATCCACCAAAAATGTGTTGTTTTCGCTCAAATGTGTCGCAAACACGTATATATGGTTTATAGGTCATAATTGGAGCATTATGCGCGAAAAGCTATCCGTTTAATTTTCGGACCAAAAGTGACCATATCGGCGTCACCTATCTTTATCCACCAAAACTGTGTTGTTTTCGCTCAAATGTGTTCCAAACATGTTTATATGGTGTATAGGTCATAATAGGAGCTTTCTCTCTTCAAGTCGTAATAGGAGCTTTCTGCGCGAAATGCTTTCCTTGTAATTTTCGGACCAAAAGGGACCATATCGGCGTCGCCTTTCTTTATCCACAAAAACTGTGTTGTTTTCGCTCAAATGTTTCCAAACATGTTTATATGGTTTATAGGTCATAATGTGAGCATTATGCGCGAAAAGTTTTCAGTGAAATTTTCGGAACAAAAGTGACCATATCGGCGTCACATTTCTTTATCCACCTAAACTGTGTTGTTTTCGCTCAAATGTGTGGCAAACATGTTTATATGGTTTATAGGTCATAATTGGAGCATTGTGCGCGAAAAGCTATCCGTGTAATTTTCGGACCAAAAGTGACCATATCGGCGTCACCTTTCTTTATCCACCAAAACTGTGTTGTTTTCGCTCAAATGTGTCCCAAACATGTTTATATGGTTTATAGGTCATAATGGGAGCATTGTGCGCGAAAAGCTTTTCGTGAAATTTTCGGACCAAAAGTGACCATATCGGCGTCACATTTCTTTGTCCACCAAAATTGTGTTGTTTTCGCTCAAATGTGTTCCAAACATGTTTATATGGTGTATAGGTCAGAATAGAAGCTTTCTACGCAAAAAGATTTCCGTGAAATTTTAGGACCAAAAATAACCATATCGACGTCACCATTCTTTATCCATCAGAACTGTTTTGTTTTCGCTCAAATGTGTCCCAAACATGTTTATATGGTTTATAGGTCATAATGGGAGTATTGTGCGCGAAAAGCTTTTCGTGAAATTTTCGGACCAAAAGTGACCATATCGGCGTCACCTATCTTTATCCACCAAAACTGTGTTCTTTTCGCTCAAATGTGTTCCAAACATGTTTATATGGTGTATAGGTCATAATAGGAGCTTTTTCTCTTCAAGTCATAATAGGAGCTTTCTGCGCGAAATGCTTTCCGTGTAATTTTTGGACCAAAAGTGACCATATCGGAGTCACCTTTCTTTATCCACAAAAATTGTGTTGTTTTCGCTCAAATGTTTCCAAACATGTTTATATGGTTTATAGGTCATAATGGGAGCATTGTGTGCGAAAAGCTTTCCGTGAAATTTTCGGACCAAAAGTGACCATATCGGCGTCACCTTTCTTTATCCACCAAAACTGTGTTGTTTTCGCTGAAATGTGTCCCAGACATGTTTATATGGTGTATAGGTCATAATAGAAGTTTTCTACGCAAAAAGATTTCCGTTAAATTTTAGGACCAAAAGTAACCATATCGACGTCACCATTCTTTATCCACCAAAACTGTTTTGTTTTCGCTCAAATGTGTCCCAAACATGTTTATATGGTTTATATGTCATAATTGGAGCATTGTGCGCGAAAAGCTTTTCGTGAAATTTTCGGACCAAAAGTGACCATATCGGCGTTACCTTTCTTTGACCACCAAAATTGTGTTGTTTTCGCTTAAATGTGTTCCAAACATGTTTATATGGTGTATAGGTCATAATAGGAGCTTTCTGCGCAAAAAGCTTTCTGTGTCACCTTTCATTATCCACCAAAACTGTGTTGTTTTCGCTCAAATGTGTCCCAAAGATGTTTATATGGTGTGTAGGTCATAATAGGAGCTTTCTGCGCCAAAAGCATTCCTTGAAATTTTCGGACGAAAAGTGACCATATCGGCGTCACCTTTCTTTATCCACCAAAACTGTGTTGTTTTCGCTCAAATGTATCCCAACCATGTTTATATGGTTTATAGGTCATACGGGGAGAATTGTGCGCGAAAAGCTTAACATGAAATTTTCGGACCAAAAGTGACCATATCGGCGTCTCTTTTCTTTATCCACCAAAACTATGTTTTTTTCGCTCAAATGTGTCCCAAACATGTTTATATATTGTTTATAAGTCATAATGGGAACTTTGTGCGCGAAAAGCTTTACGTGAAATTTTCGGAACAAAAGTGACCATATCGGCGTCACCTTTCTTTATCCACCAAAACTGTGCTGTTTTCGCTCAATTGTGCCCCACACATGTTTATATGGTGTGTCATAATAGGAGCTTTCTGCGCAAAAAGCTTTCCTTGAAATTTTCGGACCAAAAGTGACCATATCGGCGTCACCTTTCTTTATCCACCAAAACTGCGTTATTTGCGCTCAAATGTGTCCCAAACATGTTTATAAGGTTTATAGGTCATAATGGGAGCTTTGTGAGCGAAAAGCTTTCCGTGAAATTTTCGGACCAAAAGTGACCATATCGGCGTCACCTTTCTTTATCCACAAAAATTGTGTTGTTTTCGCCCAAATATGCCCCAAACATGTTTATATGTTGTATAGGTCATAATAGAAGCTTTCTACGCAAAAAGATTTTCGTGAAATTTTAGGACCAAAAGTAACCATATCGACGTCACAATTCTTTATCCACCAAAACTGTTTTGTTTTCGCTCAAATGTGTCCCAAACATGTTTATATGGTTTATAGGTCATAATGGGAGCATTATGAGCGAAAAGCTTTACGTAAAATTTTCGGACCAAAAGTGACCATATCGGCGTAACCTTTCTTTGTCCACCAAAATTGCATTGTTGTCGCTCAAATGTGTTCCAAACATGTTTATATGGTGTATAGGTCATAATAGGAGCTTTCTCTCTTCAAGTCAGAATAGGAGCTTTCTGCGCGTAATGCTTTCCGTGTATTTTTCGGAAAAAAAGTGACCATATCGGCGTCACCTTTCTTTATCTACGAAAACTGTGTTGTTTTCTCTCAAATGTGTCCCAAACATGTTTATAGGTGTATAGGTCATAATAGGAGCTTTCTTCGCCAAAAGCATTCTTTGAAATTTTCGGACCAAAAGTGACCATATCGGCCTCACCTTTCTTTATCCACCGAAATTGTGTTGTTTTCGATCAAATGTGTCCAAAACATGTTTATATGGTGTATATGTCATAATAAGAGCTTTCTGCGCAAAAAGCTTTCTGTGTCACCTTTCTTTATCCACCAAAACTGTGTTGTTTTCGCTCAAATGTGTCCCAAAGATGTTTATATGGTGTGTAGGTCATAATAGGAGCTTTCTGCGCCAAAAGCATTCCTTGAAATTTTCGGACGAAAAGTGACCATATCGGCGTCACCTTTCTTTATCCACCAAAACTGTGTTGTTTTTGCTCAAATGTATCCCAACCATGTTTATATGGTTTATAGGTCATACGGGGAGAATTGTGCGCGAAAAGCTTAACATGAAATTTTCGGACCAAAAGTGACCATATCGGCGTCACCTTTCTTTATCCACCAAAACTATGTTGTTTTCGCTCAAATGTGTCCCAAACATGTTTATATTGTTTATAAGTCATAATGGGAGCTTTGTGCGCGAAAAGCTTTACGTGAAATTTTCGGAACAAAAGTGACCATATCGGCGTCACCTTTCTTTATCCACCAAAACTGTGTTGTTTACGCTCAAATGTGCCCCACACATGTTTATATCGTGAATAGGTCACAATAGGAGCTTTCTGCGCAAAAAGCTTTCCTTGAAATTTTCGGACCAAAAGTGACCATATCGGCGTAACCTTTCTTTATCCACCAAAACTTTGTTGTATTCACTCAAATTTGTCCAAAACATGTTTATATGGTTTATAGGTCATAATGGGAGCTTTGTGACCGAAAAGCTTTCCGTGAAATTTTCGGACCAAAAGTGACCATATCGGCGTCGCCTTTCTTTGTCCACCAAAATTGTGTTGTTTTCGCTCAAATGTGTCCCAAACATGTTTATATGGTTTATTGCTCATAATGGGAGCATTGTGCGCGAAAAGTTTTCCATGAAATTTTCGGACCCAAAGTGACCATATCGGCGTCACCTTTCTTTATCAAACAATACTGTTTTGTTTTCGATCAAATGTGTCCCAAACATGTTTATATGGTTTATAGGTCATAATGGGAGCATTGTGCGCGAAAAGTTTTCCGTTAAATTTTCGAACTGAAAGTGACCAGATCGGTGTCACCTTTCTTTATCCAAGAAAACAGTTGTGTTTTCGCTCAAATGTGTGCCAAACATGTTTATAAGGTGTATAGGTCATAATGGGAGCATTGTGCACGAAAAGCTTTCCGAGTAATTTTCGGACCAAAAGTGACCATATCAGCGTCACCCTTCTTTATCCACCAAAACTGTGTTGTTTTCACTCAAATGTATCCAAAACATGTTTATATGGTGTATAGGTCATAATAGGAGCTTTCTACGCAAAAAGCTTTCCGTGAAATTTTCAGACCAAAAGTAACCATATCGGCGTCACCTTTCTTTATCCACCAAAACTGTGTTGTTTTCGCTTATATTTATCCCAAACATGTTTATATGGTGTATAGGTCATAATTGGAGCTTTCTGCGCCAAGAGCTTTCCATGAAATTTTCGGACCAAAAGTGACCATATCGGCGTCACCTTTCTTTATCCACCAAAACTGTGTTGTTTTCGCTCAAATGTGTTCCAAACATGTTTATATGGTGTATAGGTCATAATAGGAGCTTTCTCTCTTCAAGTCATAATAGGAGCTTTCTGCGCGAAATGCTTTCCGTGTAATTTTCGGAACAAAAGTGACCATATCGGCGTCACCTTTTTTTATCCACAAAAACTGTGTTGTTTTCGCTCAAATGTGTCCCAAACATGTTTATATGGTTTATAGGTCATAATGGGAGCATTGTGCGCGAAAAACTTTCCGTGAAATTTTCGAATCAAAAGTGACCATATCGGCGTCACCTTTCTTTATCCACCAAAACTGTGTTGTTTTCGCTCAAATGTGTCGCAAACATGTTTATATGGTTTATAGGTCATAATTGGAGCATTGTGCGCGAAATCTTTCCGTGTAATTTTCGGTCAAATAGTGACCATATCGGCGTCACCTTTCTTTATCCACCAAAACTGTGCTGTTTTCGCTCTAATGTGTCCCCGACATGTTTATATTGTGTATAGGTCATAATTGAAGCTTTCTACGCAAAAGGATTTCCGTGAAATTTTAGGACCAAAAGTAACCATATCGACGTCACCATTCTTTATCCACCAAAACTGTTTTGTTTTCGCTCAAATGTGTCCCAAACATGTTTATATGTTTTATAGGTCATAATGTGAGCATTGTGCGCGAAAAGCTTTTCGTGAAAATTTCGGACCAAAAGTGACTATATCGGCGTCACCTTTCTTTGTCCACCAAAATTGTGTTGTTTTCGCTCAAATGTGTTCCAAACATGTTTATATGGTGTATAGGTCATAATTTGAGCTTTCTCTCTCCAAGTCATAATAGGAGCTTTCTGCGCGTAATGCTTTCCGTGTAATTTTCGGAACAAAAGTGACCATATCGGCGTGACCTTTCTTTATCCACCAAAACTGTGTTGTTTTCTCTCAAATACATCCCAAACATGTTTATATGGTTTATAGGTCATAATTGGAGCATTGTGCGCGAAATCTTTCCGTGTAATTTTCGGACAAAAAGTGACCATATCGGCGTCACCTTTCTTTATCCACCAAAATTGTGCTGTTTTCGCTCAAATGTGTCCCCAACATGTTTATATTGTGTATAGGTCATAATTGAAGCTTTCTACGCAAAACGATTTCCGTGAAATTTTAGGACCAAAAGTAACCATATCGACGTCACCATTCTTTATCCACCAAAACTGTTTTGTTTTCGCTCAAATGTGTCCTAAACACGTTTATATGTTTTATAGGTCATAATGTGAGCATTGTGCGCGAAAAGCTTTTCGTGAAAATTTCGGACCAAAAGTGACTATATCGGCGTCACCTTTCTTTATCCACCAAAACTATGTTGTTTTCGCTCAAATGTGTCCCAAACATGTTTATATTGTTTATATGTCATAATTGGAGCTTTGTGCGCGAAAAGCTTTACGTGAAATTTTCGGAACAAAAGTGACAATATCGACGTCACCTTTCTTTATCCACCAAAATTGTGCTGTTTTCGCTCAATTGTGCCCCACACATGTTTATATGGTGTGTCATAATAGGAGCTTTCTGCGCAAAAAGCTTTCCTTGAAATTTTCGGTCCAAAAGTGACCATATCGGCGTCACCTTACTTTATCCACCAAAACTATGTTGTTTTCGCTCAAATGTGTCCCAAACATGTTTATATTGTTTATATGTCATAATTGGAGCTTTGTGCGCGAAAAGCTTTTCGTGAAAATTTCGGACCAAAAGTGACCATATCGGCGTCACCTTTCTTTATCCACCAAAACTATGTTGTTTTCGCTCAAATGTGTCCCAAACATGTTTATATTGTTTATATGTCATAATTGGAGCTTTGTGCGCGAAAAGCTTTACGTGAAATTTTCGGAACAAAAGTGACAATATCGGCGTCACCTTTCTTTATCCACCAAAACTGTGCTGTTTTCGCACAATTGTGCCCCACACATGTTTATATGGTGTGTCATAATAGGAGCTTTCTGCGCAAAAAGCTTTCCTTGAAATTTTCGGACCAAAAATGACCATATCTGCGTCACCTTTCTTTATCCACCAAAACTGTGTTATTTGCGCTCAAATGTGTCCCAAACATGTTTATATGGTTTATAGGTCATAATGGGAGCTTTGTGCACGAAAAGCTTTATGTGAAATTTTCGGAACAAAAGTGACCATTTCAGCGTTACCTTTCTTTATCCACCAAACTGTGTTGTTTTCCATCAAATGTGTTCGAAACATGTTTATATGGTGTATAGGTCATAATAGCAGCTTTGTGCGCGAAAAACTTTCCGTGTAATTTTTTGACCAAAAGTGACCATATCGGCGTCACCTTTCTTTATCCACCAAAACTGTGTTGTTTTCGCTCAAATGTGTCCCAAACATGTTTATATGGTGTATAGGTCATAATAGGAGCTTTCTGCGCCAAAAGCTTTCCTTGAAATTTTCGGACCAAAAGTGACCAAATCGGCGTCACCTTTCTTTATCCACAAAAACTGCGTTGTTTTCGCTCAAAGGTGTTCCAAAGATGTATATATGGTGTATAGGTCATAATAGGAGCTTTCTCTCTTCAAGTCATAATAGGAGCTTTCTGCGCGAAATGCTTTCCGTGTAATTTTCGGACCAAAAGTGACCATATCGGCGTCACTTTTTTTTATCAACCAAAACAATGTTGTTTTCGCTCAAATATGTCCCAAACATGATTATATGGTGTATAGGTCATAATAGGAGCTTTCTGCGCAAAAAGATTTCCTTGAAATTTTCGGACCAAAAGTGACCATATCGGCGTCACCTTTCTTTGTCCACCAAAACTGTGTTGTTTTCACTCAAATGTGTCGCAAACATGTTTATATGGTTTATAGGTCATAATGGGAGCATTGTGCGCGAAAAGCTTTCCATGTAATTTTCGGACCAAAAGTGACCATATCAGCGTCACCCTTCTTTATCCACCAAAACTGTGTTATTTTCGCTCAAATGTATCCAAAACATGTTTATATGGTGTATAGGTCATAATAGGAGCTTTCTGCGCAAAAAGTTTTCCGTGAAAATTTTAGACCAAAAGTAACCATATCGGCGTCACCTTTCTTTATCCACCAAAACTGTGTTGTTTTCGCTCAAATGTGTCCCAAACATGTTTATATGGTGTATAGGTCATAATAGGAGCTTTCTGCGCCAAGAGCTTTCCATGAAATTTTCGGACCAAAAGTGACCATATCGGCGTCACCTTTCTTTATCCACCAAAACTGTGTTGTTTTCGCTCAAATGTGTTCCAAACATGTTTATATGGTGTATAGGTCATAATAGGAGCTTTCTCTCTTCAAGTCATAATAGGAGCTTTCTGCGCGAAATGCTTTCCGTGTAATTTTCGGAACAAAAGTGACCATATCGGCGTCACCTTTCTTTATCCACAAAAACTGTGTTGTTTTCGCTCAAATGTGTCCCAAACATGTTTATATGGTTTATAGGTCATAATGGGAGCATTGTGCGCGAAAAGCTTTCCGTGAAATTTTCGGATCAAAAGTGACCATATCGGCGTCACCTTTCTTTATCCACCAAAACTGTGTTGTTTTCGCTCAATTGTGTGGCAAACATGTTTATATGGTTTATAGGTTATAATTAGAGCATTGTGCGCGACATCTTTCCGTGTAATTTTCGGTCAAATAGTGACCATATCGGCGTCACCTTTCTTTATCCACCAAAACTGTGCTGTTTTCGCTCAAATGTGTCCCCAACATGTTTATATTGTGTATAGGTCATAATTGAAGCTTTCTACCCAAAAGGATTTCCGTGAAATTTTAGGACTAAAAGTAACCATATCGACGTCACCATTCTTTATCCACCAAAACTGTTTTGTTTTCGCTCAAATGTGTCCCAAAAATGTTTATATGTTTTATAGGTCATAATGTGAGCATTGTGCGCGAAAAGCTTTTCGTGAAAATTTCGGACCAAAAGTGACTATATCGGCGTCACCTTTCTTTGTCCACCAAAATTGTGTTGTTTTCGCTCAAATGTGTTCCAAACATGTTTATATGGTGTATAGGTCATAATTGGAGTTTTCTCTCTTCAAGTCATAATAGGAGCTTTCTGCGCGTAATGCTTTCCGTGTAATTTTCGGAACAAAAGTGACCATATCGGCGTGACCTTTCTTTATCCACCAAAACTGTGTTGTTTTCTCTCAAATGCATCCCAAACATGTTTATATGGTTTATAGGTCATAATTGGAGCATTGTGCGCGAAATCTTTCCGTGTAATTTTCGGACAAAAAGTGACCATATCGGCGTCACCTTTCTTTATCCACCAAAATTGTGCTGTTTTCGCTCAAATGTGTCCCCAACATGTTTATATTGTGTATAGGTCATAATTGAATCTTTCTACGCAAAACGATTTCCGTGAAATTTTAGGACCAAAAGTAACCATATCGACGTCACCATTCTTTATCCACCAAAATTGTGTTGTTTTCGCTCAAATGTGTTCCAAACATGTTTATATGGTGTATAGGTCATAATTGGAGCTTTCTCTCTTCAAGTCATAATAGGAGCTTTCTGCACGTAATGGTTTCCGTGTAATTTTCGGAACAAAAGTGACCATATCGGCGTCACCTTTCTTTATCCACCAAAACTGTGTTGTTTTTTCTCAAATGCGTCCCAAACATGTTTATATGGTGTATAGGTCATAATAGGAGCTTTCTGCGCCAAAAGCTTTCCTTGAAATTTTCGGACCAAAAGTGACCATATCGGCCTCACCTTTCTTTATCCACCAAAACTGTGTTGTTTTGCTCGAATGTATCCCAACCATGTTTATATGGTTTATAGGTCATAATGGGAGAATTGTGCACGAAAAGCTTTCCGTGAAATTTTGGGACCAAAAGTGACAATATCGGCATCACCTTTCTTTATCCACCAAAACTGTGTTGTTTTCGCTCAAATGTGTCCAAAACATGTTTATATGGGGTATATGTCATAATAAGAGCTTTATGCGCAAAAAGCTTTCCGTGAAATTTTCGGACCAAAAGTAACCATATCGGCGTCACCTTTCTTTATCCACCAAAACTGTGTTGTTTTCGCTCATATGTGTCCCAAAGATGTTTATATGGTGTATAGGTCATAATAGGAGCTTTCGGCGCCAAAAGCATTCCTTGAAATTTTCGGACGAAAAGTGACCATATCGGCGTTACCTTTCTTTGTCCACCAAAACTGTGTTGTGTTCGCTCAAATGTGTTCCAAACATGTTTATATGGTGTATAGGTCATAATAGGAGTTTTCTCTCTTCAAGTCATAATAGGAGCTTTCTGTGTGAAATGCTTTCCGTGTAATTTTCGGACCAAAAGTGACCATATCGGCATCACCTTTCTTTATCCACCAAAATTGTGTTGTTTTCGCTGAAATGTGTCCCAAACATGTTTATATGGTGTATAGGTCATAATAGGAGGTTTCTGCGCCAAAAGCTTTCATTGAAATTTTGGACCAAAAGTGACCATATCGGCGTCACCTTTCTTTATCTACCAAAACTGTGTAGTTTTCGCTCAAATGTGTCCCAACTATGTTTATATGGTTTATAGGTCATAATGGGAGAATTGAGCGCGAAAAGCATTCCGTCAAATTTTCGGACCAAAAGTGACAATATCGGCTAACCTTTCTTTATCCACCAAAACTGTGTTGTTTTCGCTCAAATGTGTCCAAAACATGTTTATATGGTGTATATGTCATAACAAGAGCTTTGTGCGCAAAAAGGTTTCCGTGAAATTTTCGGACTAAAAGTAACCATATCGGCGTCACCTTTCTTTATCCACCAAAACTGTGTTGTTTTCGCTCAAATGTGTCCCAAAGATGTTTGACAAGAGGAAAACCTGTCGTTGTTCCTGCCAAAGAATTACTCAAACCTACAACTAGTATAGTTGGTAAGAAAGAGGTCGATCCACAGGGAAATCTATTAAGTTCAAGTGGTTATCTAATCGCAAGTAAACAAAAAGAGAGTTTTTATGGGAAAAAGATCCGCCTTTTGTCAAAGCGGAAACAAGTAAACAAGGCAATGAAAGTTTTAGAATGCAATAGAGAGAAATAGGTTCACCTACAATTTGTCACTTTAATTGATGAATTTGATCCTTGTTTCAGCCTCTAGTTCTCTTCTTTTCCTATCAATGTCCTTGTCCAGATCTTAGGTAAATTACTAGTCCTACGAGTCCTACCAATCCTTATCTCTAAATAACCCTAACACGGGTAAGATTTAACCTAGAGATAGCATTAAGACTATGAATTAACCAAGGTATATGCAATATCAAGCTACGAGTCGATATTTAACATATATTCAACTTCCTACACATCCAATTAGTCCTACGAGTCCTAAAGGGATATGATTGCCACTTGGGTTAAGGTTCGCTACGAGGAATCTACAAAACCCTAGCAATTGAATGAATCTACTCTAACTAGTTGATCAGGCCAGAGAGAATAAAACACATTCAAGGAATTAAGCGCAAAGAAGTCAAAACATTCAAATAGGAATAAGAACTAGATTAAGAAACTCACAATTCAACAATCAAGATCCAAACTGTAGGCGAAACCTTCGAGAGTTTAGTTGCTCATGCTCAACGTGCTCTCAACAATTCTCAAAAGTGCATAAGGTGAATAATAGAATAACCTAAAAATGTCTTTTAAAGGCCTACAAAGGATCGGCCAAAAATAATACTAAAAACCCTAATTAAATTGAATAACTGAATCGGCGTTTCTGGACAGGCCGCGGGGCGGCTGGCTCAGGCGACGGGGCGGCCTGGCGATCAGCGAAATCCTTCGAGATGTCTTCGGGCCGCGGGGCGGCCAGGTCAGGCGACTGGGCGGCCAACGATTTCTTCCGCTTCTCTCCACGTGATTTGCTGTAGCTGATAATGCAATTCCTTTAATTCTTTAACTCCCCTCAAATTCATTCCACCTTGAATCACGATTCCTGAAATAAACCATAATGTTGTGTAGATTCCGCATCTTCCAACTCAACAAGTAATCATGTAAATGCAACTAAAATATGCAATATTTACACCCAAACTATACTAAATGCAATCTATTATGCACTACTAATATGCTCTATCAAATTCCCCCACACTTGAACCTTTGCTTGTCCTCAAGCAATAGAAAAAGTAACTTGCAACCCCACAGAATAGCCATTCATGTGTCAACCTCAATATTCTTTAAGTGTAGGAAAAACTAGCAAACACAATAGATTAATAACATCATAGCACATAATGTTCATGATTAATGAAATCAAGCAACCATATCCATTCTAGACCTCACAAGGAATATGTGTTTCACTCTCACTTAAGTGTTTAGGGTTAAATATTTACGCTCAAACTCAATCTTTAAAAACTTAGCTACAATAGTCTTGCACCAGTGTTCTAGCTCTCCACCGCTGGTGACTCTACACACAACAAAAATCATGAGGTCTTTCAATTGGGTTGTAATGGGGCCAAGGTAGAAAACATAAGGTATGGAACAATTTAGGCCATGTGGTGCTCATAATCCGGGAACTAAGGATGCAACCAAATTACAATACCACTCACAAGATCATACCATAACTCTACAATGTATACAACTCCAATCTCAAGCATCAAACTTTACAAACCATACTCAACTCATTCTCTTAATTTTTTTTTTCTTATGCTCTTCTTCATGCTATATCAAATGATTTTCCTTGACTTTTACCCCTAAGTGAATTTTATCCTCCTTAGGTCCCAAGTAATGTGTAAACTACTAGCAAGAATCAAAACATCTCATAAAAGTACTCCCAACATACAATCCATCACTCAAACCATCATCCACAATATGAATATTCCCCAACTATTCCTAATTCCCGGATGGGTCAGGCTATAATTGGCTATGGAAAAATCTTGTGGAGCTCAAAAGAATAGGCAATTAGGCTCAATATTGGCTTCAAGCAGAGGATAATATGCAAGGTGGGAATAGAGTCAAATAGGGCTAATAAAGGTGCCTCAATCATTTTTAAGTCATGTGCAGAAATCATAATATGCAGCCTTGAATAAGATATCTAAATGCAAGCCAAAGAGGAAGCAATTAAAGAGAGTACACTCAACAAGCAAGAGGACATAATATATTTTGTCCAAACATAGGCCAAAATAAACTCACCAGGTCATGTCTAGAACTTCAAGATCACCCAAAATCAAATATCTTATGTGCTCAATCATTAACCAACTATGCTCACCAAATAGTGTGGAAATCAGATATCAAAGGTTTTCAACAATCCAAGCACGTCATGGGGCATAAGTCTCAATAAATAAATTAGAGGACAAGTGGCATCCATATGGGAAAATAAGACCTAATCCTAGCTAATGCATAAATATAATAACATAAATAATATAATTTTCGGATTTTTTTTTCTTTTTTTTTTTTGCGAATAACATAGACTAACATCAACCAAAATATTCCAACATGCAATCTAAAGTCAAAATGCAACATAAAGATAAAGTACATGTCATGCAAGTCTTCCCCCCACACTTAATTCTGACATTGTCCTCAATGGCAAAAACATCAAAATAAACTGAAAGGGAAAAGAACAGAAAAAGAAAAAACTAACATGATCACTGTGGAGGTGGTGGTGGATAAGGTGGGAACTGAGGATATGCAAATCGGAAGAACTCCTCCTGTCTCTGTCTCTGCAGCTCCTGAGCCTCCCATGCAGCCTGCTGTCGTTGGAGCACCTGCTCCTGTAAGCGTCGCATCTCAGCCTGGCTCTCAACCATATCCGTTATGCTAGTCGTCAGCCCACGCACATCGCGACAGATGTCTCCTATATCAACATAAAGCTACTGCTGATGATCCCACATATCATCCTGACGACGGGAAATCATCTGCTGATGCTGCCACATGGTGTCCTGGAGCACAGCCATCTGCTGCTGCTGCTCCCACATAGTATCCTGTCGTAGAGACATCGCCGTCATCCTCTGCTGCAGCTCATAATAACCTGGACCAGCACCTACCCCAGATGTGCCAGAAGGTCCAGTATCTCCACCTCCTACATCCGTCTGCATCTCAGGAACACCACCATCATCGCCCTGATCATCATCATCTCCACCATCCTCATCCTCATCCTCATCATCCTCATCCTCATTGCCCATGAAGAAATTCTCCGTCGTAGGACCAAAGGGAAGCTGTCGGGGTAATCTAAGTTGAATCACCCCAAGATGGCCTGTCCTCCAGACCCACATCGGTGCTCTCCCCTCCAAATGGCCAGCTTTCCTCAGCTGGGCCTCATCATACAGAAATGAACCATGCAGGGCATCAGGGACAACGCTCAAATCAATACAATCCCGTGCTATGAGAGTGATAAGACCCCCAAAGCTAATCGTCGCTGTCTTGCGCTTGTCTATGATGTCCTTGCAGTTGAAAAGGAACAAATCTACCCAACCTGGAATAACTGGGCTCTCTAGCGTAAGACGCCACAAATATGACATATCCCGAAGTGAGATCTTGTTGACCTCAGCCTGGGCAAAGAAGGTGTTGGCTAAAACCTTATGGATCAGCCGTAATGCAGGGTGCCGAATACTCAAGTTGTATTGGCCCTTCTTGGCCTCAAACGGCACCCTAGTCGCCGCAAGCCAAAATGCAACAGGTCCCTCTCCCTTTGACTCATCAAACCAACCTGCGGTGGGTGCGGCTGTCACTCCAAAAAGTTGTCCCACTCTCTCCTTTGTCCTCGTGAACTCCTGTCCCAATAACCTAAACTCGATAGATGTAGACCGCACACTCAACGTAGCCAGGAATTCCTTAACTAAACCCGAATAGGTCGGAGCATTCTTATCTAAGAAATTTCCTAGGCCTCCATGTACTAACAACTGTCTAGTGCATACATCCATTTCTAACATCTGAAGGGTAGGTTCGTGAAAAAACTTGGTTTGAAAGAAATTCCTAGTATTCAGCGCGTTCCATCTCTCCTTCTGGCTCCTACTCATTCCATGGGGTCTAGACATGTTTGCTTAAAGCTATGAAATTAACCCAAGAAAAAGTTCGAAGTAAAAACTCACGAAAATGGATGTTTCTGCAGTGGCCGCGGGGCGGCGAGGGTAGGCGACGGGGCGGCCGGCGACAGGTGGCCGCTGGGCGGCAAGGCTGGCGACGGGGCAGGCCGGCGACGGTGGGCGACGGGGCGGCTGTTACGGCGACGGGGCGGCCTCAGAAAAACCGCCGGATCTGCAACTCCGACTTCCGATTTGCGCTCCGACGTCTCAAATTCCTCCCTCCGTTGGTGGATTTCTCCCAAAACCTTGAAGATCCTTCGAATCGGGTGTTTTTGGTTTAGATCTAGGAAGAATGAGGGGACAATGGAAGTTGTAAGTGGACAATGGAAGATATTGAAGAGAGGGGTGAGGTTTGTGAAGATTGAAGCTTGAGGGAGGAGTTTAATGGAGGTTTTGGGGTTGTGGGTGTGAGGTTGAAGATGAATATAGAGAAGATAGGTAAAGAGAGAGGGCGTGGGGGTGACTGGGGTGAGTGGATGGTGATAAAGGGGTGGATAGGGTTAAAGGGGGTGGGATATGGGGCCCACACGGGTCCCAATATTTTTTTTGTCATCCGTCAAGGGCCGCGGGGCGGCCAGGGCTGGCGACGGGGCGGCCAGCGATTGCGAAGAGATTTCGCTCGCTGTCGCGGCCGCGGGGCGGCCTGGCTGGCGATGGGGCGGCCCGCCCCTTTTTTGACCATCTCTACTTCTTTTTACCCTGCGGGGTTAGTATGCCGAAAACACCACAACTAAACTAAAAGAAAGTAACTAAATGCAATAAGAAAATAACATCTAAACTACTTACCTTGGGTTGCCTCCCAAGCAGCGCCTTTAGTTAACGTCGTTGGCTCGACATCATTACTCCCTAGTGATCCTCAATGCTTGGTTCACGGAGAACCAACTCATCACCATTCTCTTTGACAAAGTTCTCATAATATGGCTTCACGCGATGGCCATTTACTTTGAAGATGTCTCCATTCCTCTCATTGAGTAGCTCTATTGCACCATGAGAAAAGACATTAGTAATCACATATGGCCCTGCCCATCTAGAGCGAAGCTTACCTGGAAAGAGTTGAAGGCGCGATTGGAATAGAAGGACCTTGTCCCCAACTTTGAGGTCCTTTCGCAAAATATGCTTGTCGTGCCATGCCTTAGTCTTCTCCTTATAAGTGACGGAGTTGTCATAGGCATCCAGTCTCAACTCTTCCAACTCCTGCAGCTGAAGTTTCCTGAACTCCCCAACTTCATCCATTTGCATATTGCATTGTTTCACCGCCCAGTATGCCTTATGTTCGAGCTCGACAGGAAGATGGCAAGCCTTTCCATAAACTAATCGAAACGGAGACATCCCAATGGGAGTCTTGTAAGCCGTTCGATAAGCCCACAGAGCATCATCAAGTCTTACACTCCAATCCTTCCTGTTTGGGGCAACAGTCTTCTCCAAGATCGTCTTAATCTCGCGATTAGACACCTCAGCTTGCCCATTAGTCTGGGGGTGGTATGCAGTAGACACTCTCTGCGTAACATGATATTTCTTTAATAAAGCACTTACCGTCTTATTGCAGAAATGAGTCCCTTTATCACTGATCAATGCTTTCGGCACTCCGAATCTAGAGAATAGCTCTTTGAGGAAACCTGCAACAACTTTTGAATCATCAGTCCTGGTGGCCTTCGCCTCCACCCACTTGGAGACGTAGTCCACCGCAAGCAAAATATACAAGTTCCCAAACGAGCTAGGGAATGGTCCTATGAAGTCAATGCCCCAAATATCAAAAATCTCACAAAATAGCATGCGGGTTTGTGGCATCTCATTCCTCTTAGAAAGATTCCCAACTCTCTGACAGCGATCACAGGATTTACAAAAAGCATATGAATCACGAAATATATGCGGCCAAAAGAACCCTACCTCAAGTACCTTTCTTGCTGTCTTTTGTGGTCCAAAGTGCCCACCACATTCATGTGAATGACAGAAATTAAGGACAGATTGTACCTCATCGTCGGGAAGACACCGACGTATTACTTGATCAGCGCAATGCTTCCATAGGTATGGATCATCCCAAACGTAGAAGCGAGCATCATGGCGTATCTTGTCCTTTTGAGCCTTGGAAAAGTTGGGTGGAAACTCCTGCGAAACTAAAAAGTTCACCAAATTAGCGAACCAAGGGCGGGGAATAGAACTTACCTTCAAAAGAAGTTCAATATCAGATTCGGCAGAGGCCGCGGGGCGGCCAGGGTCAGCCGCGGGGCGGCCGTCGACAGGTGGCCGCGGGGCGGCCAGTCCGGCGACGGGGCGGCTGGAGACGCTGAAAACCTGCAACAACTCTTCGTCAGGAAAACTCCCCAAGATATGTGATTGCTCGTCCTGCCCATTCTTCCCCTGCAATATACGACTTAGATGATCTGCAACAAGGTTCTCCGCACCCTTTTTGTCCCTGATTTCGATGTCAAACTCGCTTAAAAGCAAGATCCATCTAATCAATCTTGGCTTGGCCTCTTTTTTCGTCAAAAGGTAACGAAGCGCTGCATGGTCAGTATACATAATAACTTTTGTACCAAGCAAATAAGATCTAAATTTCTCAAGGGCAAAAACAATAGCAAGGAGTTCCTTCTCTGTAGTTGAGTAGTTCCTTTGGGCGCCATTCAACGTCAGAGATGCATAGTAGATCACATGAGAGCTCTTCCCCTCTTTTTATCCAAGCACGGCTCCTACGGCGTAGTCACTAGCGTCACACATCAATTCGAAGGGTTGGGACCAATTTGGCGCTTGTATGATTGGTGCACTAGTAAGACAAGTCTTCAACTCATCAAATGCCATCCTGCACTTCTCATCAAAAGCAAAAGTGACCTCCTTCTTCAGTAGCTCGCACAAGGGTGAGGTGATCTTTGAGAAATCCTTAATAAACCTGCGATAGAATCCTGCATGGCCTAAAAAGGAACGCACTTCACGCACATTAGTAGGATAAGGCAATGATTGAATGATGTCTATCTTTGCCTTATCAACCTCAATCCCTTTATGTGAGACAATGTGACCTAAAACAATGCCCTCCTCAACCATAAAGTGACACTTCTCTGAATTGAGCACTAAGTTAGTGTCCACACACCTTCTAAGCACAAGTGCCAAATGGTTTAAGCAAGCATCCAAACTATCACCATGTACAGTAAAGTCATCCATAAAAACCTCAATGAATTGCTCTATATATTCAGAAAAAATGCTTACCATACACCGTTGGAATGTCCCAGGAGCGTTGCACAAGTCAAAAGGCATCCTGCGATATGCAAAAGTGTCAAACGGACAAGTGAATGTCGTCTTTTCTTGATCCTCCGGTGCGATGGCTATCTGAAAGTAACCTGAATATCCATCTAAAAAGCAATAATATGGACGACCAGCGAGCCGTTCAAGCATCTGATCAATAAAAGGTAAGGGAAAGTGATCTTTTCGAGTTACCGCATTCAGCTTGCGATAATCGATACAAACTCTCCAGCCTGATTGGACTCTGGTAGGGACCAACTCACCTTCTTTGTTCTCAACCACTGTTATGCCTCCCTTCTTTGGTACTACCTGCGTTGGACTAACCCATTGACTATCAGAGATGGGATAGATCATACCTGCCTGAAGGAGTTTCAGCACCTCCTTCTTTACTACATCCATCATAGGTGGGTTGAGTCTCCGTTGAGGTTGCCTGGAAGGTTTGGCTCCCTCTTCTAACAAGATTCTGTGCATGCAAGTAGCTGGGCTGATTCCCTTAATGTCCGCTATGGTCCATCCCAGAGCGGTCTTATGTTCTTTGATCACCGCCACCAACCTATCCTCTTGTTCCTTAGTAAGCTTGTTGGAGATAATGACAGGCAAGGTATCACCTTCCCCCACGAATGCATACTTCAAATGCTCAGGAAGTGGCTTGAGCTCAACAACGGGTGCCTGCACAATAGAAGTTAAGAGCTTCTCGCTCGAACCGGTGAGTTCCATAGGCGTACCTACCTGCAAATGAGTAGGAAGGGTGGACAAGTCTCTTATAGTCACCTGCAGGTTAGTAGACAAAGCATAATTCAATGACAACTCCTCAATAGGAGCTTCTAAAGCAACATGCAGGTCATCTACACAACTCATGTCAAAAGTATCCTGCATACAAGTATCAATGGCATCTACAAAGCATAAGGAAGGATCATCAGAAGGGAATTTCATTGCATCATAAATATTATATTCAACCTTCTCACCATCGAATTCCATAGTTAATGAGCCAGAATACACATCAATTTTTGTCTTAGCAGTCTTCAAAAAGGGTCTTCCTAAGATAATAGGGGACTCTTGGTTACCATGCTCCATGTCTAAGACAAAAAAGTCAGCAGGAAAGATCAAGTTGTCAACCATGACCAAAACATCCTCTACTATACCTCTAGGATAAGCATTTGAGCGGTCCGCTAGTTGGATCACCACTCTAGTCTCATGCAAAGGTCCTAAGCCTAATGATTCATATAAAGAATAAGGCAAGACATTAATAGATGCACCTAAGTCTAACAAAGCTTTATCAAACTTAGTCTCACCTATCACACATGGGATTGTAAACATGCCAGGGTCGCTACATTTCTTAGGCATACGCTTTTGAAACACAGCAGACACATGTTCGCTTACCTTAATCTTCTGCTTCCCTTTCAACTTCTGATTCCTCTTTATGGTGCAAAGCTCCTTAAGAAATTTAGCATAACGAGGAATACTTTTAATCAATTTGAGTAAGGGAATGTTTACCTCGCACTTACTAAATGTCTCAAAGATCTCTTTGTCATTCTCAGGCCTCCTTGTATCTCTAAGAGCTTCAGGAAAAGGAGGAACAGGTTTGTAAGAATTTAAAGGAGGGAATTCAGGCCTTACATAGGAGTCGGCAGGTTCGTCAGGGGCAAGGCCGCGGGGCGGCTCAGGGTGGCGACGGGGCGGCTCGCCGAACTCTGCATCTGCAGAATCGCCTTGGCCGCGGGGCGGCTCATGAGGGCGACGGGGCGGCTCGCCGAAATCTGCATCTGCAGAATCACCTTGGCCGCGGGGCGGCTTATGGGGGCGACGGGGCGGCTCGTGATTACGCAGCTCTCCTTCTCCTTTGTCTTGATGCATCTCAGGTTCTCCATAGTTTTCGTCATCCTGGTGAGTATTAATCAGTTCCTTACCACTTCTTAGCGTTATTGCGCTGACGTTCTCCTTAGGATTCACCACCGTTTGAGATGGTAGCTTTCCTGAGTCCTTAGCCTGCAATTCACTTACCGATTGAGCCAATTGGCCTACATGTTTCTCAAGATTCTTTGAGTGCTCAACGTGGCTCATGAGTATCCTAGTGAGGGTTTTGATAGGGTCCTTAGTTGATTGATCCCCTGCGGGGGGTGCTCTCTGTCTCGAATCGAATTATTGTTGAGGCCTTTGTTGGTGTCCCCCTTGCGGATTGTAAGGGGCTTGGTTATTACCATAGCCATACCCCTGGTAACCTGCATTATAATTGTTATTGAATTGATTTGGGTTACCATAGTTACCATACCTAGACTTCTGCGGGACAAAGTTTCCCATGGCGTTGAGCTCAACATTAGGATCCTGAAGTAGCGGGCACATATCGTTTGGATGTAAAGGATCAGCACATAGCCCACATGCTTTGAGTTCCTGAGGGGTCCCTTTGAGCATCATCCTTCTCATCATCTCCTTCATCTCCATCATATCAGCTTGTAAATTGGAGCTTGAAGAATCCACAGCCAGTACTCCACGGGGGTTCGCCCTCTTGCTATATTGTCTAGACCCTTCAGCAAGCTCTGAGAACAAATCCATAGCATCATTTGGGGTCTTGTTGAGAATGTTACCCCCACTAGCGGCATTCACCATTCGACGCTCATCATCAAGCAAACCTCCATGCAAATAAAGTACCAAATCCTGTTGTGAGTAACCATGGTAGGGGCAACTTGAGCAGAGCTTTTTGAATCGCTCCACATACTCATACAGGGTCTCAGTTGCTAATTGCTCGATGTTGCTGATGGCCTTTTTGAGAAAGTTCAGCTTTGTCGCAGGGAAGTACTTCTCTAAGAACAACCTTTTCATCTCTGTCCAGGTAGTAATGCTCCCTGCAGGCAAATAATAAAACCAATCATTAGCTGAATCTTTTAATGTGAAAGGAAAAGCTCGCAGCTTGATTTGGTCCTCTGTGACATCTGCGGGTCTCATGCTCTCAATGATAGCATGGAACTCCGCCAAATGTTTGTTGGGATCCTCGCCACTTAACCCATGGAACTTAGGTAGAAAGTGGATCCATTGAGCCTTAAACTCGAACTTGGTCCCATCAGCAAGCGCTGGAAACTGCACCGCCAATGGTTGTGTTTGAAGATTCGGTGCGGTGAGTTGCCTTAAGGTTTGGTTCGCGTTATCTAACGCGTTGTCACCCATCTCTGCAGTTCCTTCGGCTTCTTGATCAAAAGGTAATTCGCTAGAGTTGTTGAGAACCTCCCGCCTTAGGTTGGAAAGAGTCCTCTTAATCTCTGAATCAAAAGGAAGTAAAGATGGATTAGTAGCACGGGTGCGGACCATAAACGTGGTCCACACCAAGGTTAGCGATTAAACAACACAAGAAATTAAAAAGATTTCCCCGGCAACGGCGCCAAATTTGACAAGAGGAAAACCTGTCATTGTTCCTGCCAAAGAATTACTCAAACCTACAACTAGTATAGTTGGTAAGAAAGAGGTCGATCCACAGGGAAATCTATTAAGTTCAAGTGGTTATCTAATCGCAAGTAAACAAAAAGAGAGTTTTTATGGGAAAAAGATCCGCCTTTTGTCAAAGCGGAAACAAGTAAACAAGGCAATGAAAGTTTTAGAATGCAATAGAGAGAAATAGGTTCACCTACAATTTGTCACTTTAATTGATGAATTTGATCCTTGTTTCAGCCTCTAGTTCTCTTCTTTTCCTATCAATGTCCTTGTCCAGATCTTAGGTAAATTACTAGTCCTACGAGTCCTAGCAATCCTTATCTCTAAATAACCCTAACACGGGTAAGATTTAACCTAGAGATAGCATTAAGACTATGAATTAACCAAGGTATATGCAATATCAAGCTACGAGTCGATATTTAACATATATTCAACTTCCTACACATCCAATTAGTCCTACGAGTCCTAAAGGGATATGATTGCCACTTGGGTTAAGGTTCGCTACGAGGAATCTACAAAACCCTAGCAACTGAATGAATCTACTCTAACTAGTTGATCAGGCCAGAGAGAATAAAACACATTCAAGGAATTAAGCGCAAAGAAGTCAAAACATTCAAATAGGAATAAGAACTAGATTAAGAAACTCACAATTCAACAATCAAGATCCAAACTGTAGGCGAAACCTTCGAGAGTTTAGTTGCTCATGCTCAACGTGCTCTCAACAATTCTCAAAAGTGCATAAGGTGAATAATAGAATAACCTAAAAATGTCTTTTAAAGGCCTACAAAGGATCGGCCAAAAATAATACTAAAAACCCTAATTAAATTGAATAACTGAATCGGCGTTTCTGGACAGGCCGCGGGGCGGCTGGCTCAGGGGACGGGGCGGCCAACGATTTTTTTCGCTTCTCTCCACGTGATTTGCTGTAGCTGATAATGCAATTCCTTTAATTCTTTAACTCCCCTCAAATTCATTCCACCTTGAATCACGATTCCTGAAATAAACCATAATGTTGTGTAGATTCCGCATCTTCCAACTCAACAAGTAATCATGTAAATACAACTAAAATATGCAATATTTACACCCAAACTATACTAAATGCAATCTATTATGCACTACTAATATGCTCTATCAATGTTTATATGGTGTATAGGTCATAATAGGAGCTTTTTGCGCTAAAAGCATCCCTTGAAATTTTCGGACGAAAAGTTACCATATCGACGTCACCTTTCTTTATCCACCAGACCTGTGTTGTTTTCGCTCAAATGTGTCCCTAAGATGTTTATATGGTGTATAGGTCATAATAGGAGCTTTCGGCGCCAAAAGCATTCCTTGAAATTTTCGGACGAAAAGTGACCATATCGGCGTTACCTTTCTTTGTCCACCAAAACTGTGTTGTTTTCGCTCAAATGTGTTCCAAACATGTTTATATGGTGTATAGGTCATAATAGGAGCTTTCTCTCTTCAAGTCATAATAGGAGCTTTCTGTGCGAAATGCTTTCCGTGTAATTTTCGGACCAAAAGTGACCATATCGGCGTCACCTTTCTTTATCCACCAAAATTGTGTTGTTTTCGCTCAAATGTGTCCCAAACATGTTTATATGGTGTATAGGTCATAATGGGAGAATTGAGCGCGAAATGCATTCCGTCAAATTTTCGGACCAAAAGAGACAATATCGGCTAACCATTCTTTATCCACCAAAACCGTGTTGTTTTCGCTCAAATGTGTCCAAAACATGTTTATATGGTGTATATGTCATAATAAGAGCTTTGTGTGCAAAAAGCTTTCCGTGAAATTTTCGGACCAAAAGTAACCATATCGGCGTCACCTTTCTTTATCCACCAAAACTGTGTTGTTTTCACTCAAATGTGTCCCAAAGATGTTTATATGGTGTATAGGTCATAATAGGAGCATTCTGCGCCAAAAGCATTCCTTGAAATTTTCGGACGAAAAGTGACCATATCGGCGTCACCTTTCTTTATCCACCAGGACTGTGTTGTTTTCGCTCAAATGTGTCCAAAGCATGTTTATGTGGTTTATATGTCATAATGGGAGCATTGTGCGCGAAAAGCTTTCCGTGAAATTTTCGGACGAAAAGTGACCATATCGGCGTCACCTTTCTTTGTCCACCAAAACTGTGTTGTTTTCGCTCAAATGTGTTCCAAACATGTTTATGTGGTACATAGGTCATAATAGGAGGAGGTTTTGGAGGCATGAGTGAGAGTCTAGTGAGAGAAACTCTCTTTTGAGGCTCTTACTTTTCTCTTCTCTTGGATATGCCCAAACCTCCACCAACGGTTATCAAATTAAAAAATGGGTTTGATTATAAAACTCAAATCTTTGGGTGTATACTGATGGAGTGTCGTGCTCATAAATCTATATCACAAATTGTTATGAGGAGTTATTATTTTTGGCAATGATTCGGTGGAGTCCTATTGGAGCTGCTGTCACCCTATCCCCTTGTCTCCTACTCTGCCGTTGTGGATGTCTTCTCCAGATCTGGGCTGTAAGTTCTTGTTCCTCCACTTCTCCCAGATCTGGTTTTTGCTCTTGTGGAGTGACTGCTCTTGGGTGCTTTGCCGGCACCGCTTGTCTTTAGGACCCGCGGGTAAGAGGGTGGGTGCTGCTTAGTACTTGGGGTGCCCGAAAGGGCTTGATGAGGTGTTGGGTGCGTCTCCCCTAGCCTCTTTCTTTGTCGCTTGGGTTCGAGCAGCGTGGGTGGTGCTGCTCCTTGCTGCTCGGCTCCGGTGTTGGTTTGTAGCGTCCTTGGTGGTTGCTTGGTCTGAGCATGGTGTGGTGAGTGTTGTGACGATGGTGCACAGCTGGGGTTTGCATTTTAATTTAATTTTATTTAGGTGCCTAGCTGGTGCGCAGCTTCTAGGCATGTGGTGGTGCTTGACATCTTTGTATTTGTGCTTTTGGCATACGTGCTTTGTCCTCTTCTGCTGCACCTAGTTCTTGTTGCCTTAATTTGATGCTAATTTATTTTGAGGTTCACGGATTTCCATTTTATTTGGCTGTTGGGAGCTTGAAAGTGGGCATCACTATTATTATTTCGGAGCCTAATTTCGAGGTATGGGTTAGTGCTCCATGTGGTTCATTGTATTGCCTACTTTCTTGTTTCCGCTTCTGGATGGATGTGTTCTCTGGACGCTTGGGATGCAATTGGGTGTTGAGGCTGCGAGTTTCGTAGGTGGTTGGTGGGGTCTCGGCGTGTCTTGAGCACTGGTGTTCCTCTCTTCTCTAAGTGTTGGGGATTGGGTGCTAACCGGACTTGTGGTCTTCTCCTAAATCCCCACATCGGCATGCTACTTTTGTGTAAGTGCTTCATGTTACGGCTGCCATGGTGTGGATCGGGACTATGGTTTTTCCATTTCTCTTGGCTTAGTTGCTCTTTCCCCTCTCCTCCCAAGAGGGGCTTGGCTGTTTGGGGACTATTGAAGCCTTGTACGGGTGCAGGTATAGGTGTTTTGCTTTGTCCTTTCTGATTTAGGGGCTGATTGCTTACCGTGGATGTTTTTGCCCTCCGTATTCCCACATCGGCAGACTACTCTTGCGTATGTGCCTAAAGCTATGTTTTCCCTGGTGTGGACTGGGGTGTGTTTGTGTTGCATGTCTGGGCTTACGGTCATCCTCTATTTCTGTTGGGTCAAAGATTGATGGTTAGGAGTGTTTGGTTCGGAGTTTCTGCTTCTCTCTCCTACTGTTTTGGGGGTTGTGTGTTTGATGGAGGTGCAATACGGTCCATACTCCCACATCGACAGGCTACTCTTGTTATTGTGCTTAATGCTATGTTTGTGCTGGTGTGGACTGGGGTGTGGTTGCGTTGCGAGTTTGGTCACACAGGCAGCTCTTAATCTGTTTGGGTGGAAGCTTGTTGGGTTGAAGTGTTTGGTTCGAGTAGATGTGGACGTGTTTCGGCCTTGTGCGGGGCTGATTGATGGATGTTGGGGAGTGTAGTAGTGGTTTGTTGCCTAGGTTTTGTGTACTCGCTCTTGAGTGACTCAGCTACACTTGTAGGTCAAGTGCATGATTGGACCTCGGGCTTCTATACAATGATACTACCCCCTTAATTTTTGCCTTTCTTGCCTTTGCAAAGCTCCTTTCGTAGGTTGAGATTAGTAGGAGTAGTTGGTATTGTGAGTGGTTGGATGTGTATGAGAGTTTGAGTTAGTTGGTGTGTTTGGGAGTTTGGCAGTATGTTTAACCACTTTTTACGTAAGACCCTGTGTTATGTCTTACTTTTTTTGTAACTTCTTGGCGTTTATGCTACCTATCTATCTATTTACCTATTCAAGTCATATTAGGAGGTTTCTCTCTTCAAGTCATAATAGGAGCTTTGTGCACGAAATGCTTTCCGTGTAATTTTCGGACCAAAAGTGACCATATCGGCGTCACCTTTCTTTATCCACCAAAATTGTGTTGTTTTCGCTCAAATGTATCCCAACCATGTTTATATGGTTTATAGGTCATAATGGGGGAATTGTGCGCGAAAAGCTTTCCGTCAAATTTTCGGACCAAAAGTGACAATATCGGCGTCACCTTTCTTTATCCACCAAAACTGTGTTATTTTCGCTCAAATGTGTCCCAAAGATGTTTATATGGTGTATAGGTTATAATAGGAGCTTTCTGCGCCGAAAGCATTCCTTGAAATTTTCTGACGAAAAGTGACCATATCGGCGTCACCTTTCTTTATCCACCACAACTGTGTTGCTTTCGCTCAAATGTGTCCCAAACATGTTTATATGGTTTATAGGTCATAATGGGAGCATTGTGCGCGAAAAGCTTTCCGTGAAATTTTCGGACCAAAAGTGACCATATCGGCGTCACCTTTCTTTGTTCACCAAAACTGTGTTGTTTTCGCTCAAATGTGTTCCAAACATGTTTATATGGTGTATAGGTCATAATAGGAGCTTTCTCTCTTCAAGTCATAATAGGAGCTTTCTGCGCGAAATGTTTTCCATGTAATTTTCGGACCAAAAGTGACCATATCGGCGTCACCTTTCTTTATCCACCAAAATTGTGTTGTTTTCGCTCAAATGTGTCCCAAACATGTCTATATGGTGTATAGGTCATAGTAGGAGCTTTCTGCGCCAAAAGCTTTCCTTGAAATTTCGGACCAAAAGTGACCATATCGGCGTCACCTTTCTTTATCCACCAAAACTGTGTTATTTTCGCTCAAATGTATCCCAACCATGTTCATATGGTTTATAGGTCATATTGGGAGAATTGTGCACGAAAAGCTTTCCGTCAAATTTTCGGACCAAAAGTGACAATATCGGCGTCACCTTTCTTTATCCACCAAAACTGTGTTGTTTTCGCTCAAATCTGTCCAAAACATGTTTATATGGTGTATAGGTCATAATAGGAGCTTTCTGTGCAATAAGCTTGCCGTGAAATTTTCGGACCAAAAGTAACCATATCGGCATCACCTTTCTTTATCCACCAAAACTGTATTGTTTTCGCTCAAATGTGTTCCAAACATGTTTATATGGTGTATAGGTTATTATAGGAGCTTTCTCTCTTCAAGTCATTATAGGAGCTTTCTGCGCGAAATGCTTTCCGTGTAATTTTCGGACCAAAAGTGACCATATCGGCGTCACTTTTCTTTATCCTCCAAAACTGTGTTGTTTTCGCTCAAATGTGTCCCAAACATATTTATATGGTGTATAGGTCATATTAAGAGCTTTCGGCGCAAAAATGTTTCTTTGAAATTTTCGGACCAAAAGTGACCATATCGGCGTCACCTTTCTTTATCCACCAAAACTGTGTTTTTTTCGCTCAAATGTGTTCCCAACATGTTTATATGGTGTATAGGTCATAATAGGAGCTTTCTCTCTTCATGTCATAATAGGAGCTTTCTGCGCGAAATGCTTTCCGTGTAATTTTCGACCAAAATTGACCATATCGTCGTCACCTTTCTTTATCCACAAAAACTTTGTTGTTTTCGCTCAAATGTGTCCCAAACATGTTTATATTGTTTATAGGTCATAATGGGAGCATTATGCGCGAAAAGCTTTCCGTGAAATTTTCTGACCAAAACTGACCATATTTGTGTCACCTTTCTTTATCCACCAAAATTGTGTTGTTTTCGCTCAAATGTGTCGCAAACATGTTTATATGGTTTATAGGTCATAATTGGAGTGTTGTGCGCGAAAAGCTTTCCGTGTAATTTTCGGACCAAAAGTAACCATATCGACGTCACCTTTCTTTATCCACCAAAATTGTGTTGTTTTCACTCAAATGTGTCCCAAACATGTTTATATGGTGTATAGGTCATAATAGATGCTTTCTGCACAAAAAGATTTCCGTGGAATTTTAGGACCAAAAGTAACCATATCGGCGTCACCTTTCTTTATCCCCCAAAACTGTGTTGTTTTCGCTCAAATGAGTCCCAAAAATGTTTATATGGTGTATAGGTCATAATATGAGCTTTCTCTCTTCAAGTCATAATAGGAGCTTTCTGCGCGAAATGCTTTCCGTGTAATTTTCGGACCAAAAGTGACCATATCGGCGTCACTTTTCTTTATCCTCCAAAACTGTGTTGTTTTCGCTCAAATGTGTCCCAAACATATTTATATGGTGTATAGGTCATAATAAGAGCTTTCTGTGCAAAAATGTTTCCTTGAAATTTTCGGACCAAAAGTGACCATATCGGCGTCACCTTTCTTTATCCACCAAAACTGTGTTTTTTTCGCTCAAATGTGTTCCCAACATGTTTATATGGTGTATAGGTCATAATAGGAGCTTTCCCTCTTCAAGTCGTAATAGGAGCTTTCTGCGCGAAATGCTTTCCGTGTAATTTTCGGACCAAAATTGACCATATCGTCGTCACCTTTCTTTATCCACAAAAACTTTGTTGTTTTCGCTCAAATGTGTCCCAAACATGTTTATATTGTTTATAGGTCATAATGGGAGCATTATGCGCGAAAAGCTTTCCGTGAACTTTTCTGACCAAAACTGACCATATCGGTGTCACCTTTCTTTATCCACCAAAATTGTGTTGTTTTCGCTCAAATGTGTCGCAAACATGTTTATATGGTTTATAGGTCATAATTGGAGTGTTGTGTGCGAAAAGCTTTCCGTGTAATTTTCGGACCAAAAGTTACCATATCGACGTCACCTTTCTTTATAAACCAAAATTGTGTTGTTTTCGCTCAAATGTGTCCCAAACATGTTTATATGGTGTATAGGTCATAATAGAAGCTTTCTGCACAAAAAGATATCCGTGGAATTTTAGGACCAAAAGTAACCATATCGGCGTCACCTTTCTTTATCTACCAAAACTGTGTTGTTTTCGCTCAAATGTGTCCCAAAAATATTTATATGGTGTGTAGGTCATAATAGGAGCTTTCTGCACAAAAAGCTTTCCGTGAAATTTTCGGACCAAAAGTAACCATATCAGCGTCACCTTTCTTTATCCACCAAAATTGTGTTGTTTTCACTCAGATGTGTCCCAAACAAGTTTATATGGTTTATAGGTCATAATGGGAGCATTGTGCGCGAAAATCGTTCCATGAAATTTTTAAACCAAAAGTGACAATATCGGCGTCACCTTTCTTTGTCCACCAAAACTGTGTTATTTTCGCTCAAATGTGTTCCAAATATGTTTATATGGTGTATAGGTCATAATAGGAGCTTTCTCCCTTCAAGTCATAATAGGAGCTTTCTGCGCGAAATGCTTTTCGTGTATTTTTCGGACCAAAAGTGACCATATCGTCATCACCTTTCTTTATCCACAAAAACCGTGTTGTTTTCGCTCAAATGTGTCGCAAACATGTTTATATGGTTTATAGGTCATAATTGGAGTGTTGTGCGCGAAAAGCTTTCCGTGTAATTTTCGGACCAAAAGTGAACATATCGGCGTCACTTTTCTTTATCCTCCAAAACTGTGTTGTTTTCGCTCAAATGTGTCCCAAACATATTTATATGGTGTATAGGTCATAATAAGAGCTTTCTGCGCAAAAATGTTTCCTTGAAATTTTCGGACCAAAAGTGACCAAATCGGCGTCACCTTTCTTTATCCACCAAAACTGTGTTGTTTTCACTCAAATGTGTTCCAAACATGTTTATATGGTGTATAGGTCATAATAGGAGCTTTCTCTCTTCAAGTCATAATAGGAGCTTTCTGCGCGAAATGCTTTCCGTGTAATTTTCGGACCAAAATTGACCATATCGTCGTCACCTTTCTTTATCCACAAAAACTTTGTTGTTTTCGCTCAAATGTGTCCCAAACATGTTTATATTGTTTATAGGTCATAATGGGAGCATTATGCGCGAAAAGCTTTCCGTGAAATTTTCTGACCAAAACTGACCATATCTGTGTCACCTTTCTTTATCCACCAAAATTGTGTTGTTTTCGCTCAAATGTGTCGCAAACATGTTTATATGGTTTATAGGTCATAATTGGAGTGTTGTGCGCGAAAAGCTTTCCGTGTAATTTTCGGACCAAAAGTGACCATATCGACGTCACCTTTCTTTATCCACCAAAATTGTGTTGTTTTCGCTCAAATGTGTCCCAAACATGTTTATATGGTGTATAGGTCATAATAGAAGCTTTCTGCACAAAACGATTTCCGTGGAATTTTAGGACCAAAAGTAACCATATCGGCATCACCTTTCTTTATCCACCAAAACTGTGTTGTTTTCGCTCAAATGTGTCCCAAAAATGTTTATATGGTGTATAGGTCAAAATAGGAGCTTTCTCTCTTCAAGTCATAATAGGAGCTTTCTGCGCGAAATGCTTTCCGTGTAATTTTCGGACCAAAAGTGACCATATCGGCGTCACTTTTCTTTATCCTCCAAAACTGTGTTGTTTTCGCTCAAATGTGTCCCAAACATATTTATATGGTGTATAGGTCATAATAAGAGCTTTCTGCGCAAAAATGTTTCCTTGAAATTTTCGGACCAAAAGTGACCATATCGGCGTCACCTTTCTTTATCCACCAAAACTGTGTTTTTTTCGCTCAAATGTGTTCCCAACATGTTTATATGGTTTATAGGTCATAATAGGAGCTTTCTCTCTCCAAGTCGTAATAGGAGCTTTCTGCGCGAAATGCTTTCCGTGTAATTTTCGGACCAAAATTGACCATATCGTAGTCACCTTTCTTTATCCACAAAAACTTTGTTGTTTTCGCTCAAATGTGTCCCAAACATGTTTATATTGTTTATAGGTCATAATGGGAGCATTATGCGCGAAAAGTTTTCCGTGAAATTTTCTGACCAAAACTGACCATATCGGTGTCACCTTTCTTTATCCACCAAAATTGTGTTGTTTTCGCTCAAATGTGTCGCAAACATGTTTATATGGTTTATAGGTCATAATTGGAGTGTTGTGTGCGAAAAGCTTTCCGTGTAATTTTCGGACCAAAAGTGACCATATCGACGTCACCTTTCTTTATAAACCAAAATTGTGTTGTTTTCGCTGAAATGTGTCCCAAACATGTTTATATGGTGTATAGGTCATAATAGAAGCTTTCTGCACAAAAAGATATCCGTGGAATTTTAGGACCAAAAGTAACCATATCGGCGTCACCTTTCTATATCCACCAAAACTGTGTTGTTTTCGCTCAAATGTGTCCCAAAAATGTTTATATGGTGTATAGGTCATAATAGGAGCTTTCTGCACAAAAAGCTTTCCGTGAAATTTTCGGACCAAAAGTAACCATATCAGCGTCACCTTTCTTTATCCACCAAAATTGTGTTGTTTTCACTCAGATGTGTCCCAAACAAGTTTATATGGTTTATAGGTCATAATGGGAGCATTGTGCGCGAAAAGCTTTCCATGATATTTTTAAACCAAAAGTGACAATATCGGCGTCACCTTTCTTTGTCCACCAAAACTGTGTTATTTTCGCTCAAATGTGTTCCAAACATGTTTATATGGTGTATAGGTCATAATAGGTGCTTTCTCCCTTCAAGTCATAATAGGAGCTTTCTGCGCGAAATGCTTTTCGTGTATTTTTCGGACCAAAAGTGACCATATCGTCATCACCTTTCTTTATCCACAAAAACTGTGTTGTTTTCGCTCAAATGTGTCCCAAACATGTTTATATGGTTTATAGGTCATAATTGGAGGATTGTACGCGAAAAGCTTTCTGTGTAATTTTCGGACCAAAAGTGACCATATCGGCGTCTCCTTTCTTTATCCACCAAAACTGTGTTGTTATCGCTCAAATGTGTCCCAAACATGTTTATATGGTGTATAGGTTATAATAGAAGCTTTCTGCGCCAAAAGCTTTCCTTTAAATTTTCGGACCAAAAGTGACCAAATCGGCGTCACCTTTCTTTATCCACCAAAACTGTGTTGTTTTCACTCAAATGTGTTCCAAACATGTTTATATGGTGTATAGGTCATAATAGTAGCTTTCTCTCTTCAAGTCATAATAGGAGCTTTCTGCGCGAAATGCTTTCAATGTAATTTTCGAATAAAAAGTGACCATATCGGCATCCCTTTTCTTTATCAACCAAAACTGTGTTGTTTTCACTCAAATGTGTCCTAAACATGTTTATATGGTGTATAGGTCATAATAAGAGCTGTCTGTGCAAAAAGCTTTCCTTGAAATTTTCGGACCAAAAGTGACCATATCGGCATCATCTTTCTTTATCCACCAAAACTGTGTTGTTTTCGCTCAAATGTGTCGCAAACATGTTTATATGGTTTATAGGTCATAATGGGAGCATTGTGCGCGAAAAGGTTCCCGTGTAATTTTCGGACCAAAAGTGACCATATCAGCGTCACCTTTCTTTATCCACCAAAATTGTGTTGTTTTCACTCAAATGTGTCCCAAACAAGTTTATATGGTTTATAGGTCATAATGGGAGCATTGTGCTCGAAAAGCTTTCCATGAAATTTTTAAACCAAAAGTGACAATATCGGCGTCACCTTTCTTTGTCCACCAAAACTGTGTTATTTTCGCTCAAATGTGTTCCAAACATGTTTATTTGGTGTATAGGTCATAATAGGAGCTTTCTCCCTTCAAGTCATAATAGGAGCTTTCTGCGCGAAATACTTTTCGTGTAATTTTCAGACCAAAAGTGACCATATCGTCATCACCTTTGTTTATCCACAAAAACTGTGTTGTTTTCGCTCAAATGTGTCCCAAACATGTTTATATGGTTTATAGGTCATAATTGGAGCATTGTACGCGAAAAGATTTCTGTGTAATTTTCGGACCAAAAGTGACCATATCGGCGTCACCTTTCTTTATCCACCAAAACTGTGTTGTTATCGCTCAAATGTGTCCCAAACATGTTTATATGGTGTATAGGTTATAATAGAAGCTTTCTGCACCAAAAGTTTTCCTTTAAATTTTCGGACCAAAAGTGACCAAATCGGCGTCACCTTTCTTTATCCACCAAAACTGTGTTGTTTTCACTCAAATGTGTTCCAAACATGTTTATATGGTGTATAGGTGATAATAGGAGCTTTCTCTCTTCAAGTCATAATAGGAGCTTTCTGCGCGAAATGCTTTCATTGTAATTTTCGAATAAAAAGTGACCATATCGGCATCACTTTTCTTTATCGACCAAAACTGTGTTGTTTTCACACAAATGTGTCCCAAACATGTTTATATGTTGTATAGGTCATAATAGAAGCTTTCTGCACAAAAAGATATCCGTGGAATTTTAGGACCAAAAGTAACCATATCGGCGTCACCTTTCTTTATCCACCAAAACTGTGTTGTTTTCGCTCAAATGTGTCCCAAAAATGTTTATATGGTGTATAGGTCATAATAAGAGCTTTCTGCGCAAAAATGTTTCCTTGAAATTTTCGGACCAAAAGTGACCATATCGGCGTCACCTTTCTTTATCCACCAAAACTGTGTTTTTTTCGCTCAAATGTGTTCCCAACATGTTTATATGGTGTATAGGTCATAATAGGAGCTTTCTCTCTTCAAGTCGTAATAGGAGCTTTCTGCGCGAAATGCTTTCCGTGTAATTTTCGGACCAAAATTGACCATATCGTCGTCACCTTTCTTTATCCACAAAAACTTTGTTGTTTTCGCTCAAATGTGTCGCAAACATGTTTATATGGTTTATAGGTCATAATTGGAGTGTTGTGTGCGAAAAGCTTTCCGTGTAATTTTCGGACCAAAAGTGACCATATCGACGTCACCTTTCTTTATAAACCAAAATTGTGTTGTTTTCGCTCAAATGTGTCCCAAACATGTTTATATGGTGTATAGGTCATAATAGAAGCTTTCTGCACAAAAAGATATCCGTGGAATTTTAGGACAAAAAGTAACCATATCGGCGTCACCTTTCTTTATCCACCAAAACTGTGTTGTTTTCGCTCAAATGTGTCCCAAACATGTTTATATGGTGTATAGGTCATAATAGAAGCTTTCTGCACAAAAAGATATCCGTGGAATTTTAGGACCAAAAGTAACCATATCGGCGTCACCTTTCTTTATCCACCAAAACTGTGTTGTTTTCGCTCAAATGTGTCCCAAAAATGTTTATATGGTGTATAGGTCATAATAAGAGCTTTCTGCGCAAAAATGTTTCCTTGAAATTTTCGGACCAAAAGTGACCATATCGGCGTCACCTTTCTTTATCCACCAAAACTGTGTTTTTTTCGCTCAAATGTGTTCCCAACATGTTTATATGGTGTATAGGTCATAATAGGAGCTTTCTCTCTTCAAGTCATAATAGGAGCTTTCTGCGCGAAATGCTTTCAATGTAATTTTCGAATAAAAAGTGACCATATCGGCATCACTTTTCTTTATCGACCGAAATTGTGTTGTTTTCACACAAATGTGTCCCAAACATGTTTATATGGTGTATAGGTCATAATAGAAGCTTTCTGCACAAAAAGATATCCGTGGAATTTTAGGACCAAAAGTAACCATATCGGCGTCACCTTTCTTTATCCACCAAAACTGTGTTGTTTTCGCTCAAATGTGTCCCAAAAATGTTTATATGGTGTATAGGTCATAATAAGAGCTTTCTGCGCAAAAATGTTTCCTTGAAATTTTCGGACCAAAAGTGACCATATCGGCGTCACCTTTCTTTATCCACCAAAACTGTGTTTTTTTCGCTCAAATGTGTTCCCAACATGTTTATATGGTTTATAGGTCATAATAGGAGCTTTCTCTCTTCAAGTCGTAATAGGAGCTTTCTGCGCGAAATGCTTTCCGTGTAATTTTCGGACCAAAATTGACCATATCGTAGTCACCTTTCTTTATCCACAAAAACTTTGTTGTTTTCGCTCAAATGTGTCCCAAACATGTTTATATTGTTTATAGGTCATAATGGGAGCATTATGCGCAAAAAGCTTTCCGTGAAATTTTCTGACCAAAACTGACCATATCGGTGTCACCTTTCTTTATCCACCAAAATTGTGTTGTTTTCGCTCAAATGTGTCGAAAACATGTTTATATGGTTTATAGGTCATAATTGGAGTGTTGTGTGCGAAAAGCTTTCCGTGTAATTTTCGGACCAAAAGTGACCATATCGACGTCACCTTTCTTTATAAACCAAAATTGTGTTGTTTTCGCTGAAATGTGTCCCAAACATGTTTATATGGTGTATAGGTCATAATAGAAGCTTTCTGCACAAAAAGATATCCGTGGAATTTTAGGACCAAAAGTAACCATATCGGCGTCACCTTTCTTTATCCACCAAAACTGTGTTGTTTTCGCTCAAATGTGTCCCAAAAATGTTTATATGGTGTATAGGTCATAATAGGAGCTTTCTGCACAAAAAGCTTTCCGTGAAATTTTCGGACCAAAAGTAACCATATCAGCGTCACCTTTCTTTATCCACCAAAATTGTGTTGTCTTCACTCAGATGTGTCGCAAACAAGTTTATATGGTTATTAGGTCATAATGGGAGCTTTCTCTCTTCAAGTCGTAATAGGAGCTTTCTGCGCGAAATGCTTTCCGTGTAATTTTCGGACCAAAATTGACCATATCGTAGTCACCTTTCTTTATCCACAAAAACTTTGTTGTTTTCGCTCAAATGTGTCCCAAACATGTTTATATTGTTTATAGGTCATAATGGGAGCATTATGCGCAAAAAGCTTTCCGTGAAATTTTCTGACCAAAACTGACCATATCGGTGTCACCTTTCTTTATCCACCAAAATTGTGTTGTTTTCGCTCAAATGTGTCGAAAACATGTTTATATGGTTTATAGGTCATAATTGGAGTGTTGTGTGCGAAAAGCTTTCCGTGTAATTTTCGGACCAAAAGTGACCATATCGACGTCACCTTTCTTTATAAACCAAAATTGTGTTGTTTTCGCTGAAATGTGTCCCAAACATGTTTATATGGTGTATAGGTCATAATAGAAGCTTTCTGCACAAAAAGATATCCGTGGAATTTTAGGACCAAAAGTAACCATATCGGCGTCACCTTTCTTTATCCACCAAAACTGTGTTGTTTTCGCTCAAATGTGTCCCAAAAATGTTTATATGGTGTATAGGTCATAATAGGAGCTTTCTGCACAAAAAGCTTTCCGTGAAATTTTCGGACCAAAAGTAACCATATCAGCGTCACCTTTCTTTATCCACCAAAATTGTGTTGTTTTCACTCAGATGTGTCGCAAACAAGTTTATATGGTTAATAGGTCATAATGGGAGCATTGTGCGCGAAAAGCTTTCCATGAAATTTTTAAACCAAAAGTGACAATATCGGCGTCACCTTTCTTTGTCCACTAAAACTGTGTTATTTTCGCTCAAATGTGTTCCAAACATGTTTATATGGTGTATTGGTCATAATAGGAGCTTTCTCCCTTCAAGTCATAATAGGAGCTTTCTGCGCGAAATGCTTTTCGTGTATTTTTCGGACCAAAAGTGACCATATCGTCATCACCTTTCTTTATCCACAAAAACTGTGTTGTTTTCGCTCAAATGTGTCCCAAACATGTTTATATGGTTTATCGGTCATAATTGGAGCATTGTACGCGAAAAGCTTTCTGTGTAATTTTCGGACCAAAAGTGACCATATCGGCGTCACCTTTCTTTATCCACCAAAACTATGTTGTTATCGCTCAAATGTGTCCCAAACATGTTTATATGGTGTATAGGTTATAATAGAATCTTTCTGCGCCAAAAGTTTTCCTTTAAATTTTCGGACCAAAAGTGACCAAATCGGCGTCACCTTTCTTTATCCACCAAAACTGTGTTGTTTTCACTCAAATGTGTTCCAAACATGTTTATATGGTGTATAGGTCAAGCCAAAATAAGTGATTTTAGCCCTTATAGTACCTGGATTTGCTTCTTACTTTTTTTAAAAGTAAAAGGATTGGGCTGAGTTTAATTACAATTCAATTTATTACAATTCAATTTGAAGAATATTCTATTAGCAATTTTATTAGCATAGCAAAAAAGCGTTCCCCGTGATTAAGTTTATATGGTTTATAGGTCATAATGAGAGCATTGTGCGCGAAAAGCTTTCCGTGAAATTTTCGGACCAAAAGTGACCATATCGGCGTCACCTTTCTTTATCCACCAAAACTGTGTTTTTTTCGCTCAAATGTGTCGCAAACATGTTCATATGGTTTATAGGTCATAATTGGAGCATTGTGCGCGAAAAGCTTTCCGTGTAATTTTCGGACCAAAAGTGACCATATCGGCGTCACCTTTCTTTATCCACCAAAACTGTGTTGTTATCACTCAAATGTGTCCCAAACATGTTTATATGGTGTATAGGTCATAATAGGAGCTTTCTGCGCAAAAAGCTTTCCGTGAAATTTTCGAACCAAAAGTAACCATATCAGAGTCACCTTTCTTTATCCACCAAAACTGTGTTTTTTTTCGCTCAAATGTGTCGCAAACATGTTCATATGGTTTATAGGTCATAATTGGAGCATTGTGCGCGAAAAGCTTTCCGTGTAATTTTCGGACCAAAAGTGACCATATCGGCGTCACCTTTCTTTATCCACCAAAACTGTGTTGTTATCGCTCAAATGTGTCCCAAACCTGTTTATATGGTGTATAGGTCATAATAGGAGCTTTCTGCGCAAAAAGCTTTCCGTGAAATTTTCGAACCAAAAGTAACCATATCAGAGTCACCTTTCTTTATCCACAAAAACATTGTTGTTATCGCTCAAATGTGTCCCAAACATGTTTATATGGTTTATAGGTCATAATGAGAGCATTGTGCGCCAAAAGCTTTCCTTGAAATTTTCGGACCAAAAGTGACCAAATCGGCGTCACCTTTCTTTATCCTCCAAAACTGTGTTGTTTTCACTCAAATGTGTTCCAAACATGTTTATATGGTGTATAGGTCATAATATGAGCTTTCTCTCTTCAAGTCATAATAGGAGCTTTCTGCGCGAAATGCTTTCAATGTAATTTTCGGATAAAAAGTGACCATATCGGCATCACTTTTCTTTATCCACCAAAACTGTGTTGTTTTCGCTCAAATGTGTCCTAAACATGTTTATATGGTGTATAGGTCATAATAGGAGCTGTCTGCGCAAAAAGCTTTCCTTGAAATTTTCGGACCAAAAGTGACCATATCGGCATCACCTTTCTTTATCCACCAAAACTGTGTTGTTTTCGCTCAAATGTGTCGCAAACATGTTTATATGGTTTATAGGTCATAATGGGAGCATTGTGTGCGAAAAGGTTTCCGTGTAATTTTCGGACCAAAAGTGACCATATTTGCGTCACCTTTCTTTGTCCACCAAAACTGTGTTGTTTTCGCTCAATTGTGTCCCAAACATGTTTATATGGTTTATAGGTCATAATGGGAGCATTGTGTGCGAAAAGCTTTCTATTAAATTTTCGGACCAAAAGTGACCATATCGGCGTCACCTTTCTCTATCCACCAAAAATGTGTTGTTTTCGCTCAAATGTGTCCCAAACATGTTTATATGGTTTATAGGTCATAATGGGAGCATTGTGCGCGAAAAGCTTTCCATGAAATTTTTAAACCAAAAGTGACCATATCGGCGTCACCTTTCTTTGTCCACCAAAACTGTGTTGTTTTCGCGCAAATGTGTTTAAAACATGTTTATATGGTGTATAGGTCATAATAGGAGCTGTCTGCGCAAAAAGCTTTCCTTGAAATTTTCGGACCAAAAGTGACCATATCGGCATCACCTTTCTTTATCCACAAAAACTGTGTTGTTTTCGCTCAAATGTGTCGCAAACATGTTTATATGGTTTATAGGTCACAATTGGAGCACTGTGCGCGAAAAGCTTTCCGTGTAATTTTCGGACCAAAAGTGACAATATCGGCGTCACCTTTCTTTATCCACCAAAACTGTGTTCTTATCGCTCAAATGTGTCCCAAACATGTTTATATGGTGTATAGGTTATAATAGAAATGTCTGCGCTAAAAGCTTTCCTTGAAATTTTCGGACCAAAAGTGACCAAATCGGCGTCACCTTTCTTTATACACCAAAATTGTGTTGTTTTAACTCAAATGTGTTCAAAAGATGTTTATATGGTGTATAGGTCATAATAGGAGCTTTCTCTCTTCAAGTCATAATAGGAGCTTTCTGCGCGAAATGCTTTCAATGTAATTTTCGGACCAAAAGTGACCATATCGGCATCACTTTTCTTTATCCACCAAAACTGTGTTGTTTTCACTCAAATGTGTCCTAAACATGTTTATATGGTGTATAGGTCATAATAGGAGCTTTCTGCGCGAAAAGCTTTCCTTGAAAATTTCGGACCAAAAGTAACCATATCGGCGTCACCTTTCTTTATCCACCAAAATTGTGTTGTTATCGCTCAATTGTGTCCCAAACATGTTTATATGGTGTATAGGTTATAATAGGAGCTTTCTGCACCAAAACCTTTCCTTGAAATTTTCGGACCAAAAGTGACCAAATCGGCGTCACCTTTCTTTATCCACCAAACGTGTTGTTTTCGCTCAAATGTATTCCAAACATGTTTATATGGTGTATAGGTCATAATAGGAGCTTTCTCTCTTCATGTCATAATAAGAGCTTTCTACGCAAAATGCTTTAAATATAATTTTCGGACCAAAAGTGACCATATCGGCGTCACTTTTCTTCTTCCACCAAAACTTTGTTTTTTTCGCTCAAATGTGTCGCAAACATGTTTATATGGTTTATAGGTCATAATGGGAGCATTGTGCGCGAAAAGCTTTCCGTGTAATTTTCGGACCAAAAGTGACCATATCGGCGTCACCCTTCTTTATCCACCAAAACTGTGTTGTTTTCGCTCAAATATGTCCAAAACATGTTTATATGGTGTATAGGTCATAATAGGAGCTCTCTGCGCAAAAAGTAACCATATCGGCGTCACCTTTCTTTATCCACCAAAACTGGGTTGTTTTCACTGAAATGTGTCCCAAACATGTTTATATGGTGTATCGGTCATAATAGGAGCTTTCTGCGCCAAAAGCTTTCCATGAAATTTTCGGACCAAAAGTGACCTTATCGGCGTCACCTTTCTTTGTCAACCAAAACTGTGTTGTTTTCGCTCAAATGTGTCCCATACATGTTTATATGGTGTATAGGTCATAATAGAAGCTTTATGCGCAAAAAGATTTCTGTGAAATTTTAGGACCAAAAGTAACCATATCGACGTCACCATTCTTTATCCACCAAAACTGTTTTGTTTTCGCTCAAATGTGTCCCAAACATGTTTATATGGTTTATTGGTCATAATGGGAGCATTGTGCGTGAAAAGCTTTTCGTGAAATTTTCGGACCAAAAGTGACAATATCGGCATCACCTTTCTTTGTCCACCAAAACATGTTTATATGGTAAATAGGTCATAATGGGTGCTATCTACGCGTAAAGCTTTCCGTATAATTTTCGGAACAAAAGTGACCATATCGGTGTCACCTTTCTTTATCCACCAAAACTGTTTTGTTTTCTCTCAAATGTGTCCCAAACATGTTTATATGGTGTATAGGTCATAATAGAAGCTTTCTGCGCCAAAAGCTTTCCTTGAAATTTTCGGACCAAAAGTGACCATATCGGCGTCACCTTTCTTTATCCACCAAAACTGTGTTGTTATCGCTCAAATGTGTCCCAAACATGTTTATATGGTGTATAGGTTATAATAGAAGCTTTCTGCGCCAAAAGCGTTCCTTGAAATTTTCGGACCAAAAGTGACCAAATCGGCATCACCTTTCTTTATCCTCCAAAACTGTGTTGTTTTCACTCAAATGTGTTCCAAACATGTTTATATGGTGTATAGGTCATAATAGGAGCTTTCTCTCTTCAAGTCATAATAGGAGCTTTCTGCGCGAAATGCTTTCAATGTAATTTTCGGATAAAAAGTGACCATATCGGCATCACTTTTCTTTATCGACCAAAACTGTGTTGTTTTCGCTCAAATGTGTCCTAAACATGTTTATATGGTGTATAGGTCATAATAGGAGCTGTCTGCGCAAAAAGCTTTCCTTGAAATTTTCGGACCAAAAGTGACCATATCGGCATCACCTTTCTTTATCCACCAAAACTGTGTTGTTTTCGCTCAAATGTGTCGCAAGCATGTTTATATGGTTTATAGGTCATAATGGGAGCATTGTGTGCGAAAAGGTTTCCGTGTAATTTTCGGACCAAAAGTGACCACATCGGCGTCACCTTTCTTTGTCCACCAAAACTGTGTTGTTTTCGCTCAATTGTGTCCCAAACATGTTTATATGGTTTATAGGTCATAATGAGAGCATTGTGCGCGAAAAGCTTTCCGTGAAATTTTCGGACCAAAAGTGACCATATCGGCGTCACCTTTCTTTATCCACCAAAACTGTGTTTTTTTCGCTCAAATGTGTCGCAAACATGTTCATATGGTTTATAGGTCATAATTGGAGCATTGTGCGCGAAAAGCTTTCCGTCTAATTTTCGGACCAAAAGTGACCATATCGGCGTCACCTTTCTTTATCCACCAAAACTGTGTTGTTATCACTCAAATGTGTCCCAAACATGTTTATATGGTGTATAGGTCATAATAGGAGCTTTCTACGCAAAAAGCTTTCCGTGAAATTTTCGAACCAAAAGTAACCATATCAGAGTCACCTTTCTTTATCCACAAAAACATTGTTGTTATCGCTCAAATGTGTCCCAAACATGTTTATATGGTTTATAGGTCATAATGAGAGCATTGTGCGCCAAAAGCTTTCCTTGAAATTTTCGGACCAAAAGTGACCAAATCGGCGTCACCTTTCTTTATCCTCCAAAACTGTGTTGTTTTCACTCAAATGTGTTCCAAACATGTTTATATGGTGTATAGGTCATAATATGAGCTTTCTCTCTTCAAGTAATAATAGGAGCTTTCTGCGCGAAATGCTTTCAATGTAATTTTCGGATATAAAGTGACCATATCGGCATCACTTTTCTTTATCCACCAAAACTGTGTTGTTTTCGCTCAAATGTGTCCTAAACATGTTTATATGGTGTATAGGTCATAATAGGAGCTGTCTGCGCAAAAAGCTTTCCTTGAAATTTTCGGACCAAAAGTGACCATATCGGCATCACCTTTCTTTATCCACCAAAACTATGTTGTTTTCGCTCAAATGTGTCACAAACATGTTTATATGGTTTATAGGTCATCATGGGAGCATTGTGTGCGAAAAGGTTTCCGTGTAATTTTCGGACCAAAAGTGACCATATTTGCGTCACCTTTCTTTGTCCACCAAAACTGTGTTGTTTTCGCTCAATTGTGTACCAAACATGTTTATATGGTTTATAGGTCATAATGGGAGCATTGTGTGCGAAAAGCTTTCTATTAAATTTTCGGACCAAAAGTGACCATATCGGCGTCACCTTTCTCTATCCACCAAAACTGTGTTGTTTTCGCTCAAATGTATCCAAAACATGTTTAATGGTGTATAGGTCAAAATAGGAGCTTTCTGCGCAAAAAGCTTTCCGTGAAATTTTCGAACCAAAAGTAACCATATCAGAATCACCTTTCTTTATCCACCAAAATTGTGTTGTTTTTGTTCAAATGTGTCCCAAACATGTTTATATGGTTTATAGGTCATAATGGGAGCATTGTGCGCGAAAAGCTTTCCATGAAATTTTTAAACCAAAAGTGACCATATCGGCGTCACCTTTCTTTGTCCACCAAAACTGTGTTGTTTTCGCGCAAATGTGTTTAAAACATGTTTATATGGTGTATAGGTCATAATAGGAGCTGTCTGCGCAAAAAGCTTTCCTTGAAATTTTCGGACCAAAAGTGACCATATCGGCATCACCTTTCTTTATCCACCAAAACTGTGTTGTTATCGCTCAAATGTGTCGCAAACATGTTTATATGGTTTATAGGTCATAATGGGAGCATTGTGTGCGAAAAGGTTTCCGTGTAATTTTCGGACCAAAAGTGACCATATTTGCGTCACCTTTCTTTGTCCACCAAAACTGTGTTGTTTTCGCTCAATTGTGTCCCAAACATGTTTATATGGTTTATAGGTCATAATGGGAGCATTGTGTGCGAAAAGCTTTCTATTAAATTTTCGGACCAAAAGTGACCATATCGGCGTCACCTTTTTCTATCCACCAAAACTGTGTTGTTTTCGCTCAAATGTGTCCAAAACATGTTTATATGGTGTATAGGTCATAATAGGAGCTTTCTGCGCAAAAAGCTTTCCGTGAAATTTTCGAACCAAAAGTAACCATATCAGAGTCACCTTTCTTTATCCACCAAAATTGTGTTGTTTTTGTTCAAATGTGTCCCAAACATGTTTATATGGTTTATAGGTCATAATGGTAGCATTGTGTGCGAAAAGCTTTCCATGAAATTTTTAAACCTAAAGTGACCATATCGTCATCACCTTTCTTTATCCACCAAAACTGTGTTTTTTTCGCTCAAATGTGTCACAAACATGTTCATATGGTTTATAGGTCATAATTGGAGCATTGTGCGCGAAAAGCTTTCCGTGTAATTTTCGGACCAAAAGTGACCATATCGGCGTCACCTTTCTTTATCCACCAAAACTGTGTTGTTATCACTCAAATGTGTCCCAAACATGTTTATATGGTGTATAGGTCATAATAGGAGCTTTCTGCGCAAAAAGCTTTCCGTTCAAATTTTCGAACCAAAAGTAACCATATCAGAGTCACCTTTCTTTATCCACCAAAACTGTGTTTTTTTTCGCTCAAATGTGTCGCAAACATGTTCATATGGTTTATAGGTCATAATTGGAGCATTGTGCGCGAAAAGATTTCCGTGTAATTTTCGGACCAAAAGTGACCAAATCGGCGTCACCTTTCTTTATCCTCCAAAACTGTGTTGTTTTCGCTCAAATGTGTCGCAAACATGTTTATATGGTTTATAGGTCATAATGGGAGCATTGTGTGCGAAAAGGTTTCCGTGTAATTTTCGGACCAAAAGTGACCATATTTGCGTCACCTTTCTTTGTCCACCAAAACTGTGTTGTTTTCGCTCAATTGTGTCCCAAACATGTTTATATGGTTTATAGGTCATAATGGGAGCATTGTGTGCGAAAAGCTTTCTATTAAATTTTCGGACCAAAAGTGACCATATCGTCATCACCTTTCTTTATCCACCAAAACTGTGTTTTTTTCGCTCAAATGTGTCGCAAACATGTTCATATGGTTTATAGGTCATAATTGGAGCATTGTGCGCGAAAAGCTTTCCGTGTAATTTTCGGACCAAAAGTGACCAAATCGGCGTCACTTTTCTTTATCCTCCAAAACTGTGTTGTTTTCACTCAAATGTGTTCCAAACATGTTTATATGGTGTATAGGTCATAATATGAGCTTTCTCTCTTCAAGTCATAATAGGATCTTTCTGCGCGAAATGCTTTCAATGTAATTTTCGGATAAAAAGTGACCATATCGGCATCACTTTTCTTTATCCACCAAAACTGTGTTGTTTTCGCTCAAATGTGTCCTAAACATGTTTATATGGTGTATAGGTCATAATAGGAGCTGTCTGCGCAAAAAGCTTTCCTTGAAATTTTCGGACCAAAAGTGACCATATCGGCATCACCTTTCTTTATCCACCAAAACTGTGTTGTTTTCGCTCAAATGTGTCGCAAACATGTTTATATGGTTTATAGGTCATAATGGGAGCATTGTGTGCGAAAAGGTTTCCGTGTAATTTTCGGACCAAAAGTGACCATATTTGCGTCACCTTTCTTTGTCCACCAAAACTGTGTTGTTTTCGCTCAATTGTGTCCCAAACATGTTTATATGGTTTATAGGTCATAATGGGAGCATTGTGTGCGAAAAGCTTTCTATTAAATTTTCGGACCAAAAGTGACCATATCGGCGTCACCTTTCTCTATCCACCAAAACTGTGTTGTTTTCGCTCAAATGTGTCCAAAACATGTTTATATGGTGTATAGGTCATAATAGGAGCTTTCTGCGCAAAAAGCTTTCCGTGAAATTTTCGAACCAAAAGTAACCATATCAGAGTCACCTTTCTTTATCCACCAAAATTGTGTTGTTTTTGTTCAAATGTGTCCCGAACATGTTTATATGGTTTATAGGTCATAATGGGAGCATTGTGCGCGAAAAGCTTTCCATGAAATTTTTAAACCAAAAGTGACCATATCGGCGTCACCTTTCTTTGTCCACCAAAACTGTGTTGTTTTCGCGCAAATGTGTTTAAAACATGTTTATATGGTGTATAGGTCATAATAGGAGCTGTCTGCGCAAAAAGCTTTCCTTGAAATTTTCGGACCAAAAGTGACCATATCGGCATCACCTTTCTTTATCCACCAAAACTGTGTTGTTTTCGCTCAAATGTGTCGCAAACATGTTTATATGGTTTATAGGTCATAATGGGAGCATTGTGTGCGAAAAGGTTTCCGTGTAATTTTCGGACCAAAAGTGACCATATTTGCGTCACCTTTCTTTGTCCACCAAAACTGTGTTGTTTTCGCTCAATTGTGTCCCAAACATGTTTATATGGTTTATAGGTCATAATGGGAGCATTGTGTGCGAAAAGCTTTCTATTAAATTTTCGGACCAAAAGCGACCATATCGGCGTCACCTTTCTCTATCCACCAAAACTGTGTTGTTTTCGCTCAAATGTGTCCAAAACATGTTTATATGGTGTATAGGTCATAATAGGAGCTTTCTGCGCAAAAAGCTTTCCGTGAAATTTTCGAACCAAAAGTAACCATATCAGAGTCACCTTTCTTTATCCACCAAAATTGTGTTGTTTTTGTTCAAATGTGTCCCAAACATGTTTATATGGTTTATAGGTCATAATGGGAGCATTGTGCGCGAAAAGCTTTCCATGAAATTTTTAAACCCAAAAGTGACCATATCGTCATCACCTTTCTTTATCCACAAAAACATTGTTGTTTTCGCTCAAATGTGTCCCAAACATGTTTATATGGTTTATAGGTCATAATGAGAGCATTGTGCGCGAAAAGCTTTCCGTGAAATTTTCGGACCAAAAGTGACCATATCGGCGTCACCTTTCTTTATCCATCAAAACTGTGTTTTTTTCGCTCAAATGTGTCGCAAACATGTTCATATGGTTTATAGGTCATAATTGGAGCATTGTGCGCGAAAAGCTTTCCGTGTAATTTTCGGACCAAAAGTGACCATATCGGCGTCACCTTTCTTTATCCACCAAAACTGTGTTGTTATCACTCAAATGTGTCCCAAACATGTTTATATGGTGTATAGGTCATAATAGGAGCTTTCTGCGCAAAAAGCTTTCCGTGAAATTTTCGAACCAAAAGTAACCATATCAGAGTCACCTTTCTTTATCCACCAAAACTGTGTTTTTTTTCGCTCAAATGTGTCGCAAACATGTTCATATGGTTTATAGGTCATAATTGGAGCATTGTGCGCGAAAAGCTTTCCGTGTAATTTTCGGACCAAAAGTGACCATATCGGCGTCACCTTTCTTTATCCACCAAAACTGTGTTGTTATCGCTCAAATGTGTCCCAAACATGTTTATATGGTGTATAGGTCATAATAGGAGCTTTCTGCGCAAAAAGCTTTCCGTGAAATTTTCGAACCAAAAGTAACCATATCAGAGTCACCTTTCTTTATCCACAAAAACATTGTTGTTATCGCTCAAATGTGTCCCAAACATGTTTATATGGTGTATAGGTCATAATATGAGCTTTCTCTCTTCAAGTCATAATAGGAGCTTTCTGCGCGAAATGCTTTCAATGTAATTTTCGGATAAAAAGTAACCATATCGGCATCACTTTTCTTTATCCACCAAAACTGTGTAGTTTTCGCTCAAATGTGTCCTAAACATGTTTATATGGTGTATAGGTCATAATAGGAGCTGTCTGCGCAAAAAGCTTTCCTTGAAATTTTCGGACCAAAAGTGACCATATCGGCATCACCTTTCTTTATCCACCAAAACTGTGTTGTTTTCGCTCAAATGTGTCGCAAACATGTTTATATGGTTTATAGGTCACAATGGGAGCATTGTGTGCGAAAAGGTTTCCGTGTAATTTTCGGACCAAAAGTGACCATATTTGCGTCACCTTTCTTTGTCCACCAAAACTGTGTTGTTTTCGCTCAATTGTGTCCCAAACATGTTTATATGGTTTATAGGTCATAATGGGAGCATTGTGTGCGAAAAGCTTTCTATTAAATTTTCGGACCAAAAGTGACCATATCGGCGTCACCTTTCTCTATCCACCAAAACTGTGTTGTTTTCGCTCAAATGTGTTCAAAACATGTTTATATGGTGTATAGGTCATAATAGGAGCTTTCTGCGCAAAAAGCTTTCCGTGAAATTTTCGAACCAAAAGTAACCATATCAGAGTCACCTTTCTTTATCCACCAAAATTGTGTTATTTTTGTTCAAATGTGTCCCAAACATGTTTATATGGTTTATAGGTCATAATGGGAGCATTGTGCGCGAAAAGCTTTCCATTAAATTTTTAAACCAAAAGTGACCATATCGGCGTCACCTTTCTTTGTCCACCAAAACTGTGTTGTTTTCGCGCAAATGTGTTTAAAACATGTTTATATGGTGTATAGGTCATAATAGGAGCTGTCTGCGCAAAAAGCTTTCCTTGAAATTTTCGGACCAAAAGTGACCATATCGGCATCACCTTTCTTTATCCACCAAAACTGTGTTGTTTTCGCTCAAATGTGTCGCAAACATGTTTATATGGTTTATAGGTCATAATGGGAGCATTGTGTGCGAAAAGGTTTCCGTGTAATTTTCGGACCAAAAGTGACCATATTTGCGTCACCTTTCTTTGTCCACCAAAACTGTGTTGTTTTCGCTCAATTGTGTCCCAAACATGTTTATATGGTTTATAGGTCATAATGGGAGCATTGTGTGCGAAAAGCTTTCTATTAAATTTTCGGACCAAAAGTGACCATATCGGCGTCACCTTTCTCTATCCACCAAAACTGTGTTGTTTTCACTCAAATGTGTCCAAAAGATGTTTATATGGTGTATAGGTCATAATAGGAGCTTTCTGCGCAAAAAGCTTTCCGTGAAATTTTCGAACCAAAAGTAACCATATCAGAGTCACCTTTCTTTATCCACCAAAATTGTGTTGTTTTTGTTCAAATGTGTCCCAAACATGTTTATATGGTTTATAGGTCATAATGGGAGCATTGTGCGCGAAAAACTTTCCATGAAATTTTTAAACCAAAAGTGACCATATCGTCATCACCTTTCTTTATCCACAAAAACATTGTTGTTTTCGCTCAAATGTGTCCCAAACATGTTTATATGGTTTATAGGTCATAATGAGAGCATTGTGCGCGAAAAGCTTCCCGTGAAATTTTCGGACCAAAAGTGACCATATCTGCGTCACCTTTCTTTATCCACCAAAACTGTGTTTTTTTCGCTCAAATGTGTCGCAAACATGTTCATATGGTTTATAGGTCATAATTGGAGCATTGTGCGCGAAAAGCTTTCCGTGTAATTTTCGGACCAAAAGTGACCATATCGGCGTCACCTTTCTTTATCCACCAAAACTGTTTTGTTATCACTCAAATGTGTCCCAAACATGTTTATATGGTGTATAGGTCATAATAGGAGCTTTCTGCGCAAAAAGCTTTCCGTGAAATTTTCGAACCAAAAGTAACCATATCAGAGTCACCTTTCTTTATCCACCAAAACTGTGTTTTTTTCGCTCAAATGTGTCGCAAACATTGTCATATGGTTTATAGGTCATAATTGGAGCATTGTGCGCGAAAAGCTTTCCGTGTAATTTTCAGACCAAAAGTGACCATATCGGCGTCACCTTTCTTTATCCACCAAAACTGTGTTGTTATCGCTCAAATGTGTCCCAAACATGTTTATATGGTGTATAGGTCATAATGAGAGCATTGTGCGCAAAAAGCTTTCCGTGAAGTTTTCATACCAGAAGTAACCATATCAGAGTCACCTTTCTTTATCCACCAAAACTGTGTTATTTTCGCTCAAATGGGTCGCAAACATGTTTATATGGTTTATAGGTCATAATTGGAGCACTGTGCGCGAAAAGCTTTCCGTGTAATTTTCGGACCAAAAGTGACAATATCGGCGTCACCTTTCTTTATCCACCAAAACTGTGTTCTTATCGCTCAAATGTGTCCCAAACATGTTTATATGGTGTATAGGTTATAATAGAAGCTTTCTGCGCCAAAAGCTTTCCTTGAAATTTTCGGACCAAAAGTGACCAAATCGGCGTCACCTTTCTTTATACACCAAAATTGTGTTGTTTTAACTCAAATGTGTTCAAAAGATGTTTATATGGTGTATAGGTCATAATAGGAGCTTTCTGCGCGAAAAGCTTTCCTTGAAAATTTCGGACCAAAAGTAACCATATCGGCGTCACCTTTCTTTATCCACCAAAATTGTGTTGTTATCGCTCAATTGTGTCCCAAACATGATTATATGGTGTATAGGTTATAATAGGAGCTTTCTGCGCCAAAACCTTTCCTTGAAATTTTCGGACCAAAAGTGACCAAATCGGCGTCACCTTTCTTTATCCACCAAAACTGTGTTGTTTTCGCTCAAATGTATTCCAAACATGTTTATATGGTGTATAGGTCATAATAGGAGCTTTCTCTCTTCATGTCATAATAGGAGCTTTCTACGCAAAATGCTTTAAATATAATTTTCGGACCAAAAGTGTCCATATCGGCGTCACTTTTCTTCTTCCACCAAAACTTTGTTTTTTTCGCTCAAATGTGTCGCAAACATGTTTATATGGTTTATAGGTCATAATGGGAGCATTGTGCGCGAAAAGCTTTCCGTGTAATTTTCGGAACTAAAGTGACCATATCGGCGTCACCCTTCTTTATCCACCAAAACTGTGTTGTTTTCGCTCAAATGTGTCCAAAACATGTTTATATGGTGTATAGGTCATAATAGGAGCTCTCTGCGCAAAAAGTAACCATATCGGCGTCACCTTTCTTTATCCACCAAAACTGGGTTGTTTTCGCTGAAATGTGTCCCAAACATGTTTATATGGTGTATCGTTCATAATAGGAGCTTTCTGCGCCAAAAGCTTTCCATGAAATTTTCGGACCAAAAGTGACCATATCGGCGTCACCTTTCTTTGTCAACCAAAACTGTGTTGTTTTCGCTCAAATGTGTCCCATACATGTTTATATGGTGTATAGGTCATAATAGAAGCTTTATGCGCAAAAAGATTTCTATGAAATTTTAGGACCAAAAGTACCCATATCGACGTCACCATTCTTTATCCACGAAAACTGTTTTGTTTTCGCTCAAATGTGTCCCAAACATGTTTATATGGTTTATTGGTCATAATGGGAGCATTGTGCGTGAAAAGCTTTTCGTGAAATTTTCGGACCAAAAGTGACAATATCGGCATCACCTTTCTTTGTCCACCAAAACATGTTTATATGGTAAATAGGTCATAATGGGAGCTTTCTACGCGTAAAGCTTTCCGTGTAATTTTCGGAACAAAAGTGACCATATCGGTGTCACCTTTCTTTATCCACCAAAACTGTTTTGTTTTCTCTCAAATGTGTCCCAAACATGTTCATATGGTGTATAGGTCATAATAGAAGCTTTCTGCGCCAAAAGCTTTCCTTGAAATTTTCGGACCAAAAGTGACCATATCGGCGTCACCTTTCTTTATCCACCAAAACTGTGTTGTTATCGCTCAAATGTGTCCCAAACATGTTTATATGGTGTATAGGTTATAATAGAAGCTTTCTGCGCCAAAAGCTTTCCTTGAAATTTTCGGACCAAAAGTTACCAAATCGGCGTCACCTTTCTTCATCCTCCAAAACTGTGTTGTTTTCACTCAAATGTGTTCCAAACATGTTTATATGGTGTATAGGTCATAATAGGAGCTTTCTCTCTTCAAGTCATAATAGGAGCTTTCTGCGCGAAATACTTTTAATGTAATTTTCGGATAAAAAGTGACCATATCGGCATCACTTTTCTTTATCCACCAAAACTGTGTTGTTTTCGCTCAAATGTGTCGTAAACATGTTTATATGGTGTATAGGTCATAATAGGAGCTGTCTGCGCAAAAAGCTTTCCTTGAAATTTTCGGACCAAAAGTGACCATATCGGCATCACCTTTCTTTATCCACCAAAACTGTGTTGTTTTCGCTCAAATGTGTCGCAAACATGTTTATATGGTTTATAGGTCATAATGGGAGCATTGTGTGCAAAAAGGTTTCCGTGTAATTTTCGGACCAAAAGTGACCATATCGGCGTCCCAAACATGTTTATATGGTTTATAGGTCATAATGGGAGCATTGTGTGCGAAAAGCTTTCTATTAAATTTTCGGACCAAAAGTGACCATATCGGCGTCACCTTTCTCTATCCACCAAAACTGTGTTGTTTTCGCTCAAATGTGTCCAACACATGTTTATATGGTGTATAGGTCATAATAGGAGCTTTCTGCGCAAAAGGCTTTCCGTGAAATTTTCGAACCAAAAGTAACCATATCAGAGTCACCTTTCTTTATCCACCAAAATTGTGTTGTTTTTGTTCAAATGTGTCCCAAACATGTTTATATGGTTTATAGGTCATAATGGGAGCATTGTGCGCGAAAAGCTTTCCATGAAATTTTTAAACCAAAAGTGACCATATCGGCGTCGCCTTTCTTTGTCCACCAAAACTGTGTTGTTTTCGCGCAAATGTGTTTAAAACATGTTTATATGGTGTATAGGTCATAATAGGAGCTTTCTCCCTTCAAGTCATAATAGGAGCTTTCTGCGCGAAATGCTTTCCGTGTAATTTTCGGACCAAAAGTGACCATATGGTCATCACCTTTCTTTATCCCCAAAAACTGTGTTGTTTTCGCTCAAATGTGTCCCAAACATGTTTATATGGTTTATAGGTCATAATGAGAGCATTGTGCGCGAAAAGCATTCCGTGAAATTTTCATACCAGAAGTGACCATACCGGCGTCACCTTTCTTTATCCACCAAAACTGTGTTGTTTTCGCTCAAATGGGTCGCAAACATGTTTATATGGTTTATAGGTCATAATTGGAGCACTGTGCGCGAAAAGCTTTCCGTGTAATTTTCGGACCAAAAGTGACAATATCGGCGTCACCTTTCTTTATCCACCAAAACTGTGTTCTTATCGCTCAAATGTGTCCCAAACATGTTTATATGGTGTATAGGTTATAATAGAAGCTTTCTGCGCCAAAAGCTTTCCTTGAAATTTTCGGACCAAAAGTGACCAAATCGGCGTCACCTTTCTTTATACACCAAAATTGTGTTGTTTTAACTCAAATGTGTTCAAAAGATGTTTATATGGTGTATAGGTCATAATAGGAGCTTTCTGGGCGAAAAGCTTTCCTTGAAAATTTCGGACCAAAAGTAACCATATCGGCGTCACCTTTCTTTATCCACCAAAATTGTGTTGTTATTGCTCAATTGTGTCCCAAACATGTTTATATGGTGTATAGGTTATAATAGGAGCTTTCTGCGCCAAAACCTTTCCTTGAAATTTTTGGACCAAAAGTGACCAAATCGGCGTCACCTTTCTTTATCCACCAAAACTGTGTTGTTTTCGCTCAAATGTATTCCAAACAAGTTTATATGGTGTATAGGTCATAATAGGAGCTTTCTCTCTTCATGTCATAATAGGAGCTTTCTACGCAAAATGCTTTAAATATAATTTTCGGACCAAAAGTGTCCATATCGGCGTCACTTTTCTTCTTCCACCAAAACTTTGTTTTTTTCGCTCAAATGTGTCGCAAACATGTTTATATGGTTTATAGGTCATAATGGGAGCATTGTGCGCGAAAAGCTTTCCGTGTAATTTTCGGACCAAAAGTGACCATATCGGCGTCACCCTTCTTTATCCACCAAAACTGTGTTGTTTTCGCTCAAATGTGTCCAAAACATGTTTATATGGTGTATAGGTCATAATAGGAGCTCTCTGCGCAAAAAGTAACCATATCGGCGTCACCTTTCTTTATACACCAAAACTGGGTTGTTTTCGCTGAAATGTGTCCCAAACATGTTTATATGGTGTATCGGTCATAATAGGAGCTTTTTGCGCCAAAAGCTTTCCATGAAATTTTCGGACCAAAAGTGACCATATCGGCGTCACCTTTCTTTGTCAACCAAAACTGTGTTGTTTTCGCTCAAATGTGTCCCATACATGTTTATATGGTGTATAGGTCATAATAGAAGCTTTATGCGCAAAAAGATTTCTGTGAAATTTTAGGACCAAAAGTAACCATATCGACGTCACCATTCTTTATCCACCAAAACTGTTTTGTTTTCGCTCAAATGTGTCCCAAACATGTTTATATGGTTTATTGGTCATAATGGGAGCATTGTGCGTGAAAAGCTTTTCGTAAAATTTTCGGACCAAAAGTGACAATATCGGCATCATCTTTCTTTGTCCACCAAAACATGTTTATATGGTAAATAGGTCATAATGGGAGCTTTCTACGCGTAAAGCTTTCCGTGTAATTTTCGGAACAAAAGTGACCATATCGGTGTCACCTTTATTTATCCACCAAAACTGTTTTGTTTTCTCTCAAATGTGTCCCAAACATGTTTATATGGTGTATAGGTCATAATAGAAGCTTTCTGCGCCAAAAGCTTTCCTTTAAATTTTCGGACCAAAAGTGACCATATCGGCGTCACCTTTCTTTATCCACCAAAACTGTGTTGTTATCGCTCAAATGTGTCCCAAACATGTTTATATGGTGTATAGGTTATAATAGAAGCTTTCTGCGCCAAAAGCTTTCCTTGAAATTTTCGGACCAAAAGTGACCAAATCGGCGTCACCTTTCTTTATCCTCCAAAACTGTGTTGTTTTCACTCAAATGTGTTCCAAACATGTTTATATGGTGTATAGGTCATAATAGGAGCTTTCTCTCTTCAAGTCATAATAGGAGCTTTCTGCGCGAAATGCTTTCAATGTAATTTTCGGATAAAAAGTGACCATATCGGCATCACTTTTCTTTATCCACCAAAACTGTGTTGTTTTCGCTAAAATGTGTCCTAAACATGTTTATATGGTGTATAGGTCATAATAGGAGTTGTCTGCGCAAAAAGCTTTCCTTGAAATTTTCGGACCAAAAGTGACCATATCGGCATCACCTTTCTTTATCCACCAAAACTGTGTTGTTTTCGCTCAAATGTGTCGCAAACATGTTTATATGGTTTATAGGTCATAATGGGAGCATTGTGTGCGAAAAGGTTTCCGTGTAATTTTCGGACCAAAAGTGACCATATCGGCGTCCCAAACATGTTTATATGGTTTATAGGTCATAATGGGAGCATTGTGTGAGAAAAGCTTTCTATTAAATTTTCGGACCAAAAGTGACCATATCGGCGTCACCTTTCTCTATCCACCAAAACTGTGTTGTTTTCGCTCAAATGTGTCCAAAACATGTTTATATGGTGTATAGGTCATAATAGGAGCTTTCTGCACAAAAAGCTTTCCGTGAAATTTTCGAACCAAAAGTAACCATATCAGAGTCACCTTTCTTTATCCACCAAAAATGTGTTGTTTTTGTTCAAATGTGTCCCAAACATGTTTATATGGTTTATAGGTCATAATGGGAGCATTGTGCGCGAAAAGCTTTCCATGAAATTTTTAAACCAAAAGTGACCATATCGGCGTCACCTTTCTTTGTCCACCAAAACTGTGTTGTTTTCGCGCAAATATGTTTAAAACATGTTTATATGGTGTATAGGTCATAATAGGAGCTTTCTCCCTTCAAGTCATAATAGGAGCTTTCTGCGCGAAATGCTTTCCGTGTAATTTTCGGACCAAAAGTGACCATATCGTCATCACCTTTCTTTATCCCCAAAAACTGTGTTGTTTTCGCTCAAATGTGTCCCAAACATGTTTATATGGTTTATAGGTCATAATGAGAGAATTGTGCGCGAAAAGCTTTCCGTGAAATTTTCATACCAGAAGTGACCATACCGGCGTCACCTTTCTTTATCCACCAAAACTGTGTTGTTTTCGCTCAAATGTGTCGCAAACATGTTTATATGGTTTATAGGTCATAATTGGAGCACTGTGCGCGAAAAGCTTTCCGTGTAATTTTCGGACCAAAAGTGACAATATCGGCGTCACCTTTCTTTATCCACCAAAACTGTGTTCTTATCGCTCAAATGTGTCCCAAACATGTTTATATGGTGTATAGGTTATAATAGAAGCTTTCTGCGCCAAAAGCTTTCCTTGAAATTTTCGGACCAAAAGTGACCAAATCGGCGTCACCTTTCTTTATACACCAAAATTGTGTTGTTTTAACTCAAATATGTTCAAAAGATGTTTATATGGTGTATAGGTCATAATAGGAGCTTTCTCTCTTCAAGTCATAATAAGAGCTTTCTGCACGAAATGCTTTCAATGTAATTTTCGGACCAAAAGTGACCATATCGGCATCACTTTTCTTTATCCACCAAAACTGTGTTGTTTTCACTCAAATGTGTCCTAAACATGTTTATATGGTGTATAGGTCATAATAGCAGCTTTCTGCGCGAAAAGCTTTCCTTGAAAATTTCGGACCAAAAGTAACCATATCGGCGTCACCTTTCTTTATCCACCAAAATTGTGTTGTTATCGCTCAATTGTGTCCCAAACATGTTTATATGGTTTATAGGTTATAATAGGAGCTTTCTGCGCCAAAACCTTTCCTTGAAATTTTCGGACCAAAAGTGACCAAATCGGCGTCACCTTTCTTTATCCACCAAAACTGTGTTGTTTTCGCTCAAATGTATTCCAAACATGTGTATATGGTGTATAGGTCATAATAGGAGCTTTCTCTCTTCATGTCATAATAGGAGCTTTCTACGCAAAATGCTTTAAATATAATTTTCGGACCAAAAGTGACCATATCGGCGTCACTTTTCTTCTTCCACCAAAACTTTGTTTTTTTCGCTCAAATGTGTCGCAAACATGTTTATATGGTTTATAGGTCATAATGGGAGCATTGTGCGCGAAAAGCTTTCCGTGTAATTTTCGGACCAAAAGTAACCATATCGGCGTCACCCTTCTTTATCCACCAAAACTGTGTTGTTTTCGCTCAAATGTGTCCAAAACATGTTTATATGGTGTATAGGTCATAATAGGAGCTCTCTGCGCAAAAAGTAACCATATCGGCGTCACCTTTCTTTATCCACCAAAACTGGGTTGTTTTCGCTGAAATGTGTCCCAAACATGTTTATATGGTGTATCGGTCATAATAGGAGCTTTCTGCGTCAAAAGCTTTCCATGAAATTTTCGGACCAAAAGTGACCATATCGGCGTCACCTTTCTTTATCAACCAAAACTGTGTTGTTTTCGCTCAAATGTGTCCCATACATGTTTATATGGTGTATAGGTCAAATAGAAGCTTTATGCGCAAAAAGATTTCTGTGAAATTTTAGGACCAAAAGTAACCATATCGACGTCACCATTCTTTATCCACCAAAACTGTTTTGTTTTCGCTCAAATGTGTCCCAAACATGTTTATATGGTTTATTGGTCATAAAGGGAGCATTGTGCGTGAAAAGCTTTTCGTGAAATTTTCGGTCCAAAAGTGACAATATCGGCATCACCTTTCTTTGTCCAGCAAAACATGTTTATATGGTAAATAGGTCATAATGGGAGCTTTCTACGCGTAAAGCTTTCCGTGTAATTTTCGGAACAAAAGTGACCATATCGGCGTCACCTTTCTTTATCCACCAAAACTGTGTTGTTTTCTCTCAAATGTGTCCCAAACATGTTTATATGGTGTATAGGTCATAATGGGAGCATTGTGCGCGAAAAACTTTCCGTGTAATTTTCGGACCAAAAGTAACCATATCGGCGTCAACCTTCTTTATCCACCAAAACTGTGTTGTTTTCGCTCAAATGTGTCCAAAACATGTTTAAATGGTGTATAGGTCATAATAGCAGTTTTCTGCGCAAAAAGCTTTCCGTTAAATTTTCAGACCAAAAGTAAACATATCGGCGTCACCTTTCTTTATCCACCAAAACTGTGTTATTTTCGCTGAAATGTTTCCCAAATATGTTTATATCGTGTATCGGTCATAATATGAGCTTTCTGCGCCAAAAGCTTCCCATGAAATTTTCGGACCAAAAGTGACCATATCGGTGTAACCTTTCTTTATCCACCATAACTGTGTTTTTTTTCGGTCAAATGTGTCCCATGCACGTTTATATGGTGTATAGGTCATAATAGAAGCTTTCTGCGCAAGAAGATTTCCGTGAAATTTTAGGACCAAAAGTAACCATATCGATGTCACCATTCTTTATCCACCAAAACTGTTTTGTTTTCGCTCAAATGTGTCCCAAACATGTTAATATGGTTTATAGGTCATAATGGGAGCATTGTGCGTGAAAAGCTTTCCGTGTAATTTTCGGACCAAAAGTGACCATATCGGCGTCACCCTTCATCACCCACCAAAACTGTGTTGTTTTCGCTCAAATGTGTCAAAAAAATGTTTATATGGTGTATAGGTCATAATAGGAGCTTTCTGCGCAAAAAGCTTTCCGTGAAATTTTCGGACCAAAAGTAACCATATCGGCGTCACCTTTCTTTATCCACCAAAAATGTGTTGTTTTCGCTGAAATGAGTCCCAAACATGTTTATATGGTGTATCGGTCATAATAGGAGCTTTCTGCGCCAAAAGCTTTCCATGAAATTTACGAACCAAAAGTGACCATATCGGCGTCACCTTTCTTTATCCACAAAACTGTGTTGTTTTCGCTCAAATGTTTCCCAAACATGTTTATATGGTGTATAGGTCATAATAGAAGCTTTCTGCGCAAAAAGATTTCCGTGAAATTTTAGGACCAAAAGTAACCATATCGACGTCACCATTCTTTATCGTCCAAAACTATTTTGTTTTCGCTCAAATGTGTCCCAAACATGTTAATATGGTTTATATATAGGTCATAATGGTAGCATTGTGCGTGAAAAGCTTTTCGTGAAATTTTCGGACCAAAAGTGACCATATCGGCATCACCTTTCTTTGTCCACCAAAATTGTGTTGATTTCGCTAAAATGTGTTCCAAACATGTTTATATGGTGAATAGGTCATTATAGGAGCTTTATGCGCGTAAAGCTTTCCGTGTAATTTTCGGACCAAAAGTGACCATATCGGCGTCACCTTTCTTTATACACCAAAACTGTGTTGTTATCGCTCAAATGTGTCCCAAACATGTTTATATGGTGTATATGTTATAATAGGAGCTTTCTGCGCCAAAAGTTTTCCTTGAAATTTTCGGACCAAAAGTGACCAAATCGGCGTCAACTTTCTTTATCCACCAAAACTGTGTTGTTTTCGCTCAAATATGTTCCAAACATGTTTATATGGTGTATAGGTCATAATAGGAGCTTTCTCTCTTCAAGTCATAACAGGAGCTTTCTACGCGAAATGCTTTCAATGTAATTTTCGGACCAAAAGTGACCATATCGGCATCACTTTTCTTTATCCACCAAAACTGTGTTGTTTTCGCTCAAATGTGTCCTAAACATGTTTATATGGTGTATAGGTCATAATAGGAGCTGTCTGCGTAAAAAGCTTTCCTTGAAATTTTCGGACCAACAGTGACCATATCGGCGTCACCTTTCCTTATCCACCAAAACTGTGTTGTTTTCGCTCAAAAGTGTCGCAAACATGTTTATATGGTTTATAGGTCATAATGGGAGCATTGTGCGCGAAAAGATTTCCGTGTAATTTTTGGACCAAAAGTAACCATATCGGCGTCAACCTTCTTTATCCACCAAAACTGTGTTGCTTTCGCTCAAATGTGTCCATAACATGTTTATATGGTGTATAGGTCATAATAGGAGTTTTCTGCGCAAAAAGCATTCCGTAAAATTTTCAGACCAAAAGTAACCATATCGTCGTCACCTTTCTTTATTCACCAAAACTGTGTTATTTTCGCTGAAATGTTTCCCAAACATGTTTATATGGTGTATCGGTCATAATATGAGCTTTCTGCGCCAAAAGCTTTCCATGAAATTTTCGGACCAAAAGTGACCATATCGGCGTCACCTTTCTTTATCCACCATAACTGTGTTGTTTTCGCTCAAATGTGTCGCATGCACGTTTATATGGTGTATAGGTCATAATAGAAGCTTTCTGCGCAAAAAGATTTCCGTGAAATTTTAGGACCAAAAGTAACCACATCGATGTCACCATTCTTTATCCACCAAAACTGTTTGGTTTTCGCTCAAATGTGTCCCAAACACGTTAATATGGTTTATAGGTCATAATGGGAGCATTGTGCGAGAAAAGCTTTTCGTGAAATTTTCGGACCAAAAGTGACCATATCGGCATCACCTTTCTTTGTCCACCAAAATTGTGTTGATTTCGCTAAAATGTGTTCCAAACATGTTTATATAGTGAATAGGTCATAATAGGAGCTTTCTGCGCGTGAAGCTTTCAGTGTAATTTTCGGAACAAAGGTGACCATATCGGCGTGACCTTTCTTTATCTACCAAAACTGTGTTGTTTTCTCTCAAATGTGTGCCAAACATGTTTATATTGTGTATTGGTCATAATAGGAGCTTTCTGCGCTAAAAGCTTTCCTTGAAATTTTCGGACCAAAAGTGACCATATCGGCGTCACCTTTCTTTATCCACAAAAACTGTGTGGTTTTTGCTCAAATGTGTCGCAAACATGTTTATGTGGTTTATAGGTCATAATTGGAGCATTGTGCGCGAAAAGCTTTCCGTTTAATTTTCGGACCAAAAGTGACCATATCGGCGTCACCTTTCTTTATCCACCAAAACTGTGTTGTTATCGCACAAATGTGTCCCAAACATGTTTATATGGTGTATAGGTTATAATAGAGCTTTCTGCGCCAAAAGCTTTCCTTGAAATTTTCGGACCAAAAGTGACCAAATCGGCGTCAACAATCTTTATCCACTAAAACTGTGTTGTTTTCGCTCAAATATGCTCCAAACATGTTTATATGGTGTATAGGTCATAATAGGAGCTTTCTCTCTTCAAGTCATAACAGGAGCTTTCTGCGCGAAATGCTTTCAATGTAATTTTCGGACCAAAAGTGACCATATCGGCGTCACTTTTCTTTATCCACCAAAAATGTGTTGTTTTCGCTCAAATGTGTCCTAAACATGTTTATATGGTGTATAGGTCATAATAGGAGCTGTCTGCGTAAAAAGCTTTCCTTGAAATTTTCGGACCAAAAGTGACCATATCGGCCTCACCTTTCTTTATCCACCAAAACTGTGTTGTTTTCGCCCAAATGTGTCGCAAACATGTTTATATGGTTTATAGGTCATAATGGGAGCATTGTGCGCGAAAAGCTTTCCGTGTAATTTTCGGACCAAAAGTGACCATATCGGCATCACCCTTCTTTATCCACCAAAACTGTGTTGTTTTCGCTCAAATGTGTCCAAAACATGTTTATATGGTGTATAGGTCATAATAGGAGCTTTCCGCGCAAAAAGCTTTCCGTGAAATTTTCAGACCAAAAGTAACCATATCGGCGTCACCTTTCTTTATCCACCAAAACTGTGTTATTTTCGCTGAAATGTTTCCCAAACATGTTTATATGGTGTATCGGTCATAATAGGAGCTTTCTGCGCCAAAAGCTTTCCATGAAATTTTCGGACCAAAAGTGACCATATCGGCGTCACCTTTCTTTATCCACCATAATTGTGTTGTTTTTGCTCAAATCTGTCCCATGCATGTTTATATGGTGTATAGGTCATAATAGAAGCTTTCTGCGCAAAAAGATTTCCGTGAAATTTTAGGGCCAAAAGTAACCATATCGACTTCACCATTCTTTATGCACTAAAACTGTTTTTTTTTTCTCAAATGTGTCCCAACATGTTTATATGGTTTATAGGTCATAATGGGCGCATTGTGCGTGAAAAGCATTTCGTGAAATTTTCGGACCAAAAGTGACCATTTCGTCATCACCTTTCTTTGTCCACCAAAATTGTGTTGGTTTCGCTAAAATGTGTTCCAAACATGTTTATATGTTGAATAAGTCATAATAAGAGCTTTCTGCGCGTAAAGCTTTCCGTGTAATTTTCGGAACAAAAGTGACCATATCGGCATCACCTTTCTTTATCCACCAAAACTGTGTTGTTTTCTCTCAAATCTGTCCCAAACATGTTTATATGGTGTATAGGTTATAATAGGAGCTTTCTGCGCCAAAAGCTTTCCTTGAAATTTTCGGACCAAAAGTGACCAAATCGGCGTCAACTTTCTTTATCCACCAAAACTGTGTTGTTTTCGCTCAAATATGTTCCAAACATGTTTATATGGTGTATAGGTCATAATAGGAGCTTTCTCTCTTCAAGTCATAACAGGAGCTTTCTACGCGAAATGCTTTCAATGTAATTTTCGGAACAAAAGTGACCATATCAGCATCACTTTTCTTTATCCACCAAAACTGTGTTGTTTTCGCTCAAATGTGTCCTAAACATGTTTATATGGTGTATAGGTCATAATAGGAGCTGTCTGCGTAAAAAGCTTTCCTTGAAATTTTCGGACCAAAAGTGACCATATCGGCGTCACCTTTCTTTATCCACCAAAACTGTGTTGTTTTCGCTCAAAAGTGTCGCAAACATGTTTATATGGTTTATAGGTCATAATGGGAGCATTGTGCGCGAAAAGATTTCCGTGTAATTTTTGGACCAAAAGTAACCATATCGGCGTCAACCTTCTTTATCTACCAAAACTGTGTTGTTTTCGCTCAAATGTGTCCATAACATGTTTATATGGTGTATAGGTCATAATAGGAGCTTTCTGCGCAAAAAGCTTTCCGTAAAATTTTCAGACCAAAAGTAACCATATCGGCGTCACCTTTCTTTATTCACCAAAACTGTGTTATTTTCGCTGAAATGTTTCCCAAACATGTTTATATGGTGTATCGGTCATAATATGAGCTATCTGCGCCAAAAGCTTTCCATGAAATTTTCGGACCAAAAGTGACCATATCGGCGTCACCTTTCTTTATCCACCATAACTGTGTTGTTTTCGCTCAAATGTGTCGCATGCACGTTTATATGGTGTATAGGTCATAATAGAAGCTTTCTGCGCAAAAAGATTTCCGTGAAATTTTAGGACCAAAAGTAACCACATCGATGTCACCATTCTTTATCCACCAAAACTGTTTGGTTTTCGCTCAAATGTGTCCCAAACACGTTAATATGGTTTGTAGGTCATAATGGGAGCATTGTGCGTGAAAAGCTTTTCGTGAAATTTTCGGACCAAAAGTGACCATATCGGCATCACCTTTCTTTGTCCACCAAAATTGTGTTGATTTCGCTAAAATGTGTTCCAAACATGTTTATATAGTGAATAGGTCATAATAGGAGCTTTCTGCGCGTGAAGCTTTCCGTGTAATTTTCGGAACAAAGGTGACCATATCGGCGTGACCTTTCTTTATCTACCAAAACTGTGTTGTTTTCTCTCAAATGTGTGCCAAACATGTTTATATTGTGTATTGGTCATAATAGGAGCTTTCTGCGCTAAAAGCTTTCCTTGAAATTTTCGGACCAAAAGTGACCATATCGGCGTCACCTTTCTTTATCCACAAAAACTGTGTTGTTTTTGCTCCAATGTGTCGCAAACATGTTTATGTGGTTTATAGGTCATAATTGGAGCATTGTGCGCGAAAAGCTTTCCGTTTAATTTTCGGACCAAAAGTGACCATATCGGCGTCACCTTTCTTTATCCACCATAACTGTGTTGTTTTCGCTCAAATGTGTCGCATGCACGTTTATATGGTGTATAGGTCATAATAGAAGCTTTCTGCGCAAAAAGATTTCCGTGAAATTTTAGGACCAAAAGTAACCACATCGATGTCACCATTCTTTATCCACCAAAACTGTTTGGTTTTCGCTCAAATGTATCCCAAACACGTTAATATGGTTTATAGGTCATAATGGGAGCATTGTGCGTGAAAAGCTTTTCGTGAAATTTTCGGACCAAAAGTGACCATATCGGCATCACCTTTCTTTGTCCACCAAAATTGTGTTGATTTCGCTAAAATGTGTTCCAAACATGTTTATATAGTGAATAGGTCATAATAGGAGCTTTCTGCGCGTGAAGCTTTCCGTGTAATTTTCGGAACAAAGGTGACCATATCGGCGTGACCTTTCTTTATCTACCAAAACTGTGTTGTTTTCTCTCAAATGTGTGCCAAACATGTTTATATTGTGTATTGGTCATAATAGGAGCTTTCTGCGCTAAAAGCTTTCCTTGAAATTTTCGGACCAAAAGTGACCATATCGGCGTCACCTTTCTTTATCCACAAAAACTGTGTTGTTTTTGCTCAAATGTGTCGCAAACATGTTTATGTGGTTTATAGGTCATAATTGGAGCATTGTGCGCGAAAAGCTTTCCGTTTAATTTTCGGACCAAAAGTGACCATATCGGCGTCACCTTTCTTTATCCACCAAAACTGTGTTGTTATCGCACAAATGTGTCCCAAACATGTTTATATGGTGTATAGGTTATAATAGAGCTTTCTGCGCCAAAAGCTTTCCTTGAAATTTTCGGACCAAAAGTGACCAAATCGGCGTCAACTTTCTTTATCCACTAAAACTGTGTTGTTTTCGCTCAAATATGCTCCAAACATGTTTATATGGTGTATAGGTCATAATAGGAGCTTTCTCTCTTCAAGTCATAACAGGAGCTTTCTGCGCGAAATGCTTTCAATGTAATTTTCGGACCAAAAGTGACCATATCGGCGTCACTTTTCTTTATCCACCAAAAATGTTTTGTTTTCGCTCAAATGTGTCCTAAACATGTTTATATGGTGTATACGTCATAATAGGAGCTGTCTGCGTAAAAAACTTTCCTTGAAATTTTCGGACCAAAAGTGACCATATCGGCCTCACCTTTCTTTATCCACCAAAACTGTGTTGTTTTCGCTCAAATGTGTCGCAAACGTGTTTATATGGTTTATAGGTCATAATGTGAGCATTGTGCGCGAAAAGCTTTCCGTGTAATTTTCGGACCAAAAGTGACCATATCGGCGTCACCCTTCTTTATCCACCAAAAATGTGTTGTTTTCGCTCAAATGTGTCCAAACCATGTTTATATGGTGTATAGGTCATAATAGGAGCTTTCTGCGCAAAAAGCTTTCCGTGAAATTTTCAGACCAAAAGTAACCATATCGGCGTCACCTTTCTTTATCCACCAAAACTGTGTTATTTTCGCTGAAATGTTTCCCAAACATGTTTATATGGTGTATCGGTCATAATAGGAGCTTTCTGCGCCAAAAGCATTCCATGAAATTTTCGGACCAAAAGTGACCATATCGGCGTCACCTTTCTTTATCCACCATAACTGTGTTGTTTTCGCTCAAATGTGTCGCATGCACGTTTATATGGTGTATAGGTCATAATAGAAGCTTTCTGCGCAAAAAGATTTCCGTGAAATTTTAGGACCAAAAGTAACCACATCGATGTCACCATTCTTTATCCACCAAAACTGTTTGGTTTTCGCTCAAATGTATCCCAAACACGTTAATATGGTTTATAGGTCATAATGGGAGCATTGTGCGTGAAAAGCTTTTCGTGAAATTTTCGGACCAAAAGTGACCATATCGGCATCACCTTTCTTTGTCCACCAAAATTGTGTTGATTTCGCTAAAATGTGTTCCAAACATGTTTATATAGTGAATAGGTCATAATAGGAGCTTTCTGCGCGTGAAGCTTTCCGTGTAATTTTCGGAACAAAGGTGACCATATCGGCGTGACCTTTCTTTATCTACCAAAACTGTGTTGTTTTCTCTCAAATGTGTGCCAAACATGTTTATATTGTGTATTGGTCATAATAGGAGCTTTCTGCGCTAAAAGCTTTCCTTGAAATTTTCGGACCAAAAGTGACCATATCGGCGTCACCTTTCTTTATCCACAAAAACTGTGTTGTTTTTGCTCCAATGTGTCGCAAACATGTTTATGTGGTTTATAGGTCATAATTGGAGCATTGTGCGCGAAAAGCTTTCCGTTTAATTTTCGGACCAAAAGTGACCATATCGGCGTCACCTTTCTTTATCCACCATAACTGTGTTGTTTTCGCTCAAATGTGTCGCATGCACGTTTATATGGTGTATAGGTCATAATAGAAGCTTTCTGCGCAAAAAGATTTCCGTGAAATTTTAGGACCAAAAGTAACCACATCGATGTCACCATTCTTTATCCACCAAAACTGTTTGGTTTTCGCTCAAATGTATCCCAAACACGTTAATATGGTTTATAGGTCATAATGGGAGCATTGTGCGTGAAAAGCTTTTCGTGAAATTTTCGGACCAAAAGTGACCATATCGGCATCACCTTTCTTTGTCCACCAAAATTGTGTTGATTTCGCTAAAATGTGTTCCAAACATGTTTATATAGTGAATAGGTCATAATAGGAGCTTTCTGCGCGTGAAGCTTTCCGTGTAATTTTCGGAACAAAGGTGACCATATCGGCGTGACCTTTCTTTATCTACCAAAACTGTGTTGTTTTCTCTCAAATGTGTGCCAAACATGTTTATATTGTGTATTGGTCATAATAGGAGCTTTCTGCGCTAAAAGCTTTCCTTGAAATTTTCGGACCAAAAGTGACCATATCGGCGTCACCTTTCTTTATCCACAAAAACTGTGTTGTTTTTGCTCAAATGTGTCGCAAACATGTTTATGTGGTTTATAGGTCATAATTGGAGCATTGTGCGCGAAAAGCTTTCCGTTTAATTTTCGGACCAAAAGTGACCATATCGGCGTCACCTTTCTTTATCCACCAAAACTGTGTTGTTATCGCACAAATGTGTCCCAAACATGTTTATATGGTGTATAGGTTATAATAGAGCTTTCTGCGCCAAAAGCTTTCCTTGAAATTTTCGGACCAAAAGTGACCAAATCGGCGTCAACTTTCTTTATCCACTAAAACTGTGTTGTTTTCGCTCAAATATGCTCCAAACATGTTTATATGGTGTATAGGTCATAATAGGAGCTTTCTCTCTTCAAGTCATAACAGGAGCTTTCTGCGCGAAATGCTTTCAATGTAATTTTCGGACCAAAAGTGACCATATCGGCGTCACTTTTCTTTATCCACCAAAAATGTTTTGTTTTCGCTCAAATGTGTCCTAAACATGTTTATATGGTGTATACGTCATAATAGGAGCTGTCTGCGTAAAAAACTTTCCTTGAAATTTTCGGACCAAAAGTGACCATATCGGCCTCACCTTTCTTTATCCACCAAAACTGTGTTGTTTTCGCTCAAATGTGTCGCAAACGTGTTTATATGGTTTATAGGTCATAATGTGAGCATTGTGCGCGAAAAGCTTTCCGTGTAATTTTCGGACCAAAAGTGACCATATCGGCGTCACCCTTCTTTATCCACCAAAAATGTGTTGTTTTCGCTCAAATGTGTCCAAACCATGTTTATATGGTGTATAGGTCATAATAGGAGCTTTCTGCGCAAAAAGCTTTCCGTGAAATTTTCAGACCAAAAGTAACCATATCGGCGTCACCTTTCTTTATCCACCAAAACTGTGTTATTTTCGCTGAAATGTTTCCCAAACATGTTTATATGGTGTATCGGTCATAATAGGAGCTTTCTGCGCCAAAAGCATTCCATGAAATTTTCGGACCAAAAGTGACCATATCGGCGTCACCTTTCTTTATCCACCATAATTGTGTTGTTTTCGCTCAAATCTGTCCCATGCATGTTTATATGGTGTATAGGTCATAATAGAAGCTTTCTGCGCAAAAAGATTTCCGTGAAATTTTAGGGCCAAAAGTAACCACATCGACTTCACCATTCTTTATGCACTAAAACTGTTTTTTTTTTTCGCTCAAATGTGTCCCAACATGTTTATATGGTTTATAGGTCATAATGGGCGCATTGTGCTTGAAAAGCATTTCGTGAAATTTTCGGACCAAAAGTGACCATTTCGTCATCACCTTTCTTTGTCCACCAAAATTGTGTTGGTTTCGCTAAAATGTGTTCCAAACATGTTTATATGTTGAATAAGTCATAATAAGAGCTTTTTGCGCGTAAAGCTTTCCGTGTAATTTTCGGAACAAAAGTGACCATATCGGCATCACCTTTCTTTATCCACCAAAATTGTGTTGTTTTCTCTCAAATCTATCCCAAACATGTTTATATGGTGTATAGGTCATAATAGGAGCTTTCTGCGCCAAAAGCTTTCCTTGAAATTTTCGGACCAAAAGTGACCATATCGGCGTCACCTTTCTTTATCCACCATAACTGTGTTGTTTTCGCTCAAATGTGTCGCATGCACGTTTATATGGTGTATAGGTCATAATAGAAGCTTTCTGCGCAAAAAGATTTCCATGAAATTTTAGGACCAAAAGTAACCACATCGATGTCACCATTCTTTATCCACCAAAACTGTTTGGTTTTCGCTCAAATGTGTCCCAAACACGTTAATATGGTTTATAGGTCATAATGGGAGCATTGTGCGTGAAAAGCTTTTCGTGAAATTTTCGGACCAAAAGTGACCATATCGGCATCACCTTTCTTTGTCCACCAAAATTGTGTTGATTTCGCTAAAATGTGTTCCAAACATGTTTATATAGTGAATAGGTCATAATTGGAGCTTTCTGCGCGTGAAGCTTTCCGTGTAATTTTCGGAACAAAGGTGACCATATCGGCGTGACCTTTCTTTTTCTACCAAAACTGTGTTGTTTTCTCTCAAATGTGTGCCAAACATGTTTATATTGTGTATTGGTCATAATAGGAGCTTTCTGCGCTAAAAGCTTTCCTTGAAATTTTCGGACCAAAAGTGACCATATCGGCGTCACCTTTCTTTATCCACAAAAACTGTGTTGTTTTTGCTCAAATGTGTCGCAAACATGTTTATGTGGTTTATAGGTCATAATTGGAGCATTGTGCGCGAAAAGCTTTCTGTTTAATTTTCGGACCAAAAGTGACCATATCGGCGTCACCTTTCTTTATCCACCATAACTGTGTTGTTTTCGCTCAAATGTGTCGCATGCACGTTTATATGGTGTATAGGTCATAATAGAAGCTTTCTGCGCAAAAAGATTTCCGTGAAATTTTAGGACCAAAAGTAACCACATCGATGTCACCATTCTTTATCCACCAAAACTGTTTGGTTTTCGCTCAAATGTGTCCCAAACACGTTAATATGGTTTATAGGTCATAATGGGAGCATTGTGCGTGAAAAGCTTTTCGTGAAATTTTCGGACCAAAAGTGACCATATCGGCATCACCTTTCTTTGTCCACCAAAATTGTGTTGATTTCGCTAAAATGTGTTCCAAACATGTTTATATAGTGAATAGGTCATAATAGGAGCTTTCTGCGCGTGAAGCTTTCCGTGTAATTTTCGGAACAAAGGTGACCATATCGGCGTGACCTTTCTTTATCTACCAAAACTGTGTTGTTTTCTCTCAAATGTGTGCCAAACATGTTTATATTGTGTATTGGTCATAATAGGAGCTTTCTGCGCTAAAAGCTTTCCTTGAAATTTTCGGACCAAAAGTGACCATATCGGCGTCACCTTTCTTTATCCACAAAAACTGTGTTGTTTTTGCTCAAATGTGTCGCAAACATGTTTATGTGGTTTATAGGTCATAATTGGAGCATTGTGCGCGAAAAGCTTTCCGTTTAATTTTCGGACCAAAAGTGACCATATCGGCGTCACCTTTCTTTATCCACCAAAACTGTGTTGTTATCGCACAAATGTGTCCCAAACATGTTTATATGGTGTATAGGTTATAATAGAGCTTTCTGCGCCAAAAGCTTTCCTTGAAATTTTCGGACCAAAAGTGACCAAATCGGCGTCAACTTTCTTTATCCACTAAAACTGTGTTGTTTTCGCTCAAATATGCTCCAAACATGTTTATATGGTGTATAGGTCATAATAGGAGCTTTCTCTCTTCAAGTCATAACAGGAGCTTTCTGCGCGAAATGCTTTCAATGTAATTTTCGGACCAAAAGTGACCATATCGGCGTCACTTTTCTTTATCCACCAAAAATGTGTTGTTTTCGCTCAAATGTGTCCTAACAATGTTTATATGGTGTATAGGTCATAATAGGAGCTGTCTGCGTAAAAAGCTTTCCTTGAAATTTTCGGACCAAAAGTGACCATATCGGCCTCACCTTTCTTTATCCACCAAAACTGTGTTGTTTTCGCTCAAATGTGTCGCAAACATGTTTATATGGTTTATAGGTCATAATGGGAGCATTGTGCGCGAAAAGCTTTCCGTGTAATTTTCGGACCAAAAGTGACCATATCGGCGTCACCCTTCTTTATCCACCAAAACTGTGTTGTTTTCGCTCAAATGTGTCCAAAACATGTTTATATGGTGTATAGGTCATAATAGGAGCTTTCTGCGCAAAAAGCTTTCCGTGAAATTTTCAGACCAAAAGTAACCATATCGGCGTCACCTTTCTTTATCCACCAAAACTGTGTTATTTTCGCTGAAATGTTTCCCAAACATGTTTATATGGTGTATCGGTCATAATAGGAGCTTTCTGCGCCAAAAGCTTTCCATGAAATTTTCGGACCAAAAGTGACCATATCGGCGTCACCTTTCTTTATCCACCATAATTGTGTTGTTTTCGCTCAAATCTGTCCCATGCATGTTTATATGGTGTATAGGTCATAATAGAAGCTTTCTGCGCAAAAAGATTTCCGTGAAATTTTAGGGCCAAAAGTAACCACATCGACTTCACCATTCTTTATGCACTAAAACTGTTTTTTTTTTCGCTCAAATGTGTCCCAACATGTTTATATGGTTTATAGGTCATAATGGGCGCATTGTGCGTGAAAAGCATTTCGTGAAATTTTCGGACCAAAAGTGACCATTTCGTCATCACCTTTCTTTGTCCACCAAAATTGTGTTGGTTTCGCTAAAATGTGTTCCAAACATGTTTATATGTTGAATAAGTCATAATAAGAGCTTTTTGCGCGTAAAGCTTTCCGTGTAATTTTCGGAACAAAAGTGACCATATCGTCCTCACCTTTCTTTATCCACCATAACTGTGTTGTTTTCGCTCAAATGTGTCGCATGCACGTTTATATGGTGTATAGGTCATAATAGAAGCTTTCTGCGCAAAAAGATTTCCATGAAATTTTAGGACCAAAAGTAACCACATCGATGTCACCATTCTTTATCCACCAAAACTGTTTGGTTTTCGCTCAAATGTGTCCCAAACACGTTAATATGGTTTATAGGTCATAATGGGAGCATTGTGCGTGAAAAGCTTTTCGTGAAATTTTCGGACCAAAAGTGACCATATCGGCATCACCTTTCTTTGTCCACCAAAATTGTGTTGATTTCGCTAAAATGTGTTCCAAACATGTTTATATAGTGAATAGGTCATAATTGGAGCTTTCTGCGCGTGAAGCTTTCCGTGTAATTTTCGGAACAAAGGTGACCATATCGGCGTGACCTTTCTTTTTCTACCAAAACTGTGTTGTTTTCTCTCAAATGTGTGCCAAACATGTTTATATTGTGTATTGGTCATAATAGGAGCTTTCTGCGCTAAAAGCTTTCCTTGAAATTTTCGGACCAAAAGTGACCATATCGGCGTCACCTTTCTTTATCCACAAAAACTGTGTTGTTTTTGCTCAAATGTGTCGCAAACATGTTTATGTGGTTTATAGGTCATAATTGGAGCATTGTGCGCGAAAAGCTTTCTGTTTAATTTTCGGACCAAAAGTGACCATATCGGCGTCACCTTTCTTTATCCACCATAACTGTGTTGTTTTCGCTCAAATGTGTCGCATGCACGTTTATATGGTGTATAGGTCATAATAGAAGCTTTCTGCGCAAAAAGATTTCCGTGAAATTTTAGGACCAAAAGTAACCACATCGATGTCACCATTCTTTATCCACCAAAACTGTTTGGTTTTCGCTCAAATGTGTCCCAAACACGTTAATATGGTTTATAGGTCATAATGGGAGCATTGTGCGTGAAAAGCTTTTCGTGAAATTTTCGGACCAAAAGTGACCATATCGGCATCACCTTTCTTTGTCCACCAAAATTGTGTTGATTTCGCTAAAATGTGTTCCAAACATGTTTATATAGTGAATAGGTCATAATAGGAGCTTTCTGCGCGTGAAGCTTTCCGTGTAATTTTCGGAACAAAGGTGACCATATCGGCGTGACCTTTCTTTATCTACCAAAACTGTGTTGTTTTCTCTCAAATGTGTGCCAAACATGTTTATATTGTGTATTGGTCATAATAGGAGCTTTCTGCGCTAAAAGCTTTCCTTGAAATTTTCGGACCAAAAGTGACCATATCGGCGTCACCTTTCTTTATCCACAAAAACTGTGTTGTTTTTGCTCAAATGTGTCGCAAACATGTTTATGTGGTTTATAGGTCATAATTGGAGCATTGTGCGCGAAAAGCTTTCCGTTTAATTTTCGGACCAAAAGTGACCATATCGGCGTCACCTTTCTTTATCCACCAAAACTGTGTTGTTATCGCACAAATGTGTCCCAAACATGTTTATATGGTGTATAGGTTATAATAGAGCTTTCTGCGCCAAAAGCTTTCCTTGAAATTTTCGGACCAAAAGTGACCAAATCGGCGTCAACTTTCTTTATCCACTAAAACTGTGTTGTTTTCGCTCAAATATGCTCCAAACATGTTTATATGGTGTATAGGTCATAATAGGAGCTTTCTCTCTTCAAGTCATAACAGGAGCTTTCTGCGCGAAATGCTTTCAATGTAATTTTCGGACCAAAAGTGACCATATCGGCGTCACTTTTCTTTATCCACCAAAAATGTGTTGTTTTCGCTCAAATGTGTCCTAACAATGTTTATATGGTGTATAGGTCATAATAGGAGCTGTCTGCGTAAAAAGCTTTCCTTGAAATTTTCGGACCAAAAGTGACCATATCGGCCTCACCTTTCTTTATCCACCAAAACTGTGTTGTTTTCGCTCAAATGTGTCGCAAACATGTTTATATGGTTTATAGGTCATAATGGGAGCATTGTGCGCGAAAAGCTTTCCGTGTAATTTTCGGACCAAAAGTGACCATATCGGCGTCACCCTTCTTTATCCACCAAAACTGTGTTGTTTTCGCTCAAATGTGTCCAAAACATGTTTATATGGTGTATAGGTCATAATAGGAGCTTTCTGCGCAAAAAGCTTTCCGTGAAATTTTCAGACCAAAAGTAACCATATCGGCGTCACCTTTCTTTATCCACCAAAACTGTGTTATTTTCGCTGAAATGTTTCCCAAACATGTTTATATGGTGTATCGGTCATAATAGGAGCTTTCTGCGCCAAAAGCTTTCCATGAAATTTTCGGACCAAAAGTGACCATATCGGCGTCACCTTTCTTTATCCACCATAATTGTGTTGTTTTCGCTCAAATCTGTCCCATGCATGTTTATATGGTGTATAGGTCATAATAGAAGCTTTCTGCGCAAAAAGATTTCCGTGAAATTTTAGGGCCAAAAGTAACCACATCGACTTCACCATTCTTTATGCACTAAAACTGTTTTTTTTTTCGCTCAAATGTGTCCCAACATGTTTATATGGTTTATAGGTCATAATGGGCGCATTGTGCGTGAAAAGCATTTCGTGAAATTTTCGGACCAAAAGTGACCATTTCGTCATCACCTTTCTTTGTCCACCAAAATTGTGTTGGTTTCGCTAAAATGTGTTCCAAACATGTTTATATGTTGAATAAGTCATAATAAGAGCTTTTTGCGCGTAAAGCTTTCCGTGTAATTTTCGGAACAAAAGTGACCATATCGGCATCACCTTTCTTTATCCACCAAAACTGTGTTGTTTTCTCTCAAATCTATCCCAAACATGTTTATATGGTGTATAGGTCATAATAGGAGCTTTCTGCGCCAAAAGCTTTCCTTGAAATTTTCGGACCAAAATTGACCATATCGGCGTCACCTTTCTTTATCCACCAAAACTGTGTTGTTTTCCCTCAAATGTGTCGCAAACATGTTTAAATGGTTTATAGGTCATAATTGGAGCATTGTGCGCGAAAAGCTTTCCGCGTAACTTTCGGACCAAAAGTGACCAATCGACGTCACCTTTCTTTATCCACCAAAATTATGTTGTTATCGCTCAAATGTGTCCCAAACATGTTTATATGGTGTATAGGTTGTAATAGGAGCTTTCTGCGCCAAAAGCTTTCCTTGAAATTTTCGGACCAAAAGTGACCAAATCGGCGTCACCTTTCTTTATCCACCAAAACTGTGTTGTTTTCGCTCAAATGTGTTCCAAACATGTTTATATGGTGTATAAGTCATAATAGGAGCTTTCTCTCTTTAAGTCATAATAGGAGCTTTCTGCGCTAAAAGCATTCCTTGAAATTTTCGGACCAAAAGTGACCATATCGTCGTCACCTTTCTTTATCCATAAAAACTGTGTTGTTTTCGCTCAAATGTGTCCCAAACATGTTTATATGGTTTATAGCTCATAATGGAAGCATTGTGCACGAAAAGCTTTCCGTGAAATTGTCGGACCAAAAGTGCCCATATCGGCGTCACCTTTCTTTTTCCACCAAAACTGTGTTGTTTTCGCTCAAATGTGTCCGAAACATGTTTATATGGTGTATAGGTCATAATAGAAGCTTTCTGCGCAAATAGATTTCCGTGAAATTTTGGGACCAAAAGTAACCATATCGACGTCACCATTCTTTATCCACCATAACTGTTTTGTTTTCGCTCAAATGTGTCCCAAACATGTTTATATGGTTTATAGGTCATAATGGGAGCATTGTGCGCGAAAAGCTTTTCGTGAAATTTTCGGACCAAAAGTGACCATATCGGCCTCACCTTTCTTTATCCACCAAAATTGTGTTGTTTTCGCTCAAATGTATCCCAACCATGTTTATATGGTTTATAGGTCATAATGGGAGAATTGTGCACGAAAAGCTTTCCGTGAAATTTTCGGAACAAAAGTGACAATATCGGCGTCACCTTTCTTTATCCACCAAAACTGTGTTGTTTTCGCTCAAATGTGTCCAAAACATGTTTATATGGGGTATATGTCATAATAGGAGCTTTCTGCGCAAAAAGCTTTCCATGAAATTTTCGGACCAAAAGTAACCATATCGGCGTCACCTTTCTTTATCCACCAAAACTGTGTTGTTTTTTCTCAAATGTGTCCCAAAGATGTTTCTATGGTGTATAGGTCATAATACACTACTAGAATAACGTTCATAGACATCGGGTATAAACCGATGTTAATCAAAAAAAAATTCGACGTGTTAGTGGATGGTGTTAAAGATCCCAACTTTATCACATCGGTTTATACCCGATGTCTTTAATAATTTATAACATCGTTTTTCATTTTTAGAATGATTTGAATACATGAATATAATTTCGTTTTGATTTATTCACCTAATGTTAAACCATTAATATTTTGCATTTCTAGCCATTTGAAGGTATGCAGTACAGCACAAAAGTTCACATTAACATCGTTATTTTTTACAAACCTGATGTTTTACTTTGATATAAATATCCGTTAGGAATTATCCAATTTGTGCATATTCTTTTTTCATGTTTAATTTTTTGTATTATGTTATATAAATATAATGAACCATATTTAATATTTTAAAAGTCGATGTTATTTATATATTTTCAAATCATTTTTTTAATGAAAAACGATGTTTTGGCATTTTATAACTTCGTTTTATATTACAGTTTTGGTATACACTGGGTTTTAGAAATCAATTTATATCTTTATGATAGATGTATCTATAAAGATAGACATCGTTTTTTTCTCTCGAGTTCGATGTTTTTCATCGAATACACCATTCATCGAATACCCTTATTTATCTATATTGTGGCCCCTGTCTTAGCTAATAGAAAATTAAACATAGAAAAGAAACATATACATTAAATATTGACAGTAGAGTCAAATACAAGAGAACAATAGTTTCAAATACAAGATAAAATACATCAATGGACATATTCTAAGTTGCTAGTAATTTACATAACACTAAAACACATTTAAAGGTACCTCTATATGTGTTAATTCTTCTAAAACACATCAACAGTCAGGTTTGTTTGCATATACAAGAAAACCTTAGCCAATGTCCATCTTTCGAGATGTTGCACTGTCTCGCAATTCAAAGGACACAAAGTATCGCTACTGCCAACACGTGTTCTGCTCCTCTGATTGTTGGTTCCAACAACTCTTTCTGTCAACACGATGTACATTTAACACCTCAAACAGAAAAAAACCAAAGCATTCAAATAAAATAAAACTAATTGCTAGCTAGTAAAAACAGTACCTCAAAATTTGAAAGGTAATGAATAATATTAGGAGAGGCAACATGGAAAACTCCCAAGTGTGCCCGAAACAGATGCAACTATGTAATCAGAGTCAAGCAGATTCATCTAGAAGAGCTTCAACCTCAAATCTGCTTCTTCTAAGGAAAGGGAAGGTGAAATCCACCACGTCGACCTTCAAGCCATCAATTTACAAGCAATGTCCTACAATAAAAGCAAATTACATTTGGATGGTGCATTAATTCTTAGCAGCTGATTCATTCAAGCTTAGCCGAGGGAAGGAGGAATATTATTATAAAGGTCAAAGAAAAAGTAGAAGAATTCAAATTGTTGGTAGGACTTAGGTGTACACTATCATGAGGCAAAAATCATACAAAAATAATAACCACTTGTGTAATAACCGCTAAAATAGTCATCCAGAATATATTATACCTGAGATTCAATCATCTCTTCTGTGTAATAACCACTAAAATAGTCATCCAAAATATATACCCACGAGAGTCTTAAAAATTGTCATTCATGAAACAAAACAAGCCATGTCAGCAGAGAGTCCCACTTGAGCTTTCAGTTATCCAATTGTCACTAAAAACACTCTTTACCTCTTTTAGAATTCAAAAATCATACTGATTAAGCTAGTATAAAAAAATCACTCATCATGTGAACTATGCCAAAATCCTAGTATTTGAGAGTAGTTCTAATTCTAGTAAATCCTTCAAAAATCATGATACATTTATAGTCATATACATGAGTTCTCAGTATCATGCAACAAGAAAAAGCCTAATATACCTTATTGACACGATAATAGGCAAAAATGAATGCACATAATAATAATAATCGAAATTGGCAATCATCTTGGGCCCAATGGATCCATAAATGGTAAATGTTCACTTGTTCTTGCAGATTAGGAAAATCCCTATGATGTACCAACTCTTCGGTGAGCTGGATCAGTAAAGGCAGCTCCATTTATAAGTTAGATTCAGTTAAAACATCAACATGAGTGATGGGGATAGCCATGAGAGAGTGATGTCAATGTAGCACCCAGCAATGATCAATAATCAACAATAGGAGGAAACAAATCAATGATTTGCATTGTATAACACCGGATTTGCTTAGAAAGATTGAACTGTTTAAGGGAGTTTGCTCAAAAAAGATATGACATAAAACGTTAAATTTTGACAGATGATGCACCTCAAGCTCTTCTGTGAGTATTTCTCCAGAGATTCAAAAGTTGAAATCATGAAAGCAACATTTGATAGTTAGCTATAACATATTTTGAAAATGATTATATGGAAAAATATTACCTCAATTTAGCTTATCTTTTCTTCTCGAGCAATTTGCATAACTCAACCTTCAACCAGACAACCTGCAAACAATACATGATTCGAATCATCAATTATTTCTAGATAATAGAAAAGCAGAAAGTCCTATCAGAGCTTTCTGAGAGAAGAAATAGCTTATATCAAAGTTGGGATAAAAGCTACATGCACTCCATAAGATCTAATCCAGGGTCAACCTTCAAATAGTTTGGACATTTGAGCGGCTCGGGCGCACAGGCTAGGATATCTTAACTGCTGAATACACAACTACAAGCCCTTTTCTTGCTCCAGCATTACACAAGACATCAATCCCTACAACCCCCCATCAAATGGCAACATGTATAAAATGAAAAGAAAATTTGATGTGCATAAAACTAGAGTACCAGCGAATCAGCTCAAAAATTTGAACTTTAATAGATGACTTGAATGAATAAATTAGACAGTGAAGAAGAGAAGAAAACCCCTAATTCTACACCTAAATGAACCATATACGGAAATTACAAACACATAAAATGTAAACAATAACTCAAATGTGCACAAAATTAGTCAGTAGTTATGTTAGAAAGTGGCTAAGCTTTTACTTTGCTCTAATGGCTAAAGGATGAAATCCCTAATACAGTGCACAAAATCCCCAAATTTGTTTTATACCTATAATCCCTAAAGCATAAAAAATTATAATTAACTATTTAAAGCAGAAGAAGAATAGTTACAAGAGAGTACCAGCAACGGGAACACTAGAGAGGAGGGGTGCCGGAGAAGCCATAGATGCTGGAGTTAAGGGAAATTACAGGAAGGGGCGAAGGTGTTGATTGTTGAGAACAGCCGAAGAAGCCACTCACAGGAGAAGCACGAACAGAAGTCACCCGAAGACAGGACAGGGAAGACGAGAACGACAGCGAGATGAGATGCGTGCGTCGGAGTTGAGGGACAAACCGCCGAAGATGAGAACCATCGAAGACTTTGCTGAAAGAAAAGCATGAACCTTAACCCATTAGGTTTCAAGCGAATCATCAACATGGGAAATCATTAAACGTGAGAAAGACCAAAATTTCAAGATTAAGCCATGAGAGAGAGAGGGAGAGAGAGAGAGAGAGCATATGAAAGACGAACAACCACGCTTTGTCTTCGATCGAGAGCGGTTCCAGAGGGATGCGAAGAGGAGCGAGGATGGCAAGCTATGGATCTGAGATCCAGCGGTCCGCCATGGGAGAATAGCTCGCAGCCTTGGCTCCACCGATTTGAACGACAGAGCAGAGGGAGCGAGGAAATTGGAAAATATGAGATGGGTTGTAGGTGTTTCAGATTCGAAAGTGGAGATGGAGATCCGGGATTGTGAGGTGAAAGATGGAGTACATTCATCCGATCGAAGGTGAAGTTCATCAGATGGGAGGTTAGAGGTGAAAAATGGGTGTGAGATCCAGATCTGGAAATGAGAGAGAAATGGAGTGTATCTGAAAATGGGAGAAGGTAATTTAGATCCAAAAAGAAAGAGGGGATTTTAATTTGTTAAGGGTTGGGTTTGATTTTTTTTAAGACAAAAATTCAAAATTCAAATATTTTGGCTGAGTGAGTAAGTGTTGGAGTCAAGCGGCATCTTTACCGCGATTAGGTATATTGTGCCTTTCAGATTTTTTTAAAAATAATTTTAACATTGACCGAAAAAATAAACTAATGTATATTATTTCAATGACATCGAAAAATTACAAACTGATGTTATAAATCTATTTAACATCACGCGTATTTCTGCCTGATGTAAATACGGTGATGTTTGATAACAGAATTCTAGTAGTGATAGGAGCTTTCTGCGCCAAAAGCATTCCTTGAAATTTTCGGACCAAAAGTAACCATATCGGCGTCACCTTTCTTTATCAACCAAAATTGTGTTTTTTTCGCTCAAATGTGTCCCAAACATGTTTATATGGTGTATAGGTCATAATAGGAGCTTTCTGTGCCAAAAGCTTTCCTTGAAATTTTCGGACCAAAAGTGACCATATCGATGTCACCTTTCTTTATCCACCAAAACTGTGTTGTTATCGCTCAAATGTGTCCCAAACATGTTTACATGGTGTATAGGTTATAATAGGAGCTTTCTGCGCCAAAAGCTTTCCTTGAAATTTTCGGACCAAAAGTGACCATATCGGCGTCACCTTTCTTTATCCACCAAAACTGTATTGTTTTCGCTCAAATGTGTCCCATACATGTTTATATGGTTTATAGGTCATAATGAGAGCATTCTGCGCGAAAAGATATCCGTGAAATTTTAGGACCAAAAGTAACCATATCGATGTCACCATTCTTTATCCACCAAAACTGTTTTGTTTTCGCTCAAATGTGTCCCAAACATGTTTATATGGTTTATAGGTAATAATGGGAGCATTGTGCGTGAAAAACTTTTCGTGAAATTTTCGGACCAAAAGTGACCATATCGGCATCACCTTTCTTTGTCCACCAAAATTGTGTTGATATCGCTAAAATGTGTTCCAAACATGTTTATATGTTGAATAGGTCATAATAGGAGCTTTCTGCGGGTAAAGCTTTCCGTGTAATTTTCGGAACAAAAGTGACCATATCGTCGTCACTTATTTTATCCACCAAAATTGTGTTGTTTTCGCTCAAATGTGTCCCAAACATGTTTATATGGTGTATAGGTCATAATAGGAGCTTTCAGTGCCAAAAGCTTTCCTTGAAATTTTCGGACCAAAAGTGACCATATCGGCGTCACCTTTCTTTATCCACCAAAACTGTGTTGTTATCGCTCAAATGTGTCCCAAACATGTTTACATGGTGTATAGGTTATAATAGGAGCTTCCTGCGCCAAAAGCTTTCCTTGAAATTTTCGGTCCAAAAGTGACCATATCGGCGTCACCTTTCTTTATCCAACAAAATTGTATTGTTTTCGCTCAAATGTGTCCCATACATGTTTATATGGTTTATAGGTCATAATGGGAGCATTCTGCGCGAAAAGATTTTCGTGAAATTTTAGGACCAAAAGTAACCATATCGACGTCACCATTCTTTATCCACCAAAATTGTTTTGTTTTTGCTCAAATGTGTCCCAAACATGTTTGTATGGTTTATAGGTCATAATGGGAGCATTGTGCGTGAAAAGCTTTTCGTGAAATTTTTGGTCCAAAAGTGACCATATCGGCATCACCTTTCTTTGTCCACCAAAATTGTGTTGATTTCGCTAAAATGTGTTCCAAACATGTTTATATGTTGAATAGGTCATAATAGGAGCTTTCTGCGCGTAAAGCTTTCCGTGTAATTTTCGGAACAAAAGTGACCATATCGGCGTCACCTTTCTTTATCCACCAAAATTATGTTGTTTTCGCTCAAATGTGTCCCAAACATGTTTATATTGTGTATAGGTCATAATTGGAGCTTTCTGTGCCAAAGCCTTTCCTTGAAATTTTCGGACCAAAAGTGACCATATCGGCGTCACCTTTCTTTATCCACCAAAAATGTGTTGTTTTCACTCAAATGTGTCGCAAAAATGTTTATATGGTTTATTGGTCGTAATTGGAGCATTGTGCGCGAAAAGCTTTTCGTATAATTTTCGGACCAAAAGTGACCATGTGGGTGTCACCTTTCTTTATCCACCAAAACTGTGTTGTTATCGCTCAAATGTGTCCCAAACATGTTTACATGGTGTATAGGTTATAATAGGAGCTTTCTGCGCCAAAAGCTTTCCTTGAAATTTTCGGACCAAAAGTGACCATATCGGCGTCACCTTTCTTTATCCACCAAAACTGTATTGTTTTCGCTCAAATGTGTCCCATACATGTTTATATGGTTTATAGGTCATAATGGGAGCATTCTGCGCGAAAAGATTTTCGTGAAATTTTAGGACCAAAAGTAACCATATCGACGTCACCATTCTTTATCCACCAAAACTGTATTGTTTTCGCTCAAATGTGTCCCATACATGTTTATATGGTGTATAGGTCATAATAGGAGCTTTCTGTGCCAAAAGCTTTCCTTGAAATTTTCGGACCAAAAGTGACCATATCGGCGTCACCTTTCATTATCCACTAAAACTGTGTTGTTATCGCTCAAATGTGTCCCAAACATGTTTACATGGTGTATAGGTTATAATAGGAGCTTCCTGCGCCAAAAGCTTTCCTTGAAATTTTCGGACCAAAAGTGACCATATCGGCGTCACCTACTTTGTCCACCAAAACTGTGTTGATATCGCTCAAATGTGTCCCAAACATGTTTACATGGTGTATAGGTTAAATTAGGAGCTTTCTGCGCCAAAAGCTTTCTTTGAAATTTTCGGAGCAAAAGTGACCATATCGGCGTCACCTTTCTTTATCCACCAAAACTGTATTATTTTCGCTCAAATGTGTCCCATACATGTTTATATGGTTTATAGGTCATAATGAGAGCATTCTGCGCGAAAAGATTTCCGTGAAATTTTAGGACCAAAAGTAACCATATCGATGTCACCATTCTTTATCCACCAAAACTGCTTTGTTTTCGCTCAAATGTGTCCCAAACATGTTTATATGGTTTATAGGTCATAATGGGAGCATTGTGCGTGAAAAACTTTTCGTGAAATTTTCGGACCAAAAGTGACCATATCGGCGTCACCTTTCTTTGTCCTCCAAAATTGTGTTGATATCGCTAAAATGTGTTCCAAACATGTTTATATGTTGAATAGGTCATAATAGGAGCTTTCTGCGCGTAAAACTTTCCGTGTAATTTTCGGAACAAAAGTGACCATATCGTCGTCACCTTTCTTTATCCACCAAAATTGTGTTTTTTTCGCTCAAATATGTCCCAAACATGTTTATATGGTGTATAGGTCATAATAGGAGCTTTCTGTGCCAAAAGCTTTCCTTGAAATTTTCGGACCAAAAGTGACCATATCGGCGTCACCTTTCTTTATCCACCAAAACTGTGTTGTTTTCGCTCAAATGTGTCCCAAACATGTTTACATGGTGTATAGGTTATAATAGGAGCTTCCTGCGCCAAAAGCTTTCCTTGAAATTTTCGGGCCAAAAGTGACCATATCGGCGTCACCTTTCTTTATCCACCAAAACTTTGTTGTTATCGCTCAAATGTGTCCCAAACATGTTTATATTGTTTATAGGTCATAATGGGAGCATTGTGCGTGAAAAGCTTTTCGTGAAATTTTCGGACCAAAAGTGACCATATCGGCGTCACCTACTTTGTCCACCAAAACTGTGTTGATATCGCTCAAATGTGTCCCAAACATGTTTACATGGTGTATAGGTTAAATTAGGAGCTTTCTGCGCCAAAAGCTTTCTTTGAAATTTTCGGAGCAAAAGTGACCATATCGGCGTCACCTTTCTTTATCCACCAAAACTGTATTATTTTCGCTCAAATGTGTCCCATACATGTTTATATGGTTTATAGGTCATAATGAGAGCATTCTGCGCGAAAAGATTTCCGTGAAATTTTAGGACCAAAAGTAACCATATCGATGTCACCATTCTTTATCCACCAAAACTGTTTTGTTTTCGCTCAAATGTGTCCCAAACATGTTTATATGGTTTATAGGTCATAATGGGAGCATTGTGCGTGAAAAACTTTTCGTGAAATTTTCGGACCAAAAGTGACCATATCGGCGTCACCTTTCTTTGTCCTCCAAAATTGTGTTGATATCGCTAAAATGTGTTCCAAACATGTTTATATGTTGAATAGGTCATAATAGGAGCTTTCTGCGCGTAAAACTTTCCGTGTAATTTTCGGAACAAAAGTGACCATATCGTCGTCACCTTTCTTTATCCACCAAAATTGTGTTTTTTTCGCTCAAATATGTCCCAAACATGTTTATATGGTGTATAGGTCATAATAGGAGCTTTCTGTGCCAAAAGCTTTCCTTGAAATTTTCGGACCAAAAGTGACCATATCGGCGTCACCTTTCTTTATCCACCAAAACTGTGTTGTTTTCGCTCAAATGTGTCCCAAACATGTTTACATGGTGTATAGGTTATAATAGGAGCTTCCTGCGCCAAAAGCTTTCCTTGAAATTTTCGGACCAAAAGTGACCATATCGGCGTCACCTTTCTTTATCCACCAAAACTTTGTTGTTATCGCTCAAATGTGTCCCAAACATGTTTATATTGTTTATAGGTCATAATGGGAGCATTGTGCGTGAAAAGCTTTTCGTGAAATTTTCGGACCAAAAGTGACCATATCGGCATCACCTATCTTTGTCCACCAAAATTGTGTTGATTTCGCTAAAATGTGTTCCAAACATGTTTATATGTTGAATAGGTCATAATAGGAGCTTTCTGCGCGTAAAGATTTCCGTGTAATTTTCGGAACAAAAGTGACCATATCGGTGTCACCTTTCTTTATCCACCAAAATTGTGTTGTTTTCGCTCAAATGTGTCCCAAACATGTTTATATGGTGTATAGGTCATAATAGGAGCTTTCTGTGCCGATAGCTTTCCTTGAAATTTTCGGACCAAAAGTGACCATATCGGCGTCACCTTTCTTTATCCACCAAAACTGTGTTGTTATCGCTCAAATGTGTCCCAAACATGTTTACATGGTGTATAGGTTATAATAGGAGCTTCCTGCGCCAAAAGCTTTCCTTGAAATTTTCGGACCAAAAGTGACCATATCGACGTCACCTTTCTTTATCCACCAAAACTGTATTGTTTTCGCTCAAATGTGTCCCGTACATGTTTATATGGTTTATAGGTCATAATGGGAGCATTCTGCGCGAAAAGATTTTCGTGAAATTTTAGGACCAAAAGTAACCATATCGACGTCACCATTCTTTATCCACCAAAACTGTTTTGTTTTCGCTCAAATGTGTCCCAAACATGTTTATATGGTTTATAGGTCATAATGGGAGCATTGTGCGTGAAAAGCTTTTCGTGAAATTTTCGGACAAAAAGTGACCATATCGGCATCACCTTTCTTTGTCTACCAAAATTGTGTTGATTTCGCTAAAATGTGTTCTAAACATGTTTATATGTTGAATAGGTCATAATAGGAGCTTTCTGCGTGTAAAGCTTTCCGTGTAATTTTCGGAACAAAAGTGACCATATCGGCGTCACCTTTCTTTATCCACCAAAATTGTGTTGTTTTCGCTCAAATGTGTCCCAAACATGTTTATTTGGTGTATAGGTCATAATAGGAGCTTTCTGTGCCAAAACCTTTCCTTGAAATTTTCGGACCAAAAGTGACCATATCGGCGTCACCTTTCTTTATCCACCAAAACTGTGTTGTTTTCACTCAAATGTGTCGCAAACATGTTTATATGGTTTATTGGTCGTAATTGGAGCATTGTGCGCGAAAAGCTTTTCGTGTAATTTTCGGACCAAAAGTGACCATATCGGTGTCACCTTTCTTTATCCACCAAAACTGTGTTGTTATCGATCAAATGTGTCCCAAACATGTTTACATGGTGTATAGGTTATAATAGGAGCTTTCTGCGCCAAAAGCTTTCCTTGAAATTTTCGGACCAAAAGTGACCATATCGGCGTCACCTTTCTTTATCCACCAAAACTGTATTGTTTTCGCTCAAATGTGTCCCATACATGTTTATATGGTTTATAGGTCATAATGAGAGCATTCTGCGCGAAAAGATTTTCGTGAAATTTTAGGACCAAAAGTAACAATATCGATGTCACCATTCTTTATCCACCAAAACTGTTTTGTTTTCGCTCAAATGTGTCCCAAACATGTTTATATGGTTTATAGGTCATAATGGGAGCATTGTGCGTGAAAAGCTTTTCGTGAAATTTTCGGACCAAAAGTGACCATATCGGCATCACCTTTCTTTGTCCACCAAAATTGTGTTTATATCGCTAAAATGTGTTCCAAACATGTTTATATGTTGAATAGGTCATAATAGGAGCTTTCTGCGCGTAAAGCTTTCCGTGTAATTTTCGGAACAAAAGCGACCATATCGTCCTCACCTTTCTTTATCCACCAAAATTGTGTTGTTTTCGCTCAAATGTGTCCCAAACATGTTTATATGGTGTATAGGTCATAATAGGAGCTTTCTGTGCCAAAAGCTTTCCTTGAAATTTTCGGACCAAAAGTGACCATATCGGCGTCACCTTTCTTTGTCCACCAAAACTGTGTTGTTATCGCTCAAATGTGTCCCAAACATGTTTACATGGTGTATAGGTTAAATTAGGAGCTTTCTGCGCCAAAAGCTTTCTTTGAAATTTTCGGAGCAAAAGTGACCATATCGGCGTCACCTTTCTTTATCCACCAAAACTGTATTATTTTCGCTCAAATGTGTCCCATACATGTTTATATGGTTTATAGGTCATAATGAGAGCATTCTGCGCGAAAAGATTTCCGTGAAATTTTAGGACCAAAAGTTACCATATCGATGTCACCATTCTTTATCCACCAAAACTGTTTTGTTTTCGCTCAAATGTGTCCCAAACATGTTTATATGGTTTATAGGTAATAATGGGAGCATTGTGCGTGAAAAACTTTTCGTGAAATTTTCGGACCAAAAGTGACCATATCGGCGTCACCTTTCTTTGTCCTCCAAAATTGTGTTGATATCGCTAAAATGTGTTCCAAACATGTTTATATGTTGAATAGGTCATAATAGGAGCTTTCTGCGCGTAAAGCTTTCCGTGTGATTTTCGGAACAAAAGTGACCATATCGTCGTCACCTTTCTTTATCCACCAAAATTGTGTTGTTTTCGCTCAAATGTGTCCCAAACATGTTTATATGGTTTATAGGTCATAATGGGAGCATTGTGCGTGAAAAGCTTTTCGTGAAATTTTCGGACCAAAAGTGACCATATCGGCATCACCTTTCTTTGTCTACCAAAATTGTGTTGATTTCGCTAAAATGTGTTCTAAACATGTTTATATGTTGAATAGGTCATAATAGGAGCTTTCTGCGTGTAAAGCTTTCCGTGTAATTTTCGGAATAAAAGTGACCATATCGGCGTCACCTTTCTTTATCCACCAAAATTGTGTTGTTTTCGCTCAAATGTGTCCCAAACATGTTTATATGGTGTATAGGTCATAATAGGAGCTTTCTGTGCCAAAACCTTTCCTTGAAATTTTCGGACCAAAAGTGACCATATCGGCGTCACCTTTCTTTATCCACCAAAACTGTGTTGTTTTCACTCAAATGTGTCGCAAACATGTTTATATGGTTTATTGGTCGTAATTGGAGCATTGTGCGCGAAAAGCTTTTCGTGTAATTTTCGGACCAAAAGTGACCATATCGGTGTCACCTTTCTTTATCCACCAAAACTGTGTTGTTATCGCTCAAATGTGTCCCAAACATGTTTACATGGTGTATAGGTCATAATAGGAGCATTGTGCGTGAAAAGCTTTTCGTGATATTTTCGGACCAAAAGTGACCATATCGGCGTCACCTTTCTTTGTCCTCCAAAATTGTGTTGATATCGCTAAAATGTGTTCCAAACATGTTTATATGTTGATTAGGTCATAATAGGAGCTTTCTGCGCGTAAAGCTTTCCGTGTAATTTTCGGAACAAAAGTGACCATATCGTCGTCACCTTTCTTTATCCACCAAAATTGTGTTGTTTTCGCTCAAATGTGTCCCAAACATGTTTATATGGTGTATAGGTCATATTAGGAGCTTTCTGTGCCAAAAGCTTTCCTTGAAATTTTCGGACCAAAAGTGACCATATCGGCGTCACCTTTCTTTATCCACCAAAATTGTATTGTTTTCGCTCAAATGTGTCCCAAACATGTTTACATGGTGTATAGGTGATAATAGGAGCTTCCTGCGCCAAAAGCTTTCCTTGAAATTTTCGGTCCAAAAGTGACCATATCGGCGTCACCTATATTTATCCACCAAAACTGTGTTGTTATCGCTCAAATGTGTCCCAAACATGTTTATATTGTTTATAGGTCATAATGGGAGCATTGTGCGTGAAAAGCTTTTCGTGAAATTTTCGGACCAAAAGTGACCATATCGGTTTCACCTTTCTTTGTCCACCAAAATTGTGTTGATTTCGCTAAAATGTGTTCCAAACATGTTTATATGTTGAATAGGTCATAATAGGAGCTTTATGCGCGTAAAGCTTTCCGTGTAATTTTCGGAACAAAAGTGACCATATCGGTGTCACCTTTCTTTATCCACCAAAATTGTGTTGTTTTCGCTCAAATGTGTCCCAAACATGTTTATATGGTGTATAGGTCATAATAGGAGCTTTCTGTGCCAAAAGCTTTCCTTCAAATTTTCGGACCAAAAGTGACCATATCGGCGTCACCTTTCTTTATCCACCAAAACTGTGTTGTTATCGCTCAAATGTGTCCCAAACATGTTTACATGGTGTATAGGTTATAATAGGAGCTTCCTGCGCCAAAAGCTTTCCTTGAAATTTTCGGACCAAAAGTGACCATATCGGCGTCACCTTTCTTTATCCACCAAAACTGTATTGTTTTCGCTCAAATGTGTCCCATACATGTTTATATGGTTTATAGGTCATAATGGAAGCATTCTGCGCGAAAAGATTTTCGTGAAATTTTAGGACCAAAAGTAACCATATCGACGTCACCATTCTTTATCCACCAAAACTGTTTTGTTTTCGCTCAAATGTGTCCCAAACATGTTTATATGGTTTATAGGTCATAATGGGAGCATTGTGCGTGAAAAGCTTTTCGTGAAATTTTCGGACCAAAAGTGACCATATCGGCATCACCTTTCTTTGTCTACCAAAATTGTGTTGATTTCGCTAAAATGTGTTCTAAACATGTTTATATGTTGAATAGGTCATAATAGGAGCTTTCTGCGCGTAAAGCTATCCGTGTAATTTTCGGAACAAAAGTGACCATATCGGCGTCACCTTTCTTTATCCACCAAAATTGTGTTGTTTTCGCTCAAATGTGTCCCAAACATGTTTATATGGTGTATAGGTCATAATAGGAGCTTTCTGTGCCAAAAGCTTTCCTTGAAATTTTCGGACCAAAAGTGACCATATCGGCGTCACCTTTCTTTATCCACCAAAACTGTGTTGTTTTCACTCAAATGTGTCGCAAACATGTTTATATGGTTTATTGGTCGTAATTGGAGCATTGTGCGCGAAAAGCTTTTCGTGTAATTTTCGGACCAAAAGTGACCATATCGGTGTCACCTTTCTTTATCCACCAAAATTGTGATGTTATCGCTCAAATGTGTCCCAAACATGTTTACATGGTGTATAGGTTATAATAGGAGCTTTCTGCGCCAAAAGCTTTCCTTGAAATTTTCGGACCAAAAGTGACCATATCGACGTCACCTTTCTTTATCCACCAAAACTGTATTGTTTTCGCTCAAATGTGTCCCATACATGTTTATATGGTTTATAGGTCATAATGAGAGCATTCTGCGCGAAAAGATTTTCGTGAAATTTTAGGACCAAAAGTAACAATATCGATGTCACCATTCTTTATCCACCAAAACTGTTTTGTTTTCGCTGAAATGTGTCCCAAACATGTTTATATGGTTTATAGGTCATAATGGGAGCATTGTGCGTGAAAAGCTTTTCGTGAAATTTTCGGACCAAAAGTGACCATATCGGCATCACCTTTCTTTGTCCACCAAAATTGTGTTTATATCGCTAAAATGTGTTCCAAACATGTTTATATGTTGAATAGGTCATAATAGGAGCTTTCTGCGCGTAAAGCTTTCCGTGTAATTTTCGGAACAAAAGCGACCATATCGTCCTCACCTTTCTTTATCCACCAAAATTGTGTTGTTTTCGCTCAAATGTGTCCCAAACATGTTTATATGGTGTATAGGTCGTAATAGGAGCTTTCTGTGCCAAAAGCTTTCCTTGAAATTTTCGAACCAAAAGTGACCATATCGGCGTCACCTTTCTTTATCCACCAAAACTGTGTTGTTATCGCTCAAATGTGTCCCAAACATGTTTACATGGTGTATAGGTTATAATAGGAGCTTCCTGCGCCAAAAGCTTTCCTTGAAATTTTCGGACCAAAAGTGACCATATCGGCGTCACCTTTCTTTATCCACCAAAACTGTATTGTTTTCGCTCAAATGTGTCCCATACATGTTTATATGGTTTATAGGTCATAATGGGAGCATTCTGCGCGAAAAGATTTTCGTGAAATTTTAGGACCAAAAGTAACCATATCGACGTCACCATTCTTTATCCACCAAAACTGTTTTGTTTTCGCTCAAATGTGTCCCAAACATGTTTATATGGTTTATAGGTCATAATGGGAGCATTGTGCGTGAAAAGCTTTTCGTGAAATTTTCGGACCAAAAGTGACCATATCGGCATCACCTTTCTTTGTCTACCAAAATTGTGTTGATTTCGCTAAAATGTGTTCTAAACATGTTTATATGTTGAATAGGTCATAATAGGAGCTTTCTGCGCGTAAAGCTTTCCGTGTAATTTTCGGAACAAAAGTGACCATATCGGCGTCACCTTTCTTTATCCACCAAAATTGTGTTGTTTTCGCTCAAATGTGTCCCAAACATGTTTATATGGTGTATAGGTCATAATAGGAGCTTTCTGTGCCAAAAGCTTTCCTTGAAATTTTCGGACCAAAAGTGACCATATCGGCGTCACCTTTCTTTATCCACCAAAACTGTGTTGTTTTCACTCAAATGTGTCGCAAACATGTTTATATGGTTTATTGGTCGTAATTGGAGCATTGTGCGCGAAAAGCTTTTCGTGTAATTTTCGGACCAAAAGTGACCATATCGGTGTCACCTTTCTTTATCCACCAAAACTGTGATGTTATCGCTCAAATGTGTCCCAAACATGTTTACATGGTGTATAGGTTATAATAGGAGCTTTCTGCGCCAAAGCTTTCCTTGAAATTTTCGGACCAAAAGTGACCATATCGACGTCACCTTTCTTTATCCACCAAAACTGTATTGTTTTCGCTCAAATGTGTCCCATACATGTTTATATGGTTTATAGGTCATAATGAGAGCATTCTGCGCGAAAAGATTTTCGTGAAATTTTAGGACCAAAAGTAACAATATCGATGTCACCTTCTTTATCCACAAAAACTGTTTTGTTTTCGCTCAAATGTGTCCCAAACATGTTTATATGGTTTATAGGTCATAATGGGAGCATTGTGCGTGAAAAGCTTTTCGTGAAATTTTCGGACCAAAAGTGACCATATCGGCATCACCTTTCTTTGTCCACCAAAATTGTGTTTATATCGCTAAAATGTGTTCCAAACATGTTTATATGTTGAATAGGTCATAATAGAAGCTTTCTGCGCGTAAAGCTTTCCGTGTAATTTTCGGAACAAAAGCGACCATATCGTCCTCACCTTTCTTTATCCACCAAAATTGTGTTGTTTTCGCTCAAATGTGTCCCAAACATGTTATATGGTGTATAGGTCATAATAGGAGCTTTCTGTGCCAAAAGCTTTCCTTGAAATTTTCGGACCAAAAGTGACCATACCGGCGTCACCTTTCTTTATCCACCAAAACTGTGTTGTTTTCGCTCAAATGTGTCCCAAACGTGTTTACATGGTGTATAGGTTATAATAGGAGCTTCCTGCGCCAAAAGCTTTCCTTGAAATTTTCGGACCAAAAGTGACCATATCGGCGTCACCTTTCTTTATCCACCAAAACTGTGTTGTTATCGCTCAAATGTGTCCCAAACATGTTTATATTGTTTATAGGTCATAATGGGAGCATTGTGCGTGAAAAGCTTTTCGTGAAATTTTCGGACCAAAAGTGACCATATCGGCATCACCTTTCTTTGTCCACCAAAATTGTGTTGATTTCGCTAAAATGTGTTCCAAACATGTTTATATGTTGAATAGGTCATAATAGGAGCTTTCTGCGCGTAAAGCTTTCCGTGTAATTTTCGGAACAAAAGTGACCATATCGGTGTCACCTTTCTTTATCCACCAAAATTGTGTTGTTTTCGCTCAAATGTGTCCCAAACATGTTTATATGGTGTATAGGTCATAATAGGAGCTTTCTGTGCCAAAAGCTTTCCTTGAAATTTTCGGACCAAAAGTGACCATATCGGCGTCACCTTTCTTTATCCACCAAAACTGTGTTGTTATCGCTCAAATGTGTCCCAAACATGTTTACATGGTGTATAAGTTATAATAGGAGCTTCCTGCGCCAAAAGCTTTCCTTGAAATTTTCGGACCAAAAGTGACCATATCGGCGTCACCTTTCTTTATCCACCAAAACTGTATTGTTTTCGCTCAAATGTGTCCCATACATGTTTATATGGTTTATAGGTCATAATGGGAGCATTCTGCGCGAAAAGATTTTCGTGAAATTTTAGGACCAAAAGTAACCATATCGACGTCACCATTCTTTATCCACCAAAACTGTTTTGTTTTCGCTCAAATGTGTCCCAAACATGTTTATATGGTTTATAGGTCATAATGGGAGCATTGTGCATGAAAAGCTTTTCGTGAAATTTTCGGACCAAAAGTGACCATATCGGCATCACCTTTCTTTGTCTACCAAAATTGTGTTGATTTCGCTAAAATGTGCTCTAAACATGTTTATATGTTGAATAGGTCATAATAGGAGCTTTCTGCGCGTAAAGCTTTCCGTGTAATTTTCGGAACAAAAGTGACCATATCGGCGTCACCTTTCTTTATCCACCAAAATTGTGTTGTTTTCGCTCAAATGTGTCCCAAACATGTTTATATGGTGTATAGGTCATAATAGGAGCTTTCTGTGCCAAAAGCTTTCCTTGAAATTTTCGGACCAAAAGTGACCATATCGGCGTCACCTTTCTTTATCCACCAAAACTGTGTTGTTTTCTCTCAAATGTGTCGCAAACATGTTTATATGGTTTATTGGTCGTAATTGGAGCATTGTGCGCGAAAAGCTTTTCGTGTAATTTTCGGACCAAAAGTGACCATATCGGTGTCACCTTTCTTTATCCACCAAAACTGTGATGTTATCGCTCAAATGTGTCCCAAACATGTTTACATGGTGTATAGGTTATAATAGGAGCTTTCTGCGCCAAAAGCTATCCTTGAAATTTTCGGACCAAAAGTGACCATATCGGCGTCACCTTTCTTTATCCACCAAAACTGTATTGTTTTCGCTCAAATGTGTCCCATACATGTTTATATGGTTTATAGGTCATAATGAGAGCATTCTGCGCGAAAAGATTTTCGTGAAATTTTAGGACCAAAAGTAACAATATCGACGTCACCATTCTTTATCCACCAAAACTGTTTTGTTTTCGCTCAAATGTGTCCCAAACATGTTTATATGGTTTATAGGTCATAATGGGAGCATTGTGCGTGAAAAGCTTTTCGTGAAATTTTCGGACCAAAAGTGACCATATCGGCATCACCTTTCTTTGTCCACCAAAATTGTGTTTATATCGCTAAAATGTGTTCCAAACATGTTTATATGTTGAATAGGTCATAATAGGAGCTTTCTGCGCGTAAAGCTTTCCGTGTAATTTTCGGAACAAAAGCGACCATATCGTCCTCACCTTTCTTTATCCACCAAAATTATGTTGTTTTCGCTCAAATGTGTCCCAAACATGTTTATATGGTGTATAGGTCATAATAGGAGCTTTCTGTGCCAAAAGCTTTCCTTGAAATTTTCGGACCAAAAGTGACCATATCGGCGTCACCTTTCTTTATCCACCAAAACTGTGTTGTTTTCACTCAAATGTGTCGAAAACATGTTTATATGGTTTATTGGTCGTAATTGGAGCATTGTGCGCGAAAAGCTTTTCGTGTAATTTTCGGACCAAAAGTGACCATATCGGTGTCACCTTTCTTTATCCACCAAAACTGTGTTGTTATCGCTCAAATGTGTCCCAAACATGTTTACATGGTGTATAGGTTATAATAGGAACTTTCTGCGCCAAAAGCTTTCCTTGAAATTTTCGGACCAAAAGTGACCATATCGGCGTCACCTTTCTTTATCCACCAAAACTGTATTGTTTTCGCTCAAATGTGTCCCATACATGTTTATATGGTTTATAGGTCATAATGAGAGCATTCTGCGCGAAAAGATTTTCGTGAAATTTTAGGACCAAAAGTAACAATATCGATGTCACCATTCTTTATCCACCAAAACTGTTTTGTTTTCGCTCAAATGTGTCCCAAACATGTTTATATGGTTTATAGGTCATAATGGGAGCATTGTGCGTGAAAAGCTTTTCGTGAAATTTTCGGACCAAAAGTGACCATATCGGCATCACCTTTCTTTGTCCACCAAAATTGTGTTTATATCGCTAAAATGTGTTCCAAACATGTTTATATGTTGAATAGGTGATAATAGGAGCTTTCTGCGCGTAAAGCTTTCCGTGTAATTTTCGGAACAAAAGCGACCATATCGTCCTCACCTTTCTTTATCCACCAAAATTGTGTTGTTTTCGCTCAAATGTGTCCCAAACATGTTTATATGGTGTATAGGTCATAATAGGAGCTTTCTGTGCCAAAAGCTTTCCTTGAAATTTTTGGACCAAAAGTGACCATATCGGCGTCACCTTTCTTTATCCACCAAAACTGTGTTGTTTTCGCTCAAATGTGTCCCAAACATGTTTACATGGTGTATAGGTTATAATAGGAGCTTCCTGCGCCAAAAGCTTTCCTTGAAATTTTCGGACCAAAAGTGACCATATCGGCGTCACCTTTCTTTATCCACCAAAACTGTGTTGTTATCGCTCAAATGTGTCCCAAACATGTTTATATTGTTTATAGGTAATAATGGGAGCATTGTGCGTGAAAAGCTTTTCGTGAAATTTTCGGACCAAAAGTGACCATATCGGCATCACCTTTCTTTGTCCACCAAAATTGTGTTGATTTCGCTAAAATGTGTTCCAAACATGTTTATATGTTGAATAGGTCATAATAGGAGCTTTCTGCGCGTAAAGCTTTCCGTGTAATTTTCGGAACAAAAGTGACCATATCGGTGTCACCTTTCTTTATCCACCAAAATTGTGTTGTTTTCGCTCAAATGTGTCCCAAACATGTTTATATGGTGTATAGGTCATAATAAAAGCTTTCTGTGCCAAAAGCTTTCCTTGAAATTTTCGGACCAAAAGTGACCATATCGGCGTCACCTTTCTTTATCCACCAAAACTGTGTTGTTATCGCTCAAATGTGTCCCAAACATGTTTACATGGTGTATAGGTTATAATAGGAGCTTCCTGCGCCAAAAGCTTTCCTTGAAATTTTCGGACCAAAAGTGACCATATCGGCGTCACCTTTCTTTATCCACCAAAACTGTATTGTTTTCGCTCAAATGTGTCCCATACATGTTTATATGGTTTATAGGTCATAATGGGAGCATTCTGCGCGAAAAGATTTTCGTGAAATTTTAGGACCAAAAGTAACCATATCGACGTCACCATTCTTTATCCACCAAAACTGTTTTGTTTTCGCTCAAATGTTTCCCAAACATGTTTATATGGTTTATAGGTCATAATGGGAGCATTGTGCGTGAAAAGCTTTTCGTGAAATTTTCGGACCAAAAGTGACCATATCGGCATCACCTTTCTTTGTCTACCAAAATTGTGTTGATTTCGCTAAAATGTGTTCTAAACATGTTTATATGTTGAATAGGTCATAATAGGAGCTTTCTGCGCGTAAAGCTTTCCGTGTAATTTTCGGAACAAAAGTGACCATATCGGCGTCACCTTTCTTTATCCACCAAAATTGTGTTGTTTTCGCTCAAATGTGTCCCAAACATGTTTATATGGTGTATAGGTCATAATAGAAGCTTTTTGTGCCAAAACCTTTCCTTGAAATTTTCGGACCAAAAGTGACCATATCGGCGTCACCTTTCATTATCCACCAAAACTGTGTTGTTATCGCTCAAATGTGTCCCAAACATGTTTACATGGTGTACAGGTTATAATAGGAGCTTCCTGCGCCAAAAGCTTTCCTTGAAATTTTCGGACCAAAAGTGACCATATCGGCGTCACCTTTCTTTGTCCACCAAAACTGTGTTGTTATCGCTCAAATGTGTCCCAAACATGTTTACATGGTGTATAGGTTAAATTAGGAGCTTTCTGCGCCAAAAGCTTTCTTTGAAATTTTCGGAGCAAAAGTGACCATATCCGCGTCACCTTTCTTTATCCACCAAAACTGTATTGTTTTCGCTCAAATGTGTCCCATACATGTTTATATGGTTTATAGGTCATAATGAGAGCATTCTGCGCGAAAAGATTTCCGTGAAATTTTAGGACCAAAAGTAACCATATCGATGTCACCATTCTTTATCCACCAAAACTGTTTTGTTTTCGCTCAAATGTGTCCCAAACATGTTTATATGGTTTATAGGTCATAATGGGAGCATTGTGCGTGAAAAACTTTTCGTGAAATTTTCGGACCAAAAGTGACCATATCGGCATCACCTTTCTTTGTCCTCCAAAATTGTGTTGATATCGCTAAAATGTGTTGCAAACATGTTTATATGTTGAATAGGTCATAATAGGAGCTTTCTGCGCGTAAAGCTTTCCGTGTAATTTTCGGAACAAAAGTGACCATATCGTCGTCACCTTTCTTTATCCACCAAAATTGTGTTGTTTTCGCTCAAATGTGTACCAAACATGTTTATATGGTGTATAGGTCATAATAGGAGCTTTCTGTGGCAAAAGCTTTCCTTGAAATTTTCGGACCAAAAGTGACCATATCGGCGTCACCTTTCTTTATCCACCAAAACTGTGTTGTTTTCGCTCAAATGTGTCCCAAACATGTTTACATGGTGTATAGGTTATAATGGGAGCTTCCTGCGCCAAAAGCTTTCCTTGAAATTTTCGGACCAAAAGTGACAATATCGGCGTCACCTATCTTTATCCACCAAAACTGTGTTGTTATCGCTCAAATGTGTCCCAAACATGTTTATATTGTTTAAAGGTCATAATGGGAGCATTGTGCGTGAAAAGCTTTTCGTGAAATTTTCGGACCAAAAGTGACCATATCGGCATCACCTTTCTTTGTCCACCAAAATTGTGTTGATTTCGCTAAAATGTGTTCCAAACATGTTTATATTTCGAATAGGTCATAATAGGAGCTTTCTGCGCGTAAAGCTTTCTGTGTAATTTTCGGAACAAAAGTGACCATATCGGTGTCACCTTTCTTTATCCACCAAAATTGTGTTGTTTTCGCTCAAATGTGTCCCAAACATGTTTATATGGTGTATAGGTCATAATAGGAGCTTTCTGTGCCAAAAGCTTTCCTTGAAATTTTCGGACCAAAAGTGACCATATCGGCGCCACCTTTCTTTATCCACCAAAACTGTGTTGTTATCGCTCAAATGTGTCCCAAACATGTTTACATGGTGTATAGGTTATAATAGGAGCTTCCTGCGCCAAAAGCTTTCCTTGAAATTTTCGGACCAAAAGTGACCATATCGGCGTCACCTTTCTTTATCCACCAAAACTGTATTGTTTTCGCTCAATTGTGTCCCATACATGTTTATATGGTTTATAGGTCATAATGGGAGCATTCTGCGCGAAAAGATTTTCGTGAAATTTTAGGACCAAAAGTAACCATATCGATGTCACCATTCTTTATCCACCAAAACTGTTTTGTTTTCGCTCAAATGTGTCCCAAACATGTTTATATGGTTTATAGGTCATAATGGGAGCATTGTGCGTGAAAAGCTTTTCGTGAAATTTTCGGACCAAAAGTGACCATATCGGCATCACCTTTCTTTGTCTACCAAAATTGTGTTGATTTCGCTAAAATGTGTTCTAAACATGTTTATATGTTGAATAGGTCATAATAGGAGCTTTCTGCGCGTAAAGCTTTCCGTGTAATTTTCGGAACAAAAGTGACCATATCGGCGTCACCTTTCTTTATCCACCAAAATTGTGTTGTTTTCGCTCAAATGTGTCCCAAACATGTTTATATGGTGTATAGGTCATAATAGGAGCTTTCTGTGCAAAAACCTTTCCTTGAAATTTTCGGACCAAAAGTGACCATATCGGCGTCACCTTTCTTTATCCACCAAAACTGTGTTGTTTTCACTCAAATGTGTCGCAAACATGTTTATATGGTTTATTGGTCGTAATTGGAGCATTGTGCGTGAAAAGCTTTTCGTGTAATTTTCGGACCAAAAGTGACCATATCGGTGTCACCTTTATTTATCCACCAAAACTGTGTTGTTATCGCTCAAATGTGTCCCAAACATGTTTACATGGTGTATAGGTTATAATAGGAGCTTTCTGCGCCAAAAGCTTTCCTTGAAATTTTCGGAACAAAAGTGACCATATCGGCGTCACCTTTCTTTATCCACCAAAACTGTATTGTTTTCGCTCAAATGTGTCCCATACATGTTTATATGGTTTATAGGTCCTAATGAGAGCATTCTGCGCGAAAAGATTTTCGTGAAATTTTAGGACCAAAAGTAACAATATCGATGTCACCATTCTTTATCCACCAAAACTGTTTTGTTTTTGCTCAAATGTGTCCCAAACATGTTTATATGGTTTATAGGTCATAATGGGAGCATTGTGCGTGAAAAGCTTTTCGTGAAATTTTCGGACCAATAGTGACCATATCGGCATCACCTTTCTTTGTCCACCAAAATTGTGTTGATATCGCTAAAATGTGTTCCAAACATGTTTATATGTTGAATAGGTCATAATAGGAGCTTTCTGCGCGTAAAGCATTCCGTGTAATTTTCGGAACAAAAGCGACCATATCGTCGTCACCTTTCTTTATCCACCAAAATTGTGTTGTTTTCGCTCAAATGTGTCCCAAACATGTTTATATGGTGTATAGGTCATAATAGGAGCTTTCTGTGCCAAAAGCTTTCCTTGAAATTTTCGGACCAAAAGTGACCATATCGGCGTCACCTTTCTTTATCCACCAAAACTGTGTTGTTTTCGCTCAAATGTGTCCCAAACATGTTTACATGGTGTATAGGTTATAATAGGAGCTTCCTGCGCCAAAAGCTTTCCTTGAAATTTTCGGACCAAAAGTGACCATGTCGGCGTCACCTTTCTTTATCCACCAAAACTGTGTTGTTATCGCTCAAATGTGTCCCCAACATGTTTACATGGTGTATAGGTTATAATAGGAGCATTCTGTGCGAAAAGATTTCCGTGAAATTTTAGGACCAAAAGTGACCATATCGGCGTCACCATTCTTTATCCACCAAAACTGTATTATTTTCGCTCAAATGTGTCCCAAACATGTTTATATGGTTTATAGGTCATAATGAGAGCATTCTGCGCGAAAAGATTTCCGTGAAATTTTAGGACCAAAAGTGACCATATCGGCATCACCTTTCTTTATCCACCAAAACTGTTTTGTTTTCGCTCAAATGTGTCCCAAACATGTTTATATGGTTTATAGGTCATAATGGGAGCATTGTGCGTGAAAAACTTTTCGTGAAATTTTCGGACCAAAAGTGACCATATCGGCATCACCTTTCTTTGTCCACCAAAATTGTGTTGATATCGCTAAAATGTGTTCCAAACATGTTTATATGTTGAATCGGTCATAATAAGAGCTTTCTGCGCGTAAAGTTTCCGTGTAATTTTCGGAACAAAAGTGACCATATCGTCGTCACCTTTCTTTATCCACAGAAATTGTTTTGTTTTCGCTCAAATGTGTCTCAAACATGTTTATATGGTGTATAGGTCATAATAGGAGCTTTCTGTGCCAAAAGCTTTCCTTAAAATTTTCGGACCAAAAGTGACCATATCAGCATCACCTTTCTTTATCCACCAAAACTGTATTGTTTTCGCTCAAATATGTCCCATACATGTTTATATGGTTTATGGGTCATAATGGGAGCATTCTGCGCGAAAAGATTTTCGTGAAATTTTAGGACCAAAAGTAACCATATCGAAGTCACCATTCTTTATCCAGCAAAACTGTTTTGTTTTTGCTCAAATGTGTCCCAAACATGTTTATATGGTTTATAGGTCATAATGGGAGCATTGTGCGTGAAAAGCTTTTCGTGAAATTTTCGGACCAAAAGTGACCATATCGACATCACCTTTCTTTGTCCACCAAAATTGTGTTGATTTCGCTAAAATGTGTTCCAAACATGTTTATATGTTGAATAGGTCATAATAGGAGCTTTCTGCGCGTAAAGCTTTCCGTGTAATTTTCGGAACAAAAGTGACCATATCGGTGTCACCTTTCTTTATCCACCAAAATTGTGTTGTTTTCGCTCAAATGTGTCCCAAACATGTTTACATGGTGTATAGGTTATAATAGGAGCTTTCTGCGCCAAAAGCTTTCCTTGAAATTTTCGGACCAAAAGTGACTATATCGGCGTCACCTTTCTTTATCCACCAAAACTGTATTGTTTTCGCTCAAATGTGTCCCATACATGTTTATATGGTTTATAGGTCATAATGAGAGCATTCTGCGCGAAAAGATTTCCGTGAAATTTTTGGACTAAAAGTAACCATATCGATGTCACCATTCTTTATCCACCAAAACTGTTTTGTTTTCGCTCAAATGTGTCCCAAACATGTTTATATGGTTTGTAGGTCATAATGGGAGCATTGTGCGTGAAAAGCTTTTCGTGAAATTTTCGGACCAAAAGTGACCATATCGGCATCACCTTTCTTTGTCCACCAAAATTGTGTTGATATCACTAAAATGTGTTCCAAACATGTTTATATGTTGAATAGGTCATAATAGGAGCTTTCTGCGCGTAAAGCTTTCCGTTTAATTTTCGGAACAAAAGTGACCATATCGTCGTCACCTTTCTTTATCCACCAAAATTGTGTTGTTTTCGCTCAAATGTGTCCCAAACATGTTTATATGGTGTATAGGTCATAATAGGAGCTTTCTGTGCCAAAAGCTTTCCTTGAAATTTTCGGACCAAAAGTGACCATATCGGCATCACCTTTCTTTATCCACCAAAACTGTGTTGTTTTCACTCAAATGTGTCGCAAACATGTTTATATGGTTTATTGGTCGTAATTGGAGCATTGTGCGCGAAAAGCTTTCCGTGTAATTTTCGGACCAAAAGTGACCATATCGGTGTCACCTTTCTTTATCCACCAAAACTGTGTTGTTATCGCTCAAATGTGTCCCAAACATGTTTACATGGTGTATAGGTTATAATAGGAGCTTTCTGCGCCAAAAGCTTTCCTTGAAATTTTCGGACCAAAAGTGACCATATCGGTATCACCTTTCTTTATCCACCAAAACTGTATTGTTTTCGCTCAAATTTGTCCCATACATGTTTATATGGTTTATAGGTCATAATGAGAGCATTCTGCGCGAAAAGATTTCCGTGAAATTTTAGGACTAAAAGTAACCATATCGATGTCACCATTCTTTATACACCAAAACTGTTTTGTTTTCGCTCAAATGTATCCCAAACATGTTTATATGGTTTATAGGTCATAATGGGAGCATTGTGCGTGAAAAGCTTTTCGTGAAATTTTCGGACCAAAAGTGACCATATCGGCATCACCTTTCTTTGTCCACCAAAATTGTGTTGATATCGCTAAAATGTGTTCCAAACATGTTTATATGTTGAATAGGTCATAATAGGAGCTTTCTGCGCGTAAAGCTTTCCGTGTAATTTTCGGAACAAAAGTGACCATATCGTCTTCACCTTTCTTTATCCACCAAAATTGTGTTGTTTTCGCTCAAATGTGTCCCAGACATGTTTATATGGTGTATAGGTCATAATAGGAGCTTTCTGTGCCAAAAGCTTTCCTTGAAATTTTCGGACCAAAAGTGACCATATCGGCGTCACCTTTCTTTATCCACCAAAACTATGTTGTTATCGCTCAAATGTGTCCCAAATATGTTTACATGGTGTATAGGTTATAATAGGAGCTTCCTGCACCAAAAGCTTTCCTTGAAATTTTCGGACCAAAAGTGACCATATCGGCGTCACCTTTCTTTATCCACCAAAACTGTATTGTTTCCGCTCAAATGTGTCCCATACATGTTTATATGGTTTATAGGTCATAATGTGAGCATTCTGCGCGAAAAGATTTTCGTGAAATTTTAGGACCAAAAGTAACCATATCGACATCACCATTCTTTATCCACCAAAACTGTTTTGTTTTCGCTCAATTGTGTCCCAAACATGTTTATATGGTTTATAGGTCATAATGTGAGCATTGTGCGTGAAAAGCTTTTTGTGTAATTTTCGGACCAAAAGTGACCATATCGGCATCACCTTTCTTTGTCCACCAAAATTGTGTTGATATCGCTAAAATGTGTTCCAAACATGTTTATATGTTGAATAGGTCATAATAGGAGCTTTCTGCGCGTAAAGCTTTCCGTTTAATTTTCAGAACAAAAGTGACCATATCGTCGTCACCTTTTTTTATCCACCAAAATTGTGTTGTTTTCGCACAAATGTGTCCCAAACATGTTTATATGGTGTATAGGTCATAATAGGAGCTTTCTATGCCAAAAGCTTTCCTTGAAATTTTCGGACCAAAAGTGACCATATCGGCGTCACCTTTCTTTATCCACCAAAACTGTGTTGTTATCGCTCAAATGTGTCCCAAACATGTTTACATGGTGTATAGGTTATAATAGGAGCTTCCTGCGCCATAAGCTTTCCTTGAAATTTTCAGACCAAAAGTGACCATATCGGCGTCACCTTTCTTTATCCACCAAAACTGTATTGTTTTCGCTCAAATGTGTCCCATACATGTTTATATGGTTTATAGGTCATAATGAGAGCATTCTGCGCGAAAAGATTTCCTGTGAAATTTTAGGACCAAAAGTAACCATATCGACATCACCATTCTTTATCCACCAAAACTGTTTTGTTTTCGCTCAATTGTGTCCCAAACATGTTTATATGGTTTATAGGTCATAATGTGAGCATTGTGCGTGAAAAGCTTTTTGTGTAATTTTCGGACCAAAAGTGACCATATCGGCATCACCTTTCTTTGTCCACCGAAATTGTGTTGATATCGCTAAAATGTGTTCCAAACATATTTATATGTTGAATAGGTCATAATAGGAGCTTTCTGCGCGTAAAGCTTTCCGTTTAATTTTCGGAACAAAAGTGACCATATCGTCGTCACCTTTCTTTATCCACCAAAATTGTGTTGTTTTCGCTCAAATGTGTCCCAAACATGTTTATATGGTGTATAGGTCATAATAGGAGCTTTCTGTGCCAAAATCTTTCCTTAAAATTTTCGGACCAAAAGTGACCATATCGGCGTCACCTTTCTTTATCCACCAAAACTGTGTTGTTATCGCTCAAATGTGTCCCAAACATGTTTACATGGTGTATAGGTTATAATAGGAGCTTCCTGCGCCAAAATCTTTCCTTGAAATTATCGGACCAAAAGTGACCATATCGGCGCCACCTTTCTTTATCCACCAAAACTGTGTTGTTATCGCTCAAATGTGTCCCAAACATGTTTACATGGTGTATAGGTTATAATAGGACTTTCTGCGCCAAAAGCTTTCCTTGAAATTTTCGGACCAAAAGTGACAATATCGGCGTCACCTTTCTTTATCCACCAAAACTGTATTGTTTTCGCTCGAATGTGTTCCATACATGTTTATATGGTTTATAGGTCATAATGAGAGCATTCTGCGCGAAAAGATTTCCGTGAAATGATAGGACCAAAAGTAACCATATCGATGTCACCATTCTTTATCCACCAAAACTGTTTTGTTTTCGCTCAAATGTGTTCCAAACATGTTTATATGGTTTATAGGTCATAATGGGAGCATTGTGCGTGAAAAACTTTTCGTGAAATTTTCGGACCAAAAGTGACCATATCGGCATCACCTTTCTTTGTCCACCAAAATTGTGTTGATATCGCTAAAATGTGTTCCAAACATGTTTATATGTTGAATAGGTCATAATAAGAGCTTTCTGCGCGTAAAGCTTTCCGTGTAATTTTCGGAACAAAAGTGACCATATCGTCGTCACCTTTCTTTATCCACCAAAATTGTGTTGTTTTCGCTCAAATGTGTCCCAAACATGTTTAGATGGTGTATAGGTCATAATAGGAGCTTTCTGTGCCAAAAGCTTTCCTTGAAATTTTCGGACCAAAAGTGACCATATCGGCGTCACCTTTCTTTATCCACCAAAACTGTGTTGTTATCGCTCAAATGTGTCCCAAACATGTTTACATGGTGTATAGGTTATAATAGGAGCTTCCTTCGCCAAAAGCTTTCCTTGAAATTTTCGGACCAAAAGTGACCATATCGGCGTCACCTTTCTTTGTCCACCAAAATTGTATTGTTTTCGCTCAAATGTGTCCCATACATGTTTATATGGTTTATAGGTCATAATGGGAGCATTCTGCGCGAAAAGATTTTCGTGAAATTTTAGGACCAAAAGTAATCATATCGACGTCACCATTCTTTATCCACCGAAACTGTTTTGTTTTCGCTCAAATGTGTCCCAAACATGTTTATATGGTTTATAGGTCATAATGTGAGCATTGTGCGTGAAAAGCTTTTCGTGAAATTTTCGGACCAAAAGTGACCATATCGGCATCACCATTCTTTGTCCACCAAAATTGTGTTGATATCGCTAAAATGTGTTCAAACATATTTATATGTTGAATAGGTCATAATAGGACTTTCTGCGCGTAAAGCTTTCCGTGTAATTTTCGGAACAAAAGTGACCATATCGTCGTCACCTTTCTTTATCCACCAAAATTGTGTTGTTTTCGCTCAAATGTGTCCCAAACATGTTTATATGGTGTATAGGTCATAATAGGAGCTTTCTGTGCCAAAAGCTTTCCTTGAAATTTTCGGACCAAAAGTGACCATATCGGCGTCACCTTTCTTTATCCACCAAAACTGTGTTGTTATCGCTCAAATGTGTCGCAAACATGTTTACATGGTGTACAGGTTATAATAGGAGCTTCCTGCGCCAAAAGCTTTCCTTGAAATTTTCGGACCAAAAGTGACCATATCGGCGTCACCTTTCTTTATCCACCAAAACTGTATTGTTTTCGCTCAAATGTGTCCCAAACATGTTTATATGGTTTATAGGTCATAATGGGAGCATTGTGCGTGAAAAGATTTCCGTGAAATTTTAGGACCAAAAGTGACCATATCGGCATCACCTTTCTTCGTCCACCAAAATTGTGTTGATATCGCTAAAATGTGTTCCAAACATGTTTATATGTTGAATAGGTCATAATAGGAGCTTTCTGCGCGTAAAGCTTTCCGTGAAATTTTCGGAACAAAAGTGACCATATCGGCGTCACCTTTCTTTATCCACCAAAATTGTGTTGTTTTCGCTCAAATGTGTCCCAAACATGTTTATATGGTGTATAGGTCATAATAGGAGCTTTCTGTGCCAAAAGCTTTCCTTGAAATTTTCGGACCAAAAGTGACCGTATCGGCATCACCTTTCTTTATCCACCAAAACTGTGTTGTTTTCACTCAAATGTGTCGCAAACATGTTTATATGGTTTATTGGTCGTAATTGGAGCATTGTGCGCGAAAAGCTTTCCGTTTAATTTTCGGACCAAAAGTGACCATATCGGTGTCACCTTCTTTATCCACCAAAACTGTGTTGTTATCGCTCAAATGTGTCCCAAACATGTTTACATGGTGTATAGGTTATAATAGGAGCTTCCTGCGCCAAAAGCTTTCCTTGAAATTTTCGGACCAAAAGTGACCATATCGGCGTCACCTTTCTTTATCCACCAAAACTGTATTGTTTTTGCTCAAATGTGTCCCAAATATGTTTATATGGTTTATAGGTCATAATGGGAGCATTGTGCGTGAAAAGATTTCCGTGAAATTTTAGGACCAAAAGTGACCATATCGGCATCACCTTTCTTCGTCCACCAAAATTGTGTTGATATCGCTAAAATGTGTTCCAAACATGTTTATATGTTGAATAGGTCATAATAGGAGCTTTCTGCGCGTAAAGCTTTCCGTGTAATTTTCGAAACAAAAGTGACCATATCGTCGCCACCTTTCTTTATCCACCAAAATTGTGTTGTTTTCGCTCAAATGTGTCCCAAACATGTTTATATGGTGTATAGGTCATAATAGGAGCTTTCTGTGCCAAAAGCTTTCCTTGAAATTTTCGGACCAAAAGTGACCATATCGGCGTCACCTTTCTTTATCCACCAAAACTGTGTTGTTATCGCTCAAATGTGTCCCAAACATTTTTACATAGTGTATAGGTTATAATAGGAGCTTCCTGCGCCAAAAGCTTTCCTTGAAATTTTCGGACCAAAAGTGACCATATCGGCGTCACCTTTCTTTATCCACCAAAACTGTATTGTTTTCGCTCAAATGTGTCCCAAACATGTTTATATGGTTTATAGGTCATAATGGGAGCATTGTGCGTGAAAAGATTTCCGTGAAATTTTAGGACCAAAAGTGACCATATCGGCATCACCTTTCTTCGTCCACCAAAATTGTGTTGATATCGCTAAAATGTGTTCCAAACATGTTTATATGTTGAATAGGTCATAATAGGAGCTTTCTGCGCGTAAAGCTTTTCGTGAAATTTTCGGAACAAAAGTGACCATATCGGCGTCACCTTTCTTTATCCACCAAAATTGTGTTGTTTTCGCTCAAATGTGTCCCAAACATGTTTATATGGTGTATAGGTCATAATAGGAGCTTTCTGTGCCAAAAGCTTTCCTTGAAATTTTCGGACCAAAAGTGACCGTATCGGCATCACCTTTCTTTATCCACCAAAACTGTGTTGTTTTCACTCAAATGTGTCGCAAACATGTTTATATGGTTTATTGGTCGTAATTGGAGCATTGTGCGCGAAAAGCTTTTCGTTTAATTTTCGGACCAAAAGTGACCATATCGGTGTCACCTTCTTTATCCACCAAAACTGTGTTGTTATCGCTCAAATGTGTCCCAAACATGTTTACATGGTGTATAGGTTAAAATAGGAGCTTCCTGCGCCAAAAGCTTTCCTTGAAATTTTCGGACCAAAAGTGACCATATCGGCGTCACCTTTCTTTATCCACCAAAACTGTATTGTTTTCGCTCAAATGTGTCCCAAATATGTTTATATGGTTTATAGGTCATAATGGGAGCATTGTGCGTGAAAAGATTTCCGTGAAATTTTAGGACCAAAAGTGACCATATCGGCATCACCTTTCTTCGTCCACCAAAATTGTGTTGATATCGCTAAAATGTGTTCCAAACATGTTTATATGTTGAATAGGTCATAATAGGAGCTTTCTGCGCGTAAAGCTTTCCGTGTAATTTTCGAAACAAAAGTGACCATATCGTCGCCACCTTTCTTTATCCACCAAAATTGTGTTGTTTTCGCTCAAATGTGTCCCAAAGATGTTTATATGGTGTATAGGTCATAATAGGAGCTTTCTGTGCCAAAAGCTTTCCTTGAAATTTTCGGACCAAAAGTGACCATATCGGCGTCACCTTTCTTTATCCACCAAAACTGTGTTGTTATCGCTCAAATGTGTCCCAAACATGTTTACATGGTGTATAGCTTATAATAGGAGCTTCCTGCGCCAAAAGCTTTCCTTGAAATTTTCGGACCAAAAGTGACCATATCGGGGTCACCTTTCTTTATCCACCAAAATTGTGTTGTTTTCGCTCAAATGTGTCCCAAACATGTTTATATGGTGTATAGGTCATAATAGGAGCTTTCTGTGCCAAAAGCTTTCCTTGAAATTTTCGGACCAAAAGTGACCGTATCGGCATCACCTTTCTTTATCCACCAAAACTGTGTTGTTTTCACTCAAATGTGTCGCAAACATGTTTATATGGTTTATTGGTCGTAATTGGAGCATTGTGCGCGAAAAGCTTTCCGTTTAATTTTCGGACCAAAAGTGACCATATCGGTGTCACCTTCTTTATCCACCAAAACTGTGTTGTTATCGCTCAAATGTGTCCCAAACATGTTTACATGGTGTATAGGTTATAATAGGAGCTTCCTGCGCCAAAAGCTTTCCTTGAAATTTTCGGACCAAAAGTGACCATATCGGCGTCACCTTTCTTTATCCACCAAAACTGTATTGTTTTCGCTCAAATGTGTCCCAAATATGTTTATATGGTTTATAGGTCATAATGGGAGCATTGTGCGTGAAAAGATTTCCGTGAAATTTTAGGACCAAAAGTGACCATATCGGCATCACCTTTCTTCGTCCACCAAAATTGTGTTGATATCGCTAAAATGTGTTCCAAACATGTTTATATGTTGAATAGGTCATAATAGGAGCTTTCTGCGCGTAAAGCTTTCCGTGTAATTTTCGAAACAAAAGTGACCATATCGTCGCCACCTTTCTTTATCCACCAAAATTGTGTTGTTTTCGCTCAAATGTGTCCCAAAGATGTTTATATGGTGTATAGGTCATAATAGGAGCTTTCTGTGCCAAAAGCTTTCCTTGAAATATTCGGAACAAAAGTGACCATATCGGCGTCACCTTTCTTTATCCACCAAAACTGTGTTGTTATCGCTCAAATGTGTCCCCAACATGTTTACATAGTGTATAGGTTATAATAGGAGCTTCCTGCGCCAAAAGCTTTCCTTGAAATTTTCGGACCAAAAGTGACCATATCGGCGTCACCTTTCTTTATCCACCAAAACTGTATTGTTTTCGCTCAAATGTGTCCCAAATATGTTTATATGGTTTATAGGTCATAATGGGAGCATTGTGCGTGAAAAGATTTCCGTGAAATTTTAGGACCAAAAGTGACCATATCGGCATCACCTTTCTTCGTCCACCAAAATTGTGTTGATATCGCTAAAATGTGTTCCAAACATGTTTATATGTTGAATAGGTCATAATAGGAGCTTTCTGCGCGTAAAGCTTTCCGTGTAATTTTCGAAACAAAAGTGACCATATCGTCGCCACCTTTCTTTATCCACCAAAATTGTGTTGTTTTCGCTCAAATGTGTCCCAAAGATGTTTATATGGTGTATAGGTCATAATAGGAGCTTTCTGTGCCAAAAGCTTTCCTTGAAATTTTCGGACCAAAAGTGACCATATCGGCGTCACCTTTCTTTATCCACCAAAACTGTGTTGTTATCGCTCAAATGTGTCCCAAACATGTTTACATGGTGTATAGCTTATAATAGGAGCTTCCTGCGCCAAAAGCTTTCCTTGAAATTTTCGGACCAAAAGTGACCATATCGGGGTCACCTTTCTTTATCCACCAAAATTGTGTTGTTTTCGCTCAAATGTGTCCCAAACATGTTTATATGGTGTATAGGTCATAATAAGAGCTTTCTGTGCCAAAAGCTTTCCTTGAAATTTTCGGACCAAAAGTGACCGTATCGGCATCACCTTTCTTTATCCACCAAAACTGTGTTGTTTTCACTCAAATGTGTCGCAAACATGTTTATATGGTTTATTGGTCGTAATTGGAGCATTGTGCGCGAAAAGCTTTCCGTTTAATTTTCGGACCAAAAGTGACCATATCGGTGTCACCTTCTTTATCCACCAAAACTGTGTTGTTATCGCTCAAATGTGTCCCAAACATGTTTACATGGTGTATAGGTTATAATAGGAGCTTCCTGCGCCAAAAGCTTTCCTTGAAATTTTCGGACCAAAAGTGACCACATCGGCGTCACCTTTCTTTATCCACCAAAACTGTATTGTTTTCGCTCAAATGTGTCCCAAATATGTTTATATGGTTTATAGGTCATAATGGGAGCATTGTGCGTGAAAAGATTTCCGTGAAATTTTAGGACCAAAAGTGACCATATCGGCATCACCTTTCTTCGTCCACCAAAATTGTGTTGATATCGCTAAAATGTGTTCCAAACATGTTTATATGTTGAATAGGTCATAATAGGAGCTTTCTGCGCGTAAAGCTTTCCGTGTAATTTTCGAAACAAAAGTGACCATATCGTCGCCACCTTTCTTTATCCACCAAAATTGTGTTGTTTTCGCTCAAATGTGTCCCAAAGATGTTTATATGGTGTATAGGTCATAATAGGAGCTTTCTGTGCCAAAAGCTTTCCTTGAAATATTCGGAACAAAAGTGACCATATCGGCGTCACCTTTCTTTATCCACCAAAACTGTGTTGTTATCGCTCAAATGTGTCCCAAACATGTTTACATGGTGTATAGGTTATAATAGGAGCTTCCTGCGCCAAAAGCTTTCCTTGAAATTTTCGGACCAAAAGTGACCATATCGGCGTCACCTTTCTTTATCCACCAAAACTGTATTGTTTTCGCTCAAATGTGTCCCATACATGTTTATATGGTTTATAGGTCATAATGGGAGCATTCTGCGCGAAAAGATTTTCGTGAAATTTTAGGACCAAAAGTAACCATATCGACGTCACCATTCTTTATCCACCAAAACTGTATTGTTTTCGCTCAAATGTGTCCCGTACATGTTTATATGGTTTATAGGTCATAATGGGAGCATTCTGCGCGAAAAGATTTTCGTGAAATTTTAGGACCAAAAGTAACCATATCGACGTCACCATTCTTTATCCAACAAAACTGTTTTGTTTTCGCTCAAATGTGTCCCAAACATGTTTATATGGTTTATAGGTAATAATGGGAGCATTGTGCGTGAAAATCTTTTCGTGAAATTTTCGTACCAAAAGTGACCATATCGGCATCACCTTTCTTTGTCCACCAAAATTGTGTTGATTTCGCTAAAATGTGTTCCAAACATGTTTATATGTTGAATAGGTCATAATAGGAGCTTTCTGCGCGGAAAGCTTTCCGTCTAATTTTCGGAACAAAAGTGACCATATCGTCGTCACCTTTCTTTATCCACCAAAATTGTGTTGTTTTCGCTCAAATGTGTCCCAAACATGTTTATATGGTGTATAGGTTATAATAGGAGCTTCCTGCGCCAAAAGCTTTCCTTAAAATTTTCGGACCAAAAGTGACCATATCGGCGTCACCTTTCTTTATCCACCAAAACTGTATTGTTTTCGCTCAAATTTGTCCCATACATGTTTATATGGTTTATAGGTCATAATGGGAGCATTCTGCGCGAAAAGATTTTCGTGAAATTTTAGGACCAAAAGTAATCATATCGACGTCACCATTCTTTATCCACCAAAACGGTTTTGTTTTCGCTCAAATGTGTCCCAAACATGTTTATATGGTTTATAGTTCATAATGGGAGCATTGTGCGTGAAAAGCTTTTCGTGAAATTTTCGGACCAAAAGTGACCATATCGGCATCACCTTTCTTTGTCCACCAAAATTGTGTTGATTTCGCTAAAATGTGTTCCAAACATGTTTATATGTTGAATAGGTCATAATAGGAGCTTTCTGCGCGGAAAGCTTTCCTTGAAATTTTCGGACCAAAAGTGACCATATCGGCGTCACCTTTCTTTATCCACCAAAACTGTGTTGTTATCGCTCAAATGTGTCCCAAACATGTTTACATGGTCTATAGGTTATAATAGGAGCTTCATGCGCCAAAAGCTTTCCTTGAAATTTTCGGACCAAAAGTGACCATATCGGCGTCACCTTTCTTTATCCACCAAAACTGTATTGTTTTCGCTCAAATGTGTCCCATACATTATTATATGGTTTATAGGTCATAATGGGAGCATTCTGCGCGAAAAGATTTTCGTGAAATTTTAGGACCAAAAGTAACCATATCGACGTCACCATTCTTTATCCAACAAAACTGTTTTGTTTTCGCTCAAATGTGTCCCAAACATGTTTATATGGTTTATAGGTAATAATGGGAGCATTGTGCGTGAAAATCTTTTCGTGAAATTTTCGTACCAAAATTGACCATATCGGCATCACCTTTCTTTGTCCACCAAAATTGTGTTGATTTCGCTAAAATGTGTTCCAAACATGTTTATATGTTGAATAGGTCATAATAGGAGCTTTCTGCGCGGAAAGCTTTCCTTGAAATTTTCGGACCAAAAGTGACCATATCGGCGTCACCTTTCTTTATCCACCAAAACTGTGTTGTTATCGCTCAAATGTGTCCCAAACATGTTTACATGGTCTATAGGTTATAATAGGAGCTTCATGCGCCAAAAGCTTTCCTTGAAATTTTCGGACCAAAAGTGACCATATCGGCGTCACCTTTCTTTATCCACCAAAACTGTATTGTTTTCGCTCAAATGTGTCCCATACATGTTTATATGGTTTATAGGTCATAATGGGAGCATTCTGCGCGAAAAGATTTTCGTGAAATTTTAGGACCAAAAGTAATCATATCGACGTCACCATTCTTTATCCACCAAAACGGTTTTGTTTTCGCTCAAATGTGTCCCAAACATGTTTATATGGTTTATAGGTCATAATGGGAGCATTGTGCGTGAAAAGCTTTTCGTGAAATTTTTGGACCAAAAGTGACCATATCGGCATCACCTTTCTTTGTCCACCAAAATTGTGTTGATTTCGCTAAAATGTGTTCCAAACATGTTTATATGTTGAATAGGTCATAATAGGAGCTTTATGCGCGTAAAGCTTTCCGTGTAATTTTCGGAACAAAAGTGACCATATCGTCGTCACCTTTCTTTATCCACCAAAATTGTGTTGTTTTCGCTCAAATGTGTCCCAAACATGTTTATATGGTGTATAGGTCATAATAAGAGCTTTTTGTGCCAAAAGCTTTCCTTGAAATTTTCGGACCAAAAGTGACCATATCGGCGTCACCTTTCATTATCCACCAAAGCTGTGTTGTTATCGCTCAAATGTGTCCCAAACATGTTTACATGGTGTATAGCTTATAATAGGAGCTTCCTGCGCCAAAAGCTTTCCTTGAAATTTTCGGACCAAAAGTGACCATATCGGCGTCACCTTTCTTTATCCACCAAAATTGTGTTGTTTTCGCTCAAATGTGTCCCAAACATGTTTATATGGTGTATAGGTCATAATAGGAGCTTTCTGTGCCAAAAGCTTTCCTTGAAATTTTCGGACCAAAAGTGACCGTATCGGCATCACCTTTCTTTATCCACCAAAACTGTGTTGTTTTCACTCAAATGTGTCGCAAACATGTTTATATGGTTTATTGGTCGTAATTGGAGCATTGTGCGCGAAAAGCTTTCCGTTTAATTTTCGGACCAAAAGTGACCATATCGGTGTCACCTTCTTTATCCACCAAAACTGTGTTGTTATCGCTCAAATGTGTCCCAAACATGTTTACATGGTGTATAGGTTATAATAGGAGCTTTCTGCGCCAAAAGCTTTCCTTGAAATTTTCGGACCAAAAGTGACCATATCGGCGTCACCTTTCTTTATCCACCAAAACTGTATTGTTTTCGCTCAAATGTGTCCCAAATATGTTTATATGGTTTATAGGTCATAATGGGAGCATTGTGCGTGAAAAGATTTCCGTGAAATTTTAGGACCAAAAGTGACCATATCGGCATCACCTTTCTTCGTCCACCAAAATTGTGTTGATATCGCTAAAATGTGTTCCAAACATGTTTATATGTTGAATAGGTCATAATAGGAGCTTTCTGCGCGTAAAGCTTTCCGTGTAATTTTCGAAACAAAAGTGACCATATCGTCGCCACTTTTCTTTATCCACCAAAATTGTGTTGTTTTCGCTCAAATGTGTCCCAAAGATGTTTATATGGTGTATAGGTCATAATAGGAGCTTTCTGTGCCAAAAGCTTTCCTTGAAATATTCGGACCAAAAGTGACCATATCGGCGTCACCTTTCTTTATCCACCAAAACTGTGTTGTTATCGCTCAAATGTGTCCCAAACATGTTTACATGGTGTATAGGTTATAATAGGAGCTTCCTGCGCCAAAAGCTTTCCTTGAAATTTTCGGACCAAAAGTGACCATATCGGCGTCACCTTTCTTTATCCACCAAAACTGTATTGTTTTCGCTCAAATGTGTCCCATACATGTTTATATGGTTTATAGGTCATAATGGGAGCATTCTGCGCGAAAAGATTTTCGTGAAATTTTAGGACCAAAAGTAACCATATCGACGTCACCATTCTTTATCCACCAAAACTGTATTGTTTTCGCTCAAATGTGTCCCGTACATGTTTATATGGTTTATAGGTCATAATGGGAGCATTCTGCGCGAAAAGATTTTCGTGAAATTTTAGGACCAAAAGTAACCATATCGACGTCACCATTCTTTATCCAACAAAACTGTTTTGTTTTCGCTCAAATGTGTCCCAAACATGTTTATATGGTTTATAGGTAATAATGGGAGCATTGTGCGTGAAAATCTTTTCGTGAAATTTTCGTACCAAAAGTGACCATATCGGCATCACCTTTCTTTGTCCACCAAAATTGTGTTGATTTCGCTAAAATGTGTTCCAAACATGTTTATATGTTGAATAGGTCATAATAGGAGCTTTCTGCGCGGAAAGCTTTCCGTCTAATTTTCGGAACAAAAGTGACCATATCGTCGTCACCTTTCTTTATCCACCAAAATTGTGTTGTTTTCGCTCAAATGTGTCCCAAACATGTTTATATGGTGTATAGGTTATAATAGGAGCTTCCTGCGCCAAAAGCTTTCCTTAAAATTTTCGGACCAAAAGTAATCATATCGACGTCACCATTCTTTATCCACCAAAACGGTTTTGTTTTCGCTCAAATGTGTCCCAAACATGTTTATATGGTTTATAGTTCATAATGGGAGCATTGTGCGTGAAAAGCTTTTCGTGAAATTTTCGGACCAAAAGTGACCATATCGGCATCACCTTTCTTTGTCCACCAAAATTGTGTTGATTTCGCTAAAATGTGTTCCAAACATGTTTATCTGTTGAATAGGTCATAATAGGAGCTTTCTGCGCGGAAAGCTTTCCTTGAAATTTTCGGACCAAAAGTGACCATATCGGCGTCACCTTTCTTTATCCACCAAAACTGTGTTGTTATCGCTCAAATGTGTCCCAAACATGTTTACATGGTCTATAGGTTATAATAGGAGCTTCATGCGCCAAAAGCTTTCCTTGAAATTTTCGGACCAAAAGTGACCATATCGGCGTCACCTTTCTTTATCCACCAAAACTGTATTGTTTTCGCTCAAATGTGTCCCATACATGTTTATATGGTTTATAGGTCATAATGGGAGCATTCTGCGCGAAAAGATTTTCGTGAAATTTTAGGACCAAAAGTAACCATATCGACGTCACCATTCTTTATCCAACAAAACTGTTTTGTTTTCGCTCAAATGTGTCCCAAACATGTTTATATGGTTTATAGGTAATAATGGGAGCATTGTGCGTGAAAATCTTTTCGTGAAATTTTCGTACCAAAAGTGACCATATCGGCATCACCTTTCTTTGTCCACCAAAATTGTGTTGATTTCGCTAAAATGTGTTCCAAACATGTTTATATGTTGAATAGGTCATAATAGGAGCTTTCTGCGCGGAAAGCTTTCCGTCTAATTTTCGGAACAAAAGTGACCATATCGTCGTCACCTTTCTTTATCCACCAAAATTGTGTTGTTTTCGCTCAAATGTGTCCCAAACATGTTTATATGGTGTATAGGTTATAATAGGAGCTTCCTGCGCCAAAAGCTTTCCTTAAAATTTTCGGACCAAAAGTGACCATATCGGCGTCACCTTTCTTTATCCACCAAAACTGTATTGATTTCGCTCAAATGTGTCCCATACATGTTTATATGGTTTATAGGTCATAATGGGAGCATTCTGCGCGAAAAGATTTTCGTGAAATTTTAGGACCAAAAGTAATCATATCGACGTCACCATTCTTTATCCACCAAAACGGTTTTGTTTTCGCTCAAATGTGTCCCAAACATGTTTATATGGTTTATAGGTCATAATGGGAGCATTGTGCGTGAAAAGCTTTTCGTGAAATTTTCGGACCAAAAGTGACCATATCGGCATCACCTTTCTTTGTCCACCAAAATTGTGTTGATTTCGCTAAAATGTGTTCCAAACATGTTTATATGTTGAATAGGTCATAATAGGAGCTTTATGCGCGTAAAGCTTTCCGTGTAATTTTCGGAACAAAAGTGACCATATCGTCGTCACCTTTCTTTATCCACCAAAATTGTGTTGTTTTCGCTCAAATGTGTCCCAAACATGTTTATATGGTGTATAGGTCATAATAAGAGCTTTTTGTGCCAAAAGCTTTCCTTGAAATTTTCGGACCAAAAGTGACCATATCGGCGTCACCTTTCATTATCCACCAAAGCTGTGTTGTTATCGCTCAAATGTGTCCCAAACATGTTTACATGGTGTATAGCTTATAATAGGAGCTTCCTGCGCCAAAAGCTTTCCTTGAAATTTTCGGACCAAAAGTGACCATATCGGCGTCACCTTTCTTTATCCACCAAAACTGTGTTGTTATCGCTCAAATGTGTCCCAAACATGTTTACATGGTGTATAGGTTATAATAGGAGCTTTCTGCGCCAAAAGCTTTCCTTGAAATTTTCGGACCAAAAGTGACCATATCGGCGTCACCTTTCTTTATCCACCAAAACTGTATTGTTTTCGCTCAAATTTGTCCCATACATGTTTATATGGTTTATAGGTCATAATGAGAGCATTCTACGCGAAAAGATTTCCGTGAAATTTTAGGACCAAAAGTAACCATATCGATGTCACCATTCTTTATCCACCAAAACTGTTTTGTTTTCGCTCATATGTGTCCCAAACATGTTTATATGGTTTATAGGTCATAATGGGAGCATTGTGCGTGAAAAGCTTTTCGTGAAATTTTCGGACCAAAAGTGACCATATCGGCATCACCTTTCTTTGTCCACCAAAATTGTGTTGATATCGCTAAAATTTGTTCCAAACATGTTTATATGTTGAATAGGTCATAATAGGAGCTTTCTGCGCGTAAAGCTTTCCGTGTAAAATTTCGGAACAAAAGTGACCATATCGTCGTCACCTTTCTTTATCCACCAAAATTGTGTTGTTTTCGCTCAAATGTGTCCCAAACATATTTATATGGTGTATAGGTCATAATAGGAGCTTTTTGTGCCAAAAGCTTTCCTTGAAATTTTCGGACCAAAAGTGACCATATCGGCGTCACCTTTCTTTATCCACCAAAACTGTGTTGTTATCGCTCAAATGTGTCCCAAACATGTTTACATGGTGTATAGGTTATAATAGGAGCTTCCTGCGCCAAAAGCTTTCCTTGAAATTTTCGGACCAAAAGTGACCATATCGGCGTCACCTTTCTTTATCCACCAAAACTGTATTGTTTTCGGTCAAATGTGTCCCATACATGTTGATATGGTTTATAGGTCATAATGGGAGCATTCTGCGCGAAAAGATTTTCGTGAAATTTTAGGACCAAAAGTAACCATATCGACGTCACCATTCTTTATCCACCAAAACTGTTTTGTTTTCGCTCAAATGTGTCCCAAACATGTTTATATGGTTTATAGGTAATAATGGGAGCATTGTGCGTGAAAAGCTTTTCGTGAAATTTTCGGACCAAAAGTGACCATATCGGCATCACCTTTCTTTGTCCACCAAAATTGTGTTGATTTCGCTAAAATGTGTTCCAAACATGTTTATCTGTTGAATAGGTCATAATAGGAGCTTTCTGCGCGGAAAGCTTTCCTTGAAATTTTCGGACCAAAAGTGACCATATCGGCGTCACCTTTCTTTATCCACCAAAACTGTGTTGTTATCGCTCAAATGTGTCCCAAACATGTTTACATGGTCTATATGTTATAATAGGAGCTTCTTGCGCCAAAAGCTTTCCTTGAAATTTTCGGACCAAAAGTGACCATATCGGCGTCACCTTTCTTTATCCACCAAAACTGTGTTGTTTTCACTCAAATGTGTCGCAAACATGTTTATATGGTTTAATGGTCGTAATTGGAGCATTGTGCGCGAAAAGCTTTCCGTGTAATTTTCGGACCAAAAGTGACCATATCGGTGTCACCTTTCTTTATCCACCAAAACTGTGTTGTTATCGCTCAAATGTGTCCCAAACATGTTTCCATGGTGTATAGGTTATATTAGGAGCTTTCTGCGCCAAAAGCTTTCCTTGAAATTTTCGGACCAAAAGTGACCATATCGGCGTCACCATTCTTTATCCACCAAAACTGTATTGTTTTCGCTCAAATGTGTCCCATACATGTTTATATGGTTTATAGGTCATGATAGGAGCATTCTGCGCGAAAAGATTTCCGTGAAATTTTAGGACCAAAAGTAACCATATCGACGTCACCATTCTTTATCCACCAAAAATGTTTTGTTTTCGCTCAAATGTGTCCCAAACATGTTTATATGGTTTATAGGTCATAATGGGAGCATTCTGCGCGAAAAGATTTTCGTGAAATTTTAGGACCAAAAGTAACCATATCGACGTCACCATTCTTTATCCACCAAAACTGTTTTGTTTTCGCTCAAATGTGTCCCAAACATGTTTATATGGTTTATAGGTAATAATGGGAGCATTGTGCGTGAAAAGCTTTTCGTGAAATTTTCGGTCCAAAAGTGACCATATCGGCATCACCTTTCTTTATCCACCAAAATTGTGTTGATTTCGCTAAAATGTGTTCCAAACATGTTTATATGTTGAATAGGTCATAATAGGAGCTTTATGCGCGTAAAGCTTTCCGTGTAATTTTCGGAACAAAAGTGACCATATCGTCGTCACCTTTCTTTATCCACCAAAATTGTGTTGTTTTCGCTCAAATGTGTCCCAAACATATTTATATGGTGTATAGGTCATAATAGGAGCTTTCTGTGCCAAAAGCTTTCCTTGAAATATTCGGACCAAAAGTGACCATATCGGCGTCACCTTTCTTTATCCACCAAAACTGTGTTGTTATCGCTCAAATGTGTCCCAAACATGTTTACATGGTGTATAGGTTATAATAGGAGCTTCCTGCGCCAAAAGCTTTCCTTGAAATTTTCGGACCAAAAGTGACCATATCGGCGTCACCTTTCTTTATCCACCAAAACTGTATTGTTTTCGCTCAAATGTGTCCCATACATGTTTATATGGTTTATAGGTCATAATGGGAGCATTCTGCGCGAAAAGATTTTCGTGAAATTTTAGGACCAAAAGTAACCATATCGACGTCACCATTCTTTATCCACCAAAACTGTATTGTTTTCGCTCAAATGTGTCCCGTACATGTTTATATGGTTTATAGGTCATAATGGGAGCATTCTGCGCGAAAAGATTTTCGTGAAATTTTAGGACCAAAAGTAACCATATCGACGTCACCATTCTTTATCCAACAAAACTGTTTTGTTTTCGCTCAAATGTGTCCCAAACATGTTTATATGGTTTATAGGTAATAATGGGAGCATTGTGCGTGAAAATCTTTTCGTGAAATTTTCGTACCAAAAGTGACCATATCGGCATCACCTTTCTTTGTCCACCAAAATTGTGTTGATTTCGCTAAAATGTGTTCCAAACATGTTTATATGTTGAATAGGTCATAATAGGAGCTTTCTGCGCGGAAAGCTTTCCGTCTAATTTTCGGAACAAAAGTGACCATATCGTCGTCACCTTTCTTTATCCACCAAAATTGTGTTGTTTTCGCTCAAATGTGTCCCAAACATGTTTATATGGTGTATAGGTTATAATAGGAGCTTCCTGCGCCAAAAGCTTTCCTTAAAATTTTCGGACCAAAAGTAATCATATCGACGTCACCATTCTTTATCCACCAAAACGGTTTTGTTTTCGCTCAAATGTGTCCCAAACATGTTTATATGGTTTATAGTTCATAATGGGAGCATTGTGCGTGAAAAGCTTTTCGTGAAATTTTCGGACCAAAAGTGACCATATCGGCATCACCTTTCTTTGTCCACCAAAATTGTGTTGATTTCGCTAAAATGTGTTCCAAACATGTTTATCTGTTGAATAGGTCATAATAGGAGCTTTCTGCGCGGAAAGCTTTCCTTGAAATTTTCGGACCAAAAGTGACCATATCGGCGTCACCTTTCTTTATCCACCAAAACTGTGTTGTTATCGCTCAAATGTGTCCCAAACATGTTTACATGGTCTATAGGTTATAATAGGAGCTTCATGCGCCAAAAGCTTTCCTTGAAATTTTCGGACCAAAAGTGACCATATCGGCGTCACCTTTCTTTATCCACCAAAACTGTATTGTTTTCGCTCAAATGTGTCCCATACATGTTTATATGGTTTATAGGTCATAATGGGAGCATTCTGCGCGAAAAGATTTTCGTGAAATTTTAGGACCAAAAGTAACCATATCGACGTCACCATTCTTTATCCAACAAAACTGTTTTGTTTTCGCTCAAATGTGTCCCAAACATGTTTATATGGTTTATAGGTAATAATGGGAGCATTGTGCGTGAAAATCTTTTCGTGAAATTTTCGTACCAAAAGTGACCATATCGGCATCACCTTTCTTTGTCCACCAAAATTGTGTTGATTTCGCTAAAATGTGTTCCAAACATGTTTATATGTTGAATAGGTCATAATAGGAGCTTTCTGCGCGGAAAGCTTTCCGTCTAATTTTCGGAACAAAAGTGACCATATCGTCGTCACCTTTCTTTATCCACCAAAATTGTGTTGTTTTCGCTCAAATGTGTCCCAAACATGTTTATATGGTGTATAGGTTATAATAGGAGCTTCCTGCGCCAAAAGCTTTCCTTAAAATTTTCGGACCAAAAGTGACCATATCGGCGTCACCTTTCTTTATCCACCAAAACTGTATTGATTTCGCTCAAATGTGTCCCATACATGTTTATATGGTTTATAGGTCATAATGGGAGCATTCTGCGCGAAAAGATTTTCGTGAAATTTTAGGACCAAAAGTAATCATATCGACGTCACCATTCTTTATCCACCAAAACGGTTTTGTTTTCGCTCAAATGTGTCCCAAACATGTTTATATTGTTTATAGGTCATAATGGGAGCATTGTGCGTGAAAAGCTTTTCGTGAAATTTTCGGACCAAAAGTGACCATATCGGCATCACCATTCTTTGTCCACCAAAATTGTGTTGATTTCGCTAAAATGTGTTCCAAACATGTTTATATGTTGAATAGGTCATAATAGGAGCTTTATGCGCGTAAAGCTTTCCGTGTAATTTTCGGAACAAAAGTGACCATATCGTCGTCACCTTTCTTTATCCACCAAAATTGTGTTGTTTTCGCTCAAATGTGTCCCAAACATGTTTATATGGTGTATAGGTCATAATAAGAGCTTTTTGTGCCAAAAGCTTTCCTTGAAATTTTCGGACCAAAAGTGACCATATCGGCGTCACCTTTCATTATCCACCAAAGCTGTGTTGTTATCGCTCAAATGTGTCCCAAACATGTTTACATGGTGTATAGCTTATAATAGGAGCTTCCTGCGCCAAAAGCTTTCCTTGAAATTTTCGGACCAAAAGTGACCATATCGGCGTCACCTTTCTTTATCCACCAAAACTGTGTTGTTATCGCTCAAATGTGTCCCAAACATGTTTACATGGTGTATAGGTTATAATAGGAGCTTTCTGCGCCAAAAGCTTTCCTTGAAATTTTCGGACCAAAAGTGACCATATCGGCGTCACCTTTCTTTATCCACCAAAACTGTATTGTTTTCGCTCAAATTTGTCCCATACATGTTTATATGGTTTATAGGTCATAATGAGAGCATTCTACGCGAAAAGATTTCCGTGAAATTTTAGGACCAAAAGTAACCATATCGATGTCACCATTCTTTATCCACCAAAACTGTTTTGTTTTCGCTCATATGTGTCCCAAACATGTTTATATGGTTTATAGGTCATAATGGGAGCATTGTGCGTGAAAAGCTTTTCGTGAAATTTTCGGACCAAAAGTGACCATATCGGCATCACCTTTCTTTGTCCACCAAAATTGTGTTGATATCGCTAAAATTTGTTCCAAACATGTTTATATGTTGAATAGGTCATAATAGGAGCTTTCTGCGCGTAAAGCTTTCCGTGTAAAATTTCGGAACAAAAGTGACCATATCGTCGTCACCTTTCTTTATCCACCAAAATTGTGTTGTTTTCGCTCAAATGTGTCCCAAACATATTTATATGGTGTATAGGTCATAATAGGAGCTTTTTGTGCCAAAAGCTTTCCTTGAAATTTTCGGACCAAAAGTGACCATATCGGCGTCACCTTTCTTTATCCACCAAAACTGTGTTGTTATCGCTCAAATGTGTCCCAAACATGTTTACATGGTGTATAGGTTATAATAGGAGCTTCCTGCGCCAAAAGCTTTCCTTGAAATTTTCGGACCAAAAGTGACCATATCGGCGTCACCTTTCTTTATCCACCAAAACTGTATTGTTTTCGGTCAAATGTGTCCCATACATGTTGATATGGTTTATAGGTCATAATGGGAGCATTCTGCGCGAAAAGATTTTCGTGAAATTTTAGGACCAAAAGTAACCATATCGACGTCACCATTCTTTATCCACCAAAACTGTTTTGTTTTCGCTCAAATGTGTCCCAAACATGTTTATATGGTTTATAGGTAATAATGGGAGCATTGTGCGTGAAAAGCTTTTCGTGAAATTTTCGGACCAAAAGTGACCATATCGGCATCACCTTTCTTTGTCCACCAAAATTGTGTTGATTTCGCTAAAATGTGTTCCAAACATGTTTATCTGTTGAATAGGTCATAATAGGAGCTTTCTGCGCGGAAAGCTTTCCTTGAAATTTTCGGACCAAAAGTGACCATATCGGCGTCACCTTTCTTTATCCACCAAAACTGTGTTGTTATCGCTCAAATGTGTCCCAAACATGTTTACATGGTCTATATGTTATAATAGGAGCTTCTTGCGCCAAAAGCTTTCCTTGAAATTTTCGGACCAAAAGTGACCATATCGGCGTCACCTTTCTTTATCCACCAAAACTGTGTTGTTTTCACTCAAATGTGTCGCAAACATGTTTATATGGTTTAATGGTCGTAATTGGAGCATTGTGCGCGAAAAGCTTTCCGTGTAATTTTCGGACCAAAAGTGACCATATCGGTGTCACCTTTCTTTATCCACCAAAACTGTGTTGTTATCGCTCAAATGTGTCCCAAACATGTTTCCATGGTGTATAGGTTATATTAGGAGCTTTCTGCGCCAAAAGCTTTCCTTGAAATTTTCGGACCAAAAGTGACCATATCGGCGTCACCATTCTTTATCCACCAAAACTGTATTGTTTTCGCTCAAATGTGTCCCATACATGTTTATATGGTTTATAGGTCATGATAGGAGCATTCTGCGCGAAAAGATTTCCGTGAAATTTTAGGACCAAAAGTAACCATATCGACGTCACCATTCTTTATCCACCAAAAATGTTTTGTTTTCGCTCAAATGTGTCCCAAACATGTTTATATGGTTTATAGGTCATAATGGGAGCATTCTGCGCGAAAAGATTTTCGTGAAATTTTAGGACCAAAAGTAACCATATCGACGTCACCATTCTTTATCCACCAAAACTGTTTTGTTTTCGCTCAAATGTGTCCCAAACATGTTTATATGGTTTATAGGTAATAATGGGAGCATTGTGCGTGAAAAGCTTTTCGTGAAATTTTCGGTCCAAAAGTGACCATATCGGCATCACCTTTCTTTATCCACCAAAATTGTGTTGATTTCGCTAAAATGTGTTCCAAACATGTTTATATGTTGAATAGGTCATAATAGGAGCTTTCTGCGCATAAAGCTTTCCGTCTAATTTTCGGAACAAAAGTGACCATATCGTCGTCACCTTTCTTTATCCACCAAAAATGTGTTGTTTTCGCTCAAATGTGTCCCAAACATGTTTATATGGTGTATAGGTCATAATAGGAGCTTTCTATGCCAAAACATTCCTTGAAATTTTCGGACCAAAAGTGACCATATCGGCGTCACCTTTCTTTATCCACCAAAACTGTGTTGTTATCGCTCAAATGTGTCCCAAACATGTTTACATGGTGTATAGGTTATAATAGGAGCTTTCTGCGCCAAAAGCTTTCCTTGAAATTTTCGGACCAAAAGTGACCGTATCGGCGTCACCTTTCTTTATCCACCAAAACTGTTTTGTTTTCGCTCAAATTTGTCCCATACATGTTTATATGGTTTATAGGTAATAATGAGAGCATTGTGCGTGAAAAGATTTCCGTGAAATTTTAGGACCAAAAGTAACCATATCGATGTCACCTTTCTTTATCCACCAAAACTGTGTTGATTTCGCTAAAATGTGTCCCAAACATGTTTATATGTTGAACAGGTAATAATGGGAGCATTGTGCGCGTAAAGCTTTTCGTGAAATTTTCGGACCAAAAGTGACCATATCGGCATCACCTTTCTTTATCCACCAAAATTGTGTTGTTTTCGCTCAAATGTGTCCCAAACATGTTTATATGGTGTATAGGTCATAATAGGAGCTTTCTATGCCAAAAGCTTTCCTCGAAATTTTCGGACCAAAAGTGACCATATCGGCGTCACCTTTCTTTATCCACCAAAATTGTGTTGTTATCGCTCAAATGTGTCCCAAACATGTTTACATGGTGTATAGGTTATAATAGGAGCTTTCTGCGCCAAAAGCTTTCCTTGAAATTTTCGGACCAAAAGTTACCGTATCGGCGTCACCTTTCTTTATCCACCAAAACTGTATTGTTTTCGCTCAAATTTGTCCCATACATGTTTATATGGTTTATAGGTCATAATGAGAGCATTCTGCGCGAAAAGATTTCCGTGAAATTTTAGGACAAAAAGTAACCATATCGATGTCACCATTCTTTATCCACCAAAACTGTTTTGTTTTCGCTCAAATGTGTCCCAAACATGTTTATATGGTTTATAGGTAATAATGGGAGCATTGTGCGTGAAAAGCTTTTCGTGAAATTTTCGGTCCAAAAGTGACCATATCGGCATCACCTTTCTTTGTCCACCAAAATTGTGTTGATTTCGCTAAAATGTGTTCCAAACATGTTTATATGTTGAATAGGTCATAATAGGAGCATTCTGCGCGTAAAGCTTTCCGTCTAATTTTCGGAACAAAAGTGACCATATCGTCGTCACCTTTCTTTATCCACCAAAATTGTGTTGTTTTCGCTCAAATGTGTCCCAAACATGTTTATATGGTGTATAGGTCATAATAGGAGCTTTCTGCGCGGAAAGCTTTCCTTGAAATTTTCGGACTAAAAGTGACCATATCAGCGTCACCTTTCTTTATCCACCAAAACTGTGTTGTTATCGCTCAAATGTGTCCCAAACATGTTTACATGGTCTATAGGTTATAATAGGAGCTTCCTGCGCCAAAAGCTTTCCTTGAAATTTTCGGACCAAAAGTGACCATATCGGCGTCACCTTTCTTTATCCACCAAAACTGTATTGTTTTCGCTCAAATGTGTCCCATACATGTTTATATGGTTTATAGGTCATAATGGGAGCATTCTGAGCGAAAAGATTTTCGTGAAATTTTAGGACCAAAAGTAACCATATCGACGTCACCATTCTTTATCCACCAAAACTGTTTTGTTTTCGCTCAAATGTGTCCCAAACATGTTTATATGGTTTATAGGTAATAATGGGAGCATTGTGCGTGAAAAGCTTTTCGTGAAATTTTCGGTCCAAAAGTGACCATATCGGCATCACCTTTCTTTGTCCACCAAAATTGTGTTGATTTCGCTAAAATGTGTTCCAAACATGTTTATATGTTGAATAGGTCATAATAGGAGCTTTCTGCGCGTAAAGCTTTCCGTCTAATTTTCGGAACAAAAGTGACCATATCGTCGTCACCTTTCTTTATCCACCAAAATTGTGTTGTTTTCGCTCAAATGTGTCCCAAACATGTTTATATGGTGTATAGGTCATAATAGGAGCTTTCTATGCCAAAAGCTTTCCTTGAAATTTTCGGACCAAAAGTGACCATATCGGCGTCACCTTTCTTTATCCACCAAAATTGTGTTGTTATCGCTCAAATGTGTCCCAAACATGTTTACATGGTGTATAGGTTATAATAGGAGCTTTCTGCGCCAAAAGCTTTCCTTGAAATTTTCGGACCAAAAGTTACCGTATCGGCGTCACCTTTCTTTATCCACCAAAACTGTATTGTTTTCGCTCAAATTTGTCCCATACATGTTTATATGGTTTATAGGTCATAATGAGAGCATTCTGCGCGAAAAGATTTCCGTGAAATTTTAGGACAAAAAGTAACCATATCGATGTCACCATTCTTTATCCACCAAAACTGTTTTTTTTTTTCGCTCAAATGTCTCCCAAACATGTTTATATGGTTTATAGGTCATAATGGGAGCATTGTGCGTGAAAAGCTTTTCGTGAAATTTTCGGACCAAAAGTGACCATATCGGCATCACCTTTCTTTGTCCACCAAAATTGTGTTGATATCGCTAAAATTTGTTCCAAACATGTTTATATGTTGAATAGGTCATAATAGGAGCTTTCTGCGCGTAAAGCTTTCCGTGTAATTTTCGGAACAAAAGTGACCATATCGTCGTCACCTTTCTTTATCCACCAAAATTGTGTTGTTTTCGCTCAAATGTGTCCCAAACATATTTATATGGTGTATAGGTCATAATAGGAGCTTTCTGTGCCAAAAGCTTTCCTTGAAATTTTCGGACCAAAAGTGACCATATCGGCGTCACCTTTCTTTATCCACCAAAACTGTGTTGTTATCGCTCAAATGTGTCCCGAACATGTTTACATGGTGTATAGGTTATAATAGGAGCTTCCTGCGCCAAAAGCTTTCCTTGAAATTTTCGGACCAAAAGTGACCATGTCGGCGTCACCTTTCTTTATCCACCAAAACTGTATTGTTTTCGCTCAAATGTGTCCCATACATGTTGATATGGTTTATAGGTCATAATGGGAGCATTCTGCGCGAAAAGATTTTCGTGAAATTTTAGGACCAAAAGTAACCATATCGACGTCACCATTCTTTATCCACCAAAACTGTTTTGTTTTCGCTCAAATGTGTCCCAAACATGTTTATATGGTTTATAGGTAATAATGGGAGCATTGTGCGTGAAAAGCTTTTCGTGAAATTTTCGGACCAAAAGTGACCATATCGGCATCACCTTTCTTTGTCCACCAAAATTGTGTTGATTTCGCTAAAATGTGTTCCAAACATGTTTATATGTTGAATAGGTCATAATAGGAGCTTTCTGCGCGGAAAGCTTTCCTTGAAATTTTCGGACCAAAAGTGACCATATCGGCGTCACCTTTCTTTATCCACCAAAACTGTGTTGTTATCGCTCAAATGTGTCCCAAACATGTTTACATGGTCTATAGGTTATAATAGGAGCTTCCTGCGCCAAAAGCTTTCCTTGAATTTTTCGGACCAAAAGTGACCATATCGGCGTCACCTTTCTTTATCCACCAAAACTGTGTTGTTTTCACTCAAATGTGTCGCAAACATGTTTATATGGTTTATTGGTCGTAATTGGAGCATTGTGCGCGAAAAGCTTTCCGTGTAATTTTCGGACCAAAAGTGACCATATCGGTGTCACCATTCTTTATCCACCAAAACTGTGTTGTTATCGCTCAAATGTGTCCCAAACATGTTTCCATGGTGTATAGGTTATATTAGGAGCATTCTGCGCCAAAAGCTTTCCTTGAAATTTTCGGACCAAAAGTGACCTTATCGGCGTCACCTTTCTTTATCCACCAAAACTGTATTGTTTTCGCTCAAATGTGTCCCATACATGTTTATATGGTTTATAGGTCATGATAGGAGCATTCTGCGCGAAAAGATTTCCGTGAAATTTTAGGACCAAAGGTAACCATATCGACGTCACCATTCTTTATCCACCAAAAATGTTTTGTTTTCGCTCAAATGTGTCCCAAACATGTTTATATGGTTTATAGGTCATAATGGGAGCATTGTGCGTGAAAAGCTTTTCGTGAAATTTTCGGACCAAAAGTGACCATATCGGCATCACCTTTCTTTGTCCACCAAAATTGTGTTGATTTCGCTAAAATGTGTTCCAAACATGTTTATATGTTGAATAGATCATAATAGGAGCTTTCTGCGCGTAAAGCTTTCCGACTAATTTTCGGAACAAAAGTGACCATATCGTTGTCACCTTTCTTTATCCACCAAAATTGTGTTGTTTTCGCTCAAATGTGTCCCAAACATGTTTATATGGTGTATAGGTCATAATAGGAGCTTTCTATGCCAAAACATTCCTTGAAATTTTCGGACCAAAAGTGACCATATCGGCGTCACCTTTCTTTATCCACCAAAACTGTGTTGTTATCGCTCAAATGTGTCCCAAACATGTTTACATGGTGTATAGGTTATAATAGGAGCTTTCTGCGCAAAAAGCTTTCCTTGAAATTTTCGGACCAAAAGTGACCGTATCGGCGTCACCTTTCTTTATCCACCAAAACTGTATTGTTTTCGCTCAAATTTGTCCCATACATGTTTATATGGTTATTAGGTCATAATGAGAGCATTCTGCGCGAAAAGATTTCCGTGAAATTTTAGGACCAAAAGTAACCATATCGATGTCACCATTCTTTATCCACCAAAACTGTTTTGTTTTCGCTCAAATGTGTCCCAAACATGTTTATATGGTTTATAGGTAATAATGGGAGCATTGTGCGTGAAAAGCTTTTCGTGAAATTTTCGGACCAAAAGTGACCATATCGGTATCACCTTTCTTTGTCCACCAAAATTGTGTTGATTTCGCTAAAATGTGTTCCAAACATGTTTATATGTTGAATAGGTCATAATAGGAGCTTTCTGCGCGGAAAGCTTTCCTTGAAATTTTCGGACCAAAAGTGACCATATCGGCGTCACCTTTCTTTATCCACCAAAACTGTGTTGTTATCGCTCAAATGTGTCCCAAACATGTTTACATGGTCTATAGGTTATAATAGGAGCTTCCTGCGCCAAAAGCTTTCCTTGAAATTTTCGGACCAAAAGTTACCATATCGGCGTCACCTTTCTTTATCCACCAAAACTTTATTGTTTTCGCTCAAATGTGTCCCATAGATGTTTATATGGTTTATAGGTCATAATGAGAGCATTCTGCGCGAAAAGATTTTCGTGAAATTTTAGGACCAAAAGTAACCATATCGACGTCACCATTCTTTATCCACCAAAACTGTTTTGTTTTCGCTCAAATGTGTCCCAAACATGTTTATATGGTTTATAGGTAATAATGGGAGCATTGTGCGTGAAAAGCTTTTCGTGAAATTTTCGGTCCAAAAGTGACCATATCGGCATCACCTTTCTTTGTCCACCAAAATTGTGTTGATTTCGCTAAAATGTGTTCCAAACATGTTTATATGTTGAATAGGTCATAATAGGAGCTTTCTGCGCGTAAAGCTTTCCGTCTAATTTTCGGAACAAAAGTGACCATATCGTCGTCACCTTTCTTTATCCACCAAAATTGTGTTGTTTTCGCTCAAATGTGTCCCAAACATGTTTATATGGTGTATAGGTCATAATAGGAGCTTTCTGCGCGGAAAGCTTTCCTTGAAATTTTCGGACCAAAAGTGACCATATCGGCGTCACCTTTCTTTATCCACCAAAACTGTGTTGTTATCGCTCAAATGTGTCCCAAACATGTTTACATGGTCTATAGGTTATAATAGGAGCTTCCTGCGCCAAAAGCTTTCCTTGAAATTTTCGGACCAAAAGTGACCATATCGGCGTCACCTTTCTTTATCCACCAAAACTGTATTGTTTTCGCTCAAAAGTGTCCCATACATGTTTATATGGTTTATAGGTCATAATGGGAGCATTCTGCGCGAAAAGATTTTCGTGAAATTTTAGGACCAAAAGTAACCATATCGACGTCACCATTCTTTATCCACCGAAACTGTTTTGTTTTCGCTCAAATGTGTCCCAAACATGTTTATATGGTTTATAGGTAATAATGGGAGCATTGTGCGTGAAAAGCTTTTCGTTTAATTTTCGGTCCAAAAGTTACCATATCGGCATCACCTTTCTTTGTCCACCAAAATTGTGTTGATTTCGCTAAAATGTGTTCCAAACATGTTTATATGTTGAATAGGTCATAATAGGAGCTTTCTGCGCGTAAAGCTTTCCGTCTAATTTTCGGAACAAAAGTGACCATATCGTCGTCACCTTTCTTTATCCACCAAAATTGTGTTGTTTTCGCTCAAATGTGTCCCAAACATGTTTATATGGTGTATAGGTCATAATAGGAGCTTTCTATGCCAAAATCTTTCCTTGAAATTTTCGGACCAAAAGTGACCATATCGGCGTCACATTTCTTTATCCACCAAAACTGTGTTGTTATCGCTCAAATGTGTCCCAAACATGTTTACATGGTCTATAGGTTATAATAGGAGCTTTCTGCGCCAAAAGCTTTCCTTGAAATTTTCGGACCAAAAGTGACCGTATCGGCGTCACCTTTCTTTATCCACCAAAACTGTATTGTTTTCGCTCAAATTTGTCCCATACATGTTTATATGGTTTATAGGTCATAATGAGAGCATTCTGCGCGAAAAGATTTCCGTGAAATTTTAGGACAAAAAGTAACCATATCGATGTCACCATTCTTTATCCACCAAAACTGTTTTGTTTTCGCTCAAATGTGTCCCAAACATGTTTATATGGTTTATAGGTCATAATGGGAGCATTGTGCGTGAAAAGCTTTTCGTGAAATTTTCGGACCAAAAGTGACCATATCGGCATCACCTTTCTTTGTCCACCAAAATTGTGTTGATATCGCTAAAATGTGTTCCAAACATGTTTATATGTTGACACTAGTACAAAATGTATATTATAAGACGCCACATAGACAACGGTTTCTATAAAGATGGTGTCTATGTTGAAAAAAATTAAAGATTTTTGGGACGGACAACGGTTATAAATTTAACCGTTGTCTTTGGGTGTGTTTGTATTTATAAAGACAACGGGCATTTAAAAAACTGTTGTTACATATACAAAAGACTTCTCAAATAAAACGGTTCATAAAACCGTTGTGTAAGGCCGATTAGAATCGTTGTCTATTAGCTTCTTAAGACAACGAATATTTAAAAAACCGTTGTTATATATGTAGAAGACATCTAAAAAAATGGTTATTAAAACCGTTGTATAAGGATGAATAAAATCGGCTTTTAGCAAGTTTAAAAGACAACGGATATTTAAAAAACCGTTGTTTTATATAGAGAAGACTTTTCAAAGAAAACGGTTCACAAAACCGTTGTGTAAGGTTGATTATAATCGTTGTCTATTAAGGTATAAATACAACGAATATTTAAAAAACCGTTGTTATATGTATAGAAGACATCTCAAAGAAAACGGTTATTAAAACCAGTGTCTAATGCTGAATAAAATTTCGTTTAGCAAGTTGAAAATACAACAGATATTTAAAGAACCGTTGTTATATATAGAGAAGACTTCTCAAAGAAAACGATTCATAAAACCGTTGTGTAAGACCAATTATAATCATTGTCTATTACGTTATAAAGACAACGAATATTTAAAAGACCGTTGTTATATATATAGAAGACGTCTAAAAGAAAACGGTTATTAAAACCATTGTCTAAGACTGAATAAAATCGGCTTTTAGCAAGTTTAAAAGACAACGGATATTTGAAGAACCGGTGTTATATATATAGAAGCGCTCAAATAAAACGGTTCACAAAGGGAAGATATAACCCTACCCATTTACCACCTCCTCACATTCGCTCAGTTGCCTCCTCCCTCTCAACTGTTTATTCTCTCTCAGATCTGCAACCCTGCCAGCCCACACTTGACCCCCGAGTTCCCGACGCTACCAACTCCGACCCCCGAGTCCGCGACACCACCAAATCGTCACAGGTTCTTCCTACAATCTCCACAACTCTCCACCTTGTCTCCGTTTCGATCTAAATCTATCACCCCATCTTTGAGAAGCTCTCTGCCACCGCCGAGGTTGGCGGGAGTCTGAATTCGACGAAGGACGTGAATGGGATGAGTAAGCGTGGCCGGCTTCCCAAGTCCGGTGGCGAGGCGAAGGCGGTGGCTCCTCCGACGGCGAAAGCAGATCTTAGACACCTTCCTTGGATCCGGACTTCTCTATTGTCAGGTAATCTCTTGAACCCCTTTCACTTCAATTGGAGATTCAAATAAGATTTAATTAGGGTTTTGATTTGAGGGAAAAGAAATTGTTAGGTTAGGGTTTGGTTTGGTTAGGGTTTGATTTGGCAGATTCCAATCGCATCTGGGGGATTGATCTAATGCTTTTGGCAGATTCCAATCGCATCTTGGGGATCGATCTAATCGCATCTGTGCTCTTTGGTATGATGTAAGCTACTAGTTTTTTCAATGCAAAATTTTTCTCTTTTGGTAACAAAAAAAATAAAAATAAAATGCAAATTAAATGTGGAATAATCAGTTTCTTTATAGTTGTAGTTATTTTTCTTATAAATCTTGAATTGAGACAAATATATGCTCAAATATTCATAGCTATGTTTGTGCAGGGAAAACCAACATCTGATTTATGTCCTCCAAAATTTTATTTATTTATTTAATCAAAAGTTATATATGCTCCTCAAATAGTCGTAGCTATATTTGGTCACTAGCTTTGATGAAAATTAAAGAGAAGATTTAAAGATGGAAGAAAAAGACAGAGAGAGAAAGCTAAAGAATTATTACTTATTACTGTTATTAGAAGTATTTTACTGATTTTTTTTACCATTAAAAATGTATACACTATTTTAATAATTTTCCTAGGAAATTTCATAGTTCAAATGCAACTAGAAAGTGAGTGATTCACTTGACTTGGATGAATGTTCTGTAAAATTATGTATGCCCTTGTAAATGATGTAGCCTAAATTTCGTGGGTGTGTTTATTATATACACTTGACTATACTTAATACAGAGTAATTATTTATAGTATGCCTATTTTCTGAATTATATCCTAGTATACAAACAGGGTGATCCACTTTAAGTCAAGGTCTATAAGGTATAGGTTATTTATCTCTTGCCATTTAAAGGAGTCCTTAATTTCTTTTGATGTTATATGGATATCATTTACTCTTATCTTTAGTAGGGTAATCTTTACTCAGTCTTAGTTATAGTCAACAAAGATGATACCAAAAAGCATTGAGCTTCTAATCAATCAAGTTGAATGGAATGAGTTTGGTTCGGTAGAAATCAATCAAGTTGATTAGAATTGGTTAGGCTCGGTAGATTTAGATTCAGGTAGGGTAAGTCAGTTTCGGATTAGGTAGTTTCAATTTATAAATGGTAATTGAGTTTTCAGATGAGGTGAGTTCATTTTGACACATGTAGGTGAGAAACAAATTCATACTGAAATAGCTTATGATGTGCACCCTCATGCATTGAAGCAAATCTTAAATCAGTGGTTTGGATATTCTTATTTTTAAAGCTAAGTAAAATCAGTGGTTTGTATATTCTTATTTTTAAAGCTCAAACTAAAATTAGAATTAGTTGGCAGGGACTAATAAGTTTTTAATAGAATATAGTTATTTTACCATATCCTCGTGTTTCTACATGCAAATGATTGTTTGATGCTCTGATGGTCTGTTCAAATATGGTGTTTAAAACTCTTCTCTTTCCTATCCCTCTTATTCTGAATAATCCTAAGTCTTGATCTTTTCTTTAGAATCTGTCAGGGTTCTCATTTGCCCCAGTGATTATGTGTGATTCAGTGTCCTTGACATCATGCGTAACGATGCACAGAAGGATCTTGTAGTGTAACTAAATGGACTTCAAGCCAGGATTTTAATTAATCAGGTATCTTTTTCCTCTTACATTTCTTCATTCTGTTGGAATAATACAAGTATCTATAAACATGGAAATAATCAATTATATCCAGGTGTGCTCCTAAAATGTAACGTTTGCATGATCATATGAAAGCTAATTGAATCAAACGAAAAGATCATTCGCCAAGTGCCATTTATGAAACGAACAACAACATTTTTTGGCAGCAACAAGTACTCGGAAGATACTCAAAGCTGGAGGATAGAAATCGACACAACAAATACCCACTTTTCCACCACAACCACTACCACAAATTGTATCACCTCCAACCGGAAGAGTATACAAGCCTAGAGCACAGGAATCGGGTGCTGATGGCTGGGAAAGAGCTCAGTTAGATACGATCAAGCTATGGTATGTACAACTTTTCTTTGTAACACGCCATTTACATTATAAACTTGTATATCAGAAAATTGTCTAGATCACCGGTTACCTCAATCAAGCGCCATTTCAGCACCTTTATCAGTATCAACAAGCGTTGTGAATCTGCTAACAGAAGCAAACTGCATGTATGAGAAGCTGGACAAGACAATTCTCCAGTGGGAGGACAAGAAGAGCAAATTGTTACTGAACTGTTCTCCCATATAGCTATTTGAATATTTTATGCTAGAGGTGTTTTAATCTTGCGGTGGGATATCTTGGGTCTCTTTATGAATGATTTGCTTCTGAATTTACTGAGCAACTATTATTTGGTTTGTAGTCCTGATGGAGGATCATATGTTTTGTGACATATATATATATATATGTGTGTTTTGATAAATCAATATACAGTGGTTCTATTGTGTAATTTGTGTGTAATAGGAGCTAATATGGTTTCAAATGATACTCACAATAGACAACGGTTAATTTACTCGTTTTTTTATTTTTTTGAAATAAAAAAATTTATTACACAACGGCTAATGGAGCTTAGAGAACGATTACGAGAGCCATTAATGTGAAACGACAACGGTTAAAAGATTTATATACAACGGTTCAAATGAACATAGACACCAATTAAAAGATTTATATACAATGGTTCAAAAGAATATAGACAACGATTAATGGTTGCTTAATCAACGGTTAGAACATTTTAGACAACGGTTACAATATACTTAGAGAATGGTTATAAAGTATTTAGGCAACGGTTAAAGTTACATAGACAATGGTTGAAAGTTACTTAGACAACGGATCAAGGTTACTTACACAATGGTTTAAGTGAATCTAGCCAATGACTTTTGAATTTAGACAACGATTAATAATTATATAGACAACGGTTACAATATACGTACACAACGGTTTTAATGTACCTACACAACAGTTTCATTTGTCTTAGACAACGGTTAACATGTACCTAGACAACAATTATGATCACTTTAGACATCAGTTAAAGTATGATTAGACAACGGTTAAAACCGGATATCCTAACATGAGACAACGATTATATTGACCTTTGACAACGGTTAGAACCGCTTAATATGATTCGGAACAAATGTTGGAGGTGCATTGACAACGGTTATCCGAAATCTGTCACAACGGTTATAACCGTTGTCTAAGTGAACCGTTGTGATAAACCTAACCGTTGTATTTTCAAAAACCACACGGGCTGATGCAACGGTTCCAAAACCGTTGTGAGTTTTGTAAAATAACCGTTGTGTAAGGGCTTTTTTGTACTAGTGTGAATTGGTCATAATAGGAGCTTTCTGCACGTAAAGCTTTCCGTGTAATTTTCGGAACAAAAGTGACCATATCGTCGTCACCTTTCTTTATCCACCAAAATTGTGTTGTTTTCGCTCAAATGTGTCCCAAACATGTTTATATGGTGTATAGGTCATAATAGGAGCTTTCTGTGCCAAAAGCTTTCCTTGAAATTTTCGGACCAAAAGTGACCATATCGGCGTCACCTTTCTTTATCCACCAAAACTGTGTTGTTATCGCTCCAATGTGTCCCAAACATGTTTACATGGTGTATAGGTTATAATAGGAGCTTCCTGCGCCAAAAGCTTTCCTTGAAATTTTCGGACCAAAAGTGACCATATCGGCGTCACCTTTCTTTATCCACCAAAATTGTATTGTTTTCGCTCAAATGTGTCCCATACATGTTTATATGGTTTATAGGTCATAATGGGAGCATTCTGTGCGAAAAGATTTTCGTGAAATTTTAGGACAAAAAGTAACCATATCGACGTCACCATTCTTTATCCACCAAAACTGTTTTGTTTTCGCTCAAATGTGTCCCAAACATGTTTATATGGTTTATAGGTCATAATGGGAGCATTGTGCGTGAAAAACTTTTCGTGAAATTTTCGGACCAAAAGTGACGATATCGGCATCACCTTTCTTTGTCCACCAAAATTGTGTTGATTTCGCTAAAATGTGTTCCAAACATGTTTATATGTTGAATAGGTCATAATAGGAGCTTTCTGCGCGGAAAGCTTTCCGTCTAATTTTCGGAACAAAAGTGACCATATCGTCGTCACCTTTCTTTATCCACCAAAATTGTGTTGTTTTCGCTCAAATGTGTCCCAAACATGTTTATATGGTGTATAGGTCATAATAGGAGCTTTCTGTGCCAAAAGCTTTCCTTGAAATTTTCGGACCAAAAGTGACCATATCGGCATCACCTTTCTTTATCCACCAAAACTGTGTTGTTTTCACTCAAATGTGTCGCAAACATGTTTATATGGTTTATTGGTCGTAATTGGAGCATTGTGCGCGAAAAGCTTTCCGTGTAATTTTCGGACCGAAAGTGACCATATCGGTGTCACCTTTCTTTATCCACCAAAACTGTGTTGCTATCGCTCAAATGTGTCCCAAACATGTTTCCATGGTGTATAGGTTATATTAGGAGCTTTCTGCGCCAAAAGCTTTCCTTGAAATTTTCGGACCAAAATTGACCATATCGGCGTCACCTTTCTTTATCCACCAAAACTGTATTGTTTTCGCTCAAATGTGTCCCATACATGTTTATATGGTTTATAGGTCATGATAGGAGCATTCTGCGCGAAAAGATTTCCGTGAAATTTTAGGACCAAAAGTAACCATATCGACGTCACTATTCTTATCCACCAAAAATGTTTTGTTTTCGCTCAAATGTGTCCCAAACATGTTTATATGGTTTATAGGTCATAATGGGAGCATTGTGCGTGAAAAGCTTTTCGTGAAATTTTTGGACCAAAAGTGACCATATCGGCATCACCTTTCTTTGTCCACCAAAATTGTGTTGATTTCGCTAAAATGTGTTCCAAACATGTTTATATGTTGAATAGGTCATAATAGGAGCTTTCTGCGCGTAAAGCTTTCCGTCTAATTTTCGGAACAAAAGTGACCATATCGTCGTCACCTTTCTTTATCCACCAAAATTGTGTTGTTTTCACTCAAATGTTTCCCAAACATGTTTATATGGTGTATAGGTCATAATAGGAGCTTTCTGTGCCAAAAGCTTTCCTTGAAATTTTCGGAAAAAAAGTGACCATATCGGCGTCACCTTTCTTTATCCACCAAAACTGTGTTGTTATCGCTCAAATGTGTCCCAAACATGTTTACATGGTGTATAGGTTATAATAGGAGCTTCCTGCGCCAAAAGCTTTCCTTGAAATTTTCGGACCAAAAGTGACCATATCGGCGTCACCTTTCTTTATCCACCAAAACTGTGTTGTTTTCACTCAAATGTGTCGCAAACATGTTTATATGGTTTATTGGTCGTAATTGGAGCATTGTGCGCGAAAAGCTTTCCGTGTAATTTTCGGACCAAAAGTGACCATATTGGTGTCACCTTTCTTTATCCACCAAAACTGTGTTGTTATCGCTCAAATGTGTCCCATACATGTTTCCATGGTGTATAGGTTATATTAGGAGCTTTCTGCGCCAAAAGCTTTCCTTGAAATTTTCGGACCAAAAGTGACCATATCGGCGTCACCTTTCTTTATCCACCAAAACTGTGTTGTTATCGCTCAAATGTGTCCCAAACATGTTTACATGGTGTATAGGTTATAATAGGAGTTTCCTGCACCAAAAGCTTTCCTTGAAATTTTCGGACCAAAAGTGACCATATCGGCGTCACCTTTCTTTATCCACCAAAACTGTATTGTTTTCGCTCAAATGTGTCCCATACATGTTTATATGGTTTATAGGTCATAATGGGAGCATTCTGCGCGAAAAGATTTTCGTGAAATTTTAGGACCAAAAGTAACCATAACGACATCACCATTCTTTATCCACCAAAAATGTTTTGTTTTCGCTCAAATGTGTCCCAAACATGTTTATATGGTTTATAGGTCATAATAGGAGCATTGTGTGTGAAAAGCTTTTCGTGAAATTTTCGGACCAAAAGTGACCATATCGGCATCACCTTTCTTTGTCCGCCAAAATTGTGTTGATTTCGCTAAAAATGTGTTCCAAACATGTTTATATGTTGAATAGGTCATAATAGGAGCTTTCTGCGCGGAATGCTTTCCGTCTAATTTTCGGAACAAAAGTGACCATATCGTCGTCACCTTTCTTTATCCACCAAAATTGTGTTGTTTTCGGTCAAACGTGTCCCAAACATGTTTATATGGTGTATAGGTCATAATAGGAGCTTTCTGTGCCAAAAGCTTTCCTTGAAATTTTCGGACCAAAAGTGACCATATCGGCGTCACCTTTCTTTATCCACCAAAACTGTGTTGTTTCACTCAAATGTGTCGCAAACATGTTTATATGGTTTATTGGTCGTAATTGGAGCATTGTGCGCGAAAAGCTTTCCGTGTAATTTTCGGACCAAAAGTGACCATATCGGTGTCACCTTTCTTTATCCACCAAAACTATGTTGTTATCGCTCAAATGTATCCCAAACATGTTTCCATGGTGTATAGGTTATATTAGGAGCTTTCTGCGCCAAAAGCTTTCCTTGAAATTTTCGGACCAAAAGTGACCATATCGGCGTAACCTTTCTTTATCCACCAAAACTGTATTGTTTTCGCTCAAATGTTTCCCATACATGTTTATATGGTTTATAGGTCATAATAGGAGCATTCTGCGCGAAAAGAATTCCGTGAAATTTTAGGACCAAAAGTAACCATATCGACGTCACCATTCTTTATCCACCAAAAATGTTTTGTTTTCGCTCAAATGTGTCCCAAACATGTTTTTATGGTTTATAGGTCATAATGGGAGCATGGTGCGTGAAAAGCTTTTCGTGAAATTTTCGGACCAAAAGTGACCATATCGGCATCACCTTTCTTTGTCCACCAAAATTGTGTTGATTTCGCTAAAATGTGTTCCAAACATGTTTATATGTTGAATAGGTCATAATAGGAGCTTTCTGCGCTTAAACCTTTCCGTGTATTTTTCGGACCAAAAGTGACCATATCGGTGTCACCTTTCTTTATCCACCAAAACTGTGTTGTTTTCGCTCAAATGTGTCCCAAACATGTTCACATGGTGTATAGGTTATAATAGGAGCTTTCTTCGCCAAAAGCTTTCCTTGAAATTTTCGGACCAAAAGTGACCATATCGGCGTCACCTTTCTTTATCCACCAAAACAGTATTGTTTTCCCTCAAATGTGTCCCATACATGTTTATATGGTTTATAGGTCATAATGGGAGCATTCTGCACGAAAAGATTTTCGTGAAATTTTAGGACCAAAAGTAACCATATCGACATCACCATTCTTTATCCACCAAAACTGTTTTGTTTTCGCTCAAATGTGTCCCAAACATGTTTATATGGTTTATAGGACATAATGGGAGCATTGTGCGTGAAAAGCATTTCGTGAAATTTTCGGACCAAAAGTGACCATATCGGCATCACCTTTCTTTGTCCACCAAAATTGTGTTGATTTCGCTAAAATGTGTTCCAAACATGTTTATATGTTGAATAGGTCATAATAGGAGCTTTCTACGCGGAAAGCTTTCCGTCTAATTTTCGGAACAAAAGTGACCATATCGTCGTCACCTTTCTTTATCCACCAAAATTGTGTTGTTTTCGCTCAAATGTGTCCCAAACATGTTTATATGGTGTATAGGTCATAATAGGAGCTTTCTGTGCCAAAAGCTTTCCTTGAAATTTTCGGACCAAAAGTGACCATATCGGCGTCACCTTTCTTTATCCACCAAAACTGTGTTGTTTTCACTCAAATGTGTCGCAAACATGTTTATATGGTTTATTGGTCGTAATTGGAGCATTGTGCGCGAAAAGCTTTCCGTGTAATTTTCGGACCAAAAGTGACCATATCGGTGTCACCTTTCTTTATCCACCAAAACTGTGTTGTTATCGCTCAAATATGTCCCAAACATGTTTCCATGGTGTATAGGTTATATTAGGAGCATTCTGCGCCAAAAGCTTTCCTTGAAATTTTTGGACCAAAAGTGACCATATCGGCGTCACCTTTCTTTATCCACCAAAACTGTATTGTTTTCGCTCAAATGTGTCCCATACATGTTTATATGGTTTATAGGTCATAATAGGAGCATTCTGCGCGAAAAGATTTTCGTGAAATTTTAGGACCAAAAGTAACCATATCGACGTCACCATTCTTTATCCACCAAAAATGTTTTGTTTTCGCTCAAATGTGTCCCAAACATGTTTATATGGTTTATAGGTCATAATGGGAGCATTGTGCGTGAAAAGCTTTTCGTGAAATTTTCGGACCAAAAGTGACCATATCGGCATCACCTTTCTTTGTCCCCCAAAATTGTGTTGATTTCGCTAAAATGTGTTCCAAACATGTTTATATGTTGAATAGTTAATAATAGGAGCTTTCTGCGCGTAAAGCTTTCCGTGTAATTTTCGGACCAAAAGTGACCATATCGGTGTCACCTTTCTTTATCCACCAAAACTGTGTTGTTTTCGCTCAAATGTGTCCCAAACATGTTTATATGGTGTATAGGTCATAATAGGAGCTTTCTGTGCCAAAAGCTTTCCTTGAAATTTTCGGACCAAAAGTGACCATATCGGTGTCACCTTTCTTTATCCACCAAAACTGTGTTGTTATCGCTCAAATGTGTCCCAAACATGTTTCCATGGTGTATAGGTTATATTAGGAGCTTTCTGCGCCAAAAGCTTTCCTTGAGATTTTCGGACCAAAAGTGACCATATCGGCGTCACCTTTCTTTATCCACCAAAACTGTATTGTTTTCGCTCAAATGTGTCCCATACATGTTTATATGGTTTATAGGTCATAATAGGAGCATTCTGCGCGAAAAGATTTCCGTGAAATTTTAGGACCAAAAGTAACCATATCGACGTCACCATTCTTTATCCACCCAAAATGTTTTGTTTTCGCTCAAATGTGTCCCAAACATGTTTATATGGTTTATAGGTCATAATGGGAGCATTGTGTGTGAAAAGCTTTTCGTGAAATTTTCGGACCAAAAGTGACCATATCGGCATCACCTTTCTTTGTCCGCCAAAATTGTGGTAATTTCGCTAAAATGTGTTCCAAACATGTTTATATGTTGAATAGGTCATAATAGGAGCTTTCTGCGCGGAAAGCTTTCCGTCTAATTTTCGGAACAAAAGTGACCATATCGTCGTCACCTTTCTTTATCCACCAAAATTGTGTTGTTTTCGCTCAAATGTGTCCCAAACATGTTTATATGGTGTATAGGTCATAATAGGAGCGTTCTGTGCCAAAAGCTTTCCTTGAAATTTTCGGACCAAAAGTGACCATATCGGCGTCACCTTTCTTTATCCACAAAAACTGTGTTGTTTCACTCAAATGTGTCGCAAACATGTTTATATGGTTTATTGGTCGTAATTGGAGCATTGTGCGCGAAAAGCTTTCCGTGTAATTTTCGGACCAAAAGTGACCATATCGGTGTCACCTTTCTTTATCCACCAAAACTATGTTGTTATCGCTCAAATGTATCCCAAACATGTTTCCATGGTGTATAGGTTATATTAGGAGCTTTCTGCGCCAAAAGCTTTCCTTGAAATTTTCGGACCAAAAGTGACCATATCGGCGTCACCTTTCTTTATCCACCAAAACTGTATTGTTTTCGCTCAAATGTTTCCCATACATGTTTATATGGTTTATAGGTCATAATAGGAGCATTCTGCGCGAAAAGAATTCCGTGAAATTTTAGGACCAAAAGTAACCATATCGACGTCACCATTCTTTATCCACCAAAAATGTTATTTTTTCGCTCAAATGTGTCCCAAACATGTTTATATGGTTTATAGGTCATAATGGGAGCATTGTGCGTGAAAAGCTTTTCGTGAAATTTTCGGACCAAAAGTGACCATATCGGCATCACCTTTCTTTGTCCACCAAAATTGTGTTGATTTCGCTAAAATGTGTTCCAAACATGTTTATATGTTGAATAGGTCATAATAGGAGCTTTCTGCGCGGAAAGCTTTCCGTCTAATTTTCGGAACAAAAGTGACCATATCGTCGTCACCTTTCTTTATCCACCAAAATTGTGTTGTTTTCGCTCAAATGTGTCCCAAACATGTTTATATGGTGTATAGGTCATAATAGGAGCTTTCTGTGCCAAAAGCTTTCCTTGAAATTTTCGGACCAAAAGTGACCATATCGGCGTCACCTTTCTTTATCCACCAAAACTGTGTTGTTTTCACTCAAATGTGTCGCAAACATGTTTATATGGTTTATTGGTCGTAATTGGAGCATTGTGCGCGAAAAGCTTTCCGTGTAATTTTCGGACCAAAAGTGACCATATCGGTGTCACCTTTCTTTATCCACCAAAACTGTGTTGTTATCGCTCAAATATGTCCCAAACATGTTTCCATGGTGTATAGGTTATATTAGGAGCATTCTGCGCCAAAAGCTTTCCTTGAAATTTTCGGACCAAAAGTGACCATATCGGCGTCACCTTTCTTTATCCACCAAAACTGTATTGTTTTCGCTCAAATGTGTCCCATACATGTTTATATGGTTTATAGGTCATAATAGGAGCATTCTGCGCGAAAAGATTTTCGTGAAATTTTAGGACCAAAAGTAACCATATCGACGTCACCATTCTTTATCCACCAAAAATGTTTTGTTTTCGCTCAAATGTGTCCCAAACATGTTTATATGGTTTATAGGTCATAATGGGAGCATTGTGCGTGAAAAGCTTTTCGTGAAATTTTCGGACCAAAAGTGACCATATCGGCATCACCTTTCTTTGTCCCCCAAAATTGTGTTGATTTCGCTAAAATGTGTTCCAAACATGTTTATATGTTGAATAGTTAATAATAGGAGCTTTCTGCGCGTAAAGCTTTCCGTGTAATTTTCGGACCAAAAGTGACCATATCGGTGTCACCTTTCTTTATCCACCAAAACTGTGTTGTTTTCGCTCAAATGTGTCCCAAACATGTTTATATGGTGTATAGGTCATAATAGGAGCTTTCTGTGCCAAAAGCTTTCCTTGAAATTTTCGGACCAAAAGTGACCATATCGGTGTCACCTTTCTTTATCCACCAAAACTGTGTTGTTATCGCTCAAATGTGTCCCAAACATGTTTCCATGGTGTATAGGTTATATTAGGAGCTTTCTGCGCCAAAAGCTTTCCTTGAGATTTTCGGACCAAAAGTGACCATATCGGCGTCACCTTTCTTTATCCACCAAAACTGTATTGTTTTCGCTCAAATGTGTCCCATACATGTTTATATGGTTTATAGGTCATAATAGGAGCATTCTGCGCGAAAAGATTTCCGTGAAATTTTAGGACCAAAAGTAACCATATCGACGTCACCATTCTTTATCCACCCAAAATGTTTTGTTTTCGCTCAAATGTGTCCCAAACATGTTTATATGGTTTATAGGTCATAATGGGAGCATTGTGTGTGAAAAGCTTTTCGTGAAATTTTCGGACCAAAAGTGACCATATCGGCATCACCTTTCTTTGTCCGCCAAAATTGTGGTAATTTCGCTAAAATGTGTTCCAAACATGTTTATATGTTGAATAGGTCATAATAGGAGCTTTCTGCGCGGAAAGCTTTCCGTCTAATTTTCGGAACAAAAGTGACCATATCGTCGTCACCTTTCTTTATCCACCAAAATTGTGTTGTTTTCGCTCAAATGTGTCCCAAACATGTTTATATGGTGTATAGGTCATAATAGGAGCGTTCTGTGCCAAAAGCTTTCCTTGAAATTTTCGGACCAAAAGTGACCATATCGGCGTCACCTTTCTTTATCCACAAAAACTGTGTTGTTTCACTCAAATGTGTCGCAAACATGTTTATATGGTTTATTGGTCGTAATTGGAGCATTGTGCGCGAAAAGCTTTCCGTGTAATTTTCGGACCAAAAGTGACCATATCGGTGTCACCTTTCTTTATCCACCAAAACTATGTTGTTATCGCTCAAATGTATCCCAAACATGTTTCCATGGTGTATAGGTTATATTAGGAGCTTTCTGCGCCAAAAGCTTTCCTTGAAATTTTCGGACCAAAAGTGACCATATCGGCGTCACCTTTCTTTATCCACCAAAACTGTATTGTTTTCGCTCAAATGTTTCCCATACATGTTTATATGGTTTATAGGTCATAATAGGAGCATTCTGCGCGAAAAGAATTCCGTGAAATTTTAGGACCAAAAGTAACCATATCGACGTCACCATTCTTTATCCACCAAAAATGTTATTTTTTCGCTCAAATGTGTCCCAAACATGTTTATATGGTTTATAGGTCATAATGGGAGCATTGTGCGTGAAAAGCTTTTCGTGAAATTTTCGGACCAAAAGTGACCATATCGGCATCACCTTTCTTTGTCCACCAAAATTGTGTTGATTTCACTAAAATGTGTTCCAAACATGTTTATATGTTGAATAGGTCATAATAGGAGCTTTCTGCGCGTAAACCTTTCCGTGTAATTTTCGGACCAAAAGTGACCATATCGGTGTCACCTTTCTTTATCCACCAAAACTGTGTTGTTTTCGCTCAAATGTGTCCCAAACATGTTCAAATGGTGTATAGGTTATAATAGGAGCTTTCTTCGCCAAAAGCTTTCCTTGAAATTTTCGGACCAAAAGTGACCATATCGGCGTCACCTTTCTTTATCCACCTAAACTGTATTGTTTTCCCTCAAATGTGTCCCATACATGTTTATATGGTTTATAGGTCATAATGGGAGCATTCTGCACGAAAAGATTTTCGTGAAATTTTAGGACCAAAAGTAACCATATCGACATCACCATTCTTTATCCACCAAAACTGTTTTGTTTTCGCTCAAATGTGTCCCAAACATGTTTATATGGTTTATAGGTCATAATGGGAGCATTGTGCGTGAAAAGCTTTTCGTGAAATTTTCGGACCAAAAGTGACCATATCGGCATCACCTTTTTTTGTCCACCAAAATTGTGTTGATTTCGCTAAAATGTGATCCAAACATGTTTATATGTTGAATAGGTCATAATAGGAGCTTTCTGCGCGGAAAGCTTTCCGTCTAATTTTCGGAACAAAAGTGACCATATCGTCGTCACCTTTCTTTATCCACCAAAATTGTGTTGTTTTCGCTCAAATGTGTCCCAAACATGTTTATATGGTGTATAGGTCATAATAGGAGCTTTCTGTGCCAAAAGCTTTCCTTGAAATTTTCGGACCAAAAGTGACCATATCGGCGTCACCTTTCTTTATCCACCAAAACTGTGTTGTTTTCACTCAAATGTGTCGCAAACATGTTTATATGGTTTATTGGTCGTAATTAGAGCATTGTGCGCGAAAAGCTTTCCGTGTAATTTTCGGACCAAAAGTGACCATATCGGTGTCACCTTTCTTTATCCACCAAAACTGTGTTGTTATCGCTCAAATGTGTCCCAAACATGTTTCCATGGTGTATAGGTTATATTAGGAGCATTCTGCGCCAAAAGCTTTCCTTGAAATTTTCGGACCAAAAGTGACCATATCGGCGTCACCTTTCTTTATCCACCAAAACTGTATTGTTTTAGCTCAAATGTGTCCCATACATGTTTATATGGTTTATAGGTCATAATAGGAGCATTCTGCGCGAAAAGATTTTCGTGATATTTTAGGACCAAAAGTAACCATATCGACGTCACCATTCTTTATCCACCAAAAATGTTTTGTTTTCGCTCAAATGTGTCCCAAACATGTTTATATGGTTTATAGGTCATAATAGGAGCTTTCTGTGCCAAAAGCTTTCCTTGAAATTTTCGGACCAAAAGTGACCATATCGGTGTCACCTTTCTTTATCCACCAAAACTGTGTTGTTATCGCTCAAATGTGTCCCAAACATGTTTCCATGGTGTATAGGTTATATTAGGAGCTTTCTGCGCCAAAAGCTTTCCTTGAGATTTTCGGACCAAAAGTGACCATATCGGCGTCACCTTTCTTTATCCACCAAAACTGTATTGTTTTCGGTCAAATGTGTCCCATACATGTTTATATGGTTTATAGGTCATAATAGGAGCATTCTGCGCGAAAAGATTTCCGTGAAATTTTAGGACCAAAAGTAACCATATCGACGTCACCATTCTTTATCCACCAAAAATGTTTTGTTTTCGCTCAAATGTGTCCCAAATATGTTTATATGGTTTATAGGTCATAATGGGAGCATTGTGCGTGAAAAGCTTTTCGTGAAATTTTCGGACCAAAAGTGACCATATCGGCATCACCTTTCTTTGTCCACCAAAATTGTGTTGATTTCGCTAAAATGTGTTCCAAACATGTTTACATGTTGAATAGGTCATAATGGGAGCTTTCTGCACGTAAAGCTTTCCGTGTAATTTTCGGACCAAAAGTGACCATATCGGTGTCACCTTTCTATATCCACTAAAACTGCGTTGTTTTCGCTCAAATGTGTCCCAAACATGTTCACATGGTGTATAGGTTATAATAGGAGCTTTCTTCGCCAAAAGCTTTCCTTGAAATTTTCGGACCAAAAGTGACCATATCGGCGTCACCTTTCTTTATCCACCCAAACTGTATTGTTTTCGCTCAAATGTGTCCCATACATGTTTATATGGTTTAAAGGTCATAATAGGAGCATTCTGCGCGAAAAGATTTCCGTGAAATTTTAGGACCAAAAGTAACCATATCGACGTCACCATTCTTTATCCACCAAAACCGTTTTGTTTTCGCTCAAATGTGTCCCAAACATGTTTATATGGTTTATAGGTCATAATGGGAGCATTGTGCGTGAAAAGCTTTTCGTGAAATTTTCGGATCAAAAGTGACCATATCGGCATCACCTTTCTTTGTCCACCAAAATTTTGTTGATTTCGCTAAAATGTGTTCCAAACATGTTTATATGTTGAATAGGTCATAATAGGAGCTTTCTGCGCGTAAAGCTTTCCGTATAATTTTCGGAACAAAAGTGACCATATCGGCGTAACCTTTCTTTATCCACCAAAATTGTGTTGTTTTCGCTCATATGTGTCCCAAACATGTTTATATGGTGTATAGGTCATAATAGGAGCTTTCTGTGCCAAAAGCTTTCCTTGAAATTTTCGGACCAAAAGTGACCATATCGGCACCACCTTTCTTTATCCACCAAAACTGTGTTGTTTTCACTCAAATGTGTCGCAAACATGTTTATATGGTTTATTGGTCGTAATTGGAACATTGTGCGCGAAAAGTTTTCCGTGTAATTTTCGGACCAAAAGTGACCAAAACGGCGTCACCTTTCTTTATCCACCAAAACTATGTTGTTTTCGCTCAAATGTGTTCCAAACATGTTTATATGGTGTATAGGTCATAATAGGAGCTTTCTCTATTCTAGTCGTAATAGAAGCTTTCTGCGCGAAATGCTTTCAATGTAATTTTCGGACCAAAAGTGACCATATCCGCGTCACTTTTCTTTATCTACCAAAACTGTGTTGTTTTCACTCAAATGTGTCCTAAACATGTTTATATGGTGTATAGGTCATAATAGGAGCTGTCTGCGCAAAAAGCTTTCCTTGAAATTTTCTGACCAAAAGTGACCATAAGGGCGTCACCTTTCTTTATCCACCAAAACTGTATTGTTTTCGCTCAAATGTGTCCCATACATGTTTATATGGTTTATAGGTCATAATGGGAGAATTGTGCACGAAAAGCTTTCCGTGAAATTTTCGGACCAAAAGTGACAATATCGGCGTCACCTTTCTTTATCCACCAAAACTGTGTTGTTTTCGCTCAAATGTGTCCAAAACATGTTTATATGGGGTATATGTCATAATAGGAGCTTTCTGCGCAAAAAGCTTTCCGTGAAATTTTCGGACCAAAAGTAACTATATCGGCGTCACCTTTCTTTATCCACCAAAAGTGTGTTGTTTTTTCTCAAATGTGTCCCAAAGATGTTTCTATGGTGTATAGGTCATAATAGGAGCTTTCTGCGCCAAAAGCATTCCTTGAAATTTTCGGATCAAAAGTAACCATATCGGCGTCACCTTTCTTTATCAACCAAAATTGTGTTGTTTTCGCTCAAATGTGTCCCAAACATGTTTATATGGTGTATAGGTCATAATAGGAGCTTTCTGTGCCAAAAGCTTTCCTTGAAATTTTCGGACCAAAAGTGACCATATCGGCGTCACCTTTCTTTATCCACCAAAACTGTATTGTTTTCGCTCAAATGTGTCCCATACATGTTTATATGGTTTATAGGTCATAATGAGAGCATTCTGCGCGAAAAGATTTCCGTGAAATTTTAGGACCAAAAGTAACCATATCGATGTCACCATTCTTTATCCACCAAAACTGTTTTGTTTTCGCTCAAATGTGTCCCAAACATTTTTATATGGTTTATAGGTCATAATGGGAGCATTGTGCGTGAAAAGCTTTTCGTGAAATTTTCGGACCAAAAGTGACACTATCGGCATCACCTTTCTTTGTCCACCAAAATTGTGTTGATATCGCTAAAATGTGTTCCAAACATGTTTATATGTTGAATAGGTCATAATAGGAGCTTTATGCGCGTAATGCTTTCCGTGTAATTTTCGGAACAAAAGTGACAATATCGGCGTCACCTTTCTTTATCCACCAAAATTGTGTTGTTTCCGCTCAAATGTGTCCCAAATATGTTTATATGGTGTATAGGTCATAATAGGAGCTTTCTGTGCCAAAAGCTTTCCTTGAAATTTTCGGACCAAAAGTGACCATATCGGCGTCACCTTTCTTTATCCACCAAAACTGTGTTGTTATCGCTCAAATGTGTCCCAAACATGTTTACATGGTGTATAGGTTATAATAGGAGCTTTCTGCGCCAAAAGCTTTCCTTGAAATTTTCGGACCAAAAGTGACCATATCGGCGTCACCTTTCTTTATCCACCAAAACTGTATTGTTTTCGCTCAAATGTGTCCCATACATGTTTATATGGTTTATAGGTCATAATGAGAGCATTCTGCGCGAAAAGATTTCCGTGAAATTTTAGGACCAAAAGTAAACATATCGATGTCACCATTCTTTATCCACCAAAATTGTGTTGTTTCGGCTCAAATGTGTCCAAAACATATTTATATGGGGTATATGTCATAATTGGAGCTTTCTGCGCAAAAAGCTTTCCGTGAAATTTTCGGACCAAAAGTAACCATATCGGCGTAACCTTTCTTTATCCACCAAAACTGTGTTATTTTTCTCAAATGTGTCCCAAAGATGTTTCTATGGTGTATAGGTCATAATAGGAGCTTTCTGCGCCAAAAGCATTCCTTGAAATTTTCGGACCAAAAGTAACCATATCGGCGTCACCTTTCTTTATCAACCAAAATTGTGTTGTTTTCGCTCAAATGTGTCCCAAACATGTTTATATGGTGTATAGGTCATAATAGGAGCTTTCTGTGCCAAAAGCTTTCCTTGAAATTTTCGGACCAAAAGTGACCATATCGGCGTCACCTTTCTTTATCCACCAAAACTGTATTGTTTTCGCTCAAATGTGTCCCATACATATTTATATGGTTCATAGGTCATAATGAGAGCATTCTGCGCGAAAAGATTTCCGTGAAATTTTAGGACCAAAAGTAACCATATCGATGTCACCATTCTTTATACACCAAAAATGTTTTGTTTTCGCTCAAATGTGTCCCAAACATGTTTATATGGTTTATAGATCATAATAGGAGCATTGTGCGTGAAAAGCTTTTCGTGAAATTTTCGGACCAAAAGTGACCCTATCGGCATCACCTTTCTTTGTCCACCAAAATTGTGTTGATATCGCTAAAATGTGTTCCAAACATGTTTATATGTTGAATAGGTCATAATAGGAGCTTTCTGCGCGTAAAGCTTTCCGTGTAATTTTCGGAACAAAAGTGACAATATCGGCGTCACCTTTCTTTATCCACCAAAATTGTGTTGTTTTCGCTCAAATGTGTCCCAAACATGTTTATATGGTGTATAGGTCATAATAGGAGCTTTCTGTGCCAAAAGCTTTCCTTGAAATTTTCGGACCAAAAGTGACCATATCAGCGTCACCTTTCTTTATCCACCAAAACTGTGTTGTTATCGCTCAAATGTGTCCCAAACATGTTTACATGGTGTATAGGTTATAATAGGAGCTTTCTGCGCCAAAAGCTTTCCTTGAAATTTTCGGACCAAAAGTGACCATATCGGCGTCACCTTTCTTTATCCACCAAAACTGTATTGTTTTCGCTCAAATGTGTCCCATACATGTTTATATGGTTTATACGTCATAATAGGAGGTTTCTGCGCAAAAAGCTTTCCGTGAAATTTTCGGACCAAAAGTAACCATATCGGCGTCACCTTTCTTTATCCACCAAAACTGTGTTGTTTTAGCTCAAATGTGTCCTAAAGATGTTTATATGGTGTATATGCCATAATAGGAGCTTTCTACGCCAAAAGCAATCCTTGAAATTTTCGGACCAAAACTAACCATATCGACGTCACCTTTCTTTTTCCACCAAAACTGTGTTGTTTTCGCTCAAATGTGTCCCTAACATGTTTATATGGTTTATAGGTCATAATGGGAGCATTGTGCGCGAAAAGCTTTCCGTGAAATTTTCGGACCAAAAAAGACCATATCGGCGTCACCTTTCTTTGTCCACCAAAACTGTGTTGTTTTCGCTCAAATGTGTTCCAAACATGTTTATATGGTGTATAGGTCATAATAGGAGCTTTCTCTCTTCAATTTATAATAGGAGCTTTCTGCGCGAAATGCTTTCCATGTAATTTTCGGACAAAAAGTGACCATATTGGCGTCACCTTTCTTTATCCACCAAAACTGTGTTGTTTTCGCTCAAATGTGTCCCAAACATGTTTATATGGTTTATAGGTCATAATGGGAGCATTGTGCGCGAAAAGCTTACCGTCAAATTTTCGGACCAAAAGTAACAATATCGGCGTCGCCTTTCTTTATCCACCAAAACTGTGGTGTTTTCGCTCAAATGTGTTCAAAAGATGTTTATATGGTGTATAGGTCATAATAGGAGGTTTTTGTGCCAAAAGCTTTCCTTGAAATTTTCGGACCAAAAGTGACCATATCGGCGTCACGTTTCTTTATCCACCAAAACTGTGTTGTCTTCGGTCAAATTTGTCCAAAACATGTTTATATGGTGTATAGGTCATAATAGGAGCTTTATGCGCAAAAAGCTTTCCGTGAAATATTCGGACCAAAAGTAACCATATCGGCGTCACCTTTCTTTATCCACTAAAACTGTGTTTTTTTCGCTCAAATGTGTCCCAAATATGTTTATATGGTTTATAAGTCATAATAGGAGCTTTCTGCGCCAAAAGATTTCCTTGAAATTTTCGGACCAAAAGTAACCATATCGGCGTCACCTTTCTTTATCCACCAAAACTGTGTTGTTTTCGCTCAAATGTATCCCAACCATGTTTATATGGTTTACAGGTCATAATGGGAGAATTGTGCACGAAAAGCTTTCCGTGAAATTTTTAGACCAAAAGTGACAATATCGGTGTCACCTTTCTTTATCCACCACAACTGTGTTGTTTTCGCTCAAATGTGTCCAAAACATGTTTAAATAGGGTATATGTCATAATAGGAGCTTTCTGCGCAAAAAGCTTTCCGTGAAATTTTCGGGCCAAATGTAACCATATCTACATCACCTTTATTTATCCACCAAAACTGCGTTGTTTTCGCTCAAATGTGTCCCAAAGATGTTTATATGGTGTATAGGTCAATATATGAACTTTCTGCGCCAAAAGCTTTCCTTGAAATTTTCGGACCAAAAGTGACAATATCGGCCTCACCTTTCTTTATCAACCAAAACTGTGTTGTTTTCGCTCAAATGTATCCCATCCATATTTATATGGTTTTATAGGTCATAATGGGAGAATTGTGCACGAAAAGCCTTCCGTGAAATTTTCGGACCAAAAGTGACAATATCGGCATCACCTTTATTTATCCACCAAAACTGTGTTGTTTTCGCTCAAATGTGGCCAAAACATGTTTTTATGGGGCATATGTCATAATAGGAGGTTTCTGCGCAAAAAGCTTTCCGTGAAATTTTGGGACCAAAAGTAACCATATCGGCGTCACCTTTCTTTATCCACCAAAACTGTGTTATTTTAGCTCAAATGTGTTCCAAATATGTTTATATGGTGTATAGGTCATAATAGGAGCTTTCTGCGCCAAAAGCATTCCTTGAAATTTTCGGACCAAAAGTAACCATATCGCCGTCACCTTTCTTTTTCCACCAAAACTGTGTTGTTTTCGCTCAAATGTGTCCCAAACATGTTTATATGGTTTATAGGTCATAATGGGAGCATTGTGCGCGAAAAGCTTTCCGTGAAATTTTCGGACCAAAAGTGACCATATCGGCGTCACCTTTCTTTGTCCACCAAATGTGTGTTGTTTTCGCTGAAATCTGTTCCAAACATGTTTATATGGTGTATATGTCATAATAGGAGCTTTCTCTCTTCAAGTCATAATAGGAGCTTTCTCAGAAATGCTTTCCGTGTAATTTTCGGACCAAAAGTGACAATATCGGCGTCACCTTTCTTTATCTACCAAAACTATACCAAAACTGTGATGTTTTCGCTCAAATGTGTCCCAAAGATGTTTATATGGTGTATAGGTCATAATAGGAGGTTTTTGCGCCAAAAGCTTTCCTTGAAATTTTCGGACCAAAAGTGACCGTATCGGCGTCACCTTTCTTTATCCACCAAAACTGTATTGTTTTCTTTCAAATGTGTCCCAAACATGTTTATATGGTGTATAGGTCATAATAGGAGCTTTCTGCGCCAAAAACTTTCCTTGAAATTTTCGGACAAAAAGTGACCATATCGGCCTCACCTTTCTTTATCCACCAAAAATGTGTTGTTTTCGCTCAAATGTATCCCAACCATGTTTATATGGTTTATAGGTCATAATGGGAGAATTGTGCGCCAAAAGCTTTCCGTGAAATTTTCGGACCAAAAGTGACCATATCGGCGTCACCTTTCTTTATCCACCAAAACTGTGTTGTTTTCGCTCAAATGTGTTCCAAACATGTTTATATGGTGTATAGGTCATAATAGGAGCTTTCTCTCTTCAATTTATAATAGGAGCTTTCTGCGCGACATGCTTTCCGTGTAATTTTCGGACCAAAAGTGACCATATCGGCGTCACCTTTCTTTATCCACCAAAACTGTTTTGTTTTCGCTCAAATGTGTCCCAAACATGTTTATATGGTTTATAGGTCATAATGGGAGCATTGTGCGCGAAAAGGTTACCGTCAAATTTTCGGACCAAAAGTGACAATATCGGCGTCACCTTTCTTTATCCACCAAAATTGTGCTCTTTTCGCTCAAATGTGTCCCAAAGATGTTTATATGGTGTATAGGTCATAATAGGAGGTTTTTGTGCCAAAAGCTTTCCTTGAAATTTTCGGACCAAAAGTGACCATATCGGCGTCACCTTTCTTTATCCACCAAAACTGTGTTGTTTTCGGTCAAATTTGTCCAAAACAAGTTTATATGGTGTATAGGTCATAATAGGAGCTTTATGCACAAAAAGCTTTCCGTGAAATTTTCGGACCAAAAGTAACCATATCGGTGTCACCTTTCTTTATCCACCAAAACTGTGTTTTTTTCGCTCAAATGTGTCCCAAAGATGTTTATATGGTGTATAGGTCATAATAGGAGCTTTCTGCGCCAAAAGATTTCCTTGAAATTTTCGGACCAAAAGTAACCATATCGGCGTCACATTTCTTTATCCACCAAAACTGTGTTGTTTTCTCTCAAATGTGTCCCAAACATATTTATATGGTGTATAGGTAATAATAGGAGCTTTCTGCGCTAACAGCTTTCCTTGAAATTTTCGGACCAAAAGTGACCATATCCGCCTCACCTTTCTTTATCCACCAAAACTGTGTTGTTTTTGCTCAAATGTATCCCAACCATGTTTATATGGTTTATAGGTCAGAATAGGAGAATTGTGCACGAAAAGCTTTCCGTGAAATTTTCGGACCAAAAGTGACAATATCGGCGTCACCTTTCTTTATCGACCAAAACTTTGTTGTTTTCGCTCAAATGTTTCCAAAACAAGTTTATATGGGGTATATGTCATAATAGGAGCTTTCTGCGCAAAAAGCTTTCTGTGAAATTTTCGGGCCAAAAGTAACCATATCCGCGTCACCTTTCTTTATCCACCAAAAGTGTGTTGTTTTCGCTCAAATGTGTCCCAAAGATGTTTATATGGTGTATAGGTCATAATAGGAGCTTTCTACGCCAAAAGCTTTCCTTGAAATTTTCGGACAAAAAGTGACAATATCGGCGTCACCTTTCTTTATCCACCAAAACTGTGTTGTTTTCGCTCAAATGTGTCCAAAACATGTTTATATGGGGTATATGTCATAATAGGAGCTTTCTGCGCAAAAAGCTTTCCGTGAGTTTTTCGGACGAAAAGTAACGATATCGGCGTCACCTTTCTTTATCCATAAAAACTCTGTTGTTTTCTCTCAAATGTGTCCCAAACATGTTTATATGGTGTAGAGGTTATAAGAGGAGCTTTCTGCGCCAAAAGCTTTCCTTGAAATTTTCGGACCAAAAGTGACCAAATCGGCGTCACCTTTCTTTATCCACCAAAACTGTGTTGTTTTCGCTCAAATGTGTCCCAAAGATGTTTATATGGTGTATAGGTCATAATAAGAGCTTTTTGCGCCAAAAGCTTTCCTTGAAATTTTCGGACCAAAAGTGACCATATCGGTGTCACCTTTCTTTATCCACCAAAATTGTGTTGTTTTATCTCAAATGTGTCCCAAACATGTTTATATGGTGTATAGGTCATAATAGGAGCTTTCTGCGCCAAAAGCTTTCCTTGAAAATTTCGGACCAAAAGTGACAATATCGGCCTCACCTTTCTTTATCCACCAAAACTGTGTTGTTTTCGCTCAAATGTATCCCAACCATATTTATATCGTTTTATAGGTCGTAATGGGAGAATTGTGCACGAAAAGCTTTCCGTGAAATTTTCGGACCAAAAGTGACAATATCGGCGTCACCTTTCTTTATCCACCAAATGTGTGTTGTTTTCGCTGAAATGTGTTCCAAACATGTTTATATGGAGTATATGTCATAATAGGAGCTTTCTCTCTTTAAGTCATAATAGGAGCTTTCTCAGAAATGCTTTCCGTGTAATTTTCGGACCAAAAGTGACCGTATCGGCGTCACCTTTCTTTATGCACCAATTTTGTGTTGTTTTCGCTCAAATGTGTCCCAAACATGTTTATATGGTTTATAGGTCAAAATGGGAGCATTGTGCGCGAAAAGCTTACCATGAAATTTTCGGACCAAAAGTGACAATATCAGCGTCACCTTTCTTTATCTACCAAAACTTTGCTGTTTTCGCTCAAATGTGTCCCAAATATGTTTATATGGTGTATAGGTCATAATAGGAGGTTTTTGCGACAAAAGCTTTCCTTGAAATTTTCGGACCAAAAGTGACCATATCGGCGTCACCTTTCTTTTACCACCAAAAATGTGTTGTTTTCTTTCAAATGTGTCCCAAACATGTTTATATGGTGTATAGATCATAATAGGAGCTTTCTGCACCAAAAACTTTCCTTGAAATTTTCGGACCAAAAGTGACCATATCGGCCTCACCTTTCTTTATCCACCAAAACTGTGTTGTTTTCGCTCAAATGTATCCCAACCATGTTTATATGGTTTATAGGTCAGAATGGGAGAATTGTGCACGAAAAGCTTTCCGTGAAATTTTCGGACCAAAAGTGACAATATCGGCGTCACCTTTCTTTATCCACCAAAACTTTGTTGTTTTCGCTCAAATGTGTCCAAAACAAGTTTATATGGGGTATATGTCATAATAGGAGCTTTCTGCGCAAAAAGCTTTCTGTGAAATTTTCTGGCCAAAAGTAACCATATCCGCGTCACCTTTCTTTATCCACCAAAAGTGTGTTGTTTTCGCTAAAATGTGTCCCAAAGATGTTTATATGGTGTATAGGTCATAATAGGAGCTTTCTACGCCAAAAGCTTTCCTTGAAATTTTCGGACCAAAAGTGACAATATCGGCGTCACATTTCTTTATCCACCAAAACTGTGTTGTTTTCGCTCAAATGTGTCCAAAACATGTTTATATGGGGTATATGTCATAGTAGGAGCTTTCTGCGCAAAAAGCTTTCTGTGAAATTTTCTGGCCAAAAGTAACCATATCCGCGTCACCTTTCTTTATCCACCAAAAGTGTGTTGTTTTCGCTAAAATGTGTCCCAAAGATGTTTATATGGTGTATAGGTCATAATAGGAGCTTTCTACGCCAAAAGCTTTCCTTGAAATTTTCGGACCAAAAGTGACAATATCGGCGTCACCTTTCTTTATCGACCAAAATTGTGCTGTTTTCGCTAAAATGTGCCCCAATGACGTTTATATGGTGTATAGGTCATAATAGGAGGTTTTTGTGCCAAAAGCTTTCCTTGAAATTTTCGGACCAAAAGTGACCATATCGGCGTCACCTTTCTTTATCCACCAAAACTGTGTTGTCTTCGGTCAAATTTGTCCAAAACATGTTTATATGGTGTATAGGTCATAATAGGAGCTTTATGCACAAAAAGCTTTCCGTGAAATTTTCGGACCAAAAGTAACCATATCGGCGTCACCTTTCTTTATCCACCAAAACAGTGTTTTTTTCGCTCAAATGTGTCCCAAAGATGTTTATATGGTGTATAGGTCATAAAAGGAGCTTTCTGCGCCAAAAGATTTCCTTGAAATTTTCGGACCAAAAGTAACCATATCGGCGTCACATTTCTTTATCCACCAAAACTGTGTTGTTTTCTCTCAAATGTGTCCCAAACATGTTTATATGTTGTATAGGTCATAATAGGAGCTTTCAACGCCAACAGCTTTCCTTGAAATTTTCGGACCAAAAGTGACCATATCGGCCTCACCTTTCTTTATCCACCAAAACTGTGTTGTTTTCGCTCAAATGTGTCCAAAACATGTTTATATGGGGTATATGTCATAATAGGAGCTTTCTGCGCAAAAAGCTTTCCGTGAAATTTTCGGACCAAAAGTAACCATATCGGCGTCACCTTTCTTTATCCACAAAAACTCTGTTGTTTTCGCTCAAATGTGTCCCAAACATGTTTATATGGTTTATATGTCATAATTGGAGCATTGTGCACGAAAAGCTTTCCGTAAAATTTTCGGACGAAAAGTGACAATATCGGCGTCACCTTTCTTTATCCACCAAAATTGTGTTGTTTTCGCTCAAATGTGCCCCAAAGATGTTTATATGGTGTATAGGTCATAATAAGAGCTTTTTGCGCCAAAAGCTTTCCTTGAAATTTTCGGACCAAAAGTGACCATATCGGCGTCACCTTTCTTTATTCACCAAAACTGTGTTGTTTTCGCTCAAATGTGTCCCAAACATGTTTATATGGTTTATAGGTCCTAATAGGAGCATTGTGCGCGAAAAGCTTACCGTCAAATTTTCGGACCAAAAGTGACAATATCGGCGTCACCTTTCTTTATCCACTAAAACTGTGCTCTTTTCGCTCAAATGTGTCCCAAAGATGTTTATATGGTGTATAGGTCATAATAGGAGGTTTTTGTGCCAAAAGCTTTCCTTGAAATTTTCGGACCAAAAGTGACCATATCGGCGTCACCTTTCTTTATCCACCAAAACTGTGTTGTCTTCGGTCAAATTTGTCCAAAACATGTTTATATGGTGTATAGGTCATAATAGGAGCTTTATGCACAAAAAGCTTTCCGTGAAATTTTCGGACCAAAAGTAACCATATCGGCGTCACCTTTCTTTATCCACCAAAACAGTGTTTTTTTCGCTCAAATGTGTCCCAAAGATGTTTATATGGTGTATAGGTCATAAAAGGAGCTTTCTGCGCCAAAAGATTTCCTTGAAATTTTCGGACCAAAAGTAACCATATCGGCGTCACATTTCTTTATCCACCAAAACTGTGTTGTTTTCTCTCAAATGTGTCCCAAACATGTTTTTATGGTGTATAGGTCATAATAGGAGCTTTCTACGCCAACAGCTTTCCTTGAAATTTTCGGACCAAACGTGACCATATCGGCCTCACCTTTCTTTATCCACCAAAACTGTGTTGTTTTCGCCCAAATGTATCCCAACCATGTTTATATAGTTTATAGGTCAGAATGGGAGAATTGTGCACGAAAAGCTTTCCGTGAAATTTTCGGACCAAAAGTGACAATATCGGCGTCACCTTTCTTTATCCACCAAAACTTTGTTGTTTTCGCTCAAATGTGTCCAAAACAAGTTTATATGGGGTATATGTCATAATAGGAGTTTCTGCGCAAAAAGCTTTCTGTGAAATTTTCTGGCCAAAAGTAACCATATCCGCGTCACCTTTCTTTATCCACCAAAAGTGTGTTGTTTTCGCTCAAATGTGTCCCAAAGATGTTTATATGGTGTATAGGTCATAATATGAGCTTTCTACGCCAAAAGCTTTCTTTGAAATTTTCGGACCAAAAGTGACAATATCGGCGTCACCTTTCTTTATCCACCAAAACTGTGTTGTTTTCGCTCAAATGTGTCCAAAACATGTTTATATGGGGTATATGTCATAATAGGAGCTTTCTGCGCAAAAAGCTTTCCGTGAAATTTTCAGACCAAAAGTAACCATATCGGCGTCACCTTTCTTTATCCACAAAAACTCTGTTGTTTTCGCTCTAATGTGTCCCAAACATGTTTATATGGTTTATATGTCATAATTGGAGCATTGTGCACGAAAAGCTTTCCGTAAAATTTTCGGACCAAAAGTGACAATATCGGCGTCACCTTTCTTTATCCACCAAAACTGTGTTGTTTTCGCTCAAATGTGTCCAAAACATGTTTATATGGGGTATATGTCATAATAGGAGCTTTCTGCGCAAAAAGCTTTCCGTGAAATTTTCAGACCAAAAGTAACCATATCGGCGTCACCTTTCTTTATCCACAAAAACTCTGTTGTTTTCGCTGTAATGTGTCCCAAACATGTTTATATGGTTTATATGTCATAATTGGAGCATTGTGCACGAAAAGCTTTCCGTAAAATTTTCGGACCAAAAGTGACAATATCGGCGTCACCTTTCTTTATCCACCAAAATTGTGCTGTTTTCGCTCAAATGTGCCCCAAAGATGTTTATATGGTGTATAGGTCATAATAAGAGCTTTTTGTGCCAAAAGCTTTCCTTGAAATTTTCGGACCAAAAGTGACCATATCGGCCTCACCTTTCTTTATCCACCAAAACTGTGTTGTTTTCGCTCAAATGTATCCCAACCATATTTATATGGTTTTATAGGTCATAATGGGAGAATTGTGCACGAAAAGCTTTCTGTGAAATTTTCGGACCAAAAGTGACAATATCGGCGTCACCTTTCTTTATCCACCAAAATTGTGCTGTTTTCGCTCAAATGTGCCCCAAAGATGTTTATATGGTGTATAGGTCATAATAAGAGCTTTTTGCGCCAAAAGCTTTCTTTGAAATTTTCGGACCAAAAGTGACCATATCGGCGTCACCTTTCTTTATTCACCAAAACTGTGTTGTTTTCGCTCAAAAGTGTCCCAAACATGTTTATATGGTTTATAGGTCATAATGGGAGCATTGTGCGCGAAAAGCTTACCGTCAAATTTTCGGACCAAAAGTGACAATATCGGCGTCACCTTTCTTTATCCACCAAAACTGTGCTCTTTTCGCTCAAATGTGTCCCAAAGATGTTTATATGGTGTATAGGTCATAATAAGAGCTTTTTGCGCCAAAAGCTTTCCTTGAAATTTTCGGACCAAAAGTGACCATATCGGCGTCACCTTTCTTTAACCACCAAAACTGTGTTGTTTTCTCTCAAATGTGTCCCAAACATGTTTACATGGTGCATAGGTCATAATAGGAGCTTTCTGCGCCAAAAGCTTTCCTTGAAATTTTCGGACCAAAAGTGACAATATCGGCCTCACCTTTCTTTATCCACCAAAACTGTGTTGTTTTCGCTCAAATGTATCCCAACCATATTTATATGGTTTTATAGGTCATAATGGGAGAATTGTGCACGAAAAGCTTTCCGTGAAATTTTCGGACCAAAAGTGACAATATCGGCGTCACCTTTCTTTATCCACCAAAACTGTGTTATTTTTGCTCAAATGTGGCCAAAACATGTTTATATGGGGCATATGTCATAATAGGAGGTTTCTGCGCAAAAAGCTTTCCGTGAAATTTTGGGACCAAAAGTAACCATATCGGCGTCACCTTTCTTTATCCACAAAAACTGTGCTCTTTTCCCTCAAATGTGTCCCAAAGATGTTTATATGGTGTATAGGTCATAATAGGAGGTTTTTGTGCCAAAAGCTTTCCTTGAAATTTTCGGACCAAAAGTGACCATAGCGGCGTCACCTTTCTTTATCCACCAAAACAGTGTTTTTTTCGCTCAAATTTGTCCAAAACATGTTTATATGGTGTATAGGTCATAATAGGAGCTTTCTGCGCCAAAAGATTTCCTTGAAATTTTCGGACCAAAAGTAACCATATCGGCCCCACCTTTCTTTACCCACCAAAACTGTGTTGTTTTCGCCCAAATGTATCCCAAACATGTTTATATGGTTTATAGGTCAGAATGGGAGAATTGTGCACGAAAAGCTTTCCGTGAAATTTTCGGACCAAAAGTGACAATATCGGCGTCACCTTTCTTTATCCACCAAAACTTTGTTGTTTTCGCTCAAATGTGTCCAAAACAAGTTTATATGGGGTATATGTCATAATAGGAGTTTCTGCGCAAAAAGCTTTCTGTGAAATTTTCTGGCCAAAAGTAACCATATCCGCGTCACCTTTCTTTATCCACCAAAAGTGTGTTGTTTTCGCTCAAATGTGTCCCAATGATGTTTATATGGTGTATAGGTCATAATAGGAGCTTTCTACGCCAAAAGCTTTCCTTGAAAGTTTCGGACCAAAAGTGACAATATCGGCGTCACCTTTCTTTATCCACCAAAACTGTGTTGTTTTCGCTCAAATGTGTCCAAAACATGTTTATATGGGGTATATGTCATAATAGGAGCTTTCTGCGCAAAAAACTTTCCGTGAAATTTTCGGACCAAAAGTAACCATATCGGCGTCACCTTTCTTTATCCACAAAAACTCTGTTGTTTTCGCTCAAATGTGTCCCAAACATGTTTATATGGTTTATATGTCATAATTGGAGCATTGTGCACGAAAAGCTTTCCGTAAAATTTTCGGACCAAAAGTGACAATATCGGCGTCACCTTTCTTTATCCACCAAAATTGTGCTGTTTTCGCTCAAATGTACCCCAAAGATGTTTATATGGTGTATAGGTCATAATAAGAGCTTTTTGTGCCAAAAGCTTTCCTTGAAATTTTCGGACCAAAAGTGACCATATCGGCCTCACGTTTCTTTATCCACCAAAACTGTGTTGTTTTCGCTCAAATGTATCCCAACCATATTTATATGGTTTTATAGGTCATAATGGGAGAATTGTGCACGAAAAGCTTTCTGTGAAATTTTCGGACCAAAAGTGACAATATTGGCGTCACCTTTCTTTATCCACCAAAATTGTGCTGTTTTCGCTCAAATGTGCCCCAAAGATGTTTATATGGTGTATAGGTCATAATAAGAGCTTTTTGCGCCAAAAGCTTTCTTTGAAATTTTCGGACCAAAAGTGACCATATCGGCGTCACCTTTCTTTATTCACCAAAACTGTGTTGTTTTCGCTCAAAAGTGTCCCAAACATGTTTATATGGTTTATAGGTCATAATGGGAGCATTGTGCGCGAAAAGCTTACCGTCAAATTTTCGGACCAAAAGTGACAATATCGGCATCACCTTTCTTTATCCACCAAAACTGTGCTCTTTTCGCTCAAATGTGTCCCAAAGATGTTTATATGGTGTATAGGTCATAATAGGAGGTTTTTGTGCCAAAAGCTTTCCTTGAAATTTTCGGACCAAAAGTGACCATATCGGCGTCACCTTTCTTTATCCACCAAAACTGTGTTGTCTTCGGTCAAATTTGTCCAAAACATGTTTATATGGTTTATAGGTCATAATAGGAGCTTTATGCACAAAAAGCTTTCCGTGAAATTTTCGGACCAAAAGTAACCATATCGGCGTCACCTTTCTTTATCCACCAAAACAGTGTTTTTTTCGCTCAAATGTGTCCCAAAGATGTTTATATGGTGTATAGGTCATAAAAGGAGCTTTCTGCGCCAAAAGATTTCCTTGAAATTTTCGGACCAAAAGTAACCATATCGGCGTCACATTTCTTTATCCACCAAAACTGTGTTGTTTTCTCTCAAATGTGTCCCAAACATGTTTATATGGTGTATAGGTCATAATAGGAGCTTTCTACGCCAACAGCTTTCCTTGAAATTTTCGGACCAAAAGTGACCATATCGGCCTCACCTTTCTTTATCCACCAAAACTGTGTTGTTTTCGCCCAAATGTATCCCAACCATGTTTATATGGTTTATAGGTCAGAATGGGAGAATTGTGCACGAAAAGCTTTCCGTGAAATTTTCGGACCAAAAGTGACAATATCGGCGTCACCTTTCTTTATCCACCAAAACTTTGTTGTTTTCGCTCAAATGTGTCCAAAACAAGTTTATATGGGGTATATGTGATAATAGGAGTTTCTGCGCAAAAAGCTTTCTGTGAAATTTTCTGGCCAAAAGTAACCATATCCGCGTCACCTTTCTTTATCCACCAAAAGTGTGTTGTTTTCGCTCAAATGTGTCCCAAAGATGTTTATATGGTGTATAGGTCATAATAGGAGCTTTCTACGCCAAAAGCTTTCCTTGAAATTTTCAGACCAAAAGTGACAATATCGGCGTCACCTTTCTTTATCCACCAAAACTGTGTTGTTTTCGCTCAAATGTGTCCAAAACATGTTTATATTGGGTATATGTCATAATAGGAGCTTTCTGCGCAAAAAGCTTTCCGTGAAATTTTCGGACCAAAAGTAACCATATCGGCGTCACCTTTCTTTATCCACAAAAACTCTGTTGTTTTCGCTCAAATGTGTCCCAAACATGTTTATATGGTTTATATGTCATAATTGGAGCATTGTGCACGAAAAGCTTTCCGTAAAATTTTCAGACCAAAAGTGACAATATCGGCGTCACCTTTCTTTATCCACCATAATTGTGCTGTTTTCGCTCAAATGTGCCCCAAAGATGTTTATATGGTGTATAGGTCATAATAAGAGCTTTTTGCGCCAAAAGCTTTCCTTGAAATTTTCGGACCAAAAGTGACCATATCGGCGTCACCTTTCTTTATTCACCAAAACTGTGTTGTTTTCGCTCAAATGTGTCCCAAACATGTTTATATGGTTTATAGGTCCTAATAGGAGCATTGTGCGCGAAAAGCTTACCGTCAAATTTTCGGACCAAAAGTGACAATATCGGCGTCACCTTTCTTTATCCACTAAAACTGTGCTCTTTTCGCTCAAATGTGTCCCAAAGATGTTTATATGGTGTATAGGTCATAATAGGAGGTTTTTGTGCCAAAAGCTTTCCTTGAAATTTTCGGACCAAAAGTGACCATATCGGCGTCACCTTTCTTTATCCACCAAAACTGTGTTGTCTTCGGTCAAATTTGTCCAAAACATGTTTATATGGTGTATAGGTCATAATAGGAGCTTTATGCACAAAAAGCTCTCCGTGAAATTTTCGGACCAAAAGTAACCATATCGGCGTCACCTTTCTTTATCCACCAAAACAGTGTTTTTTTCGCTCAAATGTGTCCCAAAGATGTTTATATGGTGTATAGGTCATAAAAGGAGCTTTCTGCGCCAAAAGATTTCCTTGAAATTTTCGGACCAAAAGTAACCATATCGGCGTCACATTTCTTTATCCACCAAAACTGTGTTGTTTTCTCTCAAATGTGTCCCAAACATGTTTATATGGTGTATAGGTCATAATAGGAGCTTTCTACGCCAACAGCTTTCCTTGAAATTTTCGGACCAAAAGTGACCATATCGGCCTCACCTTTCTTTATCCACCAAAACTGTGTTGTTTTCGCCCAAATGTATCCCAAACATGTTTATATGGTTTATATGTCATAATTGGAGCATTGTGCACGAAAAGCTTTCCGTAAAATTTTCGGACCAAAAGTGACAATATCGGCGTCACCTTTCTTTATCCACCAAAATTGTGCTGTTTTCGCTCAAATGTGCCCCAAAGATGTTTATATGGTGTATAGGTCATAATAAGAGCTTTTTGCGCCAAAAGCTTTCCTTGAAATTTTCGGACCAAAAGTGACCATATCGGCGTCACCTTTCTTTAACCACCAAAACTGTGTTGGTTTCGCTCAAATGTATCCCAACCATATTTATATGGTTTTATAGGTCATAATGGGAGAATTGTGCACGAAAAGCTTTCCGTGAAATTTTCGGACCAAAAGTTACAATATCGGCGTCACCTTTCTTTATCCACCAAAACTGTGTTGTTTTCGCTCAAATGTGGCCAAAACATGTTTATATGGGGCATATGTCATAATAGGAGGTATCTGCACAAAAAGCTTTCTGTGAAATTTTGGGACCAAAAGTAACCATATCGGCGTCACCTTTCTTTATCCACCAAAACTGTGCTCTTTTCGCTCAAATGTGTCCCAAAGATGTTTATATGGTGTATAGGTCATAATAGGAGGTTTTTGTGCCAAAAGCTTTCCTTGAAATTTTCGGACCAAAAGTGACCATATCGGCGTCACCTTTCTTTATCCACCAAAACTGTGTTGTCTTCGGTCAAATTTGTCCAAAACATGTTTATATGGTGTATAGGTCATAATAGGAGCTTTATGCACAAAAAGCTTTCCGTGAAATTTTCGGACCAAAAGTGACAATATCGGCGTCACCTTTCTTTATCCACCAAAACTGTGTTGTTTTCGCTCAAATGTGTCCAAAACATGTTTGTATGGGGTATATGTCATAATAGGAGCTTTCTGCGCAAAAAGCTTTCCGTGAAATTTTCGGACCAAAAGAAACCATATCGGCGTCACCTTTCTTTATCCACAAAAACTCTGTTGTTTTCGCTCAAATGTGTCCCAAACATGTTTATATGGTTTATATGTCATAATTGGAGCATTGTGCACGAAAAGCTTTCCGTAAAATTTTCGGACCAAAAGTGACAATATCGGCGTCACCTTTCTTTATCCACCAAAATTGTGCTGTTTTCGCTCAAATGTGCCCCAAAGATGTTTATATGGTGTATAGGTCATAATAAGAGCTTTTTGCGCCAAAAGCTTTCCTTGAAATTTTCGGACCAAAAGTGACCATATCGGCGTCACCTTTCTTTAACCACCAAAACTGTGTTGGTTTCGCTCAAATGTATCCCAACCATATTTATATGGTTTTATAGGTCATAATGGGAGAATTGTGCACGAAAAGCTTTCCGTGAAATTTTCGGACCAAAAGTTACAATATCGGCGTCACCTTTCTTTATCCACCAAAACTGTGTTGTTTTCGCTCAAATGTGGCCAAAACATGTTTATATGGGGCATATGTCATAATAGGAGGTATCTGCACAAAAAGCTTGCTGTGAAATTTTGGGACCAAAAGTAACCATATCGGCGTCACCTTTCTTTATCCACCAAAACTGTGCTCTTTTCGCTCAAATGTGTCCCAAAGATGTTTATATGGTGTATAGGTCATAATAGGAGGTTTTTGTGCCAAAAGCTTTCCTTGAAATTTTCGGACCAAAAGTGACCATATCGGCGTCACCTTTCTTTATCCACCAAAACTGTGTTGTCTTCGGTCAAATTTGTCCAAAACATGTTTATATGGTGTATAGGTCATAATAGGAGCTTTATGCACAAAAAGCTTTCCGTGAAATTTTCGGACCAAAAGTAACCATATCGGCGTCACCTTTCTTTATCCACCAAAACAGTGTTTTTTTCGCTCAAATGTGTCCCAAAGATGTTTATATGGTGTATAGGTCATAAAAGGAGCTTTCTGCGCCAAAAGATTTCCTTGAAATTTTCGGACCAAAAGTAACCATATCGGCGTCACATTTCTTTATCTACCAAAACTGTGTTGTTTTCTCTCGAATGTGTCCCAAACATGTTTATATGGTGTATAGGTCATAATAGGAGCTTTCTACGCCAACAGCTTTCCTTGAAATTTTCGGACCAAAAGTGACCATATCGGCCCCACCTTTCTTTATCCACCAAAACTGTGTTGTTTTCGCCCAAATGTATCCCAACCATGTTTATATGGTTTATAGGTCAGTATGGGAGAATTGTGCACGAAAAGCTTTCCGTGAAATTTTCGGACCAAAAGTGACAATATCGGCGTCACCTTTCTTTATCCACCAAAACTTTGTTGTTTTCGCTCAAATGTGTCCAAAACAAGTTTATATGGGGTATATGTCATAATAGGAGTTTCTGCGCAAAAAGCTTTCTGTGAAATTTTCTGGCCAAAAGTAACCATATCCGCGTCACCTTTCTTTATCCACCAAAAGTGTGTTGTTTTCGCTCAAATGTGTCCCAAAGATGTTTATATGGTGTATAGGTCATAATAGGAGCTTTCTACGCCAAAAGCTTTCCTTGAAATTTTCGGACCAAAAGTGGAAATATCGGCGTCACCTTTCTTTATCCACCAAAACTGTGTTGTTTTCGCTCAAATATGTCCAAAACATGTTTATATGGGGTATATGTCATAATAGGAGCTTTCTGCGCAAAAAGCTTTCCGTGAAATTTTCGGACCAAAAGTAACCATATCGGCGTCACCTTTCTTTATCCACAAAAAATCTGTTGTTTTCGCTCAAATGTGTCCCAAACATGTTTATATGGTTTATATGTCATAATTGGAGCATTGTGCACGAAAAGCTTTCCGTAAAATTTTCGGACCAAAAGTGACAATATCGGCGTCACCTTTCTTTATCCACCAAAATTGTGCTGTTTTCGCTCAAATGTGCCCCAAAGATGTTTATATGGTGTATAGGTCATAATAAGAGCTTTTTGTGCCAAAAGCTTTCCTTGAAATTTTCGGACCAAAAGTGACCATATCGGCCTCACCTTTCTTTATCCACCAAAACTGTGTTGTTTTCGCTCAAATGTATCCCAACCATATTTATATGGTTTTATAGGTCATAATGGGAGAATTGTGCACGAAAAGCTTTCTGTGAAATTTTCGGACCAAAAGTGACAATATCGGCGTCACCTTTCTTTATCCACCAAAACTGTGTTGTTTTCGCTCAAATGTGGCCAAAACATGTTTATATGGGGCATATGTCATAATAGGAGGTTTCTGCGCAAAAAGCTTTCCGTGAAATTTTGGGACCAAAAGTAACCATATCGGCGTCACCTTTCTTTATCCACCAAAACTGTGCTCTTTTCGCTCAAATGTGTCCCAAAGATGTTTATATGGTGTATAGGTCATAATAAGAGCTTTCTGCGCCAAAAGCATTCCTTGAAATTTTCGGACCAAAAGTAACCATATCGCCGTCACCTTTCTTTTTCCACCATAACTGTGTTGTTTTCGCTCAAATGTGTCCCAAACATGTTTATATGGTTTATAGGTCATAATGGGAGCATTGTGCGCAAAAAGCTTTCCGTGAAATTTTCGGACCAAAAGTGACCATATCGGCGTCTCCTTTCTTTGTCCACCAAATGTGTGTTGTTTTCGCTGAAATGTGTTCCAAACATGTTTATATGGTGTATATGTCATAATAGGAGCTTTCTCTCTTCAAGTCATAATAGGAGCTTTCTCAGAAATGCTTTCCGTGTAATTTTCGGACCAAAAGTGACCATATCGGCGTCACCTTTCTTTATGCACCAAAACTGTGTTGTTTTCGCTCAAATGTGTCCCAAAGATGTTTATATGGTTTATAGGTCATAATGGGAGCATTGTGCGCGAAAAGCTTACCATGAAATTTTCGGACCAAAAGTGACAATATCGGCGTCACCTTTTTTTATCTACCAAAACTGTGCTGTTTTCTCTCAAATGTGTCCCAAAGATGTTTATATGGTGTATAGGTCATAATAGGAGGTTTTTGCGCCAAAAGCTTTCCTTGAAATTTTCGGACCAAAAGTGACCATATCGGCGTCACCTTTCTTTATCCACCAAAACTGTGTTGTTTTCTTTCAAATGTGTCCCAAACATGTTTATATGGTGTATAGGTCATAATAGGAGCTTTCTGCGCCAAAAACTTTCCTTGAAATTTTCGGACCAAAAGTGACCATATCGGCCCCACCTTTCTTTATCCACCAAAACTGTGTTGTTTTCGCTCAAATGTAACCCAACCATGTTTATATGGTTTATAGGTCATAATGGGAGAATTGTGCGCGAAAAGCTTTCCGTGAAATTTTCGGACCAAAAGTGACCATATCGGCGTAACCTTTCTTTGTCCACCAAAACTGTGTTGTTTTCGCTCAAATGTGTTCCAAACATGTTTATATGGTGTATAGGTCATAATAGAAGCTTTCTGCTCCGAAAGCTTTCGTTGAAATTTCGGACTAAAAGTAACCATATCGGCGTCACCTTTCTATATCCACAAAAACTGTGTTGTTTTCGGTCAAATTTGTCCAAAACATGTTTATATGGTGTATAGGTCATAATAGGAGCTGTATGCGTAAAAAGATTTCTGTGAAATTTTCGGACCAAAAGTAACCATATCGGCGTCACCTTTCTTTATCCACCAAAACTGTGTTGTTTTCGCTCAAATGTGGCCAAAACATGTTTATATGGGGCATATGTCATAATAGGAAGTTTCTGCGCAAAAAGCTTTACGTGAAATTTTGGGACCAAAAGTAACCATATTGGCGTCACCTTTCTTTATCCACTAAAACTGGGTTGTTTTAGCTCAAATGCGTCCCAAATATGTTTATATGGTGTATAGGTCATAATAGGAGCTTTCTGCGCCAAAAGCATTCCTTGAAATTTTCGGACCAAAAGTAACCATATCGGCGTCACCTTTCTTTTTCCACCAAAACTGTGTTGTTTTCGCTCAAATGTGTCCCAAACATGTGTATATGGTTTATAGGTCATAATGGGAGCATTGTGCGCGAAAAGCTTTCCGTGAAATTTTCGGACCAAAAGTGACGATATCGGCGTCACCTTTCTTTATCCACCAAAACTTTGTTGTTTTCGCTCGAATGTATACCAACCATGTTTATATGGTTTATAGGTTATAATGGGAGAATTGTGCGCGAAAAGCTTTCCGTGAAATTTTCGGACCAAAAGAGACCGTATCGGCGTAACCTTTCTTTGTCCACCAAAACTGTGTTGTTTTCGCTCAAATGTGTTCCAAAAATGTTTATATGGTGTATAGGTCATAATAGGAGCTTTCTCTCTTCAAGTTATAATAGGAGTTTTCTGCACGACATGCTTTCCGTGTAATTTTCGGACCAAAAGTGACCATATCGGCGTCACCTTTCTTTATCCACCAAAATTGTGTTGTTTTCGCTCAAATGTGTCCCAAACATGTTTATATGGTGTATAGGTCATAATAGAAGGTTTCTGCTCCGAAAGCTTTCCTTGAAATTTCGGACCAAAAGTAACCATATCGGCGTCACCTTTCTTTATCCACCAAAACTGTGTTGTTTTCGGTCAAATTTGTCCAAAACATGTTTATATGGTGTATAGGTCATAATAGGAGCTGTATGCGCAAAAATCTTTCCGTGAAATTTTCGGACCAAAAGTAACCATATCGGTGTCACCTTTCTCACTACTACATATAAGCACATAATGTAACACCTAAAAATATTACATTATCACCTAAATATGTTACATTAGGGAAAAGGTAACATTTTTTTTGGATTACATTTGCAGCCGTTGCATTTGATCTAATGTAACAGTTTTTAATAGCTAATGTAACATTGTCTCTTTCATGATACTAAATGTTACATTTGATACCAAAACTGTTACTTTTGAGTTAAATGTTACCTTTTAGAATAAATGTTACCTTAATAGAATTTGTTACATTTAACTAAATATATGTTACATCTAAACAATAGTGTTACATTAAAGAACAATGTTACTTTTAATTTCAAGTATTACATTTCAATTAAATTTGTAGTCAATGCGGGATTTGAACCCGCGTCTTTGTGCTTGAGCACAACGCTCTACAAACACAACGCTCTACCAATTTGAGCTAAGAGGCTTTAAACTAGCAAAAACAATTCAGTAAAAAACACACATACCTTCAGATTTCAAATATACCTCACTTGCATTCAGATTTCATATTTCAAAGATAGCTAAGATTTTTAAAAATTCAGAAAATTAATCCTATTTCTACTAGCCAATGAGATAGATGCATCTATCATCAGCACTATAAGAGAACAAAGGCATAAACTAAGAACTTACCCCATTGACGGGTTCATGTGCTTGGTCAATAGATTGGCAATCATTAGCATTAGAAGTATCCCTTGTATCACCCAAAAGTTCAAAATTTTGATGTTGTACACCAGGGTTTGCAACTTGCAATTGTGATATGATTTTAGATTCTAAATCTGAATCCTCTCAGTATGTATATAAGAAATCATCACTTAACATAGTTTTTACTAGACTAAGAGCATTTACCAAAGTTCTCTATTACCTTCTTGATACAACAGGAGCTATTTGAGTTGATATGTCTCAAATGTTAATTTTTCTACCCGCTTCAAGCAGAGCTGCAACATAAAAATATAATGCACATGTTAAGAAACATCCACTTCATTCATGTGATGGATAAATTGAGAAGGATATAGAAAAAAACATATATTTTGAATGGAATCTGTTTGTAATAATAATGAGGAAAGAAAAAAACAAATCCAAGTGCACTGCTTGACAAATATGGTCACTGATAGACAATCAGCCTTCTCGAGCTTCAAAACGTAATTGTCATAACAACAAAAGGATGAAAGAAGATTACTGCCGGTAGTTATTAAAAAAATCAAAATAAGATTAAAATGAGAAAACCTGGATACCTATGGGCTACCTACTTCGATAAAACGCTCAACCATTGAACTCACCATAAAGGACATGAAAAAACCATGTGTAAAGGACATGAGAACATGTATAAATGATCCAATCTGATCAAGTTTACATACTCATAAAGCCACTTCCTTATAGCTCACTCATCTGCATAAAAAAAAAGAAAGAGATAAGTAAACACATAGCATGTTACCAGCGAATTATATAGGTCTTTTAGTCCCAACACTATAAGCTTTGTGTGATAACCGTTACTACTAATTTGTAAACATCATAAAATTTAGAACAAAGGACTTCCTTACCTTAGTTGGTAGAGTGAGAGAAAGAGAAGTAAAAATTCTTGAATTCAAACCTCAATATCTTTTTTTTGATATTTTTTTCCATATAATCTTGCTCTCAATTATTCCAATTAAAAGTCCAGTCAAATTGGAAGTTCATTAATGAAAGCTCATTTACAAGTTTTTTAAAGAGTAAATTCTCAAGATCACTAGCATATGACATGTTATAAATATTTATGAAGGGAAAGTTTAGCCAAATTGGAGTAACTCATAGTTTCTGTGGATGCTTCCACCTAAGGTATTCTCGATAGGTAAAACTGCTTTGTCCACTAACCACAGTTCAACTGCATGTGGAAAGGGGGAAATATGTAACTTCCAGAACAGAAACATAAGAAGTGGTTGTCTATACAAGGAATAAAAACAAACCTGGAAAACGGCCTCAAAGTCGTCAAATGGAACTATCTCACACTTGGGATATGCTTTCAAGGCAGCATCCTCACTGTATGCTCCTGGCACACCCTACATTTATGAAGTTAGTCAATCACAAGGGGAAGGGGTAGGGGAGGGATGCACAAACACCTATTTCATCATCGTGAAGAAAACTGAAAAGAAAGTAGATAAAAGAAGCAGGGAAGTAATTGAAAATCCGGGCGTCTGAGGAAAACTGCAAGTAACTTCCAAATCAGGGGCAATCTGAAAACAATATATGTCTATCTGATGAGTGATGAGAGGGGGGAGGAAAAAGAAAAAGTGGGTAATGGTGGAGTAATAAGGAGGAGGTAGGTGAACTGAAGGTCCATCCGTTGAGTCTTCCTGTAGTTAACCAAATAAAATACAAGAGGTAACTGAATGATTTCAAAAATAACCCTATAAATAAGCACAAATTATCAAAAGATAACACTACACTAGAATTTTATTTTATTTTAAAAAAATCAACACCCAAATTGAAGTAAACTCTTGAAAGAACAAAACAAATTCGGTCAAGCAGAAAGTGGAACCACCCAAATCAAAACACTTAATGAATTTTAATCAAACAGTTACTAAAAAAAAACAAGAATATGTGAAACAACATACAAAGCAACCCATGACACCTCCCATCTTCTAGAACCCTAAGAGATAACCCCGGTACACAAACATTGAATACAAGACAAATAGTTTGAGACATGAAGAAAAAAAGGTGAAAAGGGCACACTCAGCTAATTTATTCGAGACAAACAGCCCATGACACCGTGAGTACTCTTGTCCAGCCCAGATTCAAGAAGGAAAAGGAGCCATAAAACCACAGTGTCATTTTCAAACACAACAAGATATCTGCACAATTAACTGATTTATAGTTAGGATGCTTTTCCTTGAATGTTTTCCTAAACTCCTCCCTAATGAAGGAGAAAAACATTAGAAATCAGCCTTCAAAAGCATATCGACCGAAACTTGAAATCCAGATCTCACAGCCTCAAACTAAACAGAAACAACAACAAAATAACAAATCAACAAGAAACATGCATGAAAACAAAGAAGGCAGTTGGAGGCCTCTTCAGCTTGTTTGGATCTTTAGCCTCCTTCCCTCTAACCTTCTTTACCGTCAGCCTAAACAAAATTCAAAGAAATCCACCTTAATTTAAAGAAACTCTCACTGAAAAATCTTCTTAAAATTCAGCAACTACCTATCCCTATTTTTCATCCAAAATTCTATGTTTTCCCAAGAAATTCCCCTTAATTCAAACATAAAAACAATAAATAATAAAACCCCTAACCTAATTTCACAATCGAATTCAAAAGCCCCAAATCGATTTCTAGGGTTAGAGTTCTCACCTTAATTCAACGTGAGAAAGCTTGGTTGATGGAGGGCGGCCGCTGACTCCGGGATAGGCTCAACTCTTGGATAGCCATGTCGACAGGTAGAGACCTGCAAAAATGAAGAAATACATAAGAGAAGTAGAGGATCAGGGAAGAGAGAGAGAGAGAGAGAGAGATCCTCCATGGGAGCTAGATCGTGGCTAAAGATTGCACTTGGGAATAGATGCTAGAGTGAAGGAGATCACCTCTTCATCAACGGATGCTTCGACGTATTCTTCGAACTTTGATTCAATGGATCGAGAAAGAGAAGGGTTGAGAGAGGGAACAAGATGATGCAACTGGGAGTCTTGACTCTATCTGGGAGGACCGATGTGAGTTTTCTTTTGTTTACCAAACCGGACCCCAATGTTGGGTTTTCGGACCCCAATTTCGACGTTTTTCGCTCCTTCATTTTGAACTCCCTCCTAAAATTTTATTTGAATTCCCTCATAAAATCCCATTTTTTTTCTTTTTCACACCCTAATTTATAAAAACCAATCTAACAAATTAATTTAATGTTGAAAACATCATAAAATTTTCAAAACTATTTTAGTATGCTTTAAATACAATAATTTCGAATCTATTTTATTTAAAATAAACTTCAATCATTTATTACTTAAAAAATTTCTTGGTTATTTATTGCTTAAAAAATTATATTGAAATAATATATGATAAAATTTATTTCGATCATTTATTACTTTAAAAATATTAAATTTTAAATTTAATATAACAGTGGTAACATTAAAAAATATAGATAAAACTATATTGAAAATATATTGCTTTCAAAATTTTAAAATATTAATAATATTATAAATTTTATTCAATAAACAAATAGATGAAACAATATGCAAACCAAAAATTGTTTTAAGTTTTACACCATTTATTGCTTTATCAAATTGATTAAATTTGACATTTAAATATATTAGTGGGAAAGTAAAAAAAATAAATGAAAAAATGTGAAAAAATCTTTTTTTTAAATTTTAAAATTTAATGCTTGTAATAAATATAATAGATTGGATCCATAAATAAAATGAGCAATCTAATATGAAAACTAAAAATACTTAAATATATATTGGGACAAAAAATCCTCGAATGGGATAGTAAAATAAATAAATATTTTTTAAAAAAAATTACAAATTATATTTTAAAAGTATACAAATAAAATTTTGTTGTGTAGCGTGGATTGGAGTAGCTAGTAGACACAATTAATCATCCTAAAAAAAATGAAATTCCACTATTTAGGCTCCTAATCTTTTATTTTTATTTTTATTCGCATGTGTTACAATAGATCGGAAAATATGTTGCATATGCAAAAGTGTTACATCAGTGTAAATAATGTTACATCCAGTGTAACATATTTTTTGCTAATGTAACAATTTTCTAATAAAAGTTAAAATATGTTACAATAGATACATATGGTAACAATTTGTAAAAATGTTACACAAAAAATGTTACACTACGCCTTGAAATGTGGTAGTGTCTTTATCCACCAAAACTGTGTTGTTTTCGCTCAAATGTGTCCCAAAGATGTTTATATGGTGTATAGGTCATAATGGGAGCACTGTGCGCGAAAAGCGTTCCGTGAAATTTTCGGACCAAAAGTGACAATATCGGCGTCACCTTTCTTTATCCACAAAACTGTGCTGTTTTCGCTCAAATGTGTCCCAAAGATGTTTATATGGTGTATAGGTCATAATAGGAGCTTTTTGCGCCAAAAGCTTTCCTTGAAATTTTCGGACCAAAAGTGACTATATCGGCGTCACCTTTCTTTATCCACCAAAATTGTGTTGTTTTCGCTCAAATGTGGCCAAAACATGCTTATATGGGTTATATGTCATAATAGGAGGTTTCTGCGCAAAAAGCTTTCCGTGAAATTTTCGGACCAAAAGTAACCATATCGGCGTCACCTTTCTTTATCCACCAAAACTGTGTTGTTTTTTCTCAAATGTGTCCCAAAGATGTTTATATGGTGTGTAGGTCATAATAGGAGCTTTCTGCGCCAACAACTTTCCTTGAAATTTTCGGACCAAAAGTCACCATATCGGCCTCACCTTTCTTTATCCACCAAAACTATGTTGTTTTCGCTCAAATATATCCCAACCATGTTTATATGGTTTATAGGTCATAATGGGAGAATTGTGCACGAAAAGCTTTCCGTGAAATTTTCGGACCAAAAGTAACCATATCGGCGTCACCTTTCTTTATCCACCAAAACTGTGTTGTTTTCGCTCAAATGCATCCCAAAGATGTTTATATGGTGTATAGGTCATAATAGGAGCTTTCTGCGCCAACAGCTTTCCTTGAAATTTTCGGACCAAAAGTCACCATATCGGCCTCACCTTTCTTTATCCACCAAAACTATGTTGTTTTCGCTCAAATGTATCCCAACCATGTTTATATGGTTTAAATGTCATAATGGGAGCATTGTGCTCGAAAAGCTTTCCGTGAAATTTTCGGACCAAAAGTGACAATATCGGCGTCACCTTTCTTTATCCACCAAAACTGTGCTGTTTTCGCTCAAATATGTCCCAAAGATGTTTATATGGTGTATAGGTCATAATAGGAGCTTTCTGCGCCAAAAACTTTCCTTGAAATTTTCGGACCAAAAGTGACCATATCGGCCTCACATTTCTTTATCCACCAAAACTGTTTTGTTTTCGCTCAAATGTATCCTAACCATGTTTATATGGTTTATAGGTCATAATGGGAGAATTATGCACGAAAAGCTTTCCGTGAAATTTTCGGACCAAAAGTGACAATATCGGCGTCACCTTTCTTTATCCACCAAAACTGTGTTGTTTTCGCTAAAATATGGCCAAAACATGTTTAGATGGGGTATATGTCATAATAGGAGGTTTCTGCGCAAAAAGCTTTCAGTGAAATTTTCGGACCAAAAGTAACCATATCAGCGTCACCTTTCTTTTTCCACCAAAACATTGTTGTTTTCGCTCAAATGTGTCCCAAACATGTTTATATGGTTTATAGGTCGTAATGGGAGCATTGTGCGCGAAAAAGCTTTCCGTGAAATTTTCGGACCAAAAGTGACCATATCGGCGTCACCTTTCTTTGTCCACCAAAACTGTGTTGTTTTCACTCAAATGTGTTCCAACCATGTTTATGTGGTGTATAGGTCATAATAGATGCTTTCTGCGCCCAAAGCTTTCCTTGAAATTTCGGACCAAAAGTAACCATATCGGCGTCACCTTTCTTTATCCACCAAAACTGTGTTGTTTTTTCTCAAATCTGTCCCAAAGATGTTTATATGGTGTGTAGGTCATAATAGGAGCTTTCTGCGCCAACAACTTTCCTTGAAATTTTCGGACCAAAAGTCACCATATCGGCCTCACCTTTCTTTATCCACCAAAACTATTTTGTTTTCGCTCAAATATATCCCAACCATGTTTATATGGTTTATAGGTCATAATGGGAGAATTGTGCACGAAAAGCTTTCCGTGAAATTTTCGGACCAAAAGTAACCATATCGGCGTCACCTTTCTTTATCCACCAAAACTGTGTTGTTTTCGCTCAAATGCATCCCAAAGATGTTTATATGGTGTATAGGTCATAATAGGAGCTTTTTGCGCCAACAGCTTTCCTTGAAATTTTCGGACCAAAATTCACCATATCGGCCTCACCTTTCTTTATCCACCAAAACTATGTTGTTTTCGCTCAAATGTATCCCAACCATGTTTATATGGTTTAAAGGTCATAATGGGAGCATTGTGCTCGAAAAGCTTTCCGTGAAATTTTCGGACCAAAAGTGACAATATCGGCGTCACCTTCCTTTATCCACCAAAACTGTGCTGTTTTCGCTCAAATATGTCCCAAAGATGTTTATATGGTGTATAGGTCATAATAGGAGCTTTCTGCGCCAAAAACTTTCCTTGAAATTTTCGGACCAAAAGTGACCATATCGGCCTCACATTTCTTTATCCACCAAAACTGTTTTGTTTTCGCTCAACTGTATCCTAACCATGTTTATATGGTTTATAGGTCATAATGGGAGAATTATGCACGAAAAGCTTTCCGTGAAATTTTCGGACCAAAAGTGACAATATCGGCGTCACCTTTCTTTATCCACCAAAACTGTGTTGTTTTCGCTAAAATATGGCCAAAACATGTTTAGATGGGGTATATATCATAATAGGAGGTTTCTGCGCAAAAAGCTTTCAGTGAAATTTTCGGACCAAAAGTAACCATATCAGCGGCACCTTTCTTTTTCCACCAAAACATTGTTGTTTTCGCTCAAATGTGTCCCAAACATGTTTATATGGTTTATAGGTCGTAATGGGAGCATTGTGCCCGAAAAAGCTTTCCGTGAAATTTTCGGACCAAAAGTGACCATATCGGCGTCACCTTTCTTTGTCCACCAAAACAGTGTTGTTTTCACTCAAATGTGTTCCAAACATGTTTATGTGGTGTATAGGTCATAATAGATGCTTTCTGCGCCCAAAGCTTTCCTTGAAATTTCGGACCAAAAGTAACCATATCGGCGTCACCTTTCTTTATCCACCAAAACTGTGTTGTTTTTTCTCAAATCTGTCCCAAAGATGTTTATATGGTGTGTAGGTCATAATAGGAGCTTTCTGCGCCAACAACTTTCCTTGAAATTTTCGGACCAAAAGTCACCATATCGGCCTCACCTTTCTTTATCCACCAAAACTATTTTGTTTTCGCTCAAATATATCCCAACCATGTTTATATGGTTTATAGGTCATAATGGGAGAATTGTGCACGAAAAGCTTTCCGTGAAATTTTCGGACTAAAAGTAACCATATCGGCGTCACCTTTCTTTATCCACCAAAACTGTGTTGTTTTCGCTCAAATGCATCCCAAAGATGTTTATATGGTGTATAGGTCATAATAGGAGCTTTTTGCGCCAACAGCTTTCCTTGAAATTTTCGGACCAAAATTCACCATATCGGCCTCACCTTTCTTTATCCACCAAAACTATGTTGTTTTCGCTCAAATGTATCCCAACCATGTTTATATGGTTTAAAGGTCATAATGGGAGCATTGTGCTCGAAAAGCTTTCCGTGAAATTTTCGGACCAAAAGTGACAATATCGGCGTCACCTTCCTTTCTCCACCAAAACTGTGCTGTTTTCGCTCAAATATGTCCCAAAGATGTTTATATGGTGTATAGGTCATAATAGGAGCTTTCTGCGCCAAAAACTTTCCTTGAAATTTTCGGACCAAAAGTGACCATATCGGCCTCACATTTCTTTATCCACCAAAACTGTTTTGTTTTCGCTCAACTGTATCCTAACCATGTTTATATGGTTTATAGGTCATAATGGGAGAATTATGCACGAAAAGCTTTCCGTGAAATTTTCGGACCAAAAGTGACAATATCGGCGTCACCTTTCTTTATCCACCAAAACTGTGTTGTTTTCGCTAAAATATGGCCAAAACATGTTTAGATGGGGTATATATCATAATAGGAGGTTTCTGCGCAAAAAGCTTTCAGTGAAATTTTCGGACCAAAAGTAACCATATCAGCGGCACCTTTCTTTTTCCACCAAAACATTGTTGTTTTCGCTCAAATGTGTCCCAAACATGTTTATATGGTTTATAGGTCGTAATGGGATCATTGTGCCCGAAAAAGCTTTCCGTGAAATTTTCGGACCAAAAGTGACCATATCGGCGTCACCTTTCTTTGTCCACCAAAACAGTGTTGTTTTCACTCAAATGTGTTCCAAACATGTTTATGTGGTGTATAGGTCATAATAGATGCTTTCTGCGCCCAAAGCTTTCCTTGAAATTTCGGACCAAAAGTAACCATATCGGCGTCACCTTTCTTTATCCACCAAAATTGTGTTGTTTTCGCTCAAACGTGTCCAAAACATGTTTATATGGTGTATAGGTCATAATAGAAGATTTATGCGCAAAAAGCTTTCCGTCAAATTTTCGGACCAAAAGTCACCATATCACTGTCACCTTTCTTTATCCACCAAAACTGTGTTGTTTTCGCTCAAATGTGTCCAAAACATGTTTATATGGTGTATAGCTCATAATAGGAGCTTTCTGCGCAAAAAGCATTCCGTGAAATTTTCGGACCAAAAGTAACCATATCAGCGTCACCTTTCTTTATCCACCAAAATTGTGTTGTTTTCGCTCAAATGTGTCCCAAACAAGTTTATATGGTTTATAGGTCATAATGGGAGCGTTGTGCGCGAAAAGCTTTCCATGAAATTTTTAAACCAAAAGTGACCATATCGGCGTCACCTTTCTTTATCCACTAAAACTGTGTTGTTTTCGCTAAAATGTGTCGCAAACATGTTTATATGGTTAATAGGTCATAATTGGAGCATTGTGCGTGAAAAGCTTTCCGTGTAATTTTCGGACCAAAAGTGACCATATCGGCGTCACCTTTCTTTATCCAACAAAATCGTGTTGTTATCGCTCTAATGTGTTCCAAACATGTTTATATGGTGTATAGGTTATAATAGAAGCTTTCTGCGCCAAAAGCTTTCCTTGAAATTTTCGGACCAAAAGTGACCAAATCGGCGTACCTTTCTTTATCCACCAAAACTGTGTTGTTTTCGCTCAAATGTGTTCCAAACATGTTTATATGGTGTATAGGTTATAATAGGAGCTTTCTCTCTTCAAGTCATAATAGGTGCTTTCTGCGCGAAATGCTTTCAATGTAATTTTCGGATAAAAAGTGACCATATCGGCATCACTTTTCTTTATCCACCAAAACTGTGTTGTTTTTGCTCAAATGTGTCCTAAACATGTTTATATGGTGTATAGGTCATAATAGGAGCTTTTTGCGCCAAAAGCTTTCCTTAAAATTTTCGGACCAAAAGTGACCATATCGGCGTCACTTTTCTTTATCCACCAAAACTGTGTTGTTTTCGTTCAAATGTGTCCTAAACATGTTTATATGGTATATAGGTCATAATAGGAGCTTTCTGCGCAAAAAGCTTTCCGTGAAATTTTCGGACCAAAAGTAACCATATCGGCGTCACCTTTCTTTATCCACCAAAACTGTGTTGTTTTTGCTCAAATGTGTCCCAAAGATGTTTATATGGTGTGTAGGTCATAATAGGAGCTTTCTGCGCCAACAACTTTCCTTGAAATTTTCGGACCAAAAGTCACCATATCGGCCTCACCTTTCTTTATCCACCAAAACTATGTTGTTTTCTCTCAAATATATCCCAACCATGTTTATATGGTTTATAGGTCATAATGGGAGAATTGTGCACGAAATGCTTTCCGTGAAATTTTCGGACCAAAAGTAACCATATCGGCGTCACCTTTCTTTATCCACCAAAACTGTGTTGTTTTCGCTCAAATGCGTCCCAAATATGTTTATATGGTGTATAGGTCATAATAGGAGCTTTCTGCGCCAACAGCTTTCCTTGAAATTTTCGGACCAAAAGTCACCATATCGGCCTCACCTTTTTTTATCCACCAAAACTATGTTGTTTTCGCTCAAATGTATCCCAACCATGTTTATATGGTTTAAAGGTCATAATGGGAGCATTGTGCTCGAAAAGCTTTCCGTGAAATTTTCGGACCAAAAGTGACAATATCGGCGTCACCTTTCTTTATCCACCAAAACTGTGCTGTTTTCGCTCAAATATGTCCCAAAGATGTTTATATGGTGTATAGGTCATAATAGGAGCTTTCTGCGCCAAAAACATTCCTTGAAATTTTCGGACCAAAAGTGACCATATCGGCCTCACATTTCTTTATCCACCAAAACTGTTTTGTTTTCGCTCAAATGTATCCTAACCATGTTTATATGGTTTATAGGTCATAATGGGAGAATTATGCACGAAAAGCTTTCCGTGAAATTTTCGGACCAAAAGTGACAATATCGGCCTCACCTTTCTTTATCCACCAAAACTGTGTTGTTTTCGCTAAAATATGGCCAAAACATGTTTAGATGGGGTATATGTCATAATAGGAGGTTTCTGCGCAAAAAGCTTTCAGTGAAATTTTCGGACCAAAAGTAACCATATCAGCGTCACCTTTCTTTTTCCACCAAAACATTGTTGTTTTCGCTCAAATGTGTCCCAAACATGTTTATATGGTTTATAGGTCGTAATGGGAGCATTGTGCGCGAAAAAGCTTTCCGTGAAATTTTCGGACCAAAAGTGACCATATCGGCGTCACCTTTCTTTGTCCACCAAAACTGTGTTGTTTTCACTCAAATGTGTTCCAAACATTTTTATGTGGTGTATAGGTCATAATAGATGCTTTCTGCGCCCAAAGCTTTCCTTGAAATTTCGGACCAAAAGTAACCATATCGGCGTCACCTTTCTTTATCCACCAAAACTGTGTTGTTTTTTCTCAAATGTGTCCCAAAGATGTTTATATGGTGTGTAGGTCATAATAGGAGCTTTCTGCGCCAACAACTTTCCTTGAAATTTTCGGACCAAAAGTCACCATATCGGCCTCACCTTTCTTTATCCACCAAAACTATGTTGTTTTCGCTCAAATATATCCCAACCATGTTTATATGGTTTATAGGTCATAATGGGAGAATTGTGCACGAAAAGCTTTCCGTGAAATTTTCGGACCAAAAGTAACCATATCGGCGTCACCTTTCTTTATCCACCAAAACTGTGTTGTTTTCGCTCAAATGCATCCCAAAGATGTTTATATGGTGTATAGGTCATAATAGGAGCTTTCTGCGCCAACAGCTTTCCTTGAAACTTTCGGACCAAAATTCACCATATCGGCCTCACCTTTCTTTATCCACCAAAACTATGTTGTTTTCGCTCAAATGTATCCCAACCATGTTTATATGGTTTAAAGGTCATAATGGGAGCATTGTGCTCGAAAAGCTTTCCGTGAAATTTTCGGACCAAAAGTGACAATATCGGCGTCACCTTCCTTTATCCACCAAAACTGTGCTGTTTTCGCTCAAATATGTCCCAAAGATGTTTATATGGTGGTGTATAGTTCATAATAGGAGCTTTCTGCGCCAAAAACTTTCCTTGAAATTTTTGGACCAAAAGTGACCATATCGGCCTCACATTTCTTTATCCACCAAAACTGTTTAGTTTTCGCTCAACTGTATCCTAACCATGTTTATATGGTTTATAGGTCATAATGGGAGAATTATGCACGAAAAGCTTTCCGTGAAATTTTCGGACCAAAAGTGACAATATCGGCGTCACCTTTCTTTATCCACCAAAACTGTGTTGTTTTCGCTAAAATATGGCCAAAACATGTTTAGATGGGGTATATGTCATAATAGGAGGTTTCTGCGCAAAAAGCTTTCAGTGAAATTTTCGGACCAAAAGTAACCATATCAGCGTCACCTTTCTTTTTCCACCAAAACATTGTTGTTTTCGCTCAAATGTGTCCCAAACATGTTTATATGGTTTATAGGTCGTAATGGGAGCATTGTGCCCGAAAAAGCTTTCCGTGAAATTTTCGGACCAAAAGTGACCATATCGGCGTCACCTTTCTTTGTCCACCAAAACTGTGTTGTTTTCACTCAAATGTGTTCCAAACATGTTTATGTGGTGTATAGGTCATAATAGATGCTTTCTGCGCCCAAAGCTTTCCTTGAAATTTCGGACCAAAAGTAACCATATCGGCGTCACCTTTCTTTATCCACCAAAATTGTGTTGTTTTCGCTCAAATGTGTCCAAAACATGTTTATATGGTGTATAGCTCATAATAGGAGCTTTCTGCGCAAAAAGCTTTCCGTGAAATTTTCGGACCAAAAGTAACCATATCAGCGTCACCTTTCTTTATCCACCAAAATTGTGTTGTTTTCGCTCAAATGTGTCCCAAACAAGTTTATATGGTTTATAGGTCATAATGGGAGCGTTGTGCGCGAAAAGCTTTCCATGAAATTTTTAAACCAAAAGTGACCATATCGGCGTCACCTTTCTTTATCTACCAAAACTGTGTTGTTTTCGCTAAAATATGTCGCAAACATGTTTATATGGTTAATAGGTCATAATTGGAGCATTGTGCGTGAAAAGCTTTCCGTGTAATTTTCGGACCAAAAGTGACCATATCGGCGTCACCTTTCTTTATCCAACAAAACCGTGTTGTTATCGCTCTAATGTGTTCCAAACATGTTTATATGGTGTATAGGTTATAATTGAAGCTTTCTGCGCCAAAAGCTTTCCTTGAAATTTTCGGACCAAAAGTGACCAAATCGGCGTACCTTTCTTTATCCACCAAAACTGTGTTGTTTTCGCTCAAATGTGTTCCAAACATGTTTATATGGTGTATAGGTCATAATAGGAGCTTTCTCTCTTCAAGTCATAATAGGAGCTTTCTGCGCGAAATGCTTTCAATGTAATTTTCGGATAAAAAGTGACCATATCGGCATCACTTTTCTTTATCCACCAAAACTGTGTTGTTTTTGCTCAAATGTGTCCTAAACATGTTTATATGGTGTATAGGTCATAATAGGAGCTGTCTGCGCAAAAAGCTTTCTTTGAAATTTTCGGACCAAAAGTGACCATATCGGCGTCACCTTTCTTTATCCACCAAAACGGTGTTGTTTTCGCTCAAATGTGTCGCAAACATGTTTATATGGTTTATAGGTCATAATGGGAGCATTGTGCGTGAAAAGCTTTCCGTATAATTTTTGGACCAAAAGTGACCATATCGGCGTCACGCTTCTTTATCCACCAAAACTGTGTTGTTTTCGCTTAAATGTGTCCCAACACATGTTTATATGGTTTATAGGTCATAATGGGAGCATTGTGCGCGAAAAGCTTTCCGTGAAATTTTCGGACCAAAAGTGACCATATCGGCGTCACCTTTCTTTGTCCACCAAAACTGTGTTGTTTTCGCTCAAATGTGTTCCAAACATGTTTATGTGGTGTATAGGTCATAATAGATGCTTTCTGCGCCGAAAGATTTCCTTGAAATTTCGGACCAAAAGTAACCATATCGGCGTCACCTTTCTTTATCCACCAAAATTGTGTTGTTTTCGCTCAAATGTGTCCAAAACATGTTTATATGGTGTATAGGTCATAATAGGAGCTTTATGCGCAAAAAGCTTTCCGCCAAATTTTCGGACCAAAAGTCACCATATCACTGTCACCTTTCTTTATCCACCAAAACTGTGTTGTTTTCGCTCAAATGTGTCCCAAAGATGTTTATTTGGTGTATAGGCCATAATAGGAGCTTTATGCGCTAAAAGCTTTCCTTGAAATCTTCGGACCAAAAGTGACCATATCGGCGTCACCTTTTTTTATCCTCCAAAACCGTGTCGTTTATGCTCAAATGTGTCCCAAACATGTTTATATGGTTTATAGGTCATAATGGGAGAATTGTGTGCGAAAAGCTTTTTGTGAAATTTTCGGACAAAAAGTGACCATATCGACGTCACCTTTCTTTATCCACCAAAATTGTGTTGTTTTCGCTCAAATGTGTCCCAAACAAGTTTATATGGTTTATAGGTCATAATGGGAGCGTTGTGCGCGAAAAGCTTTCCATGAAATTTTTAAACCAAAAGTGACCATATCGGCATCACCTTTCTTTATCCACCAAAACTGTGTTGTTTTCGCTAAAATGTGTCGCAAACATGTTTATATGGTTAATAGGTCATAATTGGAGCATTGTGCGTGAAAAGCTTTCCGTGTAATTTTCGGACCAAAAGTGACCATATCGGCGTCACCTTTCTTTATCCAACAAAACCGTGTTGTTATCGCTCTAATGTGTTCCAGACATGTTTATATGGTGTATAGGTTATAATTGAAGCTTTCTGCGCCAAAAGCTTTCCTTGAAATTTTCGGACCAAAAGTGACCAAATCGGCGTACCTTTCTTTATCCACCAAAACTGTGTTGTTTTCGCTCAAATGTGTTCCAAACATGTTTATATGGTGTATAGGTCATAATAGGAGCTTTCTCTCTTCAAGTCATAATAGGAGCTTTCTGCGCGAAATGCTTTCAATGTAATTTTCGGATAAAAAGTGACCATATCGGCATCACTTTTCTTTATCCACCAAAACTGTGTTGTTTTTGCTCAAATGTGTCCTAAACATGTTTATATGGTGTATAGGTTATAATAGGAGCTTTTTGTGCCAAAAGCTTTCCTTAAAATTTTCGGACCAAAAGTGACCATATCGGCGTCACTTTTCTTTATCCATCAAAACTGTGTTGTTTTCGCTCAAATGTGTCCTAAACATGTTTATATGGTGTATAGGTCATAATAGGAGCTGTCTGCGCAAAAAGCTTTCTTTGAAATTTTCGGACCAAAAGTGACCATATCGGCGTCACCTTTCTTTATCCACCAAAACGGTGTTGTTTTCGCTCAAATGTGTCGCAAACATGTTTATATGGTTTATAGGTCATAATGGGAGCATTGTGCGTGAAAAGCTTTCCGTATAATTTTTGGACCAAAAGTGACCATATCGGCGTCACCCTTCTTTATCCACCAAAACTGTGTTGTTTTCGCTCAAATGTGTCCCAACACATGTTTATATGGTTTATAGGTCATAATGGGAGCATTGTGCGCGAAAAGCTTTCCGTGAAATTTTCGGACCAAAAGTGACCATATCGGCGTCACCTTTCTTTGTCCACCAAAACTGTGTTGTTTTCGCTCAAATGTGTTCCAAACATGTTTATGTGGTGTATAGGTCATAATAGATGCTTTCTGCGCCGAAAGATTTCCTTGAAATTTCGGACCAAAAGTAACCATATCGGCGTCACCTTTCTTTATCCACCAAAATTGTGTTGTTTTCGCTCAAATGTGTACAAACCATGTTTATATGGTGTATAGGTCATAATAGGAGCTTTATGCGCAAAAAGCTTTCCGTCAAATTTTCGGACCAAAAGTCACCATATCACTGTCACCTTTCTTTATCCACCAAAACTGTGTTGTTTTCGCTCAAATGTGTCCCAAAGATGTTTATTTGGTGTATAGGCCATAATAGGAGCTTTATGCGCTAAAAGCTTTCCTTGAAATTTTCGGACCAAAAGTGACCATATCGGCGTCACCTTTTTTTATCCTCCAAAACCGTGTCGTTTATGCTCAAATGTGTCCCAAACATGTTTATATGGTTTATAGGTCATAATGGGAGAATTGTGTGCGAAAAGCTTTTTGTGAAATTTTCGGACAAAAAGTGACCATATCGACGTCACCTTTCTTTATCCACCAAAATTGTGTTGTTTTCGCTCAAATGTGTCCCAAACAAGTTTATATGGTTTATAGGTCATAATGGGAGCGTTGTGCGCGAAAAGCTTTCCATGAAATTTTTAAACCAAAAGTGACCATATCGGCGTCACCTTTCTTTATCCACCAAAACTGTGTTGTTTTCGCTCAAATGTGTCGCAAACATGTTTATATGGTTAATATGTCATAATTGGAGCATTGTGCGCGAAAAGCTTTCCGTGTAATTTTCGGACCAAAAGTGACCATATCGGCGTTACCTTTCTTTATTCAAAAAAACCGTGTTGTTATCGCTCAAATGTGTTCCAAACATGTTTATATGGTGTATAGGTTATAATAGAAGCTTTCTGCGCCAAAAGCTTTCGTTGAAATTTTCGGACCAAAAGTGACCAAATCGGCGTCACCTTTCTTTATCCACCAAAACTGTGTTGTTTTCGCTCAAATGTGTTCCAAACATGTTTATATGGTGTATAGGTCATAATATGAGCTTTCTGCGCGAAATGCTTTCAATGTAATTTTCGGATAAAAAGTGACCATATCGGCATCACTTTTCTTTATCCACCAAAACTGTGTTGTTTTCGCTCAAATGTGTCCTAAACATGTTTATATGGTGTATAGGTCATAATAGGAGCTTTTTGCGCCAAAAGCTTTCCTTGAAATTTTCGGACCAAAAGTGACCATATCGGCGTCACTTTTCTTTATCCACCAAAACTGTGTTGTTTTCGGTCAAATGTGTCCTAAACATGTTTATATGGTGTATAGGTCATAATAGGAGCTTTCTGCGCAAAAAGCTTTCCGTGAATTTTTCAGACCAAAAGTAACCATATCGGCGTCACCTTTCTTTATCCACCAAAACTATGTTGTTTTAGCTGAAATGTGTCCAAAACATGTTTACAGGGTGTATCGGTCATAATAGGAGCTTTCTGCGCCAAAAGCTTTCCATGAAATTTTCGGACCAAAAGTGACCATATCGGCGTCACCTTTCTTTATCCACCAAAACTGTGTTGTTTTCGCTCAAATGTGTTCCAAACATGTTTATATGGTGTATAGGTCATAATAGGAGCTTTCTCTCTTCAAGTCATAATAGGAGCTTTCTGCGCGTAATGCTTTCCGTGTAATTTTCGAAACAAAAAGTGACCATATCGGCGTCACCTTTCTTTATCCACCAAAACTGTGTTGCTTTCTCTCAAATGTGTCCTAAACATGTTTATATGGTGTATAGGTCATAATAGGAGCTTTATGCGCACAAAGCTTTCCGTGAAATTTTCAGACCAAAAGTAACCATATCGGTGTCACCTTTGTTTATCCACCAAAACTGTGTTGTTTTCGCTCAAATGTGTCGCAAACATGTTTTTATAGTTTATAGTCGTAATTGGAGCATTGTGCGCGACAAGCTTTTCGTGAAATTTCGGAACAAAAGTGACCATATCGGCATCACCTTTCTTTGTCCACCAAAATTGTGTTGTTTTCGCTAAAATGTGTTCCAAACATGTTTATATGGTGTATAGGTCATAATAGGAGCTTTCTCTCTTCAAGTCATAATAGGAGCTTTCTCTCTTCAAGTCATAATAGGAGCTTTCTCTCTTCAAGTCATAATAAGAGCTTTCTGCGCGTAATGCTTTCCGTGTAATTTTCGGAAAAAAGTGACCATATCGGCGTCACCTTTCTTTATCCACCAAAACTATTTTGTTTTCTCTCAAATGTATCCCAAACATGTTTATATGGTGTATAGGTCATAATAGGAGCTTTCTGCGCGAAAAGCTTTCCTAGAAATTTTCGGACCAAAAGTGACCATATCGGCCTTACCTTTCTTTATCCACTAAAACTGTGTTGTTTTCGCTCAAATGTATCCCAAACATGTTTATATGGTTTATAGGTCATAATGGGAGAATTGTGCACGAATAGCTTTCCGTGAAATTTTCGGACCAAAAGTGACAATATCGGCGTCACCTTTCTTTATCACCAAATATGTGTCGTTTTCGCTCAAATGTGTCCACAACATGTTTAGATGGGGTATATGTCATAATAGGAACTTTCTGCGCAAAAAGCTTTACGTGAAATTTTCGGACCAAAAGTAACCATATCGGCGTCACCTAACTTTATCCAGCAAAACTGTGTTGTTTTCGCTCAAATGTGTCGCAAACATGTTTATATGGTTTATTGGTCATAATTGGAGCATTGTGCGCGAAAAGCTTCCCGTGTAATTTTCGGACCAAAAGTGACCATATCGGCGCCAAAACTGTGTTGTTATCGCTCAAATGTGTTCCACACATGTTTATATGGTGTATAGGTTATAAGAGGAGCTTTCTGCGCCAAAAGCTATCCTTGAAATTTTCGGACCAAAAGTGACCAAATCGGCATCACCTTTCTTTATCCACCAAAACTGTGTTGTTTTCGCTCAAATGTGTTCCAAACATGTTTATATGGTATATAGGTCATAATAGGAGCTTTCTCTCTTCAAGTCATAATAGGAGCTTTCTGCGCGAAATGCTTTCAATGTAATTTTCGGACCAAAAGTGACCATATCGGCGTCACTTTTCTTTATCCACCAAAATTGTGTTGTTTTCACTCAAATGTGTCCTAAACATGTTTCGCTCAAATGTGTCCCAAACATGTTTATATGGTTTATAGGTCAAAATTGGACCATTGTGCATTAAAAGCTTTTCGTGAAATTTTCGGACCAAAAGTGACCATATCGGCATCACCTTTCTTTGTCCGCCAAAATTGTGTTGATTTCGCTAAAATGTGTTCCAAACATGTTTATATGGTGAATAGGTCATAATAAGAGCCTTCTGCGCGTAAAGCTTTCAGTGTAATTTTCGGAACAAAAGTAACCATATCGGTGTCACCTTTGTTTATCCACCAAAACTGTGTTTTTTTCGCTCAAATGTGTCGCAAACATGTTTATATGGTTTATAGGTCATAATTGGAGCATTGTGCGCGAAAAGCTTTCCGTGTAATTTTCGGACCAAAAGTGACCATATCGGCGTCACCTTTCTTTATCCACCAAAACTGTGTTGTTTTCGCTCAAATGTGTCCCAAACATGTTTATATGGTGTATAGGTCATAATTGAAGGTTTCTGCGCAAAAAGATTTTCGTGAAATTTTAGGACCAAAAGTAACCATATCGACGTCACAATTCTTTATCCACAAAAACTATTTTGTTTTCGCTCAAATGTGTCCCAAACATGTTTATATGGTTTATAGGTCATAATGGGAGCATTGTGCGCGAAAAGCTTTTCGTGAAATTTTCGGACCAAAAGTGACCATATCGGTATCACCTTTCTTTGTCCACCAAAATTGTGTTGTTTTCGCTAAAATGTGTTCCAAACATGTTTATATGGTGTATAGGTCATAATAGGAGCTTTCGCTCTTCAAGTCATAATAGGAGCTTTCTGCGCGTGATGCTTTCCGTGTAATTTTCGGAAAAAAGTGACCATATCGGCGTCACCTTTCTTTATCCACCAAAACTGTGTTGTTTTCTCTCAAATGTGTCCCAAACATGTTTATATGGTGTATAGGTCATAATAGGAGCTTTCTGCGCGAAAAGCTTTCCTTGAAATTTTCGGACCAAAAGTGACCATATCGGCCTTACCTTTCTTTATCCATTAAAACTGTGTTGTTTTCGCTCAAATGTATCCCAACCATGTTTATATGGTTTATAGGTCATAATGGGAGAATTGTGCACGAAAACCTTTCCGTGAAATTTTCGGACCAAAAGTGACAATATCGGCGTCACCTTTCTTTATCACCAAATCCGTGTTGTTTTCGATCAAATGTGTCCAAAACATGTTTATATGGGGTATATGTCATAATAGGACCTTTCTGCGCAAAAAGCTTTCCGTGAAATTTTCGGACCAAAAGTAACCATATCGGCGTCACCTTTCTTTATCCACTAAAACTGTGTTGTTTTCGCTCAAATGTGTCCCAAAGATGTTTATATGGTGTATAGGTCATAATAGGAGCTTTCTGCGCCAAAAGCATTTCTTAAAATTTTTGCACCAAAAGTAACCATATCGGCGTCACCTTTCTTTATCCACGAAAATTGTGTTGTTTTTGCTCAAATGTGTCCCAAACATGTTTATATGGTGTATAGGTCATAATAGGAGCTTTCTGCGCCAAAAGCTTTCCTTGAAATTTTCGGACCAAAAGTGACCATATCGGTGTCACCTTACTTTATCCACCAAAACTGTGTTGTTTTCGCTCAAATGTGTCGCAAACATGTTTATATGGTTTATTGGTCATAATTGGAGCATTGTGCGCGAAAAGCTTTCCGTGTAATTTTCGGACCAAAAGTGACCATATCGGCGTCACCTTTCTTTATCACCCAAAACTGTGTTGTTTTCGCTCAAATGTGTCCCAAAGATGTTTATATGGTGTATAGGTCATAATAGGAGCTTTCTGCGCCAAAAGCATTTCTTGAAATTTTCGCACCAAAAGTAACCATATCGGCGTCACCTTTCTTTATCCACGAAAATTGTGTTGTTTTTGCTCAAATGTGTCCCAAACATGTTTATATGGTCTATAGGTCATAATAGGAGCTTTCTGCGCCAAAAGCATTCCTTGAAATTTTCGTACCAAAAGTGACCAAATCGGCGTCACCTTTCTTTGTCCACCAAAACTGTGTTGTTTTCGCTCAAATGTGTTCCAAACATTTTTATATGACATATAGGTCATAATAGGAGCTTTCTCTCTTCAAGTCAAAATAGGAGCTTTTTGCGCGAAATGCTTTCAATGTAATTTTCGGACCAAAAGTGACCATAACGGCGTCACTTTTTTGTATCCACCAAAATTGTTTTGTTTTCACTCAAATGTGTCCTAAACATGTTTATATAGTGTATAGGTCATAATAGGAGCTGTCTGCGCAAAAAGCTTTCCTTGAAATTTTCGGACCAAAAGTGACCATATCGACGTAACCTTTCTTTATCCACCAAAACTGTGTTGTTTTCGCTCAAATGTGTCGCAAACATGTTTATATGGTTTATAGGTCATAATGGGAGCATTGTGCGCGAATAGCTTTCCGTGTAATTTTCGGACCAAAAGTGACCATATCGGCGTCACCCTTCTTTATCCACCAAAACTGTGTTGTTTTCGCTCAAATGTGTCCAAAACATGTTTATATGGTGTATAGGTCATAATAGGAGCTTTCTGCGCAAAAAGCTTTCCGTGAAATTTTCAGACCAAAAGTAACCATATCGGCGTCACCTTTCTTTATCCACCAAAACTGTGTTGTTTTAGCTGAAATGTGTCCCAAACATTTTATATGGTGTATCGGTCATAATAGGAGCTTTCTGCGCCAAAAGCTTTCCATGAAATTTTGGGACCAAAAGTGACCATATCGGCGTCACTTTTCTTTATCCACCAAAATTGTTTTGTTTTCACTCAAATGTGTCCCAAATATGTTTCTATGGTGTATAGGTCATAATAGGAGCTTTCTGCGCCAAAAGCTTTCCTTGAAATTTTCGGACCAAAAGTGACCATATCGGCCTTACCTTTCTTTATCCATTAAAACTGTGTTGTTTTCGCTCAAATGTATCCCATCCATGTTTATATGGTTTATAGGTCATAATGGGAGAATTGTGCACGAAAACCTTTCCGTGAAATTTTCGGACCAAAAGTGACAATATCGGCGTCACCTTTCTTTATCACCAAATCCGTGTTGTTTTCGCTCAAATGTGTCCAAAACATGTTTATATGGGGTATATGTCATAATAGGAGCTTTCTGCGCAAAAAGCTTTCCGTGAAATTTTCGGACCAAAAGTAACCATATCGGCGTCACCTTTCTTTATCCAGTAAAACTGTGTTGTTTTCGCTCAAATGTGTCCCAAAGATGTTTATATGGTGTATAGGTCATAATAGGAGCTTTCTGCGCCAAAGGCATTTCTTGAAATTTTCGCACCAAAAGTAACCATATCGGCGTCACCTTTCTTTATCCACGAAAATTGTGTTGCTTTCGCTCAAATGTGTCCCAAACATGTTTATATGGTCTATAGGTCATAATAGGAGCTTTCTGCGCCAAAAGCTTTCCTTGAAATTTTCGGACCAAAAGTGACCAAATCGGCGTCACCTTTCTTTGTCCACCAAAACTGTGTTGTTTTCGCTCAAATGTGTTCCAAACATTTTTATATGACATATAGGTCATAATAGGAGCTTTCTCTCTTCAAGTCAAAATAGGAGCTTTTTGCGCGAAATGCTTTCAATGTAATTTTCGGACCAAAAGTGACCATATTGGCGTCACTTTTCTTTATCCACCAAAATTGATTTGTTTTCACTCAAATGTGTCCTAAACATGTTTATATAGTTTATAGGTCATAATAGGAGCTGTCTGCGCAAAAAGCTTTCCTTGAAATTTTCGGACCAAAAGTGACCATATCGGCGTAACCTTTCTTTATCCACCAAAACTGTGTTGTTTTCGCTCAAATGTGTCGCAAACATGTTTATATGGTTTATTGGTCATAATTGGAGCATTGTGCGCGAAAAGCTTTCCGTGTAATTTTCGGACCAGAAGTGACCATATCGGCGTCACCTTTCTTTATCACCCAAAACTGTGTTGTTTTCGCTCAAATGTGTCCCAAAGATGTTTATATGGTGTATAGGTCATAATAGGAGCTTTCTGCGTCAAAAGCATTTCTTGAAATTTTCGCACCAAAAGTAACCATATCGGCGTCACCTTTCTTTATCCACGAAAATTGTGTTGTTTTTGCTCAAATGTGTCCCAAACATGTTTATATGGTCTATAGGTCATAATAGGAGCTTTCTGCGCCAAAAGCTTTCCTTGAAATTTTCGGACCAAAAGTGACCAAATCGGCGTCACCTTTCTTTGTCCACCAAAACTATGTTGTTTTCGCTCAAATGTGTTCCAAACATTTTTATATGACATATAGGTCATAATAGGAGCTTTCTCTCTTCAAGTCAAAATAGGAGCTTTTTGCGCGAAATGCTTTCAATGTAATTTTCGGACCAAAAGTGACCATATCGGCGTCAGTTTTCTTTATCCACCAAAATTGTTTTATTTTCACTCAAATGTGTCCTAAACATGTTTATATAGTGTATAGGTCATAATAGGAGCTGTCTGCGCAAAAAGATTTCCTTGAAATTTTCGGACCAAAAGTGACCATATCGGCGTAACCTTTCTTTATCCACCAAAACTGTGTTGTTTTCGCTCAAATGTGTCGCAAACAGGTTTATATGGTTTATAGGTCATAATGGGAGCATTGTGCGCGAATAGCTTTCCGTGTAATTTTCGGACCAAAAGTGACCATATCGGCGTCACCCTTCTTTATCCACCAAAACTGTGTTGTTTTCGCTCAAATGTGTCCAAAACATGTTTATATGGTGTATAGGTCATAATAGGAGCTTTCTGCGCAAAAAGCTTTCCGTGAAATTTTCAGACCAAAAGTAACCATATCGGCGTCACCTTTCTTTATCCACCAAAACTGTGTTGTTTTAGCTAAATGTGTCCCAAACATTTTATATGGTGTATCGGTCATAATAGGAGCTTTCTGCGCCAAAAGCTTTCCATGAAATTTTGGGACCAAAAGTGACCATATCGGCGTCACTTTTCTTTATCCACCAAAATTGTTTTGTTTTCACTCAAATGTGTCCCAAACATGTTTATATGGTGTATAGGTCATAATAGGAGCTTTCTGCGCCATAAGCTTTCCTTGAAATTTTCGGACCAAGAGTGACCATATCGGCGTCACCTTACTTTATCCACCAAAACTGTGTTGTTTTCGCTCAAATGTGTCGCAAAGATGTTTATATGGTTTATAGGTCATAATGGGAGCATTGTGCGCGAATAGCTTTCCGTGTAATTTTCGGACCAAAAGTGACCATATCGGCGTCACCCTTCTTTATCCACCAAAACTGTGTTGTTTTCGCTCAAATGTGTCCAAAACATCTTTATATGGTGTATAGGTCATAATAAGAGCTTTCTGCGCAAAAAGCTTTCCTTGAAATTTTCGGACCAAAACTGACCATATCGGCGTTACCTTACTTTATCCACCAAAACTGTGTTGTTTTCGCTCAAATGTGTCGCAAACATGTTTATATGGTTTATTGGTCATAATTGGAGCATTGTGCGCGAAAAGCTTTCCGTGTAATTTTTGGACCAAAAGTGACCATATCGGCGTCACCTTTATTTATCCACCAAAACTGTGTTGTTATCGCTCAAATGTGTCCCAAACATGTTTATATGGTGTATAGGTTATAAGAGGAGTTTTCTGCGCCAAAAGCTTTCCTTGAAATTTTCGGACCAAAAGTGAACTTATCGGCGTCACCTTTCTTTATCCACCAAAACTGTGTTGTTTTCGTTCAAATGTGTTCCAAACATTTTTATATGGCATATAGGTCATAATAGGAGCTTTCTCTCTTCAAGTCATAATAGGAGCTTTTTGCGCAAAATGCTTTCAATGTAATTTTCGGACCTAAAGTGACCATATCGGCGTCACTTTTCTATATCCACCAAAATTGTGTTGTTTTCACTCAAATGTGTCCTAAACATGTTTATATGGTGTATAGGTCATAATAGGAGCCGTCTGTGCAAAAAGCTTTCCTTGAAATTTTCGGACCAAAAGTGACCATATCGGCGTAACCTTTCTTTATCCACCAAAACTGTGTTGGTTTCGCTCAAATGTGTCGCAAACATGTTTATATGGTTTATAGGTCATAATGTGAGCATTGTGCGCGAAAAGCTTTCCGTGTAATTTTCGGACCAAAAGTGACCATATCGGCGTCACCCTTCTTTATCCACCAAAACTGTGTTGTTTTCGCTCAAATGTGTCCAAAACATGTTTATATGGTGTATAGGTCATAATAGGAGCTTTCTGCGCAAAAAGCTTTCCGTGAAATTTTCAGACCAAAAGTAACCATATCGGCGTCACCTTTCTTTATCCACCAAAACTGTGTTGTTTTAGCTGAAATGTGTCCCAAACATGTTTATATGGTGTATCGGTCATAGGAACTTTCTGCGCCAAAAGCTTTCCATGAAATTTTCGGACCAAAAGTTACCATATCGGCGTCACCTTTCTTTATCCACCAAAACTGTGTTGTTTTCGCTCAAATGTGTCCCTAAGATGTTTATATGGTGTATAGGTCATAATAGGAGCTTTCTGCGCCAAAAGCATTCCTTGATATTTTCGCACCAAAAGTAACCATATCGGCGTCACCTTTCTTTATCCACCAAAATTGTGTTGTTTTTGCTCAAATGTGTCCCAAACATGTTTATATGGTGTATAGGTCATAATAGGAGCTTTCTGCGCCAAAAGCTTCCCTTGAAATTTTCGGGCCAAAAGTGACCATATCGGCGTCACCTTACTTTATCCACCAAAATTGTGTAGTTTTCGCTCAAATGTGTCGCAAACATGTTTATATGGTTTATTGGTCATAATTGGAGCATTATGCGCGAAAAGCTTTCCGTGTAATTTTCAGACCAAAAGTAACCATATCGGCGTCACCTTTCTTTATCCACCAAAACTGTGTTGTTTTAGCTGAAATGTGTCCCAAACATGATTATATGGTGTATCGGTCATAATAGGAGCTTTCTGCGCCAAAAGCTTTCCATGAAATTTTCGGTCCAAAAGTGACCATATCGGCGTCACCTTTCTTTATCCACCAAAACTGTGTTGTTTTCGCTCAAATGTGTCCCAAAGATGTTTATATGGTGTATAGGTCATAATAGGAGCTTTCTGCGCCAAAAGCATTCCCTGAAATTTTCGCACCAAAAGTAACGAAATCGGCGTCACCTTTCTTTATCCTCCATAATTGTGTTGTTTTTGCTCAAATGTGTCCTAAACATGTTTATATGGTGTATAGGTCATAATTGGAGCTTTCTGCGCCAAAAGCTTTCCTTGAAATTTTCTGACCAAAAGTGACCATATCGGCGTCACCTTACTTTATCCACCAAAACTGTGTTGTTTTCGCTCAAATGTGTCGCAAACATGTTTATATGGTTTATTGGTCATAATTGGAGCATTGTGCGCGAAAAGCTTTCCGTGTAATTTTCGGACCAAAAGTAACCATATCGGCGTCACCTTTCTTTATCCACAAAAACTGTGTTGTTATCGCTCAAATGTGTCCCAAACATGTTTATATGGTGTAGAGGTTATAAGAGGAGCTTTCTGCGCCAAAAGCTTTCCTTGAAATTTTCGGACCAAAAGTGACCATATCGGCGTCACTTTTCTTTATCCACCAAAATTTTGTTGTTTTCACTCAAATGTGTCCTAAACATGTTTATATGGTGTATAGGTCATAATAGGAGCTGTCTGTGCAAAAAGCTTTCCTTGAAATTTTCGGACCAAAAGTGACCATAACGGCGTAACCTTTCTTTATCCACCAAAACTGTGTTGTTTTCGCTCAAATGTGTCACAAACATGTTTATATGGTTTATAGGTCATAATGGGAGCATTGTGCGCGAAAAGCTTTCCGTGTAATTTTCGGACCAAAAGTGACCATATCGGCGTCACCCTTCTTTATCCACAAAAACTGTGTTGTTTTCGCTCAAATGTGTCCAAAACATGTTTATATGGTGTATAGGTCATAATAGGAGCTTTCTGCGCAAAAAGCTTTCCATGAAATTTTCGGACCAAAAGTTACCATATCGGCGTCACCTTTCTTTATCCACCAAAACTGTGTTGTTTTCGCTCAAATGTGTCCCAAAGATGTTTATATGGTGTATAGGTCATAACAGGAGCTTTCTGCGCCAAAAGCATTCCTTGAAATTTTCGCACCAAAAGTAACCATATCGGCGTCACCTTTCTTTATCCACCAAAATTGTGTTGTTTTTGCTCAAATGTGTCCCAAACATGTTTATATGGTGTATAGGTCATAATAGGAGCTTTCTGCGCCAAAAGCTTTCCTTGAAATTTTCAGACCAAAAGTGACCATATCGGCGTCACCTTACTTAATCCACCAAAACTGTGTTGTTTTCGCTCAAATGTGTCGCAAACATGTTTATATGGTTTATTGGTCATAATTGGAACATTGTGCGCGAAAAGCTTTCCGTGTAATTTTCGGACCAAAAGTGACCATATCGGCGTCACCCTTCTTTATCCACAAAAATTGTGTTGTTTTCGCTCAAATGTGTCCAAAACACGTTTATATGGTGTATAGGTCATAATAGGAGCTTTCTGCGCAAAAAGCTTTCCGTGATATTTTCAGACCAAAAGTAACCATAGCGGCGTCACCTTTCTTTATCCACCAAAACTGTGTTGTTTTAGCTGAAATGTGTCCCAAACATGTTTATATGGTGTATCGGTCATAATAGGAGCTTTCTGCGCCAAAAGCTTTCCTTGAAATTTTCGGACCAAAAGTGACCATATCGGCGTCACCTTTCTTTATCCACCAAAACTGTGTTGTTTTCGTTCAAATGTGTCCCAAAGATGTTTATATGGTGTATAGGTCATAATAGGAGCTTTCTGCGCCAAAAGCATTCCTTGAAATTTTCGCACAAAAAGTAACCATATCGGCGACACCTTTCTTTATCGACCAAAATTGTGTTGTTTTTGCTTAAATGTGTCCCAAACATGTTTATATGGTGTATAGGTCATAATAGGAGCTTTCTGCGCCAAAAGCTTTCCTTGAAATTTTCGGACCAAAAGTGACCAAATCGACGTCACCTTTCTTTATCCACCAAAACTGTGTTGTTTTCGCTCAAATGTGTTCCAAACATTTTTATATAGCATATAGGTCATAATAGGAGCTTTCTCTCTTCATGTCATAATAGGAGCTTTTTGCGCGAAATGCTTTCAATGTAATTTTCGGACCAAAAGTGACCATATCGGCGTCACTTTTCTTTATCCACCAAAATTGTGTTGTTTTCACTCAAATGTGTCCTAAACATGTTTATATAGTGTATAGGTCATAATAGGAGCTCTCTGCGCAAAAAGCTTTCCTTGAAATTTTCGGACCAAAAGTGACCATATCGGCGTAACCTTTCTTTATCCACCAAAACTATGTTGTTTTCGCTCAATGTGTCGCAAACATGTTTATATGGCTTATAGGTCATAATGGGAGCATTGTGCGCGAAAAGCTTTCCGTGTAATTTTCGGACCAAAAGTGACCATATCGGCGTCACCCTTCTTTATCCACCAAAAATGTGTTGTTTTCGCTCAAATGTGTCCAAAACATGTTTATATGGTGTATAGGTCATAATAGGAGCTTTCTGCGCAAAAAGCTTTCCGTGAAATTTTCAGACCAAAAGTAACCATATCGGCGTCACCTTTGTTTATCCACCAAAACTGTGTTGTTTTAGCTGAAATGTATCCCAAACATGTTTATATGGTGTATCGGTCATAATAGAAGCTTTCTGCGCCAAAAGCTTTCCATGAAATTTTCGGACCAAAAGTGACCATATCGGCGTCACCTTTCTTTATCCACCAAAACTGTGTTGTTTTCGCTCAAATGTGTCCCAAAGATGTTTATATGGTGTATAGGTCATAATAGGAGCTTTCTGCGCCAAAAGCATTACTTGAAATTTTCGCACCAAAAGTAACCATATCGGTGTCACCTTTCTTTATCCACCAAAATTGTGTTGTTTTTGCTCAAATGTGTCCCAAACATGTTTATATGGTGTATAGGTCATAATAGGAGCTTTCTGCGCCAAAAGCTTTCCTTGAAATTTTCGCACCAAAAGTGACCATATCGGCGTCACCTTTCTTTATCCACCAAAACTGTGTTGTTTTCGCTCAAATGTGTCCCAAAGATGTTTATATGGTTTATTGGTCATAATTGGAGCATTCTGCGCCAAAAGCTTTCCGTGTAATTTCGGACCAAAAGTAACCATATCGGCGCCACCTTTCTTTATCCACCAATACTGTGTTGTTTTAGCTGAAATGTGTCCCAAACATTTTTATATGGTGTATCGGTCATAATAGGAGCTTTCTCCGCCAAAAGCTTTCCATGAAATTTTCGGACCAAAAGTGACCATATCGGCGTAACCTTTCTTTATCCACCAAAACTGTGTTGTTTTCGCTCAAATGTGTCCCATACATGTTTATATGGTGTATAGGTCATAATAGAAGCTTTCTGCGCAAAAAGATTTCCGTGAAATTTTAGGACCAAAAGTAACCATATCGACGTCACCATTCTTTATCCACAAAAATTGTTTTGTTTTCGCTCAAATGTGTCCCAAACATGTTTATATGGTTTATAGGTCATAATGGGACCATTGTGCGTGAAAAGCTTTTCGTGAAATTTTCGGTCCAAAAGTGACCATATCGGCATCACCTTTCTTTGTCTGCCAAAATTGTATTGATTTCGCTAAAATGTGTTCCAAACATGTTTATATGGTGAATAAGTCATAATAGGAGCCTTCTACGCGTAAAGCTTTCCGTGTAATTTTCGAAACAAAAGTGACCATATCGGCGTCACCTTTCTTTATCCACCAAAACTGTGTTATTTTGGCTCAAATGTGTCCCAAACATGTTTATATGGTGTATAGGTCATAATAGAAGCTTTCTGCGCAAAAAGATTTTCGTGAAATTTTAGCACCAAAAGTAACCATATCGACGTCACCATTCTTTATCCACCAAAACTGTTTTGTTTTCGCTCAAATGTGTCCCAAACATGTTTATATGGTTTATAGGTCATAATGGGAGCATTGTGCGCAAAAAGCTTTTCGTGAAATTTTCGGACCAAAAGTGACCATATCGGCATCACCTTTCTTTGTCCACCAAAATTGTGTTGCTTTCGCTAAAATGTGTTCCAAACATGTTTATATGGTGTATAGGTCATAATAGGAGGTTTCTCTCTTCAAGTCATAATAGGAGCTTTCTGCGCGTAATGCTTTCCGTGTAATTTTCGGAACAAAAGTGACCATATCGGCGTCACCTTTCTTTATCCACCAAAACTGTGTTGTTTTCTCTCAAATGTGTCCCAAACATGTTTATATGGTGTATATGTCATACTAGGAGCTTTATGCGCACAAAGCTTTCCGTGAAATTTTCGGACCAAAAGTAACCATATCGGCGTCACCTTTGTTTAATCACCAAAACTGTGTTGTTTTCGCTCAAATGTGTCGCAAACATGTTTATATGGTTTATAGGTCATAATTGGAGAATTGTGCGCGAAAAGATTTCCATTTAATTTTCGGACCAAAAGTGACCATATCGGCGTCACCTTTCTTTATCCACCACAACTGTGTTGTTTTCGCTCAAATGTGTCCCAAACATGGTTATATGGTGTATAGGTTATAATAGAAGCTTTCTGCGCAAAACGATTTTCGTGAAATTTTAGGACCAAAAGTAACCATATCGGCGTCACCTTTCTTCATCCTCCAAAAACTGTTTTTTTTTCGCTCAAATGTGTCGTAAACATGTTTATATGGTCTATAAGTCATAATTGGAGCATTGTGTGCGAAAAGCTTTCCGTGTAATTTTCGGACCAAAAGTGACCATATCGGCGTCACCATTCTTTATCCACCAAAACTGTGTTGTTATCGCTCAAATGTGTCCCAAACATGTTTATATGGTGTATAGGTTATAATAGGAGCTTTCTCTCTTCAAGTCATAATAGGAGCTTTCTGCGCGAAATGCTTTCAATTTAATTTTCGGACCAAAAGTGACCATATCGGCGTCGCCTTTCTTTATCCACCAAAACTGTGTTGTTTTCGCTCAAATGTGTCCCAAACATGTTAGGACATAATAGAAGCTTTCTGCGCAAAAAGATTTTCGTGAAATTTTAGGACCAAAAGTAACCTTATCGACGTCACCATTCTTTATCCACCAAAACTGTTTTGTTTTCGCTCAAATGTGTCCCAAACATGTTTATATGGTTTATAGGACATAATGGGAGCATTGTGCGCGAAAAGCTATTCGTGAAATTTTCGGACCAAAAGTGACCATATCGGCATCACCTTTCTTTGTCCACCAAAATTGTGTTGTTTTTGCTAAAATGTGTTCCAAACATGTTTATATGGTGTATAGGTCATAATAGGAGGTTTCTCTCTTCAATTTATAATAGGAGTTGTCTGCGCGTAATGCTTTCCGTGTAACTTTCGGAACAAAAGTGATCATATCGGCGTCACCGTTCTTTATCCACCAAAACTGTGTTGTTTTCTCTCAAATGTGTCCCAAACATGTTTATATGGTGTATGTGTCATACTAGGAGCTTTATGCGCACAAAGCTTTCCGTGAAATTTTCGGACCAAAAGTAACCATATCGGCGTCACCTTTGTTTAATCACCAAAACTGTGTTGTTTTCGCTCAAATGTGTCGCAAACATGTTTATATGGTTTATAGGTCATAATTGGAGCATTGTGCGCGAAAAGCTTTCCATGTAATTTTCGGACCAAAAGTGACCATATCGGCGTCACCTTTCTTTATCCACCAAAACTGTGTTGTTTTCGCTCAAATGTGTTCCAAGCATGTTTATATGGTGTATGGGTCATAATAGAAGCTTTCTGCGCAAAAAGATTTTTGTGAAATTTTAGGACCAAAAGTAACCATATCGGCGTCACCTTTCTTCATCCTCCAAAACTGTGTTGTTTTCGCTCAAATGTGTCGCAAACATGTTTATATGGTCTATAAGTCATAATTGGAGCATTGTGCGCGAAAAGCTTTCCGTGTAATTTTCGGACCAAAAGTGACCATATCGGCGTCACCTTTCTTTATCCACCAAAACTATGTTGTTATCGCTCAAATGTGTCCCAAACATGGTTATATGGTGTATAGGTTATAGTAGGAGCTTTCTCTCTTCAAGTCATAATAGGAGCTTTCTGCGCGAAATGCTTTCAATTTAATTTTCGGACCAAAATTTACCATATCGGCGTCACCTTTCTTTATCCACCAAAACTATGTTGTTATCGCTCAAATGTGTCCCAAACATGGTTATATGGTGTATAGGTTATAGTAGGAGCTTTCTCTCTTCAAGTCATAATAGGAGCTTTCTGCGCGAAATGCTTTCAATTTAATTTTCGGACCAAAATTTACCATATCGGCGTAACCTTTCTTTATCCACCAAAACTGTGTTGTTTTCGCTCAAATGTGTCCCATACATGTTTATATGGTGTATAGGTCATAATAGAAGCTTTCTGCGCAAAAAGATTTCCGTGAAATTTTAGGACCAAAAGTAACCATATCGACGTCACCATTCTTTATCCACAAAAATTGTTTTGTTTTCGCTCAAATGTGTCCCAAACATGTTTATATGGTTTATAGGTCATAATGGGACCATTGTGCGTGAAAAGCTTTTCGTGAAATTTTCGGACCAAAAGTGACCATATCGGCATCACCTTTCTTTGTCCGCCAAAATTGTATTGATTTCGCTAAAATGTGTTCCAAACATGTTTATATGGTGAATAAGTCATAATAGGAGCCTTCTACGCGTAAAGCTTTCCGTGTAATTTTCGAAACAAAAGTGACCATATCGGCGTCACCATTCTTTATCCACCAAAACTGTGTTATTTTGGCTCAAATGTGTCCCAAACATGTTTATATGGTGTATAGGTCATAATAGAAGCTTTCTGCGCAAAAAGATTTTCGTGAAATTTTAGCACCAAAAGTAACCATATCGACGTCACCATTCTTTATCCACCAAAACTGTTTTGTTTTCGCTCAAATGTGTCCCAAACATGTTTATATGGTTTATAGGTCATAATGGGAGCATTGTGCGCAAAAAGCTTTTCGTGAAATTTTCGGACCAAAAGTGACCATATCGGCATCACCTTTCTTTGTCCACCAAAATTGTGTTGCTTTCGCTAAAATGTGTTCCAAACATGTTTATATGGTGTATAGGTCATAATAGGAGGTTTCTCTCTTCAAGTCATAATAGGAGCTTTCTGCGCGTAATGCTTTCCGTGTAATTTTCGGAACAAAAGTGACCATATCGGCGTCACCTTTCTTTATCCACCAAAACTGTGTTGTTTTCTCTCAAATGTGTCCCAAACATGTTTATATGGTGTATATGTCATACTAGGAGCTTTATGCGCACAAAGCTTTCCGTGAAATTTTCGGACCAAAAGTAACCATATCGGCGTCACCTTTGTTTAATCACCAAAACTGTGTTGTTTTCGCTCAAATGTGTCGCAAACATGTTTATATGGTTTATAGGTCATAATTGGAGCATTGTGCGCGAAAAGATTTCCATTTAATTTTCGGACCAAAAGTGACCATATCGGCGTCACCTTTCTTTATCCACCACAACTGTGTTGTTTTCGCTCAAATGTGTCCCAAACATGGTTATATGGTGTATAGGTTATAATAGAAGCTTTCTGCGCAAAACGATTTTCGTGAAATTTTAGGACCAAAAGTAACCATATCGGCGTCACCTTTCTTCATCCTCCAAAAACTGTTTTTTTTTCGCTCAAATGTGTCGTAAACATGTTTATATGGTCTATAAGTCATAATTGGAGCATTGTGTGCGAAAAGCTTTCCGTGTAATTTTCGGACCAAAAGTGACCATATCGGCGTCACCTTTCTTTATCCACCAAAACTGTGTTGTTATCGCTCAAATGTGTCCCAAACATGTTTATATGGTGTATAGGTTATAATAGGAGCTTTCTCTCTTCAAGTCATAATAGGAGCTTTCTGCGCGAAATGCTTTCAATTTAATTTTCGGACCAAAAGTGACCATATCGGCGTCGCCTTTCTTTATCCACCAAAACTGTGTTGTTTTCGCTCAAATGTGTCCCAAACATGTTAGGACATAATAGAAGCTTTCTGCGCAAAAAGATTTTCGTGAAATTTTAGGACCAAAAGTAACCTTATCGACGTCACCATTCTTTATCCACCAAAACTGTTTTGTTTTCGCTCAAATGTGTCCCAAACATGTTTATATGGTTTATAGGACATAATGGGAGCATTGTGCGCGAAAAGCTATTCGTGAAATTTTCGGACCAAAAGTGACCATATCGGCATCACCTTTCTTTGTCCACCAAAATTGTGTTGTTTTTGCTAAAATGTGTTCCAAACATGTTTATATGGTGTATAGGTCATAATAGGAGGTTTCTCTCTTCAATTTATAATAGGAGTTGTCTGCGCGTAATGCTTTCCGTGTAACTTTCGGAACAAAAGTGATCATATCGGCGTCACCGTTCTTTATCCACCAAAACTGTGTTGTTTTCTCTCAAATGTGTCCCAAACATGTTTATATGGTGTATGTGTCATACTAGGAGCTTTATGCGCACAAAGCTTTCCGTGAAATTTTCGGACCAAAAGTAACCATATCGGCGTCACCTTTGTTTAATCACCAAAACTGTGTTGTTTTCGCTCAAATGTGTCGCAAACATGTTTATATGGTTTATAGGTCATAATTGGAGCATTGTGCGCGAAAAGCTTTCCATGTAATTTTCGGACCAAAAGTGACCATATCGGCGTCACCTTTCTTTATCCACCAAAACTGTGTTGTTTTCGCTCAAATGTGTTCCAAGCATGTTTATATGGTGTATGGGTCATAATAGAAGCTTTCTGCGCAAAAAGATTTTCGTGAAATTTTAGGACCAAAAGTAACCATATCGGCGTCACCTTTCTTCATCCTCCAAAACTGTGTTGTTTTCGCTCAAATGTGTCGCAAACATGTTTATATGGTCTATAAGTCATAATTGGAGCATTGTGCGCGAAAAGCTTTCCGTGTAATTTTTGGACCAAAAGTGACCATATCGGCGTCACCTTTCTTTATCCACCAAAACTATGTTGTTATCGCTCAAATGTGTCCCAAACATGGTTATATGGTGTATAGGTTATAGTAGGAGCTTTCTCTCTTCAAGTCATAATAGGAGCTTTCTGCGCGAAATGCTTTCAATTTAATTTTCGGACCAAAATTTACCATATCGGCGTCACCTTTCTTTATCCACCAAAACTATGTTGTTATCGCTCAAATGTGTCCCAAACATGGTTATATGGTGTATAGGTTATAGTAGGAGCTTTCTCTCTTCAAGTCATAATAGGAGCTTTCTGCGCGAAATGCTTTCAATTTAATTTTCGGACCAAAATTTACCATATCGGCGTAACCTTTCTTTATCCACCAAAACTGTGTTGTTTTCGCTCAAATGTGTCCCATACATGTTTATATGGTGTATAGGTCATAATAGAAGCTTTCTGCGCAAAAAGATTTCCGTGAAATTTTAGGACCAAAAGTAACCATATCGACTTCACCATTCTTTATCCACAAAAATTGTTTTGTTTTCGCTCAAATGTGTCCCAAACATGTTTATATGGTTTATAGGTCATAATGGGACCATTGTGCGTGAAAAGCTTTTCGTGAAATTTTCGGACCAAAAGTGACCATATCGGCATCACCTTTCTTTGTCCGCCAAAATTGTATTGATTTCGCTAAAATGTGTTCCAAACATGTTTATATGGTGAATAAGTCATAATAGGAGCCTTCTACGCGTAAAGCTTTCCGTGTAATTTTCGAAACAAAAGTGACCATATCGGCGTCACCTTTCTTTATCCACCAAAACTGTGTTATTTTGGCTCAAATGTGTCCCAAACATGTTTATATGGTGTATAGGTCATAATAGAAGCTTTCTGCGCAAAAAGATTTTCGTGAAATCTTAGCACCAAAAGTAACCATATCGACGTCACCATTCTTTATCCACCAAAACTGTTTTGTTTTCGCTCAAATGTGTCCCAAACATGTTTATATGGTTTATAGGTCATAATGGGAGCATTGTGCGCAAAAAGCTTTTCGTGAAATTTTCGGACCAAAAGTGACCATATCGGCATCACCTTTCTTTGTCCACCAAAATTGTGTTGCTTTCGCTAAAATGTGTTCCAAACATGTTTATATGGTGTATAGGTCATAATAGGAGGTTTCTCTCTTCAAGTCATAATAGGAGCTTTCTGCGCGTAATGCTTTCCGTGTAATTTTCGGAACAAAAGTGACCATATCGGCGTCACCTTTCTTTATCCACCAAAACTGTGTTGTTTTCTCTCAAATGTGTCCCAAACATGTTTATATGGTGTATATGTCATACTAGGAGCTTTATGCGCACAAAGCTTTCCGTGAAATTTTCGGACCAAAAGTAACCATATCGGCGTCACCTTTGTTTAATCACCAAAACTGTGTTGTTTTCGCTCAAATGTGTCGCAAACATGTTTATATGGTTTATAGGTCATAATTGGAGCATTGTGCGCGAAAAGATTTCCATTTAATTTTCGGACCAAAAGTGACCATATCGGCGTCACCTTTCTTTATCCACCACAACTGTGTTGTTTTCGCTCAAATGTGTCCCAAACATGGTTATATGGTGTATAGGTTATAATAGAAGCTTTCTGCGCAAAACGATTTTCGTGAAATTTTAGGACCAAAAGTAACCATATCGGCGTCACCTTTCTTCATCCTCCAAAAACTGTTTTTTTTTCGCTCAAATGTGTCGTAAACATGTTTATATGGTCTATAAGTCATAATTGGAGCATTGTGTGCGAAAAGCTTTCCGTGTAATTTTCGGACCAAAAGTGACCATATCGGCGTCACCTTTCTTTATCCACCAAAACTGTGTTGTTATCGCTCAAATGTGTCCCAAACATGTTTATATGGTGTATAGGTTATAATAGGAGCTTTCTCTCTTCAAGTCATAATAGGAGCTTTCTGCGCGAAATGCTTTCAATTTAATTTTCGGACCAAAAGTGACCATATCGGCGTCGCCTTTCTTTATCCACCAAAACTGTGTTGTTTTCGCTCAAATGTGTCCCAAACATGTTAGGACATAATAGAAGCTTTCTGCGCAAAAAGATTTTCGTGAAATTTTAGGACCAAAAGTAACCTTATCGACGTCACCATTCTTTATCCACCAAAACTGTTTTGTTTTCGCTCAAATGTGTCCCAAACATGTTTATATGGTTTATAGGTCATAATGGGAGCATTGTGCGCGAAAAGCTATTCGTGAAATTTTCGGACCAAAAGTGACCATATCGGCATCACCTTTCTTTGTCCACCAAAATTGTGTTGTTTTTGCTAAAATGTGTTCCAAACATGTTTATATGGTGTATAGGTCATAATAGGAGGTTTCTCTCTTCAATTTATAATAGGAGTTGTCTGCGCGTAATGCTTTCCGTGTAACTTTCGGAACAAAAGTGATCATATCGGCGTCACCGTTCTTTATCCACCAAAACTGTGTTGTTTTCTCTCAAATGTGTCCCAAACATGTTTATATGGTGTATGTGTCATACTAGGAGCTTTATGCGCACAAAGCTTTCCGTGAAATTTTCGGACCAAAAGTAACCATATCGGCGTCACCTTTGTTTAATCACCAAAACTGTGTTGTTTTCGCTCAAATGTGTCGCAAACATGTTTATATGGTTTATAGGTCATAATTGGAGCATTGTGCGCGAAAAGCTTTCCATGTAATTTTCGGACCAAAAGTGACCATATCGGCGTCACCTTTCTTTATCCACCAAAACTGTGTTGTTTTCGCTCAAATGTGTTCCAAACATGTTTATATGGTGTATGGGTCATAATAGAAGCTTTCTGCGCAAAAAGATTTTCGTGAAATTTTAGGACCAAAAGTAACCATATCGGCGTCACCTTTCTTCATCCTCCAAAACTGTGTTGTTTTCGCTCAAATGTGTCGCAAACATGTTTATATGGTCTATAAGTCATAATTGGAGCATTGTGCGCGAAAAGCTTTCCGTGTAATTTTCGGACCAAAAGTGACCATATCGGCGTCACCTTTCTTTATCCACCAAAACTATGTTGTTATCGCTCAAATGTGTCCCAAACATGGTTATATGGTGTATAGGTTATAGTAGGAGCTTTCTCTCTTCAAGTCATAATAGGAGCTTTCTGCGCGAAATGCTTTCAATTTAATTTTCGGACCAAAATTTACCATATCGGCGTCACCTTTCTTTATCCACCAAAACTGTGTTGTTTTCGCTCAAATGTGTCCCAAACATGTTTATATGGTGTATAGGTCATAATAGGAGCTTTAAGCGCACAAAGCTTTCCGTGAAATTTTCGGACCAAAAGTAACCATATCGGCGTCACCTTTCTTCATCCTCCAAAACTGTGTTGTTTTCGCTCAAATGTGTCGCAAACATGTTTATATGGTTTATAGGTCATAATTGGAGCATTGTGCGCGAAAAGCTTTCCATGTAATTTTCGGACCAAAAGTGACCATATCGGCGTCACCTTTCTTTATCCACCAAAACTGTGTTGTTTTCGCTCAAATGTGTTCCAAACATGTTTATATGGTGTATGGGTCATAATAGAAGCTTTCTGCGCAAAAAGATTTTCGTGAAATTTTAGGACCAAAAGTAACCATATCGGCGTCACCTTTCTTCATCCTCCAAAACTGTGTTGTTTTCGCTCAAATGTGTCGCAAACATGTTTATATGGTCTATAAGTCATAATTGGAGCATTGTGCGCGAAAAGCTTTCCGTGTAATTTTCGGACCAAAAGTGACCATATCGGCGTCACCTTTCTTTATCCACCAAAACTATGTTGTTATCGCTCAAATGTGTCCCAAACATGGTTATATGGTGTATAGGTTATAGTAGGAGCTTTCTCTCTTCAAGTCATAATAGGAGCTTTCTGCGCGAAATGCTTTCAATTTAATTTTCGGACCAAAATTTACCATATCGGCGTCACCTTTCTTTATCCACCAAAACTGTGTTGTTTTCGCTCAAATGTGTCCCAAACATGTTTATATGGTGTATAGGTCATAATAGAACCTTTCTGCGCAAAAAGATTTTCGTGAAAATTTAGGACTAAAAGTAACCATATCGACGTCACCATTCTTTATCCACCAAAACTGTTTTGTTTTCGCTCAAATGTGTTCCAAACATGTTTATATGGTTTATAGGTCATAATGTGAGCATTGTGCGCAAAAAGCTTTTCGTGAAATTTTCGAACCAAAAGGGACCATATCGGCATCACCTTTCTTTGTCCACCAAAATTGTGTTGTTTTCGCTAAAATGTGTTCCAAACATGTATATATGGTGTATAGGTCATAATAGGAGCTTTCTCTCTTCAAGTTATAATAGGAGCTTTCTGCGCGTAATGCTTTCCGTGTAATTTTCGGAACAAAAGTGACCATATCGGCGTCACCTTTCTTTATCCACCAAAACTGTGTTGTTTTCTCTAAAATGTGTCCCAAACATGTTTATATGGTGTATAGGTCATAATAGGAGCTTTAAGCGCACAAAGCTTTCCGTGAAATTTTCGGACCAAAAGTAACCATATCGGCGTCACCTTTGTTTATCCACCAAAACTGTGTTGTTTTCGCTCAAATGTGTCGCAAACATGTTTATATGGTTTATAGGTCATAATTGGAGCATTGTGCGCGAAAAGCTTTCCGTGTAATTTTCGGACCAAAAGTGACCATATCGGCGTCACATTTCTTTATCCACCAAAACTGTGTTGTTATCGCTCAAATGTGTCCCAAACATGTTTATATGGTGTATAGGTTATAATAGGAGCTTTCTCTCGTCATGTCATAATAGGAGCTTTCTGCGCGAAATGCTTTCAATTTAATTTTCGGACCAAAAGTTACCATATCGGAGTCACTTTTCTTTATCCACCAAAACAGTTTTGTTTTCGCTCAAATGTGTCCCAAACATGTTTATATGGTTTATAGGTCATAATGGGAGCATTATGCGCGAAAAGGTTTTCGTGAAATTTTCGGACCAAAAGTGACTATATCGGCATCACCTTTCTTTGTCCACCGAAATTGTGTTGTTTTCGCTAAAATGTGTTCCAAACATGTTTATATGGTGTATAGGTCATAATAGGAGCTTTCTCTCTTCAAGTCATAATAGGAGCTTTCTGCGCGTAATGCTTTCCGTGTAATTTTCGGAACAAAAGTGACCATATCGGCGTCACCTTTCTTTATCCACCAAAACTGTGTTGTTTTCTCTCAAATGTGTCCCAAACATGTTTATATGGTGTATAGGTCATAATAGAGCTTTATGCGCACAAAGCTTTCCGTGAAATTTTCGGACCAAAAGTAACCATATCGGCGTCACCTTTGTTTATCCACCAAAACTGTGTTTTTTTCGCTCAAATGTGTCGCAAACATGTTTATATGGTTTATAGGTCATAATTGGAGCATTCTGCGCGAAAAGCTTTCCGTGTAATTTTCGGACCAAAAGTGACCATATCGGCGTCACGTTTCTTTATCCACCAAAACTGTGTTGTTTTCGCTCAAATGTGTCCCAAACATGTTTATATGGTTTATAGGTCATAATAGAAGCTTTCTGCGCAAAAAGATTTTCGTGAAATTTTAGGACCAAAAGTAACCATATCGACGTTATCATTCTTTATCCACCAAAACTGTTTTGTTTTCTCTCAACTGTGTCCCAAACATGTTTATATGGTGTATATGTCATAATAGGAGCTTTATGCGCGAAAAGCTTTCCTTGAAATTTTCAGAACAAAACTGACCATATCGGCCTTACCTTTCTTTATCCACCAAAACTGTGTTGTTTTTGCTCAAATGTATCCCAACCATGTTTATATGGTTTATAGGTCATAATGGGAGAATTGTGCAGGAAAAGCTTTCCGAGAAATTTTCGGACCAAAAGTGACAATATCGGCGTCACCTTTCTTTATCCACCAAAACTGTGTTGTTTTCGCTCAAATGTGTCGCAAACATGTTTATATGGTTTATTGGTCATATTTGGAGCATTGTGCGCGAAAAACTTTCCGTGTAATTTTCGGACCAAAAGTGACCATATCGGCGTCACCTTTCTTTATCCATCAAAACTGTGTTGTTTTCTCTCAAATGTGTCCCAAAGATGTTTATATGGTGTATAGGTCATAATAGGAGCTTTCTGCTCAAATGTGTCGCAAACATGTTTATATGGTTTATTGGTCATAATTGGAGCATTGTGCGCGAAAAGCTTTCCGTGTAATTTTCGGATCAAAAGTGACCATATCGGCGTCACCTTTCTTCATCCACCAAAACTGTATTGTTAATGCCCAAAAGTGTCCCAAACATGTTTATATGGTGTATAGGTTATAAGAGGAGCTTTCTGCGCCACAAGATTTCCTTGAAATTTTCGGACCAAAAGTGACCAAATCGGCGTCACCTTTCTTTATCCACCAAAACTGTGTTGTTTTCGCTCAAATGTGTTCCAAACATGTTTATATGGTGTATAGGTCATAATAGGAGCTTTTTCTCTTCAAGTCATAATAGGAGCTTTCTGCGCGAAATGCTTTCAATGTAATTTTCAGACCAAAAGTGACCATATCGGCGTCAATTTTCTTTATCCACCAAAATTGTGTTGTTTTCACTGAAATGTGTCCTAAACATGTTTATATGGTGTATAGGTCATAATAGGAGTTGTCTGCGCAAAAAGCTTTCCTTGAAATTTTCGGAGCAAAAGTGACCATATCGGCCTCACATTTCTTTATCCAACAAAACTGTGTTGTTTTCGCTCAAATGTATTCCAACCATGTTTATATGTTTTATAGGTCATAATGGGAGAATTGTGCACGAAAAGCTTTCCGTGAAATTTTCGGACCAAAAGTATCCATATCGGCATCACCTTTCTTTATCCACCAAAACTATGTTGTTTTCGCTCAAATGTGTCCCAAAGATGTTTATATGGTGTATAGGTCATAATAGGAGCTTTCTGCGCCAAAAGCATTCCTTTAAACTTTCGGACCAAAAGTAACCATATCGGCGTCACCTTTCTTTCTCCACCAAAACTGTGTTTTTTTCGCTCAAATGTGTCCCAAACATGTTTATATGGTTTATAGGTCATAATGTGAGCATTGTGCGCAAAAAGCTTTCCGAGAAATTTTCGGACCAAAAGTGACCATATCGGTGTCACCTTTCTTTGTCCACCAAAACTGTGTTGTTTTCGCTCAAATGTGTTCCAAACATGTTTATATGGTGTATAGGTCATAATAGGAGCTTTCCCTCTTTAAGTCATAATAGGAGCTTTCTGCGCGAAATGCTTTCCGTGTAATTTTCGGACCAAAAGTGACCATATCGGCGTCACCTTTCTTTATCCACCAAAACTGTGTTGTTTTCGCTCAAATGTGTCCCAAAGATGTTTATATGGTTTATAGGTCATAATGTGAGCATTGTGCGTGAAAAGCTTTCCGAGAAATTTTCGGACCAAAAGTGACCATATCGGCGTCACCTTTCTTTATCCACCAAAATTGTGTTGTTATCGCTCAAATGTGTCCCAAACAAGTTTATATGGTGTATAGGTTATAAGAGGAGCTTTCTGCGCCAAAAGCTTTCCTTGAAATTTTCGGACTAAAAGTGACCAAATCGGCGTCACCTTTCTTTATCCACCAAAACTGTGTTGTATTCGCTCAAATGTGTTCCAAACATGTTTATATGGTGTATAGGTCATAATAGGAGCTTTCTCTCTTCAAGTAATAATAGGAGCTTTCTGCGCGAAATGCTTTCAATGTAATTTTCGGACCAAAAGTGACCATATCGGCGTCACTTTTCTTTATCCACCAAAATTGTGTTGTTTTCACTCAAATGTGTCCTAAACATATTTATATGGTGTATAGGTCATAATAGGAGTTGTCTGCGCAAAAAGCTTTCCTTGAAATTTTCGGACCAAAAGTGACCATATCGCTAAAATGTGTTCCAAACATGTTTATATGGTGAATAGGTCATAATAGGAGCTTTCTCTCTTCAAGTCATAATAGGAGCTTTCTGCGCGTAATGCTTTCCGTGTAATTTTCGGAACAAAAGAGACCATATCGGCGTCACCTTTCTTTATCCACCAAAACTATGTTATTTTCTCTCAAATGTGTCCCAAACATGTTTATATGGTGTATAGGTCATAATAGGAGCTTTCTGCGCCAAAAGCTTTCCTTGAAATTTTCGAACCAAAAGTGACCATATCGGTCTCACCTTTCTTTATCCACCAAAACTGTGTTGTTTTCGCTCAAATGTATCCCAACCATGTTTATATGGTTTATAGGTCATAATGGGAGAATTGTGCACGAAAAGCTTTCCGTGAAATTTTCGGACCAAAAGTGACAATATCGGCGTCACCTTTCTTTATCCACCAAAACGGTGTTGTTTTCGCTCAAATGTGTCCAAAACATGTTTATATGGGGTATATGTCATAATAGGAGCTTTCTGCGCAAAAAGCTTTCCGTGAAATTTTCAGACCAATAGTAACCATATCGGCGTTACCTTTCTTTATCCACCAAAACTATGTTGTTTTCGCTCAAATGTGTCCCAAAGATGTTTATATGGTGTATAGGTCATAATAGGAGCTTTCTGCGCCAAAAGCATTCCTTTAAACTTTCGGACCAAAAGTAACCATATCGGCGTCACCTTTCTTTCTCCACCAAAACTGTGTTTTTGTCGCTCAAATGTGTCCCAAACATGTTTATATGGTTTATAGGTCATAATGTGAGCATTGTGCGCAAAAAGCTTTCCGAGAAATTTTCGGACCAAAAGTGACCATATCGGTGTCACCTTTCTTTGTCCACCAAAACTGTGTTGTTTTCGCTCAAATGTGTTCCAAACATGTTTATATGGTGTATAGGTCATAATAGGAGCTTTCCCTCTTTAAGTCATAATAGGAGCTTTCTGCGCGAAATGCTTTCCGTGTAATTTTCGGACCAAAAGTGACCATATCGGCGTCACCTTTCTTTATCCACCAAAACTGTGTTGTTTTCGCTCAAATGTGTCCCAAAGATGTTTATATGGTTTATAGGTCATAATGTGAGCATTGTGCGCGAAAAGCTTTCCGAGAAATTTTCGGACCAAAAGTGACCATATCGGTGTCACCTTTCTTTGTCCACCAAAACTGTGTTGTTTTCGCTCAAATGTGTTCCAAACATGTTTATATGGTGTATAGGTCATAATAGGAGCTTTCCCTCTTTAAGTCATAATAGGAGCTTTCTGCGCGAAATGCTTTCCGTGTAATTTTCGGACCAAAAGTTACCATATCGGCGTCACCTTTCTTTATCCACCAAAACTGTGTTGTTTTCGCTCAAATGTGTCCCAAAGATGTTTATATGGTTTATAGGTCATAATGTGAGCATTGTGCGCGAAAAGCTTTCCGAGAAATTTTCGGACCAAAAGTGACCATATCGGCGTCACCTTTCTTTATCCACCAAAATTGTGTTGTTATCGCTCAAATGTGTCCCAAACAAGTTTATATGGTGTATAGGTTATAAGAGGAGCTTTCTGCGCCAAAAGCTTTCCTTGAAATTTTCGGACTAAAAGTGACCAAATCGGCGTCACCTTTCTTTATCCACCAAAACTGTGTTGTATTCGCTCAAATGTGTTCCAAACATGTTTATATGGTGTATAGGTCATAATAGGAGCTTTCTCTCTTCAAGTAATAATAGGAGCTTTCTGCGCGAAATGCTTTCAATGTAATTTTCGGACCAAAAGTGACCATATCGGCGTCACTTTTCTTTATCCACCAAAATTGTGTTGTTTTCACTCAAATGTGTCCTAAACATATTTATATGGTGTATAGGTCATAATAGGAGTTGTCTGTGCAAAAAGCTTTCCTTGAAATTTTCGGACCAAAAGTGACCATATCGCTAAAATGTGTTCCAAACATGTTTATATGGTGAATAGGTCATAATAGGAGCTTTCTCTCTTCAAGTCATAATAGGAGCTTTCTGCGCGTAATGCTTTCCGTGTAATTTTCGGAACAAAAGAGACCATATCGGCGTCACCTTTCTTTATCCACCAAAACTGTGTTATTTTCTCTCAAATGTGTCCCAAACATGTTTATATGGTGTATAGGTCATAATAGGAGCTTTCTGCGCCAAAAGCTTTCCTTCAAATTTTCGAACCAAAAGTGACCATATCGGTCTCACCTTTCTTTATCCACCAAAACTGTGTTGTTTTCACTCAAATGTATCCCAACCATGTTTATATGGTTTATAGGTCATAATGGGAGAATTGTGCACGAAAAGCTTTCCGTGAAATTTTCGGACCAAAAGTGACAATATCGGCGTCACCTTTCTTTATCCACCAAAACGGTGTTGTTTTCGCTCAAATGTGTCCAAAACATGTTTATATGGGGTATATGTCATAATAGGAGCTTTCTGCGCAAAAAGCTTTCCGTGAAATTTTCAGACCAATAGTAACCATATCGGCGTTACCTTTCTTTATCCACCAAAACTATGTTGTTTTCGCTCAAATGTGTCCCAAAGATGTTTATATGGTGTATAGGTCATAATAGGAGCTTTCTGCGCCAAAAGCATTCCTTTAAACTTTCGGACCAAAAGTAACCATATCGGCGTCACCTTTCTTTCTCCACCAAAACTGTGTTTTTTTCGCTCAAATGTGTCCCAAACATGTTTATATGGTTTATAGGTCATAATGTGAGCATTGTGCGCAAAAAGCTTTCCGAGAAATTTTCGGACCAAAAGTGACCATATCGGTGTCACCTTTCTTTGTCCACCAAAACTGTGTTGTTTTCGCTCAAATGTGTTCCAAACATGTTTATATGGTGTAAAGGTCATAATAGGAGCTTTCCCTCTTTAAGTCATAATAGGAGCTTTCTACGCGAAATGCTTTCCGTGTAATTTTCGGACCAAAAGTGACCATATCGGCGTCACCTTTCTTTATCCACCAAAACTGTGTTGTTTTCGCTCAAATGTGTCCCAAAGATGTTTATATGGTTTATAGGTCATAATGTGAGCATTGTGCGCGAAAAGCTTTCCGAGAAATTTTCGGACCAAAAGTGACCATATCGGCGTCACCTTTCTTTATCCACCAAAGTTGTGTTGTTATCGCTCAAATGTGTCCCAAACAAGTTTATATGGTGTATAGGTTATAAGAGGAGCTTTCTGCGCCAAAAGCTTTCCTTGAAATTTTCGGACTAAAAGTGACCAAATCGGCGTCACCTTTCTTTATCCACCAAAACTGTGTTGTATTCGCTCAAATGTGTTCCAAACATGTTTATATGGTGTATAGGTCATAATAGGAGCTTTCTCTCTTCAAGTAATAATAGGAGCTTTCTGCGCGAAATGCTTTCAATGTAATTTTCGGACCAAAAGTGACCATATCGGCGTCACTTTTCTTTATCCACCAAAATTGTGTTGTTTTCACTCAAATGTGTCCTAAACATATTTATATGGTGTATAGGTCATAATAGGAGTTGTCTGTGCAAAAAGCTTTCCTTGAAATTTTCGGACCAAAAGTGACCATATCGCTAAAATGTGTTCCAAACATGTTTATATGGTGAATAGGTCATAATAGGAGCTTTCTCTCTTCAAGTCATAATAGGAGCTTTCTGCGCGTAATGCTTTCCGTGTAATTTTCGGAACAAAAGAGACCATATCGGCGTCACCTTTCTTTATCCACCAAAACTGTGTTATTTTCTCTCAAATGTGTCCCAAACATGTTTATATGGTGTATAGGTCATAATAGGAGCTTTCTGCGCCAAAAGCTTTCCTTCAAATTTTCGAACCAAAAGTGACCATATCGGTCTCACCTTTCTTTATCCACCAAAACTGTGTTGTTTTCGCTCAAATGTATCCCAACCATGTTTATATGGTTTATAGGTCATAATGGGAGAATTGTGCACGAAAAGCTTTCCGTGAAATTTTCGGACCAAAAGTGACAATATCGGCGTCACCTTTCTTTATCCACCAAAACGGTGTTGTTTTCGCTCAAATGTGTCCAAAACATGTTTATATGGGGTATATGTCATAATAGGAGCTTTCTGCGCAAAAAGCTTTCCGTGAAATTTTCAGACCAATAGTAACCATATCGGCGTTACCTTTCTTTATCCACCAAAACTATGTTGTTTTCGCTCAAATGTGTCCCAAAGATGTTTATATGGTGTATAGGTCATAATAGGAGCTTTCTGCGCCAAAAGCATTCCTTTAAACTTTTGGACCAAAAGTAACCATATTGGCGTCACCTTTCTTTCTCCACCAAAACTGTGTTTTTTTCGCTCAAATGTGTCCCAAACATGTTTATATGGTTTATAGGTCATAATGTGAGCATTGTGCGCAAAAAGCTTTCCGAGAAATTTTCGGACCAAAAGTGACCATATCGGTGTCACCTTTCTTTGTCCACCAAAACTGTGTTGTTTTCGCTCAAATGTGTTCCAAACATGTTTATATGGTGTAAAGGTCATAATAGGAGCTTTCCCTCTTTAAGTCATAATAGGAGCTTTCTGCGCGAAATGCTTTCCGTGTAATTTTCGGACCAAAAGTGACCATATCGGCGTCACCTTTCTTTATCCACCAAAACTGTGTTGTTTTCGCTCAAATGTGTCCCAAAGATGTTTATATGGTTTATAGGTCATAATGTGAGCATTGTGCGCGAAAAGCTTTCCGAGAAATTTTCGGACCAAAAGTGACCATATCGGCGTCACCTTTCTTTATCCACCAAAGTTGTGTTGTTATCGCTCAAATGTGTCCCAAACAAGTTTATATGGTGTATAGGTTATAAGAGGAGCTTTCTGCGCCAAAAGCTTTCCTTGAAATTTTCGGACTAAAAGTGACCAAATCGGCGTCACCTTTCTTTATCCACCAAAACTGTGTTGTATTCGCTCAAATGTGTTCCAAACATGTTTATATGGTGTATAGGTCATAATAGGAGCTTTCTCTCTTCAAGTAATAATAGGAGCTTTCTGCGCGAAATGCTTTCAATGTAATTTTCGGACCAAAAGTGACCATATCGGCGTCACTTTTCTTTATCCACCAAAATTGTGTTGTTTTCACTCAAATGTGTCCTAAACATATTTATATGGTGTATAGGTCATAATAGGAGTTGTCTGCGCAAAAAGCTTTCCTTGAAATTTTCGGACCAAAAGTGACCATATCGCTAAAATGTGTTCCAAACATGTTTATATGGTGAATAGGTCATAATAGGAGCTTTCTCTCTTCAAGTCATAATAGGAGCTTTCTGCGCGTAATGCTTTCCGTGTAATTTTCGGAACAAAAGAGACCATATCGGCGTCACCTTTCTTTATCCACCAAAACTGTGTTATTTTCTCTCAAATGTGTCCCAAACATGTTTATATGGTGTATAGGTCAAAATAGGAGCTTTCTGCGCCAAAAGCTTTCCTTGAAATTTTCGAACCAAAAGTGACCATATCGGTCTCACCTTTCTTTATCCACCAAAACTGTGTTGTTTTCGCTCAAATGTATCCCAACCATGTTTATATGGTTTATAGGTCATAATGGGAGAATTGTGCACGAAAAGCTTTCCGTGAAATTTTCGGACCAAAAGTGACAATATCGGCGTCACCTTTCTTTATCCACCAAAACGGTGTTGTTTTCGCTCAAATGTGTCCAAAACATGTTTATATGGGGTATATGTCATAATAGGAGCTTTCTGCGCAAAAAGCTTTCCGTGAAATTTTCAGACCAATAGTAACCATATCGGCGTTACCTTTCTTTATCCACCAAAACTATGTTGTTTTCGCTCAAATGTGTCCCAAAGATGTTTATATGGTGTATAGGTCATAATAGGAGCTTTCTGCGCCAAAAGCATTCCTTTAAACTTTCGGACCAAAAGTAACCATATCGGCGTCACCTTTCTTTCTCCACCAAAACTGTGTTTTTTTCGCTCAAATGTGTCCCAAACATGTTTATATGGTTTATAGGTCATAATGTGAGCATTGTGCGCAAAAAGCTTTCCGAGAAATTTTCGGACCAAAAGTGACCATATCGGTGTCACCTTTCTTTGTCCACCAAAACTGTGTTGTTTTCGCTCAAATGTGTTCCAAACATGTTTATATGGTGTATAGGTCATAATAGGAGCTTTCCCTCTTTAAGTCATAATAGGAGCTTTCTGCGCGAAATGCTTTCCGTGTAATTTTCGGACCAAAAGTGACCATATCGGCGTCACCTTTCTTTATCCACCAAAACTGTGTTGTTTTCGCTCAAATGTGTCCCAAAGATGTTTATATGGTTTATAGGTCATAATGTGAGCATTGTGCGCGAAAAGCTTTCCGAGAAATTTTCGGACCAAAAGTGACCATATCGGCGTCACCTTTCTTTATCCACCAAAGTTGTGTTGTTATCGCTCAAATGTGTCCCAAACAAGTTTATATGGTGTATAGGTTATAAGAGGAGCTTTCTGCGCCAAAAGCTTTCCTTGAAATTTTCGGACTAAAAGTGACCAAATCGGCGTCACCTTTCTTTATCCACCAAAACTGTGTTGTATTCGCTCAAATGTGTTCCAAACATGTTTATATGGTGTATAGGTCATAATAGGAGCTTTCTCTCTTCAAGTAATAATAGGAGCTTTCTGCGCGAAATGCTTTCAATGTAATTTTCGGACCAAAAGTGACCATATCGGCGTCACTTTTCTTTATCCACCAAAATTGTGTTGTTTTCACTCAAATGTGTCCTAAACATATTTATATGGTGTATAGGTCATAATAGGAGTTGTCTGCGCAAAAAGCTTTCCTTGAAATTTTCGGACCAAAAGTGACCATATCGCTAAAATGTGTTCCAAACATGTTTATATGGTGAATAGGTCATAATAGGAGCTTTCTCTCTTCAAGTCATAATAGGAGCTTTCTGCGCGTAATGCTTTCCGTGTAATTTTCGGAACAAAAGAGACCATATCGGCGTCACCTTTCTTTATCCACCAAAACTGTGTTATTTTCTCTCAAATGTGTCCCAAACATGTTTATATGGTGTATAGGTCATAATAGGAGCTTTCTGCGCCAAAAGCTTTCCTTCAAATTTTCGAACCAAAAGTGACCATATCGGTCTCACCTTTCTTTATCCACCAAAACTGTGTTGTTTTCGCTCAAATGTATCCCAACCATGTTTATATGGTTTATAGGTCATAATGGGAGAATTGTGCACGAAAAGCTTTCCGTGAAATTTTCGGACCAAAAGTGACAATATCGGCGTCACCTTTCTTTATCCACCAAAACGGTGTTGTTTTCGCTCAAATGTGTCCAAAACATGTATATATGGGGTATATGTCATAATAGGAGCTTTCTGCGCAAAAAGCTTTCCGTGAAATTTTCAGACCAATAGTAACCATATCGGCGTTACCTTTCTTTATCCACCAAAACTATGTTGTTTTCGCTCAAATGTGTCCCAAAGATGTTTATATGGTGTATAGGTCATAATAGGAGCTTTCTGCGCCAAAAGCATTCCTTTAAACTTTTGGACCAAAAGTAACCATATCGGCGTCACCTTTCTTTCTCCACCAAAACTGTGTTTTTTTCGCTCAAATGTGTCCCAAACATGTTTATATGGTTTATAGGTCATAATGTGAGCATTGTGCGCAAAAAGCTTTCCGAGAAATTTTCGGACCAAAAGTGACCATATCGGTGTCACCTTTCTTTGTCCACCAAAACTGTGTTGTTTTCGCTCAAATGTGTTCCAAACATGTTTATATGGTGTAAAGGTCATAATAGGAGCTTTCCCTCTTTAAGTCATAATAGGAGCTTTCTACGCGAAATGCTTTCCGTGTAATTTTCGGACCAAAAGTGACCATATCGGCGTCACCTTTCTTTATCCACCAAAACTGTGTTGTTTTCGCTCAAATGTGTCCCAAAGATGTTTATATGGTTTATAGGTCATAATGTGAGCATTGTGCGCGAAAAGCTTTCCGAGAAATTTTCGGACCAAAAGTGACCATATCGGCGTCACCTTTCTTTATCCACCAAAGTTGTGTTGTTATCGCTCAAATGTGTCCCAAACAAGTTTATATGGTGTATAGGTTATAAGAGGAGCTTTCTGCGCCAAAAGCTTTCCTTGAAATTTTCGGACTAAAAGTGACCAAATCGGCGTCACCTTTCTTTATCCACCAAAACTGTGTTGTATTCGCTCAAATGTGTTCCAAACATGTTTATATGGTGTATAGGTCATAATAGGAGCTTTCTCTCTTCAAGTAATAATAGGAGCTTTCTGCGCGAAATGCTTTCAATGTAATTTTCGGACCAAAAGTGACCATATCGGCGTCACTTTTCTTTATCCACCAAAATTGTGTTGTTTTCACTCAAATGTGTCCTAAACATATTTATATGGTGTATAGGTCATAATAGGAGTTGTCTGCGCAAAAAGCTTTCCTTGAAATTTTCGGACCAAAAGTGACCATATCGCTAAAATGTGTTCCAAACATGTTTATATGGTGAATAGGTCATAATAGGAGCTTTCTCTCTTCAAGTCATAATAGGAGCTTTCTGCGCGTAATGCTTTCCGTGTAATTTTCGGAACAAAAGAGACCATATCGGCGTCACCTTTCTTTATCCACCAAAACTGTGTTATTTTCTCTCAAATGTGTCCCAAACATGTTTATATGGTGTATAGGTCAAAATAGGAGCTTTCTGCGCCAAAAGCTTTCCTTGAAATTTTCGAACCAAAAGTGACCATATCGGTCTCACCTTTCTTTATCCACCAAAACTGTGTTGTTTTCGCTCAAATGTATCCCAACCATGTTTATATGGTTTATAGGTCATAATGGGAGAATTGTGCACGAAAAGCTTTCCGTGAAATTTTCGGACCAAAAGTGACAATATCGGCGTCACCTTTCTTTATCCACCAAAACGGTGTTGTTTTCGCTCAAATGTGTCCAAAACATGTTTATATGGGGTATATGTCATAATAGGAGCTTTCTGCGCAAAAAGCTTTCCGTGAAATTTTCAGACCAATAGTAACCATATCGGCGTTACCTTTCTTTATCCACCAAAACTATGTTGTTTTCGCTCAAATGTGTCCCAAAGATGTTTATATGGTGTATAGGTCATAATAGGAGCTTTCTGCGCCAAAAGCATTCCTTTAAACTTTCGGACCAAAAGTAACCATATCGGCGTCACCTTTCTTTCTCCACCAAAACTGTGTTTTTTTCGCTCAAATGTGTCCCAAACATGTTTATATGGTTTATAGGTCATAATGTGAGCATTGTGCGCAAAAAGCTTTCCGAGAAATTTTCGGACCAAAAGTGACCATATCGGTGTCACCTTTCTTTGTCCACCAAAACTGTGTTGTTTTCGCTCAAATGTGTTCCAAACATGTTTATATGGTGTATAGGTCATAATAGGAGCTTTCCCTCTTTAAGTCATAATAGGAGCTTTCTGCGCGAAATGCTTTCCGTGTAATTTTCGGACCAAAAGTGACCATATCGGCGTCACCTTTCTTTATCCACCAAAACTGTGTTGTTTTCGCTCAAATGTGTCCCAAAGATGTTTATATGGTTTATAGGTCATAATGTGAGCATTGTGCGCGAAAAGCTTTCCGAGAAATTTTCGGACCAAAAGTGACCATATCGGCGTCACCTTTCTTTATCCACCAAAGTTGTGTTGTTATCGCTCAAATGTGTCCCAAACAAGTTTATATGGTGTATAGGTTATAAGAGGAGCTTTCTGCGCCAAAAGCTTTCCTTGAAATTTTCGGACTAAAAGTGACCAAATCGGCGTCACCTTTCTTTATCCACCAAAACTGTGTTGTATTCGCTCAAATGTGTTCCAAACATGTTTATATGGTGTATAGGTCATAATAGGAGCTTTCTCTCTTCAAGTAATAATAGGAGCTTTCTGCGCGAAATGCTTTCAATGTAATTTTCGGACCAAAAGTGACCATATCGGCGTCACTTTTCTTTATCCACCAAAATTGTGTTGTTTTCACTCAAATGTGTCCTAAACATATTTATATGGTGTATAGGTCATAATAGGAGTTGTCTGCGCAAAAAGCTTTCCTTGAAATTTTCGGACCAAAAGTGACCATATCGCTAAAATGTGTTCCAAACATGTTTATATGGTGAATAGGTCATAATAGGAGCTTTCTCTCTTCAAGTCATAATAGGAGCTTTCTGCGCGTAATGTTTTCCGTGTAATTTTCGGAACAAAAGAGACCATATCGGCGTCACCTTTCTTTATCCACCAAAACTGTGTTATTTTCTCTCAAATGTGTCCCAAACATGTTTATATGGTGTATAGGTCATAATAGGAGCTTTCTGCGCCAAAAGCTTTCCTTGAAATTTTCGAACCAAAAGTGACCATATCGGTCTCACCTTTCTTTATCCACCAAAACTGTGTTGTTTTCGCTCAAATGTATCCCAACCATGTTTATATGGTTTATAGGTCATAATGGGAGAATTGTGCACGAAAAGCTTTCCGTGAAATTTTCGGACCAAAAGTGACAATATCGGCGTCACCTTTCTTTATCCACCAAAACGGTGTTGTTTTCGCTCAAATGTGTCCAAAACATGTTTATATGGGGTATATGTCATAATAGGAGCTTTCTGCGCAAAAAGCTTTCCGTGAAATTTTCAGACCAATAGTAACCATATCGGCGTTACCTTTCTTTATCCACCAAAACTATGTTGTTTTCGCTCAAATGTGTCCCAAAGATGTTTATATGGTGTATAGGTCATAATAGGAGCTTTCTGCGCCAAAAGCATTCCTTTAAACTTTCGGACCAAAAGTAACCATATCGGCGTCACCTTTCTTTCTCCACCAAAACTGTGTTTTTTTCGCTCAAATGTGTCCCAAACATGTTTATATGGTTTATAGGTCATAATGTGAGCATTGTGCGCAAAAAGCTTTCCGAGAAATTTTCGGACCAAAAGTGACCATATCGGTGTCACCTTTCTTTGTCCACCAAAACTGTGTTGTTTTCGCTCAAATGTGTTCCAAACATGTTTATATGGTGTATAGGTCATAATAGGAGCTTTCTGCGCCAAAAGCTTTCCTTGAAATTTTCGGACTAAAAGTGACCAAATCGGCGTCACCTTTCTTTATCCACCAAAACTGTGTTGTATTCGCTCAAATGTGTTCCAAACATGTTTATATGGTGTATAGGTCATAATAGGAGCTTTCTCTCTTCAAGTAATAATAGGAGCTTTCTGCGCGAAATGCTTTCAATGTAATTTTCGGACCAAAAGTGACCATATCGGCGTCACTTTTCTTTATCCACCAAAATTGTGTTGTTTTCACTCAAATGTGTCCTAAACATATTTATATGGTGTATAGGTCATAATAGGAGTTGTCTGCGCAAAAAGCTATCCTTCAAATTTTCGGACCAAAAGTGACCATATCGCTAAAATGTGTTCCAAACATGTTTATATGGTGAATAGGTCATAATAGGAGCTTTCTCTCTTCAAGTCATAATAGGAGCTTTCTGCGCGTAATGCTTTCCGTGTAATTTTCGGAACAAAAGAGACCATATCGGCGTCACCTTTCTTTATCCACCAAAACTGTGTTATTTTCTCTCAAATGTGTCCCAAACATGTTTATATGGTGTATAGGTCATAATAGGAGCTTTCTGCGCCAAAAGCTTTCCTTGAAATTTTCGAACCAAAAGTGACCATATCGGTCTCACCTTTCTTTATCCACCAAAACTGTGTTGTTTTCGCTCAAATGTATCCCAACCATGTTTATATGGTTTATAGGTCATAATGGGAGAATTGTGCACGAAAAGCTTTCCGTGAAATTTTCGGACCAAAAGTGACAATATCGGCGTCACCTTTCTTTATCCACCAAAACGGTGTTGTTTTCGCTCAAATGTGTCCAAAACATGTTTATATGGGGTATATGTCATAATAGGAGCTTTCTGCGCAAAAAGCTTTCCGTGAAATTTTCAGACCAATAGTAACCATATCGGCGTTACCTTTCTTTATCCACCAAAACTATGTTGTTTTCGCTCAAATGTGTCCCAAAGATGTTTATATGGTGTATAGGTCATAATAGGAGCTTTCTGCGCCAAAAGCATTCCTTTAAACTTTCGGACCAAAAGTAACCATATCGGCGTCACCTTTCTTTCTCCACCAAAACTGTGTTTTTTTTCGCTCAAATGTGTCCCAAACATGTTTATATGGTTTATAGGTCATAATGTGAGCATTGTGCACAAAAAGCTTTCCGAGAAATTTTCGGACCAAAAGTGACCATATCGGTGTCACCTTTCTTTGTCCACCAAAACTGTGTTGTTTTCGCTCAAATGTGTTCCAAACATGTTTATATGGTGTATAGGTCATAATAGGAGCTTTCCCTCTTTAAGTCATAATAGGAGCTTTCTGCGCGAAATGCTTTCAATGCAATTTTCGGACCAAAAGTGACCATATCGGCGTCACTTTTCTTTATCCACAAAAATTGTGTTGTTTTCACTCAAATGTGTCCTAAACATATTTATATGGTGTATAGGTCATAATGTGTTACAAACATGTTTATATGGTGAATAGGTCATAATAGGAGCTTTCTCTCTTCAAGTCATAATAGGAGCTTTCTGCGCGTAATGCTTTCCGTGTAATTTTCGGAACAAAAGTGACCATATCGGCGCCACCTTTCTTTATCCACTAAAACTGTGTTGTTTTCCCTCAAATGTGTCCCAAACATGTTTATATGGTGTATAGGTCATAATAGGAGCTTTATGCGCACAAAGCTTTCCGTGAAATTTTCGGACCAAAAGTAACCATATCGACGTCACCTTTCTTTATCCACCAAAACTGTGTTGTTTTCGCTCAAATGTGTCTTAAACATGTTTATATGGTGTATAGGTTATAAGAGGAGCTTTCTGCGCCAAAAGCTTTCCTTGAAATTTTTGGACCAAAAGTGACCAAATCGGCGTCACCTTTCTTTATCCACCAAAACTGTGTTGTTTTCGCTCAAATGTGTTCCAAACATGTTTATATGGTGTATAGGTCATAATAGGAGCTTTCTCTCTTCAAGTAATAATAGGAGCTTTCTGCGAGAAATGCTTTCAATGTAATTTTCGGACCAAAAGTGACCATATCGGCGTCACTTTTCTTTATCCACCAAAATTGTGTTGTTTTCACTCAAATGTGTCCTAAACATGTTTATATGGTGTATAGGTCATAATAGGAGTTGTCTGCGCAAAAAGCTTTCCTTGAAATTTTCGGACCAAAAGTGACCATATCGCTAAAATGTGTTCCAAACATGTTTATATGGTGAATAGGTCATAATAGGTGATTTCTCTCTTCAAGTCATAATAGGAGCTTTCTGCGCGTAATGCTTTCCGTGTAATTTTCGGAACAAAAGAGACCATATCGGCGTCACCTTTCTTTATCCACCAAAACTGTCTTATTTTCTCTCAAATGTGTCCCAAACATGTTTATATGGTGTATAGGTCATAATAGGAGCTTTCTGCGCCAAAAGCTTTCCTTGAAATTTTCGAACCAAAAGTGACCATATCGGTCTCACCTTTCTTTATCCACCAAAAATGTGTTGTTTTCGCTCAAATGTATCCCAACCATGTTTATATGGTTTATAGGTCATAATGGGAGAATTGTGCACGAAAAGCTTTCCGTGAAATTTTCGGACCAAAAGTGACAATATCGGCGTCACCTTTCTTTATCCACCAAAACGGTGTTGTTTTCGCTCAAATGTGTCCAAAACATGTTTATATGGGGTATATGTCATAATAGGAGCTTTCTGCGCAAAAAGCTTTCCGTAAAATTTTCAGACCGATAGTAACCATATCGGCGTTACCTTTCTTTATCCACCAAAACTATGTTGTTTTCGCTCAAATGTGTCCCAAAGATGTTTATATGGTGTATAGGTCATAATAGGAGCTTTCTGCGCCAAAAGCATTCCTTTAAACTTTCGGACCAAAAGTAACCATATCGGCGTCACCTTTCTTTCACCAGCAAAACTGTGTTGTTTTCGCTCAAATGTGTCCCAAACATGTTTATATGGTTTATAGGTCATAATGTGAGCATTGTGCGCAAAAAGCTTTCCGAGAAATTTTCGGACCAAAAGTGACCATATCGGCGTCACCTTTCTTTGTCCACCAAAACTGTGTTGTTTTCGCTCAAATGTGTTCCAAACATGTTTATATGGTATATAGGTCATAATAGGAGCTTTCCCTCTTTAAGTCATAATAGGAGCTTTCTGCGCGAAATGCTTTCCGTGTAATTTTCAGACCAAAAGTGACCATATCGGCGTCACCTTTCTTTATCTACCAAAACTGTGTTGTTTTCGCTCAAATGTGTCCCGAAGATGTTTATATGGTTTATAGGTCATAATGTGAGCATTGTGCGCGAAAAGCTTTCCGAGAAATTTTCGGACCAAAAGTGACCATATCGGCGTCACCTTTCTTTATCCACCAAAACTGTGTTATTATCGCTCAAATGTGTCCCAAACATGTTTATATGGTGTATAGGTTATAAGAGGAGCTTTCTGCGCCAAAAGCTTTCCTTGAAATTTTTGGACCAAAAGTGACCAAATCGGCGTCACCTTTCTTTATCCACCAAAACCGTGTTGTTTTCGCTCAAATGTGTTCCAAACATGTTGATATGGTGTATATGTCATAATAGGAGCTTTCTGCGCCAAAAGCATTCCTTTAAACTTTCGGACCAAAAGTAACCATATCGGCGTCACCTTTCTTTCTCCTCCAAAACTGTGTTGTTTTCGCTCAAATGTGTCCCAAACATGTTTATATGGTTTATAGGTCATAATGTGAGCATTGTGCGCAAAAAGCTTTCCGAGAAATTTTCGGACCAAAAGTGACCATATCGGCGTCACCTTTCTTTGTCTACCAAAACTGTGTTGTTTTCGCTCAAATGTGTTCCAAACATGTTTATATGGTGTATAGGTCATAATAGGAGCTTTGCCTCTTTAAGTCATAATAGGAGCTTTCTGCGCGAAATGCTTTCCGTGTAATTTTCGGACCAAAAGTGACCATATCGGCATCACCTTTCTTTATCCACCAAAACTGTGTTGTTTTCGCTCAAATGTGTCCCAAAGATGTTTATATGGTTTATAGGTCATAATGTGAGCATTGTGCGCGAAAAGCTTTCCGTGAAATTTTCGGACCAAAAGTGACCATATCGGTCTCACCTTTCTTTATCCACCAAAACTGTGTTGTTTTCGCTCAAATGTATCCCAACCATGTTTATATGGTTAATAGGTCATAATGGGAGAATTGTGCACGAAAAGCTTTCCGTGAAATTTTCGGACCAAAAGTGACAATATCGGCGTCACCTTTCTTTTTCCACCAAAACGGTGTTGTTTTCGCTCAAATGTGTCCAAAACGTGTTTATATGGGGTATATGTCATAATAGGAGCTTTCTGCGCAAAAAGCTTTCCGTGAAATTTTCAAACCAATAGGTACCATATCGGCGTTACCTTTCTTTATCCACCAAAACTATGTTGTTTTCGCTCAAATGTGTCCCAAAGATGTTTATATGGTGTATAGGTCATAATAGGAGCTTTCTGCGCCAAAAGCATTCCTTTAAACTTTCGGACCAAAAGTAACCATATCGGCGTCACCTTTCTTTCTCCACCAAAACTGTGTTGTTTTCGCTCAAATGTGTCCCAAAGATGTTTATATGGTTTATAGGTCATAATGTGAGCATTGTGCGCGAAAAGCTTTCCGTGAAATTTTCGGACCAAAAGCCACCATATCGGTCTCACCTTTCTTTATCCACCAAAACTGTGTTGTTTTCGCTCAAATGTATCCCAACCATGTTTATATGGTTAATAGGTCATAATGGGAGAATTGTGCACGAAAAGCTTTCCGTGAAATTTTCGGACCAAAAGTGACAATATCGGCGTCACCTTTCTTTTTCCACCAAAACGGTGTTGTTTTCGCTCAAATGTGTCCAAAACGTGTTTATATGGGGTATATGTCATAATAGGAGCTTTCTGCGCAAAAAGCTTTCCGTGAAATTTTCAAACCAATAGGTACCATATCGGCGTTACCTTTCTTTATCCACCAAAACTATGTTGTTTTCGCTCAAATGTGTCCCAAAGATGTTTATATGGTGTATAGGTCATAATAGGAGCTTTCTGCGCCAAAAGCATTCCTTTAAACTTTCGGACCAAAAGTAACCATATCGGCGTCACCTTTCTTTCTCCACCAAAACTGTGTTGTTTTCGCTCAAATGTGTCCCAAACATGTTTATATGGTTTATAGGTCATAATGTGAGCATTGTGCGCGAAAAGCTTTCCGAGAAATTTTCGGACCAAAAGTGACCATATCGGCGTCACCTTTCTTTGTCCACCAAAACTGTGTTGTTTTCGCTCAAATGTGTTCCAAACATGTTTATATGGTGTATAGGTCATAATAGGAGCTTTCCCTCATTAAGTCATAATAGGAGCTTTCTGCGCGAAATGCTTTCCGTGTAATTTTCGGACCAAAAGTGACCATAACGGCGTCACCTTTCTTTATCCACCAAAACTGTGTTGTTTTCGCTCAAATGTGTCCCAAAGATGTTTATATGGTTTATAGGTCATAATGTGAGCATTGTGCGCGAAAAGCTTTCCGAGAAATTTTCGGACCAAAAGTGACCATATCGGCGTCACCTTTCTTTATCCACCAAAACTGTGCTGTTATCGCTCAAATGTGTCCCAAACATGTTTATATGGTGTATAGGTTATAAGAGGAGCTTTCTGCGCCAAAAGCTTTCCTTGAAATTTTCGGACCAAAAGTGACCAAATCGGCGTCACCTTTCTTTATCCACCAAAACCGTGTTGTTTTCGCTCAAATGTGTTCCAAACATGTTTATATGGTGTATAGGTCGTAATAGGAGCTTTCTGCGCCAAAAGCATTCCTTTAAACTTTCGGACAAAAAGTAACCATCTCGGCGTCACCATTCTTTCTCCACCAAAACTGTGTTGTTTTCGCTCAAATGTGTCCCAAACATGTTTATATGGTTTATAGGTCATAATGTGAGCATTGTGCGCGAAAAGCTTTCCGAGAAATTTTCGGACCAAAAGTGACCACATCGGCGTCACCTTTCTTTGTCCACGAAAACTGTGTTGTTTTCGCTCAAATGTGTTCCAAACATGTTTATATGGTGTATAGGTCATAATACGAGCTTTCCCTCTTTAAGTCATAATAGGAGCTTTCTGCGCGAAATGCTTTCCGTGTAATTTTCGGACCAAAAGTGACCATATCGGCATCACCTTTCTTTATCCACCAAAACTGTGTTGTTTTCGCTCAAATGTGTCCCAAAGATGTTTATATGGTTTATAGGTCATAATGTGAGCATTGTGCGCGAAAAGCTTTCCGTGAAATTTTCGGACCAAAAGTGACCATATCGGTCTCACCTTTCTTTATCCACCAAAACTGTGTTGTTATTGCTCAAATGTGTCCCAAACATGTTTATATGGTGTATAGGTTATAAGAGGAGCTTTCTGCGCCAAAAGCTTTCCTTTAAATTTTCGGACCAAAAGTGACCAAATCGGCGTCACCTTTCTTTATCCACCAAAACCGTGTTGTTTTCGCTCAAATGTGTTCCAAAGATGTTTATATGGTGTATAGGTCATAATAGGAGCTTTTTGCGCCAAAAGCATTCCTTTAAATTTTCGGACCAAAAGTAACCATAACGGCGTCACCTTTCTTTCTCCACCAAAACTGTGTTGTTTTCGCTCAAATGTGTCCCAAATATGTTTAATTTATATGGTTTATAGGTCATAATGTGAGCATTGTGCGCGAAAAGCTTTCCGAGAAATTTTCGGATCAAAAGTGACCATATCGGCGTCACCTTTCTTTGTCCACCAAAACTGTGTTGTTTTCGCTCAAAATATAGGTCATAATAGGAGCTTTCCCTCTTTAAGTCATAATAGGAGTTGTCTGCGCAAAAAGCTTTCCTTGAAATTTTCGGACCAAAAGTGACCATATCGCTAAAATGTGTTCCAAACATGTTTATATGGTGAATAGGTCATAATAGGAGCTTTCTCTCTTCAAGTCATAATAGGAGCTTTCTGCGTGTAATGCTTTCCGTGTAATTTTCGGAACAAAAGTGACCATATCGGCGTCACCTTTCTTTATCCACCAAAACTGTGTTGTTTTCGCTCAAATGTGTCCCAAAGATGTTTATATGGTGTATAAGTCATAATAGGAGCTTTCTGCACCAAAAGCATTCCTTTAAATTTTCGGACCAAAAGTAACCATATCGGCGTCACCTTTCTTTCTCCACCAAAACTGTGTTGTTTTCGCTCAAATGTGTTCCAAACATGTTTATATGGTGTATAGGTCATAATAGGAGCTTTCCCTCTTTAAGTCATAATAGGAGCTTTCTGCGCGAAATGCTTTCCGTGTAATTTTCGGACCAAAAGTGACCATATCGGCGTCACCTTTCTTTATCCACCAAAACTGTGTTGTTTTCGCTCAAATGTGTCCCAAAGATGTTTATATGGTTTATAGGTCATAATGTGAGCATTGTCCGCGAAAAGCTTTCCGAGAAATTTTCGGACCAAAAGTGACCATATCGGCGTCACCTTTCTTTATCCACCAAAACAGTGTTGTTGTCGCTCAAATGTGTCCCAAACATGTTTATATGGTGTATATGTTATAAGAGGAGCTTTCTGCGTCAAAAGCTTTCCTTGAAATATTCGGACCAAAAGTGACCAAATCGGCGTCACCTTTCTTGATCCACCAAAACTGTGTTGTTTTCGCTCAAATGTGTTCCAAACATGTTTATATGGTGTATAGGTCATAATAGGAGCTTTCTCTCTTCAAGTCATAATAGAAGCTTTCTGCGCGAAATGCTTTCAATGTAATTTTCGGACCAAAAGTGACCATATCGGCGTCACTTTTCTTTATCCACCAAAATTGTGTTGTTTGCACTTAAATGTGTCCTAAACATGTTTATATGGTGTATAGGTCATAATAGGAGTTGTCTGCGCAAAAAGCTTTCCTTGAAATTTTCGGACCAAAAGTGACCATATCGCTAAAATGTGTTCCAAACATGTTTATATGGTGAATAGGTCATAATAGGAGCTTTCTCTCTTCAAGTCATAATAGGAGCTTTCTGCGTGTAATGCTTTCCGTGTAATTTTCGGAACAAAAGTGACCATATCGGCGTCACCTTTCTTTATCCACCAAAACTGTGTTGTTTTCGCTCAAATGTGTCCCAAAGATGTTTATATGGTGTATAAGTCATAATAGGAGCTTTCTGCGCCAAAAGCATTCCTTTAAATTTTCGGACCAAAAGTAACCATATCTGCGTCACCTTTCTTTCTCCACCAAAACTGTGTTGTTTTCGCTCAAATGTGTTCCAAACATGTTTATATGGTGTATAGGTCATAATAGGAGCTTTCCCTCTTTAAGTCATAATAGGAGCTTTCTGCACGAAATGCTTTCCGTGTAATTTTCGGACCAAAAGTGACCATATCGGCGTCACCTTTCTTTATCCACCAAAACTGTGTTGTTTTCGCTCAAATGTGTCCCAAAGATGTTTATATGGTTTATAGGTCATAATGTGAGCATTGTGCGCGAAAAGCTTTCCGAGAAATTTTCGGACCAAAAGTGACCATATCGGCGTCACCTTTCTTTATCCACCAAAACAGTGTTGTTATCGCTCAAATGTATCCCAAACATGTTTATATGGTGTATAGGTTATAAGAGGAGCTTTCTGCGTCAAAAGCTTTCCTTGAAATTTTCGGACCAAAAGTGACCATATCGGCGTCACCTTTCTTTATCCACCAAAACTGTGTTGTTTTCGCTCAAATGTGTCCCAAAGATGTTTATATGGTGTATAAGTCATAATAGGAGCTTTCTGCGCCAAAAGCATTCCTTTAAATTTTCGGACCAAAAGTAACCATATCGGCGTCACCTTTCTTTCTCCACCAAAACTGTGTTGTTTTCGCTCAAATGTGTTCCAAACATGTTTATATGGTGTATAGGTCATAATAGGAGCTTTCCCTCTTTGAGTCATAATAGGAGCTTTCTGCACGAAATGCTTTCCGTGTAATTTTCGGACCAAAAGTGACCATATCGGCGTCACCTTTCTTTATCCACCAAAACTGTGTTGTTTTCGCTCAAATGTGTCCCAAAGATGTTTATATGGTTTATAAGTCATAATGTGAGCATTGTGCGCGAAAAGCTTTCCGAGAAATTTTCGGACCAAAAGTGACCATATCGGCGTCACCTTTCTTTATCCACCAAAACAGTGTTGTTATCGCTCAAATGTATCCCAAACATGTTTATATGGTGTATAGGTTATAAGAGGAGCTTTCTGCGTCAAAAGCTTTCCTTGAAATTTTCGGACCAAAAGTGACCATATCGGCGTCACCTTTCTTTATCCACCAAAACTGTGTTGTTTTCGCTCAAATGTGTCCCAAAGATGTTTATATGGTGTATAAGTCATAATAGGAGCTTTCTGCGCCAAAAGCATTCCTTTAAATTTTCGGACCAAAAGTAACCATATCGGCGTCACCTTTCTTTCTCCACCAAAACTGTGTTGTTTTCGCTCAAATGTGTTCCAAACATGTTTATATGGTGTATAGGTCATAATAGGAGCTTTCCCTCTTTAAGTCATAATAGGAGCTTTCTGCACGAAATGCTTTCCGTGTAATTTTCGGACCAAAAGTGACCATATCGGCGTCACCTTTCTTTATCCACCAAAACTGTGTTGTTTTCGCTCAAATGTGTCCCAAAGATGTTTATATGGTTTATAGGTCATAATGTGAGCATTGTGCGCGAAAAGCTTTCCGAGAAATTTTCGGACCAAAAGTGACCATATCGGCGTCACCTTTCTTTATCCACCAAAACAGTGTTGTTATCGCTCAAATGTATCCCAAACATGTTTATATGGTGTATAGGTTATAAGAGGAGCTTTCTGCGTCAAAAGCTTTCCTTGAAATTTTCGGACCAAAAGTGACCAAATCGGCGTCACCTTTCTTGATCCACCAAAACTGTGTTGTTTTCGCTCAAATGTGTTCCAAACATGTTTATATGGTGTATAGGTCATAATAGGAGCTTTCTCTCTTCAAGTAATAATAGGAGCTTTCTGCGCGAAATGCTTTCAATGTAATTTTCGGACCAAAAGTGACCATATCGGCGTCACTTTTCTTTATCCACCAAAATTGTGTTGTTTGCACTTAAATGTGTTCTAAACATGTTTATATGGTGTATAGGTCATAATAGGAGTTGTCTGTGCAAAAAGCTTTCCTTGAAATTTTCGGACCAAAAGTGACCATATCGCTAAAATGTGTTCCAAACATGTTTATATGGTGAATAGGTCATAATAGGAGCTTTCTCTCTTCAAGTCATAATAGGAGCTTTCTGCGTGTAATGCTTTCCGTGTAATTTTCGGAACAAAAGTGACCATATCGGCGTCACCTTTCTTTATCCACCAAAACTGTGTTGTTTTCGCTCAAATGTGTCCCAAAGATGTTTATATGGTGTATAAGTCATAATAGGAGCTTTCTGCGCCAAAAGCATTCCTTTAAATTTTCGGACCAAAAGTAACCATATCGGCGTCACCTTTCTTTCTCCACCAAAACTGTGTTGTTTTCGCTCAAATGTGTTCCAAACATGTTTATATGGTGTATCGGTCATAATAGGAGCTTTCCCTCTTTAAGTCATAATAGGAGCTTTATGCGCGAAATGCTTTCCGTGTAATTTTCGGACCAAAAGTGACCATATCGGCGTCACCTTTTTTATCCACCAAAACTGTGTTGTTTTCGCTCAAATGTGTCCCAAAGATGTTTATATGGTTTATAGGTCATAATGTGAGCATTGTGCGCGAAAAGCTTTCCGAGAAATTTTCGGACCAAAAGTGACCATATCGGCGTCACCTTTCTTTATCCACCAAAACAGTGTTGTTATCACTCAAATGTGTCCCAAACATGTTTATATGGTGTATAGGTTATAAGAGGAGCTTTCTGCGTCAAAAGCTTTCCTTGAAATTTTCGGACCAAAAGTGACCAAATCGGCGTTACCTTTCTTGATCCATCAAAACTGTGTTGTTTTCGCTCAAATGTGTTCCAAACATGTTTATATGGTGTATAGGTCATAATAGGAGCTTTCTCTCTTCAAGTCATAATAGAAGCTTTCTGCGCGAAATGCTTTCAATGTAATTTTCGGACCAAAAGTGACCATATCGGCGTCACTTTTCTTTATCCACCAAAATTGTGTTGTTTGCACTTAAATGTGTCCTAAACATGTTTATATGGTGTATAGGTCATAATAGGAGTTGTCTGCGCAAAAAGCTTTCCTTGAAATTTTTGGACCAAAAGTGACCATATCGCTAAAATGTGTTCCAAACATGTTTATATGGTGAATAGGTCATAATAAGAGCTTTCTCTCTTCAAGTCATAATAGGAGCTTTCTGCGTGTAATGCTTTCCGTGTAATTTTCCGAACAAAAGTGACCATATCGGCGTCACCTTTCTTTATCCACCGAAACTGTGTTGTTTTCGCTCAAATGTGTCCCAAAGATGTTTATATGGTGTATAAGTCATAATAGGAGCTTTCTGCGCCAAAACATTCCTTTAAATTTTCGGACCAAAAGTAACCATATCGGCGTCACCTTTCTTTCTCCACCAAAACTGTGTTGTTTTCGCTCAAATGTGTTCCAAACATGTTTATATGGTGTATAGGTCATAATAGGAGTTTCCCCTCTTTAAGTCATAATAGGAGCTTTCTGTGCGAAATGGTTTCCGTGTAATTTTCGGACCAAAAGTGACCATATCGGAGTCACCTTTCTTTATCCACCAAAACCGTGTTGTTTTCGCTCAAATGTGTCCCAAAGATGTTTATATGGTTTATAGGTCATAATGTGAGCATTGTGCGCGAAAAGCTTTCCGAGAAATTTTCGGACCAAAAGTGACCATATCGGCGTCACCTTTCTTTATCCACCAAAACAGTGTTGTTATCGCTCAAATGTGTCCCAAACATGTTTATATGGTGTATAGGTTATAAGAGGAGCTTTCTGCGTCAAAAGCTTTCCTTGAAATTTTCGGACCAAAAGTGACCAAATCGGCGTCACCTTTCTTGATCCACCAAAACTGTGTTGTTTTTGCTCAAATGTGTTCCAAACATGTTTATATGGTGTATAGGTGATAATAGGAGCTTTCTCTCTTCAAGTCATAATAGAAGCTTTCTGCGCGAAATGCTTTCAATGTAATTTTCGGACCAAAAGTGACCATATCGGCGTCACTTTTCTTTATCCACCAAAATTGTGTTGTTTGCACTTAAATGTGTCCTAAACATGTTTATATGGTGTATAGGTCATAATAGGAGTTGTCTGCGCAAAAAGCTTTCCTTGAAATTTTCGGACCAAAAGTGACCATATCGCTAAAATGTGTGTTCCAAACATGTTTATATGGTGAATAGGTCATAATAGGAGCTTTCTCTCTTCAAGTCATAATAGGAGCTTTCTGCGTGTAATGCTTTCCGTGTAATTTTCGGAACAAAAGTGACCATATCGGCGTCACCTTTCTTTATCCACCAAAACTGTGTTGTTTTCGCTCAAATGTGTCCCAAAGATGTTTATATGGTGTATAAGTCATAATAGGAGCTTTCTGCGCCAAAAGCATTCCTTTAAATTTTCGGACCAAAAGTAACCATATCGGCGTCACCTTTCTTTTACACCAAAACTGTGTTGTTTTCGCTCAAATGTGTTCCAAACATGTTTATATTGTGTATAGGTCATAATAGGAGCTTTCCCTCTTTAAGTCATAATAGGAGCTTTCTGCGCGAAATGCTTTCCGTGTAATTTTCGGACCAAAAGTGACCATATCGGCGTCACCTTTCTTTATCCACCAAAACTGTGTTGTTTTCGCTCAAATGTGTCCCAAAGATGTTTATATGGTTTATAGGTCATAATGTGAGCATTGTGCGCGAAAAGCTTTCCGAGAAATTTTCGGACCAAAAGTGACCATATCGGCGTCACCTTTCTTTATCCACCAAAACAGTGTTGTTATCACTCAAATGTGTCCCAAACAAGTTTATATGGTGTATAGGTTATAAGAGGAGCTTTCTGCGTCAAAAGCTTTCCTTGAAATTTTCGGACCAAAAGTGACCAAATCGGCGTTACCTTTCTTGATCCACCAAAACTGTGTTGTTTTCGCTCAAATGTGTTCCAAACATGTTTATATGGTGTATAGGTCATAATAGGAGCTTTCTCTCTTCAAGTCATAATAGAAGCTTTCTGCGCGAAATGCTTTCAATGTAATTTTCGGACCAAAAGTGACCATATCGGCGTCACTTTTCTTTATCCACCAAAATTGTGTTGTTTGCACTTAAATGTGTCCTAAACATGTTTATATGTTGTATAGGTCATAATAGGAGTTGTCTGCGCAAAAAGCTTTCCTTGAAATTTTTGGACCAAAAGTGACCATATCGCTAAAATGTGTTCCAAACATGTTTATATGGTGAATAGGTCATAATAAGAGCTTTCTCTCTTCAAGTCATAATAGGAGCTTTCTGCGTGTAATGCTTTCCGTGTAATTTTCCGAACAAAAGTGACCATATCGGCGTCACCTTTCTTTATCCACCAAAACTGTGTTGTTTTCGCTCAAATGTGTCCCAAAGATGTTTATATGGTGTATAAGTCATAATAGGAGCTTTCTGCGCCAAAACATTCCTTTAAATTTTCGGACCAAAAGTAACCATATCGGCGTCACCTTTCTTTCTCCACCAAAACTGTGTTGTTTTCACTCAAATGTGTTCCAAACATGTTTATATGGTGTATAGGTCATAATAGGAGTTTCCCCTCTTTAAGTCATAATAGGAGCTTTCTGTGCGAAATGGTTTCCGTGTAATTTTCGGACCAAAAGTGACCATATCGGCGTCACCTTTCTTTATCCACCAAAACTGTGTTGTTTTCGCTCAAATGTGTCCCAAAGATGTTTATATGGTTTATAGGTCATAATGTGAGCATTGTGCGCGAAAAGCTTTCCGAGAAATTTTCGGACCAAAAGTGACCATATCGGCGTCACCTTTCTTTATCCACCAAAACAGTGTTGTTATCGCTCAAATGTGTCCCAAACATGTTTATATGGTGTATAGGTTATAAGAGGAGCTTTCTGCGTCAAAAGCTTTCATTGAAATTTTCGGACCAAAAGTGACCAAATCGGCGTCACCTTTCTTGATCCACCAAAACTGTGTTGTTTTTGCTCAAATGTGTTCCAAACATGTTTATATGGTGTATAGGTGATAATAGGAGCTTTCTCTCTTCAAGTCATAATAGAAGCTTTCTGCGCGAAATGCTTTCAATGTAATTTTCGGACCAAAAGTGACCATATCGGCGTCACTTTTCTTTATCCACCAAAATTGTGTTGTTTGCACTTAAATGTGTCCTAAACATGTTTATATGGTGTATAGGTCATAATAGGAGTTGTCTGCGCAAAAAGCTTTCCTTGAAATTTTCGGACCAAAAGTGACCATATCGCTAAAATGTGTTCCAAACATGTTTATATGGTGAATAGGTCATAATAGGAGCTTTCTCTCTTCAAGTCATAATAGGAGCTTTCTGCGTGTAATGCTTTCCGTGTAATTTTCGGAACAAAAGTGACCATATCGGCGTCACCTTTCTTTATCCACCAAAACTGTGTTGTTTTCGCTCAAATGTGTCCCAAAGATGTTTATATGGTGTATAAGTCATAATAGGAGCTTTCTGCGCCAAAAGCATTCCTTTAAATTTTCGGACCAAAAGTAACCATATCGGCGTCACCTTTCTTTTACACCAAAACTGTGTTGTTTTCGCTCAAATGTGTTCCAAACATGTTTATATGGTGTATAGGTCATAATAGGAGCTTTCCCTCTTTAAGTCATAATAGGAGCTTTCTGCGCGAAATGCTTTCCGTGTAATTTTCGGACCAAAAGTGACCATATCGGCGTCACCTTTCTTTATCCACCAAAACTGTGTTGTTTTCGCTCAAATGTGTCCCAAAGATGTTTATATGGTTTATAGGTCATAATGTGAGCATTGTGCGCGAAAAGCTTTCCGAGAAATTTTCGGACCAAAAGTGACCATATCGGCGTCACCTTTCTTTATCCACCAAAACAGTGTTGTTATCGCTCAAATGTGTCCCAAACATGTTTATATGGTGTATAGGTTATAAGAGAAGCTTTCTGCGTCAAAAGCTTTCATTGAAATTTTCGGACCAAAAGTGACCAAATCGGCGTCACCTTTCTTGATCCACCAAAACTGTGTTGTTTTTGCTCAAATGTGTTCCAAACATGTTTATATGGTGTATAGGTGATAATAGGAGCTTTCTCTCTTCAAGTCATAATAGAAGCTTTCTGCGCGAAATGCTTTCAATGTAATTTTCGGACCAAAAGTGACCATATCGGCGTCACTTTTCTTTATCCACCAAAATTGTGTTGTTTGCACTTAAATGTGTCCTAAACATGTTTATATGGTGTATAGGTCATAATAGGAGTTGTCTGCGCAAAAAGCTTTCCTTGAAATTTTCGGACCAAAAGTGACCATATCGCTAAAATGTGTTCCAAACATGTTTATATGGTGAATAGGTCATAATAGGAGCTTTCTCTCTTCAAGTCATAATAGGAGCTTTTTGCGTGTAATGCTTTCCGTGTAATTTTCGGAACAAAAGTGACCATATCGGCGTCACCTTTCTTTATCCACCAAAACTGTGTTGTTTTCGCTCAAATGTGTCCCAAAGATGTTTATATGGTGTATAAGTCATAATAGGAGCTTTCTGCGCCAAAACATTCCTTTAAATTTTTCGGACCAAAAGTAACCATATCGGCGTCACCTTTCTTTCTCCACCAAAACTGTGTTGTTTTCGCTCAAATGTGTTCCAAACATGTTTATATGGTGTATAGGTCATAATAGGAGTTTCCCCTCTTTAAGTCATAATAGGAGCTTTCTGTGCGAAATGGTTTCCGTGTAATTTTCGGACCAAAAGTGACCATATCGGCGTCACCTTTCTTTATCCACCAAAACTGTGTTGTTTTCGCTCAAATGTGTCCCAAAGATGTTTATATGGTTTATAGGTCATAATGTGAGCATTGTGCGCGAAAAGCTTTCCGAGAAATTTTCGGACCAAAAGTGACCATATCGGCGTCACCTTTCTTTATCCACCAAAACAGTGTTGTTATCGCTCAAATGTGTCCCAAACATGTTTATATGGTGTATAGGTTATAAGAGGAGCTTTCTGCGTCAAAAGCTTTCATTGAAATTTTCGGACCAAAAGTGACCAAATCGGCGTCACCTTTCTTGATCCACAAAAACTGTGTTGTTTTTGCTCAAATGTGTTCCAAACATGTTTATATGGTGTATAGGTGATAATAGGAGCTTTCTCTCTTCAAGTCATAATAGAAGCTTTCTGCGCGAAATGCTTTCAATGTAATTTTCGGACCAAAAGTGACCATATCGGCGTCACTTTTCTTTATCCACCAAAATTGTGTTGTTTGCACTTAAATGTGTCCTAAACATGTTTATATGGTGTATAGGTAATAATAGGAGTTGTCTGCGCAAAAAGCTTTCCTTGAAATTTTCGGACCAAAAGTGACCATATCGCTAAAATGTGTTCCAAACATGTTTATATGGTGAATAGGTCATAATAGGAGCTTTCTCTCTTCAAGTCATAATAGGAGCTTTCTGCGTGTAATGCTTTCCGTGTAATTTTCGGAACAAAAGTGACCATATCGGCGTCACCTTTCTTTATCCACCAAAACTGTGTTGTTTTCGCTCAAATGTGTCCCAAAGATGTTTATATGGTGTATAAGTCATAATAGGAGCTTTCTGCGCCAAAAGCATTCCTTTAAATTTTCGGACCAAAAGTAACCATATCGGCGTCACCTTTCTTTTACACCAAAACTGTGTTGTTTTCGCTCAAATGTGTTCCAAACATGTTTATATGGTGTATAGGTCATAATAGGAGCTTTCCCTCTTTAAGTCATAATAGGAGCTTTCTGCGCGAAATGCTTTCCGTGTAATTTTCGGACCAAAAGTGACCATATCGGCGTCACCTTTCTTTATCCACCAAAACTGTGTTGTTTTCGCTCAAATGTGTCCCAAAGATGTTTATATGGTTTATAGGTCATAATGTGAGCATTGTGCGCGAAAAGCTTTCCGAGAAATTTTCGGACCAAAAGTGACCATATCGGCGTCACCTCTCTTTATCCACCAAAACAGTGTTGTTATCACTCAAATGTGTCCCAAACATGTTTATATGGTGTATAGGTTATAAGAGGAGCTTTCTGCGTCAAAAGCTTTCCTTGAAATTTTCGGACCAAAAGTGACCAAATCGGCGTCACCTTTCTTGATCCACCAAAACTGTGTTGTTTTCGCTGAAATGTGTTCCAAACATGTTTATATGGTGTATAGGTCATAATAGGAGCTTTCTCTCTTCAAGTCATAATAGAAGCTTTCTGCGCGAAATGCTTTCAATGTAATTTTCGGACCAAAAGTGACCATATCGGCGTCACTTTTCTTTATCCACCAAAATTGTGTTGTTTGCACTTAAATGTGTCCTAAACATGTTTATATTGTGTATAGGTCATAATAGGAGTTGTCTGCGCAAAAAGCTTTCCTTGAAATTTTCGGACCAAAAGTGACCATATCGCTAAAATGTGTTCCAAACATGTTTATATGGTGAATAGGTCATAATAGGAGCTTTCTCTCTTCAAGTCATAATAGGAGCTTTCTGCGTGTAATGCTTTCCGTGTAATTTTCGGAACAAAAGTGACCATATCGGCGTCACCTTTCTTTATCCACCAAAACTGTGTTGTTTTCGCTCAAATGTGTCCCAAAGATGTTTATATGGTGTATAAGTCATAATAGGAGCTTTCTGCGCCAAAACATTCCTTTAAATTTTCGGACCAAAAGTAACCATATCGGCGTCACCTTTCTTTCTCCACCAAAACTGTGTTGTTTTAGCTCAAATGTGTTCCAAACATGTTTATATGGTGTATAGGTCATAATAGGTGTTTCCCCTCTTTAAGTCATAATAGGAGCTTTCTGTGCGAAATGGTTTCCGTGTAATTTTCGGACCAAAAGTGACCATATCGGCGTCACCTTTCTTTATCCACCAAAACTGTGTTGTTTTCGCTCAAATGTGTCCCAAAGATGTTTATATGGTTTATAGGTCATAATGTGAGCATTGTGCGCGAAAAGCTTTCCGAGAAATTTTCGGACCAAAAGTGACCATATCGGCGTCACCTTTCTTTATCCACCAAAACAGTGTTGTTATCGCTCAAATGTGTCCCAAACATTTTTATATGGTGTATAGGTTATAAGAGGAGCTTTCTGCGTCAAAAGCTTTCATTGAAATTTTCGGACCAAAAGTGACCAAATCGGCGTCACCTTTCTTGATCCACCAAAACTGTGTTGTTTTTGCTCAAATGTGTTCCAAACATGTTTATATGGTGTATAGGTGATAATAGGAGCTTTCTCTCTTCAAGTCATAATAGAAGCTTTCTGCGCGAAATGCTTTCAATGTAATTTTCGGACCAAAAGTGACCATATCGGCGTCACTTTTCTTTATCCACCAAAATTGTGTTGTTTGCACTTAAATGTGTCCTAAACATGTTTATATGGTGTATAGGTCATAATAGGAGTTGTCTGCGGAAAAAGCTTTCCTTGAAATTTTCGGACCAAAAGTGACCATATCGCTAAAATGTGTTCCAAACATGTTTATATGGTGAATAGGTCATAATAGGAGCTTTCTCTCTTCAAGTCATAATAGGAGCTTTCTGCGTGTAATGCTTTCCGTGTAATTTTCGGAACAAAAGTGACCATATCGGCGTCACCTTTCTTTATCCACCAAAACTGTGTTGTTTTCGCTCAAATGTGTCCCAAAGATGTTTATATGGTGTATAAGTCATAATAGGAGATTTCTGCGCCAAAAGCATTCCTTTAAATTTTCGGACCAAAAGTAACCATATCGGCGTCACCTTTCTTTTACACCAAAACTGTGTTGTTTTCGCTCAAATGTGTTCCAAACATGTTTATATGGTGTATAGGTCATAATAGGAGCTTTCCCTCTTTAAGTCATAATAGGAGCTTTCTGCGCGAAATGCTTTCCGTGTAATTTTCGGACCAAAAGTGACCATATCGGCGTCACCTTTCTTTATCCACCAAAACTGTGTTGTTTTCGCTCAAATGTGTCCCAAAGATGTTTATATGGTTTATAGGTCATAATGTGAGCATTGTGCGCGAAAAGCTTTCCGAGAAATTTTCGGACCAAAAGTGACCATATCGGCGTCACCTTTCTTTATCCACCAAAACAGTGTTGTTATCACTCAAATGTGTCCCAAACATGTTTATATGGTGTATAGGTTATAAGAGGAGCTTTCTGCGTCAAAAGCTTTCCTTGAAATTTTCGGACCAAAAGTGACTAAATCGGCGTCACCTTTCTTGATCCACCAAAACTGTGTTGTTTTCGCTGAAATGTGTTCCAAACATGTTTATATGGTGTATAGGTCATAATAGGAGCTTTCTCTCTTCAAGTCATAATAGAAGCTTTCTGCGCGAAATGCTTTCAATGTAATTTTCGGACCAAAAGTGACCATATCGGCGTCACTTTTCTTTATCCACCAAAATTGTGTTGTTTGCACTTAAATGTGTCCTAAACATGTTTATATTGTGTATAGGTCATAATAGGAGTTGTCTGCGCAAAAAGCATTCCTTGAAATTTTCGGACCAAAAGTGACCATATCGCTAAAATGTGTTCCAAACATGTTTATATGGTGAATAGGTCATAATAGGAGCTTTCTCTCTTCAAGTCATAATAGGAGCTTTCTACGTGTAATGCTTTCCGTGTAATTTTCGGAACAAAAGTGACCATATCGGCGTCACCTTTCTTTATCCACCAAAACTGTGTTGTTTTCGCTCAAATGTGTCCCAAAGATGTTTATATGGTGTATAAGTCATAATAGGAGCTTTCTGCGCCAAAAGCATTCCTTTAAATTTTCGGACCAAAAGTAACCATATCGGCGTCACCTTTCTTTCTCCACCAAAACTGTGTTGTTTTCGCTCAAATGTGTTCCAAACATGTTTATATGATGTATAGGTCATAATAGGAGCTTTCCCTCTTTAAGTCATAATAGGAGCTTTCTGCGCGAAATGCTTTTCGTGTAATTTTCGGACCAAAAGTGACCATATCGGCGTCACTTTTCTTTATCCACCAAAATTGTGTTGTTTGCACTTAAATGTGTCCTAAACATGTTTATATGGTGTATAGGTCATAATAGGAGTTGTCTGCGCAAAAAGCTTTCCTTGAAATTTTCGGACCAAAAGTGACCATATCGCTAAAATGAGTTCCAAACATGTTTATATGGTGAATAGGTCATAATAGGAGCTTTCTCTCTTCAAGTCATAATAGGAGCTTTCTGCGTGTAATGCTTTCCGTGTAATTTTCGGAACAAAAGTGACCATATCGGCGTCACCTTTCTTTATCCACCAAAACTGTGTTGTTTTCGCTCAAATGTGTCCCAAAGATGTTTATATGGTGTATAAGTCATAATAGAAGCTTTCTGCGCCAAAAGCATTCCTTTAAATTTTCGGACCAAAAGTAACCATATCGGCGTCACCTTTCTTTTCCACCAAAACTGTGTTGTTTTCGCTCAAATGTGTTCAAAACATGTTTATATGGTGTATAGGTCATAATAGGAGCTTTCCCTCTTTAAGTCATAATAGGAGCTTTCTGCGCGAAATGCTTTCCGTGTAATTTTCGGACCAAAAGTGACCATATCGGCGTCACCTTTCTTTATCCACCAAAACTGTGTTGTTTTCGCTCAAATGTGTCCCAAAGATGTTTATATGGTTTATAGGTCATAATGTGAGCATTGTGCGAGAAAAGCTTTCCGAGAAATTTTCGGACCAAAAGTGACCATATCGGCGTCACCTTTCTTTATCCACCAAAACTGTGTTGTTATCGCTCAAATGCGTCCCAAACATCTTTATATGGTGTATAGGTTATAAGAGGAGCTTTCTGCGCCAAAAGCTTTCCTTGAAATTTTCGGACCAAAAGTGACCAAATCGGCGTCACCTTTCTTGATCTACCAAAACTGTGTTGTTTTCGCTCAAATGTGTTCCAAACATGTTTATATGGTGTATAGGTCATAATAGGAGCTTTCTCTCTTCAAGTCATAATAGGAGCTTTCTGCGCGAAATGCTTTCAATGTAATTTTCGGACCAAAAGTGACCATATCGGCGTCACTTTTCTTTATCCACCAAAATTGTGTTGTTTGCACTTAAATGTGTCCTAAACATGTTTATATGGTGTATAGGTCATAATAGGAGTTGTCTGCGCAAAAATCTTTCCTTGAAATTTTCGGACCAAAAGTGACCATATCGCTAAAATGTGTTCCAAACATGTTTATATGGTGAATAGGTCATAATAGGAGCTTTCTCTCTTCAAGTCATAATAGGAGCTTTCTGCGTGTAATGCTTTCCGTGTAATTTTCGGAACAAAAGTGACCATATCGGCGTCACCTTTCTTTATCCACCAAAACTGTGTTGTTTTCGCTCAAATGTGTCCCAAAGATGTTTATATGGTGTATAAGTCATAATAGGAGATTTCTGCGCCAAAAGCATTCCTTTAAATTTTCGGACCAAAAGTAACCATATCGGCGTCACCTTTCTTTTACACCAAAACTGTGTTGTTTTCGCTCAAATGTGTTCCAAACATGTTTATATGGTGTATAGGTCATAATAGGAGCTTTCCCTCTTTAAGTCATAATAGGAGCTTTCTGCGCGAAATGCTTTCCGTGTAATTTTCGGACCAAAAGTGACCATATCGGCGTCACCTTTCTTTATCCACCAAAACTGTGTTGTTTTCGCTCAAATGTGTCCCAAAGATGTTTATATGGTTTATAGGTCATAATGTGAGCATTGTGCGCGAAAAGCTTTCCGAGAAATTTTCGGACCAAAAGTGACCATATCGGCGTCACCTTTCTTTATCCACCAAAACAGTGTTGTTATCACTCAAATGTGTCCCAAACATGTTTATATGGTGTATAGGTTATAAGAGGAGCTTTCTGCGTCAAAAGCTTTCCTTGAAATTTTCGGACCAAAAGTGACCAAATCGGCGTCACCTTTCTTGATCCACCAAAACTGTGTTGTTTTCGCTGAAATGTGTTCCAAACATGTTTATATGGTGTATAGGTCATAATAGGAGCTTTCTCTCTTCAAGTCATAATAGAAGCTTTCTGCGCGAAATGCTTTCAATGTAATTTTCGGACCAAAAGTGACCATATCGGCGTCACTTTTCTTTATCCACCAAAATTGTGTTGTTTGCACTTAAATGTGTCCTAAACATGTTTATATTGTGTATAGGTCATAATAGGAGTTGTCTGCGCAAAAAGCATTCCTTGAAATTTTCGGACCAAAAGTGACCATATCGCTAAAATGTGTTCCAAACATGTTTATATGGTGAATAGGTCATAATAGGAGCTTTCTCTCTTCAAGTCATAATAGGAGCTTTCTACGTGTAATGCTTTCCGTGTAATTTTCGGAACAAAAGTGACCATATCGGCGTCACCTTTCTTTATCCACCAAAACTGTGTTGTTTTCGCTCAAATGTGTCCCAAAGATGTTTATATGGTGTATAAGTCATAATAGGAGCTTTCTGCGCCAAAAGCATTCCTTTAAATTTTCGGACCAAAAGTAACCATATCGGCGTCACCTTTCTTTCTCCACCAAAACTGTGTTGTTTTCGCTCAAATGTGTTCCAAACATGTTTATATGATGTATAGGTCATAATAGGAGCTTTCCCTCTTTAAGTCATAATAGGAGCTTTCTGCGCGAAATGCTTTTCGTGTAATTTTCGGACCAAAAGTGACCATATCGGCGTCACTTTTCTTTATCCACCAAAATTGTGTTGTTTGCACTTAAATGTGTCCTAAACATGTTTATATGGTGTATAGGTCATAATAGGAGTTGTCTGCGCAAAAAGCTTTCCTTGAAATTTTCGGACCAAAAGTGACCATATCGCTAAAATGAGTTCCAAACATGTTTATATGGTGAATAGGTCATAATAGGAGCTTTCTCTCTTCAAGTCATAATAGGAGCTTTCTGCGTGTAATGCTTTCCGTGTAATTTTCGGAACAAAAGTGACCATATCGGCGTCACCTTTCTTTATCCACCAAAACTGTGTTGTTTTCGCTCAAATGTGTCCCAAAGATGTTTATATGGTGTATAAGTCATAATAGAAGCTTTCTGCGCCAAAAGCATTCCTTTAAATTTTCGGACCAAAAGTAACCATATCGGCGTCACCTTTCTTTTCCACCAAAACTGTGTTGTTTTCGCTCAAATGTGTTCAAAACATGTTTATATGGTGTATAGGTCATAATAGGAGCTTTCCCTCTTTAAGTCATAATAGGAGCTTTCTGCGCGAAATGCTTTCCGTGTAATTTTCGGACCAAAAGTGACCATATCGGCGTCACCTTTCTTTATCCACCAAAACTGTGTTGTTTTCGCTCAAATGTGTCCCAAAGATGTTTATATGGTTTATAGGTCATAATGTGAGCATTGTGCGAGAAAAGCTTTCCGAGAAATTTTCGGACCAAAAGTGACCATATCGGCGTCACCTTTCTTTATCCACCAAAACTGTGTTGTTATCGCTCAAATGCGTCCCAAACATCTTTATATGGTGTATAGGTTATAAGAGGAGCTTTCTGCGCCAAAAGCTTTCCTTGAAATTTTCGGACCAAAAGTGACCAAATCGGCGTCACCTTTCTTGATCTACCAAAACTGTGTTGTTTTCGCTCAAATGTGTTCCAAACATGTTTATATGGTGTATAGGTCATAATAGGAGCTTTCTCTCTTCAAGTCATAATAGGAGCTTTCTGCGCGAAATGCTTTCAATGTAATTTTCGGACCAAAAGTGACCATATCGGCGTCACTTTTCTTTATCCACCAAAATTGTGTTGTTTTCACTTAAATGTGTCCTAAACATGTTTATATGGTGTATAGGTCATAATAGGAGTTGTCTGCGCAAAAAGCTTTCCTTGAAATTTTCGGACCAAAAGTGACCATATCGCTAAAATGTGTTCCAAACATGTTTATATGGTGAATAGGTCATAATAGGAGCTTTCTCTCTTCAAGTCATAATAGGAGCTTTCTGCGCGTAATGCTTTCCGTGTAATTTTCGGATCAAAAGTGACCATATCGGCGTCACCTTTCTTTATCCACCAAAACTGTGTTGTTTTCGCTCAAATGTGTCCCAAACATGTTTATATGGTGTATAAGTCATAATGTGAGCATTGTGCGCGAAAAGCTTTCCGAGAAATTTTCGGACCAAAAGTGACCATATCGGCGTCACCTTTCTTTGTCCACCAAAACTGTGTTGTTTTCGCTCAAATGTGTTCCAAACATGTTTATATGGTGTATAGGTCATAATAGGAGCTTTCCCTCTCTAAGTCATAATAGGAGCTTTCTGCGCGAAATACTTTCCGTGTAATTTTCGGACCAAAAGTGACCATATCGGCATCACCTTTCTTTATCCACCAAAACTTTGTTGTTTTCGCTCAAATGTGTCCCAAAGATGTTTATATGGTTTATAGGTCATAATGTGAGCATTGTGCGCGAAAAGCTTTCCGAGAAATTTTCGGACCAAAAGTGACCACATCGGCGTCACCTTTCTTTATCCACCAAAACTGTGTTGTTATCGCTCAAATGTGTCCCAAACATGTTTATATGGTGTAGAGGTTATAAGAGGAGCTTTCTGCGCCAAAAGCTTTCCTTGAAATTTTCGGACCAAAAGTGACCAAATCGGCGTCACCTTTCTTGATCTACCAAAACTTTGTTGTTTTCGCTCAAATGTGTTCCAAACATGTTTATATGGTGTATAGGTCATAATAGGAGCTTTCACTCTTCAAGTCATAATAGGAGCTTTCTGCGCGAAATGCTTTCAATGTAATTTTCGGACCAAAAGTGACCATATCGGCGTCACTTTTCTTTATCCACCAAAATTATGTTGTTTTCACTTAAATGTGTCCTAAACATGTTTATATGGTGTATAGGTCATAATAGGAGTTGTCTGCGCAAAAAGATTTCCTTGAAATTTTCGGACCAAAAGTGACCATATCGCTAAAATGTGTTCCAAACATGTTTATATGGTGAATAGGTCATAATAGGAGCTTTCTCTCTTCAAGTCATAATAGGAGCTTTCTGCGCGTAATGCTTTCCGTGTAATTTTCGGATCAAAAGTGACCATATCGGCGTCACTTTTCTTTATCCACCAAAATTGTGTTGTTTTCACTTAAATGTGTCCTAAACATGTTTATATGGTGTATAGGTCATAATAGAAGCTTTCTGTGCGAAAAGCTTTCCGAGAAATTTTCGGACCAAAAGTGACCATATCGGCGTCACCTTTCTTTATCCACCAAAACAGTGTTGTTGTCGCTCAAATGTGTCCCAAACATGTTTATATGGTGTATAGGTTATAAGAGGAGCTTTCTGCGTCAAAAGCTTTCCTTGAAATTTTCGGACCAAAAGTGACCAAATCGGCGTCACCTTTCTTGATCCACCAAAACTGTGTTGTTTTCGCTCAAATGTGTCCTAAACATGTTTATATGGTGTATAGGTCATAATAGGAGTTGTCTGCGCAAAAAGCTTTCCTTGAAATTTTCGGACCAAAAGTGACCATATCGCTAAAATGTGTTCCAAACATGTTTATATGGTGAATAGGTCATAATAGGAGCTTTCTCTCTTCAAGTCATAATAGGAGCTTTCTGCGCGTAATGCTTTCCGTGTAATTTTCGGAACAAAAGTGACCATATCGGCGTCACCTTTCTTTATCCACCAAAACTGTGTTGTTTTCACTCATATGTGTCCCAAAGATGTTTATATGGTGTATAAGTCATAATAGGAGCTTTCTGCGCCAAAAGCATTCCTTTAAATTTTCGGACCAAAAGTAACCATTTCGGCGTCACCTTTCTTTCTCCACCATCATAATGTGAGCATTGTGCGCGACAAGCTTTCCGAGAAATTTTCGGACCAAAAGTGACCATATCGGCGTCACCTTTCTTTGTCCACCAAAACTGTGTTGTTTTCGCTCAAATGTGTTCCAAACATGTTTATATGGTGTATAGGTCATAATAGGAGCTTCCCCTCTTTAAGTCATAATAGGAGCTTTCTGCGCGAAATGCTTTCCGTGTAATTTTCGGACCAAAAGTGACCATATCGGCGTCACCTTTCTTTATCCACCAAAACTGTGTTGTTTTCGCTCAAATGTGTCCCAAAGATGTTTATATGGTTTATAGGTCATAATGTGAGCATTGTGCGCGAAAAGCTTTCCGAGAAATTTTCGGACCAAAAGTGACCATATCGGCGTCACCTTTCTTTATCCACCAAAACTGTGTTGTTATCGCTCATATGCATCCCAAACATGTTTATATGGTGTATAGGTTATAAGAGGAGCTTTCTGCGCCAAAAGCTTTCCTTGAAATTTTCGGACCAAAAGTGACCAAATCGGCGTCACCTTTCTTGATCCACCAAAACTGTGTTGTTTTCGCTCAAATGTGTTCCAAACATGTTTATATGGTGCATAGGTCATAATAGAAGCTTTCTCTCTTCAAGTCATAATAGGAGCTTTCTGCGCGAAATGCTTTCAATGTAATTTTCGGACCAAAAGTGACCATATCGGCGTCACTTTTCTTTATCCACCAAAATTGGGTTGTTTTCACTTAAATGTGTCCTAAACATGTTTATATGGTGTATAGGTCATAATAGGAGTTGTCTGCGCAAAAAGCTTTCCTTGAAATTTTCGGACCAAAAGTGACCATATCGCTAAAATGTGTTCCAAACGTGTTTATATGGTGAATAGGTCATAATAGGAGCTTTCTCTCTTCAAGTCATAATAGGAGCTTTCTGCGCGTAATGCTTTCCGTTTAATTTTCGGAACAAAAGTGACCATATCGGCGTCACCTTTCTTCATCCACTAAAACTGTGTTGTTTTCACTCATATGTGTCCCAAAGATGTTTATATGGTGTATAAGTCATAATAGGAGCTTTCTGCGCCAAAAGCATTCCTTTAAATTTTCGGACCAAAAGTAACCATTTCGGCGTCACCTTTCTTTCTCCACCATCATAATGTGAGCATTGTGCGCGACAAGCTTTCCGAGAAATTTTCGGACCAAAAGTGACCATATCGGCGTCACCTTTCTTTGTCCACCAAAACTGTGTTGTTTTCGCTCAAATGTGTTCCAAACATGTTTATATGGTGTATAGGTCATAATAGGAGCTTCCCCTCTTTAAGTCATAATAGGAGCTTTCTGCACGAAATGCTTTCCGTGTAATTTTCGGACCAAAAGTGACCATATCGGCGTCACCTTTCTTTATCCACCAAAACTGTGTTGTTTTCGCTCAAATGTGTCCCAAAGATGTTTATATGGTTTATAGGTCATAATGTGAGCATTGTGCGCGAAAAGCTTTCCGAGAAATTTTCGGACCAAAAGTGACCATATCGGCGTCACCTTTCTTTATCCACCAAAACTGTGTTGTTATCGCTCATATGCATCCCAAACATGTTTATATGGTGTATAGGTTATAAGAGGAGCTTTCTGCGCCAAAAGCTTTCCTTGAAATTTTCGGACCAAAAGTGACCAAATCGGCGTCACCTTTCTTGATCCACCAAAACTGTGTTGTTTTCGCTCAAATGTGTTCCAAACATGTTTATATGGTGCATAGGTCATAATAGAAGCTTTCTCTCTTCAAGTCATAATAGGAGCTTTCTGCGCGAAATGCTTTCAATGTAATTTTCGGACCAAAAGTGACCATATCGGCGTCACTTTTCTTTATCCACCAAAATTGGGTTGTTTTCACTTAAATGTGTCCTAAACATGTTTATATGGTGTATAGGTCATAATAGGAGTTGTCTGCGCAAAAAGCTTTCCTTGAAATTTTCGGACCAAAAGTGACCATATCGCTAAAATGTGTTCCAAACGTGTTTATATGGTGAATAGGTCATAATAGGAGCTTTCTCTCTTCAAGTCATAATAGGAGCTTTTTGCGCGTAATGCTTTCCGTGTAATTTTCGGAACAAAAGTGACCATATCGGCGTCACCTTTCTTCATCCACCAAAACTGTGTTGTTTTCACTCATATGTGTCCCAAAGATGTTTATATGGTGTATAAGTCATAATAGGAGCTTTCTGCGCCAAAAGCATTCCTTTAAATTTTCGGACCAAAATTAACCATTTCGGCGTCACCTTTCTTTCTCCACCATCATAATGTGAGCATTGTGCGCGACAAGCTTTCCGAGAAATTTTCGGACCAAAAGTGACTATATCGGCGTCACTTTTCTTTGTCCACCAAAACTGTGTTGTTTTCGCTCAAATGTGTTCCAAACATGTTTATATGGTGTATAGGTCATAATAGGAGCTTCCCCTCTTTAAGTCATAATAGGAGCTTTCTGCGCGAAATGCTTTCCGTGTAATTTTCGGACCAAAAGTGACCATATCGGCGTCACCTTTCTTTATCCACCAAAACGGTGTTGTTTTCGCTCAAATGTGTCCCAAGGATGTTTATATGGTTTATAGGTCATAATGTGAGCATTGTGCGCGAAAAGCTTTCCGAGAAATTTTCGGACCAAAAATGACCATATCGGCGTCACCTTTCTTTATCCACAAAAACAGTGTTGTTATCGCTCAAATGTGTCCCAAACATGTTTATATGGTGTATAGGTTATAAGAGGAGCTTTCTGCGTCAAAAGCTTTCCTTGAAATTTTCGGACCAAAAGTGACCAAATCGGCGTCACCTTTCTTGATCCACCAAAACTGTGTTGTTTTCGCTCAAATGTGTTCCAAACATGTTTATATGGTGTATAGGTCATAATAGGAGCTTTCTCTCTTCAAGTCATAATAGAAGCTTTCTGCGCGAAATGCTTTCAATGTAATTTTCGGACCAAAAGTGACCATATCGGCGTCACTTTTCTTTATCCACCAAAATTGTGTTGTTTGCACTTAAATGTGTCCTAAACATGTTTATATGGTGTATAGGTCATAATAGGAGTTGTCTGCGCAAAAAGCTTTCCTTGAAATTTTCGGACCAAAAGTGACCATATCGCTAAAATGTGTTCCAAACATGTTTATATGGTGAATAGGTCATAATAGGAGCTTTCTCTCTTCAAGTCATAATAGGAGCTTTCTGCGCGTAATGCTTTCCGTGTAATTTTCGGATCAAAAGTGACCATATCGGCGTCACCTTTCTTTATCCACCAAAACTGTGGTTTTTTCACTCATATGTGTCCCAAAGATGTTTATATGGTGTATAAGTCATAATAGGAGCTTTCTGCGCGAAAAGCATTCCTTTAAATTTTCGGACCAAAAGTAACCATTTCGGCATCACCTCTCTTTCTCCACCATCATAATGTGAGCATTGTGCGCGACAAGCTTTCCGAGAAATTTTCGGACCAAAAGTGACCATATCGGCGTCACCTTTCTTTGTCCACCAAAACTGTGTTGTTTTCGCTCAAATGTGTTCCAAACATGATTATATGGTGTATAGGTCATAATAGGAGCTTCCCCTCTTTAAGTCATAATAGGAGCTTTCTGCGCGAAATGCTTTCCGTGTAATTTTCGGACCAAAAGTGACCATATCGGCGTCACCTTTCTTTATCACCCAAAACTGTGTTGTTTTCGCTCAAATGTGTCCCAAAGATGTTTATATGGTTTATAGGTCATAATGTGAGCATTGTGCGCGAAAAGCTTTCCGAGAAATTTTCGGACCAAAAGTGACCATATCGGCGTCACCTTTCTTTATCCACCAAAACAGTGTTGTTGTCGCTCAAATGTGTCCCAAACATGTTTATATGGTGTATAGGTTATAAGAGGAGCTTTCTGCGTCAAAAGCTTTCCTTGAAATTTTCGGACCAAAAGTGACCAAATCGGCGTCACCTTTCTTGATCCACCAAAACTGTGTTGTTTTCGCTCAAATGTGTTCCAAACATGTTTATATGGTGTATAGGTCATAATAGGAGCTTTCTCTCTTCAAGTCATAATAGAAGCTTTCTGCGCGAAATGCTTTCAATGTAATTTTCGGACCAAAAGTGACCATATCGGCGTCACTTTTCTTTATCCACCAAAATTGTGTTGTTTGCACTTAAATGTGTCCTAAACATGTTTATATGGTGTATAGGTCATAATAGGAGTTGTCTGCGCAAAAAGCTTTCCTTGAAATTTTCGGACCAAAAGTGACCATATCGCTAAAATGTGTTCCAAACATGTTTATATGGTGAATAGGTCATAATAGGAGCTTTCTCTCTTCAAGTCATAATAGGAGCTTTCTGCGCGTAATGCTTTCCGTGTAATTTTCGGATCAAAAGTGACCATATCGGCGTCACCTTTCTTTATCCACCAAAACTGTGTTGTTTTCACTCATATGTGTCCCAAAGATGTTTATATGGTGTATAAGTCATAATAGGAGCTTTCTGCGCCAAAAGCATTCCTTTAAATTTTCGGATCAAAAGTAACCATTTCGGCATCACCTTTCTTTCTCCACCATCATAATGTGAGCATTGTGCGCGACAAGCTTTCCGAGAAATTTTCGGACCAAAAGTGACCATATCGGCGTCACCTTTCTTTGTCCACCAAAACTGTGTTGTTTTCGCTCAAATTTGTTCCAAACATGTTTATATGGTGTATAGGTCATAATAGGAGCTTCCCCTCTTTAAGTCATAATAGGAGCTTTCTGCGCGAAATGCTTTCCGTGTAATTTTCGGACCAAAAGTGACCATATCGGCGTCACCTTTCTTTATCCACCAAAACGGTGTTGTTTTCGCTCAAATGTGTCCCAAAGATGTTTATATGGTTTATAGGTCATAATGTGAGCATTGTGCGCGAGAAGCTTTCCGAGAAATTTTCGGACCAAAAGTGACCATATCGGCGTCACCTTTCTTTATCCACCAAAACAGTGTTGTTATCGCTCAAATGTGTCCCAAACATGTTTATATGGTGTATAGGTTATAAGAGGAGCTTTCTGCGTCAAAAGCTTTCCTTGAAATTTTCGGACCAAAAGTGACCAAATCGGCGTCACCTTTCTTGATCCACCAAAACTGTGTTGTTTTCGCTCAAATGTGTTCCAAACATGTTTATATGGTGTATAGGTCATAATAGGAGCTTTCTCTCTTCAAGTCATAATAGGAGCTTTCTGCGCGTAATGCTTTCCGTGTAATTTTCGGAACAAAAGTGACCATATCGGCGTCACCTTTCTTTATCCACCAAAACTGTGTTGTTTTCGCTCAAATGTGTCCCAAAGATGTTTATATGGTGTATAAGTCATAATAGGAGCTTTCTGCGCCAAAACATTCCTTTAAATTTTCGGACCAAAAGTAACCATATCGGCGTCACCTTTCTTTCTCCACCAAAACTGTGTTGTTTTCGCTCAAATGTGTTCCAAACATGTTTTTATGGTGTATAGGTCATAATAGGAGCTTTCCCTCTTTAAGTCATAATAGAAGCTTTCTGCACGAAATGCTTTCCGTGTAATTTTCGGACCAAAAGTGACCATATCGGCATCACCTTTCTTTATCCACCAAAACATTGTTGTTTTCGCTCAAATGTGTCCCAAAGATGTTTATATGGTTTATAGGTCATAATGTGAGCATTGTGCGCGAAAAGCTTTCCGAGAAATTTTCGGACCAAAAGTGACCATATCGGCGTCACCTTTCTTTATCCACCAAAACAGTGTTGTTATCGCTCAAATGTGTCCCAAACATGTTTATATGGTGTATAGGTTATAAGAGGAGCTTTCTGCGTCAAAAGCTTTCCTTGAAATTTTCGGACCAAAAGTGACCAAATCGGCGTCACCTTTCTTGATCCACCAAAACTGTGTTGTTTTCGCTCAAATGTGTTCCAAACATGTTTATATGGTGTATAGGTCATAATAGGAGCTTTCTCTCTTCAAGTCATAATAGGAGCTTTCTGCGCGTAATGCTTTCCGTGTAATTTTCGGAACAAAAGTGACCATATCGGCGTCACCTTTCTTTATCCACCAAAACTGTGTTGTTTTCGCTCAAATGTGTCCCAAAGATGTTTATATGGTGTATAAGTCATAATAGGAGCTTTCTGCGCCAAAACATTCCTTTAAATTTTCGGACCAAAAGTAACCATATCGGCGTCACCTTTCTTTCTCCACCAAAACTGTGTTGTTTTCGCTCAAATGTGTTCCAAACATGTTTTTATGGTGTATAGGTCATAATAGGAGCTTTCCCTCTTTAAGTCATAATAGGAGCTTTCTGCACGAAATGCTTTCCGTGTAATTTTCGGACCAAAAGTGACCATATCGGCATCACCTTTCTTTATCCACCAAAACATTGTTGTTTTCGCTCAAATGTGTCCCAAAGATGTTTATATGGTTTATAGGTCATAATGTGAGCATTGTGCGCGAAAAGCTTTCCGAGAAATTTTCGGACCAAAAGTGACCATATCGGCGTCACCTTTCTTTATCCACTAAAACTGTGTTGTTATCGCTCAAATGCATCCCAAACATGTTTATATGGTGTATAGGTTATAAGAGGAGCTTTCTGCGCCAAAAGCTTTCCTTGAAATTTTCGGACCAAAAGTGACCAAACCGGCGTCACCTTTCTTGATCCACCAAAACTGTGTTGTTTTCGCTCAAATGTGTTCCAAACATGTTTATATGGTGCATAGGTCATAATAGGAGCTTTCTCTCTTCAAGTCATAATAGGAGCTTTCTGCGCGAAATGCTTTCAATGTAATTTTCGGACCAAAAGTGACCATATCGGCGTCACTTTTCTTTATCCACCAAAATTGTGTTGTTTTCACTTAAATGTGTCCTAAACATGTTTATATGGTGTATAGGTCATAATAGGAGTTGTCTACGCAAAAAGCTTTCCTTGAAATTTTCGGACCAAAAGTGACCATATCGCTAAAATGTGTTCCAAACATGTTTATATGGTGAATAGGTCATAATAGGAGCTTTCTCTCTTCAAGTCATAATAGGAGCTTTCTGCGCGTAATGCTTTCCGTGTAATTTTCGGAACAAAAGTGACCATATCGGCGTCACCTTTCTTTATCCACCAAAACTGTGTTGTTTTCACTCATATGTGTCCCAAAGATGTTTATATGGTGTATAAGTCATAATAGGAGCTTTCTGCGCCAAAAGCATTCCTTTAAATTTTCGGACCAAAAGTAACCATTGTGCGCATTGTGCGCGACAAGCTTTCCGAGAAATTTTCGGACCAAAAGTGACCATATCGGCGTCACCTTTCTTTGTCCACCAAAACTGTGTTGTTTTCGCTCAAATGTGTTCCAAACATGTTTATATGGTGTATAGGTCATAATAGGAGCTTCCCCTCTTTAAGTCATAATAGGAGCTTTCTGCGCGAAATGCTTTCCGTGTAATTTTCGGACCAAAAGTGACCATATCGGCGTCACCTTTCTTTATCCACCAAAACTGTGTTGTTTTCGCTCAAATGTGTCCCAAAGATGTTTATATGGTGTATAAGTCATAATAGGAGCTTTCTGCGCCAAAACATTCCTTTAAATTTTCGGACCAAAAGTAACCATATCGGCGTCACCTTTCTTTCTCCACCAAAACTGTGTTGTTTTCACTCAAATGTGTTCCAAACATGTTTATATGGTGTATAGGTTATAAGAGGAGCTTTCTGCGTCAAAAGCTTTCCTTGAAATTTTCGGACCAAAAGTGACCAAATCGGCATCACCTTTCTTGATCCACCAAAACTGTGTTGTTTTCGCTCAAATGTGTTCTAAACATGTTTATATGGTGTATAGGTCATAATAGGAGTTGTCTGCGCAAAAATCTTTCCTTGAAATTTTCGGACCAAAAGTGACCATATCGCTAAAATGTGTTCCAAACATGTTTATATGGTAAATAGGTCATAATAGGAGCTTTCTCTCTTCAAGTCATAATAGGAGCTTTCTGCGCGTAATGCTTTCCGTGTAATTTTCGGAACAAAAGTGACCATATCGGCGTCACCTTTCTTTATCCACCAAAACTGTGTTGTTTTCGCTCAAATGTGTCCCAAAGATGTTTATATGGTGTATAAGTCATAATAGGAGCTTTCTGCGCCAAAAGCATTCATTTAAATTTTCGGACCAAAAGTAACCATATCGGCGTCACCTTTCTTTCTCCACCAAAACTGTGTTGTTTTCGCTCAAATGTGTTCCAAACATGTTTATATGGTGTATAGGTCATAATAGGAGCTTTCCCTCTTTAAGTCATAATAGGAGCTTTCTGCGCGAAATGCTTTCCGTGTAATTTTCAGACCAAAAGTGACCATATCGGCATCACCTTTCTTTATCCACCAAAACTTTATTGTTTTCGCTCAAATGTGTCCCAAAGATGTTTATATGGTTTATAGGTCATAATGTGAGCATTGTGCGCGAAAAGCTTTCCGAGAAATTTTCGGACCAAAAGTGACCATATCGGCGTCACCTTTCTTTATCCACCAAAACTGTGTTGTTATCGCTCAAATGCGTCCCAAACATGTTTATATGGTGTATAGGTTATAAGAGGAGCTTTCTGCGCCAAAAGCTTTCCTTGAAATTTTCGGACCAAAAGTGACCAAATCGGCGTCACCTTTCTTGATCCACAAAAACTGTGTTGTTTTCGCTCAAATGTGTTCCAAACATGTTTATATGGTGCATAGGTCATAATAGGAGCTTTCTCTCTTCAAGTCATAATAGGAGCTTTCTGCGCGAAATGCTTTCAATGTAATTTTCGGACCAAAAGTGACCATATCGGCGTCACTTTTCTTTATCCACCAAAATTGTGTTGTTTTCACTTAAATGTGTCCTAAACATGTTTATATGGTGTATAGGTCATAATAGGAGTTGTTTGCGCAAAAAGCATTCCTTGAAATTTTCGGACCAAAAGTGACCATATCGCTAAAATGTGTTGCAAACATGTTTATATGGTGAATAGGTCATAATAGGAGCTTTCTCTCTTCAAGTCATAATAGGAGCTTTCTGCGCGTAATGCTTTCCGTGTAATTTTCGGAACAAAAGTGACCATATCGGCGTCACCTTTCATTATCCACCAAAACTGTGTTGTTTTCGCTCATATGTATCCCAAAGATGTTTATATGGTGTATAAGTCATAATAGGAGCTTTCTGCGCCAAAAGCATTCCTTTAAATTTTCGGACCAAAAGTAACCATATCGGCGTCACCTTTCTTTCTCCACCAAAACTGTGTTGTTTTCGCTCAAATGTGTCCCAAACATGTTTATATGGTTTATAGGTCATAATGTGAGCATTGTGCGCGACAAGCTTTCCGAGAAATTTTCGGACCAAAAGTGACCATATCGGCGTCACCTTTCTTTGTCCACCAAAACTGTGTTGTTTTCGCTCAAATGTGTTCCAAACATGTTTATATGGTGTATAGGTCATAATAGGAGCTTCCCCTCTTTAAGTCATAATAGGAGCTTTCTGCGCGAAATGCTTTCCGTGTAATTTTCGGACCAAAAGTGACCATATCGGCGTCACCTTTCTTTATCCACCAAAACTGTGTTGTTTTCGCTCAAATGTGTCCCAAAGATGTTTATATGGTTTATAGGTCATAATGTGAGCATTGTGCGCGAAAAGCTTTCCGAGAAATTTTCGGACCAAAAGTGACCATATCGGCGTCACCTTTCTTTATCCACCAAAACAGTGTTGTTATCGCTCAAATGTGTCCCAAACATGTTTATATGGTGTATAGGTTATAAGAGGAGCTTTCTGCGTCAAAAGCTTTCCTTGAAATTTTCGGACCAAAAGTGACCAAATCGGCGTCACCTTTCTTTATCAACCAAAACTGTGTTGTTTTCGCTCAAATGTGTTCCAAACATGTTTATATGGTGTATAGGTCATAATAGGAGGTTTCTCTCTTCAAGTCATAATAGGAGCTTTCTGCGCGAAATGCTTTCAATGTAATTTTCAGACCAAAAGTGACCATATCGGCGTCACTTTTCTTTATCCACAAAAATTATGTTGTTTTCACTTAAATGAGTCCTAAACATGTTTATATGGTGTATAGGTCATAATAGGAGTTGTCTGCGCAAAAAACTTTCCTTAAAATTTTCGGACCAAAAGTGACCATATCGCTAAAATGTGTTCCAAACATGTTTATATGGTGAATAGGTCATAATAGGAGCTTTCTCTCTTCAAGTCATAATAGGAGCTTTCTGCGCGTAATGCTTTCCGTGTAATTTCGGAACAAAAGTGACCATATCGGCGTCACCTTTCTTTATCCACCAACACTGTGTTTTTTTCTCTCAAATGTGTCCCAAACATGTTTATATGGTGTATAGGTCATAATAGGAGCTTTCTGCGCCAAAAGCTTTCCTTGAAATTTTCGAAACAAAAGTGACCATATCGGTCTCACCTTTCTTTATCCACCAAAACTGTGTTGTTTTCGCTCAAATGTATCCCAACCATGTTTATATGGTTTATAGGTCATAATGGGAGAATTGTGCACGAAAAGATTTTCGTGAAATTTTCGTACTAAAAGTTACAATATCGGCGTCACCTTTCTTTATCCACCAAAACTGTGTTGTTTTCGCTCAAATGTGTCCAAAACATGTTTATATGGGGTATATGTCATAATAGGAGCTTTCTGCGCAAAATGTTTTCCGTGAAATTTTCAGACCAATAGTAACCATATCGGCGTTACCTTTCTTTATCCACCAAAACTGTGTTGTTTTCGCTCAAATGTGTCCCAAAGATGTTTATATGGTGTATAGGTAATAATAGGAGCTTTCTGCGCCAAAAGCATTCCTTTAAATTTTCGAACCAAAAGTAACCATATCGGCGTCACCTTTCTTTCCCCACCAAAACTGTGTTGTTTTCGCTCAAATGTGTCCCAAACATGTTTATATGGTTTATAGGTCATAATGTGAGCATTGTGCGCGGAAAGTTTTCCGTGAAATTTTCGGACCAAAAGTAACCATATCGGCGTCACCTTTCTTTGTCCACCAAAACTGTGTTGTTTTCGCTCAAATGTGTCCCAAACATGTTTATATGGTGTATAGGTTATAAGAGGAGCTTTCTGCGCCAAAAGCTTTCTTTGAAATTTTCGGACCAAAAGTGACCAAATCGGCGTCACATTTCTTGATCCACCAAAACTGTGTTGTTTTCGCTCAAATGTGTTCCAAACATGTTTATATGGTGTATAGGTCATAATAGGAGCTTTCTCTCTTCACGTCATAATAGGAGCTTTCTGCGCGAAATGCTTTCAATGTAATTTTCGGACCAAAAGTGACCATATCGGCGTCACTTTTCTTTATACACCAAAATTGTGTTGTTTTCACTTAAATGTGTCCTATACATGTTTATATGGTGTATAGGTCATAATAGGAGTTGTCTGCGCATAAAGCTTTCCTTGAAATTTTCGGACCAAAAGTGACGATATCGCTAAAATGTGTTCCAAACATGTTTATATGGTGAATAGGTCATAATAGGAGCTTTCTCTCTTCATGTCATAATAGGAGCTTTCTGCGCGTAATGCTTTCCGTGTAATTTTCGGAACAAAAGTGACCATATCGGCGTCACCTTTCTTTATCCACCAAAACTGTGTTGTTTTCACTCATATGTGTCCCAAAGATGTTTATATGGTGTATAAGTCATAATAGGAGCTTTCTGCGCCAAAAGCATTCCTTTAAATTTTCGGACCAAAAGTAACCATTGTGCGCATTGTGCGCGACAAGCTTTCCGAGAAATTTTCGGACCAAAAGTGACCATATCGGCGTCACCTTTCTTTGTCCACCAAAACTGTGTTGTTTTCGCTCAAATGTGTTCCAAACATGTTTATATGGTGTATAGGTCATAATAGGAGCTTCCCCTCTTTAAGTCATAATAGGAGCTTTCTGCGCGAAATGCTTTCCGTGTAATTTTCGGACCAAAAGTGACCATATCGGCGTCACCTTTCTTTATCCACCAAAACGGTGTTGTTTTCGCTCTAATGTGTCCCAAAGATGTTTATATGGTTTATAGGTCATAATGTGAGCATTGTGCGCGAAAAGCTTTCCGAGAAATTTTCGGACCAAAAAAGACCATATCGGCGTCACCTTTCTTTATCCACCAAAACAGTGTTGTTATCGCTCAAATGTGTCCCAAACATGTTTATATGGTGTATAGGTTATAAGAGGAGCTTTCTGCGTCAAAAGCTTTCCCTGAAATTTTCGGACCAAAAGTGACCAAATCGGCGTCACCTTTCTTGATCCACCAAAACTGTGTTGTTTTCGCTCAAATGTGTTCCAAACATGTTTATATGGTGTATAGGTCATAATAGGAGCTTTCTCTCTTCAAGTCATAATAGAAGCTTTCTGCGCGAAATGCTTTCAATGTAATTTTCGGACCAAAAGTGACCATATCGGCGTCACTTTTCTTTATCCACCAAAATTGTGTTGTTTTCACTTAAATGTGTCCTAAACATGTTTATATGGTGTATAGGTCATAATAGGAGTTGTCTGCGCAAAAAGCTTTCCTTGAAATTTTCGGACCAAAAGTGACCATATCGCTAAAATGTGTTCCAAACATGTTTATATGGTAAATAGGTCATAATAGGAGCTTTCTCTCTTCAAGTCATAATAGGAGCTTTCTGCGCGTAATGCTTTCCGTGTAATTTTCGGAACAAAAGTGACCATATCGGCGTCACCTTTCTTTATCCACCAAAACTGTGTTGTTTTCGCTCAAATGTGTCCCAAAGATTTTTATATGGTGTATAAGTCATAATAGGAGCTTTCTGCGCCAAAAGCATTCATTTAAATTTTCGGACCAAAAGTAACCATATCGGCGTCACCTTTCTTTCTCCACCAAAACTGTGTTGTTTTCGCTCAAATGTGTTCCAAACATGTTTATATGGATTATAGGTCATAATAGGAGCTTTCCCTCTTTAAGTCATAATAGGAGCTTTCTGCGCGAAATGCTTTCCGTGTAATTTTCAGACCAAAAGTGACCATATCGGCATCACCTTTCTTTATCCACAAAAACTTTATTGTTTTCGCTCAAATGTGTCCCAAAGATGTTTATATGGTTTATAGGTCATAATGTGAGCATTGTGCGCGAAAAGCTTTCCGAGAAATTTTCGGACCAAAAGTGACCATATCGGCGTCACCTTTCTTTATCCACCAAAACTGTGTTGTTATCGCTCAAATGCGTCCCAAACATGTTTATATGGTGTATAGGTTATAAGAGGAGCTTTCTGCGCCAAAAGCTTTCCTTGAAATTTTCGGACCAAAAGTGACCAAATCGGCGTCACCTTTCTTGATCCACAAAAACTGTGTTGTTTTCGCTCAAATGTGTTCCAAACATGTTTATATGGTGCATAGGTCATAATAGGAGCTTTCTCTCTTCAAGTCATAATAGGAGCTTTCTGCGCGAAATGCTTTCAATGTAATTTTCGGACCAAAAGTGACCATATCGGCGTCACTTTTCTTTATCCACCAAAATTGTGTTGTTTTCACTTAAATGTGTCCTAAACATGTTTATATGGTGTATAGGTCATAATAGGAGTTGTCTGCGCAAAAAGCATTCCTTGAAATTTTCGGACCAAAAGTGACCATATCGCTAAAATGTGTTGCAAACATGTTTATATGGTGAATAGGTCATAATAGGAGCTTTCTCTCTTCAAGTCATAATAGGAGCTTTCTGCGCGTAATGCTTTCCGTGTAATTTTCGGAACAAAAGTGACCATATCGGCGTCACCTTTCATTATCCACCAAAACTGTGTTGTTTTCGCTCATATGTATCCCAAAGATGTTTATATGGTGTATAAGTCATAATAGGAGCTTTCTGCGCCAAAAGCATTCCTTTAAATTTTCGGACCAAAAGTAACCATATCGGCGTCACCTTTCTTTCTCTACCAAAACTGTGTTGTTTTCGCTCAAATGTATCCCAACCATGTTTATATGGTTTATAGGTCATAATGGGAGAATTGTGCACGAAAAGATTTTCGTGAAATTTTCGTACTAAAAGTTACAATATCGGCGTCACCTTTCTTTATCCACCAAAACTGTGTTGTTTTCGCTCAAATGTGTCCAAAACATGTTTATATGGGGTATATGTCATAATAGGAGCTTTCTGCGCAAAAAGTTTTCCGTGAAATTTTCAGACCAATAGTAACCATATCGGCGTTACCTTTCTTTATCCACCAAAACTGTGTTGTTTTCGCTCAAATGTGTCCCAAAGATGTTTATATGGTGTATAGGTAATAATAGGAGCTTTCTGCGCCAAAAGCATTCCTTTAAATTTTCGAACCAAAAGTAACCATATCGGCGTCACCTTTCTTTCCCCACCAAAACTGTGTTGTTTTCGCTCAAATGTGTCCCAAACATGTTTATATGGTTTATAGGTCATAATGTGAGCATTGTGCGCGGAAAGTTTTCCGTGAAATTTTCGGACCAAAAGTAACCATATCGGCGTCACCTTTCTTTGTCCACCAAAACTGTGTTGTTTTCGCTCAAATGTGTCCCAAACATGTTTATATGGTGTATAGGTTATAAGAGGAGCTTTCTGCGCCAAAAGCTTTCTTTGAAATTTTCGGCCCAAAAGTGACCAAATCGGCGTCACCTTTTTTGATCCACCAAAACTGTGTTGTTTTCGCTCAAATGTGTTCCAAACATGTTTATATGGTATATAGGTCATAATAGGAGCTTTCTCTCTTCACGTCATAATAGGAGCTTTCTGCGCGAAATGCTTTCAATGTAATTTTCGGACCAAAAGTGACCATATCGGCGTCACTTTTCTTTATACACCAAAATTGTGTTGTTTTCACTTAAATGTGTCCTATACATGTTTATATGGTGTATAGGTCATAATAGGAGTTGTCTGCGCATAAAGCTTTCCTTGAAATTTTCGGACCAAAAGTGACGATATCGCTAAAATGTGTTCCAAACATGTTTATATGGTGAATAGGTCATAATAGGAGCTTTCTCTCTTCAAGTCATAATAGGAGCTTTCTGCGCGTAATGCTTTCCGTGTAATTTTCGGAACAAAAGTGACCATATCGGCGTCACCTTTTTTTATCCACCAAAACTGTGTTGTTTTCGCTCAAATGTGTCCCAAAGATGTTTATATGGATTATAGGTCATAATGGGAGCATTGTGCGCGAAAAGCTTTTCGTGAAATTTTCGGACCAAAAGTGACCATATCGGCATCACCTTTCTTTGTCCACCAAAATTGTGTTGTTTTCGGTAAAATGTGTTCCAAACATCTTTATATGGTGTATAGATCATAATAGGAGCTTTCTGCGCCAAAATCATTCCTTTAAATTTTCGGACCAATAGTAACCATATCGGCGTCACCTTTCTTCAACTACCAAAACTGTGTTGTTTTCGCTCAAATGTGTCCCAAAGATGTTTATATGGTGTATTGGTCATAATAGGAGCTTTCTGCGCCAAAAGCATTCCTTTAAATTTTCGGACCAAAAGTAACCATATCGGCGTCACCTTTCTTTATCCATCAAAATTGTGTTGTTTTCGCTCAAATGTGTCTCAAACATGTTTATATGGTTTATAGGTCATAATGTGAGCATTGTGCGCGAAAAGCTTTCCGTGAAATTATCGGACTAAAAGTGACCATATCGGCGTCACCTATCTTTGTCCACCAAACCTGTGTTGTTTTCGCTCAAATGTGTTCCAAACATGTTTATATGGTGTATAGGTCATAATAGGAGCTTTCTCTCTTTAAGTTATAATAGGAGCTTTCTACGCGAAATGCTTTCCGTGTAATTTTCGGAACAAAAGTGACCATATCGACATCACCTCTCTTTATCCACCAAAACTTTGTTGTTTTCGCTCAAATGTGTCCTAAACATGTTTATATGGTGTATATGTCATAATAGGAGCTTTCTGAGCCAAATGCTTTCCTTGAAATTTCGGACCAAAAGTGACCATATCGGCGTCACCTTTCTTTATCCACCAAAACTGTGTTGTTTTTGGTCAAATGTGTCCAAAACATTTTTATATGGTGTATAGGTCATAATAGGAGCTTTATGCGCACAAAGCTTTCCGTGAAATTTTCGGACCAAAAGTAACCATATCGGCGACACCTTTCTTTATCCACCAAAACGGTGTTTTTTTCGCTCAAATGTGTCCCAAAGATGTTTATATGGTGCATAGGTCATAATAATAGCTTTCTGCGCCAAAAGCATTCCTTGAAATTTTCGGACGAAAAGTGACCATATCGGCGTCACCTTTCTTTATCCACCAACACTGTGTTGTTTTCGCTCAAATGTGTCTCAAACATGTTTATATGGTTTATAGGTCATAATGTGAGCATTGTGCGCGAAAAGCTTTCCGTGAAATTATCGGACCAAAAGTGACCATATCGGCGTCACCTTTCTTTGTCCACCAAACCTGTGTTGTTTTCGCTCAAATGTGTTCCAAACATGTTTATATGGTGTATAGGTCATAATAGGAGCTTTCTCTCTTTAAGTTATAATAGGAGCTTTCTACGTGAAATGCTTTCCGTGTAATTTTCGGACAAAAAGTGACCATATCGGCGTCACCTTTCTTTATCCACCAAAATTGTGTTGTTTTCGCTCAAATGTGTCCTAAACATGTTTATATGGTGTATATGTCATAATAGGAGCTTTCTGAGCCAAATGCTTTCCTTGAAATTTCGGACCAAAAGTGACCATATTTGCGTCACCTTTCTTTATCCACCAAAACTGTGTTGTTTTTGGTCAAATGTGTCCAAAACATGTTTATATGGTGTATAGGTCATAATAGGAGCTTTATGCGCACAAAGCATTCCGTGAAATTTTCGGACCAAAAGTAACCATATCGGCGTCACCTTTCTTTATCCACCAAAACTGTGTTGTTATCGCTCAAATGTGTCGCAAACATGTTTATATGGTTTATAGGTCATAATTGGAGCATTGTGCGCGAAAAGATTTTCGTGAAATTTTCGGACCAAAAGTGAACATATCGGCATCACCTTTCCTTGTCCACCAAAATTGTGTTATTTTCGCTAAAATGTGTTCCAAACATGTTTATATGGTGTATAGGTCATAATAGGAGCTTTCTCTCTTCAAGTCATAATAGGAGCTCTCTGCGCGTAATGCTTTCCGTGTAATTTTCGGAAAAAAATGACCATATCGGCGTCACCTTTCTTTATCCACCAAAACTGTGTTGTTTTCTCTCAAATGTGTCCCAAACATGTTTATATGGTGTATAGGTCATAATAGGAGCTTTCTGCGCCAAAAGCTTTCCTTGAAATTTTCGGATTAAAAGTGACCATATCGGCTTCACCTTTCTTTATCCACCAAAACTGTGCTGTTTTCGCTCAAATGTATCCCAACCATGTTTATATGGTTTATAGGTCATAATGGGAGAATTGTGTACGAAAAGCTTTCCGTGAAATTTTCGGACCAAAAGTGACAATATTGGCGTCACCTTTCTTTATTCACCAAAACTGTGTTGTTTTCACTCAAATGTGTCCAAAACATGTTTATATGGTGTATATGTCATAATAGGAGCTTTCTGTGCAAAAAGCTTTCCGTGAAATTTTCGGACCAAAAGTAACCATATCGGCGACACCTTTCTTTATCCACCAAAACTGTGTTTTTTTCGCTCAAATGTGTCCCAAAGATGTTTATATGGTGTATAGGTAATAATAAGAGCTTTCTGCGCCAAAAGCATTCCTTGAAATTTTCGGACGAAAAGTGACCATATCGGCGTCACCTTTCTTTATCCACCAACACTGTGTTGTTTTCGCTCAAATGTGTCCTAAACATGTTTATATGGTTTATAGGTCATAATGTGAGCATTGTGCGCGAAAAGCTTTCCGTGAAATTTTCGGACCAAAAGTGACCATATCGGCGTCACCTTTCATTGTCCACCAAAACTGTGTTGTTTTAACTCATATGTGCTCCTAACATGTTTATATGGTGTATAGGTCATAATAGGAGCTTTCTCTCTTTACGTCATAATAGCAGCTTTCTGCGCGAAATGCTTTCCGTGTAATTTTCGGACCAAAAGTGACCATATCGGCGTCACCTTTCTTTATCCACCAAACTGTGTTGTTTTCGCTCAAACGTGTCCCAAACATGTTTATATGGTTTATAGGTCATAATGGGAGAATTGTGCACGAAAAGCTTTCCGTGAAATTTTCGGACCAAAAGTGACAATATCAGCGTCACCTTTCTTTATCCACCAAAACTGTGTTGTTTTCGCTCAAATGTGTCGAAAACATGTTTATATGGGGTATGTCATAATAAGAGCTTTCTGCGCCAAAAGCTTTCCTTGAAATTTTCGGATTAAAAGTGACAATATCGGCCTCACCTTTCTTTATCCACCAAAACTGTGCTGTTTTCGCTCAAATGTATCCCAACCACGTTTATATGGTTTATAGGCCATAGTGGGAGAATTGTGTACGAAAAGCTTTCCGTGAAATTTTCGGACCAAAAGTGACAATATCGGCGTCACCTTTCTTTATCCACCAAAACTGTGTTGTTTTCACTCAAATGTGTCCAAAACATGTTTATATGGTGTATATGTCATAATAGGAGCTTTCTGTGCAAAAACCTTTCCATGAAATTTTCAGACCAAAAGTAACCATATCGGCGTCACCTTTCTTTATCCACCAAAACTGTGTTGTTTTCGCTCAAATGTGTCGAAAACATGTTTGTATGGGGTATGTCATAATAGGAGCTTTCTGCGCAAAAAGCTTTCCGTGAAATTTTCGGACCAATAGTAACCATATAGGCGTCACCTTTCTTTATCCACCAAAACTGTGTTGTTTTCGCTCAAATGTGTCCCAAAGATGTTTATATGGTGTATAGGTCATAATAGGAGCTTTCTGCGCCAAAAGCCTTCCTTTAAATTTTCGGACCAAAAGTAACCATATCGGCGTCACCTTTCTTTATCTACCAAAACTGTGTTGTTTTCGCTCAAATGTGTCCCAAAGATATTTATATGGTTTATAGGTCATAATGTGATCATTGTGCGCGAAAAGCTTTCCGTGAAATTTTCGGACCAAAAGTGACCATATCGGCGTCACCTTTCTTTGTCCACCAAACTGTGTTGTTTTCGCTCAAATGTGTTCCAAACATGTTTATATGGTGTATAGGTCATAATAGGAGCTTTCTCTCTTCAAGTCATAATAGGAGCTTTCTGCGCGTAATGCTTTCCGTGTAATTTTCGGAACAAAAGTGACCATATCGACGTCACCTTTCTTTATCCACCAAAACTGCGTTGTTTTCGCTCAAATGTGTCCAAAACATGTTTTTATGGTGTATAGGTCATAATAGGAGCTTTATGCGCACAAAGCTTTCCGTGAAATTTTCGGACCAAAAGTAACCATATCGGCGTCACCTTTATTTAACCACCAAAACTGTGTTGTTTTCGCTCAAATGTGTCGCAAACATGTTTATATGGTTCATAGGTCATAATTGGAGCATTGTGCGCAAAAAGCTTTCTGTGTAATTTTCGGACCAAAAGTGACCATATCGGCGTCACCTTTCTTTATCCACCAAAACTGTGTTGTTTTCGCTCAAATGTGTCTCAAAGATGTTTATATGGTTTATAGGTCATAATGGGAGCATTGTGCGTGAAAAGCTTTTCGTGAAATTTTCGGACCAAAAGTGACCATATCGGCATCACCTTTCTTTGTCCACCAAAATTGTGTTGTTTTCGCTAAAATGTGTTCCAAACATGTTTATATGGTGTATAGGTCATAATAGGAGCTTTCTCTCTTCAAGTCATAATAGGAGCTTTATTTGCGTAATGCTTTCCGTGTAATTTTCGGAAAAAAGTGGCCATATCGGCGTCACCTTTCTTTATCCACCAAAACTGTGTTGTTTTCACTCAAATGTGTCCCAAACATGTTTATATGGTGTATAGGTCATAATAAGAGCTTTCTGCGCCAAAAGCTTTCCTTGAAATTTTCGGATTAAAAGTGACCATATCGGCCTCACCTTTCGTTATCCACCAAAACTGTGCTGTTTTCGCTCAAATGTATCCCAACCATGTTTATATGGTTTATAGGCCATAGTGGGAGAATTGTGTACGAAAAGCTTTCCGTGAAATTTTCGGACCAAAAGTGACAATATCGGCGTCACCTTTCTTTATCCACCAAAACTGTGTTGTTTTCACTCAAATGTGTCCAAAACATGTTTATATGGTGTATATGTCATAATAGGAGCTTTCTGTGCAAAAACCTTTCCATGAAATTTTCAGACCAAAAGTAACCATATCGGCGTCACCTTTCTTTATCCACCAAAACTGTGTTTTTTTCGCTCAAATGTGTCCCAAAAATATTTATATGGTGTATAGGTCATAATAGGAGCTTTCTGCGCCAAAAGCATTCCTTGAAATTTTCGGACGAAAAGTGACCACATCGGCGTCACCTTTCTTTATCCACCAAAACTGTGTTGTTTACGCTCAAATGTGTCAGAAACATGTTTATATGGGGTATATGTCATAATAGGAGCTTTCTGCGCAAAAAGCTTTCCGTGAAATTTTCGGACCAATAGTAACCATATCGGCGTCACCTTTCTTTATCCACCAAAATTGTGTTGTTTTCGCTCAAATGTGTCCCAAAGATGTTTATATGGTGTATAGGTCATAATAGGAGCTTTCTGCGCCAAATGCATTCCTTTAAATTTTCGAACCAAAAGTAACCATATCGGCGTCACCATTCTTTATCTACCAAAACTGTGTTGTTTTCGCTCAAATGTGTCCCAAACATGTTTATATGGTTTATAGGTCATAATGTGATCATTGTGCGCGAAAAGCTTTCCGTGAAATTTTCGGACCAAAAGTGACCATATCGGCGTCACCTTTCTTTGTCCACCAAAACTGTGTTGTTTTCGCTCAAATGTGTTCCAAACATGTTTATATGGTGTATAGGTCATAATAGGAGCTTTCTCTCTTCAAGTCATAATAGGAGCTTTCTGCGCGTAATGCTTTCCGTGTAATTTTCGGAACAAAAGTGACCATATCGACGTCACCTTTCTTTATCCACCAAAACTGTGTTGTTTTCTCTCAAATGTGTCCCAAACATGTTTATATGGTGTATAGGTCATAATAGGAGCTTTCTGCGCCAAAAGCTTTCCTTGAAATTTCGGACCAAAAGTGACCATATCGGCGTCACCTTTCTTTCTCCAACAAAACTGTGTTGTTTTCGCTCAAATTTGTCCCAAAGATGTTTATATGGTGTATAGGTCATAATAGGAGCTTTCTGCGCCACTAGCATTCCTTTAAATTTTCGGACCAAAAGTAACCATATCGGCGTCACCTTTCTTTATCCACCAAAACTGTGTTGTTTTCGCTCAAATGTGTCGCAAACATGTTTATATGCTTTATAGGTCATAATGGGAGCATTGTGCGCGAAAAGCTTTCCGTGTAATTTTCGGACCAAAAGTGACCACATCAGCGTCACCTTTCTTTATCCACCAAAACTGTGTTGTTTACGCTCAAATGTGTCCCAATCATGTTTATATGGTGTATAGGTCATAATAGGAGCTTTCTGCGCGTAATGCTTTCCGTGTAATTTTCGGAACAAAAGTTACCATATCGGCGTCACCTTTCTTTATCCACCAAAACTGTGTTGTTTTCGCTCAAATGTGTTCCAAACATGTTTATATGGTGTATATGTCATAATAGGAGCTTTCTCTCTTCAAGTCATAATAGGAGCTTTCTGCGCGAAATGCTTTCCGTGTAATTCTCGGAACAAAAGTGACCATATCGGCGTCACTTTTCTTTATCCACCAAAACTGTGTTGTTTTCGCTCAAATGTGTCCCAGACATGTTTATATGGTTTATATGTTATAATGGGAGCATTGTGCGCGAAAAGCTTTCCGTGTAATTTTCGGACCAAAAGTGACCATATCTGCGTAACCTTTCTTTATCCTCCAAAACTGTGTTGTTTTCGCTCAAATGTGTTCCAAACATGTTTATATGGTGTATATGTCATAATAGGAGCTTTCTCTCTTCAAGTCATAATAGGAGCTTTCTGCGCGAAATGCTTTCCGTGTAATTCTCGGAACAAAAGTGACCATATCGGCGTCACTTTTCTTTATCAACCAAAACTGTGTTGTTTTCGCTCAAATGTGTCCCAGACATGTTTATATGGTTTATATGTTATAATGGGAGCATTGTGCGCGAAAAGCTTTCCATGTAATTTTCGGACCAAAAGTGACCATATCTGCGTAACCTTTCTTTATCCACCAAAACTGTGTTGTTTTCGCTCAAATGTGTCCCAAACAAGTTTATATGGTTTATAGGTCAAAATGGGAGCATTGTGCGCGAAAAGCTTTCCGTGAAATTTTCGGACCAAAAGTGACCATATCGGCGTCACCTTTCTTTGTCCCCCAAAACTGTGTTGTTTTCGCTCAAATGTGTTCCAAACATGTTTATATGGTGTATAGGTCATAATAGGAGCTTTCTCTCTTCAAGTCATAATAGGAGCTTTCTGCGCGTAATGCTTTCCGTGTAATTTTCGGAACAAAAGTTACCATATCGACGTCACCTTTCTTTATCCACCAAAACTGTGTTGTTTTCTCTCAAATGTGTCCCAAACATGTTTATATGGTGTATAGGTCATAATAGGAGCTTTCTGCGCCAAAAGCTTTCTTTGAAATTTCGGACCAAAAGTGACCATATCGGCGTCACCTTTCTTTCTCCACCAAAACTGTGTTGTTTTCGCTCAAATATGTCCCAAAGATGTTTATATGGTGTATAGGTCATAATAGGAGCTTTCTGCGCCACTAGCATTCCTTTAAATTTTCGGAACAAAAGTAACCATATCGGCGTCACCTTTCTTTATCCACCAAAACTGTGTTGTTTTCGCTCAAATGTGTCCCAAACATGTTTATATGGTGTATAGGTCATAATAGGCGCTTTCTGCGCCAAAAGCATTCCTTGAAATTTTCGGACCAAAAGTGACCATATCGGCGTCACCTTTCTTTATCCACCAAAACTGTGTTGTTTTCGCTCAAATGTGTTCCAAACATGTTTATATGGTGTATATGTCATAATAGGAGCTTTCTCTCTTCAAGTCATAATAGGAGCTTTCTGCGCGAAATGCTTTCCGTGTAATTCTCGGAACAAAAGTGACCATATCGGCGTCACTTTTCTTTATCCACCAAAACTGTGTTGTTTTCGCTCAAATGTGTCCCAGACATGTTTATATGGTTTATATGTTATAATGGGAGCATTGTGCACGAAAAGCATTCCGTGTAATTTTCGGACCAAAAGTGACCATATCTGCGTAACCTTTCTTTATCCACCAAAACTGCGTTGTTTTCGCTCAAATGTGTCCCAAACAAGTTTATATGGTTTATAGGTCAAAATGGGAGCATTGTGCGCGAAAAGCTTTCCGTGAAATTTTCGGACCAAAAGTGACCATATCGGCGTCACCTTTCTTTGTCGCCCAAAACTGTGTTCTTTTCGCTCAAATGTGTTCCAAACATGTTTATATGGTGTATAGGTCATAATAGGAGCTTTCTCTCTTCAAGTCATAATAGGAGCTTTCTGCGCGTAATGCTTTCCGTGTAATTTTCGGAACAAAAGTTACCATATCGACGTCACCTTTCTTTATCCACCAAAACTGTGTTGTTTTCTCTCAAATGTGTCCCAAACATGTTTATATGGTGTATAGGTCATAATAGGAGCTTTCTGCGCCAAAAGCTTTCTTTGAAATTTCGGACCAAAAGTGACCATATCGGCGTCACCTTTCTTTCTCCACCAAAACTGTGTTGTTTTCGCTCAAATATGTCCCAAAGATGTTTATATGGTGTATAGGTCATAATAGGAGCTTTCTGCGCCACTAGCATTCCTTTAAATTTTCGGACCAAAAGTAACCATATCGGCGTCACCTTTCTTTATCCACCAAAACTGTGTTGTTTTCGCTCAAATGTGTCGCAAACATGTTTATATGGTTTATAGGTCATAATGGGAGCATTGTGCGCGAAAAGCTTTCCGTGTAATTTTCGGACCAAAAGTGACCACATCAGCGTCACCTTTCTTTATCCACCAAAACTGTGTTGTTTACGCTCAAATGTGTCCCAATCATGTTTATATGGTGTAAAGGTCATAATAGGAGCTTTCTGCGTAAAAAGCTTTCCGTGAAATTTTTGGTCCAAAAGTAATCATATCAACGTCACCTTTCTTTATTCACCAAACTGTGTTGTTTTCGCTCAAATGTGTCCCAAACATGTTTATATGGGGTATATGTCATAATAGGAGCTTTCTGCGCAAAAAGCTTTCCGTGAAATTTTCGGACCAATAGTAACCATATCGTTGTCACCTTTCTTTATCCACCAAAACTGTGTTGTTTTCGCTCAAATGTGTCCTAAAGATGTTTATATGGTGTATAGGTCATAATAGGAGCTTTCTGCGCCAAAAGCATTCCTTTAAATTTTCGGACCAAAAGTATACATATCGGCGTCACCTTTCTTTATCCACCAAAACTGTGTTGTTTTCGCTCAAATGTGTCCCAAACATGTTTATATGGTTTATAGGTCATAATGTGATCATTGTGCGCGAAAAGCTTTCCGTGAAATTTTCGGACCAAAAGTGACCATATCGGCGTCACCTTTCTTTATCCACCAAAACTGTGTTGTTTTCGCTCAAATGTGTCGCAAACATGTTTATATGCTTTATAGGTCATAATGGGAGCATTGTGCGCGAAAAGCTTTCCGTGTAATTTTCGGACCAAAAGTGACCACATCAGCGTCACCTTTCTTTATCCACCAAAACTGTGTTGTTTACGCTCAAATGTGTCCCAATCATGTTTATATGGTGTATAGGTCATAATAGGAGCTTTCTGCGCGTAATGCTTTCCGTGTAATTTTCGGAACAAAAGTTACCATATCGGCGTCACCTTTCTTTATCCACCAAAACTGTGTTGATTTCGCTCAAATGTGTTCCAAATATGTTTATATGGTGTATATGTCATAATAGGAGCTTTCTCTCTTCAAGTCATAATAGGAGCTTTCTGCGCGAAATGCTTTCCGTGTAATTCTCGGAACAAAAGTGACCATATCGGCGTCACTTTTCTTTATCCACCAAAACTGTGTTGTTTTCGCTCAAATGTGTCCCAGACATGTTTACATTGTGTATAGGTCATAATAGGAGCTTTCTGCGCAAAAAGCTTTCCTTGAAATTTTCGGACCAAAAGTAACCACATCGGCGTCACCTTTCTTTTTCCACTAAAGCTGTGTGTTTTTCGCTCAAATTTGTCCCAAACATATTTGTATGGTGTATAGGTCATAATAAAAGCTTTCTGCGCCAAAAGCTTTCCATGAAATTTTCTGACCAAAAGTGACCATATCGGCGTCACCTTTCTTTACCCACCAAAAATGTGTTGTTTTCGCTCAAATGTGTTCCAAACATGTTTATATGGTGTATAGGACATAATAGGAGCTTTCTCTCTTCAAGTCATAATAGGAGCTTTCTGCGCGAAATGCTTTCCCTGTAATTTTCGGAACAAAACTGACCACATCGGCGTCACCTTTTTTTATCCACCCAAACTTTGTTGTTTTCGCTCAAATGTGTCCCAAACATGTTTACATGGTGTATAGGTCATAATAGGAGCTTTCTGCGCAAAAAGCTTTCCATGAAATTTTAGGACCAAAAGTAACCGTATCGAAATCACCTTTTTTTATCCACGAAAATTGTGTTTTTTTCACTCAAATGTGTCCCAAACAAGTTTATATGGTTTATAGGTCAAAATGGGAGCATTGTGCGCGAAAAGCTTTCTATGAAATTTTCGGACCAAAAGTGACCATATCGGCGTCACCTTTCTTTGTCCAGCAAAACTGTGTTGTTTTCGCTCAAATGTGTTCCAAACATGTTTATATGGTGTATAGGTCATAATAGGAGCTTACTCTCTTCAAGTCATAATAGGAGCTTTCTGCGCAAAATGCTTTCCGTGTAATTTTCGGACCAACAGTGACCATATCGGTGTCACCTTTCTTTATCCACCAAAACTGTGTTGTTTTCGCTCAAATGTGTCCCAAACATGTTTATATGGTGTATAGGTCATAATAGGAGCTTTCTGCGCCAAAAGCTTTCCTTGAATGTTTCGGACCAAAAGTGACCATATTGCCCTCAACTTTCTTTATCCACCAAAACTGTGTTGTTTTCGCTCAAATGTATCCCAACCATGTTTATATGGTTTATAGGTCATAATGGGAGAATTGTGCGCGAAAAGCTTTCCGTGAAATTTTCGGAACAAAAGTGACAATATCAGTGTGACCTTTCTTTATCCACCAAAACTGTGTTTTTTCCGCTCAAATGTGTCCAAACATGTTTATATGGTGTATAGGTCATAATAGGACCTTTCTGCGCCAAAAGCTTTCCGTGAAATTTTCGAACCAAAAGTAACCATATCGGCATCACCTTTCTTTATCCACCAAAACTGTGTTGTTTTCGTTCAAATGTGTCGCAAACATGTTTATATGGTTTATATGTTATAATGGCAGCATTGTGCGCGAAAAGCTTTCCGTGTAATTTTCGGACCAAAAGTGACCATATCTGCGTCACCTTTCTTTATCCACCAAAACTGTGTTGTTTTCGCTCAAATGTGTCCCAAACAAGTTTATATGGTTTATAGGTCAAAATGGGAGCATTGTGCGCGAAAAGCTTTCCGTGAAATATTCGGACCAAAAGTGACCATATGGGCGTCACCTTTCTTTGTCCAGCAAAACTGTGTTGTTTTCGCTCAAATGTGTTCCAAACATGTTTATATGGTGTATAGGTCATAATAGGAGCTCTCTGCGCAAAAACCTTTCCATGAAATTTTAGGACCAAAAGTAACCGTATCGACGTCACCTTTTTTTATCCACCAAAATTGTGTTGTTTCACTCAAGTGTGTCCCAAACAAGTTTATATGGTTTATATGTCAAAATGAGAGCATTGTGCGCGAAAAGCTTTCTGTGAAATTTTCGGACCAAAAGTGACCATATCGGCGTCACCTTTCTTTGTCCAGCAAAACTGTGTTGTTTTCGCTTCAATGTGTTCCAAACATGTTTATATGGTGTATAGGTCATAATAGGAGCTTTCTGCGCCAAAAGCTTTCCTTGAAAGTTTCGGACCAAAAGTGACCATATCGCCCTCACCTTTCTTTATCCCCCAAAACTGTGTTGTTTTCGCTCAAATGTATCCCAACCATCTTTATATGGTTTATAGGTCATAATGGGAGAATTGTGCGCGAAAAGCTTTCCGTGAAATTTTCGGACCAAAAGTGACAATATCGGTGTGACCTTTCTTTATCCACCAAAACTGTGTTTTTTCCTCTAAAATGTGTCCAAACATGTTTATATGGTGTATAGGTCATAATAAGAGCTTTCTGCGCCAAAAGCTTTCCGTGAAATTTTCGAACCAAAAGTAACCATATCGGCGTCACCTTTCTTTATCCACCAAAACTGTGTTGTTTTCGTTCAAATGTGTCGCAAACATGTTTATATGGGTTATATGTTATAATGGGAGCATTGTGCGCGAAAAGCTTTCCGTGTAATTTCGGACCAAAAGTGACATATCTGCGTCACCTTTCTTTATCCACCAAAACTGTGTTGTTTTCGCTCAAATGTGTCCCAAACAAGTTTATATGGTTTATAGGTCAAAATGGGAGCATTGTGCGCGAAATGCTTTCCGTGTAATTTTGGAACCAAAAGTGACCATATCGGCGTCACCTTTTTTTATCCACCCAAACTGTGTTGTTTTCGCTCAAATGTGTCCCAAACATGTTTATATGGTGTATAGGTCATAATAGGAGCTTTCTGCGCAAAAAGCTTTCCATGAAATTTTAGGACCAAAAGTAACCGTATCGACGTCACCTTTATTTATCCACCAAAATTGTGTTGTTTTCACTCAAATGTGTCCCAAACAAGTTTATATGGTTTATAGGTCGAAATGGGAGCATTGTGCGCGAAAAGCTTTCCGTGTAATTTTCGGACCAAAAGTGACCATATCTGCGTCACTTTTCTTTATCCACCAAAACTGTGTTGTTTTCGCTCAAATGTGTCCCAAACAAGTTTATATGGTTTATAGGTCAAAATGGGAGCATTGTGCGCGAAAAGCTTTCCGTGAAATTTTCGGACCAAAAGTGACCATATCGGTGTCACCTTTCATTGTCCAGAAAAACTGTGTTGTTTTCGCTCAAATGTGTTCCAAACATGTTTATATGGTGTATAGGTCATAATAGGAGCTTTCTGCGCAAAAAGCTTTCCATGAAATTTTAGGACCAAAGAAAACGTATCGACGTCACCTTTTTTTATCCACCAAAATTGTGTTGTTTTCACTCAAATGTGTCCCAAACAAGTTTATATGGTTTATAGGTCAAAATGGGAGCATTGTGCGCGAAAAGCTTTCTGTGCAATTTTCGGACCAAAAGTGACCATATCGGCGTCACCTTTCTTTGTCTAGCAAAACTCTGTTGTTTTCGCTCAAATGTGTTCCAAACATGTTTATATGGTGTATAGGTCATAATAGGAGCTTACTCTCTTCAAGTCATAATAGGAGCTTTCTGCGCAAAATCCTTTCCGTGTAATTTTCGGACCAACAGTGACCATATCCGTGTCACCTTTATTTATCCAGCAAAACTGTGTTGTTTTCGCACAAATGTGTCCCAAACATGTTTATATGGTGTATAGGTCATAATAGGAGCTTTCTGCGCCAAAAGCTTTCCTTGAAAGTTTCGGACCAAAAGTGACTATATCGCCCTCACCTTTCTTTATCCACCATAACTGTGTTGTTTTCGCTCAAATGTATCCCAACCATGTTTATATGGTTTATAGGTCATAATGGGAAAATTGTGAGCGAGAAGCTTTCCGTGAAATTTTCGGACCAAAAGTGACAATATCGGTGTGACCTTTCTTTATCCACCAAAACTGTGTTTTTTCCGCTCAAATGTGTCCAAACATGTTTATATGGTGTCTAGGTCATAATAGGAGCTTTCTGTGCCAAAAGCTTTCCTTGAAATTGTCGGAGGAAAAGTGACCATGTCGGCGTCACCTTTCTTTATCCACCAAAACTGTGTTGTTTTCTCTTAAATGTGTCCCAAACATGTTGATATGGTGTATAGGTCATAATAGGAGCTTTCTGCGCAAAAAGCTTTCCGTGAAATTTTGAAACCAAAAGTAACTATATCGGCGTCACCTATCTTTATCCACCAAAACTATGTTGTTTTCGCTTAAATGTGTCCCAAAGATGTTTATATGGTGTATAGGTCATAATAGGAGCTTTCTGCGCCAAAAGCTTTCCTTGAAATTTTCGGTCCAAAAGTGACAATATCGGCGTCACCTTTCTTTAGCCACCAAAACTGTGTTTTCTCCGCTCAAATGTGTCCAAACATGTTTATATGGTTTATAGGTCATAATATGAGCTTTCTGCGCAAAAAGCTTTCAGTGAAATTGTCGGACCAAAACTAACCATATCGGCGTCACCTTTCTTTGTCCACCAAAACTGTGTTGTTTTCGCTCAAATGTGTCCCAAAGAAGTTTATATGGTGTATAGGTAATAATAGGAGCTTTCTGCGCCAAAAGCTTTCCTTGAAATTTTCGGAGCAAAAGTAACCATATCGGCGTCACCTTTCTTTATCCACCAAAACTGTGTTGTTTTCGCTCAAATGTGTCCCAAAGATGTTTATATGGTGTATAGGTCATAATAGGAGCTTTCTACGCCAAAAGCTTTCCTTGAAATTTTCGGAGCAAAAGTTACCATATCGGCGTCACCTTTCTTTATCCACCAAAACTGTGTAGTTTTCTCTTAAATGTGTCCCAAACATGTTGATATGGTGTATAGGTCATAATAGGAGCTTTCTGCGCAAAAAGCATTCCGTGAAATTTTCGAACCAAAAGTAGTTATATCGGTGTCACCTTTCTTTATCCACCAAAACTGTGTTGTTTTCGCTCAAATGTGTCCCAAACATGTTTATATGGTGTATAGGTCATAATGGGAGAATTGTGCGCGAAAAGCTTTCCGTGAAATTTTCGGACCAAAAGTGACAATATCGGTGTCACGTATCTTTATCCACCAAAACTGTGTTTTTTTCCGCTCAAATGTGTCCAAACATGTTTATATGGTGTATAGGTCATAATAGGAGCTTACTCTCTTCAAGTCATAATAGGAGCTTTCTGCGCAAAATGCTTTCCGTGTAATTTTCGGACCAACAGTGACCATATCCGTGTCACCTTTATTTATCCACCAAAACTGTGTTGTTTTCGCACAAATGTGTCCCAAACATGTTTATATGGTGTATAGGTCATAATAGGAGCTTTCTGCGCCAAAAGCTTTCCTTGAAAGTTTCGGACCAAAAGTGACTATATCGCCCTCACCTTTCTTTATCCACCAAAACTGTGTTGTTTTCGCTCAAATGTATCCCAACCATGTTTATATGGTTTATAGGTCATAATGGGAAAATTGTGCGAGAGAAGCTTTCCGTGAAATTTTCGGACCAAAAGTGACAATATCGGTGTGACCTTTCTTTATCCACCAAAACTGTGTTTTTTCCGCTCAAATGTGTCCAAACATGTTTATATGGTGTCTAGGTCATAATAGGAGCTTTCTGCGCCAAAAGCTTTCCTTGAAATAGTCGGAGGAAAAGTGACCATGTCGGCGTCACCTTTCTTTATCCACCAAAACTGTGTTGTTTTCTCTTAAATGTGTCCCAAACATGTTGATATGGTGTATAGGTCATAATAGGAGCTTTCTGCGCAAAAAGCTTTCCGTGAAATTTTGAAACCAAAAGTAACTATATCGGCGTCACCTATCTTTATCCACCAAAACTATGTTGTTTTCGCTTAAATGTGTCCCAAAGATGTTTATATGGTGTATAGGTCATAATAGGAGCTTTCTGCGCCAAAAGCTTTCCTTGAAATTTTCGGTCCAAAAGTGACAATATCGGCGTCACCTTTCTTTAGCCACCAAAACTGTGTTTTCTCCGCTCAAATGTGTCCAAACATGTTTATATGGTTTATAGGTCATAATATGAGCTTTCTGCGCAAAAAGCTTTCAGTGAAATTGTCGGACCAAAACTAACCATATCGGCGTCACCTTTCTTTGTCCACCAAAACTGTGTTGTTTTCGCTCAAATGTGTCCCAAAGAAGTTTATATGGTGTATAGGTAATAATAGGAGCTTTCTGCGCCAAAAGCTTTCCTTGAAATTTTCGGAGCAAAAGTAACCATATCGGCGTCACCTTTCTTTATCCACCAAAACTGTGTTGTTTTCGCTCAAATGTGTCCCAAAGATGTTTATATGGTGTATAGGTCATAATAGGAGCTTTCTACGCCAAAAGCTTTCCTTGAAATTTTCGGAGCAAAAGCTACCATATCGGCGTCACCTTTCTTTATCCACCAAAACTGTGTAGTTTTCTCTTAAATGTGTCCCAAACATGTTGATATGGTGTATAGGTCATAATAGGAGCTTTCTGCGCAAAAAGCATTCCGTGAAATTTTCGAACCAAAAGTAGTTATATCGGTGTCACCTTTCTTTATCCACCAAAACTGTGTTGTTTTCGCTCAAATGTGTCCCAAACATGTTTATATGGTGTATAGGTCATAATGGGAGAATTGTGCGCGAAAAGCTTTCCGTGAAATTTTCGGACCAAAAGTGACAATATCGGTGTCACGTATCTTTATCCACCAAAACTGTGTTTTTTTCTGCTCAAATGTGTCCAAACATGTTTATATGGTGTATAGGTCATAATAGGAGCTTACTCTCTTCAAGTCATAATAGGAGCTTTCTGCGCAAAATGCTTTCCGTGTAATTTTCGGACCAATAGTGACCATATCCGTGTCACCTTTATTTATCCACCAAAACTGTGTTGTTTTCGCACAAATGTGTCCCAAACATGTTTATATGGTGTATAGGTCATAATAGGAGCTTTCTGCGCCAAAAGCTTTCCTTGAAAGTTTCGGACCAAAAGTGACTATATCGCCCTCACCTTTCTTTATCCACCAAAACTGTGTTGTTTTCGCTCAAATGTATCCCAACCATGTTTATATGGTTTATAGGTCATAATGGGAAAATTGTGCGAGAGAAGCTTTCCGTGAAATTTTCGGACCAAAAGTGACAATATCGGTGTGACCTTTCTTTATCCACCAAAACTGTGTTTTTTCCGCTCAAATGTGTCCAAACATGTTTATATGGTGTCTAGGTCATAATAGGAGCTTTCTGCGCCAAAAGCTTTCCTTGAAATAGTCGGAGGAAAAGTGACCATGTCGGCGTCACCTTTCTTTATCCACCAAAACTGTGTTGTTTTCTCTTAAATGTGTCCCAAACATGTTGATATGGTGTATAGGTCATAATAGGAGCTTTCTGCGCAAAAAGCTTTCCGTGAAATTTTGAAACCAAAAGTAACTATATCGGCGTCACCTATCTTTATCCACCAAAACTATGTTGTTTTCGCTTAAATGTGTCCCAAAGATGTGTATATGGTGTATAGGTCATAATAGGAGCTTTCTGCGCCAAAAGCTTTCCTTGAAATTTTCGGTCCAAAAGTGACAATATCGGCGTCACCTTTCTTTAGCCACCAAAACTGTGTTTTCTCCGCTCAAATGTGTCCAAACATGTTTATATGGTGTATAGGTCATAATATGAGCTTTCTGCGCAAAAAGCTTTCAGTGAAATTGTCGGACCAAAACTAACCATATCGGCGTCACCTTTCTTTGTCCACCAAAACTGTGTTGTTTTCGCTCAAATGTGTCCCAAAGATGTTTATATGGTGTATAGGTAATAATAGGAGCTTTCTGCGCCAAAAGCTTTCCTTGAAATTTTCGGAGCAAAAGTAACCATATCGGCGTCACCTTTCTTTATCCACCAAAACTGTGTTGTTTTCGCTCAAATGTGTCCCAAAGATGTTTATATGGTGTATAGGTCATAATAGGAGCTTTCTACGCCAAAAGCTTTCCTTGAAATTTTCGGAGCAAAAGTTACCATATCGGCGTCACCTTTCTTTATCCACCAAAACTGTGTAGTTTTCTCTTAAATGTGTCCCAAACATGTTGATATGGTGTATAGGTCATAATAGGAGCTTTCTGCGCAAAAAGCATTCCGTGAAATTTTCGAACCAAAAGTAGTTATATCGGTGTCACCTTTCTTTATCCACCAAAACTGTGTTGTTTTCGCTCAAATGTGTCCCAAACATGTTTATATGGTGTATAGGTCATAATGGGAGAATTGTGCGCGAAAAGCATTCCGTGAAATTTTCGGACCAAAAGTGACAATATCGGTGTGACGTATCTTTATCCACCAAAACTGTGTTTTTTTCCGCTCAAATGTGTCCAAACATGTTTATATGGTGTATAGGTCATAATAGGAGCTTACTCTCTTCAAGTCATAATAGGAGCTTTCTGCGCAAAATGCTTTCCGTGTAATTTTCGGAACAATAGTGACCATATCGGTGTCACCTTTCTTTATCCACCAAAACTGTGTTGTTTTCGCTCAAATGTGTCCCAAACATGTTTATATGGTGTATAGGTCATAATAGGAGCTTTCTACGCCAAAAGCTTTCCTTGAAATTTTCGGAGCAAAAGTTACCATATCAGCGTCACCTTTCTTTATCCACCAAAACTGTGTTGTTTTCTCTTAAATGTGTCCCCAACATGTTGATATGGTGTATAGGTCATAATAGGAGCTTTCTGCGCAAAAAGCATTCCGTGAAATTTTCGAACCAAAAGTAGTCATATCGGTGTCACCTTTCTTTATCCAACAAAACTGTGTTGTTTTCGCTCAAATGTGTCCCAAGCATGTTTATATGGTGTATAGGTCATAATGGGAGAATTGTGCGCGAAAAGCTTTCCGTGAAATTTTCGGACCAAAAGTGACAATATCGGTGTGACCTTTCTTTATCCACCAAAACTGTGTTTTTTTCCGCTCAAATGTGTCCAAACATGTTTATATGGTGTATAGGTCATAATAGGAGCTTTCTGCGCCAAAAGCTTTCCGTGAAATTTTCGAACCAAAAGTAACCATATCGGCGTCACCTTTCTTTATCCCCCAAAACTGTGTTGTTTTCGCTCAAATGTGTCCCAAAGATGTTTATATGGTGTATAGGTCATAATAGGAGCTTTCTGCGCCAAAAGCTTTACTTGAAATTTTCGGTCCAAAAGTGACAATATCGGCGTACCTTTCTTTAGCAACCAAAACTGTGTTTATTCCGCTCAAATGTGTCCAAACATGTTTATATGGTGTGTAGGTCATAATAGGAGCTTTCTGCACAAAAAGCTTTCCGTGATATTTTCGGACCAAAACTAACCATATCGGCGTCACCTTTCTTTATCCAGCAAAACTGTGTTGTTTTCGCTCAAATGTGTCCCAAAGATGTTTATATGGTGTATAGGTCATAATAGGAGCTTTCTACGCCAAAAGCTTTCCTTGAAATTTTCAGAGCAAAAGTTACCATATCGGCGTCACCTTTCTTTATCCACCAAAACTGTGTTGTTTTCTCTTAAATGTGTCCCAAACATGTTGATATGGTGTATAGGTCATAATAGGAGCTTTCTGCACCAAAAGCTTTCCTTGAAATTTTCGGACCAAAAGTGACCATATCGCCCTCACCTTTCTTTATCCACCAAAACTGTGTTGTTTTCGCTCAAATGTATCCCAATCATGTTTATATGGTTCATAGGTCATAATAGGCGAATTGTGCGCGAAAAGCTTTCCGTGAAATTTTCGGACCAAAAGTGACAATATCGGCGTCACCTTTCTTTATCCACCAAAACTGTGTTTTTTCCGCTCAAATGTGTCCAAACATGTTTATATGGTGTATAGGTCATAATAGGAGCTTTCTGCGCAAAAAGCTTTCCGTGAAATTTTCGGACCAAAACTAACCATATCGGCGTCACCTTTCTTTATCCACCAAAACTGTGTTGTTTTCGCTCAAATGTGTCCCAAAGATGTTTATATGGTGTATAGGTCATAATAGGAGCTTTCGGCGCCAAAAGCTTTCCTTGAAATTTTCGGAGGAAAAGTGACCATATCGGCGTCACCTTTCTTTATCCACCAAAACTTTGTTGTTTTCTCTTAAATGTGTCCCAAACATGTTGATATGGTGTATAGGTCATAATAGGAGCTTTCTGCGCAAAAAGCTTTCCGTGAAATTTTGAAACCAAAAGTAACTATATCGGCGTCACCTATCTTTATCCACCAAAACTATGTTGTTTTCGCTTAAATGTGTCCCAAAGATGTTTATATGGTGTATAGGTCATAATAGGAGCTTTCTGCGCCAAAAGCTTTCCTTGAAATTTTCGGTCCAAAAGTGACAATATCGGCGTCACCTTTATTTAGCCACCAAAACTGTGTTTTCGACGCTCAAATGTGTCCAAACATGTTTATATGGTGTATAGGTCATAATATGAGCTTTCTGCGCAAAAAGCTTTCAGTGAAATTTTCGGACCAAAACTAACCATATCGGCGTCACCTTTCTTTGTCCACCAAAACTGTGTTGTTTTCGCTCAAATTTGTCCCAAAGATGTTTATATGGTGTATAGGTAATAATAGGAGCTTTCTGCGCCAAAAGCTTTCCTTGAAATTTTCGGAGCAAAAGTAACCATATCGGCGTCACCTTTCTTTATCCACCAAAACTGTGTTGTTTTCGCTCAAATGTGTCACAAAGATGTTTATATGGTGTATAGGTCATAATAGGAGCTTTCTACGCCAAAAGCTTTCCTTGAAATTTTCGGAGCAAAAGTTACCATATCGGCGTCACCTTTCTTTATCCACCAAAACCGTGTTGTTTTCTCTTAAATGTGTCCCAAACATGTTGATATTGTGTATAGGTCATAATAGGAGCTTTCTGCGCAAAAAGCATTCCGTGAAATTTTCGAACCAAAAGTAGTCATATCGGTGTCACCTTTCTTTATCCAACAAAACTGTGTTGTTTTCGCTCAAATGTGTCCCAAACATGTTTATATGGTGTATAGGTCATAATGGGAGAATTGTGCGCGAAAAGCTTTCCGTGAAATTTTCGGACCAAAAGTGACAATATCAGTGTGACCTTTCTTTATCCACTAAAACTGTGTTTTTTTCCGCTCAAATGTGTCCAAACATGTTTATATGGTGTATAGGTCATAATAGGAGCTTTCTGCGCCAAAAGCTTTCCGTGAAATTTTCGAACCAAAAGTAACCATATCGGCGTCACCTTTCTTTATCCACCAAAATTGTGTTGTTTTCGCTCAAATGTGTCCCAACGATGTTTATATGGTGTATAGGTCATAATAGGAGCTTTCTGCGCCAAAAGCTTTACTTGAAATTTTCGGTCCAAAAGTGACAATATCGGCGTCACCTTTCTTTAGCAACCAAAACTGTGTTTTTTCCGCTCAAATGTGTCCAAACATGTTTATATGGTGTGTAGGTCATAATAGGAGCTTTCTGCGCAAAAAGCTTTCCGTGATATTTTCGGACCAAAACTAACCATATCGGCGTCACCTTTCTTTATCCACCAAAACTGTGTTGTTTTCGCTCAAATGTGTTCCAAAGATGTTTATATGGTGTATAGGTCATAATAGGAGCTTTCTACGCCAGAAGCTTTCCTTGAAATTTTCGGAGCAAAAGTTACCATATCGGCGTCACCTTTCTTTATCCACCAAAACTGTGTTGTTTTCTCTTAAATGTGTCCGAAACATGTTTATATGGTTCATAGGTCATAATAGGAGAATTGTGCGCGAAAAGCTTTCCGTGAAATTTTCGGTCCAAAAGTGACAATATCGGCGTCACCTTTCTTTAGCCACCAAAACTGTGTTTTCTCCGCTCAAATGTGTCCAAAGATGTTTATATGGTGTATAGGTCATAATATGAGCTTTCTGCGCAAAAAGCTTTCAGTGAAATTTTCGTACCAAAACTAACCATATCGGCGTCACCTTTCTTTGTCCACCAAAACTGTGTTGTTTTCGCTCAAATGTGTCCCAAACAAGTTTATATGGTTTATAGGTCATAATGGGAGCATTGTGCGCGAAAAGCTTTCCGTGAAATTTTCGGACCAAAACTAACCATATCGGCGTCAACTTTCTTTATCCACCAAAACTGTGTTGTTTTCGTTCTAATGTGTCCCAAAGATGTTTATATGGTGTATAGGTCATAATAGGAGCTTTCTGCGCCAAAAGCTTTAGTTGAACTTTTCGGTCCAAAAGTGACAATATCGGCGTCACCTTTCTTTAGCAACCAAAACTGTGTTTTTTCCGCTCAAATGTGTCCAAACATGTTTATATGGTGTGTAGGTCATAATAGGAGCTTTCTGCGCAAAAAGCTTTCCGTGATATTTTCGGACCAAAACTAACCATATCGGCGTCACCTTTCTTTATCCACCAAAACTGTGTTGTTTTTGCTCAAATGTGTCCCAAAGATGTTTATATGGTGTATAGGTCATAATAGGAGCTTTCTGCGCCAAAAGCTTTCCTTTAAATTTTCGGAGCAAAAGTTACCATATCGGCGTCACCTTTCTTTATCCACCAAAACTGTGTTGTTTTCTCTTAAATGTGTCCCAAACATGTTGATATGGTGTATAGGTCATAATAGGAGCTTTCTGCGCAAAAAGCATTCCGTGAAATTTTCGGACCAAAAGTGACCATATCGGCGTCACCTTTCTTTGTCCAGCAAAACTGTGTTATTTTCGCTCAAATGTGTTCCAAACATGTTTATATGGTGTATAGGTCATAATAGGAGCTTACTCTCTTCAAGTCATAATAGGAGCTTTCTGCGCAAAATGCTTTCCGTGTAATTTTCGGACCAACAGTGACCATATCGGCGTCACCTTTCTTTATCCACCAAAATTGTGTTGTTTTCGCTCAAATGTGTCCCAAACATGTTTATATGGTGTATAGGTCATAATAGGAGCTTTCTGCGCCAAAAGCTTTCCTTGAAATTTTCGGACCAAAAGTGACCATATCGCCCTCACCTTTCTTTATCCACCAAAACTGTGTTGTTTTCGCTCAAATGTATCCCAATCATGTTTATATGGTTCATAGGTCATAATAGGAGAATTGTGCGCGAAAAGTTTTCCGTGAAATTTTCGGACCAAAAGTGACAATATCGGCGTCACCTTTCTTTATCCACCAAAACTGTGTTTTTTCCGCTCAAATGTGTCCAAACATGTTTATATGGTGTATAGGTCATAATAGGAGCTTTCTGCGCAAAAAGCTTTCCGTGAAATTTTCGGACCAAAACTAACCATATCGGCGTCACCTTTCTTTATCCACCAAAATTGTGTTGTTTTTGCTCAAATGTGTCCCAAAGATGTTTATATGGTGTATAGGTCATAATAGGAGCTTTCTGCGCCAAAAGCTTTCCTTGAAATTTTCGGAGGAAAAGTGACCATATCGGCGTCACCTTTCTTTATCCACCAAAACTGTGTTGTTTTCTCTTAAATGTGTCCCAAACATGTTGATATGTTGTATAGGTCATAATAGGATCTTTCTGCGCAAAAAGCTTTCCGTGAAATTTTCGAACCAATAGTAACCATATCGGCGTCACCTTTCTTTGTCCAGCAAAACTGTGTTGTTTTCGCTCAAATGTGTTCCAAACATGTTTATATGGTGTATAGGTCATAATAGGAGCTTACTCTCTTCAAGTCATAATAGGAGCTTTCTGCGCAAAATGCTTTCCGTGTAATTTTCGGACCAACAGTGACCATATCGGCGTCACCTTTCTTTATCCACCAAAACTGTGTTGTTTTCGCTCAAATGTGTCCCAAACATGTTTATATGGTGTATAGGTCATAATAGGAGCTTTCTACGCCAAAAGCTTTCCTTGAAATTTTCGGACCAAAACTAACCATATCGCCCTCACCTTTATTTATCCACCAAAACTGTGTTGTTTTCGCTCAAATGTATCCCAATCATGTTTATATGGTTCATAGGTCATAATAGGAGAATTGTGCGCGAAAAGTTTTCCGTGAAATTTTCGGACCAAAAGTGACAATATCGGCGTCACCTTTCTTTATCCACCAAAACTGTGTTTTTTCCGCTCAAATGTCTCCAAACATGTTTATATGGTGTATAGGTCATAATAGGAGCTTTCTGCGCAAAAAGCTTTCCGTGAAATTTTCGGACCAAAACTAACCATATCGGCGTCACCTTTCTTTATCCACCAAAACTGTGTTGTTTTCGCTCAAATGTGTCCCAAAGATGTTTATATGGTGTATAGGTCATAAAAGGAGCTTTCTGCGCCAAAAGTTTTCCTTGAAATTTTCGGAGCAAAAGTTACCATATCGGCGTCACCTTTCTTTATCCACCAAAACTGTGCTGTTTTCTCTTAAATGTGTCCCAAACATGTTGATATGGTGTATAGGTCATAAGAGGAGCTTTCTGCGCAAAAAGCATTCCGTGAAATTTTCGGACCAAATGTGACCATATCGGCGTCACCTTTCTTTGTCCAGCAAAACTGTGTTGTTTTCGCTCAAATGTGTTCCAAACATGTTTATATGGTGTATAGGTCATAATAGGAGCTTACTCTCTTCAAGTCATAATAGGAGCTTTCTGCGCAAAATGCTTTCCGTGTAATTTTCGGACCAACAGTGACCATATCGGCATCACCTTTCTTTATCCACCAAAACTGTGTTGTTTTCGCTCAAATGTGTCCCAAACATGTTTATATGGTGTATAGGTCATAATAGGAGCTTTCTGCGCCAAAAGCTTTCCTTGAAATTTTTGGACCAAAAGTGACCATATCGCCCTCACCTTTCTTTATCCACCAAAACTGTGTTGTTTTCGCTCAAATGTATCCCAATCATGTTTATATGGTTCATAGGTCATAATAGGAGAATTGTGCGCGAAAAGCTTTCCGTGAAATTTTCGGACCAAAAGTGACAATATCGGCGTCACCTTTCTTTATCCACCAAAACTGTGTTTTTTCCGCTCAAATGTGGCCAAACATGTTTATATGAACTATAGGTCATAATAGGAGCTTTTTGCGCAAAAAGCTTTCCGTGAAATTTTCGGACCAAAACTAACCATATCGGCGTCCCCTTTCTTTATCCACCAAAACTGTGTTGTTTTCGCTCAAATGTGTCCCAAAGATGTTTATATGGTGTATAGGTCATAAAAGGAGCTTTCTGCGCCAAAAGCTTTCCTTGAAATTTTCGGAGCAAAAGTTACCATATCGGCGTCACCTTTCTTTATCCACCAAAACTGTGTTGTTTTCTCTTAAATGTGTCCCAAACATGTTGATATGGTGTATAGGTCATAATAGGAGCTTTCTGCGCAAAAAGCATTCCGTGAAATTTTCGGACCAAAAGTGACCATATCGGAGTCACCTTTCTTTGTCCAGCAAAACTGTGTTGTTTTCGCTCAAATGTGTTCCAAACATGTTTATATGGTGTATAGGTCATAATAGGAGCTTACTCTCTTCAAGTCATAATAGGAGCTTTCTGCGCAAAATGCTTTCCGTGTAATTTTCGGATCAACAGTGACCATATCGGCGTCACCTTTCTTTATCCACCAAAACTGTGTTGTTTTCGCTCAAATGTGTCCCAAACATGTTTATATGGTGTATAGGTCATAATAGGAGCTTTCTGCGCCAAAAGCTTTCCTTGAAATTTTCGGACCAAAAGTGACCATATCGCCCTCACCTTTATTTATCCACCAAAACTGTGTTGTTTTCGCTCAAATGTATCCCAATCATGTTTATATGGTTCATAGGTCATAATAGGAGAATTGTGCGCGAAAAGTTTTCCGTGAAATTTTCGGACCAAAAGTGACAATATCGGCGTCACCTTTCTTTATCCACCAAAACTGTGTTTTTTCCGCTCAAATGTGTCCAAACATGTTTATATGGTGTATAGGTCATAATAGGAGCTTTCTGCGCAAAAAGCTTTCCGTGAAATTTTCGGACCAAAACTAACCATATCGGCGTCACCTTTCTTTATCCACCAAAACTGTGTTGTTTTCGCTCAAATGTGTCCCAAAGATGTTTATATGGTGTATAGGTCATAATAGGAGCTTTCTGCGCCAAAAGCTTTCCTTGAAATTTTCGGAGGAAAAGTGACCATATCGGCGTCACCTTTCTTTATCCACCAAAACTGTGTTGTTTTCTCTTAAATGTGTCCCAAACATGTTGATAGGGTGTATAGGTCATAATAGGAGCTTTCTGCGCAAAAAGATTTCCGTGAAATTTTGAAACCAAAAGTAACTATATCGGCGTCACCTATCTTTATCCACCAAAACTATGTTGTTTTCGATTAAATGTGTCCCAAAGATGTTTATATGGTGTATAGGTCATAATAGGAGCTTTCTGCGCCAAAAGCTTTCCTTGAAATTTTCAGTCCAAAAGTGACAATATCGGCGTCACCTTTCTTTAGCAACCAAAACTGTGTTTTCTCCGCTCAAATGTGTCCAAACATGTTTATATGGTGTATAGGTCATAATATGAGCTTTCTGCGCAAAAAGCTTTCAGTGAAATTTTCGGACCAAAACTAACCATATCGGCGTCACCTTTCTTTGTCCACCAAAACTGTGTTGTTTTCGCTCAAATTTGTCCCAAAGATGTTTATATGGTGTATAGGTAATAATAGGAGCTTTCTGCGCCAAAAGCTTTCCTTGAAATTTTCGGAGCAAAAGTAACCATATCGGCGTCAACTTTCTTTATCCACCAAAACTGTGTTGTTTTCGCTCAAATGTGTCCCAAAGATGTTTATATGGTGTAAAGGTCATAATAGGAGCTTTCTACGCCAAAAGCTTTCCTTGAAATTTTCGGAGCAAAAGTTACCATATCGGCGTCACCTTTCTTTATCCACCAAAACTGTGTTGTTTTCTCTTAAATGTGTCCCAAACATGTTGATATGGTGTATAGGTCATAATAGGAGCTTTCTGCGCAAAAAGCATTCCGTGAAATTTTCGGACCAAATGTGACCATATCGGCGTCACCTTTCTTTGTCCAGCAAAACTGTGTTGTTTTCTCTCAAATGTGTTCCAAACATGTTTATATGGTGTATAGGTCATAATAGGAGCTTACTCTCTTCAAGTCATAATAGGAGCTTTCTGCGCAAAATGCTTTCCGTGTAATTTTCGAAACAACAGTGACCATATCGGCGTCACCTTTCTTTATCCACCAAAACTGTATTGTTTTCGCTCAAATGTGTCCCAAACATGTTTATATGGTGTATAGGTCATAATAGGAGCTTTCTGCGCCAAAAGCTTTCCTTGAAATTTTCGGACCAAAAGTGACCATATCGCCCTCACCTTTCTTTATCCACCAAAACTGTGTTGTTTTCGCTCAAATGTATCCCAATCATGTTTATATGGTTCATAGGTCATAATAGGAGAATTGTGCGCGAAAAGCTTTCCGTGAAATTTTCGGACCAAAAGTGACAATATCGGCGTCACCTTTCTTTATCCACCAAAACTGTGTTGTTTTCTCTTAAATGTGTCCCAAACATGTTGATATGGTGTATAGGTCATAATAGGAGCTTTCTGCGCAAAAAGCATTCCGTGAAATTTTCGGACCAAAAGTGACCATATCGGCGTCACCTTTCTTTGTCCAGCAAAACTGTGTTGTTTTCGCTCTAATGTGTTCCAAACATGTTTATATGGTGTATAGGTCATAATAGGAGCTCACTCTCTTCAAGTCATAATAGGAGCTTTCTGCGCAAAATGCTTTCCGTGTAATTTTCGGATCAACAGTGACCATATCGGCGTCACCTTTCTTTATCCACCAAAACTGTGTTGTTTTCGCTCAAATGTGTCCCAAACATGTTTATATGGTGTATAGGTCATAATAGGAGCTTTCTGCGCCAAAAGCTTTCCTTGAAATTTTCGGACCAAAAGTGACCATATCGCCCTCACCTTTATTTATCCACCAAAACTGTGTTGTTTTCGCTCAAATGTATCCCAATCATGTTTATATGGTTCATAGGTCATAATAGGAGAATTGTGCGCGAAAAGTTTTCCGTGAAATTTTCGGACCAAAAGTGACAATATCGGCGTCACCTTTCTTTATCCACCAAAACTGTGTTTTTTCCGCTCAAATGTGTCCAAACATGTTTATATGGTGTATAGGTCATAATAGGAGCTTTCTGCGCAAAAAGCTTTCCGTGAAATTTTCGGACCAAAACTAACCATATCGGCGTCACCTTTCTTTATCCACCAAAACTGTGTTGTTTTCGCTCAAATGTGTCCCAAAGATGTTTATATGGTGTATAGGTCATAATAGGAGCTTTCTGCGCCAAAAGCTTTCCTTGAAATTTTCGGAGGAAAAGTGACCATATCGGCGTCACCTTTCTTTATCCACCAAAACTGTGTTGTTTTCTCTTAAATGTGTCCCAAACATGTTGATAGGGTGTATAGGTCATAATAGGAGCTTTCTGCGCAAAAAGATTTCCGTGAAATTTTGAAACCAAAAGTAACTATATCGGCGTCACCTATCTTTATCCACCAAAACTATGTTGTTTTCGATTAAATGTGTCCCAAAGATGTTTATATGGTGTATAGGTCATAATAGGAGCTTTCTGCGCCAAAAGCTTTCCTTGAAATTTTCGGTCCAAAAGTGACAATATCGGCGTCACCTTTCTTTAGCAACCAAAACTGTGTTTTCTCCGCTCAAATGTGTCCAAACATGTTTATATGGTGTATAGGTCATAATATGAGCTTTCTGCGCAAAAAGCTTTCAGTGAAATTTTCGGACCAAAACTAACCATATCGGCGTCACCTTTCTTTGTCCACCAAAACTGTGTTGTTTTCTCTTAAATGTGTCCCAAACATGTTGATATGTTGTATAGGTCATAATAGGATCTTTCTGCGCAAAAAGCTTTCCGTGAAATTTTCGAACCAATAGTAACCATATCGGCGTCACCTTTCTTTGTCCAGCAAAACTGTGTTGTTTTCGCTCAAATGTGTTCCAAACATGTTTATATGGTGTATAGGTCATAATAGGAGCTTACTCTCTTCAAGTCATAATAGGAGCTTTCTGCGCAAAATGCTTTCCGTGTAATTTTCGGACCAACAGTGACCATATCGGCGTCACCTTTCTTTATCCACCAAAACTGTGTTGTTTTCGCTCAAATGTGTCCCAAACATGTTTATATGGTGTATAGGTCATAATAGGAGCTTTCTACGCCAAAAGCTTTCCTTGAAATTTTCGGACCAAAACTAACCATATCGCCCTCACCTTTATTTATCCACCAAAACTGTGTTGTTTTCGCTCAAATGTATCCCAATCATGTTTATATGGTTCATAGGTCATAATAGGAGAATTGTGCGCGAAAAGTTTTCCGTGAAATTTTCGGACCAAAAGTGACAATATCGGCGTCACCTTTCTTTATCCACCAAAACTGTGTTTTTTCCGCTCAAATGTCTCCAAACATGTTTATATGGTGTATAGGTCATAATAGGAGCTTTCTGCGCAAAAAGCTTTCCGTGAAATTTTCGGACCAAAACTAACCATATCGGCGTCACCTTTCTTTATCCACCAAAACTGTGTTGTTTTCGCTCAAATGTGTCCCAAAGATGTTTATATGGTGTATAGGTCATAAAAGGAGCTTTCTGCGCCAAAAGTTTTCCTTGAAATTTTCGGAGCAAAAGTTACCATATCGGCGTCACCTTTCTTTATCCACCAAAACTGTGCTGTTTTCTCTTAAATGTGTCCCAAACATGTTGATATGGTGTATAGGTCATAATAGGAGCTTTCTGCGCAAAAAGCATTCCGTGAAATTTTCGGACCAAATGTGACCATATCGGCGTCACCTTTCTTTGTCCAGCAAAACTGTGTTGTTTTCGCTCAAATGTGTTCCAAACATGTTTATATGGTGTATAGGTCATAATAGGAGCTTACTCTCTTCAAGTCATAATAGGAGCTTTCTGCGCAAAATGCTTTCCGTGTAATTTTCGGACCAACAGTGACCATATCGGCATCACCTTTCTTTATCCACCAAAACTGTGTTGTTTTCGCTCAAATGTGTCCCAAACATGTTTATATGGTGTATAGGTCATAATAGGAGCTTTCTGCGCCAAAAGCTTTCCTTGAAATTTTTGGACCAAAAGTGACCATATCGCCCTCACCTTTCTTTATCCACCAAAACTGTGTTGTTTTCGCTCAAATGTATCCCAATCATGTTTATATGGTTCATAGGTCATAATAGGAGAATTGTGCGCGAAAAGCTTTCCGTGAAATTTTCGGACCAAAAGTGACAATATCGGCGTCACCTTTCTTTATCCACCAAAACTGTGTTTTTTCCGCTCAAATGTGGCCAAACATGTTTATATGAACTATAGGTCATAATAGGAGCTTTTTGCGCAAAAAGCTTTCCGTGAAATTTTCGGACCAAAACTAACCATATCGGCGTCCCCTTTCTTTATCCACCAAAACTGTGTTGTTTTCGCTCAAATGTGTCCCAAAGATGTTTATATGGTGTATAGGTCATAAAAGGAGCTTTCTGCGCCAAAAGCTTTCCTTGAAATTTTCGGAGCAAAAGTTACCATATCGGCGTCACCTTTCTTTATCCACCAAAACTGTGTTGTTTTCTCTTAAATGTGTCCCAAACATGTTGATATGGTGTATAGGTCATAATAGGAGCTTTCTGCGCAAAAAGCATTCCGTGAAATTTTCGGACCAAAAGTGACCATATCGGAGTCACCTTTCTTTGTCCAGCAAAACTGTGTTGTTTTCGCTCAAATGTGTTCCAAACATGTTTATATGGTGTATAGGTCATAATAGGAGCTTACTCTCTTCAAGTCATAATAGGAGCTTTCTGCGCAAAATGCTTTCCGTGTAATTTTCGGATCAACAGTGACCATATCGGCGTCACCTTTCTTTATCCACCAAAACTGTGTTGTTTTCGCTCAAATGTGTCCCAAACATGTTTATATGGTGTATAGGTCATAATAGGAGCTTTCTGCGCCAAAAGCTTTCCTTGAAATTTTCGGACCAAAAGTGACCATATCGCCCTCACCTTTATTTATCCACCAAAACTGTGTTGTTTTCGCTCAAATGTATCCCAATCATGTTTATATGGTTCATAGGTCATAATAGGAGAATTGTGCGCGAAAAGTTTTCCGTGAAATTTTCGGACCAAAAGTGACAATATCGGCGTCACCTTTCTTTATCCACCAAAACTGTGTTTTTTCCGCTCAAATGTGTCCAAACATGTTTATATGGTGTATAGGTCATAATAGGAGCTTTCTGCGCAAAAAGCTTTCCGTGAAATTTTCGGACCAAAACTAACCATATCGGCGTCACCTTTCTTTATCCACCAAAACTGTGTTGTTTTCGCTCAAATGTGTCCCAAAGATGTTTATATGGTGTATAGGTCATAATAGGAGCTTTCTGCGCCAAAAGCTTTCCTTGAAATTTTCGGAGGAAAAGTGACCATATCGGCGTCACCTTTCTTTATCCACCAAAACTGTGTTGTTTTCTCTTAAATGTGTCCCAAACATGTTGATAGGGTGTATAGGTCATAATAGGAGCTTTCTGCGCAAAAAGATTTCCGTGAAATTTTGAAACCAAAAGTAACTATATCGGCGTCACCTATCTTTATCCACCAAAACTATGTTGTTTTCGATTAAATGTGTCCCAAAGATGTTTATATGGTGTATAGGTCATAATAGGAGCTTTCTGCGCCAAAAGCTTTCCTTGAAATTTTCAGTCCAAAAGTGACAATATCGGCGTCACCTTTCTTTAGCAACCAAAACTGTGTTTTCTCCGCTCAAATGTGTCCAAACATGTTTATATGGTGTATAGGTCATAATATGAGCTTTCTGCGCAAAAAGCTTTCAGTGAAATTTTCGGACCAAAACTAACCATATCGGCGTCACCTTTCTTTGTCCACCAAAACTGTGTTGTTTTCGCTCAAATTTGTCCCAAAGATGTTTATATGGTGTATAGGTAATAATAGGAGCTTTCTGCGCCAAAAGCTTTCCTTGAAATTTTCGGAGCAAAAGTAACCATATCGGCGTCAACTTTCTTTATCCACCAAAACTGTGTTGTTTTCGCTCAAATGTGTCCCAAAGATGTTTATATGGTGTAAAGGTCATAATAGGAGCTTTCTACGCCAAAAGCTTTCCTTGAAATTTTCGGAGCAAAAGTTACCATATCGGCGTCACCTTTCTTTATCCACCAAAACTGTGTTGTTTTCTCTTAAATGTGTCCCAAACATGTTGATATGGTGTATAGGTCATAATAGGAGCTTTCTGCGCAAAAAGCATTCCGTGAAATTTTCGGACCAAATGTGACCATATCGGCGTCACCTTTCTTTGTCCAGCAAAACTGTGTTGTTTTCTCTCAAATGTGTTCCAAACATGTTTATATGGTGTATAGGTCATAATAGGAGCTTACTCTCTTCAAGTCATAATAGGAGCTTTCTGCGCAAAATGCTTTCCGTGTAATTTTCGAAACAACAGTGACCATATCGGCGTCACCTTTCTTTATCCACCAAAACTGTATTGTTTTCGCTCAAATGTGTCCCAAACATGTTTATATGGTGTATAGGTCATAATAGGAGCTTTCTGCGCCAAAAGCTTTCCTTGAAATTTTCGGACCAAAAGTGACCATATCGCCCTCACCTTTCTTTATCCACCAAAACTGTGTTGTTTTCGCTCAAATGTATCCCAATCATGTTTATATGGTTCATAGGTCATAATAGAAGAATTGTGCGCGAAAAGCTTTCCGTGAAATTTTCGGACCAAAAGTGACAATATCGGCGTCACCTTTCTTTATCCACCAAAACTGTGTTGTTTTCTCTTAAATGTGTCCCAAACATGTTGATATGGTGTATAGGTCATAATAGGAGCTTTCTGCGCAAAAAGCATTCCGTGAAATTTTCGGACCAAAAGTGACCATATCGGCGTCACCTTTCTTTGTCCAGCAAAACTGTGTTGTTTTCGCTCTAATGTGTTCCAAACATGTTTATATGGTGTATAGGTCATAATAGGAGCTCACTCTCTTCAAGTCATAATAGGAGCTTTCTGCGCAAAATGCTTTCCGTGTAATTTTCGGATCAACAGTGACCATATCGGCGTCACCTTTCTTTATCCACCAAAACTGTGTTGTTTTCGCTCAAATGTGTCCCAAACATGTTTATATGGTGTATAGGTCATAATAGGAGCTTTCTGCGCCAAAAGCTTTCCTTGAAATTTTCGGACCAAAAGTGACCATATCGCCCTCACCTTTATTTATCCACCAAAACTGTGTTGTTTTCGCTCAAATGTATCCCAATCATGTTTATATGGTTCATAGGTCATAATAGGAGAATTGTGCGCGAAAAGTTTTCCGTGAAATTTTCGGACCAAAAGTGACAATATCGGCGTCACCTTTCTTTATCCACCAAAACTGTGTTTTTTCCGCTCAAATGTGTCCAAACATGTTTATATGGTGTATAGGTCATAATAGGAGCTTTCTGCGCAAAAAGCTTTCCGTGAAATTTTCGGACCAAAACTAACCATATCGGCGTCACCTTTCTTTATCCACCAAAACTGTGTTGTTTTCGCTCAAATGTGTCCCAAAGATGTTTATATGGTGTATAGGTCATAATAGGAGCTTTCTGCGCCAAAAGCTTTCCTTGAAATTTTCGGAGGAAAAGTGACCATATCGGCGTCACCTTTCTTTATCCACCAAAACTGTGTTGTTTTCTCTTAAATGTGTCCCAAACATGTTGATAGGGTGTATAGGTCATAATAGGAGCTTTCTGCGCAAAAAGATTTCCGTGAAATTTTGAAACCAAAAGTAACTATATCGGCGTCACCTATCTTTATCCACCAAAACTATGTTGTTTTCGATTAAATGTGTCCCAAAGATGTTTATATGGTGTATAGGTCATAATAGGAGCTTTCTGCGCCAAAAGCTTTCCTTGAAATTTTCGGTCCAAAAGTGACAATATCGGCGTCACCTTTCTTTAGCAACCAAAACTGTGTTTTCTCCGCTCAAATGTGTCCAAACATGTTTATATGGTGTATAGGTCATAATATGAGCTTTCTGCGCAAAAAGCTTTCAGTGAAATTTTCGGACCAAAACTAACCATATCGGCGTCACCTTTCTTTGTCCACCAAAACTGTGTTGTTTTCGCTCAAATTTGTCCCAAAGATGTTTATATGGTGTATAGGTAATAATAGGAGCGTTCTGCGCCAAAAGCTTTCCTTGAAATTTTCGGAGCAAAAGTAACCATATCGGCGTCAACTTTCTTTATCCACCAAAACTGTGTTGTTTTCGCTCAAATGTGTCCCAAAGATGTTTATATGGTGTATAGGTCATAATAGGAGCTTTCTACGCCAAAAGCATTCCTTGAAATTTTCGGAGCAAAAGTTACCATATCGGCGTCACCTTTCTTTATCCACCAAAACTGTGTTGTTTTCTCTTAAATGTGTCCCAAACATGTTGATATGGTGTATAGGTCATAATAGGAGCTTTCTGCGCAAAAAGCATTCCGTGAAATTTTCGGACCAAATGTGACCATATCGGCGTCACCTTTGTTTGTCCAGCAAAACTGTGTTGTTTTCGCTCAAATGTGTTCCAAACATGTTTATATGGTGTATAGGTCATAATAGGAGCTTACTCTCTTCAAGTCATAATAGGAGCTTTCTGCGCAAAATGCTTTCCGTGTAATTTTCGAAACAACAGTGACCATATCGGCGTCACCTTTCTTTATCCACCAAAACTGTATTGTTATCGCTCAAATGTGTCCCAAACATGTTTATATGGTGTATAGGTCATAATAGGAGCTTTCTGCGCCAAAAGCTTTCCTTGAAATTTTCGGACCAAAAGTGACCATATCGCCCTCACCTTTCTTTATCCACCAAAACTGTGTTGTTTTCGCTCAAATGTATCCCAATCATGTTTATATGGTTCATAGGTCATAATAGGAGAATTGTGCGCGAAAAGCTTTCCGTGAAATTTTCGGACCAAAAGTGACAATATTGGCGTCACCTTTCTTTATCCACCAAAACTGTGTTTTTTCCGCTCAAATGTGTCCAAACATGTTTATATGAAGTATAGGTCATAATAGGAGCTTTTTGCGCAAAAAGCTTTCCGTGAAATTTTCGGACCAAAACTAACCATATCGGCGTCACCTTTCTTTATCCACCAAAACTGTGTTGTTTTCGCTCAAATGTGTCCCAAAGATGTTTATATGGTGTATAGGTCATAATAGGAGCTTTTTGCGCCAAAAGCTTTCCTTGAAATTTTCGGTCCAAAAGTTACAATATCGGCGTCACCTTTCTTTAGCCACCAAAACTGTGTTTTCTCCGCTCAAATGTGTCCAAACATGTTTATATCGTGTATAGGTCTAATATGAGCTTTCTGCGCAAAAAGCTTTCAGTGAAATTTTCGGACCAAAACTAACCATATCGGCGTCACCTTTTTTTGTCCACCAAAACTGTGCTGTTTTCGCTCAAATGTGTCCCAAAGATGTTTATATGGTGTATAGGTCATAATAGGAGCTTTCTACGTCAAAAGCTTTCCTTGAAATTTTCGGAGCAAAAGTTACCATATCGGCGTCACTTTTCTTTATCCACCAAAACTGTGTTGTTTTCTCTTAAATGTGTCCCAAACATGTTGATATGGTGTATAGGTCATAATAGGAGCTTTCTGCGCAAAAAGCATTCCGTGAAATTTTCGGACCAAATGTGACCATATCGGCGTCACCTTTCTTTGTCCAGCAAAACTGTGTTGTTTTCGCTCAAATGTGTTCCAAACATGTTTATATGGTGTATAGGTCATAATAGGAGCTTACTCTCTTCAAGTCATAATAGGAGCTTTCTGCGCAAAATGCTTTCCGTGTAATTTTCGAAACAACAGTGACCATATCGGCGTCACCTTTCTTTATCCACCAAAACTGTATTGTTTTCGCTCAAATGTGTCCCAAACATGTTTATATGGTGTATAGGTCATAATAGGAGCTTTCTGCGCCAAAAGCTTTCCTTGAAATTTTCGGACCAAAAGTGACCATATCGCCCTCACCTTTCTTTATCCACCAAAACTGTGTTGTTTTCGCTCAAATGTATCCCAATCATGTTTATATGGTTCATAGGTCATAATAGGAGAATTGTGCGCGAAAAGCTTTCCGTGAAATTTTCGGACCAAAAGTGACAATATCGGCGTCACCTTTCTTTATCCACCAAAACTGTGTTGTTTTCTCTTAAATGTGTCCCAAACATGTTGATATGGTGTATAGGTCATAATAGGAGCTTTCTGCGCAAAAAGCATTCCGTGAAATTTTCGGACCAAAAGTGACCATATCGGCGTCACCTTTCTTTGTCCAGCAAAACTGTGTTGTTTTCGCTCTAATGTGTTCCAAACATGTTTATATGGTGTATAGGTCATAATAGGAGCTTACTCTCTTCAAGTCATAATAGGAGCTTTCTGCGCAAAATGCTTTCCGTGTAATTTTCGGATCAATAGTGACCATATCGGCGTCACCTTTCTTTATCCACCAAAACTGTGTTGTTTTCGCTCAAATGTGTCCCAAACATGTTTATATGGTGTATAGGTCATAATAGGAGCTTTCTGCGCCAAAAGCTTTCCTTGAAATTTTCGGACCAAAAGTGACCATATCGCCCTCACCTTTATTTATCCACCAAAACTGTGTTGTTTTCGCTCAAATGTATCCCAATCATGTTTATATGGTTCATAGGTCATAATAGGAGAATTGTGCGCGAAAAGTTTTCCGTGAAATTTTCGGACCAAAAGTGACAATATCGGCGTCACCTTTCTTTATCCACCAAAACTGTGTTTTTTCCGCTCAAATGTGTCCAAACATGTTTATATGGTGTATAGGTCATAATAGGAGCTTTCTGCGCAAAAAGCTTTCCGTGAAATTTTCGGACCAAAACTAACCATATCGGCGTCACCTTTCTTTATCCACCAAAACTGTGTTGTTTTCGCTCAAATGTGTCCCAAAGATGTTTATATGGTGTATAGGTCATAATAGGAGCTTTCTGCGCCAAAAGCTTTCCTTGAAATTTTCGGAGGAAAAGTGACCATATCGGCGTCACCTTTCTTTATCCACCAAAACTGTGTTGTTTTCTCTTAAATGTGTCCCAAACATGTTGATAGGGTGTATAGGTCATAATAGGAGCTTTCTGCGCAAAAAGATTTCCGTGAAATTTTGAAACCAAAAGTAACTATATCGGCGTCACCTATCTTTATCCACCAAAACTATGTTGTTTTCGATTAAATGTGTCCCAAAGATGTTTATATGGTGTATAGGTCATAATAGGAGCTTTCTGCGCCAAAAGCTTTCCTTGAAATTTTCGGTCCAAAAGTGACAATATCGGCGTCACCTTTCTTTAGCAACCAAAACTGTGTTTTCTCCGCTCAAATGTGTCCAAACATGTTTATATGGTGTATAGGTCATAATATGAGCTTTCTGCGCAAAAAGCTTTCAGTGAAATTTTCGGACCAAAACTAACCATATCGGCGTCACCTTTCTTTGTCCACCAAAACTGTGTTGTTTTCGCTCAAATTTGTCCCAAAGATGTTTATATGGTGTATAGGTAATAATAGGAGCGTTCTGCGCCAAAAGCTTTCCTTGAAATTTTCGGAGCAAAAGTAACCATATCGGCGTCAACTTTCTTTATCCACCAAAACTGTGTTGTTTTCGCTCAAATGTGTCCCAAAGATGTTTATATGGTGTATAGGTCATAATAGGAGCTTTCTACGCCAAAAGCATTCCTTGAAATTTTCGGAGCAAAAGTTACCATATCGGCGTCACCTTTCTTTATCCACCAAAACTGTGTTGTTTTCTCTTAAATGTGTCCCAAACATGTTGATATGGTGTATAGGTCATAATAGGAGCTTTCTGCGCAAAAAGCATTCCGTGAAATTTTCGGACCAAATGTGACCATATCGGCGTCACCTTTCTTTGTCCAGCAAAACTGTGTTGGTTTCGCTCAAATGTGTTCCAAACATGTTTATATGGTGTATAGGTCATAATAGGAGCTTACTCTCTTCAAGTCATAATAGGAGCTTTCTGCGCAAAATGCTTTCCGTGTAATTTTCGAAACAACAGTGACCATATCGGCGTCACCTTTCTTTATCCACCAAAACTGTATTGTTATCGCTCAAATGTGTCCCAAACATGTTTATATGGTGTATAGGTCATAATAGGAGCTTTCTGCGCCAAAAGCTTTCCTTGAAATTTTCGGACCAAAAGTGACCATATCGCCCTCTCCTTTCTTTATCCACCAAAACTGTGTTGTTTTCGCTCAAATGTATCCCAATCATGTTTATATGGTTCATAGGTCATAATAGGAGAATTGTGCGCGAAAAGCTTTCCGTGAAATTTTCGGACCAAAAGTGACAATATCGGCGTCACCTTTCTTTATCCACCAAAACTGTGTTTTTTCCGCTCAAATGTGTCCAAACATGTTTATATGAAGTATAGGTCATAATAGGAGCTTTTTGCGCAAAAAGCTTTCCGTGAAATTTTCGGACCAAAACTAACCATATCGGCGTCACCTTTCTTTATCCACCAAAACTGTGTTGTTTTCGCTCAAATGTGTCCCAAAGATGTTTATATGGTGTATAGGTCATAATAGGAGCTTTTTGCGCCAAAAGCTTTCCTTGAAATTTTCGGTCCAAAAGTTACAATATCGGCGTCACCTTTCTTTAGCCACCAAAACTGTGTTTTCTCCGCTCAAATGTGTCCAAACATGTTTATATGGTGTATAGGTCATAATATGAGCTTTCTGCGCAAAAAGCTTTCAGTGAAATTTTCGGACCAAAACTAACCATATCGGCGTCACCTTTCTTTGTCCACCAAAACTGTGTTGTTTTCGCTCAAATTTGTCCCAAAGATGTTTATATGGTGTATAGGTAATAATAGGAGCGTTCTGCGCCAAAAGCTTTCCTTGAAATTTTCGGAGCAAAAGTAACCATATCGGCGTCAACTTTCTTTATCCACCAAAACTGTGTTGTTTTCGCTCAAATGTGTCCCAAAGATGTTTATATGGTGTATAGGTCATAATAGGAGCTTTCTACGCCAAAAGCATTCCTTGAAATTTTCGGAGCAAAAGTTACCATATCGGCGTCACCTTTCTTTATCCACCAAAACTGTGTTGTTTTCTCTTAAATGTGTCCCAAACATGTTGATATGGTGTATAGGTCATAATAGGAGCTTTCTGCGCAAAAAGCATTCCGTGAAATTTTCGGACCAAATGTGACCATATCGGCGTCACCTTTCTTTGTCCAGCAAAACTGTGTTGTTTTCGCTCAAATGTGTTCCAAACATGTTTATATGGTGTATAGGTCATAATAGGAGCTTACTCTCTTCAAGTCATAATAGGAGCTTTCTGCGCAAAATGCTTTCCGTGTAATTTTCGAAACAACAGTGACCATATCGGCGTCACCTTTCTTTATCCACCAAAACTGTATTGTTATCGCTCAAATGTGTCCCAAACATGTTTATATGGTGTATAGGTCATAATAGGAGCTTTCTGCGCCAAAAGCTTTCCTTGAAATTTTCGGACCAAAAGTGACCATATCGCCCTCTCCTTTCTTTATCCACCAAAACTGTGTTGTTTTCGCTCAAATGTATCCCAATCATGTTTATATGGTTCATAGGTCATAATAGGAGAATTGTGCGCGAAAAGCTTTCCGTGAAATTTTCGGACCAAAAGTGACAATATCGGCGTCACCTTTCTTTATCCACCAAAACTGTGTTTTTTCCGCTCAAATGTGTCCAAACATGTTTATATGAAGTATAGGTCATAATAGGAGCTTTTTGCGCAAAAAGCTTTCCGTGAAATTTTCGGACCAAAACTAACCATATCGGCGTCACCTTTCTTTATCCACCAAAACTGTGTTGTTTTCGCTCAAATGTGTCCCAAAGATGTTTATATGGTGTATAGGTCATAATAGGAGCTTTTTGCGCCAAAAGCTTTCCTTGAAATTTTCGGTCCAAAAGTTACAATATCGGCGTCACCTTTCTTTAGCCACCAAAACTGTGTTTTCTCCGCTCAAATGTGTCCAAACATGTTTATATCGTGTATAGGTCATAATATGAGCTTTCTGCGCAAAAAGCTTTCAGTGAAATTTTCGGACCAAAACTAACCATATCGGCGTCACCTTTTTTTGTCCACCAAAACTGTGCTGTTTTCGCTCAAATGTGTCCCAAAGATGTTTATATGGTGTATAGGTCATAATAGGAGCTTTCTACGTCAAAAGCTTTCCTTGAAATTTTCGGAGCAAAAGTTACCATATCGGCGTCACTTTTCTTTATCCACCAAAACTGTGTTGTTTTCTCTTAAATGTGTCCCAAACATGTTGATATGGTGTATAGGTCATAATAGGAGCTTTCTGCGCAAAAAGCATTCCGTGAAATTTTCGAACCAAAAGTAGTCATATCGGTGTCACCTTTCTTTATCCACCAAAACTGTGTTGTTTTCGCTCAAATGTATCCCAATCATGTTTATATGGTTCATAGGTCATAATAGGAGAATTGTGCGCGAAAAGTTTTCCGTGAAATTTTCGGACCAAAAGTGACAATATCGGCGTCACCTTTCTTTATCCACCAAAACTGTGTTTTTTCCGCTCAAATGTGTCCAAACATGTTTATATGGTGTATAGGTCATAATAGGAGCTTTCTGCGCAAAAAGCTTTCCGTGAAATTTTCGGACCAAAACTAACCATATCGGCGTCACCTTTCTTTATCCACCAAAACTGTGTTGTTTTCGCTCAAATGTGTCCCAAAGATGTTTATATGGTGTATAGGTCATAATAGGAGCTTTCTGCGCCAAAAGCTTTCCTTGAAATTTTCGGAGGAAAAGTGACCATATCGGCGTCACCTTTCTTTATCCACCAAAACTGTGTTGTTTTCTCTTAAATGTGTCCCAAACATGTTGATAGGGTGTATAGGTCATAATAGGAGCTTTCTGCGCAAAAAGATTTCCGTGAAATTTTGAAACCAAAAGTAACTATATCGGCGTCACCTATCTTTATCCACCAAAACTATGTTGTTTTCGATTAAATGTGTCCCAAAGATGTTTATATGGTGTATAGGTCATAATAGGAGCTTTCTGCGCCAAAAGCTTTCCTTGAAATTTTCGGTCCAAAAGTGACAATATCGGCGTCACCTTTCTTTAGCAACCAAAACTGTGTTTTCTCCGCTCAAATGTGTCCAAACATGTTTATATGGTGTATAGGTCATAATATGAGCTTTCTGCGCAAAAAGCTTTCAGTGAAATTTTCGGACCAAAACTAACCATATCGGCGTCACCTTTCTTTGTCCACCAAAACTGTGTTGTTTTCGCTCAAATTTGTCCCAAAGATGTTTATATGGTGTATAGGTAATAATAGGAGCGTTCTGCGCCAAAAGCTTTCCTTGAAATTTTCGGAGCAAAAGTAACCATATCGGCGTCAACTTTCTTTATCCACCAAAACTGTGTTGTTTTCGCTCAAATGTGTCCCAAAGATGTTTATATGGTGTATAGGTCATAATAGGAGCTTTCTACGCCAAAAGCATTCCTTGAAATTTTCGGAGCAAAAGTTACCATATCGGCGTCACCTTTCTTTATCCACCAAAACTGTGTTGTTTTCTCTTAAATGTGTCCCAAACATGTTGATATGGTGTATAGGTCATAATAGGAGCTTTCTGCGCAAAAAGCATTCCGTGAAATTTTCGGACCAAATGTGACCATATCGGCGTCACCTTTCTTTGTCCAGCAAAACTGTGTTGTTTTCGCTCAAATGTGTTCCAAACATGTTTATATGGTGTATAGGTCATAATAGGAGCTTACTCTCTTCAAGTCATAATAGGAGCTTTCTGCGCAAAATGCTTTCCGTGTAATTTTCGAAACAACAGTGACCACATCGGCGTCACCTTTCTTTATCCACCAAAACTGTATTGTTATCGCTCAAATGTGTCCCAAACATGTTTATATGGTGTATAGGTCATAATAGGAGCTTTCTGCGCCAAAAGCTTTCCTTGAAATTTTCGGACCAAAAGTGACCATATCGCCCTCTCCTTTCTTTATCCACCAAAACTGTGTTGTTTTCGCTCAAATGTATCCCAATCATGTTTATATGGTTCATAGGTCATAATAGGAGAATTGTGCGCGAAAAGCTTTCCGTGAAATTTTCGGACCAAAAGTGACAATATCGGCGTCACCTTTCTTTATCCACCAAAACTGTGTTTTTTCCGCTCAAATGTGTCCAAACATGTTTATATGAAGTATAGGTCATAATAGGAGCTTTTTGCGCAAAAAGCTTTCCGTGAAATTTTCGGACCAAAACTAACCATATCGGCGTCACCTTTCTTTATCCACCAAAACTGTGTTGTTTTCGCTCAAATGTGTCCCAAAGATGTTTATATGGTGTATAGGTCATAATAGGAGCTTTTTGCGCCAAAAGCTTTCCTTGAAATTTTCGGTCCAAAAGTTACAATATCGGCGTCACCTTTCTTTAGCCACCAAAACTGTGTTTTCTCCGCTCAAATGTGTCCAAACATGTTTATATCGTGTATAGGTCATAATATGAGCTTTCTGCGCAAAAAGCTTTCAGTGAAATTTTCGGACCAAAACTAACCATATCGGCGTCACCTTTTTTTGTCCACCAAAACTGTGCTGTTTTCGCTCAAATGTGTCCCAAAGATGTTTATATGGTGTATAGGTCATAATAGGAGCTTTCTACGTCAAAAGCTTTCCTTGAAATTTTCGGAGCAAAAGTTACCATATCGGCGTCACTTTTCTTTATCCACCAAAACTGTGTTGTTTTCTCTTAAATGTGTCCCAAACATGTTGATATGGTGTATAGGTCATAATAGGAGCTTTCTGCGCAAAAAGCATTCCGTGAAATTTTCGAACCAAAAGTAGTCATATCGGTGTCACCTTTCTTTATCCACCAAAACTGTGTTGTTTTCGCTCAAATGTTTCCCAAACATGTTTATATGGTGTATAGGTCATAATGGGAGAATTGTGCGCGAAAAGCTTTCCGTGAATTTTTCGGACCAAAAGTGACAATATCGGTGTGACCTTTCTTTATCCACCAAAACTGTGTTTTTTTCCGCTCAAATGTGTCCAAACATGTTTATATGGTGTATAGGTCATAATAGGAGCTTTCTGCGCCAAATGCTTTCCGTGAAATTTTCGAACCAAAAGTAACCATATCGGCGTCACCTTTCTTTATCCACCAAAACTGTGTTGTTTTCGCTCAAATGTGTCCCAAAGATGTTTATATGGTGTATAGGTCATAATATGAGCTTTCTGCGCCAAAAGCTATACTTGAAATTTTCGGTCCAAAAGTGACAATATCGGCGTCACCTTTCTTTAGCAACCAAAACTGCGTTTTTTCTGCTCAAATTTGTCCAAACATGTTTATATGGTGTGTAGGTCATAATAGGAGCTTTCTGCGCAAAAAGCTTTCCGTGATATTTTCGGACCAAAACTAACCATATCGGCGTCACCTTTCTTTATCCACCAAAACTGTGTTGTTTTTGCTCAAATGTGTCCCAAAGATGTTTATATGGTGTATAGGTCATAATAGGAGCTTTCTACGCCAAAAGCTTTCCTTGAAATTTTCGGAGCAAAAGTTACCATATCAGCGTCACCTTTCTTTATCCACCAAAACTGTGTTGTTTTCTCTTAAGTGTGTCCCAAACATGTTGATATGGTGTATAGGTCATAATAGGAGCTTTCTGCACAAAAAGCATTCCGTGAAATTTTCGGACCAAAAGTGACCATATCGGCGTCACCTTTCTTTGTCCAGCAAAACTGTGTTGTTTTCGCTCAAATGTGTTCCAAACATGTTTATATGGTGTATAGGTCATAATAGGAGCTTACTCTCTTCAAGTCATAATAGGAGCTTTCTGCGCAAAATGCTTTCCGTGTAATTTTCGGACCAACAGTGACCATATCGGCGTCACCTTTCTTTATCCACCAAAACTGTGTTGTTTTCGCTCAAATGTGTCCCAAACATGTTTATATGGTGTATAGGTCATACTGGAGCTTTCTGCGCCAAAAGCTTTCCTTGAAATTTTCGGACCAAAAGTGACCATATCGCCCTCACCTTTCTTTATCCACCAAAACTGTGTTGTTTTCGCTCAAATGTATCCCAATCATGTTTATATGGTTCATAGGTCATAATAGGAGAATTGTGCGCGAAAAGCTTTCCGTGAAATTTTCGGACCAAAAGTGACAATATCGGCGTCACCTTTCTTTATCCACCAAAACTGTGTTTTTTCCGCTCAAATGTGTCCAAACATGTTTATATGGTGTATAGGTCATAATAGGAGCTTTCTGCGCAAAAAGCTTTCCGTGAAATTTTCGGACCAAAACTAACCATATCGGCGTCACCTTTCTTTATCCACCAAAACTGTGTTGTTTTCGCTCAAATGTGTCCCAAAGATGTTTATATGGTGTATAGGTCATAATAGGAGCTTTCTGCACCAAAAGCTTTCCATGAAATTTTCGGAGGAAAAGTGACCATATCGGCGTCACCCTTCTTTATCCACCAAAACTGTGTTGTTTTCTCTTAAATGTGTCCCAAACATGTTGATATGGTGTATAGGTCATAATAGGAGCTTTCTGCGCAAAAAGCATTCCGTGAAATTTTCGAACCAAAAGTAGTCATATCGGTGTCACCTTTCTTTATCCACCAAAACTGTGTTGTTTTCGCTCAAATGTGTCCCAAACATGTTTATATGGTGTATAGGTCATAATGGGAGAATTGTGCGCGAAAAGCTTTCCGTGAATTTTTCGGACCAAAAGTGACAATATCGGTGTGACCTTTCTTTATCCACCAAAACTGTGTTTTTTTCCGCTCAAATGTGTCCAAACATGTTTATATGGTGTATAGGTCATAATAGGAGCTTTCTGCGCCAAAAGCTTTCCGTGAAATTTTCGAACCTAAAGTAACCATATCGGCGTCACCTTTCTTTATCCACCAAAACTGTGTTGTTTTCGCTCAAATGTGTCCCAAAGATGTTTATATGGTGTATAGGTCATAATTGGAGCTTTCTGCGCCAAAAGCTTTACTTGAAATTTTCGGTCCAAAAGTGACAATATCGGCGTCACCTTTCTTTAGCAACCAAAACTGTGTTTTTTCTGCTCAAATGTGTCCAAACATGTTTATATGGTGTGAAGGTCATAATAGGAGCTTTCTGCGCAAAAAGCTTTCCGTGATATTTTCGGACCAAAACTAACCATATCGGCGTCACCTTTCTTTATCCACCAAAACTGTGTTGTTTTTGCTCAAATGTGTCCCAAAGATGTTTATATGGTGTATAGGTCATAATAGGAGCTTTCTACGCCAAAAGCTTTCCTTGAAATTTTCGGAGCAAAAGTTACCATATCACCGTCACCTTTCTTTATCCACCAAAACTGTGTTGTTTTCTCTTAAATGTGTCCCAAACATGTTGATATGGTGTATAGGTCATAATAGGAGCTTTCTGCGCAAAAAGCATTCCGTGAAATTTTCGGACCAAAAGTGACCATATCGGCGTCACCTTTCTTTGTCCAGCAAAACTGTGTTGTTTTCGCTCAAATGTGTTCCAAACATGTTTACATGGTGTATAGGTCATAATAGGAGCTTACTCTCTTCAAGTCATAATAGGAGCTTTCTGCGCAAAATGCTTTCCATGTAATTTTCGGACCAACAGTGACCATATCGGCGTCACCTTTCTTTATCCACCAAAACTGTGTTGTTTTCGCTCAAATGTGTCCCAAACATGTTTATATGGTGTATAGGTCATAATAGGAGCTTTCTGCGCCAAAAGCTTTCCTTGAAATTTTCGGACCAAAAGTGACCATATCGCCCTCACCTTTCTTTATCCACCAAAACTGTGTTGTTTTCGCTCAAATGTATCCCAATCATGTTTATATGGTTCATAGGTCATAATAGGAGAATTGTGCGCGAAAAGCTTTCCGTAAAATTTTCGGACCAAAAGTGACAATATCGGCGTCACCTTTCTTTATCCACCAAAACTGTGTTTTTTCCGCTCAAATGTGTCCAAACATGTTTATATGGTGTATAGGTCATAATAGGAGCTTTCTGCGCAAAAAGCTTTCCGTGAAATTTTCGGACCAAAACTAACCATATCGGTGTCACCTTTCTTTATCCACCAAAACTGTGTTGTTTTCGCTCAAATGTGTCCCAAAGATGTTTATATGGTGTATAGGTCATAATAGAAGCTTTCTGCGCCAAAAGCTTTCCTTGAAATTTTCGGAGGAAAAGTGACCATATCGGCGTCACCTTTCTTTATCCACCAAAACTGTGTTGTTTTCTCTTAAATGTGTCCCAAACATGTTGATATGGTGTATAGGTCATAATAGGAGCTTTCTGCGCAAAAAGCTTTCCGTGAAATTTTGAAACCAAAAGTAACTATATCGGCGTAACCTATCTTTATCCACCAAAACTATGTTGTTTTCGCTTAAATGTGTCCCAAAGATTTTTATATGGTGTATAGGTCATAATAGGAGCTTTCTTCGCCAAAAGCTTTCAGTGAAATTTTTGGACCAAAACTAACCATATCGGCGTCACCTTTCTTTGTCCACCAAAACTGTGTTGTTTTCGCTCAAATTTGTCCCAAAGATGTTTATATGGTGTATAGGTAATAATAGGAGCTTTCTGCGCCAAAAGCTTTCCTTGAAATTTTCGGAGCAAAAGTAACCATATCGGCGTCAACTTTCTTTATCCACCAAAACTGTGTTGTTTTCGCTCAAATGTGTCCCAAAGATGTTTATATGGTGTATAGGTCATAATAGGAGCTTTCTACGCCAAAAGCTTTCCTTGAAATTTTCGGAGCAAAAGTTACCATATCGGCGTCACCTTTCTTTATCCACCAAAACTGTGTTGTTTTCTCTTAAATGTGTCCCAAACACGTTGATATGGTGTATAGGTCATAATAGGAGCTTTCTGCGCAAAAAGCATTCCGTGAAATTTTCGAACCAAAAGTAGTCATATCGGTGTCACCTTTCTTTATCCACCAAAACTGTGTTGTTTTTGCTCAAATGTGTCCCAAACATGTTTATATGGTGTATAGGTCATAATGGGAGAATTGTGCGCGAAAAGCTTTCCGTGAAATTTTCGGACCAAAAGTGACAATATCGGTGTGACCTTTCTTTATCCACCAAAACTGTGTTTTTTTCCGCTCAAATGTGTCCAAACATGTTTATATGGTGTATAGGTCATAATAGGAGCTTACTCTCTTCAAGTCATAATAGGAGCTTTCTGCGCAAAATGCTTTCCGTGTAATTTTCGGACCAATAGTGACCATATCGGTGTCACCTTTCTTTATCCACCAAAATTGTGTTGTTTTCGCTCAAATGTGTCCAAAACATGTTTATATGGTGTATAGGTCATAATAGGAACTTTCTGCGTTAAAAGCTTTCCTTGAAATTTTCGGACCAAAAGTGACCATATCGCCCTCACCTTTCATTATCCACCAAAACTGTGTTGTTTTTGCTCAAATGTATCCCAACCATGTTTATATGGTTTATAGGTCCTAATGGGAGAATTGTGCGGGAAAAGCGTTCCGTGAAATTTTCGGACCAAAAGTGATTATATCCACCGTTCTTTATCCACCAAAACTGTGTTTTTTCCGCTCAAATGTGTCCAAACATGTTTATATGGTGTATAGGTCATAATAGGAGCTTTCTGCGCAAAAAGCATTCCGTGAAATTTTCGGAACAAAACTAACCATATCGGCGTCACCTTTCTTTATTCACCAAAACTGTGTTGTTTTCGCTCAAATGTGTCCCAAAGATGTTTATATGGTGTATAGGTCATAATAGGAGCTTTCTTCGCCAAAAGCTTTCAGTGAAATTTTCAGACCAAAACTAACCATATCGGCGTCACCTTTCTTTGTCCACCAAAACTGTGTTGTTTTCGCTCAAATTTGTCCCAAAGATGTTTATATGGAGTATAGGTAATAATAGGAGCTTTCTACGCCAAAAGCTTTCCTTGAAATTTTCGGAGTAAAAGTAACCATATCGGCGTCACCTTTCTTTATCCACCAAAACTGTGTTGTTTTCGCTCAAATTTGTCCCAAAGATGTTTATATGGTGTATAGGTAATAATAGGAGCTTTCTGCGCCAAAAGCTTTCCTTGAAATTTTCGGAGCAAAAGTTACCATATCGGCGTCACCTTTCTTTATCCACCTAAACTGTGTTGTTTTCTCTTAAATGTGTCCCAAACATGTTGATATGGTGTATAGGTCATAATAGGAGCTTTCTGCGCAAAAAGCATTCCGTGAAATTTTCGAACCAAAAGTAGTCATATCGGTGTCACCTTTCTTTATCCACCAAAACTGTGTTGTTTTCGCTCAAATGTGTCCCAAACATGTTTATATGGTGTATAGGTCATAATGGGAGAATTGTGCGCGAAAAGCTTTCCGTGAAATTTTCGGACAAAAAGTGACAATATCGGTGTGACCTTTCTTTATCCACCAAAACTGTGTTTTTTTCTGCTCAAATGTGTCCAAACATGTTTATATGGTGTATAGGTCATAATAGGAGCTTACTCTCTTCAAGTCATAATAGGAGCTTTCTACGCAAAATGCTTTCCGTGTAATTTTCGGACCAATAGTGACCATATCGGTGTCACCTTTCTTTATCCACCAAAACTGTGTTGTTTTCGCTCAAATGTGTCCCAAACATGTTTATATGGTGTATAGGTCATAATAGGAGCTTTCTGCGTTAAAAGCTTTCCTTGAAATTTTCGGACCAAAAGTGACCATATCGCCCTCACCTTTCATTATCCACCAAAACTGTGTTGTTTTTGCTCAAATGTATCCCAACCATGTTTATATGGTTTATAGGTCCTAATGGGAGAATTGTGCGGGAAAAGCTTTCCGTGAAATTTTCGGACTAAAAGTGATTATATCCACCTTTCTTTATCCACCAAAACTGTCTTTTTTCCGCTCAAATGTGTCCAAACATGTTTATATGGTGTATAGGTCATAATAGGAGCTTTCTGCGCAAAAAGCATTCCGTGAAATTTTTGGAACAAAACTAACCATATCGGCGTCACCTTTCTTTATTCACCAAAACTGTGTTGTTTTCGCTCAAATATGTCCCAAAGATGTTTATATGGTGTATAGGTCATAATAAGAGCTTTCTTCGCCAAAAGCTTTCCTTGAAATTTTCGGAGCAAAAGTGACCATATCGGCGTCACCTTTCTTTATCCACCAAAACTGTGTTGTTTCTCTTAAATGTGTCCCTGACATGTTGATATGGTGTATAGGTCATAATAGGAGCTTTCTGCGCAAAAATCATTCCGTGAAATTTTTGAACCAAAAGTAACCATATCGGCGTCACCTTTCTTTATCCACCAAAACTGTGTTGTTTTCGATCAAATGTGTCACAATTAAAAGTGTTTATATGGTTTATAAGTCATAATGGGAGCATTGTGCGCGAAAAGCTTTCCGTGTAATTTTCGAACCAAAAGTGACCATATCGGCGTCACCTTTCTTTATCCAACAAAATTGTGTTGTTTTCGCTAAAATTTTCCCAAACATGTTTATATGGTGTATAGGTCATAATAGAAGCTTTCTGCGCAAAAAAGCTTTCCGTGAAATTTTAGGACCAAAAGTAACCATATCGACGTCACCTTTCTTTATCCAACAAAATTGTGTTGTTTTCACTCAAATGTGTCCCAAACAAGTTTATTTGGTTTATAGGTCATAATGCGAGCATTGTGCGCGAAAAGCTTTCCGTGAAATTTTCGAACCAACAGTGACCATATCGGCGTCCCCTTTCTTTATCCACCAAAACTGTGTTGTTTTCGCTCAAATGTGTCCCAAACATGTTTATATGGTGTATAGGTCATAATAGGAGCTTTTTGCGCCAAAAGCTTTCCTTGAAATTTTCGGACCAAAAGTGACCATATCGCCCTCACCTTTCTTTATCCACCAAAACTGTGTTGTTTTCGCTCAAATGTATCCCAATCATGTTTATATGGTTCATAGGTCATAATGGGAGAATTGTGCGCGACAAGCTTTCCGTGAAATTTTCGGACCAAAAGTGACAATATCGGCGTCACCTTTCTTTATCCACCAAAACTGTGTTTTTTCCGTTCAAATGTGTCCAAACATGTTTATATGGTGTATAGGTCATAATAGGAGCTTTCTGCGCAAAAAGCTTTACGTGAAATTTTCGGACCAAAACTAACCATATCGGCGTCACCTTTCTTTATCCACCAAAACTGTGTTGTTTTCGCTCAAATGTGTCCCAAAGATGTTTATATGGTGTATAGGTCATAATAGGAGCTTTCTGCGCCAAAAGCTTTCCGTGAAATTTTCGAACCAAAAGTAACTATATCGGCGTCATCTTTCTTTATCCACCAAAACTGTGTTGTTTTCCCTCAAATGTGTCCCAAAGATTTTTATAAGGTGTATAGGTCATAATAGGAGCTTTCTGCGCCAAAAGCTTTCCTTGAAATTTTCGGAGGAAAAGTGACCATATCGGCGGCACCTTTCTTTATCCACCAAAACTGTGTTGTTTTCTCTTAAATGTGTCCCAAACATGTTGATATGTTGTATAGGTCATAATAGGAGCTTTCTGCGCAAAAAAGCTTTCCGTGAAATTTTGAAACCAAAAGTAACTATATCAGCGTCACCTATCTTTATCCACCAAAATTGTGTTGTTTTCCCTCAAATGTGTCCCAAAGATGTTTATATGGTGTATAGGTCATAATAGGAGCTTTCTGTGCCAAAAGCTTTCCTTGAAATTTTCGGTCCAAAAAGTGACAATATCGGCGTCACCTTTCTTTAGCCACCAAAACTGTGTTGTTTCCGCTAAAATGTGTCCAAACATGTTTATATGGTGTATAGGTCATAATAGGAGCTTTCTGCACAAAAAGCTTTCCGTGAAATTTTCGGACCAAAACCAACCATATCGGCGTCACCTTTCTTTATCCACCAAAACTCTGATTTTTTCGCTCAAATGTGTCCCAAAGATGTTTATATGGTGTATAGGTCATAATAGGAGCTTTCTGCGCCAAAAGCTTTCCTTGAAATTTTCGGAGCAAAAGTGACCATATCGGCGGCACCTTTCTTTATCCACCAAAACTGTGTTGTTTTCTCTTAAATGTGTCCCAAACATGTTGATATGATGTATAGGTCATAATAGGAGCTTTCTGCGCAAAAAAGCTTTCCGTGAAATTTTGAAACCAAAAGTAACTATATCAGCGTCACCTATCTTTATCCACCAAAATTGTGTTGTTTTCCCTCAAATGTGTCCCAAAGATGTTTATATGGTGTATAGGTCATAATAGGAGCTTTCTGTGCCAAAAGCTTTCCTTGAAATTTTCGGTCCAAAAGTGACAATATCGGCGTCACCTTTCTTTAGCCACCAAAACTGTGTTGTTTCCGCTAAAATGTGTCCAAACATGTTTATATGGTGTATAGGTCATAATAGGAGCTTTCTGCACAAAAAGCTTTCCGTGAAATTTTCGGACCAAAACTAACCATATCGGCGTCACCTTTCTTTATCCACCAAAACTCTGATTTTTTCGCTCAAATGTGTCCCAAAGATGTTTATATGGTGTATAGGTCATAATAGGAGCTTTCTGCGCCAAAAGCTTTCCTTGAAATTTTCGGAGCAAAAATGACCATATCGGCGTCAACTTTCTTTATCCTCCAAAACTGTGTTGTTTTCTCTTAAATGTGTCCCAAACATGTTGATATGGTGTATAGGTCATAATAGGAGCTGTCTGCGCAAAAAGCATTCCGTGAAATTTTCGAACCAAAAGTAACCATATCGGCGTCACCTTTCTTTATCCACCAAAACTGTGTTGTTTTCGCTCAAATGTGTCCCAAAAATGTTTATATGGTGTATAGGTCATAATAGGAGCTTTCTGCGCGAAATGTTTTCCGTGTAATTTTCGGACCAACAGTGACCATATCGGCGTCACCTTTCTTTATCCACCAAAACTGTGTTGTTTTCGCTCAAATGTGTCCCAAACATGTTTATATGGTGTATAGGTCATAATAGGAGCTTTCTGCGCCAAAAGCTTTCCTTGAAATTTTCGGACCAAAAGTGACCATATCGCCCTCACCTTTCTTTATCCACCAAAACTGTGTTGAGCTTTCTGCGCCAAAAGCTTTCCTTGAAATTTTCGGAGCAAAAGTGACCATATCGGCGTCACCTTTCTTTATCCACCAAAACTTTGTTGTTTTCTCTTAAATGTGTCCTAAACATGTTGATATGGTGTATAGGTCATAATAGGAGCTTTCTGCGCAAAAAGCTTTCCGTGAAATTTTCGAACCAAAAGTAACCATATCGGCGTCACCTTTCTTCATCCACCAAAACTGTGATTTTTTCGCTCAAATGTGTCCCAAAGATGTTTATATGGTGTATAGGTCATAATAGGAGCTTTCTGCGCCAAAAGCTTTCCTTGAAATTTTCGGAGCAAAAGTGACCATATCGGCGTCACCTTTCTTTATCCACCAAAACTGTGTTGTTTTCTCTTAAATGTGTCCCAAACATGTTGATATGGTGTATAGGTCATAATAGGAGCTTTTTGCGCAAAAAGCTTTCCGTGAAATTTTGAAACCAAAAGTAACTATATCGGCGTCACCTATCTTTATCCACCAAAACTATGTTGTTTTCGCTTAAATGTGTCCAAAAATGTTTATATGGTGTATAGGTCATAATAGGAGCTTTCTGCGCAAAAAGCTTTCCGTGAAATTTTCGGACACAAACTAACCATATCGGCGTCACCTTTCTTTATCTACCAAAACACTGATTTTTTCGCTCAAATATGTTCCAAAGATGATTATATGGTGTATAGGTCATAATAGGAGCTTTCTGTGCCAAAAGCTTTCCTTGAAATTTTCGGAGCAAAAGTGACTATATCGGCGTCACCTTTCTTTATCCTCCAAAACTGTCTTGTTTTCTCTTAAATGTGTCCCAAACATGTTGATATGGTGTATAGGTAATAATAGGAGCTGTCTGCGCAAAAAGCATTCCGTGAAATTTTCGAACCAAAAGTAACCATATCGGCGTCACCTTTCTTTATCCACCAAAACTGTATTGTTTTCGCTCAAATGTGTCCCAAAGATGTTTATATGGTGTATAGGTCATAATAGGAGCTTTCTGGGCAAAAAGCATTCCGTGAAATTTTCGAACCAAAAGTAACCATATCGGCGTCACCTTTCTTTATCCACCAAAACTGTGTTGTTTTCTCTTAAATGTGTCCCAAACATGTTGATATGTTGTATAGGTCATAATAGGAGCTTTCTACGCAAAAAGCTTTCCGTGAAATTTTCGAACTAAAAGTAACCATATTGGCGTCACCTTTCTTTATCCACCAAAACTGTGTTGTTTTCGCTCAAATGTGTCCCAAAGAGATTTATATGGTGTATAGGTCATAATAGGAGCTTTCTGCACCAAAAGCTTTCCTTGAAATTTTCGGAGCAAAAGTTACCATATCGGCGTCACCTTTCTTTATCCACCAAAATTGTGTTGTTTTCTCTTAAATGTGTCCTAAACATGTTGATATGGTGTATAGGTCATAATAGGAGCTTTCTGCGCAAAAAGCTTTCCGTGAAATTTTCGAACCAAAAGTAACCATATCGGCGTCACCTTTCTTTATCCACCAAAACTGTGATTTTTTCGCTCAAATGTGTCCCAAAGATGTTTATATCGTGTATAGGTCATAATAGGAGCTTTCTGCGCCAAAAGCTTTCCTTGAAATTTTCGGAGCAAAAGTGACCATATCGGCGTCACCTTTCTTTATCCACCAAAACTGTGTTGTTTTCTCTTAAATGTGTCCCAAACATGTTGATATGGTGTATAGGTCATAATAGGAGCTGTCTGCGCAAAAAGCATTCCGTGAAATTTTCGAACCAAAAGTAACCATATCGGCGTCACCTTTCTTTATCCACCAAAACTGTGTTGTTTTCGCTCAAATGTGTCCCAAAGATGTTTATATGGTGTATAGATCATAATAGGAGCTATCTGCGCCAAAAGCTTTCTTTTAAATTTTCGGACCAAAAGTGACCATATCAGCGTCACCTTTCTTTATCCACTATAACTGTGTTGTTTTCGCTCAAATGTGTCACAATTAAACATGTTTATATGGTTTATAGGACATAGTGGGAGCATTGTGGGCGAAAAGCTTTCCGTGAAATTTTCGGACCAAAAGTGACCATATCGGCGTCACCTTTCTTTGTCCAGCAAAACTGTGTTGTTTTCGCTCAAATGTGTTCCAAACATGTTTATATGGTGTATAGGTCATAATAGGAGCTTACTCTCTTCAAGTCATAATGGGAGCTTTCTGCGCGAAATGCTTTCCGTGTAATTTTCGGACCAACACTGACCATATCGGCGTCACCTTTCTTTATCCACCAAAACTGTGTTGTTTTCGCTCAAATGTGTCCCAAACATGTTTATATGGTGTATAGGTCATAATAGGAGCTTTCTGCGCCAAAAGCTTTCCTTGAAATTTTCGGACCAAAAGTGACCATATCGCCCTCACCTTTCTTTATCCACCAAAACTGTGTTGTTTTCGCTCAAATGTATCCCAACCATGTTTATATGGTTCATAGGTCATAATGGGAGAATTGTGCGCGAAAAGCTTTCCGTGAAATTTTCGGACCAAAAGTGACAATATCGGCGTCACCTTTCTTTGTCCACCAAAACTGTGTTGTTTGCGCTCAAATGTGTCCCAAAGATGTTTATATGGTGTATAGGTCATAATAGGAGCTTTCTGCGCCAAAAGCTTTCCGTGAAATTTTCGAACCAAAAGTAACTATATCGGCGTCATCTTTCTTTATCCACCAAAACTGTGTTGTTTTCCCTCAAATGTGTCCCAAAGATGTTTATAAGGTGTATAGGTCATAATAGGAGCTTTCTGCGCCAAAAACTTTCCTTGAAATTTTCGGTCCAAAAGTGACAATATCGGCGTCACCTTTCTTTAGCCACCAAAACTGTGTTTTTTCCGCTCAAATGTGTCCAAACATGTTTATAGGGTGTATAGGTCATAATAGGAGCTTTCTGTGCAAAAAGCTTTCCGTGAAATTTTCGGACAAAAACTAACCATATCGACGTCACCTTTCTTTATCCACCAAAACTGTGATTTTTTCGCTCAAATGTGTCCCAAAGATTATTATATGGTGTATAGGTCATAATAGGAGCTTTCTGCGCCAAAAGCTTTCCTTGAAATTTTCGGAGCAAAAGTGACCATATCGGCGTCACCTTTCTTTATCCACCAAAACTGTGTTGTTTTCGCTCAAATGTGTCACAATTAAACATGTTTATATGGTTTATAGGTCATAATGGGAGCATTGTGCGCGAAAAGCTTTCTGTGTAATTTTCGGACCAAAAGTGACCATATCGGCGTCACCTTTCTTTATCCAACAAAATTGTGTTGTTTTTGCTAAAATTTGTCCCAAACATGTTTATATGGTGTATAGGTCATAATAGAAGCTTCTGCGTAAAAAGCTTTCCGTGAAATTTTAGGACCAAAAGTAAACATATCGACGTCACCTTCTTTTATCCACCAAAATTTTGTTGTTTTCACTCAAATGTGTCCCAAACAAGTTTATATGGTTTATAGGTCATAATGGGAGCATTGTGCGCGAAAAGCTTTCCATGAAATTTTTAAACCAAAAGTGACCATATCGGCGTCGCCTTTCTTTGTCCACCAAAACTGTGTTCTTTTCGCTCAAATTTGTTCCAAACATGTTTATATGGTGTATAGGTCATAATAGGAGCTTTCTGCGCCAAAAGCTTTCCTTGAAATTTTCGGAGCAAAAGTGACCATATCGGCGTCACCTTTCTTTATCTACCAAAAATGTGTTGTTTTCTCTTAAATGTGTCCCAAACATGTTGATATGTTGTATAGGTCATAATAGGATCTTTCTGCGCAAAAAGCATTCCGTGAAATTTTCGAACCAAAAGTAACCATATCGGCGTCACCTTTCTTTATCCACCTAAACTGTGTTGTTTTCGCTCAAATGTGTCCCAAAGATGTTTATATGGTGTATAGGTCATAATAGGAGCTTTCTGCGCCAAAAGCATTCCTTGAAATTTTCGGTCCAAAAGTGACAATATCGGCGTCACCTTTCTTTAGCCACCAAAACTGTGTTATTTTCGCTCAAATGTGTCCCAAATATGTTTATAAGGTTTATAGGTCATAATGGGAGCTTTGTGCGCGAAAATCTTTCCGTGAAATTTTCGGAACAAAAGTGACCATATCGGCGTTACCTTTCTTTATCCACCAAAACTGTGTTGTTTTCCCTCAAATGTGTCCCAAACATGTTTATATGGTGTATAGGTTATAATAGGAGCTTTCTGCGCAAAAAGCTTTCCTTTAAATTTTCGTACCAAAAGTGACCATATCGGCGTCACCTTTCTTTATCCACCAAAACTGTGTTGTTTTCGCTCAAATCTGTCGCAATTAAACATGTTTATATGGTTTATAGGTCATAATGGGAGCATTGTGCGCGAAAAGCTTTCCGTGTAATTTTCGGACCAAAAGTGACCATATCGGCGTCACCTTTCTTTATCCACCAAAACTGTGTTGTTTTCGCTCAAATGTGTCCCAAAGATTTTATATGGTGTATAGGTCATAATAGGAGCCTTCTGCGCCAAAATCTTTCCTTGAAATTTTCGGTCCAAAAGTGACAATATCGGCGTCACCTTTCTTTAGCCACCAAAACTATGTTATTTTCGCTCAAATGTGTCCCAAATATGTTTATAAGGTTTATAGGTCATAATGGGAGCTTTGTGCGCGAAAATCTTTCCGTCAAATTTTCGGAACAAAAGTGATCATATCGGCGTTACCTTTCTTTATCCACCAAAACTTTGTTGTTTTCCTCTCAAATGTGTCCCAAACATGTTTATATGGTGTATAGATTATAAAAGGAGCTTTCTGCACAAAAAGCTTTCCTTTAAATTTTCGTACCAAAAGTGACCATATCGGCGTCACCTTTCTTTATCCACCAAAACTGTGTTGTTTTCGCTCAAATGTGTCGCAATTAAACATGTTTATATGGTTTATAGGTAATAATGGGAGCATTGTGCGCGAAAAGCTTTCCGTGTAATTTTCGGACCAAAAGTGACCATATCGGCGTCACCTTTCTTTATCCACCAAAACACTGATTTTTTCGCTCAAATGTGTCCCAAAGATGTTTATATGGTGTATAGGTCATAATAGGAGCTTTCTGCGCCAAAAGCTTTCCTTGAAATTTTCGGAGCAAAAGTGACCATATCGGCGTCACCTTTCTTTATCCTCCAAAACTGTGTTGTTTTCTCTTAAATGTGTCCCAAACATGTTGATATGGTGTATATGTCATAATAGGAGCTGTCTGCGCAAAAAGCATTCCGTGAAATTTTCGAACCAAAAGTAACCATATAGGCGTCACCTTTCTTTATCCACCAAAATTGTGTTGTTTTCGCTCAAATGTGTCCCAAAGATGTTTATATGGTGTATAGGTCATAATAGGAGCTTTCTGCGCAAAAAGCATTCCGTAAAATTTTCGAACCAAAAGTAACCATATCGGCGTCACCTTTCTTTATCCACCAAAACTGTGTTGTTTTCTCTTAAATGTGTCCCAAACATGTTGATATGTTGTATAGGTCATAATAGGAGCTTTCTGCGCAAAAAGCTTTCCGTGAAATTTTCGAACCAAAAGTAACCATATTGGCGTCACCTTTCTTTATCCACTAAAACTGTGATTTTTTCGCTCAAATGTGTCCCAAAGATGTTTATATGGTGTATAGGTCATAATAGGAGCTTTCTGCGCCAAAAGCTTTCCTTGAAATTTTCGGAGCAAAAGTGACCATATCGGCGTCACCTTTCTTTATCCACCAAAATTGTGTTGTTTTCTCTTAAATGTGTCCCAAACATGTTGATATGTTGTATAGGTCATAATAGGATCTTTCTGCGCAAAAAGCTTTCCGTGAAATTTTCGCACCAAAAGTAACCATATCGGCGTCACCTTTCTTTATCCACCAAAACTGTGTTGTTTTCGCTCAAATGTGTCCCAAAGATGTTTATATGGTGTATAGGTCATAATAGGAGCTTTCTGCGCCAAAAGCTTTCCTTGAAATTTTCGGTCCAAAAGTGACAATATCGGCGTCACCTTTCTTTAGCCACCAAAACTGTGGTATTTTCGCTCAAATGTGTGCCAAATATGTTTATAAGGTTTATAGGTCATAATGGGAGCTTTGTGCGCGAAAATCTTTCCGTGAAATTTTCGGAACAAAAGTGACCATATCGGCGTTACCTTTCTTTATCCACCAAAACTGTGTTGTTTTCCCTCAAATGTGTCCCAAACATGTTTATATGGTGTATAGGTTATAATAGGAGCTTTCTGCGTAAAAAGCTTTCCTTTAAATTTTCGTACCAAAAGTGACCATATCGGCGTCACCTTTATTTATCCACCAAAACTGTATTGTTTTCGCTCAAATGTGTCGCAATTAAACATGTTTATATGGTTTATAGGTCATAATGGGAGCATTGTGCGCGAAAAGCTTTCCATGTAATTTTCGGACCAAAAGTGACCATATCGGCGTCACCTTTTTTATCCACAAAAATTGTGTTGTTTTCGCTCAAATATGTCCCAAACATGTTCATATGGTGTATAGGTCATAATAGCAGCGTTCTGCGCCAAAAGCATTCCATGAAATTTTCGGACCAAAAGTGACCATATCCGCGTCACCTTTCTTTATCCACCAAAACCGTGTTGTTTTCACTTAAATGTGTTCCAAACATGTTTATATGGTGTATAGGTCATAATAGGAGCTTTCTCTCTTCAAGTCATAACTGGAGCTTTCTGCGGAAATGCTTTCCGTGTAATTTTCGGACCAAATGTGACCATATCGGCGTCACTTTTCTTTATCCACCAAAACTGTGTTGTTTTCGCTCAAATGTGTCCCAAACATGTTTATATGGTGTATAGGTCATAATAGGAGCCTTCTGCGCCAAAAGCTTTGCGTGAAATTTTCGGACCAAAAGGGACAATATCGGCGTCACCTTTCTTTATCCACCAAAACTGTGTTGTTTTCGCTCAAATGTGTCCCAAAGATGTTTATATGGTGTATAGGTCATAATAGGAGCTTTCTGCGCAAAAAGCATTCCGTGAAATTTTCGAACCAAAAGTAACCATATCGGCGTCACCTTTCTTTATCCACCAAAACTGTGTTGTTTTCTCTTAAATGTGTCCCAAACATGTTGATATGTTGTATAGGTCATAATAGGAGCTTTCTATGCAAAAAGCTTTCCGTGAAATTTTCGAACTAAAAGTAACCATATTGGCGTCACCTTTCTTTATCCACCCAAACTGTGTTGTTTTCGCTCAAATGTGTCCCAAAGATGTTTATATGGTGTATAGGTCATAATAGGAGTTTTCTGCGCCAAAAGCTTTCCTTGAAATTTTCAGAGCAAAAGTGACCATATCGGCGTCACCTTTCTTTATCCACCAAAATTGTGTTGTTTTCTCTTAAATGTGTCCTAAACATGTTGATATGGTGTATAGGTCATAATAGGAGCTTTCTGCGCAAAAAGCTTTCCGTGAAATTTTCGAACCAAAAGTATCCATATCGGCGTCACCTTTCTTTATCCACCAAAACTGTGATTTTTTCGCTCAAATGTGTCCCAAAGATGTTTATATCGTGTATAGGTCATAATAGGAGCTTTCTGCGCCAAAAGCTTTCCTTGAAATTTTTGAACCAAAAGTAACCATATCGGCGTAACCTTTCTTTATCCACCAAAACTGTGTTGTTTTCGCTCAAATGTGTCCCAAAGATGTTGATATGGTGTATAGGTCATAATAGGAGCTGTCTGCGCAAAAATCATTCCGTGAAATTTTTGAACCAAAAGTAACCATATCGGCGTCACCTTTCTTTATCCACCAAAACTGTGTTGTTTTCGCTCAAATGTGTCCCAAAGATGTTTATATGGTGTATAGATCATAATAGGAGCTTTCTGCGCCAAAAGTTTTCCTTTAAATTTTCGGACCAAAAGTGACCATATCGGCGTCACCTTTCTTTATCCACTAAAACTGTGTTGTTTTCACTCAAATGTGTCACAATTAAACATGTTTATATGGTTTATAAGACATAATGGGAGCATTGTGCGTGAAAAGCTTTCCGTGAAATTTTCGGACCAAAAGTGACCATATCGGCGTCACCTTTCTTTGTCCAGCAAAACTGTGTTGTTTTCGCTCAAATGTGTTCCAAACATGTTTATATGGTGTATAGGTCATAATAGGAGCTTACTCTCTTCAAGTCATAATGGGAGCTTTCTGCGCGAAATGCTTTCCGTGTAATTTTCGGACCAACAGTGACCATATCGGCGTCACCTTTCTTTATCCACCAAAACTGTGTTGTTTGCGCTCAAATGTGTCCCAAAGATGTTTATATGGTGTATAGGTCATAATAGGCGCTTTCTGCGCCAAAAGTTTTCCGTGAAATTTTCGAACCAAAAGTAACTATATCGGCGTCATCTTTCTTTATCCACCAAAACTGTGTTATTTTCCCTCAAATGTGTCCCAAAGATGTTTATAAGGTGTATAGGTCATAATAGGAGCTTTCTGCGCCAAAAGCTTTCCTTGAAATTTTCGGTCCAAAAGTGACAATATCGGCGTCACCTTTCTTTAGCCACCAAAACTGTGTTTTTTCCGCTCAAATGTGTCCAAACATGTTTATATGGTGTATAGGTCATAATAGGAGCTTTCTGTGCAAAAAGCTTTCCGTGAAATTTTCGGACAAAAACTAACCATATCAACATCACCTTTCTTTATCCACCAAAACTGTGTTTTTTTCGCTCAAATGTGTCCCAAAGATGTTTATATGGTGTATAGGTCATAATAGGAGCTTTCTGCGCCAAAAGCTTTCCTTGAAATTTTCGGAGCAAAAGTGACCATATCGGCGTCACCTTTCTTTATCCACCAAAACTGTGTTGTTTTCGCTCAAATGTGTCACAATTAAACATGTTTATATTGTTTATAGGTCATAATGGGAGCATTGTGCGCGAAAAGCTTTCTGTGTAATTTTCGGACCAAAAGTGACCATATCGGGGTCACCTTTCTTTATCCAACAAAATTGTGTTGTTTTTGCTAAAATTTGTCCCAAACATGTTTATATGGTGTATAGGTCATAATAGAAGCTTCTGCGCAAAAAGCTTTCCGTTAAATTTTAGGACCAAAAGTAACCATATCGACGTCACCTTTTTTTATCCACCAAAACTGTGTTCTTTTCGCTCAAATTTGTTTCAAACATGTTTATATGGTGTATAGGTCATAATAGGAGCTTTCTGCGCAAAAAGCATTCCGTGAAATTTTTGAACCAAAAGTAACCATATCGGCGTCACCTTTCTTTATCCACCAAAACTGTGTTGTTTTCGCTCAAATGTGTCCCAAAGATGTTTATATGTTGTATAGGTCATAATAGGAGCTTTTTGCGCCAAAAGCTTTCCTTGAAATTTTCGGTCCAAAAGTGACAATATCGGCGTCACCTTTCTTTAGCCACCAAAACTGTGTTATTTTCGCTCAAATGTGTCCCTAATATGTTTATAAGGTTTATAGGTCATAATGGGAGCTTTGTGCGCGAAAATCTTTCCGTGAAATTTTCGGAACAAAAGTGACCATATCGGCGTTACCTTTCTTTATCCACCAAAACTGTGTTGTTTTCCCTCAAATGTGTCCCAAACATGTTTATATGGTGTATAGGTTATAATAAGAGCTTTCTGCGCAAAAAGCTTTCCTTTAAATTTTCGTACCAAAAGTGACCATATCGGCGTCACCTTTCTTTATCCACCAAAACTGTGTTGTTTTCGCTCAAATGTGTCGCAATTAAACATGTTTATATGGTTTATAGGTCATAATGGGAGCATTGTGCGCGAAAAGCTTTCCATGTAATTTTCGGACCAAAAGTGACCATATCGGCGTCACCTTTCTTTATCCACCAAAACACTGATTTTTTCGCTCAAATGTGTCCCAAAGATGTTTATATGGTGTATAGGTCATAATAGGAGCTTTCTGCGCCAAAAGCTTTCCTTGAAATTTTCGGAGCAAAAGTGACCATATCGGCGTCACCTTTCTTTATCCTCCAAAACTGTGTTGTTTTCTCTTAAATGTGTCCTAAACATGTTGATATGGTGTATATGTCATAATAGGAGCTGTCTGCGCAAAAAGCATTCCGTCAAATTATCGAACCAAAAGTAACCATATCGGCGTCACCTTTCTTTATCCACTAAAATTGTGTTGTTTAAGCTCAAATTTGTCCCAAAGATGTTTATATGGTGTATAGGTCATAATAGGAGCTTTCTGCGCAAAAAGCATTCCGTAAAATTTTCGAACCAAAAGTAACCATATCGGCGTCACCTTTCTTTATCCACCAAAACTGTGTTGTTTTCTCTTAAATGTGTCCCAAACATGTTGATATGTTGTATAGGTCATAACAGGAGCTTTCTGCGCAAAAAGCTTTCCGTGAAATTTTCGAACCAAAAGTGACCATATTGGCGTCACCTTTCTTTATCCACCAAAACTGTGATTTTTTCGCTCAAATGTGTCCCAAAGATGTTTATATGGTGTATAGGTCATAATAGGAGCTTTCTGCGCCAAAAGCTTTCCTTGAAATTTTCGGAGCAAAATTGACCATATCGGCGTCACCTTTCTTTATCCACCAAAACTGTGTTGTTTTCTCGTAAATGTGTCCCAAACATGTTGATATGGTGTATAGGTCATAATAGGAGCTGTCTGCGCAAAAAGCATTCCGTGAAATTTTTGAACCAAAAGTAACCATATCGGCGTCACCTTTCTTTATCCACCAAAACTGTGTTGTTTTCGCTCAAATGTGTCCCAAAGATGTTTATATGGTGTATAGATCATAATAGGAGCTTTCTGCGCCAAAAGCTTTCCTTTAAATTTTCGGACCAAAAGTGACCATATCGGCGTCACCTTTCTTTATCCACTAAAACTGTGTTGTTTTCGCTCAAATGTGTCACAATTAAACATGTTTATATGGTTTATAGGACATAATGGGAGCATTGTGCGCGAAAAGCTTTCCGTGAAATTTTAGGACCAAAAGTAACCATATCGACATCACCTTTCTTTATCCACCAAAATTGTGTTGTTTTCACTCAAATGTGTCCCAAATAAGTTTATATGGTTTATAGGTCAAAATGGGAGCATTGTGCGCGAAAAGCTTTCCATGAAATTTTTAAACCAAAAGTGACCATATCGGCGTCGCCTTTCTTTGTCCACCAAAACTGTGTTGTTTTCGCTCAAATGTGTTCCAAACATGTTTATATGGTGTATAGGTCATAATAGGAGCTTTCTGCGCCAAAAGCTGTCCTTGAAGTTTTCGGAGCAAAAGTGACCATATCGGCGTCACCTTTCTTTATCCACCAAAACTGTGTTGTTTTCTCTTAAATGTGTCCCAAACATGTTGATATGTTGTATAGGTCATAATAGGAGCTTTCTGCGCAAAAAGCTTTCCGTGAAATTTTCGAACCAAAAGTAACCATATTGGCGTCACCTTTCTTTATCCACCAAAACTGTGTTGTTTTCGCTCAAATGTGTCCCAAAGATGTTTATATGGTGTATAGGTCATAATAAGAGCTTTCTGCGCCAAAAGCTTTCCTTGAAATTTTCGGAGCAAAAGTGACCATATCGGCGTCACCTTTCTTTATCCACCAAAACTGTGTTGTTTTCGCTCAAATGTGTCGCAATTAAACATGTTTATATGGTTTATAGGTAATAATGGGAGCATTGTGCACGAAAAGCTTTCCATGTAATTTTCGGACCAAAAGTGACCATATCGGCGTCACCTTTCTTTATCCACCAAAACACTGATTTTTTCGCTCAAATGTGTCCCAAAGATGTTTATATGGTGTATAGGTCATAATAGGAGCTTTCTGCGCCAAAAGCTTTCCTTGAAATTTTCGGAGCAAAAGTGACCATATCGGCGTCACCTTTCTTTATCCTCCAAAACTGTGTTGTTTTCTCTTAAATGTGTCCTAAACATGTTGATATGGTGTATATGTCATAATAGGAGCTGTCTGCGCAAAAAGCATTCCGTGAAATTTTCGAACCAAAAGTAACCATATCGGCGTCAACTTTCTTTATCCACCAAAATTATGTTGTTTAAGCTCAAATTTGTCCCAAAGATGTTTATATGGTGTATAGGTCATAATAGGAGCTTTCTGCGCAAAAAGCATTCCGTAAAATTTTCGAACCAAAAGTAACCATATCGGCGTCACCTTTCTTTATCCACCAAAACTGTGTTGTTTTCTCTTAAATGTGTCCCAAACATGTTGATATGTTGTATAGGTCATAACAGGAGCTTTCTGCGCAAAAAGCTTTCCGTGAAATTTTCGAACCAAAAGTAACCATATTGGCGTCACCTTTCTTTATCCACCAAAACTGTGTTGTTTTCGCTCAATTGTGTCCCAAAGATGTTTATATGGTGTATAGGTCATAATAAGAGCTTTCTGCGTTAAAGGCTTTCCTTGAAAGTTTCGGAGCAAAAGTGACCATATCGGCGTCACCTTTCTTTATCCACCAAAACTGTGTTGTTTTCGCTCAAATGTGTCCCAAACATGTTTATATGGTGTATAGGTCATAATAGAAGCTTCTGCGCAAAAAGCTTTCCGTTAAATTTTAGGACCAAAAGTAACCATATCGACGTCACCTTTTTTTATCCACCAAAATTTTGTTGTTTTCACTCAAATGTGTCCCAAACAAGTTTATATGGTTTATAGGTCATAATAGGAGCTTTCTGCGCAAAAAGCATTCCGTGAAATTTTTGAACCAAAAGTAACCATATCGGCGTCACCTTTCTTTATCCACCAAAACTGTGTTGTTTTCGCTCAAATGTGTCCCAAAGATGTTTATATGGTGTATAGGTCATAATAGGAGCTTTTTGCGCCAAAAGCTTTCCTTGAAATTTTCGGTCCAAAAGTGACAATATCGGCGTCACCTTTCTTTAGCCACCAAAACTGTGTTATTTTCGCTCAAATGTGTCCCTAATATGTTTATAAGGTTTATAGGTCATAATGGGAGCTTTGTGCGCGAAAATCTTTCCGTGAAATTTTCGGAACAAAAGTGACCATATCGGCGTTACCTTTCTTTATCCACCAAAACTGTGTTGTTTTCCCTCAAATGTGTCCCAAACATGTTTATATGGTGTATAGGTTATAATAAGAGCTTTCTGCGCAAAAAGCTTTCCTTTAAATTTTCGTACCAAAAGTGACCATATCGGCGTCACCTTTCTTTATCCACCAAAACTGTGTTGTTTTCGCTCAAATGTGTCGCAATTAAACATGTTTATATGGTTTATAGGTCATAATGGGAGCATTGTGCGCGAAAAGCTTTCCATGTAATTTTCGGACCAAAAGTGACCATATCGGCGTCACCTTTCTTTATCCACCAAAACACTGATTTTTTCGCTCAAATGTGTCCCAAAGATGTTTATATGGTGTATAGGTCATAATAGGAGCTTTCTGCGCCAAAAGCTTTCCTTGAAATTTTCGGAGCAAAAGTGACCATATCGGCGTCACCTTTCTTTATCCTCCAAAACTGTGTTGTTTTCTCTTAAATGTGTCCTAAACATGTTGATATGGTGTATATGTCATAATAGGAGCTGTCTGCGCAAAAAGCATTCCGTCAAATTTTCGAACCAAAAGTAACCATATCGGCGTCACCTTTCTTTATCCACTAAAATTGTGTTGTTTAAGCTCAAATTTGTCCCAAAGATGTTTATATGGTGTATAGGTCATAATAGGAGCTTTCTGCGCAAAAAGCATTCCGTAAAATTTTCGAACCAAAAGTAACCATATCGGCGTCACCTTTCTTTATCCACCAAAACTGTGTTGTTTTCTCTTAAATGTGTCCCAAACATGTTGATATGTTGTATAGGTCATAACAGGAGCTTTCTGCGCAAAAAGCTTTCCGTGAAATTTTCGAACCAAAAGTGACCATATTGGCGTCACCTTTCTTTATCCACCAAAACTGTGATTTTTTCGCTCAAATGTGTCCCAAAGATGTTTATATGGTGTATAGGTCATAATAGGAGCTTTCTGCGCCAAAAGCTTTCCTTGAAATTTTCGGAGCAAAATTGACCATATCGGCGTCACCTTTCTTTATCCACCAAAACTGTGTTGTTTTCTCGTAAATGTGTCCCAAACATGTTGATATGGTGTATAGGTCATAATAGGAGCTGTCTGCGCAAAAAGCATTCCGTGAAATTTTTGAACCAAAAGTAACCATATCGGCGTCACCTTTCTTTATCCACCAAAACTGTGTTGTTTTCGCTCAAATGTGTCCCAAAGATGTTTATATGGTGTATAGATCATAATAGGAGCTTTCTGCGCCAAAAGCTTTCCTTTAAATTTTCGGACCAAAAGTGACCATATCGGCGTCACCTTTCTTTATCCACTAAAACTGTGTTGTTTTCGCTCAAATGTGTCACAATTAAACATGTTTATATGGTTTATAGGACATAATGGGAGCATTGTGCGCGAAAAGCTTTCCGTGAAATTTTAGGACCAAAAGTAACCATATCGACATCACCTTTCTTTATCCACCAAAATTGTGTTGTTTTCACTCAAATGTGTCCCAAATAAGTTTATATGGTTTATAGGTCAAAATGGGAGCATTGTGCGCGAAAAGCTTTCCATGAAATTTTTAAACCAAAAGTGACCATATCGGCGTCGCCTTTCTTTGTCCACCAAAACTGTGTTGTTTTCGCTCAAATGTGTTCCAAACATGTTTATATGGTGTATAGGTCATAATAGGAGCTTTCTGCGCCAAAAGCTGTCCTTGAAGTTTTCGGAGCAAAAGTGACCATATCGGCGTCACCTTTCTTTATCCACCAAAACTGTGTTGTTTTCTCTTAAATGTGTCCCAAACATGTTGATATGTTGTATAGGTCATAATAGGAGCTTTCTGCGCAAAAAGCTTTCCGTGAAATTTTCGAACCAAAAGTAACCATATTGGCGTCACCTTTCTTTATCCACCAAAACTGTGTTGTTTTCGCTCAAATGTGTCCCAAAGATGTTTATATGGTGTATAGGTCATAATAAGAGCTTTCTGCGCCAAAAGCTTTCCTTGAAATTTTCGGAGCAAAAGTGACCATATCGGCGTCACCTTTCTTTATCCACCAAAACTGTGTTGTTTTCGCTCAAATGTGTCGCAATTAAACATGTTTATATGGTTTATAGGTAATAATGGGAGCATTGTGCACGAAAAGCTTTCCATGTAATTTTCGGACCAAAAGTGACCATATCGGCGTCACCTTTCTTTATCCACCAAAACACTGATTTTTTCGCTCAAATGTGTCCCAAAGATGTTTATATGGTGTATAGGTCATAATAGGAGCTTTCTGCGCCAAAAGCTTTCCTTGAAATTTTCGGAGCAAAAGTGACCATATCGGCGTCACCTTTCTTTATCCTCCAAAACTGTGTTGTTTTCTCTTAAATGTGTCCTAAACATGTTGATATGGTGTATATGTCATAATAGGAGCTGTCTGCGCAAAAAGCATTCCGTGAAATTTTCGAACCAAAAGTAACCATATCGGCGTCAACTTTCTTTATCCACCAAAATTGTGTTGTTTAAGCTCAAATTTGTCCCAAAGATGTTTATATGGTGTATAGGTCATAATAGGAGCTTTCTGCGCAAAAAGCATTCCGTAAAATTTTCGAACCAAAAGTAACCATATCGGCGTCACCTTTCTTTATCCACCAAAACTGTGTTGTTTTCTCTTAAATGTGTCCCAAACATGTTGATATGTTGTATAGGTCATAACAGGAGCATTCTGCGCAAAAAGCTTTCCGTGAAATTTTCGAACCAAAAGTAACCATATTGGCGTCACCTTTCTTTATCCACCAAAACTGTGTTGTTTTCGCTCAATTGTGTCCCAAAGATGTTTATATGGTGTATAGGTCATAATAAGAGCTTTCTGCGTTAAAGGCTTTCCTTGAAAGTTTCGGAGCAAAAGTGACCATATCGGCGTCACCTTTCTTTATCCACCAAAAATGTGTTGTTTTCGCTCAAATGTGTCCCAAAGATGTTGATATGGTGTATAGGTCATAATAGGAGCTTTCTGCGCAAAAAGCTTTCCGTGAAATTTTCGAACCAAAAGTAACCATATCGGCGTCACCTTTCTTTATCCACCAAAACTGTGATTTTTTCGCTCAAATGTGTCCCAAAGATGTTTATATGGTGTATAGGTCATAATAGGAGCTTTCTGCGCCAAAAGCTTTCCTTGAAATTTTCAGAGCAAAATTGACCATATCGGCGTCACCTTTCTTTATCCACCAAAACTGTGTTGTTTTCTCGTAAATGTGTCCCAAACATGTTGATATGGTGTATAGGTCATAATAGGAGCTGTCTGCGCAAAAAGCATTCCGTGAAATTTTTGAACCAAAAGTGACCATATCGGCGTCACCTTTCTTTATCCACCAAAACTGTGTTGTTTTCGCTCAAATGTGTCCCAAAGATGTTTATATGGTGTATAGATCATAATAGGAGCTTTCTGCGCCAAAAGCTTTCCTTTAAATTTTCGGACCAAAAGTGACCATATCGGCGTCACCTTTCTTTATCCACTAAAACTGTGTTGTTTTCGCTCAAATGTGTCACAATTAAACATGTTTATATGGTTTATAGGACATAATGGGAGCATTGTGCGCGAAAAGCTTTCCGTGAAATTTTAGGACCAAAAGTAACCATATCGACGTCACCTTTCTTTATCCACCAAAATTGTGTTGTTTTCACTCAAATGTGTCCCAAACAAGTTTATATGGTTTATAGGTCAAAATGGGAGCATTGTGCGCGAAAAGCTTTCCATGAAATTTTTAAACCAAAAGTGACCATATCGGCGTCGCCTTTCTTTGTCCACCAAAACTTTGTTGTTTTCGCTCAAATGTGTTCCAAACATGTTCATATGGTGTATAGGTCATAATAGGAGCTTTCTGCGCCAAATGCTGTCCTTGAAGTTTTCGGAGCAAAAGTGACCATATCGGCGTCACCTTTCTTTATCCACCAAAACTGTGTTGTTTTCTCTTAAATGTGTCCCAAACATGTTGATATGTTGTATAGGTCATAATAGGAGCTTTCTGCGCAAAAAGCTTTCCGTGAAATTTTCGAACCAAAAGTAACCATATTGGCGTCACCTTTCTTTATCCACCAAAACTGTGTTGTTTTCGCTCAAATGTGTCCCAAAGATGTTTATACGGTGTATAGGTCATAATAGGAGCTTTCTGCGCCAAAAGCTTTCCTTGAAATTTTCGGAGCAAATTTGACCATATCAGCGTCACCTTTCTTTATCCACTAAAACTGTGTTGTTTTCTCTAAATGTGTCCCAAACATGTTGATATGGTGTATATGTCATATAACGAGCTTTCTGTGCAAAAAGCTTTCCGTGAAATTTTCGAACCAAAAGTAACCATATCGGCGTCACCTTTCTTTATCCACCAAAACTGTGTTGTTTACGCTCAAATGTGTCCCAAAGATGTTTATATGGTGTATAGGTCATAATAGGAGCTTTCTGCGCCAAAAGCTTTCCTTGAAATTTTCGGTCCAAAAGTGACAATATCGTCGTCACCTTTCTTTAGCCACCAAAACTGTGTTTTTTCCGCTCAAATGTGTCCAAACATGTTTATATGGTGTATAGGTCATAATAGGAGCTTTCTGCGCAAAAAACTTTCCGTGAAATTTTCGGACCAAAACTAACCATATCGGCGTCACCTTTTTTATTCACCAAAACTGTGTTGTTTTCGCTCAAATGTGTCCCAAAGATTTTTATATGGTGTATAGGTCATAATAGGAGCTTTTTGCGCCAAAAGCATTCCTTGAAATTTTCGGAGCAAAAGTAACCATATCGGCGTCACCTTTCTTTATCCACCAAAACTGTGTTGTTTTCTCTTAAATGTGTCCCAAATATGTTGATATGGTGTATAGGTCATAATAGGAGATTTCTGCGCAAAAAGCATTCCGTGAAATTTTCGAACCAAAAGTAACCATATCGGCGTCACCTTTCTTTATCCACCAAAACTGTGTTGTTTTCGCTCAAATGTGTCACAATTAAACATGTTTATATGGTTTATAGGTCATAATGGGAGCATTGTGCGCGAAATGCTTTTCGTGTAATTTTCGGACCAAAATTGACCATATCGGCGTCACCTTTCTTTATCCAACAAAATTGTGTTGTTTTCGCTAAAATTTTCCCAAACATGTTTATATGGTGTATAGGTCATAATAGAAGCTTTCTCCGCAAAATGCTTTCCGTGAAATTTTCGATCCAAAAGTGACCATATCGGCGTCACCTTTCTTTATCCACTAAAACTGTGTTGTTTTCGCTCAAATGTGTCACAATTAAACATGTTTATATGGTTTATAGGTCATAATGGGAGCATTGTGCGCGAAAAGCTTTCTGTGTAATTTTCGGAGCAAAAGTGACCATATCGGCGTCACCTTTCTTTATCCAACAAAATTGTGTTGTTTTTGCTAAAATTTGTCCCAAACATGTTTATATGGTGTATAGGTCATAATAGAAGCTTCTGCGCAAAAAGCATTCCGTGAAATTTTAGGACCAAAAGTAACCATATCGGCGTCACCTTTTTTTATCCACCAAAATTGTGTTGTTTTCACTCAAATGTGTCCCAAACAAGTTTATATGGTTTATAGGTCATAATGGGAGCATTGTGCGCGAAAAGCTTTCCATGAAATTTTTAAACCAAAAGTGACCATATCGGCGTCGCGTTTCTTTGTCCACCAAAACTGTGTTGTTTTCGCTCAAATGTGTTCCAAACATGTTTATATGGTGTATAGGTCTCAATAGGAGCTTTCTGCGCCAAAAGCTTTCCTTGAAATTTTCGGAGCAAAAGTGACCATATCGGCGTCACCTTTCTTTATCCACCAAAACTGTGTTGTTTTCTCTTAAATGTGTCCCAAACATGTTGATATGTTGTATAGGTCATAATAGGATCTTTCTGCGCAAAAAGCTTTCCGTGAAATTTTCGCACCAAAAGTAACCATATCGGCGTCACCTTTCTTTATCCACCAAAACTGTTTTGTTTTCGCTCAAATGTGTCCCAAAGATGTTTATATGGTGTATAGGTCATAATAGGAGCTTTCTGCGCCAAAAGCTTTCCTTGAAATTTTCGGTCCAAAAGTGACAATATCGACGTCACCTTTCTTTAGCCACCAAAACTGTGGTATTTTCGCTCAAATGTGTGCCAAATATGTTTATAAGGTTTATAGGTCTTAATGGGAGCTTTGTGCGCGAAAATCTTTCCGTGAAATTTTCGGAACAAAAGTGACCATATCGGCGTTACCTTTCTTTATCCACCAAAACTGTGTTGTTTTCTCGTAAATGTGTCCCAAACATGTTGATATGGTGTATAGGTCATAATAGGAGCTGTCTGCGCAAAAAGCATTCCGTGAAATTTTTGAACCAAAAGTAACCATATCGGCGTCACCTTTCTTTATCCACCAAAACTGTGTTGTTTTCGCTCAAATGTGTCCCAAAGATGTTTATATGGTGTATAGATCATAATAGGAGCTTTCTGCGCCAAAAGCTTTCCTTTAAATCTTCGGACCAGAAGTGACCATATCGGCGTCACCTTTCTTTATCCACTAAAACTGTGTTGTTTTCGCTCAAATGTGTCACAATTAAACATGTTTATATGGTTTATAGGACATAATGGGAGCATTGTGCGCGAAATGCTTTCCGTGAAATTTTAGGACCAAAAGTAACCATATCGACCTCACCTTTCTTTATCCACCAAAATTGTGTTGTTTTCACTCAAATGTGTCCCAAACAAGTTTATATGGTTTATAGGTCAAAATGGGAGCATTGTGCGTGAAAAGCTTTCCATGAAATTTTTAAACCAAAAGTGACCATATCGGCGTCGCCTTTCTTTGTCCACCAAAACTGTGTTGTTTTCGCTCAAATGTGTTCCAAACATGTTTATATGGTGTATAGGTCATAATAGGAGCTTTCTGCGCCAAATGCTGTCCTTGAAGTTTTCGGAGCAAAAGTGACCATATCGGCGTCCTCTTTCTTTATCCACCAAAACTGTGTTGTTTTCTCTTAAATGTGTCCCAAACATGTTGATATGTTGTATAGGTCATAATAGGAGCTTTCTGCGCAAAAAGCTTTCCGTGAAATTTTCGAACCAAAAGTAACCATATTGGCGTCACCTTTCTTTATCCACCAAAACTGTGTTGTTTTCGCTCAAATGTGTCCCAAAGATGTTTATACGGTGTATAGGTCATAATAGGAGCTTTCTGCGCAAAAAGCTTTCCGTGAAATTTTCGAACCAAAAGTAACCATATCGGCGTCACCTTTCTTTATCCACCAAAACTGTGTTGTTTTCGCTCAAATGTGTCGCAATTAAACATGTTTATATGGTTTATAGGTAATAATGGGAGCATTGTGCGCGAAAAGCTTTCCATGTAATTTTCGGACCAAAAGTGACCATATCGGCGTCACCTTTCTTTATCCACCAAAACACTGATTTTTTCGCTCAAATGTGTCCCAAAGATGTTTATATGGTGTATAGGTCATAATAGGAGCTTTCTGCGCCAAAAGCTTTCCTTGAAATTTTCGGAGCAAACGTGACCATATCGGCGTCACCTTTCTTTATCCTCCAAAACTGTGTTGTTTTCTCTTAAATGTGTCCTAAACATGTTGATATGGTGTATATGTCATAATAGGAGCTGTCTGCGCAAAAAGCATTCCGTGAAATTTTCGAACCAAAAGTAACCATATCGGCGTCAACTTTCTTTATCCACCAAAATTGTGTTGTTTAAGCTCAAATTTGTCCCAAAGATGTTTATATGGTGTATAGGTCATAATAGGAGCTTTCTGCGCAAAAAGCATTCCTTAAAATTTTCGAACCAAAAGTAACCATATCGGCGTCACCTTTCTTTATCCACCAAAACTATGTTGTTTTCTCTTAAATGTGTCCCAAACATGTTGATATGTTGTATAGGTCATAATAGGAGCTTTCTGCGCAAAAAGCTTTCCGTGAAATTTTCGAACCAAAAGTAACCATATTGGCGTCACCTTTCTTTATCCACCAAAACTGTGTTGTTTTCGCTCAAATGTGTCCCAAAGATGTTTATATGGTGTATAGGTCATAATAAGAGCTTTCTGCGTTAAAGGCTTTCCTTGAATGTTTCGGAGCAAAAGTGACCATATCGGCGTCACCGTTCTTTATCCACCAAAACTGTGTTGTTTTCGCTCAAATGTGTCCCAAAGATGTTGATATGGTGTATAGGTCATAATAGGAGCTTTCTGCGCAAAAAGCTTTCCGTGCAATTTTCGAACCAAAAGTAACCATATCGGCGTCACCTTTCTTTATCCACCAAAACTGTGATTTTTTCGCTCAAATGTGTCCCAAAGATGTTTATATGGTGTATAGGTCATAATAGGAGCTTTCTGCGCCAAAAGCTTTCCTTGAAATTTTCAGAGCAAAATTGACCATATCGGCGTCACCTTTCTTTATCCACCAAAACTGTGTTGTTTTCTCGTAAATGTGTCCCAAACATGTTGATATGGTGTATAGGTCATAATAGGAGCTGTCTGCGCAAAAAGCATTCCGTGAAATTTTTGAACCAAAAGTGACCATATCGGCGTCACCTTTCTTTATCCACCAAAACTGTGTTGTTTTCGCTCAAATGTGTCCCAAAGATGTTTATATGGTGTATAGATCATAATAGGAGCTTTCTGCGCCAAAAGCTTTCCTTTAAATTTTCGGACCAAAAGTGACCATATCGGCGTCACCTTTCTTTATCCATTAAAACTGTGTTGTTTTCGCTCAAATGTGTCACAATTAAACATGTTTATATGGTTTATAGGACATAATGGGAGCATTGTGCGCGAAAAGCTTTCCGTGAAATTTTAGGACCAAAAGTAACCATATCGACGTCACCTTTCTTTATCCACCAAAATTGTGTTGTTTTCACTCAAATGTGTCCCAAACAAGTTTATATGGTTTATAGGTCAAAATGGGAGCATTGTGCGCGAAAAGCTTTCCATGAAATTTTTAAACCAAAAGTGACCATATCGGCGTCGCCTTTCTTTGTCCACCAAAACTTTGGTGTTTTCGCTCAAATGTGTTCCAAACATGTTCATATGGTGTATAGGTCATAATAGGAGCTTTCTGCGCCAAATGCTGTCCTTGAAGTTTTCGGAGCAAAAGTGACCATATCGGCGTCACCTTTCTTTATCCACCAAAACTGTGTTGTTTTCTCTTAAATGTGTCCCAAACATGTTGATATGTTGTATAGGTCATAATAGGAGCTTTCTGCGCAAAAAGCTTTCCGTGAAATTTTCGAACCAAAAGTAACCATATTGGCGTCACCTTTCTTTATCCACCAAAACTGTGTTGTTTTCGCTCAAATGTGTCCCAAAGATGTTTATACGGTGTATAGGTCATAATAGGAGCTTTCTGCGCCAAAAGCTTTCCTTGAAATTTTCGGAGCAAATTTGACCATATCGGCGTCACCTTTCTTTATCCACCAAAACTGTGTTGTTTTCTCTAAATGTGTCCCAAACATGTTGATATGGTGTATATGTCATATAACGAGCTTTCTGTGCAAAAAGCTTTCCGTGAAATTTTCGAACCAAAAGTAACCATATCGGCGTCACCTTTCTTTATCCACCAAAACTGTGTTGTTTACGCTCAAATGTGTCCCAAAGATGTTTATATGGTGTATAGGTCATAATAGGAGCTTTCTGCGCCAAAAGCTTTCCTTGAAATTTTCGGTCCAAAAGTGACAATATCGGTGTCACCTTTCTTTAGCCACCAAAACTGTGTTTTTTCCGCTCAAATGTGTCCAAACATGTTTATATGGTGTATAGGTCATAATAGGAGCTTTCTGCGCAAAAAACATTCCGTGAATTTTTCGGACCAAAACTAACCATATCGGCGTCACCTTTTTTATTCACCAAAACTGTGTTGTTTTCGCTCAAATGTGTCCCAAAGATTTTTATATGGTGTATAGGTCATAATAGGAGCTTTTTGCGCCAAAAGCATTCCTTGAAATTTTCGGAGCAAAAGTAACCATATCGGCGTCACCTTTCTTTATCCACCAAAACTGTGTTGTTTTCTCTTAAATGTGTCCCAAACATGTTGATATGGTGTATAGGTCATAATAGGAGATTTCTGCGCAAAAAGCATTCCGTGAAATTTTCGAACCAAAAGTAACCATATCGGCGTCACCTTTCTTTATCCACCAAAACTGTGTTGTTTTCGCTCAAATGTGTCACAATTAAACATGTTTATATGGTTTATAGGTCATAATGGGAGCATTGTGCGCGAAATGCTTTTCGTGTAATTTTCGGACCAAAATTGACCATATCGGCGTCACCTTTCTTTATCCAACAAAATTGTGTTGTTTTCGCTAAAATTTTCCCAAACATGTTTATATGGTGTATAGGTCATAATAGAAGCTTTCTCCGCAAAATGCTTTCCGTGAAATTTTCGATCCAAAAGTGACCATATCGGCGTCACCTTTCTTTATCCACTAAAACTGTGTTGTTTTCGCTCAAATGTGTCACAATTAAACATGTTTACATGGTTTATAGGTCATAATGGGAGCATTGTGCGCGAAAAGCTTTCTGTGTAATTTTCGGAGCAAAAGTGACCATATCGGCGTCACCTTTCTTTATCCAACAAAATTGTGTTGTTTTTGCTAAAATTTGTCCCAAACATGTTTATATGGTGTATAGGTCATAATAGAAGCTTCTGCGCAAAAAGCATTCAGTGAAATTTTAGGACCAAAAGTAACCATATCGGCGTCACCTTTTTTTATCCACCAAAATTGTGTTGTTTTCACTCAAATGTGTCCCAAACAAGTTTATATGGTTTATAGGTCATAATGGGAGCATTGTGCGCGAAAAGCTTTCCATGAAATTTTTAAACCAAAAGTGACCATATCGGCGTCGAGTTTCTTTGTCCACCAAAACTGTGTTGTTTTCGCTCAAATGTGTTCCAAACATGTTTATATGGTGTATAGGTCTCAATAGGAGCTTTCTGCGCCAAAAGCTTTCCTTGAAATTTTCGGAGCAAAAGTGACCATATCGGCGTCACCTTTCTTTATCCACCAAAACTGTGTTGTTTTCTCTTAAATGTGTCCCAAACATGTTGATATGTTGTATAGGTCATAATAGGATCTTTCTGCGCAAAAAGCTTTCCGTGAAATTTTCGCACCAAAAGTAACCATATCGGCGTCACCTTTCTTTATCCACCAAAACTGTTTTGTTTTCGCTCAAATGTGTCCCAAAGATGTTTATATGGTGTATAGGTCATAATAGGAGCTTTCTGCGCCAAAAGCTTTCCTTGAAATTTTCGGTCCAAAAGTGACAATATCGACGTCACCTTTCTTTAGCCACCAAAACTGTGGTATTTTCGCTCAAATGTGTGCCAAATATGTTTATAAGGTTTATAGGTCATAATGGGAGCTTTGTGCGCTAAAATCTTTCCGTGAAATTTTCGGAACAAAAGTGACCATATCGGCGTTACCTTTCTTTATCCACCAAAACTGTGTTGTTTTCTCGTAAATGTGTCCCAAACATGTTGATATGGTGTATAGGTCATAATAGGAGCTGTCTGCGCAAAAAGCATTCCGTGAAATTTTTGAACCAAAAGTAACCATATCGGCGTCACCTTTCTTTATCCACCAAAACTGTGTTGTTTTCGCTCAAATGTGTCCCAAAGATGTTTATATGGTGTATAGATCATAATAGGAGCTTTCTGCGCCAAAAGCTTTCCTTTAAATTTTCGGACCAAAAGTGACCATATCGGCGTCACCTTTCTTTATCCACTAAAACTGTGTTGTTTTCGCTCAAATGTGTCACAATTAAACATGTTTATATGGTTTATAGGACATAATGGGAGCATTGTGCGCGAAAAGCTTTCCGTGAAATTTTAGGACCAAAAGTAACCATATCGACCTCACCTTTCTTTATCCACCAAAATTGTGTTGTTTTCACTCAAATGTGTCCCAAACAAGTTTATATGGTTTATAGGTCAAAATGGGAGCATTGTGCGCGAAAAGCTTTCCATGAAATTTTTAAACCAAAAGTGACCATATCGGCGTCGCCTTTCTTTGTCCACCAAAACTTTGGTGTTTTCGCTCAAATGTGTTCCAAACATGTTCATATGGTGTATAGGTCATAATAGGAGCTTTCTGCGCCAAATGCTGTCCTTGAAGTTTTCGGAGCAAAAGTGACCATATCGGCGTCACCTTTCTTTATCCACCAAAACTGTGTTGTTTTCTCTTAAATGTGTCCCAAACATGTTGATATGTTGTATAGGTCATAATAGGAGCTTTCTGCGCAAAAAGCTTTCCGTGAAATTTTCGAACCAAAAGTAACCATATTGGCGTCACCTTTCTTTATCCACCAAAACTGTGTTGTTTTCGCTCAAATGTGTCCCAAAGATGTTTATACGGTGTATAGGTCATAATAGGAGCTTTCTGCGCCAAAAGCTTTCCTTGAAATTTTCGGAGCAAATTTGACCATATCGGCGTCACCTTTCTTTATCCACCAAAACTGTGTTGTTTTCTCTAAATGTGTCCCAAACATGTTGATATGGTGTATATGTCATATAACGAGCTTTCTGTGCAAAAAGCTTTCCGTGAAATTTTCGAACCAAAAGTAACCATATCGGCGTCACCTTTCTTTATCCACCAAAACTGTGTTGTTTACGCTCAAATGTGTCCCAAAGATGTTTATATGGTGTATAGGTCATAATAGGAGCTTTCTGCGCCAAAAGCTTTCCTTGAAATTTTCGGTCCAAAAGTGACAATATCGGTGTCACCTTTCTTTAGCCACCAAAACTGTGTTTTTTCCGCTCAAATGTGTCCAAACATGTTTATATGGTGTATAGGTCATAATAGGAGCTTTCTGCGCAAAAAACATTCCGTGAATTTTTCGGACCAAAACTAACCATATCGGCGTCACCTTTTTTATTCACCAAAACTGTGTTGTTTTCGCTCAAATGTGTCCCAAAGATTTTTATATGGTGTATAGGTCATAATAGGAGCTTTTTGCGCCAAAAGCATTCCTTGAAATTTTCGGAGCAAAAGTAACCATATCGGCGTCACCTTTCTTTATCCACCAAAACTGTGTTGTTTTCTCTTAAATGTGTCCCAAACATGTTGATATGGTGTATAGGTCATAATAGGAGATTTCTGCGCAAAAAGCATTCCGTGAAATTTTCGAACCAAAAGTAACCATATCGGCGTCACCTTTCTTTATCCACCAAAACTGTGTTGTTTTCGCTCAAATGTGTCACAATTAAACATGTTTATATGGTTTATAGGTCATAATGGGAGCATTGTGCGCGAAATGCTTTTCGTGTAATTTTCGGACCAAAATTGACCATATCGGCGTCACCTTTCTTTATCCAACAAAATTGTGTTGTTTTCGCTAAAATTTTCCCAAACATGTTTATATGGTGTATAGGTCATAATAGAAGCTTTCTCCGCAAAATGCTTTCCGTGAAATTTTCGATCCAAAAGTGACCATATCGGCGTCACCTTTCTTTATCCACTAAAACTGTGTTGTTTTCGCTCAAATGTGTCACAATTAAACATGTTTACATGGTTTATAGGTCATAATGGGAGCATTGTGCGCGAAAAGCTTTCTGTGTAATTTTCGGAGCAAAAGTGACCATATCGGCGTCACCTTTCTTTATCCAACAAAATTGTGTTGTTTTTGCTAAAATTTGTCCCAAACATGTTTATATGGTGTATAGGTCATAATAGAAGCTTCTGCGCAAAAAGCATTCAGTGAAATTTTAGGACCAAAAGTAACCATATCGGCGTCACCTTTTTTTATCCACCAAAATTGTGTTGTTTTCACTCAAATGTGTCCCAAACAAGTTTATATGGTTTATAGGTCATAATGGGAGCATTGTGCGCGAAAAGCTTTCCATGAAATTTTTAAACCAAAAGTGACCATATCGGCGTCGAGTTTCTTTGTCCACCAAAACTGTGTTGTTTTCGCTCAAATGTGTTCCAAACATGTTTATATGGTGTATAGGTCTCAATAGGAGCTTTCTGCGCCAAAAGCTTTCCTTGAAATTTTCGGAGCAAAAGTGACCATATCGGCGTCACCTTTCTTTATCCACCAAAACTGTGTTGTTTTCTCTTAAATGTGTCCCAAACATGTTGATATGTTGTATAGGTCATAATAGGATCTTTCTGCGCAAAAAGCTTTCCGTGAAATTTTCGCACCAAAAGTAACCATATCGGCGTCACCTTTCTTTATCCACCAAAACTGTTTTGTTTTCGCTCAAATGTGTCCCAAAGATGTTTATATGGTGTATAGGTCATAATAGGAGCTTTCTGCGCCAAAAGCTTTCCTTGAAATTTTCGGTCCAAAAGTGACAATATCGACGTCACCTTTCTTTAGCCACCAAAACTGTGGTATTTTCGCTCAAATGTGTGCCAAATATGTTTATAAGGTTTATAGGTCATAATGGGAGCTTTGTGCGCTAAAATCTTTCCGTGAAATTTTCGGAACAAAAGTGACCATATCGGCGTTACCTTTCTTTATCCACCAAAACTGTGTTGTTTTCTCGTAAATGTGTCCCAAACATGTTGATATGGTGTATAGGTCATAATAGGAGCTGTCTGCGCAAAAAGCATTCCGTGAAATTTTTGAACCAAAAGTAACCATATCGGCGTCACCTTTCTTTATCCACCAAAACTGTGTTGTTTTCGCTCAAATGTGTCCCAAAGATGTTTATATGGTGTATAGATCATAATAGGAGCTTTCTGCGCCAAAAGCTTTCCTTTAAATTTTCGGACCAAAAGTGACCATATCGGCGTCACCTTTCTTTATCCACTAAAACTGTGTTGTTTTCGCTCAAATGTGTCACAATTAAACATGTTTATATGGTTTATAGGACATAATGGGAGCATTGTGCGCGAAAAGCTTTCCGTGAAATTTTAGGACCAAAAGTAACCATATCGACCTCACCTTTCTTTATCCACCAAAATTGTGTTGTTTTCACTCAAATGTGTCCCAAACAAGTTTATATGGTTTATAGGTCAAAATGGGAGCATTGTGCGCGAAAAGCTTTCCATGAAATTTTTAAACCAAAAGTGACCATATCGGCGTCGCCTTTCTTTGTCCACCAAAACTGTGTTGTTTTCGCTCAAATGTGTTCCAAACATGTTTATATGGTGTATAGGTCATAATAGGAGCTTTCTGCACCAAATGCTGTCCTTGAAGTTTTCGGAGCAAAAGTGACCATATCGGCGTCACCTTTCTTTAGCCACCAAAACTGTGTTGTTTTCTCTTAAATGTGTCCCCAAACATGTTGATATGTTGTATAGGTCATAATAGGAGCTTTCTGCGCAAAAAGCTTTCCGTGAAATTTTCGAACCAAAAGTAACCATATTGGCGTCACCTTTCTTTATCCACCAAAACTGTGTTGTTTTCGCTCAAATGTGTCCCAAAGATGTTTATACGGTGTATAGGTCATAATAGGAGCTTTCTGCGCAAAAAGCTTTCCGTGAAATTTTCGAACCAAAAGTAACCATATCGGCGTCACCTTTCTTTATCCACCAAAACTGTGTTGTTTACGCTCAAATGTGTCCCAAAGATGTTTATATGGTGTATAGGTCATAATAGGAGCTTTCTGCGCCAAAAGCTTTCCTTGAAATTTTCGGTCCAAAAGTGACAATATCGGTGTCACCTTTCTTTAGCCACCAAAACTGTGTTTTTTCCGCTCAAATGTGTCCAAACATGTTTATATGGTGTATAGGTCATAATAGGAGCTTTCTGCGCAAAAAACTTTCCGTGAAATTTTCGGACCAAAACTAACCATATCGGCGTCACCTTTTTTATTCACCAAAACTGTGTTGTTTTCGCTCAAATGTGTCCCAAAGATTTTTATATGGTGTATAGGTCATAATAGGAGCTTTTTGCGCCAAAAGCATTCCTTGAAATTTTCGGAGCAAAAGTAACCATATCGGCGTCACCTTTCTTTATCCACCAAAACTGTGTTGTTTTCTCTTAAATGTGTCCCAAACATGTTGATATGGTGTATAGGTCATAATAGGAGATTTCTGCGCAAAAAGCATTCCGTGAAATTTTCGAACCAAAAGTAACCATATCGGCGTCACCTTTCTTTATCCACCAAAACTGTGTTGTTTTCGCTCAAATGTGTCACAATTAAACATGTTTATATGGTTTATAGGTCATAATGGGAGCATTGTGCGCGAAATGCTTTTCGTGTAATTTTCGGACCAAAATTGACCATATCGGCGTCACCTTTCTTTATCCAACAAAATTGTGATGTTTTCGCTAAAATTTTCCCAAACATGTTTATATGGTGTATAGGTCATAATAGAAGCTTTCTCCGCAAAATGCTTTCCGTGAAATTTTCGATCCAAAAGTGACCATATCGGCGTCACCTTTCTTTATCCACTAAAACTGTGTTGTTTTCGCTCAAATGTGTCACAATTAAACATGTTTATATGGTTTATAGGTCATAATGGGAGCATTGTGCGCGAAAAGCTTTCTGTGTAATTTTCGGAGCAAAAGTGACCATATCGGCGTCACCTTTCTTTATCCAACAAAATTGTGTTGTTTTTGCTAAAATTTGTCCCAAACATGTTTATATGGTGTATAGATCATAATAGAAGCTTCTGCGCAAAAAGCATTCCGTGAAATTTTAGGACCAAAAGTAACCATATCGGCGTCACCTTTTTTTATCCACCAAAATTGTGTTGTTTTCACTCAAATGTGTCCCAAACAAGTTTATATGGTTTATAGGTCATAATGGGAGCATTGTGCGCGAAAAGCTTTCCATGAAATTTTTAAACCAAAAGTGACCATATCGGCGTCGCCTTTCTTTGTCCACCAAAACTGTGTTGTTTTCGCTCAAATGTGTTCCAAACATGTTTATATGGTGTATAGGTCTCAATAGGAGCTTTCTGCGCCAAAAGCTTTCCTTGAAATTTTCGGAGCAAAAGTGACCATATCGGCGTCACCTTTCTTTATCCACCAAAACTGTGTTGTTTTCTCTTAAATGTGTCCCAAACATGTTGATATGTTGTATAGGTCATAATAGGATCTTTCTGCGCAAAAAGCTTTCCGTGAAATTTTCGCACCAAAAGTAACCATATCGGCGTCACCTTTCTTTATCCACCAAAACTGTTTTGTTTTCGCTCAAATGTGTCCCAAAGATGTTTATATGGTGTATAGGTCATAATAGGAGCTTTCTGCGCCAAAAGCTTTCCTTGAAATTTTCGGTCCAAAAGTGACAATATCGGCGTCACCTTTCTTTAGCCACCAAAACTGTGGTATTTTCGCTCAAATGTGTGCCAAATATGTTTATAAGGTTTATAGGTCATAATGGGAGCTTTGTGCGCGAAAATCTTTCCGTGAAATTGTCGGAACAAAAGTGACCATATCGGCGTTACCTTTCTTTATCCACCAAAACTGTGTTGTTTTCCCTCAAATGTGTCCCAAACATGTTTATATGGTGTATAGGTTATAATAGGAGCTTTCTGCGTAAAAAGGTTTCCTTTAAATTTTCGTACCAAAAGTGACCATATCGGCGTCACCTTTCTTTATCCACCAAAACTGTGTTGTTTTCGCTCAAATGTGTCGCAATTAAACATGTTTATATGGTTTATAGGTCATAATGGGAGCATTGTGCGCGAAACGCTTTCCGTGTAATTTTCGGACCAAAAGTGACCATATCGGCGTCACCTTTCTTTATCCACCAAAACTGTGTTGTTTTCGCTCAAATATGTCCCAAACATGTTTATATCGTGTATAGGTCATTATAGGAGCTTTCTGCGCAAACACCTTTCCGTGAAATTTTTGGCCCAAAAGTAACCACATCGGCGTCACCTTTTTTATCCACAAAAATTGTGTTGTTTTCGATCAAATATGTCCCAAACATGTTCATATGGTGTATAGGTCATAATAGCAGCGTTCTGCGCCAAAAGCATTCCTTGAAATTTTCGGACCAAAAATGACGATATCCGCGTCACCTTTCTTTATCCACCAAAACTGTGTTGTTTTCACTTAAATGTGTTCCAAACATGTTTATATGTGTATAGGTCATAATAGGAGCTTTCTGCGCAAAAAGCTTTCCGTGAAATATTCAGACCAAAACTAACCATATCGGTGTCACCTTTCTTTATCCACCAAAACTGTGTTGTTTGCGCTCAAATGTGTCCCAAAGATGTTTGTATGGTGTATAGGTCATAATAGGAGCTTTCTGCGCCAAAAGCTTTCCGTGAAATTTTCGAACCAAAAGTAACTATATCGGCGTTGTTCTCCCTCAAATGTGTCCCAAAGATGTTTATAAGGTGCATAGGTCATAATAGGAGCTTTCTGCGCCAAAAGCTTTCCTTGAAATTTTCGGTCCAAAAGTGACAATATCGGCGTCACCTTTCTTTAGCCACAAAACTGTGTTTTTTCCGCTCAAATGCGTCCAAACATGTTTATATGGTGTATAGGTCATAATAGGAGCTTTATGTGCAAAAAGCTTTCCGTGAAATTTTCGGACAAAAACTAACCATATCGGCGTCACCTTTCTTTATCCACCAAAACTGTGATTTTTTCGCTCAAATGTGTCCCAAAGATGTTTATATGGTGTATAGGTCATAATAGGAGCTTTCTGCGCCAAAAGCTTTCCTTGAAATTTTCGGAGCGAAAGTGACCATATTTGCGTCACCTTTCTTTATCCACCAAAATTGTGTTGTTTTCTCTTAAATGTGTCTCAAACATGTTGATATGGTGTAGAGGTCATAATAGGAGCTTTCTGCGCAAAAAGCATTCCGTGAAATTTTCGAACCAAAAGTAACCATATCGGCGTCACCTTTCTTTATCCACCAAAACTATGTTGTTTTCGCTCAAATGTGTCCTAAAGATGTTTATATGGTGTATAGGTCATAATAGGAGCTTTCTGCGCCAAACGCTTTCCTTTAAATTTTCAATCCAAAAGTGACCATATCGGCGTCACCTTTCTTTATCCACTAAAATTGTGTTGTTTTCGCTCAAATGTGTCACAATTAAACATGTTTATATGGTTTATAGGTCATAATGGGAGTATTGTGCGCGAAAAGCTTTCTGTGTAATTTTCGGACCAAAAGTGAGCATATCGGCGTCACCTTTCTTTATCCAACAAAATTGTGTTGTTTTTGCTAAAATTTGTCCCAAACATGTTTATATGGTGTATAGGTCATAATAGAAGCTTCTGCGCAAAAAAGCTTTCCGTGAAATTTTAGGACCAAAAGTAACCATATCGACGTCACCTTTTTTTATCCACCAAAATTGTGTTGTTTTCACTCAAATGTGTCGCAAACAAGTTTATATGGTTTATAGGTCATAATGGGAGAATTGTGCGCGAAAAGCTTTCCATGAAATTTTTAAACCAAAAGTGACCATATCGGCGTCGCCTTTCTTTGTCCACCAAAACTGTGTTGTTTTCGCTCAAATGTGTTCCAAACATGTTTATATGGTGTATAGGTCATAATAGGAGCTTTCTGCGCCAAAAGCTTTCCTTGAAATTTTCAGAGCAAAAGTGACAATATCGGCGTCACCTTTCTTTATCCACCAAAACTGTGTTGTTTTCTCTTAAATGTGTCCCAAACATGTTGATATGTTGTATAGGTCATAATAGGATCTTTCTGCGCAAAAAGCTTTCCGTGAAATTTTCGAACCAAAAGTAACCATATCGGCGTCACCTTTCTTTATCCACCAAAACTGTGTTGTTTTCGCTCAAATGTGTCCCAAAGATGTTTATATGGTGTATAGGTCATAATAGAAGCTTTCTGCGCCAAAAGCTTTCCTTGAACTTTTCGGTCCAAAAGTGACAATATCGGCGTCACCTTTCTTTAGCCACCAAAACTGTGTTATTTTCGCTCAAATGTGTCCCAAATATGTTTATAAGGTTTATAGGTCATAATGGGAGCTTTGTGCGCGAAAATCTTTCCGTGAAATTTTCGGAACAAAAGTGACCATATCGGCGTTACCTTTCTTTATCCACCAAAACTGTGTTGTTTTCCCTCAAATGTGTCCCAAACATGTTTATATGTTGTATAGGTTATAATAGGAGCTTTCGGCGCAAAAAGCTTTCCTTTAAATTTTCGTACCAAAAGTGACCATATTGGAGTCACCTTTCTTTATCCACCAAAACTGTGTTGTTTTCGGTCAAATGTGTCGCAATTAAACATGTTTATATGGTTTATAGGTCATAATGGGAGCATTGTGCGCGAAAAGCTTTCCGTGTAATTTTCGGACCAAAAGTGACCATATCGGCGTCACCTTTCTTTATCCACCAAAACTGTGTTGTTTTCGCTCAAATGTGTCCCAAAGATGTTTATATGATGTATAGGTCATAATAGGAGCTTATTGCGCCAAAAGCTTTCCTTGAAATTTTCGGTCCAAAAGTGACAATATCGGCGTCACCTTTCTTTAGCCACCAAAACTGTGGTATTTTCGCTCAAATGTGTGCCAAATATGTTTATAAGGTTTATAGGTCATAATGGGAGCTTTGTGCGCGAAAATCCTTCCGTGAAATTTTCGGAACAAAAGTGACCATATCGGCGTTACCTTTCTTTATCCACCAAAACTGTGTTGTTTTCACTCAAATGTGTCCCAAACATGTTTATATGGTGTATAGGTTATAATAGGAGCTTTCTGCGTAAAAAGGTTTCCTTTAAATTTTCGTACCAAAAGTGACCATATCGGCGTCACCTTTCTTTATCCACCAAAACTGTGTTGTTTTCGCTCAAATGTGTCGCAGTTAAAGATGTTTATATGGTTTATAGGTCATAATGGGAGCATTGTGCGCGAAAAGCTTTCCGTGTACTTTTCGGACCAAAAGTGACCATATCGGCGTCACCTTTCTTTATCCACCAAAACTGTGTTGTTTTCGCTCAAATATGTCCCAAACATGTTTATATCGTGTATAGGTCATTATAGGAGCTTTCTGCGCAAGCACCTTTCCGTGAAATTTTTGGCCCAAAAGTAACCACATCGGCGTCACCTTTTTTATCCACAAAAATTGTGTTGTTTTCGCTCAAATATGTCCCAAACATGTTCATATGGTGTATAGGTCATAATAGCAGCGTTCTGCGCCAAAAGCATTCCTTGAAATTTTCGGACCAAAAGTGACCATATCCGCGTCACCTTTCTTTATCCACCAAAACTGTGTTGTTTTCACTTAAATGTGTTCCAAACATGTTTATATGGTGTATAGGTCATAATAGGAGCTTTCTGCGCAAAAAGCTTTCCGTGAAATATTCGGACCAAAACTAACCATATCGGCGTCACCTTTCTTTATCCACCAAAACTGTGTTGTTTGCGCTCAAATGTGTCCCAAAGATGTTTGTATGGTGTATAGGTCATAATAGGAGCTTTCTGCGCCAAAAGCTTTCCGTGAAATTTTCGAACCAAAAGTAACTATATCGGCGTTGTTCTCCCTCAAATGTGTCCCAAAGATGTTTATAAGGTGTATAGGTCATAATAGGAGCTTTCTGCGCCAAAAGCTTTCCTTGAAATTTTCGGTCCAAAAGTGACCATATCGGCGTCACCTTTCTTTATCCACCAAAACTGTGTTGTTTTCTCTTAAATGTGTCCCAAACATGTTGATATGTTGTATAGGTCATAATAGGATCTTTCTGCGCAAAAAGCTTTCCGTGAAATTTTCGAACCAATAGTAACCATATCGGCGTCACCTTTCTTTCCCACCAAAACTGTGTTGTTTTCGCTCAAATGTGTCCCAATGATGTTTATATGGTGTATAGGTCATAATAGAAGCTTTCTGCGCCAAAAGCTTTCCTTGAACTTTTCGGTCCAAAAGTGACAATATCGGCGTCACCTTTCTTTAGCCACCAAAACTGTGTTATTTTCGCTCAAATGTGTCCCAAATATGTTTATAAGGTTTATAGGTCATAATGGGAGCTTTGTGCGCGAAAATCTTTCCGTGAAATTTTCGGAACAAAAGTGACCATATCGGCGTTACCTTTCTTTATCCACCAAAACTGTGTTGTTTTCGCTCGAATGTGTCCCAAAGATGTTTATTTGATGTATAGGTCATAATAGGAGCTTTCTGCGCCAAAAGCTTTCCTTGAAATTTTCGGTCCAAAAGTGACAATATCGGCGTCACCTTTCTTTAGCCACCAAAACTGTGTTATTTTCGCTCAAATGTGTCCCAAATATGTTTATAAGGTTTATAGGTCATAATGGGAGCTTTGTGCGCGAAAATCTTTCCGTGAAATTTTCGGAACAAAAGTGACCATATCGGCGTTACCTTTCTTTATCCACCAAAACTGTGTTGTTTTCCCTCAAATGTGTCCCAAACATGTTTATATGGTGTATAGGTTATAATAGGAGCTTTCTGCGCAAAAAGCTTTCCTTTAAATTTTCGTACCAAAAGTGACCATATCGGCGTCACCTTTCTTTATCCACCCAAACTGTGTTGTTTTCGGTCAAATGTGTCGCAATTAATCATGTTTATATGGTTTATAGGTCATAATGGGAGCATTGTGCGCGAAAAGCTTTCCGCGTAATTTTCGGACCAAAAGTGACCATATCGGCGTCACCTTTCTTTATCCACCAAAACTGTGTTGTTTTCGCTCGAATGTGTCCCAAAGATGTTTATATGATGTATAGGTCATAATAGGAGCTTTCTGCGCCAAAAGCTTTCCTTGAAATTTTCGGTCCAAAAGTGACAATATCGGCGTCACCTTTCTTTAGCCACCAAATCTGTGTTATTTTCGCTCAAATGTGTCCCAAATATGTTTATAAGGTTTATAGGTCATAATGGGACCTTTGTACGCGAAAATCTTACCGTGAAATTTTCGGAACAAAAGTGACCATATCGGCGTTACTTTTCTTTATCCACCAAAACTGTGTTGTTTTCCCTCAAATGTGTCCCAAATATGTTTATATGGTGTATAGGTTATAATAGGAGCTTTCTGCGCAAAAAGCTTTCCTTTAAATTTTCGTACCAAAAGTGACCATATCGGCGTCACCTTTCTTTATCCACCCAAACTGTGTTGTTTTCGCTCAAATGTGTCGCAATTAAACATGTTTATATGGTTTATAGGTCATAATGGGAGCATTGAGCGCGAAAAGCTTTCCGTGTAATTTTCGGACCAAAAGTGACCATATCGGCGTCACCTTTTTTATCCACCAAAACACTGATTTTTTCGCTCAAATGTGTCCCAAAGATGTTTATATGGTGTATAGGTCATAATAGGAGCTTTCTGCGCCAAAAGCTTTCCTTGAAATTTTCGGAGCAAAAGTAACCATATCGGCGTCACCTTTCTTTATCCTCCAAAACTGTGTTGTTTTCTCTTAAATGTGTCCCAAACATGTTGATATGGTGTATAGGTCATAATAGGAGCTGTCTGTGCAAAAAGCATTCCGTGAAATTTTCGAACCAAAAGTAACCATATCGGCGTCACCTTTCTTTATCCACCAAAACTGTGTTGTTTTCGCTCAAATGTGTCCCAAAGATGTTTATATGGTGTATAGGTCATAATAGGAGCTTTCTGCGCAAAAAGCATTCCGTGAAATTTTCGAACCAAAAGTAACCATATCGGCGTCACCTTTCTTTATCCACCAAAACTGTGTTGTTTTCTCTTAAATGTGTTCCAAACATGTTGATATGTTGTATAGGTCATAATAGGAGCTTTCTGCGCAAAAAGCTTTCCGTGAAATTTTCGAACCAAAAGTAACCTTATTGGCGTCACCTTTCTTTATCCACCAAAATTGTGTTGTTTTCGCTCAAATGTGTCCCAAAGATGTTTATATGGTGTATAGGTCATAATAGGAGCTTTCTGCGCCAAAAGCTTTCCTTGAAATTTTCGGAGCTTCAGTGACCATATCGGCGTCACCTTTCTTTATCCACCAAAATTGTGTTGTTTTCTCTTAAATGTGTCCAAAACATGTTGATATGGTGTATAGGTCATAATAGGAGCTGTCTGCGCAAAAAGCATTCCGTGAAATTTTCGAACCAAAAGTAACCATATCGGCGTCACCTTTCTTTATCCACCAAAATTGTGTTGTTTTCGCTCAAATGTGTCGCAATTAAACATGTTTATAAGATTTATAGGTCATAATAGGAGCTTTCTGCGCCAAAAGCTTTCCTTTAAATTTTCGGACCAAAAGTGACCATATCGGCGTCACCTTTCTTTATCCACTAAAACTGTGTTGTTTTCGCTCAAATGTGTCACAATTAAACATGTTTATATGGTTTATAGGACATAATGGGAGCATTGTGCGCGAAAAGCTTTCCGTGAAATTTTAGGACCAAAAGTAACGATATCGACGTCACCTTTCTTTATCCACCAAAATTTTGTTGATTTCACTCAAATGTGTCCCAAACAAGTTTATATGGTTTATAGGTCATAATGGGAGCATTGTGCACGAAAAACTTTCTGTGTAATTTTCGGACCAAAAGTGACCATATCGGCGTCACCTTTCTTTATCCAACAAAATTGTGTTGTTTTTGCTAAAATTTGTCCCAAACATGTTTATATGGTGTATAGGTCATAATAGAAGCTTCTGCGCAAAAAGCTTTCCGTGAAATTTTAGGACCAAAAGTAACCATATCGACGTCACCCTTTTTTATCCACCAAAATTGTGTTGTTTTCACTCAAATGTGTCCCAAACAAGTTTATATGGTTTATAGATCATAATGGGAGAATTGTGCGCGAAAAGCTTTCCATGAAATTTTTAAACCAAAAGTAACCATATCGGCGTCGCCTTTCTTTGTCCACCAATACTGTGTTGTTTTCGCTCAAATGTGATCCAAACATATTTATATGGTGTATAGGTCATAATAGGAGCTTTCTGCGCCAAAAGCTTTCCTTGAAATTTTCGGAGCAAAAGTGACCATATCGGCGTCACCTTTCTTTATCCACCAAAACTGTGTTGTTTTCTCTTAAATGTGTCCCAAACATGTTGATATAGTGTATAGGTCATATTAGGAGCTTTCTGCGCAAAAATCTTTTCGTGAAATTTTCGAACAAAAAGTAACCATATCGGCGTCACCTTTCTTTATCCACCAAAACTGTGTTGTTTTCGCTCAAATGAGTCCCAAATATATGGTGTATAGGTCATAATAGGAGCTTTTTTGCGCCAAAAGCTTTCCTTGAAATTTTCGGTCCAAAAGTGACAATATCGGTGTCACCTTTCTTTAGCCACCAAAACTGTGTTTTTTCCGCTCAAATGTGTCCAAACATGTTTATATGGTGTATAGGTCATAATAGGAGCTTTCTGCGCAAAAAACTTTCCGTGAAATTTTCGGACCAAAACTAACCATATCGGTGTCCCCTTTTTTATTCACCAAAACTGTGTTGTTTTCGCTCAAATGTGTCCCCAAAGATTTTTATATGGTGTATAGGTCATAATAGGAGCTTTCTGCGCCAAAAGCTTTCCTTGAAATTTTCGGAGCAAAAGTGACCATATCGGCGTCACCTTTCTTTATCCACCAAAACTGTGTTGTTTTCTCTTAAATGTGTCCCAAACATGTTGATATGGTGTATAGGTCATAATAGGAGCTTTCTGCGCAAAAAGCATTCCGTGAAATTTTCGAACCAAAAGTAACCATATCGGCGTCACCTTTCTTTATCCCCCAAAACTGTGTTGTATTCGCTCAAATGTGTCACAATTAAACATGTTTATATGATTTATAGGTCATAATGGGAGCATTGTGCGCGAAATGCTTTCCGTGTAATTTTCGGACCAAAAGTGACCATATCGGCGTCACCTTTCTTTATCCATCAAAATTGTGTTGTTATCGCTAAAATTTTCCCAAATATGTTTATATGGTGTATAGGTCATAATAGAAGCTTTCTGCGCAAAATGCTTTCCGTGAAATTTTAGAACCAAAAGTAACCATATCGACGTCACCTTTCTTTATCCACCAAAATTGTGTTGTTTCACTCAAATGTGTCCCAAACATGTTTATATGGTTTATAGGTCATAATGGGAGCATTGTGCGCGAAAAGCTTTCCGTGAAATTTTCGGACCAAAAGTGACCATATCGGCGTCACCTTTCTTTGTCCAGCAAAACTGTGTTGTTTTCGCTCAAATGTGTTCCAAACATGTTTATATGGTGTATAGGTCATAATAGGAGCTTACTCTCTTCAAGTCATAATAGGAGCTTTCTGCACGAAATGCTTTCCGTGTAATTTTCGGACCAATAGTGACCATATCGGCGTCACCTTTCTTTATCCACGAAAACTGTGTTGTTTTCGCTCAAATGTGTCCGAAAGATGTTTATATGGTGTATAGGTCATAACAGGAGCTTTCTGCGCCAAAAGCTTTCCGTGAAATTTTCGAACCAAAAGTAACTATATCGGCGTCATCTTTCTTTATCCACCAAAACTGTGTTGTTTTCCCTCAAATGTGTCCCAAAGATGTTTATAAGGTGTATAGGTCATAATAGGAGCTTTCGGCGCCAAAAGCATTCCTTGAAATTTTTGGAGCAAAAGTGACCATATCGGCGTCACCTTTCCTTATCCACGAAAACTGTGTTGTTTTCGCTCAAATGTGTCCCAAAGATGTTTATATGGTGTATAGGTCATAATAGGAGCTTTCTGCGCCAAAAGCTTTCCGTGAAATTTTCGAACCAAAAGTAACTATATCGGCGTCATCTTTCTTTATCCACCAAAACTGTGTTGTTTTCTCTTAAATGTGTCCCAAACATGTTGATATGGTGTATAGGTCATAATAGGAGCTTTCTGCGCAAAAAGCATTCCTTGAAATTTTCGAATCAAAAGTAACCATATCGGCGTCACCTTTCTTTATCCACCAAAACTGTGTTGTTTTCGCTCAAATGTGTCCCAAAGATGTTTATATGGTGTATAGGTCATAATAGGAGCTTTCTGCGCCAAAAGCTTTCCTTTAAATTTTCGATCCAAAAGTGACCATATCGGCGTCACCTTTCTTTATCCACTAAAACTGTGTTGTTTTCGCTCAAATGTGTCACAATTAAACATGTTTATATGGTTTATAGGTCATAATGGGAGCATTGTGCGCGAAAAGCTTTCTGTGTAATTTTCGGACCAAAAGTGACCATATCGGCATCACCTTTCTTTATCCAACAAAATTGTGTTGTTTTTTCTAAAATTTTTCCCAAACATGTTTATATGGTGTATAGGTCATAATAGAAGCTTCTGCGCAAAAAGCTTTCCGTGAAATTTTAGGACCAAAAGTAACCATATCGACGTCACCTTTTTTTATCCACCAAAATTGTGTTGTTTTCACTTAAATGTGTCCCAAACAAGTTTATATGGTTTATAGGTCATAATGGGAGCATTGTGCGCGAAAAGCTTTTCATGAAATTTTTAAACCAAAAGTGACCATATCGGCGTCGCCTTTCTTTGTCCACCAAAACTGTGTTGTTTTCGCTCAAATGTGTTCCAAATATGTTTATATGGTGTATAGGTCATAATAGGAGCTTTCTGCGCCAAAAGCTTTCCTTGAAATTTTCGGAGCAAAAGTGACCATATCGGCGTCACCTTTCTTTATCCACCAAAACTGTGTTGTTTTCTCTTAAATGTGTCCCAAACATGTTGATATGTTGTATAGGTCATAATAGGATCTTTCTGCGCAAAAAGCTTTCCGTGAAATTTTCGCACCAAAAGTAACCATATCGGCGTCACCTTTCTTTATCCACCAAAACTGTGTTGTTTTCGCTCAAATGTGTCCCAAAGATGTTTATATGGTGTATAGGTCATAATAGGAGCTTTCTGCGCCAAAAGCTTTCCTTGAAATTTTCGGTCCAAAAGTGACAATATCGGCGTCACCTTTCTTTAGCCACCAAAACTGTGTTATTTTCGCTCAAATGTGTCCAAAATATGTTTATATGGTTTATAGGTCATAATGGGAGCTTTGTGCGCGAAAATCTTTCCGTGAAATTTTCGGAACAAAAGTGACCATATCGGCGTTACCTTTCTTTATCCACCAAAACTGTGTTGTTTTCCCTCAAATGTGTCCCAAACATGTTTATATGGTGTATAGGTTTTAATAGGAGCTTTCTGCGTAAAAAGCTTTCCTTTAAATTTTCGTACCAAAAGTGACCATATCGGCATCACCTTTCTTTATCCACCAAAACTGTGTTGTTTTCGCTCAAATGTGTCGCAATTAAACATGTTTATATGGTTTATAGGTCATAATGGGAGCATTGTGCGCGAAAAGCTTTCCGTGTAATTTTCGGAACAAAAGTGACCATATCGGCGTCACCTTTCTTTATCCACCAAAACTGTGTTGTTTTCGCTCAAATGTGTCCCAAACATGTTTATATCGTGTATAGGTCATTATAGGAGCTTTCTGCGCAAACACCTTTCCGTGAAATTTTTGGCCCAAAAGTAACCATATCGGCGTCACCTTTCTTTATCCACCAAAAATGTGTTGTTTTCGCTCAAATGTGTCCCAAAGATGTTTATATGGTGTATAGGTCATAATAGGAGCTTTCTACGCCAAAAGCTTTCCTTGAAATTTTCGGTCCAAAAGTGACAATATCGGCGTCACCTTTCTTTAGCCACCAAAACTGTGTTATTTTCGCTCAAATGTGTCCCAAATATGTTTATAAGGTTTATAGGTCATAATGGGAGCTTTGTGCGCGAAAATCTTTCCGTGAAATTTTCGGAACAAAAGTGACCATATCGGCGTTACCTTTCTTTATCCACCAAAACTGTGTTGTTTCCCCTCAAATGTGTCCCAAACATGTTTATATGGTGTATAGGTCATAATAGGAGCTTTCTGCGCAAAAAGCTTTCCTATAAATTTTCGGACCAAAAGTGACCATATCGGCGTCACCTTTCTTTATCCACCAAAACTGTGTTGTTTTCGCTCAAATGTGTCGCAATTAAGCATGTTTATATGGTTTATAGGACATAATGGGAGCATTGTGCGCGAAAAGCTTTCCGTGTAATTTTCGGACCAAAAGTGACCATATCGGCGTCACCTTTCTTTTTCCACCAAAACTGTGTTGTTTTCGCTCAAATGGGTCCCAAAGATGTTTATATGGTGTATAGGTCATAATAGGAGCTTTCTGCGCCTAAAGCTTTCCTTGAAATTTTTGGATCAAAAGTAACCATATCGGCGTCACCTTTCTTTATCCACCAAAACTGTGTTGTTTTCTCTCAAATGTGTCCCAAACATGTTATATGGTGTATATGTCAAAATAGGAGCTGTTTGCGCAAAAAACTTTCCGTGAAATTTTCGGACCAAAATCCACCAAAACTATGTTATTTTCGCTCAAATGTGTCCCAAACATGTTTATATGGTGTATAGGTCATAATAGGAGCTTTCTGCGCAAAAAGCTTTCCTTGAAATTTTCGGACCAAAAGTGACCATATCGGCCTCACCTTTCTTTATCCACCAAAATTGTGTTGTTTTCACTCAAATGTATCCCAACCATGTTTATATGGTTTATAGGTCATAATGGAAGAATTGTGTGCGAAAAGCATTCCGTGAAATTTTCGGACCAAAAGTGAATATCGGTGTCACCTTTCTTTATCCACCGAAACTGTGTTGTTTTAGCTGAAATGTGTCTAAACACGTTTATATGGTGTATAGGTCATAATATGAGCTTTCTGCGCAAAAAGCTTTCCGTGAAATTTTCGGAACAAAAGTAACAATATCGGCGTCACCTTTCTTTATCCACCAAAACTTTGTTGTTTTCGCTCAAATGTGTCCCAAAGATGTTTATATGGTGTATGGGTCATAATAGGAGCTTTCTGCGCCAAAAGCTTTCCTTTAAATTTTCGGACCAAAAGTGACCATATCGGCGTCACCTTTCTTTATCCACCAAAACTGTGTTGTTTTCTCTCAAATGTGTCCCAAACATGTTATATGGTGTATATGTCAAAATAGGAGCTTTCTGCGCAAAAAACCTTTCCGTGAAATTTTCGGACCAAAAGTAACCATATCGGCGTCACCTTTCTTTATCCACCAAAACTATGTTACTTTCGCTCAAATGTGTCCCAAACATGTTTATAAGGTTTATAGGTCATAATGGGAGCTTTGTGCGCGAAAAGATTTCCGTGAAAGTTTCGGAAAAAAGTGACCATATCGGCGTTACCTTTCTTTATCCACCCAAACTGTGTTATTTTCCCTCAAATGTGTCCCAAACATGTTTATATGGTGTATAGGTCATAATAGGAGCTTTCTGCGCAAAAGGATTTCTCTTTACATTTTCGGACCAAAAGTGACGATATCGGCGTCACCTTTCTTTATTAACCAAAATTGTGTTGTTTTCGCTCAAATGTGTCGCAATTAAACATGTTTATAAGGTTTATAGGTCATAATGGGAGCATTGTGCGCGAAAAGCTTTCCGTGTAATCTTCGGACCAAAAGTGACCATATCGGCGTCACTTTCTTTATCCACCGAAACTGTGTTGTTTTTGCTCAAATGTGTCCCAAAGATGTTTATATGGTGTATAGGTCATAAAAGGAGCTTTCTGCGCAAAAAGCTTTCCGTGAATTTTTCGGACCAAAAGTAACCATATCGGCGTCACCTTTCTTTATCCACAAAAACTGTGTTATTTTCGCTCAAATGTGTCCCAAACATGTTTATAAGGTTTATAGGTCATAATGGGAGCTTTGTGCGCGAAAAGCTTTCCGTGAAAGTTTCGAAAAAAAAGTGACCATATCGGCGTTACCTTTCTTTATCCACCCAAAATGTGTTATTTTCCCTCAAATGTGTCCCAAACATGTTTATATGGTGTATAAGTCATAATAGGAGCTTTCTGCACAAATGGATTTCCTTTAAATTTTCGATCCAAAAGTGACGATATCGGCGTCACCTCTCTTTATCCACCAAAATTGTGTTGTTTTCGCTCAAATGTGTCGCAATTAAACATGTTTATAAGGTTTATAGGTCATAATGGGAGCATTGTGCGCGAAAAGCTTTCCGTGTAATTTTCGGACCAAAAGTGACCATATCGGCGTCACTTTCTTTATCCACCAAAACTATTTTGTTTTTGCTCAAATGTGTCCCAAAGATGTTTATATGGTGTATAGGTCATAGTAGGAGCTTTCTGCGCAAAAAGCATTCCGTGAAATTTTCGGAACAAAAGTAACCATATCGGCGTCAACTTTCTTTGTCCACCAAAACTGTGTTGTTTTCGCTCAAATGTGCCCCTACGATGTTTATATGGTGTACAGGTAATAATAGGAGCTTTCTGCGCCAAAAGCTTTCCTTGAAATTTCCGGACCAAAAGTTACCATATCGGCGTCACCTTTCTTTTTCCACCAAAACTGTGCTGTTTTCTCTCAAATGTGTCCCAAACATGTTTGTATGGTGTTAGGTCATAATAGGAGCTTTCTGCGCAAAAAGCTTTCCGTGAAATTTTCGGACCAAAAGTAACCATATCGGCGTCACCTTTCTTTATCCACCAAAACTGTGTTGTTTTCGCACAAATGTGTCCCAAAGATGTTTATATGGTGTATAGGTCATAATAGGAGCTTTCTGCTCCAAAAGCTTTCCTTGAAATTTTCGGACCAAAAGTGACAATATCGGCATCACCTTTCTTGATCCACCAAAACTGTGTTGTTTTCTCTCAAATGTGTCCCAAACATGTTTATATGGTGTATAGGTCATAATAGGAGCTTTCTGCGCAAAAGGCTTTCCTTTAAATTTTTGGACCAAAAGTGACGATATCGGCGTCACCTTTCTTTATCCACAAAAATTGTGTTGTTTTCGCTCAAATGTGTCGCAATTAAACATGTTTATAATGTTTATAGGTCTTAATGGGAGTATTGTGCGCGAAAAGTTTTCCTTGAAATTTTCGGACCAAAAGTGACCATATCGGCGTCACCTTTTTTATCCACCAAAATTGTGTTGTTTTCTCTCAAATGTGTCCCAATCATGTTATATGGTGTATAGGTCATAATAAGAGGTTTCTGCGCAAAAAGCTTTTCCGTGAAATTTTTGGACCAAAAGTAACCATATCGGCGTCACCTTTCTTTATCCACCAAAACAGTATTATTTTCGCTCAAATGTGTCCTAAACATGTTTATAAGGTTTATAGGTCATAAATGGAGCTTTGTTCGCGAAAAGCTTTCCGTGAAATTTTCGGAAAAAAAGTGACCATATCGGCGTTACCTTTCTTTATCCACCCAAACTGTGTTGTTTTCCCTCAAATGTGTCCCAAACATGTTTATATGGTTTATAGGTCATAATAGGAGCTTTCTGCGCAAAAGGCTTTCCTTTAAATTTTTGGACCAAAAGTGACCATATCGGCATCACCTTTCTTTATCTACCAAAACTTTGTTGTTTTCGCTCGAATGTGTCGCAATTAAACATGTTTATAAGGTTTATAGGTCATAATGGGAGCATTGTGCGCGAAAAGCTTTCCGTGTAATTTTCAGACCAAAAGTGACCATATCGGCGTGACCTTTCTTTACCCACAAAAACTGTGTTGTTTTCGCCCAAATGTGTCCCAAAGATGTTTATTTGGTGTATAGGTCATAATAGGAGCTTTCTGCGCCAAAAGCTTTCCTTAAAATTTTCGGACCAAAAGTGACCATATCGGCGTCACCTTTCTTTATCCTCCAAAACTCTATTGTTTTCTCTCAAATGTGTCCCAAACATGTTATGTGGTGTATATGTCAAAATAGGAGCTTTCTGCGCAAAAAACTTTCCGTGAAATTTTCGGACCAAAAGTAACCATCTCGGCGTCACCTTTCTGTATCCAGCAAAACCGTGTTATTTTCGCTCATATGTGTCCCAAACATGTTTATAAGGTTTATAGGTCATAATGGGAGCTTTGTGCGCGAAAAGCTTTCCGTGAAATTTTCGGAAAAAAAGTGACCTTATCGGCGTTACCTTTCTTTATCCACCAAAATTGTGTTGTTTTCCCTCAAATGTGTCCCAAACTTGTTTATATGATGTATAGGTCATAATTGGAGCTTTCTGCGCAAAAAGATTTCCGTGAAATTTTCGGACCAAAAGTAACCATATCGGCGTCACCTTTCTTTATCCACCAAAACTGTGTTATTTTCGCTCAAATGTGTCCCAAACATGTTTATATATAAGGTTTATAGGTCATAATGGGAGCTTTGTGCGCGAAAAGCTTTCCATGAAATTTTTGGAAAAAAAGTCACCATATAGGCGTTACCTTTCTTTATCCACCCAAACTATGTTGTTTTCCCTCAAATGGGTCCCAAACATATTTATATGGTGTATAGGTCATAATAGGAGCTTTCTGCGCAAAAGGCTTTCCTTTAAATTTTCGGACCAAAAGTGACCATATCGGCGTCACCTTTCTTTATCCACCAAAACTGTGTTGTTTTCCCTCATATGTGTCCTAAATATGTTTATATGGTGTCTAGGTCATAATAGGAGCTTTCTGGGCAAAAAGCTTTCCGTGAAATTTTTGGCCCAAAAGTAACGATACCGGCGTCACCTTTCTTTATCCACCAAAATTGTGTTATTTTCGCTCAAATGTGTCCCAAACATGTTTATATGGTGTATAGGTCATAATAGGAGCTTTCTGCGCCAAAAGCTTTCCTTGAAATTTTCGGACCAAAAGTGACCATATCGGGCTCACCTTTCTTTATCTACCAAAACTGTGTTGTTTTCAATTAAATGTTTCCCAAACATGTTTATATGGTGTATAGGTCATAATAGAAGCTTTCTGCGCCAAAAGCTTTCCGTGAAATTTTCGGACCAAAAGTGACCATATCGGCGTCACATTTCTGTATCCACCAAAACTGTGTTGTTTTCGATCAAATGTGTCCCAACCATGTTTATATGGTGTATAGGTCATAATAGGAGCTTTCTGCGCCAAAAGCTTTCCTTGAAATTTTCGGACCAAAAGTAACCATATCGGCCTCACCTTTCTTTATCCACCAAAACTGTGCTGTTTTCGCTCAAATGTATCCCAACCATGTTTATATGGTTTATAGGTCATAATGGAAGAATTGTGCGCGAAAAGCTTTCCGTGAAATTTTCGGACCAAAGGTGAATATCGGCGTCACATTTCTTTATCCACCGAAACTGTGTTGTTTTCACACAAATGTGCCCAAACACGTTTATATGGTGTATTGGTCATAATAGGAGCTTTCTGCGCAAAAAGCTTTCCGTGAAATTTTCGGAATAAAAGTAACCATATCGGCGTCAACTTTCTTTATCCACCAAAACTGTGTTGTTTTCGCTCAAAAGTGTCCCAAAAATGTTTATATGATGAATAGGTAATAATAGGAGCTTTCTGCGCCAAAAGCTTTCCTTTAAATTTTCGGACCAAAAATGACCATATCGGCTTCACCTTTCTTTATCCACCAAAACTGTGTTGTTTTCTCTCAAATGTGACCCAGAGATGTTATATAATGTATATGTCAAAATAGGAGCTTTCTGCGCAAAAAACTTTCCGTGAAATTTTCGGACCAAAAGTAACCATATCGGCGTCACCTTTCTTTATCCACCAAAACTGTGTTGTTTTCTCTCAAATGTGTCCCAGACATGTTTATATGGTGTATAGGTCATAATAGAAGCTTTCTGGGCAAAAAGCTTTCCCTGAAATTTTCGGACCAAAAGTAACCATATCGGCGTCACCTTTCTTTATCCACCAAAACTGTGTTGTTTTCGCTCAAATGTGTCCCAAAGATGTTTATATGGTGTATAGGTCATAATAAGAGATTTCTGCGCCAAAAGCTTTCCTTGAATTTTTCGGACCAAAAGTGACCATATCGGCGTCACCTTTCTTTATCCACCAAAACTGTGTTGTTTTCTCTAAAATGTGTCCCAGACATGTTTGTATAGTGTATATGTCAAAATAGGAGCTTTCTGCGCAAAAAACATTCCGTGAAATTTTTGGACCAAAAGTAACCATATCGGCATCACCTTTCTTTATCCACCAAAACTGAGTTATTTTCGCTCAAATGTGTCCCAAACATGTTTATAAGGTTTATAGGTCATAATGGGAGCTTCGTGCGCGAAAAGCTTTCCGTGAAATTTTCGGGAAAAAAATGACCTTATCGGCGTTACCTTTCTTTATCCACCCAAACTGTGTTGTTTTCCCTCAAATGTGTCCCAAACATGTTTATATGGTGTATAGGTCATAATAAGAGCTTTCTGCGCAAACGGCTTTCCTTTAAATTTTCGGACCAAAAGTGACCATATCGGCGTCACCTTTCTTTATCCACCAAAACTGTATTGTTTTCGCTCAAATGTGTCCCGAAGATGTTTATAAGGTGTATAGGTCATAATAGGAGCTTTATGCGCCAAAAGCTTTCCTTGAAATTTTCGGACCAAAAGTGACCATATCGGCATCACCTTTCTCTATCCACCAAAACTGTGTTGTTTTCTCTCAAATGTGTCCCAAACATGTTATATCGTGTATAGGTCATAATAGGAGCTTTCTGCGCAAAAACCTTTCCGTGAAATTTTCGGACCAAAAGTAACCATATCGGTGTCACCTTTCTTTATCCACCAAAACTGTGTTATTTTCGCTCAAATGTGTCCCAAATATGTTTACAAGGTTTTTAGGTCATAATGGGAGCTTTGTGCTCGAAAAGCTTTCCGTGAAATTTTTTGAAAAAAAAGTGACCTTATCGGCGTTACCTTTCTTTATCCACCAAAACTGTGTTGTTATCCCTCAAATGTGACCCAAACATGTTGATATGGTGTCTAGGTCATAATAGGAGCTTTCTGCGCAAAAAGCTTTCCATGAAATTTTTGGTCCAAAAGTAACCATATCGGCGTCACCTTTCTTTATCCACCAAAAATGTGTTATTTTCCCTCAAATATGTCCCAAACATGTTTATAAGGTTTATAGGTCATAATGGGAGCTTTGTGAGTGAAAAGCTTTCCGTGAAATTTTCGGAACAAAAGTAACCATATCGGCGTTACCTTTCTTTATCCACCAAAAATGTGTTGTTTTCCCACAAATGTGTCCCAAACAAGTTTATATGGTGCATAGGTCATAATAGGAGCTTTCTGCGCAAAAAGCTTTCCTTTAAATGTTTGGACCAAAAGTGACCATATCGGCGTCACCTTTCTTTATCCACCAAAACTGTGTTGTTTTCCCTCAGATGTGTCCTAAATATGTTTATATGGTGTCTAGGTCATAATAGGAGCTTTCTGCGCCAAGAGCTTTTCTTGAAATTTTCGGACCAAAAGTGACCATATCGGCCTCACCTTTCTTTATCCACCAAAACTGTGTTATTTTCGCTCAAATGTGTCCTAACCATGTTTATATAGCGTATAGGTCATAATAGGAGCTTTCTGCGCCAAAAGCTTTCCTTGAAATTTTCGGACCAAAAGTGACCATATCGGCCTCACCTTTCTTTATCCACCAAAACTGTGTTGTTTTCGATCAAATGTGTCCCAAACATGTTTATATGGTGTATAGGTCATAATAGGAGCTTTCTGCGCCAAAAGCTTTCCGTGAAATTTTCGGACCAAAAGTGACCATATCGGCGTCACCTTTCTTTATCCACCAAAACTGAGTTATTTTCGCTCAAATGTGTCCCAAACATGTTTATAAGGTTTATAGGTCATAATGGGAGCTTTGTGCGCGAAAAGCTTTCCGTGAAATTTTCAGGAAAAAAGTGACCTTATCGGCGTTAACTTTCTTTATCCACCAAAACTGTGTTGTTTTCCCTCAAATGTGTCCCAAACGTGTTTATATGGTGTATAGGTCATAATAGGAGCTTTCTACGCAAAAAGCTTTCCGTGAAATTTTCGGACCAAAAGTAACCATATCGGCGTCACCTTTCTTTATCCACCAAAACAGTGTTATTTTCGCTCAAATGTGTCTCAAACATGTTTATAAGGTTTATAGGTCATAATGGGAGCTTTGTGCGCGAAAAGCTTTCCTTGAAAGTTTCGGAAAAAAAGTGACCATATCGGCGTTACCTTTCCCTATCCACCCAAACTGTTTTCCCTCAAATGTGTCCCAAACATGTTTATATGGTTTATAGGTCATAACGAGAGATTTGTGCGCGAAAAGCTTTTCGTGAAATTTTCGGAAAAAAAGTGACCTTATCGGTGTCATCTTTCTTTATCCACCAAAACTGTGTTGCTTTCTCTCAAATGTGTCCCAAAGATGTTTATATGTTGTATAGGTCATAATAGGAGCTTTCTGCTCCAAAAGCTTTCCTTGAAATTTTCGGACCAAAAGTGACCATATCGGCGTCACCTTTCTTTATCCACCAAAACTGTGTTGTTTTCGCTCAAATGTGTCCCAAAGATGTTTATATGTTGTATAGGTCATAATAGGAGCTTTCTACTCCAAAAGCTTTCCTTGAAATTTTCGGACCAAAAGTGACCATATCGGCGTCACCTTTCTTTATCCACCAAAACTGTGTTGTTTTCGCTCAAATGTGTCCCAAAGATGTTTATATGGTGTATATGTCATAATAGGAGCTTTCTGCTCCAAAAGCTTTCCTTGAAATTTTCGGACCAAATGTAACCATATCGGCGTCACCTTTCTTTATCCACCAAAACTATGTTATTTTCGCTCAAATGTGTCCCAAACATGTTTATATGGTGTATAGGTCATAATAAGAGCTTTTTGCGCCAAAAGCGTTCCTTGAAATTTTCGTACCAAAAGTGACCATATCGGCGTCACCTTTCTTTATCCACCAAAACCGTGTTGTTTTCGCTCAAATGTGTTCCAAACATGTTTATATGGTGTATATGTCATAATAGGATCTTTCTCTCTTCAATTTATAATAGGAGCTTTCTACGCGAAATGCTTTCCGTGTAATTTTCAGACCAAACATGTTTATATGTTTTATAGGTCATAATGGGAGCATTGTGCGCGAAAAGCTTTCCGTGTAATTTTCGGACCAAAAGTGACCACATCGGCGTCACCTTTCTTTATCCACCAAAACTGTGTTGTTTTCTCTCAAATGTGTTACAAACATGTTTATATAGTGTATAGGTCATAATAGGAGCTTTCTGCGCAAAAAGCTTTCCGTGAAATTTTCGGACCAAAAGTAACCATATCGGCCTCACCTTTCTTTATCCACCAAAACTGTGTTGTTTTCGCTCAAATGTGTCCCAAAGATGTTTATATGGTGTATAGGTCATAATAGGTGCTTTCTGCTCCAAAAGCTTTCCTTGAAATTTTCGGACCAAAAGTGACCATATCGGCGTCACCTTTCTTTATCCACCAAAACTGTGTTGTTTTCTCTCAAATATGTCCCAAACATGTTATATGGTGTATATGTCAAAATAGGAGCTTTCTGCGCAAAAAACTTTCCGTGAAATTTTTGGACCAAATGTAACCATATCGGCGTCACCTTTCTTTATCCACCAAAACTGAGTTATTTTCGCTCAAATGTGTCCCAAACATGTTTATAAGGTTTATAGGTCATAATGGGAGCTTTGTGCGCGAAAAGCTTTCCGTGAAATTTTCAGGAAAAAAGTGACCTTATCGGCGTTACCTTTCTTTATCCACCAAAACTGTGTTGTTTTCCCTCAAATGTGTCCCAAACGTGTTTATATGGTGTATAGGTCATAATAGGAGCTTTCTACGCAAAAAGCTTTCCGTGAAATTTTCGGACCAAAAGTAACCATATCGGCGTCACCTTTCTTTATCCACCAAAACAGTGTTATTTTCGCTCAAATGTGTCTCAAACATGTTTATAAGGTTTATAGGTCATAATGGGAGCTTTGTGCGCGAAAAGCTTTCCTTGAAAGTTTCGGAAAAAAAGTGACCATATCGGCGTTACCTTTCCCTATCCACCCAAACTGTTTTCCCTCAAATGTGTCCCAAACATGTTTATATGGTTTATAGGTCATAACGAGAGATTTGTGCGCGAAAAGCTTTTCGTGAAATTTTCGGAAAAAAAGTGACCTTATCGGTGTCATCTTTCTTTATCCACCAAAACTGTGTTGCTTTCTCTCAAATGTGTCCCAAAGATGTTTATATGTTGTATAGGTCATAATAGGAGCTTTCTGCTCCAAAAGCTTTCCTTGAAATTTTCGGACCAAAAGTGACCATATCGGCGTCACCTTTCTTTATCCACCAAAACTGTGTTGTTTTCGCTCAAATGTGTCCCAAAGATGTTTATATGTTGTATAGGTCATAATAGGAGCTTTCTACTCCAAAAGCTTTCCTTGAAATTTTCGGACCAAAAGTGACCATATCGGCGTCACCTTTCTTTATCCACCAAAACTGTGTTGTTTTCGCTCAAATGTGTCCCAAAGATGTTTATATGGTGTATATGTCATAATAGGAGCTTTCTGCTCCAAAAGCTTTCCTTGAAATTTTCGGACCAAATGTAACCATATCGGCGTCACCTTTCTTTATCCACCAAAACTATGTTATTTTCGCTCAAATGTGTCCCAAACATGTTTATATGGTGTATAGGTCATAATAAGAGCTTTTTGCGCCAAAAGCGTTCCTTGAAATTTTCGTACCAAAAGTGACCATATCGGCGTCACCTTTCTTTATCCACCAAAACCGTGTTGTTTTCGCTCAAATGTGTTCCAAACATGTTTATATGGTGTATATGTCATAATAGGATCTTTCTCTCTTCAATTTATAATAGGAGCTTTCTACGCGAAATGCTTTCCGTGTAATTTTCAGACCAAACATGTTTATATGTTTTATAGGTCATAATGGGAGCATTGTGCGCGAAAAGCTTTCCGTGTAATTTTCGGACCAAAAGTGACCACATCGGCGTCACCTTTCTTTATCCACCAAAACTGTGTTGTTTTCTCTCAAATGTGTTACAAACATGTTTATATAGTGTATAGGTCATAATAGGAGCTTTCTGCGCAAAAAGCTTTCCGTGAAATTTTCGGACCAAAAGTAACCATATCGGCCTCACCTTTCTTTATCCACCAAAACTGTGTTGTTTTCGCTCAAATGTGTCCCAAAGATGTTTATATGGTGTATAGGTCATAATAGGTGCTTTCTGCTCCAAAAGCTTTCCTTGAAATTTTCGGACCAAAAGTGACCATATCGGCGTCACCTTTCTTTATCCACCAAAACTGTGTTGTTTTCTCTCAAATATGTCCCAAACATGTTATATGGTGTATATGTCAAAATAGGAGCTTTCTGCGCAAAAAACTTTCCGTGAAATTTTTGGACCAAATGTAACCATATCGGCGTCACCTTTCTTTATCCACCAAAACTGAGTTATTTTCACTCAAATGTGTCCCAAACATGTTTATAAGGTTTATAGGTCATAATGGGAGATTTGTGCGCGAAAAGCTTTCCGTGAAATTTTCGGAAAAAAAGTGACCTTATCGGCGTTACCTCTCTTTATCCACCAAAAATGTGTTGTTTTCCCTCAAATGTGTCCCAAACATGTTTATATGGTGTATAGGTCATAATACGAGCTTTCTGCACAAAAAGCTTTCCGTGAAATTTTCGGACCAAAAGTAACCATATCGGCGTCACCTTTCTTTATCCACCAAAACTGTGTTATTTTCGCTCAAATGTGTCCCAAACATGTTTATAAGGTTTATAGGTCATAATGGGAGCTTTTTGCACGAAAAGCTTTCCGTGAATGTTTCGGAAAAAAAGTGACCATATCGGCGTTACCTTTCCTTATCCACCCAAACAGTGTTGTTTTCCCTCAAATGCGTCCCAAACATGTTTATATGGTGTATAGGTCATAATAGGAGCTTTCTGCGCAAAAAGCTTTCCTTTAAATTTTCGGACCAAAAGTGATGATATCGGCGTCACCTTTCTTTATCCACCGAAACTGTGTTGTTTTTGCTCAAATGTGTCCCAAAGATGGTTATATGGTGAATAGGTCATAACAGGAGCTTTCTGCGCAAAAAGCATTCCGTGAAATTTTCGGAACAAAAGTAACCATATCGGCGTGAACTTTCTTTATCCACCAAAACTGTGTTATTTTCGCTCAAATGTGTCCCAAAGAAGTTTATATGGTGTATAGGTAATAATAGGAGCTTTCTGCGCCAAAAGCTTTCCTTGAAATTTTCGGACCAAAAGTAACCATATCGGCGTCACCTTTCTTTATCCACCAAAACTGTGTTGTTTTCTCTCAAATGTGTCACAAACATGTTTATATGGTGTATAGGTCATAATAGGAGCTTTCTGCGCAAAAAGCTTTCCGTGAAATTTTCGGACCAAAAGTAACCATATCGGCGTCATCTTTCTTTATCCACCAAAAATGTGTTGTTTTCGCTCAAATGTGTCCCAAAGATGTTTATATGGTGTATAGGTCATAATAGGAGCTTTCTGCTCCAAAAGCTTTCCTTGAAATTTTCGGACCAAAAGTGACCATATCGGCATCACCTTTCTTTATCCACCAAAACTTTGTTGTTTTCTCTCAAATGTGTCCCAAAATTGTTATATGGTGTACATGTCAAAATAAGAGCTTTCTGCGCAAAAAACTTTCCGTGAAATTTTCGGACCAAAAGTTACCATATCGGCGTCACCTTTCTTTATCCACCAAAACTGTGTTATTTTCGCTCAAATGTGTCCCAAACATACGTATAAGGTTTATAGGTCATAATGGGAGCTTTGTGCGCAAAAAGCTTTCCGTGAAATTTTCGGAAAAAAAGTGACCTTATCGGCGTCACCTTTCTTTATCCACCGAAACTGTGTTGTTTTTGCTCAAATGTGTCCCAAAGATGTTTATATGGTGAATAGGTAATAACATGAGCTTTCTGCGCAAAAAGTATTCCGTGAAATTTTCGGAACAAAAGTAACCATATCGGCGTGAACTTTCTTTATCCACCAAAACTGTGTTATTTTCGCTCAAATGTGTCCCAAAGAAGTTTATATGGTGTATAGGTAATAATAGGAGCTTTCTGCGCCAAAAGCATTCCTTGAAATTTTCGGACCAAAAGTGACCATATCGGCGTGACCTTTCTTTATCCACCAAAACTGTGTTGTTTTCTCTCAAATGTGTCACAAACATGTTTATATAGTGTATAGGTCATAATAGGAGTTTTCTGCGCAAAAAGCTTTCCGTGAAATTTTCGGACCAAAAGTAACCATATCGGCGTCATCTTTCTTTATCCACCAAACTGTGTTGTTTTCCCTCAAATGTGTCCCAAACATGTTTATATGGTGTATAGGTCATAATAGGAGCTTTTTGCGCAAAAAACTTTCCGTGAAATTTTCGGACCAAAAGTAACCATATCGGCGTGACCTTTCTTTATCCACCAAAACTGTGGTATTTTCACTCAAATGTGTCCCAAACAAGTTTATAAGGTTTATAGGTCATAATGGGAGCTTTTTGCGCCAAAAGCGTTCCTTGAAATTTTCGTACCAAAAGTGACCATATCGGCATCACCTTTATTTATCCACCAAAACTTTGTTGTTTTCTCTCAAATGTGTCCCAAAATTGTTATATGGTGTACATGTCAAAATAAGAGCTTTCTGCGCAAAAAACTTTCCGTGAAATTTTCGGACCAAAAGTAACCATATCGGCGTCACCTTTCTTTATCCACCAAAACTGTGTTATTTTCGCTCAAATGTGTCCCAAACATACTTATAAGGTTTATAGGTCATAATGGGAGCTTTGTGCGCAAAAAGCTTTCCGTGAAATTTTCGGAAAAAAGTGACTATATCGGCGTCACCTTTCTTTATCCACCAAAATTGTGTTGTTTTTGCTCAAATGTGTCCCAAAGATGTTTATATGGTGTATAGGTCATAATAGGAGCTTCCTGCGCCAAAAGCTTTCCTTGAAATTTTCGGACCAAAAGTGACCATATCGGCGTCACCTTTCTTTATCCACCAAAACTGTGTTGTTTTCTCTCAAATGTGCCCAAACATGTTTATATGGTGTCTAGGTTATAATAGGAGCTTTCTGCGCAAAAAGCTTTTCGTGAAATTTTCGGTCCAAAAGTAACCATATCGGCGTCACCTTTCTTTATCCACCAAAACTGTGTTATTTTCCCTCAAATGTGTCCCAAACATGTTTATATGGTGTATAGGTCATAATAGGAGCTTTTTGCGCCAAAAGCGATCCTTGAAATTTTCGTACCAAAAGTGACCATATCGGCGTCACCTTTCTTTATCCACTAAAACCGTGTTGTTTTCCTTCAAATGTGTTCCAAACATGTTTATATGGTATATATGTCATAATAGGAGCTTTGTCTCTTCAATTTATAATAGGAGCTTTCTACGCGAAATGCTTTCCGTGTAATTTTCGGACCAAAAGTGACCATATCGGTGTCACTTTTCTTTATCCACCAAAACTGTGTTGTCTTCACTCAAATGTGTCGCAAACATGTTTATATGTTTTATAGGTCATAATGGGAGCATTGTGCGCGAAAAGCTTTCCGTGTAATTTTCAGACCAAAAGTAACCATATCGGCGTCACCTTTCTTTATCCACCAAAACTGTGTTGTTTTCGCTCAAATGTGTCCCAAAGATGTTTATATAGTGTATAGGTCATAATAGGATCTTTCTGCTCCAAAAGCTTTCCTTGAAATTTTCGGACCAAAAGTGACAATATCGGCGTCACCTTTCTTTATCCACCAAAACTGTGTTGTTTTCTCTCAAATGTGTCCCAAACATGTTTATATGGTGTATAGGTCATAATAGGAGCTTTCTGCGCAAAAGGCTTTCCTTTAAATTTTTGGACCAAAAGTGACGATATCGGCGTCACCTTTCTTTATCCACCAAAATTGTGTTGTTTTCGCTCAAATGTGTCGCAATTAAACATGTTTATAATGTTTATAGGTCTTAATGGGAGTATTGTGCGCGAAATGTTTTCCTTGAAATTTTCGGACCAAAAGTGACCATATCGGCGTCACCTTTTTTATCCACCAAAACTGTGTTGTTTTCTCTCAAATGTGTCCCAATCATGTTATATGGTGTATAGGTCATAATAAGAGGTTTCTACGCAAAAAGCTTTTCCGTGAAATTTTTGGACCAAAAGTAACCATATCGGCGTCACCTTTCTTTATCCACCAAAACTGTATTATTTTCGCTCAAATGTGTCCTAAACATGTTTATAAGGTTTATAGGTCATAAATGGAGCTTTGTTCGCGAAAAGCTTTCCGTGAAATTTTCGGAAAAAAAAGTGACCATATCGGCGTTACCTTTCTTTATCCACCCAAACTGTGTTGTTTTCCCTCAAATGTGTCCCAAACATGTTTATATGGTTTATAGGTCATAATAGGAGCTTTCTGCGCAAAAGGCTTTCCTTTAAATTTTTGGACCAAAAGTGACCATATCGGCGTCACCTTTCTTTATCCACCAAAACTTTGTTGTTTTCGCTCGAATGTGTCGCAATTAAACATGTTTATAAGGTTTATAGGTCATAATGGGAGCATTGTGCGCGAAAAGCTTTCCGTCTAATTTTCAGACCAAAAGTGACCATATCGGCGTGACCTTTCTTTATCCACCAAAACTGTGTTGTTTTCGCCCAAATGTGTCCCAAAGATGTTTATTTGGTGTATAGGTCATAATAGGAGCTTTCTGTGCCAAAAGCTTTCCTTGAATTTTTCGGACCAAAAGTGACCATATCGGCGTCACCTTTCTTTATCCTCCAAAACTCTATTGTTTTCTCTCAAATGTGTCCCAAACATGTTATGTTGTGTATATGTCAAAATAGGAGCTTTCTGCGCAAAAAACTTTCCGTGAAATTTTCGGACCAAAAGTAACCATCTCGGCGTCACCTTTCTGTATCCACCAAAACCGTGTTATTTTCGCTCATATGTGTCCCAAACATGTTTATAAGGTTTATAGGTCATAATGGGAGCTTTGTGCGCGAAAAGCTTTCCGTGAAATTTTCGGAAAAAAAGTGACCTTATCGGCGTTACCTTTCTTTATCCACCAAAACTGTGTTGTTTTCCCTCAAATGTGTCCCAAACATGTTTATATGATGTATAGGTCATAATAGGAGCTTTCTGCGCAAAAAGATTTCCGTGAAATTTTCGGACCAAAAGTAACCATATCGGCGTCACCTTTCTTTATCCACCAAAACTGTGTTATTTTCGCTCAAATGTGTCCCAAACATGTTTATATATAAGGTTTATAGGTCATAATGGGAGCTTTGTGCACGAAAAGCTTTCCGTGAAATTTTCGGAAAAAAAGTCACCATATAGGCGTTACCTTTCTTTATCCACCCAAACTGTGTTGTTTTCCCTCAAATGTGTCCCAAACATATTTATATGGTGTATAGGTCATAATAGGAGCTTTCTGCGCCAAAAGCTTTCCTTGAAATTTTCGGACCAAAAGTGACCATATCGGGCTCACCTTTCTTTATCTACCAAAACTGTGTTGTTTTCAATCAAATGTTTCCCAAACATGTTTATATGGTGTATAGGTCATAATAGGAGCTTTCTGCGCCAAAAGCTTTCCGTGAAATTTTCGGACCAAAAGTGACCATATCGGCGTCACCTTTCTTTATCCACCAAAACTGTGTTGTTTTCGATCAAATGTGTCCCAAACATGTTTATATCGTGTATAGGTCATAATAGGAGCTTTCTGCGCCAAAGCATTTCCTTGAAATTTTCGGACCAAAAGTAACCATATCGGCCTCACCTTTCTTAATCCACCAAAACTGTGTTGTTTTCGCTCAAATGTATCCCAACCATGTTTATATGGTTTATAGGTCATAATGGAAGAATTGTGCGCGAAAAGCTTTCCGTGAAATTTTCGGACCAAAAGTGAATATCGGCGTCACATTTCTTTATCCACCGAAACTATGTTGTTTTCACACAAATGTGCCCAAACACGTTTATATGGTGTATTGGTCATAAAAGGAGCTTTCTGCGCAAAAAGCTTTCCGTGAAATTTTCGGAACAAAATTAACCATATCGGCGTCAACTTTCTTTATCCACCAAAACTGTGTTGTTTTCGCTCAAATGTGTCCCAAAGATGTTTATATGATGAATAGGTAATAATAGGAGCTTTCTGCGCCAAAAGCTTTCCTTTAAATTTTCGGACCAAAAATGACCATATCGGCGTCACCTTTCTTTATCCACCAAAACTGTGTTGTTTTCTCTCAAATGTGACCCAGAGATGTTATATAGTGTATATGTCAAAATAGGAGCTTTCTGCGCAAAAAACTTTCCGTGAAATTTTCGGACCAAAAGTAACCATATCGGCGTCACCTTTCTTTATCCACCAAAACTGTGTTGTTTTCTCTCAAATGTGTCCCAGACATGTTTATATGGTGTATAGGTCATAATAGAAGCTTTCTGCGCAAAAAGCTTTCCCTGAAATTTTCGAACCAAAAGTAACCATATCGGCGTCACCTTTCTTTATCCACCAAAACAGTGTTGTTTTTGCTCAAATGTGTCCCAAAGATGTTTATATGGTGTATAGGTCATAATAGGAGTTTTCTGCGCCAAAAGCTTTCCTTGAAATTTTCGGACCAAAAGTGACCATATCGGCGTCACCTTTCTTTATCCACCAAAACTGTGTTGTTTTCTCTAAAATGTGTCCCAGACATGTTTATATAGTGTATATGTCAAAATAGGAGCTTTCTGCGCAAAAAACATTCCGTGAAATTTTTGGACCAAAAGTAACCATATCGGCGTCACCTTTCTTTATCCACCAAAACTGAGTTATTTTCGCTCAAATGGGTCCCAAACATGTTTATAAGGTTTATAGGTCATAATGGGAGCTTCGTGCGCGAAAAGCTTTCCGTGAAATTTTCGGGAAAAAAGTGACCTTATCGGCGTTACCTTTCTTTATCCACCCAAACTGTGTTGTTTTCCCTCAAATGTGTCCCAAACATGTTTATATGGTGTATAGGTCATAATAAGAGCTTTCTGCACAAACGGCTTTCCTATAAATTTTCGGACCAAAAGTGACCATATCGGCGTCACCTTTCTTTATCCACCAAAACTGTATTGTTTTCGCTCAAATGTGTCCCGAAGATGTTTATAAGGTGTATAGGTCATAATAGGAGCTTTATGCGCCAAAAGCTTTCCTTTAAATTTTCGGACCAAAAGTGACCATATCGGCATCACCTTTCTCTATCCACCAAAACTGTGTTGTTTTCTCTCAAATGTGTCCCAAACATGTTATATCGTGTATAGGTCATAATAGGAGCTTTCTGCGCAAAAACCTTTCCGTGAAATTTTCGGACCAAAAGTAACCATATCGGTGTCACCTTTCTTTATCCACCAAAACTGTGTTATTTTTGCTCAAATGTGTCCCAAACATGTTTACAAGGTTTTTAGGTCATAATGGGAGCTTTGTGCTCGAAAAGCTTTCCGTGAAATTTTTTGAAAAAAAAGTGACCTTATCGGCGTTACCTTTCTTTATCCACCAAAACTGTGTTGTTACCCCTCAAATGTGACCCAAACATGTTGATATGGTGTCTAGGTCATAATAGGAGCTTTCTGCGCAAAAAGCTTTCCATGAAATTTTTGGTCCAAAAGTAACCATATCGGCGTCACCTTTCTTTATCCACCAAAAATGTGTTATTTTCGCTCAAATATGTCCCAAACATGTTTATAAGGTTTATAGGTCATAATGGGAGCTTTGTGAGTGAAAAGCTTTCCGTGAAATTTTCGGAACAAAAGTAACCATATCGGCGTTACCTTTCTTTATCCACCAAAAATGTGTTGTTTTCCCATAAATGTGTCCCAAACAAGTTTATATGGTGCATAGGTCATAATAGGAGATTTCTGCGCAAAAAGCTTTCCTTTAAATGTTTGGACCAAAAGTGACCATATCGGCGTCACCTTTCTTTATCCACCAAAACTGTGTTGTTTTCCCTCAAATGTGTCCTAAATATGTTTATATGGTGTCTAGGTCATAATAGGAGCTTTCTGCGCCAAAAGCTTTACTTGAAATTTTCGGACCAAAAGTGACCATATCGGCCTCACCTTTCTTTATCCACCAAAACTGTGTTATTTTCGCTCAAATGTGTCCTAAACATGTTTATATAGATTATAGGTCATAATAGGAGCTTTCTGCGCCAAAAGCTTTCCTTGAAATTTTCGGACCAAAAGTGACCATATCGGCCTCACCTTTCTTTATCCACCAAAAATGTGTTGTTTTCGATCAAATGTGTCCCAAACATGTTTATATGGTGTATAGGTCATAATAGGAGCTTTCTGCGCCAAAAGCTTTCCGTGAAATTTTCGGACCAAAAATGACCATATCGGCGTCACCTTTCTTTATCCACCAAAATTGTGTTGTTTTCTCTCAAATGTGTCCCAAACATGTTATATGATGTATATGTCAAAATAGGAGCTTTCTGCGCAAAAAACATTCCTTGAAATTTTCGGACCAAAAGTAACCATATCGGCGTCACCTTTCTTTATCCACCAAAACTGAGTTATTTTCGCTCAAATGTGTCCCAAACATGTTTATATGGTTTATAGGTCATAATGGGAGCTTTGTGCGCGAAAAGTTTTCCGTGAAATTTTCAGGAAAAAAGTGACCTTATCGGCGTTACCTTTCTTTATCCACCAAAACTGTGTTGTTTTCCCTCAACTGTGTCCCAAACATGTTTATATGGTGTATAGGTCATAATAGGAGCTTTTTGCGCAAAAAGCTTTCCCTGAAATTTTCGGACCAAAAGTAACCATATCGGCGTCACCTTTCTTTATCCACCAAAACAGTGTTATTTTCGCTCAAATGTGTCTCAAACATGTTTATAAGGTTTATAGGTCATAATGGGAGCTTTGTGCGCGAAAAGCTTTCCGTGAAAGTTTCGGAAAAAAAGTGACCATATCGGCGTTACCTTTCCCTATCCACCCAAACTGTTTTCCCTCAAATGTGTCCCAAACATGTTTATATGGTGTATAGGTCATAATAGGAGCTTTCTGCGCAAAAAGCTTTCCCTGAAATTTTCGGACCAAAAGTAACCATATCGGCGTCATCTTTCTTTATCCACCAAAACTGTGTTGTTTTCGCTCAAATGTGTCCCAAAGATGTTTATATGGTGTATAGGCCATAATAGGAGTTTTCTGCGCCAAAAGCTTTCCTTGAAATTTTCGGACCAAAAGTGACCATATCGGCGTCACCTTTCGTTATCCACCAAAACTATGTTGTTTTCTCTCAAATTTGTCCCATACATGTTATATGGTGTATATGTCAAAATAGGAGCTTTCTGCGCAAAAAACATTCCGTGAAATTTTCGGACCAAAAGTAACCATATCGGCGTCACCTTTCTTTATCCACCAAAACTGAGTTATTTTCGCTCAAATGTGTCCCAAACATGTTTATAAGGTTTATAGGTCATAATGGGAGCTTTGTGCGCGAAAAGCTTTCCGTGAAATTTTCAGGAAAAAAGTGACCTTATCGGCATTACCTTTCTTTATCCACAAAAACTGTGTTGTTTTCCCTCAAATGTGTCCCAAACATGTTTATATGGTGTATAGGTCATAATAGGAGCTTTCTACACAAAAAGCTTTGCGTGAAATTTTCGGACCAAAAGTAACCATATCGGCGTCACCTTTCTTTATCCACCAAAACAGTGTTATTTTCCCTCAAATGTGTCTCAAACATGTTTATAAGGTTTATAGGTCATAATGGGAGCTTTGTGCGCGAAAAGCTTTCCGTGAAAGTTTCGGAAAAAAAGTGACCATATCGGCGTTACCTTTCCCTATCCACCCAAACTGTTTTCCCTCAAATGTGTCCCAAACATGTTTATATGGTGTATAGGTCATAATAGGAGCTTTCTGCGCAAAAGGCTTTCCTTTAAATTTTCGGACCAAAGGTGACGATATCGGCGTCACCTTTCTTTATCCACCAAAATTGTGTTGTTTTCGCTCAAATGTGTCGCAATTAAACATGTTTATAAGGTTTATAGGTCATAATGGGAGCATTGTGCGCGAAAAGCTTTCCGTGAAATTTTCGGACCAAAAGTGACCATATCGGATTCACCTTTCTTTATCCACCGAAACTGTGTTGTTTTTGCTCAAATGTGTCCCAAAGATGTTTATATGGTGTATAGGTCATAATAGGAGCTTTCTGCGCAAAAAGCATTCCGTTTAATTTTCGGAACAAAAGTAACCATATCGGCGTCAACTTTCTTTGTCCACCAAAACTGTGTTATTTTCGCTCAAATGTGTCCCAAAGAAGTTTATATGGTGTATAGGTAATAATAGGAGCTTTCTGCGCCAAAACCTTTCCTTGAAATTTTCGGACCAAAAGTGACCATATCGGCGTCACCTTTCTTTATCCACCAAAACTGTGTTGTTTTCTCTCAAATGTGTCACAAACATGTTTATATAGTGTATAGGTCATAATAGGAGCTTTCTGCGCAAAAAGCTTTCCGTGAAATTTTCGGACCAAAAGTAACCATATCGGCCTCACCTTTCTTTATCCACCAAAGCTGTGTTGTTTTCGCTCAAATGTGTCCCAAAGATGTTTATATGGTGTATAGGTCATAATAGGAGCTTTCTTCTCCAAAAGCTTTCCTTGAAATTTTCGGACCAAAAGTGACCATATCGGCGTCACCTTTCTTTATCCACCAAAACTGTGTTGTTTTCTCTCAAATGTGTCCCAAACATGTTATATGGTGTATATGTCAAAATAGGAGCTTTCTGCGCAAAAAACTTTCCGTGAAATTTTCTGACCAAATGTAACCATATCGGCGTCACCTTTCTTTATCAACCAAAACTGAGTTATTTTCACTCAAATGTGTCCCAAACATGTTTATAAGGTTTATAGGTCATAATGGGAGATTTGTGCGCGAAAAGCTTTCCGTGAAATTTTCGGAAAAAAAGTGACCTTATCGGCGTTACATCTCTTTATCCACCAAAACTGTGTTGTTTTCCATCAAATGTGTCCCAAACATGTTTATATGGTGTATAGGTCATAATAGGAGCTTTCTGCACAAAAAGCTTTCCGTGAAATTTTCGGACCAAAAGTAACCATATCGGCGTCACCTTTCTTTATCCACCAAAACTGTGTTATTTTCGCTCAAATGTGTCCCAAACATGTTTATAAGGTTTGTAGGTCATAATGGGAGCTTTGTGCGCGAAAAGCTTTCCGTGAAATTTTCAGGAAAAAAGTGACCTTATCGGCGTTACCTTTCTTTATGCACCAAAACTGTGTTGTTTTCCCTCAAATGTGTCCCAAACATGTTTATATGTTGTATAGGTCTTAATAGGAGCTTTCTACACAAAAAGCTTTCCGTGAAATTTTCGGACCAAAAGTAACCATATCGGCGTCACCTTTCTTTATCCACCAAAACAGTGTTATTTTCGCTCAAATGTGTCCCAAACATGTTTATAAGGTTTATAGGTCATAATGGGAGCTTTGTGCGCGAAAAGCTTTCCGTGAAAGTTTCGGAAAAAAAGTGACCATATCGGCGTTACCTTTCCCTATACACCCAAACTGTTTTCCCTCAAATGTGTCCCAAACATGTTTATATGGTGTATAGGTCATAATAGGAGCTTTCTGCGCAAAAGGCTTTCCTTTAAATTTTCGGACCAAAAGTGACGATATCGGCATCACCTTTCTTTATCCGACAAAATTGTGTTGTTTTCGCTCAAATGTGTCGCAATTAAACATGTTTATAAGGTTTATAGGTCATAATGGGAGCATTGTGCATGAAAAGCTTTCCGTGAAATTTTCGGACCAAAAGTGACCATATCGGAGTCACCTTTCTTTATCCACCGAAACAGTGTTGTTTTTGCTCAAATGTGTCCCAAAGATGTTTATATGGTGTATAGGTCATAATAGGAGCTTTCTGCGCAAAAAGCATTCCGTGAAATTTTCGAAACAAAAGTAACCATATCGGCGTCAACTTTTTTTGTCCACAAAAACTGTGTTATTTTTGCTCAAATGTGTCCCAAAGAAGTTTATATGGTGTATAGGTAATAATAGGAGCTTTCTGCGCCAAAAGCTTTCCTTGAAATTTTCGGACCAAAAGTGACCATATCGGCGTCACCTTTCTTTATCCACCAAAACTGTGTTGTTTTCTCTCAAATGTGTCACAAACATGTTTATATAGTGTATAGGTCATAATAGGAGCTTTCTGCGCAAAAAGCTTTTCGTGAAATTTTCGGACCAAAAGTAACCATATCGGCCTCACCTTTCTTTATCCACCAAAACTTTGTTGTTTTCGCTCAAATGTGTCCCAAAGATGTTTATATGTTGTATAGGTCATAATAGGAGCTTTCTGCTCCAAAAGCTTTCCTTGAAATTTTCGGACCAAAAGTGACCATATCGGCGTCACCTTTCTTTATCCACCAAAACTGTGTTGTTTTCTCTCAAATGTGTCCCAAACATGTTATATGGTGTATATGTCAAAATAGGAGCTTTCTGCGCAAAAAACTTTCCGTTAAATTTTCGGACCAAATGTAACCATATCGGCGTCTCCTTTCTTTATCCACCAAAACTGAGTTATTTTCACTCAAATGTGTCCCAAACATGTTTATAAGGTTTATAGGTCATAACGGGAGATTTGTGCGCGAAAAGCTTTTCGTGAAATTTTCGGAAAAAAGTGACCTTATCGGCGTTACCTCTCTTTATCCACCAAAACTGTGTTGTTTTCCCTCAAATGTGTCCCAAACATGTTTATATGGTGTATAGGTCATAATAGGAGCTTTCTGCACAATAAGCTTTCCGTGAAATTTTCGGACCAAAAGTAACCATATCGGCGTCACCTTTCTTTATCCACCAAAACTGTGTTATTTTCGCTCAAATGTGTCCCAAACATGTTTATAAGGTTTATAGGTCATAATAGGAGCTTTCTGCTCCAAAACTTTCCTTGAAATTTTCGGACCAAAAGTGACCACATCGGCGTCACCTTTCTTTATCCACCAAAACTGTGTTGTTTTCTCTCAAATGTGTCCCAAACATGTTATATGGTGTATATGTCAAAATAGGAGCTTTCTGCGCAAAAAACTTTCCGTGAAATTTTCGAACCAAAAGAAACCATATCGGCGTCACCTTTCTTTATCCACCAAAACTATGTTATTTTCGCTCAAATGTGTCCCAAACATGTTTATATGGTGTATAGGTCATAATAAGAGCTTTTTGCGCCAAAAGCGTTCCTTGAAATTTTCGTACCAAAAGTGACCATATCGGCGTCACCTTTCTTTATCCACCAAAACCGTGTTGTTTTCGCTCAAATGTGTTCCAAACATGTTTATATGGTGTATATGTCATAATAGGATCTTTGTCTCTTCAATTTATAATAGGAGCTTTCTACGCGAAATGCTTTCCGTGTAATTTTCAGACCAAACATGTTTATATGTTTTATAGGTCATAATGAGAGCATTGTGCGCGAAAAGCTTTCCGTGTAATTTTCGGACCAAAAGTGACCACATCGGCGTCACCTTTCTTTATCCACCAAAACTGTGTTGTTTTCTCTCAAATATGTTACAAACATGTTTATATAGTGTATAGGTCATAATAGGAGCTTTCTGCGCAAAAAGCTTTCCGTGAAATTTTCGGACCAAAAGTAACCATATCGGCCTCACCTTTCTTTATCCACCAAAACTGTGTTGTTTTCGCTCAAATGTGTCCCAAAGATGTTTATATGGTGTATAGGTCATAGTAGGTGCTTTCTGCTCCAAAAGCTTTCCTTGAAATTTTCGGACCAAAAGTGACCATATCGGCGTCACCTTTCTTTATCCACCAAAACTGTGTTGTTTTCTCTCATATATGTCCCAAACATGTTATATGGTGTATATGTCAAAATAGGAGCTTTCTGCGCAAAAAACTCTCCGTGAAATTTTTGGACCAAATGTAACCATATCGGCGTCACCTTTCTTTATCCACCAAAACTGAGTTATTTTCACTCAAATGTGTCCCAAACATGTTTATAAGGTTTATAGGTCATAATGGGAGATTTGTGCGCGAAAAGCTTTCCGTGAAATTTTCGGAAAAAAAGTGACCTTATCGGCGTCACCTTTCTTTATCCACCAAAACTGTGTTATTTTCGCTCAAATGTGTCCCAAACATGTTTATAAGGTTTATAGGTCATAATGGGAGCTTTTTGCGCGAAAAGCTTTCCGTGAAAGTTTCGGAAAAAAAGTGACCATATCGGCGTTACCTTTCCTTATCCACCAAAACTGTGTTGTTTTCTCTCAAATGTGTCCCAAACATGTTTATATGGTGTATAGGTCATAATAGGAGCTTTCTGCGCAAAAGGCTTTCCTTTAAATTTTCGGACCAAAAGTGATGATATCGGCGTCACCTTTCTTTATCCACCAAAATTGTGTTGTTTTCGCTCAAATGTGTCGCAATTAAACATGTTTATAAGATTTATAGGTCATAATGGGAGCATTGTGCGCGAAAAGCTTTCCGTGTAATTTTCGGACCAAAAGTGACCATATCGGAATCACCTTTCTTTATCCACCGAAACTGTGTGGTTTTTGCTCAAATGTGTCCCAAAGATGTTTATATGGTGAATAGGTCATAACAGGAGCTTTCTGCGCAAAAAGCATTCCGTGAAATTTTCGGAACAAAAGTAACCATATCGGCGTGAACTTTCTTTATCCACCAAAACTGTGTTATTTTCGCTCAAATGTGTCCCAAAGAAGTTTATATGGTGTATAGGTAATAATAGGAGCTTTCTGCGCCAAAAGCTTTCCTTGAAATTTTCGGACCAAAAGTAACCATATCGGCGTCACCTTTCTTTATCCACCAAAACTGTGTTGTTTTCTCTCAAATGTGTCACAAACATGTTTATATGGTGTATAGGTCATAATAGGAGCTTTCTGCGCAAAAAGCTTTCCGTGAAATTTTCGGACCAAAAGTAACCATATCGGCGTCATCTTTCTTTATCCACCAAAACTGTGTTGTTTTCGCTCAAATGTGTCCCAAAGATGTTTATATGGTGTATAGGTCATAATAGGAGCTTTCTGCTCCAAAAGCTTTCCTTGAAATTTTCGGACCAAAATTGACCATATCGGCGTCACCTTTCTTTATCCACCAAAACTGTGTTGTTTTCTCTCATATATGTCCCAAACATGTTATATGGTGTATATGTCAAAATAGGAGCTTTCTGCGCAAAAAACATTCCGTGAAATTTTTGGACCAAATGTAACCATATCGGCGTCACCTTTCTTTATCCACCAAAACTGAGTTATTTTCACTCAAATGTGTCCCAAACATGTTTATAAGGTTTATAGGTCATAATGGGAGATTTGTGCGCGAAAAGCTTTCCGTGAAATTTTCGGAAAAAAAGTGACCTTATCGGCGTTACCTCTCTTTATCCACCAAAAATGTGTTGTTTTCCCTCAAATGTGTCCCAAACATGTTTATATGGTGTATAGGTCATAATACGAGCTTTCTGCACAAAAAGCTTTCCGTGAAATTATCGGACCAAAAGTAACCATATCGGCGTCACCTTTCTTTATCCACCAAAACTGTGTTATTTTCGCTCAAATGTGTCCCAAACATGTTTATATGGTGTATAGGTCATAATAGGAGCTTTCTGCGCAAAAGGCTTTCCTTTAAATTTTCGGACCAAAAGTGATGATATCGGCGTCACCTTTCTTTATCCACCAAAATTGTGTTGTTTTCGCTCAAATGTGTCGCAATTAAACATCTTTATAAGGTTTATAGGTCATAATGGGAGCATTGTGCGCGAAAAGCTTTCCGTGTAATTTTCGGACCAAAAGTGACCATATCGGAGTCACCTTTCTTTATCCACCGAAACTGTGTTGTTTTTGCTCAAATGTGTCCCAAAGATGTTTATATGGTGAATAGGTCATAACAGGAGCTTTCTGCGCAAAAAGCATTCCGTGAAATTTTCGGAACAAAAGTAACCATATCGGCGTGAACTTTCTTTATCCACCAAAACTGTGTTATTTTCGCTCAAATGTGTCCCAAAGAAGTTTATATGGTGTATAGGTAATAATAGGAGCTTTCTGCGCCAAAAGCTTTCCTTGAAATTTTCGGACCAAAAGTAACCATATCGGCGTCACCTTTCTTTATCCACCAAAACTGTGTTGTTTTCTCTCAAATGTGTCACAAACATGTTTATATGGTGTATAGGTCATAATAGGAGCTTTCTGCGCAAAAAGCTTTCCGTGAAATTTTCGGACCAAAAGTAACCATATCGGCGTCATCTTTCTTTATCCACCAAAACTGTGTTGTTTTCGCTCAAATGTGTCCCAAAGATGTTTATATGGTGTATAGGTCATAATAGGAGCTTTCTGCTCCAAAAGCTTTCCTTGAAATTTTCGGACCAAAAGTGACCATATCGGCATCACCTTTCTTTATCCACCAAAACTTTGTTGTTTTCTCTCAAATGTGTCCCAAAATTGTTATATGGTGTACATGTCAAAATAAGAGCTTTCTGCGCAAAAAACTTTCCGTGAAATTTTCGGACCAAAAGTAACCATATCGGCGTCACCTTTCTTTATCCACCAAAACTGTGTTATTTTCGCTCAAATGTGTCCCAAACATACTTATAAGGTTTATAGGTCATAATGGGAGCTTTGTGCGCAAAAAGCTTTCCGTGAAATTTTCGGAAAAAAAGTGACCTTATCGGCGTCACCTTTCTTTATCCACCGAAACTGTGTTGTTTTTGCTCAAATGTGTCCGAAAGATGTTTATATGGTGAATAGGTCATAACAAGAGCTTTCTGCGCAAAAAGCATTCCGTGAAATTTTCGGAAAAAAAGTAACCATATCGGCGTGAACTTTCTTTATCCACCAAAACTGTGTTATTTTCGCTCAAATGTGTCCCAAAGAAGTTTATATTGTGTATAGGTAATAATAGGAGCTTTCTGCGCCAAAAGCTTTCCTTGAAATTTTCGGACCAAAAGTGACCATATTGGCGTGACCTTTCTTTATCCACCAAAACTGTGTTGTTTTCTCTCAAATGTGTCACAAACATGTTTATATGGTGTATAGGTCATAAAAGGAGCTTTCTGCGCAAAAAGCTTTCCGTGAAATTTTCGAACCAAAAGTAACCATATCGGCGTCATCTTTCTTTATCCACCAAAACTGTGTTGTTTTCCCTCAAATGTGTCCCAAACATGTTTATATGGTGTATAGGTCATAATAGGAGCTTTTTGCGCAAAAAGCTTTCCGTGAAATTTTCGGACCAAAAGTAACCATATCGGCGTGACCTTTCTTTATCCACCAAAACTGTGGTATTTTCACTCAAATGTGTCCCAAACAAGTTTATATGGTTTATAGGTCATAATGGGAGCTTTTTGCGCCAAAAGCGTTCCTTGAAATTTTCGTACCAAAAGTGACCATATCGGCATCACCTTTCTTTATCCACCAAAACTTTGTTGATTTCTCTCAAATGTGTCCCAAAATTGTTATATGGTGTACATGTCAAAATAAGAGCTTTCTACGCAAAAAACTTTCCGTGAAATTTTCGGACCAAAAGTAACCATATCGGCATCACCTTTCTTTATCCACCAAAACTGTGTTGTTTTCGCTCAAATGTGTCCCAAAGATGTTTATATGGTGTATAGGTCATAATAGGAGCTTTCTGCTCCAAAAGCTTTCCTTGAAATTTTCGGACCAAAAGTGACCATATCGGCATCACCTTTCTTTATCCACCAAAACTTTGTTGTTTTCTCTCAAATGTGTCCCAAAATTGTTATATGGTGTACATGTCAAAATAAGAGCTTTCTGCGCAAAAAACTTTCCGTGAAATTTTCGGACCAAAAGTAACCATATCGGCGTCACCTTTCTTTATCCACCAAAACTGTGTTATTTTCGCTCAAATGTGTCCCAAACATACTTATAAGGTTTATAGGTCATAATGGGAGCTTTGTGCGCAAAAAGCTTTCCGTGAAATTTTCGGAAAAAAAGTGACCTTATCGGCGTCACCTTTCTTTATCCACCGAAACTGTGTTGTTTTTGCTCAAATGTGTCCGAAAGATGTTTATATGGTGAATAGGTCATAACAAGAGCTTTCTGCGCAAAAAGCATTCCGTGAAATTTTCGGAAAAAAAGTAACCATATCGGCGTGAACTTTCTTTATCCACCAAAACTGTGTTATTTTCGCTCAAATGTGTCCCAAAGAAGTTTATATTGTGTATAGGTAATAATAGGAGCTTTCTGCGCCAAAAGCTTTCCTTGAAATTTTCGGACCAAAAGTGACCATATTGGCGTGACCTTTCTATATCCACCAAAACTGTGTTGTTTTCTCTCAAATGTGTCACAAACATGTTTATATGGTGTATAGGTCATAAAAGGAGCTTTCTGCGCAAAAAGCTTTCCGTGAAATTTTCGAACCAAAAGTAACCATATCGGCGTCATCTTTCTTTATCCACCAAAACTGTGTTGTTTTCCCTCAAATGTGTCCCAAACATGTTTATATGGTGTATAGGTCATAATAGGAGCTTTTTGCGCAAAAAGCTTTCCGTGAAATTTTCGGACCAAAAGTAACCATATCGGCGTGACCTTTCTTTATCCACCAAAACTGTGGTATTTTCACTCAAATGTGTCCCAAACAAGTTTATATGGTTTATAGGTCATAATGGGAGCTTTTTGCGCCAAAAGCGTTCCTTGAAATTTTCGTACCAAAAGTGACCATATCGGCATCACCTTTCTTTATCCACCAAAACTTTGTTGATTTCTCTCAAATGTGTCCCAAAATTGTTATATGGTGTACATGTCAAAATAAGAGCTTTCTACGCAAAAAACTTTCCGTGAAATTTTCGGACCAAAAGTAACCATATCGGCATCACCTTTCTTTATCCACCAAAACTGTGTTATTTTCGCTCAAATGTGTCCCAAACATACTTATAAGGTTTATAGGTCATAATGGGAGCTTTGTGCGCAAAAAGCTTTCCGTGAAATTTTCGGAAAAAAGTGACTATATCGGCGTCACCTTTCTTTAACCACCAAAACTGTGTCGTTTTTGCTCAAATGTGTCCCAAAGATGTTTATATGGTGTCTAGGTCATAATAGGAGCTTTCTGCGCAAAAAGCTTTTCGTGAAATTTTCGGACCAAAAGTAACCATATCGGCGTCACCTTTCTTTATCCACCAAAACTGTGTTATTTTCCCTCAAATGTGTCCCAAACATGTTTATATGGTGTATAGGTCATAATAGGAGCTTTTTGCGCCAAAAGCGTTCCTTGAAATTTTCGTACCAAAAGTGACCATATCGGCGTCACCTTTCTTTATCCACTAAAACCGTGTTGTTTTCGTTCAAATGTGTTCCAAACATGTTTATATGGTGTATATGTCATAATAGGAGCTTTGTCTCTTCAATTTATAATAGGAGCTTTTTACGCGAAATGCTTTCCGTGTAATTTTCGGACCAAAAGTGACCATATCGGTGTCACTTTTCTTTATCCACAAAAACTGTGTTGTCTTCACTCAATGTGTCGCAAACATGTTTATATGTTTTATAGGTCATAATGGGAGCATTGTGCACGAAAAGCTTTCCGTGTAATTTTCGGACCAAAAGTGACCACATCGGCGTCACCTTTCTTTATCCACAAAACTGTGTTGTTTTCGATCAAATGTGTCCCAAACATGTTTATATGGTGTACAGGTCATAATAGGAGCTTTCTGCGCCAAAAGCTTTCCTTTAAATTTTCGGACCAAAAGTGACCATATCAGCGTTACCTTTCTTTATCCACCAAGTCTGTGTTGTTTTCGCTCAAATGTGTCGCAAACATGTTTATATGGTTTATAGGTCATAATAGGAGCATTGTCCGCGAAAAGCTTTTCGTGTAATTTTCAGACCAAAAGTGAATATCGACGTCATCTTTCTTTATCCACCACAACTGTGTTGTTTTCGCTCAAATGTGTCCAAACATGTTTATATGGTGTATAGGTCATAATAGGAGCTTTCTGTGCAAAAAGCTTTCCGAAAAATGTTCGGAACAAAAGTAACCATATCGGCGTCAACTTTCTTTATCCACCAAAACTGTGTTGTTTTCGCTCAAATGTGTCCCAAAGATGTTTATATGGTGTATAGGTAATAATAGGAGCTTTCTGCGCCAAAAGCTTTCCTTGAAATTTTCGGACCAAAAGTGACCATATTGGCGTCACCTTTCTTTATCCACCAAAACTATGTTGTTTTCTCTCAAAATGTGTCCAAACATGTTTATATGGTGTATAGGTCATAATTGGAGCTTTCTGCGCAAAAAGCTTTCCGTGATATTTTCGAACCAAAAGTAACCATATCGGCGTCACCATTCTTTATCCACCAAAACTGTTTTGTTTTCGCTCAAATGTGTGCCAAAGATGTTTATATGGTGTATAGGTCATAGTAGGAGCTTTCTGTGCCAAAAGCATTCCTTGAAATTTTCGGGCCAAAAGTGACCATATCGGCGTCATCTTTCTTTATCCACCAAAACCTTGTTGTTTTCGCTCAAATGTGTTCCAAACACGTTTTTATGGTGTATATGTCATAATAGGAGCTTTCTCTCTTCAAGTCATAATAGGAGCTTTCTACGCGAAATGCTTTCCGTGTAATTTTCGGACCAATATAAACATATCGGCGTCACTTTTCTTTATCCACCAAAACTGTGTTGTCTTCGCTCAAATGTGTCGCAAACATGTTTATATGGTTTATAGGTCATAATGGGAGCATTGTGCGCGAAAAGCTTTCCGTGTAATTTTCGGACCAAAAGTGACCATATCGGCGTCACCTTTCTTTATCCACCAAAACTGTGTTGTTTTCGCTCAAATGTGTCCCAAACATGTTTATATAGTGTATAGGTCATAATAGGAGCTTTCTGCGCAAAAAGCTTTCATTGAAATTTTCGGACCAAAAGTGACATATTGGTGTTACCTTTCTTTATCCACCAAAACTGTGTTGTTTTCGCTCAAATGTGTCGCAAACATGTTTATATGGTTTATAAGTCATAATGGGAACATTGTGCGCGAAAAGCTTTCCGTGTAATTTTCGGACAAAAAGTGACAATATCGGCGTCACCTTTCTTTATCCTCCAAAATTGTGTTGTTTTCGCTCAAATGTGTCCCAAACATGTTTATATGGTGTATAGGTCATAATAGGAGCTTTCTACGCAAAAAGCTTTCCGTGAAATTTTCGGACCAAAAGTAACCATATGGGCGTCACCTTTATTTATCCACAAAAACTGTGTTATTTTCGCTCAAATGTGTCCCAAACATGTTTATAAGGTTTATAAGTCATAATGGGAGCTTTGTGAGCGAAATGCTTTCCGTGAAATTTTCGGAACAAAAGTAACCATATCGACGTTACCTTTCTTTATCCACCAAAACTGTGTTGTTTTCCCACAAATGTGTCCCAAACATGTTTATATGGTGTATAGGTCATAATAGGAGCTTTTTGCGCAAAAAGCTTTTCTTTAAATTTTCGGACCAAAAGTGACCATATCGGCGTCACCTTTCTTTATCCACCAAAACCGTGTTGTTTTCCCTCAAATGTGTCGCAAACATGTTTACATGGTGTCTAGGTCGTAACAGGAGCTTTTTGCGCAAAAAGCTTTCCGTGAAATTTTTGGCCCAAAATTAACCTTACCGACGTCACCTTTCTTTATCCACCAAAACTGTGTTGTTTTCACTCAAATGTGTCCCAAAGATGTTTATATGGTGTATAGGTCATAATAGGATCTTTTTGCGCCGAAAGCTTTCCTTGAAATTTTCGGAACAAAAGTGACCATATAGGCGTCACCTTTCTTTATCCACAAAAACTATGTTGTTTTCTCTCAAATGTGTCCCAAACATGTTATATGGTGTATATGTCAAAATAGGAGCTTTCTGCGCAAAAAACTTTCCGTGAAATTTTCGGACCAAAAGTACCCATATCGGCGTCACCTTTCTTTATCTACCAAAACTGTGTTATTTTCGCTCAAATGTGTCCCAATCATGTTTATAAGGTTTATAGGTCATAATGGGAGCTTTGTGCGCAAAAAGCTTTCCGTGAAATTTTGGGACCAAAAGTGACCATATCGGCGTCACCTTTCTTTATCCACCAAAACTGTGTTATTTTCGCTCAAATGTTTCCCAAACATGTTTATATGGTGTATAGATCATAATAGGAGCTTTCTGCGCCAAAAGCATTCCTTGAAATTTTCGGACCAAAAGTGACCATATCGCGTCACCTTTCTTTATCCACCAAAACCGTGTTGTTTTCGCTCAAATGTGTTCCAAACATATTTATATGGTGTATATGTCATAATAGGAGCTTTCTCTCTTCAAGTCATAATAGGAGCTTTCTACGCGAAATGCTTTCCGTGTAATTTTCGGACCAAAAGTGACCATATCGGCGTCACTTTTCTTTATCCACCAAAACTGTGTTGTCTTCGCTCAAATGTGTCGCAAACATGTTTATATGGTTTATAGGTCATAATGGGAGCATTGTGCGCGAAAAGCTTTCCGTGTAATTTTCGGACCAAAAGTGACCATATCGGCGTCACCTTTCTTTATCCACCAAAACTGTGTTGTTTTCGCTCAAATGTGTCCCAAACATGTTTATATGGTGTATAGGTCATAATAGGAGCTTTCTGCGCAAAAAGCTTTTCGTGAAATTCTCGGACCAAAAGTAACCATATCGGCGTCACCTTTCTTTATCCACCAAAACTGTGTTATTTTCACTCAAATGTGTCTCAAACATGTTTATAAGGTTTATAAGTCATAATGGGAGCTTTGTGAGCGAAAAGCTTTCCGTGAAATTTTCGGAACAAAAGTAACCATATCGACGTTACCTTTCTTTATCCACCAAAACTGTGTTGTTTTCCCACAAATGTGTCCCAAACATGTTTATATGGTGTATAGGTCAGAATAGGAGCTTTCTGCGCAAAAAGATTTTCTTTAAATTTTCGGACCAAAAGTGACCATATCGGCGTCACCTTTCTTTATCCACCAAAACCGTGTTGTTTTCCCTCAAATGTGTCGCAAACATGTTTACATGGTGTCTAGGTCGTAACAGGAGCTTTTTGCGCAAAAAGCTTTCCGTGAAATTTTTGGCCCAAAATTAACCTTACCGACGTCACCTTTCTTTATCCACCAAAACTGTGTTGTTTTCACTCAAATGTGTCCCAAAGATGTTTATATGGTGTATAGGTCATAATAGGATCTTTTTGCGCCGAAAGCTTTCCTTGAAATTTTCGGAACAAAAGTGACCATATAGGCGTCACCTTTCTTTATCCACAAAAACTATGTTGTTTTCTCTCAAATGTGTCCCAAACATGTTATATGGTGTATATGTCAAAATAGGAGCTTTCTGCGCAAAAAACTTTCCGTGAAATTTTCGGACCAAAAGTACCCATATCGGCGTCACCTTTCTTTATCTACCAAAACTGTGTTATTTTCGCTCAAATGTGTCCCAATCATGTTTATAAGGTTTATAGGTCATAATGGGAGCTTTGTGCGCAAAAAGCTTTCCGTGAAATTTTCGGAAAAAAGTGACCTTATCGACGTTACCTTTCCTTATCCACCAAAACTGTGTTGTTTTCTCTCAAATGTGTCCCAAACATGTTATATGGTGTATATGTCAAAATAGGAGCTTTCTGCGCAAAAAACTTTCCGTGAAATTTTCGGACCAAAAGTACCCATATCGGCGTCACCTTTTATTTATCCACCAAAACTGTGTTATTTTCGCTCAAATATTTTCCAAACATGTTTATAAGGTTTATAGGTCATAATGGGAGCTTTCTGCGCAAAAGGCTTTCCTTTAAATTTTGGGACCAAAAGTGACCATATCGGCGTCACCTTTCTTTATCCACCAAAACTGTGTTATTTTCGCTCAAATGTTTCCCAAACATGTTTATATGGTGTATAGATCATAATAGGAGCTTTCTGCGCCAAAAGCATTCCTTGAAATTTTCGGACCAAAAGTGACCATATCGCGTCACCTTTCTTTATCCACCAAAACCGTGTTGTTTTCGCTCAAATGTGTTCCAAACATATTTATATGGTGTATATGTCATAATAGGAGCTTTCTCTCTTCAAGTCATAATAGGAGCTTTCTACGCGAAATGCTTTCCGTGTAATTTTCGGACCAAAAGTGACCATATCGGCGTCACTTTTCTTTATCCACCAAAACTGTGTTGTCTTCGCTCAAATGTGTCGCAAACATGTTTATATGGTTTATAGGTCATAATGGGAGCATTGTGCGCGAAAAGCTTTCCGTGTAATTTTCGGACCAAAAGTGACCATATCGGCGTCACCTTTCTTTATCCACCAAAACTGTGTTGTTTTCGCTCAAATGTGTCCCAAACATGTTTATATGGTGTATAGGTCATAATAGGAGCTTTCTGCGCAAAAAGCTTTTCGTGAAATTCTCGGACCAAAAGTAACCATATCGGCGTCACCTTTCTTTATCCACCAAAACTGTGTTATTTTCACTCAAATGTGTCTCAAACATGTTTATAAGGTTTATAAGTCATAATGGGAGCTTTGTGAGCGAAAAGCTTTCCGTGAAATTTTCGGAACAAAAGTAACCATATCGACGTTACCTTTCTTTATCCACCAAAACTGTGTTGTTTTCCCACAAATGTGTCCCAACCATGTTTATATGGTGTATAGGTCATAATAGGAGCTTTCTGCGCAAAAAGATTTTCTTTAAATTTTCGGACCAAAAGTGACCATATCGGCGTCACCTTTCTTTATCCACCAAAACCGTGTTGTTTTCCCTCAAATGTGTCGCAAACATGTTTACATGGTGTCTAGGTCGTAACAGGAGCTTTTTGCGCAAAAAGCTTTCCGTGAAATTTTTGGCCCAAAATTAACCTTACCGACGTCACCTTTCTTTATCCACCAAAACTGTGTTGTTTTCACTCAAATGTGTCCCAAAGATGTTTATATGGTGTATAGGTCATAATAGGATCTTTTTGCGCCGAAAGCTTTCCTTGAAATTTTCGGAACAAAAGTGACCATATAGGCGTCACCTTTCTTTATCCACAAAAACTATGTTGTTTTCTCTCAAATGTGTCCCAAACATGTTATATGGTGTATATGTCAAAATAGGAGCTTTCTGCGCAAAAAACTTTCCGTGAAATTTTCGGACCAAAAGTACCCATATCGGCGTCACCTTTCTTTATCTACCAAAACTGTGTTATTTTCGCTCAAATGTGTCCCAATCATGTTTATAAGGTTTATAGGTCATAATGGGAGCTTTGTGCGCAAAAAGCTTTCCGTGAAATTTTCGGAAAAAAGTGACCTTATCGACGTTACCTTTCCTTATCCACCAAAACTGTGTTGTTTTCTCTCAAATGTGTCCCAAACATGTTATATGGTGTATATGTCAAAATAGGAGCTTTCTGCGCAAAAAACTTTCCGTGAAATTTTCGGACCAAAAGTACCCATATCGGCGTCACCTTTTATTTATCCACCAAAACTGTGTTATTTTCGCTCAAATATTTTCCAAACATGTTTATAAGGTTTATAGGTCATAATGGGAGCTTTCTGCGCAAAAGGCTTTCCTTTAAATTTTGGGACCAAAAGTGACCATATCGGCGTCACCTTTCTTTATCCACCAAAACTGTGTTATTTTCGCTCAAATGTTTCCCAAACATGTTTATATGGTGTATAGATCATAATAGGAGCTTTCTGCGCCAAAAGCATTCCTTGAAATTTTCGGACCAAAAGTGACCATATCGCGTCACCTTTCTTTATCCACCAAAACCGTGTTGTTTTCGCTCAAATGTGTTCCAAACATATTTATATGGTGTATATGTCATAATAGGAGCTTTCTCTCTTCAAGTCATAATAGGAGCTTTCTACGCGAAATGCTTTCCGTGTAATTTTCGGACCAAAAGTGACCATATCGGCGTCACTTTTCTTTATCCACCAAAACTGTGTTGTCTTCGCTCAAATGTGTCGCAAACATGTTTATATGGTTTATAGGTCATAATGGGAGCATTGTGCGCGAAAAGCTTTCCGTGTAATTTTCGGACCAAAAGTGACCATATCGGCGTCACCTTTCTTTATCCACCAAAACTGTGTTGTTTTCGCTCAAATGTGTCCCAAACATGTTTATATGGTGTATAGGTCATAATAGGAGCTTTCTGCGCAAAAAGCTTTTCGTGAAATTCTCGGACCAAAAGTAACCATATCGGCGTCACCTTTCTTTATCCACCAAAACTGTGTTATTTTCACTCAAATGTGTCTCAAACATGTTTATAAGGTTTATAAGTCATAATGGGAGCTTTGTGAGCGAAAAGCTTTCCGTGAAATTTTTGGAACAAAAGTAACCATATCAGCGTTACCTTTCTTTATCCACCAAAATTGTGTTGTTTTCCCATAAATGTGTCCCAAACATGTTTATATGGTGTATAGGTCATAATAGGTGCTTTCTGCGCAAAAAGATTTCCTTTAAATTTTCGGACCAAAAGTGACCATATCGGCGTCACCTTGCTTTATCCACCAAAACTGTGTTGTTTTCCCTCAAATGTGTCGCAAACATGTTTATATGGTGTCTAGGTAATAATAAGAGCTTTCTGCGCAAAAAGCTTTCCGTGAAATTTTTGGACCAAAATTAACCATACCAACGTCACCTTTCTTTATACACCAAAACTGTGTTATTTTCGCTCAAATGTGTCCAAACATGTTTATATGGAGTATAGGTCATAATAGGAGCTTTCTGCGCAAAAATCTTTCTGTGAAATTTTCGGAACAAAAGCAACCATATCGGCGTCAACTTTCTTTATCCACCAAAACTTTGTTGTTTTCGCTCAAATGTGTTCCAAAGATGTTTATATGGTGTATAGGTAATAATAGGAGCTTTCTGCGCCAATAGCTTTCCTTGAAATTTTCGGACCAAAAGTGACCATATCGGCGTCACCTTTCTTTATCCATCAAAACTGTGTTGTTTTCTCTCAAATGTGTCCCAAAGATATTTATATGGTTTATAGGTCATAATAGGAGCTTTCTGTGCCAAAAGCTTTCCTTGAAAGTTTCGGACCAAAAGTGATCATATCGGCGTCACCTTTCTTTATCCACCAAAACTGTGTTGTTTTCTCTCAAATGTGTCCCAAACATGTTTATATGGTGTATAGGTCATAATAGGAGCTTTTTGCGCAAAAATCTTTCCGTGAAATTTTCGGACCAAAAGTTCCCATATCGGCGTCACCTTTCTTTATCCATCAAAATTGTGGTGTCTTCGCTCAAATGTGTCCAAAGATGTTTACATGGTGTATAGGTCATAATGGGAGCATTGTGCGCGAAAAGCTTTCCGTGTAATTTTCGGACCAAAAGTGACCATATCGGCGTCACCTTTCTTTATCCACCAAAACTGTGTTGTTTTCGCTCAAATGTGTCCCAAACATGTTTATATGGTGTATATGTCAAAATAAGAGCTTTCGGCGCAAAAAACTTTCCGTGAAATTCTCGGACCAAAAGTAATCATATCGGTGTCACCTTTCTTTATCCACCAAAACTGTGTTATTTTCGCTCAAATGTGTCTCAAACATGTTTATAAGGTTTATAGGTCATAATGGGAGCTTTGTGAGCGAAAAGCTTTCCGTGAAATTTTTGGAACAAAAGTAACCATATCAGCGTTACCTTTCTTTATCCACCAAAACTGTGTTGTTTTCCCAAAAATGTGTCCCAAACATGTTTATATGGTGTATAGGTCATAATAGGAGCTTTCTGCGCAAAAAGATTTCCTTTAAATTTTCGGACCAAAAGTGACCATATCGGCGTCACCTTGCTTTATCCACCAAAACTGTGTTGTTTTCCCTCAAATGTGTCACAAACATGTTTATATGGTGTCTAGGTCATAATAAGAGCTTTCTGCGCAAAAAGCTTTCCGTGAAATTTTTGGACCAAAATTAACCATACCAACGTCACCTTTCTTTATCCACCAAAACTGTGTTATTTTCGCTCAAATGTGTCCAAACATGTTTATATGGAGTATAGGTCATAATAGGAGCTTTCTGCGCAAAAATCTTTCTGTGAAATTTTCGGAACAAAAGCAACCATATCGGCGTCAACTTTCTTTATCCACCAAAACTTTGTTGTTTTCGCTCAAATGTGTTCCAAAGATGTTTATATGGTGTATAGGTAATAATAGGAGCTTTCTGCGCCAATAGCTTTCCTTGAAAGTTTCGGACCAAAAGTGATCATATCGGCGTCACCTTTCTTTATCCACCAAAACTGTGTTGTTTTCTCTCAAATGTGTCCCAAACATGTTTATATGGTGTATAGGTCATAATAGGAGCTTTTTGCGCAAAAATCTTTCCGTGAAATTTTCGGACCAAAAGTTACCATATCGGCGTCACCTTTCTTTATCCATCAAAATTGTGTTGTCTTCGCTCAAATGTGTCCAAAGATGTTTACATGGTGTATAGGTCATAATGGGAGCATTGTGCGCGAAAAGCTTTCCGTGTAATTTTCGGACCAAAAGTGACCATATCGGCGTCACCTTTCTTTATCCACCAAAACTGTGTTGTTTTCGCTCAAATGTGTCCCAAACATGTTTATATGGTGTATATGTCAAAATAGGAGCTTTCGGCGCAAAAAACTTTCCGTGAAATTCTCGGACCAAAAGTAATCATATCGGTGTCACCTTTCTTTATCCACCAAAACTGTGTTATTTTCGCTCAAATGTGTCTCAAACATGTTTATAAGGTTTATAGGTCATAATGGGAGCTTTGTGAGCGAAAAGCTTTCCGTGAAAATTTTGGAACAAAAGTAACCATATCAGCGTTACCTTTCTTTATCCACCAAAACTCTGTTGTTTTCCCACAAATGTGTCCCAAACATGTTTATATGGTGTATAGGTCATAATAGGAGCTTTCTGCGCAAAAAGATTTCCTTTAAATTTTCGGACCAAAAGTGACCATATCGGCGTCACCTTGCTTTATCCACCAAAACTGTGTTGTTTTCCCTCAAATGTGTCACAAACATGTTTATATGGTGTCTAGGTCATAATAAGAGCTTTCTGCGCAAAAAGCTTTCCGTGAAATTTTTGGACCAAAATTAACCATACCAACGTCACCTTTCTTTATCCACCAAAACTGTGTTATTTTCGCTCAAATGTGTCCAAACATGTTTATATGGAGTATAGGTCATAATAGGAGCTTTCTGCGCAAAAATCTTTCTGTGAAATTTTCGGAACAAAAGCAACCATATCGGCGTCAACTTTCTTTATCCACCAAAACTTTGTTGTTTTCGCTCAAATGTGTTCCAAAGATGTTTATATGGTGTATAGGTAATAATAGGAGCTTTCTGCGCCAATAGCTTTCCTTGAAATTTTCGGACCAAAAGTGACCATATCGGCGTCACCTTTCTTTATCCATCAAAACTGTGTTGTTTTCTCTCAAATGTGTCCCAAAGATATTTATATGGTTTATAGGTCATAATAGGAGCTTTCTGTGCCAAAAGCTTTCCTTGAAAGTTTCGGACCAAAAGTGATCATATCGGCGTCACCTTTCTTTATCCACCAAAACTGTGTTGTTTTCTCTCAAATGTGTCCCAAACATGTTTATATGGTGTATAGGTCATAATAGGAGCTTTTTGCGCAAAAATCTTTCCGTGAAATTTTCGGACCAAAAGTTACCATATCGGCGTCACCTTTCTTTATCCATCAAAATTGTGTTGTCTTCGCTCAAATGTGTCCAAAGATGTTTACATGGTGTATAGGTCATAATGGGAGCATTGTGCGCGAAAAGCTTTCCGTGTAATTTTCGGACCAAAAGTGACCATATCGGCGTCACCTTTCTTTATCCACCAAAACTGTGTTGTTTTCGCTCAAATGTGTCCCAAACATGTTTATATGGTGTATATGTCAAAATAGGAGCTTTCGGCGCAAAAAACTTTCCGTGAAATTCTCGGACCAAAAGTAATCATATCGGTGTCACCTTTCTTTATCCACCAAAATTGTGTTATTTTCGCTCAAATGTGTCTCAAACATGTTTATAAGGTTTATAGGTCATAATGGGAGCTTTGTGAGCGAAAAGCTTTCCGTGAAAATTTTGGAACAAAAGTAACCATATCAGCGTTACCTTTCTTTATCCACCAAAACTCTGTTGTTTTCCCACAAATGTGTCCCAAAGATGTTTATATGGTGTATAGGTCATAATAGGAGCTTTCTGCGCAAAAAGATTTCCTTTAAATTTTCGGACCAAAAGTGACCATATCGGCGTCACCTTGCTTTATCCACCAAAACTGTGTTGTTTTCCCTCAAATGTGTCACAAACATGTTTATATGGTGTCTAGGTCATAATAAGAGCTTTCTGCGCAAAAAGCTTTCCGTGAAATTTTTGGACCAAAATTAACCATACCAACGTCACCTTTCTTTATCCACCAAAACTGTGTTATTTTCGCTCAAATGTGTCCAAACATGTTTATATGGAGTATAGGTCATAATAGGAGCTTTCTGCGCAAAAATCTTTCTGTGAAATTTTCGGAACAAAAGCAACCATATCGGCGTCAACTTTCTTTATCCACCAAAACTTTGTTGTTTTCGCTCAAATGTGTTCCAAAGATGTTTATATGGTGTATAGGTAATAATAGGAGCTTTCTGCGCCAATAGCTTTCCTTGAAATTTTCGGACCAAAAGTGACCATATTGGCGTCACCTTTCTTTATCCATCAAAACTGTGTTGGTTTCTCTCAAATGTGTCCCAAAGATATTTATATGGTTTATAGGTCATAATAGGAGCTTTCTGTGCCAAAAGCTTTCCTTGAAAGTTTCGGACCAAAAGTGATCATATCGGCGTCACCTTTCTTTATCCACCAAAACTGTGTTGTTTTCTCTCAAATGTGTCCCAAACATGTTTATATGGTGTATAGGTCATAATAGGAGCTTTTTGCGCAAAAATCTTTCCGTGAAATTTTCGGACCAAAAGTTACCATATCGGCGTCACCTTTCTTTATCCATCAAAACTGTGTTGTTTTCGCTCAAATGTGTCCAAAGATGTTTACATGGTGTATAGGTCATAATAGGAGCTTTCTGCGCCAAAAGCTTTCCTTGAAATTTTCGGACCAAAAGTGACCATATCGGCGTCACCTTTCTTTATCCACCAAAACTGTGTTTTTTTTTTTCAAATGTGTCTTAAACATGTTATATGGTGTATATGTCAAAATAAGAGCTTTCGGCGCAAAAAACTTTCCGTGAAATTTTCGGACCAAAAGTAATCATATCGGTGTCAACTTTCTTTATCCACCAAAACTGTGTTATTTTCGCTCAAATGTGTCCCAAACAAGTTTATAAGGTTTATAGGTCATAATGGGAGCTTTGTGCGCGAAAAGCTTTCCGTGAAATTTTCGGAAAAAAAGTGACCTTATCGGCGTTACCTTTCTTTATCCACCAAAACTGTGTTGTTTTCCCTCAAATGTGTCCCAAACATGTTTATATGGTGTATAGGTCATAATAGCAGCTTTCTGCGCAAAAGGCTTTCCTTTAAATTTTCGGAACAAAAGTGACCATATTGGCGTCACCTTTCTTTATCCACCAAAACTGTGTTGTTTTCGCTCAAATGTGTCGCAATTAAACATGTTTATAAGGTTTATAGGTCATAATGGGAGTATTGTGCGCGAAAAGCTTTTCGTGTAATTTTCGAACCAAAAGTGACCATCTCGGCGTCACCTTTCTTTATCCACCAAAACTGTGTTGTTTTCGCTCAAATTTGTCCCAAAGATGTTTATATGGTGTATAGGTCATAATAGGAGCTTTCTGCGCAAAAAGATTTCCTTTAAATTTTCGGACCAAAAGTGACCATATCGGCGTCACCTTGCTTTATCCACCAAAACTGTGTTGTTTTCCCTCAAATGTGTCACAAACATGTTTATATGGTGTCTAGGTCATAATAAGAGCTTTCTGCGCAAAAAGCTTTCCGTGAAATTTTTGGACCAAAATTAACCATACCAACGTCACCTTTCTTTATCCACCAAAACTGTGTTATTTTCGCTCAAATGTGTCCAAACATGTTTATATGGAGTATAGGTCATAATAGGAGCTTTCTGCGCAAAAATCTTTCTGTGAAATTTTCGGAACAAAAGCAACCATATCGGCGTCAACTTTCTTTATCCACCAAAACTTTGTTGTTTTCGCTCAAATGTGTTCCAAAGATGTTTATATGGTGTATAGGTAATAATAGGAGCTTTCTGCGCCAATAGCTTTCCTTGAAATTTTCGGACCAAAAGTGACCATATTGGCGTCACCTTTCTTTATCCATCAAAACTGTGTTGGTTTCTCTCAAATGTGTCCCAAAGATATTTATATGGTTTATAGGTCATAATAGGAGCTTTCTGTGCCAAAAGCTTTCCTTGAAAGTTTCGGACCAAAAGTGATCATATCGGCGTCACCTTTCTTTATCCACCAAAACTGTGTTGTTTTCTCTCAAATGTGTCCCAAACATGTTTATATGGTGTATAGGTCATAATAGGAGCTTTTTGCGCAAAAATCTTTCCGTGAAATTTTCGGACCAAAAGTTACCATATCGGCGTCACCTTTCTTTATCCATCAAAACTGTGTTGTTTTCGCTCAAATGTGTCCAAAGATGTTTACATGGTGTATAGGTCATAATAGGAGCTTTCTGCGCCAAAAGCTTTCCTTGAAATTTTCGGACCAAAAGTGACCATATCGGCGTCACCTTTCTTTATCCACCAAAACTGTGTTTTTTTTTTTCAAATGTGTCTTAAACATGTTATATGGTGTATATGTCAAAATAAGAGCTTTCGGCGCAAAAAACTTTCCGTGAAATTTTCGGACCAAAAGTAATCATATCGGTGTCAACTTTCTTTATCCACCAAAACTGTGTTATTTTCGCTCAAATGTGTCCCAAACAAGTTTATAAGGTTTATAGGTCATAATGGGAGCTTTGTGCGCGAAAAGCTTTCCGTGAAATTTTCGGAAAAAAAGTGACCTTATCGGCGTTACCTTTCTTTATCCACCAAAACTGTGTTGTTTTCCCTCAAATGTGTCCCAAACATGTTTATATGGTGTATAGGTCATAATAGCAGCTTTCTGCGCAAAAGGCTTTCCTTTAAATTTTCGGAACAAAAGTGACCATATTGGCGTCACCTTTCTTTATCCACCAAAACTGTGTTGTTTTCGCTCAAATGTGTCGCAATTAAACATGTTTATAAGGTTTATAGGTCATAATGGGAGTATTGTGCGCGAAAAGCTTTTCGTGTAATTTTCGAACCAAAAGTGACCATCTCGGCGTCACCTTTCTTTATCCACCAAAACTGTGTTGTTTTCGCTCAAATTTGTCCCAAAGATGTTTATATGGTGTATAGGTCATAATAGGAGCTTTCTGCGCCAAAAGCTTTCCTTGAAATTTTCGGACCAAAAGTGACCATATCGGCGTCACCTTTCTTTATAGACCAAAACTGTATTGTTTTCTCTCAAATGTGTACCAAACATGTTTATATGTTGTATAGGTCATAATAGGAACTTTCTGCGCAAAAAGATTTCCGTGAAATTTCCGGACCAAAAGTAACCATATCGGCGTCACCTTTCTTTATCCATCAAAACTGTGTTGTTTTCGCTCAAATGTGTCCCAAAGATGTTTATATGGTGTATAGGTCATAATAGGAGCTTTCTGCGCCAAAAGCTTTCTGTAAAAGTTTCTGAAAAAAAAAGTGACCTTATCGGCGTTACCTTTCTTTATCCAACAAAACTGTGTTGTTTTCCCTTAAATGTGTCCCAAACATGTTTATATGGTGTCTAGGTCATAATAGGAGCTTTCTGCGCAAAAAGCTTTCCGTTAAATTTTTGGACCAAAAGTAACCATACCGGCGTCACCTTTCTTCATTCACCAAAACTGTGTTATTTTCGCTCAGATGTGTCCCAAACATGTTTATATGGTGTATAGGTCATAATAGGAGCTTCCTGCGCCAAAAGCATTCCTTGAAATTTTCGGACCAAAAGTGACTATATCGGCGTCACCTTTCTTTATCCACCAAAACCGTGTTGTTTTCGCTCAAATTTGTTCCAAACATGTTTATATGGTGTATAGGTCATAATAGAAGCTTTCTCTCTTCAAGTCATAATAGGAGCTTTCTACTCGAAATGCTTTCCGTGTAATTTTCGGACCAAAAGTCACCATATCGGCGTCACTTTTCTTTATCCACCAAAACTGTTTTGTTTTCGCTCAAATATGTCGTAAACATGTTTATATGGTTTATAGGTCATAATGGGAGCATTGTGCGCGAAAAGCTTTCTGTGTAATTTTCGGACCAAAAGTGACCATATCGGCGTCACCTTTCTTTATCCACCAAAACTGTGTTGTTTTCGCTCAAATATGTCCCAAACATGTTTATATGGTGTATAGGTCATAATAGGAACTTTCTGCGAAAAAAGCTTTCCCTGAAATTTTCGGACCAAAAGTGACCATATCGGCGTCACCTTTCTTTATAGACCAAAACTGTATTGTTTTCTCTCAAATGTGTACCAAACATGTTTATATGTTGTATAGGTCATAATAGGAACTTTCTGCGCAAAAAGATTTCCGTGAAATTTCCGGACCAAAAGTAACCATATCGGCGTCACCTTTCTTTATCCATCAAAACTGTGTTGTTTTCGCTCAAATGTGTCCCAAAGATGTTTATATGGTGTATAGGTCATAATAGGAGCTTTCTGCGCCAAAAGCTTTCTGTAAAAGTTTCTGAAAAAAAAAGTGACCTTATCGGCGTTACCTTTCTTTATCCAACAAAACTGTGTTGTTTTCCCTTAAATGTGTCCCAAACATGTTTATATGGTGTCTAGGTCATAATAGGAGCTTTCTGCGCAAAAAGCTTTCCGTTAAATTTTTGGACCAAAAGTAACCATACCGGCGTCACCTTTCTTCATTCACCAAAACTGTGTTATTTTCGCTCAGATGTGTCCCAAACATGTTTATATGGTGTATAGGTCATAATAGGAGCTTCCTGCGCCAAAAGCATTCCTTGAAATTTTCGGACCAAAAGTGACTATATCGGCGTCACCTTTCTTTATCCACCAAAACCGTGTTGTTTTCGCTCAAATTTGTTCCAAACATGTTTATATGGTGTATAGGTCATAATAGAAGCTTTCTCTCTTCAAGTCATAATAGGAGCTTTCTACTCGAAATGCTTTCCGTGTAATTTTCGGACCAAAAGTCACCATATCGGCGTCACTTTTCTTTATCCACCAAAACTGTTTTGTTTTCGCTCAAATATGTCGTAAACATGTTTATATGGTTTATAGGTCATAATGGGAGCATTGTGCGCGAAAAGCTTTCTGTGTAATTTTCGGACCAAAAGTGACCATATCGGCGTCACCTTTCTTTATCCACCAAAACTGTGTTGTTTTCGCTCAAATATGTCCCAAACATGTTTATATGGTGTATAGGTCATAATAGGAACTTTCTGCGAAAAAAGCTTTCCCTGAAATTTTCGGACCAAAAGTGACATATCGGCGTCACATTTTTTTATCCACCAAAACTGTGTTGTTTTCGCTCAAATGTGTCGCAAACATGTTTATATGGTTTATAGGTCATAATGGGAGCATTGTGCGCGAAAAGCTTTCCGTGTAATTTTCGGACAAAAAGTGACCATATCGGCGTCACCTTTCTTTATCCACCAAAACTGTGTTGTTTTCTCTCAAATGTGTCCCAAACATGTTATATGGTGTATATGTCAAAATAGGAGCTTTCTGCGCAAAAAACTTTCTGTGAAATTTTCGGACCAAAAGTAACCATATCGGCGTCACCTTTCTTTATCCACAAAAACTGTGTTATTTTCGCTCAAATGTGTCCCAAACGTGTTTATAAGGTTTATAGGTCATAATGGGAGCTTTGTGCGCGAAAAGCTTTACGTGAAATTTTCGGAAAAAAAAGTGACCTTATCGGCGTTACCTTTCTTTATCCACCAAAGCTGTGTTGTTTTCCCTCAAATGTGTCCCAAACATGTTTATATGGTGTATAGGTCATAATAGGAGCTTTCTGCGCAAAAAGCTTTCCGTGAAATTTTCAGACCAAAAGTAACCATATCGGCATCACCTTTCTTTATCCACCAAAACTGTGTTAATTTCGCTCAAATGCGTCCGAAACATGATTATAAGATTTATAGGTCATTATGGGAGCTTTGTGCGTGAAAAGCTTTCCGTGAAATTTTCGGAAAAAAGTGACCATATCGGCGTTAACTTTTTTTATCCACCCAAACTGTGTTGTTTTCCCTCAAATGTGTCTCAAACATGTTTATATGGTGTATAGGTCATAATAAGAGCTTTCTGCGCAAAAGGCTTTCCTTTAAATTTTCGGACCAAAAGTGACCATATCTGCGTCACCTTTCTTTATCCACCAAAACTGTGTTGTTTTCGCTCAAATGTGTCCCAAACATGTTATATGGTGTATAGGTCATAATAGGAGCTTTCTGCGCAAAAAACTTTCCGTGAATTTTTCGGACCAAAAGTAACCACATCGGCGTCACCTTTCTTTATTGACCAAAACTGTGTTATTTTCGCTCAAATGTGTCCCAAACATGATTATAAGGTTTATAGGTCATAATGTGAGCTTTGTGCGCGAAAAGCTTTCCGTAAAATTTTTTGAAAAAAAAGTGACCTTATCGGCGTTACCTTTCTTTATCCACCAAAACTGTGTTGCTTTCCCTTAAATGTGTCCCAAACATGTTTATATGGTATCTAGGTCATAATAGGAGCTTTCTGCGCAAAAAGCTTTCCGTTAAATTTTTGGCCCAAAAGTAACCATACCGGCGTCACCTTTCTTTATCTACCAAAACTGTGTTATTTTCGCTCAGATGTGTCCCAAACATGTTTATATGGTGTATAGGTCATAATAGGAGCTTTTTGCGCCAAAAGCATCCTTGAAATTTTCGGACCAAAAGTGACCATATCGGCGTCACCTTTCTTTATCCACCAAAACCGTGTTGTTTTCGCTCAAATTTGTTCCAAACATGTTTATATGGTGTATAGGTCATAATAGGAGCTTTCTCTCTTCAAGTCATAATAGGAGCTTTCTACTCGAAATGCTTTCCGTGTAATTTTCGGACCAAAAGTCACCATATCGGCGTCACTTTTCTTTATCCACTAAAACTGTTTTGTTTTCGCTCAAATGTGTCGCAAACGTGTTTATATGGTTTATAGGTCATAATGGGAGCATTGTGCGCGAAAAGCTTTCGGTGTAATTTTCGGACAAAAAGTGACCATATCGGCGTCACCTTTCTTTATCCACCAAAACTGTGTTGTTTTCGCTCAAATGTGGCCCAAACATGTAAATATGGTGTATAGGTCATAATAGGAGCTTTCTGCGCAAAAAGCTTTCCGTGAAATTTTCGGACCAAAAGTAACCATATCGGCGTCACCTTTCTTTATCCGTCAAAACTGTGTTATTTTCGCTCAAATGTGTCCCACACATGTTTATAAGGTTTATAGGTCATAATGGGAGCTTTGTGAGCGAAAAGCTTTCCGTGAAATTTTCGGAACAAAAGTAACCATATCGGCGTTACCTTTCTTTATCCACCAAAACTGTGTTGTTTTCCCAAAAATGTGTCCCAAACATGTTTATATGGTGTATAGGTCATAATAGGAGCTTTCTGCGCAAAAAGCTTTCCGTGAAATTTTCAGACCAAAAGTAACCATATCGGCATCACCTTTCTTTATCCACCAAAACTGTGTTAATTTCGCTCAAATGCGTCCCAAACATGATTATAAGATTTATAGGTCATTATGGGAGCTTTGTGCGTGAAAAGCTTTCCGTGAAATTTTCGGAAAAAAGTGACCATATCGGCGTTAACTTTTTTTATCCACCCAAACTGTGTTGTTTTCCCTCAAATGTGTCTCAAACATGTTTATATGGTGTATAGGTCATAATAAGAGCTTTCTGCGCAAAAGGCTTTCCTTTAAATTTTCGGACCAAAAGTGACCATATCTGCGTCACCTTTCTTTATCCACCAAAACTGTGTTGTTTTCGCTCAAATGTGTCCCAAACATGTTATATGGTGTATAGGTCATAATAGGAGCTTTCTGCGCAAAAAACTTTCCGTGAATTTTTCGGACCAAAAGTAACCACATCGGCGTCACCTTTCTTTATTGACCAAAACTGTGTTATTTTCGCTCAAATGTGTCCCAAACATGATTATAAGGTTTATAGGTCATAATGTGAGCTTTGTGCGCGAAAAGCTTTCCGTAAAATTTTTTGAAAAAAAAGTGACCTTATCGGCGTTACCTTTCTTTATCCACCAAAACTGTGTTGCTTTCCCTTAAATGTGTCCCAAACATGTTTATATGGTATCTAGGTCATAATAGGAGCTTTCTGCGCAAAAAGCTTTCCGTTAAATTTTTGGCCCAAAAGTAACCATACCGGCGTCACCTTTCTTTATCTACCAAAACTGTGTTATTTTCGCTCAGATGTGTCCCAAACATGTTTATATGGTGTATAGGTCATAATAGGAGCTTTTTGCGCCAAAAGCATCCTTGAAATTTTCGGACCAAAAGTGACCATATCGGCGTCACCTTTCTTTATCCACCAAAACCGTGTTGTTTTCGCTCAAATTTGTTCCAAACATGTTTATATGGTGTATAGGTCATAATAGGAGCTTTCTCTCTTCAAGTCATAATAGGAGCTTTCTACTCGAAATGCTTTCCGTGTAATTTTCGGACCAAAAGTCACCATATCGGCGTCACTTTTCTTTATCCACTAAAACTGTTTTGTTTTCGCTCAAATGTGTCGCAAACGTGTTTATATGGTTTATAGGTCATAATGGGAGCATTGTGCGCGAAAAGCTTTCGGTGTAATTTTCGGACAAAAAGTGACCATATCGGCGTCACCTTTCTTTATCCACCAAAACTGTGTTGTTTTCGCTCAAATGTGGCCCAAACATGTAAATATGGTGTATAGGTCATAATAGGAGCTTTCTGCGCAAAAAGCTTTCCGTGAAATTTTCGGACCAAAAGTAACCATATCGGCGTCACCTTTCTTTATCCATCAAAACTGTGTTATTTTCGCTCAAATGTGTCCCACACATGTTTATAAGGTTTATAGGTCATAATGGGAGCTTTGTGAGCGAAAAGCTTTCCGTGAAATTTTCGGAACAAAAGTAACCATATCGGCGTTACCTTTCTTTATCCACCAAAACTGTGTTGTTTTCCCAAAAATGTGTCCCAAACATGTTTATATGGTGTATAGGTCATAATAGGAGCTTTCTGCGAAAAAACCTTTCCTTTAAATTTTCGGACCAAAAGTGACCATATCGGCGTCTCCTTTCTTTATCCACCAAAACTGTGTTGTTTTCCCTCAGATGTGTCCCAAACATGTTGATATGGTATCTAGGTCATAATAGGAGCTTTCTGCGCAAAAAGCTTTCCGTGAAATTTTTGGCCCAAAAGTAACCATACCAACGTCACCTTTCTTTATCCACCAAAACTGTGTTATTTTCGCTCAAATGTGTCCAAACATGTTTATATGGTGTATAGATCATAATAGAAGCTTTCTGTGTAAAAAGCTTTCCGTGAAATTTTCAGAACAAAAGTAACCATATCGGCGTCAACTTTCTTTATCCACCAAAACTGTGTAGTTTTCGCTCAAATGTGTCCCAAAGATGTTTATATGGTGTATAGGTAATAATAGGAGCTTTCTGCGCCAAAAGCTTTCCTTGAAATATTCGGATCAAAAGTGACCATATCGGCGTCACCTTTCTTTATCCACCAAAACTGTGTTGTTTTCTCTCAAATGTGTCCCAAACATGTTTATATGGTGTATAGGTCATAATAGGAGCTTTCTGCGCAAAAGGCTTTCCTTTAAATTTTCGGACCAAAAGTGACCATATCGGCGTCACCTTTCTTTATCCACCAAAACTGTGTTGTTTTCGCTCAAATGTTTCTCAATTAAACATGTTTATAAGGTTTATAGGTCATAATGGGAGCATTGTGCGCGAAAAGCTTTCCGTGTAATTTTCGAACCAAAAGTGACCATCTTGGCGTCACCTTTCTTTATCCACCAAAATTGTGTTGTTTTCGCTCAAATGTGTCCCAAAGATGTTTATATGGTGTATAGGTACTAATAGGAGCTTTCTGCGCCAAAAGCTTTCCTTGAAATTTTCGGACCAAAAGTGACCATATCGGCGTCACCTTTCTTTATCCACCAAAACTGTATTGTTTTCTCTCAAATGTGTCCCAAACATGTTTATATGTTGTATAGGTCATAATAGGAGCTTTCTGCGCAAAAAGATTTCCGTGAAATTTTCGGACCAAAAGTAACCATATCGGCATCACTTTCTTTATCCACCAAAACTGTGTTATTTTCGCTCAAATGTGTCCCAAACATGTTTATAAGGTTTATAGGTCATAATGTGAGCTTGGTGCGCGAAAAGCTTTCCGTGAAATTTTCGGAAAAAAAGTGACCATATCGTTGTTAACTTTTTTTATCCACCCAAACTGTGTTGTTTTCCCTCAAATGTGTCTCAAACATGTTTATATGGTGTATAGGTCATAATAGGAGCTTTCTGCGCAAAAGGCTTTCCTTTAAATTTTCGGACCAAAAGTGACCATATATGCGTCACCTTTCTTTATCCACCAAAACTGTGTTGTTTTCGCTCAAATGTGTCCCAAACATGTTTTATGGTGTATAGGTCATAATAGGAGCTTTCTACGCAAAAAACTTTCCGTGAATTTTTTGGACCAAAAGTAACCACATCAGCGTCACCTTTCTTTATCCACCAAAACTGTGTTATTTTCGCTCAAATGTGTCCCAAACATGATTATAAGGTTTATAGGTCATAATGGGAGCTTTGTGCGCGAAAAACTTTCCGTAAAATTTTCTGAAAAAAAAAGTGACCTTATCGGCGTTACCTTCCTTTATCCACCAAAACTGTGTTGTTTTCCCTTAAATGTGTCCCAAACATGTTTATATGGTATCTAGGTCATAATAGGAGCTTTCTGCGCAAAAAGCTTTCCGTTAAATTTTTGGCCCAAAAGTAAACATACCGGCGTCACCTTTCTTTATCTACCAAAACTGTGTTATTTTCGCTCAGCTGTGTCCCAAACATGTTTATATGGTGTATAGGTCATAATAGGAGCTTTCTCTCTTCATGTCATAATAGGAGCTTTCTACTCGAAATGCTTTCCGTGTAATTTTCGGACCAAAAGTCACCATATCGGCGTCACTTTTCTTTATCCACTAAAACTGTTTTGTTTTCGCTCAAATGTGTCGCAAACGTGTTTATAAGGTTTATAGGTCATAATGGGAGCATTGTGCGCGAAAAGCTTTCCGTGTAATTTTCGGACAAAAAGTGACCATATCGGCGTCACCTTTCTTTATCCACCAAAACTGTGTTGTTTTCGCTCAAATGTGGCCCAAACATGTAAATATGGTGTATAGGTCATAATAGGAGCTTTCTGCGCAAAAAGCTTTCCGTGAAATTTTCGGACCAAAAGTAACCATATCGGCGTCACCTTTCTTTATCCACCAAAACTGTGTTATTTTCGCTCAAATGTGTCCCACACATGTTTATAAGGTTTATAGGTCATAATGGGAGCTTTGTGAGCGAAAAGCTTTCCGTGAAATTTTCGGAACAAAAGTAACCATATCGGCGTTAACTTTCTTTATCCACCAAAACTGTGTTGTTTTCCCACAAATGTGTCCCAAACATGTTTATATGGTGTATATGTCATAATAGGAGCTTTCTGCGCAAAAAGCTTTCCTTTAAATTTCCGGACCAAAAGTGACCATATCGGCGTCACCTTTCTTTATCCACCAAAACTGTGTTGTGTTTCCCTCAGATGTGTCCCAAACATGTTTATATGGTGTCTAGGTCATAATAGGAGCTTTCTGCGCAAAAAGCTTTCCGTGAAATTTTTGGCCCAAAAGTAATCATACCAACGTCACCTTTCTTTATCCACCAAAACTGTGTTATTATCGCTCAAATGTGTCCAAACATGTTTATATGGTGTATAGGTCATAATATGAGCTTTCTGCGTAAAAAGCTTTCCGTGAAATTTTCGGAACAAAAGTAACCATATCGGCGTCAACTTTCTTTATCCACCAAAACTGTGTAGTTTTCGCTCAAATGTGTCCCAAAGTGGTTTTTATATTGTGTATAGGTAATAATAGGAGCTTTCTGCGCCAAAAGCTTTCCTTGAAATTTTCGGATCAAAAGTGACCATATCGGCGTCACCTTTCTTTATCTACCAAAACTGTGTTGTTTTATCTCAAATGTGTCCCAAACATGTTTATATGGTGTATAGGTCATAATAGGAGCTTTCTGCGCAAAAGGCTTTCTTTTAAATTTTCGGACCAAAAGTGACCATATCGGCGTCACCTTTCTTTATCCACCAAAACTATGTTGTTTTGGCTCATATGTGTCGCAATTAAACATGTTTATAAGGTTTATAGGTCATAATGGGAGCATTGTGCGCGAAAAGCTTTCCGTGTAATTTTCGAACCAAAAGTGACCATCTCGGCGTCCCCTTTCTTTATCCACCAAAATTGTGTTGTTTTCGCTCAAATGTGTCCCAAAGATGTTTATATGGTGTATAGGTCATAATAGGAGCTTTCTGCGCCAAAAGCTTTCCTTGAAATTTTCGGACCAAAAGTGACCATATCGGCGTCACCTTTCTTTATCCACCAAAACTGTGTTGTTTTCTCTCAAATGTGTCCCAAACATGTTATATGTTGTATATGTCAAAATAGGAGCTTTCTGCGCAAAAAACATTCCGTGAAATTTTCGGACCAAAAAGTAACCATATCGGCATCACCTTTCTTTATCCACAAAAACTGTGTTATTTTCGCTCAAATGTGTCCCAAACATGTTTATATGTTTTACAGGTCATAATGGGAGCTTTGTGAGCGAAAAGCTTTCCGTGAAATTTTCGGAACAAAAGTAACCATATCGGCGTCACCTTTCTTTATCCACCAAAACTGTGTTGTTTTCCCACAAATGTGTCCCAAACATGTTTATATGGTGTATAGGTCATAATAGGAGATTTCTGCGCAAAAAGCTTTCCTTTAAATTTTCGGACCAAAAGTGACCATATCGGCGTCACCTTTCTTTATCCACCAAAACTGTGTTGTTTTCCCTCAAATGTGTCCCAAACATGTTTATTTGGTGTCTAGGTCATAATAGGAGCTTTCTGCGCAAAAAGCTTTCCGTGAAATTTTTGGCCCAAAAGTAACCATACCGACGTCACCTTTCTTTATCCACTAAAACTGTGTTGTTTTCCCACAAATGTGTCCCAAACATGTTTATATGGTGTATATGTCATAATAGGAGCTTTCAACGCAAACAGCTTTCCTTTAAATTTTCGGACCAAAAGTGACCATATCGGTGTCACCTTTTTTTATCCACCAAAACTGTGTTGTTTTCCCTCAAATGTGTCCCAAACATGTTTAGTTGGTGTCTAGGTAATAAATAGGAGCTTTCTGCGCAAAAAGCTTTCCGTGAAATTTTTGGCCCAAAAGTAACCATACCGACGTCATCTTTCTTTATCCACCAAAACTGTGTTATTTTCACTCAAATGTGTCCAAACATGTTTATATGGTGTATAGGTCATAATAAAAGCTTTCTTCGTAAAAAGCTTTCCGTGAAATTTTCGGAACAAAAGTAACCATATCTGCGTCAACTTTCTTTATCCACCAAAACTGTGTAGTTTTCGCTCAAATGTGTCCCAAAGATGTTTATATGGTGTATAGGCAATAATAGGAGCTTTCTGCGCCAAAAGCTTTCCTTGAAATTTTCTGACCAAAAGTGACCATATCGGCGTCACCTTTCTTTATCCACCAAAACTGTGTTGTTTTCTCTCAAATGTGTCCCAAACATGTTTATATGGTGTATAGGTCATAATAGGAGCTTTCTGCGCAAAAAGCTTTCCGTGAAATTTTCGGACCAAAAGTAACCATATCGGCGTCACCTTTCTTTATCCACAAAAACTGTGTTGTTTTCGCTCAAATGTGTCCCAAAGATGTTTATATGGTGTATAGGTCATAATAGGAGCTTTCTGCGCCAAAAGCTTTCCTTGAAATTTTCGGACCAAAAGTGACCATATCGGCGTCACCTTTCTTTATCCACCAAAACTGTGTTGTTTTCTCTCAAATGTGTCCCAAATATATTTATATGGTTTATAGGTCATAATAGGAGCTTTCTGCGCCAAAAGCTTTCCTTGAAATTTTCGGACCAAGAGTGATCATATCGGCGTCACCTTTCTTTATCCACCAAAACTGTGTTGTTTTCTCTCAAATGTGTCCCAAACATGTTTATATGGTGTATAGGTCATAATAGGAGCTTTCTGCGCAAAAATATTTCCGTAAAATTTTCGGACCAAAAGTTACCATATCGGCATCACCTTTCTTTATCCATCAAAACTGTGTTGTTTTCGCTCAAATGTGTCCCAACGATGTTTACGTGGTGTATAGGTCATAATAGGAGCTTTCTGCGCCAAAAGCTTTCCTTGAAATTTTCGGACCAAAAGTGACCATATCGACGTCACCTTTCTTTATCCACCAAAACTGTGTTATTTTCTCTCAAATGTGTCTCAAACATGTTATATAGTGTATATGTCAAAATAGGAGCTTTCGGCGCAAAAAACTTTCCGTGAAATTTTCGGACCTAAAGTAATCATATCGGTGTCACCTTTCTTTATCCACAAAAACTGTGTTATTTTCGCTCAAATGTGTCCTAAACAAGTTTATAAGGTTTATAGGTCATAATGGGAGCTTTGTGCGCGAAAAGCTTTCCGTGAAATTTTCGGAAAAAAAGTTACCTTATCGGTGTTACCTTTCATTATCCACCAAAAATGTGTTGTTTTCTCTCAAATGTGTCCCAAACATGTTTATATGGTGTATAGGTCATAATAGGAGCTTTCTGCGCAAAAAGCTTTCCGTAAAATTTTCGGACTAAAAGTAACCATATCGGCGTCACCTTTCTTTATCCACCAAAACTATGTTATTTTCGCTCAAATGTGTCCCAAACATGTTTATAAGGTTTATAGGTCATAATGAGAGCTTTGTGCGGCGAAAAGCTTTCCGTGAAATTTTCGGAACAAAAGTAACCATATCGGCGTTACCTTTCTTTATCCACCAAAACTGTGTTGTTTTCCCTCAAATGTCTCCCAAACATGTTTATATGGTGTCTAGGTCATAATATGAGCTTTCTGCGCAAAAAGCTTTCCGTGAAATTTTTGGCCCAAAAGTAACCATACCAACGTCACCTTTCTTTATCCACCAAAACTGTGTTATTTTCGCTCAAATGTGTCCAAACATGTTTATATGGTGTATAGGTCATAATAGGAGCTTTCTGCGTAAAAAGCTTTCCCTGAAATTTTCGGAACAAAAGTAACCATATCGGCGTCAACTTTCTTTATCCACAAAAACTGTGTAGTTTTCGCTCAAATGTTTCCCAAAGATGTTTATATTGTGTATAGGTAATAATAGGAGCTTTCTGCGCCAAAAGCATTCCTTGAAATTATCGGACCAAAAGTAACCATATCGCCGTCACCTTTCTTTATCCACCAAAACTGTGTTGTTTTCTCTCAAATGTGTCCCAAACATGTTTATATGGTGTATAGGTCATAATAGGAGCTTTCTGCGCAAAAGGCTTTCCTTTAAATTTTCGGACCAAAAGTGACCATATCGGCGTCACCTTTCTTTATCCACCAAAACTGTGTTGTTTTCCCTCAGATGTGTCCCAAAGTGGTTTTTATATTGTGTATAGGTAATAATAGGAGCTTTCTGCGCCAAAAGCTTTCCTTGAAATTTTCGGATCAAAAGTGACCATATCGGCGTCACCTTTCTTTATCCACCAAAACTGTGTTGTTTTCTCTCAAATGTGTCCCAAACATGTTTATATGGTGTATAGGTCATAATAGGAGCTTTCTGCGCAAAAGGCTTTCTTTTAAATTTTCGGAACAAAAGTGACCATATCGGCGTCACCTTTCTTTATCCACCAAAACTATGTTGTTTTCGCTCATATGTGTCGCAATTAAACATGTTTATAAGGTTTATAGGTCATAATGGGAGCATTGTGCGCGAAAAGCTTTCCGTGTAATTTTCGAACCAAAAGTGACCATCTCGGCGTCACCTTTGTTTATCCACCAAAATTGTGTTGTTTTCGCTCAAATGTGTCACAAAGATGTTTATATGGTGTATAGGTCATAATAGGAGCTTTCTGCGCCAAAAGCTTTCCTTGAAATTTTCGGACCAAAAGTGACTATATCGGCGTCACCTTTCTTTATCCACCAAAACTGTATTGTTTTCTCTCAAATGTGTCCCAAACATGTATATATGTTGTATAGGTCATAATAGGAGCTTTCTGCGCAAAAAGAATTCCGTGAAATTTTCAGACCAAAAGTAACCATATCGGCGTCACCTTTCTTTATCCATCAAAACTGTGTTGTTTTCGCTCAAATGTGTCCCAAAGATGTTTACATGGTGTATAGGTCATAATAGGAGCTTTCTGCGCCAAAAGCTTTCCTTGAAATTTTCGGACCAAAAGTGACCATATCGGCGTCACCTTTCTTTATCCACCAAAACTGTGTTGTTTTCTCTCAAATGTGTCCCAAACATGTTATATGGTGTATATGTCAAAATAGGAGCTTTCTGCGCAAAAAACATTCCGTGAAATTTTCGGACCAAAAGTAACCATATCGGCGTCACCTTTCTTCATCCACAAAAACTGTGTTATTATCGCTCAAATGTGTCCCAAACATGTTTATAAGGTTTATAGGTCATAATGGGAGCTTTGTGCGCGAAAAGCTTTCCGTGAAATTTTCGGAAAAAAAGTGACCTTATCGGCGTTACCTTTCTTTATCCACCAAAGTTGTGTTGTTTTCCCTCAAATGTTTTCCAAACATGTTTATATGGTGTATAGGTCATAATAGGAGCTTTCTGCGCAAAAAGCTTTCCGTGAAATTTTCGGACCAAAAGTAACCATATCGGCATCACCTTTCTTTATCCACAAAAACTGTGTTATTTTCGCTCAAATGTGTCCCAAACATGTTTATAAGGTTTATAGGTCATAATGTGAGCTTTGTGCGCGAATAGCTTTCCGTGAAATTTTCGGAAAAAAGGTGACCATATCGGCGTTACCTTTTTTTATCCACCCAAACTGTGTTGTTTTCCCTCAAATGTGTCTCAAACATGTTTATATGGTGTATAGGACACAATAGGAGCTTTCTGCGCAAAAGGCTTTCATTTAAATTTTCGGACCAAAAGTGACCATATCGGCGTCACCTTTCTTTATCCACCAAAACTGTGTTGTTTTCTCTCAAATGTGTCCCAAACATGTTTATATGGTGTCTAGGTCATAATAGGAGCTTTCTGCGCAAAAAGCTTTCCGTTAAATTTTTGGCCCAAAAGTAACCATACCGGCGTCAACTTTCTTTATCCACCAAAACTGTGTTATTTTCGCTCAAATGTGTCCCAAACATGTGTATATGGTGTATAGGTCATAATAGGAGCTTTCTGCGCAAAAATCTTTTCCTGAAATTTTCCGACCAAAAGTGACATATCGGCATCACCTTTTTTTATCCACCAAAACTGTGTTGTTAACGCTCAAATGTGTCGCAAACATGTTAATATGGTTTATAGGTCATAATGGGAGCATTGTGCGCGAAAAGCTTTCCGTGTAATTTTCGGACAAAAAGTGACCATATCGGCGTCACCTTTATTTATCCACCAAAACTGTGTTGTTTTCGCTCAAATGTGGTCCAAACATGTAAATATGGTGTATAGGTCATAATAGGAGCTTTCTGCGCAAAAAGCTTTCCGTGAAATTTTCGGACCAAAAGTAACCATATCGGCGTCACCATTCTTTATCCACCAAAACTGTGTTATTTTCGCTCAAATGTGTCCCAAACATGTTTATATGTTTTATAGGTCATAATGGGAGCTTTGTGAGCGAAAAGCTTTCCGTGAAATTTTCGGAACAAAAGTAACCATATCGGCGTCACCTTTCTTTATCCACCAAAACTGTGTTGTTTTCCCACAAATGTGTCCCAAACATGTTTATATGGTGTATAGGTCATAATAGGAGATTTCTGCGCAAAAAGCTTTCCTTTAAATTTTCGGACCAAAAGTGACCATATCGGCGTCACCTTTCTTTATCCACCAAAACTGTGTTGTTTTCCCTCAAATGTGTCCCAAACATGTTTATTTGGTGTCTAGGTCATAATAGGAGCTTTCTGCGCAAAAAGCTTTTCGTGAAATTTTTGGCCCAAAAGTAACCATACCGACGTCACCTTTCTTTATCCACTAAAACTGTGTTGTTTTCCCACAAATGTGTCCCAAACATGTTTATATGGTGTATAGGTCATAATAGGAGCTTTCAACGCAAACAGCTTTCCTTTAAATTTTCGGACCAAAAATGACCATATCGGTGTCACCTTTTTTTATCCACCAAAACTGTGTTGTTTTCCCTCAAATGTGTCCCAAACATGTTTATTTGGTGTCTAGGTAATAATAGGAGCTTTCTGCGCAAAAAGCTTTCCGTGAAATTTTTGGCCCAAAAGTAACCATACCGACGTCATCTTTCTTTATCCACCAAAACTGTGTTATTTTCGCTCAAATGTGTCCAAACATGTTTATATGGTGTATAGGTCATAATAAAAGCTTTCTGCGTAAAAATCTTTCCGTGAAATTTTCGGAACAAAAGTAACCATATTTGCGTCAACTTTCTTTATCCACCAAAACTGTGTAGTTTTCGCTCAAATGTGTCCCAAAGATGTTTATATGGTGTATAGGCAATAATAGGAGCTTTCTGCGCCAAAAGCTTTCCTTGAAATTTTCGGACCAAAAGTGACCATATCGGCGTCACCTTTCTTTATCCACCAAAACTGTGTTGTTTTCTCTCAAATGTGTCCCAAACATGTTTATATGGTGTATAGGTCATAATAGGAGCTTTCTGCGCAAAAAGCTTTCCGTGAAATTTTCGGACCAAAAGTAACCATATCGGCGTCACCTTTCTTTATCCACCAAAACTGTGTTGTTTTCGCTCAAATGTGTCCCAAAGATGTTTATATGGTGTATAGGTCATAATAGGAGCTTTCTGCGCCAAAAGCTTTCCTTGAAATTTTCGGACCAAAAGTGACCATATCGGCGTCACCTTTCTTTATCCACCAAAACTGTGTTATTTTCTCTCAAATGTGTCTCAAACATGTTATATGGTGTATATGTCAAAATAGGAGCTTTCGGCGCAAAAAACTTTCCGTGAAATTTTCGGACCTAAAGTAATCATATCGGTGTCACCTTTCTTTATCCACAAAAACTGTGTTATTTTCGCTCAAATGTGTCCTAAACAAGTTTATAAGGTTTATAGGTCATAATGTGAGCTTTGTGCGCGAAAAGCTTTCCGTGAAATTTTCGGAAAAAAAGTTACCTTATCGGCGTTACCTTTCTTTATCCACCAAAAATGTGTTGTTTTCTCTCAAATGTGTCCCAAACATGTTGATATGGTGTATAGGTCATAATAGGAGCTTTCTGCGCAAAAAGCTTTCCGTAAAATTTTCGGACTAAAAGTAACCATATCGGCGTCACCTTTCTTTATCCACCAAAACTGTGTTATTTTCGCTCAAATGTGTCCCAAACATGTTTATAAGGTTTATAGGTCATAATGAGAGCTTTGTGCGGCGAAAAGCTTTCCGTGAAATTTTCGGAACAAAAGTAACCATATCGGCGTTACCTTTCTTTATCCACCAAAACTGTGGTGTTTTCCCACAAATGTGTCCCAAACATGTTTATATGGTTTATAGGTCATAATAGGAGCTTTCTGCGCAAAAAACTTTCCTTTAAATTTTCGGACCAAAAGTGACCATATCGGCGTCACCTTTCTTTATCCACCAAAACTGTGTTGTTTTCCCTCAAATGTGTCCCAAACATGTTTATATGGTGTCTAGGTCATAATAAGAGCTTTCTGCGCAAAAAGCTTTCCGTGAAATTTTTGGCCCAAAAGTAACCAAACCAACGTCACCTTTCTTTATCCACCAAAACTGTGTTATATTCGCTCAAATGTGTCCAAACATGTTTATATGGTGTATAGGTCATAATAGGAGCTTTCTGCGTAAAAAGCTTTCCCTGAAATTTTCGGAACAAAAGTAACCATATCGGCGTCAACTTTCTTTATCCACCAAAACTGTGTAGTTTTCGCTCAAATGTTTCCCAAAGATGTTTATATTGTGTATAGGTAATAATAGGAGCTTTCTGCGCCAAAAGCATTCCTTGAAATTTTCGGACCAAAAGTAACCATATCGCCGTCACCTTTCTTTATCCACCAAAACTGTGTTGTTTTCTCTCAAATGTGTCCCAAACATGTTTATATGGTGTGTAGGTCATAATAGGAGCTTTCTGCGCAAAAGGCTTTCCTTTAAATTTTCGGACCAAAAGTGACCATATCGGCGTCACCTTTCTTTATCCACCAAAACTGTGTTGTTTTCGCTCAAATGTGTCGCAATTAAACATGTTTATAAGGTTTATAGGTCATAATGGGTGCATTGTGCGCGAAAAGCTTTCCGTGTAATTTTCGAACTAAAAGTGACCATCTCGGCGTCACCTTTCTTTATCCACCAATACTGTGTTGTTTTCGCTCAAATGTGTCCCAAAGATGTTTATATGGTTTATAGGTCATAATAGGAGCTTTTTGCGCCAAAAGCTTTCCTTGAAATTTTCGTACCAAAAGTGACCATATCGGCATCACCTTTCTTTATCCACCAAAACTGTATTTTTTTCTCTCAAATGTGTCCCAAACATGTTTATATGCTTTATAGGTCATAATAGGAGCTTTCTGCGCAAAAAGATTTCCGTGAAATTTTCAGACCAAAAGTAACCATATCGGCGTCACCTTTCTTTATCCATCAAAACTGTGTTGTTTTCGCTCAAATGTGTCCCAAAGATGTTTATATGGTGTATAGGTCATAATGGGAGCATTGTGCGCGAATTATCCGGGTCCTCCACCTCAAATTCAATGTAATCTCGATGAATATAACGCATTTGTATGACTATCTTATTTGCTATCCTACAAGAAAACCCCAATTCATTGTAAGAAATAGGCTAATAGTTGAGAAACCTAAATTACCATCATAAGAAACAAACAATTTATGTTGACAGTAGGTTAATTCCAATTGAGTCAAATGAATGAACCTCTACAAAAACCCTAAATTGAGAAACAAACAATTTATGTTGACAGTAGGGTAATTCCAATTCAACCCTAGCGCAGCAACAGGTATCGATTTCAACAGAAATTTCGATTTCGATTTCAACAGAAACAAATTTAGATATCGAAATTTCGATTTCGATATCTATCGATTTCGATATGCATCAAATTCAACCCTAGCACAGCCAACAGGTGCAGCAAACCCTAGCGAGGGCGCAACAACAGGTGCAGCAAACCCTAGCGAGGGCGCAACAACAAGTGCAGCAAAAGTCAAAATTTCTTACCTTTCTCGCGAGGGCGCAGCAACAGGTCCGAGTCCGAGCGAGGGTGCAGCCACCAGGTCCGAGTCCGAGCGAGGGCGCAGCCACCAGGTCTGAGGCGAGCGAGGGCGCAGCCACCAGGTCCGAGTCCCAGGGGGGGTGCAGCCAGCTCTTCGCGTCTCTCTTCGCGTCTCTCCTCGCTCTTCGCGTCTCTCCTCGCGTGTCTGAGCCGAGCCCAGGTCCGAGCCGAGCCCAGGTCCGAGCCGCTACTGTTGTTCTCCTCGCCCTCTTCGCGTCGCTCTCTCCTCGCTCTCTGTCTGCTCTCTTCGCTCTCTTCGCTCTCGCGTCTCGCCTTTCTCCTCTCTTTCTTTCTCTTTCTTTTTCTTTTTTTTTGAGCAAACTAACGGAAATAACAAAAAAGGTTAAAGTTAACCGAGAAGGGCACGAGGCGAAATGGGTTAAAACCTTAGGGGTACCACGCGAATTTTGTAAAAAAGTTGTATACCCGGCGAAATTTGCAATACCCCAGGGGTACCTGGCGAAATTTCCGAAAATTTAAACATGAATGCTATGCGAAGAAAACAAAGTTATGACCATAAGACATGTTTTCCCCCACCCCATACTTAAAATATATACAGTGTCCTCACTGTATTAAAAAGAAGAACAAGGGTAGATGAAACTCACAGTGCAACCTGCGGATTCAGGCCGATTTCAGGTTTGGTCGATGCCAGAAGTCGATATCTAGGTCAGTGGTCGATGTTGACTGCATCTGTCGAAGTTGAGGAAGAAAGTGAAGACTAGGGCTGCCTGATTGGGGTCAATATCGAGTATTAGGGTCGATATCGACCTCTGCTTTTTTTTGCTCCTGAGTCCTCGATGTCGACTCTAGGAGATGGTTTGACCCTGGGGGGTCGATTTCGACTGGCCTGGTTGATTTCGACTGTCTCTGCAGAAGCTTCTTTTCTTCTTCGTCGTTCCTTTTTGCTTGAAAACCTTCGCTCATGGTCGGGTTGAAACAGAATTCTATTACTTCGTTCCCTATAGTAAAGGTTAGTAATCCTCGACGTACATTGATATTGGCATCAACAGTAGCTAAGAAAGGCCTACCAAGTATAATAGGCACTACAGGATCTTCAGGCATTTCCAATACAATAAAATCAGTAGGCACAAAGAACTTACCTACCTTTACCGGAACGTCATCAACTATACCTGTGGGTCTGACGAATGAGTTGTCAGCCATATAGAGTTTCATGTCCACAGGTTCAAGAGCGCCAATGTTCACCTTTTGCCAAATAGAAAGAGGCATGAGACTTACACTTACCCCTAGGTCACATAGGGCTTTATAGCGATGTTGGCCAAGTCCTACGGTGATTGCAAAATTCCCTGGATTACTCTTCTTCTCAGGGAAGTCCATCTTTGAGCACTCCTCTGCGATCTCTGCCATGGACCTCTTCTTGCTTAGGATGTCTTTGAGGAATCGTACATAGGCAGGCATCTCGCTTAGGACTTCTGTAAGAGGGATAGTAACGTTAAGTCCTTGAAGAATCTTTACGAAGCGCCTAAACTTACCTTTGGTAGGATCCTCCAATGCTTTGGAAGGGAATGTCAACGTCTTCTTTGGTGGAGGGGCCAAAACGGTGGTCGGAGGGGCCTGCTGGACATCGATGTCGACTGGAGTTGGGTCGATATCAACTGGTAGGGTCGATTTCGACCTCTGCTGTGATTTCTCAGGTTCTGCAGTGTCATCGACATCGACCAGGGGGTCGACGTGGGGGTCGATATCGGCCTCTGGGTCGACATCGACTGGTCTGTCGATGTCGACTGGGTCTGCTGCTTTCTCCGATTCCGTTCGTGGCTTTTGTACTTTGGTGCCCCTCCTCAATTGTATGGCTGCGACATGGCCCATCCCGGATTGTCCCTTAGGATTTGTAGTGGGTTGCCCGGGGAGTGTTTCGGACGGTCTAGGGATTTGTGCCGCCAATTGACCCAGTTGGGTCTCTACGTTCTTTTTCCATATATCCATCTCCCCAATCCTTGTGGTAAGGTGATTGAGTTGAGAATGGATGGCACTGTTGGATTGATCATTCTTATCTTGGTTCCGCCTTATCTCATCCAGTACAAGTTGAAGATCATCCTTCTTTTGGTCTCTCTCCGGGTGCCCAGGAGCTCTATAAGGTGGAGGGTCCCTAGGGTTAACCGGGTTCCTTTATGGTTGATGGAACCTTTGGTCTCCCCAATATTGGTGATTGGGACCCCTTATGTAGCGCGCCTCTTGGTAAATCTCCGCTAGGTGTACTTGTTCAGCATGGGGGCACTCGATGGTGGTGTGGCGCTGCGATCCGCATTCTATGCAATCTTTGTTCGCTGAAAGGAACCTCACTTTCTTTTGGAGCTTTCGAAGTTGATCCCTATGAAATTGCTCCTTTACATCCGGATTGATTACATTGGAGGGTTCATATAAGGGCATAGATGGGGCAGGCCTCGATGATGATGGTGTGTCAGAAGCCTCAGGAGTCCCATATGTATTGTCGAACTCCACCAACCTCTCTATGGTCTCCCAAGCCTCTTGTGGAGCGAGTTCAAGGTAGCCATAGGAGGTGTAGGTGTTGATCCTCTCCTTAGTTGCAGCGTCAAGAGCATTGTATATGATCTTTTGAATTACGTACGGTGGTTGGCCATGCGTCGGGCATGATCCTAGTAGGTCCTTAAACCTTTCCCAAACCGTCGCCAGAGCCTCACCAGGCTTTTGTTTGAAAGCCGTGATTTTCTGTCGGATCAATGCCGTCTTAGAAGGAGGAAAGAACTTGTTGAGAAATGCGTCCTTGACTTCATTCCAGGTGCGGAGCGATCTTGGGGCTAAGCTCTCCAACCACTGTAATGCTTTCCCTGTAAGAGACCATCGAAAGGCTTTTAGTTGGACATATTCAAGACTTCGTCCATCAGCAATAGTATCACAAAGGTCTAAGAAGGTTGAAATATGTGCCATAGGGCATTCGTTAGGTTTTCCTTCATATTGGTGCCTTCTAATCTCAGTTAGGAAGTTAGGTTTTATTTCAAAATTAGAGGCAGGGATAAGAATTGCCGATTCAGGCACTGTGAGAGCGGGGTGCATATATTGCTTGGCATTCCTAGGGAGGGCATTGATTTGGGCTTCTATTTGCCTTCGGCCTTCCTCCTCCCTATCTGCACGCTCCTTAAGTGTCGCCTCTCTAGTCGTTAGGTCCTCAACCTGCTTCCTTAGTTGCTCAATAAGTTTAGTCTGGTTCGCGTTGTCCGCCATGTTTCTTTGAGCTTGGGCCCTTAGATGGAAATAACGCTCAGGGTCGTCTAATCCTTCAAATTCAGGTGGGTGATCAGCGCGTCGCATACACCTGCAAAACCAAACTAGGTAGAGACGTGAGATAGACTACTAGGGCGCGATTGATTGCCTCCCCGGCAACGGCGCCAATTTGTTAAGGAAGGTAAGTCGAGTACAAATAATAAGATGTAAATATGTAAACCGATTCCTAGCCTATGCAAATAATTACAAGACTTCCTCCCGTTGTAGTGGAAGGGTAGTCAAGATCGATCCACGAGGAGGCGTGTCAGCAGGATCCTAGTATTGTTGGAAATCTCAAGTCTGCGTCGACCAGAAGCCTCGATTTTGACTTGGGAGCTCGATGTCGACCTCGGCTGTCGATGTTCTCTGCAACAGAAGACCTGCAGAAACAAAAACTGTAGTCGATATCAATTGGAAGGGGTCGATATCGATGTTAGTCCACGAAATCGACTGGCTCAGAAGACTGCCAGTCGATACAGAAGGGTCGATATCGATGCTAAGGGTCGATATCGATGCTCAACAAACTCCGCAGCGATGTTCGTCGTCGACTCAGAAAACTGTCGATGAACTCAGTGGTCGATATCGACGTCTGGGGTCGATATCGATGTCTTCCTGCAGTGAGTTAGTTCTTCGTCGGCAAAGAAAGGCCGAAGGTTTTAAGAATGGAGAGAGAAGCAATGAACAGAAATAAAACAGTGGGTTTTTGTGGGTATAAAATATATAAAAAGCAACTCCTAGGATTAGGGTTTACCACAACGTTAACCAATGCATGCGATAAGATAAATTAGACGGACAATTGTGCTATTTCACCCGAGGGACGAGCTTTCGCCGTACACCAACTCTTAGGATTACTCTTGCAAATAAACCTAATTGTCTCTACCAATTTTATGTTTATAACTCAAGTTGTTAGCATGAATCCCTTTTCTTTCGATTAGGACTAAACATAGAATCGTAGGAGGAGAGATAGACACAACGATATCAACATCAAATACTTACCTCAAGCGCGCATGGCTAACGTCGGGCTCACCCCGACCCTAAGAGCTTTGGGGAACTACTCGCTTCTCATCATGGAACTCATCATTGTTTGAAAGGAAGAAACTTGCATTAAAATAAACTCCAAAGCTTAACAACTCAACGTCAACTTTCGCAAACGACAAACCCTAAAACTTCTCTCTAACTCTAACTCTATTGTCTTGATTGATGATTGATTGAATTGGATCCCCTAACAAATAAGCCCCTAGGGCTTTATTTATAGGCTACTAATCCTTGCTATCCGAGGATTGTAACTTCTATCTAAACTATGAACTCTATCCAAACAATTAGGATAGGTCTTTTATTTTGGTAAAGCTTAAAGGTAAAAGATAAATAAAACTTCAGCTGCCCTCTATCTTGAAAGTGTAAGATAAATCCGTGCCTCCTTGAAGATATAGTTCCAATCCGCATCTCGAAACCGAGTCTATCTTCTGTTGAGATAAGGGGTCGATATCGACACCCGGGGGTCGATATCGAGGTCTCTGTTCCTGCTCGACTTATTCAGCCCTGATCGATGTCTATGTTGAGGTCGATATGGGGGTCGATATCGACACCGGGGGTCGATATCTACCTCTGAGGTCGATTTCTACCTCTGCTCAGCTTCACTTGGCCTCTCCGTTTTGACTCCGATTTCGCTCGAATTCCTGCATGGTTAGCTCAAAACTTGTGCAGACCCTATTTCTTGCATTTTAGCCCATTCTTACACAAGTTTCTATTCTTTTGAACCTTTTCTTTGGAAATCGAATGAAATAAGAAGTCAAACGATGCAATAAACAAAGGTACAAATATGTACATCAAAACACCCCATACTTAGACTTGCTTGTCCTCAAGAAATAACCAAGCAATAACCAATACCTACAACACACCCTTCAAGTCTTCGCCTTTGTCAAAAGCAACATCATAAGCGGTAGCAAAGCAAAGCAAGTGAATTTAACGTCATAGCACATATTTTGGCGATCCATAGGCATATGCAATTTTGATCCAACCGCACAGGGATAATGTGTTTGCACTCAACTCTCATGTGTTTAGGTTATGAAGATCAACTCTCAACTCAATTCCATATAAAATCTCATAAACATTGCAATTTATAATAATCCACTTCGCAACCAATTATGAAAATGCAATAAGAACCATTAGGAGGACTTTCGCTCAATGGAAGACTTCAAAGAACACTCCATTCGGCGGGGTTGTAATGGGGCTTGGTATGAAAGAAAAGGGTATGGAATTATTTGGCTATGTGGTGCTTTTATAATTCGGGAATCAAGACTCCTAAATCTCAACACTTGCAATGTCCAAACCATAACTCTTCAATGTAAGCTCAATCTCTATAATGCTCTTAAGATGCACTAAAAGGTGTAAACCATACTATCAACCCTTCTTCCAAATTCTAATATACCTCTCAAAAAATATAACACTCGTATGAATAAAAGACTTAGGGATTTTGGCTCATGCTCTATATATATATATATCTCTTTTTTTCAGATTTTTTTCTGAAATAATAAATAAATACTAAAGCTATGTGCATTTATATGGTGAGCCATAAATCCTTTTACAAAATATGACAAAATGTAAATATGCACCAACCCATAATTTCCTTGCTCAAAACTGGACATTATGCTCTTTTTCTTCCACAAGGCATTATTCCAACCAATCTAAATCTCAATTCCTAAATGGGGGTCAGGCTCAATTTGGCTAGGGATAATTTTGTGGAGTTTGTAATTTCAGGCTCAGGCTGATATTCTGGCTTCAAGCAGGGATAAGAAGTCAAACGATGCAATAAACAAAGGTACAAATATGTACATCAAGTAGATTGGTAAAAGGCTAAAGGTGGGCTGATTTTTGGCCATGTAGTGTTAAATCCGGGGAAATAAACTTTCTTTCCAAAATCATTCCACATTCCTTCTTCATCATATTTCTCAGCTTTCACTCTTTGCTCAATGCTTTTTTTCACTATAATGCTTTTACCTCTCTAACCTTGGCACTGCCTTTTCGCGAGTCGCAAACATAGGTGTCATGAATGGCCCCGGAGACTTAGTACTTCAGACTCCTCACCTTGTGTCCCATCTCGCTGAACTAACATCTCAACGAGTAGGGTCGACCTACCTTTATCTCCTGAGGTGATCGGATTTTTTTTTCACTCATTAAAATTTCCATATTTCAAAATTTCTTTCATTCCTGCCAACAACTTCAATAATAATATGCACAAACTCCATATAACGAATCCAAAGATGACATCCATTCTCAAACTTGCCCCCGGATAGGGTATAAGGTATAAAAAATGGGAAATATGTAATATATGTGGAGCAGTAATGATGTAAGACTAATATATGGCTTGTGAAATTGCAAATATGTATAGGTAAGGCTAGGATATGAACTTGAGCATAGGTATGGAAATTTCTTAAAGTCCTTCATCATCTTATCATACATATGTCAAAAGCAACTTCAAATTTTACCTCACTTTCATGGGTTTCTCTAAAAAATGGCACTTCATTGTGACTTCCCTTAACTAGGAAATTTCATGTTATATCTCTAATGAATCTACTTTTGCATCGTCGAGTTCCTTATAAGCTTCCATGACACTTTTCTTTATTTTTTTCAAAAATTTTGATGGAGGTCAATTTTTGTCTTTCTTTTTTTTTTTGAAAATAAAAACATGCTAAAGATATAGATGCTATGGTTAAAGATAAATATGCAATTCTAAAATAACTATGTAATATGCATGAACATTAAAAAACTATGCAATAACTTATGAAAAATTTCAAAATATGCTAAAAATATGCTAAAAATGAGCAAGTAAGCCTTTCCCCCACCCCATACTTAAAGATTACAGTGTCCTCACTGTATTAGAACTAGGGTTAAGAAAGAAACTTACTAAAACTTCACAAATTTCAGGAATTGAAGATGTCTTCAGTGATGGTCGATATCGGGCATACCAGTCGATATAGACTAGTTTCATCGATTTCTGGTTCAAGCTTCAGGGTGATCCGGCCTCGACCACAACTCCTCTAAATCGACCTTTAGGTCGATATCGAGCTTCTTACTCGATTTCAATGTCTCTGTTGCTCTCCTTTTTTCCTGAAACGTATTAGAAAATAAAAACTAAAACCAAAACATAAATAATAATGTCTTATGTCTCAAAGCGAAGTACAAGATGTCCAAAACTAAAACTAGTTGTCTTCGTTACAAGCTCTAGACTTTAAAGTCGCTAGGCCGACTTCTTCCTTTACGCTCTCAAGGCGGCATCTGCAGAGCCCATGTGGCTTGGGCCTCAAATAGCACTCCTTTCTTATCTCTCAGCTGCATCCCGCCAGGATGGATTTGATTCACCGTGAATGGTCCCATCCTCTTGTCTTTGAATCTACTAGGGAACCAATGCTCTTTTGATTTGGAGACATACACCTTATCTCGTATTTCATAATGGCTTGAATCATCATTGGATACCCTGCACAAGCACACATACCAAGGCAAACCTCTTCCAAAAAGTGATAAATCTTTAATGGAAATCGAGAAAGAGGAATCCGTACCTTGGCTCACCTTTTCGGAGCTTTTTTCTGTCTCAGGGTTGGGTCGATATCGATCAGCAGTACTCGATATCGAGCTCTGTTGTGCTCCTAGAGGTCCTGTCGATTTGGAGTTATTCTGCTCGATATAATCAGGTCGATTTCGACATGTGGTGCTCGATATCGAGGTCTTTGCTCCTCCTTTTTCTTCGTCTTTGGCAGTCGATTTTGGCTTAGGTTCATGGTCGATATCGACCTCTGTGCTCGATTTCGATGTTTCCTCTCCTCCTATGTCGACCCCATACTTATAACCTGGCACAGAATCTTGAACTTTGTTAGTCGATATCGACTTACCTAGGTCGATTTCGAGTGGCTTTTTGGCTCCTTCGTTCAAGATTGCCATGACCTCCTCTACTTGGACTTCTATGGCCCTCTTTTCAAGCTCTTCAGGTGTAATACTCCTTACCTTTGCTTTCCTGCATGTGATGTAGACACCCTTGATTGACTTAATCTCCATTGACCCCTCATTCTTGCTTACCTTCTTGTTAAAGCGTACTCTATCACTTCGTCACTAATGGTGAATGAGAGCAATCCTTTCTTCACGCTTATTTCAGCATCAACGGTTGCTAAGAATGGCCTACCTAAAATAATGGGACAAGCAGGGTCCTCTTCCATATCAACAACTAAGAAATCAGAAGGGACAAAGAACTTACCTACTTGCACTGGCACATCATCTACCATCCTTGTTGTAATAACTTCCGTGTTGTTTGCCATGTATAGCTTTCCATCCACAGGCTCCAGGGGACCTATCTTTATCTTGTGCCATATGGTTAGTGGCATCATGCTACCACTAGCGCCCAAATCAACTAAAGTATTAGGGCGATATCGACCTAAGCCTATAGCGATAGAAAACTTACCTGGGTCCGCCCGCTTCTCTGGTAGCTCCAATATGTTGCACTCCTCTGCGATCTCAGCAATTGATTGCTTCTTACCTAGGATGGCCTTAAGGAACCTCACATATGATGGCATCTCATGAAGTGCTTCGGTGAATGGAATTGAGACATTAAGTCCTTGAAGCATCTTCACGAATCCCTGAAACTTCTTTTCCGCCGGGTCCTTAAATACTTTCTTTGATGGGAATGGCAACACCACCTTCTTTCCCGCGGCTGAAGTTAGGTCGACATCGACTGGATGGGGTTCGATATTGACTGGAGGAGTCGATTTCAGTGGTGATTCAGCAGCTGTGTCGACATCGAGCTCAGGAGCCTCGACATCGACATCACCTTGGTCGATATCGATTGGGTTGATCGATATCGACGTCTGTTCTGGTGCTTTCTCCTTCGCTTTTTGCTCGGGCGTTTGCAATTTACGCCCACTCCTTAGATTTATGGCCGCTATGTGTCCAGTAGTTTTGCCCTTTTGATTGGGCACAGTTGATCCAAGCAGCGATCCTGACGGTTTGGGTATTTGCTCCACCAAGTGACACATTTGGGTCTCCATGTTCCGCTTCCAAACGTCTATCTCCCCAAGCCTAGAGTTGATACCCTGCAGCTAAGTATGGACAGAGTTTTTGGCTTTTTTGAACTCAGCATAGTTCCTCCGCATCTCATCAAGAATGATCTGCAGGTCATCCTTCCTTGGTTCACGCTCAGGGTGCCCTGGTGTTCTATATGGTGGGGGATCCCTTTGTTGATGTGATTGATAGAACCTTTGATCTCCCCAGTACTGCTGATTGCCCCCCCTCCATAGCGGCCTCTCGTCCACTTGGCTTCCTCATGTTGTTCCGCCATAGATACTTGCTCAAGATGTGGACATGTACTAGTGTTATGCCTTGTTGAGCCACATTCCTGACAAGGTTGATTGTTGCTCAGGAACCTTACTTGCTTTTGAAGGCGGCGTGTCTGATCGTTGAGGAATTGTTGCCGCACATCAGGATCAATCTCCTTTGGAGGCTCAGAAAGTGGCATAGATGGGGCAGGCCTTGTGTCATAGGCCGCAGCAGTCCCATAAGTGTTGTCAAAGTTAACCAGCCTCTCAATTGTCTCCCAGGCCTCCGTTGGTGTGAGCTCAATGTACTGATAGGAGGTGTAAGATTTTATTCTCTCCTTATTTGGCCCATCGAGGGAGTTGTAAAAGATCTCCCGGATGACATATGGTAATTGCCCATGCGTCGGGCATGATCTCAGCAAGTCCTTAAAACGCTCCCACGCATGTGCCAATGTTTCACCAGGCTTTTGTTTGAAAGTCGTGATTCTTTGCCGCAGCATCGCCATTTTAGATGGAGGAAAGAACTTGTTTAGGAACGCATCATTCACCTCTGCCAATCTTCTCAGCGAGCGTGGAGCCAAACTCTCTAGCCATTGCAATGCCTTCTCTGCTAAAGACCATCGAAAGGATTTCAGTCTCACATACTCTAAATTCACACAATCAGCAATAGTTTCACATAAATCCATGAAAGTAGAGATATATTGCAAGGGGCATTCATTAGGTCTTCCTTCAAAAGTGTTTCTTTTTATCTCAGATAGGAAGTTAATCTTTATTTCATAATTTGATAGAGGAATTAAAATAGCGGATTCAGGAACATGTAGCGGTGGATGCATGTAATGCATCGCCGTCTGTGGATATTGATTGAGCCGCTCTTGGGATTGTCTACGCGCATCCTCCTCTCTATCAGCACAGGCTCGCTCTGTAGCAGCGACGGCCCTTTCAGCAGTGATTGTAGCATTATGATCCTCAATTTCCTTCCTCAACCGCTCAATCGTCTCAGCCTGTTTCTCGTTATCTGCCATGATTTGAATAGCTTTGTTGCGAAGATGGAAGAAACGTTCCGGCTTGTCAAGACTCTCTAAGATAGGTTCGCGAACAGAGCGTCGCATAAACCTGCAAAATAAGCACTAAAAGAAATATCGTGAGAAAACTTAGGTTGCGATTGATTGCCTCCCCGGCAACGGCGCCAATTTGTTCATATGGGGAGGGTGATTCGCTAAGATAAAATATTCAAATTCAAACTAAGCTAACTCCCTTATCCAAGCAAATAAAATACAAGAATCCCTCCCGATGTAGTGGTAGGGTAATTCAGGATTGAATCCATGAGGAGGTATGTCAGCGCTTCCTATGTTTGAAATCACGATCAAGTTCCGGATCCAGGAGACACTCAATATCGAGGTGTCTAGTCGATATCGACCTCAGTTCTGGTCGATTTCCAGTAGTTTCCTGCAGAAGACAGAAGCAAGTAGTCGACGTCGAGATGGAACCTCGATATCGATGTTAGTGCTCGATATCGACCTTTATAGTCAATTTCGATGTCAGCAACAATAATTGTAAACGTAACCTAATGTGTTGGAAAAGTAGTCCGAAGAACGTAGAATGGTGAGGGAAGTATGGACAGAATAAAAACACAACTTTGTATATTAACGATAATCATGCAAGTATAATGCTAATGTTATGAAATTTAATGTCTTCCCGTCAAATAACTTTCGTTACCAACTTTTAGGTGATTAGAGGCTCTCGCATAAAACCTAAGAATTACTATCCAATTCATGAGTAATCCAAATTCACAATATGATTGGATTTCACTTCAATAATGCAAATAATGAATCTCCTCAACTTTCGCAAAGGATCATGCATAGGATAGAAGACGGAATCGCATAAAAATCATAGCTTTGATGCACTAACTTACATTGCTATCGTCGGGCTCACCCCGACCCTAGAAGTGGGTTGACTACTCACGCTCCATCATTGAACTCATCATCATCATGTAAAAGAAACTACTTTGATTAAAAATTGCAAAAGAGAAGTACACCGAACAAAGCCACTCCGCTCTCATTTCACCACCCCACTCGGCCTCCCTCTCTCTCTCTACTAAATCTCTACAATAAAACTAAAACTCTTGCTTTTCTTGGATGATGCTAACTCAGCCCTAATGGCCTCTAATTATAGATTTCATACCTCGCTATCCGAGGATTCGAAAACCTATCTTTATTCTCTAAGATAAAACTTTAATAAAGTAAAACAACTAAATTACTTAGGTAAAACTCATAAACTGATAACTCTGGTGTTTAATGATAGAAGATCTTGACTTTTGGATAATCTGGAACTCTTCGGATAGAATTCTATCAAAAACAACGTCAGATCTTTTCTGCAGCAAACATCGATATCAACCTTCAACCTCGATATCGACCTCTTTTGTTCTTATCTTGAGCAGTCCTACTCGACCTCGGATTGGCACTCGACTTCTATCAATATCCTCGATTCAGGCCACTCGATATCGACCATGCATCATCGATATCGACTTTGTTGTGTCGACATGCTCTGTTCTTCCTCTGCTCAATTTCTGGTTGCTCTGTTTCACTCGATGTCGAGGTTTATCATCGATTTCGACCTCTCAGTAGACTTTGAGTTCTTTTTCCGCTCTTCTTCACTTGTCCAAATTTCGTCCATTTTTTGTCTCGATTTTTGTGAAATAACATAAAAACTCATGTAGACCTCTATATTTTGCAAATAAGCATAAACTACACTAATCTTATGATTTCCCTACTAATATGCATGCAAATAACGATAAAATGGACATAAATATGCATAGAAAATATGGCAATTTGCGCGCTCATCATCGATATCGAGTGGTTTCACTCGACGTCGACAGCACCTGTTGTTGTTCAAGATGTGGTCGAAGTCGAGGTGGCTCTCTTATGGTCGATGTCGAGTGATCTACTTGATATCGAGTGCAATGCAGTCCATGTCGAGTGCCTTCCTCTCCTTTTTAGCTTTTAGATAGTTGGTTTTTAGGATTTAAATTTTTGGTTTTGAAACTTTAAACCTTTATGTTTTTGGATTTTTGGGTGAAAACTATCAATTTTAGGTACGAAAAAGCTGCAAAGGCACTCAAGGTCGACCAAACTGGTCGATGTCGACCAAGGGAAATCGAGCAGAGCAACTGTGATCGAGCCGAGATCACCCTGAGTTGAAGCAAGAAATTGAAGTCGATTGATCTAGTCGATATCGACCACCTTAGTCGATCTCGACCTCTTCTGTAGACATACCTCTTTTGAGTCGTTGCGACGTTATCTAGTAAGTTCTCTTTAATTCCACTTCTTATTTTATATTTTATATTGGGGACACTGTAAGATTTAAGTATGAGGTGGGGTAAAAGCATTCTTACATTATTTCGCTCAAATTGCAAATTGTTAGTTTAGTGCATATAGTTAAAGTCTTGTTTTTGCATGCATGGTTAGTTCTTACATATTAGGCATCATGTATACATATTTTCTCATTAGCATAAAGTTTTATTCATAGAGATTTTTGAGAAAAAGTACCCCCATTGAAAAAATTGAAAATGATCATGGAAGTCGTTACAAGACTCGACGTTGCAAAAGTAGATTCGTTAGAGATATAGCAATTAAATTGCCTAGTAAAAGGAAGTCTCAATGAAGTGTGGTTTTAAGTGAAAACCATGAAAGGAGTAAAATTTGAAGTTGCTTTTGACATATGCATGATAAGAGGACGGAGGACTTTATTTTCCATCCATACTTTATTCACCTTAGCCATTACCCATGCTTATTGCCTTTACTTCATATTCTAAGCCATATGTGATTAATGTCATTATTGCTCCACAAGTTCTTAAATTGCCCACTTTTATACTTTTTACCCATCTGGGAGATTATGTTATGGAATGGAAGTCATATTATGGAGTTGTTATATGGTTTGATATGTAGTGAAGATATTATAAAGTTGATGGCAGGAATTTTATATGGAAAATTTATTGAGTGAAAAGAAAATCCGGTCACCTAGGAGTTAGGTGAATCGACCTTGCTTACGGAGGATAAAATTCATGCGAGATGGGACACAAGGTGAGGAGTCTGAAGCACTAAGTATCCTGGGCCATTCATGACACCCATGTTTGCGACTCACGAAAAGGCAACGTTGAGGTTAGAGAGTAAAAGCAATATAAGTGAAAAAAGCAAAGATCATTATGAGGAAAACGGAATGTGGAAATCACAGAGGAGAAAGTGCATTAAAGAAAGAAAGTTTGAAAGTTTCTCCCCGGATTAAGCACGACATTGCCAAATATAGCCCACCACTATACCTTTTACCCGCTCTCCACCATTGCGCATAAAAATCCTCTTGATTATTAATACTATGTTACAAATTATGTTTTTGCATAACCCTCCTTTTGTGTGAGATGTTGCTTTTCATTCACATGCATGGATTTGAAGGCATTAGTACCTTTGCAAGGATGGTAATTGATTATAGGGTTACATGAGAATGGATCTACGATGTTGAGAGTTTAGTCCTTCCCCTGAATGATCATTAAGAGTATTGCTTGGGAACAAGCAAGCTTAAGTATGGGGTGTTGATGTGAACCTATTTTTCCATGTTTTGTACTTACTTTTACTCCGATTTTTATGCATATTTTATACTTTTGAGTTAGGGAAGTATGTAATTTGTGTAGTTATGCTTAATTTTGCAAAATATGAAGTCTACACAAAGTTTGGTGTGATTTTCAGGCATTTACAGCCGATTTGAGGAGTTTGGATGCACTTTGGAGCTTAAAGGAAAACCATGAAGACATTGGAGTAGCTAAGGACGAGCGCCAGATGGTACAGCTGGAGAAAACCCAACTTTTCACCATTCCTCATTTTGAATCAAGTTCTGATGCCTACATGAGAGTTGTATTTCTCGAAAAGAGCTTTCAAACCCATATATATATATGCGTCAATCGGACGAACGAGGACTCAAGAAAGTGCATTTCAAGACGGAGCTGAATGTTGAAAGCTGCCAGCAGTGGTCGATCTCGTCCAACCCACTAAACATCAACCCAAACATCCTGAAAACTGCAGAGCCGAGTTGAGAAGTCCAAGTAAGAAGAGGATTGCTTGGTCACGAAGTGATATATCTTTATCTTACTTAGATAGACTCTTTCCTTATGGGTATTTTCCTATTTACCCTAGGGATATATTTTATTTTCCTTTTTAGATTTTATCTTCTTTAAATTAGTTTTATCTTTTGAAATTTACATATTATTTTATTTAATTCCAATTATACTAGGATTAGGATTACTTTCCTTGACTAGCAAGGATTAGGCTACTATAAATAAAGGCCCTAGGCCTAGGATTTTATTAATTCAAGTCAAGTCGTCTTCAGACGCAAATAGTTAGGAGGTAGAGAGGAGACGATTGAATGGTTGTAAGTTTAAGGTTTCGTTTTATGTTAAAGTTATTAGTTTTTATCATGCTTTGTTTTTAATTCCCCTTTTCTAGGGTTGGGATGAGCCCAACGATAGATATATATGTTTGATTTATGAATCTATGAATTTGTGTGTCTTTATCATCATCTACCTACATGCTTAATCCTTTGCGAGATTTAAAGAAATTCTTTGTTTGCAATTATGAAGTGAAAGTGGATTTATTATAAATTTGGATAGTATTTAGGGTTTATTTGCGAAAGCCGACTAATCCTAATTAAGAAAAGGTAGAACAATTAGATTTTTATGCGAGAGCCTCTATTACCTAAATTGTTGGAATTTGCAAAAGTCGATTATTTGATATATAGCATGCTCTTTTATGTGATTCATGGTCTATACATATGTTTATTGTTGTGGTGATCCCTAACCTTGGAAGTTTTCATCTTTATTGCTTTATTATTTAATTTCTGCACAGAACAACTGACATCGACCAAAACTTCTCCTCTCATCCCCTCGACATCGACCAGGTCTTAGTCAATATCGACCGCACCGCTCGATATCGACCGCTTCATCCTTGTCGACAGCCACATTTTCCTCTATTCCCGAACCCCAAAACACTAAACTAGAAATGCTGACTTCTCTTCTGAGGATGAACCTGACTCCACTATACTATAGCGGGGTGTTGACTACAAATTTATTTGGTCGAGAAACCCTCTTATCAACCGATTAGGGCAATGATCCATGGCTCCTCCTTGGTTGGCTCCATGGGTGTGGCCCTAGCTAGGACATAGTGGACGATGGCTAGCATCTCTCGTTGAAGCTTCTTGGCTCTTGCCCAAGTCATTGGTCTATCCACTAATGTAGGTGTAACCGGAGGGCTTGGCTCGGATGGTCCCTCATCATGCTCCATGCTTCTATGGTGGGGATTTGCTCAAGCGATCGAAATCGAACTCACCCTATCACTTAGCTTAAAGTATTTCATAAATATGAGATTTCGTGTTTTGGTTTAGACCCGGCCTCGCCGTGGCAAGTTGTACTATACTTTATGTTTTTGCCTTTCTACTTAAAACGAATTTGACTATGTAGACTCATAGGATAGGTTAAGGGTAACCAATGGCCCTACGACTGATTTGGGATTCGAAATCCCCACTTTAAAATGCAATCATTAGAGGTTTAAAACCTCAACCCATACCTGGATTGCAAGATCCGAACAAAGGTATCCAACCTTCGAAATGTAACTCGAATGTTTGTATTTGAGCCATTACAAAGTTGGTATCAGAGCGAGGTTTTACAATTCAGGTACCAAAGGGTCGAGCGTATGTTTTGAAAACCGCGCACAGATTTCAAAGGATTTTGACAAATTTTCACATGGCAAAATGAATTTAATATGGCTAGTATAAAAGGACTCCACCTAATAAACTTGACTTAAGAGAATAAAATTGGAAAGGGAAACTCGAGTGGGTGGAAAGGCGTTAGACCGTCCCTATTGGATGTAGACTTTAGGAACGGGTAGGTAAAACTTAGCTTGAACTTTACAGATGGGCCTAGAAGACTCCAAGAAATTTGCACCGTGGTGGTTGGAGTAGTGGTGTAGGACATAGAGTTCGGGTGGTAGTTGCCCCCTTTCGATCAGTCACTCCTCGAAGAGCGGCTTCTAGATAGCTTGCGTGGATATGTAAATTAGGCCCGAGGGCGATCCCCCTCGAAGGGGATCATTATAATTCTCGTTGAGTGCTTTTATGTTGGGTGTTAAACTAATCCCCGAATATACAACAGGTATGGTTGACACACGTGATGGACCAGTTGGGGCTGGGGCCCAACACGTAGTGGTCGAGGACGAACTCGCCGAGCTATGGTGGATGAGATGGACGACGGGATTCAGGCCCCGAGGGAGCGGAGATTCCGGCTCCTCAGTTGGAGGCTAAAGTTGGACAGATGGATCGAGCGACACTGATCGAGATGTTGAGAGGACTTGTCGGAGATCCTCCACCAGAGGCTCAGATTCTCATTGAGCAGCTAGCTAGACTGGAGGTCGAGATCCCCATCGGACAGCTAGTTGAGGCCGTCATCGTGGATGCATGCCTTGAGAAGCGTGTCGATTGGGTACGAGAGCTATAACACTGTGCCCCCCCCCCCTTTCTTGGAGTGACAGGAGAGGACGTTGAGGCTTGGCTCAAACAGATAGACAACATTTTCGACTTCATTTGCGCACCTAATTCCGAGCGTCAGAGGTTATCTGTAGGACTTTTGTGGAAGTACGCCTTCGACTGGTGGTCCATCTATAAAGCGGATCGGTTTTCCATCTATAATGCGGACCGAGTTGAGTGGAGCTATGAGGACTTTCTTGCTTTGTTGCTTCGAGAGTATTGTCCACCTAGGACACAGACTGCCAGAGAGGTCAACTTCATGCGCACGACTTATGACCCTTCGCATTCCATATCTGAGATCATCTGTCAGTTCAAGAAAAAGCTGATCTACTATGCTCACCTCTGTGTCACAGACAAGAGTCGCATTAAGAAGCTGATCTACTGTTCTTCACGCTCCGAGCTTAGGAGTTGTATCGTTCGACAGGTTTCTGGAGGTTATACTTCTTTATGACTAACAAAGGATTCTCTCAGAGACTGTTTATACTCCCTCTCTCCTTGAGGTGAAGAGGTCGAGGCCACCAGACAGTAGAGTGGATGTACGACACTGAGGAGCCTTTCGCGGAGGATTTAGAGGAGGACCACCAAGAGCCCTACCACCACCAGTGTCATCAACTGACAACTAACAAATTAGTGTTCGGAGCATCATATGCCATGATTATTTTGAGGAAGGATATTACATGAGAGATTGCCCCGATAGATCTACTGTATGCTTTGCTTATGGAGGTACAGGACACAAAGCTGCTCGTTGTCCTCAGGGTAGTAGGACCCCACCAACTATAGTTACACCGAGACTTCCCGCCGCTCCCCGTCCCCACTTCTGACTTATCATCAGGGTCAGGGAAGAGGCGACTCATCGGCTAGAGGCAGATCCGAAGATAGAGGCAGAGGCTCAGGCAAAGAAGGCCACGAGCCATCTAGGCTCCAGGTAGGTAGAGGATCATCATCAACAGGACCATCTGGTCCAGTTTTAAGCGAGCATAGACTTTTGGAGGATCTGGTTCTGCATTGCCCCCACCGCCCTGCGTCTTTCAAATGAGAGTCGAGGATCGATCCGCTCTGAGTTCCTCAGGTACTATATTTCTCCGTGATGAGTGCTTGAGTATTCTTTTTGACACTGGTGTCACTCACTGCTTCATAGCAGAGTCGTGCGTCGCTAGGCTGAGCATGAGTTGCACGAGGGGTCCTTCCCTTACTATGGGTATGCTGGATGGGGCTAGGATTAGGATGAGTCGTGATATCCTAAGGTGCCCCATCCGTATAGGTGAGCAAGAGTGGCCCGCCGATCTGATCATGATGGTGTTAGGGACCCACGACTTGATTCTTGGTATGGATTTCATGGACCACTATATGGCGATCATCGACTTCTGGACGAGGAGTGTGACAATATTGGCAGATGATGGCACCGAGCACCAGGACCCCAAGAGGAACGGGGCACTCATTAGCGCAGTTTGAGCAGCGAGGCTTCTAGATCAGGGTTGCACGAGATATTGGTGTTACACCTTAGAGGTGGATCGAGGCTGACCCAACATGACTAAGGTGGTCGTGGTTCAAGACTTCACCGATGTCTTCCCTGATGAGCTACTAGGGTTACCCCCGCAGAGAAAGGTCGACTTCGTGATCGAGTTGGAGCCGGGCACCAGGCCCATTTCCCAAGTACCAACAGGATGGCACCCATAGAGATGGTCGAGCTTAAGGCTCAGCTTGAGGAGTTATCTGAGAAGGGCTATATTCGTCCGAGTGCATCACCATGGGGAGCTCTAGTGCTATTCGTCAAGAAGAAAGATGGTTCGTTGAGGTTGTGCATCGATTACCGCGAGATGAACCAAGCAATGGTGAAGAAACGTTATCTGCTTCCGAGGATCAATGACTTGATGGATTAGCTTTAAGGTGCCGTGGTCTTTTTGAAGATCGACTTGAGATCGGGATACCATCAGCTCAGGGTGAGATCATAGGACATTTAGAAGACGGCTTTTATGATGCGGTATGGGCACTAAGAGTTTGTGGTCATTCTTTTTGGGCTGACCAACGCGCTAGCAGCCTTCATGGAGCTTATGAGCAGGGTGTTCAAAGACTATCTGGATAGATTCATGGTGGTTTTCATCAATGACATCCTGGTATACTCGAGGAGCCGCGAGGAGCATGAGCAGCACCCGATGATTGTTCTGGAAACTTTGAGGAGGCATCAGCTATTCAGCAAGTACAACAAGTGTGAAATTTGGATTCCCTAGGTGACCTTTTTAGGTCATGTGATCTCAGCAGCAGGAGCCGCCGTGGATCCGGTGAAGATTGATGCCATCGTAGCTTGGGAGGTGCCCAAGAACGTACGAGACGCCCGACCGATGACACAGCTGACCTAGAAGGACGTTCCTTTCATTTGGAGTGAGGAGTGTCAGACCAGTTTTGAGCTTCTGTAGGAGAAGCTGATGACCACACCAGTGTTGGCTTTAACTGACGGGACTGAGGACTTTATGATTTACATCGATGCTTTGCGAGATGGTTTGGGTTGTGTTTTGTATCAAAGGGATCAGGTTATTGCTTTTTCTTCACGCTACACATGATCTTGAGCTGGCAGTTGCAATCCATGCTTTGAAGATCTAGAGGTACTATCTGTATGGTACTTCATGCAAGGTGATGATAGATCACAAGAGCTTGAAGTACATCTTCAAACAGAAGGAGCTCAATATGAGACAGAGGCGTTGGTTAGAGCTCCTGAAGGATTATGACGTGGATATCGTCTATCATCTTGGGAAGGCCAACGTTGTGGCAGATGCTCTCAGTAGGAAGACCCATCAGGAGGTGGCCTTAGCCAGACTGACAGTGTAGAGCAGATTGCAGGCAGAGCTGTTGTCTTGTGGTATTGACGTATGACTTAAGAGAGAGAGTGGCTAGTTGTCATTTTTAGAGATTCAGTCAGAGCTGAAAGAGGAGATCTATAGAGAGCAGGCAGAGTGTCTAGATATAGCAGCTTTGAGAGAGCGAATGGCTCAAGGATGAGCGGGTGAGCTCGCAGAGAGATCAGATGGGATGCTGGCCTTCTAGAGTAGGATCGTGGTGCTGTCCACTTCAGATCTAAGGTAGAGGATCATGTAGGAGGCTCACACTACCCCTTATTCTATCCATCCAGGGACGAATAAGATGTATCAAGATTGGAGGAGATCCTACTAGTGGCAGAGGATGCGAGCGTACATCACATATTTCGTAGCCAGATGTTAAGTTTGTCAGCAGGTCCGGATTGAGCATCAGAGACCATGTGGGCTTGTTGGTCACTTCCAGTTCCTGAGTGGAAGTGGACTGAAATCTCCATGGACTTCATCACTGGATTGAGGAGAGACGCCAGAGGATTTGATGCTATCTGGGTCGTGGTCGATAGGTTGACCAAGTCAGCCCACTTCATTGCCATTCAGGAGACATGGCCGGTCTCGAGGCTAGCAGATGATTCAAACAGATCGTGAGGCTTCACGGAGTGCCTGAGAGGATAGTTTCTAAAAGAGATGGACGTTTTACATCGAGATTTTGACAGCAGGTTCATGAGGCTCTGGGGACTCGACTACATTTCAGCACAACTTATCACCCCCAGACCAACGATCATAGTGAGCGGATGATTCAGACTTTAGAGGATATTTTGAGATCCTGTGTGTTAGAGTGGGGCGACCGTTGGGTCAAATTCCTACCAATGGAGGACATTTTGAGATCCTCTGACAATGGTTGAGATTCATGGTCCTAGGATTGATTCAATAATTATTCATAAGCATATGTCTACTTGACTAAAGTTGAAGGATCCGCAGGGATACAATCACCTTATTCAATATTAGTAAAGAATAGCATTAAACACTTAAGCTTTTAGACCAATTGGCATATCGATTCAATACAATTAAGACACAATCGGAACAACCCTAATCGGCATAATCAACATCTAACCAATATAGATCAATCGAAATTGTCCACTACAAAGACAAGGAAATATCACTACTTCAATACCTTTGTTTGCTATCGAGAAAACAATAACGAATTCATAGCCTAGATGCAATTCCTAACATGGTGATCAATCATAGATAGGAACACAAATATAATAAATAAACACAAGGTGATAAATAAACTCATAAATAACTAAATAGAATCAAATCCTCACAATCTATTCAATCATGTCTTCGAATCACAGACAAAACTATGAGTTTAGCAACTCATAGGCTAAAATCTCTCTTCTATCTCAAAGCGTTCATTGTCTCTATGCCACACACCACCACCACCACACCACACGGCTGGAATAATAGAAATTAACCTTATAAAGAGTCGTGGAAACCCAGAGAAATATAATAATAATATAATAGGAAATAGAATATTCGTATTCAAATCGGGATTGCTGAACACGGCATCACGGCGGGCACCGCCTACGCAGTGACGACTTTCTTGTTCTATTCAATGTTGTGCTTCCTTGCTCCTTCGTAGCCTCTTCCTCAGCCCTCATGTGCTCCAAAACATGTCTCCTAAGCTCTTCCAAGATTCCATCCAAGGTCGGAATGTAAAACTGTAGAATAAATACTAAAAACGTGTAGATTCCGAACTCGAATACTTAACAAGCAAGATATGAAACTAGACTAAAACACATGCAAAACTCCTATCTAAATGCAATAAGAAATACCTATAATGCCTATACGAAATATGCATTATCAAATCCCCCCACACTTAACTCTTGCTTGTCCTCAAGCAACCATAAGACAAAAACATCATCTATGCATCCCACGGGAGATCCTTTCACAATTTTACTCATAAACAACATCATCAATAGTGCAAATATTATCAAGGCATATAAAATTCATAACATATATATATATATATATATATATATATATATATATGGGATCAAGTTGCTTGCATGCTCAAAAATCCATCCTCACCAAGGATAATGCGTATATCTCACTCTCTTGTGTTTAGGCTTTAAGCATAAACTCACCTCAATTCCATATACAAGCATCAAATCAAATATTAACATTTATATGCACAAAATCTCCACCGGATACATCAAAGCCAAAATAAGGACATCAAGAGGACTTTCGCTCAATGGAAACCTTCATAGAAGATTCCATTCCGTGGGGTTGTAATGGGGCTTGGTAAGAAACATAAGGGCAATGAATTGTATTTGGTCATGTGGTACTATAAATTCCGGGAAAATAAGATGCCAAAAACTCCTAAAATAACACAAACCAACTCAATAGTCCATTAAGCTCTCATAAACACAACATCTTAAAATATATCAATAAAGCCCAAAATCCTCTATAAATCACCAACTCTCAAAATATATCAATGAACTCCATAATCATCTCTCAAATCATCATCTCATACTAATCTCATAATCATGCATAATATGCATCTACAACACCCAACCAATTAGACATGGATAAAATGTGGCTAAAAAGTTACCTCTATCATTTGCACTTATCAAGAAAGGATCATGTATATAATCAGTCTTGAAAATAGATAACCATGTCAATACTCAAAGATAAATGCATATGAAGAGTAAATCACAAAAGAAAAGCAAAAGTAATATAGATGTATACCTTAAAAGGCCAAAAATATCTCACAGTGACAAATTTTTGATGAATATCAAGCATGCTCACGAACTTAGATCATACATGCTCAATTACCTATGCCTAATCATACTTCACATAAAACCAATTTTAGAGACAAGGTCAAATCATTCCAGAATTCCATGAGATTTATAAGATCATGCCAGCATAAAGTCAATAGGACAAACTCAAATTAGATAGGTATCTTTGATAACACAAATATGCAATGCATGAGACTCTTCCTATTTTTGGATTTTTGGACATTTTTCACTTTTTTTTTTCATTTTTGACATTTTATATAACAAATAAAGTAAACATGATGCATGAATTACAAGAATATTGTAAACAAAATAAAATCAAGTACTAGAAATCTAAATGTGAAACAAAAAATAAACATGAACTAATCTAACTAATTTACATCACTTCTCCCCCCCCCCCCACACTTAAATGTTGCATCGTCCTCAATGCATAAACATATACAAAAAGGAACAACGAAAAAGAAAATAAAGGGTTGAAGGAAGCAAATAAACTAACCAATTACTGTGAAGGTGAGGTCCGGGAACCAGACTGAGGCCCATAACCATTATCAAAAGCTTCCTCCTCCTCCTCCTCCTCCTCCTCTTCTTCTTCTTCTTCTTCTTCTTCTTCTTCTTCTTCTTCTTCTTCTTCTTCTTCATCCTCATTCTTTGCATTCCCTCTTGCCCAACCATATCTCTCAGAACGGGGTCTCTCAGAGTCATTCTTACGCACAGGCAGGGACCAAGGTTGTGACTTACATTGAAATCTAAAGTCCTGAAGCAAAAAGGTAGATCTATAGGCAGGTACAAATGATGCTCACGACGCTTCTCTACTCTCTATACGACACATCTCGATCCATCAGGGCGCAGGATAGTAATGGTAATGTCAGCTCAGCTCAAATTACCAAGAGTTTAGGCCTTGTCATTTGTGTAGGGTTGCATATCATCACAACGAACTTCTAATCGTCGAGCAATCAACGACACCAAACCTCCAAAAGCGATAACACGATCGGCTCCCACATGAGTAGCTCTAATCACCTCCAAACAAGTCCCCAGAAATAACTCAACCCAATCAGGAATATGCACATCATCAGGGGTCAAACAATAAGTATGGCTCCAGGATCTCATAGTAATCACCTCAGCGGAGGATGGGTAATCATGTAGTTGAAGAAATTACCGTCCGACTTGAAAAATCAACCAGTTGCCTCTTTCCATGTATCCAAAGGATGAGGAGCAGCCAACTCAAAACCAGCAGCATCACCAGGCGTCTTTGTCACACCAAACGCTTGTGTAATGAGATCCTTAGTCACCACGAACTTCTGACCCCTCAATTGAAAACTGATGTGCGCGCAAATTGCCATATTTTCTATGCACATAAAAGTCCATTTTACTTGTCTTTTGCATGCATATTAATGGGAAAACATGGGATAAGTGTAGTTTACGCTTAAATGTCAAATATATGGGTTTGCACGAATTTCTATGTGATTTCATAAAAAACAGGATAAAAATGGACGAATTTGAAAGAGCGGAAAAAGAACTCGAAATCTTCTGAAGAGGTCGAAATCGACTGGGGACCTCGATATCGAGAGCATCAGAGACATATGAATCGAGCAGAAAAAGAAACAAAGCATGTCGACACAGAAGTGGTCGATATCGACGTCTGAAGGTCGATATCGAGGCTTCCATATCGACCAAAGTGATAGAAGTCGAGTGCCAGTTCGAGTAGGAGAAGGAGAAGCTCGAGATAAAGTCTTGAAGGGGTCGATATCGATGTCTAGGGTCGATATCGACCATGCCAATAGAGGAATCCGACTCAGATTTTGATAGAATTCTATCCAAAGCTTGCAACGTCTATCCAAAGGTCGAGATTTCCTATCATCAAACACGAGATTTATCAGATGGAGGCTGAGTTACCATGGAGTTTTATTTTTTTACTTTGTTTTAGTATTATCTTAGCGAATACAGATAAGGTTTCGAGTCCTTGTCGACATCTATAAATAGAGGCCAATAGGGCTGAGTTTAGGCATTCAATTTAGATTCAAATTAGCATCCAATATCATCGAATTTGAGAAGACGATTCAGTTTCAATAGAGAGTAGAGAGAGAGAGGAGGCTGAGTGAAAGTTGTAAAGCAAGAGCGGAGTGGCTTGTTCGGTTGTACTTTCTTTTGAAGTTTTAATTCAAAGTAGCTTTCTTTCAACAATAATGATGATGATGTGCATGATGAGGAGCGAGTAGTCAACCCACTTATGGGGTCGGGGTGAGTCCGACGATAGCAATGTGAGGTAAGTGCATCAAAGGTATGACTTTTATGCGATTCCGTCTTCTACCCCATACATGATCCTTTGCGAAAGTTAGGGAGATTCATTATTTGCATTATTGAAGCGAAAGTCACTCATATTGTGAAATTGAATTCCTCATGAATTGAATAGTGACTCTTAGGAACTATGCGAGAGCCTCTAATCACCTAAGTGTTGATAACGAAAGTTATTTGACGGAAAGGCATTAAATTTCATAACTTTGGTATAAAACTTGCATTGTTATCGTTGTGGCATGAAACCCCGACTTTGGAAGATTTTTAATTAATTGAATTCAATACAAAAGTCTTAGTTTTGTTTCTGATCATCCTCCTTTCCCATTCTATTTTCTTCGGACTCTTTTCCGATAAATTGGTTACGAAAACAGTTTCTGTGACAAGCATCGAAATCGACTACAAGGGTCGATATCGACGTCTAACATTGATATCGAGGTCTGTCTCGACGTCGACTTGCTGCTTTTGTCTTCTGTAGGAACTGCGCTAGGAAATCGACCAGAACTGAGGTCGATATCGACCAGTATACTCGATATCGAGGTCTGCTGAGGTCGAAAGCTTTTATCGTGAGTTCAACAAAGGAAGCGCTGACACACCTCCTCGTGGATTTGATCCTGAATTACCCTACTACTACAAGGGAGGGGATTCTTGTATTATTTGTTTGGGACAGGGAGTTAGCCTAGTTGTGCATTATTTTATTTAGTTTATTTGAATCTCCTACACCACCCCGCTGTGAACAAATTGGCGCCATTGCCGGGGAGGCAATCCATCACCACCTAAGTTTAATCACGATCTTTTCTGAGCTTATTTTGCAGGTTTATGCGACATTCTGATCGTGGACCTATCCTGGAACCAATTAACGAGCCTGAACGTTTCTACCATCTTTGCAAAAAAGCTATTCGCATCATGGCTGACAACGAAACACAGGCTGAGATCATAGAGCGGTTAAGGAAGGAGATCGAGGACCACAATGCTACAATCGCTGCTTAAAGGGCCGCCGCTGCTGCTGAGCGAGCACGTGCTGATAGGGAGGAGGATGCACGCAGACAAGCCCAAGAGCGGCTAAATCAGTATCCACAGACGGCGATGCAATACATGCATCCGCCACTTCATGTTCCTGAATCCGCTATTTTAATTCCTCACTCCAACTATGAAATAAAAATTAACTTCCTATCTGAGATAAAAAGAAATACTTTTGAAGGAAGACCTAATAAATGCCCCCTGCAACACATCTATACTTTTATGGACTTATGTGAAACAGTTGCTGATGGAGTAAACTTAGAGTATGTGCGATTATAATCTTTTCGATGGACTTTGGCAGGGAAGGCATTACAATGGCTTGAATGTTTGGCTCCACGCTCGCTAAGGACATGGGCGGAGGTGAAAGATGCATTCTTGAACAAATTCTTCCCACCTTCTAAAATGACGATGCTGCGACAAAGGATCACGACTTTTAAACAAAAGCCAGGTGAAACCCTAGCACAGGCGTGGGAGCGCTTTAAGGACTTCCATATGTCATCCAGGAGATCTTCTACAACGCCCTTGATGCACCGAATAAGGAAAGGATCAATTCATATACCTCATATCGGTACATTGAGCTTACACCAACGGAGGCATGGGAGACCATTGAGAGGCTCGTGAACTTTGACAACACCTATGGGGCTGTTGCGGCCTATGATGCAATGCCTGCCCCATCTATGCCACTATATGAGCCTCCAAGGGAGATAAATCCTGATGTGCGGCAACAATTCCATAACGATCAAACACGCCGCCTTCAAAAGCAAGTCAGGTTCCTGAGCAACAATCAAACTTGTCAGGAGTGTGGTTCAACAAGGCATAACACTAGTGCCTGTCCACATACTGAGCAAGTATCCATGGCGGAACAACATGAGGAGGTTAAGTGGACGAGAGGCTCCTATGGAGGGGGCAATCAACAAAATTGGGGTGATCAAAGGTTCTATCAAAGGGATCCCCCACCATATAGGGCACCAGGGCACCCTGAGCGGGAGACAAGGAAGGATGACCTGCAAATCATTCTTGATGAGATGCGGAGGAACCATGCTGAGTTCAAACAAGCCAATAACTCCATCCATACTCAGCTGCAGGGCATCAATTCTAGACTTGGGGAGATCGACGTTTGGAAGCACAACATGGAGACTCAAATGAGTCAATTGGCGGAAGCAATACCCAAAGCGTCAGGATCATTCCCTGGATCCACTGTGCCCAACCAAAAGGGCAAAACTACTGGACATATTGCAGCAGTAAATCTAAGGAGTGGGCGTCAATTAAAAACGCCCGAGCAAAAAGCGGAGGAGAAGGAGCCAGAGCAGACGTCGATATCGACCAAGGTGACGTCGATGTTGACCCTCCTGTCGATGTCGACCCTGAGGCTGCGTCACCATAGAAATCGAGTCCTCTAGTCGATATCGACCCTACTGATGTCGATGTCGACCTCACTACAGCCGCAGGAAGGAAGACGGTGTTGCCATTCCCATATAGAAAGGTGATTAAGGACCCAGCAGAAAAGAAGTTCCAACGGTTCTTGAAGATGCTCCAAGGACTTAATGTCTCTATACCATTCACAGAGGCACTTCACGAGATGCCATCTTATGTAAGGTTCCTTAAAGACATCTTGGGTAAGAAGCGATCGCTCTCTGAGATCGCAGAGGAGTGCAACAGGTTGGAGCTACCACAAAAGGGGGCGGACCCAGGTAAGTTTTCTATCGCTATAGGTCTAGGTCAATTCAAATTTAATGCTTTAGTTGACTTGGGCGCTAGCGTTAGCATGATGCCACTAACCATTTGGCACAAGGTAAAGATAGGTCTTCTGGAGCTCGTGGATGCAAGGTTGTACATGGCCAATAATACGGTAGTAATTCCAACTGGAATAATGACGGATGTGCCAGTACAAGTAGGTAAATTCTTTGTCCCTGCTGATTTCCTAGTTGTTGATATAGCGGAGGACCCTGCTTGTCCAATTATTTTAGGTAGGCCATTCCTAGCAACCGTCGATGCCAACATTAGCGTGAAGAAAGGATTACTCTCATTCACAATTTGTGATGAGGTGATAGAGTATGCCTTCAACAAGACGGTAAAAAATCAAGGGCCAATGGAAATTAAGGCCATCAATGGTGTCTATATTGCATGTGGAGAAGCAAAGGTAAGAAGTTTGACACCGGAGGAGCTAGAAAAGAGGGCCATAGAAGCCCAAGTAGAGGAAGTTGTGGCAATCTTGAACGAAGGAGCTCAACAGAACATCGAAATCGACCCAGGTAAGTCGATATCGACCACTAATGTTCAAGATTCTGTGCCAGGTCTTAAGTATGGGGTCGACAGAGGAGAAGAGGAAACGTCGAAATCGGGGTCAAGGGTCGATATCGACCATGCCCTATCGAAATCGACCACCATCAGCGCTGAGAAGGGAGGAAAGGAGACCTCGATATCGATCTCTGAGGGTCGAAATCGACCTGATCATATCGAGTCAAAACTCTCCAAATCGACTGATCCTTTAGGAGTACAATAGGGGTCAATATCGACCTCTGAACATCGACATCGACCTGAGCCACAGACTGAGAAGAAGGTAAGTCAAGGTAAAGATTTCTTTTGTTCAATTACGATTAAAGATTTATCATTATTTGGAAGAGGTGTGCCTTGGCACGTGCGCTTGTGTAGGGTATCCGATGATGATTCAAGCCAATATGAGATAGGAGACAAGGTCTATGTTGCCAAATCTAAGGACCATTGGTTCCCTACAAGATTCAAGGATAAAGGACCATTCACGGTGAATCAGATCCATCCCGGCGGAATGTAGCTGCGGGACAAGAAAGGAGCGATATTTGAGGCCCAAGCCACATGGGCTCTGCAGATGCCGCCTTGAGAAGCGCGAAGGAAGAAGTCGGCCTAGCGACTTAAAAATCTAGAGCTTGTAACAAAAACTTAGTTTTGGTTTTAGACACTTTTGTTTTGGTTTTAGACATTTTATTGTTTTGCATATTTGGTTTTATGTTTGATTACAAGTTGTAGGAAAGAGAAAAGCACACTGAGAAGATATCGAAATCGATATCTAACATCGACATCGACCTCAAGGTCGACATAGATGGGTTTGTGGTCGAGGCCGGATAACCCTGAAACCTGAAGCAGAAATCGAGAGAAACATCGATATCGATGTTAAGGGTCGATATCGACCCTGCCTGCTGTCTTCTTCTACTCCTGAAATTTATGACGGTTTAGTAAGTTCTCTTCTTAACCCTATTTCTTATACAGTGAGGACACTGTAAATTTTAAGTATGGGGTGGGGGAAAGGCTTACTTGCATATTCATACTTAGTTTAGATTTGCATATTTATTTTAATGCATATATAAAAAAAAGAGAGAGAAATATGACCCCCATAAAAAAAATTTGAAAAAAAAAAAGAGAAAGAGTCATGGAAGTATAAAAAAGAGCTATATGATGCAAAATTAGATTCATTAGAGATATAACATGAGATTGCCTAGTTAAGGGAAGTCCCAATGAAGTGCAAAAAGAGAAAAAAAATAAAGGAGATGAAAATTCGAAGTTGCTTTTGACATGTGCATGATAAGATGATGGAGGACTTTTTATGAAAAATTTGATACAAGCAAAGTTCATATCCTAGCCTTACCTATGCATATTTGCAAAAGTCACAAAGCCATATATGAGCCTTATCAAGATCATTATTGCTCTACATATACACATATTGCCCATTTTATACCTTATACCCTATCCGGGGACAATGTTGAGAATGGATGTCATCTTTGGAGTTATATGGAGTTGTGCATTATTTATGAAGTTGTTGGCAGGAATGATACAATTATAAATTATGGAAAATTTAATGAGCGAGAAAAAATCTGATCACCTCAGGAGATAAAGGTAGGTCGACCCTGCTCGTTGAGATGTTAGTTCAGCGAGATGGGACACAAGGTGAGGAGTCTGAAGTACTAAGTATCCGGGGCCATTCATGACACCCATGTTTGCGACTCGCGAGAAGGCATTGCTAAGGTCAGAGAGGTAAAAGCATTATATTGAATAAAAGCATTGAGCGATGAGTGAAAGGTGAGACATTATGAAGAAGGAATGTGGAATGTTTTGGAAAGAAAGTATGATTTCCCAGATTTAACACCACATGGCCAAATGTTAGCCCACCTTTAGCCTTTTACCAATCTATTTCTCACAAGCTTGCAAAAGTCCTCTTGATTATTAATGCTATGTCGTTAAAATTGTTTTTGCATATTACCTTCTTTATGAGTATGAAATTGCTTTTATGCACAGGCATGGACTTGGTTGACATAAGTACCTTATCCAGGATGGCAATTGATTGTAGGGACATATGAAAAATGAATCTATGATGTTGAGGGTTTACTTTCTTCCCCTGAATGACCATTAAAGGTATTGCTTGGGGACAAGCAAGCTTAAGTATGGGGTGTTTGATGTGCGCGCAAATTGCCATATTTTCTATGCACATAATAGTCCATTTTACTTGTCTTTTGCATGCATATTAATGGGAAAACATGGGATAAGTGTAGTTTATGCTTAAATATCAAATATATGGGTTTGCACGAGTTTCTATGTGATTTCGCATAAAACAGGATAAAAATGGACGGATTTGAAAGAGCGGAAAAAGAACTCGAAATCTTCTGAAGAGGTCAAAATCGACTGGGGACCTTGACATCGAGAGCATCAGAGACATAGGAATCGAGCAAAAAAAGAAACAAAGCATGTCGACACATAAGGGGTCGATATCGACGTCTGGAGGTCGATATCGAGGCTTCCATATCGACCAAATTGATAGAAGTCGAGTGCTAGTTCGAGTAGGAGAAGGAGAAGATCAAGATAAAGTTTTGAAGGGGTCGATATCGATGTCTAAGGTCGATATCAACCATGCCAGCAGAGGAATCCGACTCAGATTTTGATAGAATTTTATCCAAAGCTTGCAACGTCTATCCAAAGGTCGAGATTTCCTATCATCAAACACGAGATTTATCAGATGGAGGCTGAGTTACCATGGAGTTTTATTTTTTTACTTTGTTTTAGTATTATCTTAGAGAATACAGATAAGGTTTCGAGTCCTTGTCGACATCTATAAATAGAGGCCAATAGGGCTGAGTTTAGGCATTCAATTTAGATTCAAGTTAGCATCCAATAGCATCGAATTTGAGAAGACGATTCAGTTTCAATAAAGAGTAGAGAGAGAGAGAGAGAGGAGGCCGAGTGAAAGTTGTAAAGCGAGAGCGGAGTGGCTTGTTCGGTTGTACTTTCTTTCGAAGTTTTAATTCAAAGTAGCTTTCTTTCAACAATAATGATGATGATGTGCATGATGAGGAGCGAGTAGTCAACCCACTTCTAGGGTCGGGGTGAGCCCGAAGATAGCAATGTGAGGTAAGTGCATCAAAGGTATGACTTTTATGCGATTTCGTCTTCTACCCCATACATGATCCTTTGTGAAAGTTAGGGAGATTCATTATTTGCATTATTGAAGCGAAAGCCACTCATATTGTGAACTTGAATTGCACATGAATTGAATAGTAACTCTTAGGAACTATGCGAGAGCCTCTAATCACCTAAGTGTTGATAACGAAAGTTATTTGACGGAAAGGCATTAAATTTCATAACTTTGGCATAAAACTTGCATTGTTATCGTTGTGGCATGAAACCCCGACTTTGGAAGATTCTTAATTAATTGAATTCAATACAAAAGTCTTAGTTTTGTTTCTGATCATCCTCATTTCCCATTCTATTTTCTTCGGACTCTTTTTCGACAAATTGGTTACGAAAACAGTTTCTGTGACAAGCATCGAAATCGACTGCAAGGGTCGATATCGACGTCTAACATCGATATCGAGGTCAGTCTCGACGTCGACTTGCTGCTTTTGTCTTCTGCAGGAACTGCGCTAGGAAATCGACCAGAACTGAGGTCGATATCGACCAGTATACTCGATATCGAGGTCTGCTGAGGTCGAAAGCTTTGATCGTGAGTTCAACAAAGGAAGCGCTGACATACCTCCTCGTGGATTCGATCCTGAATTACCCTACTACTACAAGGGAGGGGATTCTAGTATTATTTGTTTGGGACAGGGAGTTAGCCTAGTTGTTCATTATTTTATTTAGTTTATTTGAATCTCCTACACCACCCCGCTGCGAACAGAAACGAATCTCCATATCAGAGTGGTAGTCCAAAGTAGCCAGGAACTCTCTCACCAATGCCGGATAGGTTAACTCAGCAAGATCTATGAAATCACTCAAACCTCCTTTCTAAAGAAGGAGAGAGACATCCTTGAACAACCCCAAACAATGCAACATCGGGGGATCGAAGAATAATATGGATCGATAATCCCTCTTCTCCATATTATGCCAATACTCCTTCTGCTCTGTAGTCATGAAGCTCGGCATTTCCATAGCAGGAAACACAAGCATGGTCCACGATCCTAAGAAAATCGTGAAAGAACACCACAAAAATGACCAAAATCGACCTCTCTGCATGTGGTGGCAGGCGTCGTGTATGGGTCGGCGGGTGCCGACCTCTACAGAACACGAATCCAAGCATGACGTTGAAGAATGAACATCCACAACTCCTCCAAACTTGAAACTTGACGACCAAACTTGGTTTCAAAGGCTTTCTTTGGTGGTCGATATGGGAATGGTGTGGAAAAGATTGAATTTGATGGATGAAGGTAGTGATGAATGTGTTTGATGGGTAAGAACTCAATTGAAATACAAGGCTCTTAGTTTTTTGGAATGGATTCAAGTAGGATCTCTTGGGATTTATGTGTTTCCTTGGAGACAAAGCTTTGATTGATCCAAATTAGGGAATGGGATTATATGGTGGTTTGGATAGGAGAATTTCCATCTATCAAAAAGAAAAGAAAATATTAGAAATAGATAAAAATAATAAAATAAAATAAAATAGATTAAAGATTAAATTCTACTCCTAAAACAAATGGAAACTAATCCTAGATAGAACAATCTATTCCTAAGGTACATAGAATAGATAGAAGATAGATAAACTAACCTAAAATAAAATAAAATCTAATCCTAAAGATAAATAAAATAAATCTACTTCCTAAAATAAAAAGATAGAACTAAATCTAATACTAATGAAGATAGAAAATCAAATCTAACCTAAAATAACCGAAAATCAAATAAAACTAAAGAGAAATAGGATAGCAACTACTCCCTTCTAACGTAACCAAAAATCTGGACGCGTCTGTAAACAGTGACTGGCGGCAGACGCCACTCCGTCATTGAATCAAGCAAAATTCATCTACCAAAAAGGTTCTAACACTAAACTACTCCAATGTACAGCAAAAAGACTTGTCCTACTTTATTGAATTGAAAAACTTAAATGCGAAATTGAAACAATATTACCTAATCTACCTTGGGTTGCCTCCCAAGAAGCGCCTTTGTTTCACGTCTTTGGCTCGACGTGATGCATTTCTTGATGAAGTTATCCCATCAAGATCCTCCACAATTCTCCTTTGCTTGACAAGAGGGGGAACTTTAGGAGTTTCTCCAATGTATCCATCAGTTACACCAATCAATTCCTTCTTGAAATGAGTTTATCCTGGAGGTTGCCTTGAAATTGCGAAAACCTCAACATTGTTAGGAATCGATTTCTCATAGGGAAGAACAATATAATCATTTGAATTAGACACATTCTCACGTGACTTAAACAAATTCTCAATTTTCCTTTCAATGTCATCTTTCTCTAAAACAACTTTCTCTTTGTTAGAAGACTCAATAAACAATGATGCATTCTCAATAGAAGCATCTAACAAACTATTTGATTCATTCCTATGATCACTATCGTTAGAGTCAAGAACATCCACAAAATCATTAGTAGAAAGAGTAGTAGGCTCAAATATAGAAAATTTAATCTTTCTACCGTCAAACTCCATGGTTAGGGAACCTTCAAAGCAATCAATCTTAGTCTTATCCGTTTGCAAGAATGGCCTTCCCAAGATAATTGGGGTTTCAGGCGCACCTTGTTTCATATCCAATATAAAGAAATCAGTTGGAAATATCAAATCATTTACCTTTACCAAAACATCCTCAACACCTCCTCTAGGCTTAATGCTAGAACGATCAACGAGTTGTATAGTAATACCAGTTTCAGACAAAGCATAGAGACCCAAAAACATGTACAAGTTATATGACATCACATTGATTGAAGCACCTAGATCTAGCATAGCTTTTGTGAAGCTAGCATTACCTATTGCACATGGGATAGTAAACATACCTGGATCTCCGCACTTTTCAGGCAATCTTTTCTGTAGCAAAGCAGAAACATTTTCATTTAAACTTACCTTCCCCTTCCTTTTCATCCTTTGCTTGCATTTCATCGTGCATAGCTCTTTCAAGAATTTTGCTTAGCGAGGCACAGTTTTAATCAAATTAAAAACTGGAATATTTACCTCACAATGAGCAAAGGTGTCGTAAAGGATTTGTTCATCTTCCCACTTACAATCTGGTCTTAAGGCATGACGAAAGGGTGGTGCAGGTCTTGAAACCTCAAAAGACCACTCCTTGGATGATTTCCTTGGGGATTGCACAACGTCAACATTCGGATCTGGGACTTGAGGTGGTGGCGGGCGTCGGTCTGAAGGGCGGCGGGCACCGTTATCAACAGTATGCATCTCTGAGCTTTTGTTGTCTTCCTCACCCATGTCAATCACTTTGATAATTCTAATTGTAGCCCTGATTCTAACCATTGTTACCAAAGTTGCGGCGAGGTCCATAATCCATAGCACTCAAATCAGCAACATCCTCTTGAATCAAAGGACACTTATCATTCGGATGAGTTGGATCTCCAAAGACACCACAAGGTCTACGCTGCTAAGGTTGATTCATTTGCATATCCATCTTGTTCACTATCTCAGTAAGCCTGTCTAAGTCATCCTTACGACCATCTCTAGAATTATCCAACTATGAACTCCTCTAACTCCTTAGTGTTTCCCATATTGTTGCGATGCATTAGCTAACCCTTCGAAAATATGCATTGCTTCCTAAGGTGTCTTATCCAAAATATCTCCTCCACTAGTACCATTGATGAAACTCCTGTCGGTGTCAAGCAAGCCCTCATAAAGATATAACACTAGATCATCCTCGGGTATACCATGTTGTGGACAACTACCCTTAAGCTTCTTGAACCGCTCAACATACTCATAAAGACTCTCCATAGGTGATTTCTCAATACTAGATATCTCCTTCTATAGTTTGTTGAGGCGAGTAGCAGGAAAGTACTTATGAAGGAAAGCTTTTTTCAATTCAACCCAAATAGTAATGCTTTCGGGGGGTAGGTAATAAAGCCAATCGCTCGCAGAATCTTTCAAGGTAAATGGGAACACTCTCAACATCAATTGGTCATCGGTAAGGCCTAGGGGTCAATGTCTATCACACACACTCACAAAGGTAGCAAGGTGTTTGTTTGGTTCCTCCCCAGGCAATCCATAAAAGTAGGGTAAAATAGTAGACCAATTCGACTTGTACTCAAATCTTGAACCCTCAGGGAGATCAGAAAGTCTAATCACAAGTGGTTGAGCACTCAAATTAGGTTCCTTTAGGTTTCTCAGGGTCCTTCTTGGTGGATTAAAAACTTCGTCTCCCATCTCCTTATGTGTGTCAAATTCGAGCCTTCTTTTTTACCTAGAAAGAGATCTTACAATCTTGGGATCAAAAGACAAAGGCAATGAATTAGAAGAACAAGTTTGAACCATACAAGGACAAAAAATACTCATAGAAAAACAAAAACAAAAACAAAAAAATAAAAGAGAATCAATGATAGAAATAAAGTATGGCAAACTCTTTTCTTCTCACCGGCAACGACGCCAAGAATTTGGTGCGTGGTGAACGTCGTTGGCACTTTTTCCCTTTTCCAAATAGTAATAATATCCTAACTAAAAGCTCAAAACCAATAGATTAGCAAATCAATGAATTGATAAACCAAATAACTACTAGTATAGCGATGAAGTCTGGAGTCGAACCCACATAGAGTAGCGAATTACTATGCAATATCTCTAACAATGACTCTTATGACAAAAGCAATGACTTGTGATAAATTGATAACAAAGTAAAGTGAATAAAACTAATGATTGCTAAGTGATTGATAATAAAGATAGAAGAAACATTTCACCTGTAATTCTCTGACAATGGTTGAGATTCATGGTCCTAGGATTGATTCATCAATTATTCATAAGCATATGTCTACTTGACTAAAGTTGAAGGATCCGCAGGGATACAATCACCTTATTCAGTATCACTAAAGAATAACATTAGTATCACTTAAGCTTTTAGATCAATTGGCATATCGATTCAATGCAATTAAGACACAATCGGAACAACCCTAATCGGCATAATCAACATCTAACCAATATAGATCAATCGAAATCATCCACTACAAAGACAAGGAAATATTACTACTTCAATACCTTTGTTTGCTATCGAGAAAACAATGACGAATTCACAGCCTAGATGCCATTCCTAACATGGTGATCAATCATAGAAAGGAACACAAATATAATCGATAAACACAAGACGATAAATAAACTCATAAATAACTAAATAGAATCAAATCCTCACAATCTATTCAACCATGTCTTCGAATCATAGGCGAAAGTATGAGTTTAGCAACTCATAGGCCAAAAACCTCTCTTCTCTCTCAAAGCGTTCATTGTCTCTATGCCACACACACCACCACTACCACCACAACACATGGTTGGAATAACAGAAATTAAGCTTATAAAGAGTCATGGAAAATCCTAAAAATATAATAATAATATAATAGGAAATATAATATTCGGATCCAAATCGGGATTGCTGAACACGGCATCACGGCGGGCACTGCCTAAGGCGCGGCGAGCGCCGTCTACGCAGTGACGAATTTCTTCTTCTCTTCAATGGTGTGCTTCCTTGCTCCTTGGTAGCCTCTTTCTCAGCCCTCATATGCTCCAAAGTATGTCTCCTAAGCTCTTCCAAGATCCCATCCAAGGTTGGAATGTAAAACTGCCTATATGAAATATGCATTATTAGCTCCATATGAGGTACAAGCAAGAAATGAAACTAGACTAAAACATATGCAAAACTCCTATCTAAATGCAATAAGAAATACCTATAATGCCTATATGAAATATGCATTATCAGCTCCATATGAGGCACTGTATGTGAGGTGCTGCAAGTCGCCAGTCTATTGGGATGAGCTCGCTGACATAGCAGCTTCGCTACTTAAAATGGTCAGAGAGACAGTCGACCAGGTTGGATGCATCCGAGAGCATATGAGGATTGCCCAGGATCGACAGAGGAAGTATGCTGATCGGAGACAGACAGAGATCGAGTTCGAGGTTGGGTCACATGAATGGCTTAGAGTATCACCGACTAGAGGGGTTCATCGGTTTGGCATCAAGGGCAAGCTGAGCCCTAGATTTATGGGTTCTTTTATGATTTTTAAGAGGGTCGGCGAGGTAGCTTACCATCTAGCCTTACCCCCGTCGTTGGCCGGCGTGCATGATGTGTTCCATGTATCCCAGCTTTGGTAGTATGTCCTAGACCTGAGTCATATCCTTGTTCATTCCGATCTCCGGATAGAGCTTGACCACACCTTCATAGAGAGTCCAATTAGGGTGCTTGACCGTCGAGTCAAGAAGTTGAGGACCAAAGAGGTTCCTCTTCTTCTGGTACAGTGGGCTAGGAGGAGTCCCGAGGATGCGACGTGGGAGACTGAGGATAGCCTTCGGGCGAGTTATGGGAGTGTCACAGATGAGTTCTTACCTTCTTATGACAAGCCAAGTGTTGACTTATCCTTGACCTCGTGAGCTAGTGGTGAGTCGTAGTAGTCTTTTATTTTGGGTTGGTGGTTATCTCTGTGACTTCGTGCTTATGCTTGATTACTCTGGTGCAGATTCTATGCTAATGTGATATGGCTGGAGATGGATTCTCTTGGCATGCGTGCTAGTATGGTTGCTTTGATGGTTCATCGATGCTTGTGACGCTTTCCCTATAATGTAGAGATACTTTATGACTTGTAGTATGGTTTTGAGACTTTGTTAGTGCATTGTCATGTTTTCAGATGCATCATATGTCTCATGTTTTAACGTTATGCGGTTGTGACGCTTTTGATATTTTGAGACTATGTTAGTTGTTTTGAGAGGCTCGCCACACGAAATGTGGTTGGAGACATGATGGTTGTTATATATATGAGTTGATGCATTATGGTTTATGATTCCTATTGAGTTGAGATTGGTAGATTGATTTGACTCCAAAACCAAGGAAGAGAATATGGGAATATCCCTTAGAGGTGGATGCCTCCACCTCCGAGATTTGGTTGGATTGACGTATGATTTGGGTATTTAAAGACTTTTGAGCCGTTTTGGAAAAAGACTGCCTTTGGAAAGGTTAGTCTCGGGGACGACACTTGTTTTTAGAGGTGGATGAATGTAAAAATCAAAATTTTAAATGGGCATTTAATTTCTAAAATTGGAAAGTTTTGGGAAAACATGTCTTTCCCATCTAACTCATCAAAACATATCTAACCCGAATCGTATCTTTTTCATTACCCACAAGGTCATAACATTTCCACTTATGCACAATACTAACTTGCCATTCATAGTTCAACTACTGCCCCCAACAATCATGACCTCTCAAGCCTTCTTATTCTAGTTCCTTATTGTCGCACACTCTTAATTCGCCTTAAACTACAATCCTCAACCAACGACACCTTACCTCTTATTAACCTTTACCACTATCACTTTTCCCATAAAATTTCTATGCCATCCCTATCCAAATTCACACAAGGCATCATAATCTATTTGAACTCCCAATTTTCCAAGACCATTGGTATTCCCATATTTGCCATTTGATGTACTAATTTCTAGCCATTTTATATGCATATTTTGACTTCATATTTCATTCGATTCCTAAATTATAGATTAAGAACAATGAGAATTTGTGTAGAATGTGCTAACATTCTTGAAATAAAGTCTTCACAAGTTTTGGTTTAAATGTGTAAGAATTGGAGCGGAATCAAAGTCAAAACAAGAAGCCAAGAATCGTTGAAGTGCAGTCAATATCGACTAGATTACTCAAGATTGACTGGATCAAAACCTCAAAAACCAAGACGCTCCAAGTTTAGGTGCTTCGTGAAGGTGCTACAAGGCTTAAACATCACCATACCTCTCACGGAAACCCTTAGCGAGATGCCAGCATACATGAGGTTCTTGAAGGACATCCTAGCCAAGAAGAGGTCCATCGCCGAGATCGCTGGAGAATGCCATTCAATAGAATTCCCTAAAAAGGGAGGCGATTCGGGAAAGTTTGCCTTGACGATGGGGATAAGTAAGCACCAATTCAAAGCCCTTTATGACCTTGAGGCTAGTGTAAGTTTGATTCCTTTATCCATATGGCAACAAGTGGGAGTAGTACCATTGGAGCCCGTCGACATAAAGCTTTACATGGCGGATAACTCCTTCGTGAGACCCACAGGGATTGTGGATGATATCCCTGTCAAGGTGGGCAAGTTCTTTGTGCCCATGGATTTCATCGTGTTGGACATGCCGGAGGATCCTATTATGCCTATCATCCTTGGTAGGCCAATGATGAAAACCCAATGGCTGACTTGATCATGTAAATCTTATGGCATATTTAGATGGTTTAGCCAAAGTCCTTAAGATTGATTTTATGTAGATTGTGAACCTGTGATTAAATTGATCACATATGATCCTAGGCTAAAAGGAAAATCCAACAAAATTGTCCTACTGAGAATTTTGGCCTGTTGGGAGAACATTAAAAATTCCTCTGCTTTTTTTAGAGTATTTACTCTTCCTATGCATCTTTAAATGTTGTGATAGTTATTCAAAGCCAATGTATATATATGTTTATATGAATGGGAATTGAATGATGGAGGCATCTTTTAAGCCAATTTTATCCTCTCTTTACCTACCCCGCATTATTTCTGCTTGAAGCCAAAACATTAGCCTGAGCCTTTATATTATAAGCACCACAAAATTATCCCTAGCTGAATTGAGCCTGACCCCCATTTGAGAATCAAAAGTTAGAGTTGGTTGGAACGATATTTGTGGAAGAAAACTGCTTTTGTTGGGATAATTATATATTTACATCTTGTTACATATCTTGTAAAATGATTTTTGGCTCACCATATAAATGCACTATAGTTGTTTTTATTTTATTTTCGTTCAGAAAAAAAATCTGAAGAAACGACAAAAAAAAAGTTATTAAGTGCATGAGGCAATTATTCCTTAGTTTTTTTCTTTTATGCAAGATTCATATTTTTAAGAGATATATTGGGTTTGAAAGAAAGGTGGAGTTCTTCATAGAGAATGTGATTTGATTGTGCATTATTTGGAAAATATGGTTTAGTTGAGTTGTGTTGAGATTTAGGAGTCTTGATTCCCGAATTTTATTAAGCACCACATAGCCAAATAATTCCATACCCTTTATTCCTTACCAAGCCCTATTACAACCCCGCCGAATAGAGTCTTCTTTGAAGTCTTCCATTGAGCGAAAGTCCTCCTAATGGTTCTTGTTTGCATTTACGTAATTTGTTGCGAAGTGGATTATCATAAATTGAAATGTTTATGACTTTGTATATGGAATTAAGATGAGAGTTGATCTTCATAGCCTAAACACAATGAGAGTTGAGTAAAAACACATTATCCATGTGAGGTTGGATTTAAAATTGCCTATGCCTATGGGTCACTCATATATGTGTGATGACGTTAAATTCACTTTCTTTGCTTTGCTACCACTTATGATGTTGCTTTTGACAAGGGCGAAGATATGAAGGATGTGTTGTAGGTTTTGGTTATTGCTTGGTTATTGCTTGAGGGCAAGCAAGTCTATGTATGGGGTATTTTGATGTACATATTTCTAGCCATTTTATATGCATATTTTGACTTTATATTTCATTCAATTCCTAAATTATAGATTGAGAACAATGAGAATTTGTGTAGAATGTGCTAACGTGCAAGAAATAAAGTCCGCTGAAGTTTCGGTTTAAATGTGTAGGAATTGGAGCGAAATCAAAGTCAAAACAAGAAGCCAAGAACCGTTGAAGTGCAGTCGATATCAACTAGATTACTCGATATCGACGGGATCAAAACCTCAGAAACTAAGTACCCAAAGCCAAAAAAAACAAGCTATTGGAGAAGCACTCGACACAACCCTAGATCGAGTGGACCACTCGACATCGACCTGTCACCCGAACTCGAGTGGAATCAAGAGATATCGAATAGAAATAAGGCACTCGATATCGACTACTCTGGTCGATATTGACTGAGGATTCCTGCGGTTCAGACGCGGTTTGAGCAATCTGAGTGGACGAATAAGATAGAAAGCCACGATTTTATTTAACGTTTACATAGATTATTTCCTAAGGGTACTTTCCTTTTTACCCTAGGGTTTTTATTATTTACTTTAATAATGTTTTATCCTTTTTATATTTTGATAGAATTTAGATAGAGTAGTTTTACTGGGATTAGGACCCATTTCCTTGGCTAGCAAGAATTGAGAGGCTATAAATAAAGCGCTTGGGGGCTGGTTTTATTCATTCAAATTATGAGATCCAATCTCACCAATAGCAATAGTTTTAGGGTTTAGAGTTTTGATAAGCTTTAGGGTTTTGGTGTTTGCGAAAGTGAACGTTGGGATTGTAAAGACTTCAAAGTTTCCTTTCAATGCAAGTTTCTTTTCATTCAAAGATGTCTTCTTCAACGATGAGCGAGTAGTCGCTTAAACTCTTAGGGCCGGGGTGAGCCCGACATTAGCCATGCATGTTTGAGGTCGGTATTGATGTTGATATTTGTTGCGTCTTGATTATCTCATACTCTTTTGTGTTTAGTCCTCATCGCAAGAAAAGGGATTCATGTTAACAAATTGAGTTATAAAAATAAAATTGGTAGAGACAATTAGGTTTATTTGCAAGAGTATTCCCACTTGTTGGTGTACGGCAAAAGCTTGTCCCTCGGGTGACATAGCGCAATTGTCCATCTTACTTATCCTATGCATGTTTGGTTAACATCTTGGTAAACCCTAGCCTTAGGAGTTCTTTCTTATATTCATTTACATCCTTCTTAGTCATTCAAACCTTTTTTATTTCTGTTCAAAGCTCCTTTCCCATCCTACTTTCTTCGTCCTTTCTTTGTCGACGATTACTAACGTTTATGTAGGAGCACTCGAGATCGACCACATAGGTCGATATCGACACCCTCACATCGGTCGATGTTTGCTCAGTCTACTACACTTTCTACTCATATTCTAGGCTCGAGATCGATTACACAACTCGACATCGAGTGACCTATATCGACCGACAGTCTTCTGAGTCGGTCGACATCTGTTACTTATACTCGACATCGACAACTGAGGTTGACGTCGACTACTTGTTTATATTCATTCGAGATCGACATCCACCTTCGACATCGACTACTTCTGTCGAGATCGAGTGTCTTCTGGTCGACACAGAACGTGAATTCGGACTATTATCAAATCCCGCTGACCAGCTTCCTTGAAGATAGAACCTAATTCCCCTACTACTACAGCGGGGAGTTTTGAATTTATTTGAAAGGCTAGGGCTGCAATTGCTCTTTATATTTTATTATATATTTTCAATTCAATTCTCCCTCCCATCACCATTAAAAAACCTTTTACCTCGAAACCCTATCAAATAGACTTATTATCATCCTAACGATATCCTTTACTTAACTATAGGCCTTCCTCAAAGACTTATTTCCTCTCCGAGCACAAACAGCGTACCTATAATCACATCCTCCCTACAAGAATCCTTAATCATTCACCACTAGTTTACCCATATCTTCCTCAATCATACCTAAACGAATTTACCCTATCATTCATAAAAAATTACTCACCTATACTACCACCTCATTCCCCCAATCTTGCCATTTTTCATCCTGTGCTCCACCTAAGGACTACCTAGAAGGCTCATCTAAAAGTCCCTAACCACCGTCTCTTATCAACCCTAGAACTCACTCGATTCTACATAAGATAATATCTCCTTCCTATAACTCTATCTTACACCAACATTGACCGAAACCCAAGACTTCAAATTGCCATATCACTCCATTGACTATTCTACGAAAGAAACCCTACTCCCTTCCAGGAAAGAAGAAGAAGAAAAGAAAGAAAAGAAAAGAAATGGAAGGGAAAGGAAAGGAAAGGAAAGAAACGAAAAGGAAAGAAAAGAGAAGAAAAGAAAAGAACAAAAAAGGAAAATCATCACCATTATTAACCATCAATTTATCAACATATCTAACAACCAAATTAGGAATTCTGCATTAACACACATCACATAGGCAAAGCAACCAGGTAATATTCATGAGTAGCTCAAAGTATCAGCATATCAAAATACCAACGTATCAAAATTCATCATTATATCAGATTTAGGCCTATCACACAGCATCACTCTCAAACATCATAGAAAAGATTAGCAACTCAAATGGAGAGTGCCCCTTCCCAAGGCATATCTAAGAATCAGCTTCAATGATTACGGTCTCTGAAACATACTCGTCCTTCAATGTCACCCATGATGTCGATTTCGATACTTGAGGGTTATAGGCCCACTACGCTTCTGCTGCACCGCTCTAGAGATATCTAGCTAGTCGTTCTCTTGTTCATGTCGACGTCCCTTTCCAAGAGATTTCATGGGTGCCATAAGTGAACGGAGATAAGGAAGAGATGAAAGTGGACGACCAGAACATAAATCCAGAATGCAATCAGATTACCAACCTACTTTCCCGTGGAAGATGCAGACAACATGAAGAAGAAGGAATTGATAAGAGTATCAATTAAGGATAAAAAAGAGATAGGGGGATAGGATAGCAGAATGTAAAGGATAGGCTCCCCCTAATAATTATCAACCTCGGCTAGAAATAATTTAGAGGCGGAATAAAAAGAAGATACCACAGACAAATGATGGGAGAGATTGCCCCACAAGAACTGAAATTTCGGCTATATAGTAAGGAAGGATTCCCCGCTACCCCATTTGTACAAAGATAAAATGCACAGCTAAAATATATCAAATAGATTTCACAACAGATAACACAGAAGCAATCAACGATAATTAATCAGATTCCCTTCGAGGGGGATCGCCCTGGTGCCCAATTTATAATAGCACAAAAACTATCTAGAAGCTTCCCTTCCAAGGGTAACTGACCGGAGGGAGCAACTACCTCTCTGTCTTTATATCCTACCCCACTACTCCAACTGCCACGTTGCAAACTCCTTGGAGTCTTCCAGAGTTCCAGGCCCTCTGTAAGTACAAGCTAGGGTTAGTCTACTAATTTCCGACTCTACATCCATAGGGGACGGTCTATCGCCTTTCTACCCACATGTTTCATCCCATCCTATTTCCTCACTTTAGGGGTTAGGATCATTAAGTTCATTTTGCCATTTTTGAAATTCGTTCAAAATCCTTTAAAATCATTTGGCGGTTTTACAAATTCATTTTCAACCCATTTATACTCGAATTGTGCAACCTAACTCTAATACCACATTTGTGAGGACCTGAGTTATAGAACCCGGGTTACGTTTCGAAGGAATGGATACCTTTGTTCAGATCTTGCAATTCAAGTACGGGTTGAGTTTTAAAACAAAGTGTCAAGTGTCAAGTGTGAATGAAGGGATTTCGTACCCTAAATCCGCGAGAGGTTCATTGGGGACTCGGTATCACCTATCCTAATTCCTAATTTCTAGAAAACATTTTTAAGTTCAAAACAAGCAAACATTATAAATCCAATACAAGGTGCCACGGCAGGGCCGGGTCAAAATAAGAGTAAAAATTCATGACCAAAACATAAAGTCTAATATCTAGAATCGGACTCTCCAATGCCAAGGGACACCCCTGTCAATCATCACACATCAAACAAGAGAAAGGATGCATGAATACCTAAAAAAATGAATGGGGAATGGAATCAAGTCGAGCCATACATGCAGGTCCTAGAGACCTCACTAAGGCCACCTAATATGCGCTAATCCCAAATAAAGATGCTCTAATGCAATGCAGAAAGATTAAATGCTCAAGCATACTGGATATATAATGCAGAAAAAACTATAAAGGCACCGCAAAGAATACCAAGCGTCCTATAGCTCTAATCCTACACATACCCATAACCCCATCAAGGGCGTCTATGGGTAGAGGCGGGCAATAACCCAAACATGTACCCACAACACAACGGTCTATGAGTTGAGGCAACAAAGGACAATAGTATCCATTCACTACCCACAACAAAGCTATCTATGGGCAGAGGCAATGGAGGCCAATTCAAGAGTATCATATCTCATTCTCAATTTCCATCTTATATCATGACCATATGACTCGATGAGGTACGAACCCGATGAGCTTGGGCCATCCTATGACCATAATAAATGACTCTAGGACTTAGGATTTCATGGTCGTTCTACCATATGCAAAGAGAAGATGGATGCTCAATCATCTGTGCAAACCCAAGCATGCTACTACATCATTATGCAGGATGCAACACCTAGCATATTACATGACAACGGGCATGAGAGTCCAACTTGAGTAAGCCCCGAGGGACTTATTTGGAAGCGCAGAATCCAAGCAATAGGTTGCAAGAGCAAGCAACATCCAACTAGCGCACATATCATCAAAGTCTTCGAAGAGCTTCGCTGAAAGTGCTCGGGCTTCCCTTGGCTTCGTCGGAGGCACGATTTGGCTTTGTCAGGGTCTAAATTGATGCATTCATGGCCTAGGATGGAGGTAGGGCTTAAAAAGGCATAACTTTAGGGTGGTTCGAAGCCAATGGAGGGGAAACGAATCCTTAGCGCTTTGTAAGCAAAAACAGGGGAAAAAGAGGAGAAAGGTGGCGCTGGGCAGCGATGGCGGCTCCTAGGCAGCGCTAGGGTGTTGCTAGATGTCGGAGGGAGGTGTCGGAGCTGCTGGGATCGAGAGGAGGCTAGGATAGCTCGGTGGGTTCTCGGTCTCTTCTTGGAAAAACAAGGATAAAGGCTTGGTGGTAGTGCTTGCCGTTGGTTCAAGGAAGGAGGTAGGTGTGGTTGGTGATGTTGCTGACACAATAGGTGAAGGGGGTTATTGAAGGTTGTTGCTAGCGGCACAAGAAGGAGAAAAGGAGAGTTTTGTGGGTTGTATGGGTAGCTAGTTTGTCAAGCACAAGGAGAAGCAGAGGTTGTGTGTGTGTGTGTTTGGGCATCCGAGAGGAAAGAGGGAGATGGAGGTAGGGGAAATGGTGTGAATCTACAAGGAGATTGCGGTAACTATTTTTTTTTAATCAAAACAAAAATGAAGTCAGTGAGCCGTGTTTGTATGTTTGAAATGAATCAAAGAAGAGAGGTGCTGTAGGATTGCAAAAATAGACCAGGGCAAGAGGTCAGTTTGGCACTTTGCCAAGATCGGGAAGGCATGGGCTTGAAGGTGTTGATGGAGGTCTAGCCAAGAATGGAAAAAGGGAAGCTGAATGCTGCTGGCTCTGATCGGATAAAGGATGAAGAGGAAGAAGACAAGAGGCGTTGTGGTCCCCCAAAGCAAATTCAAAATACCCGTAAAATAGACCCCGAAAGCCGCTATCTCGACCTTATCCCAAAGCAATTCAAAAATAAACTTTTAAATCCAAAATAATAACGAAATCCGAAAAATATTTCATGTCTTGGAATAAGAATGCGGAATAAATCTATTTTTAAATCCAAATCCAAAATTATGTCGAATTTTGCTTTGAAATAATTAGAATAAATTAAATTGCTCGAGGAAGGAGATTTTTGAAATTTTCCGAATTCTTAGAAATTAAATCGAATTTAAATCAATATTAAATCAGAATTTCATTCTTAATTTAGAAAATAATATTATAAATCTCTAAGTCTTTACATAGAATCACACTCAATTCTGTCTTGCTGCAACTGATCTTATATCTTCGGCAACACATAGAATCACACCAAATTCTGTCTTCAAAGATCGCATATATGAAACTTTCCTCCCCTTTTGACTTTTGTGCAATTTTCAGTCCACAATTAATTGGTTTCATATGTTCAAGATTTGGCCATGTATCGAAATAACGAAATTAGTTTATGTGATATATATATATAGGGTGTGGTTATAATGAAAAAGGGTCTTAAAATGAAAAAAGCGCTTAAAATGAAAATAGGGCTTTTAGTGGTTACCTGGCACGCGGATCTTAATTTAAAAAATCGGACCTCATCCCCGCTTTTCCCCGTCCTCGCTTTTCTCTGAAATCATTTCATCCTCTTCGTTCATCCCTCCGTCACTTCTGAAATCCAATTTCTCTCTCACAGATCAGCCTCCATGTCGCCCCCACACCTCTCATCTCTTCTTTTGCTAGGAGGATCTCTGACCTTTTCTAATCCAAATGCTTCACAGAAATTTCCTAATTCCTTTTTCCTAGATCCTTTGTCTTTACCATATTTAGCTTGAATTTTTAATTCAAAACATAAAGCCAATCCTTCCTTTTTTATAAATGCAGTTAGTTGCCCATATGTTATATCTTTCCAAGGAATTTCTTCGGATTGTAATTCTTCTTTGATCTTTTGGTTGATTCTTTGAGCGAATAAATCAGGAAGGCCAGATACAAATCGTTCTTTCCAATATCCTTTATTACAATCTATTCTTTTGAAGACGTATGACAGAAAAATATCTTTGTACCATCTATAGTCACTAAGTGTTTTACATTTTAGGTTTGAAAGTATTTCCCTATTAGCTTGAAGTTCTTCTTTAGGGTTTCCTATAAAGTGCATGCTTATTGTGTAAATTAATTGGTTAACTAGCTCATCTTCTCCAATATCATTTTTATAATTTAAAATTTCTTCCTTTTGTTGATAAGTTAGGGCGTTATCCCACTAGTTTTGTAACTGTCCTGTGAATCCAGTAACAATTAGGGATACACAGACTTGGTCACTCTTATCAGAACATTTATAGGCTATATTAGCCATTCCTATTTCCTATAATGTATTTAAGATCTCTCCTTCTTATTTTCCATCTATATTCCATTCATATATACTTTGTCCATTATAATCTGTAGATATAAACTTAGATCTCTCTTCATATTGAGCATCAGGAGGTGTAGGTCTTGGATAAAAGTTTCTCGTATCCATGTTTCTATTAATTCTTCTATGTCCCTGAAATCTATTTTTATTTCTTCTCATTTTATTAATTTCTAAAGAATTATCTTTAAAGTTGGCTTCAATGTTATGAATAATTTTTTCTTCTTCTGAAGTATTTGATGATTCTGTAGATTCTTCAGAACTAGGATTATTTGAGGAGGTTTCACTATTACTATATTCATTTATGCATTGTATTTCTTTTCCTCTTAAAGATTGTGTGCTAAGTCTATTTTTTATTTTCTCAATAATAGTTAAAGGTGAACTGAGTGAAATATTTTTTAAAGTTTCTTTTGGGACTCCTTGAATCTGGAAATAAGGTCTAGATATATTTCTAGAAAACATGGGATCTTCAATCAACATTTTATCATGTACAAGTTCCACTTGAGAGGCAATAGTATGTAGAAGTTGATTAGAATAATTATTTTGTTGATAAATTTTTTTAACATCGTCTAAGGTAGAGGTTCTATTATCTGAAGAGGATATTTTATCATTTTTAAATGATTCGCCTATTATTTCTCCTTCGTCAGTGTTAATTTTTATCCCTTTGAGAGGAGGATGAATGGAATGAACAATTCCATTTGGTAGAATATTCCATGTTTTTGTAAGCCTAGTTTGAACTTCTATAGATTTATGATTAAAAGGGTGATTAATATCATTTTTCTTAAGATAGTTGTAAAACCAAGTAAAAAAGGGAATATTGGATTGAACTTTTTCCATTTCAGCATACCAAATTTCTCTTATCTTAGTTCTATGGCTTTCTTCAAAACTCATGAACCAATTTCTTTTATTTTTATTTTCTCTTGAGTTAAAATCATTTCTAAGATATTCTTTATTTATAGTAAAAGTGGAATTGGTGATAACATTTATTGAAGAGTATCTATTCATGTCACTATTGGTAGGAGAAGTGGATGGTGATCGATCTCTGTTTATAGGGTCAATAATATGATCAGGTATAGGACTGTTAAAATCTAAGATTACATCCGTATTATTTCTTCCTAAGTCTATACTATTATTTCTCCTACTATTTGTAGTGTTCCTAGATGTGTAAAAAGAGTCGGAGTAAGAGGTTCTGGGAGGTAAAAAGTTTCTTAATTTGGGTAGAGTCGAATAACTTCTACTGGAATTAAATCTAAGGAGTATTTTCCCATTTGGATTCTCAGTTATTTATGAAACTTCTCTTTTTTCCATATTTTCTGGGGGACAATCATGTTCAAGTTCTAAGGTAGCTGGGATTGTTATATCTTCCCATTTAATAAGCTTAGGAGTGAATATTGTGGATTTTTCAGCCTCTAGCTGAAGTAAAGTTGTTTCTCCTTTTGGGACAGGAGGGATTAAACATTTTGGGTCAGTTAGAGAGGTTAAAAGTCTATAATGAACTTTATAGATTATTGCAAAGTTTTTTGACAATTGTTTAAAATTATCTTATAGGATTTTTACGTCTAGGGTTAGGGTCTGAGTCACCCTTGGGTCAGTAAGGTCTACACGAAAATTAGGTGAGCAATTAAAATAAACACGGGCATTGCATATATTTGTTTGTATTATAGCTATTAAAGAGTCTTTGTAAGATTTAAGTCTATCATCTCGTAAGGCTATAAAAACAGGAGTATCAATTCCTTTCCTAGCTAATGGTTTTAGAGCAACTTGTATTAAACCTAGATGAATATATCTATAACCTTTTGTTTGGTACTTATTTAGAGATAAAGAAGATAAAAGTTGTAAAGATTTTTGTTCTTTATTAAGACTGATAGTTTCTTCATGGCTTCTTACACTAAAGGCTGTTTTAAAGTCTATAATTCCAATTCTATATATGGACTCTATATTCTGATGAGGAATGGACCAATCCATCATATTGTTGTCATCATTTGTATACAAATTTTCATTACTATGAACAACCGGATTACTATTAGAACTAGAACCCCTAGAGAGCATTCGTGTAAACTGTAAAGCCATAATTCTAGAGACTGGTTAACATTACAAGTTCAGAGTTAACACTATAGTTGGCGTGGGACCATCTACCGGGACCACCCTATTTGCGGGCTGACCAAGCGGGTTTACGACTAAACCAAGCACGCACACGTTAATAGTGTTAATTTGAACAGTAAGATAATCAGTATATAGAAATATGATTTAAGGTTTAGATTAATACTTCTATGGCTCTGATACCAATAGTGACATGAATAGATACTCTTCAATAAATGTTATCACCAATTCCACTTTTACTATAAATAAAGAATATCTTAGAAATGATTTTAACTCAAGAGAAAATAACGATAAAAGAAATTGGTTCATGAGTTTTGAAGAAAGCCATAGAACACTACGCACCCCTTATTATAGTTAACATCATGCCAATGTCACACATTATAAATTTTCTTAGAATATATTGTCGATCCATGCTTGTCTTGTTGAACTCATATATTTGCGAGTCATATGTTAATTAGTAATTGGGTGCCACATTGCATGTTTATATACTACATCATGATAGATGCAAGTATACATGAAATAGGGTTTTTTTTTAGTGTTAAACTTGCTCCTCAGTGATCATCTTTGGTTGTACTTACGCCACGTCATGACCGGCTAGTATCATGTAGGGCATGCTCTCCTATTATAGCTCGTCGTATGATTACATGTCATACTTATCATATCATGTAGACCTCATTGTTGTATAATGTGATCGTTATTGTGCCCCTTATGTGTTCCTTCTTATAGTACTATGGCATGTCTGAGCATGTTAGTATCGGATTCCATATTGATATGACCTATCTATATGTGAACCCGATATGAGTAATTAGTTATTATTTGAATGTCCGTTATTAAATCTTGAGGTATTTGAAAATGTGGTTTTAAGTGGTTATCAAGTTGTTAGTTATATTATTATTCGAGATTATTATTTTAAAAGTTGTTGAGGTCAAGGAAGGGTATCAAAAATGATGAGATTAGTTGGGAAAGAAATGATCGAGTTTAGATCAAAAGCGAGCTCACAGTTGCTTGTTTCGCTGCGGCAAAGCCATGGTCGCCGCGACGAACAAGAACTAGGAACAAAGGAAGAGAATGATACTTTTCGCGGTAGCGAGAGGCATCACTCGCGAGGGATGAAGAACTGGATTTTGCCGTGACGAGCGGCCAATTCGTCACGACGAAAATCAGGTCTGGGCTCTTGGACGGAGCCGGTTCTCTCCTTTCTTTGGGCATTGACTCGAGTTTGGTTTAAACCCGGTTTGGGTTATTCTATATATGTGATTCTTATGTGATGCTATATAATTTGATAAAGAGAGATTTAAAGATGGTTTATGATTCCATGATTTATACGAATTTGGACTTGGATTAGTTATGATGATAGGTGTGTATGATTTTCTGAGATTCCGTTGAACATGAGTAGTCAACCATACATGTGATACTCGTTATATTACAATGTTTGTTTGGCTTGTACCACACATATCTGTTGTTGAATTCATGCATACGTGATTCTTAATATGTCGAGCTTGTTTATTACATGAGGAATGATAGGTGGCTAGATTGTCTCATGTGTACGTCCGTGTAGAACTTGCTCATGTTCTTTGCTACCCATGTATGTTGTCATTATTCATCGAGATAGGTACATGTTAGTGTGTATTGATGTGACTAGTATGCTTCATGATTGATTGATATGTGTCTTACTCGCCGCATTATAACCTCATAGAATTCCATAAGGGCACTATCGTCGTTCTTGGGTTGGGATGTTGTCTTCCAGTCTCGTCGTCGTCAGTTGGGTCTATGTTTGGTTCCGTAGGGAATTCGGGTTGTCCACTTTTATTTCTCCCCTATCTCCGTTAGCTTAGTATCTTTTGCGCTACTTTCGACAAGCGGCGGCATGGAGAGGAGAACGGCCAGCTGGGTAGTACTCGAGCGGCGCAGCGGAAGCATGGTGAGCCCATAACCAACCGGTCCCAGGATTTGAGGCAGAGGATTGTGCGAGAGGCGCACTTCATCACTATTTAAGAGACTTGGCATGTTTCGAGGCTAGCTGAGGAGTCCGTCTGACAGATTTCGAGGCCCTATGGAGTTCCTGAGAGGATAGTTCCCGACAGAGATGGATAATTCACTCTGAGATTCTAACGACATGTTCACGAGTTCCGAGGCATTGACGAGGACCGAGATTATCTTCGATGTGGGAGCACACGTATGGCTAAGAGTATCACCACCCGAGGGTTCCGACGTTTTGATATCATAGGCAAGCCGAGCCCTAGGTTTGTTGATCCTTTTGAGGTTCTGAGGAGGTAGCATGTCGCTTGGCTTTATCCCCATCCTTAGTTGGGGTGCACGATGTCTTTCTTGTCTCAGCTTTGTCGATATGTTCCCGATCATACCCGCATTCTTGACTATTCTGACCTTAATGTTGAGGTCGATCATTCCTTGTTAGAGTGTCATAAGGAGAGTATTTGGGCTAGTTGTGGAGATACTTCAGTTGAGCTATTTGCGTCTTACGTGGAGCCTAGCGTAGACATTACCTTGAACTCTTGACCTGGTGGTGAGTATACCCTAATGCCTTATTTTGAGACGCGTGCTTTGATGTTTATCTCTATGTCATTGTGCTTATATGATCAATAGTTATGTGCATAATATATGATGATATGATGTGATTGGCGATGAGCCCGTTGATATGCGATGACTTGCTTGCATTATACTCGTATGATACCACCCTTGATATGCTTGATAGCATGATGAAACTTGATAGCTTGGCTTGATTATGTTGATATATGAGATTCTGAGATAATTTGAGATGATTTTCGTTGAGCACGATGATATCTTGAGATTGATATTTAAAACCGATTCTAAAAATTGAACCTAGGAAGAGAATGTGGGATTAGCCCTTAGAGGTGGATGATTTTTCACCTCTTGAGTTCTAAAAACTTGGTTGACTGATATAAGATAGAATCGACTTGGGATTTTGCATGATTTTGTTTGGTTCTATGTTTTGAGCAAAGCTTGATCGGTTTTTAAAAGGGTTTTAGTCTCGGGGACGAGACTTGTTTTTAGAGGTGGATAATGTAAAGACTCGGGATTTTAAAATATTATTTTATAAATTACGAATTAATTTTGATTTAATTTTGACTTAATTGGGATTTGAATTATAAGATTTCAGAATATTTTGAAAATTCCGTCCTCGAGCAGAATAATTTTATTTTAATTCTTTTTGAGCGGATTCCGGCAAAAATTTGAATTTGATCTAAAAATGGATTTTATTTCCGATTTCTTATACCGAGATTGAAGACATTGTTCGGATTTCATTATCATTGTTATTATTCGGATTTGAACTTATGGGTTTAATTTTAATTGAGTCGGGATAATATCGAGTGAGCGGGTTTCGGGATTTATATTTCGGGTATTCTTTTGATTTGAGACATTGGGCCACGCTACACGTTTTGTGACCTTCCCTCTATTTTGAATCTAAACAACTCAGCCCTACCCTTCCTCTCATACTTCACCATTCTTGGCAAAGTGACAAGCACTCTCATGCCACTGCACAACCCATGCCATTGTTGGTCAATTTCAGAAATTGATTCCCCCCTCCTGTTTATTTCAGAAGCAATTGCAGAGTACCACTCAAGCCTCCTTGTTTTATATTTGAAAACCCAACCACACTGGCCCTCCTTCCCAATTCAACCCAAAGCTTCTCAATTGTTTTGTACAAAACTCAAACACAAATAGCCCCTACCCTCTTGTTTTCCGCCGGGCCTAACCACCCAAACACAACCCCTTGTCCTTGATTCGAGCCACCGCCGCCGTCCCTTATTCCTCTGTTTCGAAATAAGCAGCCAAGCCACCAAACACTGGGCCACTCTCCTCCTTTGAGCTTGACGTCCAGCACTAACGAGCCAAGGAGCAACCCAGGGACGGCCCGGAGCCACCGACGCAGAGCCACCTCTCTCTCCTCCTCCCCCTGGTTTCTCTCAAATCCAAATGGTAAGCCTTCCCTTTTCCTTCCTTTGGTCTAAAAAGATGTAAAGGTCCTCTTTTATAACCCCTCCTTTCATCCTAGGCTAACCCCGCCTTGATTCTGCCTCCGACGAGCCCCGATGCACCTCCGACGAGCCCTCGCACTCGGACACGCTCGGTGAGCATGGCTAACCTCCCCTCAACTCCCTCCTTTCGATTTCTACATCCTTTCACCCCTTTTTGTGATCTAAAATTACTGGAGAGCAGCGAGAGAGAGAGAGAGAGAGAGAGAGAGAGAGAGAGATCGACCGAGTGAGCGAGAGGGCGGAGCGCTAGCCCGACGGGGGGATGATCGAGCGAGCGGGAGCGACGAGTGTGATAAGGAAAGAACAGAGAGTCGAGGGCGAGGGCAACGGGGAGTGAGCAGAAGAGAGAGACGAGGGCGAGTGAGGGTGTGAGAACGAGACTGAGCGAGCCATCGGAGCTGGGCAAAGGTCTGAAGGTTGAAGAAGCGGTTCAGGCCGGTTCCCTTCTGTAAAGACCGGAATTTAATTAATATTTATAAAATATCCATAGGATAATCCGAATATTATCCTCCCTTATAATTATGAAAACCCGGCAAATTTAAAATTTTATGGATGACTTTACATTGGTTTAATTCGGGATTTTATGAAGAAATATGTACTCAAGCCACTTTTCTCGTATCTTATTAACGTAACGGATTTTAACGCGTCGCGAGCTCGGGTTTTATGTTATGTTAAAGACGTCAGCCGCCCTATCCAAACAAATTTCCAACAAGGAGCTACCAACCCCATTTGATTTGGATGGAAACTAACTAGGCTCCTATTCTAGTTCAACCACCCCCATCACTTCCTTCCCATCACACCCATCCTTTGACTAAATGAGCCCCTTGCCTCCTCCTTCTCTTTATAAACTGACCCTAGCAGCTCAATGAATCCATTGACACAAGCCCTAGCCGGCACTCCCCTTGAAAACCCAAAGAAAAACCCCCCTCCTCCACTGTAGGTCCTTTTTGGACACCTTGTACCAAAACTTGCATCTCTCCCTCCATACTCATCCAAATTGAGCAAACTCGGTGGCCATGGATCCGTCTTGAACCCAGCTTTCCATACATATCTCAAACACAAAAATCCAAGGTTGTTTGCCTAGCCAAATACGTGCATCTTTAAGGCTGCAGAAAGTGTTCCTTGAGAGATCTTGAGTTCTTGACTTGTTTTCTTGTTAAGCTCCATCCTTTTCTTTCAAAACTGAGTTCTAACTTCTTTTATGGCCCCTCTCCTTCATTTTCAAGAAAATTCCTAACCCATTTGTATGGGTTTTTTTTTTTTGACAAGTATGTACAAGGTGTTTGGAAGGTCCCAAAGGTCTCGGAAGTTGTCTCAAGTCCGTTCTTGGCATCCTCGCTAGGTAATCCCTCATCCACCTTCCCCCTCTCTAGGAATAGATCTTGTGTGCTTGGAAAGGGCTTAGGAAGTGGAGCGTCTATGTGTTTTTGGTTGCGTTTTGTAGCAAACGTCAAAAAACAAAATGGATATATGTGCCTCTGTAATTTTAACTTTATTTCCGATCCAACGGTCTGATTTGGCTGCAATCTTAATATGATGTTTATGGAAATGTTATCTAACTGTCCTTAAAAAATGAGGTCGATCCAACGGTTGGATCAAGAGTTATTATAATTTTAGTAACCAGTGTTTATAATGACTCGATTAAAAAACTTGGTTAAGGGAATGCTAAGAATATGGTTAAATATATGATGGCATAACCGAAACATAGAGCATAAAAAATAAAGAAATGAAGTATACCCATAACTTGGTCTATGATCCGATAAGAAGAAATCGATTATGTGATAATACGAAATAGATTATAACTGGTTAAATCCGGATCACTTAACTGAAGTGCATAATCTATAGAATCGTGAACCTCGTGTGGATGTATGATGATTATTAGGTTGGCTACCATGCATTAGAATACCACCTAATGAAAGCTTAATGAAATTTCTAGGCTCTTGTTGATTGGATCCTTGGTTGCACATTTTATTGCTTGCTTATTCTCCGGACTCCAGGTAAGTCCAGGGGACTTACTCATGATGGATTTATGTGATACTCTTTGTCTTATCGAAAGTCTTCATGCATCACGCGACCTAGTAACATGTTTAGGAATATAAACCGGTAATATGACGTAGGATGAACTTAGTAAATCCAACAATTCATATGTATGCTATATGTCTATGGTAGGACGGCCGTCAAAATCTGAATAGACGACTTATACTAGTTGGAACAAGAATGAAATGATGAATACTTATGATGAGGGAGAATGAGTATGTTTGAGAAGGATGAGTACGTTTGAGAAGATATTATGATATGATGGTGATGATGATTACGACGATTACGATGATGATACGGGCCCTTGTGTGTTTATTTCGCATTTATATATATCTATATACTTTCTTATGTGTTACATTTTAACATTCATGTAGTTTAAGTATGCCTCTTTATATGGCATTGAGTGTGCATATTTCCGATGATTGACCCCGATTTATTTCTTGTTTTTAGATTCAGGTACCACTTACCCGATATGACTTACTTATGTGGATGGTTGTCGGGACAGACCTTTTGGGACGATTAGAGCGAGTGAGGCATGACTTACGCACTCTTTACTTTCTCGCTTACTTTGATTTGGTTTTGACCCGGCTATGCCACGGCGACTTTGATGTACGTTATTTCCGCACTTTAGATTTCTAACTTGAAAATCATTTACACGATAGTACCTAGGACAGGTAAACGCCTCCAACGAGCGCGCGTATTTCTAAGGGTTCCAAATCCCCACTTTCGAAAATCATCACTTCCGCTTAAAACAAATAACTTGTACTCGGTCGTAAGATCTAAAGCTCATGGAAGAATTCAAAACTCTTCTATAACGTTCCCCGAATAACCGGATCATCCGAACCTTATAAATCCTCTAAGTGGATTTATGGAGGCATATTCGGATATCCATACTTTTGGGTCGTTACAAAGTTGGTATCAGAGCCAAGGTTGCTCGACCTGAGTACGCACGAGTTATAAAACATTTTCAAAACCAACCCATCGTTTTGGATGTTTTAAAGGATTTTAAAAGGTTTTAAAGGGCAAAGTTGAAAACCCTTTGGAAATGAAAATGAACTAGGATCCTTCTAGATGAGAGATAGGATCGATGGGTAGTATAAAGGCGATAGACATCTTATAGAGATGTAGAACGGGATTCGGGTAGGCAAAATACTAGTTTTTCTTTACAGCTGGTCGAAGAAGACTCCAAGGGAGCAACCATGGTGGTTGGAGTAGGATAGGATTTAGAGTCGGGCTCGCCAAGCTATCCCTCGAAGGATAGCTATCTAGTTAGCTTCCGTGTGATATAAAACTGTGCCTGCGGACCATCCCCTTGAAGGGATGTAATTATGTGAAATGAATGTGCATGAGGGCCGTCTTCCTTGAAGAAGACGTTTTATTGAGGTGTATATTGAGTACACTTAAATATCCAGTTGTCATCATGGTCAACACCGAGATTAGTAGAGGATGTGGGAGACCACGTGGCCAAGGTCGTGGCCGCATTCCCGAGACAGAGACTGAGACTGAGACCGACGTTGAGGTAGAGATCCCCGGACAGCACGAGGGAGAGGCTGATAGGCAGCAGCAGGGATCAGCGATAGAGAGGGCATTACTCGCGTTGCTGGAGTGAGAGAGATCAGCTGGCGTCACCGACTGGGTGAAGAGACTATCACAGAGTAGCTCGCCTATCTTCCAGGCCAGACCCGGAGAGGATATCGAGCAGTTCTTTAGAGGACTCGAGGGAGTTTTCAGCTTGATTGGAGTACCCGATGCGGAGAGACAGAGGCTTGCAGCTGGGCAGCTTCGAGGAGATGCTTTTGACAGATGGCTTGTCTACCGTGATGATCGTACTGCATGGACCTACGAGGAGTTCAGGAAGTTGATGCTGAGAGAGTATTATCCATCTGGGACACAGGCAACACGAGAGGTTGCGTTCTTCAGCACCCGCTACGACGCACGGCTATCTATCTCCGAGATCGTCTGCCAGTTCAAGAAGGAGCTCGTTTATTGTGGACGGGTCTGTAAGACCGACGAGATGCGTATCCGCATGCTTTCTATGAGGCTTCTGCCAGACGTTCTTTTGATCTCTACCAGCATGGAGGGAATGACATATGACAGATTCCTAGAGATGATCCTACGCTATGACCAGCAGCTACGTCTGACAGCTGCCACGTCTTCAGCTTTTCGCACTCCATCTGGCGGAAAGAGGCCACGACCCGCGGAGCACAGATTTGATAGGGGCCCATGGAAGGGGCCAGCGAGAGGAGGATCGACCAGCGGGACCACTTGGGCCATTGACGGACGGAAAACCTGTCGTTGATCCGTCAAAGAAAACTCAAACCTATAACTAGTATAGTAATAAGTAAGAGGTCGATCCACAGGGAGATTTGTTATTCAAATGTGATTTAAGTGTCAATTAAAGTAACCAAATGGGGGGTTTGTGAAAACTATGAAAGGCAAGAGTAAATGGTTGTGATTCAAACAATTGAGAGAAGTAGTTCTACCTACAATTTTCCACTTTATTTGGTTGAAGCGATCCTTGTAACTTCTTCTCGTCCTATTAAGTTTCCTATGAATGCCCTTGTCCCGACCTAATATAGTTACTAGTCCAATCAGTCCTAGCAACCCTTATCAATCGAACAGTCCCTAAAGAAGGATTTAACACAATTGATAGCTTTAAGTTCAGAGATTAGCCAAGGTATTTCCAGTCCCTAAAAAGGGATTTAACAACACATTCAACTTCCTACCTATCCAATTAGTTCAATCAGCCCTAAAGGGATAAGTTTGCTACTTGGGTTAAGGTTCACAATCAGAAATCTACAAAACCCTAGCAATTGAATTGATCTAACTAGTTGGCCAGACAAGATAGAACAAACCAATAATCAATCAAGCACAAAGAAGTCGAAGCATTCAAATATAGGAAACAAGGAAAGAGAATTAGAAACTCACAATCAATCCAAATAAAGCTTCAAATTGCAGGCAGAACAGATGAGTTTAGTTCCTCATGGAAGACATCGCTCGAATCTCTAAATTGTCTGATGAACGTAGAATGAAAATGAAAAGTGCTTCAACACTAAATAACTCTCGGCCTTTTAAAAGTCTAAACCGAACCTAAAATGAAAATAACAAAAACTAGGGTTTCACAAATCGAAATGCGGCAGATGACCAATGCGGCGGCCGCAGCATAGGTGCCGCGGCCGCTGCACGGGTGTTCTATTCAGGCGCCGCTCCAGCTCCTTGCGACGGCCGCTGCATGTATGCTGCGACCGCAGCATATGCCCCGCTGCTATCATCCCGCTGCCAGAAGCTTCAGCTCCAATTCTTTGCTCTTCTTTCTTCAAGTCTCCACTATCATGCATCCCATAGTGTTCGGATCTAATCTGTAACAATACTCACAAATTCGCGCAAAATCCGAACACTTCTAAAATAATCGTCAGATGCACTTTAACTCTAATTCATTAACTAAATGCAACCTAAACTAGCCTAAAAATGCCTATAATGCCTATCTAGGATATGCATTATCAAATTCCCCCACACTTAGCCTTTGCTTGTCCTCAAGCAATGATAGAGTGAACATAAATCAATGCATCCCACAGGAAATCCCTTCAAGTCTCAACCTTATCACAAAGCAACATTATAGCAAGTGTAACCACAAACCAAGCAAACAAACGTCATAGCATGTACACAAGTGATCAAAAGCTTATAAGTAGAAATCATCCAACCTCACCAGAAATATGTGTTTCACTCATGCTCTCATGTGTTTAGGCTTTAAAATACAACTCTCAACTCAATCCAAAATGCACTAAGCTCATAGACATTGACCTCAATATCACCAAATTTTCACCAAATTGCCATTACTTGCGTGACTCAATAAAGAAAAAGAATAATCAAAATGAGACTCTTTTTTTTTCTTTTTTTTTCTATTTATTTATTTTAGTGTTTTCCTTACGCGAGTCGCAAACATGGGTGTCATGAATGGCCCCGGTCTATCAACACCTCAACTTCCTAAAATGAAGTCCACATGAACATCTTTTGACGCGAGTTGCAAACATGGGTGTCATGAATGAACCCGGTTACTCAATGATCAAGCTTCCTTTCCTAGTGGGTAGTTTTCAACACTGTTTTGCGTGAATCATACACATGTGTCATGCATAGATCCAGTTACTAAGTGCATCAACCATTGCCACCTTATTGCCCTAAATATGCACAAACTAGAACAAAAAGACTCAAGATATAAACATACTCCGCAAGCAACAACTATGTGATACTGAAGTCAATGCCAAGAGGTAGCAACACAAGGAGAGTAAATTACACAATTGAGCAAAAGAACTATAAACGATTTCAAATAAGGCTAACATTCTCACAAGGGTCATGTTCATAGGATTTCAATCATACTTTAGCTCAATCATACATGCTCAATTATATTTGCAAGGTCATGCTTCATATAAAATAAAGAATATAGACAAGGCCAAAACATCCAGAACTCCATGGGATTTATATGATCATGCTGAAATTTAAATTAAAGGACAAACTAAGCCAGATGGGTATTTGAATAACACATATGGATGCAATGCATGAAATTTTTTTTTTCAATGCATAAGTAAACATGAAATGTAAATATGAATGATTCAAAAATAAAAATGTGTGCAGAAATTTAAACATGATCTAACTGAATGCACTATATAAACTAAACTCACCTATATACACTAAGTTTCGTTCCCCCACACTTAAATCTTTCATTGTCCTCAATGAAATATCAAAGACAATAAAACTAAATCAAATAAACACTAGGTGAGGGTAAAGAAAAGTAACTGCTCACTGAGGCGGCGGTGGCTGGTAGGGTGGAAACTGGGGCCACCTCAAGCTATAGTAGTACTCCTGCTGCCTCCTCATGTCCTCTATAGAAGAGGCCATATCACGAACATTGCGACCCAAGTCGCTGAGCTCATACTGAAAGGAGTCCTGGCGGATCGAAAGCTGGTGCATCTGTGCAAACATGTCCTCACGCCAAGTGGACTAATCATAAGAAGAACTAGGCCCAGCAGAAGAGCCTGCAGCAAACTGCGCACCACCCCCATGAGAGTCAGGCATAGGGTGATCATGTGCATCCGCCTGCTCCTCCTCATCATCATCATCCTCATCATCATCCGCATCAGCCAACAGGTAAAAGGCATCATCCGTAGGGCCATAAGGAAGGGCCCTAGGTAGCCTCAGTCGGTGGACTCCCCCTGGTCCAGCCTTCCATACAAAACCACTCGCCTCCGAGCCCTCTAGCAAATAGGCCCTCCGCAGCTGGTCCTCCGTGTAAGTGAACCCACCAGACATAGGGACCCCACTTTGAGTATGATCAATGAAACGGCGGGCGATCAGACTGATCATGCCTCCTAGCCCCACTCTACCTGACGTCTTCCTCTGAATCCGCAGGCAACTGTCTAGAAAGATCTCAACCCAATCCGGAATGATAGCGGACTGGGGAGAAAAACTCCACAACCAGGGTAAGTCTCTAGCCGGTACCTTGTTCACATCGCCCTGGCCACTGAAAGCCATTACCAGGACCTTGTGAACTAACCGCAAACAGGGATGGACGAACTTATAGTTATACTCTCCTGGATGTCCATCAAAAGCGGAGCCCGTCGCTGCATACCAAAAATCATGGACCTGCTGATCTGGCACGTGAGTAGCCCAATCCTCAGTGGGCTCCTGAGTAATCCCCACAGCCGCCCTCAACTGAGCAAAAGTGTAATAATAAACCTGGTCCAACAGATGGAACTGAACCCGATCATCAGACACCTCAAGCGTAGTGAGAAACTCCTTGGCCAACTCAGGATAAGTGGGGGCGCTATAATTCAGAAAAGCACCCAGGCCCCCATGAGTAAGCATCTGCTGGGTAACCTGTAACATCCCCAACCTCTGTAATGTCGGAATATCGAAGAACTTCGTTTGCACGAATTTCTTCGAATCAAAACTCTCCCAAATCTTCCGCTGTCCTCTAGATAACTTTCTCAACTGACGAACCATATTCAATAGATTTCAATCCCGCAATAAGCACAAATCAACAATTCAGAGAAACAAACCAACACAAGGCTCAAATCCAACCGAACCAATCAAACCAACTCAATCCTCCAAACTAACCACAAGTATCAATAGCACAAATCACCCAAAAACCGAGCACCAAGCAACCAATAAACAAAGTGGAGCAACCGGACACAAGCTACAACACAAGCGACAACAAACCTGGCGGCGGCGAAGGATGCGGCGGCCGCGGCAAGGTGCGGCAGGCGCAGCAGGCGGCGGTGAGCGTAGCGTTGGGCGGCGGCCGCAGCAAGGTTGGGGCTGTCTCCTTCGCTTGAGCACCAATGGCGGCCCAAGTAACCGGATCTAAACCCGATTCAGCGCGGGGTGAAGGTGGATGGTGGGAATCGGTTTGGGGTTGATTGGAAGAAGGTGATGGGTTGGTTGAGGAGGATGAAAGTTGATGGAGGGGGTGAAGATTGGTGGAGGGTGTTCGCAACGGGGGTGGTAAGTAGGAGATTCAAATATTTAAAATAAAACAAAGCACAACTAGACTATCTCCCTGTCCCAAACAAATAATACAAGAATCCCCTCCCTTGTAGTAGTAGGGTAATTCAGGATCGAATCCACGAGGAGGTATGTCAGCGCTTCCTTTGTTGTACTCACGATCAAGGTTTTCGATCTCAGCAGACACTCGATATCGAGTATACAGGTCGATATCGACCTCAGTTCTGGTCGATTTCCTAGCGCAGTTCCTGCAGAAGACAAAACAGCAAGTCGACGTCGAGCAGAGACCTCGATATCGATGTTAGACCTCGATATCGACCCTTATGGTCGATTTCGATGCTTGTCAAAGAAACTGTTTTTGTAACCAATTTGTCGGAAAAGAGTCCGAAGAAAATAGAATGGAGAAGGAAGATGAACAGAAATAAAACTAAGACTTTTATGAAGAATTCAATTAATTAAAAGGCTTCCAAAGTCGGGGTTTCATGCCACAACGATAACAATGCAAGTTTCATGCTAAAGATATGAACTTTAATGTCTTTCCGTCAAATAACTTTCGTTATCAACACTTAGGTGATTAGAGACTCTCGCATAGTTCCTAAGAGTTACTATCCAATTCATGAGCAATTCAAGTTCACAATATGAGTGTCTTTCACTTCAATAATGCAAATAATGAATCTCCCTAACTTTCGTAAAGGATCATGCATGGGGTAGAAGACGGAATCGTATAAAAGTCATACCTTTGATGCTCTTACCTCACATTGCTATCGTCGGGCTCACCCCGACCCTAGAAGTGGGTTGACTACTCGCTCCTCATCATGCACATCATCATCATTGTTATTCAAAGAAAGCTACTTTGAATTAAAACTCCGAAAGAAAGTACAACCGAACAAGCCACTCCACTCTCGCTTTACAACTCCACTCGGCCTTCTCTCTCTCCCTACTTTCTATTGAAACTGAATTTCTCTGCGAAAAAATGATGTTATTGGATACCTAAACTCAGCCCTATTGGCCTCTATTTATAGATGTCGATAAGGACTCGAAACTTTATCTTTATTCTCTAAGATAAACTAAAACAAAGTAAAAGCTAAAACTTCATGGTGAAATCAGCCTCCTCATGATAGATCTGGTGTTGATGATAGGAAATCTCGACCTTTGGATAGATATTGCAAGCTTTGGATATAATTCTATCAAAATCGGAGTCGAATTCCTCTGCTGGCATGGTCGATATCAACCCTTAGACATCGATATCGACCCCTCCAAAAATCCATCTCCAGCTTCTCCTTTTCCTACTCGAACTAGCACTCGACTTCTATCAATTTGGTCGATCTGGCAACATCGATATAGACCCCCAGACGTCGATATCGACCTCTTCTATATCGATATGCTCTGTTTCCTTTTCTGCTCGATTCCTATGTCTCTGATGTACTCGATGTCGAGGTCTTCAGTCGATTTCGACCTCTTTAGAAGACTTCGAGTTCTTTTTCCGCTCTTCTGAATTCATCCATTTTCATCCTGTTTTCTGCGAAATCACATGGAAACTCGTGCAAACCCATATATTTGATATTTAAGCATAAACTACACTATTCCCATGTTTTCCATTAATATGCATGCAAAAGACAATAAAATGGATTCATATGTGCATAGAAAATATGGCAATTTGCGCGCACATTAGAGGGAGGTTGAAGATGATGAAGGTTGAGGATGAAGGTGACAATGGAGAAGATGAAGGTTGGGATTTTGAAAAGGGTTTGAGATTTTGAGGAGGAGAAGGTGATGAGAGTAAGAAAGTGATGGCTAGATCTAGGTAGGGTAAGAAACAAAAGGGCTTCCGGTTTTTTGATTTATTTTTTTTTCAGAACTCAGAAAATGGCAGAGGTCACGGGTCTGATATGCGGCGGCCGCGGCAAGGTGCAGCGGCCGCTGCATTTGGCATGTTGCTGCGGGCAAGGTGCGGCGGCCGCTGCATTAAGCAATTTGTTGTGGTTTCATGCGGCAGCCGCGGCATTAAGCTGCGGCCGCTGCATTTGTGTTGTAGCTCCTCTCCTTCTTTGATTTGCACGAATCCAATTCCGCTCTTTCATGAGTTGTTAGTCCCAATTCTAAAACAAAAGCAAAACAACAAGAAAAACTACCTAAGGGTGATTAATTGAAAAGGGAAGAAAAACTTACCTCGGGTTGCCTCCCGAGAAGCGCCTTTGTTTCAAGTCCTTGGCTCGACGTAAGGGCCCTTGAGTGGCCTAATTGGTTGGTTCAGCAAGCACCAACTCCTCCTCGTCATTCCGGGGGATGTTCTCAAAGTATGGCTTAACTCTATGACCATTGACCTTAAAGAGCTCATTAGACTTAGGGTCAAAGAGTTCTATTGCTCCATGAGGGAATATCCTAGAGATCGTGTAGGGTCCTTCCCACTTTGATCGAAGCTTTCCAGGGAAGAGTTTCATGCGTGATTGATATAGGAGAACCTTGTCTCCTACCTTTAGTTCCTTCCGCAGGATGTGTTTGTCATGCCAAGCCCTTGTCTTCTCCTTATAGATTAGTGCATTATCATAGGCATCCAAGCGAAGTTCCTCTAGCTCTTGCAATTGAAGCTTCCTGAACTCACCCACTTCATTCATCCTCATATTGCAATTCTTTACAGCCCAGTATGCCTTATGCTGAAGTTCAACAGGAAGATGACAAGCCTTACCGAACACAATTCGATAAGGAGACATACCAATGGGAGTCTTATAAGCCGTCTGATAGGCCCACAGAGCATCATTCGGCCTTAGACTCCAATCCTTTCTGTTAGGTGCCACTGTTTTCTCCAGAAAGGTCTTAATTTCCCGATTTGATATCTCAGCTTGACCATTGGTCTGAGGATGATAAGCAGTGGACACTCTCTTCGTGACATGGTACTTCTTTAACAGGGCAGTGATAGTCCTAGTGCAGAAATGTGTCCCTCTGTCACTAATTAGAGCCTTCGGCACCCTAAATCTTGCGAAAATGGTGTCCTTTAGGAAATCTGCAACAACTTTAGAATCATCAGTTTTGGTGGCCTTTGCCTCCACCCACTTGGAGACATAGTCCACCGCAAGCAAAATATAGATATTTCCAAAAGAACTAGGGAAAGGACCCATAAAATCAATTCCCCAAACATCAAAAATTTCACATAATATGATCTTATTTTGTGGCATCTCATTTCTGGCAGATATGTTCCCAACCCTTTGACATCTATCGCAAGATCTACAGAAAGCATTAGCATCCCTAAACAAGTGAGGCCAAAAGAAACCTGCTTCTAAAACCTTCCTAGCAGTCTTTTGAGGACCAAAATGGCCTCCACATTCATGAGCATGACAAAAAGTAAGGACAGATTGTACCTCATTGTCTGGCAGACACCTCCTAATTACCTGATCAGCATAATGTTTCCAAAGGTAGGGGTCATCCCAAACATAGAAGCGAGCGTCGTGTCAAATTTTGTCCTTCTGAGCTTTCGTGAACTTAGGTGGAAATTCTCCCGTGACTAAGAAATTCACCATATTGGCAAACCAAGGTCGAGGAGTATGGACACCCATCAGCAATTTAGAGGCATCGGGGCTTACCTCATCAAAACAAAGTAAAGAACTGGCCACATGCGGCAGTCGCGGCATAGGTGTTGCGGCCGCTGCTTCAGTGCCATGCGGCGGCCGTGGCATAGGTGTTGCGGCCGCTGCTTCTGTGACCTGTGGCGGCCGCAACATAGGTGCTGCAGCCGCTGCATTTTCCGTGGTATCCTGCAGGTGCATAGACGAAAGATGATTCAAGAAAAAGAGCGTGTCATCAGGAAACTCACCGTGAATGGGGCTTTGACCGTCCGGCTTGTCCTCTCCTTGGACAAGTCTGCTGAGGTGGTCCGCTACTAAGTTCTCTGCACCTTTCTTATCTTTGATTTCGATGTCAAACTCGCTCAAGAGCAAGATCCATCGAATCAATCTGGGTTTCGCTTCTTTTTTAGTTAATAAATAACGAAGAGCAGCGTGATCAGTGAAGACAATTACCTTAGCTCCTAGGAGATAGGAGCGAAACTTCTCTAATGCAAAGACCACGGCCAGAAGCTCTTTCTCTGTGGTCGAGTAGTTCCTTTGTGCTCCATTCAAAGTCATGGAGGCATAGTAGATGACATGAGAGCTCCTTCCCTCTTTTTGTCCCAAAACAGCACCCACTGCATAGTCGCTAGCGTCGCACATAATATCAAAAGTTGAGACCATATGGGTGCCTGAATTATAGGGGCGCTTGTCAGACGACCTTTTAGCTCATCAAAGGCTGCCCTACACCTGTCATCAAAGTCAAAAACTACTTCCTTCTTGAGTAAATCACATAGAGGTGCAGAAATCTTAGAAAAATCCTTAATAAACCTGCGATAGAATCCTGCATGGCCTAAAAAGGAACGAATCTCGCGCACATTGGCGGGGTAAGGCAGAGACCGAATGACATCAATCTTAGCCTTGTCCACCTCAAGACCCCTGCTAGACACAATATGACCCAAAACAATGCCTTGCTCAACCATAAAATGACACTTTTCAGAATTAAGAACTAAGTTGGTGTCTACACACCGCCTAAGAGCAAGTGACAAATGGTGCAAGCAAGTATCAAAGTCATCTCCATGCACAGTGAAGTCATCCATGAAGACCTCTATGAAATGCTAAACATACTCATAAAATATGCTTACCATACACCGTTGGAAGGTCCCAGGTGCGTTACATAGCCCAAAAGGCATTATGCGATACGCAAAGGTGCCAAAGGGGCATGTAAATGTCGTTTTCTCTTGATCCTTCGGTGCTATGTGTACCTGAAAATAGCCTGAGTAGCCATCTAAGAAGCAATAAAAGGAGCGACCGGCAAGGCGCTCAAGCATTTGATCAATAAAGGGTAAAGGAAAGTGGTCTTTGCGAGTTACCGCATTGAGCTTACGATAATCAATACAGACCCTCCATCCATTTTGGACCCTGCTAGGGACCAACTCACCATCCTGGTTCTCAACGACAATGATACCCCCCTTCTTAGGAACAACCTGAGTAGGACTCACCCACTTGCTATCAGATATAGGAAAGATCATACCTGCCTGAAGGAGCTTCAGCACCTCCTTCTTCACCACTTCCATCATCGGCGGGTTGAGTCTCCGCTGAGTTTGTCTAGATGGCTTTGCATCATCCTCCAGAAGTATTCTGTACATGCAGAGAGTGGGACTGATGCCCTTAATGCCTGCAATCGTCCATCCTAACGCCTCCTTATTCTCCTTCAGAACAGTCACCAAACGCTCCTCCTGCTCAAAAGTGAGTCTATTAGAAATAATGACAGGCAAAGTATCATTCTCACCAAGAAAAGCATATTTAAGGTGACTAGGGAGTTGTTTCAATTCGATATCAGGCGCCTGGACAATGGATGGAAGAAGCTTGTCACTTGGCATGGTCAGCTCGATGCATTCTCCCCTTGGTGGCACATAGGTGGGTGATCGATGGTCCAAATCCAATACAGCCTCCTGCAGATTAGATGACAAAGCATAATCTCTAGAAATTTCATCTATAGGGGCCTGTAAAGCGACCTCCAACTCATCAACACACTCTAAATCAAAGCAATCTTGTGCCATAGTATCAATGACATCCATAAAGCACAAAGAAGGATCATCATATGGAAATTTCATGGAATCATAGATATTATACTCAACTTGTTGACCATCAAATTCCATAGTAAGAGACCCTGAATAGACATCTATCTTGGTCCTAGCAGTTTTCAGAAAAGGTCTGCCCAACAGAATAGGGCCTTCATTGTTACCAGGACCCATATCAATCACAAAGAAGTCAGCAGAGAATATCAAGTTGTCGACCATAACCAAGACAACCTCAACAATCCCTTTCGGGTAGATAGTAGATCGATCAGCAAGTTGAATTACTACCCGAGTATCATTCAGAGGTCCCAATCCCAAAGCATGATAAACATGAGAAGGCAAGACATTAATAGATGCTCCTAGATCTAACATGGCTTTGTCAAATTTAGTGTCACCTATCACACATGGAATTGCAAACATACCAGGGTCACTACACTTCTCAGGCAACCGCTTCTGAAACACAGCAGTGACATGTTCGCTTACCTTTACCTTTTGCTTACCTTTCAACTTCTGGTTCCGCTTGATAGTGCAAAGTTCCTTCAAAAATTTAGCATATCTAGGAATGCTTTTAATCAAATTAAGCAAAGGAATATTTACCTCGCACTTACTGAACGTCTCGAAGATCTCCTTATCGTTCTCATACCTTCGTGTATCCTTCAAGGCTTCCGGAAAGGGTGGAACCGGCTTTGGAGTCTCAAGAGGTAAGGTAGAAGGAGGAGGAGAAGAAGAAGAAGAAGGAAGAGAAGAAGAAAAGGGACATGAGGGCATACCGTTGTCATTGGTGCTGTCTGAGACAGGGGCGGCGGGCGCAGCAGGTTGCTGCGGCCGCTACATTTCTGGTGTGCCACGGCCGCTGCATATGTGCGACGGTCGCCGCACTGTGCAGTCGCCATCATTCTCTTCTACAATCTCAATTTCCTCGTCCATTATTTCCCCGACATCCTTTTGAGGTGTGGCAATCAGTTCCTTGCCACTCCTAAGCATTACAGCGCTGACGTTCTCCTTAGGATTTGCAACCGTCTGCGATGGAAGCTTCCCAGCATTGTTTGCCTCCTTTGCACTTAAGGCTTGAATAAGTTGACTCATTTGATTCTCAAGATTGGTTATCCGATCCGATTGTTGTTTCTCAACCTTCAAGACTAATCGTGACAAAGTCTGCAGAGGATCCTCATTAGCCTCATTCGCTTGCGGTTGGCCTCCTTGTCGAGGTTCAAATTGTTGTTGGGGCCTTCCTTGTTGCCCCCCTTGCTGATTGAAAGAGGTCTGGTAGTTCCCATAGCCTTGCTGATAGCCTCTGTTATAGTTGTTATTGAAGTATCCAGGATTGCCAAAATTGCCTTGTCTAGGCCTTTGTGGAGCGAAATTCCCCATGGCATTCACATCCACGCTAGGCTCTTGCAAAAGTGGGAACATATCCATGGGATGAGTGAATTCATTGTAGAGTCTACACGCCTTCAACTGTTGAGGTGTTCTATCGATTACCAACTTTTTGATCATCTCCTTCACCTCTGCCATATCATTCTGAAGCGCAGCCACAGGAGCATCAACAGAAAGTACACCCCTAGCACGAGTGTTCTTATTGAACTGCCTAGAACCCTTAGAGAGCTCCTTAAACACCTCCCAAGCTGCAGCAGGCGTCTTATTCAACATGTTTCCCCCACAACAGGAATTCACCGTTTTGCGCTCATCATCAGTCAGCCCATTGAATCGAAATAAGACCAAATCCTTCTGCGGGAAGCCATGGCATGGACAGCTAGCGCAGAGTTTTTTGAAATGCTCAAAGTACTCATGAATCGACTCCGTGACGTACTGCTCAATGCTGCAGATTGCCCTTTTCAAGGCATTAAGCTTTGTTGCAGGGAAGTACTTCTCCAGAAAGACTCTCTTCATCTCAGCCCCAAGTAGAGATAGTCCCAGGAGGTAAGTAGAAGAACCATTCATTCGTCTCATCCTTCAAAGAGAAGGGAAATGCTCTCAGCTTGATTTGATCCTCAGTAACGTTCTCAGGTTTCATCCCAACTACCACCGTATGGAACTCAGATAGATGCTTGTGGGGGTCCTCCCCACTCAACCCATGGAACTTGGGTAGAAGATGAATCACCCCAGATTTTAGCTCAAAGTTGACTCCTTTCCCTAGCGCAGGGAATTGAATTGCAAGGGGCTGCTGTGCCAAGTCAGGAGCAGAAAGCTCCTTAAGAGTGCGGTTCGCTTCGTTAGCCATCTCTGCAGTGTTTCCTTGATCAAAAGGTAACCCGTGAGAACGATCACGAGTTTCTCGCCTTAAGGAAGAAGCGGTTCTTTCGATCTCTGAATCAAATGGCAACAAAGAAGAATTAGTAGCATGGGTATCGACCATATAAGACGGTCCACACCAAAAATCAGCACAAAAACACACAAGAATCAATAAAAATCCTCGACAACGGCGCCAAATTTGACGGACGGAAAACCTGTCATTGATCCGTCAAAGAAAACTCAAACCTATAACTAGTATAGTAATAAGTAAGAGGTCGATCCACATGGAGATTTGTTATTCAAATGTGATTTAAGTGCCAATTAAAGTAACCAAATGGGGGGTTTGTGAAAACAAAGAGAGTTATGAAAGGCAAGAGTAAATGGTTGTGATTCAAACAATTGAGAGAAGTAGTTCTACCTACAATTTTCCACTTTAGTTGGTTGAAGCGATCCTTGTAACTTCTTCTCGTCCTATTAAGTTTCCTATGAATGCCCTTGTCCCGACCTAATATAGTTACTAGTCCAATCAGTCCTAGCAACCCTTATTAATCGAACAGTCCCTAAAGAAGGATTTAACCCAATTGATAGCTTTAAGTTCAGAGATTAGCCAAGGTATTTGCAGTCCCTAAAAAGGGATTTAACAACACATTCAACTTCCTACCTATCCAATTAGTTCAATCAGCCCTAAAGGGATAAGTTTGCTACTTGAGTTAAGGTTCACAATCAGGAATATACAAAACCCTAGCAATTGAATTGATTTAACTAGTTGGCCAGACAAGATAGAACAAACCAATAATCAATCAAGCACAAAGAAGTCGAAGCATTCAAATATAGGAAACAAGGAACGAGAATTAGAAACTCACAATCAATCCAAATAAAGCTTCAAATTGCAGGCAGAACAGATGAGTTTAGTTCCTCATGGAAGACATCGCTCAAATCTCTAAATTGTTTGATGAATGTAGAATGAAAATGAAAAGTGCTTCAACACTAAATAACTCTCGGCCTTTTAAAAGTCTAAACTGAACCTAAAATGAAAATAACAAAAACTAGGGTTTCACAAATCGAAATGCGGCAGATGACCAATGCGGCGGCCGCAGCATAGTAGGTGCCGCGGCCGCTGCACGCGTGTTCTATTCAGGCGCCGCTCCAGCTCCTTGCGGCGGCTGCTGCATGTATGCTGCGGCCGCAGCATATGCCTCGCTGCTATCATCCCGCTGCCAGAAGCTTCAGCTCCAATTCTTTGCTCTTCTTTCTTCAAGTCTCCACTATCATGCATCCCATAGTGTTCGAATCTAATCTGTAACAATACTCACAAATTCGCGCAAAATCCGAACACTTCTAAAATAATCGTCAGATGCACTTTAACTCTAATTCATTAACTAAATGCAACCTAAACTAGCCTAAAAATGCCTATAATGCCTATCTAGGATATGCATTATCAGACATTCCAGCTGTACATGTATCATCATACCGCGAGGCTAGAGTGAGAGCTATTATCTGCCACAGCTGCCGTGAGGAGGGCCACTACCAGACAGACTGCCCTAGGAAGTTCATTTCATGTTACACGTGTGGAGGGGTAGGACATCGTGCTATCATGTGCCCGCAGGGCGAGAGATCTTCAGTCACTCCTACAGCTTCAGCTTTACGCCTTCCAGAGGCACCGAGACCCACTCAGATTTCTTATGCACAGGGTCAGGGGAGGGGGACTCCCTCGGGAGCTGGCCGAGGAGATAGTAGCTACGGAGGTGGTCGAGGAGACAGCAGCTTTAGAGGAGGATGAGGCCGAGGTGGAGGCCGAGGTAGAGGTAGAGGAGGAGGTCGAGGCGGCCGAGGATCTTACCAGCATCAGCAGGCACAGTCGTCTGCAGGGTCGGCAGGATCAGGCAAGGGCAGAGGTTCTACACATCTGGCAATGATAGCTGTAGACACTGATTTCTTACCACCCCCGTCGCCCCGCGCATTCCCGATGCGGAACGGCAATTCGATAGCTCCGACTTCCATAGGTATGATATCGTTCTGTTGCTCTACTCTTCACATTCTGTTCGATACCGGGGCAACACACTGCTTTATAGCAGATTCATGCGTAGCTAGATTTAAACTTGTATGTTCGATATGTCCCGCGTTAGTAGTGCGTATGGCGGATGGGGCTAGGGTTAGGACGGGGCGTGAGATCCTAGGATGCCCCATTCGGATAGGAGAGCGAGAGTGGCCCACTGACTTGATAGTCATGCCACTGCGGACAGACGAGATGATCCTGGGGATGGATTTTATGAACTTCTACGGGGCGATCCTCAACCTGAGGACCCGTACAGTTTCCATCCTCACGCAGGATGGGACTGAGCACGAGGTATGGGGGACGACCCCAAACGGAACGGAGCCCAGATCACCGCCGTTCGAGCAGCGAGACTTCTAGACCAGGGATGCACGAGCTACTGGTGTTACGCTTTAGAGGTAGATCGCGAGCGACCCAGCCTGACAGATGTCCCCGTTGTTAGTGAGTTTGCCGACGTTTTCCCAGATGAGCTACCAGGACTTCCGCCACAACGAGATGTTGATTTCGCTATACAGTTGGAGCTGGGCACCAGGCCGATTTCGAGGGTCCCGTACAGAATGGCGCCGACAGAGATGGCCGAGCTGAAGGCACAGTTGGAAGAGCTAGCCGGGAAGGGCTACATCAGGCCGAGTGCTTCGCCGTGGGGAGCACCAGTGTTGTTCGTGAAGAAGAAGAATGGGTCATTGAGGCTATGCATAGATTACAGAGAGCTGAAACGGGCTACGGTGAAGAACCGTTACCCGTTGCCGAGAATAGACGACTTGATGGATCAGCTGCAGGGAGCTGTCATCTTCTCGAAGATAGATTTGCGTTCAGGTTATCACCAGCTGAGGGTGAAGGCAGAGGACATCCCAAAGACGGCCTTCAGGACCAGATACGGACACTACGAGTTTGTGGTTATGCCATTCGGGTTAACCAACACGCCAGCCGCCTTCATGGAGTTGATGAACAGGGTGTTCATCGATTTTCTTGACAGATTCGTGGTGGTGTTTATCGACGACATCTTGATCTACTCGAGGAGCAGAGAGGAGCATGCTGAGCACCTGAGGATTGTGTTAAGGATTCTGCAGAAGCATAAACTGTTCGGGAAGTTTAGCAAGTGTGAGTTCTGGCTCTCCGAGGTGATGTTTCTTGGTCATGTTATATCCGCAGCAGAGATATCAGTAGACGCATCGAAGGTTGATGCTATCGTTGCTTGGGAGGTCCCCAAGAACGTTAGAGACATCAGGTCTTTTCTAGGTTTGGCTAGCTATTACCGACGGTTCGTCGAGGGCTTCTCCAGCATAGCTAGGCCGCTGACACAGCTGACGAAGAAGGGATTACCCTTCGAGTGGAGTACGGCGTGCCAGGCCAGTTTTGTTCTGCTGAAGCAGAAGTTGACATCCGCGCTAGTGTTAGCACTACCAGAGGGGACGGAGGACTTCGTGGTCTACACAGATGCTTCAAGTTTAGGTTTAGGTTGTGTGCTACAGCAGAGGGATCGGGTCATCGCTTACGCTTCACGCCAGCTGAAACCAGGGGAGGAGTCATACCCCACGCACGATCTTGAGCTAGCCGCAGTGGTACATGCGCTCAAGATCTAGAGGCACTATCTGTACGGCACGTCAGTGAGGATCATGACCAATCACAAAAATCTGAAGTACATGTTCACGCAGAAGGAGCTGAACATGCGTCAGAGGAGGTGGCTCGAGTTGATCAAGGACTACGAGCTCGACATCGTTTATCATCCCGGGAAGGCCAATGTAGTGGCCGATGCGCTGAGTAGGAAAACTCGTCAGGAGGTTACCTTATCGAGGTTGACAGCCCAGCCAGAGTTGCAGAGAGATCTGATGAGTTGTGGCATCGAGGTCTGGTCACGGAGAGAGAGTGGTCAGTTGAGTTTCCTCGAGATACAATCTGAGTTGATGGATGAGATTCGCCGAGCCCAGGCAGAGTGTCCACGGATAGTAGACATCCGACAGCGTATGACCCAGGGTCACTGTAGAGCATTTTCTGTCAGAGAGGATGGGATGTTGACGCTACAGGGTCGAGTTGCAGTGTCGGAGGTGCACGATCTGAGGCAGAGGATTATGCGAGAGGCGCATTCTACTCCTTATTTGATCCACCCGGGATCGAATAAGATGTAGCAGGACCTGAGGAGGACCTTTTGGTGGCGTAGGATGAAGGCCGACATTGCAGGATTTGTAGCGAGATGTCAGGTCTGTCAGTAGGTATGGATTGAGCACCAGAGACTCGGAGGGATGACCAGGTCACTTCCCGACCCCGCGTGGAAGTGACCGATATTACCATGGACTTTTTCACTGGACTCAAGAAGGACGTCCGAGGCTTTGATGCCATATGGGTGGTGGTCGATAGGTTGACCAAGACCGCCCATTTTATCCCGATTCAGGAGACGTGGCCGGTGTCCACACTAGTGCAGTCATTCGTGCAGCATATCGTGAGGTTACATGGAGTCCCGGAGAGGATTGTTTCAGATCGAGATGGTCGGTTTACCTCGAGATTCTGGAGGCAGGTGCACGAGGCTCTAGGGAGCAAGCTGCATTTCAGTACAGCATATCATCCGCAGACAGACGGACAGAGTGAGCGGACGATCCAGACATTAGAGGATATGCTGAGAGCATGCGTGTTAGAGTGGGGGAACCTATGGGTGAGACACCTTCCGCTAGTGGAGTTCTCGTACAACAACAGCTATCATTCTTCGATTAGGATGGCTCCTTTTGAGGCGTTGTACGGGAGGCGATGCAAGCCGCCGATATGTTGGGATGAGCCAGGGGATGTGCTTGGGACGTTGCCCCAGTATGTACAGGAGACTACAGATCAGGTCAGACGTATTCATGAGCATCTAAGGATCGCACATGACCGCCAGAAGAAGTACGTAGATCGCCGCAAGACTGAGCTGGCTTTTGATGTAGGAGATCATGTATGGCTGAGAGTGTCGCCGACGAGAGGGATCCGGCGTTTTGGCATGAAGGGCAAGCTGAGCCCTAGATATGTAGGACCTTTCAAGATCCTGGAGCGAGTCGGAGAGGTAGCCTACAGAGTGGCTCTACCGACTACCTTAGCTGGCATCCACGATGTTTTCCACGTTTCGCAGCTGAGGCGGTACGAGCCTGATCCGAGTCATGTCCTGGATCATTCTGGTCTTCTGATAGAGCCTGACCACACCTATGTGGAGCGACCGATAGCCGTTCTTGACCGTCGGGTCAAGAAGCTGAGACGACGAGAGGTGCCATTGGTCTTGATCTAGTGGGCTAGGAGGAGTCCCGAGGAGGCCACCTGGGAGACCGAGGATAGCGTACGGGCCAGTTATGGGGGAGTGTTAGACGAGTTGTTAGCCTCGTATGTAGAGCCACATGAGGATATAGTCCTTACCTCGTGAGTTGGCTGGTGAGTACCCCTAGGATGTCTATCCTTTAGTTGTACTCTTGATTGATTCGATGTTTACCTTGGTGCTGAGTGTGAACTTTTGATGATTTGTATGCGTGGTGGGCCCATGAGTGGTCTAATATGATGTGTTATCACTGTTTAGTGACATTTTATGATAGATGATTATGTGATGACATGGATGTGATTACGATTCGATAGATGAGTACATGATGGAGTATTAGCATGCACTAGTAATTACATCGTTGAGTACAACTTGCCCGATAGGCAGTTGAGTGCGTGCTACTCCCTATTTATGATGATGAGATAATGACGAGATGACGAACATAGGACAGACGGAATAAGGCTTAGCCTTAGAGGTGGATGAAGTCCACCCTCTTGATTGAGGAATAGATCATAGTGAGATCATGTGTTTGATCCTTAGAGGTGGATAACCACCTCCCGAGAGGGAGATGAGTCGAGACTAGAAGTGTCTAGGTCTAATGTCGAGTCGGGATGCCAAACACCTTGATTTTGAGATTTAGTTCGGAAATGAGCAATTTAAGTTTCCAATGTCTGGGTAAACCTATTATACTTCGCGAAGTGGATACGAGCTTTCCACGGGGACACTCGTGGAATTTTCGCTAAGACCGAGCGGTAGTGTGATTATCCTCTCGAGTTGTGATACTTTCAAGGTTGAGGCGAGATGTGATGGGGGCGCCCATCACATGCTTGATGAAACCTTCGAGATTATTACGGTTGTGACAAAGGTGGCGTGAGATTCTTGGACGACGCATCCAAGATGATCGTGTGCCTTTTGTTACGATTCAAGGACTCAAGTTTTAAAACCTTCTCCACCGGTTCAAACTTTTTGTCTCGGGGACGAGACTTATTTTTAGAGGTGGATGATTGTAAAGACCGGATTTAATTAATATTTATAAAATATCCGTAGGATAATCCGAATATTATCCTCCCTTATGATTATGAAAACCCGGAAAATTTAAAATTTTATGGATGACTTTTCATTGTTTTAATTCGGGATTTTATAAAGAAATATGTACCCAAGCCACTTTTCTCGTATCTTATTAACATAACGGATTTTAACGCGTCGCGAGCTCGAGTTTTACGTTATGTTAAAGAGGTCAGCCGCCCTATCCAAACCAATGCCCAACAAGGAGATACCAACCCCATTTGATTTGGATGGAAACTAACTAGGCTCCTATTCTAGTTCAACCACCCCCATCACTTCCTTCCCATCACACCCATGCTTTGACTAAATGAGCCCCTTGCCTCCTCCTTCTCTTTATAAACTGACCCCAGAAGCTCAAGGAATCCATTCACATAACCCCTAGCCGGCACTCCCCTTGAAAACCCAAAGAAAAACCCCCCCTCTTCCATTGTAGGTCCTTTTTGGACACCTTGCACCAAAACTTACATATCTCCCTCCATTGAGCAACATCGTTGGCCATGGATCCGCCTTGAACCCAGCTTTCCATACATATCTCAAACACAAAAATCCAAGGTCGTTTGCACAGCCAAAAACGTGCATCTTTAAGGCTGCAGAAAGTGTTCCTTGAGAGATCTTGAGTTCTTGACTTGTTTTCTTGGTAAGCTCCATCCTTTTCTTTCAAAACTGAGTTCTAACTTCTTTTATGGCCCCTCTCCTTCATTTTCAAGCAAAGTCCTAACCCATTTGTATGGGTTTTTTTTTGACAAGTATGTACAAGGTGTTTGGAAGGTCCCAAAGGTCTCGGAAGTTGTCTCAAGTCCGTTCTTGGCATCCTCGCTAGGTAATCCCTCATCCATCTTCCCCCTCTCTAGGAATAGATCTTGTGTGCTTAGAAAGGGCTTAGGAAGTGGAGCCTCTATGTGTTTTTGGTTGCGTTTTGTAGCAAACATCAAAAAACAAAATGGATATATATGCCTCTGTAGTTTGAACTTTATTTCCAATCCAACGGTCTGATTCATCTGAAATCTTAATATGATGTTTATGGAAATGTTATCTAACAGTTCTTAAAAAATGAGATTGATCCAACGGTTGGATCAAGAGTTATTATAATTTTAGTAAACAGTGTTTATAATAACTCGATTAAAAAACTTGGTTAAGGGAATGCTAAGAATATGGTTAAATATATGATGGCATAACCGAAACATAGAGCATATAATATACAGAAATGAAGTGTAACGGCCCAGATTATAAATCCGGGTTACGTTTAGAGGGAAGAATTATCCCTCTGCCAGATCTTGCAATCCAAGTAGGATCTGCTTATTTATCAACTTCAAGTTATAACCCTGTTTATGTCTTAAGAATTTAATGAAGAAAAAGGGGATTTCAAACCCTCGAGACAGTCAAAAGAGATAAAACAAGAACCTGTCCTAATTCAACTAGTCAAAAACTCAAAAGAGATAAAACGAGTTTAAATCAATATAAATACAACATGTTTCGAAATGACAGACTTAACCAAAACATTTGTAAAGTCAAGCTACAATAGGTGAAGTCTTCTTAACACTCTCGTCCCGTGAGAAAACCCCGCCATAGAAGCAAATCAGCAAGCAAAAGGGAGCGGGTACCTGAAACTATACCACAAGTCAAGGTCGAGCCACTCATGCGGGACCGAAAGTCCTCGCTGAGGTCATATAATACGCCTATACCTAGAATAAAGGATGACTAATGCAGTACAAGATTTAAATCACACTATCATGCCCCTAGTAGATATATATAATGCAGAAAAGAACTGTAAAGGGCCCAAGACAATGCCAAGTGGCATATCCCTCTCCTACCTCTACCGTTAGTGCAGAGACTGGCCAGTTCGGTGCTATAGCATAGCCATTTCCTCGTGGTGGTGCACTTCACCACGGTATCATCATATCATATCTCATCATCATATCATATCATATCTCATCATCATATCATAAATCATGCTCATGCCCGATGGTGCTGGGCTATCATATCATATCATATCATATCATCTCATCTCTTGCCCGATGGTGCTGGGCTATCATATCATGCTCATATCGACTCGATAGACTCAGGGCACCCGATGGCGCTGGGCTACCCTATGACCCTAGCAAAGACTCTAGGACTATCACAGATAACGGCCGTTCTGTTTCAAACGCATAAAGAATAGGGATGCTCATTCATAAGTGCAAGTCCTAAACATGATACTACATGACATGCTTTTATGCATATGCAACACCTACATACTATATAACACATCAGGCATGAGGTCCAATCACTTGAGCAAGCCCCGGAGGACTTACCTGGAGTCTTCACATCCAATTAATCAGCAACCAAGCCACTTAGGTAATCATCCATCGGGAAACAAGCCACTCAGATAATCATCCAATCACACTAGCAAGTAATAAGCACGGAACAACTCATCAATACATATTCAATCAACACACAAGCATGTTCCCAAGTCATCGTAAGACTAAGTAGATAATATTTTATTCAAGTAATTTAGCATTCTCATCATGACCATCATTCCCAATTACCCTTGTTCTCATCAAGTATGAAACTTAGCTCAAAGTCTTACCAATATCATCACTCAAAACATCTTACTTCAATTCAAACTCAGGTTTTCCTTACACATTTTCTTAAGTGGTTCATCATCATCATTATATATCATCATATAACATCTCATCATTTTACATAGCCATCTCCATAAATCAACTCAAGATTCCTTTGTGTCAATCGTGTTTTTAACTCATATAGTCATATCTCAATTACATACTTCATATATTTCATGCCATAACTCACATAAGTGCTCAAGTAATTTCATTAATCAAATTATCAAGTCAACTCAAGTAAGTAATAAATTATCAAATCTCAAATAACTCAATAAAACCATAACTTCTCAACCGTCAGAAGAAGTCAACAATTTATGTCATGTGGATTCTCAAGTACTAAATCCTCTCAAACACAATCAATTAAGATTATAACTCATGAATTTCCCCAAATAAGATTACAAGCTTGACAAGTTCTCAATACAACTCTCGTATTATTTGAACAATTTTAGGCAATCATATTAATCTTAATCTAAATCAATCCTAACAAATATCTACTCAATTGGTTCATTCTAACATGATCACATGACATTCAAATAAAACACTCATACCTCAAAGTATGTTCTTTATAAGAAGAACCTACCTCATCCCCTATTTTATACACTTAGCTAAGTCGTCCAAAGAATACCCAAGTCGTCCAAAGAGTACCCAACTTGGTGATCTCGAGGCATCAACTCATCAAGATTCAAATTAGATTTAAACCTTACCAAAATATAAACTCCAAATGTTCTTTCATAAAATCAAGCTCATCCTAACTCCACTCACCACCAAAAAGTCAAGGATGTTGATAGACTCTTAATTCATTTCCAATTCCTAGGCATCTAATAAAACTCATCAAAACAATTTCACATTCTTATGTAAAGCGAGGAAAAAGACAAATACCCTATTCGATCCCTTCAAATCGAAGAGCAACATAGCCAGTCAAATATCAATTAATCAACTTAGTTTTGCCACAGTCAGTTATTCATAAATCAAAATCCACAATCACCATCATAGCTTGTAAGTTTGAGGCACAATATGATATAAAATTAAGTTACTCCAATTGATTAATTCGAACAAAATCATAACCAATTAAACTAAAACCAAGGCTAATAAATTTCAGAACAGTAACTAAATTTCCATTTTGTAATCAAGATTCCACAATCAATCAACCCGAGCAAAGGTCCAATGCAAGGAATTTTACCCTAAATCCTCAAAGACTGATGAGGTAGAAGGTTGGTGGTGCAACATTGGCTTCAAGGGCTCGGGGAAGGCGACGAGCGAGAGGAAGAGAGGTGTAGAGGGAGGCAACAACTGAGGTCAAGGGAGGAAACCGATTCCTGTTGGCGTCGGGTCGACCGAGTTCCCTTTCGAGCGTCGGGCAAGATGAAGGGCAGCGACTTGACCTCAGGCTCGACCCCGATGCCTGCTGCTGTTGCTGGCTCTGGCATCGAAGCCTCAGATCTGGGCTCGGCGACGGTCACTCCCTCTGTCTCCAACTTCGATCTTCAGAGCTGCGTCGGCACCCGTGAGGCTCGAGTTCTACACCCCGCACCTTCGACATCGGGAGTTGCTGGTCGGGTTCGGAGTCAACGGTGTGGTGGCCGGCGTTTTCAGTCTCCTCTTCCCTGATTCCGGCTTACACATGAGCGAAATGACGACATCACCGGCAGCGTAAGGGGGATGCGATTGAGATCTGGTGAGGGGCAGCAAAATTGAAAGAGAAGGAGAGAGTGCGATGAGGGCGAGAGGGCGGAAGAGCGGGACGAGTGAGGACGAGATAGAAAGAGGGAGGCCATGGGAGCTCCGACCTATTCAGATCTGGTCGAAGGGGCCGAGATGGAGGAGAAGCCATGGAGATTCAGACGAGGGAGCTCTCTTGAGCTCAGACCCGAACGAGGGAGGGGGAGGGTGAATAGGAGTGAGGCGGCTGAGCATCAATTAGAAAGTGAGGGCGCAGACATGGGTTTCTAGGGTTAGATTTTAAGAAATTACCTAATTGTTCCGCTATTTTTTGTGATAGAAATATTACCCCATAAAATTATAGAATACAACCTGATAAATTTATTTAAATCAAAAGCACCACAGTATCAATTTCTGCATTAATAAAATAAATAAATAATTTAATTTAATGAAAGTATGCTATTTTTATTTTTATTATTATTTTTTTATATAATTTTGGTGAATTCAAAGTTTTTGAAATTCTCAAAATTTGAAAGTAGGTCACGATTCATAAATAATATTTTCAAAATTTCGGATCTTTACATGAAGTATACCCATAACTTGGTTTATGATCCGATAAGAAGAAAATCGATTATGTGATAATATGATATAGATTATAACTGGTTAAATCCGGATCACTTAACCGAAGTGCATAATCTATAGAATCGTGAACCTCGTGTGGATGTATGATGATTATTAGGTTGGGTACCATGCATTAGAATACCACCTAATGAAAGCTTAATGAAATTTCTAGGCTCTTGTTGATTGGATCCTTGTTTGCACATTTTATTGCTTGCTTATTCTCCGGACTCCAGGTAAGTCCCCTGGACTTACTCATGATGGATTTATATGATACTCTTTGTCTTATCGAGAGTCTTCATGCATCACGCGACCTAGTAACATGTTTAGGAATATAAACCGGTAATATGACGTAGGATGAACTTATTAAATCCAACAATTCATATGTATGCTATATGTCTATGGTAGGACGGCCGTCAAAATCTGAATAGACGACTTATACTAGTTGGAACAAGAATGAAATGATGAAATACTTATGATGAGGAAGAATGAGTATGTTTGAGAAGGATGAGTACGTTTGAGAAGATATTATGATATGATGGTGATGATGATGATGATTACGATGATTACGATGATGATACGGGCCCTTGTGTGTTTATTTCGCATTTATATATATCTATACACTTGCTTATGTGTTACATTTTAACATTCATGTAGTTTAAGTATGCCTCTTTATATGGCATTGAGTGTGCATATTTCCAATGATTGACCCCGATTTATTTCTTGTTTTTAGATTCAGGTACCCCTTTCCCGATATGACTTACTTATGTGGATGGTTGTCGGGACAGACCTTTTGGGACGATTAGAGTGAGTGAGGCATGACTTACGCACTCTTTACTTTCTCACTTACTTTGATTTGGTTTTGACTCGGCTATGCCGCGGCGACTTTGATGTAAGTTATTTCCGCACTTTATATTTCTGACTTGAAAATCATTTACACGATAGTACCTAGGACAGGTGAACGCCTTCATGAGCGCGCGCATTTCTAGGGGTTCGAAATCCCCACTTTCGAAAACCATCGCTTCCGCTTAAAACAAATAACTTAACTAAATAACTCGTACTCGGTCGTAAGATCTAAAGCTCGCGGAAGAATTCAAAACTCTTCTATAACGTTCCCCGAATAACCGGATCATCCGAACCTTATAAATCCTCTAAGTGGATTTATGGAGGCATATACGGATATCCATACTTTTGGGTCGTTACACCTTCTTTCTTCCCTTTATTTTTCCCGGTTCAGTGGGTCTAGTAAAAAAAAGGGGGAGGGCCGGTTCACCCGTTAGAAGGGTGCGAGTTTGGGCTTCAGCTCTGGGCCGGGTTCGGATCCTCCTTCCGGGTTTTGATATTGGGTTGTTGGGTTTTTGTTTTGGGATGTTATTTGTTATATATATGTTTTGCTTATATGGTGTGTTGTGTACTTAATCATTGTTAGTTTGTTATTGTTGTTATTATTATTATTATTATTATTATTATTATTATTATTATTATTATTATTATTATTATTATTATTATTATTATTATTATTATTATTATTATTATTATATGTTATTTCTGATTTTGGGATAATATATATATTCTGAAAATATTAAAATATATTATTAATCAGACTTGAGTTTTAAAAAGAATTTCTAAGTCTTATATATATTCGATATAGAATATATTGAATAAGTGGTTTATAAATGGATTTTTGGGACAAGTGTGATTTGGAGAAGATGTTTTAAATAAAGATTGGTCTAACTGGAGATTGAGAGTTTCGGAAATCTTGGGAAATTGATTTGCTTTATCTAACTTGGGAATTGACTTACTCAATTTAACTTGGTAAATTAATTGTTGAATCTTAAATTATGAAAATGGTGTGAATTGTGTTGTGATAAGTTATGATATGGATTTATGTGAATTGAAGCATTATTTGACCTATTAGAATCTTGAATTGAATTATGAAGCATGATGAGATTTTACATGATATTATGATGTGTTGATATAAATGAAAGCATGATGTCATAGTATATGATTAAGAAGCATGATAAATTCTTAAATGTTGAAGTATGATATGTTATATGATGATTAGAGTATGAATATACCTTAGAGTATGAATATGACTTATATTTATAATAATGGTGCATGATTTCTAAATGATGAGTTGAAATGATCAAATGTTGAGATTATGGGATATTAGATATCGAGATGAGATGAGATGTGAGATGGTATGCGATGCATGACAAGATGATTTGAGATGATAATGATGAATTAATGTTAAGATGCGATATTCTATGATTTCGTGAACTTATATGTGATAGTTAGGGGCGCCTTGTGTGACTGAGATATGCTTAGTGTAAATTAGAAGTAGACTCATATACATTACTTATATATGATAGGTTATCATCTCTGATGTATGACTTGCTGTATACATGGATTCTGCCTTTTGTTGTTTTGCCTATCCAAGTAAGTTCCTTTATGGGCATACTCAGATTCGAAAGAGAAATCTCCTGCTTGTGATCATATGACATACTAGGTGCTTCATATGCATTTAAAGCATGCCATGTAGTATCATGCTAGGATTGCACTTGTGATTGAACATTCGGATACTCTGTGTGTTTGAGAACAGAATGGCCGTTATCTGTGAGTCCTAGAGTCTTTGTTAGGGTCATAGGGTACCCCAGCTTCATCGGGTGCCCTGAGTCAGTATTGTCGATATATGAGCATGATGATGAGATAGCCCAGCACTATTGGGCATGAGCATGATGATGAGATAGTCCAGCACCATCGGGCATGAGCATGATATATGATATGATGATGAGATATGATATGCTATGATGAGATATGATATGCTATAGCATCGAACTGGCCAGTCTCTGCACTAACGGGAAGGGGTGCAGAGGTAGGAGAGGGATATGCCACTTGACATTCTTTGGGCGCCTTTACAGTTGTTCTGCATATTCTTCCAACTAGGAGCATGCTAGTGTGATTTAAATTTCCGTACTGCATTAGAGCATCTTTATTATAGGTATAGCGTATGTGTATGCTTGCTTGCGGGACAGAGTACGTTGGGGGGACTCGGTCTGACCCCGCTCGCACAACTTGTTTTTAGGTATGCTTGTTTTATGTTCCTATGGCGTGGGAATCCCCCCGGGCGAATGCGAAGAGCCGGACTAACCCGCTAACTTGGCTAAAGGCTTTCTTGAATCTATGTTTTATGGATTTGGTTTTGACCCGGCCTTGCCGTGGCAAGTTTTACTTTAATTCCGCTTTCGCAGTTTCTTTCAAATGCATTTCCGCGACTTCGATTGCTTGGGGTTCGAAATCCCCGCTTTAAATACTGATCTTTAGAGGTTTGAAACCTTGACCCGTACCTGAATCGCAACATCCGAACGAAGGTATCCAACCTTCAAAACGTATCTCGGATATTTATATCCGGGCTGTTACACATATTGTAACCTGTCTATATATTAATTAAACCCAAAGCATTTACGTCATGTGTCGTCCCCTCGTGCACCGTTATTTTTGGCAACATCTTTATTTCATATGTTTAGAAATTAGAAATAGCTTTTTGGGCAATATATATTTGATATATTCCATTTGCATTTTCATTTATGAATATATTTATAGATATATTTATATATTCCAATATCATATTTTATCTAATATTAATTGCGCAATATCATTTCATACTACATTTTTAACCAATCTATAAATAAATTAAACCCTAAGCGCTTAAGTCATATGTCGTCCCCTCGCGTACCGTTATTTTTGGAAACATCTTTATTTCAAATTAGAAATAGATTTTTGGGCAATATATATTTGATATATATTCTATTTACATTTTCATTTATATAATATATTTATAGATATATTTATATATTTATATATCCTATTTTTATCTAATTTTATTACACAATATCATTTCATACTATATTTTTTAACTAATGGGATTAATTCAAAACTTATTTTTTAAATAAAGTTAATATTATCTACACAATATTTTTCCATTTTATATTAATTACATAATACCATTTCATACTATATTTTTTTACCAATCTATATATTAATTAAACCCAAAGGATTTACGTCACGTGTCGTCCCCTAGCGAATCGTTATTTTTGGCAATATCTTGTAGAAATTAGAAATAGTTTTTTGGGCAATATATATTTGTTATATTCTATTTACATTTTCATTTATATAATATATTTATAGATATTTTTATATATTCTTATATCCTATTTTTATCTAATATTATTATAAAAATATCATTTCACACTACATTTTTTAACCAATGGGATTAATTCAAAATTTATTTTTTAAATAAAGTTAACATTATCTAGTTAATATTTTTCTATTTTATATTAATTACAGAATATCATTTCATATTACATTCTTTTTTACCAATGGGATTAATTCAAAACTTTTTTTAATAAAGTTAATATTAACTATACAATATTATTCCATTTTATATTAATTACACAATATCATATAAATCTATTTTTTATTAATTCAAAACTTATTTTTTAATAAAGTTAATATTAACTATATAATATTATTCAATTTTATATTATATACACAATATCATTTCATAATACATTTTTTTACAGAATGGGACTAATTCAAAAAGTTTTTTTTAATAATGTTAATAACTATACAATATTATTTCATTTTATATTAATTATACAATATAATTTCAAGCTATTTTCTTTAAACAATGGGATGAAATTAAAACCTTTTTAAAAAAACTATATATAGTATATTCCAAATATATGATTTTTTTAAGCAACCAATCCTTATTTATAATGAAAACTATTTTTTTTTATAATAACCTTAATTTTTGGAATTTCACTCAATCAACCTAATCTACATAAAATTTCACATGATAAAATTTTTAAATATTTTTTTAACCAATGGGATTTATTTATTCTAACTATTAAATGATAAATATTTTTGCTTAGATTTCATATAATCGCCTTAATTTTACGATTTCCTCCCAATCAATTGAACCTAGAAAAAAAATCCAACTATTAAAATTTGGACAAGTTTCTTCAATTAATCTATCTATATGTAACTAAGAAACCGTAAGTATTTTTTATTAGGTGTTATAACTTATAAGCACATTTATTTTAGGATTTTTCACTAAACCAACCTATTCTACTTAAATCAACCCATGTAATTTTTACACATTTTTTATAAATATTATTTTTTTACTTACTTTATCAAATCTATTTTTTTCTATTTTATGTTAACGTACGGTAATAGTTTATTTCATTTTATAGTGGTAATTTTTTATACTTACAAAATTTTATTTTTAATTTTTTAAAAAGAAAAATACGTGTAATGACGCGAGTATTGTACTAGTTGGAAGTTATTTTGGTTCACAATGCGTTTATCATTAGTTTTTTATTGGCATCCCTAATAGGTTCTATAACATTATTCTTGAAACATTATTATTCTTAAACCCTATTTTGCATACTTGAAACAATATTCTTGAGACCTAATTTATCCTACAAGAAACCTAATTATTGTAACCATTATTTCTTGAAACCTTATTATTCTTGAACCCTATTTTGTTTACTTAAAACAACATTTTTAGGAACTAATTTATTCTACAAGAAACTTAATTATTGTAATCATTATTGTGTCCATGTTGTCACAATTTTAGGATTACTAGTCTTATTACCCGCGTTTTCGCGGTTTTTTAATCAATTATATTTCACTATAAAACATTGAATTATATAGGGGAAATTTTAAATTAAGAATTTTTTTTAATTTTGTTTAATGTTTACAAAATCTTATAAAAATTCATAAAATTTGCAAAAAAAATACACATTATACATTAAACATACATATTAAATTAAAATTTTGAGGTGCATAAGGTTATTAGAATATTGATTCTCTTTCCTAAAATCTTATTATTCCCTCCGATCAATAATGTAAGATGTTTGACTTTGTTACATGCATTTTAAGGAGCTATGATCCAATTTGCTTATGTGCCATTCTTTGTGCAATCTAACTATGCCTCTTTTTGATATGTCAATTATTGACAATCCAATATATTCGTCACGTCAGACAATAATCTCATTTATTTTATCTATGCGTCTACCTTAATTGATAACTACAAATAATTTTTAATATAAATATTCAATCTCAAATCACATATCTCAAGTGGTTACTCTAAGACCCGGGATCTTAAGAGGCGCCAGCTCATGCCACCTAGCCCTCTCAGGTCCGTTGTTCTCACTTGGAGCCTGAAAATGAAGAGCTCTTGTGACATGGGTTGGGCATAAATCACTTATAAATCACTCCCAACATCCTTATAATATCCGATGTGGGACGGGGTGTTACAATTACAAAACCTATCATTTTACCTTAATTTATTTATAAATATTTTATATTAAACTATTTTATCTTTATTCAATAAAATTGGTTAAGTTAATTTGTTCATTAATTATATGTAAAGATAAGATTTAATTATTCTCCAACCTTAATTTTTTTTCCAATTAATTGATTGCAAAATGAGTTTTTAAATACTTATTAAAACGCGGATTCAAACCACGTTTTACGTTAAATTAGGATTAAAAGACGGGTTGAAACAACATTTATATACCAAAATATAATTTCTCTATGGCACCAGATTCATTGATGATTTGCATAAGAAGCATACAACTGCAAAACTGAAAAAAATGAATAGTTTTGTAAATATTTTGAACTTATGAATATTTTAGTAAATAAATATTTTTAGTTAATATTTTGAAAAAAAATGTATAAAATTAGAGTGTAGAACATGATGAATTAAGTAGTACATCTAGACTGATGTTGAACCTCGATGAATTATAATTCAGATTATAATAAATACTTAATATATCCGTTCATAAATAAGTGTTGTTTGATTTTTTGACACGTTTTTAAGGAGCTAAGAACTATATAAAATATTAAGTTTTTATATAATTTTATACTTATTAATTATAAGTTTAAAATAATTTTAAAAAGTAATTAAAAAGTTAATATTTTATAAAGTTTTTAGTTCCTTAAAAACATGTCGTTATAAGTATAAAGTTATATAAAAAAATTTAATTAAAAAATTAATATTTTATATAGTTTTTAGCTATTTAAAAAATATATCGAAAAGTCAAATGACGATTATTACTGAATGGACGGAATATATTATAACAAATACTCCGTATTATACCGTTATACTATACGGACTACGGAGGAAGTATTGGGTGGTAAACTCAATTTTTTTTTGACGCAATATAAAGATTAGGTTGGGTCGGGCGCAGCCGGAACCCTTCCCAGAGCATCCTTGCGGATGAGAACATGCAGTTCTGGGTCATCCTCATAGCTGTCGTCGGTAGGGGAAGCATGCGCACTGCGAGCGAGATAGTCAGCCACAGCATTCGATTCCCTGAAAATATGACGAATAGCAACATAAGAGAAGAACGAAATATCTAACAGAATATCCGATTGTAGGAGCTCGATATTCCAAGGGCACTTCCAATCCCCTAGCAGAGCGTTAATAACTAGAAGGTTATCACCTTCGATGAGGATATTATTAAGATGCATTTGTTTTGCCCGCGAAATGCCCATTTTGAGCCCAAGGTTCTCTGCATATACGACCGAAATATTGGTGCATTTATTTCTACCCATAGCAACAACTACGCCCTCCCAGTTCCGGATGACGTAACCGTAAGATGCAGAGGCACCGTGTCTGACGGACCCGTCGAAGTGTAGTTTGAAGCAGCCTATAGGCGGTTTTTCCCATAAACCCGAACGACCAGTTTTTTCGGAACCAACAACCGGGCGGCTAGAAGATGGAACAACATGAGACCTGTGATGTCTGCTGACCGAACCCGAGTTACACGCACCCGTATTCACGGCCTCTAAAATCTTAGTTTGTTTCCAGGAATGGATGGTAGAATTGTAGAAAATCTGAATAGTAGTAACAGAGACACTTTGAACATGATCAAAAGCCAGTTGGTTTCTGTAGAACCAAATCGACCACCATGAGCAGGCAAGAGCGGCAAATTTCTTTGTCCCAGTCATGACCCTTAGACTATTGAGAGCTCGTGGTAATGTTGGGCCCCTAGAGGTAGGCCAAGATGTCGGGATCTGTATATCTAAAGCTTTGTACAGACGGATGGCCATGGGACACCTGATGAAAATGTGTGTGGCTGATTCACAGGTGTTATCACAGAATAGGCACCCAGAAGGTACCGAGACGTGAGATGCCTGTAGCCGTTCTGCAGTGGGCAAACCATCACGAGCGATTTTCCAAAGAAAATGCTGAACTTTGGGGGGGACATCGAGTTTCCAAATCCACGCACAGTCAAAGTCTTGTAGACCCTTGTTCTGAGAAAGAAGAGTGTTCGCCGAGGAAGTTGAAAACCACCCATTTTTACTTGGTCCCCAATACATTCGGTCCGTAATCGGATTATCAGGCAAAATGACAGAAATCAGGTGGTTGAGATCATCTGAGGGAAGAATTGTGTTTAGACTCGACAACAGTAAGGGTTTGTTCCATTTTCGGTAATTGGTAATAAAATATGAGACCTTGATTCCCATAAGTTCCTGCGGAATAGGATTTATAATCCTTGACTGTAGAGTATACGGGAAGGCCCAGTTATGAGTCCAGAAATCAATGGATTCACCATCCCCTACACTCCATTGGATCCCTGATTTGAAAAGATGCCTAATAGACATAAGACGGTTCCACTGCCAAGATGTATTTCCCTTTGATTGGTAGGAAAGAATATCCTGCCCTTTTAGGTACTTATGGGAGATTACTTGAACCCAAATGTTGTTTGGTTCGGAAATAATTTTCCATAGGAGTTTCATTTGGAGAGCAATATTCATCATCTCCGCTTTATGGATACCTAAACCTCCTTTTAAGGTGTCAGCACAGATCTTATCCCAGCCTATCAGAGGTGGAGCCTTATTGTTCTTATTCCAGAAGAACTGTCTGTAAACTTTATCCAACTCATTGTGGATATGAGTAGGCAGCAAAAAAGCTTGCATTAAGAATAAAGGCTTAGCGCTTAAATTTGATTTGATGAGGACCTTACGACCTTCCGCCGAGAGACAGGACGCCTTCCATTTAGTAAGTTGCTGTTTAGTTTTAAGTACAACGTCAATGAATGTGTCTTTATTGGTCCTGCCGTTTACAATAGGACAACCTAGATATTTGTCGAAATTATTAGCCAAGGGTATGCCAAGAACTGATATTATGGCATTGACTGCTTGATGTGATGTGTTGTGAGAAACTTGGAAGCTGGATTTGTGTAGATTCACTTTTTGGCCCGAAATGGTACAGAAATGATCCGGAATAGCGATGATTGACGAGCATGCCGTTTGTGAAGATTTGCAGAAGATGAGGATATCATCAGCGAATGATAAAAAGGGGATTTTGATTCCAGTTCGACCAAACGTAAACCCTATGTCTTTGTTGGTAATACTCTGTTGGTGAAGGTTTCTAGCTAACACCTCAGCGGCGAGTATAAACAGAAATGGAGACAGAGGATCCCCCTAGCGAAGGCCCCTTGTTGGTTCTATAATACTGTTAGGTTCGTCGTTAACTAGAACAGAGTACAAAACAATAGTTACACATTCCTTGATCCAGTTAATGAAGTGGTCGCTGAAACCAAAACTGGCCATCACTTTAAAGAGAAAAGACCATTCGACCCGATCGTAAGCCTTTTCCATATCTAGTTTCAAGGCGACCGTTCCGGTCTTACCCTTTTTTTGTTTGAAAGAGTGGAAAACCTCGTGTGCTATTAGAATGTTGTCTTGAATAGATCTTCCTTTAGTAAAGGCGCCTTGTAGTGGATGTATGAGTTTGTCGAAAATCTTAGTTAGACGTCCTGTAATAACTTTAGCGATGATTTTGTATGCTGTAGAACATAAGTTGATCGGTCTGTAGTGGTTAACCGAGGAAGGGTCATCCCTTTTTGGGAGTAAAGTGCTGAAAGTGTGATTAGTTTGTCGTAAGAGTCTTCCGCTGGAGAAAAAAAGCTTTGACCGCTTTGATGACTGAGGGACCAACAGTATCCCAGAATTTTTGGTAGAAACCGGCTGAAAAACCGTCAGGACCTGGTGCTTTGTCAGGACTCATGGAGAAAACTGCTTCTTTAATCTCAACATTTGAGACAGGACTTGTTAGCATGTCATTGTCAGATTGAGAGACCAAAGAAGGTAGGATCCCCAGGTCCGTTGATATGTCTAGGTTGTTCCCCATAGTAGTGCAAAAACGAGACTTGAATTCTTTTTCAAACTCATGGTGAATAATATGAAAGTCTGTTGAGATTTCGCCATTTGGCAACGTAAGTGTTTTTATTATTTTTTTCCCTCGCTTGGTCGATGCAATTCTATGAAAATATCCAGAGTTGGAGTCATTTAGCTTAGCATGCTTAACCTTTGCCCGTTGGCTCCAATAACGACGATGAAAGTCGAGCATTCTTTCCCTTTTGTTTAGAAGTTGTTTGAGAATTTGAAGATCCTTACTGTTGTAGTTCGTCAGAAGGTAGGCTTGTAATGCGAGAAACTTGTGGTCCGTAGCCTGGATTTGATTGTTAATATTAAGGAATGTTTTCTTATGCCATGTTTTGGAAAGGCGCTTAAGTAATTTCTGTTTTTGGAAAAGTCGAAACATGTGGGATCCTGGAGAATCAAGTCGCCAAGCTTGAGAGACAAGATTACTGTAATCTATGCGATTAGCCCAGGCTAATTCAAACTTGAAAGGTCTGTTCTTTAATTTAGCATTACGACTGAAATTTGTTGAGATGGGTGCGTGGTCAGATCTTGTGAAAGGATGGATTTGTGTACGAAGAGAATCGAAAATAGTCATGATGTCTGTGTGTACCAGCAGACGATCAAGTTTTTCCAGACAATCTCGTTTAAACGTATGAACCTAGAATTACCCGGGTAGGAACCTCCCATCTTATCCGATGGAGAGCAAATTTCGTTAAAATCTCCCATGATACAATACGGTATAACTAGTGATTGAATATAGCGTTCGAGGGTATCCCAAAAGGGCACTTTACGTTTTTCGTCTGGAGGGGTGTAGATGATTATCATAGCGAAAGTCCTGTTGGAAACATAATCTGAGTAATTGAAATGGATAAAACGTTTTTGAACTGAGATGAGATCGATAGTACCCTGAGCTGAGGGTAAGTCTTTCCATAGTACACAGATACCCCCAGAAAATCCTTCTGCAGGGTCGAAAGCAATGTTTGTGAATCTACACTTCCGCCAAACGACATCCTTTGGTATTTTGTCTGTTTTGGTTTCGAGTAGAGCGAGTACATTGATATGATTGTTTTTGCAGAAAATATCAATGTTAGTCCAGAAGTTTCTACTGCGGATACCGCATGAATTCCATGAAGCGATATTCATAAAAAACTTTTTTTCGTATCTGTTGGTACCGTAAACCAAACTTGATATGGTGTTTTATTGAAGTTATTGTAAATTTTTTGGTTTGAATATGTGATTAACATAGCTGTAGACTCATCTGTAATGAAGTTCGTTATAAGGGTGGTTAGTAATATAATGTGAAGAGACCACACTTGAGATATATTATTGTGATATTTGGAAAGTGAAAAGAGAAAGTAAAGAATTGTCACAAGTTTTAATTGAAAAAAGTGGTAACCTACATGAAAATTAACCCAATGATACTTATAGTAAGAAAGGAAACTATTACATATTAGCAAACGTCTTAGTAGATAAACATGATATGTCATTTGAGCGGTGTCTAGGTAGTAGACAATGTGTGGTTGCAAAACCTGATGACAGCAAGACCGATAATGTAATTGTATGTTTGGGACACACAACCAATTGGTAATGGAGATAAAAATCGTATTGATCAACCATGTATTATATAGTTGCTGGTAGCAATTCGATTTCGTTAAAAAGCTATACAAATGATAGTCAAGAAAGTGGCAGATACAATAGTAAAGTATGTAATAAAAGTTAAGGTAAGAAGCCCCAATGGCCAAGACACAGTTGTGAGCCCCATCTGCAGCCAGGTGAACGAAAGAACAAGCCCAGAACAGCAACACGAACAGGTGCCAGGAGCTCCAGCCGAAGGATGAAACCCCAAAAGCAAGTCGATAGCAACCTGAATAAGATGCTGGTAAGCCAGTTAACCTGCAAAATGACGCACACAACAGCAGAACGGGAAACGAAACGACAGTATAACCAAAGCATAATAAATGCCAAACAACCGAGAAATAAAACATAGGATATATGTAGATGGAAATAGAAATAAAACACACAAGCTCCAACTCCATCCGAAGATAAAGATGGCAGCAACAAGAAACTAGAAAACAACCATGATAAAACTTAGAATTGGAGGCAACATGCCTAGCAAAACAAAGCAACTGGAGTAACCTTAAAACCAACCAAAAGCCAACAGATGGGTAGTATAAACCAACAATAAAACCATCAGGCACAACCTGGGTTGGGATACCGATGGCCGGTTCCATATTTTGAGAGTGATTGGCTTGAGCTTTAGACAAATCATCAAGGAAGGACTTAGACGCCATTACTGATGGAAGTAAAGACGGTTGAAGATCAGAGAATTCAACAAGACAGTGAAGTTGATTCAAGATTACTTGAAGGTGGCTATTAACCAAAGTGCCTTGGTAAGGCTTTAAGTAATCAACTTGCTGGTAAGCAGACATAGCACTTGAGTGAAGGTTAGTGAGAGAGAAAAGACTTACATAGGATTTTGATTGCAGATTTGAAAGGAGCACACAACAGGTAGGCGACGGAGACCAGAGCAACCACCCACGCCTCTGCGAGAAGCGACCACTACCGTCTGGCCAGACCCAGCTGATCTCATCCCACATTAAGAGCCCAAAAAGGAGCCGAAATATCCACCTTGATGACGGATGACGCTAAAAATAGCACGAATCCGAGGGTATCACCTCCCCATAGTGAACCTTTCGCAGGTATAAGGAGGCAGAGAGATTGGTGGTGTGTTTTGTGAAAAGCAGATTCGACAGGGAGGGTAAAGGAGGATAGGAGGCAGGGCAAGTGGGGGTAATGGTGGGATCGGCCTTCGGCGGTTGCAGTGGAGCAGATCGGAGAGTGCCACGGCAGATGGCGGGCGGCTGGACAGCCTGAAGGGGAGGCAAAGAGGGGCGAGCCGCCTCTGTACCCATTTAGGGTTTTTTCAATTGGGAGCGTTCCTAATTAATATACCTTGACCTTTTTTTATGGTAAACTCAATAAAATCACAGTTAAATGATTCCAATAAATTGGCCTATTTAACATAAAAGAAAATTGCTTTAGGATATAATCTATATACATATATCTAATCTTTTTTTTTTTTGATCTGATACATATATCTAATCTAACGGATAGATTATACTACTACTAATTATTATTATAACTAATTTTAATATAACCTATTTGAAATCTATGGATTTTAATATAAAAGTATTGAAGCATATCTCAACTACACGTAGATTGAAGATCTTTTTAACATGAAATATATATAATTGATTGAAATTACACGTAGATAAATTGATTAGGTCGTTGTATGACATGGCTTAAATTTATTGGATCATCATTAATTGATGTGTCAAAAAACTCTGGCCAGATTGCACCACAGAACGACACGTAAGCGAATCGCACCAGAGCCCGCCACATAGGATTTTCACGCCAAATTAATATTTTATAGAGTTTTTAGCTATTTAAAAAATATATCAAAAAGTCAAATGATGATTATTACTGAATGGAGGGAATATATTATAACAAATACTCCATATTATACCGTTATACTATATGGACTACGGAGGAAGTATTGGGTGGTAAACTCAATAAAATCACAGTTGAATGCTTTAGGATATAATCTATATACATATATCTAATCTTTTTTTTTTTGATCCGATACATATATCTAATCTAACGGATAGATTATACTACTACTAATTATTATTAAAACTAATTTCAATATAACCTAGTTGAAATCTATAGATTTTAATATAAAAGTATTGAAGCATATCTCAACTACACGTAGATTGAAGATCTTTTTAATATGAAATATATAAAATTGTTTGAAATTACACGTACATAAATTGATTAGGTCGTTGTATGAGATGGCTTAAATTTATTGGATCATCATTAATTAATGTGTCAAAAAACCTTGGCCAGATTGCACCACAGAACGACACGTAAGCGAATCGCACCAGAGCCCGCCACATAAGATTTCTACGCCTCTGTTTTAGTATTATACTAGTTATACTTTACCCGGTTGTTGTGCGGTTTCTTAAAACAAATGTTGTTTAATTTATATTTTCTTTATGAAATTTGAAGGTTATAATAGTTTGATTAAAATCTTTGGATCTTTTAATACACTATAGCATAAAAATATTATACAAAATAACTTAAGATAAAATATTATATTGATAATAGGTTTTTTAACAATTTAAAATATGAGATTTCATATTTATTTTAAAATTTAATATAACATTTTAATCTATTCAGATAAACTAACACCAATAACTTCATCACGACATTAAAAAAAAGAACTAATTGGAATAGTCTATCTTAAACTCATACTCCCTCCATTCTAAAATGTAAGTCTTTTACTATTTAGACACGTTTTTTTAGGATGATAAAACATATATAAAATATCAATTTTTTTATTAATTTTTGTTAATAATCTCATACAATATTTCTTACCAATACCTATGTATTGCCTCTAAGTTCACCTTTGTCACAAATAACGAATAATGGCTAAAATGATAATATAAATATAAACTCTTTTTACTTCATTAATTGGATAATATTTAGTTAGTTAATTAATGTATTGGATAAAATATTATCGCAACTATTGATATAAAAGAATATGATTTACTAATTATTGGATAATTTTTTTATTTAAAGTGGAGGCAAGTGCGGATTTATACATTAAAAAGACCGATACAAAAAAGATAAGTTTTTTACCTAACTATACTAATTTATTAATTGACGTGGCTCAAAAAGATAATACCATGTTAATCTAGAATATGACACGTATGAAAAAATAATACCATTTTAATCCAGAAAATGCCACGTAGGCGAATCGCACCAGAACTCGTTTCAGACCTCTGTTTTAGTATATTATATACTAGTTTTACTTTACCCGCCCGTTGTGCGGTTTCTCAATAAACAAAATTATATTTAATTTATATTTTCTTTTTGAAATTTGAAGGTTATATTAGTTTGGTTGAAAATTTTGGATTCTTTAATACACCGTAGTATAAAAAAACTATACAAAATAACTTAAGATAAAATATTCTATCGACAATAGCTTTTTTAACAATTTAAAATATTTTGCAAAAAAACTTATCTTTTTTGCAAAAAGTTACTTAAGGCATAGGTATAGGTATAAAAAAAACTAATCTTTTCTGGTTATTACGGTTTTGTAAAAAAAAAGCTAGTAAACTAAATCTTTCAAATTAAGATGTGACATTTTCTGGATTAAAATAGTGTTATTTTTTCATACGTGTCATATTCTGGATTAAATTGTTGTTATCTTTTTTAGCCACATCAATTAATAAGTCAATATAGTTAAGTAAAAAACTTATCTTTCTAGATCAAATAATCTATCCAATACAACCTTATATTTAGATTAAAGTAGATTCTTATTTTAAATTATATTTATTAAGGTATGTACCGTATCTAGACCTGTCAATCGGGTCATTCGGGTCAAGTTCGGGTCGGGTCATTTCGGGTTTCGGGTAAAACGGGTTCCGGGTAAAACGGGTCCCGAGTAGATCCGGGTTGATTTGAACTCTGGTTTGACCCGGTTTCGGGTCAAATCAGGAATATTTCGGGTTTGTGAAATTTTACTTTTTTAAATTAAAAAATCATGATTTGGTAATTTTGCGATAATTTTAAAATGCTAAAATTAAAGACGTGATTCAAAAGTTTTAGTGCTTGTAATTATGTACTATATATGATCAAAAATATTTAATTTTTATTATTTCTTGTAATTTTTAATAAAATTTAAAAATATATAAAATATCAAATTTTTAAATAATTTTTTTAAAATAATTTCATGCAATTAGTAATAAGCATAGAATTATTTTAATATTTTAATATTTTTTTGTTCTTAAAAAATGTGATGAAAAATCAAAAATCAAATACTATGGATTGGAGGGAGTATTACACAATAAAAATAAATATAAAAGTTGATTTGAAAATGAAACAATTGTAATTATAAAATGTAAATAAATTGGAATCTCCATAAAAAAAATTAATCATATATAATTATAAATCAATGAGGTTAATCGGATCACCGGGTCATCGGGTCAATCGAATCAATCGGATCAAAATTACCGGGTCAATCGGGTCACCGGGTCGAAACCCAGATGACCCGGAATATTACCGGGTTTTCGGGTTCGGGTCGGAAAAAAATTTCGGGTCAAAATTTTTGGGTCCTGACCCAAATTTTACCAGGCGTTCGGGTCGGGTTTTCGGGTCGGGTTATGTTTTGACAGGTCTAACCGTATCCAATTACTTTTTTTATAAAAATAGTGGAAATATATTTAACAATTTTTATGTTTAGATTTGGCAAAACTTATCTTCATTTATTTCTTATAAATATGATAAATTTATAAAATAAAAAACCGCACTACAGTAAAAATAATACAAATAAAATAGGAATTTAAAAAGATAAGTTTTCTAACTAATTAAAATATAAGGTTGAATATTTATAATCAAAATTAAACCACAATACGACACATATGCCAAAAGGTTATTATATTGTAACCCTTATAAGGGTTACGAATATTTATAACAATGTATCATGATATACCGAAAGGTTCTAAAAGATGAAGATTTTTTACATAATTGATATCATAAATTAAATTAATTATTAAGTTTGGTTAAAATACAAAATAACCAGTTAAGATTTGGATAAAAAAAATATTAGAAGTTTGAATTACTCCGTACTTCCGTACCACGTAGCAATCCGTAGTAATTTTATCATATCTTGATGAGTTTATTTATTTAAGTTATTATATTGTAAAGATTAATTAATAATATATCCAAACCAATCAGTTTTGATTTATTTAATACATTTTATTTCAGAAAATGACAAATAAGCACAAATAATCCCGTTTTAATTCAGAAAATTCCACGTAAACGAGATCGCATCAGAGGCCGTTTCAGGCCTCTGTTTTAATATTTTATATAGATAGATATAGATATTGATGATTATTGTAGGGTGTTGTTTTTTACACCCACAAAATTTACTATTTACACCCAAAATCCAAGTTTTTCTTTTTTTTTGAAATAAACCCTACGCCTCCTGAGTCATAAACGTGTGACTCAAGAGGGGCAGGGTATGTATGTAGAAAAAAATAGCTGCGCCTCTTGAGTAACACACCTATGACTCAAGAGGCGTAGGGTTTATTTAAAAAAAACAAAAACTTGGATTTTGGGTGTAAATAGTAAATTTTATGGGTGTAAAAAACAACCCTTTATTGTAAGTAGCCGAAAATGACAACTAGGTATTATTTTTGAAGATAAAGATTGTCAAATATAATACACGTGATTCAAGGAAATATTATCTCAATTTTTTTTTTCTCTATGGAAAAATCAGTCATTAAGAATAACCTCCACGAGTATAATTAGTCGTTAAAAAAAAAACTCAAATAATTAGTCGTTAAAAAATTAAATAAAAAAAAACTCAAAACAGGTATGGGTAAGTGAAGCAACGGGTTACCTGGTTCGGATTTTGGTCTGTGAATTTGATCTATCGGATCGGAATTTGAAATTCAGATGGAGATGTCCGGAAGCGATCCGGGAATGGGGTACGAAGTTTCACACTGGTGGTGGGCAACGGGAAGCGCCGCCCAGCTTGGTTGGGGAATTAGAGCTATCCGACGTGGCTACGCCGGCGACACCCGCTTTATGCCTTTGAAAGCCTTCGGTATCGCCTCTCTCTTCGTCGGATCCCTCGCAGCCGCCGCCATGGGAACCCTCAGGGTTTCCGGTATCCACAAGGTGTCGCCTCTCTCTTTTGTTCTTTTACTAGGGTTTTGCTCAATTCTTTTCACATTCTTTTTGTCTTGAGAATCAATGTCTTTGTGAGAATTGGCTGTTGCTATGGTTGTGGATTGCGATTCGGGATGAAAATGATGAATTCAACCAATGAATTTCAGAAATTTGAACATATTGGTTGCTAATATCACAAAAGAGTCAACTTGAAAAAGGGCTGTTTTCTTAGAAGAATCAACGGCTATCGATTGTATACAAGTCTATGTCTTTCAGAACACCAAGATGAGACTTTTAGTTTGGCCATGAAAATTGAGAATCAATTCCCTTGCGTTTCTTTTCTGATTAGGATGAAATCAATGACTTCTTTTGCATTCATTGCAGTGGTATGTGCTGAAAGTTGAAACCGGAAGTGTTGGATTTCATCATTTTCATGTAGAAATTCTCTTAGGGTTTCGATTTCTTGCTTGGAATCTTTATCCTAACAATGCCTCTCAAATTGATCAAACATGCAAACATATCTCCTGTATAAGGTTTCATTCAAATTCATTGCCTAATCTGTACTTGTTTTGACGATTAACCAGGAGGCTGTGATTTGAAATAACAAGGGATTGAATCATGCACTTAATTTCAGAGTTGAAAACTGGGGATGAGTGGGAAATTGCCTTCTTTTTGCTACAAGGACAAAATAAAAATTGATCATTAATATGATGGCATAGTTATGTTGTAGATAGTAGGGGTAATCGCCTTTCGAGATTTGCGAATTTTTGTAGCTCTAGGACATATGCATTAGCTATATTTTCTATTTTCCAACAACAATTGATCTTATTTAAAGCTCTGCCTATTGATTTTGAGGGGTTTGATGTGAGAGCTTATCTGGCTTCTGAAGAAACCAGATACTTGCATGGTTTTATCAAAATTGCCGCTGAGTCCTCCAACTCTTACCTTCTAGTAAACACCTCACTCCCTCAGCATGGTTGTATATTAATGATTCGTGAGCTTTGTTTAACGTAGATTGAATTGGTCGAGTCATAAATCATAAATGTTGCATGAATATTCGACTTCCAACCTATTTTTAGTTTCATTATGTCACTTCCTTCCCATCCTTTCAATGTGTTGCCCTTGGTTAAATGTTCTATGACATAACCAATTTAACATCATCCTCATCTTGCCTTGCTTTTTAACAGCTTTTGCTCCCTGACTTATATCCATGTATGGTCATGGCTTCTGTTAAAAGTCAAGGGGAAGTTAAGAAAAATTAGCGAGGAAAAGAAAGTTGCACCCAACTGAATTGGGAAAGCTTTATTGGTTGAAGGCTTGAAGCTTTACCTGCTATCAAGTAATGATTAGAAGAATGCCTAATGTCCTGAAAATAGTTGAGAAACCAAGGACCATCTCCATGTGTTGTGTGTGTGCCTTATTGAACCTCTTCCTTCGTGTAAAATGAGCATGCATTAGGCTGGTTACAATGATTTGTTGTACATCTTGACCTCCAACATTTTGACATTAGCATTTTGTTTTGCTGCTTATGCAGGTGGATGACTTGAAAGAGCTGGGTAAAAACATTAGGACCAATATGGGCGTTCCCCCCCGAAACAACACAGGACAAGCTTGACTTTGTATTTTCAGCTGATCATTTTGGCGATGTGGGCTATGGTCTTTCTCCTTTGTTTCAGTGATGGTGCTTGCATTCAGCCCGCGTTGCAAGATAGCCTGCAGTCTTTGCTAGTTGAGGACGCAACTAGACTCCAGGGTATGAACCTAGAGTGGCCTCTTATTCATTTTGCTTGGGCAACACTGTGCCAATGTAGAATTTTGACCAATACAAAAAGCGAGTGCTTAGTGAATGTGATTGGGGTGATAACATAATGTAATGGTACCGTTTTTAGAGTCATGGTTAAAGCCTTGTATTATTATTTGATGTGCTTGGACTTGCAACAAGTGGATCCTCAATCACCGATCCCAAGTTCCTACTTGTACTACCACACTTTTGTAGAACTAGTTCAGATGAGCTTACAAAGACTAGTCTATAAACAACAATAACAACCCAGTTAATCCCGCGTTTAAGTAGGGTCTGGGGTGCAGGATGTACGCACTCTTTTCCCGAAAAAGTCGAGCGAGTGTTTCCGATAGACCTAGAACAATAGGACCACATAGTAATAGGCCTCACAAAAAGTAGAAGAGACGGTGAAGGAGCAGAAAAAGAAGCACGAAAAGCAACATTAAACATCAGCAATCCAAATGCACCTCCTCCAATGGTCTCTATCCAAAGTCATATTCTACGAAAGGTTCAGAATATTGAGTTCATGTCGGATGACCTCCATCCAGCTCTACTTAGGTCTACCTCTCCCCCTGCAGGTTTCTCCCATATCCAAGATTTCACACCTACGAACTGGAGCCGATGTAGGTCTCCTATGGACATGCCCAAACCAATGCAATCTGGACTCCCGTAGTTTGTCCACAATACTCGCAACGCTAACCTCTCTTCTAATGTCGTCATTTTGGATTCTGTCAAGTCTCGTGTTCCCACTCATCCATCGCAGCATTCTCATCTCAGTCACTGATAACTTCTATTCTTAAACATTAGTAATAGGCCAGCACTTAGAGTCGTACATTAAGGCTGGTCTAACAACCACCTTGTAGAATTTCCCTTTCAGCTTACCTGAAACTTTCTTGTCACATAGCACCCCCGACGCTCTTCTCCATCTTCATATCGCATCTGCGTTACCATGCATCTCCCTAATCCCCTCTTACTCTACAGCACACTATACCTTATCTTTCAGTGCATGCCCAATCGTTTCAGAAAGTCGCCACCACCTGTTTTCAATGATAGATTGTGATTTCTCTTATGAACTTGACCATGCACCTCGAAGTCCAAAACAAGAAGATGGTATGGTGTGGAGAGACCTCCAAAGGGGATCACTTTACAATCCCTTCAAAACTGCGTCTATCTTTCTTTCTCCCCAAAAAGTAGTCTATCTACGATCTTCCAACTGAGCAGGCGAAAGTAACCAAGTGCTCATCTCTTTTTCGAAACAACGAATTACAGATGATACTACCGAACGCAACAGAGAACTCCAACAACGCATTCCCGCCATCATTTCTATCTCCGAAGCTAAAACCTCCATGTGCTTCCTCAAACTCTTTGTTACCCTTGCCTATATGAGCGTTGAATTCACCTCCAATCACATAGTGATCCGACATTGGGATAGTCCCGACCAACGCATCCAAAACCTCCCAAAATATACTCTTCTCCTCTACACCCCGACCTACTTGAGGGGCATAAGCACTAATCACATGCAGAAAGGAGTCCTCCAACACAAACTCGATATCCATTAGTCTGTCACTCACCCGATCAGTCCGCACCACCCTATCTTTCCAACGATTACCGACCAATATGCCAACCCCCGTTCTTCTTCTTGTCAAGCCCTGAGTACCACAACTTCCACCTATCAATTTATCGGGCCTTACTCCCCATCCACTTGGTTTCCTGCAAACACCCACTGTCTGCTCTATGGTCCTGTAAAATCCTAATCAGTTCAAACGACTTACCCGTCAGGGTACCCATGTTCCATGAACCAAACTGCAAAGAAGACGCCATAGGCCGAGAGATCCCTTGTTGACCACCACCCACAACCTCGAACCAAGCAACCCCTTGACTAGAACCAAAGACCACTTAACGGGCCATTCGGGCAATAAATCAAAACATATACCAAGCAAGAGACACTGCAACACATCGAAAGTGAAACCAGAAGAAGGACAATTCGCTTGATAGAGGGGTAATGACAACCAAAGATGTAGAATTTATTCGTTGTACGATTGCAATGGAAAATGATAATAAAAAAGTAATAATCAAATAATATAAAGATAACTAAGGAGATGAGAATACGTAGAAAGTAATTCTTTATGAATGTAGTTGATGAAACCCTTTGCAACAAAAATTAACGCGCCTCACGCGCAGGAGGAACATCCTACCCACCAGCGGCCACCGCCGCCAAACCCTAAACAATCAGCCCCGCATCCCCGCCCAACTTGGCCTCAGCAAGCAAATCTCCTTCCTAATCGAAAATTTTCTTATGCAAAATCACAATTTCTACTTAGAGATCTTCCAATCACCCCGGAAAATCGGGTGTTTGGTGCAATCGATTGCTACAGGCCAATAAATGTGTCGATGCAACTCTTTCTTTTCCACCGAAATGAAGAACGGTGGTCCTCTGGCCGGCGGCTTGCTCTAATCTCTGGGTTTCGGATGTCCGATTTGGATGTCCGGGGTTGGTGGTGGTGGTTGAAGTTGTGGGTTCTTCCTCCTCAAGGCTCCCTTTTCATCTCTATTCTTGGTCTCGGTCTGTCAACGACCTCCTGTTCGCTCCTTGTCTCGCCCAGCCCTGCTTCGTGAGTTTGTTGGCGGCGACGGCAACCCATTTTTTCATCTCAAATCAAGAACAACCAAACACCGTGGCTGGCTTCATCGGAGCTCTCTGGGGCAGTCGATGTTGGCCCTGCATCTCTCGACCATGTGCGGTCCAGGTTTTTTCACATGCCCCTTTGCACCCTCTTACCTTGTTTTATTGTGACTATTATCAATTGGCGCCCCAGTTCGGCTTTCAATACCGACTCTAATCTTAGGATTAGTTTTGGTTCAGCACTTTTTGACTTCAAATTGACTGATTGTGCTCGTGCATTACTTTTGCAAGTTTAGCTACTACAAAATCTACAAGAATGGACATTTTTGTGTTCATGGTGTATACCTCTACTAGTTTGCATACTCTTTGGATTATTCATCTTGAGTACAGTCATTTAGGCTTCCCCGCTGCAAGCTTTATTTACCAGGATTATATCTTCTACAATACTCATTTTTTTGTACCAACATGTTACCTATGATTTACAATCAATCAGGTGCTTAAGGATTCACAATCCTACTACTATGCCCTACATATTCTTTGCCTATATTCGGTACTTGTTTTCGTATGGTCGGTTGCTCGACTTGCTTGCGTACTGGCTAACTCTGCTTACTACTGTCTTTTGTTTCCCTTTACTTTTTGGACAACCATACGGCACTGCTGCGCTTGGTTTATATTTTTGCAGGTTCTTGGTATCTTGGACTCGTGTGCCTTAGGGAGAGTCGCCTCACTTCCTTGGCATCTCATGGATATGCCTTGCTACGGTCTTTCCTCGAACGATAACAATAAGGCTTGCTTTCACTTCCTTTGGCTTAACAACAATTCTGGCGGAAACGTATGTTTTTCGGTAACCCCGAGACTCGGATTGTGTCATACATACATGTCTTCTTTGGATCCTTGCGACTATGGACTGTTTCGGGATTACTATATCAGCTGCATTCACCATAACTGGGTTAAACTTTTTGCCAATATCCTCCTCGGCTCACAAGCCACGCATAACCATAATTATACCAAAGATTCTTACAATTCAGTATGTCAACTAACTACAAATTACTTAACGATGTATTATTGGAATAAGCCAATTAATTACCATTTTAGGTGCTTGATGACAAAGTTAATTAATCTTGGAATGTTTATCTACTGCCTTTTTGGGATTCTAATTGTATTTGCTATAATTATAAACTACGCTAATTTGCCTTACAAACTAGCTACCCACGCCTTAGGGGGTGGCCTTGTTCATACTTTTCAGTTTTGCTCCTGTTTGTCTTTCCCTTGCAGGGATCTGGCTAGGGCTCTCAACGGTTTACTAGCGGGTTGCTCTCTTGGCAGCTTCTTCGGCCACGAGCTCTTCTCGCCACTTCTGGTTGCTGTCCCTATTCAGTGCTACAATTTGGGGGTTTTCTCAATCTTATTTGGCTCACCAGCCTTCCACTATCATTACATACAAATATATTTGCCTTACCAGGCTCCTTGTATACAGAACTTAACACTGACACAGTGCTTGGTGCTTATAGCAAACCGTGTAATTTTACTCTATTTCATACCAAGTTTATTTATATTCATCTTCAACAAGGACACTTGTTTGCTTGTCCAGAATTGGTACTGCTCTTGGGTGCCTTCTTTGCTCTTTTGTGGCTCAATAGCAGGACAATACCGATACTTAAAAGTACACCTCTAAGTTCTACCTCACCAGGCTATCAATAACCAAATTTATTCACTCAATTGGTTACTTTTTTTATGCCTTAAGCGAGGCACCACCCCCCAAATTACAATTCCTACAAATGTATTTGCATTCAATAGCTTACTTGTATTTGTGGGCTACTTGTATGCTTTATATTACATATGTGTGGCGTTTGGTACCAATTTCTACTAATGTTTGTATGCCTTGTTTAATACAACGATTAACTACCTCGAATTTCATTTCGAGCAAAACATTCTCGATTAACAATCGCTATTTATTTGTCATCCCTCGAGGGATGTGTTCATCTTATTACGAGTTTCACCCAAGCAGGGTCAGATTACTGTATCCCCCGACCACACGAAGTTCAAGTGACTTCCTTACAAACAACGTATTTCAAATAATCCTTGTTAGGTACCCACGGTTACATATCCAAAATAGGTTTCCATGAATATATGCTCCTGGAACTGTCGAGGTATTAGAAGGAGGAATTTCTGGACAGACACAGAGCTTTTTTTTGTAGAAACAACTACATAAATGTCTGGAAAAAGTGTGGTTTCACCAATATGGCTTTCGATCCGGCAAATGGGTTCTCGGGTGGCATCTGCTTATTTTGGAAGGATCTTCCGGCTTCGCAAGGCGAAATCACGCTCATCTCAGTTCAACAGAGGCTAATTCATATAAATTACCATGACTGTATTAAAATCCAAACTATTGCATTCCTTTTGCCTCGACCCTGCTTGTTCCTTTCTGTATTTTGGGTGATTTAAACGAAATCGTCGTTCCGGACGATAAACTAGGGGGCATTCCTCCTAGGAATTATCGGTTTCGACGTCTACAAACGATTCAAAATAATCTCTTGCTTCTGGATGTTCCCACCCATGGTGGGAACTACACTTGGCAACGGAAGAAAACTGGCGAACAAAATAACAGTTACGCTAAACTAGATCGTCTAATTGCACAAAATGAGGTTCTTTCTGCTTTTGAGGGGTTACGTGTTAAAATTCATCCTTTCACGACTTCTGACCACGCCCCAATCTCGATCGATCTGCGCTCTCCGACGCATTTTAACAAAAGGCCTTTCCGTTTTGAATTGGCATGGACTACCGAACCGGAATTTACAAATTTGGTCAAAGAAGCGTGGCGTTTAAATCCATCTGGATCTTTCATGTTTAAACTTGTTAAAAAAACGTCTCTTCTAAAAATTTTGCTAAGAAATGGCATAAGAGAACCTTCAACAACATACACAAACAAATATTCTTAACGGATGAAAAATTGCTAAGTCTACAACAAGACATCATTGGGAATCCAAACTCGTTTAATTTTGATCTACATCGGAGATTAATTAATAAAAGAGAACGAATGCTAGACTTCCAACGTCGATATTGGAGCCAGAGGGCCAAGGTAAAGCACAACAAGCTTAATGACTCAAACTCAAAGTATTTCCACCGAATCGCTTCGGCCAAGCGGGGGAAAAAACTTATAAAGAACCTGACAACGGACTCTGGACTACAGCTGTCTGACCACAACATGATTCGGAGCGAGTTTGTAACAAATTTTACAGCTCGCTTTAAGTCATCTTACAACCACGATCTTTGCTTTGAGAACGACCTTCGCGTTATTGGGAATGAAATCTCTCATGACGACAATATTCTGCTTACAGCTAAGCCTACAAATACAGAGGTTAAGACGACTCTCTTTTCCATTAAACCAGATAAGGCGCCTGGCCCTGACGGAATGCCTGCTGGGTTCTACCACATATATTGGGATATTGTAGGGCCATCTATCATCAAAGTTGTTAAGGCTTTCTTTTCCTCTGGGAAAATGTTGCGCCAGATTAACCACACTTTCATCACTCTGATTAAAAAACGAGATAACCCGGAGACCGTCAATCATTATAGACCAATCAGTCTATGTTCTACGGTTTACAAAATTATATCCAAAATTCTCACAGCAAGATTATCGCAAGAGTTTGACAAACTAATACATCCTCTATAGAGTGCTTTCATGATTGGAGATCTATCCAAGATAATATACTCACTGCACACGAAATTTTCCATTCCTTCAGACTTAGCAAGGCAAAACGCGGCCATTTGGCAGTAAAATTAGATATGGAAAAAGCTTATGGTCGGGTGGAGTGGCCGTTCCTGTTTTCCGTTCTTACTAAATTTGGTTTCGACCAACGGTTTATTAGCTGGATAAAGGAATGTGTACAAATTGTTTCGTATTCTGTTCTTATAAATGATGACCCATCAACGCCATTTACTCCCACTAGAGACCTTCGTCAGGGGGACCCACTATCACCATTTCTGTTCATTCTGACGGCTGAGGTTTTGGCAAGAACCTTGCAACATCAAGCAGCTGGATCAAAAGATTTAGGATTTAACATCGGTTAAACAGGGCCAAAGGTCCCGTTTCTCGCCTTTGCAGATGACATATTGTTGTTTGGGAAAGCGACACAGACGTCCTGCAATAAGATAACTAATACAGTACACCGATTCTGTCAAATATCATGGCAAAAGGTCAATTTACACAAATCAAGCTTCCAAGTATCCCCAAGCACCACAACTTCAGCTATACATACAGTCACAACGACTTTGGGGATCCCCCGGGCAAACAATTTGGAAAAATACCCGGGTTGTCCGATCATCAATGGTCGGGTCAACCGCGACACCTTTGTGGATGTCGTTCTCAAGACAAAACAACTGTCCAAATGGAAAGCTACCGCCTTATCGGCGGAAGGATGAAATGTTCTTATTAAGGCAAGTCTCAGTGCTCAACCGCTCTTCCTTATGCAGGCTTTTATGCTACCTGTATCTATCCTCCAAGAACTGGACAAAATTTACAGACATTTCTTCTGGAATAAGGACCCGGGGTACACGCCTCTCATCAGTTGGGATAAAATTTGTAATGACTCCCTATCAGGGGGGCTCGGATTGTACAAAGCAGAAACTATGAACATTGCATTACAGATGAAGCTCCTATGGAAGATCATTGCTGAACCGGATAACATTTGGGTAAGGGTTATTTCTGCAAAATACCTAAAAGGAGCACCGATTATGAATTATGTTAATAAAGGTAACACCTCATGGCAGTGGTCCAAACTGATTTCAATCAGGCATTTAGTCAAACCGGGCATTCGTTGGTCTATCGGTAATGGTAGGTCAGTTAGCTTCTGGACGGACAACTGGGCGCTCAAAATGCCCTTGGAAAAGGTTGCTTTACAACCGTTGAGTGAAGAGAATTTAAACTGGCGAGTGGACCGTTTCATTACGGACGACTTTAGTTGGGACCGTTACAAAGCTTCAGTCTGAATTACATGGACTTCTGTGTCAGCAAGTAATTTCACAGATTACAACCATTCATCTTCCCACTAATCCTTTCCCCGATCGCCTGTTTTAGGGTCCAAGCAGGGATGGTTGGTTTTCTACCAGTTCTGCGACGACGCTAATTCCGTCCCATTCGGGAGACCCTAATTTTTACTGTAATTGGTTGTGGAAACTTGATATCCCTCATAAGATTAGACATTTTCTTTGGAAGATCTCGCGTGATGGACTGCCTACGACTGAGAGACTGCAGATATCTCATGTTTCTGTACCTTCTGGGTGTCTCTTCTGTGGATGCATAGAGGAATCTGTTTTCCATTTGCTGCTTCAATGCCCAAACACTTTAGCTCTGTTGACATCCTTAAATATTTGTAATCCAAATATTGCTACTATTAACAGAAATACTAAATCCAACCATATCCTTAACAATATTTATATTTCCACAGGGAAATATAATATTACCAAATTAGCATACGCTTGGTGGAGTATTTGGTATTTCCGAAACCAGCTGGCTTTCCAGCACATTACGTCTGCTCCAGTCCAAGCGATTGTTGTGTTCTGCAACACTGCTTACCATACGTGGTCGGCTAGAAGTGACGATACAGGTCCACCTAAAAAGTCGGTTGAAAGAAGCACAAGCAGAGTTTCTGCCTCGTCCGATAGATCGGATAATATTGTTTATCGGAGAAATGACCCTTGGAAAAAGCCAACGACAGGGTATTGTAAGTTAAATTTTGATGGCTCCTACAACCAGTCGGAGAAGGGCACTTTCAGATTTGTTATCCGAGACCATGCGGGGACGGTCATCTCCTGGGGGGCGGGGCCCTGCAATAATAACTCTCCGGTATACGCGGAAGCATTGGGCCTCCGTATGGGGGTTATGAAGGCTAAATCTTTGGCCATTGAACGTCTGCTTATTGAAGGGGACTGTTTGGTAGTCATTAACGCTCTCCTGGGTGACTGGAAATGTCCCTGGAATATTGAGCTGTTAATGGCTGAGACGACTCTTGATCTATATTCGTTTGCTCATGTTGCTATTCGTCATATTTTCAAGAAATCAAACGCTGTGGCTGACAGGATTGCACGTCTGGCCTACAGTATCCCTGCCGACAAAGGTCTCGCTGCTGATCCAGAACTACGTGTTCTCGTCTGCTCGGACGCGCTAGGAAAGAAGCCCCTGCGGCGGCGACTTTCTTAATTATTATCCCGCTTCCAAAAAAAAAGTAATTCTTTTTAGGTATGTTGATCGAAAGTTTCCTAATTTGTGGTTTGGTTTAACATTTGTTATCTTAAGTTATTATATCCAAAGGGAATTGGTGTAATTTCCCTAAATTAGGGACCTTCTTACTATTTTAACATTATTTAATGTTTGTGACATTTTTCCCTCGAACTTATTTTGAAAGCATTCATGCTCTCTTTCTAAATTAGGGATCTTTTTCAATTTTGCTTAAATATGATATCAAAATGAGTTACCAAAAATTAAGGAAGAAACATTGTTTTAATTTTCAGCCTTTTTGATGATTTACAATCATTCATTACAATCATTCATGCTCTCTTTCTAAATTAGGGATCTTTTTCAATTTTGCTTAAATATGATATCAAAATGAGTTACCAAAAATTAAGGAAGAAACATTGTTTTAATTTTCAGCCTTTTTTGATGATTTACCTTGAATGCATAATCATGATCATAATAATATATTGATGTTAATGTGGTATTCATACAATTTACATAAATGATGATGTTTTTGTATTTCCTTACATTAAATTTTATTTTATTTTTCCTTACAATAAAATTATTTTTAAATTTGTTTATAGTGAAGTTGTTTTTGTATATTCTCGTATAAGTAGATACGGATTATTCATTTATCTTTTCATGACAAAGGTTTTTTTTTTTTTTTTTTTTTGCTTATTGTGAATTCTGTATAGCGTGTTGAGAGGGTTTATGAGAATAATGAGTTTTTTACATACTTTATGTAAAATAGGGATATTTTTAAATTTTTAAAAAGTGGTGATAGATATGAAGGGCAATCTTAAGCAATTTTCACAAGTAATGATACTTTCGTTATTTTCCTTAAACAAAGTACCCAATGGGTTACTATACTTTTTTTTCGAAGAATGGGTTACTAATACATAAATGACAGATCTTTTGAGAATCTTATAAGGTTTAAAGACTTTGTGTGAGGCTATTAGCAATATTTCAAAACTGCTATTGACAAGATGAGTTCGGATAAATTGCACATATGTATGAGATCAAAATAAAATCATCTAAATATAAATTCACTTTAAATTTTAATTACTGTGGGGTATTAAAAAAGAATTTATTTAAGTTTTTTTGAATTTGTGTTTGTTTTAATCTTTGTTGCCTGAAATTTTTTTATATAAAATAATAATATTTGTAATAATAATAATAAATAATAGTATGATAGTAAATTTGTTAGTCTCCTTAAAAAGTGTGTAATATTCTGTTCTGACATCTATTGTTCAACAAAGACAGTATTTAGGTTACATTCTTGCAATATTCCTATTATGAGATCATTTTTGCGATTTTTGTTAACCAAAGGCCTAAAAGAGTTATTATTTATCCATAGGAGATTGGTTTAATTTTCCTAAATTTAATGTTTGTGACATTTTTCCCTCGAACTTATTTTGAAGGCATTCTTGCTTTTTTTCTAAAATTAGAGGCCTTCTTCAATTTAGCTTAAATATGAGACCAAAATTGTGTTGCCAAAAATTAAAGAAACATTGTTTCTATTTTCACCCTTTTTTATGATTATCGTTGAATCCATATCATAATCATAATAATATACCGGAGTATTGAAATTACTATGGTATTCATATGATTTACTTAAATAATGTTTTGTATTACATTAAAGTTCTTTTGTAACTTTTTTAAAATATAAGGCTACACTTTAGTCATTATATGATCAAATCTCCAATTTATATATCAAAAAGGATTTATAATTTGGTAATTTTTTAAAAAAATTTACTACCTATGTTCTATAGCTAGAAACTTATAGCCAAATAATTTTATAAACAATCGAGAAGAGAAATTTTGTAACTAATGACATATTTTCACAAATGAGCGGTTATATTTACATTTAGATTGAAAAAAAAAGGTCAAAACATTAATGTATAATAGGATAGTTGAGAATAAACCTGTCAATCGGCCCATTTAGATCAGGTTCGGGTTAGGTCATTTCAGGTTCCGAGTAGATACGGGTTAACTTGAACTCGGGTTTGACTCGATTTCGGGTCAAATCGGGTCGATTTCGGGTTTGTCAATTTTTTTTTAAATTAAAAAAATCATGATTTGGTAATTTTGCGATGATTTTAAAATGCTAAAATTAAAGATGTGGTTAATAAGTTCTAGTGCTTGTAATTATATACTATATTTTGATCTAAAATATTTGATTTTTATTATTTCTTGTAAGGACATAAATAAATCAAACTGTATTTTTCCCTCTCATATTGTTCAAGCAATTACAAATATCCATATTCCAATAACTAATATTCTAGACAAACTAATTTGGATTTATAATAATAATGGAAATTTCTCTGTCAAATCCACATCCTTCATCTGCAATTCAATAAATACAAAAAAAAGTCCCAGCAGAATGGATCTGGAAACTTAATATTCCTCCAAATATTAAAAATTTTATTTGGAAAATTATTTTAGATATCTTGCCCACTACTGTCCGATTAAATAGATACATGAATAGAGTTCCTAGCACTTTCTCTCTTTGTAATTCTGACATAGAAGATACAAATCATTTACTATTTAATTGTCAGATTACAAGATCCCTTATTCAAAACTTGGGTATTAAATTGAAAAAAATCCTTTATTATACCAAATTTAACAAATGATGTCTCAACAAATATTCTAAATACTAGGGCTCTTAATATAGACTTTACAGACTTGTGTCATTTATGGCATTCAATATGGGAGCTCAGAAATAGAATTATTTTTCGTAATTCTTCTGATTCAAGTTTTACTTACGTTTTAACTCAAGCTATTGATAATATCTCATGCTGGAATAAAGGGCAGGTAAAAACAAAATTACCTAAACGTGTTAGACCTCCAGATAAAATGATTTGGAAACTCCAATAAATGATATTAAGATTAATGTAGATGCTTCGGTAAAAATTAATTCTCAACCTCAAATTGGTTGTATTGTAAGGAATAATGAAGGTCATGTCATTCGGATACATAAATGTAAGACTAGAATGGGTTCTATCGTTCTAGCAGAAGCTTTTGCTATTTATACAGGTATAAAACTGGCAGTGGAGATGGAAATTCGAAGACTCATAATTGAAAGTGACTGTGCTATCATCATCAATGCCATCAATCATCTAAACAATATACCATGGGAGGTCGCCCAAATAGTCCAAGAGATCCATGCATTAAAAAGAGATTTTGACAGTGTCAGATTTCAGCACTGCTATAGAGAAGTCAATGGTGCAACTGACTTTATTGCTAAATCTCAGCTTAATTGTAATTTTATTCTGAGTGCCTATTATCGCAAGTTCCAAAACATCATCTTGCATGATGATCATGGATGTCGGTAGTGCATCCAAACTCTTGCATACTTAAAAAAAATGTGATAAAAAAAAATTAAAAAATCAAATACATCGGTCGGAGGGAGTATTACATAATACAAATAAATATAAAATTTGATTTGAAAACGAAAGATCATGTGATTGTAATTATAAAATGTACTAAATTGGAATCTCCATAAAAATTTAAGCATACATAATAATAAGTCAATCGAGTCAATCGGGGCAAAATTACCGAGTCAATCGGGTCACCGGGTCTAAACCCAGATGACCTGGAAAATTACTGGGTATTTCGGGTTCGGGTCCAAAAAAATTTCCGGGTCAAAAAAACTGGGTCTTGACCCAGAATTTACTGGGCGTACGGGTAGGGTTTTTTTGGGTCAGATTGTGTTTTGACAAGTCTAGTTGGGAACCTAACAATATACCCTTGTGGAAATATATTTATTTATTCATTTCTCCAACCGTGGGTCTGTCTATCACCTTCGAGCTCTGTTGAAGCTGACCGATGAGAGGGTCGTGTCTGTTCGTGTCTCGTATCCATCGTCCCTGCTGCTCAACATGCAAATTCTCACACTCGGCACAAGGGTGTATTCAAGAAGACGTATCTGGCTAGAGCTTAGGTCGACGATTCTCCTAAGGACCAATTTACTCAAGATTTTAAGCCCACAATCCCAACTTCTTACTTAACCAATTAAATCTCATACATCAGAATTCATAACTCTCCAAGAAATTATAAATCGAGCCCAATACTTTAAACTCTTGTCAGAACCACTATCAAGTGCACAACACTACTAGAAAACTTCAATTAGACATCTGTTGTCAACAGATGTCTTTCAAAAAAATTTCTGATCTTATTGTGCATGTAGTAAAAGATCCAAACTTTCACATCGGTTTTAAGCTGATGTCTTTTCTCAATTAGAACCCCTAAATTTTGGTTATGACATATTCACTTGTTGATGAATATTCATGATTTGTCATTTGAAAACATGTGAAGATGTCCTCCTAAAGCAAAAAAGTGGCATTTACATCTTTATTTATAAAATAAGTAATGTCTTAAGACAAAATAGACAACAATTTTTGTTTTAGTGATCACGTCTATAATCATGTACGATATATAATTTACGATTTTATATTGTTTTAATTTAACCGATCACGTGAAATATAGGCATAACTGATGTATTTCCATATTATCGACATCACATTCAAAATAAAATGATGTTATTGCTGCAATGACACATCGATTTATTTTACAAAGAACAATGTTATTTTGTTAAATATATATCAGTTTATATATCATTTTAATTTTCAAACTAGTGTTGCACATTGATTTAAATGAATGAAATGATGTGTATAATTATACTAGCATCTGTTTCCATAGACCAATATGATGTTAAAGGTATGAACACACTACTATTTTCATATATAATCCGATGTCTTTTATTTAGATACACAACATGCTTTTGTCGATAGAACATCGCTTTTCCAAATGATAGGTCGTTTAATGAAAACATGTACATAAATACTAGAATCATATTATAACATTTACAAAATACGATGCCGCTATTTATAGCCACAAAATTGGCTAGCCACAATTAAAAAAAAAAGGGTAAGGCTAGCACCATCTTCACTTGAAGTAGGAACTACACTGATTAGTCTGAGTAGAGCGCATAGCTGATGTTGTCGGGCTGACGGAAGCACACACCGGGTTTGAACAGGAAACTAAGGCAGCAGTTAATGATCCAGTAGCATCATAGAAACTAAGATCAATCTCTGAGGAAGAACAACCACCCTCAATTACATGAACAAAAAATTCCACAAATAAAGTGAACCAAATTTATTAGCTTCAAAATAAAGACGTACTCCAAGTCTGCTGCTTCGTGGGCAGTCAATACAAGAGTTGCAGGTAATCCACAAGAGATATTGTATTCCCTTGGTGGGGTCCCAAGTTTCACTCTTGTAAAAGAAAGCATGAATTCACACTAGCAAAACAAACATGAGGTTCAGTTTCCAGTAAGACACTATTAGGACTACCAAACTTACGTCTCCATGGAAAAGGTAAACACCAAACGCAATTGAGAAAAAAGTTGCACAAATAAGCTAGAAATTGGAAAGAGGTCAACTTTCCTAAGACAAATACCGATTAGCTAGCTCATCTTTACAGAAAATAAGAAAGCAAGTGCCTAACTCGAGATTTGGCAACATTCTTGCTAACATGTGATAATTAAAAAAATCCACTTAAGCATTAAAACAAAAAGTAATCGAGAAGTAATCCAAGACAAACCTTATTCCATCCCCAACCATATAAAGTTCCATCAGAGGTCACTACCATTGTGTGTCTCCAACCACCCGATATCTAGAACATAAAAGGGGCGGTTAGTCAAAATAAACAGGCACTGAAAACAACAGTTAAAAAAATAAAAAGAGCCATGCATTTATTCTGGACAAAATTCAGTCCAATAGATATGTCAATGGTGATTGGTGGGCATGCATTGACAAAATCACAGACCAATGTCTTTATGGTTTTTAATAGAGGAAAAACATCAAGTGAACTGTCATCCTTAAAGGTTAAAACTGAAACTACTGTACATGAAATTTTGATTAGAGAAACAGTTTGGTAAATTGAGAGTTAGTGATGCTTTTAATATTACGGACTCAAAGAAATTGACATACATCAATAGATGAAACTTTCTCAAGTAATAGTCGATCATTTCTGTCACCTAGACCCAAGTTTCCATATTGGCCCCATCCCCACCCGTACAAATTGCCATCTTCTGTAACAGCAGCACTATGCTCAATGCCAGCTACAACCATTTTGACAGATATTCCCTAAAAAGAAACGGAGTATGTAAAGCTCAAAAGATCTGGGATGGTATAATTCATACAATTTAGTTCAAACTAAACTGAAGGAGAAAAATAAATTAAACACTAAAGAACGGACTTGAGATTTCAAGAGATGATTTCACATTCAAAGCTATGATGTGGAGATTACCTAAAAGGCATCAATTTTTTGAGGTACAGGGCAGTCTTCAGTTGTCCGGACAAAAATCAAAGCAATTAGGATTAAAGATGCATAAATGTTATAGCAATTGCATAGTTGCTATTAGCTGAACTTATCATTTAGGGAGACCAATATAATGAAACAGAAAAAATTTTACATTCTTGTAAATTAATACTCATGAATAACATAGTTTTGAACTAATTCACTACAGCAACAGGACCAGACACAAAATTACACAACTTTGAATGGGAAAAGGGAAAAAGAATGATATATACCTCCAAAGCTTTTCAATGATCTCTCCTCTACCAAGGTATTGGTCAATTAAGATGGGAATATCATTGGGATTGACATACCCAAACCTGCAAAACCATGAATATAAGTCCCAAGTCCAAACAGTGGTAGCTGACAGAGTAAATGCATGAACAAAGACACATACAAGGCACACATCAGCAACTGAAGAAAGGAATCAGGCAATATTACCAGTCACCAGTAACTTTTCCCTCAGAGCTTGTGCCAAAAATAATCACATTTCCTGCACACTTGTGTCCACTAATGTGCGAGCAAGCATAAACATACTTAGCGGGTTGGTTTATCGCTGTTAAATGAAGCAATCAACGAGTTAACTTAAATAGAGAGAAGTGAATAGAACCAGTAACTTACAATGCGGAAGAATATCACAATGCTAAAGCACAGACTCCTCCCAGGAGAATATTTAGTCCATTTCTTGCCGTTCTCTACAAAAAGATATAATTTCAGCTCACTTCAGATTAGTTTTGGCGCAGGTTACTTTATAATTCAAATACAATATATCAAAGCCTAAACATGACTAATAGACAATAGAAAGAACACTTTTGGCATGGAATCTTCAAACAAAATAGCCTTTAATAGACATACAAATGAGCATGACCACCAATTAAACTATATGTATATATATGATCAGTCACAAGATATATAAATCACAAATTGTTATAGCACTTTCTGAAGTGGGAATCTGGAAAAAAAAAATCAAAGACGTACTTAAATTCAACCTCAGGTTTATTATGTCTCTCCATTTCCTGGAAGGAAAAATTCTGCAAACAAAGATAAGGTGTCATCATGGAACAAACCAGATTTGTTGGTTCTTTAATTTTTTAGTTCTAACTTCTAAATAATAAATTATAGAAATAAATTCATCAAACATTGTAGCCGATCATAAGATTGTCAATTAGTAATTACTATTGTATCTAGAGAAGCTAATGTGAATAGAATGCATACATACAGAAAATTTGTTGTATATCAAGTCTGTCCAGCCTAAGCAATTCACTACTCTAGATCCTTTGTTTTCTTTCTCATGCTTGCATTTACAATTCTCAATCTACATTCAAAAAGGAGGAGAACCATTAATCACTCAAATAGAATTAAAACTTAGATAGCAACAAATAGAACTGATTTTTCAAACTTTTTTAGCATCAAATTGAAGAGAACCATTAATAATCACTCAAAGGGGTTGGAGGAGTCTAATTTCAATAGACATACAAGCAGAAACATATTTCAGAAACATATTTTAGAAACATACTGATGTGCGCGCAAATTGCCATATTTTCTATGCACATATGAATTCATTTTATTGTCTTTTGCATGCACATTAATGGGAAAACATGGGAATAGTGTAGTTTATGCTTAAATGTCAAATATATGGGTTTGCACGAGTTTCCATGTGATTTCGCAGAAAACAGGATGAAAATGGATGAATTCAGAAGAGCGGAAAAGGAACTCGAAGTCTTCTGAAGAGGTCGAAATCGACTGAAGACCTCGACATCGAGTACATCGAGACATAGGAATCGAGCAGAAAGGAAACAGAGCATCTCGACACAGAAGAGGTCGATATCGACGTCTGGGGGTCGATATCGATGCTGTCAGATCGACCAAGTTGATAGAAGTCGAGTAGGAGAAGGAGAAGCTCGAGATAAGATTTTGGAGGGGTCGATATCGAGGTCCAAGGGTCGATATCGACCATGCCAGCAGAGGAATTCGACTCCGATTTTGATAGAATTGTATCCAATGCTTGCAATATCTATCCAAAGGTCGAAATTTCCTATCATCAACATCAGGTTTATCATGAGGAGGCTGATTTCACCATGAAGTTTTAGGTTTTACTTTTTTTGTATTTATTTATTTATCATAGAGAATAAAGATAAGGTTTCGAGTCCTTGTCGACATCTACAAATAGAAGCCAATAGGGCTGAGTTTAGGTATTCAAGATTCCGAATTCAGTTTGAGACATAATTCAGTTGCAATAGAGAATAGAGAGAGAGAGAGGTGGCCGAGTGGAGTTGTAAAGCGAGAGCGGAGTGGCTTGTTCGGTTGTACTTTCTTTCGGAGTTTTAATTCAAAGTAGCTTTCTTTCAATAACAATGATGATGATGTGCATGATGAGGAGCGAGTAGTCAACCCACTTCTAGGGTCGGGGTGAGCCCGACGATAGCAATGTGAGGTAAGTGCATCAAAGGTATGACTTTTATGCGATTCCATCTTCTATCACATGCATGATCCTTCGCGAAAGTTAGGGAGATTCATTATTTGCATTATTGAAGCGAAAGCCACTCATATTGCGAACTTGAATTACTCATGAATTGGATAGTAACTCTTAGGAATTATGCGAAAGCCTCTAATCACCTAAGTGTTGATAACGAAAGTTATTTGACGGAAAGACATAAAAGTTCATATCTTTAGCATGAAACTTGCATTGTTATCGTTGTGGCATAAAACCCCGACTTTGGAAGCCTTTTAATTAATTAAATTCTTCATAAAAGTCTTAGTTTGTTTCTGTTCATCTTCCCTCTCCATTCTATTTTCTTCGGATCCTTTTCCGACAAATTGGTTACAAAAACAGTTTCTGTGACAAACATCGAAATCGACCTTAAGGGTCGATATCGAGTACTAACATCGATATCGAGGTCTCTGCTCGACGTCGACTTGCTGTTTTGTCTTCTGCAGGAACTGCGCTAGGAAATCGACCAGAACTGAGGTCGATATCGACCAGTATACTCGATATCGAGTGTCTGCTGAGGTCGAAAGCATTGATCGTGAGTACAATAAAGGAAGCGCTGACCTACCTCCTCGTGGATTCGATCCTGAATTACCCTACTACTACAAGGGAGGGGATTCTTGTATTATTTGTTTGGGACAGGGAGATAGTCTAGTTGTGCTTTATATTATTCTCCTATTTTACATACATACACCTCCCCTTTACCACCATCGAACAAATTGGCGCCGTTGCCGGGGAGGAAATCAATCGCCACCTAAGTTAATCACGATCTTTTTCTAAGCTTATTTTACAGGTTTATGCGACGTTCTGATCGCGGACCTATCCTGGAACCAATTGACGAGCCTGAACGTTTCTACCATCTTCGCAACAAAGCAATTCGCATCATGGCTGACAACGAGACGCAGGCTGAGATCATAGAGCGGTTGAGAAAGGAAATCGAGGACCACAATGCTACAATCGCTGCTGAAAGGGCCGCTGCTGCTGTTGAGCGAGCCCGTGCTGATAGGGAGGAGGATGCGCGCAGACAAGCCCAAGAGCGGCTAAATCAGTATCCACAGACGGCGATGCAATACATGCATCCGCCCCTTCATGTTCCTGAATCTGCCATTATAATTCCTCACTCCAATTATGAATTGAAAATTAACTTCCTATCTGAGATTAAAAGAAATTCTTTTGAAGGAAGACATAATGAATGCCCCCTGCAACACATCTCTACTTTTATGGATTTATGTGAAACAGTTGCTGATGGAGTAAACTTAGAGTATGTGCGACTAAAATCTTTTCGATGGTCTTTGGCAGGAAAGGCATTACAATGGCTTGAAAGTCTGGCTCCACGATCGCTAAGGACATGGGCGGAAGTGAAAGATGCATTCTTGAACAAGTTCTTCCCACCTTCTAAAACGGCGATGCTACGACAAAGGATCACGGCTTTCAAACAAAAGCCAGGTGAAACCCTAGCATAGGCGTGGGAGCGCTTCAAAGACTTGCTGAGATCATGCCCGACGCATGGGCAACTTCCATATGTCATCCAAGAGATCTTTTATAACGCCCTTGATGCGCCGAATAAGGAGAGGATAAATTCATATACCTCCTATCGGTACATTGAGCTTACACCAACGGAGGCATGGGAGACCATTGAGAGGCTTGTGAACTTTGACAACACCTATGGGGCTGCTGCGGCCTATGATGCAAGGCCTGCCCCATCTATGCCACTATATGAGCCTCCGAGGGAGATAGATCCTGAAGTACGGCAACAATTCCATAACGATCAAACACGCCGCCTTCAAAAGCAAGTAAGGTTCCTGAGCAGCAATCAACCTTGTCAGGAGTGTGGTTCAATAAGGCATAACACCAGTGCCTGTCCACATACTGAGCAAGTATCCATGGCGGAACAACATGAAGAGGTCAAATGGACGAGAGGCCCCTATGGAGGGGGCAATCAACAAAATTAGGGTGATCAAAGGTTCTATCAAAGGGATCCCCCAACCTATAGGGCACCAGGGCACCCTGAGCGGGAGACTAAGAAAGATGACCTGTAAATCATCCTTGATGAGATGCGGAGGAACCACGCTGGGTTCAAACAAGCCAATAACTCCGTCCATACTCAGCTGCAGGGCATAAATTCTAGACTTGGGGAGATCGACGTTTGGAAGCGCAACATGGAGACTCAAATGAGTCAATTGGCGGAAGCAATGCCCAAAGCGTCCGGATCACTCCCTGGATCCACTGTGCCCAACCAAAAGGGCAAAACCACAGGTCATATCGCGGCAGTAAACCTAAGGAGTGGGCGTCAATTACAAACGCCCGAGCAAAAAGTGGAGGAGAAGGAGCCAGAACAGACGTCGATATCGACCCCCCCTGTCGATATCGACCAAGGTGACATCGATGTCGACCCTCCTGTCGATGTCGACCCTAATTCTGCGTCACCACAGAAATCGACTCTTCCAGTCGATATCGACCCCACTGCTGCCGATATCGACCTCACTACAGCCGCAGGAAGGAAGAAGGTGTTGCCATTCCCAACTAGAAAAGTGACTAAGGACCCAGCGGAAAAGAAGTTCCAACGGTTCGTGAAGATGCTCCAAGGGCTTAATGTCTCTATACCATTCACAGAGGCACTTCACGAGATGCCATCTTATGTAAGGTTCCTTAAGGATATCTTGGGTAAGAAGCGATCGCTCTCTGAGATCGCAGAGGAATGCAACAGATTGGAGCTACCACAAAAGCGGGCGGACCCAGGTAAGTTTTCTATCGCTATAGGTCTAGGTCAATTCAAATTTAATGCTTTAGTTGACTTGGGCGCTAGCGTTAGCATGATGCCACTAACCATTTGGCACAAGGTAAAGATAGGTCCTCTGGAACCCGTGGATGCAAGATTATACATGGCTAACAATACCGTAGTTATTCCAACTGGGATAGTGACAGATGTGCCAGTACAAGTAGGCAAATTCTTTGTCCCTGCTGATTTCCTAGTTGTTGACATAGCGGAGGACCCTGCTTGTCCAATTATTTTAGGTAGGCCATTCCTAGCGACCGTCGATGCCAACATTAGCGTGAAGAAAGGATTGCTCTCACTCACAATTAGTGATGAAGTAATAGAGTATTCCTTCAACAAGACGGTGCAAAGTCAAGGGCCAATGGAGATAAAAGCCATCAAAGAAGCCCAAGTAGAGGAAGTTGAAGCAATCTTGAACAAAGGAGCTCAACAAAACATCGAAATCGACCCAGGTAAGTCGATATCGACCACTAATGTTCAAGATTCTGTGACAGGTCATAAGTATGGGGTCGACGGAGGAAAAGAGGAAGCATCGAAATCGGGGTCAAGGGTCGATATCGACCACACCCTATCGAAATCGACCACCATCAGCGCTGAGAAGAGAGGCGAGGAGACCTCGATATCGACCTCTGAGGGTCGAAATCGACCTGATCATATCGAGTCAAAACTCCCCAAATCGACTGATCCTACAGGTGTACAACAGGGGTCGATATCGACCTCTGCACATCGACATCGACCTGAGCCACAGACGGAGAAGAAGGTAAGTCAAGGTACGGATTCCTCTTGTTCAATTACAATTAAGGACTTATCATTATTTGGAAGAGGTGTGCCTTGGCATGTGCGTTTATGTAGGGTATCCGATGATAGTTCAAGCCAATATGAGATAGGAGACAAGGTCTATGTTGCCAAATCTAAAGACCATTGGTTCCCTACAAGATTCAAGGATAAGAGCTTAGGTCCATTCACGGTGAATCAAATCAATCCCGGGGGAATGCAGCTGCGGGACAAGAAAGGAGTGATATTTGAGGCCCAAGCCACATGGGCTCTACAGATGCCACCTTGAAAAGCGCAAAGGAAGAAGTCGGCCTAGCGACTTAAAAATCTAGAGCTTGTAACAAAGACTTAGTTTTGATTTTAAGACAGCTTAGTTTTGGTTTTAGACACTTTATTGTTTTGCATATTTTGTGTTTAGTTTTCAAATTGCAGGAGAGAGAAAAGCACACAGAAAGGCATCGAAATCGATGTCGGACATCGAAATCGACCTCAAGGTCGACATGGATAGGGTTTGTGATCGAGGCCGAGTCACCCTGAAGCCCGAGCAGAAATCAGAGAGACATCGATATCGATGAAAAGGGTCGATATCGACCTTCCCTGCTGTCTTCTTCAACTCCTGAAATTAGTGACGGTTTAGTAAGTTTTCTTCTTAACCCTAGTTCTAATACAGTGAGGACACTGTAAATTTTAAGTATGGGGTGGGGAAAAGGCTTATTTGCATATTCATACTTAGAGTTGCATATTTATTTTAATGCATAAAAAAAAAAATTGAAAAATGACCCCCATCAAAAATTTTGGAAAAGAGAGAGTCATGGAAGTATAAAAAAGAGCTCTATGATGCAAAATTAGATTCATTAGAGATATAACATGAGATTGCCTAGTTAAGGGAAGTCCCAATGAAGTGCAAATTTTTTGAGAAAATCATAAAGGAGATGAAAATTTGAAGTTGCTTTTGACATATGCATGATAAGATGATGGAGGATTTTTTATAAAAAAAATTCCATACAAGCAAAGTTCATATCCTAGCCTTACCTACGCATATTCACAAAAGCCATATATGAGACTTATTATGATCATTATTGCTCCACATATACATATTGTCCATTTTTTACCTTATACCCTATCCGGGGACAAAGTTTTTTGAATGGATGACATCTTTGGAGTTATATGGAGTTGTGCATTTATAAAGTTGTTGGCAGGAATGATACAATATGGAAAATTAAATGAGCGAGAAAAAATCCGATCACCTCAAGAGATAAAGGTAGGTCGACCCTGCTCGCTGAGATAATAGTTCGGCGGGATGGGACACAAAGGTGAGGAGTCCGAAGTACTAAGTATCCGGGGCCATTCATGACACCCATGTTTGCGACTCGCGAGAAGGCAGTGCTAAGGTTAGAGAGGTAAAAGCATTAAAGTGAAAAAAAAGCATTGAACGATGAGTGAAAGGTGAGACATTATGAAGGAGGAATGTGGAATATTTTGGAAAGAAAGTGTACTTCCCCGGATTTAACACCACATGGCCAAATATTAGCCCACCTTTAGCCTTTTACCAATCCACTTCTCACAAGCTTGAAGAAAGTCCTCTTGATTATTAATGCAATGTCGCTAAAATTGTTTTTTTTGCATATTACCTCCTTTATAAGTATGAAATTGCTTTTATGCACAGGCATGGACTTGGTTGACATAAGTACCTTCTCGAGGATGGCAATTGATTGTAGGGACATATGAAAAATGAATCTATGATGTTGAGGGTTTACTTTCTTCCCCTGAATGACCATTAAGAGTATTGCTTGGGGACAAGCAAGCTTAAGTATGGGGTGTTTGATGTGCGCGCAAATTGCCATATTTTCTATGCACATATGAATTCATTTTATTGTCTTTTGCATGCACATTAATGGGAAAACATGGGAATAGTGTAGTTTATGCTTAAATGTCAAATATATGGGTTTGCACGAGTTTCCATGTGATTTCGCAGAAAACAGGATGAAAATGGATGAATTCAGAAGAGCGGAAAAGGAACTCGAAGTCTTCTGAAGAGGTCGAAATCGACTGAAGACCTCGACATCGAGTACATCGAGACATAGGAATCGAGCAGAAAGGAAACAGAGCATCTCGACACAGAAGAGGTCGATATCGACGTCTGGGGGTCGATATCGATGCTGTCAGATCGACCAAGTTGATAGAAGTCGAGTAGGAGAAGGAGAAGCTCGAGATAAGATTTTGGAGGGGTCGATATCGAGGTCCAAGGGTCGATATCGACCATGCCAGCAGAGGAATTCGACTCCGATTTTGATAGAATTGTATCCAATGCTTGCAATATCTATCCAAAGGTCGAAATTTCCTATCATCAACATCAGGTTTATCATGAGGAGGCTGATTTCACCATGAAGTTTTAGGTTTTACTTTTTTTGTATTTATTTATTTATCATAGAGAATAAAGATAAGGTTTCGAGTCCTTGTCGACATCTACAAATAGAAGCCAATAGGGCTGAGTTTAGGTATTCAAGATTCCGAATTCAGTTTGAGACATAATTCAGTTGCAATAGAGAATAGAGAGAGAGAGAGGTGGCCGAGTGGAGTTGTAAAGCGAGAGCGGAGTGGCTTGTTCGGTTGTACTTTCTTTCGGAGTTTTAATTCAAAGTAGCTTTCTTTCAATAACAATGATGATGATGTGCATGATGAGGAGCGAGTAGTCAACCCACTTCTAGGGTCGGGGTGAGCCCGACGATAGCAATGTGAGGTAAGTGCATCAAAGGTATGACTTTTATGCGATTCCGTCTTCTATCACATGCATGATCCTTCGCGAAAGTTAGGGAGATTCATTATTTGCATTATTGAAGCGAAAGCCACTCATATTGCGAACTTGAATTACTCATGAATTGGATAGTAACTCTTAGGAATTATGCGAAAGCCTCTAATCACCTAAGTGTTGATAACGAAAGTTATTTGACGGAAAGACATAAAAGTTCATATCTTTAGCATGAAACTTGCATTGTTATCGTTGTGGCATAAAACCCCGACTTTGGAAGCCTTTTAATTAATTAAATTCTTCATAAAAGTCTTAGTTTGTTTCTGTTCATCTTCCCTCTCCATTCTATTTTCTTCGGATCCTTTTCCGACAAATTGGTTACAAAAACAGTTTCTGTGACAAACATCGAAATCGACCTTAAGGGTCGATATCGAGTACTAACATCGATATCGAGGTCTCTGCTCGACGTCGACTTGCTGTTTTGTCTTCTGCAGGAACTGCGCTAGGAAATCGACCAGAACTGAGGTCGATATCGACCAGTATACTCGATATCGAGTGTCTGCTGAGGTCGAAAGCATTGATCGTGAGTACAATAAAGGAAGCGCTGACCTACCTCTTCGTGGATTCGATCCTGAATTACCCTACTACTACAAGGGAGGGGATTCTTGTATTATTTGTTTGGGACAGGGAGATAGTCTAGTTGTGCTTTATATTATTCTCCTATTTTACATACATACACCTCCCCTTTACCACCATCGAACACATACCAATATATTTCAAAAACCTAATTTCATAAACATACCAACAAGAGAAACATATTTCAGAAACCTAATTTCAATAGACATACAAGCATCGAAATTGAAGGAGAAGAACTCCATACCAACAGAAAGAGCGGTTGGGTCTCAACCAGAATAACAATGTAGAGGTGTCGGGATGGAGTCATGTTTGTGTGGGTTGCAGTGAGAACAGGAAGAACAAAGGGGTTGGAGGAGGCTCAGTGAGGAGTGTGCCCGGAGAACAGATATGGTGAGGTTTAGGGTTTCGGATAGGGATTGGGCAAGAGAGAGAGGGAGCGGTCATAAGGATGAATGCAAGAGTTCTCAGATCGAGTTGGCCTTGAGAGGAGTTTAGCGGAAGAGAGGTGAATGCAAGAGAGGAGTTTAGCGGAAGATCGAGTTGGCCTTGAGAGTTCTCAGATCTGGTGAGAGAGTGGTAAGGTTTGGGGTTTCAGGAGAACGTCGAGAGAAAGAGGAGATCTCAGATCCAGAGGGAGAAGAGGAGGAGAAGTTGAGGATAGTAGGGATCGAGAAAGAGGAAAGGTGGCGGCGGTGGTGGTGGCGTTGGCAACAATGGTAGCGGTGGCGGTGGCGAAGATCTCAGATCCAGAGGGAGAAGAGGAGGAGAAGTTGAGGACAGTAGGGATCGAGAAAGAGGAAAGGTGGCGGTGGCGGATCGATCGGCGGTGGGGGTGGCGTTGGCAACAGTGGCGGCGGTGGCGAGGATGACATCAGGAGAGGAGCTGAGTGGGTGAAGGGGTCTTGGACTCTTGAGGAGAGGACGGGTGAGAATGTGAGAGGATATCTCATAGAAAGTCTGGGCATTTTTTTCAAGTACGGGCGGGTGTTCAAAATTTTTCTAAGTATTTCTCCGCGCCTTTCAAATTCAAAATCGCGCGTTTTAATTATTTTTAGAACGAACAATTTCACATCTGTCAAAAAATTTCACTGATGTTTAATGTTTTTTCAACATCGCAAATTTAAAAACTGATATAACATACTAATTTAACATCGGGTGTTTCATTGACAGACTTAAATCACATGATGTATAATTGCAGTATTCTAGTAGTGCAAGCAATATCCCTACGAGAGAACTCCCTAATTGCTTCCATACATTGACCTCACTTCCTATACAAATAAGCACACTCACTTCTAATCCATCTCTGAAGTATCAACTCCTATTCCCAACCTTATACAAGGGCATCATTACATCCTATATCCTCAATGTATCGCAAGCAAAGGTCCATCTCCTAAGCTATTTATGTATCCTAAACAACACAAACACCTCACTCAGCTATGTTAGAAAGTCCTACCAATACTCAATCGTCCGCATTCGCCCGATTCTAAGCCAGAGAATCAACTAGTCTTAAACCCGCAACACGACCCATCCAGTCTCCTCAACCACACCTATATACAAGTGGTCAATAACATGTCTTACCCATCTACCTCACCGAAACATCCCCAAACAGAACCGTATCTCTACATTTCCCAAAAGGTCATAGCATTTTCACTTACTCCCAACACTAAATCACCATTTCAAAATTCCACTATTTCCCCCAATCAATCACAATTCCATAAGATGTCTTACCCTAATTCCTTATTACCATACACTCTTAATTCGCCTTAGACTACAATCTTCAAACAACGACACTTTACCTCTTAATGACCTTTATTACCAATCATCTGTTGAGAGAATACCTATGTTATCCTTATCCGAACTTACTCAAGACATCACCAATGTATTGAATTCTCCAAAATCCATCAACTATTAGCATTCCTAACATCCTCCATCTGGACTGGTTCCCATATTTGCCATTTATAGTCTTTCTACCTATACACCAAAGCAATTAGACTCATAAGTACTACTAACGATGTCCTTTACTTAGCTTAAGGCATTTTCCCAATGACTTATCGTTCATTTCCTAATCATCTCGACATTCGAATTAATTCTACACATACCAATTTCAGTACTTCCCTATGCTAAAATCTTCTAATCATGCCTCTAGAATTTCTCCAATTACAACACTAACAAGCAACCTCAATATTACTCGAGCAATACCCAAGTACGGATCTCACATCCCGTCCCTTATTATATAAACAACTCGAATCCCAAGATCCATAAATTTCCAAGCAGTCTAGTCCCTCAAACCTTAATGATGTCCATAATCCATTCTTTACCAAAGTCATTCTTGCTTACAGTACAAATAACCTAAGCCCCAAGGTCAACAACTCCTCAAGCAATCCCAGTTACTTAAACCTTATCGCCATCCAAAACTATTTCCTCAACGACATCGCTTCCACTCCTAGCACAACAACCTATCTGTCATGACCTCGTCCTTATGAAAATCCTCAATCGTGCATGCCTTAGTCTACTCATATCCTCCCTCAAAGATACCTAACCAAACTTACCCTGTCCTTTCGCCAAAATTACTCACCTACATTAGAGTCTCATCTCCATGATGTTGCCATTCTCATCCTATGCACGAGGTCGATCCCACAGGGAAATTTCCTATTCCGGTGTGATTCGGATGCTAATTGAGTAACCAAATGGGGGGGGGGGTTTATGAATGCAAAAGTAAATGAATTGGATTCAGACAATGATGAGAAGTAGTTCTACCTACAATTTTCCACTTTATTTGGTTGAAACGATCCTTGTAACTTCTTCTCGTCCTATTAAGTTTCCTATGAATGCCCTTTTCCAAACCTAATATAGTTACTAGTCCAATCAGTCCTAGAAACCCTTATCAATCGAATAGTCCCTAAAGAAGGATTTAACCCAATTGATAGCTTTAAGTTCAGAGATTAGCCAAGGTATTTGCAGTCCCTAAAGAGGGATTTAACAACACATCCAACTTCCTACTTGTCCAATTAGTTCAATTAGCCCTAAAGGGATAAGTTTGCTACTTGGGTTAAGGTTCACAATCAGGAATCTACAGAACCCTAGCAATTGAATTGATTCTAACTAGTTGCGCGGGCTAGATAGAATAAAACAATCAAGCAATCAAAGCGCAAGGAAGTTGAAGCATTCAATAGCGGAATTAAGGAACGAGAATTAGAAACTCACAATCAATCCAAATAAAGCTTCAAATTATAGGCAGAACAGAAGAGTTTAGTTCCTCATGGAAGACATCGCTCAATCTCTAATTGTCTGATAGAACGTGGAATAGAATTGAAGTTTTTGAAAACTAATAACAATCGGCCTTAAAAAGTCTAAGTCGAACCAAAACGAGATAACAAACACTAGGGTTTTCATTAATCATACACGGCGCTCAGATGACCAATGCGGCGGCCGCGGCTTGGTGCTGCAGTTGCTGCACGCGGGCTCGTCCACTACTTGTTGTGTCTCTCCTTGCGGCGGCCGCGGCACGCTTGCTGCGGCCGCTGCATCTCTCGCTGCCAGGTCCTCGCAGCCAAGCCGAGAGCACTCCAATCTCTTGTCTCTTCTTTCTTCAAGTCTTTCTTCTTTTTCCTCCAAGATCATGCATCCCAATTGTCTTCGAATCCATCTCTGCAATATAACCATAATTTTGCGCAGAATCCGAATTCTTCCAAAATAATCACAAGATGCACTTTAACTACAAACCATTAGCTAAATGCAACCTAACTAGCCTAAAAATGCATATAATGCCTATCTAAGATATGCATTATCAAATTCCCCCACACTTAACCTTTGCTTGTCCTCAAGCAATGATAGAATGAACATGAATCAATGCATCCCACAGGAAATCCCTTCAAGTCTCAACCTCATCAAAAAAACAACATCATAGCAAGTGCAAACATAAACCAAGCAAACAAATGTCATAGCATGTATTCCAGTGATCAAAGCCTAGAAGTAGAAATCATCCAACCTCACCAGAAATATGTGTTTCACTCATGCTCTCATGTGTTTAGGCCTTAAAGTACAACTCTTAACTCAATCCAAAATGCACTAAGCTCATAGACATTGACCACAATATCACCAAATCTCCACCGAATTGCCATTATTTGCAGGACACAATAAAGAAAAATAAACAAAATGTGACTCTTTTTTTCCTTTTTGTTTTTTTTTTGTTTCTTTTTCTCTTTTTTTTTTCTATTTATTTGTTTTGGTGCTTTCCTTACGCGAGGCGCAAACATGGGTGTCATGAATTGCCCCTGTCTATCAACACCTCAACTTACTAAAGTGAAGTACACTTGAACATCTTTTGACGCGAGTTGCAAACATGGGTGTCATGAATGAACCCGGTTACTCAATGATCAAGCTTTCTTTCATAGTGGATAGTCTTCAACACCGTTTTGCATGAATCATACCCATGTGTGTCATGCGTAGACTCGGTTACTAAGTGCATCAACCATTGCCATCTTATTTCATTAAATATGCACAAATTCAAACAAAAAACTCAACCTATAAGCATCAACTCCGCAAGCAACAAACATGTGAGTCGGTCTTGAAAAATAGATACTGAAGTCAATGCCAAGAGGTAGCAACACAATGAGAGTAAATCACACAATTGAGCAAAAGAATTATAAATGATTCCAAATAAGGCTAAACATTCTCACAAGGGTCATGTTCATAGGATTTCAATCATACTTTAGCTTAATCATACATGCTCAATTATATTTGCTTGCTCATGCTTCATATAAAATCAAGAATATAGACAAGGCCAAAACATCCAGAACTCCATGGGATTTATATGATCATGCTGAAATTTAAATTAGAGGACAAACTAAGCCAGATGGGTATTTGAATAACACATATGGATGCAATGCATGATGTTTTTGGATTTTCGATTTTTTTACGAAAAATAGACAAAAATTAATAACAATGATTGCAGAAATTTAAATATGGTGCAGAAAATTAAATATGATCTAACTATATGAACTATATATATAGAATTCCTCTCCCCCATACTTAAAGTTTTCATTGTCCTCAATGAAACAGTAAAGACAACAAAAGTAAATCAAATGTAATCAGGGTGAAAGAAAAGGAATTCAGAAAAACGGAACAAAGGTTCACGGGCCCGTTATGCGGCGGCCGCTGCACATATACGGTGGCCGCTGCAATTGGCATGATGCTACGGGTGGAATGCGGCAGCGGCGGCATCAAGCTGCGGCCGCTGCATGTGTGCAGTAGCAGCCTTCTCTCTTCTTTTATTTGAACGACTCCAATTCCGCTTTTTCGTGAGTTGTTAGTCAAATTTCCACACAAAACAAAAGCAAAATAACAAGAAAAACTACCTAAGGATGATTAAATGAAAAGGAAAGAAAAACTTACCTCGGGTTGCCTCCCGAGAAGCGCCTTTGTTTCAAGTCGTTGGCTCGACGTAATGGTCCTCAATTGGCCAAGGTTCCTCCACCAGGGTCACCTATACTAGTCATCTCATTGACAAATGCGGGCGCCCTCGAAAAATTCAGCTTTCTGTCTAAGCATTCATCCAGCACCATTAGCTTCTCTCCTGAGCTAATCCTGGGGGTTGTCCTAAAATCGCAAAAGCTTCCACACCATTTGAAATAAGTTTCTCATAAGTTGAAAGTATGGGCTTAAGCGGATCAATATATCTTTCGACACCATACTTAAGTTCTTCTTTTCCTAAAGATTGCAATTTGTTAGGGGGCTCAAATTTTAAAAAACTGTTTTCCTTAGGAGTCTCCAACAAATCACGAAAATCATTGTTGCGATCAATGTTGTTGGCAACATGCATATCCAAAGAATTTTCAGGAGAAAGCTTAACATGATTAAAAAGAGAGAACTCTATCTTTCTTCCATCAAACTCCATAGTCAATAAACCCTCACAACAATCAATTTTTGTTTTCGCAGTTTTCAGGAATGGTCTTCCTAGTATGATGGGTGTTTCTGGGGCTCCCTGCTCCATATCTAAAACAAAGAAATCAACAGGGAAAAACAAATCATCAACCATAACCAAAACATCTTCAACAACGCCTCTTGGCTTGATCTGTGATCGATCAGCAAGTTGCACTGTAACCCCAGTCTCAATCAGAGCACCCAAACCCAAAGATATGTACAAGTTATAAGACATAACATTAATTGAGGCTCCTAGATCTAACATGGCTTGTTTGAATCTAGTATTCCTAATTGCACATGGAATTGTAAACATACCTGGGTCTCTACACTTTTCAGGCAATTTCCTTTGCAATACCGCATAGACATTTTCATTTAAGCTCACCTTTTCCTTCTTTTTCAATCTTTTCTTCTTCTTTATGGTGCACAATTCCTTCAAGAATTTAGCATATCTAGGAATGCACTTAATCAAGTTGAGTAAAGGAATGTTTACCTCGCACTTGCTGAATGTCTCAAAGATCTCCTTATCATTCTCAAACTTCCGTGTATCCTTCAGGGCTTTCGGAAAGGGTGGAACGGGCTTCGGAGTCTCCAAAGGTAAGGAAGAAGGAGGAGGAGAAGAAGAAGAAGGAGAGAAAGAAGAAGAAGAAGAGAGGGGAATAGAAGGCTTAACTGACACTGGGGTCCCGCCTGGGACAGTGGCGGCGGGCGCAGCAGGTTGCTGCGGCCGCAACTCCTCTGGTGTGCCGCTACCGCTGCATGTTTGCGGCGGCCGCCGCACCGTGCAGCTCCCGTCATTCTCTCCCAAAACCTCTATTTCCTCTTCGTCCTTTTGAGGTGTGGCAATCAGTTCCTTGCCACTCCTAAGCGTTATTGCACTGACATTCTCCTTAGGGTTCGCAATAGTTTGCGATGGAAGCTTTCTTGAATCGTTTGCTTCTTTTGCACTTAGGACTTGAATGAGTTGACTCATTTGATTTTCCAAATTTTTTATCCGATCTGATTGTTGCTTCTCCACCTTCAAGACTAGCCGTGTCAAAGTCTGCAAAGGATCCTCAGTAACCGTGTCAAATTGTTGTTAGGGCCTTGCTTATTGCCCCCCTTGCTGATTGAAAGGGGCTTGGTAGTTTTCATAGCCCTGCTGATAGCCTCTGTTGTAATTGTTGTTGTTGAAATACCCAGGATTTCCAAAATTGCCTTGTCAAGGCCTTTGTGGAGCAAAATTCCCAATGGCATTCACATCTGCGCTAGGCTCTTGCAGAATTGGGCACATATCCATCGGATGAGTAAATTGATTGCAAAGCCCGCATGCCTTCAACTGCTGAGGTGCTCTATCAATTATCATCTTCTTCATCATCTCTTTCATCTCAGCCATATCAGTCTGTAATGCAGCTACCGGGGCCTCAATCGCAAGTACACCCCTAGCACGAGTGCTCTTGTTGAACTGCCTTGAGCCCTCAAAGAGCTCCTTAAACACATCCCAAGCTGCAGCAGGCATCTTATTTAGCATGTTTCCCCCACAACAGGAATTCACCGTTTTGCGCTCATCATCAGTAAGCCCATTGAATAGAAATAAGACCAAATCCTTCTAAGGGAAGCCATGGCATGGGCAGCTAGCGTAGAGTTTCTTGAAGCGCTCAAAGTACTCATGAATCGACTCCGTAGCGTACTGCTCAATGCTGCTGATTGCCCTTTTTAAGGCATTAAGCTTTGTTGCAGGAAAGTTCTTCTCCAGAAAGACTCTCTTCATCTCAGCCCAAGTAGATATAGTCCCAGGAGGTAGGTAGAAGAACCACTCATTTGCCTCATCATTTAGAGAGAAAGGAAAGGCTCTCAGCTTGATTTGATCCTCAGTAACATTCTCAGGTTTCATCCCAACTAACACCATATGGAACTCAAATAGATGCTTGTGGGGGTCCTCCCCACTCAACCCATGGAACTTGGGTAGCAGATGAACCACCCCAGATTTCAGCTCAAAGTTCACTCCTTGGCCGAGTGCAGGAAATTGTATAGCCAGGGGTTGTTGTGCCAAGTCAGGAGCAGTAAGCTCCCTCAGAGTAAGATTGGCATCATCAGCCATCTCTGCAGTGCTTTCTCCTTGCTCAGAAAAAGATTCGTGAAAGCGATCACGAGTTTCTCGCCTTAAGGCAGAAAGGGACTTTTCGATCTCTGAAACAAACAATAGCAAAGATGGATTAGTAGCACGGGTATGGACCATATAAGATGGTCCACACCAAAAATCAACACTAAAAACACACAAGAATAAATAACTCTCCTCGGCAACGGCGCCAAATTTGACGGAAGGAAAACCTGTCGTTGCCCGGTCAAAATAAAACTCAAACTTATAACTAGTATAACAATAAGCACGAGGTCGATCCCGAGGGAAATTTCCTATTCAGGTGTGATTCGAATGCTAATTGAGTAACCAAATGGGGGGGTTTTATGAATGCAAAAGTAAATGAATTGGATTCAGACAATGATAAGAAGTAGTTCTACCAACAATTTTCCACTTTATTTGGTTGAAACGATCCTTGTAACTTCTTCTCGTCCTATTAAGTTTCCTATGAATGCCCTTGTCCCGACCTAATATAGTTACTAGTCCAATCAGTCCTAGAAACCGTTATCAATCGAACAGTCCCTAAAGAAGGATTTAACCCAATTGATAGCTTTAAGTTCAGAGATTAGCCAAGGTATTTGCAGTCCCTAAAGAGGGATTTAACAACACATCGAACTTCCTACTTGTCCAATTAGTTCAATCAGCCCTAAAGAGATAAGTTTGGTACTTGGGTTAAGGTTCACAATAAGGAATCTACAGAACCCTAGCAATTGAATTGATTCTAACTAGTTGCATGGGCTAGATAGAATAAAACAATCAAGCAATCAAAGCACAAGGAAGTCGAAGCATTCAATAGCGGAATTAAGGAACGAGAATTAGAAACTCACAATCAATCCAAATAAAGCTTCAAATTATAGGCAGAACAGAAGAGTTTAGTTCCTCATGGAAGACATCGCTCAATCTCTAATTGTCTAATAGAATGTGGAATAGAATTGAAGTTTTTGAAAACTAATAACAATCGGCCTTAAAAAGTCTAAGTCGAACCAAAACGAGATAACAAACACTAGGGTTTTCATTAATCATACGCGGCGCTCAGATGACCAATGCGGCGGCCACGACATGGTGCTGCGGCCGCTGCACGCGGGCTCGTCCACTACTTGCTGTGTCTCTCCTTGCGGCGGCCGTGGCACGCTTGTTGCGGCCGCTGCATCTCTCGCTGCCAGGTCCTCGCAGGCAAGCCGAGAGCACTCCAATCTCTTGTCTCTTCTTTCTTCAAGTCTTTCTTATTTTCCCTCTAAGATCATGCATCCCAATTGTCTTCAAATCCATCTCTGCAATATAACCACAATTTTGCACAGAATCTGAATTCTTCCAAAATAATCACAAGATGCACTTTAACTACAAACCATTAGCTAAATGCAACCTAACTAGCCTAAAAATGCCTATAATGCCTATCTAAGATATGCATTATCACCTACATAAAAGGCTCATTTGGAAATTCCTAACCACTGTCTCCTACCTGTCCTAGAAACTCTCTCGGTCCTGCCTAAACTGGTGTTTCCTTCCTATAGCTCTATATTAAACCACATCGATCGAAACCTATGACCTTCAAATCTTCCTATCACTCCCCTGACTATTCTATAAAAGAAACTTTAATCCCTACCAGGAAAGAAGAGGAAGAAAAGAACGAAAGAAGAGAAACGGAAGGGGAAGGAAATAAACAAAAAATAAAGAAAAGAGAATAAAAGAAAAGAACGGAAAGGAAAATCGTCAGCATTATCAACCATCAATTTATCGACATAACTAAACATCGAATCAGGAATCCCAGATACAATCAGATTACCAACCCGATCTCCCATGAAAGATTTTGCTAATATGAGGAAAATAAGACTAATAGAATATCAATTGACAATATGGACGGAAGGTAGGAAAAGGTAAAATGCAAAATGAAAGGATCATGACGCCAATGAATGAAGGATGTAGAAGATCACCCCATAAGAACTACATTTCCCAACCATACGATAAAAGGAACATGCCGCCATCCTATCCACAAAATTTCAATGTACTTCTAAGAATATGCCGAATAGAAATTATTGCCCAAAGAAAATAACACATAAAGAAGAACATCTAAACGAGGCATCTAGCACATGAGCACTCGACAATATATAATCATATCTCCTTCGAGGGGTGATGTACATATTTGTGAAAGCCGACGTTGGGATTGTAAAGTTTCGAAGTTTTCTTTCAATGCAAGTTGTTTCCTTTCAATCAAAGATGTTTTCTTCCATCATGAGCGAGTAGTCGCTTAAGCTCTTAGGTTCAGGGTGAGCCCGGCGTTAGCCATGCGTGCTTGAGGTAAGTGTTTGATTTTGATATCGTTGCGTCTTGATCATCTCCTACTCTTTTGTGTTTAGTCCTTATCGCAAGAAAATGGATTCATTTTAACAACTTGAGTTATAGACATAAAATTGGTAGAGACAATTAGGTTTATTTGCAAGAGTATTCCTACTTGTTGGTGTACGGCGAAAGCTTGTCCCTCGGGTCAGATAGCGCAATTGTCCGTCTTACTCATCTTATGCATGTTTGGTTAACGTTGTGGTAAACCCTAGCCTTAGGAGTTCATTTTTATATTTATATTTACATCAATCAAAACTTTGTTTATTTCTGATCATAGCTTCCATATCCATTCTACTCTCTTCGGCCTTTCTTTGCCGACGCACTAACGTTTCTACAGGAGAACTCGAGATTGACCATAGAGGTCGATATTGACACACTTTACCTAGGTCGAAGTTTGCTGAGTCGATCAAATTTCTGCTCTTGTTCTGAGCTCGAGATCGAGTAACCTACTCGACATCGAGTGCCCCCATATCGACCGACAGTCTTCTGAGTCGGTCGACTTCGTTACTAATACTCGACATCGACTACATAGGTCAACGTCGACTACTGTTGTTCTTTTAGGTCTTCTATAATTGAAATTGACAGCCATGATCGACATCGAGTATACTACTCAAGATCAAGTGACTTCTGGTCGACACAGAAAGTGCTTTTGGACTATTCAAGGATCCCGCTGACCCGCTTCCTCGAGGATCGAACCTGATTCCCCTACTACTACAATGGGGAGTTTTGAATTTATTTGAAAGGCTAAGGGTTGTAATTGTTCTTATATTTTATTATATATTTCAAGTCAATTCTCCATACCATCAAGGGGGATCACCCTTAGGCCTAGTTTATAAATTACAAAAGCTACCTAGAAGCTGCCCTTCGAGGGACAACTGACCAGAGGGGGCAATTAACCTCTCGGTCTCTATATCCTACCCTGTTACTCCAACCACCGTATTGCAAACTCCTTGGAGTCTTTCAGGCCCTTTGTAAAGTATAAAGCTTGGTTTTGCCTACCAATCCCCGAGTCTACATCCATAGGGATGGTCTATCGTCTTTCTACCCACACGAATATCCCATCCTAACTCCTTACTTTGGAGGTTAGGTTCATTAAGTACATTTTCCCATTTGAAAACTGTTTTAAAATCCTTTAAAAACGTTGGGCAGTTTAAAAAATCATACTTCAACCCATTTGTACTTGAATCGCGCAACCCAAGCTTGATACCACCTTTGTAACGACCCAAATATAAATGTTCGGGTTACATTTCGAATGAGTGGATACCTTCGTTCGGATCTTGCAATTCGAGTATGGGTTGAGTTTCAAAACAAAGTGTTAGTACTAAAGGAAGGCATTTTGTACCCTAAATTCGCGATAGGTCCATTGGGGACCATAACCTGTCCTACTTGAATAAGTCGCTCAAAACCATTTGTAATTCAAAACATAATAAACAGAAATCGGAGTACAACTTGCCATGGCAGAGCCGGATCCAAACCAAAATAAACGAGTATAAAACATCCAAAATGTCAAGTCTGGTGGTAAGTTAGTCTCTCGATCAGCTGAGCATCCCAAAGGAAACCCTCGTCATGGAAGCACGGGACAAGCAAGGATCAAATACCTGAAACTAACCATGAAGTCATGCTAAGAGACGCATGCGGGCCCTAAAGACCTCGCTAAGGACATATAATACGCCTATACCTAAAATAAATGATGTTCTAATGCAATACGGGAATTTAAATCACACAAGCATGCAGACAGTTTATATATGTGCAGAAAGAGATTAAATGGATCCACATAGAATGCCAAGTGGCATATCCCTCTTTTACCTCTGCACCCCTTTTCGTTAGTACAGAGACTAGCTAGCTCGATGCTATAGCATATAATATCCGATATAAATCATGCGCATCAATAACTCATGCTCGTAAATAAATCATGTTCGTCTCGTGATATATATATATATATATATATATATATATATATATATATATATAGAGAGAGAGAGAGAGAGAGAGAGAGAGAGAGAGAGAGAGAGAGGATGGGTCATGTGTAAGCAACCCTTACAGTGTTTTGTGTTAACAAATCACAGCCATAGATTGAATGAAAATGGAGGGATGAGATTATTCCCCAATTTTAATTAAATAAATTATGCAAATAAAAAAAAACCCACTAGAGGCATGTGTGTTCAAGTCACAATATAAAAATGCTTTTTCAGGGAAACCTAGATAGGATAAAGGAGAATCGGCCCTACCGCACGAGGAGAAAGCGATCTTCCACCAACCTCTTCTCTGACTCTCCAAAAGGCAATTCCGGCTAGGAGGAGCGGTCTCATCGTCGGCGCTTCTGTTGCCGGCTACTTGAGGCGGTGTGGGTGAAGCATCCGACGAAGCAGCGACATTGGATCTGAAGGCTGCACATACGAGTTCCACCACGAAATAGAGCATGGATTGAAGAAACCGTCAACTTCGACAGTAGATCTGAGGCTGCAATGGAAGACTCCCATTGCTAATCGACATGGGTAAGTTCCCCTCTTGCTTGTTGTATATTGAATTTAGGGATTGAGTTGGGTTAGGGTTTGAACGAAATAGTTGATGAAAGGGAAGGAGAAAGGGGATGTTGATGTATATTTGTGTTGATTAGATGAATATTTGTTTATTGGTTGCGAATATGAAGAAATTATTTTGGTATTGAGATGACCAAGTGAGTGAAAGGGGGTTTTTGATGAATATTTGTTCGATTGAAATGAATATTGATGAAATGATTATTGGGGTTGATGAATAATTGAGTCAATTTGACGAACATTTCTATGATTTTGTCGAATATTAATGAAATACTGTTTTTTTTTTCATACGAGTATTGTGCTATGGGGTTGAATATTTCATTTCATTATTATTTCCCTTTAATTACTAGAGTAGTTGTGGTATTGATATGAATAATTGAGTTCAAAGCGGATTTGATAAAAATTTGTTATCCTGAGATGAATATTGGGTAAAAGATGATGGTCTTTGCTGAATACTTGAATTATTTTATTGAATAATTATGTAATTTTGAAGAATATTGATGAAAAAGTGTGCTACTGAGATGAAGTATTTATAATATTTAGCATTGGTAGGATACCTTGCATGCCATGAATATGTGGGCACCTTGAGATGAATATTTGCAATGAATAGATATATATGAATAATTGAGTTACAAGGGGATTTTAATGAATAGTTGTTATGTTGAAATGAATATTGTTGCTTTTTTTATGAATATAGTGTTTATAGTGGATGTTGATGAATAATTTGAATGTCGTGAATACGGTTTGGTTAATATTTTGCCCCGTCAAGTCAGATGATGATGGCTAGGAAAGGTGGAAAAAAACATTGAGAAAAGGAAAGAACCATTCTCAGACAAGGCGACTGGGAAACGTGCACTGTATTTGATAGATAGCGGTGACGACTTCGAAGACCAACCAACTAGAGCTAAGGTTAGCAAGAAAACCACATCTTCATCTCCGTACAGAAGCCGGACAAAACGACCAAGGGACGAACCTTCAAGTGAAGAAGGTAATGATACTGTTATATACAATATTAATTACAGATGGAAAAATTGGACCCTCCACTTGTGCCACTGATAAATAAATAAATTCCACGATCCACTTGCAGATGAAGAAGCAACCGAAACTGAAGAAAGGGTTGTAGAAGAAGACGACGGTGGATCGGTTAATCCTATTGTACAGGTGGAGGTTGGTGTGAAAAAGAAGAAAAAGACGAAAGTAAGGGACATCCTGGATAAGTACACCCACATTCATACCCGTACATCACCCTACACTTTTGTCGAGACACTAGATAAACTGAAGAATTCAGAGAGGAATGAGGCCCAACTGCGTACCTTACATTACATTGGGTTTGGTTCGTTGTTGGAGTTAGGGTTAAAGAAGCAACCCTTGGCCTTGGCGTCATGGGTAATCGACCATTTCGATCCACATAAGTGCAGCTTGGATTTCCCCGACGGTAGAAGCATCGAGATATCTGACAGGGATTTACATAGATGCTTTGGTATCCCCTTGGGTGAGAAGTCGGTTGTACTGCGAGGTAAGAACAAAAAGAATGAAGTGATAGAGAAGTGGAGGACTCAGTATGAGAAGAAATTAGCAACTCTTAGGCCTACACATGTTGTGACAGAGATGCTCAAGGGTGTCGATGGTGATTTGGAATTTGTCCAAAACTTCATAGTGTTGTTCGACAGTACCCTAGTTACTAGTCAACAAAGCGGGGGAGTGACACAGCGTTTAGTGAGGGTTATAGACAGCTTTGATACTATGAGGGGACTGATATTGTTGTGAGTTTGTCATATCAAGTATGATAAAGGCAAAACTGAAGTTTGGAGAAGAGAGGAAAGAGTTGTACAAAGGACCTATTCTATTTTTAGTGGTAAGTAATCTATGTTGAATGGCCAAATCTTAGCAACAAGGTCCTTTGCATTTTTCAACAACTAACGATGTATATTTTTCCCAAATACTACAGCTATTGTACATATACAGTGTTGTCCACCAAGGAACAAGACAAGTGCCAAGAACAATCCCTGTCTTCAAGGGATGGTCGGACAGTACGGTAGCAGCAAGAGAAAAGCTCGAAATGAAAAGTGGGGATTCAGAAGAGGGCGTATAGAACCACCACTGCATATCATGCCAGAAACTGGTTAGAAAAAGGCATCGAAGGAGGTATGTATTTGACCCTGTTGGAGTTAACTTTCAAATCTAAAATTGGTATTGCTATGAATAATGGTGAAACTTTTCTTAATTTTGATGAATAATTGAGCTACTGTGATGAATAATTATTTCATTTTGCAGAATATTAATAAATGATTATGTGGTTGAGATGAATAATTTTGTCATTTGGTTAATAATTGAGTGTGCTTTGATGAATATTCTTGTGAATTTGTCGAATATTGATGAATTATTGAGCTTTTGCTACGAAAATGGTGTGTTTGAGATGAATATGTCAATGACTAATTCAATGCCTTGACTACCTCGAATATTTGGGGTATTAATATTAATTATGTGTATTGAAAGAATTGAATGTGGCTTTGATGAATAACTGAGTTTAACAGGGAATGTTATTAATATTTGGTAGCTTTATATGAACTTTGGTGAAAGGATTCTTGTCATTGATGAGTAATTGAGTTTATGTGATGAAGATTTCTTTACATTTACAGATTATTGGTGAACTATTGTGCTATGAATATTGTGTATTGAATACGGTATGATTGTTTATTGCTTTGTGGTGTCTTAAATTGTATGACTTATATGAAGAATTGATTAAATCAGTTGTGCAAGTGAGTCAAGCAATGAAGGACTTGGTGGACAAACTGAACAACATACCAGATGCTCTAAGAAGTGATCCTCCTATTCAGTCCTGCTATGAGCTTGGTAAAGTGGTTCTTGGACGTGGGTACCCAGAAGAAACGGGTCTAGATTCCGTCGCTTTGACACCAGCTGCAAATATTCTCTCACAAGGAACCCAATCAGTGTGGAACGACCCCGCATTGCTGCATAACATGAAGCTGATTGATGGTGCACTGCAAGCAAGGAAAGAGCTAATCGCAGAATACAACAAATGGCCAAACTTTAATTTGGGAGTACCTGGTGTTGATATTGGATTCAATGACCCCGTAACAGAGGTGATTGGTGGGATTAGGAAGGCAGATGGATCTAGAGCCGGTGTGACAGCCAATGTGGACACCTCCAACGGATCCAAAACTGAGGTAACCAAATATAAATAAATAATAAATTTTGGACTTTGTTGTTGTGCTATCGGAAATTTGATCCATATATTAACCTATGTAGGTGAATGAAGAGACCATCAACGTCCGTGGTACAATCCACCATTAGGGACGGAGGTAATGGGTTTAACGCAACAAGATTTGGATGATTATTCAATATTATATATGGACGAAAATGAATATGTTAACGTTAACACGCTGAATATGTGTAGATTGATATGGAATGCATACCAAATCTGAGAGTGGATATTCCACCCCAACCACAGACAACACCTAAGGTACGAAAATAAATATGGTAACGTTCACACTCACATTATGTTTGTTATTCATAGTGAAATGATTGTCATGAATATTTGTGAATTATTGCCGAATATTGATGAATGATTGGGAAATGTTTATGTTTATTATCGAGGGTGATTGTTAGGATACATTGAAAAAGTGTATCCCTGGTTGCGTAGATTGCAAATGTCGGTGAAGCGAGCGCAATGGTGGCAAGGGAAAAAACTATAATACCCGTGGACAAGGTAGGTATTGGAAGAACGTAATACATTGGCTTATAGTATTCATACAATTTGTAGGTTCCATAACATATTTATGCATCATTCACAGGGAAAATATGTTTTACAAGCTGATGATGGTCTTCTAGTACCAACAAGGACTCGGCAGGAAACCCGTTGCTCGAGTAAAGAGATAAGTTCATTCGTATACCGAGTGATTGACCCAGAAGTACGGGCCAACAAGGAGCAGTCCCTACTAATTACTGTTATGAAAGAGGTAGAGACAGAGTAAGTTGACCTTTCTTCCTGAATATTGATGAATATTGAGTTACTATAATGAATATGTTTGAAATTTTGTCGAATATTGATGAATAAATGGAATTTGTCTATGAATGTTATCAAAACGATTCTGAGAACTAATCGAAGATATTGTTACAAGTATTCATTGGTTTGATGAACAATGGAGTAACTGTGATGAATATTTCTTAAATGTATACGAATATTGCCTACTATCATAATGATTGTTTAATGACAATTGTATATGTATATGTCATATTTTTTTGTTCTTAATCCTGATGTCATCTGATTCAGCAACATACTGTTTGACTACACACCCAAAGAAGAGAAGTTGGCAATTCGTTTCACATTAATGAGCAGTGATATGTTGCATCTGCTTATAGACCACATCCCACCCCGGGTGATCGATGTGTGGGCATTGCGGCTGAACCATGAGGAGTTGAAAAGAAGCAAAGACTCTCCCTTCATATACTTTGTTCCGCCCAGGGTGACGGTAACCATGATATCTATATATTCAGTCCACATGTATAAATGTATTTGATAGAATATATATTGTTAATAATGTGGTTTGTTTGGTTCTGTAGTTTGGCAATGTCAGCAATCGGGTTGACAAAACGTATGAACAGCGGTCAGCGTGGTTCTTCATGAAATTCTATGCTGCAGGTGTAAAGGGAGCGGTGAGAGTTGATGATCTAGATATGGTAAGGACTCTTTGTCCACAATAATGTATTATTTGCAAATCCGTGAGGAGATAGCTAATATTACCACAATATTGTATTCATTTGTGTACAGATGATGTTTCCCATCTATGAAAATGGGGATTATTATGTGATTGTCTTCCATTTGAAGAGAGGGATTGCAGAGATATTGGACAACTCAAAGGGGAAAAAAATAAACTATGCGGCAAACTACAAGGCAGTGTTCGATGAGCTGGTAAGTACATTCTGTATATAGTAAGTTGACCCCATTATAAGTAGAGTTAGATTTAAAAGTTCACATCATAATGGTATATATGTGTGGCACAGAAAAAATGCTCCACCAGCTATTAGTGGACGAAGAATTACTTGACACCGCACATAAGGTGGAGGAAATCGCGACTGCAATAGTTTTGAAGTTGGATTGGAAGACACCTGCGAGTGGGATTGATTCAGGCTTATACGCCATGCGTCATATGGAGACCTACAAAGGCGATGTTTCATGGAAGTGTGGATTTAAATGAGGATGTAGGAAAAACATATCATCGCTGCGAGCCAAGTATGCACATTGCATCCTGACGTCGGATTTGAATGTCGACAAGGATAATCTTTTACCGGCCTTTAAGAAGGGTGCAAGTGTTGTTAACCAGGTTGCGCGTAAGAAAGGGCAAGTATTCACTAGTTCTGAAGTGACTTGACGTTCCGACCCTCCACCTAGTTCATCTTGAATGTTAATATACTATGTTGATTTTGCACTGGTAGTCAGACATCCACTTTAGACCATTTGGTAGGATATGTCCATGGTTTAACTATTTAGAATACGATGTTTTCGTACCATGTTTCAGGATTGGTATTTTGGCCACAGTATAATTAGTTAACGTTTTAGGCATGTTTCATTTGAACAAGCATTTATCAAGTGCAAAGTATGTTACTTTGGTCTTACTCAAAATGTTACAAATAGCAACGGCAAATATGCACTGCATAACTACTTATTCTGTAATCGGTTAACACGTATTCGGTGAATCAGAACAATTATCTACTCTAACCTGAAACAAATATTCATCATTAGTGTGCTAATGAGATGAATACTGTGTAGTGTATGCATTGAAGGTGTTTTCGCATAATAATTGAGTGGAAAAAGGGTTTTTATGAATAATTGGTATCTTGATATGAATATTGATATAAAGATTGATGTTTATGATGAATAATTGTATCACTTTGATGAATATTTCTGTAATGTTGCCGAAATATTCATAGTATTTAGCTTTTTAGGTGACTATTGTTCTCTTGCGATGAAAACTGTGATGAATATTTCTATGGCTTAAATGAATTGAATATTTGTTCTCCTAATGTGAATATTTCGATGCCTTGACAGACTTAAATAATACTTCATGTTTACATGAACCAAAACAACAATGTCATGCAATTATTCAGTACTCATATATTAAATATTCAGTCATATACAATAAATATTCCTGGATACGTAACAAACATCAATTTAATATCAGTCACACCTGAGGCAACATCAGCATGATGAAAATATCCAGGTATATGCATTGGCACACCCAATGCACCAAACAAGGGAATATACCAAACCAAAACAAATAATCCAACTATGCAGCAAACACTTAAACGGATCATAGACAGTACCCTACCTACAAAGAACTAACTTATAACCTACCATCGTAGCGAGTCACTATCCTCATGATCCTGGTCGAAACTTACATCATCTGACCATTCCTCATTATCATCTTCGTCATCAGTATCGAACATTTCCTCAGCCTTCATTTTCCCTTTACAAGTCCTACTATTATGCCCCAACTTACTATAACTCCCACACTTTCTCCCTTTCGCCTTTAAGGCTTTCTCTGTCGCCTTCTCCAACGACCCCTTCAACCTATGTCCCTTGTTCTTTGCTTGAGGTGGGGGTTGAATAAGTACCTTGTTTGGAGGCTTTACCCCCACATACTTCTGAACAAACGACTCTTTGCTTGTCCCTGCTGACACGGAGTCAGCAACTTTTTTCATGTATTGTGATCTCTTCTGTTGCAAAGTCGTCATCAAATCATCGATAAGATCACTGTCCTCCTCCATGAGGCCAACCGTGGAGTATATGGTGCCCCATAGCCTGTTCACTGCCAACTTCCTAGACTCAATTGCAGCACACTGCTTGAGCACCACATCATCAACTTGAACATATGACAACTCCTTAGCTTGCTTAATCCACCTCGACTTGACCATTATGGGTGGTATTTCCTTCATACCCATATATTTGTACGTCGCAAATATATGTTTGCAAGGGATTCCGATCCTATGGAGAGTGTTGCAACTGCATGTAGAAACCTCAGTTGTTGCTTCATAGACCACATGAAAGTCCCCGACGTCTTGTTCTACAATAACATGAGTCTTGCCCGAACCCTCTTGAGTCTCGTTAGTCACATTGCATATGGTGATTGCATCAGCGATCTCTTCTTTTACCTTAGCAAAAACCCTCAAAGTATACATAGATGATGCATGCCTCTCGATAACAAGCCGAGTCTCATAAGTTGGAACTGCAGTTGCGGATTCCATGTCTAGCCTTGCTTGTGTGTGTCATTGAGTATCCATGGCATTTTCAAATTGCATCATTAACTCGGTCATGTTGAAATGTCTGCTAGAATACTCTCCGAAGAAGCTATTAGCAGACTCAGAAATGGATGTCGTGCGAATTAAACCACCCATTGACACATCCCTGAAAAACGCAGGTATCCAATTCATCCTCAATTTGTACATGAGAGCCAGACATTTGTTGTTTTCCAGTGAAAACTCTGACAACATCTCCTTCCACATCTCATAAAACTCTGCGACAGTGATCTCGTAGCTCCATACCACTTTGTTTATTTTCTTCCGAAACTCTTTGTTGAGACATACTTCTTTAGGAACCTGGGATATGTACAAAACAACAGAAATTGCTATAAGAGCTGATACTGGAGTTCATAATGCATTTTGATATGTAGTAGAGGAATCTTTGTTGAGTAAATATTATTTGAGTTACTGTGATGAACATTCCTTAAATTTTGCCGCATATTGATGAATAATTTAAAAATTATAATGAATATTGATAAGGTTGATAAGGTTGATGCATATCTCTTAAATTTGACGGAATAATACTCATGACCACAGTGAACACTTGATACACACTTAATGCATACTCATCCTCAAGGTAATGAATACATGCGATCAACGTAATGAATAATAATATCAGCTCAATGAATACTTGCACCCAACTTACTGAATAATGATCATAATGTCAAAATGAAGTCATACCATTTGCAGTGTTACAATGAAGAAATAACATAACAATTACCTCTCTCGGAAATTTCATCATTATATGCCACATGAAAAAACGATGCCGGGTATTAGGAAACACCTCCGGAATAGCCTCTCTCATGGACGGATCCCGATCTATTACAATTACGAACGGGTCCTTACCCATGGCCTTTTGAAAGTTCTCGAACAACCACTTGTACGACTGCTTATCCTCGGTTAACAAGAAACCAACCCCAAACGTTACAGCTTTACGATTGTTATCCAAGCCCGTAAAAGGCGCGAATACCATGCTAAACCTATACATATACACCACACAGATCGAAACGTTTTTATTATATTTTACAAGGGTTTTCATTTGATTACATATAACAAGACACATCTGTAAAAATAACAGCCTAAGTTCTAATGTACGGACGAATAGTTACTCCATCATGACTGAATATTTGCTACACTTTCACAGAATAATATTTACTCTAAAATATTATAAAACAATGGTAAGAAAACATACTTGTTCGTCCTGTATGTTGAGTTAAACGACACAACATCACCAAAAGCAGCAAAATTCGCCCGGGCTATAGGATAACACCAGAACAATCTTACTAGTTGGTTCTTCTCATTCACCACATGATCGAAATAGAAGGCAGAGGATGTCTGTCTCTTCAGCATAAACCTACCCAGCACCATTTGTGCATCTGCACCCGAAATGTAAGCCATCACATCGCGTTTGAAATTTTTAATATCCTGCATCTCTGGACCTCCATGTTTTGAGCCTTGTCTACACTCTTTCATAAGTCTATGAGTCATGGCTAGACCCAAATGAGCCCATGCACAGTTGATCATGAACTGTTTATGACCAACGTCAAGCTTCCGGTGCACCTTCAAAAATTTATTCGATGTGTCTTGCATAAGGGGGTGATTATGTCGCTCCTCCATTCTATCTATCTTGTACCCATCTAGCCCAATAAATTTCAAATAAATGTGCGCCTTGCACCCAACACGGTTGGTTAACCGTTTGCGCTTTTCTTTGTTTGTGTTTGTTTCCGCAAAACCATGCCTATTGCACAACATGTATCGATGAAGGACAGTACCGTCTCTTGGATGAGTATGCGCTCCACCAACACGTACATCAAACCCAACCACTGACCCATACTTCTTGTAGAACTCTATCCCTTCGTCTACCGTTTGGAACCTCTTACCAACTACTGGCTTCAACGATTCGTCACAAGTGGGAATCCAATATTTTGTTTTCCCTAGAGATTGTGATTGAACGTAACCAACCTCAGCTTCATCCGTCAACAACTGATCAAAAATGAAGTCCACAACTTCCGCTTCGACACCACCTCTATTGTCAACATCCCATTCCTTCTCCTTCTCCGTATCTGCGTCATAACAGATCAAAGGAAAAAAACTTACAACAATATTCTGCATGAATAATTGCATATTAACAACAAATACTTGCTCCCAATCATCAAATCATTCACCATCAAATAATTCAGATTGCCAATTAAACCAACAACTATAAGTCCAATAGTTTTTGCATCCCAGTACCACCATCAGCACTAACAATTTCATATTAACAACGAATACTTGGTTCCAAACATCGAATATTTCAACATCGACTAATCGATGTTCAGAATTTACCCAAAAAATATGTTCGCCAAATTATTTTTTCATCTCAGAACCGCATCAGCACGTACAATTGCATATTTACAATGAATATTTGCTTATGAACATCGAATAATTCACATGCTAATGTCGTTTACTAACCCATTACCTGAAACCATCTGCAAATTTCACCCTCTCAGCAGTTTTCTTCTTCCTCTTCTTGACCGTCGGCTTGGATGAAGACTTCACAGATTATCAAAGATTTCACATACCCATAATAATTGATCATGATATTAGAAATCTATTTTCAAAAAGGAAATTTGTGAAAATTGAAAAAAAAACCCACGATTTGCTCCAACTGATTGAGCAGTTACTGGGTTACTGTTTTGCATCCCACTCTTCCCACGCTCCATCATCCAGCAAGTGAATTGTAAATCCATGTGGGTCCCACTTTTTTTTTAAAAATAAATCCAAAAAATAATTGATTAATCACATCCATCCATCTTCCTTCAATCAACTATCATTATTTGTTAACATTTAACATGTTAAGACTTTGTAAACATTTGATCCGTCATATATATATATATAGGGGTTAGTTCCCATGTAAACACCCCTTAAAATGTAAACTATGAACAAATCCTGACCATACAATTAAAAGAAATCAAAGGCCTACATTAAATCCTGATTTTTATTTTTTAAAAAAGGAAAATTATTGGACCCCACGTAACTCACATACTCACGCGCGAGTAAATTAAGGCCCACCGGCCACCACCCCCACTCTTTTGTACTCGGTACTAATTTTTGAATTTTTTTTCAAAATATTCACTAAAAAATAATTAATTATTAAAATATTCAAACTTTAAAAATATTTACAAAAATATTCATTTTTTGCAGGTCTTGCAGAAAAACGCGGTATGAGACCGCGTTTTATTCACAAGGTAAAATACTGGAAATTGGAGAAAATATAACAAAAAAAATACAAAAGAAACGCGGTTTAACCGTGTTTCTATTGTAATTTTATTTGACAAAAAAATTATATAAATTTGTTTTACTTCTACAATAGACACGCGGGTTGAATCCGCGTGTCTAGTTTTTTTTTAAAAAAAAATGGAAATTGAAGGAGGAGGCCAAAGGCCAAAGCTAGCCTCGTCTTCCTCTTAATTCATTTCAGATGGGGCTTCATTTCAGATTTGGGAAGGAGGAGAGGTGAGGCCCGAGAGGACTAGGAGGCCGAGGGAGCTCGTCCTCATGGACTCCAACGGCACCGCGACACCTGCGACCACCGCGAGCTTGGAGTTTGTTGGGACCCCGACTACCTGCGACCACCGTGAGTTCGGAACCCGACACTTGCGACCACACCCTTCTCAGATCCAAATCCAATTTCAAAATCCTAGTCCGGAGCTCAATAGCGCATTTGCCATGGGGCTCATGCTCGTTCTTGACCGGCCACTCCCGGCCTCCGCCTTGGTACCGCCCAGATCGAAGAGTAAGGGGCTCTCGTCATCGGCGGAAGCTTCGAGGTCGGCAACCCCTCAAATCTTCCCGGGCATCTCCATCTCCTCTCTTTCCCGCTCAGCCACAATCTCCGCCTTGGGACCACCCATATCGAAGCCCATCTCAGATCGAAGAGGAAGGGTGGCCGGCTCTGATCGAAGTCCCATCTGAAACGAAGAGGAAGATGAGGCTTTTGGCCTCCTCTTTCAATTTTCATTTTTTCTAAAAAAAATTAGACACGCGGATTGTACCCGCGTGTCTATTGTAAAAAATAAGACAAATTTAAATAATTTTTTTCTAAATAAAATTATAATAGAAACGCGGACCGCGTTTTTTTTGTATTTTTTTGTTACATTTTTCTCCAATTTTCAGTATTTTACCTTGTGAATAAAATGTGGTCTCATACCGCGTTTTTCTGTAAGACCTGCAAAAAAATGAATATTTTTGTAAATATTTTCAAAGTTTGAATATTTTGTTAATTAATTATTTTTTAGTGAATATTTTAATTTTTTTCCAAATTGTACGGTACTTTTATTCCCTATTTTGTTTTCTTTTTTTTTATACGGAGTATTTGTTTTCTTTTTGTTTTCTTATTTTCCCTATTCGGTTAGATTAGAAAGATTATTCGGCTAAATTTGAGAGATTATTTGGTTAAATTATAAATATTATTCGTTTGTAAGATGATGATTGTACTAGTAATATTATTCAGTTAAATATGATATATTATTCAGTTAAATTTGAGAGACTATTCGGTTAAATTATCAATATTATTCGTATGGAAGATGACGATTTTTTTACACATTTATTAGTTTTGGGAAGGTTAAGAGATTATTCGGTTAAATTATATAGATTATTCATTTATAAAAGGACGATTGTTCACACACTTAAATTTTTCGGATATCAAGATAATTTAGTTGAAATTAAATTATTCGGTTAGATTAGAAAGATTATTCGAATTTAAAGGGTGATTATTTGATTAAATTTTAGAGATTATTTAAATAAATTAGAAATCTTAATATTATGGAGTACCAAAAAAAATTACAGATATAGTACAATATTAAAAAACCTTAATATTTTATCTTTTCTACTAAGATAATTGTGTTGAAATTACATTATTTGATGAAATTAGAAAAATTATTCGGTTAAATTTGATATATTATTAAATTAAATTTGAGAGAGTATTCAGTTAAATTGTAGAAATTATTTGTATGTACGAGGGTGATTGTTTACATATTTATTAATTTTGAAATGTTAAAATAATAATCAATAAAATTGTACATTATTCGGTGAAATAACAAAGAGTATTCATATGTACGAGAAAGTTTGAAACAATTATATATGAAAATTATGCATTATTTAATAAGTAGTTTTTGAGAAAAATATGCATTATTCGGTGAATTGAAAATCATTATTCATAGATTAAAAATACAATTTTGTTAAATTTGACCCAAAAATAATTATACATATACAGTAATAAAAAATGGCAAAATTAGGAGTATAATAATTGCAAAAAAAAAAATAAACGAAATTCATTATGTAAAAATGGCAAAATGAAACAAAAATTCTACCCACCGTATACAGTTAGTGGTGACGGGTAATACTTTCATTGTTTTCATCTCACGCGCTAGTTATTGCAGGTAGGTGTTACAAATTAAGAAGGTGGGCCCCACTTTTTATTAAAAATAAAATAAAATCCTAATTAATCTACATCATTGATTTCATTTGATTCAATGGTTCAGATGTGTTCACAGTTCATATTTTTATATTTTAAGACCTGTTTACATTTGATCCATCGTATATATATAGTTTGAGTGAGAACACCTCGATACGGTGAGAACGAAAAAAGTAATTTGATTGGTGAAAACGGATTTAATTTTTAATTAAAAAAATACCACTCACGCGCTTTCCACCTGTTCAATAAATTAGAAAGTGATGCACGCTCCACTCTGCTCCTGATGTGTCGACTTTGACGGCGAGCTTTTCTCCGACGCCGGGATCTGCCGGCTCTCCCGATCCGCCTGCAAATCGTGTGGATGGCCTGCGAATGAGGTCGATAACGGCAACGACGAAGAAGATGAGTTTGATTTGTTGTCTACCTGCATGTGGACAAATGAATCTAGCACGGCGGACATCGGCGGCGAGCTCCAGGGATCGGGATTGCTGCGGCGAGGTCTCGTCGAAGATGCGGAGGAGGAGATCGAGAGCCAACGGCCGTCCACGGTGTATGGGATGGTGGAGATGGAGGCTAATCGATATATGTCCTGCTATGGTTGTCCTGAGCCTAAAGGAGACCACGGGGTTGTTCATCTGTTTAAAAGGAGTCGCCGTTTGCTGTGTGGTGACCTTATTGGTGCCTCCACAATCAATAAGGAAATCTCCTTTTTTTGCTAAAGCCATGATTAATGGAGATGGTTTGCCCAGCCTCCAAAATTTGATTGCCCCCAGTTATAAATTTGATGACGGCCACGATTTTCCTTTTTTTATATATATATATTAATCTATATATTAATTAAAACAAATCACCTACGCCACGTGTCACTCCCTCGCGCAAAGTTATTTTTGGCAACATTTATATTGAATATATTTAGAAATAACTTCTTTTAAACATCTATATCTATATATTAATTAAAATCAAAGCACCTAAGTCACGTGTCACTCTCTCGCGCAAAGTTATTTTTGACAACATTTATATTGAATCTATATCTATATCTATATCTATATATTAATTAAAACCAAAGCACATACGCCGCGTGTCACTCCCTCGCGCAAAGTTATTTTTGGCAACATTTATATTGAATATATTTAGAAATAACTTCTTTTAAACAATGAGATTAATTCAAAACTTTTTTTAATAAACTTAATATTGACTATACAATATTATTTCATTCTATCTTGAAAACTATTTTTGTTTTTTATCATAACCTTAATTTTTGTAATTTCACCTAACCAGTCTAATCTGCACAAAATTTCACATAATAAAATTTTTAAATATTTTTTTGACCAATGAGATTTATTTATTCTAACTATTAAATGATAAATATTTTTTATTAATTAGATATCAAAATCACCTTAATTTTACAATTTCCCCCCAATCAACTAAACCTAGAAAAAAAATCCAACTATTAAAATTTGGACAAGTTTCTTTAATTAATCTATCTATATCTAACTAATAAACTACAAGCATTTTTTTATTAGGTGTTATAACTTATAAGCACCTTTATTTTAGGATTTTCACACAACCAACCTATCTATATAAAATACTAAAGCAGAGGCCGTTTCCGGCCTCTGGTACGATTCGCCTACGTGGAATTTTCTGGATTAAAACGGGATTATTTTTGCTCACGTGTCATATTCTGGATTAAATTGGTATTATTTATTTGGGCCACATCAATTAATAAGTCAATATAGTTAGGTAAAAAACTTATATTTTTAGATCAAATAATCTATCTAATATAACCTTATATCTTAATTAGATAAATTTATCTAATATTATATATTTTAATCGTATAATAAAATTGTTAATAATAATATGTTTTAGTACGTATTATATAAACAATCATATCAAACCTATACATAATAATTACATATTTCTCTTTTTATTTTAATGCGTCATAAGGATATTAACCACAAATTAAATTACCACTTATTTTAGTACGTTTTTTTATAATACAACTACATTATACCTTTGCTCAAGATATAACATTCAAATTTGAGAAAAAAAATATAAATTAATCATCATTTGGTTTATTAAGAAACCGCACAACGGGCGGGTAAAGTAAAACTAGTATAATACTAAAACAGAGGCCTAAAACGGCTTCTGGTGCGTTTTGCCTACGTGACATTTTCTGGATTAAACTGGAGTTAATATTGCATATGTGTCATATTCTTAAATAAAATGGTATTATCTTTTTGATTATTTGAACAACCTTATATATATCTAATATTTGATTCATTATTAATAACTCAATATAATTTTATCCTTAAAAAATAAATCTATTTGATTATTTTTAAATATAAATTAAATGATATCAATTTCTTTTGATTAATTACTTGCACGGCATATTAATTTTTTATATATTTGATTGAAAATTGATATAGATATATATCTATTTTGTTATGATTAGATTACGTCAAAATATATATACTGTATATCCATGTGAGAATATAAATACAACTTTTTACCTTACAAATATATTACGTCAAAATATTTCTTAGTTTAATATTATAATATATTTTTACGCCAAAAATATATATATATATATATATATATATATCCATGTGAAAACAAATGATATAATCTATCTATATACATATACTAAAACTGATGCATAGCGTCCTATGTGGCGTGTTGTGGTTGATTCTATAAAAAAAAATCATATGTGGCACGTTGTGGTTGATTCTAGGGGAAAAAATTATAAAATAATATGTTATAATAGTTTATAGAAAGTTATATAAGGCACAATATCTATCTATCTATATATATATTTTAGTTAATTGACAAAATCATAAATAAAAAATATTTCATAGTCGTACTTACCAAAAATATGAATAGATAAATATGTAATATTTGATAAGTACTATTTTATTTATATCTAGATTATTTTTTGGTGGAAAAAATTATTTATATCAAAATTAATTATTTAATAATTGTTATTTATTTATATCTATATTATTTTTTAGACCAAAATAATTTATCAAAGTATTACGTAGCCACAATCCATCCGTGGATAGATATTTTAGTAAACTAACTTAATAAATATATACTATATATTTAATAAAAACAATATTAAAATATTTTTAAAGAATAGTTCTCTATTAAATTATATGAGATTCGTTAATTGTAGATTAGAAAAAAAATTATCTTATAAATATGAATTATATATATATGTTTTGAGAGGATATAAATAAAAGATATTTAGATTTTTTTATAAACCTTCGAACTAATTTTATTATATCTATATAAATATATTAATGTATTCTCCGTACACGGGACGGGACTTTCACTAGTATTATAATATATGCTTTAAATTTTAGTTTAGGTGTACGTGTTACATTATTTATCTATATAAAATACTAAAACAGATGTCTGAAACGGTCTCTGGTGCAATTCACATATGTGACATTTTCTGGATTAAAATGGTGTTATTTTTGCATATGTGTCATATTCTAGATTAAAATGCTATTATTTTTTCGAGCCACATCAATAAATAAGTCAATATAATTAGGTAAAAAAAGTTATCATTTTAGATCAAATAATCTATCTAATTATCTTTAAGGATTTCTAGGTAAAAGTGAATGTAACATTATCCAATTATCTATCCAATTATCTTTAAAGATTTCTAACCACCTACGTTTTGACTTAGTTTTTCTCCATTAAGGTGACAATGATGTTAAATTATCTGTTAAAGTGAATGTTTTACTTAATTGTTTTGTTAAATCTAAAAAATTGAGTATAATATGAATTTGCGCTTTAAATTCCAATGACCATTTATCAAATTGTATGATTAATCTATTCAAACATGTTTACATTCTCAAAATCATAACACAACTAAAAATTATATATTTACTTTATATGGAGTAGTAATTTATATTAATTTAAATATGTTTTATATAATAAAATTTATTAAAAAATCGCACAACGGGCGAGTAATAAAACTAGTTCTACTTAAATCTTAAACTAATGTAATTTCTACACATTTTTCACAAATATTAATTTTTTTTACTTACTTTATCAAATCAATTTTTTCTATTTTATGTTAATATATAGTAATAGTTTATTTTATTTTATAGCGATAATTTAATTTTTATACTTACAAAATTTTATTTTTATTTTTTATAAAGAAAAAAAAATACGCGCCATGGCGCGGGGACTGTACTAGTTACACTTGAACTACTGTTGAGAACCTCCCAATGAAGAGAGAGAAGAGAGCAAAAAACCCTAGCTCCCCTCGTCGCCTTCAACCCGATGACTCTGATCAACGGCTCAAACCCGGCACCCCAGACTGTCGTACTCGTTCCAGAACCCCAGAGCGCCGATGCCAACCCCAAGCCCCAGATCCAAACAACCCCTCTCAGGGAAGAGCCAGCGAGACCAAAGTAGATCTAAGTTTTCAGATCCGAATAAACCCTCGTCGTTTGAAAATCCCCCAAAATCTCCACAAAAAAACCTCGGATAGTTCCTTCAGAGCACGAAGTCGAGTCAAGTTCAAAGCTCCCAAGACCACCTTCCTCCCCAGTCGGATGCCGTGTAGAAAAGTCCTTCAAAGAGGGAGAAAAAAGAAGAAGAAAAAGCATAAAACGTGGCAAGATCAGGTGAAAAGCAAATTGAGGGAGATTGAAGAAAATCGGATCCCGCTGCGCTATCTTCGGCCTGAGCGTGCCTGGTGGTGGCGACGACTTCTCTGGGGGCTCTTCCGGGCTTGGAACGGGTCGATTCTTGGGTTGTCGGCCTGCTTTGGGTCGTCTTCCGTGGCTCGGTATATGCCATCTTGTTCTGAATCTACCTTTCAAATCGAATTTACTCTTCACTTGGCGATTGGGATAAATCTGTTCATGCTCCTTGTTTATATTATTACCCATGGAAAATTGTTGTACCCTTGTGATTTTTCAATTTGCTTAAATCCCCTTTTGACTTGTCGTGACCCATATTATCTTTGGAGTAATATAATGAACTGTTGGAAAAAATTATATCCTCTTGCAATGGAAAATGATAAAAAAATCTTTGGAAAGATTAGTTCACACGCTTGAAAACAACAAAGGGATCAAAGGATTAGAAATACAGATCCTTGGTACTCTGAGACCTATGTGCAAGCAAAGGAGGAAACCCCGGAACTCTGACACTAAAACTACAACCCCGAGCCTGGACATGGAAAGGGTCGATTGCAGGTTTGGTCTTACTATCAGTTTCTTTTCTTTTTGTTTTACTGTCTGCATAAAGTTTTTAGTGAAGTGAACTTGGAAGAAATCACCAAGCAGGTACCTCACGCTTGCAAACTGATGAAATGTGAACAACTGATAACCAAAGAGAACAAAGTTTGGAACCTTACGATTAAATTTGCTTATGATCTCATCCTTATCTTTCCATTTCTCTCTAGACTTCTTGTTTTATTCCTAAGGCTCGCCTTGTTTTTGCCTTTCAGGGATAATGATGAAAAGGATCCCAAGAAGACTCTTCTCCCCCTTGAAATGGAGGACAAAGAACTCATGAATGACCCTTACCAAAAATGACCAACATTTCCAAAACGACCCCATCATCCGAAGTATCCAAACAGGAACATTTGAATCTCTACTGGCTTTGTTCCATTCTTTCATTTATTTATGAAAATCACTGCCTCTATACTTGTGACTTGTCTTTCATGTTTCAGAAGTTCGTGAACACTTCAGTTTTTCTCCCCGCCGACTTTCTCCATGCTATAGCCTGGGGATGGTGGGGATCAAAACTAGACCGGCATAGAATCCAAAGATTGATCAAGAATCTCTTTGACCCCATGATGAAATCATCATCAATTGAACCAAAACCCAGGACCAACTTCCGACACCTAATCTTGATCTGGATTGATTTGTACAAAAGATCTTTGTATAGACTATATTTGGATAAAACAGACTTTGTACATCAGACAATATCTAAGACTATATTCTCCAAGGATGTATTTTGCATTCTTTTGCTATGCTAATCATGTTGGGGGTTAGGTGCGCTTGGACAGCAGTGGTTGTCTGTGTTCTTCTCTCATATCATGTTGATTGGAAAAAAATTGTCCCTATTGAACCAAATCAAGAACTCCAAGAAATAGACAAGAAAAGAAAAGATATGACCCAAAATAAATATAAGAAAACTAAAAAAAATAAATACAAATTGAACAGTGCTATCTTTTTCCTGTATTTCATTTGTCTCAGGTGGCCTTGCTTTCCCTTTGGGATGCTTGTGTTAGCATATGACAATATACAAAATGACCCTTATAAGAACAACTTCCAAAACCCGGAAAGCTCTGCTAAATCACAAGAAGCATACGAAAATATGACCCGACGTCAATCCCAGGAAATTCAGTCAAAAGGAATCGCTGGAGGTAGCTTTTTGGGTGGTAGCCTTTGCTATTATCTCTCCTTGCCTCGTCCTGCTTCCTCGACCAAAGCTCCTCACCCCTCAATAAAAAGAACTATAGAAAATAGAAGTCAACAATCGAATGAAAATAATGTTATTCTAGATCCAAAATGAAGATTTCCTCTTGGAATTGTTGTGGTATTAATCATAGAAATAGATGGACGGACATTGAAACATTGTGTAAAATAGAAAACATACAAATATTAGCCCTTCTGGAAACTAAAGCGAACACCCAACCTCCTGACGCTCTTTGGAAATCGGCTGGTTTTGATTCGATGTGTTTCAGTCCGGCCTCCGGTAGAGCTGGGGGTGTCTGTGTGCTTTGGAAAACTTACTGTCTACGAGACTTTATAGTATATGTATGACCAAAGAAGAAAGATTTATTACTCTTAAAGTTGAAAATTCCGGGAATAGAAGAACTTTTGCACTCTGTTTTGTTTATGCTCCTCCTCACGAATCCTCTAAGGCGTCCTTTTGGCACCTGTTAACAACACATATCCAGAATGTGACAATTCCTATTATTTTGATGGGTGATCTAAATGAAATACAAAGCACATGGGAAAAATGCGGTGGGAATGAACCACATCCCTCCCGATTTAAACAACTATTATTTTTTAAAGACCAATGCAACCTAATAGATATCCCAACACTTGGCAATAAATTCACATGGAGGAAAAACAAATCTGATGTGAATAATATCTATGAGAAGCTTGACATAATCCTAGTCCAAGATCAAATAATCCAGTGGTATCCAAGTATCACAACACGAAACCATGCTTTTTCGACATCAGACCACTGCCCAATTTTTGTACAAATTGAAACTGATAATAGGAGAAAGGCGAGGCCTTTCAAATTTGAGAAAATGTGGCTCAGAAGGAAAGACTATAAGAACCTAGTGATCCAAGCATGGAGAACACAGTATCAAGGATCTCATATGTTCAATGTCATGAAAAAGACTCAACTCCTTAAAAATCTGACAAAAGAGTGGAACAAAAAAACTTTTGGCAACATCTTTTCACAGCTTCGTGATACAGAAGAAAGGTTGCTAGAACTACAAACGAATAATAGCCAAGGCCAGCATTGAGAGAGCAATAGAATCCAAATGCAACTGATAAAGTAAAAGGACCGACTTCTGCTATTTCATAAGCAGTTATGGAGCCAACGAGCAAAGACGAAACATCTAAGACTTTCTGATTCGAACACGGGGTATCATCATATAGTAGCAACGGGTAGGCGGAACAGAAAGATCATAAGGGAAATCAAAACGCAAGAGGGCACAGAAATAGTCAGGGATGAAAACATTAGAAGAGAAATTAAAGATGATTTTGAAAAAAGATTCAGGAAAGAAAGTATAAATGACAGACTACTTCAAGACTACCTAACATTAATAGACAAAGAGATCATTTTGGATGACAACAAACAACTAACCAAGCCGGTGTCTAATTACGAAATAAAATTTGCCTTCTTTTCTATTGGTAAAGACAAATCGTCGAGACCGGATGGTATGACAGCTAAGTTCTATAGGAAATACTGGTACATTGTTGGACCATCGATAATCAAGGTTGTTAAAGTTTTTTTCACTTCAGGTAAGATGTTGCGCCAAGTAAACTAGACGTTTATCTCTTTGATCCCGAAATGTGAAAACCCTTCCACAACGAACAATTATAGACCAATCAGCCTGTGCTTAACCATATATAAAGCTATCACAAAAATCCTTGTGGAAAGAATGAAAAAAGTCCTCTGGAAAATTATCCACCCACTTCAAGGAGCGTTCGTGGCAGATCGCGCTATTCAGGACAATGCTCTCATTGCCCATGGGATTTTTCACTCTTTCCGAACAAGAAAAGGAAAACATGGATGGATTGCGATAAAGCTTGACATGGAAAAGGCTTTATGACATAGTGGACTGGCATTTCCTTCTTGCAGTCCTGGAGAGATTCGGTTTCTCTTCCAGGTTTGTGGGGTGGATTCGCGAATGCATCCAAACAGTGTCCTTCTCAGTTTTAGTAAATGATGAACCCACTGAGACCTTCTGCCCCCAAAGAGGGATCCGACAAGGTGACCCCATCTCCCCCTACCTGTTCATCTTAGGTGCGGAAATTCTTGCAAGAAAACTACAACAACAATGTAATGAATCGACTAACTCGATTGGATTCAAATTGACCCCGAATGGATCTCGAATTCCGTTTCTCTCTTTTGCAGACGATATCATAATCTTCGCTAAATTATCTCAAGAATCATGTGCTAACGTAAAAAAGATAATCGATGAATATTGTCAATTCTTTGGACAAAAGGTTAATTTCAACAAATCTGCGTTCCAAGTAACAAAGGGAGTGTCGACGACTCAAAAAGCTCAAATCCAGAGCACTCTCCTTATTATGAACCAAGTTGCTTTGGATAAGTACCTAGGATGCCCTATTATCAACGGTAGGGTTAACAAAGAAACATTTGAAGATGTCATTGGAAAAACGAAAATGCAGCTGACAAAGTGGAAAGCGAACACCCTCTCCCAACATGGAAGGGTTGTCCTCATAAAATCGAACCTCCTGGCCAAGTCCAATTACGTGATGCAGAACTTCATGCTCCCGTCAAGTGTGCATAACGAGTTAGATAGAATAAATATATGCTTTTTCTGGAACAAGGACCAGAACTACAAACCATTACTAAGTTGGGACAAAATATGTAAATAAAAAAGACAAGGTGGACACTGACACTGAGAGATGAAAGCTAGGGTAGCATTTACCCTCCTGAATCTGGGCTTTTTGATGGGACTCACCAAAACAAGAGATATGAACAAAGCCTTACAAATGAAACTTTTATGGAAGATTCTTGCGGAACCCCAAAACCAATGGGTTAGAATAGTTCACGAAAAATACTTAAAACAAGGCCAAATTTGGGAGTATAAGAAAAAGAAAAATTTATCATGGCAATGGACAAAGCTAGTAGAACTAAAGGAGGAATTTTGCTCTGGACTCATCTAGCAAATTGGAAATGGGAAGACAGTGAAATTTTGGAAGGACAAATGGCTAAAAGATGATAGAAAGATTGAGGAATAAAAACTAAGCCCCCAAATTGATGATCAAGAACGCGTTGAAAGCTATATACTACCGAATAAGACATGGAACAAGCAAAATCTTCGAGAAGTCCTACCTACAGACCTTGTTGAAATAATCTCAAGCACCCCCCTCCCTTCACAGGAGTTTGAAGACAGGCTCTATTGGAAATCAAGCTCTGATGGATGGTTTTCTACTTCAAGTGCTCTGAACCTGATCACAAGAGCTGATGAAAATGACATAGAAATGTTCCCTGCAATCTAGAAGACTGGTTGCCCGCCTAAGGTTAGAAATTTCTTATGGAAACTTGGTTTGGATGGTCTGCCCACCAAAGATAGACTCCGAAACAAAGGGATCCATATGCCCTTGGAGTGCGTCTTTTGTAATTCTAGGGTTGAAGATACCATCCATCTCTTCTTGGAATGCCCAACGACACTAAAATCTATTAGATCTCTGGACAGAAGTATCGAACGACAAATAGTAAACTCTGAAAAAAGTAATCACAATATAAAGATTATAACCAATGAAATACTCAATCAGTTGAGTGCTCACCAAAAAGCCACTCTAGCTTTCGCCTAGTGGTGCATTTGGACAAAAAGAAACAAGATCATTTTTGATAACCAGACCATACGAACGACAGATGAAATGGTAGCCACTATCAAGTACCACATAAAAAATTGGGAAAAAACTAAGCTCGAAGACACTGACGAAGAATCCGACCAAACCATGAAAATCAAACCCACAAACATCCCACGCAAAAGGAATGTGATCAGATGGCGAACCCCTGAGGTTGGTGTGTTCAAACTCAACTTTGATGGTGCTAAATCCTTGTCTGGATCTGCCTCTACATGGTTCATCATTCGAGATTGCGAAGGTAGGATTACCGCATCTAGTGCTAACAAGTGTGAGCGTATGTCTGCTCTTCAAGCCGAGGCCGTTGGTTTACAGCTCGGGCTGCTGGAGGCGCGGAGACTGGGCATCCACAGAGTTGTGGTGGAGGGGGATTGCCTCGCACCGGTGAACGCGATCAATGGTATCTGGGCGGTTCCTTGGGAAGTTGAAGTTCTGGTTTCCGACGCTCTTCTGATGCTTAGGTCGTTCGAGAGGGCTTCTGTGTCCCATATCTTCAGGGAGGCAAACAGAGCTGCAGATCGACTTTCCCACTTGGCTTTGGAGTCTGACACGGTGTCTTGGAGATCCGACTTAGAGTTTCAAACTCTCGTCCGTAAGAACGCTCTTGGGTGGTGGTACAACCGCGGTTGACCCCCTCCAAACTCTCGCCTGTATCAAAAAAAATATATATGATTTATAATATTGAACCATATAGTATAAATGGTTTGAATCATTTAGTATAAATGGTTTGAACCACTATGAGTAAATAGTTTGGAACCTCCTCCGAGTCTCTCAAGAAAGAAAAGAACTTAGATTGGTTCAGCAATTATATTAGTAAGTGGTTCGGTAGAAAAGAACTTAGATTGGTTCAGCAGTTATATTATTAAGTGGTTCAGTATACCCTTATTAAGTGGTTCGGCGGTTATATTAGTAGGTGGTTCATAAATTTTACAATAACGGGTTCAGCACATATATAGAGAGTGGTTCAGTGACTAAATATAGAGAGTGGTTCAGCACATATATAGAGAGTGGTTCAGTGACTAAATATATATTGGTTCATTATTAAAATAAAAGTGGTTCGTTAATTTTATAGTAAATGGCTCAGCACATATATATAGTGTGGTTCAGTAACTAAATATATAACGATTCATCAATTTTATACTAATTGGTTCATCACATATAAATAGAGAGTGGTTCAATGACTAAAAAATGTAATTATAAAAAATAGAGAGTGCTTCAATGACTAAATAGAGAGTGGTTTAGTGACTAAATAGAAAGTGTTTCAGTGACTAAAAATTTTAATTATAAAAAATAGAGAGTGGTTCAGTAACTAAAAAATTTAATTATAAAAAATAGAGAGTGATTCAGTGACTAAATAGAGAGTGATTCAGTGAATAAATAGATAGTGGTTCAGTGACTAAATAGAGAGTAGTTCAGTGACTAAATAGAGAGTGGTTCAATAGTAAATGGTTCACTTCTTGTTAATTTTTTTCCACAAAACATATACAAAGCCGGTGCCTATATGTAGATAAAATTAAATTACACTCAAAAATATTTTTTTAACAAGTGAAAATGCCAAAAAAATATCATTTTTAAAAGTAGTGGCCACCGTTTTAAATTGATTTTTTTAGTAAATGAATCTTTAATTCTAAGGGCGTGTTCGGTGGGGGGGGGGATTATGGGGATTAAAGGAGATTAAGGAAGAAAATAATCTACCATCTGGTGCGTTCGGCGAGAAGCTTTTGAGGGATTCTTCCATGGACATTGTGGGGATTAATGGAGATGCGTTTACAATCTCCAACCCGGAAGATTGTGGGGATTGTGATGGGATTTTCGGAATCACACTCCCATATTGCCCCTGCCCTACTATCTCCAACCCAAATTGCTTCATTCAACATAAGAGGGCGCCGCCAAGGAAGGAGAAGAGAGCAAGGAGACTCCCCGTCGCCGATAACCAGGTATGCTCCTCCATCGACGTCTCTTGTCAATTAGCTACCGAAGGGGGTGGGGGTTATGAAGCCGGCGGTGGCGAGGGACACCACGGAGCGGCGGATCTGGTAACAGGCGCTCCATCTCCGTCTTGCAGCCCCCGATTTCCGGCCAACACGAGGTGTGTCCGCCGCCCTTGTGGCCGGCGACGGGTGGTTGAATCCCACATTCCGTCGTTAAGGTCCATCTGTACCATTTCAGAGACCAATCCCCCTTCAATCACCCATTGAAGGGCTTCGGATGCGAGACGGTCGAAGGCCCGGTTGCTCTTGGTGGCTAATTGCATTTGCTGCATTCAAAAGCATATCCACTCCACCAGATCTGTCAACCTTTTCGACTACTTTTGTGGATTTTTTTCCAGAACAATTGCGCACTCTTTTCCTTTCTTCTACTTTCTTTTGCTAATTCTCTTACAGAACAATAATGTAAGGTTGTGAATAAGTAATAAAGCTCCTCCATGATCGATATCAAAGAGTAAACTCCCTCCCGGGTCGAACACCGGTAACTCAATACACTCTCCTACTCCCGGAGAGATTCCTAGAGGCCCAATAACTCCAAGTGGATGCTGATTTCCAGAGGACGTGTCCAAGGATAAAACATACTCGTCCTTAGCTCGCTGAGCCTTGGAATCCTTTGTTGAACCTTGCATCTTTAATCCATCAACAATGCCTTTATTGATTTTAGAAATTAGGAGAATGTTGTCCACTGCTCCTCCGGGATCAAAACTCAAAGTTGCTTGTTCCTTATTTATGCTCACTGCACTCTCAGCACACCATAATCCCCATTTCGCTTGTGTTAAGAAATATGTATGCAATGGAGGTTTTGTGTGGGAAACAAAGCTGAAGCCGTATGTGTAGAAGGTTGATTTGGTGTTGTTTGTGTATCCTGCAGGTTGAACCATGTCCTCAACAGGTAGCTGGCCCAGTGGATGCCCCGAGAAGTACCCCTGGATCGGGGGTGATGAGCGGATTCCACCCTAGTGGGAGCAGGTATGTCCCTAAACCTCTACAAAGAAGTGAGAGAGTTTGGGTGGGTGTGGATGACGGGTGAGGTGTGAGTGAGTAATGTTTGCAAGTAGGATTCACAGACAATGAAAACAATGACAACACTACGGAGGAGTACAGAAACACAGTAAAAGCTAATCTGAGAAGAAAATATTAACAATGGTTGCAGCTGCAAGTTGCATGAAACAATGTACCTGAGAAGAAAACATTAACAGATTAGGAGAGATGAGAGACAGCAAAAGCTAATCTGCTTCTTATCCACTTAGCACAATCAATGTCACTACAAGTAAAGAAACAATGTACCTTAGAAGAAAGTCAGTATGTGCTTTTCCAAATTTGGGTTTTTCGTCAACAACATCAATGCTTCCTTGCTGTTTGCATTCAAGAAGTGCTTGGAAAATACATCCTCCAGTTTAACCAACAGAGTGCTCACCTGTAGCCACAGAAAGTGATCGAATTCCTGGGTAAAAAATATTAGATTTCTGAAGCAGTAAAGATGTGTATGGTAATTTAATGAAAAAGCAATTTCTGGTCATCAATTATCAACACCCTGAACATGTAACTTCAGCATAGCGTAAGAGTACCTCATCTGAGTCCCCAATGTAGGATTTATCCACTTCTTTCATATAAGAAGTAGAAGCAAACCTTGTTGTAACCTGCATTCATGCATGAAGAAGACTCTTTCCTCATTGATTTCATACAAGATAAAGAAGTAAAAAATACACATGCACATGGTACATCATGGAAAACAAACAATTGATGGACAAATCCAGCATATCAGAGTCTAAGAACAAGTACTCATGATCTTGGAAAATGCAAAGAGAAGCATAAATCTGTTTGATAGCATGCATTTAGGTAGGCATAATAGGTTGCATTTAGCTTAGTTAAGATGCATTTCCTGCATGATTTAATTACGATTTGCATATTAGTTCTCTATGTTAGTGGAGTCGGAATCTACACACTTTTATTGATTATTTCAGGTAATCGTGGATCCGATGATGAGACAGGAGTTGTTAACGCATTAGATGAGAATGTCTAGTTGATCGGAGAAGCTTACATGAAGATCTCAAGAGGTCCTGAGAAGAAGAAGTGGACCTAAACGAAGAACAAGTCTGCAGAAGTTGTCGTCAGACATGCTGAACTTGTTTTGCACTTTCTGGAGGACTCGGTTGTCCGATTGACTATTATGACCATGCGTTGGAAAGCTCTTTCAGAGAACTACAACTTTCCTGTTGACAAGAAGAGCAAATTCGGGATATATTTTCCGTGAAAAGCCCCTGGCTGCGGCCGCAGCATGTATGCCGCGGGCGCCGCCAATCAATTTGCAGCGGGGTACGAAGAAACAGTGTGCTGCGGCCACAGCATATATGCTGCGCCCGCAGCAGTGGTCGTCAGCGATACGCGTCGTTTTGATTAAAAACCCTAGATATTCTTATTTTGTTTGATGGCCGACTTGGGTGTTTTAAAAGGCCGACTTTTAGTTATTTTTACAGCACTACTTCTATTCTATTCTTTCATGAGACACTTTAGAGATTTTGAGCAATGTTTTCCATGAGGAACTAAACTCATCTATTCTGCCTGCAATTTGAAGCTTTATTTGGATTGATTGTGAGTTTCTAATTCTCGCTCCTTGTTTCCTATATTTGAATGTTTCAACTTCTTTGTGCTTGATTGATTATTGATTTGTTCTATCTTGTCTGGCCAACTTGTTAGATCAATTCAATCGCTAAGGTTTTGTAGATTCCTGGTTGTGAACCTTAACCTAAGTGGCAAACTTATTCCTTTAGGGCTGGTTGAACTAATTGAATGAGTAGGAAGTTGAATGTGTTGTTAAATCCTTTTTTAGGGACTGCAAATACCTTGGCTAATCTCTGAACTTAAAGCTATCAATTGGGTTAAATCCTTCTTTAGGGACTGTTCGATTGATAAGGGTTGCTAGGACTGGTTGGACGAGTAACTATATTAGGTCGGGACAAGGGCATTCATAGGAAACGTAATAGGACGAGAAAAAGTTACAAGGATCGCTTCAATCCAATAAAGTGGAAAATTGTAGGTAGAATTGCTTCTCCTAAATTGTCTAAAACAAATTCCTTTACTTTGCTTTCTTTACTTCGCTTTGATAAAAGGCGAAACTTTCACATAAAAAAACCCCCAAACTGGTTACTTTGATTGACACCTGAATTACACTTGAGTTATAATTTTCCCTGTGGATCGACCTCTTGCTTATTGCTATACTTGCTATAGGTTTGAGTTTTCCTTGGTGGAATCAACGACAGGTTTTCCCTCCGTCAAATTTGGCGCCGTTGCCGGGGAGATTTTTATTGATTCTTGTGTGTTTTTGTGCTGATTTTTGGTGTGGACCATCTTATATGGTCCATACCCGTGCTACTAACATATGTTGAAGGTGAGGTTATTGCAGTTACACGGAGAGAGTTTTCATCAATACTTCATCAGACTGCAGGAGTACATTAACGATGTTTATTCATGGGGATATCAAGCTAGTTTAAGGGAAGTGCTTCTATGCATCTTTGATGGCATGACTTCTGAGACACGGAGTCTTGCCGAGCGCATGAGTGATGGAGGTTTATTAGATATGGGACTATTGGAGATGTAGGAATTTTTCTGCAACATGGATTATCAATGTGCGCAGAATGAGTCACTTCCTCTAGTATCTCAAATCGTTGAGACCTCTGTTGTACCTCTTGAGGTCATTGTTGAAGATCAAACTAAGAAGATAGAGGAAGAAGACACTTCATCTGACGAGATCATCCCTAGCTCGCCCATTGATGAATCAGGTCCAGCGCCTATTGTTGAGGCTACAGAGCAAGTAAAAGATGTCTCCTGCACTATAGTGAATATTGGTAGATGCGTTGATCCATTTGACTGCTACTCTGATAAGACACCAATAGAACTGAATTGGTGGTATTATATACCCTCTGTGGGTAGTCGAGCCCAGGAATACAATAAGTCAAAACGGTTCTTAAATTCATTATTATTTAGTTTTAATTTATTTGTATGTAGTACATGCTTGTTTGGTAGTTGTGCGCAAGAGTTCGACAGGTTACTGAGGGCTTTGACTATGTCTGATTAGTGTCTTGAGCTTCAACAGTACGTCGAGCCAAAGACTTGAAACAAAGGCGCTTCTCGGGAGGCAACCCGAGGTAAGTTTTTCTTTCTTTTTCCTTTTTCTTTTCCTTCACCCTGATTATATTTGATTTACTTTTCTTGTCTTTATTGTTTCATTGAGGACAATGAAAACTTTAAGTGTGGGGGAGAGGAATTCTGTATATATAGATGCATATAGGAGATCATATTTAATTTTCTGCATCATGTTTAAGTTTCTGTAATTTCTGTTTAGTTTAGTTAATTTTTAATTTTAAATTTTCGTATTTAAAAAAAAAATCAAAAAATCCAAAAATAAGCATGCATTGCATACATATGTGTTATTCAAATACCCATCTAGCTTAGTTTGTCCTCTAATTTAAATTTCAAGCATGATCATATAAATCCCATGGAGTTCTGGATGTTTTGATTTTGTCTTTATTTGATTTTTTGTGGAACATGAGCTAGCAAATATAATTGAGCATGTATGATTGAGCTAAAGTATGATTGAATCCTAAAAACATGACCATGTGAGAATGTTTGGCCTTATTTGAATTCTTTTGCTCAATTGTGTGAATTACTCTCCTTGTGTTGCTACCTCTTGGCATTGACTGCAGTATCTATTTTTAAAGACCGACTCACATGTTTGTTTCTTGCGGAGTTTATGTTTATATTTTGAGTCTTTTGTTTGAATTTGTGTATATTTAGTGAATAAGGTGGCAATGGTTGATGCACTTAGTAACCGGATCTATGCATGACACCCATGGGTATGATTCGCGCAAAAAGGTGTTGAAAACTATCCACTAGGAAAGAAAGCTTGATCATTGAGTAACCAGGTTCATTCATGACACCCATGTTTGCAACTTGCGTCAAAAGATGTTCAAGTAGACTTCATATTAGTAGGTTGATGTGTTGATAGACCGGGGCCATTCATGACACCCATGTTTGCGCTTCGCGTAAGGAAAGCACCAAGACAAGAAAAAGAAAAAGAAAAAAAAATAAAAAAGAAAACAAAAGAAAAAAAAAGTGTCGCATTTTATCTTCTTTATTGTGTTCCGCAAGTAATGACATTTCGGTAGAGAATTGGTGATATGGTGGTCAATGTCTATGAGCTTAGTGCATGATTGGTTTGAGTTGAGAGTTGTATCTTAAAGCCTAAACACATGAGTGAAACACATATTTCTGGTGAGGTTGGATAATGTCTACTTCTAAGCTTTGATCACTGAAATACATGCTATGACGTTTGTTTGCTTGGTTTATGTTTTCACCTGCTATGATGTTGCTTTTTGATGAGGTTGAAACTCGAAGGGATTTCCTGTGGGATGCGTTGATTCATGTTCATTCTATCATTGCTTGAGGACAAGCAAAGGTTAAGTGTGGGGGAGTTTGATAGCATGCATTTAGGTAGGCATAATAGGTTGCATTTAGCTTAGTTAAGATGCATTTCCTGCATGATTTAATTACGATTTGCATATTAGTTCTCTATGTTAGTGGAGTCGGAATCTACACACTTTTATTGATTATTTCAGGTAATCGTGGATCCGATGATGAGACAGGAGTTGTTAACGCATTAGATGAGAATGTCTAGTTGATCGGAGAAGCTTACATGAAGATCTCAAGAGGTCCTGAGAAGAAGAAGCGGACCTAAACGAAGAACAAGTCTGCAGAAGTTGTCGTCAGACATGCTGAACTTGTTTTGCACTTTCTGGAGGACTCGGTTGTCCGATTGACTATTATGACCATGCGTTGGAAAGCTCTTTCAGAGAACTACAACTTTCCTGTCTACAAGAAGAGCAAATTCGGGATATATTTTCCGTGAAAAGCCCCTGGCTGCGGCCGCAGCATGTATGCCGCGGGCGCCGCCAATCAATTTGCAGCGGGGTACGAAGAAACAGTGTGCTGCGGCCGCAGCATATATGCTGCGCCCGCAGCAGTGGTCGTCAGCGATACGCGTTGTTTTGATTAAAAACCCTAGATATTCTTATTTTGTTTGATGGCCGACTTGGGTGTTTTAAAAGGCCGACTTTAGTTATTTTTACAGCACTACTTCTATTCTATTCTTTCATGAGACACTTTAGAGATTTTGAGCAATGTTTTCCATGAGGAACTAAACTCATCTATTCTGCCTGCAATTTGAAGCTTTATTTGGATTGATTGTGAGTTTCTAATTCTCGCTCCTTGTTTCCTATATTTGAATGTTTCAACTTCTTTGTCCTTGATTGATTATTGATTTGTTCTATCTTGTCTTGCCAACTTGTTAGATCAATTCAATCGCTAAGGTTTTGTAGATTCCTGGTTGTGAACCTTAACCTAAGTGGCAAACTTATTCCTTTAGGGCTGGTTGAACTAATTGAATGAGTAGGAAGTTGAATGTGTTGTTAAATCCTTTTTTAGGGACTGCAAATACCTTGGCTAATCTCTGAACTTAAAGCTATCAATTGGGTTAAATCCTTCTTTAGGGACTGTTGCTAGGACTGGTTGGACGAGTAACTATATTAGGTCGGGACAAGGGCATTCATAGGAAACGTAATAGGACGAGAAAAAGTTACAAGGATCGCTTCAATCCAATAAAGTGGAAAATTGTAGGTAGAATTGCTTCTCCTAAATTGTCTAAAACAAATTCCTTTACTTTGCTTTCTTTACTTCGCTTTGATAAAAGGCGAAACTTTCACATAAAAAAACCCCCAAACTGGTTACTTTGATTGACACCTGAATTACACTTGAGTTATAATTTTCCCTGTGGATCGACCTCTTGCTTATTGCTATACTTGCTATAGGTTTGAGTTTTCTTTGGCGGAATCAACGACAGGTTTTCCCTCCGTCACTGTTGATCATTATGAAACAATAAGAATGAGTACTCATAAGTTATGGTGAAACCATCAAAATATAAACAGGCACCTATGGATAGACAGTTGACATATCACCTAGCTTGCTATTTACCACTGAGAGGATGACATTTGTGCAAGAAATTGTGATGGTGAGATATGGTGAAAGCATCAGTTCCATTCTTGTGATGGTGAGATATCTGACATCAAATCCATTACTGTTTTTTATTTGGTAAATGATGACATTTGTGCAAGAAAACCTTTTCATTCAGCATTCATAACAGAGGCTTCATTGTTGCTTGTTTATGTACCTGTGTCAGTCGTATATACTGTGTGTGAAGTTGTTCTCATGGGCTAACGCCTTCCTTCCAGGAGATGCAAGACGAAGCGGAGGCGAGCTACGCTCAGAGGCGCTCTAACCAAGAGAACCGGCCACCCCTTGAGGAGATCCCTCAAGTCGTTCCTCTTCCTCAGGAGGATCCCAGGATCCAGCAGCTTGAGGAGATCGCCATGGACCTCACCGCACGGCTGTTTGCAGCCGAGTCTGACGGCCAGAGAAAGGGCGAGGAGATCGACCGGCTTAACGCGCTGAACGACGAGCTGGCAGATCGTCTGGCTAGCCTCTCTGCACACTCATGCTCCCTCTGGGATGACCTGCTGGCATCTAGGGCTCGGGAGGACGCAACCAGGTGGATGTTCCTCGCAATGACAGCCGTCGCGATAGCTGCGATTGTCAACAGATAGGCTGCGTGGACCTTGTCCCAAGCTTTTTGTGTATATGTAGACCTCGACTATGTAGACCCCGAGACTCTAACTAGCGATTGTAACCATGGCAGCTTCTACACGGCGTTGTGTATGCCGTCCTGACCCCCCCAACCTGGTTTTGTTTTTGGGTGATCTAATGGCGGGTGTTGTGGGTTTGGGTGAACTAAATTCCTCGTCGCTCTAGCGACTTTTGGGACGTGTAGCAGGCCGGCAACATATTAGGGCCTCATTTTGGAACGTTTTATGTAACATACTATCTTATTCCGTTATGAACTCCGTGCATAATGCAACGTTAATTGACTGAGTCCCGAACAACCTCCCGAAAGCTCTCTTCCCTGGTCAACTTTGTGAATACAAGTACTACAATAATGTTTTTCATAGCCAAAACCTTAGGATACCGTAAGCAATATGGGGACTCATACTTGTTTAGTGGAGTAATAACACCATCGACCCAATGCATCTCCATGAGCGTGGCATCCTTCATACAAAAGGGTGGCGTCGCCGATATTAATGCGCCTTACTACAAAAGGGTTTGCACATATCCCCGCAGGCTTTGGCGTGTTGCACAATCCCCACTACCGACGGCGACGCCGGTCGACCCAAATTTGTCTGGTAATCTGGTCCCGAAGCGATTGCATTCCCACAGGGACATTATCTTCCTCGTCACTCGATGCGTGCAGGAGCTCGTCCTCGCTGTCATCGACACCGTCGACACCACCATCCTCCACGGTTTCGGCTCCGGGCTCAACATATCGGTCATCCACTATGTCGTCGAAAGGCTTGCCGTCCTCACCTGCCCGTCGAATGAAGTTGTGCAATGCCTTGCAAGCGATTATTATGTCCACCTGTTTGTTTACCGGGTACTTGTGCATTGGTTTCGTGATCTTCCACATACCCTTGAAGATACCGAATGTCCGTTCGACAGCCCCACGCAACGAAGAGTGTCTTTGGTTGAACGCTTCCTTCTCGTTGTCGGCCGGTTCTTCAACAAATGAGGCCCTGTGGTACTTGGTCTTCGAGTAAGGGATCATGTATCCCGGTCGCTCTGGATAGCCTTTGTCGCACAAGTAATAACGGCCTGGAGGAGGGTGGGGGAAATGCATGCCCGGGGTGCTAAGGGCGTGGTCGAGCACACGGGCGTCGTGGGCGCTTCCCTCCCAACCCGCCGACACGAATGTGAAATTCAAGTCGAAGTCACATACAGCTAGCACATTGAAGGTTGTTATGCCCTTGCGTCCCCGGTAAGATAGTTGCTCCTCGCGTGGAATGCACGCTTCGATGTGTGTCCCATCGAGAGCTCCAATGCAACCCTGCATGGAAGGGCTAGTCGCTGTCAAGAATTCTAAGCGTCTGCAACCGACCATGGCCAATAATTTAGTAACCTGAAAGTATCTGCTGTATCGACTGTCCTCAGATATCTGCTTCGGCACCTTTGAGAAGTGTGGATCGACGGGCTTGATGACGTCGCGAGCCAGTCCGTTCCACCCGTTGTTTCGGCCCACTAGTGCTTCGAGCACATCGCTTATGGCGTCGCTTATTGTCGAAGTTGATCGTTGGAACCGCTCGCAGGAGTCCCGCAATGATGCCCCCCATGCCATGGTGTTGACAAATATCCTAACCTTCTCCATGACGGTCATGTTGTTTGATCCGCGCAGTCTGTATCGCTCTTCAAGAGTCGAGCATAGCGAGGTGAAGACGTGCTTCCGCATGCGAAACACTTAGACACAACGGAGGTCTGTCTGGTGGGCGAGTATGTCTCGAATCCAATGCTCGCCCGTGTACTCTGATGTGTAGCAAGGCACTTTGTGGACGTACTTAAAGTAGTGTGCTGATTTCCTCACTACTTGCAGAATAAGAAACAACTGCGCAAGAGCTGCGCGCTTGTGCCTCCGCTTCGGACGACGTCTGCCTGATACAGAATCCATCTGCCGCAACTGCGTAGGAGCACATACACTTTTTAGGTAGTAGGAAATGGGATGTCGAGGGCAACGATATAATATCACAATGATGCACGGCATAAAAGTACATGAAATGGCAGGCACAAGTGAGCAAAGGAGAATAAGCACATATGCACACTCAGTCAACTACAGACACACAGAATCTGTACCATAGTAAGCGCGCAATGATTACAACTCAGACTGAAACAAACATGAAATCCAGTTTGTTGTTTAATGCATCATCCTAACAAGTCTAACAATGCAACACATGGAAATGTGAAACGACTCCCTCCTGCTGGTGAACAGTCACTCCTCTAGCCCCGCTAGACGTCCCCCCGCTCTTTCGGTACTGGTACTTAAGCCACGCCAGCCTCACCGCGTCGCTCCGCGTCATCGCAAGGAACATCCTCGCATGCTCGGGGGCGATTAATAATTCAATTGCAAACATGAGCAACAGGCTCTCATCCTCGATCAATCCTTCCGCGACAAGATGGTCGAGGACCTTCATAACCTCAACCTCCCGGTTAGCTTCGGTACGCGACGCCTCATCGTCCGCTCGTATGTAGTTCAATATCTGCGCACTCGTTTCCTCAACAAACTCCATCTGCCTATCGAACATAACCGATCCGGACGACCTTCTCGCACTACGTTTCTTACCCGAAGGAGTTGCGGTCGAGGTCGGCGGACGTTTCCCAGACCTAGTGGGGAAGGTACTACATCCGGGGGTGACAGTGGGAGCTGGCTGAATAGGCGGGATAGGATCGGATTGGCTTGCACCTCTGACGAGGTCCGGGAAGCGACGAAGGTCGAACTCGTCGATGTTGTCCCCATCCTCCCCGAGGTCAACCTCTGCAGCAGTGGGTTGGGGTCGGTGGCAGTAGCGTACATCATCCGGCGTAATGGACATAGGCACAGGGCTTTGCACGGGGTCCATCGAAGGTGATACGCAGTGCTGACCAGTGGCTACAGTGCCTCCGTAAATCTGGTCCCATGCCTCTTCGAGGTCAGGAGGTACGCACTTGTTCTTGAGCTTCCGAAACTCTTCCTTCTCCTACAAACGCAAGTGCCACATACGGTAAGAGTCGCCGCATACAGGATTCCCAAATGAAGTCATTCATACTCTTACCAGAATATGTTAAAAACAGTGGAAAACCGCGTACCTGACATTTACGCTCCCACCACTCTTCGGTGGCGTCGATGCAACCTCGTTCATAGTCCCATCCTAAACCGGTCTCTCCGTGCTTCAAATCTTTCCAAGCCTTCCACTTCTCCTTCATGGTGGCGTATTTGTTCTTAAGCGTATTGCCCCCACACTTCTGCCCTGTCAGTTCCTCGAATTGGGTTGTTAACACCACCCAACTGAACCCTTGATCGCGCCCGTACTTTCGCTGATACCCAATCAGAAGGTCCAAGAACTGTTTCAAAATAGTCGGCGTCCATAAGAACTTCAGTTCCTTACCGGCCTGGCTTTTCTTTCCCTTCTCAGGGACGGGGGGCTTGCCACTGGAGGCCATGGATGCAAATGTCCTACACCTTACGTCTCCGCACTCCAACAACATACGAATAAACCAATTTTCAAACAACAGCAACCAAGGACAATCTATATTTGAAGGGAAACCCCCACTCATGACGAATGAAATGCAAGAACCATGCAAGATTGCAACGACAACAACAATAACACAATATAATACGACAACTGTGCAGTTAAGGAAATGTAGGACAACGCTCCCACGACACTATGTACCTATGACTTATGCCTCTCCTATTAAACTATGATTCTAATATACCCGAGTGGCCTGCAATTCAAGAAGAAATACTTGGAGACAAGACAGATACATGATCAACCTTTGGCTCTCACACTACACAATATGGAATGCACAAATGACAATAAACGCAAGGATAATTACCATATGAAATGACATATATACATATATGTGCATCATGATACGTTCTTATGCACCAACAAAAAAAAACCAACACCAATCATTCCCACAACTCTAATAGAAGATGTAACAGGGGCATGTTATATTTCATCGGGTTTCATGTGACGATATACAACCCAATGTGATGATGATGAATTTCTAAACTGGACAACACATCGTCAACATTTGTTTCTGTACCACCACTTCAGCAGTTACACAATATACATAGACAACACATAGACAAACAGTTGTCAACCAAGGTATGTGATTTATGGTCAGTGACTCAATTTGTTCATGCTTCTGTGACAGTTGGAAGCCCACTGTCGTCGGTGGTACATCTGCCGTCGCCATATACCACAATTGGTCACCTTGACGGACTTTGGGGAGGGTTCATTTTGTTTCAAATGCACCCACTGTCATTCCCGTCACCTTAATTGCGTCTTTGCGCCGGCGGTGACTAAACCCCCAATTGTACCTAGGGTTCATGACACACTATTATACCCCCTAATTCCCACCTCCATATCCCCATTTCAGTGAAATACTTCCGGTCCTCACTCCTAGAACACTCAATTGTATGCATAGGCGCCAAGATTAGCGCAACCAACAGCTCGAAGGTGGTAATATCGTACCTGGTATCCGGAGGGGAGGACGATGCCGAGGTTGTGCTCTTCGAGTGGAGTTGTGGCCGACACACCAGCGACGGCCGAATTCTGAAGGTTGACGGGTTAGGTCGAGGCTTCTGCACGCGGGCCACTGATGCTGTGTCGCCTGCAACAGTTGTTGTCCTCCTGCCGTTCGCCGTCTTTAGTCGCAAGGTTGGACCCTCTTCAATGGCGTCGTCTTGAGTAACGAGAAGTGGGAGGGGGCCGTTGTAAGGGGTTTAATTGAAGGGGTAGTTTCGGAATTTTGCTATCTTACAATACACCACAATCCTCCACCTACCAAACACCTTTTCGAGATTTTTGTCATACATAATCTCCATCTCCAACATCCCCTTTAATTTATCAAAATAATCTACATCTTCTACCATCTACAAAAATCCCCTTAATCCTTAGAATCTCCATCTAGCGCCAAACACTGCCTAAGTGAAGCATTGAAGTTGAAATGGGTAACTGGGCAAGGGTGAAGCGCCGCCGTTTTAAATTGATTTTTTAATAAATGAATCTTTAGCCAGTGAAGCATTGAAGCGGAAATGGGCAACTGGGCAAGGGTGAAGCGCGTGGTGGCCACGCGGCCGCAAGTGCGAATTATGGAGTGCGCAGCGCTTAGGGGGTTTGTGGGCTGGGTAAGCGCACGCGTTAAATATTAAACGAAATTAATATTATTTTAATCCATATGTGCCAATCAAATTGTTTCTTTCGTTCTCATCGGTAGAGGTGTTGTCACCCGAACCATATATATATATATATATATATATATATATATATATATATATATATATATATATATATATATATATAATTTGTATCTGTCCTTATTATCACTTTATTATAATTTGTATATGTCCTTATTATCATTTTCTCCAAATCGAAAATAAAACCTTTTTAATAAAAGGTTTTATTTTGTAATTACAAATAAGGACAAAAGGGTAAACTTTACCCTTTTAATTATCCAAAGGTATTGTTATTAACATTAGAAATAACCTCTTAGGATATCACATGAGAAATGGATATTAACATGGTCAAATATATACCATAAGAGGTTTAAAGTAATTGGTAAATTCTAATAAAAAAACTTATGTAACCTAACGTTAAATATTTCCACAACCTTTCCTCCAAAAATTACCCAATGGTTTCCTGTCTTCTTCTTCCGAGATAATAACCTAGCTTTTCTGTTCATTTATATATTGTTTCTTAATCATGCTTGACCTTTATTATAAATACATTATGTCTATGGGGTGCTTAAATTCAAAGTTTCTGTTGTTGTTAATGTTATTCACCTTGGTAAGCCTATCCCATAAATCAAAGATGACAGGAACAAAAAAAAACCTAGTATAGAGGCCAGCAAAAGGTGCTTGATTATAGGGTTTCATGAACCATCAAAGAATTACATACCATAAATCAAAGACCAAATACCATGAATACCAAAATAAAATTAGAAAACAGACAAAATGAAATAAGGAATGAAATCGATTTTTAAAAAACCACAACATTGCTATCGAAATCAGATTGTCACAAATCAAGAGTAGAGCTAAAGCATCAAACCCTAGAAATGATCAAAGCAAACATAAAGCCCTAGAACAAGCTCTGAGTAATCAAAAAAGGGAGAAATTGAATTGAAAACATACCTCCGATTAGGCCACAACAAAGCCAGATGATACCATTCAATAGATTCAAACCATATCGTGAAGACAAAACTGAAATTAAGTAAATCAAACTCAAAACCGAAACCAAATTCAAACCAGAAAACATACGAGGAAGAAGAATTTGAAATTATTGATTTTTTTATTCCAGTGCCCATTTCGGTCTTTTCATATAATTCCTAAAGTTGGCCCCCTCTCTGCGTCTCTCCTTTACTCGTCTGTGCATATTGCAATTCTTGAGATGGTTGGAGAGAGGGCATATCTTCCCTTGTTCGTTGTCAACGTTAGCTGCCCACCAACTTTTCTTGGTTGCCACAACCTTCTTTTGCCACCGCAACCAACGCCACTGTCTCCACCAATCCACTGCTTCTTCCCCCGCCTTGTAGAAGAAAAAAATTGAGGTTATTTCTAATAACCTTGTTAATATGAATATTATAAAATTTCCATACAACTTTTATATATAACCTTCCTTCCTCTATTTATGTACTGTTTTTTCGTTAGTAAATGATCGGGGAACAATTCTGACCATAGATAACTCCTACAGTCAATTGCAGGGAATAATTGCAGTGGATCGCCTTCAAATTCAACTGAAGAACAACAAGAAAATTAGACAGTTGAAGATGAAGGACAGGAGATAAACACAGGGGGAAGGCAAAACAAGTGGAAAAGCTAGGTGGAATGAAAAGCAATAGCAGGAAGAGATACCAAATAATTTAGATGGAAAATGCTCTATTTTATGTAGGCATTTCATCAAACAGTTCAAAGGCATGAATGAAAGCCTTACACCTTGTGTCAATAGATTCACTCCCTATCTGACCGGAGGGCCCTGAACAAGATGGAGCGAAGGGCCTGCGAAGGAGGGCGCTTGCGGAGGAGGTCAGACCGAGATCGCCTGGACAGAGCACCGAAGGGCTAGGGTTTTAAATTTTGATATTTGATTTAAAATTGCTAAATTTCGCTATTTGATTGCCCGCTTTTAGGGTTTTAAATTTTGCTATTTGCCTGATTTTAGGGTTTTAGGAGTTTATTACTATGATTTGTTTTAGGTTATCTTTCCGATTAGTGCTTGATTTCAGCAGAATAAACATAGCTTGGAACAATCAAGGATTGGGATCTTGCGATTAGGGGCTATGACGTTTAAATTGAGGATTTTGGTCTTGAATTGAGGATTGGAGTCTTGAAATTGAGTTTTATGGCCTTATGTAATTTACCATACTCTTAATCAGGATAAAAATAAGAAATGATGATGAGAGGGAATGGAGTGGAGAAGATTAGTAATCTTGTCGGCAAGAAATACATATTTCTAGATTATTAAAAGGTTATTTGAAAAGAAAAATTGATTAAATAAAATAGAAACATTTTATATATAACCTTTATATAACTTAATTAGCGATTAAGTTATATAACTCTTATTTAATTATGACGAGGATATCATCTTCTTGTTATTAACATTTGAAATAACCTTTTAAATGTTTAACCTATTAATTAAATAAATTGGTTGATATTAGAAATAACCTCTTAAACAATACCTTTTGAGATATAAGTTAATTATCAAAAGGTATTGTTATTAACATTAGAAATAACCTCTTAGGATATCACATGAGAAATGGATATTAACATGGTCAAATATATACCATAAGAGGTTTAAAGTAATTGGTAAATTAAAAAATTGGTTTATGTTATTAGACTTATATCAAGGTTATTAGACTTATAAAAGATGTTAGCTTATCATATTTTATAATTCATCAGGTCATATTAGAGTTTATGTTATCTTTGATATATAACATATCATATTATGAGTAATTAAATAATAAAAATTATAAAATATGATAAGTTAATAAATTGGTTAAACAAAATTTTCTTTAACCCATTGTTTTGATGATATCTCTCCATTAAAAAGTAATTGGTATGACAAACATCTCTTTTCACTCTTATATCTCTCATATAAGAGTGAATTACTTGAACTAGGAAGAGTTCTTCGAGATACCAGATACGTTTCAAATTAAGGGCCAGTTTGGAAAGGGTATATAGAGATAGGATATAGGCTATAGGTATGAGATATAGCTAGATATCAGGCTATGGGTATTGGGTATGAGATTGATATCTATATCCTATATCTGCTGTTTGGAATGGGTATATAGATATCAGAATAAAAACAAAAAGAGAAAATGTAATAAAAATGAACCAAAACCTTATAACTTTCGACATGATCAAAATTCGAGAACTTTGCAAGCATATTACTAATACCATAATATTTCATCAAATACCATATGAGTGTTTTGCAAATATCCAAGTGTTTTGCCAACCTATCAACATACTATCTTCCAAAATGTGCAAAAATAAGGCTAGTAGTAGCCTCGTACGTTTGATAGAAGTTTAGGTATTCACTTCTTACAAAATGACATCAAAATGACCTTGCAAACACACTACCCATCTACCATAGTACCCTCTACAACCCCGTAGCCCCAGAACCGCCTGAAGAAGCACGGAGTCGACAAATAATGCTTTGCACATATAATTTCTTTCAATGATCATTCGGGCAACTGTAGAAGTTCTCAAGCTCACTCGGAGTCCTCGATATAACTCTACTAGCCTCAATCGCATCGAAATCAGACACTCTGTCCAACATGGATATCTCAGACATCAACATCTTCTTTTGTTGAGTCACATACTCATCACGATTGTCCTGCCTCGTCACGGGTTCAACTAGGGTATTCAAATGGCCATCCATTGCCTTAATGGCTTCGCAGAATTCCGCATCAACAAGGTTGTTTCCAAGAGGAGATTTACCTGCCATTTTCTGCCTCTTTGAAGGTGGTGGATGCGATCCTTCATCACTAGCTGGATGCACTACAAAAAAAAAGAATTTTGCCACGCACGGTAGCAACGGCAAGGGTCTGCCATAGCTAGCAGGGTGGTTTTGGCCACGGTGGAGCTACGGATGAGGAGCACGGTAGCAACGGCAAGGGTCTGCCGTAGCTAGTAGGTAGATTTTGGCTGTCTTCTAGCAATGGATGAGGAGCCGTAGCTGAAATTTGCCACGGCAACATCTATCCCGTGGCTAGCTTCACTTCAGCTGGCGGGCATGGGTGTGACGGCAAGACTCAGCCGTGGCAAAAAAATTTGGGATGGCGCCAAACTTACAGGACTCGCTCCAAATCTACCCTAACCCTATACCGAAAAATTAATCTAAACCCTCCCAAATCCCAAATCCCACTTTCTATCTTCTTCTCTCTCTACTTTCTGTCTTCATCTCTCTCCACGTTCAAACCCTAAATCCCAAATCCCAAATCTCCAACATTCAACCCCAAATCTCCCCACATTCAACCCTAAATCGCTCAAATCCGAGGCACGAAACGCAAACTCCTCTCTCCAGATGTAGATAGCTTCGAAAATGGATGGGAGTTGAAGGGAAAATCGTTCTTAGTTTGGTGTTCTATGTCTGAAGTCGCCCGAAGTGAAATCGCCAGTCGGTAGTTCATCTCGGTCTGAAGTCGGCCTACATCCGAAGCCCAATTTGTTCCCTCCCGCCTCCGGTGCCGTCGTTTGTTCTTCCGGTCTGAAGTCGGCCTACATCTGAGCACGTCTTCTTCTTTCAGCCGCCGACTCTCACTCCTCCTCCTCCTCTCTTACCGCAATCGACGTCAATAAGCCCTCTTCCTCCCCGAAATAGGGTTGCGCCTTCAACTGCTCTCATAACAAGGTATTTTTCTATGTTTTTTCTATGTGATGTGAAGGGCTTTGTCTCTGATCTCTGGTTGCAAGGGTTGATAAAGGATCTATGAACTTCACAATCATGTGTAGATCATCCACTTTAAATTCATATGAGAGTGTGGTGGTTTGACCTGACTGATGTTTGATGTTTGAAAGTTAGGTAAGGGCACTGCTCAACCCTATTCATCAGCCATGAATCTGAAACCTTTTCTGCTTGCTGCTTGTAGAGATGACTAGTTTTTTATTTAGGTTCAAATGTCTCATTATGATAGCTTAATGCTTAAAGCAAGACAATATGTAGACCTTATCATTAGTAATGTAAATATTATAACTCCCTTTGAACTCAAAGAATAACCCTTTTAGTGCTGCATATTGCCTTAATAATTGTGTATGATTACTCTGTAACCACTAGGCAAAAAGTTTAAAACTGTTGATGCTTTAGAAAGTGCTGCATATTTCTGTTGATGCCTTAATAATTCGGTACCAGTGCCTACCCTAAATTGACTACAAATTTACTTAATTTTGGCAATTTTTGGTTGCATGGATTTAGGGAGTCATTGCTCTAAATATACAATGCACATTTTGGGGATGCTACTTTGTTGAAGGCATATAGTTAGTTACTTGGAACGTATGAATGCCTTTTGTAGGCCTTGACTTGAAGGAAATGAAAATGTCCAAGTATATAGAGTGATCATTGATGCTCTAGAGTCATTGCTGTAAACATACAATGCATATTTTTTGTCTGAATTATTGGGAAATCAAGGAAGTTCTCTCCATTTCTTTAGAAATTGGCACTTGAAACGCTTCGTTTGAATGGTTTCGGAATAGAGTTAGTATATCACCCAAGTATTTCTTTATTAGCATCTTTTGCACTGTATCTCATATTCTCATGTACCCTAGACCATTATAATCCTAAACCTGCCCAAATACTTTATAATTTTGACCACATTTATTAACTAGCTCTAGCAATATCTTAGGTTGTTGCGAAGAAGATCTATCTGACGTTTGGAGAAAGGAAGAGTTGTGATCTTTGCTGCTGGAACTGGAAACCCATTCTGCACTATAGATACAGCTGCTGCCCTTCGTTGTGCTGAAAGTAAGTCATGTCCCAAACTGTTGTTCGTCTATTCATACTTCATATCCTGATTTTCTTTTTCCTGATTTCATGGGATAGGCTTGTAGATGTGGCCCTATGGAATTGATGAAATGTGGTCCTATATGTCTTGATTCGCTTACAATTGCTGATTCGCTTAATTATTTAACCCCATCAACTATTTTTGTTGTTTTTCAGATTCCTTATCTCTTTAATTTCTATGCAATCAAATCCGTATGCTTCAATATTGTGATCTCTCACTACCTAATTGTTTTAATTTTCAAGTCCATCAACTAGTCCATCATCGTCCTCAATTTCATTTTCCTCTTCCTCATCATGTTATGCTTCTCTATCTTCGTCTACAACTGCTTCTGCATTAATATTTCATTCATCATGTCAGGAAAAAAATGTATAGATTGCATTTACCTTTAAAATGTTCTCTCCTCCCCCTTTGCTGTACATTCTAACAAAAATAAATATATATTTGACACAAGCATAGATGTATTTTAATGTCACAATGACTATTTAAACCTTAAATTCCCATCAAGTAAAATCTACAAGATCAGTCAATGTATGTGAATTTATCTAACTAAACATCCAGAGGATAAGCAATTAGTTTTATAAAGCTATATAACTATACTGGGTATTTTGAAATAAGTCAATTCTTTAAATATCAGAAAAGATTATAGAAGGGTTAAAAGCTACAACTCTGAACCTTTGTGTGTTTGCGATACATCATCAGTAGGCTTGATATTGGGCGATGGAAAGTTGTGATAATGTATTAATGCTCACACATATTTAAAGATGTCTTTGTACTTGTGCTTGTGTATGTGAATCTGTGAGTGAGAGAGCATGTATAGGTGCATGTGTGTGCAAACCCCATTACAAGCCTTGACTAAAATTCCAATCAAAGTATTCAAATTCATATATATTTGAAAGTAAAATTCCTAATATGATTTGTCATTTATTTTCTTATTTTAGTTGGTAGTTATATAATAAGCTTGATTACACACGCAATACGAAAAATAAAACCTCTTCAGTAAGGCACATGGGCTTTCACTTCACTAGTGTGATCTTGAACCTGTAAGTGCTCCAGTTAAGGAGCTATTCACTTGCACAACTTCCTATATAAAAGGAAGAAACTCTCTTCAACTGTATGAATGTCCCATTGCTATGAAAATCATTTAGGTTTGAATTGATTGAAGTGAAGGGATCGAGAGTGCAGCCAAAATGAGTAAGAAAATACATAACAATGAGTAAGAAAATACATAGCATAACAGATAGAAGACTTACCAGAATCACAAGTACCACAGTACTTACGTGAGTCAAATACTTACATAAATAGAAGACTAATGAAAAAAATAAAGCACAACACAGCATAACAGATAACACTTGCCAGAATCACAAGTAGCAAAGTACATAACAATGAGTACGAAAATACATAACAATCAGTAGCAACATACAAAAGGATTACACAACAATGACAGAAACATTTAAAACCCTCCACCAAACAATAATGTCCATAAAAAACAATAGGATCAGACAAGAAATAACACATTGAAATAGAAATTCATCGTAACATGAAGCGAAAATGCGGCTGCGTAGTGAATTTGTATCCATCCCAATCGAAATGTGGGCGCAACCGGTTGGCACGATAAACCTCCGTGCTCCCGATCAGAGGGAATTCGACCGTGTATGTTCGGTCATTCCCAAAAGCACACACACCAATCACCTTACCCGACCAATACCCGTCTTTTGAGCGACAATCCACACGGTCATCCAGCACGTAGCTGTCATATGCAACACGAGGTGGACGGGGATGAATTCGGAGAACCGGTAGGATTTCCTTAAGCTTCTCTCTTCTGTTCTCTTCTAGGAGGGTTTCATACTCCACCTCCCAGTGGGTTGGATCCACTTTTCGTATAATGATCGCCTCGAAGAACGACCCTAGCATCCCAGCCTCGCCGTCGACGACCTCGACCTTTTGATTAGGTCGGTATGGGGGCGGCGCTGGTCCTGCATAAATAAACATGAAGAAGCTAATATAATCATACACATACCAAAAATGAAATCTAAACCAACACAATCATTTCGGTTACCTGAACTCTCAAACCCATCGTCCGAGCTATCGGACGCTATGTTGATGGGGACAGGGCGGGGTGGGAGGCCTGATGAGGAGGCGTGGTGGTCTGATGATGATGCCATTTCTTTCAAGGGGAGAGGGTTGTGGGAGAGAGGGTTGTGAGAGAGATGGTAGAATGCCTTATAGGAATTACTGAACTCTTACCCCTTACCAAGCCATGGATCGGTATTTATTGTATGAAATTGGGGTTGAACTATTGAACATGTGAACATGTGATTAGGATTGGGGTGGATTTCTGATTTCTGCTTGTTGATTTATTAATTTATGCACTATTCAACATGTGATGGGGGTGAATTTCTGATTTATGAATTTCTGCATTTCTGTTGCTTCTGCAGTTCCACATTTCTGTTGCTTCTATATTGCTGTATATCTGTATGTTTTACTTTCTGAATTTTCTGTATTTCTGATTGTTTGGACTTTTATGGGTTAATCCTTTATTTTCTATTATCCATTTATTGAAATTGGGGTTGTTCAACATGTGATATAATTGTTTCTGAATTTTCTGACTTTTTGATTTTTCTGTATATCTGTATGCATGCAGTTCTGTTTTTTTGTGTTTCTGAATTTTCTGTATTTCTGTATTTTTGGACTTTTATGGCCTTTTATTATAAATATATGTTCATGTACATTTAAAGTTTTGTATAAATAATAAAGGTATTTTTTTGGAAAAATAATAAAAGAAGAAAAAATACCTTTTATAGCTTTTATAGCCCTTGTCTTTAGTGGACAAGTGCAAGACCAATTCATGCTCAGACATGTTTCTTATCATCCTATTAGCTTTTATAGCCCTCTACAATGGACCAATAACACATCAATATCAATATCATAAAGTAACCACAGAATTCTTAGTATATTTTTTTTGTGATTGAGTGGGTGTATGTTGTCATTATGTTTTTCATATCTTTGTCTCCTTGCTTTCTTCCTACTGACTTCAAATTGTATGTGCAATTGCGTACAGGTATACTTACCGGTCTGGGAAAGTACTTGAGTTTCAGGAGCTTCTGTCATTGTAAGAATCAATAGTTCCACTACTGTTGAATTGTGAGCTTTGTTTATGAAAGTTGTTGTTGTTCTTTGGCTTCTATATTTTGTTTATAACAGTCTAAAACACCCAATCCATGTTCTCATTTCTTGGTTGACAGTAACTTGTATTCACTCTTTAAGTGTTCTTAATTCTTGCTTCTTTACTCATTTCATAAAATATATCCCTAAATCTCCTGTGTATACCAATTAAGATAAGTACACTTACAAATTATTACAATTGCTTCTTTACTTTGTTTATAATACTCTAAAACAAAGGAAAATATATACAGTGTGTATTTATGTGTGTTTACAAATTCGACGTTGTAAAGACTGTATATACTCTAAAACAAAGTGTGTATACCATTGAAGATAAGTAAACTTACAAAATTATATTTTGATCATACACATCTCTGTATAAAATACAGATCACCTATTACACAAAGCATCTACTTTTACATAAAAAAAGTAAAAGGTGATACTTGTTTATATAACTCTAATATAGGATGCCTTAACTTGAGTAATACTTATAGCAGTATGAACATACTCCCTCAGAAGTGTATTCATCCATTTCTTTCAAAAGTATATCACCTTTTACAGTTTCTGCATATGGGCCTATCTGTGCATGTATTCACCTTTAGACGTATCTGTATTTCTTTCAAAGACGTCATATGCGCTCTGTACGTCTTTGATGTAGGTGTAAGTAATTCGTGTATATATAGGTCATTACAATGCCTATAGACAAGTCATGGATTGACTGGGGAACTAGAGTTTCTGTGCCGTATTTTGTTAAGTTAGATGAATTTTTAGACTTCGCATATGCCAACAAGGATGTTGGTTCTTGCATATACTGTCCTTGTAGGAAATGTAGAAATAGGCAGTTGTATGGTAGGGAAGTTGTGCGGAAGCACCTTCAGAATAATGGATTTTGGGTTGCATATAAGTTGTGGACTAAACATGGTGAGAGCATTGATGATCTGACTGAGGAACCGCAACAGAGGAATGAAGGGCTACCTGCAGCGGATGGGTATATGGATGTGGATATGGCTAGATTAGTTGAAGATGCTTTACGAACCACCAATATACCTACAGTAGAATATCAGAATGATGATGGTGAGAGGGTAGGTGCTACTCCTGGGCCAACTGAGTCCACTAAGCAGTTTATGAAGCTGATGCAAGATGCGCACCTACCTCTATATCCTGGTTCTAAGAAACATACGACTTTGTCTTTTGCTGTTCGCCTATTACAAGCCAAAAGTTTGCACGGATGGACAGACAACTCTTTTAAAGAGTTGTTAGCAATATTTGATGAGACTCTGCCTGACGGGGTTAACCTTCCTAAGTCTTATTATCAAGCCCAGAAGTAGGTGGATGATTTGGGTTTCACTTTCACAACCGTGGATGCGTGTCCTAATAGTTGTATGCTGTTTCGAAATGAAGATGCAAACCTAGATGAATGTGCAATATGCAATGCATCTCGATGGAGGGAAACGGCTGGAGGTTCTGAATCCGGGACACGAAGAGCTGCACAACAAGCAAGATACTTTCCGTTGAAACCAAGATTGCAAAGGCTGTTTGCTACAGCGCAGTCAGCAACTCTTATGAAATGGCATTGCTTGAAGCGTGTGAATGATGGTGTGTACAGGCATCCTGCAGACTCTCCTGCTTGGAAGCATCTTGATGCTACACACCCGACTTTTGGAGCAGAGATGAGGAATGTACGTCTAGGAATTGCCTCCGATGGGTTTAATCCGTTTGGGAATCAAAATGTTAGCTATAGCACATGGCCTGTTATCCTAGTTCCGTACAATTTGCCACCCATGTATATCTTGAAGCAACCATTTATATATCTTTCTGTGCTCATTGATGGACCGAAAGGGCCCGGTGATAAGATAGATGTGTATTTGGAGCCATTAATTGATGAATTGAAGGAACTGTGGGAAGTGGGCGTAGAAACTTTTGATGCTTCCACCAACCAAATGTTTCAATTGCGAGCAGCTTTACTGTGGACCATCAACGACTTTCCTGCTTATGCCAACTTATCCGGGTGGAGTACTAAAGGTGAATATGGGTGCCCAAATTGCAACACAAAGTCAGGAGCAACATATTTGAAGGCTAGCCACAAGTGGTCTTACGGGAAGAGTAGGAGGTTCTTGCCATATGATCACAAGTACCGAAGAGATGCAAAGTCCTTCTACAATGGACGAGAATTTGCCGAAGCTCCTTCAAGAATGACCGGGGTTGAACGTCTGTCACAACTTCATGAGAATGGGGTGCTTACTTGTTATAAAAAGCAAGACATGATCGCGAGACATAAGATGGGACTTGAGAAACCGGAAAGGGATCCATCAAAAAAAAAACAGCATAATTGGAAGAAAAAAAGCATCTTGTTTGAGCTGCCTTATTGGAAAGACAATCTTCTACCTCATAGTATAGATGCGATGCATGCTGAGAAAAACTTTGCCGAAAATGTTCTGCACACAATCATGGGAGTTAAAGGAAAAACAAAGGACAACGTCTCTTCTCGTCGTGACCTTGAAAGCTTGGGAATTCGAAAGGAGTACCATGTGAAGCGCACAGAGACTGGTGCCGAGTATTATGAGAGAGCCGACTTTGAGATGGACAATGACGGGAAAGATAAGTTTCTGCTAGCCTTATCCCATGCAAGAATGCCTGATGGTTCATGCTCCAACATTGCTCGGAGAGTTAATTTGAAGGATCGTTCCATTGGAGGGCTTAAAAGCCATGATTATCACATCCTTATACAACAGCTGATTCCACTATGTGTACGGAGTTCCTTGCCTAGGAATGTGGTTTCTGTTCTGATTGACGTAGGGAAGTTCTTTAAGGGGTTGTGCTCGAAGGTCAATTCTCGTGGTACATTGGAAGAAATACGTTCTGACATTACCATAACTCTTTGTGAGATTGAGAAAATATTTCCACCATCTTTTATGGATGTAATGGAGCATTTGCCGATACATCTTGCCGAGGAAGCTGTAATTGGCGGGGCTGTCCAGTTTCGTTGGATGTACCCTATAGAGAGGTTTCTCCTTACTTTGAAGAATTATGTAAGACAACATGCATGCCCAGAAACGTCATTAGCGAAAGGGTATGTTATGGAAGAATGCATGAACTTTTGTGCTCAATATCTAGAAGATGTGGAGAGCAAGTCCCACAGACCTCCAAGAAGGAAAACAGACGATGACAATAAGGGAAAGGCATTCATTCTTCCAGAAATAAAGCGAGCACAAATACATCGATGGGTCTTATTTCATACTGATGTAGTGACACCCTATCTGAAGTAAGCCGACTGCATTTTAAGTACAAATTACAGTTATTTACGGTTATGAATTTATGATTGGATCCTTGGTAACCTTTTTCCTATTTTATCTTGTGAAGGTCACATTTGGTATTCATTAAAAATCAAAGTCCTACGGCAAACGATCAGTCAGTGGCATTAACTCATTTCAATGAGTTTTCTGAATGGTTTAAATCACATGTGAGTGGCAACTTCACATATGCCCTTAACATCATGCTCCAAGATTCAATTCTATTTGCAACCATCAACTACTAATGCTAACCAAATATTATAGGTGGAAGGATTGCTACGGGCAGGTGATGCGGTAAGTGATGAAATTGTGGCATTGTCGAATCCCCCTTCACCCGTAGCAGCAAGGCTGACCTCATACAGTTGCAATGGTTATTTATTTCGTGTGAAAAGTTTAGACAACAAAAGAACGAGACAAAATTGTGGGGTGTTTGTAGAAGGAGATTCTACACCATACTACGGGAGATTGACCGATATTATCAGGGTTACATATGCTGTAGATATCAACTATGTATTATTTCGGTGTGAGTGGGCTAATCCTTCAACCGGTGTGATGTTGGACCCTTTTACATTCACCTTAGTGAACTTCCACAAATTATTGTACTCGCAAGATCGAGTTGGGGATGAGCCTTTTATATTCGCATCTCAAGCACGTCAAGTGTGGTATAACCCGGATCCTACTGGACATGGGTGGCTTACTGTTGGGGAAGTGGAATCAAAAGAGTATTCCCATGTGGATGTTGATGATGAGATGGATACAAGAACCGAGTTGGTGGATAATGATACTCTTCTTGGGTAGAGGGTATGGATTAGCCATTATTTACTTTCATGATTATATTGTGCTCTTTACTGATTTTGATGGTCTGGTGTGCTCTTATCTGTTATGATAACTTTTATGATACTCTCTTGGTTATGTTACATTATTGTACTTTTTATCTAATAACTTTGGTTTGTAATCTTACACTAATGGTTTTATATTTTTATAGGCAAATATGAAGAAAAGAAAGGGCGGACCCGGTAGACCGCGAACCATGTTCGAGTTCCTAGTATCTAGGAAGTCCGCTTCCTCCCAGGGCGGGTCATCAGAATCGGCATCAGTAGCTGCATCAGTCCCCGTTAGTGCTCCACCTTCGACATCAACAGCTGCAGCGCTTCCCAGTAGTAGTGCTCCCTCTGCATCAGTCCCAGTACTTAGTGCTCCACTTAGTGCTCTGATTTCAACTCCATCTGCATCTCCAGCTGAAGCTCAACGCAGTGTGGTTCCTGTTCCAGTTGAAGATCCTCCTGGTAATGCAGTTTTACCATAATTATGGAAAGCTATTTAACAAATGTTTGAAGCTATTATATGTCATATGACTCTTCTTTCTTTTTTTTGAAGTTCAAGCTCAACTTCAAGCTCTTCCTGCTCCAGTTGAAGATCCTTTTGGTAATGCAGTTTTACCATAATCAACATATTTAGTAAAGTCAATTTTAATCTCTTTGTACTTCATTCGGGTCTTCCACTTCTTCTCCTCCATCTCTTTGAACTTTTGCATCTCATAAACTCCCATGCTTGGTCCCGAATTTTAAGATGGGAAATTGCACTAATGTAAGAGTGGATTTATATAGAACAAAAACAGCTAGGGTTTGTTCATTTTGAATCTTTAAGTGAATGTTAATTGGTCATATATCAACTATACTTAATAACCATTCAGAATTTGCCACGTGGCATTATGGGCCTAGAGATTATATGTGGTAATTTGGTAAATCATGGAATTTTAAGATTAATGTTGAGGTTAGTGTTATTATGGTCTGGTGTGAGTAAATTGATGTTTATTGGGACTACCTAGAATTAATGTGATGGATGTGCCTTTTCTTCTAAATATGTTGATTGTGAAACTTCACTTGATTTTCATGTGTGTTATGAGTGTTTCAATTTTAAGCTCTTCTGCTCCAGTTGAAAGCTATTTACTAAAGTCAAGTTCATTTGTATCTTATTCTATTTTTTTTTTGAAGTTCAAGCTGAACACATTACCCATCGAGGCCATAGTAAGGGTGTGCCGGGTTGGAACACTGGTTCCAAATACCCTGTTGAATTCAATGATGTCTGCCAACCTGTAGGGGAGAATGCCAAACGTCTGAAGGCTCAACTGGGGATAATAGTGCGTGATGGACACAGACTCCCATTGACACATCTGGACTGGACCAGTATAGATGACTCCATAAAGGAAAGTATCTGGGCAGAAGTTGAGGTGAGCCTCACATTTTCACATCCTTACAACTGTTGTCTAATTTCCTCTTTTCTCTCGTTTATATTCTTTAAAGTTGCTGTAATATATAATAATTAGCAAATGCAACCATTTAGCTTAACAACTCTAAGATGTTCTCACCTGATATGTAACAACTCTAAGATTATTCAAGGCACATTATAATTAACTTAATGGTGTTTACAACTTGTAGAGAAATTTGTTGAATGTTCCGAATGGTTATAAAGAGGTTTGCCTAAGAACGTGCAATAGCATGTGGAAGGACTACAAGTCAAAAACCAAGAAGGCATATTTTTTGAAGTGCAAAGATGATCCAGATCTTGAGAAGAAGAATCCTCCAACTGTTTTACCACCTGATTGGCTTGCTCTTATTGCATATTGGAGAACCGCAGAGGCGGAGGTTTTGCTTAATTACATAATATTGTACGTGCTTATATTTTAATTCTTGTATATTAAGTGACTTCTCGTGCAATGTCTTCTTATATATAGCAACAAGCCCACCAGAACTCTATGAATCGAGATAAGCATGGACCATCACATGTCACCGGTCGAAAGTCTTTTGCCGAAATTAGACATGAGGTACATGTATAGTTGCACCTTCTTTGAGTATAAATAATTACCATCTTTAAGTGCTTTCTATAATATATAGCATCAAATGCCGAAATTAGACATGAGGTCACGTCACTTTCTTCTTTGACTCTGCCAAGTTGGATAACAACTCCTCTGAATCAGTGTTGTTGCTGAAAGTGGCCTGCCTTGCATTAGATGCTTCCTGACCGCTTACTCTTTGTAGTATATTATTACGAGTATGTTGTGAGATTATTGGGAGATTGATTAACATATTTGCTGAACTTTAGACCTCTTTTTTGTGCATAATTTTTGTTATATATAAATTTTGGACAGAGACTCCAAACATGATTGAATGAGTTTTGACTTTTCAGTGATAGAATATGTTATCATATTCTGTCATTGAGATATGTCAAATTTGAGCTGTTTCTGTTCAATTTTGAGCTGTTTCTTTTAGTATTATTATTTTCTCATGGATCTCTATGCAATGTGCTATCTTAGTTTTCATTTTGATCTGATCATTTGGATGGCATTGTTACTGTCAGTTTTTCCTTTACATGTCAGATTTTCATCTCATCAGTTTTTCCTTTACATTCTTACTGTCAGTTTCTGATGGATTTGATCTGATCAGTTTTTCCTTTACATTGTCAACTAGATGCATAAAAGTGGCCAACCGGTTGATAAGATGAGTGTGTGGATCAAATCTCGCAACAAAGATGATCATGACGTTATTGAAGCTATTGTAAGTTTGTTCGACCTTGTATCTATCAAAATTTATTTAAGTGTTTTACGTGTGGGGACACGCTTTAAATTGTTCTTTTCGCATTGTCATAATGTAGAAGGACTATAACACACTATTAAGTTTGGAACCAGAGGATCAAAGGGACCTAACTATCGTCAAAGACAAGATATTCCATCGGGTTGTTGGAGACGATGGACATGGATACTGTCGGACATATGGTGCAAGTGCCCCTCCTCGTTTGGTGTATCCAGGATCATCAAGCACACCTATTACCAATGAGGACGTGCTACGCCAATTCAAAGAGGTGGCTGACAACCTCACAAAGTTGGTCGAACAGAAACTTGTAGACTTCAAAGCTGACTTGATGACGACTTTCGGGTGCAATGATAGGGGAAGCTCACAATCACAAGCGCAGGTTAGTTGAACTTCTGCTATATTAATTGTTTGTTATTACCATAAGTCTTTGTGTCATGTTATCACTTAGTTCTAGCGACCTATACAATCATCAAGTGAATGCTATACTAAATGTTTGGTATGTACTGTTTTTTCAAGATCCGAATAGGGGAACTTTATTTCTCTCGATAAATCAAGTGAATGCTCTATATATTTTTTGTTAGATAAAGTTGAGTCTATTTCTTTCGATAAATCTTTTTTTATGTGCTTTTTATTATAGACAACAAGTGTCCATCAGAGAGAGTCTATAGGAGAAGGAGCTCTTCTCTTATCCCCCACCGAGGAAGCACTGAAGACCCCGACCCCGATCACCGCTGAAGATGATGATGAATCTATGGAAGAAGATGATGATGCATGCAGTGACGACCCTCCTGAAAGGCTTGCTGAATGAAGTGTTGAAGAGGGGATTCAAATTGGCACCAAGATTAGGACTTTGTGTGCTGTTTTTGGCTTTATGTAAGTACATTCACATTTTGTCGGGAAGTTTGAACTTTAGACTAAAGACTTCGAATGCATAAGTCGTTGTACGTGTTCTTTCAAACAATTAGGTGTAATTACAATGTTGAATGCACTTTTGCTTTATCTGAAAATGTAATTTGGAAGAATTGTTATGGTTGTACACTTTTTGTGAAGTTGCTTTGATAGACACATTAGGACAGGTTAGATTAGGCACATTAGGACAGGTTTGGATTATGAGAATGAAAACAGGAGATAAATGGGCTGCCATTACACTTGGCAACGGCTATATACCGTGGCGAGATGCAGAAATAGCCGAGGACAATAGCATCGGGTACTTGCCGTGGCAAGGTGTGCAAAGGCGCCATAATTCTGGCGGTATATTTTTTTACAATTTCATATCGTAGCCACGGCATCCTACCGTCGCAAACCGGTGAAAAATGGCGCCAAATTAGGGAGGGAAATTTTTGGCTGGAACTTGGCTACTACTCTCGTAGCCACGGCAGTAGACCGTCGCAAAATGGGAAAAAATGGCGCCAAATTTGGGTGGGAAATTGTTGGCTGAAACTTAGCTAGCTACGGCAACTCTCTGGGGTGGCCAAATTTGGTTCCTTTGGACAAGCGTCGCTATGCCGTGGCTATGCCGTGGCTAGGTTGGTCGCCACGGCAAGCATCCGTAGCTATTATCATTTTGCCACCGCAGACTTGGCCACCCCTTGTTTCCCGTGGCTACGTCCGTGGCTAAATAGGTTTTGCCACCCCAGATCGGTTTTTCACCACGGTAAATTGCCGATGCTAAATTGTTTTTTTTTTTGTAGTGATGCTCACTCTCCTCTAACGGTGACTCTAGGTCAACGTACTCATTCCCTATGTTGTTGACCATGTCCTCCACATCTTCAGCATCGACAACAGTTGCTCGGTCAGACCCAAAAATCAACTCCAACTTGGCGAATTCTGGAAATGGTTTCTTCCATAATCATGCTGCCCTTGGATGAATCTAGCACCCCATAAAAAAATAGAATTTATGAAAAGGACCAAATACAAAAAGATAATAAGAATGACAACATATTGAGCTTCTCGAATTACCTTACAGTAGTCATCATAAGATTGCCTCTCACAATTGATCATAGAAGTTTCTTCATCCCATGTAAATCCAGATAGTTTCGTCATCTCATGGATGACGGTGTACTTCTTCTTCAAAAATTTCAACTTGGACTCAATCTGCGCAGCGGTCAATCCAACTCCTGGAAAGAAATTTTCTAGCTTTTCTGCCAAGTGTTGATGAAAACCATTCCTAAAGCCACCTTCACATCTCCATCGAGAATCACCTTTTAGCTCTAGCACAAAATCTAAGGTAACATCCACCTCCTTAGTTGTCCACTTTCTCTTTTTTTTCCCACGTCCACGGGAATCCATGATGTTGCTCATCCTAAACACAATTACAAATTCAAATTCATACTCAAACTTCTCCAAGATCATGAAATTCAAACAAAGTAGTACATAAAGTTGACATTAAAATAGAGTCGTACAACCAAGATCAAACAAAGTACTTGATGGAATTGAAACATGCGAAATAGCCTTACAAATAAGAACAAAGTAGTACATGAAGTTGAAATTAACATAAAGTCTTACATCAAAGATTAAACAAAGTACAACATAGAAATCGAACATCAACTATTAAGCACCCGAAACCCAATTGTTAAAAGAAGTGTGAGCTAAATTATCCCTAAAATTAGTCCACTCCTCCGATACAGTAATGTGAGTGATGAATTGTGTCGACTCTTCATTCCCACCACTCTCTTCCTCGTCGTTAGAAGTTTCTTCCTCCCTATCTTCGAACACATCCTCATCTTCTTCAAACATTAGGCCCGGTGTAACATCAGTTGGCATGTGTTTGCAAATAAGATTGTACAATAATGCACATACTGTAACTATGCGGCCTTGTGTTCGTAATGGATAGAATGAGCGACTTCACATAATACCCCATCTTCCTTTCAATAGGCCAAAAGTTCTCTCCACGACATTCCTAGCCTTTGCATGTTTCATGTTGAAATACTCCTCCGGTTTTTCCGGTGGATAGTTCCCCCATTCTCGTAGATGATAATGATGACCTCTATATGGAGCTAAAAACCCTTCACAATTTGTGTACCCAGCATCTACCAAGTAGTAACATCCTAACCAATGTAAATTTTATAATTAATTAGTATGTTTTTCTTTCACAAAGGACATAAGTAATAGTGTCGTACTTTGATGGTTACCTTTTGGGACTTTCAAACCATTTGGTCTAGATATAGCATCACGGAGGACACGACCATCATGTGCTGAACCTTCCTAACCAGGCAATATATAGATGAACTCCATATTGGGTGTACACACACCCAATACATTCATCACTAGGTGCCCTTTTCTAGTTCGATACCATGATCTGTGGGTATTTGGCACATGAACACTAATGTGTGTTCCATCTAAAGCTCCTAGGCAATTCTACGTGACAAGATAGGATGACTACATTATTGATAACATTGAAGATTATACTTTATGTAGCTTAGCAATTTAATAAGAATTTTGTTGCATTTACCTTAAAAAGTTTCCATCTACCATCTTCACAATCATCGGGTATGGGTGTAGGCTTCTTGAGCAAGTGATGGTGTAACTTTAAAACCGCAAGAATACAAAGATTGAAGTGTCTACTCACACTCTCACCACTCCTCACAAAGTAGTTTGCAATTGACCTATTCTTTTGATGATGAGCCAATGTGAATAGAAACATTGCAACCATTTCCTCTACATCCATGTTCTTTGTCTTTCGTAATCCCCCAATATCTTGTACCATTGTACAAAGCACTCCAAATGTTTCTCTATTTACCCGAAGCTCGTTCTTACAAGTAGAATCACTCTCTCTAATCAACCTACGTAAGTTGCCCAATCTATGAGTCATCCTATCCGTTTTTTCTATTTGAAAGTTATCAATTTGCAAGGCTCGTTAACTAAACCTTATAGCAATAAGCTCAATCACTTTCACGATAGCAATCACTACTTGTAGAATGATTTTTCGTCGTTCCTCCTTTCTCCTTATCAAATCAAGCTCAAGTGTGTCCATTTCTAAGAGGAATTCAAAGCGAAAAAAAAAATCAGAAATTTGACATCTCCATTTTTGTATGCCATTTCTAAGAGGAATTCAGGGGGGGGGGGGGGAATCAGAAATTTGACATCTTAAAAAAAATCAGAAATTTGTATGCTAATTCCTTCTTTGACTTGGAGGAGTCAATGAACGATTTTCATAATAGAAATATGTGGGTGTATATTTTTGCAAGCTAATGTTCCTTGTATGGCTTTGTAAATTGTACTGTATGGCTTTGCAAATTGTACAGGAAAAAAAAAATTTCGAACAGAAAAAAAAAATTTCGAATAGAAAAAAAAAATCCCACAGAAAAAATAACGATTCAACAGTAAAAAAAATTGTGGGTGTATTTGTTCTTCCGGGTAACGATTCAACATCAAAAATCGCAATTAGGGACAACAATTTATGGGTGTATATTGTTCTTCCAGCAGATGCAATTAGGGACAGTAAAAATCGATCAACAAAGATCCCAATACAAGCACAAATCGTTCAAGCAGATGAAGCAAAAATCGCAAAAAAAAATTAGGAGCAAAAATAAGACAAAAATCGAGCAAGATGGAAGGAGGAGAAGACAATACAAGCAGCAATCCACGATCAGCAAGATGCAAGAAGAAGAAGAGCAGAAGAAGAAGTACTTGGCAATGGAAGCGAGCGAGCAGAAGGAGACAAACCGTCGTATGTCTTTTTTCCAATACCCCAAATTTGTCAAATATCCAATATCCCCCAATACCCAGAATAAGTAGATAGGAGATATAGAATCCATATCCATATACTTATTTGGATAATTATACCAAACGGGGTATATAGATATTGGGCTTTCTATACCCATAACCTATATCTATATACCCATCCCAAGCCAGCCCTAATTGACGTTAAAAATTACTCGCAAAGAGCGTGGTGAGTTGAGTGGAGCTCTTTCAAGCGTGGTGAGTTGAGTGGAGCTCTTTCAGTCATGTAACTAGGGGCGAGCTGAGGTCCGCCACTCTCCTCCGCCGCTTCTTCTTCATTCTCTTTCTTCATCTCTTTCCTTGATATCGTTTCTTCTGCTTCTTCATCTTTTTTTTCCTCTCGATCTCGATTTCTCCTTCTTCTGCTGGTGTTGCGCTAGCCCTATTTCCCTCTTCTTTCTACCCAGTCCTTCTTCATCGAGCCTCGAACCCGTAGACAGGACTACAGTCGCCGGCCTTCACCTTTTATCGCTTCCACCTTCGAGTTTTCTCGCTCTTCATCTTGTCCAGGTTGATCTATGCTCTCTATTGGAAAATTGGGAGTCAAATTGGATGAAATAGGCAAGGTGGATGACGCCGGTGGATCTGAATTTCATCCATCTCTTTCCCCTCGCGGATTGTAGCCATGGTGATTTCCCTCGTCGATCTCCTCCTCTCTCGCCTGCTGTCACTTGCTCTTAATTTTGAAATCAAAGTTGAGTTATCGGCTTCAGTTGCTCCCACTTCCAATCAGGTTCTTCTTTGAATCTTTTTTCCCTTAATTAGGTTATATCCTAAATCACCCTTTTGTTTGTATCTTGTAGAATTTTTTTTGTTTGCCTTGTCAGTTTTCGATCTTGTTTTAGGGTTTGCTTTGTTTGAGGGACTCGTAGTTGATGATAAAGGAAAAACGTCCTATCAATTGAAAGACAGCTTGTAAGCTTTAGATTTTAAGCTTCTTCCACTTCATTTGTTCAGTCCTCCAATTAGCGGATTCAAACTTACAATTCATCTTGAAAAGGGTTTTCTTTGTACCGCAATTGTTAGCACCTCTAGGTTAGTTGTTCATTTATGCTAGAAGATTTTAATTGAGATTAGGAATCCCATTGATTGAGAATAGTTATTCATTTATGATAGAAGATTGGTTAAATTGGGGTTTAGAATTTAGATATTGCAACTTGGTGCTTTTTTACTTTTATGCCTTCAAGGTGTTTGTAGAAATGCTTAAGAGATATTTTGGGTTGAATGGGTAAATATAGGTTTACATTTTTAGTTAATGAGAAATGAGATTGATGCTTGTTTGATGTGTGTTTCAAAATATCCAGAGATTATTAAGGTTTTTGGTGTGTTTCTTCTTTGTCTATTAACTTAATTTTTTATTTGTTGTTCAAATTTACCTATTGGTGTTACTCTTCTTGTTTTCTCTTATTCTTTATAGATTTTATTTCTTAAATAATTGATTGAAACTTTAAGTCAAGTAGTTAATGTTTGTCGTTTATTTTCTTTTCTTTCTTATACTCGTCATTTTGATTAATAAGGCATTGTGCCATTGTGTATAAATAGCTAAACTTGTATCATGTACTGGAAGAGAGAGAAAAATCATATCAATTGCATTTTTGGAGAAAGCCTCATTTGGGGCTCCATTTTCCCGCTCGTTTCTGTTTAGTATTCTTGTCTCAATTTATGTGTTCTTGAGGAGCTGGGTGTCAGCTAGATTTACAGACAGAGACTTGGAATAGAGATATAAAAATAAGTGATGGAATCAAATGAAATACAGTAGAAAACTAGCTATAGAGATCATTGATGGTTCTACCTATAGTTATGTGGTGGAGCTGCACGACTTTAATCTTGGGAAGAATAAAAGCACAAAACAAGTCATTGTCCAGTGAATGTAAAAGGTTCCCAGAGGGTGATTAGCATGGGTATATTTTTTAGGCCACTTGCTCAAATCTCATTTTTCTTTATTTTTTCATCTTGTATATATTAATCTATTCATGAACAGAAATAACACCTACCTCTTTCCTTGGTGATGACGAATTCTTTCTGAGGTGGACTTGATCTAAACAGATGTGTGCAAATATATGCATCTGTGCATTGATTCCTGATCTGTGCATATCATTCCAGTTTAGGTATGTACTTTGTCTTTTAGCTTTGTTTTTGAGACTCTGAAGAGGGAATTGAGCCATGCAACTTTTTTAGACAAAAAGAAATTGAGCTAAAATTTGTTTTGGCTTTGACTTTCATGTAATGTGAACCTTATTTTGGATGTAATTTACCCATATGTGCATACGATGACTAGATGTAGGCTGATTTTCATGGGACTGGCCTACAAATTCTCTTAAATCTTAAATATACTTCTTTTTTATTATTCTGTGCTGTCCTCTTGTTCCTTCTCTTAATTTGATTCCTAAGACTCGTGAATTAGATTTGGCATAAGGTTATTATATATTTATATATTTTTATTCTTCTACCTTGTTTTTTTTTCCTAATCTAAATTTGGTATTAATTTCGAATTTAATGTCTTTGATTTCAGGTATTGGGTCTTTGCTTTATGGTTTACCATAGTTTACTGCTTCTTCTGTGAGTCATTGTTCTTTAGCCATATTTTGCGCCCATCGAGTTACTTCCTTGAGGTATTTGATCTCTTCTTATCCCTATGGTTTGTAAATTGAGTTGTATCCCCTAAATGTAACGAGTTGATATTTTGCATCTTATTTTTTATTTTTAGCTTTTGTCGCCTAAATTTGATGATTTGATATTTAGCACCTCATTCCTTCTTTTAGCTTTTGTCTTATAGGACTACACCCCTGATTTCTAGATTGACTTTTGATTTAGTTTAATGTATTGGATTGATGACCTATCATTTATTATAAATTGATGCTTTTGTTTTGATTAAGTTCCAATGGATATGGAAAGCTTATTTTGTCACCTATGATGTATTGGATTTTTATTTGGTTTTTGCAATATCTTTTAATTCCTCTTCTTGCCCTCTATTTAGTTGTAATCAACATGTTGTTTTGCCTCAATTACCATGTTATATAAATCTTTGTATTCCTTAAATTCATGTTTACTATGATTTATAATGTTCTGAAATGAACTTTATTTCCTCAATTTTTATTTTTGTGGGGCTCGTGGCTATTGCTTGCCTTCTCTTTGTTGTTATTATGCTATCTTGCAACATCCCAAAGACGCCCTTTGGTTTCTTCTCTTTCACTCCCAGGTCCTTCAATTGCTTTGGATGCCATCTCTAGCTATCTTTCTCCTTTCTAAATTCAACTTTGTTTCCTTTCTTTTTGGGTCAGTTATGAGTCCAGTCATTAAGTGTGAATTGGTAACATTATGTGTTCTTCATCATTTTTTAAAATGTTTTCTGGATGCATCTATTACCAGTTAAATGTTTGCTATCCTCTGGTCTCTATAATCTGAAAAAGACCTTGATGGGGAAAGAAATCTTTGTATCTTACACTTTTATTATGTTGGACATTGAGCAGCCACTCCTGGCTCCAAAAACTCCAACATTGTTGTTTTCACAGGAACATTTGGTGCACTTACGAATGTCACTTTTATTTTCATGGTGATCTAAAGCATGATTTTATGAAATCATATCATGTAATTTGGCAAATGGAACTATAACTACTATTATATGAACACTACCGGTTAGTGGAGAGGCAAAACATACTTTTAATATTTCATTCTAGAAACTATTTCAAACGTTTCTATACACATAAAGATGATGTTTCACCTAAGTAATTTGTAAATTTATCATAGTACTTAATTGTACGATGTAAGTACTTCTGAGTTGTGACCATGAGTAAATGTCCGTTCACTTAATATGTTCTATTTGTCCGTGGCTTTGACAGAGTGATTACAGTTATATCAGTTTTTCTTGGATGGACTTTCACAATATCGATGGAATCGTACCCTTCAGGTAAGATCATGACTTTTGTTTGTCAACATTTATTCCATACCGCCCAAAAAACATGATTTCTTTAGTTAAATTTAAATGGTCTTGTATTTACAGGATAGGTCAAAATGATTTGCCCATTGATGAAATTACTGCAGTATGCCTCTTAAAAGGGAAGGCCAGATGTAAATACCATAGTTTTACTTGATACTATTTTCATGAATAGCAGCTTCATATGTGCAGGTGTACTTTAGGGTTTGGAGTTTCTACATTGATTGATGACGCTTCAAATGATGGATTTAAAGGAGGTGACTATTTTTCTATTTTGATATTAGGGTTATGTCTTCTGCCGTCACCGTCTATTAGCAATTACCTTTATTTTCGTTCAGAGATCAAGTGTTTTTGATTGTTTGCTTTCTTATCTTTGTTTTCAGCATGTGCTCTTTTTAATAAATAATTAATCGTTATTATATTCAAAATTTTTTTTTGAATAAACATGATGTTATTTTGATTATATTTTTTAAAATTAAAAATGAAAATGGATTATTTTTTAAAATGAAATATGGGCATTTTAAAAAAAATTGAAAATTGGATGATTTTTTTTCTACAAAAAATGTTAATAAGAAGTGATATTTAAAAAAAAAGATGTGCCCCTTATTGCAACCAGAACCAAGGTTGGTGATTATTTTTAACATTTTTAAAGTTCATGCCATTAAACTCAACTATACCTAAAGTTCATGCTATTTTTCACAATTTTCCCTTTAAAAAAAATTACGCGCCATGACGCGGGGACTGTACTAGTTAACTTTATTTCATTATACTAACATCAATTTCAATTCTTTCATAATTTTGTACGTATTATGGACTATTTAAATATTTTCTGTCATAATTTTATAAATATTATCATCTTCAACCTCGTTCTCATGTATATTACTAATCTTCTCCACTCCATTATCAGATGTTAATCCACTACAAGGTCATTTACCATACTTCAATTCAAATTTTCCATCTAATCACTATTAAGAGCCTAAATTCATCTCATATCTTGGAATTGTGAAAAATCAATTGAATTGAGAATTCAATTACCTTCGGAGGCAGGATCATGGAAGCGAAAACATTGCTCATTGAAGAGAAGAAAGAACATATCAGAGGCAGCAACAACATAGCTTGAAGAGAAGAAAGCACATATTATTATTAGAGGCTGACAAATTCGAAGTAATCGACCTCAGAACGTTAACCGCCTTCTTTTTTGCTACTACCTTCTCTTTCATTCCCTGTTTCTCAGTCTTCCGGTCGCCGTCTTCTCGAGTTCTTGTATCGTGTGATTATATGATATAATCAAATTATATATATATCTTGTTATATAAACTTCACCTTTTCTTCATAGATCTAATCTTGTTATATGATATAATCACAGCTCCACCGCCTTGCTTTCTTTCTTTCTTTCTCCCTCGTTTGTTCTCCCGGTTTCATTTCTTCTCTTCAACTCATCTACTTCTGCAATTTCTTTCTTGAACTGACTTTTGAGGTTTGCTTCCTTCCTCTATTTATGTACTGTTTTAATTGGGTTTGATCGATTTGATTACTTCTTGTTTCCCCCAATTTTAGTTGCAGTTTGAGATTGTGGGTAATAGAGATTTGGGTTTGTTCTCTTCCCTCTTCATTTGTTGCTACCTTTCACGTCGTTATCTCCCTCTCTGTCTCACCCCGTCCTCCCTAACTAAACACCTTCCAACTTGTAGACCTAACTAAATCCACAATCATCAAATAAAAAAATGGAGAAAAGATATAGAAAATGGATTTAAATACCTGGACATTCCAACCACGAACAAGAGATGCACCGCAGAGAATTGTTGCAGCATGCATCTTTTATTCATTTTAACCACCAACTGCAATCTCAAATATCTTCTCTACTTCTGTTAAGCTTCCGTCAAGGAACATGAGTTCAAATTAGTTGCTATATGATAAGGAGCAAAATATAGGCCTTTGACTTTTGCATAAAAGTATAAAACTTATTTTCAAGTTACTGAAACAAAAAGCTTTATCCAATATGCTGGAATTGAAGATAGAGGGTACTAATGGACCTATACAGCAAAACTCCAGCACAATACTTGAGCCCAAGAACAATACGGGAGAGAAGCTCAAATAGCTCCTAGAACGTTCCTGTTCTCTTTCATCTGTGTATATAAAGAATACAACCTGTAATCTGTTACGATACAAGACAAATGAAATTAAAATCTCTGCAATTCCTCCTCTCTTTCCCACTATCATTTTGAATTCAGAATGGTATCAGAGTCATCCAACGACTAACGTCGATCTTCGTCTTTATTTTTTTTCCGTTCTTCAAACCACACACAAAAAAAAAAATCCTACCTTTCCATGGCTGATAACACATTAGCAGCTGCCATATCTCAGATTCAAGCTTCAATGTCTCAAACCTCTCTTCAAAATCCCCCTTTACCCAATTTTAACTCCTTAAACACGATAAAGCTTTCTACCACAAATTTCCCAACCTGGATTAGACAGATTACTCCTTATTTGAGGTCTCAGCGCCTCATGGGATTCGTTGATGGCTCCAATCCGCGCCCAGAGCCAACTGAAAACAACGCCGCTGCCATTGATGACTGGTTCGCTCGCGACCAGCTTGTTGCCGCCATTCTAACGGCGTCGCTCACCGAACAAGTGATGGTCCAGGTACTAGATTGCGACTCGGCCAAGCTCATCTGGGAGCGGCTCCACAGACTGTACTCTGCTAGAACGAGTGCCCAGGTTGTTCAAACGAGACTGCAACTCTCAACCATCAAGAAGGGTGACGAATCCGGCACCGAGTACTTCAACAAGGTTCAAGGGCTCATCCATCAGATTCAGGCGGCCGGACAGATTGTCTCCGATGACGAGTTTATAGCGTATCTTCTTGCTGGCCTGGGAACAGAGTACGACGCCATGGTAACGGCTGTCACCTCCAACTCAGTCCTTCCTCCTCCTCATGAGGTTCTCACGCATATTCTTCGTCAAGAGGCCAGACTCGCACGACAACAAGAACTTCTCCGCGCCACTACCCAGGTATCCCTTAACAACACATCAACTGAGTCTTCTCCTGAGCTAAACTTTACATCTAATCGTGGTCGCGGACGCGGACGAGGAGATTTTTCTGGAAATAGAGGAGGAAGGGACAATCGGGGAGGCCGGGGCTATTCACGTGGTGGCCGTTCTTATCAAACATTTTCAGGAGCCCCGGACACTCGCCCCACATGCCAGTTATGCGACAAGAAAGGCCATGTGGCCGCCAGATGCTGGAGTCGTTTTGATCATAGCTTTCTTCCTCCTCCTCCGAGGTCCTTTCAGGCTAACAACACCAGCACAAACACTTGGTTCCCAGATACAGCAGCTACTCATCATTACACTCCAGATGTCACCAATTTGAGATTCGATCGGCTACCGTATGAAGGCTCGGAGACGGTGACCTTAGGCGATGGCTCTTCTCTTCCAATTCAGAACTACGGTTCTACAACCATCTCTCACTCCTCTCGCACTTTCCATCTTTCTAATATTATTCATGCTCCTGATTTACAAAGAAATCTAATCTCAGTTAATCGGTTTTGTCGTGAAAACAGAGTATATTTTGTTTTTGACACTGACTCCTTTTGTGTGAAGGATTCCGCGACGGGGGCGCTTCTTCTCAAGGGAGCCGTTGATGGCGGACTGTATGTTTGGCCTCCGTCTGAACCACCATCGCCGTCGCTGCAAACCACCACAACCAACACTGCCGTCTCTTCTTCGTCACCACCCCTTTGGCACAGTAGATTAGGTCATCCCTCAAAAGACACTACAAACTTTGTCTGTTCAGCCTTCAACCTAATTGGGCCTACTGGATCAGCCCATCCTTGTGTTTCTTGTTCACAAGCAAAAGCCCATGCTCTTCCTCACAAACCGAGTGCTTCTCGATCTTCATCAGTCTTGGAGCTCTTGTTTATAGACGTATGGGGACCCTCTCATGTTATTTCACGTAATGGAAACAAGTATTTCTTATCTATTGTCGATGATTTCTCGAAATTCATTTGGGTATTTCCGTTTCAATCAAAAGATGAGGTCCATTCCATTGTGCGGATATTTATTCCACTTGTTACAAATCATTTTGGTCGACCCATCAAATCTATTCAAACGGATAACGGGACTGAATTTTCCAAATTGAAACCATTGTTTGCACATTTGGGAATCCACCATAGACTTACCTGCCCATATTCTCATCCCCAAAACGGAACCGTTGAGTCGCGACATCGTCGCATTGTTTATATGGGTCTTACCATTCTTACCCATGCTTCTCTCCCTCTCTCATTTTGGGATTATGCATTTCAGACGGCCTCCTTTCTCATCAATCGTCTCCCATCTCACATTCTCCATAAGAATTCCCCACATTTCACCTTGTTTGGTTCCAATCCCGACTACAAATTTCTTCGAGTATTTGGTTGTCTATGCTTCCCTAATCTCCGTCTCTACAATTGACATAAATTCTCTCTTCGGTCCAAGCCCATGATCTTTGTGGGTTATTCCCCAAATCACAAAGGATATGTGTGTCTAGATTGGTTGGCAAACAAAATTTATATTTCCAGGGATGTATTATTTCATGAAACTGAGTTTCCATTTTCCAAGAGGGCCCCCAACTTTCCTTTGTTACCCACAGATCCACCCCTGGCCCAACTCCCTTTGTTTGGCCCAACACCTTGGCCAGCCCACACCCCTCCAACAGAAGCCCCTATTTCACCACCCACACCCTTATCAATTTCTAATTCCCCGTCTTCCTCACCTACGCCCCCACTACCGCAGCCACCCACCACACACCCCATGATTACAAGAGCACGGGCAAACATCCATAAACCTTTGACTCGTTCGGATGGTACCATCCCATGGCCAACCTGCTCGAGCACATCGACCATTCCTGAGGAGCCTTCTTGCTTCACAGAGGCCTCAAAATACCCAGAATGGCGCCAAGCCATGGCCCAGGAATTCAAGGCTTTGCTCGAAACGAAAACCTGGACATTGGTTCCTCCTGATCCCTCACTTAATGTTCTGGGAGTGAAATGGGTCTTCAAGACCAAGCGCAGATCAGATGGGGCTATTGAGCGTCGGAAAGCTCGCCTTGTCGCAAAGGGCTACCACCAACTCCCAGGTATTGATTACTCGGAAACCTTCAGCCCAGTTGCCAAACCCTCCACAATCCGCCTACTTTTGTCCCTCGCAGCGATGAATGGTTGGACCACTCGGCAGCTTGACATACAAAATGCTTTTCTTCATGGCACTCTTGCGGAGGACGTCTACGTCTCTCAACCTCCAGGTTTCATTATCTCATCTCACCCTAACCACATTTGCAAACTCAATCGTTCATTATACGGTCTTAAACAAGCGCCTCGCGCTTGGTTTTCTCGTCTTAGTAACTATCTCCTTTCCATTGGTTTTTGTCCCTGTCCTTCGGACACTTCTCTATTCGCCTATCGCCAAGGTTGCCACTTCGCCTTTGTATTGGTATACGTTGATGATCTATTGGTTTTGGCATCTAATCCCTCTTTATCTACTAGCTTTGTCAATGCAATTTCCAGGGACTTTCCAGTACGAGATTCGGGAGAAGCAAATTATTTTCTTGGTATTGACATCAGTAGGGATGCATCGGGCTTCTATCTCTCCCAATCCAAACACATTGCTGAGGTATTGTCAAGAGCAGGGATGACCAACTGTCGACCTATTGCCACACCAATTTCGACATCTGTTGACACAGCTACCGAATCTCCATTGTTTCACAATCCTCAACTATTCCGCAGCATAGTTGGAAGCTTACAATATCTCAATTTCACTCGTCCAGACATCGCCTTTGCCCTGAATAAAGTTTCTCAGTATATGCACAAGCCCAGAGACGTTCATTGGCAGGCTGTTAAACGTCTATTGCGGTATCTTAATCACACCAAAGATCTTCGTTTCCACATTTCATCCAACTTCGCTCATGAACTCTCAGCATTTTCTGAAGCGGATTGGGCTGCGGATCGCACGGATAGACGCTCTGTTGGTGCATACTGCATCTACCATGGTTCGAATCTTGTCTCATGGTCTTCAAAGAAGCAACCGACCGTCTCCAGGTCATCGACGGAAGCCGAATACAGGGCACTTGCTATCGCCACATGTGAGTTAATCTGGCTCCAAAACCTGCTGGGATCAATTGGAATTGGCATTCAGCAAGCTCCTACTCTATGGTGTGATAACCTCGGTGCCACATACCTCGCTGTTAATCCTATTCTTCATCATCGGATTAAACATTTGTCTCTTGATTATCACTTTGTTCGGGAAAGAGTGGCAAACAGAACCCTCAAAGTGGCGTTTATTTCTTCTCGAGATAAGGTTGCAGACTTGCTTACTAAGGCTCAGGCTTCCACTTTGTTCCATCGCAATCGATCCCATCTCTGCCTAAGGCAGCTGGGATCGCCGGGGGATACTAATGGACCTATACAGCAAAACTCCAGCCCAATACTTGAGCCCAAGAACAATACGGGAGAGAAGCTCAAATAGCTCCTAGAACGTTCCTGTTCTCTTTCATCTGTGTATATAAAGAATACAACCTGTAATCTGTTACGATACAAGACAAATGAAATTAAAATCTCTGCAATTCCTCCTCTCTTTCCCACTATCATTTTGAATTCAGAAGAGGGTGAATATCCCTCCACAAATAGGAAAAAAGAACGATAAAAAAGAATTCGAAAAAAAAAATTAAATAAATAAAACAGCAAAGAGAATAAATGAAATTGTACCTTGAGGCAGGAGTCGAAACAAGAGTGTTAACAAGTGTTGCAGTAAGAGGAGCCCCTTTCATTAGAGATGACCAACCAGGAATCTGTCCAACAACATTACGAGAAATCTGGCTGCTGCGTGCACTGACATAACTAGGCCACATATATGCTGATGTATCTAATAGATCTCTTGCAATGCAAGCCTTAACAATCAATTGCAACATGTTTCCAGCTGCATGAACCAATAGATCAGAAAGAAGAGTGAAATGGGAAATTCCTAAAGACAAAAGAGAGCGTCAAAAACTGAGAAAGGAGAGATCCAATCATGATCAATCTCTAAGCTAATTGGCCAAATGGAGCAGAAAACACGATGCAGAAAATCATAAGTTACTTTTCTAGCTGGAATGTTAAACAACACCAATCAAAGATTAAAAATAAGGAGCTAGACTTTCCCCTTCTGAATTAGGTGCAATCAAGATAGCTAGTAATATATTTCTCAAAACAAAAGAAAGAAGATTGCAAGTAATAACTTGAATCCAAGATCTTTGAAACTTCATAAATCTAGTAAATATTGACTATATGAAATATATTTTGCTCGTTCATTTCATAAACTATGAGACGTAAATAGGACATGAAGGCAGGCGGTGAGCTGCTGTTAAAATGCAGAACAGAAACACAAAAAAAAAGAAGTTACTATTGTAGAAATGTAGTGGCACGCTGAAACACCCAAAGAAAAAAAGAGCCAAGAAAAATATTCACTTACAACAATACAGAGGCATGTCATCCATGCTGATCGAGTCAAGATATCCACTACCATTGCTAATGCCAGAAAGAAACATCATAGGTAGCTAGACTATAGTAACTGTAGACAGGATATCAACTCACAACGACGCGTTCCAACTATAGGTTTATCCAGACTTTAAGCCATGGAGAGGCATTCAGGCTCTTTAGTCACTGCATTTTCTTCCTCCTCAATGATATTGCCAACTGTAAGTATTGTGATGGACAACCGCAAGCACAAACAGGTGTGAAGATGAGGAACAGGACCCTCGCTAGGATTCCTTTCCTAAAAAAATGAGAATACAGTCAAACCTAATTGAATAAAATTGGACAAAGATTTTGCAGTCAATGCCTGTCCGGTCATGCAAGAAATAACTGGGATTAAAACTTTTTTCTTTAAGAGGATCCAAGGACCGAACTGTGAAGAAGAAAATGCAAAAGGTGAAGTGCTATTATAACCAATTATCAGTTATATTTTAAACACTACCTTACACCATCTTTCTTTGACTACAGAAATAGATTTACCACAAAGAAATCTTCAAATGTGAATTCTGGATGGCCAAAATTCAGAAGAGGTTTTCGGCACTCCGTCACAATAGCGGCCACACCTTCTAGCTTAGATTTGTTCTTTTTCTCCCAAAAAATGTTCCTCTTTCGGTAAATTTTTTTAATCGCTTTTATGTATGCACTTGTAAACCCATACCTTGTTCCAAACCATCAGTTTAGGAATTTAAGAAACATCCATTTCTGACAGAACCTTCTCAACAGCATCCATCTGTTGCTGAGCCAAGGGATGGCTGAAAACGAAAAGAAAAGTAAGGATTGGAAAATTTTCAGGAAATCGATAAAAGGAAATCCAAAACAGAGACCCAAATATACTTGATATCCACCACATGTACAAGAAGTGACGACTTTGATATAGCGAAAGCAGAAACTGCATATAGAAGCATTGCTCAGCATTTTTGAAACTTTCTAGATGCCTTACCTAAATTTTGAAACTTTCTTGTCCCTTCACAAAGATCTACTACTTAGATTCGATTTTGGCCAAGCCACAATTCATGTAAGTTTGTTAGACTCTGCGAATTCTCAATCACCTAAAATTAATATATCACAATACAGGAGATTACAAATAAGAACTTGAAATTTATGGAACCTCATAAGACAGTAAAAGTTCTTTGTGCTTCTTAAAGATATTTGTTAATAAACGGATATTCGCAAATATGAGCGGCAATACATGGAAACAAGGGAAAAAATAACAAAAAGCTCTAAAAAACCTTATAAAGCAGGGTAATTTTTGGAGGGAAAAAAAAAAGACCAAAAGCCCTCAATCTATTGGATCCACACAACTTCCTCTCGCTCTAAACCACATCCAGACACATAGGTTGATAATTTTATTTGTTACAATGAGAAATGCCCAAAGTTATGCATTAACATTACTCAATAGGGTTGGAACTGTAACACTTATTTGTCTCCTGCTTTCACATTTTCTTATCACCATAGATCTTCACGAAAGGTATTGTTTGTCTTATTTCGAATTCATCTTCCTGGATTTAGCGCTATTGCCTCTTGTAGCAATATTGTCATTATAGAATCATTGGGGCCAACGTTTTGTTCAATTGATAATTGTGCTTAGTGCTCCATAGACCATGCTTTTTATACCAATGAACATTGTCAGTATATAGACTCTAGGAGAACAAGTTTATTTTTATGAACCTGTGACATATTGCCATGTAGCCTTATCCAACTATTTAAAGACTTAAGATTTGTTAACTAATCTATCTTGACTGAATCTTTGAAGAGTGAATTTTTATAAGGAAACGTTTGTAGCTATGCTAAACATTTTTCCAATTTGCACTACAAATATAGGGATCTGAATTTCACTCTTATTGTTTGCAACTCTGCATGCTGAACATTCCAGTTCAATTTTGTATTTTTTAATGGGCCTTTTCTGATTGTGGCTCTTTCTGATTTGAGAAGGTTGATGCTCATCTACTGAAGGCTGCTGCTATTGAACATGCGAAGGACTCATATGGAGCCATTGATTTTATTCTTGCCGGTGTTATCCCTCACACAGTGAAAGCGGCTGATGCTTCTAGTGCTGTCAATGAATGGGACTCTTGGTTCATCAGGTCAGATTCTTTTTATATTTGATGATCACAACATTAACTTTTACATGTGTTATATTATCAAGTTTATTAAAAATCTGATGTAACTTGGCCTTATTTGTGAAAGAGAGGGTTGTCCGTATGGAATTCAAAGGGTAATTCACTCAAAAAGAAGTACAAAGGAAGTAGAAATCAAAAGAAAACAGCAAAAAAAAACATACGGGGAAGAATATGAAAGGAAATCGAAAGCAGAAAACAACAACAAAAGGATAAAAACGAACCACAAATCAGGGTTGAAGACTGGCGACCCAAAGCGAAGAAGAAACGCCAAGTAAGCTGCAGCAAACGAGAATACCAACACAAAAAATGAAATTTAATAATAACCTAGGTTGGAACTGAATTCGTAAGGAACAAAAGGGTTACCTAGATTCGAGCCGACAAAATCAACCAAAGAACAACGCAGTTGCAATCACGAAACCAAGAAGCATAGGTCGGCGAGGGCGAAATCCAGAAATACAATTTTCCTTAATTCGACGACTGATTTTATCACCAGAAACATGAAAATATCTCATAGTCACTTCAAAGCTAAACATAAATCTATATCTATACTACTATAAACGTCGCGGCAAGTTGTTATATCTGCCGTCCGTCCTACGAGTTATCTACGGTTGCAATCTCTTCTTCTTTTAATGGCCACCGCTTCTCCACCTCCAGCTCTGTTTCTCTTCTTCTCCACGCTCCACCTCCTGCTTATTAGTCCACCTCGTGGTTCCAGATTCAGATCATCACAATTCATCGCCGCCCGGCGCCCTAATTTTGATTATCTCCTGGTTGTCTCTTTGTTGGGGTCGCATTTGTAGACGTCTCCTCCTTCGTTTTCTTCAATTCAGAGCCGGCAGGTTTTCCGACTGGCCCCCTCCCTCTTCTACGCCTCTAATCCAACGGTTGTCCTACCCGTCGCCTTCTCCAGTTTTGATTTGTGCCACTGTTAATTGTTTGTAGGTTTGTCTCATCCCTTTGTTCCTTTTCTTTTTGTTTTTTTTCACCGCCTTTGCCGCTTTAGCCTTCCCCGGTTTTGATTTGTGCCGCTGTTGCTCTCTAGATTCCTCTTTGTTATCTGCCCTTATTCCATATTTCAATTTCGATTCTATTGTCTACTTGTCCTCTCCAACTTGCTATTTATTCTGATTTTAGGATTTGGATTTCAATTGCTTACAATTCAATTATTTTTTGCTTGAACAATTGCATGATGTGTCCTTAGTTTATAATTATTTAATTCATGGTAAAAGTTCATCGACTGCTCTGAATCTGTTTGATGAAATGCTTTTATGACCAAATATAGGTGATTTTAGAGCAACACGATCGGGATAAGAATGGGAGCCTGGACGAGATGGAGCTGAGACTGGCTATGAGGAGCATTGGTTACAACCTTTCGCAGTTAGTGTTGAAGCTGATTGTGTTCAAGTTTGGCAAATCTGGTGCCAAATTCGCCATTGAATACGACTACTTCATCGAGTATGTATTCATATACATTAAGCATGCTCCTCTTTCATTGAGTTTAGGTTCTCTAATCTTGCTTTGTGGTCCCTTGTTACTTAGATTTGGTTACTTTGATTTCCCCCCGTAATTTATGCTTCGAATATTTGCTCTTTATTTCCTCTCTTTTCTGGATGATTGCAGGTTTAATTGACGACCCATAGTTTGAAGATTTTGTTGAACGTATTTGCTTTAGTTGTAGTTGTAGTTGTCGTTGCCGTAGTAGTTGTTTGTTTTTATGCCTCCAAGGTGTTCGTATAAATGCTCAACATAGATTTCATTTTAGGTTTTTTTTCCTGATTAATGCTTGAGTTAATCAAGGATCGGGGCCTTCAAATTGAACTTTATCCAATTAAAAATACAAGTTTTATCCACTTGGTTTGAGTTCCATAGACTACGAGTAATTGTTCTCATCCCATCAAATGGTTGTTGATACCCTTAGTAGAACATTGTACTTTTTGCTGGTGGGAGAAATGCAACTCGTGAACCAATGGATTGTAATTCCCGCTTCAGCAGAACCCTCAGTGTCGGAAGGCTTCGTGATAAGGTTCTTCGCATGCCATCATTTTCAGATTTGACATTCTCTCCTCATCAACAAGAGAGAGTGGCTACCGATTCTGATGAAGCTCACGGATTAAATGCCAGTACTGCTGAGACCAGGACAACCACTTCGGATGAAAATCTTGCTGCCTCACTTGCTTCAAATTACAAGTATTCAGTAATCAGAATGTGGATAGTGAAATCTCATGATATTTTTCAGCAAAGGACAAGTTTCTTGGAATGCCAAAGACGAATAAGATCCCGGGTCTGTATGCTCTCCTCTTCCCTGCTCAAGTCTTTTTCCTCAGTGGATATGCAAGTAAAGTTGGTTCTCTTCATACATTTCCCTGATAGCACGTTATGTGAATCTATGTTTTTTTTTTAACTGCACACCAAAACGCAAGAACTTTTATCTTTATCATGAACCCAAGATCATGAGTATAGGCACCGATTTGCATCATCTTAGGAAGTAACCTTGTTTAGTTCTTGCAATGAATCTTGTAAATCACCACCTGCTTGCTATTGTTTCATCTCACTTCTACCTTCTGTTATCGTTTTTTCAAAGTTGTTTAGCTTGTGTTTAACTATAGAGCCTACTCTCAGGCCCATGCACTTCAGCGTAGCCGTTTTGAAACCTTATCAGGGCATGAAAGATCTTGCATTTTATCTGGTCATCACTGAACAGGTCGATGTACATGCCACATGAATGCTCGAGTTCCCAATTCAAGTGATGATACGTTTGCTCGGGCTAGCATATCAAGGTTCGTAATGCTGGCTGAAGCTTTGTTTGGGGTAATGCCACCTTTTCGTTCCCTTCCGGCCATGCTTGTTAGGTTTTTATGTTTGGTTCCTTTTATTCTTTGCTGTTATTATTTTCTTGATTACTTAGCATGTAACTTAACTAGGTTCTGGTGAAATTCATCAACAGTCAGTGGCTTTGCCTTCCCAACCTTATATTTCTTCAATTGGGTCCATCCTTGGACCTAAGTGAAGTGGTAGACTCTCTGCCTTTGAAAATATTCAACATGCCAACAAAGTTTCAGAGTGATGATGCAGGGCAGTAAGTTATTCTTTACTTTTATCAAAGAACATCACCTTCTTGGCATAAATATGTATTAAATTCCAGACACAATTAGGCCATCAGTATAATTTCATTTTTTCTTGGAAAAAAATAAATGAATATGAATTAAGATCTGCCAATCTCAATCTCAGAAACATGTACGAATTTCGCATCCTTGACCAGGCCCAGTTTGATCAGTCTTTGCAATATGCCAACTTTGATTTTTCGGAAATTTCGCCGGGTACCCCTGTGGTATTGCGTATTTCGCACGGTGTACAAAAGTTTTGCTAAATTCGCACGGTACCCCTGAGGTTTGTATCAATTTCGCATCGTGCCCCTATTGAGTTAAATCTATTGAGTTAAATCTAACAAATGTTGAAACCTCCGTTAACCCATCTCCCATCTGCTCTTACACGTACAGTGAGACCGAAGGGAAGAGAGGAGAGAAGGGGGTCGGAGAGGGCGACAGAGCAGGACGACCACCGTTGAACTGCCGCCAGCGGCGACATCAGCCAGGCCACCGCACCACCACACCTCGCCCTTTGGCACCTGAACCCGACCTCGCCCTTTGACACCAGAACCCGAAGGAGAAGTCGATCCCGACGTTGTTCTTCGAAGCTTCTTAGGAGGAGAAGGAGGAGGAACGACCGGCCTAGAATCGCCGACAGCAGTGTCGGAGCCGTTCCTAAGGGAGGCGCTAAAGGGCTAAAGGTATTTTCTACCGATTTATGCAATTCCAAACTCCGTTTTCTACAGATTAGGGATTTCTATCGATTTCTCATTAGGGATTGTTGAATCAGCAGAAGCTGCAATTTGAGTGTGAAACTGCAATTTCTATCGATTTCTCATTAGGGGTTTGAGTGTAAAACTGCAATTTCTATCGATTAGGAATTCGAGTGTGAAAATTTGATTTGGTTTTCCTCTTTGTGAAATTTATGGTTAGAGTGTGAGAGGATTAGGTATTTGTGTTTGCAAATTTCATTAGGGATTGTTGAAATTCAACAGAAGCTTGGATTTAGGATTGCTAAATGCCTAATCCAACACTTGTCTTCGGTTTTTGGAGGTAGCTTGTTTCTTATTCTTGACGTTACTAGTACATATTCAATGTGAATAAACTAGGGATTGTTTATGACTCGTTCTTTGGGATTCAGAGATGGTAGATGATAGAACCATTCATATTTAGAGATTGAGGTGTTTGGGTTAGACTTGTAGTGGTTTTGTTTTGGCCTTTGGAGTTTAGAACTGAAATGAATTCTGTTTTGTAGCTTATAAATCTTATCATGTTGGTGATTTTTCTTACTGAAATAGTTAAAGATGAGATGGACTTTGAATCTTTCCATTTTATTCTTATATTGTAGCATTAATTAATGATGCTTGTACACCTCATAAATCATATAATTGATTAATGGGTTGCTTGCCATTCATATGCCGACCTACTGTAATTCTATAGTCAAACATAGAGCTATGTCTTTTGGCATGGTAATTGATAAACTGTGGAGATTGACTAAAAAAATGTTGGTTCTTTAGCAATTTTTTTTTATCATGCATGCACTTGAATTCATAGAAGAGTAAGAGCAAAACGTCTTGCTTTGTTGTGTAGCTAATTTTCTAGCCTATTAGCTCAATTGGTAGAGCTATGTGTTTAGACACAAAGATGTGGGTTCGAATCCCACGTAGGCTATCTTGATATTAAGTTGTTGTCATTTTTGAAAATATTTTCACACACAAATCATATTGAAAAGAATTAGAGAATTCCAAACTCTTTTTCAACTCAAGTATCATGTTGAGTTGCTGTCATTGTTAAAAATACTTGCTCAACCTGGAATTCAAAGGCTTGTGTTCAAGCTTAAGGAATTAGTCAGGAGGACTGATGGTTTGGTCTGATCCTTGACTTTCTCCAAGGTTCTCTGTCTGCTCATGAAAATCAATACAATCTCTAGATCAAGAATTACAATAGGCCTGTAATTCTGACAATATTCCTCATTTGTTATCATGTATGCATTATTCACTTATGCCAACCAAATTTTATGTATTGATGTAGAACTTGTTTCAATTGTTGATTACACATTAATGTTAATACTTTTGACCAGAAACAGATTCAATTTTTGAACTGAGCCAATCTAGATAAAGAACTACAATTTGAACATTCAACTAAACAAAGATCAGTCTATGCGGGATTCGAACCCGCATTGTTGTGCGTGAGCACACCGCTCTACCATTTGAGCTAATAGACTTAATAAGATAATCCAATGTCCTCCAAATTTAACCTCAACAAACTGGAAAACAAAAAGGACTGCTTAAGGTTAAGAGGAGGCAAGGGCATCATTGTGAATATTTTGACTAAGAAATTTACAAAAAAGGGAAGATTGTTGATTGTAGTTGATTCTTCTTTAAAAAAAAACAAAAAGGACTACTTAAGGTTAAAATCATTAACACTTCTTATCGCTTCCCTTTCTCTGCAATATCACTAGAGGGTCTGTTGAACTAATGGGTGGAGCATGATAGCTAAAAAAATTGCACCAATCCTCCCTTCCCTCCAATATTATTGCATGAAAAGAATAAAATTAAGTGTTTTACTGTGATATAAATCTTTAACTACTAAATCCACAGCAAAAAAGCTAACAGCAAACGAACATGGTCTCACATGTCTCTCTGCTTGTTCCATTTAAGCATCAAGATCTCACTTGTTCTTCTCCGCTAATGCCTTCATCTAAACAAGGGCACAACGAATAGGAGAAAATAAAATATCATAAATGAGGATAAAAGTTCATCAAATGTAATCCAACACAACAAGATGATGAAACAGATCCCATCATATGAGGTGTATAATTTGTTGCTACTGGGATAAAACTTCATCAAATGTAATCCAACAACTGTGAAGAACCAGCTACCTCTAAAAATCGAACTAAGATCATCAACAATATTGGCAGATGAAGATTAGGCTAAATGCCTAATCTTCATCTGCCAATATTGTTTAAAGAAATACGCAATACGGTACCTTGTGAAATTTCCGTTGATTTTTTAAAGAAATTAGTGGGAATTTCTTTGATTTTAGGTACTGACTTATTTATTTTGTTTCCTTAAGTGGGTTTTATTTAAGGATCTATAAGTTAGGGAGCGATTTGTTGAATCATTCGCGGGTTCTGGTTTGATTGAGCCCTTTCAGGCTATCGAGTTCCTTTTTTTGAAGTTGGGGAAAACGGTGTTTTCCAAAGCAATACCTCATAGAACTTGGTTTTTGAATGTCTTACACCAAGTCTATTTTGCTACTATTTTCTCTTTTTTTATTTGCTATCAAACCAACAAACTTCATTTAAATTAACTCAGTTAGGCTCCTATCTTTGGCTATTTTTTTCAGCATTAATTATTAATCTGTGTTCTATTTTCAGCAATTGCTTGAATTTATTTCTGTCACAATTGTATTATGCTGTTAACTCACTTGCCTCTTCCCTGCTGCCCCTTTCAAGCATTCTTTCGCCTTTTTTGTCCAAGATGTCATTTGTCATAATGTATTTTAGAATTATAGCCTTATACATATACTTAATTCTAATCATAAACTACTTTACTCCACAGCAAGTGCCTTACATATACTTAATTCTAATCATAAATTACTTTACTCCACAGCAAGTGCCTTCGCTGTGTTTTCGTGCAACGGGAATACAAATTATTTGATTTCCACAGTGTTGCAGGTATTCATATTCTGAATAAGTTCCATATCACAATATTTTTTTTTGTATACATTCCTTACAAGCTGTTAATTTCTCATCCTATATGTCTATTGGAAAAAGAATAAATTCAAGGATTTTTTTAAACAAATTTAGGAATTAGTATAGAGGAGATGATGAAATTTATCACATTTCATCTCAATCAAGTTTTGATATTTTCAGGGGACGAGAGGTTTTATTCTTCTAATTTTGTATATTTGGATTTATCACACTGTCTCTTTCATTGATTAATCTCCACAAATGAATAAAAAAAATGAAGGAGAAATGTCAAAAAAGAGATGGGTACTAGAATTTTAAATTTTAGACATTTGACCCATTTTCACAAAGTCATGATATTCTATTAAATTCACAAATAACTGTATTTACAGGGTTGACAAAATCCTAATCACGCAATTTCAAACTACGGGTTACAATGAAATTTCAAATATATTTCACAATTTTTTTTTATTTTGCAATTTCAAAATTTGGTGATTTGGTTTGCAGCCGTCCAATTGATCCAATTTCCTCTGAATGAGTTATAATTTCAAATGTTTAATCGTAAAGTACTATTGTTTGCGCATCTCCATCTTTGATTTGTCCTTTATTTCCTCTCTACTCTGGATTGTGCTCTTCTTAATAAGCAATTAGTTTTGTTTGCTTTCTTATCTTAAATTATTCATCGACTGAATTACATTTTTTGGCGTGTTATATTTTTAATAAATTTGATTGACAGCCTAAAATTTATCACCCTCTGATCTGTGCTTTCTTTCCTTCAATTACGTATATTATTGTTGCCTTAGGATTTAGGAGGTATGGTCCTTGGGATTTAGGAATTACGGTTTCGGAATTACAATTTAAATTTCTGGTCCTAATCCGCGATAATTTTATTATAATTCTAGGATTTGGATTACAATCATTAGGCATAGGCATGAGTATATTTTCTTTTGTTGTTCAGATTGATGCTAGACTTGGCATAAGAATATATACATTTTGCAAACAACAGAGACACCAAACTTATGTTGGAGGTTAACAAGTTTCGAGTCAAATAAAATCTCCCTACTGCTGCTGGTTTTTCCTGCTGTATATTGTTATTTAGATTCTGGTTCCAATTTATTCAGATCCACACTTCTGTAGGGAGTCAAAGGTATATGCAATGCTTAGCCATCTGCCTTTTTGTTTGTAATTGACAGTTTTAAAATGTATGCAGAATTTTATTTGATTTGCTTCTTTACTCTACATGTTTTCTATGTAAAAATATTAGTTACCCCTGTATAAGGGCACACATAGGTGCTCGAAAGGCTTTCAATTTTATATGTTACGTGCAGGCACTGAACGGTTTTTGACAAAATCTATATAGGATTTGATTACATGGTTCCATATATTCATACACATACATATGTTGATAAAAGGGGCTACTCCCCTCAAAGCGAGTTTCTGTTTTTCTCCCATATGTACTCCAACCTCCTACTCCCCTCAAAGTGTGAATTACTTGCTTAAAATTTAGGGATTTTGCTCCTTGTGGTTATGCATAGAGGTTCGGCTGAACTTAACCATTGATTGTTGAATTCTAAATATATGGCCACCGATCTTGCCTTCATTGATCGAACTTCGTAGATGTCAAGAATGCAAGAAAGTAGAGAATATTACTGGCTTTACAGAGGATATTACTGGCAGTTGTGAAGGTTGGTTTGTAACCTGCAGATGCTCACTTTCTCGTGTAGGAATTTGAGGGAAATGTTCAAAATTAATGAGGTAAAGGTAATTAGCACCGAGTCACTCTCTGTTGAATATAAAATTGTGTTGTTTTAGTTATCAAAGCTTTTAGGTGCTTTAACCTCTGTCCATTTACTTAAGGTTGTATTCACATTCTTTTCTTATCTGATTTTTTTTCTCAAATAAAAACTTTGGCATCAAATTTCAACTTTGTAGGTTCTTTTGCGTATGCTTCCAGATTACTACAGTCATGTCATGTATGTAATTATGAGAATACACTCATAACCAAGTTTTTGGGTCTTCACATAATCAAGGCATCCAGTGGAAAAAAAAGGTAAATGTTAGAGTTATAAATTTGCATTTATTTCCATGTAATTTCATGTTTTAGGTTTGCCAAAATCCATGTTAACTGAATAACTGTGATATAGTTATTAGATTCCGGTTTCTTTTTTGGATCCGATTATCTCCTTCAAATCGCCTATGTTCGGCCTCATGCTACAGATGAGCTTGCGCAGCCGTTAATCTTCCAGTTTGTCTCCTAGGTGAGCTCTAATTCAGAATAGGTAACCCTCTTCTATTTAACTTTGCCCGCCCTCTTCTGCCGCACTAAAATCTCATTGTTCAAATCTCGCCCACTGCTACTTTAATACTCCCTTGTGGTCTCTTCCCTGCGCATAGATCTCTGGAGAGGAGGTGCCTCTCAATTCAATTCTCAAAGGGGAATCCTATCCAGGTTAGTATTTCTCACTTTGCGGATATCTCCCTCTTCGCACTGCCTTATTCATCGGTCTTGATCTTTGGATAGGGTTTTGTTTGTCAATTATTACCCACTGTCTCCACCCGCATTTGTTGGGGTCTTCACCTTTCATAGGACTATAGGAGTGTCTCCTGTGCTACTTCCTGAATCATGAAAGATTTCAAGTAATGATTTTGAATATGAGTGCATCTTGATTGACCAACAGATGTTACATTTGCCTTGTGGAGTATGAGGACGGAGATGACATGCGAATACTGCCTTGTCATCATGAGTTTCACAGAGAATACGTTGAAAAGTGGTTGGGAGATGATTTCAAGTGGGCATAGTATCTCGATTGCTATCAGATTGTTAATTGAAGAAAGAAAGAAAGTTTATTAAATTCTAAGAAAATTCAAAAAGCAACCTGCTAAAGATGAACTTTGAGCCATAATTAGATGGATGATAAATAATACTGGAATGTAGTTCATGTAGCTTGTTAATCATGTTATTCTGATGCATCGACTTCCCTTGAGTTTTACATCCTGAAATGCTCAATTCTCATAGCTAATTTAGATCACTTTGTTTTGGGGCAAGACGGGCAACCAACTGATCACCTTTTGCCTCTGCAGTTGGTCGATTCCTTCTTTTGTGAAGTTGTAATGTTTATTCCTCCGGGTTTTACATTCTGATGATGCTCTTATAGGGTGGAGATGCAGGGCTATCGATGAAGAACCATTACCAAAGGAGGATCCTTCTTTTGAGCTCCCTCCTGAGCCTTCAAGGCTAGATATCTTTCTCATGATCAATGAAATTTCTACCTATTGCAGCCAAATTCACAGGTATGCATGGATTTATTTTCTTTTGTGATCCATCTCCATTTATTTTATACCTGATTTGATGCGAGTCCTCACCTATTCCAATAAACTTTTTATATTTCCAATGAAACACCTAATTTATTTCCTTTTATGATCCATCTCCACAAAATAAAAAGCATGCGAGTCCTCATCTATTCCAATAAACTTCATAACACCTAATTTATCCATCTCCATTTATTTTAACACCTTGTGAAAGCCATGTGGTTCACCTTCATACTCCACAAGAGCAACAGGCAAGGCAAACCTTTATCCTTTAGTGCTTGGTAGATTTTGCGCGCTTGATTTAGAGGAACAACCTTTAAAAACAAACCCTTTAATATATATGAAAGCATTTCACTTGCATTAGAAGCTTACAAGTGCAACATTAACACTATACCAACCAATAGGAACACGATTAACAGCCATCAATCGAAACTCTCTTTGATACAAATATGAAAGTAATTTTTGTCAATGTCTCAATTTGTTTTAACACAATTTAGAAAACCTGCTACCTTGTCGTCCAAACCCTGGAACAGAATTATTGGGCAAGAAAATCTATCAACATGATTGATTGGTGATCTTTCATAGTAGGCCTTCTCATTTCCTATCCAACATCAAAAACATTCTCTTTCAGCTCTAGCTTTTCGAGTTCAAAAGGAAAGCCAGAGAAAAAAAAATAAACAAGTCTAATTACCAACAAGATTATCAATATAATGTGATTTGAATTTGGGAATTTCGGCTCTTAGATCCTTCAAGTCCCCAAAAATGAAATTTAATTCTTTTTTTTTATATAATTCCTTATACCATTACTTTCCTGGTATAATTATTTCAATAAGTTCCTCTTCTCACTAACTTTACAAATAGATTGAGAATACAAATTACTGCACTGCACTGTTGGACGAAGCTTGGTTCTTTCTTGCTTCTTCATCTTTTCTTTCATTTTTTGAGCTATATAATGCAGTGTGCTTCCTCTATGAAGAGAATTGAAAAGAATTGTTTCACTCTTTATGTTTAACTATTCGCAATTTAATATATTTTTAACTTGCTCTCCAACCTTTGGGGTGTTTATTGTTCTTTTGTTATCGCTGAGCATGAAATGTACAACATAAAGAACATGTACACTGTTGTAATTACGAATGACATAAATATTTTATTCAGTATATCCTTGAAACCTGGAGGCATCATTGTTAAAGATTCCTTTAATCCCAGAGCTGCCTTTGGTGTGCTAAGAAGATTCTTACCTGAAAACAAAATCAAAGCGGTGAAAGGACTACCACTCACTACTGATGGAAATGGAGCTATTTTTGATGTGTCAACAGAGGTCCTAGATACATACCTTGCTGGTAATATATTCACTTTTTATTTGCCTTATTCCTTATTTTTTGTGGATGCACTCGTATTTTATTGTTGTGGGGTAATTTTTATGGACTGCTAAAGTCGACCAGTTGTTTTCCATTAACCCCATACATAATTAATATACAAGAGATGGAACTCTCACTCTTTATTTTACCAAAGAGGATAAATCTTTGGTAAGCTGGGATCTTGACTAAAAATTTAGTTACAGCTAATTTGACTGCCAATCCAAGAGATATTGCTTCCAGCAGCAATAGCCAGAGCAACAATAGCCAGCACACACTGCTTCATGTTGCCTTTGCTCTTAAAATCTCTGATATATCATATTAACCCTAAAACGATTGAAATTTTACAACACATAAAGCAAAGTTTACTGCCTAATATCACTTTATGGTTTACAAATTTATTATATAGGACATTATATCTGGAATTAATAATAAAAAAACCATATTTGTATCTTTTATTTTATTTTTCTGAGCTTATTAGTGATTTATCAAGTTTTCCTTGTGCTTCTTTAGAGGTATGAAAGTGTATCTCCAACTTTCCCTATGTTTCAAGTTTAGTGGTTTTACTGCAACCTGGCAGAACAATACACAGTCTATCTATGAACTTTTGGCAGACAACTCTTCTTCATTATATATGAAAAGCATATTGTTGGGTACTGACGGGAAGCTTGTGTATGTTTTCTCTTCAACTGTCCTTAATTCATTTGGACTTCCTTATAGATTCTTCTAACTTATGCTAGATACAGCTTTTAGAACTGGGTTTGTTTTTATTATAGGAACACACAAGAGTTTTTGCATAGCTTGTTTCAAAATTGGATACCTACCAGCCATATAAAACATTTCTTTTTTTTTGTTAACATCATTCTACTGCTGTTATTGCTGGTTGTTGTGAATTGGTTTCTAGATACTTATTTGCATTTTATAACAATAAATTCAATTGTGTATTAGATGAGCAACGTACCTCCTAATTTGAAGAAGCAAGAGATTGCTAAAAGAATGATAACCAATTTGGTTTTCTGTTACTGTCTTTCCTTGAAAGATAAAAAGACGTTAGAAATGAAAAGTAAAACATGAAATTATAGTGGCAAGTAAAATTTCATCCTATATTTCACTGAGTGGTACAGACTACTATCATTATACACTAGGGCTGTAGTCCATCAGCGTGTCTATAATGGACGTACGGCAGGTAAAAACTCTCATGAATTCATTTATACTAATTCAAAAATTTTGTTAATCTTTTTTCTTGTTTCTAGAGGTTCTTTTAAACATTGATCCTAGGTTCCACAACATCCCCACTACTAATTCTCAATTTAGATAAATGATTGAACATGCTTAGGTTTTGGCTCAAACTTGTATCATTCTCAGTTGTGCTTGACTACAAGTTCAGCTACACAAGGTTCTAGCTGAGCCTCCTCATCTGCTTGGCACTGCTTGTGCTAACGAAGCATTCAATCTTGTGCTTTTGGAATTGATGTCATTCACGGTATGTTACTTCTTCTGGAGTCCTATTTCAGTCATGAATTACTTGCTTCAAATTTAAATGTTCCTGCTTCAATAGGTGTATGTAAATTAAGGTTTCTTTTATCCAGTTTTGGGTTTTCTTCATGAAATTTTGATGTATGGCTAGGGCTTTGTTAGGGTTCTTTTGTTCAATGGTCATTTATGCATATTCAACCCCATTGCTCGCTGCCTTTTTCCTATACTTCCTCTGCTTTTTTTTTTGTATGAGTGCATGTCTTTGTTTGTCTTCTCTCTTTGTGTGTTGCTAATCGCCTATATTATGTTTTCTCCTAATGACTTTTGTGGCTTTGGTTGTTTCAGCACAAACACGAGTTGATGGGAAATAATGGGAAATAATTTCCCAACCAAATAAGGTAAAAAATTTGGGCCTCTGTCTTGATTCGGTCGATAAACAAATCATTCATTATACTATGAAACATGCTAATATGGTTAAGGATAGTGTACTACTATCATCACAAGATTTTCAGGGGAATGTGATTTTAATTTATCCTGAAATCAATAAAAATGCATTTGCTCGCCCTATTCTCATTGTAGTGTGTTTTAATCACATGTGTTTGTATGGTTTTATAGGATACTAAGGAAGGCTGAAGAGATTTTCAGGCTCGAGAAGAAGGACTTGTACACGGTATCTGAAGACACCTTTGTATGACAGACTTGAGAACACTCTTAGTGAGCTTCCAATTAAGTAGACTACCATCCATACCTGAATCTCCAAATTTCAACGAAATTAGGTGTCTCTTCTCACTTATTCGGAGGTGGATTATCTATTTACAAGTTACACGTTACTTGTGTGATCAATTCAGGATTGCACTCTGTTTCATATACGTCATGCGTCAGCGCCATGCGAAGCATGGCCCCTAAACCTAGTATTTTAAAAGAGGGGTAAAACTCTAAAATTCCGATCAAACAAAGGAGAGACCTAAATGAAATATTTGATAGATGAAATCATTCACTATTTAGTAGTTATGAACAAATGAAAGATTTTGAACATACACGTGAGTTTGATTATAAACTCAGAAAGGAAGGGGGCCAAACAACTGATTATAGAATAAATCTCCACTTTAATAAAAGGAAACAAGATTAGTTTTCAGGGAGACAAATATAGAACACAATTACCTCGGAGTCACTATGTAGCTAAACATAAATACATAAAAAGAGGGAGAAAAAAGGATTCATGAAGAAATAACAAAGAGAAATAATAGTAATAATAGTCATATAAAGGAGATGAAATATACCAAATACGAAAAATCAAACTTCAAATGAAGCCATTTCCATCTCCCCTAAAATACTTAATTTTGAGAGCTTACTCTTCTATTTGATCAACTCTGGTTTTTCCTGAACTCTCAAAAACCATTCAAATCGAAAGAGTTTAAAACTGAACAACAGATTATTTTTTTTACCTATACCGAGATGAAAGAACATCTGTGAAGACATTGTTTTCTAAAAGTATAAAGGCGTAATGTCATCTAAAATTAATACATAGGGCATTCTAAGAATTATGAACATCTACGGGCATCCTGATTGCACCCACCTTTTGAGCCAATCCTTATATTTCTAGTTCTTTACATTTCAAGAAGCCGTAAAAAAAGGCAATGGCGTGAACTGCACTCCGGAAGCATTCATAAATCCATCATCAGTAGCATTTTGGAACAGAAAAAAAGAGATTAGAAATTACGTCAAATGGAGGATGATCGGAGTAAAATGTGTCCCAACAATTAAGCCCCTGGGCTTGCGCTTGCACTTAACAATGCTTTCCTGGAACCCATTCCTGGTAAAAACTACAAGCTAGTCAAGACCACACAGATTCCCAAAATCGGAATGAATAAGATATCAAAACAATCAAAAAGTAGATTTTTTAAGAATAAGCAAGTTGGAAAGTATATAATTCATGAACCTTACCCACAAGGCACAGGTAATTGACTCTATTGTGTGATTTGAATCATTTCTCTGTTTCAATTAAGGTTATCCACCAAATGCAGACCCTCCAAATTGATTTTTGGATGGATTTTGTTCGTATACATAGGGCAAAATGTTAACAGGAGAAAATATGGGGCCTTAAAAAATTAGTAGTGAATACTGCGACACTTAAATCCTAGTTTTGGCCAAACACGGTAGATGATGGATAAATGTTGGTCTTTATTCCAAGCTACCATGTATCCATCTTAAAAAAATTAGACTTAACTATGATATAGCAAGGTAGATGATGGATACATATTGGTCCCTATTCCAAGCCACCATGTATCCATCTTTAAAAAAAAAAGATTGGAAGCTAGAAACAAATATTGGGACCATCTGTTCAAAGGAAGTTTAAAAAAGACTTCCCAACAGTCGAAAAGTACCATGATTCATACTCAAGAAATAAAGAAACCAACATAAGCATTCCGGTTCTAACACAAAACAAACGATAAAAGTGAAGATGTGATGTCCATTATCAAAAAAATACCTACAATTTGATTTTATATGATGAATGAACACTACACACCATTCAATTTGACTATTATTTAGTTTTGCGTTGCAATACTCTCTAAGTTGTTTTGGACAAATGGACAAAGCCTCTCCATGGCTCCACCAACTAAGTTCTTATCTGTTCCATAAACAACTATTACATTCAAGCATCAAACTGTATTTGATTTTTAGACCATTTTTGGACCACAACTAAAGTTCTATAGAAATCAGATAAGATAACGAATCAGCAAAAGAAAAATCTAATCATAAGAAATTACCTACATAGTAAGCAGTGAGATGGATGATTCAATTGAAAACGAGGAATCAAAATTCTCAAAACCAACAAACCGTAGACTCTGAATAAAAAGCCCCAATTCATATTTCACTCCTCAAATTTCAATTAAAAGACTAAAATAAATCAAAATATCTGATTGCTACTTATTCCTAGCCCTAATCATAAGTAATAATTTCAATTTCAGGAATGAAGCTAAAATTGAAGATTGAGGACAAGGTTTACAATTTTGCTATTGCTAGCACTTAGCAGATCATGAACAGATGAGTAGAAATCCCAATTTTAGTCTATTACATGATTCCCATGTGGCAGGAATATGAATGGTTCAATTAAACACGAGTTTAAAACTCTACAAATATAGAAGTCCTAATTAGTTCCAAAACACCTTGACCTAATTGAGCACCATAAATTCACACAGAGCTCATTGCAGGCAGTCACTAAGCCTATACTGAATTCAACAATAGATCCGTCTCAGAAAGGAATTTAATGACAAATTAAACAACACAAGTTGCTATATTTCTTTTTCATGCGATATATTATAAACCCAAGCAACCAACGAAAAAACTACATTGAATTTAAGTTAAAAAGGCATTGATATCGCGTAGCTATCACTCGAGACGGCAAATTGTTTGGAAGGCAAACTAAAGGACTGCTCTTTGGCAATTTCATACACAACATCAAACACGCAGTCGATCAAACAAACCACGAATTTCAGTTCTCAACAAGATATAAAATCAAAAAAAATTTGAACTCAGATATTGAATTCCAACGAAAGTTTGTGAATCTCAAGTCCTAACCTAACCAAACCAATTCAATTCATTTATCCAAATCAATTCAACTAATCGTCAAACATTCAATTCAATTAAAAGACTAACAAAATAGGACCACAAATTAGATTCCTGATTCCCTAATTCATAAATCCTAAGAAGCATGTGACTGATATGTCGCAGAAGAAGATAACGAAAAATTAAGTTTCTGATTCCAAAACCGTAGTTCATAAATCCTTTATTTGTTCTATTTGAGGGTTGTAAATGGCATAGAAGAAGGCAGAAAGGCAAAGGAGCAGCCGGACACTGCGGCAAACATATCTATGGGTAACTAATTAATGGAGGAACACACCGTAATTTTATAATAGAAGGACCAGAATCCATATGGAAATGGGAAGAGGCAATACCGAACCCTCTGAAATTGCAGACGAAACGGGAGAGCAGAAACTTTTGAAATTGCAGACGACGGTGACGATTCTCGAAGCTGAGCGGGTGAGATTATAGCGGAGGAAGAGAGGATGAGAGTCCGATCTCTAAAATTGCAGACGAAAGGGGAGAGCAGAAACTTCTGAAATTGCAGACGACGGTGATGATCCTCGAAGCTGAGGGGGTGAGATTATAGCGGAGGAAGAGAGGATGAGAGTCCTAGCATCGGTGGCAGATCGAAGCAGTGGCGCCATTGAAGACTCCGAAGAGAGGCGATCTTGGGGAAGAACCTGCAAAACGAGAGAGAGAGGCGGATAGAAGAAAGAAACTGAGAGAGAATTTTGAGAATTAGATGAAAATACTGAAAGGGACATCAAAACAAAAATTTCATATGATGAAATTTTAAGAACAAACCAACAATATGATGAAATTGTTGGTGTGGTACACATCTGGTGAAGACGAAGATAGAAGACAACCAGGAGCGACGTCGTTTTGTTTCATTTTGTAACAGATTACGTAAAACGGTGTCGTTTTACTTCTAAACGTTGTAAATGAACGCACGTGCTAATCACGTGGCTAGTGATGTACAAATAACAAACTCGGTTGTTACACCGAGTAACTGAATCAATCGGAGTTTTTCTCCTTCTTCAACCTCTGTTCTCTTCCTCTCTCTTTCTGGTTTTCGATTCTTGATTCCACAAAATCCAACATGGTATCAGAGCCATTCTAGCTCATTGTGTTTTGTTCCGCGTGTTTTTTTTTGTTCTTCGCGATTGCTAGAAGATGGATCGAGTTCCTGATCAGCATCCGCGAACTGGTTTTGACACACGAGATCCGCTGTATCTTCACCCGTCGGACAGCCCGGGGATGGTGCTCGTTTCAAAGGTATTTGATGGATCTGGTTTTGGTACATGGAAAAGATCAATGTTGATTGCCTTATCAGCAAAGAATAAGGTTGGTTTCGTGAATGGTAGAATTGAAAAACCTAGTGAAGATTCTCCTAATTTCTATGATTGGCAAAGATGCAATGACATGGTTGTATCTTGGATTCTGAATGCTTTAGGCAAAGAATATGCAGAAAGCGTAATATACAGTGATTCTGCAGCTGAGATTTGGCTTGATTTAGTGTCTCGTTTTGAACAAGCAAGCTTGGTTCAATGTTTCTCTGTGCGCAAAGAACTTTGCGTAATTTCTCAAGGTAGTGATGATTTTGCTACTTTCTACACTAAGATCAAGAAACTTTGGGACGAATTGAAGGCCTTGCAAACAGTTCCAAGGTGTTCTTATGGTGCTAGTCAAGAATTCTGCAAATTCGAAGAGGATCAGAGGCTTCTTGAACTGTTGATGGGATTGAATGACAGTTTCAATTCAATCCGTGGCCAAATCTTGATGATGAAGCCCAGTCCAACCATTGCAGAAGCATATTCGATGTTGAGTCGTGAAGAGAAACAGTTGAATTTCAAGTCCAATAGCAGTTTCACGAGTGATTCATCTGCTATGAACACTCAAAGCAAGAAAGCTGGTGGAAATGGTTCACAGCAGCAAAGTGCTGGACAGAAACCTAAACAAGAAGGGTCAGTTCCTACCAAACGACCTTCTTATGTTTGCACTCATTGCAAAAAGACAGGGCATAAGGTTGAATTTTGTTATAAATTGATCGGGTATCCAAGTGATTCAAAGGCTCCTAAGGACAGGAAATTTGCTGGTAACACTGGTTCTGAGGAAGTGACTGAACAAGCACCTGCCATTCCAGGATTCACAGCTGAGCAGTGTTCTCAACTTCTCTCTATGTTGACTAAAGGGGTTCCTCAATCTCAAGCACAGGGCACAGAGATGGCTAGCTATTCCATGGCAGGTATTTGCACTTCTGATCATATGAATTACTCTAAGTATTTAGCTCTAAGTGCACAGTCTGAAATGAAAAGTAATGGGCATGTTTGGATCTTGGACACAGGCGCCACTGATCATATGTGTTTTGACCAAAATTCTTTTGACCAGCTTGTCCCTCTCTCTCATCCACACAAAATTACCCTTCCAAATAACACCTTTCTCACGGTTAAGTTTCATGGTTCAGTTAAAGTCTTGCCTGAAATCACACTGAATCATGTGTTTTTTGTCCCTGAGTTCAAATTTAATTTGTTGTCCATCAGCAAGTTAACCTCCCAAATGAAATGTGATGCTCATTTCTCTTCAAACATTTGCCTATTGTAGGCCCCTTCTCTGAAGAGGCCACTGGTGCTTGGTGAGCACAAGGATGGACTTTATCTGCTGCACTCCTCTCCAAAAGTTTCCTTGTACTCTGATGAATCTTTTTCAACTTGTAATACTCTTAAATGTGTTTCTGATTCTGCTATACTTTGGCATTTGAGATTGGGTCACATGCCTTTTGACAAGCTCAAACTGTTAAAATCAATTGAGGTCTCTTTTCCTTCTATAAATGATCATGTGTGTGATGTATGCCATAAAGCTAGACAACACAGGTTGCCATTTCCACATAGCTCCATTAAATCCAAGCTTCCTTTTGACCTCATACATATTGATGTGTGGGGACCTTATCACACTCCTACTTATATGGGCCACAAATACTTCATGACAATTGTAGATGACTACACCAGATGCACTTGGACTCATTTACTGTCTTCAAAAGCAAGTGCTTTTTCTTTCCTCAAAAGCTTTGTCTTTATGGTTCAAACACAATTTCATATTACCCCAAAAGTCATTCGTTCTGACAATGCTTTTGAGCTTGGCTCAAGCATAGCAGGCATTGAGTTCTTTAAATTTCATGGCATTATACACCAGACCAGTTGTGCTCACACACCACAACAGAATGGTGTTGTTGAAAGGAAACATAAACACCTTCTTGAAACAGCCAGAGCCTTAATGTTTCAATCCCAAGTTCCTACCAAATACTGGGGTGATTGTGTTCTTATGGCCACACATTTAATCAACAGATTTCCCTCCAAAATCCATCAAAATGTAAGCCCTTATGAGAGATTATTTTCTGTCACTCCTGACTATTCTCTCTTGAAACCTTTTGGTTGCCTGTGTTATGCTACCACATATCCAAAGTCCAAAGACAAGCTTTATCCCCGTGCTCAAGCTTGTGTTTTTTTGGGATTTCCTTTTGGGAAGAAAGCTTACAAGCTTCTCAACATTTCTTCAAAAGAAGTGGTTATAGCCAGAAGTGTCTTCTTCTATGAGACAAAATTTCCTTTTCAGTCCCTCTCAAAGTCCTCATCTGATGTCACTCTCCCTTGTCCTGCTTCAGATGACCAGTTTCACACCACAAATGTGCCCCCCACCCCTTCATCACCTCAAATTCCATCTCCTTCTATTTCAGACCATGACCTTTCTCCCATTGAAAATCATTCTCCTCCCAATGTTATTTCAGAACACATTCTAGTTGTTAGAAGATCATCAAGAGTGCATGTTCCTCCATCCTATCTCAATGACTATGCTTGCAACTCCTTTTGCTCAAACACTATTACCTCTGCTTGTTTTTCACCCCCATCCATTTGTGCCAGTGTCCTTTCCAATAATGATCACCATTTACTTTCTTTTCTTTCTGTTGCACATGAGCCATCTACATATGCAGAAGCAGCTAAATCACCAGCTTGGCTAGAAGCTGTGGACAAGGAATTCACTGCTTTAGAATTGAACAATACATGGTCTCTTGTCCCTTTGCCCAAGGGAAAGAAACCAATTGGCTGCAAATGGGTTTTCAAGCTAAAGCTGCGTCCTGATGGTTCAATTGAAAGGCACAAGGCTCGGTTAGTTATCAGAGGCTGCACACAGAAAGCTGGTATTGATTTCACTGAAACCTTCTCACCTGTCATAAAGTTGACAACCATCAGAGTTCTTGTTTCCATTGCTCTTAAGCAAAAATGGAAGATGTTTCAGCTAGACGTGAATAATGCGTTTTTACATGGTGACCTTCATGAAGATGTCTATATGAAGGTCCCTCCTGGTTTAAATGTTGAAGATTCTTCCTTAGTTTGCAAATTAAACAAGTCTCTGTATGGTCTTCGTCAAGCCTCCAGGCAGTGGTATTCCAAATTATCTGATTCTTTGAGTACTCATGGGTACTCTCATTCTCCCAATGATCATTCTTTATTCATAAGAAGAGATGGAGATTCGGTTGTTTTTTTGGCCATTTATGTTGATGATATTCTCCTCACTGGAAATGATGAATCTGCCATGAGTGATTTGAAGTCATTTCTTGATGACCAGTTTAAAATCAAGGATTTGGGAGAACTGCATTATTTTCTGGGTATCGAGTTCTTAAGAGTTCCTCAGGGAATGGTTCTATGTCAGAAGAAATTTGTCTCAGACCTTATGAAGGATTTCAATGTCACTTCAGGATCTGCTCAAGCTCCTTTGATTGCTGGTGTTGATCTATATAAAACGTCGAGTCCTCCTCTGTCAGATCCCCTTTTTTACAGAAGGTTGATTGGGAAACTCAATTTTTTGACTCATACGCGTCCAGATTTGGCTTTTGCTGTTCAGTATCTGAGTCAGTTCATGCATTCTCCCTCGGAGGCTCATCTGGATGCAGCTTTCCATGTTTTGAAATACCTTAGGCATCGTCCTGACTTGGGTATTCTTCTCAACTCTTCCTCTGACATGGAATTGCTGGGGTATAGTGAATCTGACTGGGTTGCTTGCTCCCACACTAGAAGATCAGTAAGTGGGTATTTTGTTTCGTTTGGAGGTTGCCCCATTTCATGGAAGGCAAAGAAGCAGTCCATCGTATCTCTGTCATCTGCTGAAGCAGAGTACAGATCGCTGCATCGCCTAACAGCAGAAATTGCTTGGCTAACGCGTCTATTGGCTGAATGTGGTGTTACAGGAATTCTACCCGTTCCTGTGAAGTGTGATAGCCTTGCAGCAATCCATATTGCTAAAAATCCGGTTTACCATGAGCGCACAAAACATGTAGATCTCGACTGCCATTTTGTGCGGCACAAGTTATGTGAAGGATTGATCAGTCTTTCTTACCTTCCTACTCGAGAGCAGCTGGCTGACATCTTCACCAAATCACTCCCAGGTCCCCGTCACCATGAGCTTTTGTCCAAGTTGAAAATGGTCTTACCACCTTCAACTTGAGGGGGGGTGTTGGTGTGGTACACATCTGGTGAAGACGAAGATAGAAGACAACCAGGAGCGACGTCGTTTTGTTTCATTTTGTAACAGATTACGTAAAACGGTGTCGTTTTACTTCTAAACGTTGTAAATGAACGCATGTGCTAATCACGTGGCTAGTGATGTACAAATAACAAACTCGGTTGTTACACCGAGTAACTGAATCAATCGGAGTTTTTCTCCTTCTTCAACCTCTGTTCTCTTCCTCTCTCTTTCTGGTTTTCGATTCTTGATTCCACAAAATCCAACAGAAATCGACAATTAGAACATAAATTTCATAGAGTAATCGAAACCATAGCTAGAGAATTTCATAATTGAATCTGAAACCCTTCAAATTAAGGATGGGCCGGCCAGAAAAACAATTTGAAACCCTAATTCTTAAATCCTAAGAATCTAACTAATTGAAGAAAAGAAAGCATAGATCAAAGGAGACAACAGCCTACCTAGAAGAAAGGACAGATCAGAGATGAAATTGAGAGCCACATAAGAAGATAGACAGCCAGGGACGTTCATAGCAGAGAGGAGATCGAAAAAGAAACCGTCCGGATGAAGGACGAAACTGAGAGCCACAGACAAAGCATGAGATAATGCAAATGGAAATTAGGGCGGCGATGGAAAAGAACCACGAGGAGAGAAGAGCAACGATTGTGATGATAATCAACAAGGTGGAACCACGAGGTGCTCGACGAAGCAGGAGGTGGAGAAGGAACAGTACAGAGCTTGGGGAGCGTTATTTTCAGCCGTAGATAACTGCTAAGATAGACGGTTCCACGCTTCCTTGTAGCCAGTCTACAGAGCCTCTGTTCCACCTCCTGCTTCATTCTCTCTCGTTTCCTTGGCGATCTCTGTTCCACCTCTTGCTTCCCCTCGTCTCCACTTCATGCTTCATTTGATTCAGGCCACCTCTCTCCTTTTAAGGTTGAAATTGATTTTCCATCCCTCGTGGTCACTGCATATCCATCTTCATCTATGTTCGTCACCGCCCTTATGGTTTCCTGCCTTCTTCTTCTGAGATAACGACGTCGCCGCCCTTATGGTTTCCTGCCTTCTTCTTCCAAGATAACGACCAAATACGATCTGCTCTTCTTATGGATTTCATGATTGGAACCTGATTCAGACATTTTCGGTCACCAATATTAGTGATGAATCTGACCTCAGGTGATGATCTTCCATGTTTCAGGTCACCATCTTCTAAAGTTTTAGTTCTATCCTGGTTTTTTTACTTCTTTTTTCCCCTTGTGATCGGAATTTCATCCCTCTTCATCTTCGCGTTTGGTTAGTCCCTGATCTTTGGTTTTTTCTATCCCTACAATATAATAGCAAAAGTCATATCTACGCAAAAGAATTTGCCACGTGTCGGGCCAGCAGATTTTAGGACAGTTTTTAATTTTTTTTCCTTTCTTTCTTTCCTTCCCTACTCACGCCCACGTTCTCTCTTCCCCAAGATCTCCACTCCAACTTCCTCCAAATCACAAACCGCAGGAAGAGAAGAGGACGATCTCGACGATCGGGGCCGGTTATTGGAGGAAGCAATCCAATCGGACGACCTAATTCCGGAGAAATCGACGGGATCCTAAGCGAGGATTTGCCGATTGGGGCCACCGCGGAGAAGATGGACTACTCCGATGGTACGGACAGGGAGGGGCGGCCGGTGTGCTTCAATCTTTTCGGAACGCTTAGCGACGGAGATTTCTACCAGTAGGTGTTCGGGAAGGAGAGGAGCAGGGAGGAGTTCCTCTGCTGGTGGATCCAGTTCCTGGAGAGGATTATCAGGACCAAATTCAAGTTCAAACCTCCGAAATGCGGCGAATCAGATGGCGGTGGCGTTATGGTGTCTCTTGTCCAGATATCGGATTTGAAGAACGCGCCGGTCAAGGGCATGGCCGATCTTCTTTCGACGGGGATGAAGCTGCTGAACCTCTTCCGGGAGTATTACCCTGATATCGTCTACAACAAGACAAGTTCTTCTTCTCCTTGAAATTACTCTAATTTGACAATCCAATTGATCAATTAAACAAGATGTTCAAACATTGAATTGGTCCTGGTGTATGTTCATGGTCATAGATCATCATAAACGTTCCCTCATGGTTCAACACGATGCATGCGTTTCTAGGTCAGCATTGCAGTGCAGGAACAAGAAAGTAGTTTGTGGTTGCAAGGCCAAGTAGGGTCACATCCAGACTTCTCAAGTAATGAACACCTCTCTATGAAGCTTTTCAAGCTTTTGTCAGATTCATATGTCAATTTTTTTTGACAATTGTGAAATCCAATTACAGGTATATGGAACCTGAGAACATCCAGTCCAATTTGGTGGCCTCAAACGGAGAGAGGATGAAGAGTTTCTACCTGCTTATTTTGTCCAATCCCTGCCTTACTAAAGAGTTTGAGTGATTTCTTTTCCTATGAGCAGTCACATATTCTGGTTTGGCGGGCTTAATATGTCAGATGCAGAGGTAAGGAATCTTGTGGCTAACAAAAAGTGGGACATGCTCATCAACACCGATCAGGTATATGCAAAACTAACAACCTACCTTGCTTTGTTAAAATCAAATTTTAGTATTCCCTGGAATGCAACATGAAAAAAGGGTGAAAAATGGATTGATCTTGATACACAACACAAATCTTACTTTGTAGCTTATTGTAAAGGATTTTCACGGGGATATGGTGTGTGTGGCAGCTAATCAAAGAGCTTCACAGTGGACATGTATTCGACGGATGAAGTGTATTGAAAGAAATTATAGAAACATGGCTGTAAAAAATATGAGTTTATCTTTGTTTTTCAGTTCTTTGTAGAATAGTTCATTTCCCCATAAATATTGAGGTCATAGCTCTTTGATGCAACCTACATCAGCCTATAGTATTCTCTCTTGAATAAGAGGTGGAAATTTTGTGTTTTGGAAGGCAAAATAAAAGGTTGGAAATTTACAAAATCATGTTGTGGTATACATAATATTGCCCGCATTGAGACTTTTGCTTGGGCCATTGTAATATGGAAGATCATTAAACCTACCTACATTTGTTTCTAAATGTTGCCTTAAATATGCATTATTTCTATCCAGGGAGATAATACATGCGATAAGATCGAGGAGAAGCATAAACGAGTACAAGACTTGGTTTCCTGCAATGCACTTTTATTTGGCAAGTATTTTGAAGAATCTGTTTAGTTGTTTCCCTTTAAATAAGCCCCACTACAAGTATATTTTTATGGAGAATATAATGATGGACCTTAGTATTCTTCATCAGGTGAAAAAGTGATGAGGACACTTGGTGGACTCCTGATGTAAGAGAATTAGACGAAGATCTTGCAGCAAAAGGTATCAAGTTTCTAAACTAGTAGTCCGTCCCTTAAGAGATCAAACAGCTAACTAAAACATTGAATTACTAAAGAATGCAAAGAGTTCCAAGTAGCCTCAAAGCAGCAGCTAAATGAGTTATTTTTTTAGGTTTTGGACCCGAGAGGAGGAAGAGATTGCTATTGTAACTCACAGTGCTTTATTCGGGAACGACTGTCATGAATCAGTGAAGAGCAAAATGAAAGAGTTGTGAGTGCTAAAAGACTCCTCTTTGTATTTTTCTTTGATGCCCTTTGCTTTTCGATCAAATGGTCTGACTGAATCCTTTATATACATTCAGCTTTCACAATTGTGAGCTTAGATCCATGCTACCGGTAGACACTGAGATGTCGTTTCTCTACAATCCTTTTTTAAATATATATCTTGGAGCTGCCTATCTCAAGTTGCTTTCTGTTTAATAGGATATAACATTTAATTTGATTTCCTTCATGCACAAACAGAGATGAAGAGTTTTTTGTTAGAGCTTTCAAGGGCGGAGGCTACACACAAGTCCACTTTGCCATACTAGAATCGTTATGTATTTGTCAAAAAAAGCCTCCCATCAAGGTTTTTATCTTTCTTGCTGTCTTCCACATCATATATTAAAATCTTTATTGCTATTGCTTCGAAGCAATTTTCTCATACGAGTCAAAAGTGAACTTAAGTTAATCTTGATGGATTCGGAAATTATTTCCAGTCAGTGACAATTGAGATGACATGGAAAATTCAAATCGATTTTTACATATATGCATATCACAAGTGGTGCAGCATTTGCTATTTTTTACCTGACCAAAAAAAAAGCATTTGCTATGTTTTTCATTCATGGCATATTAGAAACTGTCCAACTATTATTTTTCTGCCAGAACACTAGAGAATTGGTCCCAATATCTTCCATTCCAATGCAAACAGACACCCACTAGCTCTTCTTTGTTTACTGATTGCCTAATAATGATCTTTCATTTCCGAGTTGCCCATTTTCTCTGAACTCCAACCCTAGGAGCTTTTACATGATTCTGATAATAGTAACATCATATACCATTTTTGTACTCCATCTTATTTCAAGGTCACTTAATTAATAATCCAAGCACCCAACGGGCCCAAATTTTGCTTGCTGTACCCTGTGCTCACCGCATTGTGATCAGTGGTACTCCTATTTAGAACCTTTAAGGTACCAGAAGCTTTCTATCTAACATTTTCTTGTATTAGTCAGTGATGTGATATTATTTGCCGTCAGGATTTTTACCATTGGTATAACCGAATGTTTCTAACTTCATATATTGCTTCTGCATATGAAATATGACCTTTGGGCTTTATTCTACTTCTGCTGTCCGGATTTAATGGGGGACAAGAAATGGTAAACATTGTCATTCTTAACCTTATTTTATTATAGGAGGTAGTTATGCTTATACTGACGGTGTTAAGATAATTTTGTAGGCTTAAGGAAAAATATGAAAATCCTATTCTTTGTGGCAATAATAAAAAGGCCACTGAAGGAGACAAGCGTATTGGTTCTACAATTGCAAAGGTAAGAATTAAGCTATATTCTTGAATATCTCATGGTTTTGGAATCACTGTAAGTACAACCAGAAATGGAAGTTTCTTACTTGTCCGTGGCACCGAGTCTGCATCTCAGAGGGTGGTTCTTTTCGAGTAGCTGGCTGTGTGTGGTGGGAAATTTTCAAAACTGGCTTCTTTAGCCTTGGACACATTGGGATCTTGATTCCCAATTATACAAGCGGGCCTGTCATAACGTCTTAAGGTTCGTTCTCAAACACTTGGTCTCGATCCTTCTCACTTGTGGTATTAGCTTTCTATTTAAATTCACAGTTCTGACATATGTTTTGGTGTACTTGCATTGGGCAGGAAATCACACTTTCTACTGGTGTCTGAACAAACGCGTGAAACCTTTTCACCCCTTGCCTCTCGAAAGGGTTCAGAATAAAATACTGTTATAGTGATATCTAAAGGTCTTCCCAACATTACTGATAAGGGAATAAGCTCCATGGCCGCTTGGCATTGTTGTCATCTATTTTGTAAATCAGGAATCTGCAACTGTCCTTAAACCAATTCTGGTGTAGATGGTTGCTCGGTTGGTACTCGGGTGACGATGCAACCACCTTACTGTATCCTATCAAGCTGCTTTCTCTGTATTATATATCCTAGAAGCTATTGGTTGTAGTTAGTTGTTTCATAATCTCACATGTTCAAATTAGTTTCTATACATGCTTGCTACTTATTACCACTTTGTAATTCGTTTGAGTGGATACAAATTAATTTTATAAATGTTAACGAGAATCACAGGTTCGATAAATGTTGTATAACTACAAATAAACTTATAAATTCTCAATTACAACCCCCACAAGGGCATGAAGAAGCTGCTTAGCAGCAACAAAGCATGGAATTATAAATTGAGGCATGATTTGGCCTCTTATCATGCCATTTTGCCTATATATACAAAAATGTACACAAAATGGCAACATTACACACATGAATTTATCTCCTCCGCCATTTGAGTATGCAATAAGTGGGGTGCTAAAGGGAGTATTTGTTAAGTTTTAATTAACGGAGGGAGTATTTGTTACTGGCGTGTTTGTGCGTTTTATTAATAAATTATAATTAATTATATTAAAATTATGGGTGATTTAGCTAACTAGCCTATTTTGAATCTTTAATTAGGTGATTAACACCCAAACTAATTTAATTAGGTAAGCTAGCACCCTTTGGGTATTAGGGTCAACGGTCAATGGTCCGGTCAACGTTGACCGTCTCTTTCGGATTTTTTTTTTTTAACTACTGATGCCACTTTTTTTATTTCATTTTTACCGTGATGCCATTTTTCCGATGTCATTTTTTATCGTGATGCCATTTTTTCTTGAAATGTTTTGATGCCATTTTTCAAAGTAGTGTTTTGATGCCAAATTTTTAATGACATTTTTTTCTTTAATGTGATGCCACTTTTTAAAGTAGTGCTTTGATGTCATTGTTATAATGTAATTATTTGATGCTATTTTTTATTACATTTTATTTTCGCTTTGATGCCACATTTCTAATGAAATGGTTTGATGACACTTTTTTCAAACATTGCTGACATTTTTTGTTTACTGTGATGTCACGTTGACCATTGATGCCATTTTTTTTTACTGTTGACTACTGATGACACGTTTTTTATATCAATTTTTTGATTATATTTTTTTACCGTGATGCCATATTTTTTCAAAGTAGTGTTTTGATGACATTTTTTTCTTTAATGTGATGCAACTTTTTCAAAGTAGTGTTTTGATGCCATTTTTCTAATGTAATTATTTGATGCCACTTTTTTTAATTTAATCAATGGTATATCGATATATTTTCATCGATTCTACTTTTTTTCACCGATGACACGTTTGTGATTACATTTCATTGATGCAAGTTCTACTGTATAAAAAGCAGCTGAAATTTTCAGTTTGAAAAAAAAACTGAAACAACTATGCGATTAGAATCACCTAGTGAACTCCAAAACTGGAATTGATTCCAACTCGGTTTATCTCTTTACCCTGAACATACAACCTCTTCACTGAAGGACCCATTCCCCTGGAGCATACAACGCGGGATTCCAGCTACGCGATCCCTTCCATAGACCAATCTAGATCACACAACGTAGGATTAGCATCCAACATTAAAGGGCACTACTTGTTTCAAATCAAAACCATCAGATCAACACAGAAGTACACATAAACACATCCACAATTGAGCAAGCAAAAATACACTCATGACTCACCTTCACCACAATATCAGATCTTATATCAACCAAAGAATCCATGAGATTATGAGCTTATGTTGGGTCCTGTACAGTATAATATATCACAACTATGAGTTTCAGTATTAATGTGTTCAATAACAGCTAGAGTTACAACAGAATATTACATTATGTGTACAACAGATCAGACAGATACTAGCAATGGCTTATGTTTTGCAGTTCAATTGCATCATTCAAGAACTTCCACAACTCCACCACTATGACAACATCAATACAAGTTGGTACACAATCTCAACTAAGCCACATCAAACTCAAATCTCTAAAGGAAAAATTGCATCAATCACTTCACATAGTTAGCACCTAGGTTCCATGGAAATGGAAACGAGAAACGGAAAATGGGAAATTGCACAAAGCACAAGCTGCTTTAAAGTTACAGAAGCTCATATTCACACCCTCTAAATATGAGTCCACAAACATCACACAGTAACACATCAAGCTCTATATGATTCCAATTTAGTTTGGCTTAGAGAAGCAAAATCACATAGACACGGAATGTGAGACTATAACAGAAGCAATAGTTGGCTACTAGCACAAACAAACACATTTATTTTTGGCATCAAAATTGAAAAATGGATGAGTTTGCTTTGGAGCTTTTGTAGAACCCTAAAATACCAAATGAAAACTAGGGGTTGCTTTGTTCCGATTTCAACTTTCAGATTTGTCCTTTTACCAAAACTGAAAATCGATTATATAACTAAATTTAAAATTTTCATTCGATGATTATAGATTAATAAGGAACCAAACCACTGTGAATGAACTAGGTGCAGCACAGATTTACATTGGGCATCCAGATTCAACTGAGCAATTCCAAGCAAAATCATGGTGAAAAGTGGAAAGATAAAAGAAATCTTACCTAGGTCATCGATATGAGATCTCAAGGAGGAATGGTACCCCAACTCATCTTCCTCTTCTTGTTTCCGCTTCTTCTCCAAACCCATAAGCAAAGTTCTCAGCTAACCGGGATACAACCCTCCACCCTTCTTTCAATTCTCAAACCACAAACAAGAGAAATCGAAAATATCTCTTGAGATTCCACAAATCGACAAGATTTGCAATGAGAAGGAGAGGAACGAGCGACCACCGTTGATTGAGATCTGAAATTGGGAGTTGGGGTCACTCAGATTCGGCAGAGAGAGGGCTACGCAGGAAGATCGATTCCGAAATTGAAGCGATTGAGAAGGAATCGTCCGATTGTCTTCTAGATCTGAAATTCGAAAACCTAGGTAGATCTACGGATCGAGCGGCAATCGACAACATGTAGGCGGTGGACAAGGGGCGAGCGGCACAGAGCGCGACCATGGACATGAGAGCTAGACGCTGAAGGTCGCCTCCATCTTCTTCTTCATCGCGAGAGTGGGGGAGGACGAAGACGAGCGAACGGAGAGGGGTACAAGGGGCTAATTTCTTTTGATAGGGTTACAACGCGGCTAATTAATTTTTTAAGGGGGATAATTACTTAATCAAATTTTAATAAAAGTATATTTCACCAAATTATCTCTAAAATTATTTTTTATTAAATTTTGTGAAAATTAAAATAGTTTATAAATATATAATAACGTGAATTTGATTAGGTTAATTAAGATATGATTTTTGTTGGAAAAATATTTATAAAATAAATCAAGATAAAATGATAGATATTTATAGTCAAATTAATGTAAAATGTTTATAAAAATAATTAAGCTAATCAAATCCACGTTATTATATATTTATAGTCAAAACATGCTTTGTTTTAATCACATATTGTGTTTTAAATATAACTAAAAAGTTGATATAATAATAAATTTTGGATTATATTATTATTATATATAAAAAATCTTCAACAAAAACATATTAGACAATTTTTTATATAGTATATATTTTATAGAAATTTTTGAAAAGATATATTGAAAACATAACATAAATTATGGTATTTTTTAATCACAAATTGTGTTTTAAATATAACTAAAAGGTTGATATGAATAACAAAAAATTGGATTATATATTTTTTACTGTATTAAAAAAAACTTGTACAGAATCATATTATAAATTTTGATTTGTGTATATCAATTTTAACTGTAAAAAAACAAATAGAAAAATATAAATAAAAGCTGATTGGAAAAAGAAAATATTGAGAATTAAACTTTGATAATACTTGAGTGATTACATTTGTTGTTATGTAATCATATAGGGTGACCTTTGTTTTTATACAGATTTATTGCCAATTTTGCCTTGGATTATGTAGTGATATAGGGTGATGTTGTTGCTGATTAAGATGACTAAAAAATTATCATCTATGCTTGACACATGTAAAAGAAAATGTATTGAGATATGACATTATAATAAAAAAAAACAGTAGAAAAAAAGGACGTGACAATGACTGTCTTAACCAACAACCTCTCGGCTAGGGGTGGGCACAAATCCCGCAAATCTCGGGCCCATTCCGATCCCGGTGGGATTTGAAAAAAAATAGTGAATCCCATCCCGGTCCCGTCCCGCAAAAATTATGCGGGACGGGACGCGGGACGAGGATTCCATATCCCGCAAATCCCGTTCCGTCCCGCATATATATATATATATATATACATTGTGTGTATAGATTAATATATACTCCCTCCGTTCGGCAAAACTTGTCATTTTAGCTTCTTTCACAAGTTTTAATGCAATTAACAAAAGTACTAATTTACCCTCAATTATTACCCTCTTTTTTTACTTTATCGAAAACTACAACTAACAAACCATCAATCATATCAAGGACATTTTTGTAAAGTGAAGGGCAAAATACCTACAATGACAAGTTTTTTTGAACAAAAATAACACCCTAAAATGACAAGTTTTGCCGAACGGAGGGAGTATAATACAGAATATATACATTATGTGTATAGATTTTTCATTTATATACACTATATATATTGTATAAGAATACACTGTGTATGAATTCTACATGTATATATAATACAGTATATACACTGTATTGATAAAGAAAAAACAGTATATATACACTGTATATATAGAAGTGTACACTTTGTGTGTGTATATATAGTGTGTAATTATATGTATAATGTGTCCAATATGTATATATATAAGGAAAATCGTAAAATATAAAAAATATTATAAACCTATATATTAAAAAGCACAAAATATGTAGGAATTTTTCAACTTTTTTATAATGTTTTTTTATTTGAGGGACAAGACCCATCCCGTCCCGTCCCGTGAGGGACAAGGCCCGCGCGGGATTGAAAAAAAAAAGTGAATCCCGTCCCGTCACGCAAAAATTACGCGGGACGGGACGCGGGACGACCCTCATCCCGTCCCGTCCCGCGCCCACCCCTACTCTCGGCCAAGAGCCGAAAACACATTTTCATCTACGATTGGTAAAAAACATAAATTGAAGGAAAAGTAAAGGAAATCGAATACTCGTCCGAGAAACATAGTATGTTTCCGGACGAGTAATATTTTTTATACACCATTTAAAATCCTGTGCGTGGCGCACGGCAAGGCTAGTTCAATTAGTCTGATGACCCGATGAAATCACAAATCAACGGTTCGAAATTAATCCCAAGGATCTAGAAGAGGCTTTCAAGTTCATCCGTTTCACAGGCCCCGCTTTGTTATTATTCATCTTATTGTTCTTCGTCTTCAACCTTGTCGGCGCAGAGCTTTTCGAGAGGGCTTCAAATTGCCAAAAGAAAGCGAAGCCCTAGGGTTTTCGTTTGGCAGAGGGCTAACGATGTCGATTCAATGGGTTTTCCATTGGGGATGTCCATTGCCGCCGTTGTGGCTCAGGTATGATCAATTTTCATTTATTAATCTGATTGGTTCCCGAATTTGTAACTTCTTCGCTTTGTGCACTTGAGTTTCCTGTTGCATATCGGTGGGGCTTGTTCTGAATCATAAATTGAAAGGAATTTGGGTTTTGATTGAGCTAATAAGATGCTTATCTGTGTAATTTTGTTACTGATAAGTGATGATAAGGAGCGAGATGTGAGATTAAGAACTGCTGGAGAAGGTTAGAGATGGCGCAAACGACTGACAGATGGTAATAGCCCCTAACTGCAAGGTCCTAACCCCTGATTGTTGTAATCATTCATCGGCTAAAAAAAATAAAACAATTAACCCTAAATAACTATCCTCAATTTGAAAGTGTTTGTGTTTAGTCACAAGTTTGTTCGATCCAAGATAGAATATGACAGAGACCATAGCTAAATGAGAGAAGGGATTAAATAGATACCTACAAAATACATAAACCTATTAAACAAAACCAATGAGCAAAATGCCAAAAAAAAACTACATAAACAGACAAAATTCAAGAATTAGATAGCTTACCTTTATCCCTGCAGTTTGAATCCTAAGACGAACGAAATCGGCTGTTCGAGTATGCTCAATGACAAAGGATCGAGATGGCTCGAGATTAAGAACTACTAAAAACCAAACGCCCAACAAACGAAACGGAAACCCTTACCCGAAACCCCCAAATTGGAAGACCATGGCTCGAGATTAAGAAACAAAAAAAACCAAACGCCCAACAAACGAAACCGAATCCCTTACCCGAAACCCCCAAATTGGCAAGACTGTTGGTTGAAACCCTTCCTCAGCCCATGAACATAGGCTTCTTCTTCTTCCTTTCAAGCAACCGAAAATAAGCAAGTAGGGCGCCAACCGATTCCTAGACCAGAACCGACAGAGATCGGGACAAAGAACCGACAGAGATCAGGACAAAAAGAAAAATACGAAAAGTTAGTATTAATAGAATATTTTGTAATTTTATCTCTTGAACTACTAGATCGGCTCATATAACAACCCTAGTTAATATCTTCTGTCCTAAAATATTTATAAAACTAACAAATTTTAAACTTTAATTAACATAAGGGTAAAGTTATATGCTTTTGTTGTAATTTTAAACGTTGTTATAAAATTACCGCCATCATTTTCTATTAGAATTTCGAAATTTCGTAAGGATATTATAGAGATATATCATATGCAAACCAAGAACACACAACCACTGTTAAAATTTCATGGTTAGATAAAAGTCACCCGCCTTTGACTTTGTTCATAACCTGAGCAGTACCTAAACAACATTGAGATTGATTAACGATGATTATCCACATGAATGAATCAAATTGGGATGGCTATGATGGACTAAACGAGAACGAGGACTTTTGAATATCATCCATTATTTCAACTAAAGAAGAGGTCTATCTAACCTTTTTCTTTTTCTCAGTGGACAAAAGTTTGCATATGCTTCTCCCACAGCCCTATCACAATCATAAGCCACCGAAATTGAGCAGGAACTTTTTTTAAGAAAACCCTGCAACCGAAAAATGAAGAAGCATAAAATTAGGGAATTAGATATAAGGATTACAGTCGATTGAAACAAGGTCTCATTAGTTTACTGAAATCACTAATCTGACATTAAATTGAATTACAAACCCCCAATTCCGACTAATCTCAGTCGAATCGACTTCTCCTGAAGCTAAAAAGGCCTTTCCTTTCAATTCCTTATCTTGATTGCACCGCCACTTTCCGACAGGTCGTCTTCCCCTTCTTCCGATGCTGCCGGTGACTCCTTCGGATCTCCTCCTAGCCTCCATCTCCTTCTCCATCGGTTCTCATCATCTATCTTCGAAGAGCTTTCACTGGTTAATTTTCTTAAACCCTAATTTTACTCGTCTTTTCTACTGCCGATTAGTTCTCGAAGAGATTTTTTACTGGTTGATCGCCACTGACATCGACCTCTCTAATCTCTTTAGGGACCTCCCTCCAGCTTGTCTTTAGCCCCACCGGGCCCAACCGACTTTAACATCCTTTCCTCTTCTTGATTTAGGAACGTTTTCCCCCAAAGTATTTGTTTCTGTGTTCCCAGCTTTCGCATTCGAGGAGCTGAAGGTTGTTCGGCATCCCGAATCCAATTTGAGGATGTCTGAATGAAGGTTGAGTAGAAGGAGGAGTGATTATTGGTGCTGTATTTTTTAAAGAGCGAGGGGGAAATTGTACTGCAGAGCGCTGTAATTAACCAATATTTACATTGCTTATTAGCGATTTAATCCCCTGAGAGAATTAATACAGAAAGGGAAATAAAATCAAACAATTAAAAGTCATAGCAAATCAGCTGCTTAACAAATTTTCAATACAATTGACAAGCAAAAGAATATGAACTTTGTGACACATACTATTTTTGTAATACTACCATCGAGCTATTTCTTCAGCACAATAAAATGATACTCCGTATTTTTCTATCTATAATCAATAGTCAGACTGAGAAGGGTACAATTGCCCACAAACCACCTGCTTCTCATGATCGCAGTGGTCAACCAGCTTCATTCACTTTCGGTATTCATATATGTTTTTCCCCTTGTTTTCTAAGATTTTTCACTCAGTGGGTCATTGTATTGTAATGTAACCATTTCTTTTCAAATTTCAGACAACGTCTTTGGGCCTGAGTGCCTGACTGTGTAACCGAGATGGTTTATGATGGGGTAAAGGATGTTGCTTTGTCTTCTCTGATGGGTATCAATGGTGGGTGTTTCCTCCTATCTTAGTAAGTTGCTCATAGACTTGCTGAAATGGTTAAATATTGATATTTGGTAGTAAGATGAAACTCTTCCTTTTCAGCGACCATATTTGCATACGGGCAAACATGCAATGGAAAGACATATACAATGAGAGGAGTTACAGAGAAAGTTGTTGAAGATATTTACAATCACGTTGTCAATGTAAGATCCGATTGAATCTACTCATAGTTCCTATTTGAAGCTAAATCCTTTCCTTTTCATTGTTGACACCAGATAGAGATTTTATGATAAAGATTTAAGGACTGGAAATCTACAATGACAATGTGAGGGATCTCTTAAATTCGGAATCTGGGCGTAGCCTTAAGCTTTTAGATGATCCAAAGGTTAGGCCATCTGTGAAATACATTTACTAAATTTTGATGAGGTTCTTTTCTTTGTGCTATTTCTCATGTTGAAGCTGACACTGACACTTTGTTTCCATTTTTGCAGAAAGGAACTATTCTTGTAATTTTCTCCATGGAAGAACCTGATGTACAAAAATCATAATCCACAATCAGTGGGAAACTGGGAATGCACAAATTATATACCATATAGATTTTAATGATCTTACATTGCCTAGACTCAAACAGTAACCGTTGAATGTATTTTCTATAAGATTATCGCATTATAGCATTTGTACTTTCAAGATTATCCATGTAAGGTAATGGCTTCAGCTTCTTAGTGTTACATGATAATATGGTATTATTGACGGTGCTAATATGAAATTTTGCAGCCCGTCAGAAGGACATGTCAAATAATTCTGTTAATGAGCTCATCCAGGCTGTATGGAGTCCCCGTGCTCTTAGTGAGTCAACCAATGTACCTTTCAGGAGGAAATCGGATGGAGGCGGAGAAAAAAAAGGATCAGATTCTAAGATGAGGAGAAAATCGGAAAATGTTTATGCACTTGGGCGTAATTCACATGGTGGTACAAAGCCCTCAATGGAACAAATCAGAGAAATGCCAGAAAAGCAACAGAAAAGACAAGGGCGGCGTTCATTCATGGGGTATAATATTCATATCACCTACTTTGTATCGAAAGGAAATAATGTTTTTCAAATTTATTATTATGATTATTTTTACCTTCCAACCTTTACTTTATAATTATTATTATTATATCTAATAGCATCTCAATAATTATTTTCATGTTATAGGATCTTAAAGAAAAGTGAAACCAAGATGAAAGAGCCAGAGGATGAAGATATCGTCTTTAACAATGAAAGCAGTGATGATGATGAAGACGATGATGATTTGAGGCCTGACAGTATGGATGAGAAAATAAGAATTAAGGAGAAGAGAAAAGGTATTGATCTCGCTACCACACTTGAACGTATAGAGAAAATTTTTGTCATTACAGATCCTCACCTTCTCGATAATCCAATTGTGAGACTCTTTCACCACATTATTTTCATTTCACCAACAATCTGCAATTTAGAAGTTCTCTAATTCTCATCTATATGGGATTATCAGATTTTTGCCTCAGATAGCTTCTTGGAGCTGACAGAGTACAGGCGTGAGGAAATTTTGGGAAGGAATTGCAGGTAATATGTATCCTTGTGTCTAAGTTTCATCTTAGACCCTGATTACTTTATCTTAAGCATTGCCCAGAATTGACTGTATATTTACCTAAAAGATGACTTAAACTTATAAGCCACATACTGATGCTTTGGATTACTTCATGAACTTTAAACATTATTTATAACCATTTTTATTTTTAGGCAATCTGTCGGCATATTTTTCAGGCTACTTATTTAGTAGAGAATAATGCAGGTTTCTTCAAGGGCCTGAAACAGATCCAGACACTGCGTAAAATTAGAAATGCAATTGATACTGAAACTGAAGTTACTGTGCAGCTCATAAATTACACAAAAACTGGTAAAATTCTTTCCGTCCATATTGCCTTCTATGAGTGATGTGTTTATTATGTTTGACATGCCATGGGTGCATTAACTTTAGGATTTTACCCATAGAAAATAGAATAAAAGACTACTTTTAATTGCATTATCAGAAGTTCCCTTTCTTGTTTTTTTCTATTAGTCACTTTATCTAACAGCAGATCTAAATTCATTAGAGAGATAAATTGAAATTGATTATTAAAACGTTAATATCCATCTTGAAATGGATATTAACGTTAAAATTTTTATCTCTCGAAGGTTGTGGAAATATTGTAATTTTTTAATGAAATATTTATGTCAAAAACTTTACCCTTCCATTTCTCCATCCTCTTCTTTTCAATCTCTTTCGACACAGAAAAAGGGGGCAAAGATATCAAAGCAATCAAACAATACTGTCCACACACCACATTGCGAAAAGCTCAGACACAAACACCTAATCCACAAAATCACCTCATGAAAGAAATGAAACAGAAGTTCAGAGTTCATACACCTTAACCATGAGAAGCTAGGAAATGGGAAATATAAAACATAGGAATATATGCAAGCTCATAATAAAATTATTTAAATAAAAAAAGAAGAAGAAACACTTACTAAACAGTAAGGTACATAAAAAGAAACTCTAATTAATATGCATAGAAAAAAAAAGAATTACCTAGATCCAGGGGCAAGAAAATAGATGAAACATCACCCCAGCTGCAACAAAGAACAGAAAATTTAGAAGAATTGATTTGAGTCAAAGGAATGCACGACTCCAGGGGCGAGAAAATAGACTGGAAAAAACAACTCAGCTGCACGAAAAATGAAAAAATCAGAATAAGTAATTGATTCCAGTTAGTAATACCAAAGAACAAGATTCACTGATTTGAATTGAAAGAATGAACAACTCCAGAGGTGAGAAATATAACAAAGAACACCCAGTTGCAACAGAGAATGACAAAATCAGAGTAAACCCTAAGTTGCAACAGAGAACAACCTAGGTGCAACAGAGAATGACAAAATCATACCAAATCCTATGTAATAATATTAGCAAATTAACGAAACAGAACAGGTGAGGAAAAAAAATGGGAAATTAAAAAACAGAGAGCAATATCAAATCATAGAGAGCAACGATGAAAAGAAATGGGAAAGACGAAAGGTGAAACAGATGAACTGAAGCAAAAAGCAACCAAAGAGAAGCAAAGAAGGCGACGCCAAACAAAGCATTGCTGTCCTCTATCGCTGATGCATCCGGTGATGTATCTTTCGATCTCTGAAAAGAAGAAATTGAGGAATAACACAACGACATTTGACCTAAATCTTTGAAACTACAATCAACAAAAAAAGAGATGAAAGCAAGTGGCGAGATAAAAGCAAACACAATCGAAAATTGAAATTGAACAACATCAATACACCAAGCAGTCGTGCTGGAAAAAAAGTGGCCCATGGGCAAAAAAAAAAAGAAACATGAAAAGGGGGAAAACAGTGACCTCCATCACACAGACAGATCAAAAAGAGCTGGGAAGAGAGGGAGGAAGCAAGCTCGAGATAAAGGAGCTAACAAGTGAAAGTACTATGAGCTGAGAAAAAGAAATTTAAACATAAACACAAATGAGAAAGAACATCCAATGAAGTAGGAAATAGGAGAAAAGAAGTTGTATAGCATGTTTTCCATTGTCAAACAAAACACATATAGAATACTCACTTGAACAGTCACTTCATTTTTTGGAATAAAATCATCTTTCATCCACCCATACTAAACAAAGGAGCTAAGTAAAATGAATATATAATAATTGCTAAATAAAGATAACAGAGATTTAAAAAAAAAGTAAGCTTTGTTTGGCCTAAAATGAAGCAAAATGCTTATTTTAAATGAAAATTGGAAGGGTCCAGTTGGCAAGTTCGCTTGGTGGATACCTTGGAAGGCTTTAATGTACACACATAAAGGAAAAGCGGAAGTCATATACAGTGATACAGTGGCTTAGTACTGCTAAAGAGCTAAGCTATGAAGGGAGAGAATATTTTTACTTATAGGCGCCATAATTAAGGTTTTGCTACAAGTGTGTAAAAAGACGAGGCGAAATCGTGCTTGGACATGGTCATCGCCTACCTTGGCCAAGGCATCTATGAAGTGGAAAGGCAATCCTAAGGTGCACCTAAGACACCAGGCATTTTACATATATTCTATTGAACACAGAGTGCATCATAGACAGTTTACATAGGCAAACTTATGTTTAAATATCCTATTTATCACATAGACATTTTATCGAAGACAGAGAGTGCATCATCTAATCACATGTATTAACATTAAATTTCAAGAGCTTACATAGACATTTTATCGAACACATAGAGTGCATCATCTAATCACATGTATTAACATTAAACTTCAAGAGCTTACATAGACATTTTATCGAACACATAGAGTGCATCATCTAATCACATGTATTAAATTTAAACTTCAAGAGCTTTGAACACATAGAGCTGTGAATCTACTTTTATTCATATATGATCAGTTGCACATCAACATAATCCGAATTTCAAAACTCAAATCAACTAAATAGGCCCAAATCGAACCTGGACTGGCACGTCGACAAAGAAGAGAACGAGATCTACCAGCGTTTGGAGTGCTAGATTAGAGTCGCGGAGCATCGGAGCAGATGACTGGATGAGAGTAGATTTGTAGGCATCAGGATTGCAGTCTGAAGAAGGGGCACTGAAATCAAACCCCAAGTCACAAACCCCAAGTCACAACTTCATACCCCAAGTCACAAACCACTGAAATCAAAGACATAAAAATCTAATTGAATACCAAACTAAAATCACAAAACAGACAAAGCGGAAGAAGGAAATAGAATTTCTAAACAATAGCAATTCTATTGAAATTAGATTGTGATCAATTATCATCAGAGGTAAAGCATAAAACCCTAGAAATCATCAACGCATACCTCATCCACAAATTGAAGTCAGAACAGCAGGGAAGCGGTCGGTGGTGTGTGGCCTTAGACGAAGGCGGCAAAATCCGTACCCGATGACTCGATACAATCAAACCCAAATCTCTATTACCCACAATCTGAAACTGAAACTCCTCAAATGGGGGAAATAAAAACTAATCAAATCAAACCCAATTGAAAAAGTACTCAAATTGAAGAAAGGAATCGAAATTGGGAATCTTAATTAGAAGAGAGAAGGACATACCTGTGTTATGCAACCGAATCCGGAGCCTTGGTAGAAGGACGACCACAGAAGAAGAAGAAAGAGATGGAGATAGACAGAGGGAGACGACCAGGAGAACACACAAGGGAGGAAGAAAGCAAGGCGGTGGTAGGCGGCGACGACGAAATCTTCTCTATGGCGAGTCGGCTCTGAATTGAAGAAAGCGGGAGGAGATGTCTACAGATGCGGCGACCTCCATCACCACTACCACGGCCGGGCTTCGCCTTCGAAACTAGGATCGATTTAGTTTATCATCGCCCACTTCGCCGCCTTTGGAGTAAGGCTGTGTTCGGCGCTGTATTTCGTTAGATTGTGGAGATTAGTTTAAAAACCAAATCAGATTTCTCCATCCAAAAGGGTGTTCGGCAGTGGCTTCCAGTAGATTTGACGATGGAGATTCTGGGGATTTTATTAGATTACTTTGAAATCTCATGGGAGCAAGATTTAGGAGATTGTGGAGGAATTTCGATTTATGAGGGCCAAAATTGCCCCTGCCAACCACATATCCAGATCTAGGGAGGCGCTCGAGGGAAGTAGAAGAGAGCAAAGGAATCGCATTGCCATCGGTTGAGGACCGGCACCGCAGCAACCGCCGTCGGAGCCTTTGCAACTGCGGCTGGAGCACCGCATCCCCACCGCCTTCCCCGTCCTGTATTCATCTTGGAGCCTTCATTACGTGTATGTACAAAGGTTTCTTCTTGAGTATGGTTTCACTGTGGCGATTAAAGAGTGGTGTTGTGTGCTGAGCTTTTGATTTGGGGGGGGGGAGGTGGGAGGTGGGAGGGGGTTCCCCTTATAGCAAATCGGTAGTCGTTGATGAGATCTGCACTTGTTGATCATGGATTTCCCCCAATTAATTTTATAAGAAATTAACAAATAGCGTGTCTGTATTTTGCAATTGGGATATTGTGCCCTTGTTACTTTTTTAGGGTTTGGGCGTATTTGGATCGAAGCAATCAGTACAGTTGAGTTTAACCATCAATTATGGCTAAATAAGCTTATGAAGTTGAATTTCACACTCATTTTTGGAGCACTAGGTTTTTATTTATTCCCTAAATTTGCCACCACTCACCATGTCCAATTGCCCGATGTGCTGATGTCTTCCTCCTTGTGTGTTCCAGAGATTGAGAACTGAGAAACCATGGTGGGTTTCAAAGCCAGATATATGGTGATTTTTTGTAGGGGCACAATAGTCATTTTGTTTATTTGACATACACCACAATCTTCTACACACCAAACACCTTTCGGAGATTTCCGTCATAAATAATCTCCATCCCCACAATCCCATTAATCTACTAAAATAATCTCCATCTCCTAAAATCTACAGAAATCCCCTTAATCTACACAATCTCCATCTAGCGTCAAACACACCCTAAGTACGTACGTAGATTCTATTTTTCATATTCGGTAGATTTGTTTGATTCTTTTCTTTTTAATTAGATGAAATACATTATGCATCCCACTAATCCCTCCTACTATAAATGTGGGGAAGGAATCTACTGTTCCTTATACAAGAAGTTACATTAGCCGTTGATTCTTTGAGAGTTCATCTGATCAATGGCTCAGGCCTCTCTACCTGTGAATTGGCTTAATTACCCAAGAAAGTTTCAATTTAAAAATGTTTATTTTTTTATTTTGGTGCCCCTTTTAGTATTTTCATCTAATTCTCAAAATTCTCTCTCCATCTTTCTCCTGCTCTCTCTCACATTTTTGCAGGCCCCTCTCCAGAGATCGCCTCTCTTCGGAGTCTTAGTTTGCTACCTTTGGCGCCATTGCTTCTGATGCCGATGCTAGGACTCTCATCCCCTCTTCCTCCGTTATAATCTCAGTTTCGAGAATCGTCACCGTCGTGCCCAAATTTAGGGCTGCTCCTTCGCCATTTTGTATAGTCAAACAGAATAGCCCCCACATTCCAAGGTAAAATTTGCGTTTTGGATTTCACAAGCTTCATACTTGAATTTCCACACAAAATAGGTTTTTCTATGCCTAATTTTGTTGAACACGATGTTTTTTTCCCGTCTCGAGGGAAGATCTCCGGTTGAATTGAGCTCTTGTGTTGAGTCTGTGCTTCCAAATCACACGGTTACCGCCTCTGCATTGCTTAATTCCTTGTTAAGTATCGTCCTCACCTCATTGCTATGGTTGGAATCTTAAAGTTAATCTCTCAATCTTTGTGTCTTTGTGTGAATATGGAAGCATCTTAATTTATGGGGTTGGGTCAACGATTCTGGAAATGCTTTCCATAAAATTGGGACTTTTAACCATGTTTTAGTTTCAATTAAATGTTGGGAATGAGTTTTAGAATTATTATTGTACTTATCTTACTTATGTAACCTCTTAGATTAATAAAATAGAAGATAACTATTCAAGAGAAAGGGGTTTCCTTGTGATACTGATACCTAGGGCTCATGATATTCCATGTTGAAAACTTGGAACTAATGGTACAAATTAGAAAATATTAGGTAGACTGTGTTTCCTTGTCAATGAGTTGCAAGTTTGGGCTCATGAAATGATATCCCCAAATGTCTGAAGGAGTTTATGCAGTGTCGTTATATTATATGTGATAATATCTGTGCAATTTGAGATCATAATGATATTAATAATCCATGTTAATTCAAATTTCTAAGATCAATTCCAATAATTTTGTTCAGTTACAGGTTTACGATCCCATTGTGATCGGTCTAATTTTATAGTTCATTGTTCCAAAGGGTTGCTTCTATTTGTGCGGGTTGCCTTAAAGGCAGCGGATGTTGCTTTTGTTTTAGCTACTAAAGTAAGAATCCCTTGATATATATTTTCTGTTAAGAAATGAGATGTTTAAACTTACTATAGTTTTTGTTATTAGGACTATTTTAATAATTGGGAGGAAGTCAGGAATTCTTGAACATTAACTAAAGCATGTATAAAGAAGCTCTAGCGCTGATGGAAATGGTGTTTGCGCCTTCAAGAGGAGCAAATAGCAACAAACTTTTTTGCCTAACATGGCTTGCTGTTGTCAAAGATGTAAAAGTTACAACTCTTATTCGAATCTGGAGCCATGATTAACTAAAAACATATTCAGCAAGGGAGAGACTTAATCTCATACATGAACTTATCAACTCTTCCATTTTGAGTCAACAATGTCCTAATCTAGGTAACCATCAACTCATTTTTATGTGAAAGAAAATTATCATCCTGAATCTCTTAAACAAACATTTCTACTGCATGGAACTTTGTTTTGCACAATAGTCTCGTGTCTAACATACACTAGAATTAAACGTAAGGTAGATCTTGCTGCAGGTCAACCTACTATGGTAAATAAGGAGCGCGAGGATTCATGTAGTTGGGAAAATATACCATTGGGGCTGATTTCATACATTTCTATGAAGGTACTTCACCTAAGTGACTAAGTTGGGCTAAACTATTTCGGTGTTTCTCTGGTCGAACTTTCTTTATTGATGTTGTTTATTAGAGGTTGTTCATTAACTTGATGTTGTTTATTAGAGGTTGTTGTTGTTGTATTCATATTTTGTAGGCCTTTTCCTTTGCTGCCATTGAATTCATGTTTCTCCTGGTGATGTAAAGGCTTAGTAACTTTGTTGGTTAGCTATAGGAGCTCAGCAGAGTGTAGATAATCAAAGTTCTCCCATGTAAGAGAAGAAATTTAATAACATCCTGTAGTTTTATTCCTATTTATCTATCACATTAAATTTTTCATTTGTCTTTGTCATCTTGTTTTTTTTACAAACTGTCCATTAGCTTTTTCCTACATTACCGTTCTCCTATTAATTAGTTTAATTCGTTGATTCAATCTTGAAATTGGTTGCTGGCTTTGTCAGATTTATTTTCCATTTTAAAATGTTATCAAATTTCTGAAAATTGGTTGCTGGCTTGCTGCTGTAAACCAGATTGAAATTATTAATGGTGTGGGTGTTTTCACAGTCAAACACAATTTGGGAGCAAACAAGATAGAATTTATTTATTTTTTCACAAGATTTGGTGTATGTAAAAAAAAGTTTTAATGGGAAGGTGTTGGGTTTAGCCTAGAAGAGGTATTTTGATTACGATATCGAGTGTTTGTTGCGGTGAATTCAAATGGGATTGGAGTAGCCAACTTATCTTTTCTAGATATACCTGATGGAGGTTTATTTAGTATGAGTTTAGTGCTCAATTGCTCATTGCCGACTGAGTAATTGTGTCTACTTTGTAGCATTTGTTTCCATTTTTCTGCTTTGTTGTATTTTCCTCTGTGTAACCCAATTTTTGTAAATGATTCAGCATGCCAACTATTAAACAGCTTATTAGAAACACAAGACAGCCAATCAGAAACGTCACAAAATCCCCCTACTTTATATGGTTTAAAGTCACAGAGCTCTTTCCCTACTGGTAATTGGTATGATTATTTTATATGGTTTAAACCATCTGATAATTAGTATGCTTATTTTCTATGGTTTATGCTCATGTTTTGTCTCCCTACTTTTGTTGGGTTATACTCATATAAAGGTTTATGGTTAAGCTTTGTCATTACAGCACTACTTGGTATGGTTATTTTCTATGAATTAGTAGGCTATTTCTAATGAACTTAGAGGAAAGATGTCACAGAATAAGACTTATGCAATACACACAGATCCATATTAATTGCTAAAGGATATTATTTGCAAACAATTTCATTTACATGGTTAGTCTCTTTTCTTCCTTCTTTTGTGGAAACAGGTGGCACAAAATAAGAGGAACTGGACTGCTTCTCCAGCCTCAAAGACTCATTGCACCACCTCCTTGGCTGGAAAAAATTAGTTCAATTGCAGATGAATTTTAAGAAGACACTGTAAGTATTTTGATTGACACAAACTTTTTTTTTGGTAGCCTGAGACAACTATTACTTACAAAAGACATTTAAGCTGCTGGAGTAGATATGAACTATATATTTTTACACGGCTGTTGCACTAAAGAATATCAGTATCGACAGAGCATAAGTCATTTTAGAGTTGATGAAGACTGAAACTAGATGAAACCATTTTCCTAGCATCATGATTCCGAGCCAAACTAAAACCCAAAGTCAAGCATGGAAGATAATGTATGGTGAAACTAGATAAACCAGGGTTACCATTTTGCTGATTTCCTAATTTTGCCTGTTTATCAGTCTATGATGAAACCAGATAAATAGATCGCCTTTGAGATAATAGTTATTACAGATGGGTATGATGTAGTGCACTTCTCCCATTATAAAGTGTCAAATCCATATTGTACCTGGAGATGTTTAGAAAGTTGAAACATATGTTAAATTGATGCAGTAGAGACAGAAAATGTTTCACCTTAGGAGATAGCTAGAGTGGCCATCTAACTGCAAAATTAAATACAAATCGAAGGCACACAATTCACCTGATATAATCACCAACAATACATTTTCCTTCAATTATTTTTGAACCTATAATAATAAGATTCAGATCATCATTACACCACCTCTCTTTTATTTCTGAACAGGAAGTAGTTCTCGATATTGCATTTGACAGCTCGGCTTTTAGTCAGCCATGGTATGCTTTCTAATATTTTCCATTTGTAATTTACGTTGTTGCTAAATTTATATTCATTTTTGCAATTTTAGTTTTTTTGTCTTCCTTATCTATGACTGATGTGCTTATTGTTATAGATTCTTGTTATTGCCAATGCAATTCACATGATATTCTGGGTGGACTTATTCAATGTTGTCCTCTTGATGGTCTTGATCGCTGTTTTATACCCTCTTTTTTCGACTTTGCTGGTGATCGCTCTTATATAATATGCATATTGTACTTTTGACTAATATACAGGTTTTGGTATCCTGGAACATTGTACCAACCAAGTATGTTATTTGCAGGAGTGCTCAAAGGCAAATGTCATTGACCCGCGTAACAGGTGCAACATTGCCGTTGTATCTTCTTGAGATATTGATTGCCCAACTTGAGATTTATACATTCTGTTTGTTCAGCCATGATATGCTTTCTAATATTTTCCTTCTGTAACATGTCTCTTTCACTTTGGCACATGCACTTGAATTGGAAATCCAAGCAAATCATTTAGTTGATGAATGTCAATTATAAAGCAGACTCGTTGCATTGACCAAAGGATTTCAATCTTTGCTGGATTTTTATTGGCGTTCTCCCTGTACTCATTTTGTAATGAAGGAAATTTGAAAACATGATATGCTCGGAAGGAAATTGAGCTAGGTTCAAATGACCAATGATGTTGTTATATATCCCAAAACACCTGCACCTTCGCGTGCACCGCTACCTAGTACTTAAGCAAAGTCTTTGTTAAAAATTGAGCCACGTGTCCTACCTTTTACAACATTAAGAAACCACTCTCTTCCTTATTCAGTCCCCACGTTTCTTCTTCTCTTGCCCTTCTCTGTAGGCGATCTATAAAACCGCTTCTTTTTTTATCTCTCTTCCCCGTTTCAACTGCCTCCCAAGTCCCAACTATCTTCTTCCTTGTGGAGTTGCCGTTGCTGGAGACGAGCGCAATCGGTCGGCGTCGAAAGGAGGGCAATTGGCGGGCGGCGGCGTAGTTGACGATGACGGGAGGCAGCACAAGGGTAATCTCTCTTTCTCTTTCTCTCCATTCATGCCTTCCTCTCCGCTCCTCCCGTCTTTCAACGCACTTGCTACTCCGGATCCAGTCCCTTCCTCGGAGAAATCCTCCTCCGGCGTCGGTTGAGGCCGCAGCGGCGTCGGTGTTGAGGTGAATAAGGAGGATTCGAGGTTTGAGACACCGATGTTCTTTTCCAAGGATGGCGGCGAGAGCAGAGCCACTCGTGCTGCTGCGCCTGACAGGGGTCCGGTGAACCCTAATCTCAGGAGTCCGATTGGGGAGGCGAATTTGCCTGATAATCTGGTAGGGGTTTTGTCGGGTATGGGCCGTGGACAGACCCCTAAAGGCCCGGACATGCCACCGGAACCAGAGGAGAACCGGCATCACAACTCCTCTGCAGCTCCTTCCACTCTCTAATCTCCTTCTTCGGGCGATTTCGACCCTCATCCATTGACTTCGATTCAGCGATGCAGTCCATCACTCTTCTTCTTCTATGCTACTGGATCCGAGATGTCATAATTTTTTCAAATCTCCGGCTAGGGTTTCAGGTTAGGGTTGAAATTTCTTAAATTTGCTTACGGTTGCTTCTTCAGTTTGATTGAATTTGAAATTGCCTTTCCTTTTAACAAGTTCCTTGCTATGCTTGATTGATTTGAAATTGCTTGCAATATTGATTGATTTTGGTTGTTGTTGCGATGTGCTTCATTTTGATCGAATTTGAAATTGGTTTTCCTTTGAACAAGTTGCTTGCTATGCTTGATTGAATTTGAAATTGATAGCAATATTGATTGAGTTTAGGACTTTCTTTCAATCCATGATGTCATATTTGATATTGTGTGGTGATGCACACGGGAGATGCTTATGCCAAGGTATTTCACTCCTTATGCAAATAAAAATTCTGTAAGTTTGTGTAATAATTTGGAAGTAACATGAATACAGAAATGAGCATGAATACAGAGATAAATACATCCACTTTTAACTATGCCATCGACAATAACATATTTACTCTGAGATAGCTTCACCCCCTTCTAAGTTCTTACTGCTTGCTACTCCAATGACTAAGAAATGCCTTAGACGTTCCAAATCATTGGTTTAAATTGGCTTTGAAGAAGTCTTTTTCTCCCCTTCTCCATACTTCCTCTTTGAATTATGACATCCCAACAATCATCTGGGCTCATTAACTTTGAGGCAGATGATTAGCTGCATTACTTTAAGCCAAAAATATATGGTAATTGTGCTCAACTAATATCATACTGTTTCAAAACATTTAGAATCTTATCAGTTGGCACACCTTACTTCTCCATGTGAGCAACAGGGAGAAATGCTGTGATTTTTGGTGGGGAGCAATGGTCCGACATTAAATGTGCACAAACGACTGTATAGATCGTATTCGTATCTATTGTAAATCAAGAGTATGCAAGGAATGTCTTGAATCTTTTTGAGGTGTGTTTGTTCAAACTTTTCACTGCTTTTGATAATGCTATGATATTCCTATTTTATTAATTTATAAGAAATTATATTTAATGCTATTGTAGTCACACTTGCAGTTCTATCTATAATGTTATTGATACTTGCACGTGTTTGCATATAAACATACATAAATACATGAAAAGCTAAGTAGATTCATGCATATTTAAGTAGTGGTTTGAGAGTTTATTTTCTCAAATGACTATGGGAACCGTTTCCCCCTTGACATATTATCTTGTGGTTCCCACAAAATTTCCAATAAGAGACATAGCTAATTTGCTCTGAATCTTTTAAGGTGTAGGCCTGTGCAGCTGTGCTTGTATCTTCAAATAGTTCCTGGTCTGAATAGGGAGGGAAAATCAGGAACAAGTGCTTAATTTGCTCTGAATCTTCACCAACTTCTTGACAGTGTTCATTTGCAAGGTCATATTTTAGATCATCTATCTATAAATACAACCTTGAGGTAGACACATCAGGTACACATATATCCTATAAGATACATAGCTAATTTCTCCGAGCAAATGAAGATTTTGTTTCGTCTTAGCCTTGCTATTTCGCTTGCAGGAACCAAAGTAGAGGTATGGAGAAAGGATTAGTTGGGGGAGAAGCCGCTTGTGATCTTCCGCAGGAGCTCATGCTGCACGACCCGTGGCGCAATTGGTTGGCGGGAAGAGGTCGAGTTGGGGGAGGCGACTCAGTCAGGACAACATAATCGGTGACTGGAGGGGGCACTCGACTGCAATCGAAGGTGGGATGCGTCGAATTGAGGTACAAAGCTCTATGTTTACAGTTTAAATATGTTGATTTGTTGATTTTTTAGTACATAAGGTTTACTGTTGGTGAATTTGTTTTGTAGATTCTATAATATTCTCATCAGTATCTCATTTGCAAGTAGGTTCTTGATGGTTGTAGTTGGAAAGTTACAAGCAATCTCTTTCCATCACCATTTTATTATTGACCGATATTTTTATTAATGCAGAATTTATGGCAAGATTAAAACTTCGCGAGATGCTTACGCCAAGGTATTTCATGGGTGTTGAAATAATTGTCATTGAGGAACAGAACATTAAGGTTTTGGTTGTAAATAGCTGGAGGTACTGACCCAGTAAACGCATTGAAGCGAAGGTCCAAGAACCTGAGACCTGCCATGCCTAGCAGAGCTGTCGGAAAGGGGCCAGTGAATTTGTTATTGCTTAAATCTAGCTCATAGAGGTATTGGAGCTTTGCAATACTTGGGGGTATAATGCCACCAAAGTTATTGGAGTTGGCATGGAAGAGAGCGATGTTTGGAAGCTGGTCAAGGAAGCCTATCAGCGTTGGGGCACTGAGCTGGTAACCATTGAAGTCTATGGAGGCCACAGTAGTGGCGCTTGCATTGTCTGGTGGATGATCGCAGTAAAAGCCTTTGTAGCTGCATATATCGGCCCCTACCCATGTTGAGGTGATCCCAAAAGGATCTGAAATGATGAGGTTTTTGAATTTCTGGATCACAGAATAGACAACAGCAAGCCTTTGGTCTAGGAATTCCAGCGCACACACGCAAAGGTCAGGTGTTGGTGTAGGCGTTGGTGCTCCATCCAAAGCATGCTGTGACTTTAGTGATTCTTGCTGTGGTGATGGAATCGCCGGAGGAGATGACACCACTGGCTTTGTGGGTGGAGGAAAGGGTTGTGGTGGTGGCATTTCAGGCGGTGGTAATGCCTTTGGAGTAAGTTTTCGCAGCTGGCAATGAAATTTGAGGATCGGTAAGCAGATGCTTACAATGGTATGGCCTAAAATGGTGTTAAAAGCTAGGCTAGAAAGAAGCAGGACTATGATAACTCTAGAACTGCTCATTGTTCTTGCCGCGAGAGTTTTATGTTTTGTAGAGTTATTTAATCACTTGTGGCATTAGTCTAGGAGTAAGCATATATTAAACTGGCATGGGGTCAATTGTTCATAGAGGTGAGTTGTGGTTTTATACTTGTATAAGCTTTCTATTGCTTTTGAATAGCTTTTCATTCAGGGTCCACATTTTAGACCTCTTTTACTCACAGTGGTAGTGGATTAGGTTGCAAGCAGAAAGCACACTCTATACTTGAATTAGTGTTCATATTCAATTCATTCTTTTAGGCATTCAGTTCATAATTGACCCCTTAAATTAAGGATGTTTTAAGTGGGTTTCATGAGTCGATGTCCACACGATAATTTATGGGGCATCATCTCTTATGCTAATTTCTTTTGCCATAGTGATACTCCAATTCCTGCCATTCCCATTCGTGTAACCTTTAAACCATGAATTTTGTTTGAGTCCAGCTGGTATCAATTTTCTATTAACATAGTGATACTCCAATTCCTGCCATTCCCATAGTGAAATGAAAGCGGCTGATGCAGTGATATTCCATCAACTTCATTCAAAATTTTAATGCTTTAGCTCCGTAGAGTTTATACATTTAAATTACGATATTTTTTTCTTAAATAATTTAGATCAATTTGAGAGGTGTAATATGATATGTGATATAGAAATTGCCATAAAGGACTAAACTCGGTTTTCTTAGGCGAAGAAGTACAATGCCAAGAGAAGTGTGGAAGCGGCCGATGTGCTATTCTTTATCAAATTCGATGTACTAATTGTCTCGAGAAAAAACTCCATCATGCCAACTGAAGATTTCGACCAATGGCGTAATGGGGAGACTGAGGAAAATGGTATGTTGGTGGAAAATTAAATTTTTTTCCATTTTGGTAGAGATTAGTGGAAAATTGATATGTGTTGAGTATTTTGTTTGGTGTGTCAAACGTGACCGAAAGTGTTATGAAAACAAACCCGAACATGGTTCGGGAAAAGAACTAGTTAATGATTAATGGAGTGCTTGGTTATTAAAAAAGAAGTAATTGCCAAACTTTGCTTAATTATTTAATTTGTGGTTAATGAACTACATGAATCTACAAATTACGATTACAAAAGATGACCAACATTAAGTCTGAAGGTGAAATATCTCTACAGATCGCGCTAGGGTTATAACAAGTTATAAAAAATTATAATTACGTACCAATTTAATTGAGTTTAATGGTTTTGTTTATTTAGATTTGAGTATTACATCGAGTTTAATCGTTTTGTATATTAGATTAAGTATTATATTACTCATTTAAAAAATTAACTGTCATTAATTAGTGATTCTATGTTTTCAATTTGAACTCTGAATTTTTTAGCATACAAGGTGATACAACACCAACTCTATTTCTTCACCAAGGTTTCAAATTCCATTAGGGATATTATTTTGTTAATTAGAATCGACTATATATACCAAGAATACACGATCTAATTTAAAAATGGTTAAACCGGGTGAACCCATTTTATTTTGTTAATTAGAAAACTCTAAAAAGAAATGAGTGAACCTCATATTCTAATTTAAAAATGGTCAAACCGGGTGTATCTAGGGAAAATATTTTTCAATTTGGCCTCTTATCCTATGCCCCTAGAAAACCTGTTTATATATTATGTTATATTTGATTAGTTGATAATCTTGGAATTCGGCTTGAGCCTTGTTAATATTAAAAAATTAATTAATTAATTATGTATCTTGTTTCGTGCAAGAATATGGTAACACAATGTTAAAAATTACATTTATTATCTATTAAAAACTATTAAAAATATGATAAAAATAATAAATTGAATTACAATAATAATAATCATAAGAATATATTATTATTATATAATTAAAATATTGTTTAGAATTAGTAAAAAAGCATAAGATAATTGGAAAAGTATATATTGATGATTCATTGGAGATAAATAGGCAAATAGCAATATTATGAAGATAAAATAATAGGGATAAAGTAATTGATTTATCTAACCTTTACCCTAAGAAAATAGTTTCCAAAATAACAACCCTATTATGAAAACCATTTTCTTAAATGAGTGATTTACTAAATTTATTTTTACCAGAAAATAGATAGATTTGATTTCCATAGATTTGATTGTTTTTAGTTTTTATAATTTTATTTTAGGTTCATTTATTTTATTAAGTTTTTCTATCCTATTCCACAAAGGCATAGGATAAAATTCCTGTTTTAGAAAAAACATTTTCTTAATTTAGTTGCTTTACTCAAATTTTAAATTAGATTCTTAGAGGTACACTTATTAGATTTGATTGTTTTTAGTTTTTATAATTATAATTATATTTTAGGTTCATTTATTTTATTCGATTTTTCTATGTGCAAACTTTATCATGTTGTCTGAGGATATTAACTTTTTTTCATTGTTAATCTTTTGTTCTGTATAAATATTTCATTAGAGAGATAAAAATTAAAGAAATGATGATGAGAGGGAATGGAGTGGTCCGAGTGGAGAAGATTAGTAATCTTGTCGGCAATTGTGTTGATCTCTCGAAAGACGTGGTTGAATTGGACCCTGTCAAAGTAGAGTAGGAAGAAATATCGGAGATTAACATATGCTGAATGTTATTGTAGAATTAACATTAAAAATTAATTTTACTAACAAATACGGAGTAATTATCACAATAAACTGTCACTAAAACCATAGAATATAATCCAAAAGCAGCAATATTTATTTATTTTTTAAAAAAAAATTGTCTTTTGTTTTAGATCAAAGGTTTGCGAATTCAAGCTATTTTGGATTTTACTTTCTGCAATTACCCTTACAAATTACAATGTTTAATTGATCATTAGCTATAGTTTTCGGAAAAAAAATAGAACAATAATTAAGGATGTAAATGTATTTTTTTGCTTGTTCCCTTAAAAATAGATCAAAGTTAAAATAACATGTTTTAATTAATAGCGCACGTTCCTCCAGCAAAGGCTTCTCTTCCAATTCTCATTGCATCCTCTTATTCCTTCCCTTCCTTTAATTCTTTGGCTTCATCTTTCAGTTCGATCTTGTTGTTCTGTTCCAATAGAAATTGTAGACCTAATCTCACATCTATTTTGCCAAACGCCCTTTTATATAGAGGCTAAGGAAACCACTATGAGCAAACACTTTGAGTAGCTTTTTACAAACCTCGTCCTTGATTGGTTCGATGGTTCCCTTCTCCGTGATGCATATGCCACTGTGGTGCTACCAATTTTTGGAATTGCACTAATCCTAACAGGTGAAAGTGTGGTGTTAATCATTTTCTATTAGAATTTCGAAATTTTCATTTGTCGCTAATTAAACAATAGATTTAAACGTTAATTTCTCTCCAATGAAATATTTCATTACCCCATATATAACATAACATGGAATATTAAACCATGTTATGTTATATATCACCTCCTGCTTCCCTCTCGCTAATAGATTTAAACGTTAATATCTCTCTGATGAAATATTATTAAAAAATATATTAACGTTAAAATTCTAATAGAAAATGATAATATTTATAAAATTTGTATCTCTCTAATGAAATATTCATCCCATTACCTAATTAATTCAACTGAAGAAATGTGAGATTTAAAGTAATTGGTAAATTACAATACTTTATTATAAGTTAATAAAGGTTAACATGGTCAAATATATACTATAAGAGGTTTAAAGTAATTGGTAAATTCTAATAAAAAACTTATGTAACCTAACATTAAATATCAGATATTTTAATATCTGATATTATTTCAACCCTCGTCATAATTAAATAAGGACAATTATGTATAATAGCCTATTGATACAAGCCCTCATCTCTAACTCTAAAATATTAGTTTTGTAACCTAAATTAGATAATACCATGACTGATCAATCCCAAATCTAAAGGCCTTGATTCTCCATTTGAAGGCCATAACCCTGAATTTCAAGATCTCAAAACTATCCGGCATTTAACCGAACACCTTGTAGGCGGATATCAAATCTCTAACATCTCACAAACAAAATCGAATCTGGCCACCTCTAACCCTAAAATTCCCCGTGTCGTCGTCTCCTACTCTGTGGCATCGTCGCTTCCATTGTTCCGCCTGCCTCTCCTGTTTGTCGTCTCCTACTCTGTGATTTATTCATCCAACTTCGTCTCCGTATTCATCCAACTTCGTCTCCTGCCTCTCATGTTTCTCGTCTGTGATTTATTCATCCAACTTCGTCTCCGTATTCATCCAACTTCGTCTCCGTCGTCTGATATCTTGCTTCCCTTTTGTGGTCGTCATCGTCTCTCGTCGACAAACCTACTGCCCCTTCTTTCCGTCTTTAACAGCCGCCATAGTTGTCCTTCCTTTCTGGATCTTAATTTGTCCACAAATCCACCAGGTAATGAAATTTTATGCTGCTTTTATTATTTTCCAACCATGAAATGCCATATTAGGGTTTCAATTTATTTTCTACAAATTTTCTCCGACCTCACCTCTAATTCAGAATTAGGCAATCTCTTCTATTTTTCTTGGCATCCGGTTTGGGATTTGTGGTTGGACTAATTTCAATCGATGTTTCAGTTTCTTATTCAAGTATTTTTGTTTTCTTCCTGAATTAGAAATTCAAAGGAATTTAGGTTTGGGATTCATCAATCATGGTAGTATCTAATTTAGGTTACAAAACTGATATTTTAGGGTTAGAGATGGGCTGATTTGATTTTGTTTGTGATATGTTAGAGATTTGATATCCGCCTACAAGGTGTTCGATTAAATGTTTGATAGTGTTGAGATCTTGAAATTCAGGGTTATGGCCGTCAATTGGAGAATCAAGGCTTTTAGGTTTGGGATTGATCAATCATTGTAGTATGTAATTTAGGTTACAAAACTGATATTTTAGAGTTAGAGATGGCAGATTCGATTTTGTTTGTGAGATGTTAGAGATTCGATATCCGCCTACAAGGTGTTCGATTAAATGCCTATTAGTTTTGAGATCTTGAAATTTAGGATTATGAGCTTCAAATGGAGAATGAAGGCCTTTAAATTGATGATAAGGACGTTTAAACAAAGGACCAGGTTCTGAAATTCATGGTTATGGTTTATCCTATTTTTGTCCGATTTTTCTATGTAGGCATTTCATCAAACATTTCAAAGGCATGAATGAAAGCCTTACACCTTGTGTCAATAGATTCACTCCCTATCTGACCGGAGGATTTAGATGGAAAATGCTCTATTCTATGTAGGCATTTAATCAAACAGTTTAAAGGCATGAATGAAATGCCTACATAGAATAGAGCATTTAGATGGAAAATGCTCTATTCTATGTAGGCATTTCATCAAACAGTTCAAAGGCATGAATGAAAGCCTTACACCTTGTGTGAGATTCACTCCCTATCTGACCGGAGGGCCCTGAACAAGATGAGAGCCCTGAACAAGATGGAGTGAAGGGCCTGCAAAGGAGGGCGCTTGCGGAGGAGGTCAGACCGAGATCGCCTGGACAAAGCACCGAGATGAAGTGAAAAAGCCCTGAAGGGCCTGCGAAGGAGCACGCTTGTGGAGGAGGAGGTCTGATCGAGATCGGCTGGACAAAGCACCGAGATGAAGCGAAGCAGCACCACGGAGAAAGGTGGAGACGACGTTCGCTGAGACAAGGCAACACAGGGAATCAGAAATGGCGTCTCACGAAGGTGGAGAAGGAGAAGGAAGCAGAGGCGGTGGGAGAAACAGAAGCGGAAAGTACCGAAATGCCCCACCAACAAAAAAAAAATTTTCAAATGCAAACTTTCAGGGTTAAAATAGGAAACAACTACTTCAATTCTTATGGGCCGTTGATCGGATTCACTTAATAACAATGGACGGCCAAGATTTATTCAAATCTCTTCAGTGAAGACAAAAAAAACGCCTCTGCAGCCGGTGAAGCAGTGTGGAGGCTGCGAAATAAACAAAGTGCAACCATGAGGTGTCGGAATTGAAGCACAGACGAAGCAGAAGGACCGAGGGAGAAGAAGAAGAACAGAGAAAAATCGCATGTGTAGTGAAGAGGAGAGGAAGAAGGCTGTTGCGGTGGCTAAATGAGGCGAGGAGTATATATATATAAAGATATTAAATATATGGGGGGAAAAAGAAAAAAATGATTGGCTGATAAAAAAAAGAACGAAGAATTTTGAATGGAAAGAAAAATAAAAAATGAAAAAATCTATAATTGGTTGAAAGACCTTAAAACAAAAAAAGCTAAGCATGACACTAACTTTTTTGTTCTAAAAGTTTAGATAGAATATATATATAGGATTGAGTTCCGGTGAGAAGTTCTCCTTCCGGTGAGAAGGAAAGAAGGCTTCTGATTGGCTGATATGGATTAAAATAATATTTTCTGTTTCGGTGTAAAATGGGACGGGCGCGTGGGCGCGTGTAAAATATTAGGGATATTTTTGTCTTTTCGTGTGCGGGATATATCTGTTTACGTCTTTTCGATATCTTCTCTTTTTTTTTTGGTAATCTGTTCGTGTCTTGTCGATATCTTCTCTCTGTTCTATATATTCTCTCAGATTATCTTCTTTCTTATTCTACTTAAAACCTACCGTTTCTGTCTTTTCTGTTTCCAAACTGAACTCCTCCATTATCGTTGCATTGTAAGTTTGAATCGAAGTTTTTATTTTTCAGTTTCTTCTAGTCTCTATGTCTGTGTTGATTTCGAAACTCAAATCCTCCATTAACGTTTTTTTTATTTGCAGAGAAACTCTATTAGCGAGAGACAAGTTGTTTATAATGGAAAACATCATCTTCGACGGTGGGCATAAATCTTCTTTTTTTTTTGATATGACTCTTTATGTTTTATTTTGTAAAAAAAAAAGGTTTACAGTTTATTATTATCATTCTTTTTCTATGTATATGAAACAACAATGGCAGAGGTGAAGAGGAAAATTAAAAATGAAAAGGAAAAGAAGAAGATTATGAGAAAGAAGGGAGCGGTTGTTGAAGTTGGGGAAAGGCAAGAAACAAAAATGCCTTTGAGGAGTCAAGTTGTCACTCCCTATCTATTAAATTCAGGATTTGGGTTTGAGTTAATCAACTATGTTGCTGAAGATACTTATGACTCTCTGTAAGTTTTTTTCTTATTATATTAGTTAAATATAATGGTCATTGACAACATGGGTTTGAGTTTGGTTCAGAGAGATAACTGAGTGTGGTTCATAGTGATAAATGAGGGTGGTTCAGAGAAATAACTGAGTGTGGTTCATAGTGATAAATGAGGGTGATTCAGAGAAATAAAGAGTTTGGTTCGGAAAGATAACTGAGGGTGATTCAAAGAAATAAAGAGTTTTAGAGAGAGAGAATGAGTGTGGTTCAGACAGATAACTGAGGATGGTTCAGATAGAGAATGAGTGTGGTTCAGAGATATAATGAGTGTGGTTCAGAGAGATAATGAGAGAGATACCTGAGTGTGGTTCTGAGACATGTTTAGAGAGATAATTGAGTGTGGTTCAGAGAGATAGCTAAGGGTGGTTCATAGAGATAACTGAGTGTGGTTCAGAGAGATAACCGAGTGTGGTTCATAGAGAGATTGATTGTGGTTCAGAGATATAATGTGTGTGGTTCAGATAGATAACTGAGGATGGTTCAGATAGAGAATGAGTGTGGTTCAGAGATATAATGAGTGTGGTTCAGAGAGATAATGAGAGAGATACATGAGTGTGGTTCAGAGAGAGAATGAGTGTGGTTCTGAGACATGTTCAAAGAGATAACTGAGTGTGGTTCAGAGAGATAGCTGAGGGTGGTTCATAGAAATAACTGAGTGTGGTTCAGAGAGATAACTGAGGATGGTTCAGAGAGAGATTGATTGTGGTTCAGAGATATAATGAGTGTGGTTTAGACAGATAATGAGAGAGATACCTGAGTGTGGTTCAGAGAGAGAATGAGTGTGGTTCTGAGACATGTTCAGAGAGATAACTGAGTGTGGTTCAGAGAGATAGCTGAGGGTGGTTCATAGAGATAACTGAGTGTGGTTCAGAGAGATAATTGAGGATGGTTCAGAGAGAGATTGATTGTGCTTCAGAGATATAATGAGTGTGGTTCAGATAGATAACTGAGGATGATTCAGATAGAGAATGAGTGTGGTTCAGAGATATAATGAGTGTGGTTCAGAGAGATAATGAGAGAGATACCTGAGTGTGGTTCAGAGAGACAATGAGTGTGGTTCTGAGACATGTTCAGAGAGATAACTGAGTGTGGTTCAGAGAGATAACTGAGGATGGTTCAGAGAGAGATTGATTGTGATTCAGAGATATAATGAGTGTGGTTCAGAGAGATAATAAGAGAGATAATTGTGTTAGACTTTTCATTATATTGGTTCTTTCTTATCAAATTTGTCTGTAATGCTGATGTTTTAACGGGCAAGTTCTTTTCAAATTCAAAGAACAAAATGTTCCACGCATGGTGTTTCAATCATTGCTTTGTGGCCAATATGTTGATGCACAAGTGATTGATGCTTTTGTTAAAATTCTTAACTGTCAAGAGGAATTTTTTGGGTATAAGAGATTTATTGCAACCTGCGATGTCAGTGTAAGTTATTGTATTTAAATTATATTATTGAGTACTTTAATTTTATATTTCTAATTATACTATGTGAGTTTGTTTTTCAGTTGGGGTCGGTTGTTGGAATGGTGGGTATGAGTTTTGAAAGCCGATTTAACATCTTTCGTACTAAGTTTGATCAGGTTCTTACGGTCTCAGGGTTTCCAAATTTGGCTCGAGTTAACTTTGTAAGTTTTTCTTAATAAATATCAATTAATTTTGTGTTTTATCATTTGTATTTATTATTTTAAAATCTTTTGTGTTTCCCTTGTGCAGATTATGTTGCATGTTCTTGAAAATGCTCATTTTTATATTATATGCTTCAATTTTATGGGAAAAGAAGTTTTTATCATTGATAACATGAAGCTAACTGACTTTGACTCAAGATATTCTGATATTCCAACAGATGCTGCAAGTTTCTAATTTTTTTTATCATTTTTATTTTATTTTATTTTATTTTCAAGATATTCTAATTTTTTTTTAATTGAAGGTTAATTTGATGAGTCACTACTTATATCAGATGAATCTCTCCAACAAGGCAGATCTTATTCCCAACTGCAAAGCGTACAGTCTTGGTTTAAGTTGGGCAACAACTGATAATTTTGTGGATTGCGGGGTGTATTGCATGCGTCATTTGGAGACTTTCACGGGGGCCAAACGGTGGCAGTGTGGCTTGTTAAACTATTGTTCCAGCACCCTTAAGGATCTTCGGAGGGCTTATATGCATGCAATTATATGTTCATCTATCAATGAAGTGAAGGATTCTGTAAAGGAAAATGTTAGGATATATGTGGATGGGAATTGAGATGTTATCATGGGAGGTGGTAGGATTTTGCATTTTGGATTTGAAGTATTATGTAGTTTGGGGTTGAATGATTTTCTGATTGAACATTTTCATTTTCTGTTGAATGACTGGTTATTTCATACTCCGTAACATTTATCATATGTGTGTTCTTGATTTGTTATGAGAATACTGCATGTGTGTTTCAGGAGATTATTAAATATTGGTTCAGAGAGATAATGAATGTTGTTTAGAGAGATGATCAGAGAGATAATGAGTTTGGTTCATCAAATATTAGTGAGTGGTTCAGATAGATAACTGAGTGTGATTAAGAGAGATAACTGAGTGTGGTTCAGAGAGATAACTGGATAATTGGGTCAGAGTACATATCTGAGTGTGTTTCAGGGAATTATTAAATAGCGGTTGACAAAGGATAATTTTGTGGTTCAGGAGTTTATTAAATATTGGTTCACTATAAATCACAGATATTGGTTCAGCATAATTAATATTGGTTCAGCATAATTAATTACGGATGGTGTTTAAAAGAAACGGGGGGGGGGGGGGGGGGACCACCTGACCATGCTTTAAATTTCCTTGGGCGTTATAGGGGGTATTTTTGTCATTTTGCGTGTTGTATTTTTTGATATAACTTCCCATTTCCCCATTATCTGCAGTTGTGATCATTTTGAAATTTCATTTCCCCCTTTTCGTTTTAAACCCTACTCCAAATCTCTGAATAATCGATTCGGTCTCCAATCTCAAATACTCCTCTCTCGTGAAAATGTAAGCTTGAATGAGAGTAATTTTTTGATTTTCTTCTATAGTTAGTTGTTGTTTCTTCGTTTATTTACTGTTTTTTCTTATTTTTGTTTTCTTACAGTTGAGCGCTGTTGATTAAAATGGAACTTCGGCTACTTGATTGTAATTATACTTGATTTTCGTTGTTTAAATATCTTTTTTTAAGTTTTTTCAATTCAATTTTTATTATTTCAACATCGATATTTATTTTGGAAAAAAGTTGCCAAGGTCTCGGTTGTTTTAGGAGTATCTGATTGTTCTGGTTCATAAATTTTACTGTAACTGGGGCTGCTATTATGTTTTGGTTCATAAATTTTACACTGGTTATATAATAATCTTCATGTATTAAGAGAAAGTTGTACATGGATATTATTGATATTTTTTTTTATTAATTTTGGTGTTTGTAGATGAAACCCCATTGGCAGTTGTTATGGAAAAATTCAAACGTAAACCTGGGAATAATCAAGATTTGAAGAAGGAAAGGCAAAAGAAGAGGAAAATTGCTAAAGAATCAGAGTCTGACAGTGATGAAGCGGTTGTGGTGAAGGGAGAGCAAGATGTGAAACTTAGGACAAAAACTATTGTAACTGCTAAAGGAAATGTTACATACTTTAAGCTGGAATCCCGCACACACGCTTATTCTTTGGTTGAATCATTTCAATCTTTAAATGATTCTCAAATAAAAAGCATTGAAGAGCTTGGGTTCAGTTCTCTGCTGAAGTTAGAAATGAAACATCTCCCATTGTTTTTGTCATTTTGGGTGGTGGATAACTTTGATGCAGATAGGGATGCACTCACTACAGCTACTGGAGATACAATTTTCATCGAAGATGTTGATGTTGCAATTGCTTTGGGGTTGCCAATGGGGTCAATTCCAGTGCCTGTTGATCCTTCATATAACACAAGGACGGATGCATCATTATGTTTGTGGAAGAAATCTGTGGTCTCTAGAAACAAGAGGATCCACGCAGCTGATGTGGTGCGGGAGATGTTAACTAATAAAGATGGTGGACAATTTTTCAAGACTTGTTTCACTATTCTTGTAATTTCTGCGTTGATTGAAAGCAACACAAATGGCACTGTCAATTTTAGTTATTTTTATGTAGCTGAAAATGTAAAAAACATTAAAAACTTTAATTGGTATGGTTTTTTGCTCGATCGTCTTGTTGAAACAAAAAAATCATGGGCACGTAACAAAAATTCTATCGTCACTTGTTCAGTCCCATTCTTATTGGTAAGTGAGATAAATATTGAGCATTTTGTTGTTTTTTTGATATTTTCGGTTATATTTTTTTTAATATACTAAAATTTTCTGTTATGTCTTTTTTTGTTATCACAGTTCTTTTATCTTGATCGTGTTCGATTACAAAGGCAAGAGAAACCAAGATCATTGCCCACCTTTGTTAATTGGACAACTGCTTCAATTAAGGCAAGGGAAGGAGATGAAATGAGAGGCAATGGATTTGGATCTGGTCGTGTATTGCCAAGACTAGAGTTTGTTTCAGTTCCACAACAAGTCTCTACATCTGAAGAGCAAATTGTGGGAGGTCCAGTTATATGTGGATTAATTGAAGGCCCACCAGAAAAAGTATGGTTAAATGAATTTTATTTTGATTACATAGTATGTGTTTCATTATAAATAATTAGTGTTGTTCAGATAAATAATGAATGTGGTTCAGATAAATATTGAGTGTGGTTCAGAGTAATAACTGAGTGTGGTTCAGAGGAATAATATGTGTTGTTCAGAGAGATAAAGAATGTAGTTCAGAGAGATAACTGAGTGTGGCTCAGGGGGATAATGAGTGTGGTTCAGAGAGAATAATGAGTGTGGTTCATAAAATATACAAAGAAAACTAGGTCATTATAAATAATTTATGTGGTTCAGCATAAATTGCTTGTAGTGGTTCATTAGTTCAACATACGAAATTAAAGTAGTTCAAATTTGAAACAATTATGAAGTGGTAGTGGTTCATCATTGATATTAGTATGTGGTTCAACATTAATATTACAAATTTTTTATATCATTTCTCAACAGTTATCTGAAGATAAAGAAGCTGTCAATGAGGACAATACAACGGACCATGGAGAGGGTGTATGTGAGGAAGTTTTGAAGGACCATGCTCAGTTATTTGAAGGTCCTACTAAAAAAGTAAGTTTTGTTTTAAAATTTATTTACAAAATTGAGTTATATTTATAATATTATTTAAGTATATAACAAAATTTTTACTTCTTTTTGCAGAGCTTGAAAGAGAGATAAAAGTCTGAGATGTGTTTACTGGTTAAAACAATTTCAAATATTGTAGAATTGACAATTGAATCTGTTTCTCAAAAAAATGAAGATGTGGAGATTAGTTATTTGAATCATGCTGCAAAGCGGATTGTTTGTGAACAACCTTCAAGCTCTCCTGAAATTAATTTAACACCAGATAAGTTTGCAGACAATCCTAAAATTGATAGGCTTATGCAGATTGTTGACATTGCTATTGCCAAGAAAGAAGAGATGGACAAAATTCGGCTTTCTGATCCATTGTGGAATCTTGGGCTCACACCTCCTGGGAATACTCCAACAATTGCAGAAGTGTTTAGGACTGTTGAAAAAACATTTCCAAAGATCCCTCAAGACGACATCCCTGCTGTTTTTCAGTCTCCTCCACATGATCAACCAGTGGGTGCTGAGACCAATGTTCTTAAAAATCCTCTTCAGGGGTTAGCTGATGTTGCTGCAATTCAATCATTACAGAAGAATGTAAGTCATTTAACAATGTTTAATTTAAATCTTTATATTTTTCATATAAATTTTTTTAATATGTATTAATAATTTATCAGGGTTCTGAAAAAGCATCAGTAGAGGCGGCCCCCCAAGTGATTGAACCAGTAGAAACTGATATTTCAAAGGTAATTTTTAAATATTTTTATTTAATATGTTTATTTAATTATATTTAATTATATTGTATTTCAAAATAACGTTTCTATTTTTTTCTCTTCATTTTATAGGCGGTTTCTACATATGCTGGCGCACAGAAGAAGAAAACAGTTTTGAAAATCCCATTGCCAAAGGTTTGTAGAAAGACCAATATTTTTTTTCTCTTCATTTTATAAGGGTTGAATGAAGTTTTTTTTATTTTATATTTAAGTATGTTTTTATTTTCTTTGTTATATTTTGATAAATTTATACTGCAGGACGACAATAAAACAAAAGCCAATGTTGAAAAAAGGGTTCAACCATCGAGGGATACTGGTCCATCAAAAGAAACGAGGAGCCCATTTTATGATAGATTTGTTAATCCTGCCCCCCAAAGGAAGTCTGCTTTTGCTATAAAGCTATACAAATATGTGTCAGAAGTTGAAGATGATGCATTGTAAGTTGTTCATGATTTTAAATATAATAGATTCAGGAAAGATATATATTTGGTTCAGCATATATAGAAAGCATATTATTTGTTTCAGTAATATTTTAGTGTGCTTCAACTATAAATATCTGTGTGGTTCAGTAGTAATATTTTAGTCTATGTTCAGCAACATAAATGTTTGTTGTTCAGCAATATTATTTGTTTTGTGGTTCAGGGAAACTTTTTTCAGCTATAAAGGCATCATAATCCCCCGCATTACGATGCAGTCACTACAATATGATCAGTATGTTGATGCTCAAATTATTGATTCGTGGAGTTGTGTGCTGAATTATGAAGAATCTCATCGGGGATATGGATCTATTAAAAGATTCTTTGCCACCTGTCATCTTAGTGTAAGTTAAGATTTTAATTCATTTTGGTGATTGTATTAAATTATGTTAAGATTTTTATTTAAACGTTTTTCATGTATTCCCAGGCAAACTCAATTGTGTATCACACAGATGGTGAACTTGAAGAGAGATTTAATGGATTTCGTGATAAATTTGATGAACTTCTTACAGTCAAATGTCCTACAAATTTGAGCGAAATTGATTTGGTATGTTTTATTTAAAATTCATTTTATATGTTTATATTTGTTTATATTTGGTTCAGAGAGAGATTGATAGTGTTCAAAGAGATAAATAGTAGTGGTTCAGAGAAATAAGTTATATATTGGTTCAGAGCGATAACTAAGTGTGGTTCAAACAGATTACTGAGTGAGGTTCAGAGAGATAAGTGATAGTGGTTCAGAGAGATAAGTGAGTGTTCAGAGAGATAAATTATAGTGGTTCAGAGAAATAAGTTATAGTGGTTCAGAGCGATAATTAAGTGTGATTCAAACAGATTACTGAGTGAGGTTCAGAGAGATAAGTGATAGTGGTTCAGAGAGATAAGTGATAGTGGTTCAAAGAGATAACTGAGTATGGTTTAGAAGGAAAATCCGAGAGATAACTGAGTGTGGTTCAGAGGGGGGGATAACTTTTTATGGTTCAGTATACTTACAGTAACTCTTGGAATATTAATTATATTTGTTTTTTTTTTGACAGATTATGTTTCCAATTCTAGCATCACAACACTTTTATATTATATCTGTCAATTTCAAGACAAAGGATGTAGCTGTAATCGATAACATGAAGCTGACAGTGGACTTTCATCTCAAATATGCTAATATTCCAAGAGTTACTATAAGTATATTTATTCTTTTGTATAAATAGTTTTTATTCAACATTTTATCTTATCTATATACTAATTGTTTTTTTTAATTGAAGGTTAATTTTCTGACCAAGTATTTGGATTTGAAGAATTTGAAAGCCAAAGCAGACCTTGTTCGGAATTACAAACCATACTATATGGAATTAAAATGGGCAACATCAGACAATTTTGTTGATTGTGGCGTCTTCTGCATGCGTCACATGGAGACATTTATGGGGATCAACGGACCTGATTGGAATAGTGGATTTTCAAAGAATTCTACCAAAACATTAATCAATCTCCGGGAGCTTTACATGCAGGCAATTGTGAAGTCTTCTATTAATGAAGAGAAAGATAATATTTTGGGAAGAATTAAGAATTTTAGCCCAGGGTTAACAAAAATAGGATGATGTATAAAGTAAATGTGTAAAGGATGGATAATATTTCTGAACAGTTTTATTTTTGTATTTGAGAATTTTATATAATTCATGGATTATGTAGTTCTTATATTCATATATTTGCTTTTATATGTTTCAGCAATACAATTTTATTTTTGTTGTATTAACTGATTTTGTTGAACGTAGCATTGGTTCAGAGGGATAACAGTAGTGGTTCAGACATAGATAGCTGAATGTGGTTCAGAGAGATGATTGAGTGTGGTTCAGAGAAATAATTAGTGTGGTTCGGCACTACAACTTATTTTATGTATTGGGTCAGGGGAGTAGTGTGTTTCGGAGTTTATGAAATTTTGGTTCAGCATAAATATTTTTGTGGTTAAGGAGTTTAACAAATATTGGTTCAGTATAATTTACTGATATTGGTTCAGCATAAATAATTTTTTGTTTCAGGAGTTTATAAAATATTAGTTCAGTATAATTCATTGATATTGGTTCAGAATAAATAATTTTGTGGTTCAGGAGTTCATGAAATATTGGGTTAGTATAATTTACTGATATTGGTTCAGCATAATTTATAGATTTTAAATTTTGAATAAAGAAATATAAAAAAATTACTGATGCGGTTTAAAAAATTACGGATGCGATTTAAATTTACTAGGGCGTTATAGGGGTATTTTTGTCATTTTGCGTGTTGTATTTTCTGATAAATCTTCCCATTTCCCCATTCTCTGCAGTTGTGATCATTTGAAAAAGAAAGAAAGAAATAAGTGCCCCTGTTCCCTAGTCCTTTCATCTCCCTCAAATCTCATCCCCATTCTCTGCAGTTTTATGTTTATCTTTTGAAAATCTAAAAGCACAAGTAATCGGTTAGTGTTTGATTACAATTCTATCTCTGTAAATGTGTTGATTGTTGTTTCTGTTCATATTATCTCTGTAAATGTTTGATTGTTGTCTCTGTAAATGTTTGATTGTTGTTTCTGTTTATTTTGTATTTGTAGGTCTTCTCTTTTTCAATGGCTTTTCAAATTGTTACTGCAGCAAGGTATCATCAGAGTGTGGGGAAGTTTTTAGTTGAACTCGTAGGAACTGAGTCGTCTTTTTATGGCGGGGGTCAAGTGTTGGTGTCAACCCATTCCGTGAGCCATCCTGTGATATTTCATCACGTTGTCGGGTGGAACGGTATGCCAATGAACGAAGAACGCTGCAATCAAATTTTAGGTGACGCAGGGATCCCGAGTGTTATTCGAACTCGGGTAACAAATCGGCTTTTAATGGATTTTACAAGTTCTTGGTTTCGGCAAGAAGCTGATTTGGTTGAATATGGTCTCTGCCCTAACATCACCTTGCATTTGCACTACAATTCCAACGATTCGTCCGAATCGAGTTCTGACTCTGACATAGAGGTTGATCACCTTGAATTTGTACAACATCATCCAGCCACTATAGAAGCTATTGAAGCCCTACAAGAGATATATCATCTTGATCTCGATGGAGAGGCATGTTCAATATGTCTTGACCCGATGTTGGCGTCGACGCCCGTCCTTGGCATGCCATGCTCACATTTCTTCCACCCACAATGTCTCCGGACTTGGCTTATGGTTGAAGGCATTTGTCCTCTTTGTCGATCAGCCCTGTAAACTTACATTTTGTGCAGTATTGTCATGTTAGAAAAGACAATGTAGTTTAACTTTTTGGTGTAACAAAATTTGCATCCCCTTTTGGTTGGACTTGGTTTAAGCAAATGTATAATATCAATGGAATTTGTTTTTGATCATATGGGATTGTGTAGTTCTTATATTCATAAATTTGCTTTTATATGGGTCAGCAATACAAGTTAAGAGGGATAACAGATAGTGGTTCATGTTATTAACTTATTTTTGTTTAACGTAGCACTGGGTAAGAGGGATAGCAGATAGTGGTTCAGAGTGAGATACCTGAGTGTGGTTCAGAGAGCTGACTTAGTGTGGTTCAAAGAGATAATTAGTGTGGTTTAGATAGATAACTGTGTGAGGTTTAACATAGTAGTGGGGTCAATGATTCAATCGCTCTCAAAGAGAATTTTTTTCAGCATACTGATCATATTGTGGTTCAGAGAGCAGACTTAGTGTGGTTCAGAGAGATAATTAGTATGGTTCAGATAGATAACTGTGTGAGGTTCAGCATAGTAGTGGGTCAATGATTCAATCGCTCTCAAAGAGAATCATTGGTTCAGAGAGATAACTGAATGTGGTTCAGAGATATAATTGAGTGTGGTTCAGATAGATAAATTGGAGGGGGGGGGAGAGAGGTAAGTGAATGTGGGTTCAGAAGAAACGAGTTTGGAGACATAATCGGAGAGGTAAATGAGAGTGTTTCAGATAGATAACTGTTCAAGATTACTGAACGGATCAAGATTTAATTATGTGTTGTTCAGAGTGATAACTGAGTGCGGTTCAGATATATGGCTGATTTTGGTTCAGATAGATAATTGTGTGTGGTTCAGCATAATATTGTGTCAATGATTGAATTACAGTTAATAAATAATATTTAATAAAAAATTATTATTTATTAACTGTAATTGGGATTTAATATTTAATATTAATATTACAGTATTTAATATTAGTATGTAACTTTTCAACTTTTCTTTATTATTTATTAACTACACTTTTATATAGGAAATGCCATCTTTTATAGGGAACTACAATATTTAATATTAGTATGTAACTTTTCAACTTCTCAAAGAGATGACTTAGTGTGGTTCAGAGAGATAATTAGTGTGGTTCAGATAGATAACCGTGTCAGGTTCAGCATAGATAGGAACTGAATGTGGTTCAGAGAGATAACTGAGTGTGATTCAAATAGGTTAAAGTAATTATTACAGTTGAAGGAAGTTAAAGAGGCGCCACCGATAAATAAGTATTACAGTTAAAGGAAGTTGAAGAGGTTAAAGTACATTGGAAAACCGCTCTTTAAAATACAGAAAAAAAAAAGGAAGTTGGAAAGGGGCAACTGCCTATAAAATAAGAATACCCTTCCTCCTCCCTTATCCATCAAAAATCATCTGCCAATATTTATCCTCTGCCCCCGTAACAAACAACCCCCCCCACCCACAAAAAACAATGGCTTTAATCAACCCAGTGCAGTTCTACCAAGATTACTACATGCTGAATGGGGATCTGGACGAGATCCTATACCCAGGTTATCACATCCCCCTTTTAGAAGAGGCATGTGAAACGAACACAGCAAGTATTAGGAGGGATCTGATGGAAGCCGCTGAGTTCCATCAAGAATACTCCTCTTCAATCAGAAGGCAGTTAAATGCAAATGCACACAAGATCTCAGAGGCAACTAGAGAAGATAACCAGCAACTTCTACAGACGGTAATTTATAGATATTCTACAGAATATGTTTTTAATCTAAATATAATATTTAACTTTTAAATTTAAAAATGTATGTAGTTGGAAGAAAAAAAAGAACAACTAGAGCAAGAACTGGAAGAGGTACAAGGCAACATAATTAACTGCATCAGGGATGTCTTCCATGAAGAAGACAAAAGAAGGCAGAAGATTGGTGACTTCTTGGGGATATAGCGCAACAGTAAGAAGAAGAAGAAGAAGAAAGACCTCTTTTTAATTTCTAGTTAAAATGTCTGTATAAGACTATATTTTGAAATATTAGTAAATTTTATGTTATTAAGTTTTCTACTAAAAATGTCTGTATAAGACTATTAACTTTTCTTTACATATTCAGTTTGAATTATTATTATGTTTTAATTGCACCACAATTTATATACCTGCAAAACATAATTTTACCTCGTACACAACATAATGTAATTATTGCCAAACACTAAATTATAAAAGCACAACAGAAACGTATATTTGCACAAAATGAAGATATAATTCAGAACTGGTTCAACATCAATAATGTTTCTCTCTGAACCAAATACAAGAGAGTGGTTCAACAAATTTAGGAGAAATTAATTCTATGAACCAATACAAGGTTATATGCTGAACCACTACAAGTTATCTGTCTGAACCACACTCAGTTATCTCTGATGATATGGTTCAGAAAATCTAGTTTAAATAGGTCCAGCATCAATTATGTGAGGAGGTTAACGGGTTGTTAAGCATCAATTATGAGAGAATGGTTCAGCAAATTTAAGATAGATTATGGTGATTATGGGGTTCAGATGAACCAATAATAGTCATGAGATTGGTGGTTCAGGTGAACCAATAATAGATATGGTTAAGAAAATTCATGAGAGATTGGTTCAGCAAAAATAAGAGAGATTTGGGGGGTGAGGGATAAAACATAACATTAAAAATCAATCTGTCAACATTGATATTAAGAGAATGTTTCACAAAATCTAATTATTCAAAACAGTAACAATATATAAAATAAAATTGTCTATGAGACATTTCGAGAAGCTTTATTCATTTCTTTCATCTTTTTTTTCTCTGCTTGAATTTTTTTGCAGTTTCTGCTGTCGTGGAAGGCTAATTTGTTGCATTCCTTGCACAATTGTTTTGTTGTCTTCTTCTTCTTCTCTATTGCTTTTTCTTTTCCACCTTTTAGTCTCTTTCCACTGCCTTTGTTGCTTGCTTTTACTGGGTCCTGCACTACAATCTGATCTAGAACCTTCACACCAACAAAGTCTTCCATTAATTTCTGTTTATCAAGTGTCTGGCTACCTTCAATAGCCACTTCATTCAATGACTCAATATATGCCTCTATTGAATCATTAAATTTCTTCAAATTCTCTTCATCATGATCAATCAATCCAAGACACTTATGGACATTTCTAAGAATTTCACTTCTTAATACCTTACATGCATCAATATGTGCACATTGCTGAACAATAACATCATCAATTTTGAAAATTGGAGATAATGCTGCTTCTTTTGTCCACCTCAGCAAAACCAAATTCTCAGGTAGTTTTCTAATGCCCAAGTCTTTTAATACTTGGAAAGCATGGCAACAAGGTAAACTCTCTCTCATAAACATCACACAACTACATTTTGTGAATTGATTATTAGGGTGGTATTCAACCTTGAAGGATTTGGTACCTGAAATATCTCTTAAAGTAAACAAATGTTTTTCCTCTGTTTCTTCAACATTAAGAACACGGCACTTCCCCTGCAACTGCATTTGTATTTTCTGGAATGCATGTAATGTAAATATTGATGCACAATATTTTTCTATAGCCAAATCAGTCATCATATTAGGAGATTTTGTCTGGTCAGCAATGTTCAATAGAGTTTGATTGTGTCTTTAGCTATCAATGGCAGTATCATAGTGCATCAATAACTCAACCAAGCTGAAGAATATATCTGTATACAGCTTAAAGAACTTGTTTTGGGACTGTAACAGATGTCGTCCTTCCAACTCGACTTAGTGGTATATTTTTACTGTAAGCAGGGATATATGACTCTCTGATTTTGAAGATATTTTTAAACCAATCATTTTCTTTTAATTGGTACTCTTCAATAATTGACTTCCACATCTCCTCGAACTCAAACGGTTCAATTTCATCATTCTACACTACAGCATCTAAACTTCTTCTAAAAGCTGAACATTTTCTTAAAGTGGTGCCAACTCTTTCTGGGACCTTACTCATAATGTGCCACATGCAATATCTGTGCTCAGTGGAGGAGAATATGGACTTAGCAGCATGATGGATCTTGATCTGTCACCAAAAGTCTTGGTTTTGCACCTATTGCTTCTTTAAAATTTTGAAACATCCATGAATAAGATTCTATATCTTCATTTAAAATCAAACCTACTGCAAATGTCACACATTTGTTATGGTTGTCTACCCCACTGAATGGAGCAAACACCATATTATATCTGAAAAATATATTAGATAATATAATAAGTATAGTGTTATAAAATTATAAAATTAATGGTTAATTATGTACAGCAAAAGACAGTTCAATGTATACAAGTATAGGGGGCAATGGTTCAGCATATATACCAGGGAGTGGTTCATTATATTTAATAATTAGTAATTCATCAAGGAAAAGTGGGTGAGCATGGGGGATTTAGTGTGGTTCATCAAAATATACTTTAGTGTGGTTTATCAAAATATAACTGGGTCATGATCCTATGGTAATTGGTTCAGCATACATACTTTAGCGTGGTTCAGCATTATATTAATAAGTGGTTCAGCATACATAAAAATAAGATTCAACACTCTATAAGTAGTTCAGCGTAATAATTAATAATTGGTTAATTTAGTATTACATCAAAAAATGGTTCAGCTTATACATTAATCAATGGGTCAGTTTTTAATGTGATAATGGTTCAGCATTAATAATTTACTGTATCTAGTTCAGCATATATATCAGGAAGTGGTTCAGTTTAAACATTAGTGTTCAGTATTAATAATTTACTGTAGCTGATAAAGAAGCATACCTATTTGTTCTGTACGTAGAATCAAATATGACAACATCCCCAAATATCGAAAAAAATTTTCTTGATATTGGATCTGCCCAAAATATCATTGTCAATTTGTCTTCATTATCAACAGCATAGTTGAAATAAAAGGCGCTGCAAATCTCTTTCTTTGTTGATAATCTGTTGATCAACATTTGAGCATCAAAATCTTTCATGTAAGCCATCAAATCCCTTTTGAAGTTCTTGAATTGGACAACTGTTGCACCAGCCTCTGATAATCCACCCATCATTGTTTCATAGAGCTTATAAGCTTTAACAGCACCGATTTTCGTTTGAGCACAGTCCAACACAAATTTTCGATGCATCATTTCCAGCTTGAAGTTAGATTTTGCATACTTTCCTGTAAACTTATCCCGAAGTTCATGTGTATGACGTTCTTCAAACACCTTCACTTTATATTTGCCATCCATTGTCCTTGTTAATACAACTCTAGCTTTACAACCACATCTGTTCGAAACTGTTTTCTTTTTTCCTGTTGAATTTGCTCCATTTTTTACCCCCTCTCTGTTGCAGACAATGTACTTTAACTTGACCACAGTCTCTGCTCGTAAAAGCGTGTTGTTGCGTGTGTCAAACCCACAAATTGAAGCATATGTCTCATACATCTCTGACCCTTCAATTGTATCAAAAATTTTCCCAACAGTAGGTTTAAACTCTTCATTACATATCGGGACCCAATACTTTGTAGCTCCTGGTGATATCTCTAAGACAAATCTGTTCCTGGTGATATCAGGACCCAATACTTTGTAGCTCCTGGTGTTATAAGAAAACAGACATTGGATTCACAATAATTATTATTAAATGATTCAGTATTATAGCAGGAACTGGAGTAGCAAGCATTATAATAATAAGGGGTTCAGCATACAAGAGAAATGGTTCAGTACAATTATTAGTAATAATTGGTTGATCAGATAAATGAGGAACTGGTTCAGCATACATGAGGGACTGGTTCAGAATTATAATAATAATTGGTTCAGCAGATATAAGATTCACCAATCTATCATATGTGGTTCAGCTTAATTATTAGTAATTGATTTAGAACATATAAGGGGAACTTTTATAAATAAAATAATTATATTCATCATACATGACAATAAATTAATTGGTTCAGCATACATAACAATAATTGGTTCAGCGGATATAAGCAATTGGGTCAGAGTACATAACTGAGTGTGTTCAGCATTATAAAATAAGAGGTTCAGTATATAAGAGGAACTAGTTCAGTATAATTATTAGTTATAATAATAATTGGTTCAACAGATACATTAGGAACTAGTTCAGCATACATTAGGAGAGCAGATCTGGTGTTTCAATTGACGTCGATGATCCTGCCATGTGGAGAGAAGATTTGATGACGAGAATCGAATGCGAAAATTCGAAGAGAGATTCGCCGATTTGAAGCTTGGAGAACAAGGAAGGAGAGAAACAGAAAAAGCAGAAGAAAATAACGTAATTTTATAGGGGGCGCGTGATATCAACGTAATAAAAGCGAGTGGGGAAAAAAAACGCGTGGGCGGACGCTGATTTCAGCCAATCACAGTGCTTTTTTCCTTCTCACTCTATCACCCATTCTCACCTGAACCCGACCCTATATATAGATATATATATTTTTTTTTTTTTTTTAATATTTTTAATTGTGTTTGGTTTACAAAATAGTCTATTAATACTCTAACTTTTCCTATTTTTCTTTTTTATTCGTTGATCGATTACTTTAGCTAAATTTTAACTATTCTTCATTATATTTTAATTAGGGTTGTTATATGAGTCGATCGAGTAGTTCGAGCTCGGCTCGGATTTAAAATTACAAAATATTCTATGTAGGACGTTTAAACAAAGGACCAGGTTCTGAGATCGGGACAAAAAGAAAAATAGGAGAAAATGGTAAAGTTTATCCTAAGAGGTTATCTCGTCTTTATTTTGTAATTTTATAACTTTACCCTCATGTGATAATTAAATTAAAAGGACAGAATAAGGACCAAAAGAACATCAAAACATATAGCAACACAAAAGCATGACAACATTCAAAACTTCATTCAATTAAACGGAACAATTCATTACCTAGATGGATTAAGAGACCAAAAGAGGACCGAAAAAGAGACCATCTGCAAAAGACGATCAAAATTATAAAAATTGAGCAATAACACAACGACAAATCGTTGACCAAATTACCATTGGAATCGCAACCTATACCATTAGGATTACAAATTAGTTGTAATATCCCAAAGGAATAAGGTGATGATTACAAGTTCCATTCCAAAATCTATGTTAAGCATTTCTACGGACACCTTGGAAGCATAAAAGCAAACAAACACTAAGTCTGAAGATTTAGGAAAATAAACTAACATAATTTAGGAAAAAGCTAACAAAATACCAAAACAGGTTGCTAATAAAAGATTACAATCTACAAAATAGAGACCAGAGTGGGCGAAGAGAAAACTTCCACTAAGCAAAACAACTGGATAGCTATTGAATCACGGGCTTGGAGGAAACTTAGAAGGAAACATTTTCATTTGGCTTTGAATATCATTTACCTTTACAATGACTCTTTTTAGCTCCGTGTTTGCCTTGCGTGGATGTAGGCTGCAGCGGTAACTTTTGCTGCTTCTTGCTTCTTCTTCTTCTACTGATAAACCACATTCTCAGATCCCTTTGTTTCGTTAGATCCCTGGTGGGCATAGAAACGAAGCTTAGGAAAAATAAAAGACAAACCCCCCTTTTAATCTTTAGACTCTCCGTACTATAATACGATAATTAGCTTACTGAAGACTTTCCCTCTCGTTTGCAGCACCTCTAAGGCTCTAGCATTTGCATGGCTGAGCGCATGCCACCTGCTCCACCTCTAAAATGAGAGTCGCATTGCAAGGCGTATCATAATGAAGTGGAATTTTAGCTAGCAAGAACCAAATCAAGGCTAATAACTAATGGAGTGTTATAAAAACTCGCTAGTTTATGTCATGAATTTGTCCCACGACAAAAAACCTTAAGAATTGACCTTGTTATGGCTTAATCCTTAAGGCTTTCTGATCTTGCTTATCAGGCCGGGAATATCTTGCTTATCACAGGCACATATATACCACAAAACCTACAAAACCCTATTTGTTAGACATTTGTGAGTATAATATTGAAAAAAAATATCTGTCAATCAATTAAATTATGAACAAGGTAGATTAATTGTGCATCTATAAAAGCAAAAGTCCAGCCTTTCACAGTAATATTCATTATAAAGGATATGCAAAATTATTCAAAGATTACAAGTAATTAGGTGGATGACAAGCAAGTAATGAATCACCTCTTCCCGTGAAAGTCCTGGAACCAAAGCATAGACCTCATAGCAGTCTTTCTACATCAGAAATTAAATTTTAGTAAAAATCAGCAGTACCTTAATATTTCAAGATAAAGTCTGAATGTTTCAAGTTATCCTCTGTAGTACATGTGAAAAGAAATGAAGGCAAAGTTCAATGGCAGTTGACTCAATTTGAAAAATCTAATAGCATGAGGTGAAGCATGCATCATCTTCCTATACTTACAGTAGTTCAGACATTAATTTTCACCCAATCAGCAGCTGACCCAACATCAATGACTGCAGTGCCAGACCTGAAAAAATAAAGAAGTAACCAATATACGTTTGATGATTCGAAGTTTACAAATGACCTAATTCCAGAAATAAAGCATCAACAATGTTCCATATATACATTCAGAAGTAGAGAACATAGAAAAAAAATAACAACAAAAACCTAAGCAGACATCCCTAATACTTACGGTCTCTTAATCAATTTGCTGCTTGAAGCTTTAAAAACAGGTTCAACCATTTTTTTTTCTCTGCTTTTGCCCACATGCAGAACATTTAAAAAAACTTTATCATAAAGAACATTTTTCAAGTCAAAAGCAGAAGCTTTCAGTAACAAAAGGTAGTGTATGTTTTATGATTTTTTGCTTTTAGGGTATGAAATGGATACCTCAATTGAACCAGAAATGATAATAGGAACGGAGTCAAAGAACAACCGCAACAGAGGAATACACAAATCGGATGGAAAATAATTAAAGAGATAAATAAAGACGAATGGAATTACAAAATTTGAGCAACAATAGAAGAAGGATGAATCTATAATAGGATATGAAATTAGAGAAATTGAGATCGAAAAGGATAGAAAATGATCAAATAAAGGTGGATCAAAGTATGAAATACATGCCTCGATTGAATCAGATAGTAGAAGAGGAACCAAATCAGATAACGTTTGCAACAGACAAACACACAAATCAAATGGCAAACAATTTTATACAAACTAAATAAAGACAACTTAAATTACTGAAATTTAGCAATAATAAAAGGACAAATTTACAATAGGTTAGTACATTTACCAAAAGGAAATAATAAAGAAACAAAGAATGGGTGAATACAAGCATAGATCAAAGGAGAGCAAAGGAAACTGAGACCAAATCAAAAGTAGTAGGAATTAGGGTAAATATAGTATATCTCAACATAAATAAAGAGAGACCGAAATAAAATAACCATGTAGACTTAATGGGTTGTACTCATGAGAGTATATACTAAACCTATACATATTTGTAGAAGCCTCGAAACCTCTATGGCATTTAGGCAGTCATAGCTTACTAATTTCTCAATATCACGATCACCTACTAACTTTTGCAACTAACAATAAAGTGAACTCTATCAAGCAATTTATGAAACAGGTAGTTCACACATGATAACGAAAACCTTTTTATTCAACAAATGCTAGCCCCCTCAGCCAGAAGTAAATTTGGCATTAAGTTATGGTCAAACTCCTTGCTTAGACTATAATTTGCCTTAATATTTGCTTTCATCCTAAAGTAGACTTTTGTGAGAAAACATATAGGACAATACCAGAGATAGGAACCTCATCAGGGGTAGCAATTGAAGGTCAATGTACAAACACACATATATATATGTTTAAAGCAGCTGATGTGAAACTCTCTATTGGTTGTCAGATTTGCAATAGAAATTGTGACATTGTGACATTGTAGGTGGATGGGCTTTTACTTTTGCATCATACTCAAAATTTCAAGAGCTTAGCCAAAGTAAGTGCTATTTATATATACTACTTTGTCAAATATAAGGATAAACGAATGTGAAAAATTTGACCTAAAAATACAAATCATGGGTCTTTCAAAACTTATTACCTCCCCAAAGCTTTTACCTTAATGTAGATACTGATTTTTAATAAATTTATCTTAAATGGCATATTTTAAAGCTAAAAATTTATGGCAAAGGCTAAATTCCCTTGTTAAGGAGAAGTTGCATATCATCATATTTGATATTTTAAATAAGATAGGACAAATGTTGATCCAAGACCTATGAAAATAATATGACATGGAAATATGGAACGACGTAGATGTTAGAGGTGCCAACCTAGGGACACATTGGAGTGTGTTCTTGTGCGCCTTTTTAAGGATGGATGCGAAACATTCCAACACTGCATAACGAGGGCACATTTGAAGTAACTTTCTAGATGTATTTTTTCTCTTTTCCAACTTTCTTTTCTTTCAAGTTTATAATTAGAGCGACACTATGCATGTAGGGTTGAAGATTACTTTGCTTACCGTGTGAAGCAGCTGACATATACCGTTCCAGGGGATGTGGCCACCATTTTGGTCTGCTCCAAAACGCTTTCGACGCCCACTGCAGTTCACAGTCGATGATTCAAGCCATCTTCAATTTTGTATTGGCTGGCGCAATATTAAGGGTAGAGACCTTTGGTATTCCCAAACCAGATTGGATAAAGTCTCCTCAAAAGTTGCCCAATGCTGTTAATAAAGTGATAGTTCCCGACTTTGTACCAAAGAAGGTTGCTATGATTGTAACTGGTGAAAAAGAAATAAGCCTTTCAACTACATCTATAGACGATGCTGCTGTGATTGACCAGCTGATAGGCAATTCGAGTAGAGTGATTATAGTCTCCAAGCAACCTTAAACGATGAACCTGAATCAAACAAATTCCGAATTCGGCAACACTTAAAATAAGAAAACTACTTACAGGAATTAGGAATGACAAAAAAAAATGGTTGAGCTATGAACCTCTCCACAAACAAACTCAAAAAAGATCGAGTTTGACTTCCGTTTGAGAAACCTGGACAAGTCAGCCAAATATATTAATACCATACAGGGAATAAAACTAAATATTTTACTGCAATATAGTAGGACAACCAACCAACCTTCTTATCAATGTTTGTACAATCGATTGTCCTAGCACACATTACAAAGTGTCTTTCCATGCTAAAATATAAGAATCAAGAGTTAGATGATTGCAAAACATAATTAACAAAGCAAGACAAGTGCAATTGTTGAGCTGATATGGTATCAATTTGCAGCCTGACCGCACAAATTGAAGCCTAATCCTAGTCCAAATACCTAGATCGAAACCCAATTAACCCTAAATCAAAACCCTCAATCATAAAACATCTTAACCTTAAAGCTCACAAAGCTTGAAAATCACCTCAACCTACAATTCATCTTAAATAAAAAAACCCAGAAATTCTCAGGCTAAAAAACCCACAAAAAATCAATTGAATTCGAACCCAAGTAAATCTCAAGCCCAAATCGGGATAAAAACACATTAATTATAACATTAGAAGACAAATTAGAGGCTAAACCATAAATGGGAGAAATTAGGGCGCACTCACGTAACCTACGTACCATTTCCTTCGACGTTCGCATACCTCTATTGATATGTTATTGCCAAGTAGTGAGCACCTACACTTACTCCATTCACCCACTTAGGCCACGTTTGACGCTAGATGTTGTTTTGGAGATTATTTGAGATGTTGGTAGATGTAATGAGATGGAGATTATTTTTGTAGATTAATGAGATTAAGGTAGATGGAGATTTTTTTGACAAAAAATCTCGTTTTGGTGTTTGGTGTATAGGAGATGGTAATAGATGATGTGTAAATGAAAAGACCCTTTTGCCCCTCGGCATTTAAACAAATGTACCCCTTTCTTTCCCATTTTTGTCGGTGGTCGAGCAGGTGAATTCCCGTTCGTGGATCTGCAGCAGCTCCAACGGCAATTGAAGAAGGTGGAAGCTCCTCCCATTTGTGTACACCTTCACCGTCGCGGATAGAAGGTTGACGCCGGTGACAGAGGAGATACAGCACCAGCTGGACGAGCAACCCGCGGCATCCTCCCCTTGAGTCGCATCTGCATACCGAGCTAGCACCGTTGACGGTGAGGTGCGACAGTAAACGGGTATGTGACCTTACTTCCTTCTCCCTCCGTATCAACCGTATTAGTCGTTTGGACGCATTCGTATGTGACTTCCCAAGCCGAATCGACGAGTAATTGAATGTGCAATTCAGTTAGGTCAATTGAAGAACTTAGGGTTCGACTGAGAATGGGGGATTGGTTGTAGGGGAGGGAGGATACAAGGGTAGCAATAGCAAAATTTGGAGGAATTGGTTGGGGGGGTTGAAGATATTAGGGGAATTGGGCCTGTGATTGTCGAAAATAGGGGATGTGGTTGTGACAGTTAAAGGGTTAAGGGGAGTAGAAGCTGTGATTGTCCACAGTAGGTGAATTGAAGATATAGAAACTGTGTTTGTTGTCAAACTGTTTCATTTGTTGTTGCATCTCACTGTTTCAGTGGTTGTTGTCAATCTGTGTTTGTTGTGATTGCATCCCTATGTTTCAGTGGTGGTTGTCAAACTGTGTTTCATAAAAGCAAAACCGAGCTACATAAGCGGAGATCTGAGTGTAGAAACGTAGCAAAGAGAGTGAGAAAAGAAGATGAATTTTTATGATATTGTTGTCATTGCTTTCTGTATCTCAGTCATTAAAAAATTTCCGCTTCACCTGTTATAGAGATTGATGATAACTAAATTTATGTTAGAAGAGAATTAATTACAAATGATGAGGGTGAAGCTTGCTTATGATGAGTAATAACCCACATTATGACTAATGAACATAACATGAATCAACAGTTGTTATTGTGCCTTAAAAACTGGGTGGTTCGAGTGGTGTTGTGGGTTTTGTCAAGTGTACATGGTAGGGTTTGCCGTATTTGTTCTCATTAGTTTGTGTTAGTTGTTTGTCGTTATATGTTTGAATTGTGGGGTCCCAAAAATATCATTTTCGATGTCATCCAGTATCTATGGCGTCGACTAGCAAACCACCATTGAAGGAGAAGCCTAAAAAGGATAAGGCCAATAAAGAAAAATCATTGATATGGACGCCGACTATGTTGAAGCTATTCTTGGACCTCCTAATCGCGTATCAGCGTAAATACGGCAGAGATCAGGGGTTCAGCTGGGTGTTGTTAACAACTTAGTTTGAGGAAATGACTGGCCAAAAGTGTGGTCCCAACACGCTGAAGAACAAGTACGTGGGAATGAAGGAAAAATGGAAGGATTGGAAAGATTTGAAGCACGGAGAGACCGGCTTGGGTTGGGACTACGAGCGAGGGTGCATCAACGCAACCGACGAATGGTGGGAGAGAAAATGTCAGGTAAGTTATGTGCTTTCATGGTGTTGTGCGTCTGACCATATATGTTGTGACACGAAGGTTGTGTGCTTAAGATTGTCGTATAAAATAAACAATTGCTATATTCATGTTATAGGAGAAGGAAGATTTTTGGAAACTGCGGAAGAAGGGTGTGCCTCCTGACATCGAAGACGCGTGGGATCAGATTTTCGGAGGGACGGTGGCTACGGGCCAGCATTGCGTGGCTCCGTCAATGGATCCTTCTGACACACCTATTCCGATGTCGACTGTCTGCGATGACAGCAATCCCACCAACCTTCGACACCGCGCTGAATTCGACCTCGGGGGGGACGATGAAAACATTGACGGCTTTGACTTGTCCCGCTTTCCGGACATGGTTCGTGGGAGCACCCACGGTGTCCCTGTGCCCCCTGTGCCGCCACCCTCCACAACCACACCTGGATCTAGCACCTTACCAGCGAGGTCCGGAAAGCGAGCGTCTGGGTCATCGGGTTCTCAATCCGTCAAGCGAAGGAGTGCTAAACAGTTGTCCGGGTCGGCGTTGTACCAAAGGCATATGGAGGTCGTGCAGGAAACTAGTGAGAAGTTGCTCGCATACGTGACTGCGGAGGACGAGGTTTCTAAGACTTCATTTGATCGTGAGTCAGAGGTGATGGAGGTGCTTGACGAGCTGGTAGCAGATGGCCTACTTGAAGATGAGAGCCCGTTGTTGTGCTTCGCAATGGAAGCGTTGATCAACCCTGAACGGGCAAGGATGTTCCTCGCCTGCAAGCGTAGCAACAAGGTCCGAGTGGCGTGGCTGAAGTATCATTTCCGAAAGAGCGGAGGGGACATCTAGAGACCAACGACGAGGTCGGTTGAGTCATTGCGGAAGAACACAACACCACTAGTGTCGCAAACTTCATTTAAGTTTTCCACAGTTACAACCAGGACCTTTAACAACTAGCTACCGGAAGGAACCCTTTTTTCTTTGCAAAGACCTTGTTTGTGTTGCTGTGATTGTCTTGCAGTTATGCTTGGGTTTGTGTCTATTTTCGATTGTTGTGGATGATGTCTTTTCATTATGGATGACTGTGTGTGGTATTACATTTCAGAGTGTGTATTTTCTATTACAGATTGTAAATATGTTTTATTTTACATGTCTGTATTTGCATATTGTATGTCATATGTGTGTGTCTTCTCATCGGTACGGCACTCATCTGTCACCCCTTGCAGCTACTAGCGCATGGATGAAGAAACCTCTGAGGCTAGACGTATGCGACGGCGTCGGCGTCGGCGACGCCACAAGAATGCGGTGTTCATGCAGCTAATTATCCATCTGGATGCAGTTTAGAAGATGACTCACTACTACAAGCATGTGCACAAGGTGCCATGCTACATTTCGGAGTACATGGGTGATCGGTGGATTAAAGACATCCTAACTCACGAAACAGACCTCCGGGCGGTACAGGTTTTCCGTATGCCGAAGCATGTGTTCAACAACCTCTGCTCCATTCTCCACCACCGGTACAGGTTGCGGGGCACTTTCAACATGTCAGTGATGGAGAAGGTTGCGATCTTCGTGAACACCATGGCATGGGGCGCGTCGCTCCGGAACTCGTGTGAGCGTTTTCAGCGATCGACATCGACGATAAGCGAAGCCATAACGGACGTCTTGGACGCGCTGGTAGGGAGAAACAACGGATGGGATGGACTTGCTCGCGACGTCCTCAGGCCCGTGGACCCTAACTTCATCGAGATTCCGAAGCAAATCATGGAAGACAATCGCTATAGTCGATATTTCAAGGTACGATGTTTGGCAGTCAAATGTGGATGCCTTCAACTTTTCCGTATGCCGTCTGACCCATACCACTTACGCTATAGGGGTGCATCGGTGCACTGGATGGGACGCACATCGAAGCTTGTATACCCCGTGAGGAGCAGTTGCCTTACAGGGGCCGCAAGGGGATCACGACGTTCAATGTCCTAGCAGTGTGCGACTTCGACCTCAATTTCACCTTCATATCGGCCGGTTGGGAGGGAAGCGTGCATGACGCTCGTGTTCTTGATCATGCACTCAATACCCCCAGCATGCATTTCCCCCACCCTCCCCCTGGTCGTTACTACCTCTGCGACAAGGGATACCCAGAGAGAGAGGGATACATGATCCCATACTCGAAGACGAAATACCATCGGGCAGCGTTCGTACAAGAACCGGCTGACAACGAGAAGGAGGCCTTCAACCAACGACATTCGTCTCTTTGGGGTTCCGTCGAAAGGTATTTCGGGATCTTCAAGAGTATGTGGAAGATTACGAAACCGATGCATAAGTATCCGGTGGACAAGCAAGTCGACATTATCATCGCATGCTTTGCACTGCATAACTTCATTAGACGATATGTCGGGGAACTTGATTCGCCCGTAGACGAGTCCAATTCTGGCCCCTACGTGGAGCCTGCTGACCCAGAGAATGTTGTGGCCGACGACGATGAAGACGACGATGAAGAGGAGGTCGCTTCATCATCAAGCGATGACGAGGAGGTACAGCCGAAAGGAATGCAACAACTTCGTGACGAGATCGCGAGGCAAATATGGAATGACAGGTGATCCAGGCGATAGTGGCTAAGCATTGTGGACATCGAGGTGTATGTTCTTCTTAGTATCTAGTTTCTTATCATGTGCATTTTGTTTTTTGTTGTATGTAAGAGGCATATGTGTGGTAGTATATATTGTAATATCGTGGGTAGTTTGGATCGTAAACGAGCCCCGATAGTCGGGTGGCTATGTATCGTATTAGATACTGTAATGTCTGCGGGGGTGTGTGTAGTTGATAGTGTCTACTTTCTAATCAAGTGTTTTCTTGTTCATCAGCTCTCATCCTAACATGGTCATACAGTTCGATATCCGAAACATGCACGCAACAACTTCATTGACAGGACGAACATAGAGTCATTTCGAAGAAGGCATATGATTACATAGATGCCTGTCAACTACAACTACTAATGTCAACGGAGGCATAGGTTAGCCTACAAGTTTTCGTTATATATGTATGCAGCCATATGGTACAAAACGGGTTGCACACACCGGGGCGGAATACCTGCCTCGCCCCATTGCAGTTCCCCTACGGACATCCAAAAACCTGCTTGTTAGGGGACTGCATACACAAGTCACAAAGCTGTCTAAACATCCAACCATACATACATACAGGGGTTCACGATACAACGTCTACACACGTACCCCTGTAGACAAAAGCTTGCCTTTCGAAGACAAGGTCTACTTCTTGGCGAGGGCGCCAATGGCAATGACGCTCATCACCGAGAACATCCACTTGTTACGCTCCTCTCTGCCCTTCGTATCCACCAGGTCCGCCCACACCTTGCACGCATAGGTGGAAAGCGAAGACACGCATTCTGCTAGTTCGTTGTTCAGCTCGTTGACCCTCGTCAGCTCCTCTTCATTCCGCTGGGCAATGGCCTCTGCAGCGTACAATCTCGTCGTCAGCTCCATTGCTATGTCTTCTAGCTGTTGAATACGAGGGTCCTCCGGCACCTGCGGAATCTCCTCAAAGGGTGGGCGATTCTCGAGGTCCTGTCGTCGATTGTTGGAGCTTTCTTCAGCGTAGTCCTGCATCTCCTGCAAAAACAAAAATTAGGCTACAATTCAATTCCCTATATATTGTGTTGTCAACATATAAAGAAGTGACCAACTGGCACAGATATAGTAATTACAAATTAAATTAACAGAACAAGGGGACAGCAAGCTTGGTAGAGAAGGTGACAACACAAAATCTGCTTGGTACAGATGGTGACAACAACCTCTTCTGTATGTTTTTTCATATTCACTTCAAAGTAACATGAAAGTACAAGGAAGCACTAGTACATTAGAACCCCCTACCCCTTATTGGTGGAATGAATTGAAGTTACATCTTACCTGCTCATACCACGGAGGGATCCTCTCCTCCCCTCCTATCCACGGGTATTTCTCCGGACATCCTCTTGGCCAGCTTCCAGATGATGAACCCATGATCGTAACTACAATGGCATACAATAACAATAAATGAGGACAAGGTTTGGAGGACACATATGGAGAATGACATGGTCACCTCCTGTAGTCATTAGTTAGACATGAACACATATCCCCCACTTGTACCAAAATCACAACTACTCCCTCCTTGCAGTTCAAACAACAGTTACTATGTGACACCAAAAGATATGTCAACAATATTAGGACTATAAGGTTAGGGAATCATCACATCATCATGTAATAGATATACTACAATACGAACAGCAAAAGATATGTCTAAAAGTACTATGTGACATAACAGAAGATTTGAAGGACACATATAAGGTTAGGGAATCATCACATCATTATGTAATAGATTTGAAGGATAGGTTATGGATTTCCTGACATTGAGGTGCCATTGTTACAACTGTTTAGGCCATAGCAGTTCTTCACCACAGTTAGAACTTGTGTATGTCATACTTGTTTACATAAGTTTACATCTGTTTTTACAGCTGCTTACATCCTACATATTATTTGTTACTGTCATACATGTTTAGGCCATAGCAAATCGTCACCATCATGCAAAGGCTAGCTACTATTTTCAAACTGAGGTGACAGTCGTTTTATAAGAACTAAACGAACGAAAATGGGAACCTGGAGTTGCTCCCAGTCAAGGTTTTGACGACTAATGAAGGATCAAATTGGATGTAAACTGAGGTTTCAAACTGAGGTGACAGTCGTTTTATTTTCAAATTGGATCAAATCCAATGAAGCTTTGAAATGTCGAAAGGGGGAAGAATTGAAAAGGGGTTTCTTTCAATAATGAAGGATTAAGCTTTCGAAAGGGGTTTCTTTCAATAATCAACTCCAGAGAAGGGGTGTTTTGTCGACAGGGGAAGCAGTCAAATGTCGAAAGGGGGAAGATTTCAAAAGGGGTTTCTTTGAATAATCAAGGATTAAGCTTTGAAATGTGAAATCTGTGCTTATCAATGGAGGATTTCGGCTCGGCTTTCGTCGATTCCCGTTTGTGGGGATGACGGACCCCCTTTCGGGAACCCTAGGACGCAACCGACACCTCCTCCGACGCCGATTACGACAGCCGTCCCTCAAGATCCGTCCACATTGAACGTCGATGAGAGAAGAGGAGAGGATTTGCCGGAAATGGAGAGGAGAGGAGGGAGAGCTTACCTTCAATGGAGACTGTCGCTTCTTGACGCTGAATGCTGAGGATCTTCAATCGGCTGGAGCACACAAGGGCATAAAGGGCCTTCATAAAGGGTTTATCTACTACCATCTCCAAAGATCTCCCCCCTGGAGATGTTTTTTTGTGTGAATTTCATCTCCTCCCAGCCACTTCCACCTCCAGTCGGCATCTCCATCCATCTTCTCCCAAACACCGAGCCAAGGAGATGAATTTTTTTTTCCAGCTCCTCCCATCTCCTCCCATCTCCCATAAGCTAGTGCTAAACACGGCTTTAATCTACTGATAGGTGGCAACCTCATATCCAAGCTGCAATTTATTAGAAGAAAGCTACAAGCTGAGAGGAACAATGACACTGCAACAAGGCAATATTTTACTAAATAAGGGAAAAATGTGCAGAGAGTTATAAGCTGAGAAGAGCAATGACATTAGATACAATTACAACATCCTATGTGTGACCAAAAATAAAAAATAAAGCAACCTTCAAGTATAGCAGTTCACACCAAAATGTACTATATGAAGGATTATTTATGAAGGTGTTATGAAAATCTTTTCAATTCAATCATTTCAATGGATCTCAATTTGTGGCTTACTTAATACAAGTTATATGATCCATGATAATTGGTCAAACATAGTCATAGCCTTTAATTAGAAATGAACTACACATGAAAGCACCTCTTTCTTTTGGGTGAAAGGTTATGATCGACTCACTAAACCATTAAAGTGTTTAGATTAAAAAAAACTCATAAAACAACAAATTCTAATTACGTGTTATTTAAACTGAAAAATGCATTTGGCAAAGTAACTGGAGGTGCCAAAGGGGGTAGGAGGCACTCGAATGGAAGAGAGAATAACGAAAAACACATAAAGGTTCCTAATATATGCCTCCTTGTATATAATCCCACAGTCTTTAGCATGATCCAAATAATTGATAGGTTCAAGATAAAAGCTGAAAATAACATTCAAAGCCTAATTCACATTAAAAGAAGATAACTGGAATCGGTCATTGGAGATCAATGAAAAGTAGCAAGTACACACACCTTGAGGAGGCGCCTCTTCAGATCGCCAATCAGTCGTTACCCGCATCACAATCGTTGCTCTTCTCTCCTCGTGGTTCTTTTCCATCGCCGCCCTAATTTCCATTTGCATTATCTCATGCTTTGTCTGTGGCTCTTATTTTCGTCCTTCATCCGGATTGTTTCTTTTTCGATCTCCTCTCCGCTATGAATGTCCCTGGCTGTCTATCTTTTTATGTGGCTCTCAATTTCGTCTCTGATCTGTCCTTTCTTCTAGGTAGGCTGTTGTCTCCTTTGATCTATGCTTTCTTCTCTTCAATTAGCTAGATTCTTAGGATTTAAGAATTAGGGTTTCAAATTGTTTTTCTGGTCGGCCCATCCTTAGTTTGAAGGGTTTCAGATTCAATTATGAAATTCTCTAGCTAGGGTTTCGATTACTCTATGAAATTTATTGTTCTAATTGTCGATTTCATCATATTGTTGGTTTGTTCTTAGCTTGCAGTATTTTTGTTGCTTATTGACGGTGTTGCGGCAATTTTTTGGTTAGGGTTGTGGCGGAAGTGCCAGAACTACCACCTACAATGGATGAACTGGCTCCGTCCGTCCATCAAGTGCAGGCGCATCTCCCCCGGATTCAAAAGATCTGATTCTTAGCCTCCATCATATCCTCGTCAACAGGTATTTTCTCAATTTCTTGATCCTGTGCATCCTAAATTTCTAGGCTTTTCAGTCTTTCAGATTCGATTCCCGAATTCTCTAGCTAAGGTTTCTATGTTCCCAATTTTTGAATTCAAAGACCTGAAGGTTCTTGTTATTGGTTTATGATTTGGTAGTATACTTTCATGAGAGATTCTAAAGTTGATGTTTTTCCTTCTATTGTGAAGGAGGTTATGCTAGTGGGATATAAGGTTGTTTTGCAGAGTCCCTTTTTATAGAAGTTGTGTGAGCATTGAAATAAAGTATGAATATCTCTTGATATTTTATAAATGTTATTTTGGAGAAATAAAACCTTTAGGTTTGGGATTGATCAGTCATGGTATTATCTAATTTAGGTTACAAAACTGATATTAAGGTTATTCTGTCCTTATTCTGTCCTTATTTGTAATTACAAAATAAAACCTTTTATTAAAAAAGTTTTATTTTCGATTTGGAGAAAATGATAATATTTATAAAATTATGACAGAAAATATTTAAATCAAGATAAAAATAAGAAATCTCAAAATATCAGTTTGTCGCCCAATTGAACAGAAACAAAGTCTAAAGGGGACTGCTTGGTTGTCATCAATGCTCTCCTAGGGGGACTGGTCTTGCCCCTGGAACATTGAGCTGATGATAGCCGATATTACTTTATCCCTACGTTGCTTATCTAATGTAGCTATTCGTCATATTTTCAGGGGTTCTAACGCTGTGGCTGACAGGATTGCACGTCTGGCCAATAGCTGCCCTGCCGATGATAGCTTCTTCGATGATCCAGAACTTCATGTTCTCGCCCGCTTGGACGCTCTAGGAAATCCGCGAGTCCGCCACCGGAGATCCTAATCTTTATCTTGCTTCGAAAAAAAAAAAAAGTCTAAAGGGGATACTGTGCAACTCTATCGGATAACAATAGGCAGCACTATCAACGATTCCTAGCTTTTTATTTCATTTGAATCCATCACTTATTTTTATAACTCTTTTCCAAGTCTCTGTCCAACAGAAAAAATACTACTTGTAGCCTTGGGAGTTGGGACGTACACATGCAGCACCTACTATCAATTCTATTGCAAATAGCTCCTCAGCCACCAGTTCTGAATGCTTAAGCACCTCTTTCCCCCAAGTCTTCACAAAGTTCTTCAAATTTCTCACATGTTATTGTGGTCATTTCCCCTAAAGAATCACAAAGTACAAAAATGGGTATTTTCAACATTTTTGCATGCACCTACTACTGCCTACTCATTAATGGAGCAATATGAAAATAGAAATTAAGAGCATATCTCATAACACTCACTACAAATATATAGAGATAGATGGGTTTGAACAAGTAAAACTGAATCCTAGTGCAACTGCAAGTTAGCATGACTCCTAAGACAAAATATGTACATGAAGATTGCTAGTAGCTTAGACAAAGTTGATATTCAAACATCCTATCGAACAAATTTTATGTAAAATACATTAATAAAGCATGAGTTATCTATGACCCAAAATCAATTTGAGGCCCAACAAATGCTCCAACTTTTCTCCGGGTCGGATCTGGCCCGTCCGATTGCAATTTTAAAAAATTATGGAAGGCCCAGATCACTTTTTGTCTGATTTACCACCTTACCCCTCAGAATTTGCATTTAAAAATATTGATTTTTTTTAGGGGGACGTTTCAGTAATTTCAATTAATTCCTATACCCTCCCCTTCTCTCGACCCTCCCTACCGCCTCTGGTCTCCTTCTCCGACCGCCTATGCTCTCTCTTCTTCGTCTGCGCCATCTCCGTCCGTTCTCCATTTCGCTTCTGTCTCCAGCCGTTCTCCATCGCGCTCCTTCTCCAACCGTTCACAATCTCGCTCCTTTCTCGTTGAGCATCCTCCTATAGACGATTTGGTTATTCGAAATCGAAGAAATCAAGGTCAGGGCTCTCTCTTCTCGTTTGTTTTGCTTCGAGCTTCTTCGCCACCACATACCGCTTTCTTCTTCTTCTTCTTCTATCCGCCTTTCTTTTCAATTCCTTACCTTGATTGCGCCGCCACTTCCCGACACGTCGTCTTCCCCTTCTTCTGATGCTGCCGGTGAGTCCTTCGGATCTCCTCCTGGCCTCCATCTCCTTCTCCATCGGTGCTCATCATCTATCTTCGAAGAGCTTTTCACAGGTTAATTTTCCTAAACCCTAATTTTACTCATCTTTTCTACTGCCGATTAGTTCTCGAAGAGATTTTTGACTGGTTGATCGCCACTGACATCGACCTCTCTAATCTCTTTAGGGTTCCTTTCCTCTTCTTGTTTGCTATTGTTGTTTTGATTTCGATTTAGGGGATTTGAGGTTCTTCTTTTTCGATTAAGGAGAAGTCAATTCCTCTTGGGTGCTTAACTCGACTCAATTTAGTCAGAATTAGGGGGTTTGTGGTTTAATTTGACTTATGCAAAGGATTTGCTGGATGATTTAGAAATGTTTTCTCCCAAAATATTTGTTTCTGTGTTCCCAACTTTCGCATTCGAGGAGCTGAGGGTTCTTGTTGTTGGTTTATGATTTTGTGGTATGAATTATGTTAGTTCTTCAGATGTTAGTTTGCAATTGTAAGAGAGATTATCCACCACTATCCTTTCTCTCGTCTCTCTGAATGCGGGAATCAAAAGCATGTTTCAAAATGGGGGAAACCCAAACAAGATTAGTTGGCTAAGTATTTTAGCTATTTGTTTGGTGTTTATAAGCCAAAGAAAATTTATAATCTTATGAATATCTTCATAAATGATATGGATTTTGGATAATATTATTGCTCTTTGTATAGTTAGATAGTTTAAATCCTGAACCTTTAGTTAATAAATCTTGAACCTTCATTTATGAAACCGTGAACCTTTACACTCTTGGGTCAGTTGCTTTGGTTTCACTGGCCTCTAAAATGAATTATGAACTGCTGTTTTGTTGGTTTTTCTTGGAGCTGGTCTTGTTGTCTTTTAGCCTTAACTATAGACTTTTTAAAATTGCTGTCTTGCTGTCTTTTGTATAGTTAGATGGTTTATTAGTAATTTCCAACTGCTATATCAAAGTGTCAGAATCTCCCCTATGTTGTTTACACTGATAATTGGTTAAGTTTCTATTCTCTCCCTTTCACCAACCTCCTTTTGATTTCATATAATTTTTCATTTGTAGGTGGCGTCAAGTCTAAACTTCTACCAGGCTATAAAGATGTTCATGATGGGTTCAAAATGCAAAGAGGAGAGGTAAGGAGATGCAACTCATCTTTGTTTTCCTGGTTCACCGCACATTTGCTTCGTCCTCGAATTGGAGCCATCACGGCTTTATTCTGAATCCGTCTTATTGCAGTTTACCTCTTTCCTTGCAATTTCATGAGATCGATTTCATGCTTCTGCGTGTTTATGGTGTTTTGCAATTAGTGTTTTTTCCTAGATTTATCAAATGGTTGGTCATGGTTGCTCTCTTCCTTGGTTTCAACCTCCCTCATCTCATGGCCATCGCTTTAACCTCTTTCTGGCGATTCTCCCAGTCAGTAGTGCAAGTTTTCCTCCTTTTTGTATATCCCTAACCCTATAATATCTTTAATTTGTGTATGGGTCTTTGTTTCCCTTGAATTCAAATTTAATCAATTTCAGCTTTTGGTTTTACTTGGAAAGAAAAAGGATGCATTTTTCTTCAGTTATGGCGGTGATCAGTGTTCTAAAAAGCGCTAGGCGGATCCTAGGCGGTGAGGGACCACCTAGCGCCTAGGCGGTGAGGGACCACCTAGCGCCTAGGCGGCGTCTAGGCGGTCAAGGCGGACGCCTAGGCGTGCTTAGGCGGCCGTTTAGCTCTAGGCGGAGGGGGGATGCCTAGCGCCTAGGCGGTGCCCAGGCGGCGCCTAGGCGCGATTTTTAGAACAGTGGCGGTGATATAGGTTTACAAATGTTAACTTCAATGACCCTATTATCATGAATATTCTACAATGATTTTTGCTGCTTATCTTCAGTGATATAGGTTTTTTGGTCTTTGTTTCGTCCAATTAAATTCAAACACTCTTTATCTTGCACCTGGAATTGAAATAAACATGTGTTCCTGTTAGGTAGTCTCCCTGTTATTACCATCACAATTTGGTGTTTGTATATGCTTTTATCTTTAGGTTTATCTTGTGTTCTGTTATCTCAGATTGCCCTTTATTTCCATTAGGTTTATCTTGATTTTTGACATTTCCATTTGTCTTTTTGTTAGTGTTGTAGCGATTCAAGGGAATCTTAATCTTAATTTCATCGTGATTTGTTACTTGAATTGGTAATGCATTGTCGTCGCGCTATGGCCAGGTTCCAGGAAATGAAAATCCTTCAACTCTTATATGCTTTGCAACAAAGGCATCAAATGCAGAGCAAATCACATCAAAGTTGCATGTGATAGAACTTGGTGCCCAGCCATGTACGCACACCATGACTTGCATACTTTTTTTATATATAATATGACTTGCATACAATTTGTTTACCAAGAATTTCTTGTTTTAACCACATTGGGCTGGGATGGTTACTGGTTAGTTCTTTGCACAAGTACTTGGCATGTAATACTTTGTTGATATGATATTATGATTCTTAAATGAGCATTAACAATATTTATTCTCTGTAACTCTTTTCCTTTATATCCTTTACTCTAATGACTTGTTTGTTTTAGGAATCTGCTTTTTAGGAAAACCAGGGTTTACTAAAAAAACACGCAGATCTGTTCTTCCCTCCAGATTTAGCGGATGACTTTCCAGTGTCGAAGCAGGTAAGTGCTGTTATATTAGCGCAGCCTTGTTACTAAATTTAACTCAACTCATATACCTGCTTGACTAGGTTCTCTTATATTTTTATTAATTTATATGACAGATATCCAATAAATATGGTTTTATATATGTGATCACAAAGCTTGGGCTTCTCTTTGTATACGACCTTGAGACGGCTGCTGCAGTTTACAGGAATCGAATTAGTCCCGACCCAATATTTCTGACAGCAGAAGCTTCAGAAGCAGGTAGTTTTTATGCTGTTAATAGACAAGGACAGGTGCTACTTGCCACAGTAAATGAAGCGACGCTTGTGCCTTTTGTCAGTGGTCAAGCTATTGTATTTTCTTCTCTAATTTCTTGTGTTTATAGAAAAAAGTGAAGCAATTGCAGATCTAAATTTTGTGCTCTGCAGCTAAACAATCTTGAGCTAGCAGTCAACCTTGCAAAAAGAGGAAACCTTCCTGGAGGAGAGGTGATTCATTACCTGCTTGTCATCCACTTAATTACTTGTAATCTTTGAATAAATTTTGCATATCCTTTATAGTGACCTATTACTTTGAAAGGTCGAACATTCACGTTTATAGATGCACATTTAATCTGCCTTGTTAATAATTTAATTGATTGACAAAAGTTTTTTTTCCAATATATTATACTCACAAATGTCCAACAAATAGGTTTTTGTTGATTTTGTGTGGTATATATGTGCCTTTGAGGGTTTTTATCATTTGTTATAATTGTGACTGACCTCCTCATGTGTTCATCTACGGTTATATAAATCTGTTTACATAAGCTCTCCACCATAGCATTCAACCTCACTATAAGTAAGCATAATTTCCTTGTTTATACATGATGATATATGTGTTCTGTACTGATCTGATCATAAATCACAATGTTGTTATATTGATATATTATATATATCTATACTACTATAAGAGTATGGGAGAGCATTTACAATCCAGACCTTTAATTTGCTAAAACTTAAAATTTATCTACGGTCCTGGTTCTGCCATCTGTGCTTTCCTGCTCCCACCTCGTGGCCGCCGTCTTACTTTCTGGATTCCACCTTATGCTCGTCACGACTCTCCTCGACAAATCCATCGGCATCTCTATCCTTGTTCAGTGGCCGCCCTTCCTTACCCTCGTTAGTGTCTCTTCTGCCCCTTCCTTTCCGAATCTGTCGAAAATCCACTGCAATCTCTGTCGAAGTTGATCGAGCACGGATCCAGACCACCAACTTCCTTCCTCTCTGTTCAATCTCGTCTCTGTTCGGTCTCAGAAATCCACCGCAATCCCTGTCGGAGTACCCCAATCGCTGTCGGAGTTGAGTACGGACCAGCCACCTTCCTTCGACTCCTCTCTGTTCGCCCTCGTCTCTGTTGGGTCTGAGACTGCGCACGAAATCTTGAAGGAGCATCAATCCTCGCCGCCTCTAAGGCTGTGCACCACCCGCCGCCATCACCGCCTCTTCCTTCGACAATTACATCTCTCCTTCAAATCGTCTGTGTTTGCCCTCTCATTCGAATCGCCTGTGTTCGGTTGCTCTGCCAATTTGTCTCCTAGGTGAGCTCTAATTCTTGGTTTATTGTCAAATCAGATCTTTGTTTGCTCCGAATTGAAGTTATAATTAACCCTAATTTTTTTGTTTTAGTTTTCATTTTGTTGCACTTGTTTCCTTAATTGAATTTCTCATTATTCAGATTAGGGGTTTTATTTCTCAAATTCGACCTTCCCGTTCGTAGGTTGTACAAATGTTGATTAATTGCCTTTAGTTCTCAATCTCGTTTCAGGTTTTTCTGTTCTGGGTTTGAATTTTGTGAATTGGGCAAGCCTATCTTCCTCGTTTCTCATTGACTGTACTGAAGTTTTTGGGTTCGAAGTTGAAGTCGATGAACTCAAGGTTAGGCCTCTCCTTTGTTTTATGTTTAGATTCTCTGATTACCTGTTTTTTATCTTGCCCCATTTTCCTCGTTTCTCATTGACCGTACTGAAATTTTAGGGTTCGAAGTCGAAGTCGACGAACTCAAGGTTAGGCCTCTCCTTTGTTTTCAGTTTAGATTCTGTGATTTTGTTTTGAATTCGGGGGATTTTACCATACTTGCGAGTTCTAGATTAGGCATGGCTTTCGAGCTGAGGGTGTTTTCGAGCTGAGGGCGCGGCATTGAGTTCTCTCTCAATGTCTATCTCTATCTTTTGAGATTTGGGTTTTAAAATCAATAACTTTTTTTTAGGTTAGACTTGTAGTTGGAGTTTTTTATGATCGAATTGAGAGGCTTGCTCTTTGAATTGGTGATTCATGTGGGTGAAGAGGTTTATGATCTTCAACTTGAGGATCGGGAACTTGAGATTGATGGTTATGACCTTCAAATTGAGGCTTTATGGTGGAAATTGGGGATTTTTTTTTTTTGGGTTTTAATGGTTGCTCTCAATTCAGTGAATAACAAGTTGAAGGGTTGCTTCAAGAGGATTAACCAAAAATAAATAGGTAGATGGATGAGGATCAGTGTTGTGGAATTATTTCTTGCCATTGATGGTGGTTGAGGAAATTGAATTTGAGATAGGGAGTGTATCGGTTGACACAAAGTCTAAGGCTTTCATTTATGCCTTTGAACTGTTTGATGAAATGCCTACATACAATAGAGCATTTGTGTGAAATGGTGAATTGTGCTACTGCATATCTTGTGCTAGCTAATATTATTTTGGTTTCTTTTTTTTTTGTAGCTTATGATTTGAATTTTTAGGGTTGTGTATCATTTAGGATTTTTTTTCATAATTTCTCACTCTTTTCTTCCTAACTTTTCATGTAATTTATTTGTTGGGAATTCCAGAGTTTTGATAGAAAAAAAGGCACCCAATTTACATGTTGATCTGCAAATTTGTTTATGTGTGATTGTGTGCTGCTAGGATTTGTAGGGTGTGTTGAAGTGCGTACTTTATCTTAAATAGTGAAGCAGTTACTCATCGGTTTGCTTTCTGCTCATGATTCTGCTTGCTTTGTTGATTCTTACTTTCTTTCTGGTCTTATGTTCTGATCGAACCATTGGGTTTCTGCTAGCCTGGAGCTGCTCTGATTTCTATGCCTCTTCTTCCAGCAACCCTTCCATTCGAGGATTTTTTCGGCATTTGTCTGTCTTCGGCTCCAGTTAACCATAATCAGGTAGCTACATTTGAGACCTCTTCACTTGTTGTTGTCTTTGTTTTTGATATTGTAATTTCTCAGCAATTTGTTTCCCATATTTCAGTTGTAGACTGATATTTGTTGTTGAAAATTTACTTTTATGAGTTATCTTATTCTTTGAAATTATAGATAAATATGGATCGGTTAAAGAGGAAGTATATTATGCGGAGTATAACAGTATGAACGCTGAAAGTCCTATGGTTTTGCCGATGTACTTATTTTTTTGTTGTTTCTTGAGAATACCCTAAATTATGGTCTAGAAAGAGTTTGGGTTGTTGCCTACATGAAAAGTTCACGACGGTAAACTGAAATTACTTATTCCCTCCCTTTGAATTCAGGACACTTTTCAGTTTATCTAAGCCATTTTATTTCTGTGTTAAATCTTCTCCGCATAAGAAAATTTCCCTTTAATCAATTTCTTGCCTAGAAGCTTGAGAGGGGTCAACTGCTCAAAGTAACCTCTTATTTGGTAAAGAGACGTTAGCATCATCTCTACAATCTAGAGGAGCAAGATCGCGGTACCCTAATTCCAATCCTCAATTTGAAGACCATAAGCTTCAATTTCAAAGCTCTAATCCTCAATTACAAGGTCATAACACTTAAATCCAAGACCCTAACCCTGGATTTCAATATTACATAATGCCATAAAGCTCAATTTAAAGTCTCCAACCCTCAAATTCAAGACCAAAATCTTGAATTTAAATGTCATAGCCCCTAATCGCAATGCAAGATCCCAATCCTTGATTGTTGCAAGCTAAAGCTAAGATTATTCTGTTAAACTGAAGCACTAATCGGAAAGATAACTAAAACAAATCAGAGTAATAAACCCCGAAAACCCTACAATCAGGCAAACAGCGAATCAAATAGCTAAATTTGAAACCCTAAAATTGGAGTGCCTTTACTGGGTGCACCTGAGACTATCCGGGCAACACTTTCTGGAACTACCTTTGGTCTTCCAGTTTCAGAGGTTTTTCTCTTATCCTCTTTCTCTATGAATTCTCAAAATGATTGTCGGTTCATGTCGCTCATGAGACTTCATTTATTTTGGGATCGATAGAAAGTCATGACTTTCCAGTATTTCTCTCATTAGGCTAACTATGGTATCCACATTCCACCTGCATGAGCATCCATTGCCAGTGCAATTGAGAGAAAGACGGAAATAATATACCTTATCTAATTGACCAAAAGGAGCTTTGGCTGATATGCTAAGATAGGTTTATTGTCATTTGCTTATTTTGTTTCATTTTAGTTGCACGGAAATGTAAAGAGAAACACAGATTAAGAAAGTCTTGATACATGGGGGTTGGGGGAGAAGAAAATGACATGCTTATAATCTGATTTGGCAACCAGGGAACAGCTCGGTTAATGTTCAATTCATTTGGATCTTCACTATGGATGATGCCATTTTCAAGGTATTGCAAGGCTGACAACCAATATTAATTGGAAGCATTATTTTGAGAAGAGGGAGGACGTTCTTTATGTACATCAATGTCAGGAGAAAGAGTTTAAGTCCAACTTCTCTGGATGGCGTACGAACTTAGTTAATACTCCATCCGTTCGGCAAAACATGTCACTTTACTAATCACGCACGCTTTAGGTTATACATCTCATATCTTATAATCATTCATGCCTTTTTTTTATTTCTCATGTTTGTTTTGACCGTCGATGAGACGATGAACCCTAATTTATAAATTGGCATTAAATTTCAACCATTCCTGGATTATCTAACTATTTGATTTTCCTAAATTGCTTCCTACTTTTTGTGTTGTTTGTTTGATTTTGGATATTTCGAATTTTCGCAATTGAAAGGTATGATGCTGAACAATGGTTTTCTTGTTATGTATTGATAGGGAAAATGTTTGTTCTCAGGGAGGGAGGACGAACAGTTGGTGCTGATGTTGTTTCAAAAGTCCTGAGCTAGAATCACAGGTACAATTCAATTCACTGATTCTACTTGTTTAAAAAGGGGACCGCCATAGAAAGATTGTATTTAATTAATTTCTCCTGTGTTTCTATTATTTATGCTTTAGTTTCACTAATCTTATGGTTGTAGGAACTACTTTTAGTTTCATGAATGAAATGGAATTAGTTATTGATAAAAACAATCTTAGGGTACAATTCTTTTTTTTTTGTCAGGGTGCTTCCATTTAAAACCATCTTATTTATAATACAAAGATATCTTTTAAAACTATCATATCTATCTAATATAATAATATAATGGAAGATCATAACCTTAAAATAATTTTTTTAAGACTGCTCATTTATTGTGTAGTATTCATTTTTAACATTCGTGACCTTTTGTAATTTTATCAAATAGGTTTATTCGGCAACACCTCATGCCACTCATTATAGATAGCATCACATTTATTGTTCTACTCATTACATTTATTTGCTGATTTCAATTGCAGACACATGGTGATGAAATTATAACCTGCAACTGATTGGTGTTTATCCGTGAACTCCTTTATTCAATTCAATTTTGGTCCGGTATTCTTTTCTTTTTGGAAATTCTTCAATGCCCTTTCTTAAGAGGAACCAACCAAGGGTAATTAGGCTTCGGCCTTTGTTTCATATAAGTTTCTAGCAATACTAGCGAATCATTTGCGAGTCTATAAAAGTAGATCATTAAGAGTTGTTAGCTTTTGCAAATCATGATAGATTGCAAAAACATCCTCAAAATTATTACAATTTATATGAGTTCGTTCAAATTTACTGAGATGTTGGGACCTTTGGGTCTTTGGTCACAAAAATTAAAATAAAAATTTCCTCAAAAATGAAATTTTTAAATGAGAATAAAGAAACAATAGACCTAAACTTTATTTATCTAATTAATGAATGGAAATGAATCCACTACAGAGTATTTGTGGAAACAGAGGCTAACAGATCTGCTGCGGAATGTGGAGTACCAACCCTAGGCTCCTTCTCTACTCCATGGCTTGAAATGGAAAACTAATTACCTTATATTTGACCCAAAGGTAATGCTTCTCGATGAGTGTGTCTTCTCGATTTCTCCCAAAGCCGTTTGTTTCAAATTTCATTGCCTTTTAGATTATAAACTCTTCAAATTTCAGGTTTTGCTATTTTATTTCCTCTCTGTCCCTCTCTACTTATTGTCTCTCTTTCCTATTGCACACCCACAAAAGTCTTCAAAACACTCCCTCCATAGCCAGCCTCAAAAACTTTTCTTTGTTCAATCGTTGTTGTCATAGTCGCTGAGATCGATGGTGAACGTTGCCTGCATTCTTCCAATGCTCCACCTCCTGCTCTTTCACTGCCTGCATTCCTCCTGTACACCTTTTGCTCTTCTCCACCCCATTTTTCCTTATAGCTGCCTGCCTCGTTCTTCTTCCCTTGTGTGGCCGACTACCTTTTCCTGTTCTTGGTTCAATGTTACAAGTGCATTGACCCGACCGCCTCTCTTCTAAGGGTTATTTTTTGCTCTGGACTGTCTCTCTGCCTCTTCTCCATCTCTAACGGTTTTCCTAGCTACCTTCGACTCCAAGAACCATTACCAAATATGTGCCTCTGGTATCTCGTCTCTCTCTGTGTGTCAGTTTGTTCCCTCTTTCTCTATTTTAATCCCTTTCTTTGATTAGGCCCGGGCACCCGCGAGACTCTGAAAACTTCTTCATGGGCTTTACAAGGCTCAACTTTCTTCTAATTGTTGTTGTTTGGGTGGTAGGTTTAGGTGGTATTTTTTTTACCAGTTGCACTATTTGAAGGCTAGGTGTTTTTTTTGCAATTGCTCTGTTCGAAGGCTGCAGATTTAGTTAGTAGGTTTGTAATTAGATTGAGGGTTGTTTATGTGGTTCAATCTATTTGTTTCTCAGATTAATTTCAAATCAATCCTTTAGAGTAAAGATATTATTAGGACGTACAGGTGACTGAACGACCTATTGTCTTAAGAATCAAATCTCTCTCTTTCTATTTTCCTTTCGGTAAAATGAATTTGCTCTCCATGTTCAATGAAATACTTATTTTTATCTGAATGTAAGCTTGGCGATGGCAATTGAATGGTGGCTTAATATGGGTCTTTTTGAGATGTTGCAATGAGGGTTTGTATTATGCAATGCAACTGTTGTAAATTTTTTTAGATTAAAGAGCTTCCCAGTTCATGGTGATCTTGAGCAAGTTAATATCTGATTTGTGTATTGGAAGATGCAAGTCACATGAAAATGTATTAAAATACCTTAGTTTACCATTTTCAATAGTTGAACAAGTGTCTTAGTAAGCTTAATATTCTTTATTAGCTCATGAACAACAAAATGTACTGCCTGTAAGCTCATGGCTGTTTTATTCTAATTTTTTCTGCAAATCTAATTTGATTTCTTCATGGTTGTTTTGATCTATTTTTAATGTTTTAACTCTCAGCTCCGTACTCTCTCTTCCCTTTCCTAATATCAGTTAGTGTCTCCTTCTATCCATTTCTTAGTCTCTTCTTCATGGTTGTTTTGATCTATATTTTTTTTATTTCTATCCATTTCTTTGTTGTTTAACTCCATAAATTTCTGCTCTCTCAGTTTGTCTACAATGTCAACGGCTTTGGTATTGTTTCTTCCCTTTTCTTATATAAATTATTGTATGATTCTATCTCTTTCTATTTTCCTCCTCGATTTCTTATTGTTTTAATTTTTGGTCTCTTTTCCTCATCATCTTTGCCTTAGTTTATTTGCCTTCTTATTTTAGGTTCAATTGCCGCAGGTGGGTTATTCTTTGTTTTTTCTTCTCGTACTGGATCCAGGTAACCCTTTGTTTCTTCAATTCAATTCCTGGTTTTAGCAATGATTTTGTCTCTGTGCGTTCTTAGCCCTTCCATTTGTCTGAAGAGGGAAATATTTAGATTAGTAACAAAGTTACAAAAATTACAAAGACCAAACCAAAGTTCTCTTTGAGGAAAACACATGTGCGTTCTTTGCCCTTCCATTTCTTTCGCAGTCGCTCGTTTTCTTCCAGTATTGCAGAACCTTACAGAACTACTACATGGTGTCAACCATTTAACTAAGTCTTTCCTTCAATTTTTAAGAAATGTAATAATTTTGCACCTATGGCGGTCCTTACATCACCACATCATACGATTACAATGCTCCTCTCAAAGAATACAACAATTTGAATCAACCGAAGTATGGACACTTCAAGAGGCTTCACAAGATCTTCTTCTCGTTCGAGCAAATTCTTGTCAACGGCGAATTCCAACTGATTTCAGAAACATGATGTCGGTATGTAATATATGCCTTTATGTATTAATCTTGTTTATTTGCGCTTATATGCTTCAAGATGAGCCTGAAAATTTTACAATGTATAGGCCACCAAGTACACATACCAAGGGAGCAAGTTCTGATTCCTCGGAAATGCGAAACAGAAATAAGACCCACACTGCCCAGGCATTGTCAATTACCTTACTTGACATTGCAGTGAACAAATCTACAACACCAAAAGTTATGGTTTACTGCATTCTTAGCTACTTCTGTTATTAAATTGAGTGATTGTTTCATGGTGAATTATGTTAAATAGGTGAGTGTACAAACCTCCATCACGGTGAAGAGACGAAATATGTTACACTACAAACCCCGATCGAATGCCAATTCTTCATTTGGCTAACCTACAGGTTATAATTTATGTTATATCATGCAATAATGGAACATTACTTAGCCCAGTAGTTGCATATCGATGATCACGGAGACTTTTACCTGAGGTACCATATTATTTGAAACTCTTGTTAAAATTTTTTATTCGAAACTCTTGTTAAAACTCTTCTTCGGTCTTGTTATAATTTATGTTCTTCAACTCCATCCAATATATATATATATATATATATATATATATATATATATATATATATATATATATATATATATATATATATATATATATATATATAGGGTCAGGCTCCGGTGAAAACTAAAATTACGGTAGAAACCGTGAGGAGTGATTTGATTGGGCTGTGGAACACACGCCCCCCACTCTATTGTGGGAAAAGAAAAACAAAGCACGCTTCCTACGGGGAAAATAGAGTACGGCGTGCTGATGGTAGAGGACTCGAACACGGAATCTGTAGCACATTTGGAATTATCAGACACGCCTCCAACCAACTGGATAAAGAAACAACTTTGAGTTAACGTACATCTGTTGAAATATATTCACATCAACAACTAAGTAAAAAAAAATTAATATATCTATTTGTATCAATTTTTATTCATCTTAATTGTCTACCAATAGTAGGCGTTAATATTTGTCAAATTCAATGTATAATTTTTTTTATTAGCATATTAGATATGGATTGATTATTTTATAAATATGGGTCGAGATTTTTATTTATAACGGTGGTTCTAGATTTTTATAAATGCAAGTTCGAGATTTTCTTATATAAAAAAAAACTTGAACCTATTTACTAAAATTTTGAACATATTATGTTATATTTATGGGTTCAAGATTTTAAAATCTTGAATCTACTTATAATATCAAAATATTTTCAAAATCTTTATTATAAGTATGGTTGAATATTTTTTTTAATAACTATGGTTCAAGTATTATTTTTATATTATCTTACCTATCAACTTGTTAGTTGAAAAATATGTCAATATAAGTTTATTATAATATCAAAATGTTTACAAAATATTTATTATAATGGTAGGTTCAATATTTAACTATAAGTTTAAGATTTTTCAACGGTAGGTTGAAGATTTTTGTAATGGTAACTCATGATTTTACAAACATGTGTTCAAGATTTTATAAATATTGGTTCAAGATTTTATAATCTTTAACCTACTTAATAAAATTTTGAACCTATTCTATTTTTATAATTATGGGTTCAAGATTTTAAAATCTTGAACCTACAATTTTAAAATCTAACGTTATAAACTTTTAAACCTGGAGACATAAAACTCTTGATCCTATAATTATAACAATAGGTTCAAGATTTTATAATAGTATATTTAAGATTTTATAATGGTTGATTCAAGATTTTTTTTTACTGTGGAGTATCATGATTTTTTTTAATAACCATGGGTTCAAAATTATAGGTTCAAAGTTCAAAATCTTGAACCTACATAATAAAAATTTTAACCTATATTTTTTTATATAATTATGAGTTCAAGATTTTAAACTCTTGAACCCATAATAATTGAAACATACATATGTTTTTATAATTGAGATATAAGTATGTTTGGCAATATGATTATAAAGCCAACATAGATAAAGATTTTGAACTTACAATTTATAATCTTGACCTAACGTTATAAAATTTAAACCTAGTGACATAAAACTTTTGAACCTGTAATTAATTATAATAATAGGTTCAAAATTTTATAACGGTAGGTTTAGGATTTTTTTATTTATCCTATCTTTAATATTTCCAAAATTAAATATATTTTTTATAATATAAAAATCAATTAGCATATTATTATTAGATGTGGATTGATTTTTTTAAAATTATGGGTTCGAGATTTTTTTAAAAAAAAATCAATTAGCATATTTCTTTTATAATTGAGTAAAACTGTTGGATTATGTTGGTTTAATAATCCTTGCTCTCTTATATCAAACATCAAACCATTGTTCTTATTTCATTATTTGATCTGATTTGTTTCATTTAAAGTGTTTGATAATATAAAATGGGAAGATCAAAATTTTATTAAGTAGGTTCAAGATATTAAAAATCTTGAACCCATAGTTATATAACTTATGTATACCTAAAGTGACATCTTGATGCATTACATTTCATGTTGGTTTATTAAGTAGGTTCAAGTTTTTTCATGGTGTATTGCCCCCATTTAAACTAGGTTCAAGATTTTTAAATCTTGAACCCATAGTTATATACAGCCCTAAAGTGACATCTTGTTGCCTTACATTTCATGTTAATTTATTAAGTAGGTTCAAGTTTTTTGCATGATACATTGCCTCCATTTAAAGTAGGTTCAAGATTTTTAAATCTTGAACCCATAGTTATATATAGGCCTAAAGTGACATTTTGATGTCTTACATTTCTTATTGGTTTATTGAGTAGGTTCAAGTTTTTTTTCCATGGCGTATTGCCTCAATTTAAAGTAGGTTCAAGATTTTTAAATCGTGAACCCATAGTTATATATATAGCCTTAAAGTGATATTTTGATGGCTTACCTTTTATGCTGGTTTATTGAGTAGGTTCAAGTTTTTTTCATGGTGTATTAACTTCATTTAAAGTAGGTTCAAGATTTAAAAATCTTGAACCCATAGTTATATATAGCCCTAAAGTGACATCTTGATGCATTACATTTCATGTTGGTTTACTGAGTAGGTTCAAGTTTTTTTCATGGCGTATTGTCTCTCTATAAAGTAGGTTCAAGATTTTTAAATCTTGAACCCATAGTTATAGATAGTCCTAAAGTGACATCTTGTCGTTTTACCTTTCACGTTGGTTTATTGAGTAGGTTTAAGTTTTTTTTCATGGTATATTGCCTCTATTTAACGTAGGTTCAAGATTTTTAAATCTTGAACCCATATTTATATTAAGCAAAAGTCACCCGAAAAGCAATTCTAGTTGTATTACATACCAAGCAATGAAGAAATATAGGTTCTTGCACTTAACAAAATATGCTCCACATGTAAACTCAATTAGAAAGCATACATAAACTACCAAGTTCAATATTTCTCAGTTTTCGATTAGGCTTTGCAGAAACCGGGGATAGAATGGGCGTTCAAGTAAGACATGGCGACAGTTGCATGCCAAGCCGCCCCAACAGGGAAGGCGTCCTCGTCCACAAAGAAGTAAGGAGAGTGCAGGGGTTTGTCGGCATTCAAGGTTTCGTTCTTGATCCCCAATATAAAGAGTGCAACTGACATTCTTGCTGTGAAGAAGCTGAAGTCCTCGCCTCACATTGTTACTGGCTTTAGGTTCAAGATTTTAAAATCTTAAACCTACTTGAACCTACTTAATTTTAACCTGTATTTTTTCTACAATTATGGGTTCAAGATTTTAAAATCAACCTACTTAATTAATAAAAAAATTTAAACTATATTTTTTTATATAATTATGGGTTCAAGATTTTAAAATCTTAAACCTACTTAATTAATAAAATATTTAACCTTTTTTTATAATTATGAGTTCAAGATTTTAAAATCTTAAACCTACTTAATAAAATTTTGAACTCACCGTTTATAATCTTTCGTTCACATATTCAAGAATATAAAATTATTCCAAAGATTGTATAACTATAGATCAAAGACTATAACATTTTGCATTTGCCATACCCTTTTGGTACTAGACCCAATTCTTGCATTCAAAGACATTGAATTTATTACAAAACCATGTGGATTCATGCACTTAAGGCCAAAGGAATTGATGAATTGGGTCAACACAATTAAGAAGTCAAGGGAAGGAAACTTTACTGGACAAAAACCCAAGCTTGATATTTATATGAAAGAAGTCAGGCTATGATGAGTAAAGCCAAACAAGTAAGTGGCGTTTCTTTCTTTCTGTAGCCGAAAACAGAACACAGAGCAAGTTAAAGTTACATCATATGGTCATCTTATTAGAAAGGACTGCACTTAATCTTCATCATAAACAAGTTAGTAATTGACTGACGGGATTTCCAACCCTTGACCAATTGAAGGGAAGGGTTTAATAGATGATGAAATCTACCGATAGTGGCAAAGAAGTAGAACAACGTCACATTTAAAATTCAGCTATGATTATGCTAAGGGGGCATTACAGATACATGAGAATTGGTTGAAGTAGACAGAAATGTTGATGACTAACTAAAAACTGATTTAGTACAAAACAACAAACAAACTCCACAATTATCAGAACCAAGATGACTGGTCCATCTGCTGCAACAGGGCACTCTAGATTAATGAGAGAATTTGCAGGAAATTTATCTATATTGTAATGAATGCAGATTGTAGATTGCATATTGTAGACTGCAATCAGCAGTAAGATCATTTCATAACACAAGAGGAAGATTTCAATTCCCCTCTAATCAATTTTGAGTAGTTGATTTCAAGATTACCTAAATTTTTACTAGACAAGATAACCACAGCAGATCGAAGAAAGATTCCAAAGGTTCTAAACTAATAATGCCTAAAAAAGAATAACCTCCTAATCAAATTCAATCCACCGGATTAATCATATACTTTAGCCGGCTAAAGTGCCAAGGATACCAACCATTAGTTGGATGAAATTCAAATCGTCTAGTGTTATTTTTACAAAAAAAAATATTCAATTGCAAACAAACAAGGAAAAGAGATGAGCACTAAATAGCAATAATGCCCCTATTGCGACAATACACTGCTTGAATCAGCAACTTGAATCAATAAATTGCTAGAGGAGCAGATGAATCAGTTCAACTTGCTAAATTTCAGTAATTTGAATCACTCCAACTTGAATCAAATAATTTCAGTAACTGTCCAACTTTGTCAATAAGGGACATCAAACTAATTTTTAAGTAACTTGAAACAAATAACTTGAAACTAGCAATCGAAAACCAATCCAACTTTGTATGAATACATTGCTAATATGAAATCAGCAACTAGTAGTAGTATTATTTTTTATAATATTAGTATTATAGAAATTTGAATAGTTAGCAATTCAAATTAGATTACTACATATGTAGAATCTTCAAAAAACTCAGAAATCAAAGTATTTATGTTCGTCAGGAGAGGAAACCTGAAAGTGGGCTGGAGGCAGTGTGCGAGAGTGGCGAAGACTAGAGGCTGCAAGCGAGGGCGAGGAGGACAAGAGGTAGCGAGCGAGCGAGGGCGACTGCGACGAGAGAACGACGAGGACCGGAGACAGTGAGCGACTACGAGATCAGGAGGCAGCGAGCGACGGCGAGATCCACCAGATCTGAGACTAGAGTGGAGGGCAAGCGAGGGCAACGAGCAATGGCGACGAGGACTGGAGTCTGGAGGCCAACACCGAGTGATTGAGGGCGACTGTGACGACAAGTTCAGACAGTGGCGGATTCAGAAATTTTTGTAAGGGGGGGCTGAATTTTTTTTCCAAGAAATGACGATGTGAAACGTTCGAGTCTAAGGTTGTACCTATATACACCGTTGACACCGTCAGTCCTGCTTATTTGTTGAATGACACAAAAAACGCCACTATACTGTTTTGCGGATTCAAGAACCTACATCACTAACAACTGTAATGTAACTAGACCCGGGCAAACGTGGGCATGTGCCGAGCTTGGGGCGGGTTTTACCCCAAATATTATCCCGGTGTTGCAGGCGCGCACGGGCCAGGCTAAGCTCACTTCCCGGGTTTAATATATTGTCCAAGTCCGTCCGGTATTGCGGGTGCGGGTTACCCATGGGTATCCATAAAATCTAAATTGTCTGTGTAATTCGACAACAACAAAAATGTTGTATGCTATCTACTTCAATTCAAAAAAAAATATTTGTTGGGGTAATGAACAAGTTGCTTGATGTTGTGTACTTAGAACAAAAATAAAACGACAGTTATCTATTTGTTGAATTTTAATTAATATTGTATTAATCATTATAAGTATTGATTATAAGGTAAAAAAAGGGGTTAGTGTTTTAAAAAAAACAAAGGAAAAAAGGGGAGTAGTGTTTTTAAAAAAAAACAAAGGAAAAAAGGGGTTGATGGTTTTTTAAAAATGCAGTTGCGGTTGGTGTTTTAAAAACAACAAAGAAAAAGGAGGGTTCCCGTTTTTTTTAAAAAAAAACAGAAAACAACAAAGAAGAAGGAGGGTTGGCGTTGACATTTTTTTTTTTAAAAAAAAAAACAGATGCACAAAAGAAAGGGATGGCGCTGAGAATCGAACCCGGGATGCCACACTCCCCATAAAATTATTCCAGCGCCTTAACCGCTGGGCTAACACGCTTATATGATTTTTTCTACTTTAATTTTAAATAATACTTAATTAACAGATATATAAAAATATACATATACCCTTATTTTGGCCAGCGGGGGGCTTCAGCCACCTCAAGCCCCCCCACAGATCCGCCACTGAGTTCAGAGTATCGCCGGAGGACGAGAGGCGGAAAAGAAAGCCAGAAGGAGTTGAGGCCGAGAGAGGCGGAACGAGGTGAAGAAGAGGAGACCGAAAGCGTGTGTATGTATATAATTTATCATCCAATCAAAACGCTCCTCACGGTTTTCACCCTAATTTTTTTTTTGAAAAAATTTGCAAAACAGGCACTTTATTTGGACAAATTGGGGAATTGTCCACCTTTTTGGACAAATTAGCAAAACGTCCACTATAAATACTTATTCTCACTTGTACGGACATATTCTCGTGTATACTCTCTTCCAAACTCTCTTCTCGCGCTCGTCAGTTTTCATCGGTTTTCTTCGTTCTCGTTCCTTCAATCTGTGCGTAAGTAGTGAGATTTCGGCCGATTTCTGTTCGTTGTTGTGCTATCTGGTTCAATGTCGTCATCTAGCAACTCTTCAGGTATCGATATCGCTTGTTTTTGCTAAATGTTTCGTGCTAGGGTTTTGGAAGAAGTTGATTTATGTTGATTTTATTGATTTCTGCTTTCAGTTTTGATCACCTATAGGTAAATCGATGCTTGATATGCATAAATGTTTGCGATTTTGAGTGTTGTAGGTAGTTTAAGTAATTTTCATGTGTTAAATTCGTTTATTTTAACTGTTTGTGTGCTTCAATTTTTGTGATGCGGCAATTTGTATGTGCTTTTTTAACGTTATTCGTGTATTTTTCAACAATGTGTGTACTTGATGCTTTGTATTGTTTGTGTTGTTCATAGTGTAGATATCTGTAGGTATGCTCATGTGTAAGCGTGCTGACACTGTCTGTTTTTATACATGGTTGTTTTAGTTTTGGTAGTTTCAACAATGTGTGTACTTTCACTGGGGTTTCTGTGTTGTTTTTGTGATGTTTATGTTCTTTTCTTATGTGGTGGTGTCATTTTATTGTTATTTTTTTTTATGGTTATTTGGTTTATCATGGATTCTGTTATTGTATTTTTATATTATTCTTTATTTTGTTTTTATTAGCGGCTCAATCTGGTGATGCATCCACATCTTATAGGGGTTCTGATGTAAGTTATTTTGTTTTTCCATTTTGAATTTTTTTGTTGATGAGCAAGTTTTGATTTTTTCCTAATCTGATGTTGTGTTTTTGGGTACTTTGTATGTGATTGATCAGGGTTTGGAATATTGCATTCCCGTTTCTGAACGATTCCATTGTAGGTCCAACATATATTCATATCCATCTGTTTGCGATTTGATTGAGAAGCATTTGTCTCATTCTGATTACAATATTCTGCGGGAAAGTTGTGTGGGATGGGTGCTGACGCAGGGCACCAAAATGGCTACCAATTTTCAGCTTATGCATCAAATGGTGCTTCGTCAAGTCCAAACTCAGAAGGAGAATGAGTTGTGGTTTAGAGTTGGTGGATATCTTGCACGTTTTTCAATTTTTGAGTTTCATGTCATCACTGGCCTTCCTTGTGAAGAACGTGTTTGTAATATCTCAAAAAAAGTGTCAATATCTGAATTTTTTGGGCAGAAGAAGATGACTCATGATGATTTAGTTGCTCGTTTCATATCTGAGAGCACGAAGTCTAAGAAGAAGTTGATCATGGCAAAGTTGTTGTTGATTGAGAGGTTAATTGTATATAGGAGGTCAGAGGTTGTCAGTGCACAATTCCTTTCTCTTGCATGTAATGAGAAAGAATTTGAATTATATCCTTGGGGTAGAGAGTCGTACACCCGTTTGTTGAAGTCTTTGAAGAGTTCTTCTGTTGCAGACCGTGCTGGTGTTAGGGGCTCTTATCAAATGTATGGGTATTGCCTTGAATTCCAGGTATTCTGTTTTAGTGCTTGAATCACTTTTGTCATCAATATTTGTCTGTGTCATCACAACTTTTATTGTGTATGTTAAGATTTTTGTCTAATATTGTTTTGTAATCTCTTTTTGCGTTTTATTTTGTAACAGTCTTGGATATTAGAAGCTTTCCCAGCCCTCTCTGCTAAAATTGACTGTAATTTTATGATGCCTGATAGAGATCCATACTCATTGCACTGGGTATGCGAGTTTAGCCATTCGTATGTTGAAGCTGAGCATTTGTTTCATGGTGATTTGGTAATATTTTTATGTTATTTATCTTTAAGACCATTTTTAGTTGATGCATCTTTGTTTATTTTTTTTAAACATATTTTTATACTTGCATTTTGGGCAGACTCCGTTGTTCCCTACTTATGGGGAGTTTGCACGCACAACAAGGATGGGGTTTGCTGATGAAAAAGATGATCCAATCGTTGATGCATCAGTTGAAGAAGTATGTGGGGGAGCTGTTGATGATGCATTATATGACAGCCGTCATTTTCGTCAAAGGGCATATGCAGCTAGGTTTTCAAACAGAGTTGTACAAGCTGGTGGTGAAGAAGCTAATATCTCGGAGAAAGGTGATGAAGCAGAGACCTCAAAGAGGAAGACACCTGTGAAGAGAGGCAAAGCTGCTGGAAAGAAACAGGATGGGAAGTCCTTTGAAACTGCTTTTCAAGTTTTTCCTGAGGTAGAAAACAAAGATGTTGTAGAGTCCTCAAAGAAGAGGAAATCTGAGAGTGGAGGGATGGCTGGTAAAAAGAAAAAGAAGGTGGTGTCCAGCGATACTGCTGATGGATTGGTTTATGTGAGGAGGGGTCGTTCTGCAGCTAGGCAATGTGGTAGAGTTGTTCCTTCTGAGAATGTGAAGATAATTAATGCTGACACAGATATGCATGAGGAGGGTGATGTGGTTGCTTCACCTTCCAAGCGAGGTCGGTTGGTTACTAATTTATGTGATTTATTAGATGATGATACCCCACTGAAATTTGTCTTTCAACGGAGGTATAAGATGAAGAAAGCTGGGTTAGGTAGTGGGAGGCCATTGTATGATAGTACTGCTGACATGTCTTCTGTTTTTCCTTCAGTTTCTCTTGGTGATAATCAGAGTACTCATGGAGTGGAGAACGAAGAAATTCATGCTGCAGGCTTTACATCTGGTGGTGAAGGCAGTGATGGCGATGACAAGGTTGATGATTTTACTGCTGACACCCATTCTTGTGGATCTGATGAGTTGTCTGCTCCTCCTACTGCTGGGCTTTCTGTTTTGGCGGAGGTTGCAGATGTGGTTGGTTGTGCTGACAAGGTTGAAGGAGGTGAGACATCTTCTGGTGACAGGCGGGGAGAGGGTCAAACATCTAATGCTGGCACTGAAGGTGTATCTCCCCAAATGGAGGCCAAAAATGATTCAACGGGGGAGTTGCCTCCAAAAACACATGGTGATGGTTTTGCTTCTTCTACCCCATCTTATCCTGATTGGGTGAAGGAGATTTTTAAGAGGATTGAGAAGCTTGAAGATGTACCTCAGCGTATGGATGTGTTGGGTGCGAGGGTTGATGCTATTGAATCAAAGATTGCAGAGATGGCTGGGATGCTTGGAGTTGTTGGTGAGATGGCGATGAGGTATGATGAGCTTGAGGTTAGGGTTTCTAATTATGAAGCTATGTTTGCCAGGTCACAGGTAAATCCTGGGAATGCTGATGATAAGCATATAGGTGGTAAGCCCCAGGGCAGTCCTGTGAAGGTTGTTGATGAAGATGTCAGCGCAAAAATTGTCAATGATGTTGTAACTGATCTTCAGAAGTGTTTCTCTGCTGATGAGGAAATGGTGAAATCATCACCCCATTCTGTCAATGTTGAGGACGTGTCCTTGCCCTCAATAAGATCAGAGGGCCCAACTTTGGATAAGGATATTCTGTATACTGAAATCCCTCATGTGTTCCCAACTGTTGTCGCTGACACTGAGGGTGAGGATGTTGGTGCAGATGTGAAAGGTTTTAAGGATTTGAAAGGTGATATTTCATTAACTAAGAATGAAGTTGATGATGCCAAAAGGAGTGCAGATGAGTTTGGAATTCCATCAAGTTCTGCTGAAGTTGCTCGATCTGCCAAGTGTGAGGTTGAAGGTGGTGATGCTATAGTCGGTGCAGTTGGTGGGCACTCATCGTTGGAAAAGTTCATATCTCTGTCTGATGATGAATATGACACGGGTGCAGGTGTTGATTGGGATTCGGTAGCCAAGGATACTGAAATTATAAATGAAGTTGAAAAATTAAAGGCTTCGAATCTTATCCCGTCAACCAGTACATTCTTGTATGGCCCAGCTGAGATTGAATAGAAGGTGAGAATCTTAAAGCACGTCCCTAACAAGTCATTGATCAGCTTTGAAGATCATGAGTTTATGTATGGACTTGTAAAGAAGAAAAGGTATGCTTTATTTTTTTGTTCAATCTTTTTTTATGGAATGTTGTCTTTGTATTAGTACAACACCTCATTCTTTATATATTTATATTCATCTTGTGTAATTTGGTTAGGAATTTTTCTGTTGCTGGTCCAATATCAAGGTGGGACAAAAAGTTTTTCCTGCACATCATATCAAAGAATATGTGGCTTGATTGTCAGGTAATATCTGCTTGTTTTTGAAATATATATATATGTGTGGATTGGATTCTATTGTGTTTGTTGATTGTTGACATCTTTTTTTTTATTACTATGTTGTGTAGCATCTAGAAGCAGGTTTGATTCACTTTAGGAGGCGCATTTTTGAAGACCCTGTGAAATATCGAGAGGTTCTTGTTCTTGATTGGCTATTTTACTTAAAGTACCTACCTGATTATGCTTCAAATTATGGGGAAGATTTGCCTCTTGAAGTCAACACCGAGGAGTATTTTGTTGGTATGTGCCCTGCTGAGTATGGGAAGCCATGGGACTCTGTAAAGAAAGTCTACACAATATTCAATGTTATAAACAAACATTGGGTGGCGTTGGAGATTATGCTTGAGGAGAGGGTAATCAACGTGTACGATTGCAATGTGACTGCTGTTAAGGCTGGTGTACTTGAAGAACAATTGCAATCGTTTGCTATTTGGTTCCCAATTCATTTGGCAAAGGCTGGGCTCTATCAAAACTTTGCTTCCTCTCCTTTCCAGCTAAATATGGTTGATGATTTAATGCATGATTCTACTGGGTATGTATTTTATATGTTGTATTGTTTGTCGTTTAGCCTAAGATACTTGTTATTTATGTGCTCACATGACATGGGGTCTTTTTGTGTTTGTAGGGCTTCATGCGGCGTCTTTACATTAAAAGCAATTGAAGCATCTGTCTTTGGGGGAGATGTGAAACGATTCAACAATGAGAAGCTCTTTCGATACAAAGAACTCATGTGCTCAGATCTGATCAAGGAGACCTGGAGTTTTAGGTTTTAAAACAATTGTTTAGATATGTAGTTGGTGCATACATGGGGTATTTTTTGATGTAATATGACAATCTATGTGCTCAAATTGTTAATTTGGTGGACATGTATGTATATTTGTAGGTAATGGATTTTATGAGATATTTTTTGGATGCCCTGTATTTTGGATGTGACTTTGAATCTGTTATGATTGTACATTTTAACTTTTATTAATGTTTATTAAGGTATCTATTTTTGCAATGACAATGTTTTATTTGAATTTGTATTAATAATGTGGGGGGCATGGGTACATATTTATCATGCTATAACAAAAGTGGTGACACCAGTCTTGTGTTTTCTGATATTGAAGTTTATGTGGTGACACTAGGTTTTTGAGGCCCAAAGTAGTGCTGACACTGTTAGTAGTTATAAATAGTGGTGACACCAGTCTGGTTTTTTTCTGATATTGAAGTTTATGTGGGGACACTAGGTCTTTGATGTCCAAAGTAGTGCTGACACTGATATTAGTTACAAGTAGTGGTGACACCAGTCTTGCATTTTTTTATTTTGAATTGTATGTGGTAACACTAGGTGGTTGAGGCCCAAAGCAAGGCTGCCAATGATATTAGTTACAAGTAGTGGTGACACTACCCTTGTTTTTTCTGATATTGAAGTGTATGGGGTTATATTTTCTGTTATTGAAGTTTATGTGGTGACAGTAGATGGGTAAGGCCCAAAGTAGTGCTGACACTGATATTAGTTACAAGTATTGGCGACAGTAGGGTTGTATTTTTTTTATTTTATTTTTTTTATGTGGTTGCACGAGGTGGTAAGGCCCAAAGTCTTGTGTGACACTGTTGGTTAGAGTAGTTGGAAGTATTGGTGACACTAGCTTTGTGTGTTCTTTGTTATTTAAGTTTATATGGTGACAGTAGGTGGTTAAGACCCAAAGTAGTGCTGACACGAGGTGGTTAATGTCCAACAGTGATAACTGTAACCCCAAAGCAGCGATGACACGAGGGGGGTTGTTGTCCAGCAATTATAACAGTAACTCATATAACTGTAATCCGTTTACAGTTTATATTTTTACAGTTTTTATAGTTTTTTACAGGTACTCTGAAATGAAGTGCCCCAAATAACTGTCATAAGGAAGAAAACTGTATAATTATTGGCTATATATATCCAGAAATAATTATTTGGTGTCCATTGGTGTCTACAAACTAATTGTAACAGAAATCAGAATACCAGAACTTGTATTCTTACTGCTTAACCACCCCCCACCAAAAAGATGAATTATGGCAACACTGTTGAGTTCTGCACAAGATTCCACCAAATGATGGACGATCTGGATGATGTTGTTTACCGTGGGTATCACATGAGTCTTGTTGATGAGGCATGTGAGACTAACAAAGAGGCTCACAGGGTTGAGTTGGTGGAAGCCTTTGTGTTTCATTATAAATTATATGAGGAATTACAAAGATCAATAATAGCAAATGAATATCATATTCGCAGAGCAACCAAAGATGAAGATGCTGAAGCACTATCAAAGGTGATATATGAATTTTTATCCTTACTTTTTTTTCCCTCTCTAGTGTTAACTCTTATATTTTATGTTTTATCTAGGGGGAACGAGAACTTGGGGAACAAAGGCAGATGTTGGAAGAGGCAAAGGACAACCTTATGCAGTGCGTTAAAGAAGTTTTAGATGCAGAAATGGAAAGGAGGAGGAAGATTGATGAATTTTTAGGCCTGTAGGTCTTGTATATTAATAAGTGATAATATTGGAACTTATTTATATATTTTAGTTTATATGTGTGTTCATAATGAAGATATGATGTAAGTTATTAATATCATATTAATTATATGGATATTTTGTAATTTCGCACCTCGTATTTGATATTATAAAGTGTTATTGGAGTTTTAAGTCTTCATTGGTTGATACTGCGGACACATAGAGTAATTTGGGAATTGTTTTGGCAAAAGTAGTGCTGACACTGTTTAACTAAGGTTTTATGTTATTGTGAATTTGCTCAACATCATCTTAGTTTTGCTCAACAATAGTTTATATTTGCACAACAAACGAGATTTGTGAAATTTTGCCCAAAATAATCCTATTTTCTTTAATATAATTTTATACTTTCTCAATAGATAATTGCACAACATGGTATTATTTTTTTATAGTATCTTCTTTTCGTAGTAGTGTTTTTGTATAGTATTGATGACAGAATTGCGCTGACAGGCTTATTTTGTGTGCTTTTACCCTATTCTTGAACTCTCCTATTGAAATATTACTCTTGCAAAGTATTGTCAATACTTAGGAATGAATATCATTAAATAAACTATATTTATAAAATACACCAGTTATAAACAGAAATCAAATATTTTACTACCGGTGACAGAATTGTGTTGACATAGAGAAAAGAATACAGAATTGGTCAGATGCAGTTATAGTTGTATGAAATTGACAAATACAATCCAGGTTAAAATCATAGGGAAAACAACTGTCTTAATGCTCACGAAACAACTTTTTAGAAGCAGAGTACACAACTGTCTACACCCCAATACATTTGATAGTTTGCAACAAAAACATTATATTGTGTTGTAGCTGTTCAACCAAGGTTTATTTTTTGGCCTTGAATCCCCTTTGAAATCATTCTTGAATGGGATTTTGCTGCCTTCATAACTTCTTTGTTCACTTCATTCAGCTCTGAGCACACAATATCTGTTAGGTACTTCACCCGTAGTTTTGAGATATTCTTGAAATTGCCCTTTTCAAATCCACACTTGTAGCCTCGCTCTGCCCCAAAGAAAGTCTCCATGTGACGCATGAGGCATACCCCAGAATGCTGAACTTTCTCTTCTCCAGCCCACGCGATAGGGACAATTGATGTTGGTGCAGTTGACACTATTTCTGCCTTTGCTTCAAGCCCCTTCTCTGTTAGAAACGCAATCAGCATATCTCCCTGCATTTATTGAATTATAAAGCATTTAATGTTAATTGGGAACTGAGGTGATATTAGATTGAAGTTAATACAACTCAAGAAGATATTATGTATCATTAATAAAACTTACCAAACATTCAAAGGGGGATGCAAAGGTGCAAGTTTCAGTAGGGCAAGTTGGGTTGATATCAATGATTTGGGTGACTTTGTTTTTCAAGTTGAAGACAACCATGATGTAGACCTCTTCTTGTTGAACTCCAAAAACAAACTAATGAACATAATATTAAACAGATAGAAATTAGGGATTGAGTTTGTTAACTTTGATCTTCAAATCAGTATTTAGAGAACTTTTCATTCTTGTGGTTGTGAAGGGAGTACCATGTCTATATCTTTCAAAGAAATGTGTGGTGACAATGACAAAGCAGTATCAAGGTGGAGGTTAAACCTCTGAAACTGTTCATCACAAGCTCCTGATGACACACTGTCCACATTAAACTGGATCAAAAATAAAAATTAGTAAAAAAACAGACCCATTGTAATAATGGCAAAAGAATGGAGTGTAATTGAGAGACGAATAAGTAAAAATATTACAGATTTGTTGATATTGACAAATAGTCTTGCTGGTGACGGAGCACTTTTATATTGTTCCTTGTTGTTGAGGACTGCTGTCCATGCATCAATAATGACACTAGACAGTTGGGTTTCATCTTCAAGTGTACCCATGTCTCTTCTAACCACCTCAATAGACTTGTGTTTAAATAAGACTTCACTGCAAATGCAAGACATTATGAAGATGTATTAAATAAAAAATATCTTTTACTTGTAACTGAACATACATTAAGTAAATTAAGATTAAAATGAACTTTACGTGCTATGAGTTGTTGTCATTGCTAAATAGGCTGAAACAGTCCGCTCAATTTCAGAGATAGGATCGTTAATATCTACAACACGGGAGTAATAGGGGCTTCTCAAAGATGCAGACGGTTTATATGCTCTCTTTGCAGCTTCTTCTCTCTTTGTGTCATGAAGTTGTTGTGGTGCATTCTCAGGAGCTGCGTTGACACGTGGTGACCTCCGGGGGGGCAATGGAGCAGGGGACTTGGATTTTCTTTTATCCTCCAATGGCTTCTCTGGTGGAATATCAGTTTGGAATTGAGTGGGGAGGGGATTGGGAGGGGTGCATAATGTGTCTGCAGTTTTAGCTTGGACATCCTGTTGTATTGGAGGATGACCATGGCTGGGTCCAGGAGATTGTTGTACGTCATTACCATCCTTGGTTGCATCTGCAACGTTCTGTGGTATCTCCGTATCTTCCCCCAAAACAGGATCATTTACAAATATATCAAAGGAAAATTGCCCATCTCCTTTGATATTTGATTTCAATTTTTGCTTATTCTGATACGCAAGCTCAATCTGAGTAAGGCAATCTATAAAAGCAGGGTCTGACCAGAATGGGTGTTGGGAGTTGTTAAAAATTGTGTTTGGAGAGTCGTCCATATATGACCGGTCAGCAGCATCTGTAGCAGGCGCAGGGGTCACATCTCCCATCCCTAGGAGCTGGTTGGCTCCACGCAGAAGTGAATTTACCTTGTCATCATTTTGTAGTTCATGCGGTATATTTGTAGACCACTCCACAAATTCAGAAATAGCAGATGCAAGCACAGAAGTCTTTTGAGCAAAAGTCTGTATCCAATTCTAGAAGACAAGAGCACATGAGAAAATAAGATTAAAAAAAAAACATCAGTAAATAAGAAAACATGATAAACTGCACAATTTTAGATTGAATTGGTTAAAAAAATTCATATAGACCTGAAGTGGAGGTGGTTGTTTTTCTGGACCAGCGGGGTGTTCAGTGCATTCTTCATTGTGTGTAGTAGATTGGGGACAAGCCGTAGGAGGTATTTCTTGAGTGGGAGGAACGATTTGGCGAGGTTGGATTGAGCCACGGCCAAAGCCTCCACTATTAATGTCATCAGTCTCTCTTTGGCGTAGAAGTTTGGAATTAATGCCAAAAAACACTGGCAAAGAACGAGGTATTCGTCTAAGCGATGTGCTTGTGAACAGTTTCACCCTATCCATATACAGCAACTGACACATGAATGGGATAAACATATATCAGTATAATGATTCAGGACGGGAGTGCTGGCATGAATAATATTGTATATATGAAATTAAAAATTGGCACTGGTGACATGGGCACTACAGACATGGTAAAGAAATTAAGCGGGGGGAGGAGTGCTGACATGAATAATATTGTAGATACTAAAGTTAAAATAGGCACTGGTGACATGGGTACTACAGACATTGTAAAGAAATTAATTTAACATCACAGGGAAGATGATGGAGTGGGGCATTGCTGACATGAATAATATTGTAGTTAGGAAACTTAAAATAGGCACTGGTGACATGGGTAGTACAGTCATGGTAAAGAAATTAATTTAACAACAGAGGAAAGGTTTGAAAAACTACTTACAACCAAGAACAATATAGGCCCTCTGAAGTGTCCATCCTTGTTCTTTTCCCAACTTTTTTTCGCATCAACCAAACTTTCTAACACAAGACCACACCAATTTAGCTCTCTCATGTCACCTAATTCCGGAACAACTCTTACTAAACTATGGTTTGCATGTCCATTTCCTAAAGTATCAATCAAGTAAGAGTCTAATACAACAATAAAGTTCACGAGGAATTGGTCACCACAATTAGTGTCAGCTATCAATTTATCCATAACCATAGCTGATGTTATATTATCCTTAACCTCAAATGTGTTTCTCCAATCTTTCACAAGGTTGAAATTTTCCTTTGCTGTTTTTCTTGCTACTAAAACCTTTCTCATAGGCAATCCCAATGTGATATGAACATCCATCTCAGTAATTTCAAGTTCTCCTCCATTAGCCATAACCAAACAACACTTGTTAGGGTCAAACTGATCCACTAACCAATATGAAAGATATTGTGGAAGGGAAACAATGTTCAAGTCGAACAAACATCCAAACCCAATATCTCTAATGAATTTCTTTTGCTTGTCATTCATTTTCTGCAATGATGACACAAGCAGGCGGGGGCTTGAACGTGTTTTCAAAGAGTTGAATTGTTTCTGTCTGCTGTCCCTCTCGGTCTTTGCAATCATTTGTCTGTTTTCTGAGATAGGTTGGATTTCAGTGCCTTCTGTTTGCTCATCAGATGTGATGTTATGCACAGTTGGGTTCACTGGTTGACCAAGCGTTACATTATGTGAATCGTCTTGCAAAACTGTAATTTCAAGGGCTTCTAAACCAACAGTGCTAGTAGGAACAGTAGTCTCATGGGGGACCTCTTTCTTACTGTTTTTCCGAACAAGCGGTTGTGAATCTTTAGATTCAAGTGACAGGGAACCGACCCCTGTTTCACATGCTCTATCAGGCTGAGTATCTTCAAACAGTTCATCAATGAAAGCTGGTGAATCCCTAGATAAATCAATTACTGGAGGTTTAACGCCAGATCTTTTTGATCTCTTCGAAATTTGGTTTTGACTGTCTATAGTAGGTGAGTCACTCAATCTCTGCGGGCGTTTACCTATGTAATGAAAACTGAAAATCAACTTCTACAAATAATGCATGCAATGGCATTGTAAAAGAAGGGAGTTTATTCCATATAAATTTGAAAATTGAACGATAAGTCCATCACATTAACTACACATTATAATGTCGAAGTCCTTAGATTAGCAAAGGCAGCTCGTGGAAGGTCGAATAACTTGAATAACTCCCATTTCCTGCTTTTCGTTGGAGCTAAACCCTAAACCGTAATCATTCTTATTTAAACTGCAATAAACGGAGAATAGGAAATCAAACCTTTCCGGTCTGGAGACATGGTGATGTATATGGTAGAGCAATAGAGAGGGGGATTTTCGATCTGGTCTCAGTGAGCGTATAATCAAACGTGAAGCAAACTTTGCAGAGCAAGAGAGATGAGATTTCGGGGGGGAGGATGAAAGAAATGACGATGACCGACTGTGTTGTAGAATGTGTTTTAATACCTTATTTATTGCTTTTTCTAATTTTTGTTTCTTTTTCTTTTCTTGTTTTTTTTAAAAATTACGGCAAGTGGTTAATACTTTATTTATTCCTCATTTTTGCTCAACATGCTCTTATTTTTGCTCAACACTAGTTTATTTTTGCACAACTATCAAGACTTTTGTGAAATTGTGATTCATATGATCTTATTTTTCTCAATAAGTTCTCTTAGTTTCTCTATAGATAATTGCACAACACGTTCTTATTTTTGCTCAACAATAGACTATAATTGCACAACATGAGCGTTTGTTGGAATTTTGCTCAACAGGCTCTTATTTTTGCTCAAGATGGTCATATTTTTGCTCATCAATAGCCTATAATTGGACAACAGGGGCATTTGGTGGATTTTTGCTCAACTTGCTGTTATTTTTGCTCAACAATAGTTTATATTTACACAACTATATAAGACTTTGTGAAATAGTGCTCAACATGATCTTATTTTTTCTCAATATGTTTTCATAGTTTCTCTATAAATAATTTCACAACACGGTCTTATTTTTGTTCAACAATATACTATAATTGCACAACATGGGCGTTTGTTGGAAATTTGCTCAACATGCTTTTATTTTTGCTCAACACAGTGTTATTTTTGCTCATCAATAATTGCACAACATGGGCGTTTGTTGGAAATTTGCTCAACATGCTCTTATTTTTGCTCAACAATAGTTTATATTTACACAACTATATAAGACTTTGTGAAATAGTGCTCAACATGATCTTATTTTTTATTAATATGTTTTTATACTTTCTCTATTATTAATTTCACAACACGGTCTTATTTTTGCTCAACAATAGATTATAATTACACAACATGGGTGTTTGTTGGAAATTTGCTCAACATGCTCTTATTTTTGCTCAACACAGTCTTATTTTTGCTAATCAATACTCTATTATTGCACAACATGGGCGTTTGTTCGAAATTTGGTCAACATGCTCTTATTTTTGCTCAACACAGTCTTATTTGTGCTCATCAATACCCTATAATTGCACAACATGGGGCACTTTGTGAAATTGTTGAGCAAAAATAAGAGCAAAAATAAGAGAAGATGTTAATGGGCTTATTTTAAAATTGATGAATGGAAGGGTTTGGCCCAATGTTATCTCTTCATACCCACGTTTTCAACCCAAAGCAGTCCGTAGTTGTGCAATCCCCGGTGTCCTTTCAGCTCCCTCCAACATCTTCTCCGTTTCCCCCGTTTTGTGTTTACAGTCGACGATCACTTCAATCGCCGAGTACCCTTCAATCGCCGGTGTCCTTTCAGTTCTTCTCTTCTTCAATGGCTTTTCAACCGGTTATTCAACAAGGGTATCATCACACTGTTGGTGAGTTTGTTGTTGAACTTTTAGCAAGCGAGTCGTCTGTATATGGTTCGAGTGAAATGTTAGTGTCAATCCACTCCGTGGATGTTCCTCTAATACTTCATCATTTATACGTTTGGAATGGTTTGCCAATGAGCTTACGGCGATGCAATGGAATATTACGGGACGCGGGAATCCCAGCTGTTGTTCGAAATCAAGTAGCAAATCATATCTTAAGGGATTTTACAAGTACTTGGTTTGTTCAAGATGATGACTTTATTGAATATGGTCTCTGCCCTAACATCACCATCAATTTGTACTACACTTCCAACTCTTCTTCTGATTCAAGCTCTGACTCTTCTGACTCGGACATGGAGGTGGACTACCCACATCATCCAGCCACTACAGCAGCTATTGATGGTCTACAAGAGGTATATCATCTTGAGCTTGATGGGCAGGCATGTTCAATATGTCTTGACCCGATGTTGGATTCAATGCCTGTCCTTGGCATGCCATGCTCACATTTCTTCCACCCAAATTGTATCCGAGAATGGCTTAGGGTTGAAGGGTCTTGTCCACTTTGTCGGTTTGCATTGTAAACTTACTTTTTCTGTAGTATTGTGATGTTAATAAAAGAAAATGTAGTTTAACTTTTTGAGGGACTTGGATGTAAGCAAACTTGTATTCCCTGTTCTGTGAACTTGGTTTAAGCAAATGTATAATATGAATGGAATTTTGTTTTGATTGTATTTGTTTACAATTTTCACCAACTCCAAACTATCAGCTGGGAATGTCTGTTGATCTTCTTTGTCATTATCTGTTTTAATGCTGACACACAACTCAACAGCAAATTTAACATCATCTAGTTTGGACAACTCTAAAAACTCTTTCAAATCAGCATCACATTCAACGGTAAGAGGACCTCTCAAGACTTTGAAAGGGTGCAAATAGATTGCAGTAGTAAGAAACACAATTTGATTGAAGTGTTGACACAAGGAACCAAAATTTTATATGATTCAAATACAGTGCTGACATGGAGCAATCAAAGTGTAATAATGAATGTGGAGTTCATTATATTGTCAAATGCAATATTGGATGCAGCAGTGAGGAATGGATATCATTAAATCAACTATATGAATAAGATATACCAGTTATGAACACAATCCTACAAAATTTGCACCTCCGGTGCAAATTTTCTAAGATTTAAGTGCAGTGCTGACATGGAGCAATCAAAGTGTAATAATGAATGTAGAGTTCATTATATTGTCAAATGCAATATTGGATGCAACAGTGAAGAATGGATCTCATTAAATTAACTATATGAATAGAATACACCAGTTATGAACAGAATCCTACAAAATTTGCACCTCCGGTGCAAATTTTCTAAGATTTTAAGTGCAGTGATGACAAGTGGTGAATCAAAGTATAAACACATTTTAACTAGATATAGGAATGCTACATTTTAAAGTGCAAGCACATAATTCAAATGAGCATAAAGAAGCATGTATTCAAAAGGAGACTTCAAAATCTCATCCAATACATCAAAAATGAAATTTTCTGTAATTTCATTGCATTTATCATTTGAATTGGAATGTATTTGATAAAGATTTACCAATGTAACATATTAACGATCATAAATAAGCATAAACAAGCAAAGATTTGATTGTAGACTTGAAAATAAGACACATATAGCAAAAAACAATCATTATCAGTAATTGATGCTTCAAAAATCAAGCAACATTTGAATAGAATACAACAGTTATGAACAGAATTCTATGATTCAAATGCAGTGCTGACATGGAGCAATCAAAGTGTAATAATGAATGTAGAGTTCATTATATTATCAAATGCAATATATGGATGCAACAGTGAAGAATGGATCTCATTAAATTAACTATATGAATAGAATACACCAGTTATTAACAGAGTCCTACAAAATTTGCACCTCCGGTGCAAATTTTCTAAGATTTTAAGTGTAGTGATGACAAGAGGTGAATCAAAGTATAAGCACATTTGAACTAGATACAGCAATGCTACATTTTAAAGTGCAAGCACATAATTCAAATGAGCATAAAGAAGCATGTATTTAAAAGGAGACTTCAAAATCTCATCCAATACATCAAAAATGAACTAAGTGCAGTGATGACAAGAGGTGAAATTTTATAGGAAAAAACGATTATAATCAGAAATTAATGCTTTAAAAATCAATCAAAATTTGCGCCAAAGGCGCAAATTTTGAGGCATTCCATAACAGTAATCACTCGATTCGACTGTATTTCATATAGATATAGCAGAAACGAACTTAAACAAGCTCAGATTCGGTTGTTTTGAAAAACCTCTTCAATAAGTCAAAAATTGAAGAATTACTTCAAAATTTGCGCCGAAGGCGCAAATTTTGTGTGGTTCTAATGGACAGAGTAGTAAATTCGTCAGCACAATCCAGAATCAACTTAGAAACGTGAAAAATCTATGAAAATTTGCGCCTTTGGCGCAAATTTTCAATGAATTGAAGGCCGCTTTTTGATGTAGTTTGTAATCGAATGTTGTACTTACTTGATTCTGTAGAAAAGATGCTCAAATCGGTTGTTTTGATGAGATCGGAGAGATGATCGGCACCAATTCTGCAAAATCACCGTCGAGCAGGGCGTGAGAGAGAGAGAGCGTGCGGAGAGGGAGACAGCGTAGGAGAGAGAAAGTGCGTGGGAGGTTTATATTGTGGACATTTCACAAATTTGTCCCAAAAAGTGGATATTTCTCAAATTAAGACATATTTTATGGACATTTCACAAATTCCCCCAATCGGAGTCAATCCGTATATATATATATATATATATATATATATATATATATATATATATATATATATATATATATATATATATATATATGGGGTAATTTAATGCAGTGCAATAGCAGTAGTTGCAAAGATAGAAAGTACAGATTTGTTGGCAAATCTTGAAGAAATCATCCAAGTAGCATATTCAACTATGGTGGCAAGGAGTGATCTACGAACCACTGAGCCTTTACCGGGTAAGGAAATAGCTTCAGTGTTTAAGGCTTCATTATCCTATTGTAGATAAATGAACTATCCCTAATCCATGTCTTACCAATTGCAGTCCAGGGTTGTTAAAATAGAGGTACTACTGAACATTAGATAAACATGGTATGCTGGGCAAAACTCTCTGTGTTTCAACTTTTATTATTTCTATTTCCATCCCATTCTCTCCTATTTTATGCATATATGTGCAAACTTTATCATGCTTTTTTATTAGCCACACAACACATACTCGCACAAGCGCTAACAGCAGCAGCATCAAGCGAGATTTCAAAACTTAAAGGCTGTTGTTTCATCTTATGTGCATGGTAAAAAGTTACCTGGTGAAATTACAAAGGAGACATCCAAGAGTTGAGACACCGCGGCGTAAATATACCACATAGGGTAGTTACATTACACCATAGCTGATGGAAAAAGCAACTACTCATGCGTTACAGCAATGACATCTTAATGCTAAGAGTTCACGGAAAAATAGCATGTACTGATATTACACCAACGTCAATACCTTTTCGAGTGTTTTAAAGAGGTAGTTGATCCACTCAAGCAAACGCTTATGCCTGCACCAAGCTATTGCGGCAACATAGAGGAATATGGTGCTTGCGGTGCCACCACCCACAGTCCACCAGAACTTGTTCAACGGAAGCTCCTCAGGGTCGAAGAGGAAAATGTGGATATTCATACCAAAGATACCAGCAACAACGACGAATGCACTCACCACCAAAGTTGCAGTGGTAAGCATGACTCCCATTTGCAAGAGATGGTTCTGTTTGTCATCCAGCATGATGTTAATGTAATCCTCAGTGTCGTCAACATACTCCCGGAGCTTGAGGCAAAACATAAATCATCAAGAGAAGAAATAAGTTCCAGTTAGAAATCTGTCCACTTAAGTATTGTATAACTGTACAAGCGGAAGAGTTCAGAGCTTAACACAGCTGCTAGAAGGATGAAATCAAATCCACCAAAGAAGCCAAAGGTTTTATTGCAAGAGATAATATGTCCTGTTCATTCTACTGAAAGAAAGATTCACGAGAATAATTATTCCATAACTCGAGCATAGACTTCAAGGTCTTCTCAAACTGTTTTACGTAGGGGTGGGCGCGGGACGGGATGGGATGGGGGTCGTCCCGCGTCCCATCCCGCGTAATTTTTGCGGGACCGGGACGGGATTCACTATTTTTTTTTTCAATCCCGCGCGTAGGGCCGGCCCTGAGGCTTTTGGGGCCCGAGGCGATGTAAAAAAAAGTCTTTTGATCAATAAATATATTCATATTTTTTTAGAAAATATCAAACAATGCAAATTTTTTTATTTATTTAACTGTTATAAATTTCAAATTTTATTTATATCGCTAAAAGAAAAATTTACGAACTTTCAGTAGTATACAATCTCTCGGCATAACACAACAAAATACTATGATTTATAGATTTACCAATATACTTGTTTACTATTTTTTTACTATATTTTCTTACAAGTCCTATTAAAAAAATATGAATTTAGTGAGAAATAAAAGCAAAAAAATATTTTTTAATATTATATTGTTTTCCAGGAATGTAAAACAGTATAGTTAAACACTTTAAAACATATTATTACTTTGCAAATTTTTCAAAATAAAATACTATAATCATTAAAATAAATTTATTAAAGTAGCATAAGTTTTTATTTAAAAACTACCCGTTTTTGCATTTATAACAAAAATTGAAAGACGGAGACCTTACACTCTTTATCGTTGAGTCGAAATATCTAAAGTCACATCACAAATGAGTTTTTTTGACGTATAAATTTTCATAAATATTTTATTACGTGTAAATATAATAATACATAATACCTTAATTATATATATAACATAATTTTTTTCCCGGGGCCCTATTCGGTAGGGGGCCCTAGGCGACCGCCTCTTGGGACTACCCCTAGGGCCGGCTCTGCCCGCGCGGGCCTTGTCCCTCATGGGACGGGACGGGACCGGGACGGACCTTGTCCCTCAAATAAAAAACATTATAAAAAAATTCTAAAATTCCTACATATTTTGTGCTTTTTAATATATAGGTTTATAATATTTTTTATATTTTACGATTTTCCTTATATATATACATATTGGACACATTATACGTATAATTACACACTATATACACACACAAAGTGTACACTTCTATATATACAGTGTATATATACTGTTTTTTTCTTTATCAATACAGTGTATATACTGTATTATATATACATGTAGAATTCATACACAGTATATGCTTATACAATATATATAGTGTATATAAATGAAAAATCTATACACATAATGTATATATTCTGTATTATATATATTAATCTATACACACAATGTATATATATATGCGGGACGGGACGGGATTTGCGGGATATGGAATCCTCGTCCCGCGTTTTTTAAATCCCGTCGGGATCGGGACGGACCCGGGACGGGACCGGGACGGGCCCGGAATTTGCGGGATTTGTGTCCACCCCTAGTTTTACGAGCTCAGGTGGAGACAGATGATCCGTTTAGCAACAAGAACTGCAATAGGAGCCTTAACACCTATGGAATTTCCAATCAAAACAAAATTAAAGTTGTCTGAAATTGGAAGTACCTTAAGGACCCAAAATTAACATAGTAAAGACCATACTATCCATGATACATGAATACACTATTTAAATTAAAAGTGGAGTTATGTATATAACCCATTAATAAACTTAATGAGGGAAAAATTTGGAAAAAAAAACTTACTGAGAGAAAATAGAAGATAACCAATTAATGCGAAGATAAGATTGATCATAGGGAGACTTTCTGGTAGGGATGACAATTTCACCCGCACCCGACGGATATCCGTCTCACCCGACCCAAAAAAGTGGGTGAAAATCCGAAATAAAGCGGATATTAAGTGGGTGATGGGTGAACGGGTGATGGGTCGGGTCGGATTCGGGTGAAGACATTCCCCACCCGTCACCCGACCCATCGCCCGATCCGTCACCCGACCCATCACCCGACTTGTATTATATAACTATATTTTATATGTGAAATTACCAATATCCCCCCTAAACCCAAATCAAGATATCTATCAAACGATTAAAATAAAAATATCTTGTCATAAAGTAAGTTATGCAATTTTTATTTGAAGATATGCAATGCAATTGGCTCCTAATTAAAATGGAATCGTGAATGCAATGAGCTCCTAATTAACGTTTATTCGTCGATGTGTTCGACGTATGTTTTTCAATAATTTTTTTGATGAATTTAATGTCTTGTATTTCACCCGAATTATCACCCGATCCACCCGATCACCCGGTGGGTGATGGGTGGACGGAGCGGGTGAAATATTTGGTGGGTGATGGGTCGGGTAGGGTGAAGGGTTTTGGGAGGTGGGTCGGGTGACGGAAGTAGATCATCCACCCATCACCCGACCCCTTACCATCCCTACTTTCTGGTTTATAGTAAATAGAGATAAAACAAAATAATGGAGTTTAAAGTTTACCTTGGTGTTGCTGCCAGTTCAAGGCCAGGCCAATTAGAGCCATTAAACGTGATGGTGGCACCATAGACACTCCTACAGCTACGATTTTCCACAATCTAAGGAGGGAAGTAAATAAAACAGCTAAGGTTAATTGGGAAACAAAAAAGCATCAATAGAAAGATGAAATCACTATCAAAAACAATAGAGAAATCAAATAATCTACAAAACAAGATTGAAATAATGAGAGTCAATGGACAAACTAAAACAAAGGAGAAACATCGAGATTAGTACGCACAAATTAACTAAAGAATATTGGAAATTTAGAGAGAAATGAACCTTGAAGATGAAGTGGTTCTTCTTTATTACATACATAAGTATACTACCAAATCCATTCGTGCGAGGAATCCAGTCATGCAAGAAGCTACAAAAGGAGATAGGTCAAAGTTTAAGACTCCCAAACAAACAAACCAAAAACAAAAAATCAGGAAACAACTATACCTAAATCAGATCAGAAAGTATAAATTAGGGCTGAAATCAAGCTAACCAGATCTAAATTCAAGCACAAATGATCCTCCAGCTGGGATCTCAACATCGGTTGCACGAATATGACTAAAATCAATTAATTCTACAAATCCAGTCTTTGCCATGATGGAAATTGCCTGTATGGTAGACAAATTGCAGATGATTTACCAAGCCATTTATTTAATGAGGTTGATATCCACACAAAAAAAAAGACATATCTGTCTCACGTTTATTGGAAATGGAATATATTTAGACCAGAAGAGACAAGTTAATACAAGTCATGGGCAATGGATAGAAATTTATGTTGGTAAATTAGGGTTTCTATTGCTTTGAGGCGTGAAAGATCACTATCTTTAAAGTGATATTTGTCCCCTTTAATTGCTGTTAGGGTTTCAGACAAATTCACCTCCCAGGATACAACAAAGCCCTATAAGAAATCTCAGACAGCAAATCTGAATTTCTTCATGTTTTCTTCTGTGAAAAAACTCTTTATTTATAGAGGAAATTTAAGTGTCAGTTATTCAGTTGTTCAGTTTTCTGAACAGTTAACAGTTATTCAGTTAACAGAAGAGTTAGTTAATCCCACAAATGTAGGAACAAACCCCAGCCACTGATCTGTAGAGATCAGTTTCTGATTTTCTGACAGCAAACCAACAGAAAATTAATTTCTGTCAGTCTTATTTTTAGACATTATCCAACAATCCCCACCAAGTCTATAAATTAGACCTTTGCAAGTAATGTCATACATAATGAAAGTGTTTTTCAACTTAAACTTCCAATTAGTATAACTCTATCAAAGTGTAAACAGATTCAATGGTGGTTAATTCCTTAAACCATTTCTCTTTTTTCAACACCGGATAAAGCATACATATAACATTTCCAGCTTCTTCACATAATTTCTTTTGCCTTGAGTTCACCCCAGATTCATAGAAAACTTACAAAACAACTGGTTTTGTTTAAGAGCAACTCCACTCTTATGTAATCTATATAGGTAAGATTCCTTCAAACCATTAAAGTTATTAAACTTTCCAGAATCTTATTAAGAGTTATAATACTCAACCTCCCTTTTCTACACTAGCTTCTTAAGCATTAAGTGCAGTTCCCAAATCACTTATCAACAACCTGTTGTTACCCTTTAAACTTCGTAACTAGAATGTCTAGAAAGAAGTTGGGTTCCCGTTGTGGTGATTTCATATCAATTTCAACCCCATTGCAGCTGAGGTATTTCTTACCACTTCTCTCGAGAGTGCCTTTGTAAATGGGTCAGCCAAGTTCTTACAAGACTTGACATAGATAATGGTAATTACACCTTCTTCTATCAGCTGCCTCACATAAGCATGTCTTAAACTTATATGTCTAGACTTTCCATTGTAGATTTTATTGTAAGCTCTAGACAATGTTGCTACACTATCACAGAACACAGAAACGCGTGGCATCGGTTGTGGCCACAACTTTATATCCAGAAGAAAATTTCTCAGCCACTCCGCTTCCTTTCCTGCCGCAGCCAATGCAATAAACTCTGATTCCATAGTGGAATGACTTATGCAGGTTTGCTTCTTTGAAGCCCATGATATTGCTCCTCCAGCTAGGGAAAACACCCAACCACTTGTAGATTTATTCTCATCCGCACTAGATATCCAACTAGCATCTGTATAACCTTCCAAAACAGCGGGAAAACCATTGTAGGTTAGCTTTAAATCCATTGTCCTCTTTAGGTATCCTAGAACTCGACTTATAGCCTTCCAATGATCAATTCCAGGATTGCTAGTATACCTAGACAACTTGCAAACTGCAAATGCAATGTCTGGTCTCGTGCAATGCATTGCATACATTAAACTTCCAATTGCACTTGCATAATCAGTTTGAGAAGTTGATCTACCTTCATTCTTTGACAATTTACATGAGGGATCATAAGGAGTATTTGCTTCCTTAATCATAAGGTGCTTAAAGTTTTCCAACATCTTATGAATATAATGAGATTGTGTCAAAGTGAAAACCCCACCATTTCTAAGTATTTTAATACCTAGAATTGTATCAACTTCCCCCAAATCTTTCATCTTGAATTTCGACTTCAAGAAATCCTTAGTGTCATTTACTCCTTCCATATTATTGCTTATAATAAGCATATCATCAATGTAGAGACATATTATAACACTATATTTGTCAATGAATTTCATGTACACACATCTATCAACCCAATTGTGTGTAAATCCATGAGACAATATTACAGAATCAAACTTCTCATGCCACTGTTTTGGGGCTTGTTTCAGCCCATACAAGGATTTTATGAGTTTACACACTTTATTTTCATTTCCAGGAACTACAAACCCTTCGGGTTGTTCCATGTATAGTTCCTCATCCAAATCCCCATTTAGGAATGCTATTTTTACATCCATTTGATGCACCTCTAACTTATACAACGAAGCAAGTGCCAAGAGCACTCTTATCGATGTGATCCTTGCTACTGGTGCATATGTATCAAAGTAATCAATCCCTTCCTTTTGTCTAAACCCTTTGGCTACTAATCTAGCCTTAAAGGTTTGGATGGTGCCATCGGTATTATACTTTCTGCTAAATATCCATTTGCTTGAGATTGGTTTTGATCCTTTAGGCAAATCCACTAGAACCCATGTGTTATTGGACATAATTGAGTCCATTTCATCATTAACAGCCTCTTTCCAGAAGGCTACATCCCTTGAAGACATTGCTTCCTTAAATGTCTTAGGATCTCCTTCCACTTGAAACACAATTGGCATTTCATTCAGCACCTCATCTCTAGTTCCTTCAACTAGAAGTATAACATCATTTGGTAATGAAAAATCATGACCAAAGTGTTGTTGTATTCTAATCCTTTGGCTCCTTCTTTATTCCATTGGTACATCCAATTGCCTTTTCCTTGATGAAGTCGATGGATCCAACCTTGTAGCATTTTCAGCAGTTTCACATGTTGAATCCCCACTAAATTTTGTCTCAAAGAATTCAGCATCTCTAGATTCAATTATTAGATTTGAATCCATATCCAAAAATCTATAAGCTTTAGAATTTTCGGCATAGCCTATGAAGATACTTTTCAAAGCCTTAGGGCCCAACTTAGTCTTCTTAGGATCTGGAATCCTGTAGTAAGCTATACAACCCCATACTTTTATGTAGTTTAGATTGGGTTGTCTCCCATTCCAGATTTCATATGGAGACACCTTAGTCCTTCTTGAGGGAATTATGTTATGCAAATAACATGTAGTCAGCAGTGCTTCTCCCCACAGATTTGAAGGTGTTTTTGCATTCAACACCATCGAATTCATCATGTTACATAGTGTTCGATTTTTTCTCTCAGCCAAGCCGTTCTGCTGAGGCGTGTAGGGGGCTGTTTTCTGATGTATAATTCCGTTTATTTCAAAGAATTCATTGAACTCATTGGAGAAATATTCTCCCCCTCTATCACTTCTCAGAATTTTAATCTTCCTTTCTTTCTGATTTTCTACTACAACCTTGTATACTTTAAACTTTTCAAAGGCTTCATCCTTCTTCCTCATCAAATAGACATGAGTATATCTAGACTTATCATCTGTAAAGGTAATAAAGTACCTATTCCCTCCTCTTGTTAACACTCCATTTAATTCACATATATCCGAGTGCACAAGCTCTAAAATCTCATTTGATTTTTCTACCATAGGAAAAGGTCATTTAGCCATCTTTGCTTGAACGCAAATTTCACAATTTTGATTTGAAGGATTAAAATCTGCACTGATCATACCATTCCTAGACATAAATTTCAATGATCTAAAATTCACATGAGCAAGTCTTAAATGCCATAAATCAGAAGACTCAACGATATAAGTAGAATTAGAAGATTTATTTATAATACTAAGCTTAAACATTCCATTACATGAGTATCCCTTGCCTATGAACATTCCACCCTTGGTTAAAATCAGTTTATCTGATTCTAAGACAGCTCTTATACCAACCTTACATAGGAGACTTGCAGAAACTAAGTTCTTCCTAATCTCAGGAACATGTAGAACATTTAGAAGCTTCATGATCTTCCCAGAACTAAACTGAATCTGGATATTTCCCATTCCCACAACCTTAGCCACATTGTTGTTGCCTATTAGAACACCATCATCCTTCTCAGATGCCTTGTATTCTGTAAACTGGGAAATATCATTGCAAACATGAACTGTAGTACCAGAATCATACCACCAGTCCTTGGTAATCACTGTTGCAGCCATGTTTAATTCAGTAACCATGCCGATTTGTAAGTCAGAAACCATGGCAACAATTTCAGAGACATCTTTATCAGCCATGTTGGCTTGTTTGTTTTCCATCTCTTGTTGCTTTTTCTTCCAGAATCTGCACTTTCTCTTGAAGTGTCCTGGTTTGTGACAAAAATGGCACTTGGGTCTGGTATCATTTCCATCTTTCTTTGGTCTTTTGTTCCTGTTGTTGTTGGCTCCTTCGTTGGGCTTCTTCCCTTTATTTCCTCCACGAGTGTTCACCAACAACATTGTTGATCTTAGAATAAGACTCAACTTGCGTGTTGTACTGTCTCCTTGTTTCCTCTTCAATCCTTAGATGTTTCTGAACTTGCTCCAAGGAAAGTTCCTCGGTGGTGTGTAGGAGTTTCTTCCTGTAGTTGTTCCATGAGTTGGGCAACTTAGCAATTATAGCCCCAACTTGCAAAGCCTCGGAAATGTCAATTTTCAACTCCTTGAGTCGATTGACAATACTCTGCAGATCATTAACCTGATCCATAACGGGTTTATCTGCATTCATAGTAAACTCAAAATACTTCATGATGAGAAACTTATCTGTCCCTTGCTTTTCATTATTGTATCTTGTCTCCAACGTTGTCCAGATCTCCTTAGGTGACTTGATTGCAGTAAACAGATTGTAAAGTCTGTCTGAGAGGCGGTTCAAAATGTGGTCTCTGCACAGAAATTCATCTTCGTCTCTCTTCTTTCTCTGGTCCTTGATCTCCTGATTTTCGTCTTCTGTTGGATTTGGAATTGCCTCCAAATTGCCATCCAACACATAGGAAATCTTCAAGGCGGTCAGCACAAACATCATCCGATCCTTCCAGCCATTGTAGTTCGTTCCATCAAACCGATCAAGTTTGAAAAATTCTTGATTCATCAGGGTAAGGGCGGCTGCTTGTGATCCGGCCTCCATGACAGAATATCACTATAAAATTGTTGGTAAATTAGGGTTTCTATTGCTTTGAGGCGTGAAAGATCACTATCTTTAAAGTGATATTTGTCCCCATTAATTGCTATTAGGGTTTCAGACAAATTCACCTCCCAGGTAGGAAATTTCAGACAGCAAATATGAATTTCTTCATGTTTTCTTCTGTGAAAAAACTCTTTATTTATAGAGGAAATCTGACGGTCAGTTATTCAGTTGTTCAGTTTTCTGAACAGTTAACAGAAGAGTTAGTTAATCCCACAAATGTAGGAACAAACCCCAGCCACTAATCTGTAGAGATCAGTTTCTGATTTTCTGACAGCAAACCAACAGAAAATTAATTTCTGTCAGTCTTATTTTTAGACTTTATCCAACAATTTAGAGATGAAAAACCAATCTAATGTGAAATATTATGCACCATGAGAAACCGATCATTTTCAGGTAGGAGTTAAACCAATCTAATGTGAAAGATTATGCACCATAAGTTACTGATTTTTCTTCAATCATTCTAATCAATATTCTTCTATTATTCAATGGATAGCCACAGGTTGTTAGATAATAAGTTACTGAATTTTCTTCTATCATTCTAATCAATTTAAAGCAATAATTTCATTGAAGGGATAAAAGAATGCCTAATTTCAACACAATTATATTTTCCTAAAACAACGCACCTTCTCACCACGAAAAAGAAATTTCTCCTGAACAAGATGTTTAAAGAACATCAACCTTGGATGCTAAACTGAGTGAAATCAAGCACACAAGAGGAATTGACTTCTCCTTGATCGAAAAGAGGAAAACCCCAAATACCCCTAAATCGAAATGAAAACAACAATAGCAAGCAAGAAGAGGAATCCTAACGAGATTAGATCTATGAAGAATCTCAATTATGACACAATGTCATCCAAAGACAATCTCCATTCCAAAATCCATGTGAAACATTTCTTCGAACACCTTGGAGGCATAATAGCAAACAAACACTTAAGTCTCAATATTTAAATCTCAATTTAACCAATCATCAATCACAAATGAATATAATTACCCTCAATCAATGAAATTCCAAATCTCAATTAAAATCAACTCATAAAAAGTTATATGTTTTGGTGGATAATCGGATGGGTCAATGCACAATTCGTATAAATGAATTCCACCCAAATTGAACAAGAGCGAGTGAATTTTATAAGAGTAATTGAAACCCTATCTACAGAATTTGGGAATGGAATCCAAACGGGATTATTCAGAATTCAAAGCGGGATTCACTCAACAAAAACAAATTAAGAGTAAATCAAAATAAATAGAAGACGGTGGAAAGCTTACCTCTTGAACTGGGAGAATCAACAGAAGTCGACGAACAAAAGCCCCGAGGGAGGATGAAACCCGAGAGATAGGCAGCGGAGAAGTGATGAAGAAGGCGACGAACCGGGAGCTGACGAAAATAAGCGCCGAGGGAGTACGAAATCTGAAATATGGCCAGCGAAGAAGCAAGGAAGAAGGCGGCAAAGAGAAACCACGACGAGAGAGAAATTAAGATTTAAGAATTAGGGTTTAGATAGATAGAAGAAGTGGGGGAAGAAGCAATGGATTGGTGGAGACGGTGGCGTTGGTTGTGGTGGAAAAAGAAGGTTGTGGCAACCAAGAAAAGGTGGTGGGCAGCTAACGTCGACGACGAACAAGGGAGGATATACCCTCTCTCCAACCATCTCAGGAATTGCAGTATGCACAGACGAGTAAAGGAGAGACACAGAGAGGGGGCCAACTTTAGGAATTATATGAAAAGACTGAAATGGGCACTGGAATAAAAAAATCAATAATTTCAAATTCAAAGTCTGAGGGGCAAATATGACAGTATATATGGGGAAGCATATATATGCCGTTGATCACCTGGCTCTACCCGAGACAGACGCCCTGGATTGACCCAAATGGAAGAACTGCTTTAATGTTCACATATTTTTCCACCTTCGTCTTAGGGCACACACCATCGGCCGCCATCAATTTCGCCGCCTGTCTCTTTGCGTTATTCACCCTTTCGTTTGTCGCCGCTTTGGTCTCCCACATCTGCTGGCCCATCTTCCACCGCCTAATCGCCTATTCCGCCTTCTTCCTTGCGTCGCCATTGCTTTCAACTCCTTCTACTGTCTGACATCGAAGACAACATCCAATCAAGGTAACAAATTTTGTTTATCTGATTTGTTTATCTGAGGGTTTTATTTCTTGCTTCAAGTTTGGACAATTTAGCAATTGATTGTTCAATTCCAAACAAATACATGTGCAATTTATGCTTACATATAAGTCCTCACCTACCTTATAAACCCCTCTAAATCCATACTTATGGAGACCATGGTTCATATCTTGAAAACGATCAACTTCCTGCAATCACAAAAAAAATGTGAATAATGGATTTTCACTTGCACTCATATCAAAATATTTTAATTCTCTATACAACATTAAATGAAACCAAATCTGAGATGCATTGTACTTTCATATTTCCTGAAGAAAATATTTAGTAGGCCAAGTGGCCAACAATGGGTAGAATTACAATTGTATGCATTTAAGTTTGAACTTGCCTGAAAGCATAGAATGTCAGAGGAGTAATGTTTGATCTCCTTAAATATAAGCTTTTTCTTGATATTCCAACCCATGCACTCATGATGAATGTTATAATACAGATCTGGATATTTGGATGCATTCTCAACACCAACAATATTATAGGAAACAATGACTACTTTATCTGCAAGACGAATACAGAAGTAAAGCATAATTTTTATCTTACATTAGAAGGTCATTTATTAGTGACTAAAAAGATCGGTTGTGTGTTAGTATAATGAAATAAAGTTAATAATTAAATTTGAATATAATAACGATTAATTTTGTACGTATTATGGACTATTTCATTAAATAATCGTTAATATCAAGAGATAATACAAATTTAATGAAATAATTAAATTTGTATCTCTCTAATGAAATATTATTAAAAAATATAATAACCATAGTGTTAAAATCTGTATTTTTAGTTAATATCCATTTCAAGATCGGATTCTTAGCCTCCATCGTATCCTCGTCATAATTAAAATTTTAATCACTCATAATCTAGTTTATTTTCGATTATTAAAAGGTAATGTTAGTATAATGAAATAAAGTTAATAATTAAATTTGAATATAATAACGATTAATTTTATTTTAATAATCAATTTCAATTCTTAATGAAATATCCATCTTGAAATATATACCATAAGAGGTTTTATTTTCGATTAATAACTTCACCCTTCCATTTTCTTTTTTTTTTTCTATTAGTCACATAAATTACACAAAATTCATGCTTTGTATAAACTTCTTAAAAAAAGATGGATATTAACGTTTCGGTACTTTCTGCTTCTGTTTCTCCCACTGCCTCTGCTTCCTTCTCTTTCTCCACCTTCGTGAGACGCCATTTCTGATTCCCTGTGTTGCCTTGTCTCAGCGAACGTCGTCTCCACCTTTCTCTGTGGTGCTGCTTCGCTTCATCTCGGTGCTTTGTCCAGCCGATCTCGATCAGACCTCCTCCGCAAGCGTGCTCCTTTGCAGGCCCTTCGGTGCTTTTTCACTTCATCTCGGTGCTTTGTCCATGCGATCTCGGTCTGACCTCTTCCACAAGTGCCCTCCTTCGCAGGCCCTTCGCTCCATCTTGTTCAGGGCTCTCACCTTGTTCAGGGCCCTCCGGTCAGATAGGGAGTGAATCTATTGACACAAGGTGTAAGGCTTTCATTCATGCCTTTGAACTGTTTGATGAAATGCCTACATAGAATAGAGCATTTTCCATCTAAATTATGTGGTATCTCTTTCCGCTGTTGCTTTTCATTCCACCTAGCTTTTCCACTTGCTTTGCCTTCCCCCTGTGTTTATCTTCTGTCCTTCATCTTCAACTGTCTAATTTTCTTGTTGTTCTTCAGTTGAATTTATTAGTTATTCATTTACTAGATAACTACCATAACCAAGCTTAGCAATATAAACGAGTTAGAGAACAGTTCGGGAAATGACCAACATTTTCATATACATAATCTTATAAATTACAAGAAAAATGATTTTTATAGGATAAAAAGTCACGTCTAGTTTGGTTCCATTATTTACCTTGTTTCATGGCAAATAGGTTCGAACTCACATCTCTAGTGGCTTAGTTAATTTTTTTTCACATGTTAAAGATAGAAATATTTTTTAACAATTCTACAAAAATTAGATTATTTTAATCAGTTTTGACATTAAAAAAAAATACATTCGAGAAGTGAATGAGTAAAATGTGTAAGGGAGGCCAAAATTAGGGGTGAGCGCAGTGCGGTTGTGAAGAGCTAAAATGGTGATATTTATCAACACTATTGTAGTCCTTGGCATGAAAGATTCATGGGGACCTTTGAAGTCTTTGGCCGTCGCCAAAAAATGTGATTGGACATGTAACTCTATATACTTAACATATAGGATTGTTGTGATTCACAAGTATGTTTAACTACCCCACAATCTCTCTGAGTTTAATTACTTGTCAATTTATTTTGACTCTGTATGAAATTCACCACTTTTATTTGCTATTCAAAATTCGCCATTACAGTATGGTAGACAACTTTAATGATTTCGGTTTTGATGTGATGGCAGGATTTTGTTACAGTAGTAACCCATATTCATTCTTTTGCACCTGTTGTCTATGATGTGCCAATGGTCATTCCTAAAGCTTCTCCACCACGTAGAATACTCAGACTTTTCAAGGGATAGTCATCCATGGTAAGAAGTGAGCCTTCACTTTATGATATTTCATGGAACATTTTTTATGCTTGAATTTGCTTTCTTAAGCTTGTTCTCACTCAATTAGACTATCAAAAGTTCAAAAAATATTTTTATTATTAAACATCCTTTTGGAAGAATTTTAGTGGGTAGAAGTCAAGTCTACTTGGCCAATTCAACAAATATTACTGTGGTGCTAAAAGGTATTCAATCGGGTTGACTCTTTATGTAAGCTCCTACATTATTGGTGGTGAATAGTAATGATTTTTATAATGTTTTGCATGAAGGGTTGAACATACCCTTTTTTATCCTTTATGGAGGCGTAGTCGAGGCTTTTTACAAACTTTATAGCGTTGATAACAAGTTTGTTTCTTTTACATCTATAACACTTCTTGGGATGCAATGCAACACATTTATTTTGATAACTTATTGAAACTTGTTTGGTTTATGCAGGCTATCTTCAAACCTCCAAAAGCATTTGCCAAGCCTCATGATTATGAGCCATAATGAAACCCAAATCGAAAGGGAAATAGTTTAATCCCATAGCTTGAACACGAGCTGGCAGCACGCGCATTTCAAGCTGATTTGCAAGAAGATGGCAGCTTTGACGAGCCCATCAGGGGCTGCGATGGGACCTTCCATGTTGCAGTTACGATGGAGTTTAACTTACCATTGCAAGATGATATCGATAATGACTCGTGTATGTCGATGGATTTTTCGATTTCTATTGCGATAATCAACAAATATTAACGTTCGCCACAAACCATTGTCGTGCGAAGCACGGCCCCCCTCCATCTATTATTTTAAAGAAAGAAGATGATGAGGTATCACCAAATTAAGGAAATGTACAAGTCAGAATGATATTATGACCACAAATGAGGTGTATTGAAGAATCAACTCTTAAGATCCGAAAAACAATAAGGTATGGTTTTATGGAAGACAAGAATCCAACCTTGCACATCGGCTTATAAAATTTGATATGCCAGTGTCTGTTACTGAAAAGCAACCCTTAATGGCCAGGTAACACAAGGGAAAAAAATATTCTGAAATACTATGGTAATCAGAATCTCGAACAGGAGACGTTATACGACTTAGAAAAATGGAGAACTCTAACCCAATCAAAACATGCTGATGGAGGGGGTAGCAATTTTTTTTAATGAAATCTATAAATAAAGCAATTAGAGATTTTTAAAAGTGTGAGTGCACATCAAAAGTAACCTGATTTTTTTGTTTAATCTTATTGAACATTCATTGCTCTAGAAATTCTCACGAATTTAAATTTCTTGCTTTAGAAAAGAACCACATAACTTAAATGAGATGACAACAGAAATAGCCCACAAAGCATCCATTAGTCTTTCCTCTTATTCTCCTTTCTTTTAATAGAAAACTTTTACTTGATGGAAACAAAGGTAAGTGGAATCTTACCATTAATATCAAATCGCCCATGATTTGCACAAGAGCACTAATATAAAAGAAAATATTCCTGATTATGAATTTTTTTCAAGCAGTCAAAAGAAATTCTAGATAGAACAAAGAAAGAACGGGCCCAGAAAGAAGAAGACCGATATAAGATAAGCAAAAAAAAAATGCAACAACGAAAATGAGATCGACCACAAAGAAGAATAAAGGAGTAAAGCCCTTTTACCTGGACCAAATTGGTAGCAATCAATAGACCAGCCAGCATGCCCTATAGAACATGGTCATTACTGCTTACCAAGGAGACTCATGCCTCCTCTACTCTTCATCATTTCATTCTCGGTTGGCATAAACGATCTGGACAACAAAAGTATCTCGAAGCAGCTTTGCAAATGCATGTCACAAACAAAGAATCAGGACTGTCATTAATTAGTCAATACAAGAATCAGGATTGTCCATAGCTTGGTCACTAAAATAGACTTGACCTCATAGGTCAGGATGACCCTAACAGAGTTGGATTGGTGAAGAATGAAATTAGAAATTGACTAATGACCATGTTGATATATTGCCATGGCAATATAGAACCTCCATGGCAATATCCTAAAGAAACGAGAATAAAATTCAAATGATGATATAGTTAGCCTTGCAGAGCGGCATGACAATTATCAGCAAAAAAAAAAGAAGGTAGAAATATATCTTTGCCACAAAATTCTCATCCAGGAGGATGTTGCTAGATTTGGTATGTCGGTGGCAAACAGGAGGGTCACAATAGAAGTGAAGGTATTCCTGCCATAACTGAGGTGCATTTGTAGTGAAATTTCCTACAAGGCAGTGTAGATTGAGAGGAGATTTTAGTTACCAAGGCATTTGCCACCTCAATGGCAATCTGGATTCTCATCTTCCAGGCGGCTTCCCTAGAGCTATAAAAAAGAAATAAAAACATATGAACATGCAAGATATATTTTGTTTTAAAAAAAAAGATTTAACTCTTCAATTTTGTCAGTATATTCTAGTTAATAGCTCGAAAGAAAGGTATTACTTACAAGTTACAATGAAGATGGTCTTTCAAGCTTTCATTTTCTAAATACTCGTATATAAGGAACCTACCACAAGCCAAGTGAGACAAAGATAATTATTTGTGCATTACAGATAAGGAACAATCTTACAAGGTCAAGCATAAAATAAATAAGCTTCATCTCCCTAAGAAGGTTGCATAAATGCCACATAAGATTACCTTAACTCCAAGTACACAGAAATAAGGCAATAAGAGTGTTACTCCTCATATATCTATAGAATTCCTTAAAGTCCTCAATTCTTTCGATATCAAGCATAAGAATATTTTTTTTCACACTATTATGGTTATGCCTGGTCTCTTGAGAATCCTTGTTAGGTATTAGTGGCATCTAGATCGTTTAATATTGAACGTAGTGAAGCTATTGAGCTCCCACACTTTGGGCCTCAGTTCCTCATACAGTCAAAAGATTCAACTATCTTACCAACAATTCACCAATTAGGATTTAGGAACAAGAACTAAACGTTTATATTGACGATCTCGCATCCATTGGATCCCAAAAAGCACATAAACTGAATTCACCAGTGATCACACAAATCAAAACAGCAAAAGAAAAGGTGAAACCGTACAGATCTGCGCATATACACCCCCATACGGCATAGATAAATGCAGATTGGATGCAAAACTCAGAACAAACCATTCGCAAAAATGCGGAAGAAAAGTGAATCATGTGATAGCAAAACAGCGATAATCGAAGAGATATTGGGAATACCTTGTACTGTGAATTGAGCGCGAAATACGAAAGGACCATGAGATCCAGTTATCAAACAATAGACAAAGAAAATAAATTCTTCTATGTTTGCATTCATTTTTTAGGAGCAGAAAACTGGTGGCTAAAAAAAGAATCAAACCCTCCTGAATTTTCAGCACATGGCAAGGAGGACAAGGGCTAACTCAACGTCGTTCCATGCGAGAACCATGACGGAGGGAAAACCTGTCGTTGATTCCGCCAAAGAAAACTCAAACCTATAGCAAGTATAGCAATAAGCAAGAGGCCGATCCACAGGGAAAATTATAACTCAAGTGTAATTCAGGTGTCGATCAAAGTAACCAGTTTGGGGGTTTTTTATGTGAAAGTTTCGCCTTTTATCAAAGCGAAGTAAAGAAAGCAAAGTAAAGGAATTTGTTTTAGACAATTTAGGAGAAGCAATTCTACCTACAATTTTCCACTTTATTTGATTGAAGCGATCCTTGTAACTTCTTCTCGTCCTATTAAGGTTTCCTATGAATGCCCTTGTCCCGACCTAATATAGTTACTAGTCCAACCAGTCCTAGCAACCCTTATCAATCGAACAGTCCCTAAAGAAGGATTTAACCCAATTGATAGCTTTAAGTTCAGAGATTAGCCAAGGTATTTGCAGTCCCTAAAAAAGGATTTAACAACACATTCAACTTCCTACTCATTCAATTAGTTCAACCAGCCCTAAAGGAATAAGTTTGCCACTTAGGTTAAGGTTCACAACCAGGAATCTACAAAACCTTAGCGATTGAATTGATCTAACAAGTTGGCCAGACAAGATAGAACAAATCAATAATCAATTAAGCACAAAGAAGTTGAAACATTCAAATATAGGAAACAAGGAACGAGAATTAGAAACTCACAATCAATCCAAATAAAGCTTCAAATTGCAGACAAAATAGATGAGTTTAGTTCCTCATGGAAGACATCGCTCAAATCTCTAAAGTGTATGATGAAAGAATAGAATAGAAGAAGTGCTGTAAAAATAACTAAAAGTCGGCCTTTTTAAAACTCCTAAGTCGGCCCTCAAACAAAATAAGAACATCTAGGGTTTTTAATCAAAACGACGTGTATCGCTGACGACCACTGCTGCGGGCGCAGCATATATGCCGCGGCCGCAGCACACTATTTCTTTGTACCACGCTGCAAATTGATTGGCGGCGCCCGCGGCATACATGCTGCGCCCGCGGCACGCTTGTTTTGCCGTAGCTCCTTGTCTTCTTTTGCGGGTTTCTCCTCTTGTCTTGCATCTTTCCTTCCTTGTTCCTTCCCATGTTTCTTGTGTTCCTCTTCGAGATATTGCATCTCCCAATTGTGTTCCGATTCAATCTGCGAGATAAACACAAATTTGCGCAGAATCCGAACTCTTTCGAAATAATCACAAGATGCAATTTAGCAACAAATTATGAAAGAATTGCAACCTAACTAAACTAAAAATGCCTATAATGCCTATCTAAAATATGCATTATCAAATTCCCCCACACTTAACCTTTGCTTGTCCTCAAGCAATGATGGAATGAACATGAATCAGTGTATCCCACAGGAAATCCCTTCAAGTTTCAACTTTATCAAAAAGCAACATCATAGCAGGTGGAAACATAAACCAAACAAACAAACGTCATAGCATGTACTATAGTAATCAAAGCTTAGAAGTATATATTATCCAACCTCACCAGAAATATGTGTTTCACTCATGTGTTTAGGCTTTAAGATACAACTCTCAACTCAAACCAATAATGCACTAAGCTCATAGACATTGACCACCATATCACCAATTCTCTACCGAAATGTCATTACTTGCGGGACACAATAAAGAAATTAAAATGCAACACCCTTTTTTTTTTTCTTTTTCTTTTGTTTTCTTTTCTCTCTTTTTTTTTCTTGTCTTGGTGCTTTCCTTACACGAAGCGCAAACATGGGTGTCATGAATGGCCCCGGTCTATCAACACCTCAACTTCCTAACATGAAGTATACTTGAACATCTTTTGACGCAAGTTGCAAACATGGGTGTCATGAATGAACCTGGTTACTCAATGATCAAGCTTTCTTTCCTAGTGGATAGTTTTCAACACCTTTTTGCGCGAATCATACCCATGGGTGTCATGCATAGATCCGGTTACTAAGTGCATCAACCATTGCCACCTTATTCACTAAATATTCTCAAATTCTACAAAAGACTCAAAATATACACATAAACTCCGCAAGCAATCAAACATGTGCATCGGTCTTCAAAAATAGATACTGCAGTCAATGCCAAGAGGTAGCAACACTAGGCGAGTAATTCACACAACTGAGCAAAAGAATTCAAATAAGGCCAAACATTCTCACATGGTCATGTTTTTAGGATTCAATCATACTTTAGCTCAATCATACATGCTCAATTATATTCGCTAGCTCATGTTCCACAAAAAAGCAAATAGAGATAATAATCAAAACATCTAGAACTCCATGGGATTGTTATGAATCATGCTTGAAATTTAAAATAGAGGACAAACTAAGCCAGATGGGTATTTGAATAACACATATGTATGCAATGCATGCTCTATTTTTGGATTTTCGAAATTTTTTTTTTAATTCCGAAAATGCAGGAAATAAATAAAATAAAATAAAAATAAAAATTAATAGAAATTAAATTAAACTTAACTAAACTTAACAGAAATTAAATAAACTAACTATTACAGACTTAACATGTTGTGCATAAATTTAAACATGGTCCTAGAATTGACAGAATGACAGAATTGACATAATATACATATAATCTCCTCCCCCACACTTAAAGCTTTCAGTGTCCTCACTGAAACAGTACAGACAACCAAAATAAAACATAAAAATTCAAAGTGAAGGAGGTAGAACTAAACACTCACTGAGGCGGCGGCTGGTACGGATGCGGTTGGTACGGCGGGATATGAGGGTACTGCTGGCGGAAGTAGTAAGCTTGCTCTCTCCGCAAATCCTCCAAGTGGTAGTTTGTCTCACGCATATCGCGGCCGATGTCGTGAAGTGTGGACTCGAAGGAGTCCTGGCGCACAGACATCCTATGGAACTCTGTGAACATGTGGTCACGCCAGGCATCATCGTCAGCAGAAGAGAACCGAGGCCCTGAAGAAGGGCCAGCAGCGTGCTGTGCATCCCCCATATGGTAATCCGTCTGTGCAGGGGCAGCCTCGTCCTCATCATCCTCATCATCATCCTCCTCAGCCTGCTCTTGGTCAGCTGTGATACATAGGGTGGCGTTGGTAGGGCCATAAGGTAAGGCCCTAGGGAGGCGCAATCGGTGCTCACCATTCTTCCCCGATTTCCAAATCCAGCTTGCATCACCAGAAGCCTCAATCACAAAAGCTCTCCTGAGCTGCTCCTCTGTATAGGTGTACCCACCAGACATGGGTGCACCGCACTGTGTAGGCTCCACAAAATGGCGGGCAATGAGACTGATCGTGCCTCCCAACCCAATCCGTCCCTTGGTCTTGCCCTGAATCTTCAAGCAGCTATCAAGAAAGATCTCAACCCAGTCCGGCGTAATATGGGACTGGGGAGCAAAACTGCATAACCAAGAGAGATCACCATACGGTACCTTGTTCACATCGCCTTGGCCGCTCAAAGACATTGCCAAGACTTTGTGTATTAGACGAAGGCATGGGTGGACAAATTTGTAGTTGTATTCGCCGCTATGTCCATCAAAGCTGGAACCAGTAGCTGCATACCAGAAATCATGGCGCAGCTGGTCTGACGCCATGATATACCAATCCTGGGTCGGTGCCCGAGTGACCCCTAAAATCCGTCTAAGCTCGTCATGTGAGCAAGTATGAGGTTGATCCAACAGGTTGAACCGGATCCTCGAGTGATCTACCCTCTGAAATGTGGACAGAAACTCCCACGCCAGCTCAGGGTATGTCGGGGCACTATGGTCTATAAACCCCCCCAAACCGCCATGGCTGAGCATCCGTCGTGTAACATCTATCATACCCAATGTCTGTAGGGCTGGGATATGGAAAAATTTCGTCTGAACGAATCGTTTTGGATCAAAGCTGTTAAAGATCTTCCTCTGCTCGTCAGACGCATGTCTCAAGCGGCGCACCATTTTGGATCGAATCGCAGCAGTAATACTAACCCAAAAATATATCTAAAATTTTCACCTCAAGCCTCAAGCTCAACAAACTCAAGCAATCCACCAAAACCAAATCAAATTCCACACACCTCAAATATCTCAACCAAATCAGCCCACTAATCACCAATATATCTCAACCAAACTCCACAAACCTCAAGATAAGAAACCAAATCCACACAAAATCAGCCGATCAACACAATTATTTCTCAAGTCAACCACCGAATCCCAAATCTTCAATCAACACCTCAAAATCACAATGGTCAAATTCAAAGCACAAACATACTTCTCAACCAACCTCTCACAATAGCACAAATAAAGTTGAAGAAAGAAGGATACCAAATAAATTCAATCCAAAGAACACAGTGAAACCTGGCGGCTGCGGTGCGGCGGGCGCAGCATACATGCGGCGGGCGCAGCAAGATTGCATTGCGGCGGGCGCAGCAAATGTGCGGCGGGCGCAGCAAACGTGCGGCGGGCGCAGCAAACGCGGCAGACGCTCCTTTTCGGCGCAGCGGAGGGTTCTATCGAGGTTGGTGGCCGCGATTCCGGTGGATGGCTGCAGATCCGGGTCTGGTTGCTCGTGGGAGACCGGATCCGGTGAGAAAGGTGGGTTAAGGGCGAAGAGATCCGGCTAGGGAGGTGATGGAAGGAGAGGAGTGGAGGAAGAAGACAACAATGGAGGTTGGGGGGCCTTAGAATGGTGACGGCAGGTGATGAAAATGAAATGGGGGTAGGGTTAGAAGAGGTCCCGTGAGTTTCAATTTGATTTTTTTTTTTTTATTAGGGAGTCACGGACCTGATGTGCGGCGGGCGCAGCATATGCTGCGGCCGCCGCATCTGCCCCCCGCAGCAATTTGATATGCGGCGGCCGCCGCATTGGAAGCTGCAGCCGCCGCCAGTGAGGTGGTTGCGGTTCATGTTTCAGTTTTTTATTTTTTTTATTTTTTTTTATTTTTTTTTATTTTTTTTATTTTTTTTATTTTTTAATTACTAACTATGCCGAAAGTAAATTAGCTAATGAAGACTACCTAAGGAATAATAAAGATGAAAAAGAAAGAAGAACTTACCTCGGGTTGCCTCCCGAGAAGCGCCTTTGTTTCAAGTCGTTGGCTCGACGTGATGACCCTTGAGTGGCCTAGTCGGTTGGTTCAGCAAGCACCAACTCCTCTTCTCCGTTATGCGGAATGTTCTCAAAGTATGGCTTCACTCTATGACCATTGACTTTAAATAGCTCATTAGACTTGGGATCATAGAGTTCAATTGCTCCGTGAGGGAAAATCCTTGAGATGGTGTAGGGTCCTTCCCACCTTGATCTCAGCTTTCCAGGGAAGAGTTTCAGGCGTGATTTGTATAGAAGGACCTTGTCTCCTATTGTTAGCTCTTTCCGCAGGATGTGCTTGTCATGCCAAGCCTTTGTCTTCTCCTTATAGATCACTGCATTATCATAAGCATCCAGACGCAATTCCTCCAGCTCTTGCAATTGAAGTTTTCTGAATTCACCCACTTCATCCAACCTCATGTTGCAAATCTTTACAGCCCAGTACGCCTTATGCTGAAGCTCTACAGGGAGATGACATGCCTTTCCAAATACAATACGATAAGGGGACATACCAATAGGAGTCTTATAGGCTGTCCGATAAGCCCAAAGAGTGTCATTGAGCCGTAGACTCCAATCCTTTCTGTTGGGTGCCACTGTTTTCTCCAGAATGGTCTTTATCTCTCTATTTGATATTTCTGCTTGACCATTGGTCTGAGGATGATAGGCAGTGGACACTCTCTGTGTGACATGATATTTCTTTAACAAGGCAGTGATCGTCCTGTTGCAGAAATGTGTCCCTCTGTCGCTAATTATAGCCTTAGGCACCCCAAATCTTGCGAAAATGATGTCTTTCAAGAAATCTGCAACCACTTTAGAATCATCAGTTCTGGTGGCTTTTGCCTCCACCCACTTGGAGACATAGTCCACCGCAAGCAAAATATATAAATTCCCAAAAGAACTAGGGAAGGGACCCATAAAATCGATACCCCAAACATCAAAAATTTCACAAAATATGACAGGTGTTTGTGGCATTTCATTCCTAGCAGATATGTTCCCGACCCTTTGACATCTATCGCATGATTTACAGAAGGCATTAGCATCCCTAAATAAGTGAGGCCAAAAGAAACCTGCTTCTAAAACTTTCCTAGCAGTCTTTTGAGAACCAAAGTGGCCTCCACATTCATGAGCATGACAAAAAGTAAGGACAGATTGTACCTCATTATCCGGCAGACACCTCCTAATTACCTGATCAGCACAATGTTTCCAAAGGTAGGGGTCATCCCAAACGTAGAAGCGAGAGTCATGTCGAACCTTGTCCTTCTGAGCTTTTGTAAATTTCGGTGGAAATTCTCCCGTGACCAAGAAATTCACCATATTGGCAAACCAAGGTCGAGGAGTATGGACACCCATCAACAATTCAGGAATATCAGGACTTACCTCGTCGGATGGGAGGGAAAAGGACTGAACATGGGGCTGATTGTTATGCGGCGGGCGCAGCATACATGCGGCGGGCGCAGCAAGATTGCATTGCGGCGGGCGCAGCAAGGTTGTGGCGGGCGCAGCATCCTCCGTTTCCGTTTTCTCCTTCAGCTGCGAAGAGAGGGTGTGAGTGATATAAAATAGTGTATCGTCAGGGAACTCACCGTGAATGGGTCTTTGATCTTCCGGCTTGTCCTCTCCTCGGACAAGTCTGCTGAGGTGGTCCGCTACTGAGTTTTCTGCACCTTTCTTATCTTTTATTTCAATGTCAAATTCACTCAAAAGTAAAATCCAACGAATCAATCTTGGTTTCGCTTCTTTCTTAGTCAATAAATAGCGAAGAGCAGCGTGATCAGTGAAGACAATTACCTTAGCTCCTAGGAGATAGGAGCGAAACTTCTCCAGTGCAAAGACCACAGCTAGGAGCTCTTTCTCAGTGGTTGAGTAGTTTCTTTGCGCTCCACTCAGAGTCATGGAGGCATAGTAGATGACATGAGAGCTCCTTCCTTCCTTTTGTCCCAAAACAGCCCCCACAGCATAGTCGCTAGCATCACACATAATCTCAAAAGGTTGAGACCATATGGGTGCTTGAATTATAGGAGCGCTAGTTAGGCGGCCTTTAAGCTCATCAAAGGATGCTCTACACCTGTCATCAAACTCAAAAGCTACTTCCTTTTTCAGTAAATCACAAAGAGGTGCAGAAATCTTAGAAAAGTCCTTAATAAACCTGCGATAGAAACCTGCATGGCCTAAAAAGGAGCGAATTTCGCGCACATTGGTGGGGTAAGGTAGAGACTGAATGACATCAATCTTAGCCTTGTCTACCTCAAGACCCCTGCTAGACACAATATGACCCAAAACAATGCCTTGCTTAACCATAAAATGACACTTTTCAGAGTTAAGGACTAAATTGGTGTCTACACACCGCTTAAGCACCAGTGACAAATGATGCAAGCAAGTATCAAAATCATCTCCATGCACAGTGAAGTCATCCATAAATACTTCAATAAATCGCTCTACATACTCAGAAAATATGCTTACCATACACCGTTGGAAAGTCCTAGGTGCGTTACATAGCCCAAAAGGCATTCTACGATATGCAAAAGTGCCAAAGGGGCAAGTAAATGTCGTTTTTTCTTGATCCTTTGGTGCTATTGGTACCTGAAAATATCCTGAGTAGCCATCCAGAAAGCAATAAAAGGAGCGGCCGGCAAGGCGCTCAAGCATTTGATCAATAAAGGGAAGGGGGAAATGGTCCTTGCGAGTAACTGCATTCAATTTTCGATAATCAATACAGACTCTCCATCCAGTTTGTACCCTGCTAGGGACCAATTCACCATCCTGATTCTCAACAACAGTAATACCTCCCTTCTTTGGGACAACCTGAGTAGGACTCACCCATTTGCTATCAGATATGGGAAAGATCATACCTGCCTGAAGGAGCTTCAGCACCTCCTTCTTTACCACTTCCATCATTGGCGGGTTGAGTCTCCGCTGAGGTTGTCTAGATGGCTTGGCATCCTCCTCCAATAGTATCCTATGCATGCAGAGGGTAGGACTGATGCCCTTAATGTCTGCTATCGTCCATCCTAATGCCTCCTTGTTCTCCTTTAGAATAGTCACCAATCGCTCCTCCTGTCCAAATGTCAATTTGTTAGAAATAATGACAGGCAGAGTATCATTTTCACCCAGAAAAGCATATTTAAGGTGATTAGGGAGTTGTTTCAATTCAACATCAGGCGCTTGGATAATAGATGGAATAAGCTTTTCAGTAGGAATGGTCAGCTCGATGCGATCTCCCCTTGGTGGCACATAGGTGGGAGATCGATGGTCTAAAACTACTATAGCCTCCTGCAAATCAGGTGACAATACATAATCTCTAGCAATTTCATCTATAGGAGCCTGTAAAGCAACTTCCATCTCATCAACACACTCCAAATCAAAGCAATCTTGTGCCATAGTATCAATAACATCCACAAAGTACAGAGAAGGATCATCAGATGGGAATTTCATGGAATCATAAATATTATATTCAACTCTTTGACCATCAAATTCCATAGTAAGAGATCCTGAATAGACATCTATCTTGGTCCTAGCAGTTTTCAGAAAAGGTCTGCCCAACAGAATAGGGCCTTCATTGTTACCAGGACCCATGTCAATCACAAAGAAATCAGCAGGGAATATCAAGTTGTCAACCATTACCAAGACATCTTCAACAATCCCTTTCGGGTAGATAGTAGATCGATCAACAAGTTGAATTACTACCCGAGTATCATTCAGAGGTCCCAACCCCAAAGCATGATAAACATTAGAAGGTAAAACATTAATAGATGCTCCTAAATCTAACATGGCTTTGTCAAATTTAGTATCACCTATCACACATGGAATAGCAAACATACCAGGATCACTACACTTTTCAGGCATACGCTTTTGAAAGACAGCAGTGACATGTTCGCTTACCTTCACCTTTTGCTTACCTTTTAGCTTCTGGTTCCGCTTGATAGTGCAAAGTTCCTTCAAGAATTTAGCATATCTAGGAATGCTCTTGATTAAATTAAGCAAAGGAATGTTTACCTCACACTTACTGAATGTCTCGAAGATTTCCTTGTCGTTCTCATACCTTCTTGTATCCTTTAAGGCTTCCGGGAAGGGTGGAATTGGCTTTGGAATCTCCATAGGTAAGGAGGAAGAAGGAGGGGAAGGAGAAGAAAGAGGAAGAGGGGAAGAACTAGTAAGAGGCGTACCTGACAACGAGGAGCCGGCGGGTGCACTGGCGGCGGGCGCCGCAAGGTGCTGCGGGTGCCACAGGATTGCATGGCTGCGGGCGCCGCAAGGTTGCTGCGGGCGCCGCACAGTGTGTGTTCCGTCATCCTCTTCTATTATTTCGATCTCCTCGTCCATTATTTCCTTATCATCCTTTTGAGGTGTGACAACCAGTTCATTGCCACTTCTAAGTGTTACAGCACTGACATTCTCCTTCGTTGGATTCTCGATGGTCTGTGATGGAAGCTTTCCTGAATTATTTGCCTCCTTAGCACTTAAGATTTGAATGAGCTGACTCATTTGATTCTCAAGATTTGTCATCCGATCGGATTGCTGCTTCTCTAGATTTGCCATCCGCTCTGACTGCTGTTTATCATTCTTCATGACCAATCGTGACAATTTCTGTAGTGGATCCTCATTATCCTCATTTGATTGCTGCTGACCTCCCTGTCGAGGTTCATATTGTTGTTGAGGCCTTGCCTGTTGCCCCCCTTGCTGATTGAAAGAGGCTTGATAGTTCCCATAGCCTTGCTGATAGCCCCTATTGTAATTATTGTTGTTGAAATACCCAGGATTTCCATAATTGCCTTGCCTAGGCCTTTGTTGAGCGAAATTCCCAATGGCATTCAAATCAACATTAGGATCTTGTAGGAGCGGGCACATGTCCATAGGATGAGTGAATTGATTGCAAAGACCACATGCCTTCAGTTGTTGAGGAGTTCTATCAATGACCAATTGTTTCATCATCTCCTTTACCTCTGCCATGTCAGTCTGAAGTGCAGCCACAGGAGCATCAACAGCGAGTACACCCCTAGCACACGGGCTCTTGTTGAACTGTCTGGAACCCTCAGATAGCTCCTTAAACACATCCCAAGCTGCGGCAGGCGTCTTGTTCAGCATGTTTCCTCCACAAGCAGAATTCACTGTTTTGCGCTCTATATCAGTCAACCCATTAAAAAGAAAGAGAACCAGATCCTTTTGAGAGTACCCATGGCATGGGCAGCTGGCACAGAGTTTCTTGAAACGCTCAAAGTACTCATGTATAGACTCTGTCGCATACTGCTCAATGCTGCTGATTGACCTTTTCAAAGCATTGAGCTTTGTTGCAGGGAAGTACATCTCTAGGAAGACTCTCTTCATCTCAGCCCAGGTAGAAATAGAGTCAGGTGGTAGGTAGAAGAACCATTCATTCGCCTCGTCCTTCAAAGAGAAGGGAAAGCTCTCAGCTTGATTTGCTCATCAGTTACGTTCTCTGGTTTCATCCCAACAACCACCCTATGAAATTCAGACAGATGCTTGTGGGGGTCCTCCCCACTCAACCCATGGAATTTGGGTAGAAGATGAACTACCCCTGACTTCAGCTCAAAGTTAACTCCTTGTGCTAGCGCAGGGAATTGGATTGCCAGGGGTTGCTGTGCCAGATCAGGAGCAGAAAGCTCCTTAAGAGTGCGGTTCGCGTCGTTATCCATCTCTGTTGTAGGTTCTTCTTGATCAAAAGGGAGTTCGCGAAAGCGATCACGAGCTCCTCGCCTTAGAGCGGCAAGGGTCCTTTCAATCTCTGAATCAAACGGTAACAAAGATGAATTAGTAGCACGGGTATGGACCATATAAGACGGTCCACACCAAGATTAACACTAAAAACACACAAGAATTAAATAAAATTTCCCCGGCAACGGCGCCAAATTTGACGGAGGGAAAACCTGTCGTTGATTCCGCCAAAGAAAACTCAAACCTATAGCAAGTATAGCAATAAGCAAGAGGTCGATCCACAGGGAAAATTATAACTCAAGTGTAATTCAGGTGTCGATCAAAGTAACCAGTTTGGGGGTTTTTTATGTGAAAGTTTCGCCTTTTATCAAAGCGAAGTAAAGAAAGCAAAGTAAAGGAATTTGTTTTAGACAATTTAGGAGAAGCAATTCTACCTACAATTTTCCACTTTATTTGATTGAAGCGATCCTTGTAACTTCTTCTCGTCCTATTAAGGTTTCCTATGAATGCCCTTGTCCCGACCTAATATAGTTACTAGTCCAACCAGTCCTAGCAACCCTTATCAATCGAACAGTCCCTAAAGAAGGATTTAACCCAATTGATAGCTTTAAGTTCAGAGATTAGCCAAGGTATTTGCAGTCCCTAAAAAAGGATTTAACAACACATTCAACTTCCTACTCATTCAATTAGTTCAACCAGCCCTAAAGGAATAAGTTTGCCACTTAGGTTAAGGTTCACAACCAGGAATCTACAAAACCTTAGCGATTGAATTGATCTAACAAGTTGGCCAGACAAGATAGAACAAATCAATAATCAATTAAGCACAAAGAAGTTGAAACATTCAAATATAGGAAACAAGGAACGAGAATTAGAAACTCACAATCAATCCAAATAAAGCTTCAAATTGCAGGCAGAATAGATAAGTTTAGTTCCTCATGGAAGACATCGCTCAAATCTCTAAAGTGTCTGATGAAAGAATAGAATAGAAGAAGTGCTGTAAAAATAACTAAAAGTCGGCCTTTTTAAAACTCCTAAGTCGGCCCTCAAACAAAATAAGAACATCTAGGGTTTTTAATCAAAACGACGTGTATCGCTGACGACCACTGCTGCGGGCGCAGCATATATGCCGCGGCCGCAGCACACTATTTCTTTGTACCACGCTGCAAATTGATTGGCGGCGCCCGCGGCATACATGCTGCGCCCGCGGCACGCTTGTTTTGCCGTAGCTCCTTGTCTTCTTTTGCGGGTTTCTCCTCTTGTCTTGCATCTTTCCTTCCTTGTTCCTTCCCATGTTTCTTGTGTTCCTCTTCGAGATATTGCATCTCCCAATTGTGTTCCGATTCAATCTGCGAGATAAACACAAATTTGTGCAGAATCCGAACTCTTTCGAAATAATCACAAGATGCAATTTAGCAACAAATTATGAAAGAATTGCAACCTAACTAAACTAAAAATGCCTATAATGCCTATCTAAAATATGCATTATCAAACCACCCAAGCAACTAATCAGTTGATTCTTCAGAAAGCTGAACAAAAACAACATCAAATACTGAGATACATCATGCTGAAGAAGTTTTTTGCATAAAATGATAAGGTTAGAGTCATTAACATTGATTCTGATCTTGATCTTTTTTTTTAAAAGCACCAAACAACATAAAACAAAGGGGAATAACACAAACTGTAATAACCACCACAAACTGAGCTTTCATGCTGATGTTTTTTAGCGTAATATCAGGCACAGATGTTAACCCAAAGTCTTTGACACAATAATCTCCAAAAGATCTTGACATTGCTAGCTCTGGTGACTCCTCATCCAGAAGCCAAATCCTATGAACTCCAGGCTCGTCGTGTAGACAAAACACGCAACTTATTTAGATAATTAGGACTATTTTATCACAATGAACCATGCCAAATATAATTTGAAGATATGCTAAGCATGTTTTCTAGAGAAGCTATTCTTGCCATTCTTGAACTTGATGACATTGAGGGCACTCTATTGACAAAGAAAACTTAAAGGTGTCAAACAAATTGGAAATAAATTCAATGTAGTTCACCACATGCAATATTTTCAAACTGATTATCCTATTTGTGAGGATCCACATCATAAGAAAATGATTCCTAATGTATAAGGCAATAATTGTGTACCTGGAAAGACCTTCTTTCCATTTGGGGTAAGCCCCTTTGAAGCAAGCTCTTCAACTTGTTTTAGCACAGCCAACTCTTCTCTAATCTACTAATTGAAAGTGTCTTTTCAAACTTTGAAAGCATACATACACTTTAGTTTGCCTTTCATACTTAGAACGGACTTCATGAACATTTACCATAACTTCCAGCTCCTGTTCGAGCCACCGTTGCAAGGATTTCTCATTGGTCTGCACATGCCCATTGGGCAGTTTATTGAACGAAGTTGAAGATATCCAGAATAAGAAGGTAGAGCATATATATGTAGTACCCACCTGCCCATTTGTTCTATTCCCGTTGCCCATAATTGAAATTTGAAAAGCATGACATCAAAAAATTTTAAAATGTAGAAGCACAACACAATCAATATGCACCAATTTCTATAGCAAATAGAACCCTATACAACATCTTGCCTATGATGTGCCTTTTTTGCTATAATACAAATAGAACTAAATTATAAATAATCCTCAGTTTCATAGCATCAATTATTTTCTCTTCAGTTTGAATTATATTCAATATATGAGCGGAAAACCAATTTTCCTATAAGCAGTCCATTTTTTCCTAGCAATCACAATCATATTAGGCCCCATCCGTCCATGCTGATACAATTAAGATAATAAGTTGCTAACAACAAGGACATGAGAATTGAGCGCCTTTAGATTCTTTCCATGATTAAGACATGAACCAAATATTAAAGTTATCTCCTACGCCACGCAGCTGATTTATTTGCCAAACCAGTAAAGACACTAAAAAAACCCAACTACACTCACATATTTCTTTAATCAAGATATTCAACTGTTAAACAACAAAGAAATGAGAGTTGAGAACCTTTGAATTCCTAAAGCAACACATAGGAAATAAGGGCATCCGCACAAAATTAACAGTGCTATTCTGCATAGCTGATTTATTTGCTATAACACTTAAAACTTTGTAAGCCACCAAGTGTTTTGTATGATCTGACCTCTCTTATAGCAGTGACTTCAGCATGTGCAGTTGGATCCGTGCTATTCAGTACCATACTATGACAGCGCATGACAACTACATCATTATGGATCACAAATGCACCAAAGGGACTCCCATCTCCATATTCAACACCTTTGTAAGCTTCTTCTACTACTTTGAGCATGAATTTGTGGTCTTTGTCCTTCCCAGCTGGTAAAAAGGCAAGCCCAAGTTGCAGGTAAGACAGAAAAGAGGGTAAATACAAGGATAAGTTTAAGGTTCAAAATTTTGACATGTATTGTAGACCGTGAAAAATGTGCGGCTTCAATCTTTGTTATTTGAGATGATGAGCTTGAATTTTTTGAACTAACCTTCTTCATGACCAGCAAAAGCAGCGGCCAAAGAAACAGCTCCATCTGCGGTCTCAATCACTAAAAAAAACGAGGAAAAAATATGCAAGAATCAGAGCCGCTAGGCAAGCCAGGAGAGAAGATCTATAGCATTTTTTGAAGAAAAGTTTTGAAGCTTGAGCTGATATGAATAGAAAATGATACTTAATTTGCATGTTGGAACAGCAGTTAAGCCACAAGATTCAGAACGGGATACTAAAGTGATTGATAAAGTTCGAGGTTTTTTTTGTACCGATTGATACATTCAGACTCTCAAACAGAAAGTGAAATCGAATTTGAGAGAGTAGAAATGCAAAGTACAGTGTGACATAATCAGCTCAGCAAGCATTAGAGAAAATTAACACAGAGCAAAGCATCAACTACTTGGTATAGTAAGATCTAAATCTCCAAATTGAAATCCAGACACTGGAACGACACAAATCGATGAATAAAAATAAATGTACAAGGTCTTCTTCCCCGAACAGAGATTAACATCATAAAGACACTCAACAACACAAAGTTAAAATCCAAAGTTCAAAACCAATCAGGCAAATCCAGGAAATATAAAATCAGGTACAATTAGGAGAAGATCAAGCAAAAAATTCAGCAACGGAAAGCATTAACATTGACATCTTACCGTTGAAGTTGATAATAATCAGATGCTGGCAGTTGATAAAAACAAGTCCCATCCTCATACAAACTGTGGAGACTCACATGAGGCAAGAAATACAAAGGTTGGACTATTTTCCACATTCCATAACACGTTAATAGATGGATGGAGAGAGTAGAAAAGCCTTAATTACTATAAGAGGGGAAGATTGGTGCAAGTGCCGCCTGTGAACAGTCCAGGCGCACATCAAGAGCGGGTAGATGAAAATAAGAACTCTTTGCAAGCTTCTCTTCAACATCTAAATGATACAAACAAAACAGCATTTAAGTCAAACTCAAGAAGCATCAATAGATGATAGAATTAGCAAGCAAATAGCAGCACTAAAAACAAGGATTAGACGCTTATATATAGTAAAAAAAACCTTCAATTTTGCAAGAATCCAAGCCCTGAAGTCTCAATATCTACACCTCAATTTAACCATAAAACTAACAGCAGAGAAAAATAACCAAAGCTTTTGATATTGAATTATAAAATTAGGAAACATGAAGAAAAGACAAATAACTTAATTAGCGATTACAAAGGAGGAGGGGCAACTGGGAGGTCTCACACAACAACAAAAAAGAGAAAGTAAACAATCAAAATACAAGAGAGAGAAAACAAATCAGAAAAAATAACTCAAACGAAATCGGACAAGAGAATTTTGAACTTGTGGGCCAAAAATCCATACGAGATCAATGATTGAGACCAAAAAGCAAATGAACCTAAAAACAAAATTCACGAACACCCCTTGAATTAGAACACGACGCCAGCGTATGGTTGAGTTAAATAGCATAAACAACAGGAATAAGAGGAAACATCTATCTATCTATATATATATATATATATATATATATATATATATATATATATATATTCCTATAAATGTGGCGGTAAGATCGGTAACTTGCTAAATTAGCCGTTGGATAACCGAGTTATCTACGGCTCAAATTAGAACAGCCCAAAGCGGCTCAAAATGAAAAGATAGGGTTAATCCTGGCCGTCTGTATGAGCTGGAGGCAGGGCATCAACGCCTTATCTGCTCCCCATGTATACTGACATATTTACCCCTAAGACCTTGAATTTGAAATTATTTATTTTTTTATTTCAGTGCCCATTTCGGTCTTTTCATATAATTCCTAAAGTTCCCCTCTCGCCCTACGCGTCTCTCCTTTCCTCGTCTGTGCATGCTCCAGTTCCTGAGAATGGTTGGAGAGAGGACATATCTTCTTTGTCGTCGACCTTAGCTTCCCACCACATTTTGTTGGTTGCCATAGCCTTCGTTTGCCACCACAACCACCGCCGTCGTCGTCACCAATACACTGTTTATTCCCCCGCTTCTTCTATCTATCTAAACCCTAATTCTTAAATCTAAATTGTTCTCCCGTTGTGGTTTCTTTCGCCGCCTTCTTCCTTGCTTCTTCGCTGGCCATATTTCAGATTTCATACTCCCTCGGCGCTTATTTTCGTCTGCTCCCTGTTCGACAGCTCCCAGTTCGTCGACTTCTAGTGATTCTCCCAGTTCAAGAGGTAAGGTTTCCACTGTCTTCTATTTCTTTTGATTTTCTCTTAATTTGTTCTGTTCAGTGAATCCCGCTTGAATATTCCTGTTTGGATTCAATTCCCACATTCTGTAGATAGGGTTTCGCTACTATTATGAAATTGTCACTCGCTCTTGTGCATTGATCCATCCGATTGTCCACCAAAACATGTAACTTTTTATGAGTTGATTTTAATTGACATTTTGGAATTTCATTGATTGGTTAAATTTAGATTTAAATATTGAGACTTAGTGTTTGTTTGCTATTATGACTCCAAGGTGTTCGTAGAAATGTTTCACATATATTTTGGAATGGAGATTGTCTTTGGATGACATTGGGTCATAATTGAGATTCTTTATAGATCTAATCTCGTTAGGATTCCTCTTCTTGCTTGCTATTGTTGTTTTGATTTTGATTTAGGGGTATTTGGGGTTCTTTTTTCGATTGAGTAGAAGTCAATTCCTTATGCATGATTAGACTCGGTTTAGCATCCAAGATTGATGTTCTCTTAGCATCTTGTTCAGGAGAAATTTCTTATTCGTGGTGATAAGGTGCAGTATTTTAGGAAAATATAATTGGATCTTTCTACTTGATTTTCGAAGAGCAATAGGCCCAAAGTGGTTACTGACTCAAATGATTCAACCATCAAGTTGTAGGATCTCAGATATTGTATACCATAGTTTTTAGTTGGTGCCCTCCAATTTGTAGCTGCCAATTGCTTTCCTTGTCTCTTAAATCTTTCTTCCCTATTTGAAGCCTATTATGAAATTAAAATCTTGTTAGTTTCGCATGTTTCTTGTTAATACTGGTTTCAATTTACCAGTCATACATCTTTTTGGTGTTCTAGACTTCTAGGCATATGTTTGCATCTGCTTCATCAGACAGCACCAAGAATTTCACTTTACCTAAAGGAGAACTCATGCAGAATATGTTGTAAGTTGATCACTTCTGAGTATTGTATGTATGTTATTGCTCTTGTTTTTTTTCGTGGATTTTTAGTTTATTAATTATTGTTTTCACTGTCCTGCCCTCTTTCATTTTTCCTAGATTCCTGTCTTCTAGAAATCAAAAGCCCAAAATGCCCTCATTTTTTAATTTATATAAACTGTTTATTTAAAGCGATTAAATCCTATTTTATTTAACCAGTTAGTTTAAATATCATCCAAGTGGGTTTATTGGAAGGATTTTTCCTTGTTATTGAAAGATAAGAAAATTCAACAACTTATAGGGGTAATTGAGAGAGGGGTCCAGATCTGATGAAGTTGTCAAACAACTATACCTACAGAGTTTTCTGTACTAAGTAAATAACCTATTTCTTGGATTTTGATGGAGTTGTATTATTTGATAAATCAGCAGTATCTTTTTGAGAGTTTGGTGTTCATTTTATTATTGTTATAAATAATAGAGAGGTTATTTTGTGTATCTCGGCTAAGTCATGGGAAATCTCAAGCGTAGGTGTAATTTATTTATTTGCTAATTTATGGAATATCTTAATGCAATGTCTTGGGTATTTGTTGATTTATTTATTCAATTAGGTGGTATAATGTCTCAAATCTCAATTTAAAGACCTTCATGTTTTGATTTAGATTTACACGTATCTATGTAAAACAAATCAACCCTATTTTTAACCAAAGATTAAAACTAAAACGGATTTACTGACCTTCATGTCTCGGGTACTTGATCTTTTTTTCCTATCTTCTTTATTGTTTTTTTTAAAAAAATTTGTCTATTAAGAATTTAAGAGGAGTGACCCGATACTTGAGTTGTGAAATCTCTTAAATAGATGGAAAAAAATTGGTGGAAATAAATTTTGTTTTAAGATCATAAAATGAATACAGGTGAGAAATAGCTAGATTGGGACTTATGTCAATGCTCATAATTCGGCATAGAAATTTTCGTAGGCTCTTAAAGTTGGTTGTGCCTTCAAGGTGCTTATGCAACATCAGGTTCCCTTTAGTTTTATGCTCTTTTCTTTCTTGAATTCTTGTTATAACTCGTGTAGGTTAATGTTTTGGGTTTCTTGGCTATCTACTGTACGTGACTTCAAATTGCTTTTTTTTTTGGTTTCAGATTGGGAACAAGAGCAGGAGGGCTATGTAAACCAACAGAACCTAAGTGATGTTTATGAGGTATCTAAACAATAGAATATGCAAGCTAAGGAGTATGACAAGGTAATTTTTCTTTGAACTGAAATGATTTTTTCCCCTAAAGTCTATTTACTTTTATTGTTTGTCATTCAGTAGACTATTCTTTGTCTTTAAGGTGTGCTCTCCAATTACCGAAGCTAGAAGGTGAAAATAAAGATCTCATATGCAGAATAGTTGAGTGGCTTCATGAGTTGAGTTATAACATGAGAGTTATAACTATATATATCCTGATACAAGATCGAGGAGTACTCCGACATCATGGTGAACAATTTTAAAAGAGGTTCTTGGCCAGGTAGAGTCTACTATTCTCTCTATTTTCTAAGTTTCAACCTATTGTTTATCAATGCCCTTAATATTTAGAAATGAATGCTCACAAGTATTTCTGTTGAGCGAATACCTGAACAGCTTTTGGTGAAGAGTTTGGAGGAGGTTTATGAGTGGTTGCAGCAATTGAAAGTCCAGGAAAATCATTTGTCTCACCAGATAACTTCCTTGCAGAGAGAACTTGTCGCGGGCGCTGTTGCTGGACGGTGTCAGGGTTCTGTTGGTGTAGATCCTGATGTTCTTATGGCGAGGGATCAAAATCGGGATGCCTTACTTCAAAATCTTGCAGCAGTTGTAGAGGGAAGGGGCACAGTTTTGGTTGAAATGTCACACCTTCTCATTTTAGAAGGCAGATTCCTTCCTGGCAGTGGCTTCAATTTAGAAGAAGCCCGTGCAAGTCTTGAGGCAAGCTTTGCCAATGAAGCTGAGATTGTATTCACTACTTTTACCAAGGACGTCTTACTGACAGTGAAAGTGTTATTAACTTACCTGATGAAAAATACTACCAGGATCCATTGCTAAGACCTTACATCTTTTATGATATTACACATGGGAGGGAGTCTCATATAGGTGGATCTGTCTCATATCATAATGTCCATGAAGCACAGTTTTGCGTTCGTCTATATGATATGCCATTGATGGCCATTGATGGTCATCGTTTCACTTTAGGGCTATGAAATAATATCTGGTTGTTGCCTTCAATTTATTGGCTTGTCTGAACACCTTGGAAAGAAAATATGCTGAGAGCAACCTTCACCTGCTGAATGATTGGTCATTGGCTGACAACTGGGTGTTTGGATGTAAAGATCTCGAAGCTCATACTTCTTTCTGCAGAACTTTGTGGATCTTGCTGGAAGTGAGAGTGCTCTGCAAACAATGTCAGCTGGTACAACATTAAAAGAAGGGTGCCATATTAATCGCAGCTTGCTAACTTTGGGAACTGTCATTCGCAAATTAAGGTTGATTCCATTGTTCCCCTGTATTGTTAGGATCTGCACAGACCATACATTCAGTAGGAGGTGCACCATCAGGGGTCATATCTACCTTTTGTAGGCAATTTCATTGGTACCATGCATTTCTTGCAATAGGATTTCTTGCTGCCTCTGGAGCTGGAACAATCGTTATCTTTAAGGTATAATATGGGATTCATATCTAGGTGTCTTGAAGACAATGAGATTTCTGTAGTTATTCATTCTTGAAAAGGTTTTCTTGTTAAGCCCATGTTCAGCTATTTTGTGAGAAAATTTTAGTTGGTTTTCCATCGTGATTGCGAAACTTTTGCATGAATTGACCCATTTACAGAATAGTATAATCCCAAGACTGAGGTCTTGGATACGTCAGCTGATATCTGAAGATGATAACGATGGCCTTAATGAGAATGACTCAAAACCAAGCTGGAATGAAGAAGCTGCAGCTGGCGCAAAAGTTGCTGCTGGTGTTGCTGCAGCTGCTGATACAGTAAAGGCAACTCAGGAGATGATGATTATGAAAAGTGAAGGTAAGTCCTATTCTTTTCAGTTTTATTTTCTGTTTTTATTTTTCTCCCTCATAAAAAAATCAGAAAAAAAAAGAAAGAAAAGAACACAGCTATTTGCGAAAATCAGCTGGCATAATTCATCCAGTTCTCTTTTGCTCTTCATTTCCATTGGTTGTTATGAGTCACTGATGGTGTGCATTTAAACATTGTAGAGAAGCAATTCTTTGAACGATTCATGAGTCTGATGGATGGACAACTTCAGCTGATCAAGTCAATGAAAACAGTTATTGTGAAGTTAGAAGGTATTTGAGAGAGCCGCCTAGCAGTATGTTAACAAGTTTTTCTGCAGATTGTGTAATTAATACTTAACATTATTTCTGTTCTATGATTTTATTTTTATGAGGATGAGATGGTCGTGTTTAATATTCTTCCTAAAGTTGACAACTGGCCTGTTTTCTTCATGATTGATCACCTGAAACCCGTGGCTGAACTATTCAGTTGGATTTCCCGCACCATTGGAATTTCAGCCTTTTATGCATTTTTTATTTATGTCATTGTATGATTTTATTGCAAGGTGTGGATTTTTAATAAATGATTGGAGAAAAAGCTCTCTCCAATCATATGAAATTATGAATAGTTACTCTTCTCTATGCTTTTCCTTTTCAGATTTTTTCTATAGTTCGATTCATATGAAATTATGAATAGTAACTCTTCTATATGCTTTTCGCCTGTGGTAACAGGTGACTTTATCTCTGTGTGGCTGAGCTAACCAAATTTTGTTTGTTATTCATCCTTTTCTGTTCAATGATCAGGCCAAAGTTACAACTCAGGAAGAGCCCATCAAGTTGAAGAAGAGCATCTGAGTGGTTCTACAACTCATTTGAGGGTGAGATAAATAAATTTAACTATGATGCTTTCAAAATTATATGAAAAAATTATACCATTTTTCAATTACCAAGTTTTTGCCTAGGCTTCTTATCAACTCTACTCACTTAGGTGTTTTTTTTCCGAGCAACCTTTAACTAATGGCAAGATTGATTATGACTCACGATCAGGTTGCATTAAACGTGATTGAAATCTTTATTTTTCCCGCTTCTTTTTATGCTTGCTTTGTCGCTTTGTATAATTTGGGCTCACAAATCACGTGTCTGAAATTTCTGATGCAGTAAGGTCTTTATCTCCCCTTGGCTCTTCACAACCTCTTCATCCAAAGTCTTACATGGAGGTATATGTACTTATCTTCTCCTTGGTAGAACAACATTTGCATGTATCCTTTTGGACACAATCAACAACACCACTCCCCCATACAAAAGCTCTGATATCTTACCTACATTCAGCTTAGCATTCATTCACTTTTGAACATCAATGCAGATCATAATGTCAGAGTAAGCTTGCTACTGACATGGATGATTGAATCGTGCCAATTTTCTTGTGTTCAATGACTTAAACCTAGATCCTCACCATTTCATGTTTACAGGAGCCCCACCAAATCCTAATCAACCAATCTCAAATCCAAATGTTGCTCCAAGAACCAAGGTTTTTGTGCTAAATATGGTTAATGATAGAAAGATTTGTTTACTCTCACATATTGTAATGATGGTTAAAAGCTTATTCATTACCCCTGTCTCAACTGTGGTGTTTAATGTAATTATTTTTTAAATAGGATACCATGGAATGGAAAAGAGGATATGAGCATGATCAGAACAAAATGATGCCAGGAAATTAGAAGTGGTTTCCTTTATTCAGATTCTGGAAACAGTAATTTCTTCTTTGTAATCATCTTCACTCCTTAAGGAAAAGGAATCGCTTAGGAATAATCTTGAGCTTGGAAAGTTCTTGATCATAATGTGGTGGATTTATCTGGTGGTGAGGTATGAGGGCAATTAAACTCTTTTTCAGGGCATTAGACTATCAGTAGAATTGTAATTTGGGGCTTTAAATTAGTAAAAGTCTTTTCAGCCCTTTTATGTTGGTCTTGTGTGTTTCTTTATATTTTGCCCCGTTCAATGATTTCTTTGTAAAAACATGGTTTTGTTTTTTCTCTTCTAATCTTTTGCAGATGATTCATCTTGTTCCTATACATTGAGAGATCCTATGATAATGTTGTATGTGCCCATTCTCTCTGACCTATGTTCTTGCAAGACACAATTTATGCGTGGTTTTATCCATGAGAAAGATACATTAATCTTTATGGGCTGAATGTGGTCTAATCAGCACTTGCTTGTGGTGGGTTTATACATCTTCCATTCAACCCTAATGGTTGTAGTTGTACCATCTCAAACTTTCTACTCAATGTTTAGCAACTGCCTTTGGATGGAAATATGAAGATTGGACCAGCTAGGTGTCAAGGGGATAAGATACGGGATCACTAAGGTTGGTATTGTCGGTTCAGATCTTCGTATCGGTTGGACTATATTACCTCAAATCTCTTCAGTTCCAGTACTTTGAAAATGGCCACTTCGATGACCACTAGGTCACTTCTGAGATCAACAGAAGACAACACTTCAGCAACACAAATGCTTTTTAAATAGTCGACTCTGTTTTTTGTACATCACCTCTTTCTTCAATATTAAGATTGATTGAGAATTGAGATGGATTTAAAAGATATGATTAAAAAATGCAGCATATGAATGGCTTTGGATGGCTTTATTTTTAGAAGTTCAATCTTACGTGGTGATTATTTTCATATCTCTCACTTTGTTTTCAACTGATAAAAAATTTAGAATTTGGGGCTACCGGTTCTGGAAAGCCCTGGAGTAACAGCAGAGCCATCTTTCCCTAGGCCCCTAAGGGTATGCTGTCTTTTGATGTCATATCATTCTATATATTCATTCAGATGCCATACAACCATATATATATATATATATTTTTTATTAGAAAAAAATTCAGGTGGGCTGGCCCTACCCGGCAGCATCCTTGCGGATGAGGTCAAGAAGACCTGGATCATTTTTAATATCGACTCCTCAGGGAGAGTGGCTAAGGTGTGCAACCTTATCCGCCACTCTATTGCCCATACGAGGAACATGAAAGAAATCTACTTCTTCCACAGTCGATAACAGGATTTGAGCATCCAAAATTATTAGTTCGATCTCCCAAGGGCAGTTAGATTTTCTATTTAAGTGGTCAATGATTATCTTGCTATCTCCTTCAATTTGGATCTTTTCTATATTGAGTTGCCGCACTTGTTGGATCCCTATTTTAAGAGCTAATGCTTCCGCTGTAAGTGGTTTTTGTTTGCCCAACCGTTGGTGGTGTACAAAAATTGGGTGGCCTACCCAGTCTCTAATGATGGCACCAGCAGAGCTGTCGCCATTAGAAAGAGTTGATCCGTCGAAATTGAGTTTGAACGTGCCCCTGGGAGGCTTGCGCCAGGAAATTGTTTTTTGTTTATGACTTTTTTTAGGAGGGTACCGACGAGGAGGGCGAAAGTCCTCCTCAAAGTCAGCCTCAGCTGCAGATGTTTTATTCCAGTTATCTATATGAGATTTAATTAGTCTTAAGACTTTATCTTTTTGCGGGATTGCAGCCTGCTGGAAAAGATGTTGGTTCCTAATATACCACGTCGTCCACCACGAAAAAGCGAGGTTGGTCATAGCAGAAGCCATACAACCATATATAATAACATGAATGCACACACCAAACATCATGCCGTGCAGAGCACGGCCAACCAACCTAGTATATATAAAAGTGGGAATGGGCCGAAAGCTGTGTTACCAAATTACCCCTATATTTGCTACTGTTGATTCATAATTACAATATTTCCATTTGGGATTTGAGAAAATGGAGGTAACTAACCCAACATTCCAGGAAGTTTGCAAAAGTAACCCCAAACCCTGAAAATTTGCACAACTAACCCCACAAGGAAAAAATTGGCATGAAATGCCCGGTAGCCCAACCGGCCTTAGGGGGTAAATGAACCCAAAAAAAAAAAGAAAAATAAAAGGAAAAAGGGAGGGGTAATGATGAGGCTTGATAACTGACGGCGGGAAGGAAAAAAAATTGGAAAGGGTAATAAATGCCAATCAAATCAAAGGCACACATAACCGGCGACATTGAGAGAGAGAGGGGGCAGTTTGGGTGGTTTACAGGCCGGTTTTGAGAGAGAGAGAGGCCTATTTACAGGCGACATTGAGAGAGAGAGGACGGTCGAAACCTTGAAGAACGCCGGTGAAGTCGAAAGAGAGAGGCCGGAAACTGTGAAGTCGAAAGAGAGAGGTACGTTCTTTCTTCTGAAAATCTTCCTTCCTTTTCTCCCATTTGTCCCTTTGTTGCTACTGTTGTCTGGTTGAAGGAGTTGGGTTTCTCCCTTTACGGTGGTAATGGTGGGTTGTCCGGTTGTGGAAACGATGGGTTTGATCTTTAGGGTGGTTTTCAGGTATGGGTTTGGGAAATCGGCGGTTAGGGTTTGACAATGGTGGGATTCGAAATTGGGAAATGATAATGATTTGGTGGATGATTGGATTGAATAACAACGATTGAGGGTTTGACATTGTTTGATTTGGAAGGTGACATGGGAAGGTGATGGTTTCGAAAGGGACATGGGTTTCTGAACGGGTGACAGGGGTTTTAATTTGCTTTTGGAGAAGATGGAAAGGGGGAAATCGGGAAATGGGGATGTGTTGGGTGGCCGATTGAAGAACAAGGATAGAGGATTTGGTCGTGTTTGATTTGGAATTAATTTGTTTGAAACCTAAACAGGGTGACATGGGTTTTGGAATTAGGTAACAGGGGTTTGGAATTCGGTGACATGGATATGAATGTGTGAAACTGAGTTATGAGATATGAATGTGTGAAACTGAGTTATGGGTTTGCAAGTTAGTTAACAGGGGTTTGGAAGTTATGTGACATGGATTTAGAAGTTAGCTGACATGGGTGGGTTTGGAACTTATGTGGAAATCTAATTGTGGACAGTTATGGTTGACATGGGTTTGGAATCAGGTGACATGGATTTTGTATAAGGTGACAGGGGTTTAGGATTGCCTCTGCTTGATTTGTGCTATGTAAGTCAGGTGACAGAGATATTGTAGTAACATGACACGGGATATGAATGTGTGAAACTCTGAGTTATGGGTTTGGAAGTTAGGTGACAAGGTGGACAATTATCTAAGGAAGAATGGAGCATAAATAGGGTGACATGGGCTTGGAATCAGGTGACAAGGGTTTGAATTTGGTGATAGGGGTTTAGGATGCCTGTGCTTGATTTGGGCTGTGTCAGGCAGGTGACAGGGATGTAGTAGTTAGATGACACGAGATATGAATATGTGAAACTGAATTATGGGTTTGAAAGATAGGTGAAAGGGGATGAATTTAGTGACATGGGTTTGTTAGTTGCCTGACACGACATTAGTAATTAGGTGACACGAGTATAGGAACTTATGTGGAAATCTGATTGTGTTGATGTTATTGCAGGGAAGAAATGGTGCGTAGCAAAAAGCCAAGGAAGAAGGATGCCGAAGCAGAAGTGGCCAAAGAGCAGCAACCTCGTTATTTAGTCCCGGAGGAGAAACATTTCCGGGCACGGGTGAACCAAAACTCGAGATTGTCCATTCTGGCGAACATTGATGATTGGCTTGACCCGTATGACTAGGAGAAGCTCAAGGGAAGCCAATTCGCATGGGTTATCAATGTAGCTAATCGGGTCAAATTTTCGTCACAGCTAGTGCACTACGCTTTACAACGCCAGCTTGTGACGGAAAAGAAATGGGAGAGTTGGTACATGATGCAAGGACAACTTCGTCGTTTCTCGATGAAGGAGTTCGCATTAGTGACTGGGCTGCGTTGTGGTCGACCCCGGACAGCGGACATGGCAGACGATAAGAAGGCTATGAAGGACTTTTTCACAAATGAGAGGATGACAGTGGGTGACCTGGAGAGCGCTTTCAAGAATTCGATGGTAAAGGAGCCGAGTGCGAGACGACGTTTCAAGCTCTCTCTCCTCCTTATTGTGGAAGGAGTTCTACTGGGGGGGGAATGCAGGAAAGTTTTAAGAGCGTAGATTGTAAGGCTAGTGGAGAACGTGGATCGGTTTTTGGAATTCCTATGGGGCAGGGTTGTTTACGAGGTCACTCATGAGGCGTTGTCTGGTGTCATAGAACGACGGGTAGCTGACTTGAAGCCGGGTGTCCCTCGGCATGGACACGGGCTGGTCGGTTATCCATTGGCCTTCCAAGTAACCTTCTGTTATTATTCTACAATGATGGTGAATGTGTCGAAATAGTAGTCGTACATTATATGAAATATGAGTTTATAATATGAGTATCGATGCATTGTAGATTTGGCTATATGAAGCTATTCCAGACTTTGGGGTGCAGTTTGCGACGAAGGTGTCCTTCAGGTCATTCCCTCGATGTACAAGGTGGGCTGCTGATGATGAAAACCTTAGTTACGACACAATCATGAAACGCATGGATCCGGACGATGAGCACGTCGTTAAGGTTGCGGTGAACCCCCTACTACTCCCGGAGGAGAATGAGATGGGGTTGATGGATGGATGTTTCTTCCGTCGAGAAGTGCCCGACCGTCTTTTTGACGACGTTGTGTCTCCCTTGGCGGCCCGTTATTATGCACCTGGTGGGGGGTCCAACAAGGATGCCAGTGGAGATAACGTGGCCAAGACACTGGAGAAGATGATGGACATTCTCTCAAGCATGACAAGGTGGATGGAGAAGATGGATGAGAAGGTACGTCATTGACATTTATTTTTTCGGGCAAAAAATTATGCAGAACATAGATGACAAAGGTAATTGGAGCAGTGACACGTGATATTGGTCAGGTGACACGTACATCAGGATAATTACAAGATTCTTCTCTAATCTCTTGATGGGAATATTTTGTTGATTGTTTGAATTTGAAATGGGGTTGTTTCTGAATTATATATGAGGGTTGATGCTGAAGAACCTAATCTTTGCAGATGAATGTGTTGGAGGGGGTTGTAAATGGATTGCGAGATGCGCAAGGGATGGGAGGAGTAGGGCTAGCACAACAAAGGGATGCTGATGCGACTTATATGGACATGGATGGGCAGGAAGAGAAGGGATTGAAAGAGACTGTTGTCGAGAAGGAAGGGGATGGTGAGGACAAAGATTCTAATGATGATGTAAGTTTGTTATTGAGTGACATGGTGTTTTATGTACAATGTCACGGGAAATCTGGGTTAATAGAGTTGTGTGAATGTGTTTTGCAGGTGGGTGATGCTGGCAGCGGGGAGAAGGATGAAGCTGGTATAGTTGAGAAGGTTGAAGCTGAAGGCGGGGAGAAAGTTGGGAAGGTTGAAGCTCAAGCTGAGAAAGTTGGGGAGAAGGTTCAAGCTGAGACGGTGGAGAAGGTTGCAGCTGAGACGGTGGAGAAGGTAAGCTCATGAATCTTTTTTGGACTAAACCTTAGTTACAAGGTTAATATAGTTGGGTGACAGGGTTTATTTGGTTGTGTGACACGAAATAAAAACAGTGGGATTGATAGTTGGGTGACAGGGTGTTTGGTTTTAATGTATGAATGTGTTTTGCAGGGGGTGATGCTCATAAGGTTGAGAAGGTTCAAGATGAAGGCTAGGAGTAGCCCTCAGTAGGAGAAAGTGTGAAGGTAAGCTCCTGAATCTGTTTTGGACTAAATCTTAGTTACAAGGTTAATATAGTTGGGTGACAGGGTTTATTTGGTTGTGTGACACGAAATAAAAACAATGGGATTGATAGTTGGGTGACAGGGTGTTTGGTTTTAATGTATGAATGTGTTTTGCAGGTGGGTGATGCTCATAAGGTTGAGAAGGTTCAAGATGAAGGCCAGGAGAAGCCCTCAGTAGGAGAAAGTGTGAAGGTAAGCTCCTGAATCTGTTTTGGACTAAATCTTAGTTACAAGGTTAATATAGTTGGGTGACAGGGTTTATTTGGTTGTGTGACACGAAAAAAAAACAGTGGGATTGATAGTTGGGTGACAGGGTGTTTGGTTTTAATGTATGAATGTGTTTTGCAGGTGGGTGATGCTCCTACGGTTGAGAAGGTTCAAGATGAAGGCCAGGAGAAGCCCTCAGTAGGAGAAATTGTGAAGGTAAGCTCCTGTGCCCCGTAGCGATTAAATGAATTAGTTTTGTATGAAATTTCATGTGTGAATGTGTGTGTGAATGTGTTTGCAGGGTATTGTTGCTGATATTGAAGGCCACACTCGTAACACGGTGAATCAATTACGTGACACGTTATTTTAAACAGGTGACAAGGGTTATCTCTTAAAGAAATAACTATGACAATTTCAGTAGTGACATAGTAATTGTAACATGTGACACGTGAATTCCAACAACTGACAGAGGTTATTTCTAAAAGAAATAAAAACTGATATGTCAGTAATGACATGTTACTTCAAACACCTGACATGGTAATTGTTGTTGCAGGAGGATGATATGTCGAGTAATTACAAATAATAAAGATGTAATATAAACGTAAATTGACTCCTAACCTAAGCAAATAATTACAAGACTTCCTCCCGTTGTAGTGGAAGGGTAGTCAGGATCGATCCACGAGGAGGCGTGTCAGCGGGATCCTAGTAGCTTTGGAAATCTCACGTCTGCGTCGACCAGAAGCCTCGATTTCGACCTTGGAGCTCGATGTCGACCTCGGTTGTCGATGTTCTCTGCAACAGAAGACCTGCATAAACAAAAATTATAGTCGATATCGATTGGAAGGGGTCGATATCGATGTTAGTCCATGAAATCGACTGGCTCAGAAGACTGCCAGTCGATACAGAAGGGTCGATATCGATGCTAGGGGTCGATATCGATGCTCAGCAAACTCCGCAGCGATGTTCGTCGTCGACTCAGAAAACTGTCGACGAACTCAGTGGTCGATATCGATGCTCAGCAAACTCCGCAGTGATGTTCGTCGTCGACTCAGAAAACTGTCGACGAACTCAGTGGTCGATATCGACGTCTGGGGTCGATATCGATGTCTCCCTGCAGTGTGTTAGTTCTTCGTCGGCAAAGAAAGGCCGAAGATTTAAGAATGGGAAGGAGAAGCGATGAACAGAAATAAAACAGTGGGTTTTGTTGAATTAAACTATGTAAAAGAAACAACTCCTAGGATTAGGGTTTACCACAACGTTAACCAATGCATGCGATAAGATAAATAAGACGGACAATTGCACTATTTCACCCGAGGGATAAGCTTTCGCCGTACACCAACTCTTAGGATTACTCTTGCAAATAAACCTAATTGTCTCTACCAATTTTATGTTTATAACTCAAGTTGTTAGCATGAATCCCTTTTCTTTCGATTAGGACTAAACATAGAATCGTAGGAGGAGAGATAGACACAACGATATCAACATCAAATACTTACCTCAAGCGCGCATGGCTAACGCCGGGCTCACCCCGACCCTAAGAGCTTTGGGGAACTACTCGCTTCTCATCATGGAATTCATTGTTGTTTTAAAGGAAGAAACTTGCATTAAAATAAACTCCGAAGCTTTACAACTCAACGTCAACTTTCGCAAACGTCAAACCCTAAAACTTCTCTCTAACTCTAACTCTATTGTCTTGATTGATGATTGTTTCTTGGATGTTTCTTCGATTGTTCGATGGATTGGATTGAATGCCAGCCCCCTAGGGCTTTATTTATAGGCTACTATTCCTCACTATCCAAGGATTGTAACTCCTATCTATTGAACTCTATCCAAACAATTAGGATAGATCTTTTATTTTGATAAAACTTAAATAACTTAAAGGTAAAAAGATAAATAACTCTTCAGCTGTCATCTATCTTGAAAGTGTGAGATAATTCCGTGCCTCCTTGAAGATAAAGTTTCCAATCCGCATCTCGAACTCGAGTCTATCTTCTGTCGAGGTAAGGGGTCGATATCGACACCAGGGGTCGATATCGAGGTCTCTGTTCCTGCTCGACTTGTTCAGCTCTGGTCGATGTCTATGTTGAGGTCGATATGGGGGTCGATATCGACACCAGAGGTCGATATCTACCTCTGAGGTTGATTTCTACCTCTACTCAGCTTCACTTGGCTTCTCCGTTTTTACTCCGATTTCGCTCGAATTCCTGCATGGTTAGCTCAAAACTTGTGCAGACCCTATTTCTTTCACTTTAGCCCATTCTTACACAAGTTTATATTCTTTTGACCCTTTTCTTTGGAGATCGAATGAAATATGAAGTCAAACGATGCAATAAAAGGAGATATAAATATGTACATCAAAACACCCCATACTTAGACTTGCTTGTCCTCAAGCAATAACCAAGCAATTACCAACACCTACAACACATCCTTCAAGTCTTCCCCCTTGTCAAAAGCAACATCATAAGCGGTAGCAAAGCAAAGCAAGTGAATTTAACGTCATAGCACATATTTTGGCGATCCATAAGCATATGCAATTTTGATCCAACCTCACAGGGATAATGTCTTTGCACTCAACTCTCATGTGTTTAGGCTATGAAGATCAACTCTCAACTCAATTCCGTATACAATCTCATAAACATTGCAATTTACAACAATCCACTTCGCAACCAATTATGAAAATGCAATAAGAACCATCAGGAGGACTTTCGCTCAATGGAAGACTTCAAAGAAGACTCCATTCGGCGGGGTTGTAATGGGGCTTGGTATGAAATAAAAAGGGTATGGAATTATTTGGCTATGTGGTGCTTTTATAATTCGGGAATCAAGACTCCTAAATTTCAACACTTGCACTATCCAAACCATAACTATGTAATGTTGTACTTTCCAAGCTCAATCTCCTATAATGCTCTTTTCCCATTCATCTTTCCATAATATGTTCTTAAAGATGCACTAAAAGATGTACACCATTCTATCAACCCTTCTTTTAAACTCTAATATACCTCTAAAAAATATAACACTTGTATGAATAAAAGACTTAAGGATTTTGGCTCATGCACTATACATATATATCTTTATTTTTCAGAATTTTTTTTAACAAAAATAATAAGTAAATACTAAAGATATGTGCATTTATATGGCGAGCCAAAAAATCCTTTTACAAAATATGACAAGATGAAAATATATACTAACCCATAATTTCCTTGCTCAAAACTGGACATTATGCTCTTTTCTTTTCACAAGGCATTAGTCCCGCCAATCTAAGTCTCAATTCCCAAATGGGGGTCAGGCTCAATTCGGCTAGGGATAATTTTGTGGAGTTTGTAATTTCAGGCTCAGGCTAACATTCTGGCTTCAAGCAGGGATAATGCAGGGTAGGTAAAGAGAGGATAAAAATGGCTTAAAAGATGCCTCCATCATTTAATTCTCGTAAACATAGACATATATATGCATTGATTTTGAATAACTATCACAACATTTAGAGATGCATAGGAAGAGTAAATTCACTCAAGAAAGCGGAGGGATTTTTTATTGATGTTCTCCCTATAGGCCAAAATTCTCACAAGGACAATTTTTGTTGGATTTGCTTTTTAGCCTATGATCATATGTGCTCAATTTCATCACAAGTTCACAATCTACATAAAAATTTTAAGGATTTAGGCTAAACCATCCAAATATGCCATAGGGTTTACATGATCAAGTCAGCTATTGAGTTTTCATCATAGGACATCTAAGTAGGGTTTAAAAACAAACTTCAAAATAAACATGCATTTTTTTTGTATTTTTGACATTTTTTTATAAAAGTAAAACTAAGAACAAAAATTTAAACATGAATGCAATGCGAAGAAGAAAACCAAGTTATAACCATAAGACATGTTTTTCCCCCACCCCATACTTAAAATATACAGTGTCCTCTCTGTATTAAAAAGAAGAACAAGGGTAGAGAGAAACTCACAGCGCAACATGCGGATTCAGGTCGATTTCAGATTAGGTCGATGCCAGAAGTCGATATCTAGGTCAGAGGTCGATGTCGACTGCATCTGTCGAAGTCGAGGAAGAAAATGAAGACAAGGGCTGCCAGGTTGGGGTCGATATCGAGTATTAGGGTCGATATCGACCTCTGCTTTTTTGCTCCTGAGTCCTCGATGTGGACTCCAGGAGATGGCTTGACCCTGGGGGGGGTCGATTTCGACTGGCCTGGTCGATTTCGACTGCCTCTGCAGAAGCTTCTTTTCTTCTTCGTCGTTCCTTTTGCTTGATAACCTGAAATCTTGGTTAGAAATATAGATAAAGCCACGAATTATCTCAGTTTTAAAAGTTCAAAATCCAAAAGTTAAATCCTAAAAACCATCTATGCGAAAAAATTTAAAGGTTTTATGTACACGCTCTAGATTTTTGAGTCGCTAGGCCGACTTCTTCGTCAATTCTTCACGACCCTTTTATGTAGGGACCCTTCAAGCGTGAGCCTTCTCCTGGATCATCTAGGTCCTTTTGGTAGTAGCGAAGTTCGTCGACCAAGGCTTTTTCATCGTTCGGTTCTTCTTTGGGCGCTTTCCTTCTCTTTCTTGACCTAACTTTAGCAATATAGGCAAACCATGGAGCTTTGACCCTCTCTTTAGTAGAATTATCAATAATTGGCTTAATTGATTTATCAATAAGGGACAGAGGAGGGTTAGGAGCCATACCTGGGCTTACCTGTTTGGGCCCGAAACAGAAATCTTCGGGCTGAGGGGTGGTCGATTTCGACCAAGGTGGGTCGATGTCGAGTTCTTTGGTCGATATCGATATGAGGGGGTCGATATCGACCTCTGTGACCCCATACTTAAGCTCCTGGCAATGATTTGGCATACTCGATTTTGACCAAGGGGGGTCGATTTCGATATTTTTAGTCGATATCGACTGGTTCCATTCGATGTCGACCCTGTTTGCTGTTTCCGTCCTCGCCAACAAAAATTTTCTAAGCTTTTCTTTAGCCGGCGAGGGGACTACTTGCTCCAGGTGCTTTGTTTCGCTCATGGTCGGGTTGAAAGAGAATTCTATCACTTCGTTCCCTATAGTAAAGGTTAGTAACCTTCGATGTACATTGATATTGTCATCTGCAGTAGCTAAGAAAGGCCTACCAAGTATAATAGGCACTACAGGATCTTCAGGCATCTCCAATACAATGAAATCAGTAGGCACAAAGAATTTACCTACCTTTACAGGAACGTCATCAACTATACCTGTGGGTCTGACGAATGAGTTGTCAGCCATATAAAGTTTCATGTCCACAGGTTTAAGGGCGCCAATGTTCACCTTTTGCCAAATAGAGAGAGGCATGAGACTTACACTTGCCCCTAGGTCACATAGGGCTTTATAGCGATGTTGGCCAAGTCCCACGGTGATTGCAAACTTCCCTGGATCACTCTTCTTCTCAGGGAAGTCCATCTTTGAGCATTCCTTTGTGATCTCTACCATGGATCTCTTCTTGCTAAGGATGTCTTTGAGGAATTGCACATAGGCAGGCATCTCGCTTAAGGCTTCTGTAAGAGGGATAGTAACGTTAAGTCCTTGAAGTATTTTTACAAAGCGCCTAAACTTACCTTTGGTGGGATCCTCCAATGCTTTGTATGGAAAGGGCAACGTCTTCTTTGGTGGAGAGGCTAAAACGATGGTCGGAGGGGCCTGCTGGACATCGACATCGAATGGGATGGTCGATTTTGACCTCTGTTGTGGCTCTGATGGCTCTGCAGTGTCCTCGATATCGACCTGTGGGTCGACCTGTGGGTCGACCTGGGGGTCGACCTGGGGGTCGATATCGACCTCTGGGTCGACATCGGCTGGTCTGTCGATGTCGACTGGGTCTGCTGCTTTCTCCTCCGATTCCGTTCGTGGCTTATGTACTTTGGTGCCACTCCTCAATTGCATGGTTGCGACATGGCCCGTCCCGGATTGCCCTTTAGGATTGGTGATGGGTTGCCCAGGGAGTGTTCCGGACGGTCTAGGGATTTGTGCCGCCAATTGACCCAGTTGGGTCTCTACGTTCCTTTTCCATATATCCATCTCCCCAATCCTTGTGGTAAGGTGATTGAGTTGAGAATGGATGACATTGTTGGATTGATCATTCTTAGCTTGATTCCTCCTTATCTCATCTAGCACAAGTTGAAGATCATCCTTCTTTTGGTCTCTCTCCGGGTGCCCAGGAGCTCTATAGGGCGGAGGGTCCCTAGGGTTAACTGGGTTCCTTTGTGGTTGATGGAACCTTTGGTCTCCCCAATATTGGTGATTGGGACCCCTCATGTAGCGCGCCTCCTGGTGAGTCTCCGCTAGGTGTAGTTGTTCAGCATGGGGGCACTCGATGGTGGTGTGCCGCTGCGATCCGCATTCAATGCAATCTTGGTTCGCTGAAAGGAACCTCACTTGCTTTTGGAGCTTTCGAAGTTGATCTCTATGGAATTGGTCCTTCACGTCCGGATCAATTACATTGGAGGGTTCATATAAGGGCATAGATGGGGCAGGCCTCGACGATGACGGTGTGTCAAAAGCCTCAGGAGTCCCATATGTATTGTCGAACTCCACCAACCTCTCTATGGTCTCCCAAGCCTCTTGTGGAGCGAGTTCAAGGTAGCCATAGGCGGTGTAGGTGTTGATCCTCTCCTTAGTTGTAACGTCAAGAGCATTGTATATGATCTCCTGAATTACGTACGGTGGTTGGCCATGCGTCGGGCATGATCGTAGTAGGTCCTTAAACCTTTCCCAAACAGTCGCCAGAGCCTCACCAGGCTTTTATTTGAAAGCCGTGATTTTCTGTCGGATCAACGCCGTCTTAGAAGGAGGAAAGAACTTATTGAGGAACGCGTCCTTGACTTCATTCCAAGTGCGGAGCGATCTTGGGGCTAAGCTCTCCAACCATTGTAATGCTTTTCCTGTAAGAGACCATCGAAAGGCTTTTAGTTGGACATATTCAAGACTTCGTCCATCAGCAATAGTATCACAAAGGTCTAAGAAGGTTGAAATATGTGCCATAGGGCATTCGTTAGGTTTTCCTTCATATTGGTGCCTTCTAATCTCAGTTAGGAAGTTAGGTTTTATTTCAAAATTAGAGGCAGGGATAAGAATTGCCGATTCAGGCACGGTGAGAGCGGGGTGCATATATTGCTTGGCATTCCTAGGGAGGGCATTGATTTGGGCTTCTATTTGCCTCCGACCTTCCTCCTCACTATCCGCACGCTCCTTAAGTGCTGCCTCTCTAGTCGTTAGGTCCTCAACCTGCTTCCTTAGTTGCTCAATAAGTTCAGCCTGGTTCGCGTTGTCCGCCATGATTCTTTGAGCTTGGGCCCTTAGATGGAAATAACGCTCAGGGTCGTCTACTCCTTCGAATTCAAGTGGGTGATTAGCGCGTCGCATACACCTGCAAAACCAAACTAGGTAGAGACGTGAGATAAACTACTATGGCGCGATTGATTCCCTCCCCGACAACGGCGCCAATTTGTTGTTGCAGGAGGATGATATGTCGAGTAATTACAAATAATAAAGATGTAATATAAACGTAAATCGACACCTAGCCTAAGCAAATAATTACAAGACTTCCTCCCGTTGTAGTGGAAGGGTAGTCAGGATCGATCCACGAGGAGGCGTGTCAACGGGATCCTAGTAGCTTTGGAAATCTCACGTCTGCGTCGACCAGAAGCCTCGATTTCGACCTTGGAGCTCGATGTCGACCTCGGTTGTCGATGTTCTCTGCAACAGAAGACCTGCATAAACAAAAATTATAGTCGATATCGATTGGAAGGGGTCGATATCGATGTTAGTCCACGAAATCGACTGGCTCAGAAGACTGCCAGTCGATACAGAAGGGTCGATATCGATGCTAGGGGTCGATATCGATGCTCAGCAAACTCCGCAGCGATGTTCGTCGTCGACTCAGAAAACTGTCGACGAACTCAGTGGTCGATATCGATGCTCTGCAAACTCCGCAGTGATGTTCGTCGTCGACTCAGAAAACTGTCGACGAACTCAGTGGTCGATATCGACGTCTGGGGTCGATATCGATGTCTCCCTGCAGTGTGTTAGTTCTTCGTCGGCAAAGAAAGGCCGAAGATTTAAGAATGGGAAGGAGAAGCGATGAACAGAAATAAAACAGTGGGTTTTGTTGAATTAAACTATGTAAAAGAAACAACTCCTAGGATTAGGGTTTACCACAACGTTAACCAATGCATGCGATAAGATAAATAAGACGGACAATTGCGCTATTTCACCCGAGGGATAAGCTTTCGTCGTACACCAACTCTTAGGATTACTCTTGCAAATAAACCTAATTGTCTCTACCAATTTTATGTTTATAACTCAAGTTGTTAGCATGAATCCCTTTTCTTTCGATTAGGACTAAACATAGAATCATAGGAGGAGAGATAGACACAACGATATCAACATCAAATACTTACCTCAAGCGCGCATGGCTAACGTCGAGCTCACCCCGACCCTAAGAGCTTTGGGGAACTACTCGCTTCTCATCATGGAATTCATTGTTGTTTTAAAGGAAGAAACTTGCATTAAAATAAACTCCGAAGCTTTATAACTCAACGTCAACTTTCGCAAACGTCAAACCCTAAAACTTCTCTCTAACTCTAACTCTAACTCTATTGTCTTGATTGATGATTGTTTCTTGGATGTTTCTTCGATTGTTCGATGGATTGGATTGAATGCCAGCCCCCTAGGGCTTTATTTATAGGCTACTATTCCTCACTATCCAAGGATTGTAACTCCTATCTAAACTATGAACTCTATCCAAACAATTAGGATAGATCTTTTATTTTGAGAAAACTTAAATAACTTAAAGGTAAAAAGATAAATAACTCTTCAGCTGTCATCTATCTTGAAAGTGTGAGATAATTCCGTGCCTCCTTGAAGATAAAGTTTCCAATCCGCATCTCGAACTCGAGTCTATCTTCTGTCGAGGTAAGGGGTCGATATCGACACCAGGGGTCGATATCGAGGTCTTTGTTGCTGCTCGACTTGTTCAGCTCTGGTCGATGTCTATGTTGAGGTCGATATCGACACCAGAGGTCGATATCTACCTCTGAGGTCGATTTCTACCTCTGCTCAACTTCACTTGGCTTCTCCGTTTTGACTCCGATTTCGCTCGAATTCCTGCATGGTTAGCTCAAAACTTGTACATAACCTATTTCTTTCACTTTAGCCCATTCTTACACAAGTTTATATTCTTTTGAACCTTTTCTTTGGAGATCGAATGAAATATGAAGTCAAACGATGCAATAACAGGAGATATAAATATGTACAGCAATAATTCAAATACGTGACACGTTATTGCAATTACCTCAGAAGTTGATGCAATGACCTGACACGTGCATGCAATTAAGTGGATCTTTCTGCCACCGTTATTTTGACCAACTTAAAAAAAAAAAAGGAAAAAAGGATAACCCCATTACAAAATCGAAAAATAAAGGAAAAAGAAAATAGAGAATCTTTCACCAACTTGCATTTATTGCGGTTGGGGAAAAAACAAAATAAAAAGGGAACAGTTGCTCTGGCTTCATACAGTTGGATCTAAAGGGAAAGATAGAGGAAAACGAAGAAGAGAGAGAAGAGAGGTTGGGTGGGCGGCCTTCTTGAGGAGTACGCCTGCGAGTACACCGGAGAGGAGAGGAGCCCGCCTGCGAGTACACCGGAGAGGAGAGGAGCACGTCGGAGAGGAGGTAAGCCGCATAAGGTTGTCTGCAAAACTCTCTCCCTCCTATGCATCTCTGGATCTTGGATCCAATTTATTTTCAGTTTTCTAGTGTGAATGGTAATTGTTATGGCTATTGAGGATTGTTACTCATTGTTTGTGGAGTGGTGGGTGCGATAGACAAATACGGAGGGTGAATTTGGGATATGCGACATGCAACATTGAAATGCAGTTAGGGTTGTCATGCATGTGAAGGTTGGAGATGAAATTGGGTTATGGGGATGTATGGGGTGGAGATTGAAGAAGAACGAGTGAGGTTGGGCTGGGTGGGTTGAGATTGCAGAAGAACCAGGGAGGTTGGCTTGGTGACAAGAGAAATGTCTGAAATTAGAATTCAAGAAAAAGGGGTACCAATTAGATTAGTGACATGGGTTAAAATCTGTGTGACATGGGTTCTACACTTGCTGACATGATTAATTTTTTATGTATTTGGGGAAAAATCTGAGAGAGAGGGGGTTTAATTGTTGGGTGGTAGGAGTAGATGATTTTGTGTGGCTATCTGATTCTCTTCATGGCTACCTAAATGCAGGGAAGAAATGGTTAGGTCGAAAAATTTAAGGTTGGAGATGAAATTGGGTTATGGGGATGTATGGGGTGGAGATTGAAGAAGAACGAGTGAGGTTGGGCTGGGTGGGTTGAGATTGCAGAAGAACCAGGGAGGTTAGCTTATGGTGACAAGTAGTTTATTGTGGGTGACAAGAGAAATGTCTGAAATTAGAATTCAAGAAAAAGGGGTACCAATTAGATTAGTGACATGGGTTAAAATCTGTGTGATATGGGTTCTACACTTGGTGACATGGTTAATTTTTTATGTATTTGGGGAAAAATCTGAGAGAGGGGGTTTAATTGTTGGGTGGTAGGAGTAGATGATTTTGTGTAGCTATCTGATTCTCTTCATGGCTACCTAAATGCAGGGAAGAAATGGTTAGGTCGAAAAATTTAAGGAGGAAGGGAGTGAAGCCACCCGAAAAGACAGAGCCACGCTATACAGTGCCAGAGGAGAAGCACTTCCGGGGGCGTGTCAACCAAAATTCGAGAGTGTCGATGCTCGTGAACAGGTATCGAAGACGGCGTTGCCTCGCTTGTTGAGGTGGGCTGCCAATGACGACAATCTAAGCTATGACTCGATTCAAACCCGCATGGACCCGGAGCAATTGGAGAGCATAACAGTGGAAGACAACCCCATTCTAGTCCCGAATGACGGTGAGTATGAGTTGATGAACGGGTGCTTCTACAGACTTGAGGAGCCTGACCTCTTCTATGATGACGTGGAAGCTGCCTTGGCGCCTCGTTATTTTGGGGATGGGTCCAGCAAGGCCGGCCCAACTTCGGGAATACGTGATGGGCACAAGGAAGTCGGGGAAGATAAGGTGGGGAGGACACTTGGCCTGATGTTGGAAAGGCTGGAAACTATGACAACGTGGCTTTGGAGCATGGATGAGAAGGTACCCTCCTTCGTCTATCTTTATTTTCACCCAAGTATGCATACCATCTATGACAAACATATATAAACTAGTGGGACGACATAATTAGTAGGTGACACGTATATGTCATTGAATGTGATCATGGGGAGGTACAACCCTCATTTACATTATGTGTGGTGCAGATGAAGATGCTGGAAGATGTTGTGAATGGGATGCGAGATGCCCGTGGGAAAGGAGGTGGGGTGAAGCAAAACACAACGGATGTTCGGACGGCGTCTCCGGATGATAACGTCACCGTGAATGCTGCGAATGTGGAAGGTCAGCGAGCCAGGAGGACTAGGAAGGCATGAGGAGGGGATGGAGAAGACATGCCTCCCCCTGCGAAGAAACCACGTGGCAAAAAAACTTGACTTTAATAAACAGTCCAAACTTTTTATTATTGTGTACTTTACCTGGTTGTTACGAACTTCGTTGGGATTACATTTTATGAGCGTTGTTGCTCAAAACATTTATGTTTTTATGATCTACGTCGGTCAGTATGTTGTCTATCATGTGACATGTTGATTTTATCATCTGACACGGCATTACAAACTAGTGACAGACATAATAACCCTTCAATTGTGACACGGTATTTCCTCTGAGTGACACGGTTAATCAAATATGTGACACGGTAATTCCTTCAAGTGACACATTGTTACTAACAGGTGACATGTGCTTCCCAAAATACTAAAAGTTACAAAATGTTTTTCATATGAGCGTAACCAAAGTACCAAATAGTTTGCATATGCACCCCAACATTTCTAAAAATTGTCATATGTGCTTCCCAAAATGCGAAAAGTTAAACCTTCAATTGTGACACGGTATTTCCCCTGAGTGACATGGCTAATCATATAGGTGACACAATAATTCCTTCAACTGGCACATTGTTACTAACAAATGACGTGCTTCCTAGAATGCTAAAAGTTAAACCTTAAATTGTGACACAACCAATGAAATAGGTGACACGGTAATTCAGTCAAGCGACACGTCTGTACAAACAGCTGACATGTGCTTCCGAAAATACTAAAAGTTGCAAAATATTTTTCATATGAGCGTAACCAAAGTACCAAAGAGTTTATATATCCACCCGAACATATCTAAAGTTTGTCATATGTGCTACCCAAAATGCGAAAAGTTAAACCTTCAATTGTGACACGGTATTTCCCCTGAGTGACACGGCTAATCATATAGGTGACAATAATTCCTTCAACTGACACATTGTTACTAACAGATGACGTGCTTCCCAAAATGCTAAAAGTTAAACCTTAAATTGTGACACGGCCAATGAAATAGGTGACACGGTAATTCAGTCAAGCGACACGTCTGTACAAACAGCTGACATGTGCTTCCCAAAATACTAAAAGTTGCAAAATGTTTTTCATATGAGCGTAACCAAAGTACCAAAGAGTTTATATATGCACCCGAACATATCTAAAGCTTGTCATATGTGCTACCCAAAATGCTATAAGTTTCACATATGTGCCTAACCAAAGTAGCAAAAGTTTGACTTATGTGCTTACCCCCAAAGTACCCAAAGGTTTACTTATGTGTTTAACACCAAAATACCTACAAATTCATGTCTGCATGGTCCAACCCCTGACCCCAAACTGAAGATGCACATTCAGCTTCTAAGGTAAGCCATTGGACCACCAGTAGAGAAACGCAACTACGATTGACGACGCTTCAAACGGGGAGTTTCTCCGCGGGATGGGTATCGGGATGTCTTTGGTCGACCAGGCCTCCGCTTCACGGGCGGGGGGAGGCACGCCATCCCTAGGGGGATCCTCCATTCTTCTCTTGGAGGGACCGGATATAGCACATCCTCATAACATGCCTTCCATGCTGCGACTTTGTAAAAGTCATTGAAAAGAGTGTAGATATACGTACCTCGATACTTGGCAGCGGCTATGGCATGGGGGCATGAGAACTGGTCGATGTCGAAGTGCTTGCAAGTGCAACTACGGGCACTCAAGTTTACAGTCCAAGACGACGAACCCTTGCGGACGACGAACTCATACGGGCTCAGCGGCTTCACGTCTAAGCATATTGACATCGCATAATACGTTTTAAGAGCATCATCAATGTGATCACTCACTAACTTACCTCGTTTGCTGCTCCTTTCCCGTCGCTCATAAAACCACTTTGAGATCGTTTCAATGATGGCATCAATGAGGGCCGTGATAGGTAGATCGCACGGCTCCTTGAACACAGAGTTCAAACATTCGGAGTTGTTCGTCGTCATTATGTTGTAGCGATTACCCAAGAAGTATGACCGCGCCCAGTTATGGAAACCAGCCTCCTTGACGTATTGGCCGGCAGGGGGTGACTGCTTACAGAAATCATCGAATAATTGATGGAACTCCACCCTTGTGTACGCCTTCGCCATCTTGAAAAACATGCTCTGCATCCCCGAGTCCCCCTTGTACCTGCACCTGGCATTTTGAAATAGATGCCATACACAGAAGCCTTGTTTCGCAAACACGTAGTTGTCCCTTATACCTTGGACAATACTCAAATGGCGATCAGAGACAAACATTAAGTCCGGCGTGTCCTCCACCACATGTAGCATGTTCTTGAAGAAGAAGGACCACGACCCGTGATTCTCACCATCGACAATCGCAAACGCGATTGGGTATACTTTGTGGTCCGGATCTTGGGCTGTCTCAAAGAGAAGGGTTCCCCTGAACTTCCCTTTTAGGAAACTCCCGTCCACTGAAATGACCTGTACATGGACATCAGTAACTGTAAGTTTAGTGACACGGAATTTTGTATTAGATGACAAGTGAGATTATATAGCCGACATGTGCTTTTACCTTTCTAAGGTAGGGGATCGCCCTGCGCCATACCCCGAAGCTAACAAAGGCGTACTTGAGTCGTTGGGAGGAGTCCACCTCTACCCTAGTATATGTTCCTGGGTTAGTCTGCTCCACCATTTGCAAGTATGGAATAATATCTCGATAACTATCTTCGTCAGTCCCATATTTAACATCCCTCGCCGCCAATCGTGCCCTTCGGGCCTTCCAGTAGCTACACGTCACTCCCAACTTGGACTTAGTCAGCGACTGCACTTGATCGGGAACTAGGTTCTTTCGAGTCCCAGTGAACCTACAATTGATATATTTGCTTACTTTGACACGTATAAAAAAGTTACGTGATAAATTTAATATAAATATGTGAAAATAAAAAAAGTGTTTCTGGGTAGAGTAACACTTACGTCGACACTAAGTTCCGTCCAATCATATTCGATGTAGCATGTCGGTTATGGTTGTGCTTGAAGTTTATATCGCATGTGTGGTTCTGGATATACTTTCGGATGATCCACAAAGTGGTGCGGTTGTAAGTCGTGGACCTACACATCCACGTGCAATTTTTGTCCACACATCCTACCACAAATAACTATTTCGATGACTTCTTCACAATAAACTCAAAGCACTTGTCCACCGCTATCCACCGAAGGCGAGTCTGGACTTCAGCCTTTGATGGAAACAATTGTCCCTCCGAAAGTTCTGTCATGTTGCGTCGTGGGTCCTGGCTTCGTGGTGTTATGCTCTCCACCATAGCCTCAATGGTCTCCATCGTTTCTGGGGATTCACTTGACCTCGGCACCCAATCTTCAAGTTCCCTCATCACCGCATCGTCAACTTCCTGCTCCACTCGAAGCCACTCGAAATCCTCCCAGTCTTCTTCTAGCTTCACCCCGACATGTTCGTCATCGTCCGAGATACCAACGTCAATTGTGGGTGTTGACCCATCCTCATCCCCGCTGCTAATGGATATCACCTCCAATCCCTGATCTATTTCAGATGTAGAGTTATCCGTGTCACCCAAATCGATCAGTTCTAGACTATCATCCTTGTCACCTGAACATATTTTCTTGTCACCCACTTTTATTCCCTTGTCACTCAACAAAAGATCCTTGTCACTACTGTCCATTGCAGGGACCTCCTTGGTCTTCCCCATGGCCTCTCTCACCTCTCCTTCATCCTTGTCACCCCGTAAGATACCAAAGTCACCTGACCAAAAATCTATGTCACTAATATCTATTGCAGTCACCTCCTTCGTCTTCCCTATTGCCTCTCTCGCCTCTCCCTCACTCACGTCACCCCCACCTACACACATGTCACCTGATAGAATATTCTTGTCACTAATGTCAATCACAGTCACCTCCTTGTGAAATACCCCAAAATATTTTTGGGAATTTCGAATAATATTTTTTTTAAGTGTTTTGAATTTAGGAAAAAAAAACGTCTTTGAATGAAACGTATATAAAGTTTTATATTATTTTGAGATATTTTAGTTTACTTTCTTATAAATAAGTTAGTCTTTAAATTTGTATTATTTTAAAACAAAGTCTTATATTTTTCTTCACAATAGAAATGGATTTATAATGATGATGTATTTTACTTTTTATAAACTATATATTATGTCGTTTTATAAAAATATATTTTTAGGAAAAATAAAATGTATTTGAATAAAAGGTGTTGGTATTTTATTATTTAAGTTTTGTAGAATTCTAATAAATAAAATTCCGGATATAAATATATTTATTTGTAGTTAAAAATAGGTTAGGGCTGAACCGGTTATCCTTTGGGTTCACTTGAACCGAACCAACCAAAACAAAAGAACAGGTTGAACCGAACCGGGGGAACCGCTTCTTCTTCCTCCCACCCATCGCCCCTACTGTTGAAAAATCTGAAATTTCAATCCCCTCAAATCTCGCCCGAATCTTATCGTTTTCGATTCTAAACTATTACCCAATCTCTATTATATCTATATCTATAATCAATTGGTGATTTCGGATAGAAACGGATCCAAAATAAGTTTATCCCAAATTCAAAATTTTTATCAAATCCATCAAATAAGATAGATTTTCTCAAATTAACCAATTAAATAGCTTTTATATAGATTTGGGGTTATCTTCTGAGATTCAATTCGATCCAATTCGGCTCCGGTTGACATCGACTATAAATACTAGGGTTCGGTATTCTCCGAAATTCATTCCGTAGAGACGAAATCCAAGCTTCTAACCTGTCCTATTGTGTTCTAAACCCTTCTAGATACATTTCCCCTCACAAGTTTTCCACAAAAATATCCCGATTCAGAAAACCCAATTTTCGAATTTGACCTCGTCGGAGCCATCTTTGCCGCCCTCGTCTGCCGCCATTAGCTGCTGCCGGAGCAACGTGCCACCATCGAGAGGTGCACCGCATTGCCACGAATCCGTAGCTACCGGTCGTGTGTCATTCCGAGGTCTATCGACGCCGCAAGCCCTCGCCGAAGTGGAGCCGGAACCTCGCCGGGAACCTATGTTGAATGCAGTGACGGGTTGAAGGTTGAAGAAGGTTATTCGCGCTAAACCTCCCATACTTTCAGTTTTATCAAATTATGCCCTTTCCCAGTTTTTAAAATTTCAGATTCTAACCCGTACTTTTATTTGGGCATAAATTGCTTCCAACTCCATTAATTCGCAGAGACTAGGCTACCCTTATGCCCATACGAAGGAATTCGAGTCCGACCAACCACTTAAGTCAAAAGCTTGCAACTCCGAATCAAGGCAAGTGATTTCGTTCAATGCCCTTTGCATGTTTCGTGATTTTCTTTTGGCGTGCCTTTTTATTCTTCTGTGTCGAATGCGGCCCTGTGGCCAATTTCCTTGCCAGTTTCGATAAATTGCATATCCGTCTGCTTGGTGTAATTTATCTCCTTATTCATAAATTGGCATGAGTATTAATTAAATGGGCAATTATAAATATAAATATATAATTGTATATATTAAATATGTTATATATATATAACTTGAGATAAGTGAAAATTGTCCATTTTCATCTTCCTAATTGCATGAATTTCTGCTTGTTTCTTTCATGCAAATTAATAGCATGTGATATTAAGATCCTTTGAAATACCCGTGCTTGTACGTCCTTGTTGGTTTAATGCCGTGATTATGATTACCTAGTATTTAATGTTAAAGCTGTTATAGTTAAAGTGTGCATCTCACGTGGTGCGGATTGACTTAAAGTCAGTGCAAGGGCTAGCTCGCAGGTTGGGAATAGTGTAAAGCCCAGTCTAAAAGGTTCCATAGAATATCTAGACTTCAGACAGTCTCAGGTCGTAGTCCTAGTTGAGTCTGGACCCGTGTCCCTACGTACGATTAGACTTCAAAGTCTCAGGTCGCAGTCCTAGTTGAGTCTGGGCCCGTGTCACTACGTTTTATATTGTGTTATATACATATTTACATTATGATAATTATTATTGAGATTATTAATAGGTGATCAATTCAGTTATATTATACTTCAGTCTTATTCGGGGTATAATTCCATTTCTTATCATACGATCGATCACTATGATCATCCGAGTCATGTTACGAATCTTTATTTCTTATTCAGTGTTCACTTTAAATACTCGCGTCTTTCCCTTAACCTATGTCATACCGTTTTATGGTCACTGTATGGTTAAAGTCTGAACATTTTCCCTATCATTTGCTAGTCTTAATTGTACTAACCATCCTATTTATTGGATGGCTGGTGTCCTTCGTTCTCACGAAACACCAGGCCATATTCCACAGGTTTAGTACGAGCAGTGGAGCAGGAGAGAGCTAAAGAGAGGACTATCAACCATGGATTTTTAAACTGCAGTTTTTGAACCTTTAAAGTTCCGCATCGTTACTTTGGATTTAGCTATTTTTGGGGTTTATTTATACTTTATGGTTGGTATTTTGGCTATATTGTTGTGATTGGATATTTCAAACTTTGATATTTAATTTACTTCCGCACTCTTTTAATCAACTGTTCGAAGTACCGTCTTGTTGTGGGAGCATGGTGGCATGTCCCTATAAGCCTCAGGTGAATGCAAAGACATTAAAGTCTACGGATTCACTGGCGCTGTAGCGCACCCTTGGGGTATAAAAGGGGGTGTTACACCTTGGTCTTCCCTATGGCCTCTCTCACCTCTCCCTCGCCCTTGTCACTTAAAAAGATACCCATGTCACATGATCTAATATTTTTGTCACTAATGTCAATCATAGTAACCTCCTTGGTCTTCCCTATGGCCTCTCTCACCTCTCCCTCACTCTTGTCACCCAAACAGATACCCATGTCACCTGAGTTAATAATCTTGTCACTAATGTCAGTCATAGTCACCTCCTTGGTCTTCCCTATGACCTCTCTCCCATCTCCCTCACGCTTGTCACCCGAACAAATACCCATGTAACCTGACTTACTATTCTTGTCACTAATATCCATTACACTCACCTCCTTGCTCTGCCCTATTACCTCTCTCACCTCTCCTTTACCTTTGTCACCCAAACAGATACCCATGTCACCTGACTGAATATGTTTGTCACTAATATCCATTGCACTCACCTCCTTGCTCTGCCCTATGACCTCTCTCACCTCTCCTTTACCCTTGTCACTTGGAGGTATCTCCATGTCACCCAAATATTTACCCGTGTCACCTGAAACATTCTCCTTAAGGATTGGACCAACATATATCGCCATGGGCCATGGATGTTCTCCACACTTTGAGTTCAGAAATTTGAATGCCTCAAGGTCATCATCATCAGCTATCATGATCGGATGATCCCCATCTTTCGACTTTGGCACGTAAGACAACGCCCACTCTTCATCACCATCGCCGACCTTCACCTTGATCAGGTTTTTCAAAGAGGTGAAGTCGATGCCCTCTTGTATCATGACATTCTTGTGCGCCTTCATCCCCGCAAATATCCAACGTTCTCCCTCGAACACCCAACAACCATTGAAGATGAGGGTGACGCATACGAAGGCGTTTCCACCTGAAAATGAAACGAGGGTTGTAACTAAAGGTGCATGGATATCTACTTTGAGTAGAACTTTATCACATACACTTACCCATTACATTTGGGAAGAAAGGTTTCTGCGAAGTAAATGTGACACGGGGATTCTGAGCACCGACAGGAGCAACAAGTGTAAGCGACACGTGCTCTGCAACTGTAGGTATGCTCATGTGTAAGCGCGTTGACACTGTCTGTTTTTATACATGGTTGTTTTAGTTTTGGTAGTTTCAACAATGTGTGTACTTTGATTGGAGTTTCTGTGTTGTTTTTGTGATGTTTATGTCCTTTTCTTATGTGGTGGTGTCATTTTATTGTTATTTTTTTTATGGTTATTTGGTTTATCATGGATTCTGTTATTGTATTTTTATATTATTCTTTATTTTGTTTTTATTAGCGGCTCAATCTGGTGATGCATCCACATCTTATAGGGGTTCTAATGTAAGTTATTTTGTTTTTCCATTTTAAATTTTTTTTGTTGATGAGCAAGTTTTGATTTTTTCCTAATCTGATGTTGTGTTTTTGGGTACTTTGTATGTGATTGATCAGGGTTTGGAATATTGCATTCCTGTTTCTGAACGATTCCATTCTAGGTCCAACATATATTCATATCCATCTGTTTGCGATTTGATTGAGAAGCATTTGCCTCATTCTGATTACAATATTCTGCGGGAAAGTTGTGTGGGATGGGTGCTGACGCAGGGCACCAAAATGGCTACCAATTTTCAGCTTATGCATCAAATGGTGCTTCGTCAAGTCCAAACTCAGAAGGAGAATGAGTTGTGGTTTAGAGTTGGTGGATATCTTGCACGTTTTTCAATTTTTGAGTTTCATGTCATCACTGGCCTTCCTTGTGAAGAACGTGTTTGTAATATCTCAAAAAAAGTGTCAATATCTGAATTTTTTGGGCAGAAGAAGATGACTCATGATGATTGAATCACTTTTGTCATCAATATTTGTCTGTGCCATCACAACTTTTATTGTGTATGTTAAGATTTTTGTCTAATATTGTTTTGTAATCTCTTTTTGCGTTTTATTTTGTAACAATCTTGGATATTAGAAGCTTTCCCAGCCCTCTCTGCTAAAATTGACTGTAATTTTATGATGCCTGATAGAGATCCATACTCATTGCACTGGGTATGCGAGTTTAGCCATTCGTATGTTGAAGCTGAGCATTTGTTTCTTGGTGATTTGGTAATATTTTTATGTTATTTATCTTTAAGACCATTTTTAGTTGATGCATCTTTTTTTATTTTTTTTTAAACATATTTTTATACTTGCATTTTGGGCAGACTCCGTTGTTCCCTACTTATGGGGAGTTTGCACGCACAGCAGGGATGGAGTTTGCTGATGAAAAAGATGATCCAGTCGTTGATGCATCAGTTGAAGAAGTATGTGGGGGAGCTGTTGATGATGCATTATATGACATCCGTCGTTTTCGTCAAAGGGCATATGCAGCTAGGTTTTCAAACAGAGTTGTACAAGCTGGTGGTGAAGAAGCTAATATCTCGGAGAAAGGTGATGAAGCAGAGACCTCAAAGAGGAAGACACCTGTGAAGAGAGGCAAAGCTGCTGGAAAGAAACAGGATGGGAAGTCCTTTGAAACTGCTTTTCAAGTTTTTCCTGAGGTAGAAAACAAAGATGTTGTAGAGTCCTCAAAGAAGAGGAAATCTGAGAGTGGAGGGATGGCTGGTAAAAAGAAAAAGAAGGTGGCGTCCAGCGATACTGTTGAGGGATTGGTGTATGTGAGGAGGGGTCAATCTGCAGCTAGGCAATGTGGTAGAGTTGTTCCTTATGAGAATGTGAAGATAATTAATGCTGACACAGATATGCATGAGGAGGGTGATGTGGTTGCTTCACCTTCAGTTTCTCTTGGTGATAATCAGAGTACTCATGGAGTGGAGAACAAAGAAATTCATGCTGCAGGCTTTACATCTGGTGGTGAAGGCAGTGATGGCGATGACAAGGTTGATGATTTTACTGCTGACACCCATTCTTGTGGATCTGATGAGTTGGCTGCTCCTCCTACTGCTGGGCTTTCTGTTTTGGCGGAGGTTGCAGATGTGGTTGGTTGTGCTAACAAGGTTGAAGGAGGTGAGACATCTTCTGGTGACAGGCGGGGAGAGGTTCAAACATCTAATGCTGGCACTGAAGGTGTATCTCCCCAAATGGAGGCAAAAAATGATTCAACGGGGGAGTTGCCTCCAAAAACACATGGTGATGGTTTTGCTTCTTCTACCCCATCTTATCCTGATTGGGTGAATGAGATTTTTAAGAGGATTGAGAAGCTTGAAGATGTACCTCAGCGTATGGATGTGTTGGGTGCGAGGGTTGATGCTATTGAATCAAAGATTGCAGAGATGGCTGGGATGCTTGGAGTTGTTGGTGAGATGGCGATTAGGTATGATGAGCTTGAGGTTAGGGTTTCTAATTTTGAAGCTATGTTTGCCAGGTCACAGGTAAATCCTGGGGATGCTGATGATAAGCATATAGGTGGTAAGCCCCAGGGCAGTCCTGTGAAGGTTGTTGATGAAGATGTCAGCGCAAAAATTATCAATGATGTTGTAGCTGATCTTCAGAAGTGTTTCTCTGCTGATGAGGAAATGGTGAAATCATCACCCCATTCTGTCAATGTTGAGGACGTGTCCTTGCCCTCAATAAGATCAGAGGGCCCAACTTTGGATAAGGATATTCTGTATACTGAAATCCCTCCTGTGTTCCCAACTGTTGTCGCTGACACTGAGGGTGAGGATGTTGGTGCAGATGTGAAAGTTTTTAAGGATTTGAAAGGTGATATTTCATTAACTAAGAATGAAGTTGATGATGCCAAAAGGAGTGCAGATGAGTTTGGAATTCTATCATGTTCTGCTGAAGTTGCTCGATCTGCCAAGTGTGAGGTTGAAGGTGGTGATGCTGTAGTCGGTGTAGTTGGTGGGCACTCATCGTTGGAAAAGTTCATATCTCTGTCTGATGATGAATATGACACGGGTGCAGGTGTTGATTGGGATTCGGTAGCGAAGGATACTGAAATTATAAATGAAGTTGAAAAATTAAAGGCTTCGAATCTTATCCCGTCAACCAGTACATTCTTGTATGGCCCAGCTGAGATTGAAAAGAAGGTGAGAATCTTAAAGCACGTCCCTAACAAGTCATTGATCAGCTTTGAAGATCATGAGTTTATGTATGGACTTGTAAAGAAGAAAAGGTATGCTTTATTTTTTTGTTCAATCTTTTTTTATGGAATGTTGTCTTTGTATTAGTACAGCACCTCATTCTTTATATATTTATATTCATCTTGTGTAATTTGGTTAGGAATTTTTCTGTTGCTGGTCCAATATCAAGGTGGGACAAAAAGTTTTTCCTGCACATCATATCAAAGAATATGTGGCTTGATTGTCAGGTAATATCTGCTTGTTTTTGAAATATATATATATATATATATGTGTGTGGATTGGATTCTATTGTGTTTGTTGATTGTTGACATCTTTTTTTTTTTTATTACTATGTTGTGTAGCATCTAGAAGCAGGTTTGATTCACTTTAGGAGGCGCATTTCTGAAGACCCTGTGAAATATCGAGAGGTTCTTGTTCTTGATTGGCTATTTTACTTAAAGTACCTGCCTGATTATGCTTCAAATTATGGGGAAGATTTGCCTCTTGAAGTCAACACCGAGGAGTATTTTGTTGGTATGTGCCCTGCTGAGTATGGGAAGCCATGAGAATCTGTAAAGAAAGTCTACACAATATTCAATGTTATAAACAAACATTGGGCGGCGTTGGAGATTATGCTTGAGGAGAGGGTAATCAACGTGTACGATTGCAATGTGACTGCTGTTAAGGCTGGTGTACTTGAAGAACAATTGCAACCGTTTGCTATTTGGTTCCCAATTCATTTGGCAAAGGCTGGGCTCTATCAAAACTTTGCTTCCTCTCCTTTCCAGCTAAATATGGTTGATGATTTAATGCATGATTCTACAGGGTATGTATTTTATATGTTGTATTGTTTGTCGTTTAGCCTAAGATACTTGTTATTTATGTGCTCACATGACATGGGGTCTTTTTGTGTTTGTAGGGCTTCATGCGGCGTCTTTACATTAAAAGCAATTGAAGCATCAGTCTTTGGGGGAGATGTGAAACGATTCAACAATGAGAAACTCTTTCGATACAGAGAACTCATGTGCTCAGATCTGATCAAGGAGACCTGGAGTTTTAGGTTTTAAAACAATTGTTTAGATATGTAGTTGGTGCATACATGGGGTATTTTTTGATGTAATATGACAATCTATGTGGTCAAATTGTTAATTTGGTGGACATGTATGTATATTTGTAGGTAATGGATTTTATGGGATATTTTTTGGATGCCCTGTATTTTGGATGTGACTTTGAATCTGTTATGATTGTACATTTTAACTTTTATTAATGTTTATTAAGGTATCTATTTTTGCAATGACAATGTTTTATTTGAATTTGTATTAATAATGTGGGTGGCATGGGTACATATTTACCATGCTATAACAAAAGTGGTGACACCAGTCTTGTGTTTTCTGATATTGAAGTTTATGTGGTGACACTAGGTTTTTGAGACCCAAAGTAGTGTTGACACTGTTAGTAGTTATAAATAGTGGTGACACCAGTCTGGTTTTTTTCTGATATTGAAGTTTATGTGGGGACACTAGGTCTTTGATGTCCAAAGTAGTGCTGACACTGATATTAGTTACAAGTAGTGGTGACACCAGTCTTGCATTTTTTTATTTTGAATTGTATGTGGTAACACTAGGTGGTTGAGGCCCAAAGCAAGGCTGCCAATGATATTAGTTACAAGTAGTGGTGACACTACCCTTGTTTTTTCTGATATTGAAGTGTATGGGGTTATATTTTCTGTTATTGAAGTTTATGTGGTGACAGTAGATGGGTAAGGCCCAAAGCAGTGCTGACACTGATATTAGTTACAAGTATTGGTGACAGTAGGGTTGTATTTTTTTTTATTTTGTTTTTTATGTGGTTGCACGAGGTGGTAAGGCCCAAAGTCTTGTGTGACACTGTTGGTTAGAGTAGTTGGAAGTATTGGTGACACTAGCTTTGTGTGTTCTTTGTTATTTAAGTTTATATGGTGACAGTAGGTGGTTAAGGCCCAAAGTAGTGCTGACACGAGGTGGTTAATGTCCAACAGTTATAACTGTAAGCCCAAAGCAGCGATGACACGAGGGGGGTTGTTGTCCAGCAATTATAACTGTAACTCATATAACTGTAATCCGTTTACAGTTTATATTTTTACAGTTTTTATAGTTTTTTACAGGTACTCTGAAATGAAGTGCCCCAAATAACTGTCATAAGGAAGAAAACTGTATAATTATTGGCTATATATATCCAGAAATAATTCTTTGGTGTCCATTGGTGTCTACAAACTAATTGTAACAGAAATCAGAATACCAGAACTTGTATTCTTACTACTTAACCACCCCCCACCAAAAAGATGAATTATGGCAACACTGTTGAGTTCTGCACAAGATTCCACCAAATGATGGACGATCTGGATGGTGTTGTTTACCGTGGGTATCACATGAGTCTCGTTGATGAGGCATGTGAGACTAACAAAGAGGCTCACAGGGTTGAGTTGGTGGAAGCCGTTGTGTTTCATTATAAATTATATGAGGAATTACAAAGATCAATAATAGCAAATGAATATCATATTCGCAGAGCAACCAAAGATGAAGATGCTGAAGCACTATCAAAGGTGATATATGAATTTTTATCCTTACTTTTTTTCCCTCTCTAGTGTTAACTCTTATATTTTATGTTTTATCTAGGGGGAACGAGAACTTGGGGAACAAAGGCAGATGTTGGAAGAGGCAAAGGACAACCTTATGCAGTGCGTTAAAGAAGTTTTAGATGCAGAAATGGAAAGGAGGAGGAAGATTGATGAATTTTTAGGCCTGTAGGTCTTGTATATTAATAAGTGATAATATTGGAACTTATTTATATATTTTAGTTTATATGTGTGTTCATAATGAAGATATGATGTAAGTTATTAATATCATATTAATTATATGGATATTTTGTAATTTCGCACCTCGTATTTGATATTATAAAGTGTTATTGGAGTTTTAAGTCTTCATTGGTTGATACTACGGACACATAGAGTAATTTGGGAATTGTTTTGGCAAAAGTAGTGCTGACACGGTTTAACTAAGGTTTTATGTTATTGTGAATTTGCTCAACATCATCTTAGTTTTGCTCAACAATAGTTTATATTTGCACAACAAACGAGATTTGTGAAATTTTGCCCAAAATAATCCTATTTTCTTTAATATAATTTTATACTTTCTCAATAGATAATTTCACAACATGGTATTATTTTTTTATAGTATCTTCTTTTCGTATTAGTGTTTTTTATAGTATTGATGACAGAATTGCGCTGACAGGCTTATTTTGTGTGCTTTTACCCTCTTCTTGAACTCTCCTATTTAAATCTTTCTCTTGCAAAGTATTGTCAATACTTAGGAATGGATATCATTAAATAAACTATATTTATAAAATACACCAGTTATAAACAGAAATCAAATATTTTACTACCGGTGACAGAATTGTGTTGACATAGAGAAAAGAATACAGAATTACAGAATTGGTCAGATGCAGTTATAGTTGTATGAAATCGACAAATACAATCCAGGTTAAAATCATAGGGAAAACAACTGTCTTAATGCTCACGAAACAACTTTTCAGAAGCAGAGTACACAACTGTCTACACCCCAATACATTTGATAGTTTGCAACAAAAACATTATATTGTGTTGTAGCTGTTCAACCAAGGTTTATTTTTTGGCCTTGAATCCCCTTTGAAATCATTCTTGAATGGGATTTTGCTGCCTTCATAACTTCTTTGTTCACTTCATTCAGCTCTGAGCACACAATATCTGTTAGGTACTTCACCCGTAGTTTTGAGATATTCTTGAAATTGCCCTTTTCAAATCCACACTTGTAGCCTCGCTCTGACCCAAAGAAAGTCTCCATGTGACGCATGAGGCATACCCCAGAATGCTGAACTTTCTCTTCTCCAGCCCACGCGATGGGGACAATTGATGTTGGTGCAGTTGACACTATTTCTGCCTTTGCTTCAAGCCCCTTCTCTGTTAGAAACGCAATCAGCATATCTCCCTGCATTTATTGAATTATAAAGCATTTAATGTTAATTGGGAACTGAGGTGATATTAGATTGAAGTTAATACAACTCAAGAAGATATTATGTATCATTAATAAAACTTACCAAACATTCAAAGGGGGATGCAAAGGTGCAAGTTTCAGCAGGGCAAGTTGGGTTGATATCAATGATTTGGGTGACTTTGTTTTTCAAGTTGAAGACAACCATGATGTAGACCTCTTCTTGTTGAACTCCAAAAACAAACTAATGAACATAATATTAAACAGATAGAAATTAGGGATTGAGTTTGTTAACTTTGATCTCAAAATCAGTATTTAGAGAACATTTCATTCTTGTGGTTGTGAAGGGAGTACCATGTCTATATCTTTCAAAGAAATGTGTGGTGACAATGACAAAGCAGTATCAAGGTGGAGGTTAAACCTCTGAAACTGTTCATCACAAGCTCCTGATGACACACTGTCCACATTAAACTGGATCAAAAATAAAAATTAGTAAAAAAACAGACCCATTGTAATAATGGCAAAAGAATGGAGTGTAATTGAAAGATGAATAAGTAAAAATATTACAGATTTGTTGATATTGACAAATAGTCTTGCTGGTTACTGAGCACTTTTATATTGTTCCTTGTTGTTGAGGACTGCTGTCCATGCATCAATAATGACACTAGACAGTTGGGTTTCATCTTCAAGTGTACCCATGTCTCTTCTAACCACCTCAATAGACTTGTGTTTAAATAAGACTTCACTGCAAATGCAAGACATTATGAAGATGTATTAAATAAAAAATATCTTTTACTTGTAACTGAACATACATTAAGTAAATTAAGATTAAAATGAACTTTACGTGCTATGAGTTGTTGTCATTGCTAAATAGGCTGAAACAGTCCGCTCAATTTCAGAGATAGGATCGTTAATATCTACAACACGGGAGTAATAGGGGCTTCTCAAAGATGCAGACGGTTTATATGCTCTCTTTGCAGCTTCTTGTCTCTTTGTGTCATGAAGTTGTTGTGGTGCATTCTCAGGAGCTGCGTTGACACGTGGTGACCTCCGGGGGGGCAATGGAGCATGGGACTTGGATTTTCTTTTATCCTCCAATGGCTTCTCTGGTGGAATATCAGTTTGGAATTGAGTGGGGAGGGGATTGGGAGGGGTGCATAATGTGTCTGCAGTTTTAGCTTGGACATCCTGTTGTATTGGAGGATGACCATGGCTGGGTCCAGGAGCTTGTTGTGCGTCATTACCATCCTTGGTTGCATCTGCAACGTTCTGTGGTATCCCCGTATCTTCCCCCAAAACAGGATCATTTACAAATATATCAAAGGAAAATTGCCCATCTCCTTTGATATTTGATTTCAATTTTTGCTTATTCTGATACGCAAGCTCAATCTGAGTAAGACAATCTATAAAAGCAGGGTCTGACCAGAATGGGTGTTGGGAGTTGTTAAAAATTGTGTTTGGAGAGTCGTCCATATATGACCTGTCAGCAGCATCTGTAGCAGGCGCAGGGGTCACATCTCCCATCCCTAGGAGCTGGTTGGCTCCACGCAGAAGTGAATTCACCTTGTCATCATTTTGTAGTTCAGGCGGTATATTTGTAGACCACTCCACAAATTCAGAAATAGCAGATGCAAGCACAGAAGTCTTTTGAGCAAAAGTCTGTATCCAATTCTAGAAGACAAGAGCACATGAGAAAATAAGATTAAAAAAAACATCAGTAAATAAGAAAACATGATAAACTGCACAATTTTAGATTGAATTGGTTAAAAAAATTCATATAGACCTGAAGTGGAGGTGGTTGTTTTTCTGGACCAGCGGGGTGTTCAGTGCATTCTTCATTGTGTGTAGTAGATTGGAGACAAGCCGTAGGAGGTATTTCTTGAGTGGGAGGAACGATTTGGCGAGGTTGGATTGAGCCACGGCCAAAGCCTCCACTATTAATGTCATCAGTCTCTCTTTGGCGTAGAAGTTTGGAATTGATGCCAAAAAACACTGGCAAAGAACGAGGTATTCGTCTAAGCGCTGTGCTTGTGAACAGTTTCACCCTATTCATATACAGCAACTGACACATGAATGGGATAAACATATATCAGTATAATGATTCAGGACGGGAGTGCTGACATGAATAATATTGTATATATGAAATTAAAAAGTGGCACTGGTGACATGGGCACTACAGACATGGTAAAGAAATTAAGCGGGGGGAGGAGTGCTGACATGAATAATATTGTAGATACTAAAGTTAAAATAGGCACTGGTGACATGGGTACTACAGACATTGTAAAGAAATTAATTTAACATCACAGGGAAGATGATGGAGTGGGGCAGTGCTGACATGAATAATATTGTAGTTAGGAAACTTAAAATAGGCACTGGTGACATGGGTAGTACAGTCATGGTAAAGAAATTAATTTAACAACAGAGGAAAGGTTTGAAAAACTACTTACAACCAAGAACAATATAGGCCCTCTGAAGTGTCCATCCTTGTTCTTTTCCCAACTTTTTTTCGCATCAACCAAACTTTCTAACACAAGACCACACCAATTTAGCTCTCTCATGTCACCTAATTCCGGAACAACTCTTACTAAACTATGGTTTGCATGTCCATTTCCTAAAGTATCAATCAAGTAAGAGTCTAATACAACAATAAAGTTCACGAGGAATTGGTCACCACAATTAGTGTCAGCTATCAATTTATCCATAACCATAGCTGATGTTATATTATCCTTAACCTCAAATGTGTTTCTCCAATCTTTCACAAGGTTGAAATTTTCCTTTGCTGTTTTTCTTGCTACTAAAACCTTTCCCATAGGCAATCCCAATGTGATATGAACATCCATCTCAGTAATTTCAAGTTCTCCTCCATTAGCCATAACCAAACAACACTTGTTAGGGTCAAACTGATCCACTAACCAATATGAAAGATATTGTGGAAGGGAAACAATGTTCAAGTCGAACAAACATCCAAACCCAATATCTCTAATGAATTTCTTTTGCTTGTCATTCATTTTCTGCAATGATGACACAAGTAGGCGTGGGCTTGAACGTGTTTTCAAAGAGTTGAATTGTTTCTGTCTGTTGTCCCTCTCGGTCTTTGCAATCATTTGTCTGTTTTATGAGATAGGTTGGATTTCAGTGCCTTCTGTTTGCTCATCAGATGTGATGTTATGCACAGTTGGGTTTGCTGGTTGACCAAGCGTTACATTAGGTGAATTGTCTTGCAAAACTGTAATTTCAAGGGCTTCTAAACCAACAGTGCTAGTAGGAACAGTAGTCTCATGGGGGACCTCTTTCTTACTGTTTTTCCGAACAAGCGGTTGTGAATCTTTAGATTCAAGTGATAGGGAACCGACCCCTGTTTCACCTGCTCTATCAGGCTGAGTATCTTCAAACAGTTCATCAATGAAAGCTGGTGAATCCCTAGATAAATCAATTACTGGAGGTTTAACGCCAGATCTTTTTGATCTCTTCGAAATTTGGTTTTGACTGTCTATAGTAGGTGAGTCACTCAATCTCTGCGGGCGTTTACCTATGTAATGAACACTGAAAATCAACTTCTACAAATAATGCATGCAATGGCATTGTAAAAGAAGGGAGTTTATTCCATATAAATTTGAAAATTGAACGATAAGTCCATCACATTAACTACACATTATAATGCTGAAGTCCTTAAATTAGCAAAGGCAGCTCGTGGAAGGTCGAATAATTTGAATAACTCCCATTTCCTGCTTTTCGTTGGAGCTAAACCCTAAACCGTAATCATTCTTATTTAAACTGTAATAAACGGAGAATAGGAAATCAAACCTTTCCGGTCTGGAGACATGGTGATGTATATGGTAGAGCAATAGAGAGGGGGATTTTCGATCTGGTCTCAGTGAGCGTATAATCAAACGTGAAGCAAACTTTGCAGAGCAAGAGAGATGAGATTTCGGGGGGAGGATGAAAGAAATGACAATGACCGACTGTGTAAATATAAACTATTGTTGTGCAAAAATAACAGCAAGTTGAGCAAATACCTTATTTATTGTTTTTTCTAATTTTTTTTTTCTTTTCTTGTTTTTTTTAAAAATTACGGCAAGTGGTTAATACTTTATTTATTCCTCATTTTTGCTCAACATTCTCTTATTTTTGCTCAACACTAGTTTATTTTTGCACAACTATCAAGACTTTTGTGAAATTGTGATTCATATGATCTTATTTTTCTCAATAAGTTCTCTTAGTTTCTCTATAGATAATTGCACAACACGGTCTTATTTTTGCTCAACAGGCTCTTATTTTTGCTCAAGATGGTCATATTTTTGCTCATCAATAGCCTATAATTGGACAACAGGGGCATTTGGTGGATTTTTGCTCAACTTGCTGTTATTTTTGCTCAACAATAGTTTATATTTACACAACTATATAAGACTTTGTGAAATAGTGCTCAACATGATCTTATTTTTTCTCAATATGTTTTCATAGTTTCTCTATAAATAATTTCACAACACGGTCTTATTTTTGCTCAACAATATACTATAATTGCACAACATGGGCGTTTGTTGGAAATTTGCTCAACATGCTTTTATTTTTGCTCAACACAGTGTTATTTTTGCTCATCAATAATTGCACAACATGGGCGTTTGTTGGAAATTTGCTCAACATGCTCTTATTTTTGCTCAACAATAGTTTATATTTACACAACTATATAAGACTTTGTGAAATAGTGCTCAACATGATCTTATTTTTTATTAATATGTTTTTATAGTTTCTCTATTATTAATTTCACAACACGGTCTTATTTTTGCTCAACAATAGATTATAATTGCACAACATGGGTGTTTGTTGGAAATTTGCTCAACATGCTCTTATTTTTGCTCAACACAGTCTTATTTTTGCTCATCAATACTCTATTATTGCACAACATGGGCGTTTGTTCGAAATTTGGTCAACATGCTCTTATTTTTGCTCAACACAGTCTTATTTGTGCTCATCAATACCCTATAATTGCACAACATGGGGCACTTTGTGAAATTGTTGAGCAAAAATAAGAGCAAAAATAAGAGAAGATGTTAATGGGCTTATTTTAAAATTGATGAATGGAAGGGTTTGGCCCAATGTTATCTCTTCATACCCACGATTTCAACCCAAAAACAGTCCGTAGTTGTGCAATCCCCGGTGTCCTTTCAGCTCCCTCCAACATCTTCTCCGTTTCCCCCGTTTTGTGTTTACAGTCGACGATCACTTCAATCGCCGAGTAGCCTTCAATCGCCGGTGTCCTTTCAGTTCGTCTCTTCTTCAATGGCTTTTCAACCGGTTATTCAACAAGGGTATCATCACACAGTTGGTGAGTTTGTTGTTGAACTTTTAGCAAGCGAGTCCTCTGTATATGGTTCGAGTGAAATGTTAGTGTCAATCCACTCCGTGGATGTTCCTGTAATACTTCATCATTTATACGTTTGGAATGGGTTGCCAATGAGCTTAAGGCGCTGCAATGGAATATTACGGGACGCGGGAATCCCAGCTGTTGTTCGAAATCAAGTAGCAAATCATATCTTAAGAGATTTTACAAGTACTTGGTTTGCTCAAGATGATGACTTTATTGAATATGGTCTCTGCCCTAACATCATCATCAATTTGTACTACACTTCCAACTCTTCTTCTGATTCAAGCTCTGACTCTTCTGACTCGGACATGGAGGTGGACATGGAGGTGGACTACCCACATCATCCAGCCACTGAAGCAGCTATTGATGGTCTACAAGAGGTATATCATCTTGAGCTTGATGGGCAGGCATGTTCAATATGTCTTGACCCGATGTTGGATTCAATGCCTGTCCTTGGCATGCCATGCTCACATTTCTTCCACCCAAATTGTATCCGAGAATGGCTTAGGGTTGAAGGGTCTTGTCCACTTTGTAGGTTTGCATTGTAAAGTTACTTTTTCTGTAGTATTGTGATGTTAGTAAAAGAAAATGTAGTTTAACTTTTTGAGGGACTTGGATGTAAGCAAACTTGTATTACCTGTTCTGTGAACTTGGTTTAAGCAAATGTATAATATGAATATAATTTTGTTTTGATTGTATTTGTTTACAATTTTCACCAACTCCAAACTATCAGCTGGGAATGTCTGTTGATCTTCTTTGTCATTATCTGTTTTAATGCTGACACACAACTCAACAGCAAATTTAACATCATCTAGTTTGGACAACTCTAAAAACTCTTTCAAATCAGCATCACATTCAACGGTAAGAGGACCTCTCAAGACTTTGAAAGGGTGTAAATAGATTGCAGTAGTAAGAAACACAATTTGATTGAAGTGTTGACACAAGGAACCAAAATTTTATATGATTCAAATACAGTGCTGACATGGAGCAATCAAAGTGTAATAATGAATGTGGAGTTCATTATATTGTCAAATGCAATATTGGATGCAGCAGTGTGGAATGGATATCATTAAATCAACTATATGAATAAGATATACCAGTTATGAACACAATCCTACAAAATTTGCACCGGAGGTGCAAATTTTCTATGATTTAAGTGCAGTGCTGACATGGAGCAATCAAAGTGTAATAATGAATGTAGAGTTCATTATATTGTGAAATGCAATATTGGATGCAACAGTGAAGAATGGATCTCATTAAATTAACTATATGAATAGAATACACCAGTTATGAACAGAATCCTACAAAATTTGCACCTCCGGTGCAAATTTTCTAAGATTTTAAGTGCAGTGATGACAAGAGGTGAATCAAAGTATAAGCACATTTTAACTAGATATAGCAATGCTACATTTTAAAGTGCAAGCACATAATTCAAATGAGCATAAAGAAGCATGTATTTAAAAGGAGACTTCAAAATCTCATCCAATACATCAAAAATGAAATTTTCTGTAATTTTATTGGAGTAATCACTGAAGTGGATGTTATAACACTAGGTGGTTAAGGCCCAAAGCAAGGGTGACAATGATATTAGTTACAAGTATAACTGCATGTGATATTAGTTACAAGTAGGTGTTTTCTGATAGTGAAATTTATGTGGTGACACTTGGTGTTTGTGGACCAAAGTAGTGCTGACACTGTTATTAGTTACAAATAGTGGTGACATCAGTCTGCTGTTTTCTGATATTGAAGTTTATGTGGTGACACTAGGTGTTTGAGGTCTGAAGTAGTGCTGACACTGATATTAGTTTCAAGTAGTGGTGACACCAGTCCAAAGTAGTGCTGACACAGATTTTTTTTTTTGGAAGAATGCATATTTTTTAAATCAAAGTGGCAAAATTGCACAACATGGGCGTTTGTTGGAAATTTGGTCAACATGCTCTTATTTTTGCTCAACACAGTCTTATTTTTGCTCATTAATAGCCTATAATTGCACAACACGGGGCATTTTGTGGAAAATTTCTCAACATGCTCTTATTTTTGCTCTAAATGCTGTTATTTTTGCTCGACAATAGTTTATATTTGCACAATTATCAAGACTTTGTGAAATTGTGATCAATTTGATCTTATATATTTTCTCAATGTGTTCTCATAGTTTGTCTATAGATAATTGCACAACATGGTCTTATTTTTGCTCAACAATAGAGTATAATTGCACTGCACAACGTCGGCGTTCGTTTAAAATTTGCTCAACATGCTATTATTTTTGCTCAACACAGTCTTAATTTTGCTCACCAATAGCCTATAATTGCACAACATGCTCTTATTTTTGCTCAACAATAGTTATTGTGGGGACACCACCGTGGTGTTTTTTATTATTGAAGCTATTGTGGTGGGGTGGTGGAACGAGGTTGTTAATCTAAAATATTATAGAATAATATTTTAGATTATTTCTCAACATTGTATTGTTTTTTAAGTAAACAACAATGATATAAATCTGAAATTTGATGAGTACCGATGACAAAATTGCGCTGACATAGAGAAAAGAATGTACAAACTTGTATTATTACATGATAAAATCTACAATTTTATTCTATAATGTTGAATGAATGTTTATTTTGGAACATACTTGTCATTCATAATGTCTAAGCTGTATTCTTTCCTAGTAGTAATTTTACATAATACCAATGACAGAAATTGTGCTGACAGCCTTATTTTGAATGCTTTATCCTCCTCTTGAACTCTCCCACTGATAGCTTTCTATTTGAAGGAGGTCTTCCTGCTCTCTTTCTTACTACAGGGGGGTAACATTTGATAGATTTTATCGCATCAGGGACGTTTCCTTCATCTTCTTCCAACACTGGATATATTGTTTCTGCATATGCCATACGCCAAGCATCATTGCTGTAAAAATTTGCAACAAAATCAGATATATTTGCCTTTACGTGTGTAATGGCTGATAGAGCATGTACACAAGGTATTTTCTCGACATCAAATACCCTGCACGTACATGTCTTCGCTGATAGATCAACTATAGCTACAGCTCCTTCGCCTTTGATCTCAAATTGTGATGCATTCATCCTTTCTACTCTGTATAATCCAATTTGCTCTTGTGATTTCCTTATCACCTTAAGGATTTCAGGAGTTATTCTGTCTTGGTTTTCTAGTGCTTTCTCTCTTCTGTCCTGGAACCATGATGTGAGCTTTTCCCTAGCAAACTCTATAAGTGCCACAATAGGATAATCCTTTTTCCCTTTGAAAATGGAGTTCAAGCTCTCTGCATTGTTGGATGTCATCATATTGTATCTATTGCACTTTGCATGTGCTCTGGCCCATTTTTCAAAACTTGCTGACACCAAATATTCTGACAGTTTTGGACAGGTTGCTTCTATTTGTGCAAGCCATCTGTTGAACTCTTGGATAGTGTAACTCTCTGCTGCTTTCTTGAACATTTTTCCCAAGTGCTTTTTCTTGAATGTCGCTTTGATGTTTTGTTTCAAGTGCCACATACATATGCAGTGTGTAGTTGTTGGGTAAACTAAAGATATAGCCCTTGCAATGCTAGCATGTCTATCAGAGACAAACACTAAGTCATTTGAGGGAGGCACAACCTTCAGCAGCCGGTACAAAAACCATTCCCAAGAGCTGTTGTTTTCAGAGTCAACAATTCCAAAAGGAAGGGGATAAATATGTCTGTTTGCATCTTGAGCAACTGCTCCAAGCAATGTGCCTCTATATTGTCCAGTTAAGAATGTCCCATCAATAACAACAATCTGGTAGATAAATAAATGAAATTACTAGTTATATTGAATTTATGAAATTGAATGAGAACAGAATTTATGCTGACACTGAGTAAGACATACCTTCTTTAAGAAGGGGAATGCTCTGATGCATTGGCCAAAGGATAGGAACAAGTACTTAAACCTGTCTTCTTTGTCTGTTGAAATCAATGCTATAGTCCCATTGTTTTTCTCCATAAGCATGTGGCAAAATGATGGCAAATCTGCATAATTGGATTCTGGTGTCCCCTTGACAATTTCTTTTGCAATTTTTGATGATTTCCATGCTATCCAGTAGGTAATTGTCATTTTTTGTTCTGTTCTCAGCTTATCCATTATCTGTGCTGGTTTGTATCCAGTGTCAACGCTGTTGAATTATATTAAAATTAGAATAAATAATATATTAAAAAGCAATATTAAATCTAAATACTATTTCTTACAAAATTTACTCACCTTGATTTGATGATGCTTGCAACCACTGATGATGAAGGTTTTTTGCAGTGTTTTGATCTGATATCCCACGTGCATGTGTGCATGTCATCGTACACTGTAACCTCATGCCAAGTTTGACCAAAAGTTTTGACATGCACTTTCCATTTGCAGTTAGGATCTACACAATGCACCCTATAATACCTGGGTTCTGATTTTGCCACACGAAAACCAAATATCTTTGTTATTGACAATATTCTCAAAGCATTCTTAACTGCATTCCTGGATTCAAAGGTTTTGCCTATGTATATCAATTTTTCTGAATTCTGATTCATAATAGGCATGGTAGGGCTGTCAGCATCCCAATCTTCTAGTGTAGTCTCTCTTCTGTGTGCTGAAGAATATAGGGTGCTCCATATTTCAGCTGCAGAATCTTCATCACTGGGAGTATCACTGTTTCCAGAGTACATGTCATCTCCAATATCCTCTAACAACACACCCTTCATCCTGTTGTCACCGATCAATGTCATGCTATTTTCTTCAGTGACAATGTTAGTTATATTTGGATTGCATGTCACCAACTCCAAACTATCAGCTGGGAATGTCTGTTGATCTTCTTTGTCATTATCTGTTTTAATGCTGACACACAACTCAACAGCAAATTTAACATCATCTAGTTTGGACAACTCTAAAAACTCTTTCAAATCAGCATCACATTCAACGGTAAGAGGACCTCTCAAGACTTTGAAAGGGTGCAAATGATTGAATTCTAATTCAAATGCGCTGTCTACGTTGAATCTGTTGTGCACTTTTTCACTTAAACCCTGTAGTGTTATTGAGTCATCAAGTATGAACACTTTTGAAGTAGTGTGTCCGGCAAAGGTTGGACCTGATTCATCAAATAACCATTTCCCACCATATATAACTGTAATAACGTGGGTTGCCATTGTAATCTGTAGAATATGAATTTAAGAGGATAAATAGATTGCAGTAGTAAGAAACACAATTTGATTGAAGTGTTGACACAAGGAACCAAAATTTTATATGATTCAAATACAGTGTTGACATGGAGCAATCAAAGTGTAATAATGAATGTGGAGTTCATTATATTGTCAAATGCAATATTGGATGCAGCAGTGAGGAATGGATATCATTAAATCAACTATATGAATAAGATATACCAGTTATGAACACAATCCTACAAAATTTGCACCGGAGGTGCAAATTTTCTAAGATTTAAGTGCAGTGCTGACATGGAGCAATCAAAGTGTAATAATGAATGTAGAGTTCATTATATTGTCAAATGCAATATATGGATGCAACAGTGAAGAATGGATCTTATTAAATTAACTATATGAATAGAATACACCAGTTATTAACAGAGTCCTACAAAATTTGCACCTCCGGTGCAAATTTTCTAAGATTTTAAGTGCAGTGATGACAAGAGGTGAATCAAAGTATAAGCACATTTGAACTAGATACAGCAATGCTACATTTTAAAGTGCAAGCACATAATTCAAATGAGCATAAAGAAGCATGTATTTAAAAGGAGACTTCAAAATCTCATCCAATACATCAAAAATGCAGTGCTGACATGGAGCAATCAACAATAACAGTAAAAATCAATCAAAATTTGCGCCAAAGGCGCAAATTTTGAGGCATTCCATAACAGTAATCACTCGATTCGACTGTATTTCATATAGATATAGCAGAAACGAACTTAAACAAGCTCAGATTCGGTTGTTTTGAAAAACCTCTTCGATAAGTCAAAAATTGAAGAATTACTTCAAAATTTGCGCCGAAGGCGCAAATTTTGTGTGGTTCTAATGGACAGAGTAGTAAATTCGTCAGCACAATCCAGAATCAACTTAGAAACGTGAAAAATCTATGAAAATTTGCGCCTTTGGCGCAAATTTTCAATGAATTGAAGGCCGCTTTTTGATGTAGTTTGTAATCGAATGTTGTACTTACTTGATTCTGTAGAAGAGATGCTCAAATCGGTTGTTTTGATGAGATCGGAGAGATGATCGGCACAAAATCTGCAAAATCACCGTCGAGCAGGGCGTGAGAGAGAGAGAGCGTGCGGAGAGGGAGATAGCGTAGGAGAGAGAAAGTGCGTGGGAGGTTTATATTGTGGACATTTCACAAATTTGTCCCAAAAAGTGGATATTTCTCAAATTAAGACATATTTTATGGACATTTCACAAATTCCCCCTTATTTATATTGAATTTTAATCAGATTTCGGATCAATCTATATTGATTGACTGCCTTCATTATGTTTCTTTCTTTTCTTTCTATCCATAGGTCATGCGCGGCCATCATGGCTAAACCCGAGTGGAAACCTTCTGGTTGTGTTCGAGGAATGGGGCGGCGACCCCACAGGAATTCAGTTGGTGAAGAGAATAGTTTAAGTTGCAAAGTATAGATTTTCGACTTTTTGTTTATGACTTTCGACACATTCGACGTTCAGCAACATAGGAAAGACAGAAACGTATACGCATACTTGCAGATACTGATGTATAGAAGGGTATAAGGGGACTCGAAGTTCATAAGCACAAAAGGTTGTGAATTTGCTGTTACTGCAAAAGGAAATATCAGTGTATTTTTTTTTGATTAAGTAAAAATTCGAGTTCAGACAGGCCTGAAACTCGAGAGGCCGACAAGTCGGCAGACGGTATACCGTCAAACATACAACAAATACATAAACGGTGCAAAAGAACAGGCTATACAACAACGAAAGATAAAATGCAGCAAACCTAAAGCTAGCAGGTCGGGGACGTAGACTACGGACGAAGCCAAACACCATCGTGAAATGACACCGTTGGCCGGCGATGTATCAGACATCCCTGTGGGCAGTGAAGACGAACCTCCAAGGAATCTTTCCGTACACGGAGTCGCCCCGTACACACCACCACAATCCCAGCCAATCCCGACTCCAACTGCCAACCCCAACAAAGCCCAAGACCATCACATCAAACCAAACGAAGCCGAAAACAGCCCGAGCAGAAAGCACCCAGAAATTATTATTAATCTAATAATATTGTTTACTCAAGCCCTAGCGGGAATTATGAAATAAAGGAGTTTGCTTAGCCCCAAACGGAAAAAAGGGTAATCGAATAGGGATAAGATAAGACCCTTTCGGGAATTTGTTCAAACCCTTTCGGGATTTTTGTCAAATCCTTTCGGATGGGTTAATAAAATGTATATAAATTGTCAAATATACGCCGAATTTATGAACAATATATATAAAACAGAACATAGGCATATATATTTAACCATAAATATATATAAAAAATATACTCCGTACAAGCTCCAAAGCTTGCCTTGCAACCTTGAGCAAAGACCATGACATTTTTTTTAATTAAGGCACACAAAACTTGGCGTGCAAGGCCAACTCACGGCAACTTGCACGCCAAGCAGCACAATTCGGTACTCCGGCCGTGGAAGAGAACCGGAGAGAAGACGTCGCCTACGACAGTCAGAGAGTCCGCACCGAAATGCCGGCGACAGCAACGAGCAGTCCAGGTGGGGGAGGGAGCACCCTCAGCCTTCCACGAAGGCGATCGGCGACTAATAACCACCCATCTCCAGGCCGGAGCACCAGGCAGCAACCGCGCCACCACCAGGTGCCGACGGCGGAGAGAGAAATAAGAGGGCAAGCACCTTACCAACACCACCGATGAGAAGGCATCGAGGACAATCGACGGACTTGGGTTGAAAGGCTCGAAGGAACCCAAGATCGAGCCAGTAGATAGAAATAGGAGGTGTTGAAGCGTGAAATTGGATCAGAAAATTGATGAAAAGGGGACAAGAAACTCGGATCAGCAAAAGCCCCTTATCAATTTGATTTAGATCGAGGTCCGAGAAAGGAATTTCAGAGATAGGGTTTGCTCAACGATGGTTGTTTTGCCGGAGCACGGGATGCCTGCGCCACAGCGGAATGGATACGGCCAAAGGCGGGTTGGACGACCGAAGCTGGGGTAGGACGGCCGAAGCCGGGGTAAGACAGCCGAAGCCGGAGTTGGACGGCGAAGCCAGTGTTGAGGCTCCTCACTCTCGCCGAGGGATAGATGGAGAATGGGAGGATTTTCCTGTGAATGGTAAAATGGCATGAAATATCAGTGTATTTAATTATACTTTTATATTCTTGGTAAAACAGCTTAAACTTTTTTATTTTTATCATCCATTACTTATTCACCTTTATCATGTCATTTTTACAACTCAAACAGGTGGTTATGTATCACTCAATAGCATTGCTGATTTATTCAAAGCCTCCAACGCCAAGGATTGTGAGCATAGGAATTGGTATGGAAGGCTTTTACAGTATACTTGCTAAGATATGGGGAACATGAACTACCTCGACAACCTTGATGGAGAATATACATACAATCTATGGGACCAAGGTGACAAGTCCAAGAGCTGTGCCAGTTGGGACCATCTTCTTGATCTTGTTGTCATTTTTCGGTGAATTCTATCGACTAAGAATCTAGCATGCATACCCACTTATCCAGCAACCTAAAATTTGTTGTATTTGTTTTCTTTTTCTGAGAGTTTAAGGCTATGTTAATATTCTATCTCTATTGTACTTATGTAAGAGCAGATAAGAGGATAGTGATAGTAGAAACCAATAGACCACATTGTAACGGCCCAGATATAAATATCCGAGATACGTTTCGAAGGTTGGGTACCTTCGTTCGGATGTTGCAATTCAGGTACGGGTCGAGGTTTCAAACCTCTAAAGATCAATATTCAAAGCGGGGATTTCGAACCCCAAGCAATCAAAGTCGCGAAAAATTCAATTCAAATGAAAGTAAAGCGGAAGCAAGGTTTAGATACAAGTGCCACGGCAGAGCCGGGTCAAAACCAAAACATAGTGGGTGATTGCTATTTTATTCAGTTAGAATATATTAGCCGGATTCTTCAATTCGCCAAGAGATTCCCATCACAGAAGCAAGGAGCAAACAAGAGCGGTACCTAACACTATCCACGAAGTCAGGCCCGGTAATCGCCTGCGGGTCCTCTGACCGCACTGAGGCCACAAAACATGCCTATACCTAGATAAAAGATGACTAATGCAGTACAAGATTTAAATCACACTATCATGCCCCTAGTATATATAATATGCAGAAAAGAGCTGTAAAGGGCCCAAGACAATGCCAAGTGGCATATCCCTCTCCTACCTCTGTACCCCTTCCCGTTAGTGCAGAGACTGGCCATTTCGGTGCTATAGCATAGCAATTTCCTCGTGGTGGTGCACTAACCACGACATCATCATATCATATCATATCATCTCATCTCTTGCCCGATGGTGCTGGGCTATCATATCATGCTCATATCGATTCGAAAGACTCAGGGCACCCGATGGGGCTGGGCTACCCTATGACCCTAGCAAAGACTCTAGGACTATCACAGATAACGGCCGTTCTGTATTCAAACACACATAGTAACCACATGCTCAGTTCAATGCAATCCTAGCATGATATTACATGGCATGCTTTAATATGCAACAAAACTACACAATACATGACACATCAGGCAGGAGGTCCAAATTACTGAGTAAGTCCCGTAGGATACTTACCTGAAGATGCTGAACAACAACATAACACAAGCAATGGCCCAAATGTAAGTCCAAAGCAATCCAAAAGCAATACACACCTATCATCAAGCCATTTCCATAAGCTACAGGACCAACATTCATACACACGTAACCCAAGTTCTCAACGTCCTCAAAACCAACCGATAGTAAAGCCGTTTCCCAAAACCTTAAATCCAAAATTAAGTCAACTCATATTCAAAATAATTCTCAAATCATACTTGGCCAAATTCCGACATTAAACCCTTAAACCTTAAAACCAATCCCTCAAAATCACATTATAAAACTGATTCCGGCATTTTAAATTCCAAAATAAATCCATCTTCTCAAACCTTATTTACAAAACATTAACTCTTCAATCAACTTGCAAATGTATACTACTTAAAATAATTCCGGCATTTTATCTCTTTAAAATCCTCATCTTAAAATCACCTTATAATCATTATATAATAACCCATCTCAAATAATATTACTTTTAAAACCATGTAAAATAATATATTTTTATTTTCAGAATATATATATATATATTCCTAATAATCAGAAATAATATATAAAATAACATACATAACACATAATATATATATATAACATAACATAACACAAAAAAATATATATATAACATCACATAACACAAATCCCTCGGCCCAACAATGATCAAGCCCCAACCCGGAAAATAAAGAGACCCAAACCCGAGCCCAGAAGAAAAGAAAGAAAAGAGCCCATACCCGCACAAAAAAGAGAAGAAGAAACCCAACCCGGATCCCCAACCCGGACAAGAAAGAAAAGGGAGCCCAGAAAAATAGGCCCAACAATCCACTAGAGCCCAACCCGGAATCATTACCCGGCCCAGATCCGAGCCCAACCCACATACCCATTTCAGTTTAAGTGAACCGAGAGAAAAGGAACCGAACCGGACCAAAAAAGAAAGAAAAGAAGGCCAAACCGGCCCAGACCCGTCTTCAACCCAACAGAACAGAGCTCAGCGACGACGGAGAGGAGTGGGAGAAAGAAGAGGAAGGAGGGGCTAGCCGGCGGTTGTTTTCCGATCCAAACCCATTCCCATCTGACCGAAGCAAGTTTTCGAACCCAACTCATACAAAAGGAACCAAACACGGAGAAGAGAAGGGGAAGAAGAGTAGGATATACCGAGCAACTCCGAGGGTCTTCTACGGATCCGACGGCGGCGCTCCGGTTGCAAATCGACGGGGAAGGCTTCAGGGAGCCTGAGTCGAACGAAAAGGTTATAAGGTTCACCTTTACACGGTTTCAAGTCGGAGAATGGTGGATTTGAGGCTTACCAAACGGAATGGAAACAGGGGAGAGGGATGCGCTTGGGGGCTCCGGTGCCCGTCGTTGGTGCTCCTGACGGCTCCTGGCTACCGCCCGAAGGAGGAGGAGGGAAGTGCTGCTGCTCGGGCTCGGAGGAGAGGGGAGGAGCTGTGAGGCGCGGCCTCGGTGCTCGGCATTGACTTCTGGAAACAGGGGGTGGTGCTCTTGGCCTTCTCAGGAGGAAGAAGAGGGGGTGGAGGCAGCTGTTGGTGGATTTGCGGCTCGACAAGAGAGAAGGAGGGAGGTGGAGGTGTTGTGGTGGCTACGACGAGGAAAAAGGTGGGTCAGGAGGTGAATAGAAGAGGGGATGGTGGTGGTCTGTTGAAGGAAAGGGAGGAGAAGATAAGGAGAGGGTGGGGTTTAAGGGTGCAACGGAATGCAGGAAGGGGGTGGGTCTGAATTTGTGTGGGTGTGGGAAGTAGATGGAAAGAAGACGAAAAAAGTGTGCTGGGTATTGCAAAGTGAGGACTGGTCCCCAATCGGCTATCTGAGAAAGAGAGAGAGAGAGAGAGGGAGAGAGAGATAGATAGATAAGAGAAAAGGGGAAATAAAATAAAGGAAATGGGTCCACACGAAAGAATTCAATTTAGCGGAAAAGACTCGAAACCCGCTCGCCCGATCGAATCCCGACTAAGTCAAATTTAAATCAAATTTCAGTTAAATTTCAAGATAAACGGAATTAAATAAATTTTATCAAAACTCGGAGCTTGAAGGAGGAATTAAAATCCGTTAGAATCTAAATTCTCAAAACGATGCCGGAATGACTTTAAAATCAAAACTTACTCTCGAGGACGGGTTTTATTCCACCTTTACAAATTGAATCAAATAATACTATATGTACTTAAAATAATATTAAAATAATATAAAAAATATATATTCGGCCTTTACATTCATCCACCTCTAAAAACAAGTCTCGTCCCCGAGACAAAAATCATTCTAAAGCAAAGGGATGAAGCTTGAAATTGGTGAGTCCGAGGACCATGTCCAAGGATCTTGTAATCATCTCGGTTGCGTCTTCCGGGATTCTCACAACATCCTAGTCACGATCGTGACATCTCCAGTTGGTCTTTTCAAGTGTGTAATAAGCGCCCTTATCACATCCTCGCTTCGACTTTTCGGAAGTACCACAACTCTAAAAGTATTATAGCGTCCCGACTAGGTTTTAGCAAGTAATCTATAAGCGCCCCTATAAAATGCTTATATCCACTTTGTGAGACGTCATAATGTAAATCCAGTTCGTAAAACCCCAAAGCGTTTTGTAAATGGAAAGATTGTCATCTAAATTATTAAAACTCTCGACTTCTTTTAAACCCCAAGTTGGTTCTTTTCAAAACCGCTCAAAGTCTTCAAATTCGGCGTTTAATCAAGCAGCTTTACACCAAAACAAGTCAAATCCTTTCAAATCAAGATTTCATCAAAATCTTCCGAAAACCCACTCAGTTTCCCGCATACCAATCAATCAAATTTAGAAGGTAGGAGGTGGAATCATCCACCTCTAAGGGCTAATCCCATATTCTCTTCCTAGGTTCCGAAATCTTTCTATCATCATCCTCCACTCAATATGCACATAAGTAAATCAACTCATCGACTCATAACATCATCAGCCACCTCTCATATGGCAATCTCAACATCAATCATGATATTCTCAACCAATCGACATTTCAACCGCATAACATGATTACCTATAACATAGATCATACCATCCCTTCAGAACACGCCAAAAGAAGTAACAAAATCTTAACATCGTACCATGAGTCATAAAGTATATCTACCTCATACCGAAGGCATCACAAGTGCATCACCAAATTCTCATAACTTATCACACAAGCACATATGTCAAGAGATCAAAGAGGTTAAGTGTCATGGAGTCAGTACGCTACTACAAGTCGAATCTCACGATCGCATCTCAACATCGCAACACAAGTGGAACCAGTCATAACAGGGGTTTTTCATTTAATGAACACATAACTCACCTAATCATCTTATCAACCTATCTGAATTCTATTCCGCATTGTCATAACAGATTTAGCATGTCAATTCAAACATTAGCATGGTAAAGGTAGTCATAGCAGAATCTCATCATAAGGTCAACATACTAATATTAATTGTCAACACATTAACACACAAGGTCATGTCATTTAAGCTTCAGCAAAAGGAAAGATCTAACCATATACCAAGCGTCGAAATGCTAATATAGTCACAAAACATCATTGCAACTCCTTACAATACCATATAACGGTCATTTAGTCATTAGGCACCATCATCTCATATATACACATAAGTCATATTCATGCTCCAAGTCATATTCCTCACTTACCTATTCCTAGTCACGCTTATTTACCATATAGTATAACATCATCCTTCAACATATCATCATCTCATGATTCATACAACACATCATAACATGCTTCTAGAACAACATAGTAGGATAACAATGTTTCATTACATCATGATCATAGTTGTCACTACCAATTATAATTCAGTATTGTATATCAACATGTAATATCATGCCATATCAGGTTTATCACGGTCGCCATCTAACATCATGCCAGTTCATAATCACATAATCAAGAAAGTTTTTTGCATTTTATACCAGTCACAATAAACGCAAACCCCGCTTGCTCATCTTCAACTCTCAAGCCAAGACCATATCTTCATCTAGACTCACCAACTCGGATAAATCCCTAAAGAAACCCCAACTCATCTTGACATTTTAATCTCACACCTCTTCCCACCAAGCACTCTCACTAACCATCCACCTCTAAGAATCCAACCCCTATCTCTGTTTTCACACTCGAGCACCCCTGCATACTATGTTCTCAATACTCACAAGGACCCTTTCCCTACACTGCCCATACTACCTAAGATATCACAAGCATAGAACCCTTCTAACCACATCTCTTCTATAAGGATAACCCGATCACCACCTAGCCGGCCTGTTCTGACCACACCCCCACCTAAGATTCATCTAGAAGCTCATCGGAAACCATTATGCCTCGCCTCTTATAGTTCTCAAACTCACTAGTTCTTACTTAAGCCAAACCCCTCTCATGTGACTTACCTCACCCTACCGTCGATCATTCTAACCGCTCAAATTCCTCCCACCATTCTCCGACCACTCCACAAAAGAATCTCACCCACACGTTCAAAGAAGAAGCAATCATGGACATTATTACACAGAAGGACTACGTCATATCACTAGCATTTATATCAATAACATCATTAGTTCATCACTAAGCATTGCAACTGTATCAAAAGTCTCAGTTTACTTTCATGCTCAACAAGTATTACAAAACATCATATATGAATATAGTCAAATCAAGCTAGCAAGTTTCATCATAACCATATCTAATAAACAGTTCAGGTTCTCAGCATTTGCAGTTCATACTTATAGGCAAGGAGGTTAGATCATACTTAGCAACTCAGAGTAGCATCACATAAAGTCATCATAGCGCATTAGGAATGTAAGGCATTGAATCATATATATCATCATAGACAACGGAGGATCAGGCAATAATCATTACCAAGTCATCACATCAACACGTAATTTTCAACATCAAGTCGGTGCAATATCATCATCACATATTCAGAAGGGATTAACAATTCGAACGGAGGACACTCTCACTTGCAAGTCATAATGTACTCAATAACCTCCATCCTCGAAGCACGCTTATTCCGTTTGACATCGTCGATCCTGAGGCCCGCGGGTTATGGGCCCATGCTTCCGCTGCGCTGCTCTATCGCTAGCTAACTTCCTGTCCCCTCGTCTATGCGGTCGCTCATCCAATGTATCGCGCAGGAGTCTAAGTTAGGTGAGATAGGGGAGTGACAAGAGCGAACAACCCTATGTTTCTTTCGGAGACAAAATGGACCAAGCTAAAGATGACATGACTAGAGACAAAACTTCGACCCGAGAATAGTAACGATGCCCTTAAGGAAGTCTATTAGGTTACAATTGTGACAAACAAGCACGAATTCATCATGGAGCATATCAATCACCTTAATCCACACTAACATGTACCTATCTTAAAGAACAACGACATACATATTCATTCAAAAGACCCGATCGAGTCCTACACTGATGCACGTGAAACAAGCTATTAGTCTATTATTCCATGGAAGCAGATATGCCTAACAACTTCAAGCAAGCTATGCGGAACCAAAAATGATCATGTATGATTCGAAGTCATGCGGGATTTAGTGAAGATAACGAGCATCATGTATATTAAGGAATGTACAAGCATGAACAAGTGAGGTCAAATATAGTATGGCGAGGTATATCATAACAACCAAACTAAGTGTCATACGAGAACACATAAAATCAGCATAATAACTATCACATCTAACAAAAATGATCATATAATAATTTAAGAATGGCATGTAATCATACAACATGATACATTTAGAGAGCACAGATCCTTCATGATGCTTGTGATATATGATCAGGCATGGCATAGTCAAGAGTGATTAATGAGTTCAACATGATGTACATGAAATCAATTGGATCACCACAGAGTATACAAGATAACATCACGAGCGATAGTTTATAATCATGCTAGGAATGAATCATCATAGGGCACATAAAATGGTACAGTAACTGTCACATTATAGAACAAGCATGTTTACGTAATAGAATAAGTATGACAAGTCACCATTTAGTGAGTCATATTGGAATCATAAGCCTTACAGGATACTAATAGCACATATCGAACATGAATGCCGTCAAAGTAATTCGACTAGATTCATTCTAACATTTATGCGTCATGCGTATGCAAAATCATGATATAGCAAGGTGTGTGATCATGCGAGGTGTTAAGTCATACGTTCATGCAAGCACGAGAGAATATCATAGAGTAATAGGGAAATAGCACCGAGCGATAACATGTAAGCATGCTAGGATCAACCCTCACGGAAAGCAAGTTAATCATCGAATTCAACATCAATTTAATCAGGGCAAGGGGAACATTTTAAGATGAGAGAAAAGGGAAGAATCACACTATCGGGGGCCTAGCTCGAGAGAGAATCAACAATAACGTAGGCAAGGTAGAATTCGCACAAGTCACAACCAAGGGCCCGACATGTTACTAATGGCTCATTATAACATATGGTACATACATGCACTTGATTGATTACTCGACACTAAGCAAGACTTCAATTCAATCACATTCCAATAATATAGAAGCATGAGAGGAAGTGTAGTGAGGTATAGTGCAAGTCTAAGTAATGGGCAACATGACTAGAATATGGGGACATGAGTTCAAATTAATGTACACTGGGATAAACCATGTATTTATCAAGACTCATTCACACTAACATATTCTCACCTTAGCACAATTAACACATAACAATACTAATTGTAGCATAATCAACAATAGTTGATCTGAGGAATACAAAATAGATGGGCATGCTATAGATTCTTGTCACAAAAGGAATGATAAGTACCGAGGCGTCATCGACTAGCATGCTAAGGTGAACATCTTACGAGACATTCATATGAGGAAGAGCTGATCACACTATCATGTACCTAATCCGGGAGGAAGCAACAATCATATAGACTCATATCATGCCATTCATGCTTCTAATCACTCAGTAGTACGATCATTACAATAGGTCAATTAGACATGCAAAGACGACGCGTAATTATGGCAGGAAGCGAGATGCAACGCGAGACCTAAGCAATGTGACCAGCATGGATACATGATGTCACACAACCACGAATTTACATTAAGGATCATCATCATAACATGTACTGAGAATTACGTAGCATATAAGGCATGTGGACATCAAATTATAACACGTATCTATCAAGTAAAGGACTCACTCTATCATGATACTAGAACTGAACGATCACACTATCATGAACCTATTCACAGGGAGGACATCAATTATACAACTTCCTAGCATATGACATATATATTCGTGCCCTAGTATGACAATGCAATATACTAAGTAGATCATGCCGGGACGATATGGATATAACAAATGTAACTCGAACCCATACAATGGTCATCATGAACATCAAAGCACATAAGCACAATTTCACACTAAGGATCAATCTGTAGGTCAAGGAGTAGTACCATATAATATCACATAATTATGGACAGAGCAATCAAGATAACCTGATAGAGATCCTTAGGGCAAACATTGACTCTTCCTAATTGACTCATCACCCATATTTCCCGCGGGACTCGGATACGACTTTTTATGGCAAGAAGACAACGGTTGATCGTCATAAGAATCAAGAAAGACAGCCCCAAAAACACCTCACTTTTGACTCAAAGGGACATCAAGTACCACCTTCCAATACTCACTCAGACCGCCTTCACATCCATACACGATTCCCGACACAATGTGTTTACTAACCCCATTTCCCCGTGGAAGACACTGACATCCGGGAGAAAGACTCGATAGAACCGTCAAGGGGTTAACATAGTGGAAGGGGCTGTCTCACACAAGCTGGGCTTGACCATATAAGAAGAAGAGTACTCCCGCTATCCCGTTTGCACAGATCATTCAATATTCATTCAATAGTTAGGACATACCAATCAAATCTTTAGCATATCAAGCACTCAACATAGAATCAGTCAATGACAATTATAACGATCTCCTTGGAATCTTCCCGACCCATCTGTAAAGAACAAGCTAATATTTCACCTACCCATTCCCAACTACATCCAATAGGGATGGTCTAGCGCCTTTTCTACCCTCTCGATCCCTTATTAGTTGGTTATCCTCTTTTATCATAAGCCAAGTTCATATTTAGTCCAATTGAGTTAGGCATAATAAGTTCATTTTGCCCCTTTAAAACACTTTCAAATCTTTTGAAATTCATGGGCGGTTTTCCAAAACATACACTCGACCCTTGCATACCCGAATTGCACAACCTCGCTCTAATACCAACTATGTAACGACCCGCATATAAATATCCGAGATACGTTTCGAAGGTTGGGTACCTTCGTTCGGATGTTGCAATTCAGGTAGGTCGAGGTTTCAAACCTCTAAAGATCAATATTCAAAGCAGGGATTTCGAACCCCAAGCAATCAAAGTCGCGAAAAATTCAATTCAAATGAAAGTAAAGCGGAAGCAAGGTTTAGATACAAGTGTCACGGTAGAGCCGGGTCAAAACCAAAACATAGTGGGTGATTGCCATTTTATTCAGTTAGAATATATTAGCCGGATTCTTCAATTCGCCAAGAGATTCCCGTCACAGAAGAAAGGAGCAAACAAGAGCGGTACCTAACACTATCCACGAAGTCAAGCCTGGTAATCGCCTGCGGGTCCTCTGACCACGCTGAGGCCACATAACATACCTATACCTAGATAAAAGATGACAAATGCAGTACAAGATTTAAATCACACTATCATGCCCCTAGTATATATAATATGCAGAAAAGAACTGTAAAGGGCCCAAGACAATGCCAAGTGGCATATCCCTCTCCTACCTCTGCACCCCTTCCCGTTAGTGCAGAGACTGGCCAGTTCGGTGCTATAACATAGCAATTTCCTCGTGATGGTGCACTAACCACGGCATCATCATATCATATCATATCATCTCATCTCTTGCCCGATGGTGCTGGGCTATCATATCATGCTCATATCAACTCGATAGACTCAGGGCACCCGATGGGGCTGGGCTACCCTATGACCCTAGCAAAGACTCTAGGACTATCACAGATAACGGTCGTTCTGTATTCAAACACACATAGTAACCACATGCTCAGTTCAATGCAATCCTAGCATGATATTACATGGCATGCTTTAATATGCAACAAAACTACACAATACATGACACATCAGGCAGGAGGTCCAAATTACTGAGTAAGTCCCGTAGGATACTTACTTGAAGATGCAGAACAACAACATAACACAAGCAATGGCCCAAATGTAAGTCCAAAGCAATCCAAAAGCAATACACACCTATCATCAAGCCATTTCCATAAGCTACAGGACCAACATTCATACACACGTAACCCAAGTTCTCAACGTCCTCAAAACCAACCGATAGTAAAGCCGTTTCCCAAAACCTTAAATCCAAAATTAAGTCAACTCATATTCAAAATAATTCTCAAATCATACTTGGCCAAATTCCGACATTAAACCCTTAAACCTTAAAACCAATCCCTCAAAATCACATTATAAAACTGATTCCGGCATTTTAAATTCCAAAATAAATCCATCTTCTCAAACCTTATTTACAAAACATTAACTCTTCAATCAACTTGCAAATGTATACTACTTAAAATAATTCCGGCATTTTATCTCTTTAAAATCCTCATCTTAAAATCACCTTATAATCATTATATAATAACCCATCTCAAATAATATTACTTTTAAAACCATGTAAAATAATATATTTATATTTTCAGAATATATATATATATTCCTAATAATCAGAAATAATATATAAAATAACATACATAACACATAATATATATATATATATAACATAACATAACACAAAAAAATATATATATATAACATCACATAACACAAATCCCTCGGCCCAACAATGATCAAGCCCCAACCCGGAAAATAAAGAGACCCAAACCCGAGCCCAGAAGAAAAGAAAGAAAAGAGCCCATACCCGCATAAGAAAGAGAAGAAGAAACCCAACCCGGATCCCCGACCCGGACAAGAAAGAAATAGGAGCCCAGAAAAATAGGCCCAACAATCCACTAGAGCCCAACCCAGAATCATTACCCGGCCCAGATCCGAGCCCAACCCGCATACCCTTTTCAATTTAAGTGAACCGAGAGAAAAGGAACCGTACCGGACCAAAAAAGAAAGAAAAGAAGGCCAAACCGGCGCAGACCCGTCTTCAACCCAACAGAACAGAGCTCAGCGACAACGGAGAGGAGCGGAAGAAAGAAGAGGAAGGAGAGGCTAGCCGGCGGTTGTTTTCCGATCCAAACCCATTCCCATCTGACCGAAGCAAGTTTCCGACCCCAACCCATACAAAAGGAACCAAACGCGGAGAAGAGAAGAGGAAGAAGAGTAGGATTTACCGAGCGACTCCGACGACGGCGCTCCGGCTGCAAATCGATGGGGAAGGCTTCAGGGAGCCTGGGTCGAACGAAAAGGTTATACGGTTCACCTTTACACGGTTTCAAGTCGGAGAATGGTGGATTTGAGGCTTACCAAACGGAGCGGAAACAGGGGAGAGGGTTGCGCTTGGGCGCTCCGGTGGCCATCGTTGGTGCTCCTGGCCGCTCCTGGCTACCACCCGAAGGAGGAGGAGAGAAGTGCTGCTGCTCGGGCTCGGAGGAGAGGGGGGGAGCTATGAGGCGCGGCCTCGGTGCTCGGCATCGACTTCTGGAAACAGGGGGGTCGTGCTCTCGGCTTTCTCAGGAGGAAGAAGAGGGGGTGGAGGCAGCTGTTGGTGGATTTGCGGCTTGACAAGAGAGAAGGAGGGAGGTGGAGGTGCTGTGGTGGCTACGATGAGGAAAAAGGTGGGCCAGGAGGTGAATAGAAGAGGGGATGGTGGTGGTCTGTTGAAGGAAAGGGAGGAGAAGATAAGAAGAGGGTGGGGTTTAAGGGTGCAACGGAATGCAGGAAGGGGGTGGGTCTGAATTTGTGTGGGTGTGGGCAGTAGATGGAAAGAAGACAAAAAAAAATGTGCTGGGTATTGCAAAGTGAGGACTGGTCCCCAATCGGCCATATGAGAACGAGAGAGAGGGAGAGAGAGAGATAGATAGATAGATAAAAGAAAAGGTGAAATAAAATAAAGGAAATGAGTCCACACGAAAGAATTCAATTTAGCGGAAAAGACTCGAAACCCGCTCGCCCGATCGAATCCCGACTAGGTCAAATTTAAATCAACTTTCAGTTAAATTTCAAGATAAACAGAATTAAATAAATTTTATCGAAACTCGGAGCTTGAAGGAGGAATTAAAATCCGCTAGAATCTAAATTCTCAAAACGATGCCGGAATGACTTTAAAATCAAAACTTACGCTTGAGGACGGATTTTATTCCACCTTTACAAATTGAATCAAATAATAATATATCTACTTACAATAATATTAAAATAATATAAAAAATATATATTCGGCCTTTACACACATTACCTATATTATTGTTGAAATGCAAGTGTGTTGGTCATCTTGATATAGTAAACTGTAAAAGATACTCCGTATAATAAGAGTTATGTTCTGTAAAATTTATTCTAGAGCTGGTATTTAGAGAAGGCATGGTCCATGAATTCAGTGTTGGCCATAAATAAGAGAGTATACGCGTGCTTCGCACGCGTATAACAACTAGTAATAAAAAAAATGACAAAAACAGATTGAGCTTCAGCCATATGCTACATCAAGTAAATGTCAGCCTCTCCGACCACCTTCAGTATTACATTTTCTATTGCAATTTGCTTTACACCAGTGAAGCTCCATGCCTGATATAACATTAATTGTAAAACTATTTGAGCTTCAATTAACTGAAGAACATGCACTGAATAAAATTTTCAGAATTGACAAGCACTTGATCGGGGTTTTAGATGATCATCCACTCAATCAAACAGAGAAAGATAAGCTTTGTTATCTGTTGAAGAACAATTTCTTGTGGAAAAGGTATGCTGATGATCAAGATCGGGTGACAAGGTATGAGCAGAAGAGTGGGAAGGATGTGGAGAAGGCTAACCTTGATCATAAAAATGGTCTTGATGATTATTTTATCACCCTCCTGCAGGATAGACCCCCTAATCTTGTTGTTTTTCCACAATATAGACAAGGGGAGATCTTTGGAACTCAAAAGATCATGATCTAATTTTATAATGCCTCACCTACTCTTAATCTATAACGTGCAAATATATGAGTATATGACTAATACGAGTGAACATGATATAGAAGTATAAAGAGCTCAAAGACGGGCTCAAAGACAAGGTGAGCCTTTGAACATTCACATGTGAATGATTCATGAAGATTGTGTCCGAAAACAGAAGCTAGTCGCAGTGGATAAAAATCAGTAGGCCAAGACCATCTAACAATATGACACCAGATTGGGAATGAATTAGAATCATAATATACAACAGGAAAAACTATACAGGTTTGATAAGGCATAGGATTTATGTAACAGTAAAAAAAAGGCACTACAAAGAAATTCAAAGGTAGTCAAGATAGTCCATGAAGAAGAACATACCATATGTTGATCCATTAAAGAAAAGGAAGAAAAAGAGAGCAGCATATCCAAATTACAAGGAAAGGTTGAAATTTGAACATGTAACCTCAACAAATTAGAATCAGCCTATATCGAATTGGAAACGGGGCTGAGAAGTCGTAGTAGGTTCACCAGAATAAACAATTGGCATGCAGCGGTCACCGGAATAAACAAACACAAATGTAATTACAACAATTAGGTCACAAAAAAAAAATTCGGGGGGGGAAACATTCCTAATTCATCTAGAGGCGGAAATCACCCAAAGGCAACTCCATTACAAAATCTATGTTGAGCATTTCTACGAACACCTTGGAGGCATAAAAACCAACAAACACTAAGTCTCAATATTTAAACCCCAATTTAACCAATCAACAATCACAAATGAATATAAGTACCCTCTATCAATAAAATTCAAAAATATGAATTAAAATCAACTCATAACAAATTACCTGTGATATCCCGGAAGGCTCAGGGAAAAATACGTAAAGAAATCCATGGGCCATTAAGCTTGAATTAACCGTGAACAATCCAAACAAGCCGCCAAATTAAAGGATAGTGAGGTTGAGAAATTGAAATACCTTGCCAAAACAAAGGGAAAGGATACAGTTACAAGAGCCGGTGAGGATGCGCATGCAATCGATGAAGATGAAGAAGCGATGAATAGAGGAAGCTGCAAACAAACCTAACTGAAGAGAAGAAATAAATGGATAGAGGAAGCGAAAAGAAGCTGAGAGAGATATAGACGAAGATAGACAATAAGAGAAGAAGAAGGAAACAAACCACAAAGAGGCGACGAGGCAGTGACGATGATGGAAAGAGAAATAAACAAAAGTAGGGCGGCGATGGAAAGGAACCACGAGGTGCTGGAAGATTGAAAAACAGGAGGTGGAGATTGGAGAATACGAGGAACAAAGCAGAAGGTGGAGAAGCAGCGGCATGGCCGGAACAGTACAAAGTTAAAAAAATGAGAGATTACAGCCGTAGATAACTCGTATAACGAACGGTTGCGATCGATCCGTACCCACGCTTTTAGAGTAGTATAGATCACAAATGAATGTAAGTACCCTCTGTCAATGAAATTCAAATATGAATTAAAATCAACTCATAACAAATTACTTGTGATATCCCGGAAGGCTCATGGAAAAATACGTAAAGAAATCCATAGGCCATTAAGCTTGAATCAACCGTGAATAATCCAAACAAGCCACCAAATTAAAAGGATAATGAGGTTGAGAAATTGAAATACCTTGCCACAACAAAGGGAAGGGATACTGTTACAAGAGCCGGTGAGGATGTGAATGCAAACGATGAAGATGAAGAAGCGATGAATAGAGGAAGCTGCAAACAAACCTAACTGAAGAGAAGAAAGAAAAAATCAGAGCCGACAAGAACATATCTAGATCCATGGATGATAAATAAATGGATAGAGGAAGCGAAAAGAAGCTGAGAGAGATATAGACGAAGATAGACAGTAAGAGAAGAAGAAGGAAACAAACCACAAGGAGGCGACGAGGCAGTGAAGATGACGGACAGAGAAATAAACAAAAGTAGGGCGGCGATGGAAAGGAACCACGAGGTGCTGGAAGATAGACAAGCAGGAGGTGGAGATTAGAGAAGACGAGGAATGAAGCAGGAGGTGGAGAAGCAGCGGCATGGCCGGAACAGTACAGCGTTAAAAAAAAGGAGAGATTACACCCGTAGATAACTCGTATAACGAACGGTTGCGATCGATCCTTACCCACGCTTTTAGAGTAGTATAGATCACAAATGAATATAAGTACCCTCTATCAATGAAATTCAAATATGAATTAAAATCAACTCATAACAAATTACCTCTGATATCCCGGAAGGCTCAGGGAAAAATACGTAAAGAAATCCATGGGCCATTAAGCTTGAATCAACCGTGAACAATCCAAACAAGCCGCCAAATTAAAAGGATAGTGAGGTTGAGAAATTGAAATACCTTGCCACAACAAAGGGAAGGGATACTGTTACAAGAGCTGCTGAGGATGCGAATGCAAACGATGAAGATGAAGAAGCGATGAATAGAGGAAGCCGCAAACAAACCTAACTGAAGAGAAGAAAGCAAAAATCAGAGCCGACAAGAACATATCTAGATCCATGACTGATAAATAAATGGATAGAGGAAGTGAAAATAAGCTGAGAGAGATATAGACGAAGATAGACAGTAAGAGAAGAAGAAGGAAACAAACCACAAGGAGGCAACGAGGCAGTGACGATGATGGACAGAGAAACAAAACATCGTAAGAGTTGTTAACATCTGATCCGTATTATATATATAGGGTGTGGTTCAAGAGTGCACACCCCTTATAGTGTACCTTGTGCACAAATTTGGACCCTTGATTGATGTGGAATGAAGGGTGTAGATTAATATGGGATTTTTCAAAATTTTGATTAAAAAATGGTGGACCCCAGTAATTTGTTCTCCAGCTCTCTCGCGCGTGGTGCGTATTGATGGAAAGTGAAACCAAATTAATTACTCCATATTTTTTTCAACTTTTCACAACTTAGTGGACTAATTATCCCATGCATATTTGAGATTATAAAATATTTTACGGGAGATTTGTTTTTTTTTGTTTTTTTGTTTGTTTTTTGTTAACATTATCTTTTGTCATCCAATACTATAGTAGTATTTGAACGGGAAAATTGGTAGTGCATATTCAATTTAGTATTTATAATATCACTCATAAATAAGATTAATCTTTTATTTTATTAAAAATAATAGATACCACCTAAATTATTAAATAATATTTGCTATTTATACGGATAATGTTACAAATTTTGACGAATAATGCTCAAACCCTAAATCCCTAACCAATCGTTATAATATCACTGGTAAATATGGGGTTGTGAGTGGTTAATCAAGGATGAAATTGAAATTCGAAGTCGAGCAAATGCTAATAAAATGAGAAATGTAAAGCATTATTTGGTGAAATTTGAAGCATTATTCGGTGAAATTAGAAGAATTATTCATCTAAATCGTAAGTATTGTTTATGGAGTTTCTAAATTATAAAATCAGAAATGTAAAGTATTATTCGGTGAAATTTGAATAATTATTCAGTCAAATTTGAATAATTTAAAGCATTTTCAATTTGTTTTTATTTTGTACGTTTTGACTTATTCATTCAAAAAAGTTAAGTTAGTGGATTATTCGCTGAATTAAGAATCATTAGTTGTTGATATATGGTTAATTGGAAGCATTATTCATATAAAGTTGAAGTTGATACTATTATTCGTGTACATTTGAAACATTATTCAGTAGAATAGAAGCATTATTCATTCACGTAAAAGCCCAATTTTTTTTATCTCAACATAACAAATATGATATGTTTTGGAAAAATTTCATGATTATTCGTTTAACTCTGGTTCATTATTCGGTATAATATATCAAATTATGGATGAAAATCCGAGGCGGTTAATATTCTGACTTAGGAGTATGTTTTATAATTCACCGAATAATGTTTCACATTTCACCTTTCATTAGATTATTAAGGATAATTGTAACCATCGCATATTCCCATCCAAAATTTCATAAATTCTACCGAATAATGCACCAGAATTAATTGAATCATCATGAAATTTGCCCTAAATGTCTTTGGTTGAGATGATAAGAATGGTGGATTATTCGGTGAAATAGAAAAGTTTATTAAGAGGAATGAAAGTTATTTTTGTGAATAAGCACCAAAATGTCATTGTCACTAGAACATATATTGTATTCCTTCCCTATATAACATTTTTGTGAATAACTTAGGCGTTCATGTTAGGAAAGCTAGAAACAAATTCAATTTTTTTTGTGATAACATTTTTGTGAATCAAATTAATAGTTTGTGTTTATCTCAATCTAAATCTTAAAAAAAAATTTTGAATATGTAACAATCTTGATTTTGTGTTCATCATTATCGTCCAACTAACGTTTAAAAAAACCGATTGAAATTGATCAGAACAAAAAACAAAGTAAAAAATTAAAAAAGTCCAACGTACATACATAGGGTCTTGTTAGATACACCGCAAATGATGATTAAGGATTTGCACGTCGTTTTTTACGTGCATGCACGTCCTTAACAACGTGCAGGTGTGGCAGTCGTGCACGTCGATAACAAAATTGGATTTGCACGTTGTTAACGACGTGCACATATTGCACGTCCTTAACAACGTGCAAATATTGCACGTCCTTAACAATGTGCAAATATTGCACGTCGTTAACAACGTGCAAACCCTAGTTAGGGTATTTGCACGTTGTTAAGGACGTGCAAACCCTACTTAGGGTTTAGGGTTAGGGTTTAGGGTTTACGGAGGGTTTTTTAGGGTTAATTGAAGAATTTGATGTTTTAGCTAGTGGAGGTTTATGATTTAGAGTTTTAGTCATTCCGAGTATCCCCAAAAGAGTCCTATTTTTCTTCCACGGCGATATTTACCATGTTATTAACCGATCGAATGTCATTTTAGGAAGGATACGATACAATGTCATTTCATGAAGGATACGGAAAAAAAGGTTTACATCCATAATTGTAATAAACTGGTGGATTTAAATTTGGGAAAAGTGTAAAGGGCGACCAGACTCGACACGTAAGGCTCGAAATCTGTCAAACCGAGCTTGAAAAGGAGCATCCCATCCTTCGACGCTCGGTTGATGATGTGCGACCCATTCTGGAGCAGGCGGCGGAATAGGAGCGTTAGGACGCAACCAGACCTATGAGAACGGAAAATTAGAGTTAGAGTATTGACATATAGATGAAAAGTAAAATAGGTAATAATATAAGACGTTTGAAGTCGTACCGCGGCAAAATGGTCTTGGTTTCCGATGCAGGCTAAACCAAGGGTTGCTGATTGAGGGTTGTTAGTAGGTGTGGTCGAGGTCATGGGGAGACATGTGAACGGATGATGCCAAGGTAGGACAACGAGAGGAATCTGATATACCGTTGCAAATACTAAACCCATGATGGGTAGCTCTATCCACCGTCTCCTATCACCATGCACAGGTCCCACCCATCTCTGTTTGTCGACGAACTGCTGGAATGGGTACCCTCCCATATAACAACCGGCGTAGAGATCGGCGTGATCCTCCAAGTGATTGCATAATAACGTTTTGAGTTCCGGGAAAGCAGACTCGCCAATCGGTGATGTCAATGACGCCAAAGCACGGTAGCCACAATGACCATCTCCAATAGCGTCCCTGACACCCTCAATATGTCCGAGCATGAAGGGATCAACGTTGTTTTGACCCCAGTTGAACCCTCCGAACACATCATCACGTCCACGTCAAGCTGATGTCGCTTGCGGACGATGTCGAGCAGCATGTCGAGCAGCACGTGCTTCTTCTCTCTCAAATCTTCCCCTTAACTCCCCGTATGGCAACGGGTTGGTTCTGCAGGCATTCCTCGACCCCCGAGGCCTCCATTTCGATCGGACAGTTGTAGATGAGGGTTGGTGGAACTCTTCGTCGCATACATCGTTGGAAGCCGTGTATGAAGATGACAGCTCATACGGCAGTGGGGTGTTGTCGATGTCCGTCCATGACAAATCCATCCAGAACGGGTGGATGTCCTCAACGGGTATCGGAGTACCGGAATTGACGTATGCCTGAATCTCATGGATACAAGGTATCCCGTAATAAACCCTCCAATGTCGGTCCGTGCATTCCGAAGGAATGTTTTGGTTGACGACATCCTGCCACAACTTGTACAGATAGTCGAAGCACTTTTTGGAAATTAAAGTCTTTACCTCATCAAAAAGGTTGACTTTATACGCCGCCGTTGGCCATTTGAAGCGGTCGATCTCCAAAGAAGTTTGAAGCTCATGCAGTTGGCAATCGTTGACACTATGGATTGCATCGATCACGATCTGGAAGTCACCAGTCGATGAGTGCAGTGCCTCCTTGAGAACCTTGTGTTGACCCTCGACTCTGTAAACAGTTTCACATAAACATTGAAGTTTATAGCACTAAATGTTTGATGTCATATCATATTGTAATGGGAGATATGAATTAAGGTCTACCTGTTTGTTGTACGAGTGCCTAAATGGAAGACATTATCTACGTAGCATCGTACGGTGTTCCGGCTGTACGGAAGCCACACCGCCTCTAAATACACCACGACGACAACGTTGGGTGAATCATTCCTCCGTCCTCGATTGGAACAACCCCCAACAGTTGCCCTTGAAGATTGCCAGCGTGGTGTAAATTTTTCGTGATCTTCAGAGCAGCTTCCTCGCATTTTCTCGTCACGTGTAACCAGCAAAGGAGATGCTGGACGTTGGGGAAGACAACATTTAGCGCCGCCAAGAGACCTAGCTCCCGATCAGTCATAATAGCTTGAGGTTGAATCGCCCCAAGTAAGATCTAAAGCTGACGCAACACCCAAGTGTACATGTCTTCGTTCTCATGCGACATTAAGGCGTAGGCGATGCAGTAAGTATGGCTGGAGGGTGTGAACCCGACCACCTCGCACAATGGAATCCCATATCTGCAAGTGTAAATATGTTACATGTACAATACTTTATAATTGGATAGATGTATCACAACGTAATCGTAATTAAGTAACTTACGCATTTGTTTTGTACGTGCTGTCCAATATGATGACGTAATGGTACCTTCGGAGTAGCCGTATCCCGTCAGGATGCGCTAGGAAGAGGTCGCTCAAGACGTCGTTGTCATCTGGATGTCGTCTGAACTCGTAGTAGTATCCTCTTTCCCGCAGACGATGCAAGGTATCTTGGGTCATCGTCCGACTACCCCTTTCTTCGGCTACCATCTTGTTGAGCGTGTTCGTAAGGGAACACGATTACGTGACGCCGGTCTCATCCAACTGCCTCAATCCGTACACAATGGCTTTTGGAGGAGTACCAATTTCCTTCATCCACCTAGCCATCTTCTTTTCACCCTTTAAACTCGTGGGAAGCCCGTGGTTATGAACACCGTGGGTTACCGTCATAACCCAGTGACCCGGCGGAGCTTCGTGACCGTGTAGAGAGAATGGACAACCGTTTATCTTCGATTGTGTGCCCCGGAGCTTCCTCCCGCGTGGTCGGTACTCCCCATACTGCTCGCAAGCAAGGAGAACCCCGCCTGGACGGTTTGACGCCCCCGTCCAAGACCGCTTGATTACTAAAATCATGCAGTGTTTGAGACCCAAATCTTTGAAATGCGTAACCATTTCGTTACGGTCATTCCAAACCTTTGTGTTCGAGAACTCGGGTGTGAAGTCTCGAAACTGTAATAAAATGAGTGGAAATATGAAGATAACGCAAGACATATGGAATATATACGAAACGTATCCGTACCTGGCAAAGTTGGAGATGACGACTGTCTTGCGACTCGGCCATAGCGATTGTAAATGTACAACTACGTCGGACTTTGATCCCGATTCGCTTAAAATATAGGAAGAAGTGCGTCAAAGGTACGCGAAGAAGCACGTTCAAAATAACGTGCAAAATGCACGTGGTAAACGTGGTTGACCACGTGCATTTTGCACGTTCAAACTAACGTGCAAACCCTAACCCTCCCAAAACCCTAAACCCTAAACCCCAAGCCCCTAAAACCCTAACCCCTAAACCGTAAGCCCATAAAACCCTAACCATAAACCCTAACCCCGGTCCTGTCTTTGTCGTTTATCACATAAAATGTTACAAATGTGAGGATGGTGGAGATATAATAATACAAAAGCTGAATATCGCATAAAATATGATGTCATAGCAAATACAGAAGGTGGAAATCGCAAAAAATATAATGTATAATGTACATCACGGTGATCTAGTGGATTGTACAACATCATCTAATATAAATGTGACCTCATCTAATAACTGATGGATCTGAGGGTGGGTGGCCAGGGCCCGTATATAGCCCTCTATCTCCCGCATTCGGGCCGCTACCGCCGGAGGGATGACTGCAGGCTGAGGCAGGTCCACCCATGGATCCAGGGCGATCGGGTGGACGGGCGCTGGAGGGTCAGGATGGGGTGGCGTGGTGGACAACACGTACGGTCGACTCTGAGATGCGTACCAGGCCATGTAATCAGCAGTGACACCGGCCTGACAGTCCTCGCTGGTGCGTCTGTGATCAGCAAGCCGGTAAAAGCGACCCTCGTCATGTAAGTCCTGCCACCTGTCGTGCGCGGCATCAAACAAGGCGACGTACTTCGGCGTCAATGTGGCGTCGCGAGTAAACTGCCTCGGTGCGATGACGGCATGCGGGACCCCTTGGACTCGTCCGAACTGCCGAAGGCACCTATCGGGCATATATGGCTCCTCCTACCCACAGAATGTGATGGTGCCCCGGTAAATGGACTGACGGTACTCGCCGTCGAAGTCCAGATCACGCCCAAATGGCATCCACTCCACCTATAAATAAAAAAGTCAATCGTAAGTCACATTTACGAAATATAAGTTATATATAATTAGAGTATCGAATACATACATCGGCTACGGTAAGGCGGACGACCTCGTCCCGCATCTTCTTCAACTTCGCCTGCTTCGCCGCTGGGCTCGCGCTGGTAGGCGCCTTCGGAGGGATGAACTTCGCATACCAGCGTCGATCGGCCATCCTAGCCGGATCGCTAGACAGCTCACCTCGGAAGCGAGGGAAGTACGCCCATATCCAAGCCTTGACACAAAACCCAATGTGGTTAGAATATAAGATAAATATTACTAAACTGTAAAATAAAGCAGCGGTCTCGTACTTGTAGTAGCGGCGTGTAGCTGTCTATACCCTTCGCACTTGCTCGGGTAGCCTCGCCTAGGCTCCTGTAGAGACAGGCTAGGGCACCTGCACCCCATGCAACGGTGGCCGTCCGGGGGATGTCCCAAACAAGGCCGAAGATCTTCCATGGGATCCGGCTCTGCGACTTGTCCACAGACAGAGTCGCGGCGAGAGCGGTGGCTAGGTATCCAAGGTGCAAAAACCGACGCTGTATAGGGTCATCCTGTGGCTGCCCCCCTCCCGTATGCCTGCGGATCAGAAGCTGCTCAGGATCAGCTGCGGCCTCGGGGTCATCAGTGGGCGCGGGGTCGATGAGCGGCCCGTGTCTCGCGATCCACTCGTCCGTCACCACCGCAACGGGAGGGCCGCCGGCGTGTCTGTATGAGCGCAGGGTCTCTGGTGTCAACTGGTAGTACGCGGCGACCGTGTGGATCAGCTCCGCCGGGCCCAGGTGTGACAAACACGGCATACCCTCAATCCGAAGTCCCAAGAGGCAGGCAACGTCGTGCAGCGTGATGGTCATGTCTCCCCACGGAAAATGGAAGGAACTGGTCTCCGGGTGCCAATGCTCCAGGAATGCGGTGACCGTGTACTCGTCCACACCCTCCCAATAGAGGGCCCGCAGCTGTTGGATGCCCGATGGAATCAGATCCTGCCACCAGGTCCCCGGGCCCTCGAAGATGTACTGGTCAAACGGCAGCAGGTGACTCGCTCGATGGTGGAACTTCAGAACCGGCAGATCCACAGTCGGCTCCCTTCACACCCGGTACGCTCGGTGGTGCCTGTAAGACACCAGCAGATCGCCCGGCGGCAAGAATGGGTCGACCTGCGCAGCTGGTGCAGGGATGGGCGCGGGCTCTTGCTGCCCCCCCCTCCTGCCCCCCTGGCCCCCATCTTGCCCCCTTGGCCCCCTCCTGCCCCCCGGCCCACCTGGCCCCCCTCCTGCCCCTGCTGCCTATCCTGCCCGTCGTCCACAGCATCTACGACGTCAGGGATGCTGTCATCTGCAGAAGCCAAAGAAATCACCGGTGGTGGGTGAGAGGTCGAAGCCTCGTGCACGCCGGACGTAGAAGCCTCAGGGATGGTGGGGGGTAGCCGAGCAGTAGAAGCCCCGTGGGCCCGTAAACCCCCAACTACATCAGTAACGCAGCTGCTAAGTACATCGAGGGGCGGCAACGAAGGCTGCTGACCATCCATCGGGTCACCAGAAGAGCGCCAATCAGGCAGACCCCGCCAGAAGCTGTGATCATCGTCGCCCGGGGGGTCCCCATGGACTGCTGGTAGCCCTCTGCAGACATCAGTAGATCAGCTATTGTATGTGTCTCCTCCTCTCCAACATGGGGTACCGTCTCCCCCTCTGCTCCTCCCTCTACCATATCATCTCCCCCACCCTCTGCCCGCTGACTGAACGCTGCCCGGTCGCCGACCCTAACTAGCCGTAGGGTACCATCCCCCCTCAAGAGCCTCCGTGCCTGTTATTATGAAATGTTTAAGAATATTTTAATGTCTTTTAATATATTTTAAATTAAATTAATCACTTTAAATGTTTTTATTGTCTTTTAATATATTTTAATGTCTTTTCATATATTTTAAAATATATTAATCACTGTTAATGTTGTTTATTGTCTTTTAATATATTTTAATGTCTTTTAATATATTTTAAAATATATTAATCGATTTTAATGTTTTTTTTGTCTTTTAATATATTTTAATATCTTTTACTATATTTTAAATTATATTAATCGCTTTAAATGATTTTATTGTCTTTTAATATGTTTTAATGTCTTTTCATATATTTTAAAATATATTAGTCACTTTTAATGTTGTTTATTGTCTTTTAATATATGTTAATGTCTTTTAATATATTTTAAAATATGTTAATCACTTTTAATGTTTTTTATTGTCTTTTAATATATTTTAATGTCTTTTTATATATTTTAATATATAATTTATGCTGTAATGTATTTTAATATATTTAAAATACATTTTTTAATGTATTTTAATATATTTAAAATATATTTTTTAATGTATTTTAAATATATTATAATTTTTTATATATTATAATGTTTTCTAAACTATATAACTACATTATAAAACTACATTATAAACTATAAAATTATAAACATATAACAAATCATAAAAACTATATACTATCAATTAATCAATTATAATCTATCAAACTATATTATAAAATTATAAAACTATTACTATCAAATAAAATAAATAATTCAAATAACATACCGGTGGGGTCGGGATAGGAGAAATCTCCATATTACGCCGCTTCCGTGGCGGTAATAGGGGATGCGTCGCCACCTCCTCCGACGCCGGCACCACCACCTCCATCGCCTCCGCCACCAGCGCCTCCTCCACCACCTCCATAGCCTCCGCCACCGGTGCCACCGCTCCACCACCACCCTCCACCACCGGCCCACCATCACCACCACCCTCCACCACGACAGCCACCTCCGCCATGGCCGCCGCCGCCACCTCCTGTGTCGCCATGGCCACCTCTTCCACCACCACCTCCTCCACCGTGTCTGCCATGGCCGCCGCCCCCACCTCCTTTGTCGCCTCCGGATCCATCTCTCTATCTCTCTCTCGCTCGGTCGGACTCTCTCTCTCTCTCGAAAACCCTCTCTCTCGCTCGGATTCTCTCTCTCGCCGGCGTCGCTCTCTCTGGCTTGATGTGGATGAATGGAGACGAAGGGACACGTTTTCTTCATTTTTAGAAGACGTGTATGCACGTCGAAAATGACGTGCAATATTGCACGTCAAAAGCGACGTGCATTTTTGCACGTTACTTACGACGTGCAATATTGCACGTCTTTTTTGACGTGCAAGCACGTTTTTTTTTAAAAAAAATTACGTGCACGCACGTTGGCACGCTTTCTGGTTTATCCACCTTGCACGTTAATTACGACGTGCTTGCACGTCTCTTTTTAGGTGCATGCACGTCATAATTAACGTGCTGATTTGCGGTGTATATATCCGAAGCGACATACATATTGGAGATATGGGGTCCCTCCATTTACCAATCTTCCTTCCACAATCAGCCAACAAAATTAAAAATAAAAAGGGTCCCACATTCCTTGGTAGGCTGATTTCTCCCACTCCTTGCAGTAACCCACGCGCCAACCATGTAGAGTGTAGGCTGATTTCTCAGCGGGACCCACGTTCCATTTATTCAAAAAAAGGAAAAATTCCTTTTAATCTAGATCATCCATTTCACTAAGATCAAGGGTCCAAATTTGTGCACAACATACATCATAAGCCTTGTGCACAAAAGATCCATACTCTCTCTCTCTCTCTCTCTCTCTATATATATATATATATATATATATATATATATATATATATATATATATATATATATATATATATATATACATATATATATATAAACTGTCAGCATGCTTGCGTGATTTAAATTCTCGCATTGCATTAGAAGCATCCTTTATTTAGGTTTAGCATGCTTTATGTCCTCAGTGTGGTCTTTAGGGCCCGGATGCGTCTCTTGTCCTGACTTCGTGGTTATGTTCAAGTATTTGATCCTTTCTTGCTTGTATGCTTCCATGGCGGGTTATCTTTATTTTGGCGCACTATCGACCGAGAGACTGACAATCACCAAACTTACATACTTTGATGATTTATACTCATTTATTTGGTTTTGACCCGGCTATGCCATGGCAAGTTGTACCTTAATTTTCATTACTTTCCATTTTGATCTTCAAACGATTTTGAGCGATTTAGTCACATAAGACAGGTTCTGGGTACCCAACGACCCTTCGCACATTTTGGGGTATGAAATCCCCTCTTTGAAAACACTAACATTTGGGGTTTGAAACTTTGACCCGTACTTGGATTGCAAGATCCGAACAAAGGTATCCAACCTTTGAAATGTAACCCGAATAATTATATTTGGATCATTACAAAGTTGTTATCAGAGTGAGGTTACGGAATTTGGGTACAAAGGGTTGAGTGTATGTTTTGAAAAACCGCCTATGAATTTCAAGGGATTTTGAAGAGTTTTAAAGGGAAAAATGAATTTAATAAGGCTAACTTAATGCATCTAACTTAATAAACTTGACTTAAAGTGAGAAAATCGGATGAAGGGTAATCGAGTGGGTAGAAAGACAATAGATCATCCCTATTGGATGTAGACTTGGGAAATAGTAGGCAAAACTTAGCTTTGTACTTTACAGTGGGCCTGGAAGACTCCAAGGAGTGTACACTGCGGTGGTTGGAGTAGCGGGGTTAGGGTATAGAGGTCGAGTGGTAGTTGTCCCCTCCAGCCAGTCAACCCTCGAAGGGCAGCTTCTAGATAGTTTGTTGTGATTTATAAACTGGGCCCGATGGCGATCCTCCTCGAAGGGGATCAGATTCACTATTGTTGATTGTTTTGTGCTGAATGTTGTTGTGTATTGCTTGCGCTGAATGGGGAATATATTGGTATAATTGAACTTTGAATTAAATTTCTGTGCGAATGGAATAGCGGGGGAGAACTTTCTTGCTATAGAGTCGGGATTTTAGTCCTTTTGGATCACCCTTGACCTTCTCCAAATTTATTGCCTACCTTTCCCCAGTTCTTTTCCACGACCCTACTGGACGTCTCTATTGAGCCTTTTCTTGCGATGTCGGTGTTTTTACATGGGTAAATTGGGATGGCAGATTAACCGCATTCGAGATTGTATTGGAGTCCAATGTTATTCGAGCACCTTGCTACCTTACCAATGAGTCATACAAACCGTCCACGGGAACTGGGCTATTGAGTTAGTAAGCCAATGAGCCCTTGGAGATTTTGTTTGGTTATAATAGTAGTTCCATATGTGATCACGTTATTTGATGTAATGTCATGATAAATGCATGTCTTATTCTGGTATCTATTGATCTGAAAACATGTCCCTGTATTTTATTCATATTGCCACATTACTTAGACTCGTATTATACATCGCTACATTTCTTCCATACTTCTATATCGCTGGAATATGATTTATTTGATTTCTTGCATATCGTCATGTTAATTGATCAAATGTATGTACGTATCATATATTATGTTGAGCCATTAGTATCATGTAGGACCCTTGGTTATGGCTTGTGCAAATTTGTACCATGCCCGCACTATTGCTCATTCTCTCTTTAATAGGTCCCTGATAGTGTGGTCCTTCAATCTGTATATCCTCTTAAAATGATTTACTTATGTTGATTAGATTAATGTTGCACTCGATGATCGATATGCTTCCTATGACGATTCATCCATAGCATGCTTATAAATCTATCGTTTTGTGATGTCCTCTTTGTTACTCCATGACAACCCCTCATGCTTCCATGAAAATATGATTTGACACCTCGCATGGTCACACACAACAATATATTTTGTTTTCATGTATGCATGACATGTGAATAATGTATTGAACTTATTCGGATCACCCTTGACTGTACCCATGACCTGTCTATGTGTATACCATACCTAAGCAATTGTTCTTACATGAGAAATGATAGGTTGCTAGATCATCTCGCATGTGCACTGGTATGCTTCCTGATTGATATGTATTTTGCTTGCCGCAATTATAACCTCATAGATTTCCATAAGGGTATCCTTGTCATTCTCGGGTTGGAACCTTGTTTCTAGTCTCGTAGTCTTTCGTCTTGGTCCATGCTTGACTCCATCCGGAAACCGGGTTGTCCGCCTTTGTCTCTCCCATATCTCCATTAACTTAGAATCCTTTGTCCTACTTTTGACGAACGATGGCGTGGAATGTAAGGACTGATATTTTTAAATATTATTTTTATAATTATAGAATTCATTCTAATTTAAAATTTATTTAATTTCTAATAGTCTGAAAAATTTTGAAATTTTCCGTCCTCGAGCAAGCGATTTAATTTCTTTCGAGACGAATTTTGGCATGAACTTGTTATTCGATTTGAAAACAAATTTATTCCGCATTATTATTATTATTTTTGAGACTTGAAAATATTTTCGACTCTCGTTATTTAATTGAGATTCGAATATTTATTTTAAATTTATTTTAATTGCGTCGGGTTAAGGTCGGAAAGCGAGTTTCAGAATTTATTTCCGGGTATTAGCTTTACTTTTATACTCACTCATACACTCAACCTCACCCCATACCCTCACCCTATTTCTAGCCGTAATGTAACCAATCCCCATTCCCGTAAGTCTTATCACCCCTTCCCTTTCATTTTCAATCCAGCTCCACTCCTCCCCCATTTGTGTTCGACAGCGACTCCAAAACAACCCACACTTGTCCCCATTGGCCAATCCAAACACACACCTCCCACTTCCGTTTGATTCCTACCTCCCTCCTCGATCCTCCCATGTTCGAGCAGCAGCCACGGTATCACCCGAACACCAACACTTCCCTATCCTTTATTGTTTTTTCTTTCATTCGAAAACACAATCGCAGCCATCACCTACAAGAACCTCTGAGTTCCAACACCTCCTCCGATGTCCGACGGAGCAAGACCGGGCAGCCTAGGCACCTTCCCGAAGCCGTCGAATCTCCTCACTTTGTTTTTCCGATTCAAACCGCTGGTGAGGTCTCTTTCTCTCCCCCTCTTTCTCCATTAAAAATTTAAAGCTCCGCCTTTGACTCCCTCTCTTTCGTTCGAGGCCAATACAACACAGATGCCGCCTCGGATGAGCCCAAGGAACTCCGACCGATCGTTTTCCGGTGAATTGAACTCGGTGAGTATTGAAACTTCTCCTTAGCTTCGATTTCCTGTGTTCTTTCATTCGACATGGCTTCAGGACGTAAGGGCTTGAGATTCGGTGAGTGATACGTTTGGAATCCCCGATCCTTCGCCTGTGGGCTCGGAATCAAGAACACCAACTTGTTGATGGCCCGATCTTGCAATTATCCTTGCTAATCTCGATGTTTACAATCAATTACAATCAAGACTTTGAACTATTGTGAAAGAAACGAAAAAAACAACAAATAAAACTAAGGCAAAAGGCAAAGAACACTGAACAGCGACGGAAACAGGTGCACAACGACGGATGCTGCGGGCGCTGCTACAGTGCCGCGGCCGCTGCTACAGTGCCGCTACAGTCACGCGACGGCTGGGTTCTGGATTTGGCGACAGTTTTTGCAGCTTTGGTGATCTTTGTGTTTGACGTGTGTTTGAAGGTTTGTGTTTGGATCTTGGTTGAATTGGGTAACAAGAACATAAAGGATAGTGAAGGCTTTTGGATTGGGGAATTGGGGAAACCTTTTAATCCTTAAAAGGTTCCTCAATTATATTTTCCAATCTGAATGATTCAAAGAATACAATGTTGTTTAAATAGAAAACCTTAACCAATTCTACCTTGCAAAGGATAGAGCTTTGGTTAGCTAAAGATAGATAGAAATCATAAAAGATATATCAAACTTACATAAGATAGATCAAACTAGCTAAAGATAAATAATTAAAACTTGGTGGTTAAGGAATTTATCTAGAAGAGATATTTTCCTCCCACACTTTATTTTCCTAATTACATATAATAATTAAATCTAATTTAATTAAATAAAAATCCGAAATTAATTAAATAAATATGTAGAAATTCGTCCAAACAGTGACAGCTGCAAAGATGATGAATTTCGGCCATTTTCGAGGTTGATTCTGGAAACACCTTCAACAGCAAAGCTGTAGATCTTTTCGTCCTCGTTCCAACAAGGTATGACACGACCCAATCCGATAAATATGGACTCCGAACGACCCATTTTACTGAGACGTCGAAATGCTGTCAACCCATTACGAACGAACCAAAACATGGACATTAGCTCACCTTACTCCTTTGGAGCTTCTCCCATGGTGGAGCCTTCTTCTTTCTTTTGAGAATGACAGTCTTTGCCATCAATAGCCCTCTAATCGGTCTTGAGAGCTCGCCTGGATCAAGATCATTGTTTGACCCACAGAAGATCATCTTGATCCGCATCATTCTCCCCCTCTTAGCTTGGATTCGTCCTCGAATCGAGTCATTGAAGAGCAGTGAGGAAGGAGCAGCAATCAGAAAGTAACTTCCTTGACAATTAACTTGAGATGGCATCAGAAGAATTTGAGGCAAAGGAACCTCAAAAACAACACCTGTCATAGGGGTCACTGAGCAATCAAAAGGAACAATATTGATAACTCCACTCCCTTGATGGAAATCGGAAAAGGTTTCAAAGGCTTTGACACAAAGCCTGTGTCAAAGGTCTTGAAGCTGAAGCTGTATTGATGAAATTCAAAACCTGTATTTTAGTTATTATCTTATATATATTATCTATGTATGGTTTCCAAATATTATTATACATATGTTATACTAACCATACAACAAAGATTTCGAAGAAATCTCCTTCCTTAAAGCTCAAAGACATGAAGATCAAATCAGGTGGATTGTGGCTTCGCAGTTTCCCGAAATAGAAGATTGCGAAGATCCTTCCTAAGCCATGATCTCAAGTAGCCGTTGGGTGAAGATTCTTGACGCCGATTTGATCAAGAATAAAAGGAGATGAAGAAGAAAGAAGAAAGGAGAGTTGAACACTAACGATCATTGAACTACAACGCACACTCAGCCCTCAAGTCAATCTTTCTTCTACGTGTACTCTCTGCTAGGTGTTAAGTGTCTTATCTTGTGTTTCAAAGCATTTGAGAGTTACACAGTGAGCTTATAGGATTTATTCTGAGAGAGTGTTATACTCGAGAGTTTATATCTCAGGAAGTGTGCACTAGGTTATTGATTCACGAGTGTAAGAGGATTGTACTAGATAGCTGAGAGAGGTGGGGCTCTTCTAGATTGGTCTAGGACTCCAAGGGAACGAGAGTTGACTAGATTGCAATTGTATAGGAGAGAGGCTTCTCGGTGAGCTATTAGGATCCTAAGCTTTGTGAATCAATAAAGCCTGTTGAATCCTAGGGTTGTGGAAGAACCCTAGGCGGGGACTAAGCCTTAAAGGAGCCGAACCTCGTTAACAATTCATCGTGTTCTTTACTTATGGCTTTACCATTATTTTCGCACTTGTTTCGAATTGTATAACTTTGTTATGCTTCAGGTATCCCAATCTAAAGAATTGAGTTTACTCCCAGAGGTTTGGAAAGCGTTTCAAAAGTCTTGAGATTGTCAGCGAAAAGTTGGCATACTCTATTCAACCCCCCCTTCTAGAGTATCTTTATTCTACTTTGTTATACATTATCGAACCTTCAATTGGTATCAGAGCCTTACTCACTGCTTTTGATCTAACAATCTTGTGAGTTTTGATCATGTCTGGTGAAGCAAGCGGGGGATTTGCACAAGGGAGGTCTACCAATAGACCACCATTCTTTGTGGGAAACAACTTTGTCCACTGGAGGTCCTTGATGAAAGTGTTCATTATAGATCAAGATCTGGAACTTTGGAACATTATAGAGAATGGTCCAAGGATTCCTGAGAAAGAAGGACCTAATGGAAGCAGAGTCGCGAAGACTGAGGACGAATACATCCAAGCAGATCTTGAACTCGTCTCCAAGAACTATAAAGCCATTAACTTACTATATTGTGGTCTTAGTACAGATGAGTTTAATCGTATTTCATCTTGTAGGTCGGCTAAAGAGATTTGGGACAAGTTAGTTGTCACCTACGAAGGAACCAGTCAAGTGAAGGACACCAAGATCAGTATCTTCCTTCGAAAGTATGAACTTTTCAAAATGAAGCCTGATGAGTCTATCAAGGCCATGTTCACACGATTCACGGAAATCACGAACAACCTTGACTCTCTCGGCAAGACCTTTGAAAATGTTGAGAAAGTAAGAAAGATATTGAGGTGCCTCCCAAAAGACAAATGGGGCCCTAAAGTGACAGCCATAGAGGAAGCCCAAAATCTCACCACTCTACCCCTTGATGACTTGCTTGGGAAGTTGATCACACATGAGATGATTCTCAATGAAGTCGATGGAGAAATCCCAACAAGCACTAAGAACTTGGCACTCAAGTCTAAGAAGGATGAGCCCAAAGATGTGTCTGATTCTGAAGAAGAGGATGATGATGAGGATGATCCCTTTGCTATCATTACAAGGGGTCTTTCTCGAATCCTCAAGATGAAGAAGCAATTCAACAACAAAGATGGATCAGAGTCTTCTAAATTTCGAGGTAAGTCTCAATACAACAAATATGACAAGAAGACTAAACCTTTGTCTTGTTTTGAATGTGGTGAAACAGACCATCTAGTGAAAGATTGCCCTCAAAAGAAGAAGAGCCAGGTCAAGAAAGGTGATAGATGGAAAAAGAAAGCCATGGTGGCAGCTTGGAGTGATTCTAACTCAGGTGACTCAGATTCAGATGATGTGAAGGCCAACATTTGTCTCATGGCCTCAGGAGATGAATCCCACGATGAGCAACTTGAGGTAACTGTAAGAGAACTTATGGCAAGTCCAAAAGAGGTACTATCGGAATTCCTTTCTAATATGATTGCCAATGAAGAGAAGGTTATTGCCCAAACCAACACTCTTATTAAGAAAACCGTGGACCAGGAAAGAACTATTGAGGAACTGTCAATGAGGGTCAAAAGTCTTGAAACCTCTTATTCGGGTCTTGACATTAAAGTCAAGACTCTTGACTCAGAGAAATCTGAACTCAAGCAAGATCTCTCGTCTCTAAGAAGTGAACATCATGACTTAGAGAGCGAGAAGATCTCCCTGAATAAGAAGATTCAGGACCAGCAGACAGCCCTCATAAGTTTTACCAAGTCCAAGGGCACTCTTGATAGGATGTTGGGTGAGTAACAAAGCTCTCTAAACAGAAGTGGTATTGGTTACAACCCGAGGTTTTTAAAGAAGCAACACATTACCACTTTTGTAAAGGCAAAAGGAAGCAGAACCTCTCCTATATGTCACCACTGTGCAAGAAAGGGACATGTAAGAGAGACCTGCCCCTATAGAAGAAAGGATCCTCATATTATTCGCAATACTTTTCCTGTTCACTTGAGAAAAGAACGGATAACGCAAGTTTGGGTCCCCAAAGGCACTATTTTACCAAATATAGTTTATCCCAATAAAGGATCTAAATTTGCTTATTGGTCTAGCCACAAAGGTTGATGTTTGTTTTGCAGGAGATCACCAAGGTGAAAGAGCAAAAATGGATTATTGATAGTGGATGCTCTAGACATATGAGTGGGAAGAGGTCTCTCTTCCATGAACTGAAGAAGCAATCCACTGGAACAATCACTCTTGGTGACAAAGGAAAGTGTGACATCGTTGGTATCGGTAGTGTTGGGAGTGATCCTAACCACAGTATTAAAAATGTTTATCTTGTTGATGGTTTGAAGTATAATTTGCTTAGTGTTTCTCAACTATGTGATAATGGTAATGATGTTGGATTTAACAAGAAAAGATGTTTAGTGCGCAGAGAAGATACAGGTGAAATAGTTCTAACTGCCTATCGTTATAACAACATATATGCCGTGAATGCTGAGCAAGTGGAACAAGGAAGCTTAACCTGCCTAAAGGCTTTGACGGACGATCCAAAGCTCTGGCACAGGAGACTCGGTCATGTAAGCCCACATACACTACAAAAGCTTGTGTCCAAAGGGCTTGTAAGAGGACTACCTGAGATGGACTTCAAAGGTATTGAGATGTGCAAAGCATGCACACGAGGTAAACAAACACGTAGCTCTTTCAAACCCAAAAAGGTTGTAAGTACTTCTAGACCTCTTGAACTTTTACATATGGATTTATGTGGTCCTATGCGAGTCAAATCTCCCAATGGTAAAAAGTACATGCTTGTTGTTGTTGATGATTTTTCGAGATATACTTGGGTTGCATTTTTAAAAGAAAAATCAGAGGCTTTATTTGAGTTTTCAAAACTTTGTAAGGAGTTGCAAACTTTAAGAAATGAGCCCATAGTGTTAATTCGAAGTGATCATGGTAGGGAGTTTGATCAACTTTAGTTTGATTTGTTTTGTGCTAAATATGGTATCTCCCATAATTTTTCTGCTCCTAGGACACCTCAACAGAATGGGGTTGTGGAACGAAAGAACCGCACCCTAGAGGACATGGCCAGGACTATGCTTTTAGAAAATGCACTTCCTAAAACCTATTGGGTTGAACTTGTTAACACAGCTAACTATATTTTGAATCGTTGTCTTATTTGTTCCATCTTAAAGAAAACTCCTTATGAACTTTTCAAAGGCCGCAAACCCCTTATATCGTATTTCGAACCCTTTGGCTGTACTTGTTTTGTTCATAACAATGGAAAAGATAACCTTGGGAAATTTGATGCGCGTAGTGATGAAGGTATATTTCTTGGCTACTCCACAAGTAGCAAAGCATATAGAATCTTCAACAAAAGGACCAAGATGGTTGAGGAAAGTATTCATGTTATATTTGATGAATGCAATGACGGTTCTTTAAGTGAAAGTGTTGCAGATTTAGATCTTAACAGCCATTCGCATTTTATTAGCATTTGCATCTTTTATGGGCATAAAACTATATCAAATGGATGTCAAGTGTGCATTTCTTAATGGTTTCTTAGAAGAAGAAGTTTATATGGCTCAACCCCCAGGTTTTGAAAGTTTGGAATTTCCTAATCATGTTTACAAACTAAACAAAGCGCTATATGGTTTGAAACAAGCCCCAAGAGCTTGGTATGAGCGCTTGTCAAAATATCTTTTAGAAAATGATTTTAAAAGGGGATTGATCGACAAGACTCTTTTCATCAAGACCAAAGGAAAGGACATATTGGTTATCCAAATATATGTTGATGATATATTGTTTGGTGCTACTAACACATCTTTGTGCAAGGAATTTTCCGATATAATGTGCAATGAATTTGAGATGAGCTTAATGGGAGAACTCAACTTCTTTTTGGGGTTGCAAGTTCATCAATCTAAGAGAGGGATCTTTGTCAACCAAAGCAAGTATACTAAGGATCTCTTGAAGAAGTTTAAGATGGATCAATCCAAAGCAGCCAAGACACCCATGAGCTCAACCTTGTCTTTAGATCAAGACAAGACCGGGAAGAGTGTCAATCAAAAGGAGTATCGAGGGATGATTGGATCTTTATTATATCTTACTGCTAGTAGACCTGACATCATGTTTAGTGTTTGCATGTGTGCTAGGTTTCAAGCTGATCCCAAAGAATCTCACCTCGTGGTTGTGTAGAGGATCTTTCGATATCTAAATGGCACCAAGGAGCTTGGCTTGTGGTACCCGAAGCAAAGAGATTTTACACTAATTGAGTATTCTGATGTAGACTTTGCAGGCTATAAGGTGGATAGGAAGAGCACATCGGGATGTTGCCAATTCTTAGGGGCATCCTTGATTAGTTGGCACTTAAAGAAACAAAACTCAGTTGCTCTTTCCACTGCCGAAGATGAATACATAGCCGCTGGAGCATGCTGCTCCCAAATCCTTTGGATTGCTCAACAAATGAGGGATCTTGGTATCGACCTCAAAAACATTCCCAGTAAGTGTGACAACACAAGTGCCATCTCCATTACAAAAAATCCCGTTCAACATTCAATGACCAAACATATTGATGTGAGGCATCATTTCATTAGAGATCATGTCGAAAAATGTGATGTCTCAATATCACTTATATCAACTGATTATCAATGGGCTGACATTTTTACTAAGCCTTTGGCAGAGGACAGGTTCACCTTCATTAGACGAGAAATCGAAATGCTTAACAGGGATGCACTTTCGTAGGGGGAGCTTTCCCTTTACGAAAGAAAACTTCTACTCAGTGTCAAGACACTTGAACCTCATTTCAAAGGTTGTGAACTGAACAGTAGAGCACATATAACGGATCATATATTTGGTTGATATCTTTTTAGGTATTTGATCAAATATGTTTTAAAAAGGAAGGTTAAATATCTTTACTTCATTGTTACCTTCAGGAAAATCTTTTTATTGCATGTTATCCGATTATATTTTTATTTGTGGAAATTTTTTAAATCGGATAAACATCTTGCCTTAACAATTATTGCATGTTATCCGATTATATTTTTATTTGGAGGTCTTCCTGGAGGAGTCTTGCAGTGACCGTTGGAAAGCTCGTCGAGTCATCTTCGCAACAAGACTGAGTTGACTTCATTCCGAGGTCGGAGTCAACGGGAATCCGCGAAACAAAATCATCGCGCTGTGTTGAATCCGGGGCAACGACCTCAACCCTAGGCTCCTTAGGCTCAATGACCTCGTCGTCGGTTGAGGCAACTATAGCCGCTAGAGCAGGAGGATATGCGATGGCCCAAGCATTGGGATAATAAATAAGAAAGGCATCAGGAACGTCCTTCGGCATTGCCTCTAAATCATACCTCATGCTTTCGGCAATGGTCATCCCAGGAGGACGTTGTGCGACAGAGGCGTCAAAATATGCTTGAATCTTGGCTAGAGGTTGTGCCTCTTTCTCTCGTCGTCGTGCCTCCTCAGCCTCCCTTTGTTGGAGAAGCCAAATCTGACGGCGACGTTGTTGTCGACACCTCTCCTCCTCGATCTCCGCTTGCCGTTGAAGCCAAAGGCGGTGCCTTTGAGCCTCTCGTTGTCGCTCTAAAGCTTGTTTTTGTTGCAAAGCTCGTCTTTGCAACTCTCGGCGATGTTGTTGTTGTGCAGCCCATTCCAAAGAAAAGAACTCATCCAATGGATCGGGATCATCATCCCAATCGCCCCAGATAGCAGAACTCATTGAATCAAATCGTAACTAACATCAAGAAAAAGACAAGAACTTGCGAAACCTATGGCTCTGGTACCACTTGATGCGTTGCTATCCCCGATCCTTCGCCTGTGGGCTCGGAATCAAGAACACCAACTTGTTGATGGCCCGATCTTGCAATTATCCTTGCTAATCTCGATGTTTACAATCAATTACAATCAAGACTTTGAACTATTGTGAAAGAAACGAAAAAAAACAACAAATAAAACCAAGGCAAAAGGCAAAGAATACTGAACAGCGACGAAAACAGGTGCACAACGACGGATGTTGCGGGCGCTGCTACAATGCCGCGGCCGCTGCATATTGGCCGCCCCGTCGCAGCCCCTCGGCCTCCGTCGCTGCTGTGTTTTATCTTTGCTGAATTTTATTGTGTTAACCGTCGCTATAACAGTCCTTTGTTGTCCTTTGCATTAGTTTTTATTTGTTTATTTTCGTTTCTTCCACAATAGTTCAAAGGCTTTATTATAATTGATTGTAAACATTGAGAATATAGCAAGGATAATTGCAAGATCGGGACAAACATAAGACGTTGTTCTTGATTCCGAGCCCACAGGCGAAGGATCGGGAATCCAAATGTATCAGTGAGTTCGAGAGCGGGTGAGTGAGGGGAGAGTATGAGTGAGCCGGGGAGTGAAGGAGGTAAGAGTTCTGTGAGATCGGAAGCGAGACAGGAGAAAGCGGGAACGGGCGAGCGAGAGGGCAAAGCTGTGAGGGTGAGGGCGAGAGAGAGCTGAGACGGGGTTGGAGTGAGAGCGAGCTGTTGGCGAGGTCGAGCACGAAACAACAGAGGCGAGGCAAGGAAGGCGGCGAGCGAAGGAAGAAGATGGATGAACAGTGGACGGGGTCGGTTCTCTGTTTTAATTTGCTGGTCTTCACATGATTTTATTTAAAAAAAACCGGTTCGATTCTTAAAAGAAAAAGGAAACAAAATCAGATTGGGATTTTGATAATTGGTTGGGCTCCTCCTTTGGGACGAGTTCGGGCTTTCGGTTTTGGGTTGGGGCCTATTTTTATGAGGTTATGGGCTGGGCCGATTTTGGGATTTGCCATGTTATTTTTGTTTGTGTATCTATTTAGTTATTGATATTTAATTATTTAATTATTTATGAAATTAATTAATCAATATTTAATTGTTATTTATTTATTAAGTATTAACTATTCTGATCTTAGTTATTTAATTAATTATTACGCAATTATTTGTTAATTGGCCATTTTTCAGATTTGTTAAACTAATTTTATACTCGCGTGATTATTTGGCAATATTTATATGATTAGTCTAAAATACATTGTTTAAAATATTTATGAAAGTGTCGGAATTTATGAAGATAATGATTTTGAAATAAGAACTATACCGGGATTATTTTAATTGTATAATTTTTGCAAGTTGGCTAAAGGTGTAATGTTTAATGTCGGAATTTGACTAAGTGTTATTTTATTTAATGTTTTTTTAAGAAACTTGTGAAGTGATTTCTTTAGAATTTGGCTTGGTGAATTTATTTATTAACTTGCTTGAGATTTTATAGTAGCGGAGACATGAGTAAAATATGAATTTGAAACATGTTATGATATATTGGAACTTTGAGATGGGTGATCGAAGTAGTTAAGGAAATTGATGTTATGAGATAGCTTGAGATTATGAGATGACGATTTGATGATAACGAGAATGAGATGATATATGATGATATGAGATGTTTGAGATAATAAGGATGATGATGTTATGAAATTGAGTCTTGTATGTCAATATGAGTCATGGCCACTGTATGCTTTAGAACTTAGACTTATGCATATTATGTATTACTCGTTAGATTATTTGTGACCTGATTGGATTGCTTGCTATTGTCGTGATTACTTTGGATTCTGCGCTTCTCCCGGTAAGTCATATGGGGCTTACTCAAGTTAGAAACTCATGCCTGATATGTCATATAATATGTTGGCATTATAATAGCATGTCATGTAGTAGCATGCCTAGGTTCTGCATTAACAAATGAGCATATGTATTTTGAATGCGATTGGTAGAAACGACCGTAAGTCGTGAGTGTAGGGTCTTTGCTAGGGTCATAAAATGAACCTTCCTCATCGGGTTCGTACCTAATCGAGTCTTGTCATACGAGTCTGATTATATGAGCATGACGATGGATATTACTGAGATATTTATATGAGCATGATACAGACACTATATGATCTCGGATATGACCTGGTCTCCAAGTCTAGGTATGGACGTGGAGTGGTCTCTATGTCTAGGTATATATGGACGTAGAGTGGTCTCTACGTCTAGGTATGAGCGTAAAGTGGTCTCCACCGTAGGTATGGTAGTGGATGAGTCGCCACCCTAGGAATGGGTGTGGTTTCTGAGTGGGATTTGTCGCTTGACATTGTTTGGGCCATTTACCGCTTTCCTGCATTTATATAACTATAAGCATGTTTGTGTGTTTAATATTCCAGTATTTTATTAGATCATTCTTATCTAGGCTTAGAACGTATTATATGTCCTCAGCGAGGTCTTCAGGACCCGCATGAGTGGCTCGACCTTGACTTGTGGTATAGTTTCAGGTACCCGTTCTCTTGTTTGATTCGTGCTGTTATGACGGGGGATACCCTATGGCGTGATTGGAGAGAGAGACTGATTATGGACTTCACCATTTTGATATTTCGTACTTTATATTCCTTCGTATTTTGGTTTTGACCCGGCTTTGCCGTGACAACTATGTATCATTTTGGGTTTGTTGTTGTTGTTTTGACAAAACTTGTTTGCGTGACTTAAAAGTAGGATAGGTTATGGCCCCTAATGGACCTATCGTGAATTTATGGTACGAAATCCCTTCTTTTAATACTAACACTTTGTTTTGAAACTCAACCCATACTCGAGTACAAATGGGTTGAAGTATGCTTTTGAAAACTGCCCAATGTTTTAACGGATTTTGAAGAGTTTTAAAGGGAAAAATGAATTTAATAGGGCTAACTTAATTAACATAACTTAATAAACTTGACTTAAGGTGACGAAATCGAAAAAGGGAAATCATGTGGGTAGAAAGGTGATAGACCATCCGTATTGGATGTAGAATTGGGAAAGGGTAGGCAAAACTTAGTTTTGTACTTTATAGAGAGCTTGGAAGACTCCCAAGAGTTTGTACCGTGGTGGTTGGAGTAACAGGGTTAGGATATAGAGGCCGAGAGGATAGTTGCCCCTTCGGTCAGTTGCCCCTCGAAGGGCAACTTCTAGGTAGATTCTCTGACTTTATATAAATTGGGCCCGAGGGCGATACCCCTTGAAGGGGATTAGATTAATTATTGCTAATTGATTATGTGCTAAGTGCTGTCTTCCTTGAGCAAGAATTCTATTTGTTAACTTCTTTGATATCTGTTGGCTATGAATTGAACTTCTGTGCGAATGGGATAACGGGAGAGCCCCTCCCTACTCTATAGTTGGGATTTCAGTTCCTATGGAGCAATCTTTTCCATTATTTAACTGTTTATGTCATTTCTTTTTCATTTCACCTTCTGTTCAACAAATTTCTAGTTAAGGCTGAGGATTGTTAAGAGTGTCTATTCTTTTCATTTCGCTTTCCTCTTCTCCTATCTCCTCTGACGTCCCTAAATGATGTCTTATCGATCCTTTCCTTTTCCTTCTTTTTCCTTTTCTTCCTTTTCTCTCCTTTACTATTCTTTTCTTCTTCTTCTTTTTCTTTTATCCTCTTCCATAGATGTTCTTATCAAATCTTCTTTTGGTATCGGCGTCCACCACGGGAAATTGGGTTGGGCATCTAATCACATTCGGGATATCTATTTGGGTTCATTGATTACTTGGGTGTGTGATGGATTATGGTACTTGACGCCATAGGTCATGTCACGAGTTAATTAATGTACTAGAATATCAAACCTTGAATGATCCGAGATTTCCCATGTGATTCCAAGTCTAAAGGAATGGGTTATTTTGTCGAGTCATCCCTCTCGATTCTTGCGATGATCAATAGGTGCCTTCTTGTCATTAGACTTTATCCAGAGCTTGACCATCCTTCTTTGGGAAACAATTTGAGTACTCTTTTCCCTTACCCAAATGAGTCATACAAGCATTCCATGGGAAATGGGCTCTTGAGTCAATGGGTTAATGTTGCCCTTGGAGATTTCTGTTTGATTATGATTTTAGTTCCATCTGTCATTATATGACCTGATATAACATTACATTAAATATATTTCCTATTCAGATAATTGTTTATTTGAACATGTGTCCCTATATCGTTGTCATTCTCAGGTTGGGACCTCGTCTTTAATCTCGTTATCCTTAGTCTCGATCTGTAATTTACTCTGTAAGGAATCCGGGTTGTGCACTTTTGTCTCTCCCCTATCTCTGTTAACTTGGGACCCTTGTGTCATCTTATGAAATAATTGTCGACATGAGAAAGAGAACAACTGACTGGATAGCACGAGAGCGGCGCAGCGGAAGCGTGGTGGGTCCACAACCCACGGGTCCGAGGAATGACGTCCTCAGCAGCATTGATGAACGGGAACATCTTAGAGATCACATTCAGTAGATTCGATTCATAGATATGCCTTGGGGAGAAGGGACGTCCTTCATTCGAGCTACTAACCTCTTTTGTGGTGATTGAGCATGATGTGGCGCGATAGGCCTAGATGTGATATGATTCAAAAAATTCATTATTGTTGATGTACTAGCAAGCTACGACTTAGTATGTACCAATGATGATTTTTTTTTCTTTTCGTTCCTTCTTTTCCTTTCTTATTTATGTGGATTTAGGTTCTTTTATGGAATAGTTTGGGGAGTAATAGGAGAGCTAGAAGTGATAAGTTTGTTTCGATGATGGCATGAGTTAGAGTCATAGGAAGGAGGCATTGGCTTAGGCAAGATCAAGTGAATTTCTAGGGCTGATAGGAGATGGTACGTAGTAAAGGATTTTCATATGAGCCTTCTAGGTAGGCCTTAGATGGGGCATAGGATAAGAATGACAAGATTTGCAGGAATAAAGTTGTAGTATAGGACATTAACTGGGATGAAGGATAGAGTAAACCCGTTTAGGTATCTTTGAGGGAAGATAGGAGTAGACTGGGCATGTTTGATTTAGGAGCTCTCATAGGGAGGATGTGATGATAGGTAGGTTATCGTACTAGGAGTGGTAGCAATATTGCCGAGGAGCAAATTGTGGATAACGTTAATGCTTGGGTGACTAGGATGACTTGAGGAATTGTAGACCTTGAGACTTAGGTTATTCATACTGTGAGTAGGAAAGACCTTGGTAAGGAATGGATTATGGATATCGTTAAGGTTTGAGTGACTACGACTGCTTGGAAATTTGTGGATCTTGGGATTCGAGTTGTTTATATGATAAGGGACAGGATGTGAGATCGATATTGAGGTTTGCTCGTGGGAATTCAGGATACTTGCTATAATTTTAATTGGAGGAATACTAGAGGCGAGATTGGAAGATTTTTATAATAGGAAGAAATCGTAATTGGTATGCATGACAATGATTTGAATGTCGAGGTGCTAGGAAAAGAAAAATGAGATTTGAGGAAAGGCATATAGCAAAAAAAGTATCGTTAAGGGTGATCATGAGTTTGATTGATAGGGTTTAGAGATAGGAAGATTCTGAATGACGAAAATGAGAACTAGTCCAGGTGGAGGACATGATGATACTAACGGTCATGAGATTATGGAATTTTGAGTAAATTTTGATGCCTTAGGTAAATTCGGATAAGGAGGACCTAGAACTTATTAGGAAATTTGATGGTGATAAAGATCATTAAGAAGTAAGGTATTGTTTTTTTAGGATTGTAGTCTAAGGCAAGTTAGCAGTATATGGCGATAAAGAGCTAGTATAAGATGGCTTGAGGGCTTGTGATTGATTGAGGCTATAGTGGGGCTCTGAATGATAAATTGGTATTGTGAATGAGTGAAATTTCTATGACCTTTTGGAAAGTGTAGAGATACGATTCGGTTCGGAGATATTCTGGTGAGTTAGATGAGTAATAGATGTTGTTGACCACTTGGGTATAGGTGCGATTGAGGAGACCAGATGGGTCGTGTCACGAGTTTAGCTCTAGTTGACTCTAACTTAAAATTTGGCCAGTGAGGACAGTTGGTAGTGATAGGACTTTCCGGCCTAGATGAGTAATGTCCTTAGGTCATTTGAGGTACGTGAGCAGCTTAAGAAATGAACCCTTACTTGCGATATTGAGGATATGAAATATGAGAATGTAATTATGTGAGGATGGTAATAGGAGTTGGTTCTTTAGAGGTGGATTCGAAATGAGTATGTTTATTCATGTGGGAAGTATGATAAGAGTATTGGAACGATTCGGGAACTTGTAGAGATAATGATCAGATGGATTTTAAGGGAATAGGGAGAATAAACAAATTTGGGAAGTGGCACCTAGATTGATCGTGTACTTGATAAAGGTTTTAATAAGAGTATGGAATATTGGGCTCGGTCTATGATTGCTTAGAGGATTATAATTTCATAATATGTGGGTTCTAGCTTATTAGATGGAAGGCGCGATTGTGAGCTTGAGATCTTGTGTAAGGTGATTCTTAGCAGACTCGTTGACCTGAGCTTTGTGAGATATAGTTGATGAGCTTGGACTAGGCTTTCACTTGTAGGCTTTTAGGAAAGAATTGAAGAGGACATCTATGAGTTTTGGTTTTAAAAGGAATGAAATGCGGGTGTACTCGGGGATTTTAACTTAAATTGAGATGGTGGACCTAGCTGAGGCTTGACTTTGATTTCAGGAGCTCGACGGTAAGGTGTGAGTAATGGTTGTGTTCTATTCTGATCGGTAACTATATGCAGATTCTCTCAATGTTATGGCCTATTAATATGTGTTGATATGATATAGTTCGCTACGAGATGTTAATAATAAGAGTTAGTATGTTGCTAATAGGATGAAATGAAAATTCTGCTATGACAAATTCTATTATAATGATATTGGATAGGACGATATTTGATATGATGAATTATGATGTTTTGACAAGATGATAATTGATTACATTTATATTCCGATATGCTGATATATATATAATATTCTGTTGTGTTAATGGTTGACATGATGATCTCTTGAGCTTTGATAAGATAATAGACCTTGACATTGATGAATCTTGATACGATGTGCTATTCGGTGGTGTGATGTTTTGAGATATCTAAATATGTCCTGATCTTAAGCTTGAAATGTTGAAATTGATCTTGAAAACAAATTCATTCCGCATTATTATTATTATTTCTAAGACTTGAAAATATTTCCGAGTCTCGTTATTTTATTCGGATTCGAATGTTTATTTTAAATTTATTTTAATTGCGTCGGATTAAGGTCGAAAAGCGAGTTTCGGAATTTATTTTTGGGTATTAGCTTGACTTTTATACTCACTCATACACTCAACCTCACCCCATACCCTCACCCTATTCTTAGTTGTAATGTAACCCATCCCCATTCTCTTAAGTCTAATCACCCCTTCCCTTTCATTTTCAATCAAGCTCCACTTCTCCCCCGTTTGTGTTTGACATCGACTCCAAAACAACCCACACTTGTCCCCGTTGGCCAATCCAAACACACACCTCCCACTCCCATTTGATTCCTACCTCCCTCCTCGATCCTCCCATGTTCAAGCAACAGCTGTGGTATCGCCCGAACGCCAACACTTCCCTGTCCTTTATTGTTTTTGTTTTTTTTTTCATTCGAAAACACAATCGCAGCCACCACCTACGAGCACCTCCGAGTTCCAACACCTCCTCCAACATCCGTCAGAACAAGACCGGGCAGCCCAGGTGCCTTCCCAAAACCGCCGAATCTCTTCGCTTTGTTTTTCCGATTCAAACCGCCGGTGAGGTCTCTCTCTCTCCCTTTTTCTCCATTAAAAACTCAAAAGGTCCGTCTTTCACTCCTCCTCTTTCTTTCAAGGCCAATACCACACCGATGCCGCCTCGAACGAGCTCAAGGAACTCCGACTGATCGTTTTCCGGCGAATTGAACTCGGTGAGCATTCAAACTTCTCCTCTTCTCCTTAGCTTCGATTTCCTGTGTTCTTTCATTCGACATGGCTTAAGGACGTGAGGGCTTGAGAGTCGGTGAGTTTGAGAGTTGGTGAGTGAGGGGAGAGTGCGAGTGAGCCGGGGAGTGAGGGAGGTGAGAGTGCTGTGAGATCGGGAGCGAGACAGGAGAAAGCGGGAGCAGGCGAGCGAGAGGGCAGAGCTGTGAGGGTGAGGGCGAGAGAGAGATGAGATGGGGCTGGAGTGAGAGCGAGCTGTTGGCGAGGTCGGGCACGAAACAAAAGAGGCGAGGCAAGGGAGGCGGCGAGCGGAGGAAGAAGATGGATGAACAGTGGGCGGGGTCGGTTCTTTGTTTTAATTTGCTGGTCGGGTTCACATGATTTTATTTAAATAAAACCGGTTCTGTTCTTCAAAAGAAAAGGAAAACAAAATTAGATTAGGGTTTTGATAATGGGTTGGGCTCCTCCTTTGGGCCGAGTTTGGGCTTCCAGTTTCTGGTTGGGGCCTATTTTTCTGAGGTTATGGGCTGGGCTGATTTTGGGATTTGCCATATTATTTTTGTTTGTGTATCTATTTATTTATTGATTATTAATTATTTAATTATTTCTGAAATTATTTAGCCAGTATTTAATTGTTATTTATTTATTAAATATTAACTATTTTGATCTAAGTAGTTATTTGGTTAATTATTATGCAATTATTTGTTAATTGGCCATTTTTCCCATTTGATAAACTAATTTTATACTCTTGTGGTTATTTGGCGATATTTAACTGATTAGTCTAAAATACATTGTTTAAAATATTTTTGAAAGTGTCGGAATTTATTAAGATTATGATTTTGAAATAAGAACTATGTCGGGATTATTTGAAAAGTATAATTTTTGCAAGTTGGCTAAAGGTGTAATGTTTAATGTCGGAATTTGACTAAGTGTTATTTTATTTGATGTTTTTTTTAAGAAACTTGTGAAGTGATTTCTTTATAATTTGGCTTGGTGAATTTATTTATGAACTTGCTTGAGATTTTATAGGAGCGGAGACATGAGTAAAATATGAATTTGAAACATGTTATGATATATTGGAACTTTGAGATGAGTGATGGAAGTGGTTAAGGAAATTGATGTTATGAGGTAGCTTGCGATAATGAGATGACAATTTCATGATAACGAGAATGAGATGATATATAATAATATGAGATGTTTGAGATAATGAGTATGATGATATTATGAAATTGAGTCATGTCTGTCTCTATGAGTGATGACCATTGTATGCTTTAGAACTCAGATTTATGCATATTATGTATTACTCGTTAGGTGATTTGTGACCTGATTGGATTGCTTGCTATTGCCGTGATTGCTTTGGATTCCGCGCTTCTCCTGGTAAGTCCTCCAGGGTTACTCAAGTTAGAACCTCATGTCTGATGTGTCATATAGTATGTAGGCATTATAATAGCATGTCATGTAGTGCCTAGGTTCGGCATTAACAAATGAGCATATGTATTTTGAATGCGATTGGTAGAAACGACTATAAGTCGTGAGTGTAGGGTCTTTGCTAGGGTCATAGGACGACCCAGCCTCATTAGGTTCGTACCTAATCGATTATTGTCATACGAGTCTGATTATATGAGCATGACGATGGATATTACTGAGATATTTATATGAGCATGATACAGACACTATATGTCGGATATGATCTAGTCTCCATGTCTTGGTATGGACGTGGAGTGGTCTCTATGTCTATGTATGGACGTAGAGTGGTCTCTACGTCTAGGTATGGACGTAGAGTGGTCTCTACATTTAGGTATGGGCGTAGAGTGACTCTACGTCTAGGTATGGGCGTAGAGTGGTCTCCACCCTAGGTATGGGAGTGGATGAGTCGCCACCCTAGGTATGGGCGTGGTTTCTGAATGGGATATGCCGCTTGACATTGTTTGGGCCATTTACCGCTTTCCTGCATTTATATAACTTTAAGCATGTTTGTGTGATTAATATTCCAGTATTGCATTAGATCATTGTTATCTAGGCATAGAGCGTATTATATGTCCTCAACGAGGTCTTCCTGACCCGCATGAGTGGCTCGACCTTGACTCGTGGTATAGTTTCAGGTATCCGTTCTCTTGTTTGATTCGTGCTGTTATGGCGGGGGATACCCTATGGCGCGATTGGAGAGAGACTGATTATGGACTTCACCATTTTGATATTCTGTACTTTATATTCCTTCGTATTTTGGTTTTTCCCCGGCTTTCTCATGGCAACTATGTATCATTTTGTGTTTGTTGTTGTTTTGACAAATCTTGTTTACGCGACTTAGAAGTAGGACAGGTTATGGCCCCTAATGAACCTATCTCGAATTTAGGGTATGAAATCCCTTCTTTTAATACTAATACTTTTCTTTGAAACTCAACCCATACTCGAATTGCAAGATCCAAATGAAGGTATTCAATTCTTCGAAACGTAACCCGGGTTCCTTAACTCGTGTCGTTACATGGAAAAGAGGACGACCAACTGGATAGCACTAGAGCGGCACAGCGGAAGCGTGATAGACCTAGAATTGACATAATAACAAATTTTGATATGTTGACATCTGATGTGGTGACACTACTAGAATTATGCAATTAGACATCTTGCATTTTAAGTCTGTCAACAAAACACCCAATGTTAAATTATTCTATTACATCGTATATTAATTTTGTGATGTTAAAAATAATTTAGACAACAGTTGAATTTTTTGACAGATGTGTAATTGTTAATTCTGAAATAAATTAAAACACGCGGGTTTCAATTTGCTAAATGGAAACATCCGGGTTTGAATAACTTAGAAAAAAAATTGGAGGGGTTTTCAAATTTGGGGGAAATTTCTAACACTTAATTTTACCCACTTTATTCCATTAGCTTTGGGAAAAATTTATACCACCATCTCCCTCTCTCAAACCCCTCCCAACTCCAATCTCGTACTTTCACTGCACAAAACACAAACCCTAATCTCTCTCATCCTTTTTCCAATGGCGCCCAAGGCCGAGACGAAGCCCCTGCAGAGACGAAGCCAGTAGAGAAGGTGCCGACAGAGAAGAAGCCAAAGGCCGGCAAGAAGCTCCCCAAGGAGGGCAGACCTGCCTTCATCCTCTTCAACCAAATCCAAACCCTGACCTCTATCTTCCACCCTCCAGATCTCAAAACCAAACTCTCGTCTTCTCCCCCGCCACAAAATCCCCCGTCTCTCCATGCAAATCTGATAGAGTTTCTCACAACGAAGACAATAGCAATCCCCCACCTCCGACGACGACTCAACCACCGCCTATGTGCTTCTTCGGTAATCATCTCCCTCCTCTCACTCTCAGAAAATCCTTCTAGATCTTGATTCGATGAAGAAGACAACTACTTCTCTCTCGTTCCCTCTAGATCTAGATTCAAATTTTTAGGGTTTCATTTATGTGTTTTTGGCCTCGGTTATGAAACCAATCGTCTTTTTTTTAATATGCTAGGATGGTCAAAAGTGGATTGCCTTATACGCTTCATTGTTTCTACCATTGAGGAAAACAGTATATAAAGATTCAAAAAAGAAGAAGGTGAGATTTCTTTCAGGTTCAAAAACCCACATTATTATCTGAAAATTTGTGAGTACATGATGATGTTTTCTATGCTTCTAGTTAATTCATCATCGCTATGATAATAAAGAGTCATTTTGAGAAATTTTCCAATGGATTCCATTGCTAATTTTTTGGGTAAATTTTGCTGTGTCCTTTGGAAAATTTGAATGGCATAAATTAGTGCTTTAAATTAGTGCTTTTCAGCTTCAATTCTTTTTGGTTTTAAGAATATATGCCCCATACATGTGTTAATCTTTAGGAATAATGGAACTAAAGAGAGGATTGTTGGATTGGCATCACAACTGTCTATTTTAGTCAATGCCTTGGAGAGTTCATTTGGTGCTCAATTTTTGAAAGACTTTGTTTCGGATTGGTATTATTTTAATCATGGTTTATACAACACTTGTAGGCTTATCAACGCTAATATATCATCCTTAACACTTTTGTTTCTTCATTCAGTATCTAATCAGAGGTCAAGTTCTTGGGCAGCCTTTCCCACCCTCACATGGTTAAGCTACCTCTGTTATTGCTGGGAGGACAAGGAGATGCTTCTTGTATATGAGTACATTGAAAAAGGAAGCATGGAAAATAACCTTTTCAGGAGTAAGTTAAAACTGATCAAGGAATATTTGCAAGCTTAGATTCATGGATCAAGTTTCATTTACTTTTCTCATTGGATTTGCAGAGTCCATTGAGTCACTTCCATGGGACGTGCGGATCAATATAGCTCTTGTAGCAACTCATTGCTTAGCATTTCTGCATACTTTGAATAATCAAGTCATCTCCAGGGATTTTAAGACCTCAAATATCCTTCTTGATGGGGTAAGAATCTCACATTTTTTTTACTCGTTTGACTATGTTTTCTCGGAATTGATTAGTCTTGCATTTCTCATCCTAAAAAAGCTTGAATATATATTGGTTGGCACAAATGCTTTTGTTTATAATAACCAACTTATATGCATGCCATTTACTTGTTAACATGAAAATGTATCATATTACTCTCAATTAAGAGAAAACAAGCAAAAAATAGGTATGCATTCTTACTATCTCTTTCTTGAATTGTTGATTGTAGAATTACAATCCAAAATTGTCATATTTTGGCCTAGTGAAGTTTGGGCCATCTCAAGATAATTCACACTTTATAATATTTCTGAATGAGGTCTTTCTTTTCTTTCTTGGATGATGGAAAACTCAACATGGTCTAGTTGACAGGAACGTTGAACTCAATAATATAAACTAGTTGCTAGTGTATATTATTTATGAATGAGGTCTTTCTTTTCTTACTTGTCCTGTTCCCTAGCTTTTGTAGATTCGTTGCAAACATCCTGTTTTGAATTAATGTATAAACATTCTGCGGTGGTAGATCTGGCTGTTATACGAGATGCTATGAATAAGCTTGGCATGGTATGGTTTCTCCTGTTATCTAGGGATGATCATTTTTTCAATAAGAAAAGCAGATATGGTTTTCCTTGAGACAAACTTTGCTGGAAATTTAAAAATGTAAATGGGGCTTGAAAATTGATCATCAACTAATGTGTTACAATGATGCAGCATTGCTCCTAATCACCTGTAATGTAACAGGTGTCCGTGGATCTTGTCATTGATCATTGAGTCCAGGTGACGTAGCAAAGTTAGAAGATGCGGTGAGTATTAACCAGAAGATTGAATTTGATAGAAATGGAGAGAGGTTTGGATTTTTTAAGTGGGAAAACCTAGCCATATGGTTAGGTTTTCCCTCGATAATTCAGGTTATATTGACATAAGATAATTGCGTGTTTTTCCTCTGCTACAATTTTCATATGTGTGCACATTGAAATTTAACTGAATGCAAGCATGTCATGCTCGTATTCTTAATTATGATTTCTGATTATGGAATTGTGTGTATTCATTTTACTTTCTGATCCCTACTTACATTTCATATTTAGAAAATTTGTTTCTTTATTTATTTAAGAGGGGGGGGGGGACTGAGTAAGGGGACAAGAGGGGTTTTGGCATTTATCTAAATGATTCTTTATTTATTTAGTGATGTACATCACTGAAGCAAATTGCACCTTGTATTTATTTAGTGATGTACATCATTGAAGTAAAGTGCACCTTGTATCTTCTTATGGCTGCAGGTCTACTGCTTTGGAACCAGTTAAGGCAGCAATGGGTTGGTGAGAAGAGTACTCATAATTAAACAAAAGTTCGAGAACCGGTTAAGGCAGCAATGAAGCTGCTGCTTTTTTTAGTTCTGGAACTATTTTAGGTGATGCTTTCATGAGCTATTTTGCACTTTTATGGGTTGTTTTGTTGGCGCACATGCCCCGGGTTTTCGACTGTTTTTGGAGCTGATTGATTCATTTTTGAGCCATTTTATTTCAAAGTTTGGGGTTGGTTTGAGCCATTGGGTGTTTATTCTTATGAGAGCTACTAAGATATATGTAATATGTATTTCGATGTTTAGTCATGTTGTCTAGTCTGTTTTTGGAGCTTATTTATTCATGTATTTCGATGTTGTGCTTGAACAGATATGAAATCGAACCATTTTATAAAAACGGATGTTAGCATCATTATAGACATCGTCTAAATAATATAAATCAATGTGTAATATATATTTTTACATCACAATATTAATATAAATTGATATATATTGCTAACAACAACATCCTTATAAAAATCTAAAATGATGTCTATATCATATTAATACATCAGTTATGTACATATTTCATATGATAAATTATTTTAAAATAAGGTACAACTAATTCAAATAACCCAAACTTTGGTTGGGTGTGCATGTAGCGCCATGAACTTTATAAAGTAACAAAAATAACACAAACTCTTACTACTATGTGCTTATATCACCACCAATGTCTTTTTTAAAATAAAAAATAACACCTAACTTTTATAATTTTGAAATAGAACCTGAAACAATATTAAAATAGGTTTTTTAATCAAAATTACACAAAAGGTAAATTTTTTTATATGAAAAATAAATTTTTTGACTTAAGATAGTTGAAAAAAATATCGCTAATTTACGTCATATTTTTAAAACCCATAATTTGGTTTGAACAAATCATATAAGTTAGAATTATATTTGTAAAATATTTCTCAAATGAATTATTTTAATTTATTCTTTAATTGAAAATAATAATAAATTTACAAAAATACAACAAATTAAAAATATACGGAGTATTTCAGTTGAGAATATTTCTAACTGATATAATTTGTTCTAACCAAATTATGGGTTTTTGAAATATGAAATAAATTATCAAATTTTTTCAATTATCTTAAGCAGAAAATTTTATTTTTTATTTTAAAAATGTATATTTTGTGTAATTTTAATTAAAAACTTAGTTTAATATTTTTTAGGTCCTATTTGAAAAATATAAAAAGTTATATCGTTTGAGAAATATTCAAAGGTAATATATATATATATATAAGTTATATTTTGCATAATGTTTATTAAAAAATTCATTTGAGAAATATTTTTAAAAAATATTCTAACGAATATCATTTGTTCAAACCAAATTTTGGTTTTTTAAAATATGACATAAATTAGCGATATTTTTTTCAATTATCTTAAGTTGAAAATTTATTTTTCATTTAAAAAAATTACCTTTTGTGTAATTTCGATTAAAAAAACCTAGTTTAAGTATTGTTTTAGATTTTATTTCAAAACTATAAAAGTTAGGTGTTATTTTTTGTTTTAAAAAAGATATTGGTGCCTAGTGGTGATATAAGCACATAGTAGTCAAAGTTTGGGTTATTTTTGTCACTTTATAAAGTTCGTGGTGCTACCTGCTCACCCCACCAAAGTCTGGGTTATTTGAATTAGTTTTACCTTAAAATAATAAAAAAATCACAAATTATATATATGAAATTAATATACACAAAATCAATATATTAAAAAAGATGTGTATTTTGTTTTAATACATTGATTATTTTAAAAATAGTGATGTAAATGTAAAATTTAGGCTTGGTGTGGGCATCTTCATAAACTTATAGATGGAAAATAATGAGGCTTTAACAACAAGTGAACATGTCAAAAATAAAATTGAGGGGCTGATTTATATCTATATTCAAAATAAAATAGATGTTTTAACCAAGAAAAGACATCGGCTTAAAACCGATGTGAAAAAGTTGATCTTTTACTACACGCACAATAAGATCGGAAATTTTTTTGAAAGACATCTGTTCACAACATATGTCTAATTGCATTTTTCTAGTAGTGTGAGTTGATAGTGAATATTGCCCGATTGCCTTTTGCCTATGATGATGAGCTTCGATGCACTGATATTCTGATGTGTTGACATTCTAAGTTAGTGAGTATTCCCTGATTGCTTTTGTATATAAGATGTGAATTATAAATGTTGGATTCCTGATTTGATAGTTGGTAATGATAATGATTCGGTGATGATAGATGCTAATGATTTGATGGTAGTGATATTTTAGTGAGTAGGATATAGGGAACACGTTTATTGGTTCTTCTTTCTTGATCAGGTGGTTTGATATTCTTTTGTAGAATAGTCGGAGAGTGATAGGAGGAATTGAAGTCTTAGGTTCTGATCGATGATGATGTGAGGTAGAGTCATGGGAATGAGACCTTGACAATAGATTGGTCATCATACTAGGAGTGGTAACGATGTTGTTGCATAATTAGTTTTGGATGGTGATTAGGTTTGAGTAACTAGGATTTCTTGAGGAGTTGTAGACTTTGGGACTAAGGCAGTCCGTACAGTGAATAGGAACGACTTTGGTAAAAGAATGAATCATGGTTATCGTTAAGGTTTGAGCGGATAGGATAGGATTAGTAGATCTTGGGAACTAGGTTGTTCTTATGATAGGCGGCGGAATGTGAAGATCTGTACTTGGGCATTGCTCGTGTGGCTTTGAGGATACTTGTTAGAGGTGTAATTGAAGAATTATTAAAAGGCGTGATCAAGAGATTTCTAGGATATAATAGCAATCATAAATGGTATGAGTGACAATGATTTGAATGTTGAGGTATTAGGAGAGGGAAGATGAGTTTTCGAAGAAAGGACTATAACTGAGTAAAGGATATTATTAGGGTGGATCGTAGGTCTGTTTGATTGAGTTTAGAAGTTTCAATGTCGGATATGGGAATTAGTTCAAGTGGAGTATATGGGAATATGAACAGTCGTGAAATTATGGAAGTTCAAATAGATTGTGGTGCCTTGGGTGAAAATCGAATAAGGATAACGTAGAGATTCTTTGAGGAATTGATTGGTAATAAAGATTTTTAAGGGATAAGGTGTCATTGATTGAGGATTGTAGTCTAAGGCGATTACGAGTGTGCAGCAATAAGGAACTAGAATAAGACGTCTTGTGAGATTGTGATCATTCGGGAAATCAGAGGAATTTTTGAACGATGAGGAGATGCGATTCGGTTTAGATATATTCTGATGAGATTGCTTGGGTAACACTTGTATATTTGACCACTTAGGAATAGGTGCGGTTGAGAGGAAACTTATGATTTATGATTAAGGATTATCACTAGTTGGCTCCCTGGGTTAGAATTTGATGAGTGCGGATGATTGAATATTGCTAGGGCCTTTCGATATAGCTGAGTGAGATGCTTGTGTTGTTTGGGAACCGATAGTAGCTTAAAAGGGAACCTTATTGCTAAATATTGAGGATATAGGATGTGAGAATGCTCTTAGTTGAGGTTGGAAATAAGAGTTGGTTCTTTAGAGGTGGATTAGCAGTGAGCGTGTTTATTAGCATGAGAGGTAGAACAGATAGTGAAGCAGTTCGGGAGTATGCTCTTAGAGATAATGATCGGATGGATTTTAAGGACATAGGGAGAATGAACGAATTCGGGAAGAAACAACTAGATTGATCATGTACTTGATAGAGGTTTTTTTTTATGAGAGTATGAACTACTGGGCTTGATTTATGATTGCTTAGAGGATTATAATATCAGAATATGTGGGTTCTAGCTGATTAGATGGAAGGTGGGATTATGAGCTTGAGATCTTGTATAAGATGATTCTTAGCAGACTCGTTGACCCGAGTTTTGGGATATATAATTGATGAACTTGGACTAGGCTTGGACTTGTGGGCTTTTATGGAAGAATTGAAGAGGACATCTATGGGTTTTGGTTTTAAGAGGAACAAGATGCGGTTGTACTTGGGAATTTTGACTTATATTGAGATGGTGGACCTAGCCGAGGCTTGATTTTGATTTTGAGAGCTCGATGATGAGGTGTGAGTAATGGTTGTGTTCTATGCCGATCGGTAAATATATACAGATTCTCTCGATTTTATGGCCTATTGATATGTGATGAATATGATAGAGTTCGCTCTAAGATACGAATAATATGAGTTGATATGTTATTGATAGGATGAGGAGAAATTCATGTTATGACTAATTCGGCTATATTGATATTCTGATAAGACGATGATTGCGATGTTGATATGCGGTACTTGAACTCTGATTGGTAGTGGCGTGCGGATTCTATGATGTATGTATGATGCGTTGATGTTCTGATATTTGAATATGTGATGTTATGATATGTCAATGTTGAAATGACGATATCTTGAGCCTTAATATGATGATAGACCTTGACATTGCTGAACTTTGATAGTTGACTTGATTATAATGTTATATGACTTGATTTTGAACCTGGGACCTAGGAAGAGAATATGGGATTAGCTATTAGAGGTAGATGATGTGATGCTTGGGTATTGGAAATCTATTTGACTGACATAAGGAGAGTTGACTCGGATTTTGAAAAGCTCTTTTGTTTTTTTTTAAATGACTTTAGTCTCGAAGGCGAGACTTGTTTTTTAAAGGTGGATGATGTAAAGACCTCGGGTTTTAAATAATATTTTTTTTATAAATGGATTTAAGTCAAAAAATTCAAATGTTTTGAAAATTCTCGTCCTCAATACAATAAACCTAATTTAAAATCCTTAAAGCGGATTCCGGCCTAGTTTCGAACTCATGGATATAAAATCCGTCTTCTCGCCTCGGAATTTGAAATAACCTTCAGATGTCGACATTCTCGTGATTTTAAAATACTAATTTAATCAAGTCGGGATAGGATCGAGAAAGTGGGTTTTGGGATTTAATTGTGAATATTTTGAATTTCACCTTTGGGACCACTCTTTGGTTTCTCCTCCTCCCTCACTTTCAACTGCAACTCAGACAATCTCTCTTCTCCTTCACCGTGTACCAGCAGCAACAACATCTTTCCCACTTGTCCATTTTCGTGTTTAGCTAAACACCATCACACCCATCCTTCTCTCTCCCACAATTGCTTCACCATTTTGGGCAAAAGGCCAAGGCATCTCCCACGCCAAGATCTGCAGCCACCCTCATATCCTGATTTCCTTTGAATTCAAAGCTCCAACCTCCCTCATCCCAGCTTTGGATTCTATCACCCTTCAACCTTATCTATCTCATATCCTCTTCTCTTTCAAATGCCCAAACCCACAACCACCAAGCTCTCCTCTTTGGCTCGTTTGCCGCCCAACATCCCCACAAGCACCACCCCCCTGCACCTCTGTTTTGCCGAGAACCGCCAGCATCATTACCATCTCCTCCCTCCCCTGTTTGTCATCGAGTCGAGCAACCTTTGTTTCTCTTATTCTCTTCTTCGGGTTTAAACACAAACACACAGCCAAGTTTAATCTTTCCTCCGTCCTTTATTTCTCTGTTCGAATCCCAAGCCCCAGACGACACCCCTGAACGCTGTCCGAGTGCAGCCCCGAGCCTTGTGCCCTGTTTCTGACTCCTTCAAGCACCCATTGAGCACCACCCGAGGACACACCCACGTTCTTTCATTCGAAGTTCGAGCCACTATGCCCTCCTCCAAGAAATTCCGACAAGCCCGAGGCAGCCTAAGATGCCACACCTCCGATGAGCCCCATCGAGTCTTTGGCGAGCCCAACGAACCCGAAGATCCCTCGGTGAGCTTCCGAACCTTCCTTCTTTCCCTAGGTTTTGATTTTCAGTTTCTTTGTCTTGTCTAAAACAGAGAGAGAGAGAGAGTGGAGAGAGAGAGGGGGGGAGAGATCAGCCAGAGCGATTGAGCGAGAGAGCGGAGAGTGAGAGCAGAGCAGAGAGGCGAAGAAGGAGATGAACAGTAGTAGACCGGTCCGATTTCTAATTGAATTGTTTTTTAGTCCAGTTCACTATTTTAAATAAATAAAATGAGGCCGTTCATGGGTTTTGTTTTTAAAAGGGATTGGATTGGGTTTTTGTCTTGGATCCGATTTTAAAAAGGGTAAAGTTTGGACCTATCTTCCTTTGGGGCTAATTTTGTGAGATTTGTGATAAATTGCAAAAGTAGACTTAAGACTTATATAAATATAAATGAATGGAATATTATAACTTATATAATATTATGACCTATTAAAATTATTGAAATTTAAAATATAATATTATGAGACTTGGGTTTTAAAAGGAATTTGGAAAAGGGATTTAAGGGATGGGGAAATGGATTTAATAAAATTAAAAGGGGGTTACTGAAAATGACCTAACCTTGTCGGATTAATTTGATAAAATAATAATATAAGTTGATTAAAGGGTGATGTCGTATAAATGGATCTTTGGGTCCAGTATGATTTGGGAAAGTGTTTTGAAGGATGATTCGATTTAACTTGAGATTTAAAGAGGTTGGGAAATTATGGAGAATTGACTTACTTGTCAAACTTGTGTGTATATAAATATGATATGTTGATATTTCTATGATATGATATGATATATGACCTGTGATGAGATCTTAATCTGATAAGCATGTCATGATGTGTTATGATATCGATATAATTGTTAAGTGTGATTTATGAGATGAAATGCGATATATGTCCTTATACATGAGATTATAATGATGTGTTATATGTGAATTATGATGTGAGACTATGATGTTTTATTATATTAAAGCAAGATGTTATATTATGTGGTTGAGAAGCATGATTATGGATATGTGGTTAAATATGAAAGTATGATATGTTATATGATAATTAGAGTATGAATATGAACTATATATGCGGTAATGATACATGATTACTAAAAATATTTTATGATATGTTAATGAGTTAAAGCATGATGAGATGTTGAGATGCGATATTGGGATGATGATGAGTTAGGATGATATTTGATGAGTTATATTGAGATTATGCGATAAGATATGGAATGATACAATGATGAGATGCGAGATGGTATATGATGAGTTGAATGATGATGATGATGATAAGATGGAAGTTATGATATTGAGACCTTTGATTATGTGAAAGTATGTTGGAATTATTTATGCTTGTATGCTTAAATGTAGACTTATATGTTTATTATACTTAATAGGTGATCTATAATCTATTCTACTACTTTGCCTTGTTGTTCTACACCTCCAGGTAAGTTTCCTACGGGAGCTTACTCAGTGATCGGACCTCATGCCTGATGTGTCATATAGTATGTAGGTGTTGCATATGCATAAAAGCACGTCATGTAGTATCATGCTTTGGACTTGCACTTATGAATGATCATCCATATTCTTTATGCATTTGAAACAGAACGACCATTATGTGTGTGTCCTCGAGTCTTTGCTAGGGTCTTAGGACAGTCCAGTTTCATCGGGCGGGTCCTCATCGAGTCATTTATTTATTTATCACGAGATACGATATGAGCATGAGATATGGTGATGAGATATGATATGATATACTATGATATATGAGACATAATATGCTATAGTATCGAACTAGTCAGTCTCTGCACTATCGGGAATGGGTGCAGGAGGTAGGAGAGGGACATGCCACTTGGCATTCTATGTGGTTCCATTTAATCGCTTTTTGCATATATATAAATTATGAGCATGTTTGTGTGATTTAAATCCTCGCATTGCATTAGAAGCATCCTTAATTTAGGCTTAGCATGCTTTATTTCCTCGGTGTGGTCTTTAGGGCCCAAATGCGTCTCTTGTCCTGACTTCGTGGTTAGTTTTAGATATTTGATCCTTGCTTGCTTGTATGCTTCCATGGTGGGTTGTCTCTATTTTGTCACACTATCGATCGAGAGACTGACAATCACCAAACTTACATACTTTGATGATTTATACTCGTTTACTTGGTTTTAACCCGGCTATGTCGTGGCAAGTTGTACCCTGATTTTCATTGCTTTGCATTTTGATCTACAAATGATTTTGAGCGACTTAGTCACATAGGACATGTTCTGGTTTGATGTGATCGTAGTTGCCCTTGATCTCGTCTCTTTTTTTCATACAAAGGTTTGTCTTTGGAGCTGAACATAAACTTTCATTTGTGTAAACTATTTGGAGACACCTCGGTATTTTGGCTCGTTCAATATGTATAAAATTCCGATTGAATCCGATGAACACTTGTTGGAAAGATATTTTAAGTGGCTACAACGTTATTGAAGGATCCAATCGTCCCTTCAGCATGGAAGATATCCGAAATTTGGGATCTTTGCAGAAGCCTGAAAATCTAGCAGCTTGTCGAAAATGAAATAAATGAAGACGGAATGCATTCAATAAAGTCGGATAAATGACGGGGCTTTAGAGATTCTTCCGAACTTAAATCTCTTTGATGTCAGTCAAGACCATTCGTTTTCCCCCATTATGGTCGCCCATCTCTCTGTCATAAATCTCAGAAACCCTTTTGTATTATCCACCATTAGTTTATCGATTTATTTTAATTTCTTTTATTTTTCATAGCATCAATATTTTCCTATATAAAGAGATGTAAGAACGTCTTTTGGGACAGGTTGAATTTGGAGGAAAGTGAGCTTTTTGCTTCCAGTGATTCGGGTCAAGAATCTCGTTCTTAGGTGAGAGGCCGGGAACAAAACCTTCGGTGAGAGGCTGAAGGAGATTCCTTAGTGAGAGACGACGGAATCAAAGGGTCGGAAACACTCGGAGTGCGAGGCCGAGAGTGTGGAAGATCGAGTGTTGGAGAGAGCTCGGAGTGCGAGGCCGAGAGCGATCTTGCATCACATATCCCTCACACCCTATCCTATACCTTACCATCATTTTAAGGCCTTCCACAGCCCAATCATCACCCTCAAATCACCCCCAAAACGTCACTCCAAAAAAGCCTCTCAATCCCTTTCAAACGAGCCTCGTTCCGAATCGTCTTAGCTTAGGTGACGTCTCGGTAAAACACTATTTGCTGCTTTGTCTAACCTCCGATTGACAAGATCTGCCCCAATACACGACCGCGACTTCAAGATCTACAAAAGTAGTACTCGCACGCCCTCAGGAGACAAACCAATCGATGGGAAATCGTCATTCTTTGATGATGGATCTGTTGCTTCAGAAACTGCCGATAACTCCCCGACTTCTCGGAACCCTCGTCGCCGGTCCTTTTGCTCGAGCCCAGGCCCGAGCACGTCATGGGTACCCAACGACCCTTCACACATTTTGGGGTATGATATCCCCTCTTTCAAAACACTAACATTTGGGGTTTGTAACCTCGATTCGTACTTGGATTGCAAGATCCGAACAAAGGTATCCAACCTTCGAAACGTAACCCGAATAATTATATTTGGGCCGTTACAGTTTGTTTGTATTACTAAAAGTGAAGTAACTAAGTTTCAAACATGAAAATATCAGTCAAACAAAGTTAACATGTATACGAAGCCTATGTGGGATTTGCACCTGCATCTTTATACTAGATCACAATGCTCTTCCAATTTTGAGCTAATAGGCTTAAACTCATATTCATCATTTGAGTATTTTAAATGCCAAACAACATAAATTTAATGCACTTAATAATGTAAACTACCAAACACGATGTGGGAAACTTCTAGCACGACTGAATTGCATCTTTAGCTCATGTTTTTGCACATACAAGTTCACAAACCCAACGACAAGGATACATGTCCAATTTCTTTGATTCATCTTCCTGTCCACTTTTATCGATTCTATTATTCAATTATAAAATCAATCTAACATACCTTAATTCAATCATGCATGCACAGATGAAGCAAGTTTAGATGGATTTTATAATCTATTACCAATCTCAACCCCCAAAACCTCATAACTAATAATCTACGAATCTAATCGAGTTCAAAAAACTTCCTTATTGACAGCAAAACTACTCCAAACTCACTCATCAATCAACTGCCTTCGAATCGGTTATAAGAGGGGTGATGCTTTGACAAAATAAATTGCTAACACTTGAATTGTTCGAACATGGTATGAATCTTTGGTAAAGTTGAACAATGAAACAAATAAATAAGAATTGTTACCTTCATCCCAACATCGCCGACTATGTTGTCGGTGTTCGATTTTCGTCTCTCTTTGATTTTTGAGATTGAAATTGAGGAAGGATATTTTTCAAACCAAAATTGAAAAAGGTTAATTGCAACAATAATGTTGATTCTTTGAAATTTATGAAAGATTTAGGGGACAGACCATGGAAATTTAATTTAGGGTTTCGAAAGGAAGAGGATGACTGAATTGGGGAAGGGAAGAAAGAAGTCATCTCTTTTATATTTTTCAGATCGACATACTACAAGGGGAAAAGATTCCTTTGATGGTTCTAATCAAAATAGAAAGGAAAAAGATGAGGGTTGGGAGAAAGGAAGTTGGGCAAGTATGTCGACTGGTGCACAGTGGTGCTGCTTTTCCACACCTATGTTTCTCTCTCTTTTTCTTTTCTTATTTTTTTTTTAAAAAAATTTCCAACCCCTTAAAAGTGTGAAAGACCGATCCATTAACACATTACACACGGAAGAACAAAAAAAAGATTTTCACATTTTTTGAAAAAACGTTGATATATTGTTGATATATATAATTAAAATAAATCCACCCAAGGGGTTGGATATTGTAATGTCGCCCTAGATATTTAATTTTGTCGCCCACTGTTGCACAATATGTTCTTTAGTTTTATATATATATATATATATATATATATATATATATATATATATATATATATATATATATAAACACACACTAAAACATATTAGTGCACTTTTTTAAAGCTTCTAACCTAATAAACTCCTATTCACTCTACAATCTAAATGGAATTTTGGTGCTCTTTGTTCTCATCGTTATCTTCTATTTGCAAGGATATGAGTTCTTCATTGTAAAGACTGAATATATTCATATTATTATATATTATTATTTTGGAAAGGTAATTGATTATATTTGAGTAGATTTGAAAATTCGGAAAATTTTAAATATTCCATCCTCGAGCATCGTGTTTTATTCTTAATCTTTTCGAAGTAGATTCCGGCATCGTTTTAAAATTTGGGTTGTAGCGGATTTTAATCCCGTTTTTTAGTTTGATTATCGATAAGATTATATTAATTTTCGTAATGATTTAAAATTTGATTTAAATTGTCGAGTGTCGGGTTTTGTTTTCGTGAGTGGAATTGGGGTCGGACGTCGGGAATTCAAATTTGAGATCATGGGACCACTCTTCTCCTAATTTCATTCTCTCTCTCTCTCTCTCGGCAGCCCCTGCCTCACCTCACAACCTGCAAATACACACAGCTTGCATTTTTTTTTGTCCTATAGCCTCATCCTCATCTGAAATTTGTAGCAAATTGGTCCCCCCTTCCTCTTTGTATTGAGCCAAGCCAAAGACCCTCAATCCACAAACACACAGAGCTCTCTCCTCCTCTTTTCACTCCCTGCAAGAGCTCAGAAAATTGCCTCTTCCATCACCATTGCCAAACCTCTCCCCATCTCCTCCTCCTTGCCGAGCCGCACCATCCACCATTTCTCCTCCTTACCTCCTCCTTCACGTCTCTGTGAGCGCCACCATCTTCTTTATGTTCCGTTGAACCCCGAGCCACACCTTCGTCGTCATCCAGCCACCACCTCGTCCAGCTCCTTCTCGCCATCGCCGAATTGCACAGAAGACAAGCCCCCCTGTTTTGTCGTAAGAAGGAGAGGAGCAAGGAGCTTCATTTGTCCAAGGATGAGTCACCCGGAGCCATAGCCCTGTTCCAAACCTCCCATGAGTTCAGGATGCCGGAGAAGAGAGCCTCCATCCGCCGAAGTCACAGCGCCGCCCACCTTATTTTCTCTCGCCCTGTTTTCCTGGAATGGTCCATTAAGTTTTTCGTTCTCGTTTTCGATTCCAATCTCCTTCGATCAAGCTCGTATTCATACCTTACCTCTCCTAGGTTCAAACCGACTCGATACCACCGTCATTGGAGCTCAGATTAGTTTCGGAGCATCATCAGAGTCGGATTTTTCGAAGTCTTCGGTGAGCCTCCTTCTCTCCCTCCGCCTTTGCTGCGTTTTCATTTTGCTTGCCTAGGTATGGTCGGAATCGGGGTTCGGTCGGGATGGGAAAAGATGGGACGGGAAGGAGCCGCCGGAGGCCTGGATTTTCTTCTTCTCCTTCCGTTTTCCGGCGTCGCTCTCTGTATCCTCTGACTCGTTCTTTTGTTTTGAAGGAGACTGCTTCTCCTCCTTCCTGCCTTTTGGGCTTCGGTGTGGGCCGGATCCGGATCCACTATCTATCGGGTTATATCATTTCAATCGGATCTCCTCCTCTTTACTCTTCCCCGGGTCCGGATCCCCCCTAAGTTTTGTTTCATCTGGGCCACGGGTTTGGGTTGTTGGGCTGACTGGGAGTATTGGGTTTGGGCTATGAGTGGGTTATTGGATTGAGTTGGGTTATTTATATTATGAGTATGTGTTAAGTTCATATTATGAGTTATGTTATTTTATATATATACATATGTTATATTATATGTTAAATCTGATATTTTGGACATGTATATATAGATTCTGAAAATATTATTATATATTATAAATGGTATTATTTGGTGTATATATATTGTTAAGGAGGTAAGTCGAGTTCTCAAATTACAAGTAATGAAGATGTAAATATGTGTAAATCGACTCCTAGCCTATGCAAATAATTACAAGACTTCCTCCCGTTGTAGTGGAAGGGTAGTCAGGATCGATCCACGAGGAGGCGTGTCAGCGGGATCCTAGTAGCTTTGGAAATCTCAAGTCTGCGTCGACCAGAAGCCTCGATTTCGACCTTGGGTCTCGATGTCGACCTTGGCTGTCGATGTTCTCTGCAACAGAAGACCTGCAGAAACAAAAACAAGTGGTCGATATCGACTGGAAGGGGTCGATATCGATGTTAGTCCACGAAATCGACTGGCTCAGAAGACTGCCAGTCGATACAGAAGGGTCGATATCGATGCTAGGGGTCGATATCGATGCTCAGCAAAACTCCGCAGCGATGTTCGTCGTCGACTCAGAAAACTGTCGACGAACTCAGTGGTCGATATCGATGTCTCCCTGCAGTGAGTTAGTTCTTCGTCGGAAAAGAAAGGCCGAAGATTTAAGAATGGAGAGAGAAGCAATGAACAGAAATAAAAACAGAGGGTTTTGGGTGTATAAAATATGTAAAAAGCAACTCCTAGGATTAGGGTTTACCACAACGTTAACCAATGCATGCGATAAGATAAATAAGACGGACAATTGCGCTATTTCACCCGAGGGACAAGCTTTCGCCGTACACCAACTCTTAGGATTACTCTTGCAAATAAACCTAATTGTCTCTACCAATTTTATGTTTATAACTCAAGTTGTTAGCACGAATCCCTTTTCTTTCGATTAGGACTAAACATAGAATCGTAGGTGGAGAGATAGACACAATGATATCGACATCAAATACTTACCTCAAGCGCGCATGGCTAACGTCGGGCTCACCCCGACCCTAAGAGCTTTGGGAAACTACTCGCTTCTCATCATGGAACTCATTGTAGATTGAAAGAAAGAAACTTGCATTTAAAATAAACTTCGAAGCTTTACAACTCAACGTCAACTTTCGCAAACGTCAAACCCTAAAACTTCTCTCTAACTCTAACTCTATTGTCTTGATTGATGATTGTTTCTTGGATTGGATTAATGGATGATCTAACAAATCAGCCCCTAGGGCTTTATTTATAGGCTACTAATCCTCGCTATCCAATGATTGTAACTCCTATCTAAACTATGAACTCTATCCAAACAATTAGGATAAGTCTTTTATTTTTGATAAAACTTAAAGGTAAAAAGATAAATACAACTTCAGCTGCCATCTATCTTGAAAGTATGAGGTAATTCCGTGCCTCCTTGAAGATATAGTTCCAATCCGCATTCGAAATCGAGTCTATCTTCTGTCGAGATAAGAGGTCGATATCGACATCAGGGGGTCGATATCGAGATCTCTGTTCCTGCTCGACTTGTTCAGCTCTGGTCGATTTCTATGTTGAGGTCGATATGAGGGTCGATATCGACACCGGGGGTCGATATCTGGGTCTAAGGTCGATATCTACCTCTGCTCAGCTTCACTTGGCTTCTCCGTTTTGACTTCGTTTTCGCTCGAATTCCTGCATGGTTAGCTCAAAACTTATGCAGACTCTATTTCTTGCATTTTAGCCCATTCTTACACAAGTTTATATTCTTTTGAACCTTTTCTTTGGAAATCGAATGAAATATGAAGTCAAAAGATGCAATAAACAAAGGTACAAATATGTACATCATATATATATATTATTATAATATTACGTGGTGTTTTATTAAATGTTTTAGAAATGATAAAATAATTTAGTGTTATTGTTTTATAAATGTGGATTATTAAAACGGATTGATTTTGGTAGTTTTATTGTATTTAAATATCATTTGGAGAGTGTTATTAAATATTATATATATTATAAATGGTTCTAAAAAGTAATATTTGAGAAGTGTTATTATATAATGGTTTATAAGGTTATTTTAAGATGAGGATTTTAAAGAGGTAAAATGCCGAAATGATTTCTATAATATGATTTTGGGAAGTTGGTTTTAAGGCTTAAATGTTTAATGTCGGGATTTGGATAAGCGATTTTAAAAGAAATGTTTGATTTTCTAAGTTGAGTTCTTTGAGAGATTGTTTTGAAAATGAGATGATGAGATGAGATGAACATGGAATGATATTTGAATTATGATGAGGTAAGATGGAATAATCTGAAACGAGATATGTGAAGATATGTATGATAGTTAGGGGTGCCTTGTGTGAATTAGATAGACTTATGCATTTGTATGTTATTAGGTGATTGTGATATGTTGGAAATTGCTTACTATTGGATGATTCATTACTTAGACTCTGCTTCTGCCTTGTTTCTCTGCTATTCAGCTTATTCAGGTAAGTTCCTTTATGGGCTTCCTCATATTCGAAAGAGAATACCTGCTTGTGAATATATGACATACTAGGTGTTGCATAAGCATTAAAGCATGCCATGTAGTATCATGCTAGGTTGCACTTATGAATGAGCATTCGGTTACTTTGTGTGATTGAGAACAGAACGACCGTTATCTATGATAGTCCTAGAGTCTTTGCTAGGGTCATAGGGTAGCCCAGCCCCATCGGGTGCCCTGAGTCTATTGAGTCGATATGAGCATGATGATAGCCTAGCACCATCGGGCATTAGCATGATATATGATATGATGATGAGATATGATATGCTATGATGAGGTATGATATGCTATAGCATCGAACTGGCCAGTCTCTGCACTAACGGAAAGGGGTGCAGAGGTAGGAGAGGGATATGCCACTTGGCATTCTTTGGGCGCCTTTACTGTTCTTTTCCGCATATTATGATTTAGGAATATGCTAGTGTGATTTAATTTCCGCATTGCATCGAAGCATCTTTATTATAGCGTATGTGTATATTTGCTTGCGGGACAGGGTGTGTTGGGGTCTCGGTCTGATCCCGCTCGCACCACTTGTTTTTAGGTATGATTGCTCCTTGTCTCTATGGCGTGGGAAAATCCCCCGGGCGATTGCAAAGAATCTGTCTAACCCCACTAATTTGGCTATACGACTTTAGAATATATGTTTTGGTTTTGACCCGGCTCTGTCGTGGCATTTGTATCTAAACCTTACATCCGCTTTACTTTCGTTTAAATTGAATTTCTGTGACTTTGATTGATTGGGGTTCGAAATCCCCGCTTTGAATACTGATTGATCTTTAGAGGTTAGAAACCTCGACCCGTACATGAATTGCAACATTCGAATGAAGGTATCCAACCTTCGAAACGTATCTCGGATATTTATATCCGGGCCGTTACATTCACTAGGGCAATCAACTCAGCAGCAACAGGTTGAACAAACTACGAATTCTTAGCAAGAGAATATCTCATATTGCAAAAAGCACAGATTACAACAGTCACAACAATCGAATGGTTTGTTGAAGCTAATTAATTACATGTATTCTTTTATATATTAGTAATAATTTTAAGTGCTTAACCATTGATGTGATTTGAAAAAATAAAGGAAAGAAGAAACGTGGGAATACTCGAGGTATTAAGTGGCAGAATGAGAGGAATCGCACTCTTGATGAGAAGTCATATCAGTTTATCACTGAAGTTGGTACTTGGGTGCGGAATTTGTTACCATTACGTTGCAGGTATGAAAACTCATGTAAAAAAAGTGTCAAATCTATTAAATGTACAATATCATACTTTACTAGTTTATTAGTTTATCACATTTTGACTTGAAGTTTCCTATAACTAAATTAGTACCTACCTGTAGACCCCCACTCCCTCCACCCAAAAAACCAACTCACCATTTTTAGCTTTTCATATTCACTTAATCTAGTTTAGTTTTAGTCAAAAGTCAGCACTTCCATTTGAAATTGTTGTTGCTCTTTGACATGTTCTTTGATTCAATTATTATCTCTATTAATTGTATAATACTATATTTTACATATTCTTACTTTATCCTAACAATATTGTAGGAGATGGAAAGATATGGAAAACACACATAAAGAGAGATTAATCAACAAGATCAAGGTAAAATGTACTTACTATAAAAACATAATATAATCTAATACTAATGTTTGGTGAATTTATTATAAATATAGGCTGAATGGAATTTGTCGGAAGGAGCTACTATTGATAATGATATAGAGAACCAATGCATGATACTTTATCGACAATGGCGCTACTGACTTAAAGAAATTTTTTTGATGGGTTTTCCATTACCGATGCATTGAAGAATTGCCCTACTGATGTTGATTCTGAAGATTGGAAATGGGTCGTAGGGAAATATTGGGGGTATGGGAAGCAAAAGGTTTGTCAAGCATTACAACTTTTCTCACCCTCAATGTTTCTTGGACGGATTGCAATGAAATTAATTATATGATTTATCTTAACTGACTATAATGTTTGAAAAATTATGTTTATGGTGAGTTATAGCGTGTTAGTGAAGCAAATCGATCTAATAGGTCCAAGCAAAAGGTGATGTCTATCCAAGGATTTAAGTCAACGGCTAGAATTCTTGATTCTCTTGTAAGTTACCACTTTTTGATGTTTGCTTTGTTTGATGTTAGTTCCCACTTGCATCAGAGTTCCATTTCCTATGGTGCCACACTTTCACTCTTTCATGCCAAAAACAAATTAAAGTTTGAGCATTATTAAGCCTTTTTTATTGGTCTTTTTTACTCTGTAGCAAAAAAATATATTTCATACCACTGCATCGCAAGCACCAGCCACTCAAAATCCTGAAGTAGGAACCGATGGATCCACAGAAGCCACTAAAGGAGCAAGTGAACCACCACCACCACCTTCCTTTCTTGAACCCAAGTATGTTAGATTGTGGGAAGTGACCAAATGGTATCCTATCTTTACCTTAAAAGTATATTTTAACAGAAAATAAATAATATTTAATTTATTTATGCTTATAATCTATTTTACTGTATTTAACTTAGGCATAAAGATAAATCAATGGACAAGTTTGCTGAGGAGAAATTAGAAGAATTTAAACAACTCCATGAGGAGCGACTCCAATTATATGGTGTTGATAACCTAACAGTTGAAGAAGCATATTTGCTGGTGTTAGGATCAAGCTCGAGCTATATAAAGGGTTTAGGAGCTGGACCTAAACCACCCAAGGCCATGAGAGATAGGACATCGACATATGGTGAAGGTGATGCACATATTGCAACTCAAATGGCAGAGCAATTCGATCAATTGGAAAGGCATTCAAGAGAAAGAGAAATTCAATTGAAAGAGCAAATTGAAGCACTTCAACAAAATAAAGTTGTGATGATGGAAGAGATTGAAAAGATGAAACAAGATGCAACAACCAGAGAAGAAAGAATGAAAGAGCGAGAGCAAAAAATGGAGGATGAAATGAAAGAGCGAGAGCAGAAAATGAAGGTTTATGTTCTTCAAAAGATGCAAGAGCAAGTGCGTTCACTCACATCGGAGAACTTCCACGGCCAGAAATAATTAAGTTACATATTTAGCTTTCCGTTTAAGATACTTTCACTGTATAAGTTTGATTTCGCTTTCTATTTTATGTTCTTGAGTACTTGAGATCTAGATTATGTTCTTGGGTTTCTTCTACATTGATCTACATCATATTTTTGGTTGATATTATGTGTTTTTATGCATTGCTATTCTAATATTTTCTTGACTTTGCCATTGTAGATCATGCTGCTAGGGGGTTTACGAGTTGGATTACACCATGTGCTGAACGTTGCTAGTGCGCAGTTTATTGTTATGGGGAATGAAGACCATTAGGTGGCTTTTTACTATTAAGTTAGTATGTTTTTTCTAATAAACCTACAAATATTAGATGGATTCATATCATTTTTGTTTTTAGTAGTTTAACTTGTGATTGACATTAGTTTTGGAATTATTTTCGTAAAACTACATTAGTCATACACCTATATGGTTTCAACTAGATATTGATTTTATTTTTCTGTTATTTCGCTTTCTACTTTTCTCTAAATACAAGCTTGACAAGTGTTTCTTCCATGTATTCGATTTTTAAATAGGAGCCAATTGCGGCATAAATATGATAAAATGGTCATTTTGTATGATATTTGGTCCTTAAAAATTTAGGTGACAAAATTTGTAATTTCATCATGATAGATTAGGTGACAACATTATGCTTTGTCACCAAAGGAAGGGGCGACAAATCCTACAAATTGTCACCAAACATATAACTAGCAATTTGATCATGTTTTGGGCAACAAAAGTGAAATTTCGGTTTCCAACGAGTTTGAATGATGAATTAGAGATTTTGTCACCAATGAATATGGGCGACCAAATAGAGTAAACATCACTGAAGAGTTTTGGTGTGAAAATAGCCTATTTGTCATCATAGAGCTTGGGCTACGAACTAAGTCATTTGTCACAAAATACTTTGGATGACGAAATAGTGTATTTGTCACCATAGACTTTGGGCTATGAATAGTGCATTTGTCATGAAAGAATTTGGGCTACAACAAATGTCATTTGTCACGAAAGTTTTTGTGCGACCAAACAAGTATTTGTCACCAAAGAGTTTGGGTGATGATTCATAATATTTGTCATTGAAGTGTTAGGGCGACAAAGTTACATATTCGTCATTGAAAGCTTTGAGCATCAAAAAATGATTTCATCACAAATCACAATATAGAGTGACAAAAAAAGGTTTTGTCACGCAAGACTTTAGGCGATGGGGAAGGTGCAACAAACGTGTGACGACATTATGTTCGCCACATTATCGTTTGGGCGACAAAATTAGGGCTATTGGTGACAAATATTTTTGTCCCCCAAAATATTTTTTGATAGTATTTTAGTATTTTTAAAACGTTGACTTAAAATAATATTTTAACACTTTAACGAAGTCTACTTAAATATTTTGACATATTAATATTATAATTTAATTTGATAATATTTTAATATTGTACCAATATTTATATTGATATTATAATTTAATTTTATAATGATAGTATAATTTAATATTTTTATAAAATCTATCTTTCTTTTCAATTTATTACAATCATATCGATTTATGAATACACTCGAATCAATCTGATAGATAAAGAAGTATTTATGGATAGACTTGACCCAATCCGATAGATTAGTAATTATTTATGAAATGCTCTATTTTAATGGCGCGTCTATACAAATGATATATATCGTTTCAATCAAGTAAACTCTATTGCATTAAGATCAACTTTTTCCTAATAATAATAATAATAATAATAATAATAATAATAATAATAATAATAATAATAATAATAACTTGCTAGATAATAACAACAAAGCAATCTTTCATAAAAAAAATAAAAAACAAAGCAATCTTTTTTTATACAAAGCAATATTTTGGGGATAGGTGAACCGCGGCTCTACCACCACCCAATTGTGTCCTTTCGGACGAGGTCGTCGATCGCAGCAGAAGATCTCCAATCAATGAATTTCACCTCAAAACCGAGATGGACAAGGAAGTCTGTAACCCGGTTTCCCTTCCTACAAATGTGGGAGAAGAAGATGGTGTCAAATGCCCGGCTGAAAGCGAGGATGATAGAGATGATCGTCTCGATCTCACAAGGACACGTTCGGCGTCCCCCGGAACATTAGTCGTTGTGAGACAGTCGCCTTCCACCTCAAGACGTGTGAAGCCACCCTTTATAGCTACCGAGAGACCGTGGAGAAGGTCACGAGTCCCCGCCTACAACGCCGAAATCTGGCCGCATCCGCTTGGCCAGAGGTGAGAGGGGAGTTTAGTGCCATCAAAATTTAGTTTCACAAAATCTTCTTTAGGTTTTTCCCATTTTATATTTTTTTCTGTTTACGTTGGTTGGTCTGATTACCATGAGGTCTTTTGGTCGGGTTTTCGTCTTCCAGTTCCTCTAGTTGTGCCTTTCTCCAACTGTTTCGTTTTTGTTTTATGTATTGTACCAACTCATCCACCTCTCGGAGGACGTGGTCATTAAATAGAATTTTTTCCTCATAGTCCAAATACCCTTGAGGGATAGGGCAAGAGTGGCTTTTTTGTCTGAAGTTGAGAAAATATGTCAAAAGAAATTTCTTTATATGTTCTGTTGATTTTATTGGTATTTTGTATCACACTTTGTATTCTCTGATCCATTTTCTCTATGATTGTAAGGGTTGTTTGACACTCGGTAAAAATATTTGTTGAGTCTTCATCATCGTCATTGCAAAAGATACACCCCAGGGGTACATCGATTCGTTAATTTTGTAGTCTTATTTTTGTGGGAGTGCCATCAAGAAGGCTTTTCCAAAGGAAATTTTGGACTTTGGGTGGGCAGTCTAGTTTCCAAATCCACTCATATGCATACGTGTTGTTTCTGCGTGCTTTCGTAATATGGTTGAGGGCAATGGTCGTTGAGAACCATCCATTTCTACTAGGTTTCCAGTACAGTCTATCCTCAAATTCATTCATAGAGATGTGGGTATTAAGGATCTGCTTGACGACTTCCTTAGGAAGAATATCATTTAATTTTTTTATATTCTAGGTTTTATTTTGTTTAATGTATTGGTCAATTGTTTCTAATTCATCTACTTGGTCATGTAGACTTTTTTCGATGAGATATAAGTAATCATTTAGCCATTTGTCTTTCCAAAATCTAATTGTTTTTCCATTTTCTATTTGTCAAGTTAGCCCTACACAGAATTCGTCTTTTATCTCCATGAGTTTCGCCCATTGCCAAGATGTATTTTTTTTCCTATTATAATCCCATATGTCAAGTTCTTTTAAATATTTTTCTCTGACTATTTTCACCCATTCATTTTGTGGTTCGGTTAAGATCTTCCGAAACAATTTCATCAACAGTGCCTTGTTCATGTCTTTTGTTTTATTTAGACCCAGTCTTCCATTATTTTTAGGCCTACAAAGTCTGTCCCACCCGATAAGTGGTTTGTGTCTATGGTCTTTGTTTCAGAAAAAAAAAAAACTTTTGTTCACTCGATCAAGTTCTTTGTGAATGCCCTTTGGAAGCATAAAGCTTTGCATCACATAGGTCGACATTGCGGCTAGGTTAGCCTTCATCAGAACTGTTCATCCCTGCTGAGATAGGGAGTTAGCTTTCCATTTTATTAGTTGATTTTTTGTGTTTATAAGAACCTGATCAAATGTATTCTTGTTTCCTCTTCCATTTATAATCGGGCAGCCGAGGTATTTTTCTAGGCTCATTTGACTCGTGATTTGTAGTGTGGTTTGAATTCTCTGTTTCTGGATGGTTGAAACCCCTTTTGTAACATGAAATGCTGATTTTTGGAAATTCAATTTTTGTCCTAAGATTGCACAGTATTCATCAAGAGTTGTTTTCACTAGAGAACATGCTTTCTGGGTGGCTTTAGCGAAAATCATGATATCATCCGCGAAGGATAAAAAAGAATCTGTGTTCCTACTCTTGTCATTTTGAAGCCCAATGTGCTCCTTTGTGGCCGTTCAATTGTTGAAGTTTTCTGGCTAGAATCTCAGCCCATAGGAGAAAGAGGTAAGGAGAAATAGGATCGCCCTGTCGTAAGCCCCTTTGAGGATGGAAGGTTTGGGTAGGCTCATCATTCACAAGGATCGAGTAAGATACTTTATGGATACATTCTTTGATCCATCTTGATGTGCGCGCAAATTGCCATATTTTCTATGCACATTTAAGTCCATTTTATCATTATTTTGCATGCAAATTAGTGGGAAAACATGGGATTAGTGTAGTTTATACATAATTGTCAAAAATATGGGTCTGCACGAGTTTCTATGCGATTTCGCAGAAAACAGGATAAGAAAGGACAGATTTGGAAGAGCGAAAAAAGAACTTGAAGTCTTCTGAAGAGGTCGAATTTGACTGACAGACCTTGACATTGAGTGCAGCAAAGGCAGAAATCGAGCAAGAATGAAGCAGAGCATGTCGACACCAGCAGACATCGATATCGAGGTCTAACATCGATATCGAGGTTCCACTCGACGTCGATCTTTGCTGTTTTTGTCTTCTGCAGGAAATCTACTGGAAATTGACCAGAACTGAGGTCGAAAGCTTGATCGTGATGACAACAAGGGAAGCGCTGACATACCTCCTCGTGGATTCGATCCTGAATTACCCTACCACTACATCGGGAGGGATTCTTGTATTATTTGTTTGGGACAGGGAGTTAGCATAGTTAGAGTTTAATTTGAATATTTTATTTGAGAAAAGAATCTACCTCCCGTTTTAAAGAACGAACAAATTGGCGTCGTTGCCGTGGAGGCAATCAATCGCCACCTAAGTTTTCTCACGATCTTTTAGAAGCGTATTTTGCAGGTTTATGCGACGTTCTGATCGCGGACCTATCCTGGAAACCATTGCCGAGCCTGAACGTTTCTTCCACCTTTACAACAAAGCAATTCGAATCATGGTTGAAAACGAGACGCAGGCTGAGACCATAGAGCGGTTGAGGAGGGAGATTGAGGATCATAACGCTACAATCGCTGCTGAGAAAGTCGGCGCTGCTGCAGAGTGAGCTCGTGCTGATAGGGAGGAGGATGCGCGTAGACAAGCCCAAGAGCAGCTCAATCAGTATCCACAGACGGCGATGCAATACATGCATCCGCCGCTTCACGTTCTTGAATCCGCTATCTTAATTCCTCATTCCAATGATGAAATTAAAATTAACTTTCTTTCTGAAATTAAAAGAAATACTTTTGAAGGAAGACCTAATGAATGCCCTCTGCAACACATCTCTACTTTTATGGATTTATGTGAAACAGTTGCTGATGGAGTAAATTTAGAGTATGTGAGACTAAAACCTTTTAGACGGTCTTTGGCAGGGAAGGCATTACAATGGCTTGAGAGTTTGGCTCCACGCTCGCTGAGGACATGGGCGGAGGTGAAGGATGCAATTCTGAATAAGTTCTTTCCACCTTCTAAAACGGCGATGTTGCGGCAAAGGATCACGACTTTCAAACAAAAGCCAGGTGAAACACTAGCACGAGCGTGGGAGCGATTTAAGGACTTGCTAAGATCATGCCTGACGCATGGGCAACTTCCATATGTCATCCAGGAGATATTCTACAACGCCCTTGATGCGCCGAATAAGGAGAGAATCAATTCATATACCTCCTATCGGTACATTGAGCTTACCCCAACGGAGGCATGGGAGACCATTGAGAGGCTCGTGAACTTTGATAACACCTATGGGACTGCTGCGGCCTATGATGCAAGGCCTGCCCCATCAATGCCACTATATGAGCCTCCAAGGGAGATAGACCCTGATGTGCAGCAACAATTTCATAACGATCAGACACGCCACCTTCAAAAGCAAGTCAGGTTCCTGAGCAATAATCAAACTTGTCAGGAATGTGGTTCAACAAGGCATAACACTAGTGCATGTCCACATACTGAGCAAGTATTCATGGCGGAACAACATGAGGAAGCTAAATGGACGAGAGGCTCCTATGGAGGGGGCAATCAACCATATTGGGGCGACCAAAGGTTCTATCAACAAAGGGATCCCCCACCATATAGAGCACCAGGGCACCCTGAGCGGGAGACAAGGAAGGATGACCTGCAGATGATTCTTGATGAGATGCAGAGGAACCATGCTGAGTTCAAACAAGCCAACAACTCCGTCCATACTCAGGTGCAGGGCATCAATTCTAGGCTTGGTGAGATCGACGTTTGGAAGCGCAACATGGAGACCTAAATGGGTCAATTGTCAGAAGCAATACCCAAAGCGTCAAGATCATTCCCTGGATCAACTGTGCCCAACCAAAAGGGCAAGACCACTGGACACATTGTGGCAATGAATCTAAGGAGTGGGCATCAATTACCAACGCCCGAGCAAAAAGCGGAGGAAAAGGAGCTAGAAGGAACATCGATATCGACCCCCCTGTCGATATCGACCAAGGTGACGTCGATGTCGACCTTCCAGTCGATGTCGACCCTAAGGCTGAGTCACCATAAAAATCGACTCCTTCAGTCGATGTCGACCCTACTGATGTTGATGTCGACCTAACTACAACCCTAGAAAGGAAAAAGGTGTTGCCATTCCCAACTAAAAAGATGATTAAGGACCCGGCAGAAAAGAAGTTTCAGCGGTTCGTAAAGATGCTTCAAGGACTCAACGTCTCTATACCATTCACAGAAGCACTTCATGAGATGCCATCCTATGTAAGGTTGCTTAAGGACATATTGGGTAAGAAGCGATCGCTTTCTGAGATCGCAGAGGAGTGCAACAGGTTGGAGCTACCACAAAAGCGGGCGGACCCAGGTAAGTTTTCTATCGCTATAGGCTTAGGTCAATTCAAATTTAATGCTTTAGTTGACTTGGGCGCTACCTTTAGCATGATGACACTAACCATATGGCACAAGCTAAACATAGGTCATCTGGAGCCCGTGGATGCAAGGTTATACATGGCAAACAATACAGTAGTAACTCCAACAGGGATGGTAATGGATGCGCCAGTACAAGTAGGTAAATTCTTTGTCCCTGCTGATTTCTTAGTTGTTGATATAGCGGAGGACCCTGCTTGTCCCATTATTTTAGGTAGGCCATTCCTAGCAACCGTCGATGCCAACATTAGCGTGAAGAAAGGATTGCTCTCATTCACAATTAGTGACGAGGTGATAGAGTATGCGTTTAACAAGACGGTGAAAAATCAAGGGCCAATGGAGATAAAAGCCATCAATGGTGTCTACATTGCATGTGGAGAGGCCAAAGTAAGGAGTGTGACACCAGAAGAGCTAGAAAAGAGGGCCATAGAAGCCCAAGTAGAGGAGGTTGTGGCAATTTTGAACGAAGGAGCCAAACAGAACCACGAAATCGACCCAGGTAAGTCGATATCGACTAATAATATTCAAGATTCCGTGTCAAGTCATAAGTATGGGGTCGACAGAGGAGGAGAGGGAACATCGAAATCGGGTATGAAGGTCGATATCGACAATGCCCTAAAGCCGAAATCGACCACCATGAAATCTGAGAAAGGAGGAACAAAACCTCGATATCGATCTCTGGGGGTCGATATCGACCTGATCATATCGAGAGAGAACCCTCCAAATCGACTGGACCTCCAGGTGTACAACATACCTCGATATCGAGGACTGAACATCGATGTTGACCTGAGCCACAGAGAGAAGAAAAGGTAAGTCAAGGTACGGATTCCTCCTGTTCCATTACAATTAAAGATCTATCGTTATTTGGAAGAGGTGCGCCTTGGCATGTGCGCTTATGTAGGGTATCCGATGATGATTCGAGCCAATATGAGATAGGAGACAAAGTTTATGTAGCCAAATCCAAGGACCATTGGTTCCTTACGAGATTCAAAAATAAGAATTTGGGACTATTCACGGTGAATCAGATCCATCCCGGCGGAATGCAGCTGCGTTACAAGAAAGGAGTAATATTTGAGGCCCAAGCCACATGGGCTCTGCAGATGCCGCCTTGAGAAGCGCGAAAGAAGAATTCGGCCTAGCGACTTAAAAATCTAGAGCTTGTAACAAGACTTAGTTTTGGTTTTAGACAGTTTTTACTTTGGTTTGAGACACTACACTTTATTGGCCTTGCATGTTTTTGTTTTGGTTTTGTTTTTAACAAGTTACAGGAAAGAAGAAAGAACACAGAAACAGACATTGAAATCGATGTTAAAGATCGATATCGACCTTATGGTCGATTTAGATGGGCTTGTGGTCAACGCCGGATCACCCTGAAGCTTGAGCCAAAAATCGATGACAGAGATCGATTTCGATGTTGCAAGGTCGATATCAACCATGCCGGCTGACTTCTTCGACTCCTGAAATTTGTGACGGTTTAGTAAGTTTTTCTTAACCCTAGTTCTAATACAGTGAGGACACTGTAAACTTTAAGCATGGGGTGGGGGAAAGGCTTACTTACATGTTTAGCATAGTTTATTGCATATTTTAGTTATAATGTTCATGCATATTATATACTTAGTTAGTCATATTTATCTTTAAGTTTTATATAAAAAAAACGATAAAGAAAGAGTCATGGAAGTATAAAAAAGAGCTCTATGATGCAAAATTAGATTCATTAGAGATATAATATGAAATTGCCTAGTTAAGGGAAGTCCCAATGAAGTGCAAAAAGAAAAAAATAAAGGAGATGAAAATTTGAAGTTGCTTTTGAAATGTGCGTGATAAGATGATGGAGGACTTTTTATAATTTCCATACAAGTGCTTACATATAAAAGTTCATATCCTAGCTTTACCTATACATATTTGCAAAAAGTCACAAGCCATACATGAGCCTTATCATATCATTATTGCTCCACATATATTACATATTGCCCATTTTATACCTTATACCCTATCCGGGGACAAGTTTGAGAATGGAAGTCATCTTTGGAGCTGTTATATGGAATTGTGCAATATTTATGAAGTTGTTGGCAGGAATGAAAGAAATTATGAATTATGGAAAATTTAATGAGCAAAAAAAAATCCGATCACCTCAGGAGATAAAGGTAGGTCGACCCTACTTGTTGAGATGTTAGTTCGGCGAGATGGGACACAAGGTGAGGAGTCCGAAGTACTAAGTATCCGGAGCCATTCATGACACCCATGTTTGCGACTCGCAAGAAGGCAGTGCTAAGGTCAGAGAGGTAAAAATATTATAAGTGAAAAAAAAAGAATTGAGTGATGAGTGAAAGGTGAGACATTATGAAGAAGGAATGTGGAATGTTTGGAAAGAAATTATGTTTCCCCGGATTTAACACCACATGGCTAAAAATTAGCCCACCTTTAGCCTTTACCAATCTACTTCTCACAAGCTTGCAAAAGTCCTCTTGATTATTAATGTTATGTCGCTAAAATGGTTTTTTGCATATAAACCTCCTTTTATGAGTATGAAATTGCTTTTATGCACAGACATGGATTTGGTTGACATAAGTATCTTATCTAGGATGACAATTGATTGTAGGGACATAAGAGAAATGAATCTATGATGTTGAGGGTTTACTTTCTTCCCCTGAATGACCATTAAAGGTATTGCTTGGGGACAAGCAAGCTTAAGTATGGGGTGTTTGATGTGCGCGCAAATTGCCATATTGTCTATGCACATTTAAGTCCATTTTATCATTCTTTTGCATGCATATTAGTGGGAAAACATGGAATTAGTGTAGTTTATGCATAATTGTCAAAAATATGGGTCTGCACGAGTTTCTATGCGATTTCGCAGAAAATAGGATAAAAATGGACAGATTTGGAAGAGCGGAAAAAGAACTCGAAGTCTTCTGAAGAGGTCGAAATCAACTGAGAGACCTCGACATCGAGTGCAGAAAAGGCAGAAATCGAGCAAGAATGAAGCAGAGCATGTCGACACCAGCAGACATTGATATGGAGGTCTAACATCGATATCGAGGTTCTACTCGACGTCGATCTTTGCTGTTTTTGTCTCCTGCAAGAACTCTACTGGAAATTGACCGGAACTGAGGTCGAAAGCTTGATCGTGATTACAACAAGGGAAGCGCTGACATACCTCCTCGTGGATTCGATCCTGAATTACCCTACCACTACATCGGGAGGGATTCTTGTATTATTTGTTTGGGACAGGGAGTTAGCATAGTTAGAGTTTAATTTGAATATTTTATTTGAGCAAAGAATCTACCTCCCGTTTTAAAGAACGAACACATCTGCAGAATTTATGACAGAACCTAAATTTTTCCAAAACTGCCATTAGGAAGTCCCAGTCTACTCGATCGTATGCTTTTTCCATATCGAGTTTTATTGCGATCCATCTGTCTTTTCCTTTTCTATTTCCGAATGAGTGAAAGATTTCATGTGCAATAAGTACATTGTCTTGTATTGATCTATCTGCAATAAAAGCACCTTGAAGTGGGTGAATGATTTTTTCAGGAGTCGTTTCATTCTATCTGCTAGAATTTTCGCAATAACCTTATACATAGTCGAGCAAGGCTGATGGGTCTATAGTTGTTTATTGTTCTTGGGTTTTCAAATTTCGTGATTAGAGTTATGAAAGTTTGGTTTATCTATTTTAGAGTTCTTCCAGAAAGAAGAAGCCTTTGATTGCTTTAGTAATTAAAGGACCAACAATGTCCCAGAAATGTTGATAGAATTCTGCTGTCATTCCGTCACGTCCTGGGGACTTATCTTTTCCAATAGAAAATATTGCATTTTTAATTTCTCGGTTCTTGATTGGTTTACTGAGTTTTTCGTTATCCTCGTCAGTGATTTCAGCATTGATCAAGTTCAAGTATTGTAATAATAAGTGGTAGTTAGTTTGTTCTTTTTTTAAATCTCTTTTCAAAATCTTCTTTGATTTCTTTCTTGATGTTCTCCTCACCTATAATAACAGTTCCTTCTTGAGTAATTATTTCCCTAATTATTTTCCTATTTCGTGAGCCTGTTGCTACTCTGTGGTAGTATCCTTAATTTGTATCAGATAGTTTTAGATCCTTTGTTTTCGCTCTCTGGCTCCAATAGTTCCTATGGTATTGTAACGATTCGTTCTTCTTGTTAATGAGTCATAGTTGCCATATATTATTGTCATTTTGTTGGGTATAATTGGTTTTTTGTTATAGTTCCATCAATTTTTCTTCTATTTCTTTTAGTTGTCGAAAAATGTTCCAAAAGGAGTTTTGTTCCAATCCTTCAAGAGCCTTTTCAACAGTTGAGGTTTTTTCATCACTTGAAACATATGAGATCCCTTATGATGTGATCTCCATGCTCTTATTACTATATATTTTTCTATAGTCTTTTCTTTGTAGCCACATTTTTTCAAATTTAAAAGTCTACTCTTAGTGTTGTCATTGGTGCCCAGTGTGATTGATATAGGGAAATGGTCAGAGAAGGAGAGGAGGAGAATGCATGGTTTCTAGTTGCTATATTCGGGAACCATTTTAGGATCTGATCTTGAACTAAAGTTATGTCGAATTTCTCATAGATATTGTTGATATATGTTTTGTTTTTTCTCATAGTAAACTCATTTCCTAGTGTGGGTATGTCAAGTAGGTTGCATTGGTTCTTAAAGAATAATAATATTTCACATCTGTTTTGGTTCGGTTGGGCACCACCTAGTTTTTTAGTCGGGCTTTGAATTTCGTTTAGGTCCCTTACTACTAAAAGTGGAAATCAATTTTCTGAATGTAGTCTATTAGTATTGGCCAAAACACCACCTTCTTATCGTCCTGGGGAAAAGCATACACAAAGCATACACAATACGTAACTCCGATGTTATTATCTACTCCATCCGTTCGGCAAAACATGTTACTTTACTATTCACGCACACTTTTTTAGGGGATAAAAACCATATAAAATATCTTGTTTTTTAATAATTTTTTTTAACAATTTCATGTTTATTATTAATAACTACAAACTTGTTAAAAAAATTTATAAAAAAATGAATGTTTTTTATATAGTTTTTATCATTCTAAAAAAGTGTGCGTGAATAGTAAACGACATGTTTTGCTGAACGGAGGGAGTATTATTTTCATTGTGACGAACCATTTCTTTCTTGTCATTATCTCAACTTTTCCATTTGTTATTTGGTAATTTTTCCATAGAAGACAAATGCCGCCAGTTCTACCCACTGATGTATATATTTGTATCTCTTTTATTGCATCTTTTGACTTCATATTTCATTCGAGTTCCAAAGAAAATGTTCAAAAGAATATAAACTTGTGTAAGAATGGGCTAAAATGCAAGAAATAGGGTCTGCACAAGTTTTGAGCTAACCATGCAGGAATTCGAGCGAGATCGGAGTCAAAACGGAGAAGCCAAGTGAAGCTGAGCAGAGGTAGAAATCGACCTTCAACATAGATATCGACCTCCAATGTCGATATCGACCCTCATATCGACCTCAACATAGACATCGAGTGGAGCTGGACAAGTCGAGCAGGAACAGAGACCTCGATATCGACCTCTGTGGTCGATATCGACCCCTTATCTCGACAGAAGATAGACTCGAGTTTGAGATGCGGATTGGAAACTTTATCTTCAAGGAGGCACGGATTATCTTACACTTTCAAGATAGATGACAGCTGAAGACTTAGTTATCTTTTACCTTTAATTTTATCAAAATAAAAGACCTATCCTAATTGTTCGGATAGAGTTCATAGTTTAGATAGAAGTTACAATCCTTGGATAGCAAGGATTAGTAGCCTATAAATAAAGCCCTAGGGGGCTGGCATGCAATCATCCAAGAAACAATCCAATCTTTTAATCATTCAATCAAGACAATCAATAGAGTTAGAGTTAGAGAGAAGTTTTAGGGTTTGACGTTTGCGAAAGTTGACGTTGAGTTGTAAAGCTTCGGAGTTTATTTTAATGCAAGTTTCTTCTTTTCAATCAACAATGAGTTCCATGATGAGAAGCGAGTAGTTCCCCAAAGCTCTTAGGGTCGGGGTGAGCCCGACGTTAGCCATGCGCGCTTGAGGTAAGTATTTGATGTCGATATCGTTGTGCCTATATCATCTCCTACGATTCTATGTTTAGTCCTAATCGAAAGAAAAGGGATTCATGCTAACAACTTGAGTTATAAACATAAAATTAGTAGAGACAAGTAGGTTTATTTGCAAGAGTAATCCTAAGAGTTGGTGTACGGCGAAAGCTTGTCCCTCGGGTGAAATAGCGCAATTGTCCGTCTTATTTATCTTATCGCATGCATTGGTTAACGTTGTGGTAAACCCTAATCCTAGGAGTTGTTTCTTTTACATAGTTTAATTCACATAAACCACTGTTATTTCTGTTCATCCCTTCTCATCCATTCTTAAATCTTCGGCCCTTCTTTGCCGATGAAAAACTAACCCACTGCAGGAAGACATCGATATCGACCACAGACGTCGATATCGACCACTGAGTTCGTCGACAGTTTTCTGACTCAACGACGATCATCACTGCGGAGGTTGTTGAACATCGATATCGACCCCCTAGCATCGAAATCGACCCTACTGTGTCGACTGGCAGTCTTCTGAGCCAATCGATTTCGTGACTGACATCGATATCGACCCTTTCCAGTCGATATTGACCACTTGTTTTTGTCTCTGCAGGTCTTCTGTTGCAGAGAACATCGACAGCCGAGGTCGACATCGAGCACCAAGGTCGAAATCGAAGCTTCTGGTCGACGCAGACTTGAGATTTCCAAAGCTACTAGGATCCCGCTGACACGCCTCCTCGTGGATCGATCCTGACTACCCTTCCATTACAACAGGAGGAAGTCTTGTAATTATTTGCATAGGCTAGGAGTTGGTTTACGTTTATTACATCTTTATTATTTGTAATTACTCGACATATCATCCATCCTCCTGCAACAAACACCCACCGTCGGAGCCCAGCATACGGAATCAAATCCCGCCTATTTCCGAAGACCTTCAGGGGGTTGGTTTTCTGTTTTAGCTTCCATTAGGGGCATGATTTGAATATTTTCAATCTTGCATAAGATTTCAATCTCTGTCCATAGTTTTTTTTTTCCATTTCCACAACAATTCCATGTGCAGATCTTCATTGTGGATGATTTTCATCTTTATATGGAAGTTTGTCAATTTCATTTTGCTTTAATCCTAAGCTTTTCAGGATAATATGTGAACATTGATCTATGGATTTGGTTTCTGAAGTACTATGAGTAGAGAAAAAGTAGAAAATTGAAGTCCGCATAAGGTCATTTTCCTTCTCTAGATTCCCTGAATGGTTACTCCAAACCAATAGGAAGTAATCAACATTAATGTTCCTTCTTATCACAGTGTTTTCAAGAGCACAAAACATGCTATTTTTTCCATCTCCTACCGTTTCTTGCCCCTTCATATATTTTTTTCCCTTTTGAATCTGTTCGTCGCCATTCTTCCTGTTTTTCCATTTCCATTTTCATCTGTTCAACTTTGTTCTTCTGAGTTTCAATGTTCGGCTTGGAAGGTAAGTCCCTTGGGTCAAAGAAATCTTGAGATATTTCACTTTCGAGCAAAAGCTAGCAATATCTGCTGACCACGAGTCTAAACCAATCAGAAAAAAAGAGGGGGAATAGAGAGCTGAAAAAATAGGGGGAGCAAGGGAAAACAAGCCAAAGATGGATAAATAAAGACAGAGCATATAATTTCCAAGTCATTGTCAAGATCTTTGTTAGCCTTTAATTTAGTACCTTTTTCCAAAGGCACTTCTCTTTGTGATAGATTAAGAAAGGTCATTGGGTTCTTATGTCTCCCTTGGTTCAAGTTTTTAGTTGGGTCGATTTTCGTTTTCCAGTCCGAGGAGCCACGGAAGAAAACAGAATCACCTGCGTGAGTGGCAAGGGGTTGCAGGTGAAGAATACATGAGGTCAAGATATAGCTTGCTCTAATTTTCCTTTTCTGCTTTCTCGGAGCCTTTATTTTCATATCCCTAGGATTGGTTGCAGAATCGTCATGAAGGTCAATTGGTTGTGTTAGCAGTGGGTTCATATTCTTTCCCTTGTTCAAATTGGTATTGGATTCATTGTTCCTAGTATCATTGCATCATATAGATTTTCTGAGGGAGTGCTTGTCTTTTTCTATAGGGTAAACCGAGGATAAAGGGTTGGGAAAACTAGTAAGGCAAAAGATAATAGAAGGGGTATAAATCAGATCAACGGGTTCAATGATGAGACCACCAAGGGTGCACAAGCTATTAAATTCGATAAAATCAAACAAGCAAGATGAATTCACATGGTTGTCAAATAAAGTTTCAATATCGCAATTGTAGGGATCAAAGGATAGTTTATCAAGGGTCTGTTCGTTCTCCGGTTGTGAAAGGTTATGGCGGTGAAGAAATCAGACAACCGGAGGTGCCCTCCTGTTTGCGCGCAGGTTGTCAATCCGGCCGGTGGAGGTTGTGTCGGGTCTTCAACCGGAGGTTTTCCCGAGGTGCCCTCGCGCGCCCAGCTCTTTCCAGGTACGCTCTTCTTCCCACGCTTCCATCTCTCCTCTCCTCTCCTGCTTGTCGGGATCTGAATCGGACGATTCTGACTGGTCAATTGGGTGGCTGGAGCCCCATGGATCGGAATTTTTGAGCGACGATGAGACCGATGATAGCTTTGCGGTGTTGGTTCCCTGTTACAGGAACGATAGCAAGGGCTTAACTTTGGAAGGCCCGACTCATCATCTCTTGGGCGCTCTTAAGATCCTTACAGACAAGAACTTTACTGGTAAGTGGTAACATATCAGTTATAAGTTGGTTTTTTCTCTTCTTGCTTTTATTGCTCTGTCATGTAGTAAATTTACTGGAAAAATGGTGTTTATAGCACTGCTAAGGCTAAGGGTTCATTTTGATTGCTTAGTATGGTAGCCTTCCATGGTGTCCAAATATGCTTTCGGATTCCAAGATATCTTATTGAATTGCTCATTTACAATGCTTTGAACTTCATCTATTAATTCCTCCTCCTTTATGATATGATCGGCGCCTTGCAAGTAGAAGAAGAAGAGTGTGGTGTAATTTTGTTTCTTTGCCAAGGTTCAGTAGTTTTTATTCCAATACTTGCATGTTATGCCTCCTGTTCTTCATTCCAACAATTATTAGGTTCTTTCTCTAGCCTCTTCCTAACAATCTACCAAGATTGCCTCTTCATCCTCATACATGGTAGATTGGTTATTCAAAGATGTTCACATCATATATTTGGCGTTTGTGCATTTACATGGTGGATTGGTGATTACTTGAATTGAGAGTGGATTTGACAAGGTCTGAGAGAAATTTGTGATGCTTTTTAGTAATAATTTCTGATAGACCTAAAATGTGGCAAACATCTATCTAAGAGCAATCATTCAATCAACAAGTCAATAATGCATTAAGTTTGACCAACTATTCTTGTAACACTTTATCATTCATTCAAGCTTTTAAGATGACTCTACTCTTTGATGTGGTCAAACATTGTAATTTCCTCCTCTGTAGATGCTGTTATTACATTCATGATCTTTTGACAGTGTTATGTTTCTAAAAAATGCATTAAGTTTGACCAACTCTTCTTGTAACACTTTATCATTCATTGAACTCTTTCTTTTCATCCAAGTTTACTAAAAAAATAATGAGTTGTTTATTTCCTTTGATGAAGATAGCTTGTAGTACTGCTGGTGAAGTACAGCAATGGATGGAGGCATTTGATCAAGCAAAGCAACAGGTTAATGATTAAAAATATGATACATCAATTCTTCTATAAGTTCTCTTAAAGAGAAAAAAAGGGGAAACCAGTTCATGTAAAATTTCTCAACTTGGTTGATGAGATCTATTTCACTGTGGCATCGATCCAAATTCCTATATCTTTATATTATATCATATGTTCCAGCTTCCCCAATCTTTTAACTATTCACCTATTTTATACAACCGTCTTGTAGTGTTATAATTTTCCATCTATTTATGGATAAAATTGAAAACTTTAGACCAGCTTTAATTTGCTACCAGTTTTGTAACTTCTGCTTAACCTTTACTGGAGATATTCTATTGCAGGCTGAGTATGAGCTTTTAAGGGGAGGAAGTGTCAGAGAAAAATTGAACGTGGAAGATGAGTATGTTTAATCTTTCTCTTTCAGAAATTCTTGTTTAACATTTCTAGAAAGTTATTAACCATGCAAAAGATCCAAGAACATTGGATGGAGGTGTTGGAATGCTAGCTGTTGGAATGTCTTAAAATATTTTTGCTATAGATGATCTAATTTAGTTTCTGCTGAAGTATTTCATGGTAGTTGACTACCATGAAATAATTTAGACAACCATTGGGGATGGTTTGCATACAGTATAAGTTGCTTCTAAGCCTGAAAACCTACTGGTTCTATTACATGATAGCGGTGTTAGGTTCTCTAAATTCAAGCTTTCATTATTCTTTTACATGCTATGATCATCCTAGGACTGGAAATGGCAGCGATACTCTGTTCTTGATGTGGCCAAAAATGCATTAAGTTTGACCAACTATTCTTGTAACACTTTATCATTCATTCAAGCTTTTAAGATGACTCTACTCTTTGTTCATGTCTCAATTTGATTTTTATCTGTCGATCGGCTGAACTGTATCTAGTCAATGGATGGAAAGTTAGAATATTTGCATCAGTTTATACGTGGCTAATGCAATCTCTTGGTCTTTTGCATATCTTTTGCTTTGTTGGAAAAAAGCCTTCCGTTATTATGATTATTTGTAGTTGTGATCTTTGTGGACATTGAATCTTTCTCCCTCCTTTCCAGAAATTATGTTTGGATTAGGGCTTGCAATAACCTTCTCATTGTTCTCATTAGCCATTCAACTTAGCTAAAAATGATCAGTCATCAGTGGAATCTCCTGAAAGGAGTCCCTCATTCAGTCATTTGGTGGTTTACACAGCTTTTTTTTTTTTCCTTTCTACTTGCCAGCTTCCTGTTTTGTGATTGCTGTCATCCTGAGAATCGGCTTCCTTTACCGCCCTGTCCCGAACCTTTGTGGGTTTGGCAACAGACTTGAATTTGTAAGACGGGTCTAGAATTGTTTTGATCATCAACTTCAATCTCTTACAAGGCAGCGAGGGAATGGCTCAAATGGGTTCAACTTCAACTCCAATCAGTTTACAATGCAGTGAAGGAATGACTCAAACTACTATGCACCAGTTTTATGATTTCATCAATGTGTATGAGCATTAGAGAAGAGTTAATGTTGCCTCTTTCAGAGTTGGATTTCCTTCCCTTGGATTATCATCTCGTCTAGACGTCTACCCTTTCCCTGTGTTTGGGAGACAGTCATGGACAGGAACTGTTTAGATAATGGTAGCGAATGATATTGAAGATGTTGTCTAAGTTGAGAGGATAAGGTGTCATCTAAAGAGAATAAGAAGAGATCATGCAAAAAAAAGAGCCAAAAGAAACATTTTACTTGAAACATCTGCTCACTGCCTTTATAACCTGTGTAAAAGCCCCAAGATTACATTTTTACTTGAAACTTTAATTAAGAAACATAGAATCGAAGAAAACTTGAAGCTGCTCCTTTATACTGCACTTTAGATGTTATCTTTAAAAAACGGGAAATTTATACTGCACTTTAGATGTTATCACTCAAATCTGAACAGTACCCATTATCATTTCATTTTATGACAAATCTTACCCAATAAAAAAAGAGGAGGACGTTGAATGTCTTTCCCTAGGATCAAATCCTTGGTTTGCTTCGTCGTTTCATATTGACTGGTTGTGCTCACTTGTTCATACTGTAATAATAATCGTCTGTCTATTGTTTTGCATTTTAAGGCTGGTTGATAAATTACTGGTTTCTCATAATGTTAAACTTGATCTAATAGTGTTGCCTTGCAAGCATCACATCTGAAGCCCTGTTTCTGACCCCTGCAGGTTTCTTATTTCAAAGCTAATATAGGTCTGCGCTTGTAAATTGTCAAGGCTGATTACCACCATCTACGATAAACAATTTGCGGCTGAAGGAACCGTATATACAGAGGGACCCGAACGGTCAAACCTGCTTTATTCTTGTACTACTGTCAAGTTTCTGTGATGAATATCGAAATTGACTGGCAAAAGGTCGATATCGAGCACTAACATCGATATCGAGGTCTGTCTCGACGTCGACTGTGTTTGCTTTTATCTTCTGCAGGAACTTTGCTGGAAATCAACCAGAACTGAGGTCGATATCGACCAGACACCTCGATATCGAGTGTCTCCTGAGGTCGAAAGCTTGATCGTGATTACAACAAGGGAAGCGCTGACATACCTCCTCGTGGATTCGATCTTGAATTACCCTACCACTGCATCGGGAGGGATTCTTGTATTTATTTGCTCGAAAAGGGAATTGGCATAGTTAGAGTTGTATTTGAATATTTTATTTGAGCAGAATCACACATCCCGTTCTTCGAAGAAATTGGCGCCGTTGCGGGGGAGGCAATCAATCGCCACCTAAGTTTTCTCACAATCTTTTAGAGCTTATTTTGCAGGTTTATGCGACGTTCTGATCGCGGACCTATCATGGAAACCATTGACGAGCCTGAACGTTTCTTCCATCTTCGCAACAAAGCTATTCAAATCATGGCGGACAACGAGACGCAGGCTAAGACCATAGAGCGGTTGAGGAAAGAGATTGAGGACCATAATGCTACAATCGCTGCTGAGAGGGCCGCCGCTGCTGTAGAGCAAGCCCGTGCTGCTAGGGAGGAGGATGCGCATAGACAAGCCCAAGAGCAGCTCAATCAGTATCCACAGACGGCGATGCAATACATCCATCCGCCGCTTCATGTTCCTGAATCCGCTATACTTATCCCTCCTTCAAACTATGAAATTAAAATAAACTTCCTATCTGAAATTAAAAGAAATACTTTTGAAGGAAGACCAAATGGATGTCCACTACAACACATCTCTACTTTTATGGATTTATGTGAAACTATTGCTGATGGTGTAAATCTAGAGTATGTGAGACTAAAATCTTTTCGATGTTATTTGGCAGGAAAGGCATTACAATGGCTAGAAAGTTTGGCTCCACGCTCCCTGAGAACGTGGGCAGAGGTGAAGGATGCATTCTTAAGGACTTGCTGAGATCATGCCCGACGCATGGGCAACTACCTTATGTCATCCAGGAGATATTCTACAACTCCCTTGATGCGCCGAATAAGGAGAGGATCAATTCATATACCTCCAATCGGTACATTGAGCTTACACCAACGGAGGCCTGGGAGACGATTGAGAGGCTCGTGAACTTTGATAACACCTATGAGACTGTTGCGGCTTATGACTCAAGGCCTGCCCCATCGATGCCACTTTATGAGCCTCCAAAGGAGATAGATCCTGATGTGCGGCAACAATTCCACAACGATCAGACACGCCGCCTTCAAAAGCAAGTCAGGTTCCTGAGCAACAATATTGGGGAGATCAAAGGTTCTATCAACAAAGGGATCCCCCACCATATAGAGCACCAGGGCACCCTGAGCGGGAAACAAGGAAGGATGACTTGCAGATCATTCTTGATGAGATGCGGAGGAACCATGCTGAGTTCAAACAAGCCAATAACTCCGTCCATACTCAGCTGAAAGGCATCAATTCTAGGCTTGGGGAGATAGACGTTTGGAAGCGCAACATGGAGACCCAAATGGGTCAATTGGCGGAAGCAATACCCAAAGCGTCAGGATCATTCCCTGGATCAACTGTGCCCAATCAAAAGGGCAAAACTACTAGACACATAGCGGCGATGAATCTAAGGAGTGGGTGTCAATTACAAACGCCCGAGCAAAAAGCGGAGGAGAATGCCCCAGAACAGACATCGATATCGACCCCCCCAGTCGATATCGACCAATCCAGTCGATGTCGACCCTGCTGATGAGTCACCGCAGAAATCGACTCCTCCAGTCGATATCGACCCCCATCCAATCGATGTCGATCTAACTCCAGCCGCAAGGAATAAAAACGTGTTGCCATTCCCTAAAAAGATTATTAAGGACCCGGCGGAAAAGAAATTTCAGCGGTTCGTGAAGATGCTTCAAGGACTCAACGTCTCAATACCATTCATAGAAGCACTTAATGAAATGCCATCATATGTAAGGTTCCTTAAGGATATATTAGGTAAGAAGCAATCACTTTCTGAAATCGCAGAGGAGTACAACAGATTGGAGCTACCACAAAAGCGGACGGATCCAGGTAAGTTTTCTATCGCTATAGGCTTAGGTCGATATCGCTTTAATGCTTTAGTTGATTTGGGCACTAGTGTTAGCATGATGCCACTAACCATATGGCACAAGGTAAAAATAGGTCCTCTAGATCCCGTGGATGCAAGGTTATACATGGCAAATAATACGGTAGTGATTCCAACAGGATTTGTAACTGATGTGCCTGTACAAGTAGGTAAATTCTTTGTCGCTGCTGATTTCTTAGTTGTTGATATAGCGGAGGACCCTGCTTGCCCATTATTTTAGGTAGGTCATTCCTAGCAACCGTCGATGCCAACATAAGCGTGAAGAAAGGATTGCTCTTATTCACAATCAGTGACGAGGTTATAGAGTATGCCTTCAATAAGACGGTAAGGAACAATGAAGGGCCAATGGAGATAAAGGCCATCAGTGGTGTCTACATCACATGTGGAGAAGCCAAGGTAAGGAGTATGACACCGGAAGAGCTAGAAAAAAGGGCCATAGAAGCCCAAGGGGAGGAGGTCGTGGCAATCTTGAACGAAGGAGCCAAACAGAACATCGACATCGGCAAAGGTAAGTCGATATCGACTAACAAAGTTCAAGATTCTGTGCCAGGTGATAAGTATGGGGTCGACGGAGGAGAAGGAACCTCGAAATCGAGCATGAAGGTCGATATCTACCATTCCCATATGCCGAAATCGACACCCATAGCAGCTGAGAAAGGAGGAACAAAGTCCTTGATATCGATCTCTGAGGGTCGAAATCGACCTGATCATATCGAGGGTAACCACTCCAAATCGACAAAACCTCCAGGAGCACAACAGAGCTCCATATCGACTACTGATGATCGATATCTACCTGAGCCACAGACAAAGAAGAAGGTAAGTCAAGGTACGGATTCCTCCTGTTCCATTTCTATTAAAGATTTATCATTATTTGGAAGAGGTGCCTTGACATGTGCGCTTGTGTAGGGTATCCGATGATGATTCAAACCAATATGAGATAGGAGACAAAGTGTATGTCACCAAATCAAAGGATCAATGGTTCCCTACTAGATTCAAAGATAAGATGATGGGACCATTCACGGTGAATCAAATCCATCCAGGCGGAATGCAGCTGAGAGACAAAAAAGGAGTGTTGTTTGAGGCCCAAACCACATGGGCTCTGCAGATGCCGCCTTGAGCGCAAAGGAAGAAGTCGGCCTAGCAACTTAAAAGTCTAGAGCTTGTAACGAAGACACTTAGTTTTTGGTTTTGGACAATTTCAATTTCGGTTTTGTTTTGACACTTTACATTATTATTGCATGTTTTGGTTTTAGTTTTTTAACAAGTTGCAGGAGAGAAAGAGCAAGAAAATAGAGATCAAAATCAATGTTGAAGCTCGATATCGACCTTAAGGTCGATTTCGATGGGCTTGTGGTCGAGGCCGGATCACCCTGAAGCCTGAGCCAAAAATCGATGAAAGGGATCAGTTTCGATGTTAAAGGTCGATATCGACCACCACTGCAGTCTTCTTCGACTCCTTAAATTTGTGATGTTTTAGTAAGTTTATTTCTTAACCCTAGTTCTAATACAGTGAGGACACTATAATCTTTAAGTATGGGGTGGGGGAAAGGCTTACTTGCATATTTTTAACATATTTTGAAGTTTTTGATGAGATATTACATAGTTTTTACATGTCTATGCATATTCATACTTAGTTAATTTAGAGGCATATTTATCTTTAAGCATTGCATCATACATAGTTATGTTTCAAAAAAAGAAAAAAAAATGATCCCCATCGAAAAATTAAAAATAAAGGAAAGAGTCATGGAAGTATAAAAAAGAGCTCTACGATGCAAAATTAGATTCATTAGAGATATAACATGAAATTGCCTAGTTAAGGGAAGTCCCAATGAAGTGCAAAAAGAAAACATGAAGGAGAGGAAAATTTGAAGTTGCTTTTGACATGTGCATGATAAGATGATGGAGGACTTTAATATATTTCAATACAAGTGCTTACAAAAGTTCATATCCTAGCCTTACCTATGCATATTTGCAAAAGTCACAAGCCATATATGAGCCTTACTATATCATTGTCATTATTGCTCAACATATATTACATATTGCCCATTTTTTATACCTTACACCCTATCCGGGGACAAAGTTTGAGAATGGACGTCATCTTTGGAGTTGTTATATCGAGTTTGTGCATTATTATTGAAGTTATTGGCAGGAATGAAACAAATTATGAATTATGGAAAATTTAATGAGCGAGAAAAATTCCGATCACCTCAGGAGATAAAGGTAGGTCGACCCTGCTCGTTGAGATGTTAGTTCAGCGAGATGGGACACAAGGTAAAGAGTCCGAAGTACTAAGTATCCGAGGCCATTCAGGACACCCATGTTTGCGACTCGCGAGAAGGCAATGCTAAGGTTATAGAGGTAAGAGCATTATATTGAAAAAAAGCATTGAGCGATGAGTGAAAGGTGAGACATCATGAAGAAGGAATGTGGAATGTTTTGGAAAGAAAGTATTATTTCCTCGGATTTAACACCACATGGCTAAATATTAGCCAACCTTTAGCTTTTTACCAATCTACTTCTCTATAGCTTGCAAAAGTCCTCTTGATTATTAATGCTATGTCACTGAAATTGTTTTTATGCATATAAACCTCCTTTTATGAAGTATGATGTTGCTTTTATGCACAAGCATGGATTTGGTTGACATAAGTACCTTATCGAGGATGACAATTGATTGTAGGGACATAAAACAATGAATCTATGATGTTGAGGGTTTACTTTCTTCCCTTGAATGACCATTAAAGGTATTGCTTGGGGACAAGCAAGCTTAAGTATGGGGTGTTTGATGTGCGCCAAATTGCCATATTTTCTATGCACATTTAAGTCCATTTTATCATCTTTTGCATGCATATTAGTGGGAAAACATGGGATTAGTGTAGTTTATACATTATTGTCAAATATATCGGTTTGCACGAGTTTCTATGTGATTTAGCAGAAAACAGGACAAAAATGGACATATTTGGAAGAGCGGAAAAAAAACTTGAAGTCTTCTGAAGAGATCAAAATCGACTGAAGAACCTCGACATCGAGTGCAGCAGAGAGGCAGAAATCGAGCAGAGCAGAGAACATAGCATGTCGACACAGAAGAGGTCGATATCGATGTCCGATGGTCGATATCGAGTGCCTAGATCGAGCATATTGATAGAAGTTGAGTGCCAGTCCGAGGAGAAGAAGGAGTGATACAGAGGTCGATATCGATGTTTATGGTCGATATCGATGTTGCGAGCTGGAAGTACGACTCAGATTTTGATAGAATTCTATCCGAAGCTTGCACGTCTATCCTCAAGTCAAGATCTTCTATCTACAACACCAGGGCTGAGTTTTGAAACCTTGGCTAGCAAGATTCGATATCTATATCTAGAGGCCATTAGGGCTGAGTTTAATTATTCAAGAAATCAGTTTTAGTCATACATCGCAGAGAATTTGTAGAGAGAGAGGCCGAGTGAGTTGGGTGTGAAGCGAGAGCGGAGATTTGGCTTGGTTCGGTTGTAACTTTCTCTTTAGTTTAATCAAAGTAGTTTTCTTTTCAATGATGATGATGAGTTCCATGATGAGACACGACTAGTCAACCCTCTTCTAGGGTCGGGGTGAGCCTGACGATAGCAATGTAGGGTAAGTGCATCAAAAGTATGATTTTTATGCGATTCTGTCTTCTATCCTATGCATGATCCTTTGCGAAAGTTAGGGAGATTCATTATTTTCATTACTGAAGCGAAAGCCAATCATATTGTGAACTTGGATTACTCATGAATTGGATAGTAACTCTTAGGAATTATGCGAGAGCCTCTAATCACCTAAGTGTTGGTAACAAAAGTTATTTGACGGAAGGACATTAAATTTCATAAATTTAAGCATCATACTTGCATTGTTATTGTTGTGGCATGAATCCCCGACTTTGGAAGCCTTTAATTAATTGAATTCATATAAAAAGTTTAAGTTTTGATTTCTGTCCACAGTTTCTTTACCATTCTAAGATCTTCGGACACTTTTCCGACACATAGGTTACGCGATAAAGTTTCTGTGACAAACATTGAAATCGACTAGCAAAGGTCGATATCGAGCACTAACATCGATATCGAGGTATGTCTCGACGTCGACTGTGTTTGCTTTTGTCTTCTGCAGGAAGTTTGCTGGAAATCGATCAGAACTGAGGTCGATATCGACCAGACACCTCGATATCGAGTGTCTCCTGAGGTCGAAAGCTTGATCGTGATTACAACAAGGGAAGCGCTGACATACCTCCTCGTGGATTTGATCCTGAATTACCCTACCACTGCATCGAGAGGGATTCTTGTATTTATTTGCTCGAAAAGGGAGTTAGCATAGTTAGAGATTTATATGAATATTTTATTTGAGCAGAATCACACCTCCCGTTCTACGAACAGGGTGTATTTTAATTTTATCTACACATAGACACCCACTTTGTATATGTTTTGTTGAAAAAAAAATATGGTTCACAAGTTATAAAGAAGTGGTTTATGAAGTTACCAAGAAGTGGTTCAACCCTTTTACTCTTAGTGGTTCAGCCCTTTTATTCATAGTGGTTTAACCCTTTTACTCGTGTGGTTCAGCCCTTTTTACTCTCAGTGGTTCAGCCCTTTTACTCGTGTGGTTCAGCCTTTTTACTCTCAGTGGTTCAGCCCTTTACTCTTAGTGGTTGGACCCTTTTACACATAGTGGTTCAGCCCTTTTACTCGTGTGGTTCAACCCTTTTACTCTTAGTGGTTCAACCCTTTTACTCATGTGGTTCAGTCCTTTTACTCTTAGTGGTTCAGCCCTATAAAGAAGTGGTTCATGAAACTATAAAGAAGTGGTTCATGAAGCTATAAAGAAGTTGTTCATGAAGCTATAAAGAAGTGGTTCATGAAGCTAAAAATAAGTGGTTCATGAACCTATAAAGAAGTGGTTCATTAAGCTATGAAGAAGTGGTTCATTAAGCTATAAAGAAGTGGTTCATTGATGTGCGCTCAATTTTCCATATTTTTCGCTTACATCTATTTCGATTTTTGTCCATATTTTATGTTTTTGGGTTGGGAAAGCATGAGATTTGTGTAGTTTATGTTTATTTGCAATATATGGAGGTCTACACAAGTTTCTGTTTAATTTTGCAGAAATCGGACGCACTTTGGAGCTTAAAGGAAAGTCATAAAGAGGTTGGAGAAGCTAAGGAAGAGAACAGGATGATACAGCTGGAGAAAACTCCACTTTTCAATAGAGTTATTTTGAATCAAGTTTTGATGTCTTCATGACAGTTGTATCCCTCGAAAAGAGCTTTCCAACTCATATTCATATGTGTCAATCGGACGAACGAGGACTCAGGAAAGTGCGTTTCAAGATGGATGCAGAATGCTGAGCAAGGAGGTCGATATCGACCTTACTTAATCGATATCGAGTGGAGCACGTCGACCACAAATGCTAGAAATCGACTCAACACTTGGAAGCTGCACAGAATAGGTCGATATCGACCATCTTTGGTCGATATCGAATCAAGACATGGTCGAAATCACCTTCAGAGGCCGAGATCGAGTGAAGCTGAGAAGACAGGTCGATATCAGTGAACCCAAGAAGCCGATTTCGAGCCATACCGAGTCCTAATCCGAGTGGAGGAAACTTGCACATGAAGGAGAAGATATTTTATATATTTTATATACTTTCTATCCTAAAGGGTTGAACAATTAATTACCCTAAGGATTTATCTATTTTACCAATTTAGATTTATTTCCTTTTATCTAGAAGTTTATCTTTAGATAGATTTAGATAGATTGCTCTCTTAGAATAGTTAGGATTGAGCCCTATAAATAAAGCCCTAGGGCTTCGTTTTTCAATCATTCAAGTCAAGTCGTCTTCGGACGCAAGTAGTTCGGAGGAGAGCCTAGAGTGAAGATTGAAGGTTTTGTAAGTTCTAGTTTTAATTTAAAGTTAGTTGTTTATTTTCATGTTTTGTTTCTAATTCCCCTCTTCTAGGGTTGGGGTGAGCCCAACGATAGACATGTGTTCTTAATCGATGAATTCATAATTGTGTGTATTTCTATCATCATCTACCTCTATGCTTAACCCTTGGATGAAAGTTCAAGGAATTCATGTTGCAAACTTGGATAGTAATTAAGGTTTTTATTCGCGAGTTTATTAATCCTAATTAAGAAAAGGTAGAAACAATTAGGTTTATTTTCGAGAGTTGATTTACCTAAATTGTTGGAATTAGCGAAAGTTGATTCTTTGATGTAAGGCATGCTCTTTTATGTTATTCGTGATTTATACATATGTTGATTGTTGTGGTGATCCCTTACCTTGGAAGTTTGCACTTTTTAATATTTTATTTTATTATTTAAATCCCGCAGAGATTCTACTCGACACCAACCACCATCCCCTCTCCATCCCTCTACATCGACTAGTCTCAGTCGATATCGACAGCAACCGTCCGCCACCTTTTCCCGCTACTCCCGAACCCTGAAACCAACGAAACCTAGAACCGCTGACTTCTCTCCTGAGGACGAACCTGACTCCCCTATACTGTAGCGGGGGTCTTGACTATAAATTTATTTGGTCGATAAACCCTCTCGTCAAATTGGCGCCGTTGCTGGGGAGATATACATCGCGCCTAGTTTAGTTTTGTTTAAAGTTTAGGAGTAGCTTATCCTTTGTTTCTTACCCTATCAAATACCCTACCACCACCTACCTCATCGGTACCCACTAGGTGCCGAGCTTTTGCTACTAATTTGTGTTCTTTATTGTGATTTCAAAGGTTAGGTACAAAGATGAAAGAAGTATACGATCTCGAACAGGAAAGATGGTTTGAAGATTTGAGACGGCGAAATAGGCTCGTACAGGAGGAGGCACGATTAAGGGAAATAGCCCGACTAGAAGACTTGATCCGAAGGCTTGAGGCTTCCTATCATTCTCCTCCCGACAAGCCAACTAATCCACCTCCAGCAGAAGAAGGCTGGCTTGACAATATCCCTTTTTATGAGCCAGTCGACATCGACTACCCTTCAGTCTATATCGACCACCTGGACTCGACGTATATGCATTCTGGAGTAACTGATCCAGAGACATTAGTCGATGTCGAGTGCACCTCACTCGATATCGACCAAACACTCGATATCCACTGTACTTCAGTCGAAATCGATTGCCCCACAGAATTTCAGGTATGTCTTTCCCCAATTTCGATTACATCTTTGTTGCCTATCTTTGATGAAACATTTGAAGGATCCCGAGAAAAGGAAGATCTAGAAACAAAGAAGTCGGATGTCGTTGCCCAAGATGCTTCAAGGTCGCTTTTACCTTACAAGGTGAAGGCTATCCCTGACGATTTTGAGCAACCGATGTTCATATTCAAGTATGGGGTCCTAGCAAAGTGGCACGAAGCTCCACAGGATGAGGAGGAAATATCTCTTCCCACTCCACCGTTTTTCTTGAGTGGAGACGCACAACCAAATCAACCAATGAAGCGGAAGAGATATGATAATGAGGTATGTAGATCTTCTTTATATCTTCATTTATTCATGCTAGCTGGAGCCAGGTAAGATGAATGGGTGGAGCCATGGAGCGTTCACTCGAGGAGATTCAAGTTTCTTCATACAATGCCCCCGGATGACATCCCACGCTTCCCACCATCGGAGGAACCACCAGATCCACCTATACCTCCGGACAAAGATGAGCCAGGCTAGGGCTAAAAGGGAAGTAGATCGAGCTAGAGACTTAAAATTTAGCGCTTACGGGAGGCAACCCGCTGTTATTTTTCTTCTTTAATAAATTTGTTTTTCTTTTATTTTCTTTACTTCGTGCAAGGTTTTCTTTCCCTTTGATGACTTTAGGTAATTTGGAGAACTAGAAGCCTACTCGATGTCGACTCTTGGCAGTGTGTTAAGGCACCTATTTCGAGCATCTGCACTACTGTCTAGTAAGTTTCTTCATTAACCTTAGTTCTTATACAGTGAGGACACTGTAATCTTTAAGTATGGGGTGGGGGAAAAGCTTACTCGCATATTTTTAATCACTTTTGAAGCTTATTTTAAATTTTTTTATATAGTTATGCATACTTCTCCAATTGCTCATACATGGTTACTTTGGATATTTCTATCTATATGCATCATAGTCTATCTATATTCATCATGTTCATTATCAAGTTTATCATCCAAAGTCTAAAAAGACTAAAGTCTAGAAAAAATCACCCCCATCGAAAAAATTTTGAAAATAATGAATAAGTGTCATGGAAGCTTTTATTGAACTCGACGATGCAAAAGTAGGCTCATTAGAGATATAACATGTAATTGCCTAGTTAAGGGAAGTCACAATGAAGTGTAATTTTTTAGAGAAAACCATGAAAGAGAGGTAAAATTTGAAGTTGCTTTTGACATATGCATGATAAGATGATGGAGGACTTTATATATTTCCATACATATGCTTAATTTCATATCTTAGCCTTACCTATGCATATTTGCAATTACACAAGCCATATTTGAGCCTTATATCATTATTGCTCCACATACATTACATATTGCCCATTTATTATACCTTATACCCTATCCGGGGACAATGTTGAGAATGGAAGTCATCTTTGGAGTTGTTATATGGAGTTTGTGCATTATTATGAAGTTGTTTACATGAATGAAAGAAATTTTGAATTATGGAAAATTTAATGAGTGAGAAAAAATCCAATCATCTCGGGAGATAAAGGTAGGTCGACCCTGCTCGTTGTGATGTTAGTTCGGCGAGATGGGACACAAGGTGAGGAGTCCATAGTACTAAGTATCCGGGGCCATTCATGACACCCATGTTTGCGACTCGCGAGAAGGAAGTACCAAGGTTAGAGAGGTAGAAGCATTATAGAGAAAAAAGCATTGAGCGAAGAGCGAAAGGTGAGGAATATGATGAAGAAGGATTGTGGAATGAAGTTTGGAAAGAAAGTTTATTTCCCCGGATTTAACACCACATGGCCAAAAATTAGCCCACCTTTAGCCTTTTACCAATCTACTCTTCCATAAGCTTGAAAAAGTCCTCTTGATTATTAATGCTATGTTGCACGAAATTGTTTTATGCATATAACCCTCCTTTTGTGAGTATGATGTTGCTTTTATTCACATGCATGGATATTGTTGACATTAGTACCTTTCCGAGGATGGAAATTGTAGGGACATATAACAATGAATCTATGATGTTGAGGGTTTAGTTTCTTCCCCTGAATGATCATTAGAAGTATTGCTTGAGGACAAGCAAGCTTAAGTATGGGGTGTTGATGTGCGCTCAATTTTCCATATTTTTCGCTTACTTCTATTTCGATTTTTGTCCATATTTTATGTTTTTGGGTTGGGAAAGCATGAGATTTGTGTAGTTTATGTTTATTTGCAATATATGGAGGTCTACACAAGTTTCTGTTTAATTTTGCAGAAATCGGACGCACATTGGAGCTTAAAGGAAAGTCATGAAGAGGTTGGAGAAGCTAAGGTTCACAGGATGGTGCAGCTGGAGAAAACGCCACTTTTCAATAGAGTTATTTTGAATCAAGTTCTGATGTCTTCATGAGAGTTGTATCCCTCGAAAAGAGCTTTCCAACACATATTCATATGTGTCAATCGGACGAACGAGGACTCGGGAAAGTGCATTTCAATATGGATGCAGAATGCTGAGCAAGGAGGTCGATATCGACCTTACTTGATCGATATCGAGAGGAGCACGTCGACCAGAAATGCCAGAAATCGACTCAACACTTAGAAGCTGCACAGAATTGGTCGATATCGACCAAAATCAAGACATGGTCGAAATCACCTTCAGAGGCCGAGATCGAGTGAAGCTGAGAAGACAGGTCGATATCAGTGAACCCCAGAAGCCGATTTCGAGCCATACCGAGTCCTAATCCGAGTGGAGGAAACTTGCACATGAAGGAGAAGATATTTTATCTATTTTATCTACTTTCTATCCTAAAGGGTTGAACAATTAATTACCCTAAGGATTTGTCTATTTTACCAATTTAGATTTATTTTCTTTTATCTAGAAGTTTATCTTTAGATAGATTTAGATAGATTTCTCTCTTAGAATAGTTAGGATTGAGCCCTATAAATAAATCCCTAGGGCTTGGTTTTTCAATCATTCAAGTCAAGTCGTCTTCGGACGCAAGTAGTTCGGAGGAGAGCCTAGAGTGTAGATTGAAGGTTTTGTAAGTTCTAGTTTTAATTTAAAGTTAGTTGTTTATTTTCATGTTTTGTTTCTAATTCCCCTCTTCTAGGGTTGGGGTGAGCCCAACGATAGACATGTGTTCTTAATCGATGAATTCATAATTGTGTGTGTTTCTATCATCATCTACCTTTATGCTTAACCCTTGGATGAAAGTTCAAGGAATTCATGTTGCAAACTTGGATAGTAATTAAGGTTTTTATTCACGAGTTTATTAATCCTAATTAAGAAAAGGTAGAAACAATTAGGTTTATTTTCGAGAGTTGATTTACCTAAATTGTTGGAATTAGCGAAAGTTGATTCTTTGATGTAAAGCATGCTCTTTTATGTTATTCGTGATTTATACATATGTTTATTGTTGTGGTGATCCCTTACCTTGGAAGTTTGCACTTTTAATATTTTATTTTATTATTTAAATCCCGCAGAGATTCTACTCGACACCAACCACCATCCCCTCTCCATCCTTCTACATCGACTAGTCTCAGTCGATATCGACAGCATCCGACCGCCACCTTTTCCCGCTACTCCCGAACCCTGAAACCAACGAAACCTAGAACTGCTGACTTCTCTCCTGAGGACGAACCTGACTCCCCTATACTATAGCGGGGGTCTTGACTATAAATTTATTTGGTCGAGAAACCCTCTCATCCAATTGGCGCCGTTGCCGGGGAGATATCAATCGCGCCTAGATTAGTTTTGTTTAAAGTTTAGGAGTAGCCCATCCCTTGTTTCTTACCCTATCAAATACCCTACCACCACCTACCTCATTGGTACCCACTAGGTGCCGAGCTTTTGCTACTAATTTGTGTTCTTTATTGTGATTTCAAAGGTTAGGTACAAAGATGAAAGAAGTATACGATCTCGAAAAGGAAAGATGGTTCGAAGATTTGAGATGGCGAAATAGGCTCGCACAGGAGGAGGTACGATTAAGGGAAATAGCCCGGCTGGAAGACTTGATCCGAAGGCTTGAGGCTTCCTATCATTCTCCTCCCGACAAGCCAACTGATCCACCTCCAGTAGAAGAAGGCTGGCTTGACAATATCCCCTTCTATGAGCTAGTCGACATCGACTACCCTTCAGTCGATATCGACCACCTGGACTCGACGTATATGCATTCTGGAGGAACTGATCCAGAGACATCAGTTGATGTCGAGTGCACCTCACTCAATATCGACCAAACACTCGATATCGACTGTACTTCAGTCGAAATCGATTATCCCACAGAATTTCAGGTATGTCTTTCCCCAATTTCGATTACATCTTTGTTGCCTATCTTTGATGAACTATTTGAAAGATCCGGAGAAAAGGAAGATCTAGAAACAAAGAAGCCGGATGTCTTTGCCCAAGATGCTTCAAGGTCGCTTTTACCTTACAAGGTGAAGGTTATCCCTGACGATTTTGAGCAACCGATGTTCATATTCAAGTATGGGGTCCTAGCAAAGTGGCACGAAGCTCCACAGGATGAGGAGGAAATATCTCTTCCCACTCCACCGTTTTGCTTGAGTGGAGACGCACAACCAAATCAACCATTGAAGCGGAAGAGATATGATAATGAGTTATGTAGATCTTCTTTATATCTTCCTTTATGCATGCTAGCTGGAGCCAGGGAAGATGAATGGGTGGACCCATGGAGCGTTCACTCGAGGAGATTCAAGCTTCTTCATACGATGCCCCCTGATGACATCCCACGCTTCCCACCATCGGAGGAACCACCAGATCCACCTATACCTCCGGACAAAGATGAGCCAGGCTAAGGCTAAAAGGGAAGTAGGTCGAGCTAGAGACTTAAAATTTAGCGCTTACGGGAGGCAACCCGTTGTTATTTTTCTTCTTTAATAAATTTGTTTTTCTTTTATTTTCTTTACTTCGTGCAAGGTTTTCTTTCCCTTTGATGAGTTTAGGTAATTCGGAGAACTAGAAGCCTACTCGATGTCGACTCTTGGCAGTGTGTTACAGCACCTATTTCGAGCATCTACACTACTGTCTAGTAAGTTTCTTCATTAACCCTAGTTCTTATACAGTGAGGACACTATAATCTTTAAGTATGGGGTGGGGGAAAAGCTTACTCGCATATTTTTAATCTTTTTTTAAGCTTATTTTAAATTTTTTTTGTATAGTTATGCATACTTCTCCAATTGCTCATACATGGTTACTTTGGATATTTCTATCTATATGCATCATAGTCTATCTATATTCATCATGTTCATTATCAAGTTTATCATCCAAAGTCTAAAAAGACTAAAGTCTAGAAAAAATCACCCCCATCGAAAAAATTTTGAAAATAATGAATAAGTGCCATGGAAGCTTTTATTGAACTCGACGATGCAAAAGTAGGCTCATTAGAGATATAACATGAAATGGCCTAGTTAAGGGAAGTCACAATGAAGTGTAATTTTTTAGAGAAAACCATGAAAGAGAGGTAAAATTTGAAGTTGCTTTTGACATATGCATGATAAGATGATGGAGGACTTTATATATTTCCATACATATGCTCAATTTCATATCTTAGCCTTACCTATGCATATTTCCAATTACACAAGCCATATTTGAGCCTTATATCATTATTGCTCCACATACATTATATATTGCCCATTTATTATACCTTATACCCTATCCGGGGACAATGTTGAGAATGGAAGTCATCTTTGGAGTTGTTATATGGAGTTTGTGCATTATTATGAAGTTGTTGGCAGGAATGAAAGAAATTTTGAATTATGGAAAATTTAATGAGTGAGAAAAAATCCAATCACCTCGGGAGATAAAGGTAGGTCCACCCTGCTCGTTGAGATGTTAGTTCGGCGAGATGGGACACAAGGTGAGGAGTCCAAAGTACTAAATATCTGGGGCCATTCATGACACCCATGTTTGCGACTCGCGAGAAGGAAGTACCAAGGTTAGAGAGGTAAAAACATTATAGAGAAAAAAGCATTGAGCGAAGAGCGAAAGGTGAGAAATATGATGAAGAAGGATTGTGGAATGAAGTTTGGAAAGAAAGTTTATTTCCCCGGATTTAACACCACATGGCCAAAAATTAGCCCATCTTTAGCCTTTTACCAATCTACTCTTCCATAACTTGAAAAAGTCCTCTGGATTATTAATGCTATGTTGCACGAAATTGTTTTATGCATATAACCCTCCTTTTGTGAGTATGATGTTGCTTTTATTCACAGGCATGGATATTGTTGACATTAGTACCTTTCCGAGGATGGCAATTGTAGGTACATATAACAATGAATCTATGATGTTGAGGGTTTAGTTTCTTCCCCTGAATGATCATTAGAAGTATTGCTTGAGGACAAGCAAGCTTAAGTATGGGGTGTTGATGTGCGCTCAATTTTCCATATTTTTCGCTTACATCTATTTCGATTTTTGTCCATATTTTATGTTTTTGGGTTGGGAAAGCATGAGATTTGTGTAGTTTATGTTTATTTGAATATATGGAGGTCTACACAACTTTCTGTTTAATTTTGCAGAAATCGGACGCACTTTGGAGCTTAAAGGAAAGTCATGAAGAGGTTGGAGAAGCTAAGGAAGAGAACAGGATGATACAGCTGGAGAAAACTCCACTTTTCAGTAGAGTTATTTTGAATCAAGTTTTGATGTCTTCATGAGAGTTGTAGCCCTCGAAAAGAGCTTTCCAACTCATATTCATATGTGTCAATCGGACGAACGAGGACTTAGGAAAGTGTGTTTCAAGATGGATGAAAAATGCTGAGCAAGGAGGTCGATATCGACCTTACTTGATCGATATCGAGTGGAGCACGTCGACCAGAAATGCCAGAAATCGACCCAAAACTTGGAAGCTGCACAGAATAGGTCGATATCGACCACCTTTGGTCGATATCGAATCAAGACATGGTCGAAATCACCTTCAGAGGCCGAGATCGATTGAAGCTGAGAAGACAGGTCGATATCGACTGAACATGGTCGATATCTAGTGCACCCCCGAAGCCGATTTCGAGCCATACCGAGTCCTAATCCGAGTGGCGGAAACTTGCACATGAAGGAGAAGATATTTTATCTATTTTATCTACTTTCTATTCTAAAGGGTTGAACAATTAATTACCCTAAGGATTTATCTATTTTACCAATTTAGATGTATTTCCTTTTATCTAGAAGTTTATCTTTAGATAGATTTAGATAGATTGCTCTCTTAGAATAGTTAGGATTGAGCCCTATAAATAAAGCCCTAGGGCTTGGTTTTTCAATCATTCAAGTCAAGTCGTCTTCGGACGCAAGTAGTTCGGAGGAGAGCCTAGAGTGAAGATTGAAGGTTTTGTAAGTTCTAGTTTTAATTTAAAGTTAGTTGTTTATTTTCATGTTTTGTTTCTAATTCCCCTCTTCTAGGGTTGGGGTGAGCCCAACGATAGACATGTGTTCTTAATCGATGAATTCATAATTGTGTGTGTTTCTATCATCATCTACCTCTATGCTTAACCCTTGGATGAAAGTTCAAGGAATTCATGTTGCAAACTTGGATAGTAATTAAGGTTTTTATTTGCGAGTTTATTAATCCTAATTAAGAAAAGGTAGAAACAATTAGGTTTATTTTCAAGAGTAATCCTAAGAGTTGGTGTACAGCGAAAGCTTGTCCCTCGGGTGAAATAGCGCAATTGTCTGTCTTATTTACCTTATCGCATGCATTGGTTAACGTTGGGGTAAACCCTAATCCTAGGAGTTGCTTTTCATATAAGTTTATACACATAAACCTCTGTTTATTCCTGATCATCGCATCCTCATCCATCCTAAAGTCTTCGGACTTTTTTTGCCGACAAAAAGCTAACAACTTTGCTGGAGAAGACATCGATATCGACCACAGACGTCGATATCGACCACTGAGTTTGTCGACAGTTTTCTGAGTCGACGACGATCATCACTGCAGAGTTACTGAACATCAATATCGACCCCTCAGACGTCGATATCGACCACCTGTGTCGAGTGGCAGTCTTCTAAGCCAGTCGATTTCGTCTGTTAACATCGATATCGACCTTTTTCTGTCGATATCGACTGCTTGTTTTTGTCTCTGCAGGTCTTCTGTTGCAGAGAGGATCGACTGCCGAGGTCGACATCAAGCTCCAAGGTCGAAATCGAGGCTTCTGGTCGACGCAATACATGAGATTTCCAACGCTACTAGGATCTCGCTGGCACGCCTCCTCATGGATCGATCCTGACTACACTTCCACTACAACGGGAGGAAGTCTTGTAATTACTTGCATAGGCTAGGAGTCGGTTTACATTTACATCTTATTATTTGTAATTAAGAATGTAAAGACCGAGATTTTTAAATAAATATTTTTATGGTTATAAATTTGATTTCGATAAGAATTTATTCAATTTCTGAGATTTCGAAAATTTCCAAAATCTCCGTTCTCGAGCCAATAACTAATTTAAATTCCTTCGCACAATTCCGGCATAAACTTGTGACTCAAATTTGAAAACGAATAATTTCGCTTTAATTTTCCAACGCTTAGGAATATTTTCGGGTTGCGTAATTTAATTCAGATTTGATTACGTATTTTAAAACGTGTCGGGTTAAGGTCAGAAAGCAGGTTTCAGGGTTTATTACCGGGTATTATAGTTGACTTTTACCTTAGCCACCCTAGACCCCTATCCAATAGTTGACTTTTCCCACACATTTCAGCTACTCCTACCCCTGTTCACCCGACAAGCCCTTCCCCTACACCTCCTCTTTACATCCTTCACCCTTCAACTCCAACCCTTCTTTAATTTCAGTCTGTATCCCCCTCTTCTTTCACTTCTTTCGGTTCATTTCACCACTGGCACCACCACCATCATCCTTTTTCTTTGCTTCCTTCGGTTCACTCGGCACTCCAACCCCCCATTCAACACAACCATCACCACCACCAACGAGCCGCTGCTCCAGAGGTTGCTTCTCACCCTAGCCTGTTCAACCTCGACGCCCACCAGTGCCCCGAGGCAGCTCAGAGGGCTCCCGACGCCACCACCAAGCCATCGAGGCTCCGTCGCCCCCGTTCGAACACAACCAACCTTCCGGTAAGTCGTTCTCCTTCATTTCCGATCCAAACCACTCTCGAGCCCTACCATCACACTCACACACATCTGACGTAGGTCCGAGGAGCCATCGAAAGCCTCCGACGACGCCCAGAACTCCGATCGGAGCTCCGACGTCCGCGAATACCTCGGTGAGCTTCGTTCCTTTCCTTCCGTAGCCATTCATTTTTTTTATTTCATTCTTCAAGTTCGGGAAGGGAGTATGTGAGCTGAGTGCGAGCGTGGGCGAGCTCGAGAGCTCTGACGAGCTCGAGGGCGGTGAGGTCGAGCGCTAGGCCGCGAGCAGCGTACGTGAGCGAGGGAGCGGGTGTCAGGTCCGATGGGGTATGGGCGAGGTCGGATTGGGAGGTCCGGGAGAGAAGTAGGTCGAGCCTGGGCTTAACGGCGAGGAGACGAGGATGGCTCGCCGACGGGACTCCGTCTCCTCCGGCGCCGATTGTAGCAGCAGCTAGGCGGGGAGTTTTGTTTGAAATTGAAGGAGATGAAGCCGGTGTGGGACCCCCTCCTGCCCAGTCAGCACCATGGGTCCACCTCCATTTTTTTTACTAATGAAATGGGCTCGGGTTTGGGCCGGGAAGGGGATAGAGGCTGGGCTTCTGGTTGGGCTTAATTGGTTGGTTATTTTTGGGTTATAAAATTATTATGTTGGTTATATATAAATGTTATTCTAAATATTATTAAATTTATTTTTCTGATTTATTTATTTATTTATTTTATTATTTACTTATTCATTATAAATTATTAAAATATGAATTATTTGAATAATTAGTTGATTATATTATTTTAAGGTTATAATTCAACAACCTGTGAACCCTTTATTATTTACTAAATTATTCACTTATATTTTTCTGAATTTTTATTTTAATGTTATATGGAATAAATTGGAGTATTTAATTTTCTATTTTAATATATATTTAAAGTCTGATTTTTTTTAAAAAAAAATATTATTTAGTTGCTTGATTATATTATTTCAATGGGTAAAAGTTATTTAAATATTTTATGGATTGTGATCCTTTATATGGTTAAGTAATTGATTATCTTTCCTCGATCTATTTATTTAGTTATTTAAACTAAATTGTTGAGAATGGTTTGTATGAATAAACTAATTACTAGGTTTTGGTATTTGGAATGGGTAATTTGGGATATTTGAAATAATTCATGGAAATAAGGATGTGATGAGATGACTAATGATGATGATGATGATATTATGATCGCATTGAGAACGATATCAGATTATGAGAGATAATGAAACTAAATGGGAAATGGAGAGAATTGATAACGTTGATAATGATGAAATGGATGGGTTATGTTATTATGTGTACCTTATATGTTTCATATGTGACTTGTGTGCTTGTGTAAATTAGACTTAGACTTATTATATTATTTATGAAATTTCTAGGTGATTTCTGATCTATTGGATTGCTCACTCCTGCTGCCTTATTTTGCTGCTCTGCGTTTCCAGGTAAGTCCCCCGGGGCTTACTCAAGTTAGAACCTCATGCCTGATGTGTCATATAGTATGTAGGCATTATAATAGCATGTCATGTAGTAGCATGCCTAGGTTATGCATTAACAAATGAGCATACGTATTCTGAATGCGATTGGTAGAAACGGCCGTAAGTCGTGAGTGTAGGTCTTTGCTAGGGTCATAGGACGACCCAGCCAAATCGGGTTCGTACCTAATCGAGTCTTGTCATACGAGTCTGATTATATGAGCATGATGATGGATATTATGGAGATATTTACATGATCATGATATGGACATTACATGATCTCGGACATGACCTGGTCTCTACGCCTAGGTATGGGCGCAGAGTGGCCTCCACCCTAGGTATGGGAGTGGACGAGTCGCCACCCTAGGTATGGGCGTGGTTTTCGAGTGGGATATGCCGCTTGGCATTCTTTGGGCCATTGACCGTATTTTTTTTGCATATTATATATCCTGCCAAATTGCTTGCGTGTTTAACATTCCAGTATTGCATTAGATCATTCTCATCTAGGATTAGAATGTAATATATGTCCTCAGCGAGGTCTTTAGGGCCCGCATGAGTGGCTCGACCTTGACTTCTTGGTTAGTTTCAGGTACCCGTACCTTTACTTGATCATGTGCTGTTGTGGCGGGGGATATCTCATGGCGCAGTGAGAGGGAGAGAAAGACCGACTTGAACTCCACACTTTTGCTACTTATTTCCTCGTATTTGGTTTTGACCCGGCCATGCCGTGGCAACTTGTATTATGATATTCCTTCTTTATGCTTTCGAACATAAAACGTTTTAGGGTGCGAAATCCCTTCTTTGATCATTAAAACTTTGTTTTAAAACTCAACATGTACTCGAATTGCAAGATCCGAACGAAGGTATTCAATCCTTCGAAACGTAACCCGAATATTTATATTTGGGCCGTTACAAAGGTGGTATTAGAGCTTGGGTTGCGCAATTCGAGTACAAATGAGTTGAAGTATGATTTTGAAAAACCGCCCAGTGTTTTAAAAGATTTTGAAGAGTTTTAAAGGGCAAAATGAATTTAATATGGCTAAATTAATGAACAAAGCTTAATAAACTTGACTTAACATAAGAAAAATCGGAAAAAGGGAAATCGAGTGGGTAGAAAGGCGATAGACCATCCTATTGGATGTAGACTTGGGAAAGGGTAGGCAAAACTTAGCTTTGTACTTTACAGAGGGCCTGAAAGACTCCAAGGAGTTTGCACCGTGGTGGTTGGAGCAGCGGGGTTAGAATGTAGAGGCCGAGAGGATAGTTGCCCCTCCGGTCAGTTGCCCCTCGAAGGGCAGCTTCTAGATAGATTATGTGGTTTTATATAAATTGGGCCCGAGGGCGATCCCCCTCGAAGGGGATCTGATTATACATTGTTGAGTGCTTATGTGCTAGATGCCTTGTTTTGACATTCCTCTTCATGTGTTCCTTCCCTCGGTCTAGGATTTTATTTGATACATTCTTGGGAGTGTGTTGAAATTCTGCAGCTAGGATAGCGAGACGTCTTTTCTTATCATTTGGTTGGGAAATGTAGACCATATAGGGGATCTTTCCACGTCCTTCCTCCATTGGCATCATGCTCATTTCATTTTGCGTTTTACCCTTTCCTACCTTCCTTCCATATTGACAGTTTATATATATATATATATATATATATATATATATATATATATATATATATATATATATATATATATATATAAGTCTTCTTTTTCTTATATTGGCAAAATCTTTCACGGGGAAATTGGGTTGATAATCTCACTACGTTCATGATTCTTGTTCGAGTGTGTTGACTCCTTGGGTATATGATGTGAGAGTTAGGTGAAGGTAGGAATGTGGGAGACTTGAGGATATTCTCTAGACTTGAGGATGGGATAGTATTGAAAGGTGCAGAATTTGTATCGAAAGTCTAAGGTACTAGGTTAAGAAAAAAGCAGAGAGGTCAACTTAGTCAATCAGAGGCGCTACCGAATCTTGCTTTAGGATACGTGTAGGGATTAGGAATCTAAATTTTTGTGATTGGGGATACAGAATGAGAGGATGACACTTATAAGGTTGTAGTGGAAGACGATTCTTTAGAGGTGGATTAGCGATGGGAATGTATGCGGATATGGGGAATAGAATAAGGGTATTGAAACAATTTTGGAAAATTTAGAATATGACGACATGTAAGGATCGTAATCGTTTGGGATCGTAGAAGAGTTTTGAGTGATAGTTGGCGTTTCGAGTAAATATGCATGAAATTTGGGAAATGCGATTTGGTTCAGGAGTGCTCGTATGACTTACTTAGGCAAACCTCATGTGTGGATCAGTTGAGAAGAGATGCAGTAAGGGTGTTGCTAAAAGGTTCAAGATTGGGGAGCTTTCAGATCTTTGGGTGAGTTGGGATTTTAATGCTGAGAAAGAAAGGGGGTGAGGTTTTGGAATAATTGATCTTGATCTGTGATAATTGGGTAAAGTATTAATTTAAGGTTTTAGGAGAGTGAATAGGAAAATCGGGATCGTAAGCTTAGGATGGTACTTGAGTAATTGGGGAACTTGTTTGACTTGTGCAATTAGGTTCTTCATGATGAACTTTGGGTGAGCTGTAGGCCTTGAACTTTTGTGGGAATCGGTGAGGGAAATAGAGGTTTGATTTTACGGAGAGTGAGACGCACTAGGACTTGGGATTCGGAATATAGCATAAGTCTTCTTGATGATCATTTACATCTTATTGTATACTTCTATGCTACGTGTTCAGTCGTTGCCTTCATTCCAGCAATCATGGTTGACACCCGACATGGACCGACCGGGCATGGAGGCCCAGTGCGTAGAGGTAGAGGACGACCTCGTCGTAGGGCAGCTACTGTTACGACCGACGCTGACACTCCGACACCTGAGGGCGGCGAGACTCAGGTCCCCATTCAGCAGACCACATCGGGGCAGATGGACCGAGCTGCGATCTTGGAGGTCTTGCGAGAGTTTCTTGGGGAGTCACAGTATGCAGCACCAGGGGCCCAGATCCCGATCGAGCCGCCTATAGCGCCTGAGCCCGCTCGAGCTGTTCCTATGGCCGTTGCGCGACCCGAGAAGTGCATCGACTGGGTGAAGGTCATGGGGCAGTGTAGGCCGCCGCAGTTCTCAGGAGGCGCTGGAGAGGATGTAGAGATGTGGTTCCGTCAGCTAGACAGGATCTTTGACCATATCGATGCGCCAACTACAGAGCGACAGAGGCTAGCAGCAGGACATCTGTGGGAGGACGCCTTTGATCGCTGGTCCGTGTACAAGACGGAGCAGACCGAGTGGAGTTATGATGCCTTCCGGACTTTGATGCTGAAGGAGTATAGTCCCCCGGGGACTCAAATTGCTCGCGAGGTGGCATTTTATCGTGGGACCTACAACCCGTCCCTCCCTGTTGCGGATGTTGTCCGCCAGTTCAAGAAGGAGATGGTTTACTGCGCACACCTATGTCCCACTGACGAGAGTCGCATCCGACTGTTGTCGATGAGGTTGTCGCCAGACGTACTACTGCATGCTTCTAGCCTGGGCGCAGTCTCGTTCGATCGTTTCTTGGAGGTTGTTCTTCTGTACGATCAGCAGTGTATCTTATCTGATGCAGCCTATGCATCCTCTCATTCCGACGGGAAGAGATCGAGACCTGTCGAGCCTAGATGGGATGAGGGGCCTAGAGGATATGGAGGAGGATTCAGAGGAGGTGTACCGAGGATGCCATCAGTATCATCTGCTCCGAGTAGGGATGTCCGAGCTAGGATTGTTACTTGCCATGGCTGTTACGAGGATGGACACACTCGACGACACTGTCCGAGGAGAGCCGCTATATGCTTTGCATGCGGGGCCCGGGGACATCGATCACACCATTGCCCCCGGACTAGAGGGACTCCATCCGCACCAGCTCTTCGACTTCAAGAGGCTCCTAGGCCACCGCCCCGTGTCCATCAGATGAGCGCAGAGGAGTATCCCGCCTCTCCTACTGCAGGTAGTGTGGTTCCGCATAATTGATTCCGTGTTCAATTTGTTGCTTGATTATGCCTATCTGGTTGGTAGTGATGTGTAGATTCCATGTTTTTTTTATGATCTGTTGATGATGTGTTCTATTGTGTTGATAATTGAGATTTGATGTTATGGTGAATTTTGATAGGATGATGTTGATTATGTCGAAATATTGATGTGTAGTGATGTCTTTGAGCTGATCTGCCGAGATTGATCTTGAGAAAAGCACCTAGGAAGTGGAATATGGGATTAGCCCTTAGAGGTGAATGTTGCCACCTCTTGAAATTCTTAAAATCTGATAGACTTAAAATAAGAGAAATGATTCGGATTTTGAAAGACCAAACGTGATTGAGAATTTGCTTGATTAACTTGAATTGAGAACCCTTTTGAAACTTTTCAACCCAAGTTTACATTATAATGTCCCACGAAGTGGATACAAGCATTTATAGGGGCACTTATAGATTGCTTGCTAAGAACTAGTGGGGACATTATGATTCTTTTGAGTTATAATGTAACCAAGAAGTTGGGGTAAGGTTGTGATAGGGGCCTATATCACATTCTTGCTACGACCAATTGGGAATATTATGATCATGACGAAGATTCTGTGAGGATCTCATGTGGGCACTTATGAGGTACTTACGGGATCAACGGCGTGATCCTCGGACTCACCAATTTCAAACTTCATCCCCTTGCTTTAAAAAGGGATTTTAGTCTCGAGGACGAGACTTGTTTTTAGAGGTGGATGATGTAAAGACCGAGATTTTTAAATAAATATTTTTATGGTTATAAATTTGATTTCGATAAGAATTTATTCAATTTCTGAGATTTCAAAAATTTCCAAAATCTCCGTTCTCGAGCCAATAACTAATTTAAATTCCTTCGAACAATTCCGGCATAAACTTGTGACTCAAATTTGAAAACGAATAATTTCGCTTTAATTTTCCAACGCTTAGGAATATTATCGGCTTGCGTAATTTAATTCAGATTTGATTACTTATTTTAAAACGTGTCGGGTTAAGGTCAGAAAGCAGGTTTCAGGGTTTATTACCGGGTATTATAGTTGACTTTTACCTTAGCCACCCTAGACCCCTATCCAATAGTTCCTAGACCCCTCTTTTCCCACACATTTCAGCTACTCCTACCCCTGTTCACCCGACAAGCCCTTCCCCTACACCTCCTCTTTACATCCTTCACCCTTCAACTCCAACCCTTCTTTAATTTCAGTCTGTATCCCCCTCTTCTTTCACTTCTTTCGGTTCATTTCACCACTGGCACCACCACCATCATCCTCTTTCTTTGCTTCCTTTGGTTCACTCGGCACTCCAACCCCCCATTCACCACAACCATCACCACCACCAACGAGCCGCTGCTCCAGAGGTTGCTTCTCACCCCAGCCTGTTCAACCTCGACGCCCACCAGTGCCCCGAGGCAGCTCAGAGGGCTCCCGACGCCACCACCAAGCCATCGAGGCTCCGTCGCCCCCGTTTGAACACAACCAACCTTCCGGTAAGTCGTTCTCCTTCATTTCCGATCCAAACCACTCTCGAGCCCTACCATCACACTCACACACATCTGACGTAGGTCCGAGGAGCCATCGAAAGCCTCCGACGATGCCCAGAACTCCGATCGGAGCTCCGACGTCCGCGAATACCTCGGTGAGCTTCGTTCCTTTCCTTCCATAGCCATTCATTTTTTTTTTCATTCTTCAAGTTCAGGAAGGGAGTGTGTGAGCTGAGTGCGAGCGTGGGCGAGCTCGAGAGCTTCGACGAGCTCGAGGGCGGTGAGGTCGAGCGCTAGGCCGCGAGCAGCGTACGTGAGCGAGGGAGCGGGTGTGAGGTCCGATGGGGTATGGGCGAGGTCGGAGTGGGAGGTCCGGGAGAGAAGTAGGTCGAGCCTGGGCTGAACGGCGAGGAGACGAGGATGGCTCGCCGACGGGACTCCGTCTCCTCTGGCGCCGATTGTAGCAGCAGCTAGGCGGGGAGTTTTGTTTGAAATTGAAGGAGATGAAGCCGGTGTGGGACCCCCTCCTGCCCAGTCAGCACCATGGGTCCACCTCCATTTTTTTTACTGATGAAATGGGCTCGGGTTTTGGCCGGGAAGGGGATAGAGGCTGGGCTTCTGGTTGGGCTTAATTGGTTGGTTATTTTTGGGTTATAAAATTATTATGTTGGTTATATATAAATGTTATTCTAAATATTATTAAATTTATTTTTCTGATTTATTTATTTATTTATTTTATTATTTACTTATTCATTATAAATTATTAAAATCTGAATTATTTGAATAACTAGTTTTATTACTCGCCCGTTGTGCGACTTTTTAATCTTTTTTTTTATGTAAAATATCTTTGAATTAATATAAATTACTACCCCATATAAAGTATATATATATAGTGTTCAATTGTGTTATGTTTTTTGAGAATGTAAACATTTTTGAATCTAGATTAATCATATTTGTTCTCTTATTAAAAAATGGTTAAAATCTATTTTTATGCATATATCATACACATGTATATATTGATATATATTGATGATGATTATAAAATATTTATATCTATTAAATCAGTAATAGGTATATATGAAATCTTAGTTATAGTTGTTATGATTTTATAAAATAATAATAATAGGTTATCATCAAATAATAGGTACAAATTGTATGTACATAAATAATTAATATATTGATGTCTAAATATTTATATTAAAATTTTAGAATTTTTAAATCATCAAGTAATAGGTTTGATTTGTACGTACTACATGACTAATTATTTTATATTATTTTGATTATCTTACAAAATATTCATAAATAATAAAATGCATATTTTCTTTAATGGATAGAATATAACTTTGATTAGATTGGTGTACATCTCTCCATTGACCACTTGCTTCATGTTCAAATTAACTACCTTCGTCAATCTCGTTTTTTAAGTTTGTTATAAAAAAAAAATAGATTTTGTGTTACGATAGGAGGTTAAATGTTGATATTAAAATGATATATTTTCATAAATAACTAAGATATGAGGTTGAATATTTATATTAAAAATGATAGATTTTTCAACTAATTAAGATATGAAATTGAATATTTATATTAATAATTAATTATAGTCAATAATTAAGATAGACACGTAAGATAACATGTGGATAAATAGATAGAGTAATTGTTCAACGTGGCTTAAATATATTGGTTATTCATTAATTGACGTGTCAAAAAAATCGGGCCAGATTGCACTAGAGTACGACACGTAAGCGAATTGCACCAGAGCCCGCCACATAGGATTTCCACGTCTCTGTTTTAGTATTATATATTGATTAGTTGATTATATTATTTTAAGGTTATAATTCAACAACTTGTGAACGCTTTATTATTTACTAAATTATTCACTTATATTTTTCTGAATTTTTATTTTAATGTTATATGGAATAAATTGGAGTATTTAATTTTCTATTTTAATATATATTTAAAGTTTGATTTTTTTTTAAAAAAATATTATTTAGTTGCTTGATTATATTATTTCAATGGGTAAAAGTTATTTAAATATTTTATGGATTGTGATCCTTTATATGGTTAAGTAATTG